>CM057454.1:1101000554-1103500554 GCA_016271365.2 Neoceratodus forsteri | reverse complement strand
CTAGGATCTGCAGCTTATCTGTTAGGTAGGAAAATGGACAGACTAGGTGAGCCAAGCGGTCCTTATCTGCCATCAAATTCTATGTTTCTATGCTTCAGGGGGTTGGAGGCCCTGATGAAATTAATCTGAGCTCCTCTAGGATCATAACTGTTCCCCTAGAGCCATGAAAGGCTCGTGGCATTAAAAATTTGAGTTTGAGTTAAGAGTATTTTTCTATTCATCTTTTTATAAGTATATGTGCGTGAGTGTGTGTGTGTGTGTGTGTGTGTGTGTGTGTGTGTGTGTGTGTGTGTGTGTGTGTGTGTGTGTGTGTGGTGTGTGTGTGTTCGGTGTGTGTGTGTTCGTGTGTGTGTGTGTGTGTGTGTGTGTGTGTGTGTGTGTGTGTGTTCATGTGTGTATACATGAATGTGTCTGTGTGTTTTCCTGCATGTCTTCACCTGTGTTACATTTAGGCTCTGTAGCCCATTGTCTCTAACTGGTTCCAGTTTTTTGGAGACTCTGTTTATGCTCCCTAGCCTATGTCCTGGGGATGTATCCCTTTAGTCCTTTTGAGGGGACACCCAAGCCTGGTTACCATGCCATCCCCAGGGACATAAACTGCTCCCTCCTTTATCTGCTCCCCTTTATCTGTCACCATCACTTACTAGTGTGAGATCCTGTCCTGTTTTGTACCTTCTGTCGGTTTAAGACAGTGACTTGCCCCCCCCCTTGGTGGGGCCTCTTCCCTCATGAGTTGGGGGAGTCCTGGAGAGAGAGAGGGGGGGACCAAGGCTCTAATCTGCTGACAGCATCCTCAGTTCAATGGGTGTGAAGCCTGTGGGAGTCCCAAGATGTCACTCTATGTGGCCTTAGAAGGATTTTCCACTTAAGGTCCCATCCCCTGAGTTGGAATTGACTAGGATTATCAAGGCAGTGGTGCTGCAGTGTATGTGTGCTAGGGTTGCAACTGCCAGGCTACAGCCCCACCCACTGGCAACTGCAGGCTTCTCCAATGTTCACCACCAGCTGCAGTCACCCATGATGTATTATTACAATGGAACAAAGCTGTCCTACCACCCCCCCAACTGAAGGAGAAGACGTCTACTGGGACAGTCAATCCTCCTTCTGGGCAACCCCGATGATCAGGGATTGCTTCTGAATCCTGGTCACTGGCATTGCAAATGGTAACATTACCACTGCGCTGATGGGCCAGTATAACATATTCTTGTTAACATTTGACTTGATGTTGTTGCCCTTAGTGCTGTTAAATGTCTTCCATGTCCTTCCTGTTTAAGAGAAATTTTCATATTTATAGTTTATTTTTCAATTTCTTAAGGAAAAGTGGCCCAGATATTCAAAAGGGTTGCGCCATGCGCAACAGGGTTGCGATGTGCGCAACTCCAAAAATGCGCCATTCTGCAATATTCAGAAGGGGCCAGTTGCGCCACCGAAAACATGCTGAGCAACAGCGCAATGGAAATGAAGGCATGCGCAACCGAAGGGGGCGGGTCCATGCATAAAGTGCACAATGCGATATCCGAACACTTGCGCAATGCGCAAGAGTGGCTGAGCCGGAAGTTGCGCAGTACCGGATTTGAGCCAAAATAAAAAGGCTCAAGGAAGCGGCGCAAGAACCCTAGCAGGCCGCAAACTGGGGGAGAGAGACAGAGACAGAGACAGAGACAGAGACAGAGACAGAGACAGAGACAGAGACAGAGACAGAGACAGAGACAGAGACAGAGACAGAGACAGAGACAGAGACAGAGACAGAGACAGAGACAGAGACAGAGACAGAGACAGAGACAGAGACAGAGACAGAGGGTCCAGGAGGACAGAGAGGCCAGTGGGGGGTGCCCGGTGCAGTGGAAGCAGCAGTGGGGGCAGCGGGGGTAACACAGGAACAGCAGCCGGAGGGGCAGAAGCCAGAGGAGATGGACAGTGTCAGCTTCCACATGGAAGCTGTAATGAAGAGGTGAGACACCATGCTGCAGGGGGCGTGGCGCGGAGGGCCCGTCGGCGGTATGCCCCCGACAGGCGGTATCGTGCCCGCATCAGCTTCGAGCTGTACACAGACGTCGAGATAGTGGCCCGGTACCGCCTGAACAGGGCAATACTGAGACGGCTCAGCGAGCTGTGCAGTGATGTGATGCAGGCACCCTCACGACGGAGTCATGCTCTGTCCGTGGAGACCAAGGTGACAGCCTGCATGTGCCTGCTCGCCACGGGCACCTTCCAGAGGCAGACAGGGACACCACAGGCATTACACAGTCGGCCATGTCAGCATCCTCACCCAATTCCTCAGCGCACTGCTGCCCCATGCTGCGAGTACATCCATTTCCCCAGCACGCGGCAGGCGTACAACAAACATGCAGGAGTTCCACAGGGTAGCACAAATGCCTGGCGTGCTAGGGGCCATAGACTTCACCCATGTGGCCATTCGCCGCCACCTGGCCCCTGACCATGCCTCAAACGAAAGGGCTTTTCCAGTGTCAACTGCCAGGTGGTGTGTGATGCCACTGGGCGCATCATCAATGTCTGTGCCACACACCCTGGCGAGCACATGATGCCTTCATATGGCACCAGTCTGCACTGTGCCATCGATTCGAGTGGGAACATCCCACGGGTCATCTAGTGGGTGAGTACACATGTATGGAATGCAAACACTGTGCAAGGGTGGGAATGACACAGGTGCCATGGTAGTGGCACACAAGGATATGGGCAATATGGACCTGACATGACACTGATCTCCACTATCTCCACACAGGTGACTGCGGATACCCACTCCGTCCCTGGCTGCTCACACCATACCGGTGCCTCCACGACCCCAGCGCAGCTCGGTTTCAATGAGGCACATGCCGCAACACGTAACATCATAGAGCGGGTGTTTGGGATGCCAAGGCACGCTCCGATGCCTGGACACCTCCGAGCCCCTACAGTACAGCTCCCAAAAGGCCTGTGGATATTCCTGGCCTGTTGCATCCTGCACAACATGGCCAAAGACCATGGGATAGCCGTACAGGTCAAGAGGGGACAGCGATGGGGACGCCAGTGGCGCGTGTGATGTGGGTGATGAGCAGCCCCCTAGGGACGGAGGGACCCCGACTGACCCGGCAGGCCCAGCTGCACCGGGACACCATTGCAGAAGAGCACCGCCAACACAGGTAAGTCAAGGGGACATGTGCAGGCAACACTGTCCATCGCAAACCACAGGCACACAGGGGACACACCTGCATGAAGGTCAGGAGTTGAAGGGTCCAGGCATACCAACACACCATCAGAGAGGGTGAGCACTCATATGGACACACACACACACCAGGCAGCATACAGGGCAGCAGCACAGCACTGCGGAAATGACATTGCCAACACACAGCACCACCTACCACCCCACCACCTGGACTGTCCCACGTACGTGTGTCAGGACCTGGGCAACCTGCACCCTGATTGTACAGTGCAATGCAGGCATCATCATGACACGCACCTGTGGACAGCAGTTGGGAGTGTGCAGGTGGTCCGTGTGTCAGCTGGTGAGCAGAGCACCCAGCAGTGCACTGCCCACCATGACACACATTGCACACAGGGCAGCACCAGACAGGGCCTGCATTGGGAGACAGCTCAGTCAGGTAGCACTGTCCCACGCCACCACGGATGCATGGGCGGCCCCGCCTGCCCTAGCAGCACTGGCAGGCTGAGCAGGGCAACATCGGTGGCGCTGGTGCACCACCAGGGGTCCCAGCTGCGACCGCGACCTTGCCCGCACAGGGGTCTGCATCCTGCCAAACAAACTTGCACCAGGGTGCTCGGGATGCCCACAGCAGAACCACGGCTCGACAGGCCTGGTGTCGCACAACACCGGGAACGGGGAGTGGAGTGCGCACTGTGTGGGGTGTGTGGTACAGGGGCACCTGACAGTGTGGCCAATGCGTTCGCCACAGAGACCACTGCCTGGGTCAGCCTGTCAATGGCAGCGGTCACATCCATCCGCATAAGGACCAGCTCGGCTCGGTCCTGAGCACACTCCCTGCTATGCCGCTCCACGGACACAGACAGTGCCTCCACGGACCTCGCAACCCACCCCTGCAGCTGTACCGACTCCTGCAGCAGGCGGGTGTGCGCATCCAATGGGTACTGTGCCCCAATGGCATCGTCACCCCCAGGGTGTGGACGGTCCTGATGCACAGCACCCCTTGAGGTGGGCGCTGTTCGCCAGGACCAGGTATGGGCGGATCAAGGGCGGTGGACATGTGCCACTGCTTGACACTGTCCCCAGACCTGGTGTGCAACTGCTGCTCCCCCCTCCAACTGCTGAGGCCCCCAGGTCCACCTGTTCCACCTCCGTGCTGTCAACAGTGCCAGACACCTGCACAGCCACCGATGCTGCCCACGGTGCTGACAGGCACAGCCTGGGACTGTGCCAGCATGCTGGTACACAGGTGTGAACCAGGAAGGCCCAGGGGCACGTGCTGGCCTGCCATGTGTCCGTCGTGGGACACACACTATCACTGGCCATTGCAGGCCTGCTATCATCAATGGTGCAGGTGCGTGCCACTGCCATAGGCACAGCATGCTGGCATACCTGCATGCCAGACTGCTGTGACACAGGCTGTGCACCCCGCACCCGTATCACTGACGCCGAGTTGTTGGCCAGCCTGCATGCTGCTGCAGTGCCTGCAGGCTGGTGGCGGAGGTGGATGGTCCCTCCTCCACGTCCAGCAGGTCTGCCTCACTGTCTGGACCACCACCACCACCGTCTCCTGCAGATGAACAGGATCTGTAACAGAAAGAGAGTACATGTGAGTGCATGTGAACAGCCCCCCAACAACATCACCATGTCATACCATGCAGTGATGGGCTTCCACCCTGTCTGGAATCCTTCCGCCCAGAACGCCCAATGGCACTGGCTGCATGGCGTGACCAGGTGTCTCCTCTGTAGGGTCAGCTGCAACACCACTGGTGGTCCCCACCAGTGCCAGCTGTCTCACCCTGAAGGCTGCCACCTCTCCTTCAGCCTCCTGCGGTCAGTCCCCATCTTCTTCCGGCATTCCTGCACGGAGCTGGTGGCTTCCATGCAGGTTGATGGCCCAGCTACCCCTCCCATGCAGCTGCCGCTCCTGAGGGGTGCCCTCCGCTCCACTCAATACTGGCTCATCCTCCAGGTAGGCCTGGAAGAGGGCCTCGGTCTCTGCCATGGTGAAGTTCGGCCTCCTCCTACGCCCACCGTCCACACCCTCAGCCTGGCTCTGGTCAGTCATGGTGATCTGTATGGGTGGAAGTGGACACCTGTCACTGTGCAGGCCACAGCATTTCCCCATGAGCATAGCTGTCGGCCCGTGGGGGGCAGAAGCCCCCCCGTTTCCTCTCCACATGGCAGATACTGATAGAAAGGGTGCCCTTTGTCCCTTTCTAAGTGCCCTTTTCATGCTCAGCCCCCTCAACCTTTATCATCCTCCAGCACCCCTGCCCATGAGCATTGTCCTGAGCATCACACAGCATGTAACTCACCTCTCACCTGCAGTAACCAAATCTGGCCAGCACAACCCACTGTGGCATTTTTATAGCGCAACACATGCAAATGAGGTGTGGCGCAACTTTAATGACATGCTAATCGCGCCACTGCTCCTTTGAATGGCTGATCAACTGATTTGCATATGTCGGCTGAATATCGCGTATTTGCGCTTAGCGTAATACGGAAGGTCCGACTGAGCCGATGGCGCATGTTTGTGGCTGCGTGCTACACTGCATTGCGCATGCCCAGACAGGTTACGCATCAAGTCCGATCGCGCTGCAGACCTGCTGATGTGATAGGTGATTCAGACAATGGCCACCATTGTGCCAGTGGCGCTACAGCACTGGGCAGTATATGGCGGCTGTGGCACTTCTGGCGATAGTCTAGTGTGACACTGGTGCTCTGCTTAGCAGTCAAGCAGGATGCCTATCGTCCTATGGCTGTGCGTAGCCTTGCGTCATTGCCGTGACCTTGTGTATGCCCTCTGCCCCTGGGCTGTTGGCATCCGCCATGTACGTCCTATTGCGCTGTCTGGTGACAGCACCATGTAAGCAATGGCGCTGTTCGAACAAAGCCGATTGGAACTCTGTGCTGGTCTATTGTGCAACAACTCCACGTGGGGTTCACGGCGCAGCGGGCGCCATATTGCCTGCTGTAAAGTTGGTGCATGGCTGGGAGGAGGGCGGTGTCCTGGAGCCAGCTTGAAGTGGCCAACCTGGTGGCCCTGGTGGAGCCACTGTGAGGCACTGATGGTGAGGCCCCCTCACCATGCCTAGGACCCATGTGTGGCAGCAAGTGGCCACTGACCTGGTGGAGGTCACTGGCGGGGCCAGTCTGCTGAGCAGTGCGGCACGGTACAGTGACCTCCGCTGGAAGGAGCGGAGCTGTTGGCGTGGCTGCATTCACGTGCCAGGGCGGGGCGTGGTGCCTGAGGCCAGGTAGTGTACCATCTATGCACCTATATTCTCTGTAGGGGTGTGTGTGTGCTTGGGTGGCTGTGCATAGGTGTGTCAGTGTGTGCAGCTGTGCAATGGATGGTTATGGCTGTGTGGGCAGGCACTCTCACTGGGGCAGGGGGCACTCTGCTTTTGAGTCACACTGATGTTTGTCTCAACATATGTCTCCCACAGGCCGGATTGTGAGGACACAGGACCAGGGTGATGTGGGCCATGCCAGGGCCCCGGTGCCAGGAGGTGTTGTGCCACAGCAGCAGCAGCAGCAGCAGCAGCAGCGTCAGACACAGCTGCTGGAGGAGTGTGAGTATCATTACTTCATGGATGCTATTGCATGCTGGGGGGGCAAGACCACCAGCCATGCGGGACACAACCAAAGGGGAGGTCATAGTTCCACTATACAAAACACTAGTGAGTCCCCACACTGGAGTACAGTGTACAGTTCGGAGACCATACCTGCATATGGACATGGTCTGGGTGGAGAGGTTCAGAGGAGGCGACATGGACGGTGCATGGATTGCATCACAAGTCCTATGCAGACAGGTTGATGAACTGAACATGTACTCCCTGGAGGGAGGAGGTGTGGGGATATGATGGGGACATACAAGTATCCTACAGGGGACAGAGTGCAGGAAAACAATATTTGTAAGCGTAAAGGATGTTCCAGGACTAGAGGCATGGGATGCAGTTGGAGGGGTCGTTTAAGAGGAAACATGAGAAAGTATTTCTTCACAGGATGGGTGGTGGACAAATGGAACACCCTGCCAGAGGAAGTGGTGGGGGCTGACTTGGTCACGGGATTTATGAATGCATGGGTTAGCCATAAAGGAATTCTGGAGGTCAGGGGTGAGGGGGAACGGACTTATAGGACAACAGAGTGAACGTACAAGGTCAAATGGAAAGACATAGGCCCTTATCTGCCGACACTGTCTTTGTATCCATGTATGTAGGCATGACACAGGTGACCTGCATCACAGTGCAGCATCACAGCACGTCTGTGTATGCATCACAGGTGGTCCAGGCATGCACTGGGCACATAGCTGTGTAACTGGCATCGCACCACGTTGCCACATCACTTGTCAGCCTAGTTTGTACTGTGATTGACATGGGCAATGTGTGTGGGCGGTGGTGCGCATAGCTGGTGCCGCCTGTTTGTGATGGCCATGTGCATGTTCACTGTGGGGGGGTGCATGCCATCACAGGTGCGGGACATTGGGTTACATGGCTTGCAGGTTGGGTGGTGTTCAGGGTTGTGGTCAGTCTCAGCCATTGACTGTGTTCCCATTTTCCTAGACCTCGAGGTACTCCAGCGGATTGAGAGGGGTATTGACACCTCACCCAGGTGTCACAGGAGAACCAGGCGATACGCAGGCCACACAGTGCCATGGTTCCAGGAGGCGGAGGCACAGGACGGGACACCAGCAGGGGAAGACCAGCAGCCAGCTGAGCCATAGGCCACATTCTCTTCCCACTTCTCCCATCCCTATCACCTCTGCTTCCCTCTCCAGGTTTTTATTCCCTCCCCTTGAACACCCCTGCCTTTTACCCGTCCCCACTTGTACATAGTTTCACCTGTTTATGTTTATATGTTGATCTTTTAAATATACATTTCTATTTTAGATACGACTGCTGTGTTGGTCTCTGATTTGCAACTGGCTATGGGTGCTCCGTTGCGAGGGGTGTACATGCCATCTGGGCTGGTATGGTCCTGGGTATATATTGTGTGTGTGTGTGTGTGTCCATGGGAGGTATCACCAGCATGGCATTGACTTTCTGTTGGTCTTGCCGTCTGCTGCCACCCACTGCTGGGTGCACAGGGTGGGTCTGGCTGGTATGCTTCTCTGCAGCATGGGGTTGGCGTGTGGCAGGGGGGATGCATGGTGTTTCCTGCAGTGCCAGTCACTGCACATGAGCGGTGTCTTGGGGTCACGGTGCACGGTGTGCTGTGCGTACGGGGGGGCTGATGTGCACTGTGGTTGTCAACCCCCTTTGTGTGGCACTCTTTGCCTGGCAGTGGTTGTGCTGGGGTGTCATGGCTCTGCTATGCATTGTTGGCTTGTCCCCATGGGCACGTGGATCATCCGTCCCACCCCCAGTGATGCTGTGCTTGGGGTGTGCCGGTGTGGTGTGGGTTCTGCAGTGTGTTCCTGTGCCCATGTGTGGCATGGCTGGCGGTGGGCCCCAGCCTGCCTCCCTGGATGTGCAGTTCCATTGCTCGGGGGCTGTGCTTGTGCTATGGCAGCTCTGGAATGCTCAGCTGAGCTTCCATGGTTGCGCCATAGCGCAGCATTTTGGCTCAGCTTCTCCTTCCTGGTTGTGCGATGGCGCAGTATGTGCGATATTGAGACGTTGGTTGCTTGCGCAATTTGCTCTGCTCCATGTTTGAATATCGCACCTGTTGCGCATTTGCGCAACTGGTTTGCACTTGCTGCTACTGTTGCACCAGTTTTCAGCGCAGTTTGAATATCCAGGCCAATGTGTCTCTGTTGTAAATCTTAGTTCATTTGCAATGTCTCTTTGCAATTATGTATGTGTGTAAAAATGTATTTATACAGTGATACAGCCATTAGGGTTCAAATAATCCCTATTTACAAGGCATACCTGTTTGTACAAAAATTCTTATTACAATACTCAAAACATACAATGCATAGCATAAATGTACAACTAATACATATCATATCACAAATTAAAATATGCATAACAACACTTATATAAAAATCACAGACAATTTACAACAATTTGTATGAAAGTATCTTGTGGAGGCTTGAGTTGTCAAGAGTTCCAAGTAGCATAAACGGGATGGGCTACACCTGCTGGATGGAGTTTTCAGAGAGGAAAGCACAAACAGAAAACAAGCATTTATCAGAGCTGAATGTTTGCTTGCATGTATGTGCTCTGCAGCTGTTTGGTAGTCATAGTGTACAGATGCAGATGCCCTGTACTAAGAGGAGACTTCATTTAAGGACACTGCTCTTCTGTGCAGCGATGGATGTGAATAATTTACGGGGCTGTCTTGTGGGCTGTGGAAACACAGGGCATTGTGGTCCCTATGCTTCCATGTGGCCACAAATACAGATGCACAGGGCAAAGATTACATCTGTCAGCCAATGCACAAAAGTCCTCTGCCACCCACAGGTAGAGAGGTGAAGGGGCCTATGCCAAGAGGACAGTTGTGTTCACTAAATGGTACCCAGGTCCATACGGACAACCCTGCATCTTTTATTCCCTGGCTAGGGGGTGTTGCATAGCAGTGCCATTCCTCTATCCTCACCCCACGCACAGCTGGGTCACTGAGCTTATGCCTAAACTCAGCTCACATGTGGGGGATCACAAAGCATGGCTGCTGGTGTGAACAGTGAAAATACATACAATGGTTGTTAAACAATTATAATATATATATTTTTTTATTTGGGCTCCAATTTTTCAAGATAGTCGTTTTATGATTTGTCTTATAAACATAACATGTACCATTTATAGTATATTTGTTGATATGCCATTTCACACCAGAGGTGTGAAAAAGAAATTGCTCACCTTAGTAATTGTGTTTCTTCTAATGGAGTCTTGCTGTATTCTTACAATTGCAGTTAGCTCCAGCACTTGAACTGCCCCAGAAAATGAAGGGTTAAAATTCTATGCTAGGCATAGAACGCTGGGCTCGAGCTCAGTTAAAAACTCTGTCTGTGACACTTTGAAACCAAACCATCAGATTCTTATGAGCTGAAACTCACTGACTATATAATGTCGAAATTGTTTAGATTCCCAAAAGACTCAAGTCAGGAAACCCAAAGACCAAAAACCAAGCAATAAGAAATAAAAAAGTCTTAACTAGTCAAACACAAGGCACCCAACACAACGGAAGTTGGCTAAAGACACCCCTTGGTGCAACACTGCACCTGCCTACTCACTTCCCAAAACAGGTTCTGAGAGGGGAGGCAGGGAGGGAGGTCAGAATACAGCAAGACTCCATTAGAACAAACACAGTTACTAAGGTGAGTAATTTTTTCTTCAGACAACATGAAGTCTTGCTGTATTCTGACAATTGCAGACTACCAAGTAGTACCTCCAAGAAAGAGGGACAGAACCTACTTTGGGAATGGGCTCTGAAGTACTGCTATGCCAAACCTAGCATCACTCCTAGCCTGGATATCCAGAGAGTAATACTTGGTGAAGGTATGAACTGTTTTCCAGGTGGCTGGTTGGCAAATTTCTAACAAAGGAATATTCCTGGCCGAAGCCAAAGATGCAGCTGTACCTCTAGTGGAATGAGCCCTCAGGCCTGAGGGTGACGTTTTTCCCAGTTTCTCATAGCAGAATTGGATACAGGACATAATCCACCTGGCAATGGTTCTCTTGGTGGCAGGTTTTCCCTTACCTACTTCCCCATAAGTGAGGAACAACTGGAGGGAGTCAAACCTGTGACTCTTTGTACATTCTATGTGGCAATTAAGGGCCCTTTTAACATCTAAACTGTGTAGCCTCCACTCTCCTGAGGAGGTGTGATCAGTGAAGAACACAGGAAGAGACATAGACTGGTTTAAGTGGAAATCAGAAACCACTTTAGGCAAGAACCTCCTATTGGTTCTAAGGACCACCTTATCTCCATGGAATGAAATGAAGTCAGGCTCCACTGGCAGGGCTGGCAATTCACTGATACTTCTGGCAGAAGTAACAGCAACCAAAAACAGTTTTCCAAGTCAAGTACTTGAGCTCTGTTGAAGACATAGGCTCAAAGGGGGGTTGCATAAGATGAGCAATGCAAATATTCAAATCCCAGGCAGGAGCAGGATCCCTAAAAGGGGGATTGGTATGAAGCAATCCTTTGACAAATTTACAGAATAATTATACAGGGTGAGATGAGACAGGAAGACTTCCCCACTAACAGGAAAGCAGAAACAGCTGACAAATGAACTGAACTTTGAGAGTAGCTGGTTTGAGGCCTAGGCCATTAAGGTGAACCATATAATCCAGAACTGTACACAACTCAGCAGTATCTGGGGATATATGCTTCTTGGAACACCAAATACTGAAATTTTTCCATTTAGAGTTGTAAGTTTTTCTGGTGGCAGGCTTTTGAGAAGCTTTGAGAATATCCAGAACCCCTTGGGACAGATGTAAGTCTGCATACTCTAACTCTTCAAGAGCCATGCCTTGAGATTGAGTGACCGGAGACTGGAGTACCAAATCCTCCCCTGAGAGGAGGTTAACAGGTAGTGATTCCTGGGAAGAGACAGGGGAATATGGACTGCTAGGGACAGCAACAGGGGGTACCAAGGCTGCTTGGCCCAGTCTGGAGCAATCAGAATCACTTTGCATGGTTGTGACCTTACCTTGACTAGAACCTTGAACAGTAGAGGGAAAGGAGGGAAGGCATAAAGAAATGTCCCTTCCCAGTTTAAAATCAGAACATCCAGAGGGACTGAGCCCAAGACTGGGGGTCTGCAACAAAACAGAGGAAGTTGGTGATTGTCTGGGGCTGCAAAGAAATCTATTGAGAAGGAACCCCAGGGAAGTGGGAACTTGCTGGGTGACCTGCAGCTCTGACTTGACTTGGTCTGGAGACTGGCCCACAAGGAGCCAGTTGTCCAGGTATGGAAAGATAGAAATCCTTTTCCTTCTTAAAAAGGCCACCACTACTGCTAGGTACTTTGAAAACACCCTTGGAGCTGAAGTTAGGCCAAAGGGCATGGCTCTGAACTGGTAATGGCCTGAGGGTAATTCGAACCTAAGGTAATTTCTGTGGGAGCTCCTGATGGGAATGTGGAAATAGGCATCCTTGAGGTCCAGGGAGGCTAGCCAGTCTCCTGGCCTCAGAGAGGGAAGAATTGTTCCCAGAGTCACCATCTTGAATTTTGACTATAGTAGGTGCTTGTTTAGGTATCTTAAATCTAGGATGGGTCACCACTCCCCTGTCTTTGGGGTAAGGAAAGTACCTGGAGTACAGACCTTGGCCCTTGTATAGGGTAGGAACTCTCATTATGGCTCTTAAGGCCAGTGGAGAGGAAACATCTGCCTCTAGAGCAAGGGTTTCTGATGTATTTGCAGGTGGAAAGGATCTGGGTCTCAGTTTCAGAAATTTTTTGAAACTGAGAACCAGTCCCTGGCTTACAACCTCCAGGACCCACTTGTCTGAGGTAACAGATGTCCAGTCCTGGACAAAGTAAGCCAGCCTGCCTCCTACCAGAATGGAGGAGTCGACCCGGGCTGACACATCAGGGTGTCTGCTTGGCAGGAGCCTTAGGCTGAGGGGTGGATACAGCCCTGTTCATCCCCCTTCTGCCTCTCCCTCTGAAGAACCCCCTCAGAGAAAAGGAAGAAGAGGCCTGTGCTTGGTAGAAAGGCCTGTGAAAAGGCCTGCCCCTGCCCCTAGCTTGCTGTCTTTGAGGAGTTACCTGCCTCTCCTTGGCCTGGGCACTCCTGTAAGTGGTCCTGTACTCGTCCATTTTTTTCATGAAATTCTCTGTCTGCTCCCCAAACAGAGAATTACCCACCACAGGGAAATCCATGGCCTTTGCCTGGGTATCCTGCGAAAGGCTAGTACATCTGAGCCAAGACATTCTCCGAAGAACCACAGATGTAGCCATGACTCTTGATGACACATCATTGGAGTCCACAGCAGCATGAAATTGCACCTTTGATGCCTTGATCCCATCAGCAGCCAACCCCTCCAGCTCCTTGGCTAGCTGGGGGGAAGCCTATTTAGCCACTGCCAGTACAGTGTCCCACCTGGACTTCTGGTACCTGGCTGTATAGGCCATATAGTTAGCCTACCTGAGTCCCAAAGATGATGCCATGTACTGCTTCTTTGCCAAGGCATCTATCTTCCTGGAATCTTTGTCTAGGGGGTGTGAAGCCAAGGGGATGTTTGCCTTGTCCCAGGCAGTAGCCTGCACTACCCCAACATGGCTGCATTGCTAATAAAGAAACTCCATATCTGAGCCTGACAAGGTGTACCTCTTGTCCATTCTCTTGTCAACAGGAGGTACAGAGTTAGGAGACATAAGAATTTTTTGTGTCAGTTTCCCAAAGGACTTATGGAGGGGAATAGACAGTCTCTTAGACTCTGGGATGTCCATCATCTCTACAAAATCAGGCTCCTCCTAATCCTCCACAGCCTCCTCAATAGGAAGCTGGAGGGTTTGAGCCACTTTTCTGTAAAACAGTAACTGGGGTGGGGACTCAGAAAGCCTAGGAGGGGAAACATCAGAAGGTCTGACTGGGGAGATGTCCGGTTCCACAGGCACATCCAGACTTTCACTGTCATAATCATCCTCTTCAAAATCCCCCTCCTCATCAAACTCCAGTTCGTAAAAATTTTCAGGGGAATAATCCTGAACTGGGGGAACCGACCGAACCGAACTCCTATCAGAAGGCATCGGATTGGTCGGAACCGGACGAAGCGATTCCACAATCTGAATCACTCTGGCTATCTCTTCGGCAGTCAGAATATGAAGTTCTGGATCCAAACTGGCTGATTTATCCTTACGTTTTCTCTTTGTAGGAACTGATCCCCCAGGATCGGCTCTCCTCTTGCCTGAAGAAGTATCACCCTGGTCAGAGGGCACTCCTTCTGGTTCAGTAGGAACTGAACTGGGCTGGCCTTCCAGTTCAGCGGATTTCCCAGCCTCCTTATCCCTAAGTCTACCTAACCTTTTATCCAATGTAGACTTAGGGTAATTCTTGCAAATTTGGCAGTCTGTATCGAGGTGGTCAAACCCCAGACAGTAAACACAAGTGGTGTGGGGATTGACCATAGCAAAGACCTCCCCACACACACTGCAGTGTTGAAACCCAGTGGGCCTGGGATTTTTTCTTGGGTTTCTCAGACATGGCCAACCTAACAAAACGTAACCTTTATAAGGCAACTGCCAGGCAAGACTCCCCTATCAGTTTCTCACTGTGTTACGGGTGTTGGAAAAAAACGTTAAATTCACATTTTTTTTAAAAACCGATATGGACCGGTAACCACACACTAAACTTCTTCACAAGATTTTTGTCTAAAGGATCGGTTCAGCTGAACCGATCGAAAAAGCTTTACAATTTCCACACAAATACTATCCTACGTACTTACGGTACCACAGACAGAGTCTCGAACCGATAAACGGAATTTAGTGTGGACTTAAACAGACAACTTTAACTTACTTTGAACCGAGCAGAAGGAGAAAATCTCCAGAGCGACTGTTCAGTGAGGTGGAGTAAAGAACCCAATGGTTTGGCTTCAAAGTGTCACAGACAGAGTTTTCAACTGAGCTCGAGCCCAACATTTAATGCCTAGCATAGAATTTTAACCCTTCACTCTCCAGGGCAGTTCAAGTGCTGGAGCTAACTGCAATTGTCAGAATACAGCAAGACTTCTTGTTGTTTGAAACACGTCTCATCCAGGATTTAAAAAGTGACACTTGTCACGTTTATAAGGTGGTTTGGAAAAATGGCTATGTTGAAAGTTTGGAGTCAAAACATTGCAAATGAGTGACGTTATGAGTGAACGTTGAAATACTGTAACCTTCAGTCATAACCTTGGCATGGTACGGTATTTGTACACCAAATTTTCAGCATAGCCTCTCATCACCCCACCTCATGAACCCAGCAGCTGAAAATTTTCAAATCCATGCCAAAATGTCATTTTGCACTAGTGAAATGTCATTCCATGCCAAAGGTGAGAAAATACATTTTGGCCAGAATTTGAAATATGACAGCTGACACATTCATAAGGTGGTGTGGACAAATAACTATGTTGAAATTTGGGGTCTAAATATTTAAAGATTACCAAAGTAAAGCACAGGAAAATTTCAATGTATGTGGATAACTTTGCCATTTTTATATATTTTAATGCCAAGTTTTCCACATATGCTTCTTATGACCTCACCTCATGAACATGAAAATGTTCAAATCCCACCCAAAAGATGATTCCACAATACAAAGTGAAATCAAGTTTCTGGCCTGATTTTCATAATGCCACTGCCATTAGTCATGAGGTGGGGTCCCAAAAAGACATGTTGAAACTTTGGGGCCAAAATATGAAAAAAATGACAAAGCTATGCATCAAAGTTCAAAACTCATTGAAATACATTGAACCACACTTACCTTAGTTTCTCATGCTGCAATCGGTGGTTCCAGCTGCATGACATGTCTTTGATAGGAGAGTAGATCTTCACCCTGGGACCTGTTCAGGTGAGTGAGGGTTTGTGGGAGATGTGAGGGGGTGCTGAGTGGGAAGTTAGGGTGGGGTGGTTGGAGTGTGTGTGTGGGGAGGTAGATCCACAAGGGGCCATTTTCTGTTTGAACGGTTAAAAAAACATCAGGGGATGGTTTTCTTTATTTCATGGATATTCCAACACTGGGATTGGACACACCAGTGTCAAGCTCGTGTTCAGTGGCACCAAGGGTAGGCATCCTGGTGCCACCACCTATATAAAGGGAATGGCGGTAGGCGACTGGAGAGGTCAAGAGAAGCAGCACTGGGGTGGGCACCCCAGTCTGCTTATATTTTATATATATATATATATATATATATATATATATATATTGCAATGGGGGTGAGAGGCCTGGAGGGGATGGGGAGAAAAACGGGTACCGGGGTGGGCACCCTGCTCCACTTAATACATAGACAGATAGACAGATACTGATGGCAAATGAATATGAGAATGGTTTAATTAATGAAAAGGATTGGACCTTGTACATAGAATCTGTTGGAGGTTTCTTGCTTTACACAAAGGCTTGGGAGAAACATTTAGAAAAGCAGATGTATTAAATTAATAGGCTTTATTTTCCTTTGGCCAGTGTCTGCTGATCTAACATTAGTGAAATAAGGATACAATGGCAACTTTCAGGCAGAACCCAAAGATATGTGAATGGTATGCCTTCATCTCTGAGCAGAGCATCCAACAAGCCTGCGTGGTGCTTGTTCTTGACTGGCTTCATGCAAATAAAAGGACCAAAGCCTCTCTGATAGGAGCAAGCTTCAGTTGGTTCAACTACACAAAGTTTCTGCCCAACAAGTAACGACTGGCATCATGACCACAGTGGGTGTTCATTGGTCTGGACTGCCAAGCCCCTTCTAGCTTGAACTGCAATGGGCTTGGCAGTGACACACCTCTGAAATGTCATTCTTTGTAACAAAATGTTTCTTGTGCATGCACAAGCAAATGTTTGTTTATTTGTGTAATGGGTTAGCACAACTGGAAATAAAATCCTTTTACAGGTGCAACCCACACAAATCAAACACATACAAGTACAAATACAATCTAAGAAAAAAATAAATATTTATTTCTACGTTATATGTAAAACCTATAAAACATTTACATTGGCAGAATATTTCAAGTACAAGTGCAAAATGATAGAGAATACAGATAGAATTAACAAATTCATGACAAACAGGTACATCATTCCAAATTCTTAAAGATCAGTCAAAACAGACACATTCTGAAAAAGACTTCAGACACAGGTACAAGGTGTTTGAAAAGGTCCCAAAAGTTGAGAAATTCCTAATGGTAACCCACACATTATTCCAAGTTCTAGGACCACTAAAGGAAAAAGCCATCTGCCCACATTTAGTTCCTCTTAAAGGGAGCCTCAGTGTAGCATCATCTTCCCTAGATCTGGAAGATGGACTCTGATCAAAGCTTTGTAAGTATCCCCACAAACCAATTGGGATGCCAGTTTGAGACACTCTGTATACAAATGTTGCCAAGGCAAAAATATAATTTAAAGTAAGTGATAACCATCCCATTTTATCAAGAATTAAACAGTGATGGGTGCGACTAGGGGAAGCCAGAGCAAATGTACCTAATTTGTGTAGTAAAGTTGACTTTTTAGATAGAAAGTTAGTGGAGATATAATCTGTAACCAGGGAAGTGTACATTAAGACTGGAAATAAACACTGATCGACTATAGCAATTCTAGTCTCATATTTCAAAAATGATTTGAGTGTATATAACATTCCTAATTTTCCATGTATTTTAGATGTTACATAATTCAAGTGGGCATCACAATTTAGCACATGATCTAGAATGAGGCCCAGATATCTAAATGTGTCCACATTTTCAAAAGTGGAACCATCTAATGCTTTGACCTGAAGACTAGGGCCAAGAGATTTTAATTTAGAGAATGTGCCGAATACCACCGTGAAAAGGACAGTTCCAAAACAATACATTCATATATGAGAAGCCAAACAGGCCAGGCCCAAAATGAATAACCCCTTTTGAACATACAGGTCACTGAATGTGAAGGGTCACTGAATGTCCTCCGTCCTCTAAAACATATGACTTACTGCTATTTATTGTATTTTAAGGTGAGATAAGGTACTCTATGCAAAGTGTCAAATTTGAAGGAATCAGAACAAACCAGATCCTTTTTAAGAAGTTTTCTGTATGTAGTTTCAGATCTGAATACCTCCCTAATTTCAACGTGCCATCGGTTGTATCCTGTCCTGCTTTTTTTTTTTGGGGGGTTGTATTATGACAGAATCCACAGATAACATATAGAAACAGGACAATACGCTGGAAGAAGCCTTGTGCCAATAATTGGGAAAATGAGATAGAGGGAGCCCTTTGCCAATGAGGCCATGACCCCTAAACCCCCATTATTTTTGTGGGCATGGACAGAGTTGCTGTTTGTAGTCATGAGCTTCTCAGGCATGTTGAGAGCTCAAAAAAGTTTGGAAAATGCAATAATTGTTGTCATTATTTTTCCTTCATCAGCTTTCCTAAAAAAGGAGCAGGCTGACAAGAATTCTGGGAAGTTCTAGGAAGATGATATCCCCCAGTGTTCCTGAAATTAGCTATTTAGTACATGCAGATGGATAATACATTCAAGAGTTAAAGACCTGGGGCAAGGTTCACAAAAAGTCACAAAGCACAGCACAAAAGTTTGCGTTGCACTTTGCGTTTGCCCAGGTGTCCAAAATTGCTATTCACAGTCAGATAGCACTCTGCATTATCCAGCTGTGAATAGGGCTAGGGTGAGTCAGCAGTACCACTAGTGCTGCCCCACCAGCACCTTTCTCAACATGCAGCCAGGAGTATGGCCCCACAATGAATAGCGCAGGTACGCTAATCCCAATTCACAAACACCGCTATATAAATGAGTCTATTGAGCATGCAAGATGCTAGGTGGCCATTTGCATGCCCATTAACATATGCTGTACTGGAGTTTAACGTGCCCCCCAGCCCTTCCCACAGAGGCAGCCCTGTGACCCTGACATCTAGTGATCCCCCTCTGATCGGTGGCCCAATATGTAAACATATAAATTTCCCTGTTGCTCATGGTCCCCTCCCCCCATGATTGCTGGCCCAATGGGAAAGGCATAACATTCCCTGGTGCTAGCGGTCCCCCCACTGCTAATCACCAGACCACTGTTACCACACACCTTTCTGTGGTGTCCAGTGGTGCCTCCCCCCACCCGATCCCTCACCCAACATCTTTATACATGTTCCCTGGTGGCCAGTGGTCCCTTCCTCACCTGATGCCTGCCTGATATAAAGTACCATTATCCCTGGTGGCCAGTGGTCCCTCCCTCACCTGATGCCTGCCTGATATAAAGTACCATTATCCCTGGTGGCCAGTGGTCCCTCCCTCACCTGATGCCTGCCTGATATAAAGTACCATTATCCCCGGTGGCCAATGGTCCCTCCCTCACCTGATGCCTGCCTGATATAAAGTACCATTATCCCTGGTGGCCAGTGGTCCCTCCCTCACCTGATGCCTGCCTGATATAAAGTACCATTATCCCCGGTGGCCAATGGTCCCTCCCTCACCTGATGCCTGCCTGATATAAAGTACCATTATTCCTGGTGGTCAGTGGTCCCTCCCCCCAGTTGATGCCCTCCTGATATACAATACAGTTTTCCCTGATGTCCAGTGGTCCCACCCCCTGCACACACCCATACCCGGTGTATCCTACATTATTCCCTGGTGTCTAGTGGACCCCCAGCCCTATCCCCAATCTGTGTAAAGGAAATAACAGCCATTTCCTGGTGTCTAGCAAACTCCTCTCCCCATACCCAATCCCCTGTAAAAGAAATAGCAGCCATTCACTGGTGTCTAGCAGACCCACCATCCCCGATCCTCTGTAATATAAATAATATCCATTCCCTGGTGTCTAGCAGATCCCTACCCCAGTGGGTAGTGCCCCACCACCCCACTCCCTCCATCCTGATCACGAGCCAGCGCCCAGCACAGTCCTCTACTCTCCACCATGACTGGCCACCGAATGAGCTGTCAGTGAGCATGTACTGTACACAGTAAGCACTCATTTGCCAATCAGTAAGCATGTACTGTGTACAGTACTTGCTCATTGACAGCTCAGTTGTCAGCTGAAGAGTGGAGGGCTGTGCCGGTCATCATCCTGGAGTCAGGATGGGGGAGCAGGGTGGTGGGGCACTACCTGTTAGGGTTGGTGGGGGTGGGGGTTGAGAGTTCACTAGACATGAGGGAATGGATGTCATTTATGTTACAGTGGATCAGGGATGGGGGGTCTGCTAGACACCAGGAAATGGCTGCTATTTCTTTTACAGGGGATCTGGAATAGGGACAGGGGGTCCACTAGACACCAGGGAATAATGTATTAATGGAGGTCACATTGGGCATGGGCAGGGAGGTGAAACCACTGGACACCAGTGAAAACTAAATTGTATATTGGGCGGGCATCTGGTGAGGGGAGGGACCACTGGACACCAGGGAAAGCTGTGTGGCAACATCGGTCCAGCAATCAGTGGGGGGGGGACCACTAGCACCAGGAAAGCTTCCTTCTTCACTCTTGGACTGGCAATCGGTACCGGGGTACTAGCAGTAGGGAAACTTATACCCTTCTCATCAGTCTGGCAATGACAGTTGGGGAGGGGGCCACTAGCACCAGAGAAACGTGTATGTTTATATATCATGCTGGTGACTGGGGGAAGGCACTGGAATCAGGAAAGCTTCCTTCTTCACTCTTGGGCCAGCTGTGGGTGGGGGAGTGGGGCACCACAGTACCTCCGACAACCACTAGGGTTGCACATGATAAGGCAAGGTCTTCATTGGCAGGACTTGCCCCATGCAAGGGGTCCATCAAAAGGCCCTTGGGTGGAGCAAATGCTCTGTGAATTGGACTGTCAATATTCAAGTCCCCTCTCACTCATTTGCATTCTTTCCCCCTCCACACTTTGCAAACGCAGTTTTAGCATGCAAATTGAAAGCAAAAACCGGTTTACACCAGGGCAAAGTTTTGTAAATCCTGGCCTTAGTGGTCTATCTTGTCCACCCAGCAGATGTACACATAAGGGATTTTTTATAACTGCAGAATCAGTTGGAGCAAGATAGGGATGGGGGGAACCTAGATGCCAATCTTGCTGGTTCCCCAAAACTTAGACAGACATCTGGTATCTTTTTATGTTTGCTTGCAAAAAGGTTTAGTTATCACACACTTGCAGTACTGTTAAAGCAGTGCAATATCTGTTGTATATTGGAGTTGTTTTCATTACTGTAGGTCAGATGTACTGGAATGACAGCAGGGCAAGCATGTTAAGAGAGGGAGGGGGCATTCTGAAAAAATGAAACCAAGCACAAAGCATACAGTACTACAACTAAACTATTACTTTGAGGTGTAAAAAAGGCTAAGAAAGGGGTGCTCAGCGACAATGTGGTGCAGTAGGCAAAAAACATGGTGAAAACCAGGAGACCTCTCCCTCATACACCCACAAAAATGAGGCTGAACTCCACAGAAATGTAGTGTAAAACTACTTTATTTATTTACTGTTCAAAAAAGTGCAATGAGCTCTAGGTACAACCAAACACAGCCTTCACAAAACTCCCTGATGCATTTTGTACCTGCTCAGGTATTTTCTCAATGGGACTAAAGATGATCACTTAGGTGTGCTAGTTAAATAGTATAGTGAGCATGGCATCACAAAATCAAGTGATATAAATTAAAGTGATAGCACCAAATATCAAAGTATTATCATAAGACAGATATTAATTATTACTCACTATACAGAAAATAATTTATATGTCACATGATTTTGTGATGTCATGCTCGCTACACTACTTAACTAGCACATCCAAATGATCTTTATTCCCCTTGAGAAAGCACTGTACCTGTATGAAATGCACCGGGGACCTTTGTGGAGGCCTATGCAGGATTGCACCTAGAGCTTATTGCGTCTTTTTAAATGGAAGTAAATACAGTAAAATATTTTCTGCTACATTTCTGTGGCATTCAGCCATATTTTTTGAGGGTGTAACTGTGAAAAGGTGATTGGTTTTCATTACTTTAAGGAGCATCTGCAGGGCAGGATAATCAAGGACCAATGAGGAGGAGTAAAAGGAAAAAAATATATATAGTTGAAAAGGTGAAGATGACAGGGGAAAAAGTCAAACACAATATAAACAAAATGACATAAGAATAATGAATAAAAACAATTTAATGTATTTTAATAATGTTTGCCTGTTCCTGGGCACTAATAGCCTACTAACTTAGCCATGACCTAATTAGGGCAAATGAAAAGTTTTAGAGGGATTTTATACATCATATGGTTCACATCTTGGGCCTGACTGTGTGTCCCCCAAAACCATCAGAATCCCTCCCTAGACTCTTTGTGCTTCACTCCTCCAAGCACTAAAACTGTGTCAAAGTCACAGGTGCAAGAACCTATGGGAGCATGGGGCTATAGCTCCCCCACTTTTGCCCATGAACATTCACAGTGCCCTTTTGCTTGCAAAAAACACACCTTTCTATCTTGTGCCCTTATGAACTTCAGCACCCCCCTGTCTCCCGATGTTTTGGCACCCATGGAAAGCAGGACTTCCCTGAAAATGAAATAGTGCATCTCACTTGAGCTCTCCTGGATCAAAAAGTTCAAAAACAAAAAGAACAGTATTTTCTGATCAGACAGGGAAAAATTAAAAATTCTTGGGTAACCTGGTGATAATGCACTGATACATTTTGTGCCTATCTCTCCCACTGACAGTGATTTTAGCCAAATTGTGTTTACCTCTTCACCTACTGTTTACATTTCTTTGTGTTCTCGGGAATCAATTTGAGAAAGTTAATAGCTCATGACCTTCAGATTGTGAATGAACTTCAAGCTATTATTTCTTGTTATTCGTGTTCCCACTTATCTCCCCATCTCAATTAAACTGTACTTATTTTTTTATTTCTCCTGTCTGGTACAGAAAAGCAGATAATGTGGCCCTTGATATTTTTTTTCTGCTAAATAAGAACAACGGAAATCCATCTGAGAGCTGTGAAAGCACTTTCCTTTTCCTAATCCATGGGAAACACTACTATTCCTCCAAACCTTGTCTGCCAAATAGTTAATATTTTCATAAAAGGTGATTGCATTATATGGAAACATATAGAATACTGTGAAAGACAAGTCTCTAAAGAACAAATACAATACAGTCTAAGAGAGTTTAGTTAATGCTCTTTATTTGTTTTAACTTGAGTTTTTTTCATTTTCTATTCACCAGAAAAGCTTCTTTGCACTATAGTAAAATATGAATACTGTATTCTAACTTACATAGTACTATATTATTGTCTGATCCCTACCCTTTTCCCCAGGATGCATCTGAAAATGAGTTGTTCTGCTCAGTATACCTTTCCTGGTGAAACTTGTAAATAAATTAGGTTACAAATCAGGGATATTTTGCAGGCAGTAGGTTACAATTTTGTGTAACTCATCAAGCAGCTGATAAAACAATCTATATCGCAACCTGATCCTAGATTACTAACAAACTAGAACAACTAATAAAACTGTGTACAATGGCTAAAAAGAAAACACCAATTATAAAAACACATTAGTATGAGATTCTTAATTTGATTTTTCTGCTGGAAGCAGTGTCTGCCATGGCACATGGTCTTGATTCGGCTCCCCCTCTGTGTTGAGTTCACTGGTCTTTAATAAAGACGATAGCTGGAAGTGATACATCTCTAAGTGTTGTTATTCTACCCCTGTTGTAGAGCTAGTGAACTGTTTATTATAGGAGAGGAAGGGTATCTGTCTATAATTGTACAAACATAACTGGAGGCATAGCCACATTGTGACCCTCTCCATTGCCTTGATTCTGTCACATGGTTCTCTCTAATCTTGGAGTAAGGGGCTTAGTGAAGTGAGCCAGCCAAAGGTAACGGATATGGAAAAGGCTGTGGTACAGATGCAAAACACATACTTCATGGGGTGGGAGACCATGAACAATACTCTGAGCTCCCTATCTGTTTTTAAGTTCAGAATTGATTGGATTGCCTGCCACACTTCATTTGCTTATCCTGTTTTAGCTGGGAACACCCATGAGATATGGATGTGAGCAGCCCTATTCCCACACTTTCTCCAGTATCTGTCAGAATTGGCTGTGTTTAAGGGTTTGGTGACCAATGGAGTTCGAAAATATCTGCAGACCACCTTCCACCTAAATTTCTGCCATGAACTGCTAGCAGTCATCTTATGAGCTTTCCTCCAGATGGTTTCCCAGTAATGCTTCATTTAGGAGGGGCTTCTTCCTAACCTGCCATTTATCTTGAATCTGGACCAGACTGGCTCCCCTTGTAAGTTCCTCTGTTTGATGGGATAGATTAGAAATTAGCTTTTTATTGTTGATTAGGTTAGCAGTTAGGGGACATAGGATCACTGCCTTCGGTGGGTTTCTGGTCATCTCTTATCTATAGATATAAATGAAAAGGTATGCACAAGAAAATTGAAATTAATTCCAGAGACATGGGAAATCCCTCAGTCCACCCTCATGAACTAGCTGTACCCCAAAAGTTTAAGCCCTTCCTGCTGCATCTTTTGGGGTCAGTCTGGGCAGGCTGAAAGTCAGGGCAAGTAGCTATTGGAGTAAGCACTTCACTTATGCTGAATAAGCCTGTTTCCTCTATGAGCTGGATAAAGGACTTCATAGTATCACCATAGGTAAATGCTGGGAAGGGTATCAAGCTTAATCTGTACTACAGTCTGCTCTTCACTTGCTTTCAATCTGATTCTTCCTGGGGGATAGACATAGTATACAGTAAGTGTACTAGATTGGGCTACTGTATAATATTTTTAAAGGTCTGAGACCCCCATACCCCACCAAGTGTTGGCTGTACTGCCTATAGTCCAGTTCAGCCATGGTATTATGTTGCACCATCAGAATTTTGCGAGCTACTGCTCTAGCCTTGTTGAGAGTTTATTTGGGAGCTCAGTGAAACTTAGGGAGGATATTCATGTGGATTGCCTGTATTCTTATGGAACCTGAAAGTGGAATGACCAAGAATTTCTAGCAGTTGTTTTATGATCCTCCGCTCAGATGGTTGCCCAGAGATGTTCCATTAGTCAGGGCTGCATGTCAATTGCCATTTATTTTAAATCTGGACCAGAGTGGGTGAGCGACTCACTGTGTAAGTTTCTCTGTTTGATACATCAGATTAGGAATGTGTTTTTTAGTATTGGGTAGGTTAGTAGTCTTGTTTAGATAAATTAGTTGGCTAGAGTTTATTTAGGCGCTCAGTGAAAACTACGGAGGATATTCATGTAGACTGCATCTACTTTCAAAAAAATGGATAATGGATAATCTGGCTATCCAACTTAACCTGAAGTACTAGAAAAATCAACACTGTCCTTCTGTAGGTCCTCCACTAGACCATGTCCCCTACATATCTAATTGTGTGGGTTGTCTATTTTAGAGAAATTGTTTTTTTTTTTGTTTTTTTTTCAAATTAAGATCTATTTTATCATTGAGCCACAGTACCTTAGTTTTGGTTTTGTTCATTGTGAACCCTGCTGCCAATAGCACCCTTGCAACAGGACCTCCAGCAAGAGGGTAGGATACTTTGGGGTTGTTCTAAAAGATTTGAGTGTTATCTGCATAGAGCAAAACTCTCTGCTCTTTCCTGTTGATATTAATCCCATCTATTGCTGTGCAACTTCTGTTGGCTTCTGCCAGAGGCTCAATACTGATGAAAAATATGAAAGAAGAATGGGCACACCTACCTAGTGCATCATTGTATACCAAGATAGTCCGAGAGGGTACCATCATTCACTCATACTTGAGTTTAGGGTCCAGATATAATTCTCTGACCTGCCCTCTAAACTGCTGCCCGAAGCCAAACTTAAGGGTAGCCAATTGGAAATCCTAATTTAATCTCTTAAAAGACCTCTCAGTATCTGCAGGATTAGCCAGTTGTTGTTCAAGGTCTCCCTTCATACCTGTGACTTCTATATTCCACAAATACCTGACACTGTATTTCACATATCTGTTGAGGATAAATCTCATTTGGTAATGATGGATAATGGATGAGACATTTTTTTGAAGTCTTTGCTAGGATCTGAGTAAAAACTTTAGCATTCTATGTAAGTAAACCTATAGGCCTATAGTTTCCGTTGTCTGCAGGGTCCTTCCCTTTTTCATAGATCACTAAGATTAGGCCATTTCTAGGCGCTAGGCATAGAGGAAGGGTCTAAAGAGATATTAAAGACTTTCTGGAGCATTGGCATCAGCATTTCTGCAAAGTTTTTGTAAAAATCACCTGTGAAGCCATCAAGCATCACCTTACATTTTTCTGAGATGGTAAGGAGAGCTATTTTTGGTAAAACGGATTCTATTTTGTCAAACTCAATGTCTTCCTCTTCAGCATAAAGCTTATTATATAATGAATGGAACTCACACAATACTGTGTGTCTTCAGGAGGCTGTACAATTCTGGCTGAGCATGAAGTGGAGGTTACAGTATTTCTTTTATTATTCTCAGTAAGGCCTGCTTGTGGAGTCTCAAAGCTAGAATTCTCCATGCACTGTCCACCTGTTTGTAATACACTGGTTGGTATACCGTATGTTGCCCTAGTCCTGGGTTCTTCCCTTCCTCATTCTAGTTTTGACAAAGTTTGCTTGTCTCATTATTTTATGCTTGTTCCAGTTCTTTTACTATGTCTTGCAATTGCTGTTAAATAAGTCTAATCGTCTCTTTTATGCTACTAAGTTGGAGATAACCCCCCCATAATGGTATTTAGGTCATCCCAGACATATTTCAGGGCCACACCCTGCCCAATGTTTAAATTGAGGTATAGCTCCCAGGAAGCCTCAGGCTTCCTTTAAGATCTACAGGACTAAAAGGGCATAAGATCTGGAGCACACTGGAGGACTGGGTCAGCTAGTCTGCTTCAAAATTCCAAAGGGAAAGGGCCAGCTGTGGAGAGCTGGAGAGCTGTTTGCAACTGGGGAGCTCGAGTGAAGCAGCTAGCCATGCAACAGGTACTTCCTCTTCCCCGTAACAGTCCCCTTTTCCAGACATATTAACTGAAAGTAAATCCTTGGGAATTATGGTGGCAGCCTTCATCTGAAGTGCCCCATGATGGAAAGCCCCTGCAGAGCTGAAAAGATTCCAGAGGGAGAGATTTCCAGAATGAAAGACTGTTTTATAGAAACCCTGTGGTGAAATGTGCTTTAACTGTGACTTTGATACTATTTATGGGTGCTCTTCCTCCCTTCAGTCAGGAAGAAGGGTAATAAACTCTGAAATTAATTGTTTAATTTGGCTGGTACCCTCTGTCCCATGAGGCTGGCATGAATTTGGTGAGTGGGTAGAGCTTTAGAGGCTGTGTTCCTCCAGTAGTTGCTTGCCCCCTCTTTGCCCATTTAAAAGTCAGATCTGCAATTTAAAAATGTACCTCTGTGGAGGGGAAAATGGGAAGGTACCTAGCTTATGTATTTCAAGAAGATCTAAGGTCATATGCCTTCTGCTGTGGGATTGGGTGGAGATGGTCAAAACCTTTCACCCAACCTGGGGCTTGTGAGGGTCCTGGTGTGAAATAGTCCCTTGATGAGCTTGTTTGGCCCCTGTGTATTGTGTTTGTAGAGACATGCAGTGTGCTTTCAGGACAATCATCTGATGATTAATTGCCCCAATGCTCCCCATGACAGGTGCTTGAGCCCCTATCCAGACTGAAGATAAAAGAACATGTTGTTCACCTTGTGAAAGTAAACCTCAGTGTGATGAAACTCCTACAACTGTGAAAATGCATTTGGATATGTGAGCTTGTAATTGACTGTGAAAAAGTGGCCTGTACCCTCTGGGTTGCATGTAGTGCCTAAACTGTATATGGACTTTGAAGTCACCTGAGAGAGGAACTCCCCAGTTTATGGACATCAATTTTTCCTTGGGACCAAAAGACTAAGAATTGGTCACTGAGTGCCTAAACCTTCTTGTTCTGTTAAACTGAGAAATTAAAGCTAGTATGTTCATCAGCATTCGATTAAATGGATCTATTTAGACTTTAGAATGCTCTGGACATTCAAGGTATTGCTTGGAACTGTTTAGTTATCTGGGAGGTCACCACAAGTCCAGGAAGGTCAAGAAAGGGTCTTTTCAGTTTATAAGCAACCCTCCATATAAATGCTATCTGCTTTCCCTGGGAAGGGTTTGCAGAGGTAGTCCAAAACATACTGGTTGATTTTAGGTTATTACTTGAAACTGCTTGACTGTTAAGCCCCTTACTTTGCAGCCCTGCACCAACACAAAGAGTGTCTGGCAGTATGGGAGGTCATCCCAAGTCCAGGAAGGTCAAGTAAGGGGTTTTGCAATTTGTAAGCAACCCTCCCTTGAAATACTATCTGCATACCCTGGGGAGGGTTCACAGAGGTAGTCCAAACAGACTAGTTGATTTTTGAGAGTAATATTCCTTCACTGAGAAGGAAGACATTCATTCATTTTCCAAAGAGACTTCATCTCATGAAGGTCTGTTCTCAAACATACTGTATAAAGAT
The DNA here is from genome assembly GCA_016271365.2 of Neoceratodus forsteri. Taxonomy (NCBI): domain Eukaryota; kingdom Metazoa; phylum Chordata; order Ceratodontiformes; family Ceratodontidae; genus Neoceratodus; species Neoceratodus forsteri. The sequence continues at coordinate 1,103,472,412 of CM057454.1, read as the reverse complement.
TGACAAATCTTGGATAGGGTGATATTGGGAATCTTACTGTGGGAGACTCTACAATTCACTTCTGTCCATGTAGAATCAGTGTAGCCTTGAATAAGCTCTGTTCAATGGGAGTAAAAACTATAGTCTTGCACCCCATTATGGTATTGCCTCCTAGTCCTAACATCTACAAGGCATATCTCTTGGCATAGGGAATTGAGCACTACCCAATTCATGTTACTATTGTGAGAGGATCTGTGCATCGGAGTGAGAGAACATAGTTGAAGTCTTTCTGTATTACCAGGATACCCCATGTTAACCTAGAGACCCTCTTATTAAGCTTCCTGGCATGAGAGGAAGAGTCTGCATTTGGTGTATATGTGGTAACTAGGTTTACTTGTGTCCCAGCATGTTTTAAGCAAGCCATAAGTCTACCTTCAACATCCATGTTGGATGCTATTACCTTATCGGCAGGTTCCTTTTTATTAGAATGGATACCCACCCACACACACACACACACACACACACACACACACACACACACACACACACACACACACACTTTTTTGGTGGTACAGTGTGAGGAGGCAATGACTTGCCCTACCCAATCCCATCTAAGCAAAGAACATGAAGCTAGGCTTGAGCCTCCCACCCCCACCCCAAACCACTGATCTGCATGCAGTGATCTTGTTGATCAGTCTGCAGGAAGAAACAATGCCAATTGGCTGCCGCCCTTTCCTAAGGGATGTTATAAATGTCATAGATGCATGCAAACATTGTTTGAATATAAATGCAACAAAGACATTATTGAACACTTTAGAAGGAAAACAGCATTTTATTAATGATTTCATCAACTGTGACAGCTGTAATACTGCTTATCTTGCATCTTGTAAATGTGGGGCATACTAAGCAGAAATTTAAGGAACAGGTGGGAGAACATATACGTGCAGTGACTAACAAAAATCTGGATTATGCAATGGCGCAACATATCCATGCCATGAGAAATCCGATGAGAATTGAGAAGGTTAAACTTGGCCCTAGAGGCGGTGACCTAAATGGTCTTCTATTCAGCAGGGAAAAGTTTTGGATTTTTAAAATGCAGATAATGAGCTTCCCAGGCCTCAATGATAAAACTGAGTTGCAGCCCTATTTATAGTGTATTTTTTCAATGATTTTGTCATACACAATTAGTGAATGTATAAAATACTAAGGTCGCTGAATTAAATTCACTGAGCAATGTGCTGTGAAAGCATGTTTCAGCACAGTCAGAATAAATTATTGTATTAGTTATATAGCTTTTTATTGAAATTGTTTGATTGTTTGCTTAATTATGCACTACACCTGTAAATGATTTTGATCACTATCTAAGTAGAATGGTTTGCATGTTTTTTCATTCTCTTGACAAAGTGCAGTGTGCCTGTGTGAAATGTTGAGGTTTTCCTGTTTGTGTCTTTTTTGGTGGAGGAGAGGTTGACTAAAATAACAAGCATTTGTCAATGCCGAACTTTCACTTGCAGGTATTTGCAGTGCTGTTTGGCACTTACGCATTCTCCCCTCTTTATTTGTATCCATATCTCTTCAGCACCCATGTCTCAATAGAGTACCTCTCTGCAACTCCTCTTGCATCTCATTTACATTTCAGCCTCATACTTCTTAACTGTCTGTCTTTGAAATATGGGATACTGATTGTCAGAACGGGGGACAATATGAGACACATCATGAAACAGTGAGGTACAACCTGAGATCACTGGGGAAACATGTGCCTTTATGTGACAGTTTAGACTACCCCCGTTTGAAATAAGGCTATGGCATTTCTCTTTGTGCCCCTCCAGTCTACTGCAGTAGCAATTCTAAAGCTTTTCTGAATATCTAATTTCATTTTTCTACTACTATGGGTAGGTCACCCATAACAGTACCTCTTCTCCCTTGTCTATTCGCTCTTTGTATTCCTTTTCCTCCCCTGCCATATGCTCTTATGAGAACAAGCACTAAAACAGTAAACTGACATAAAGAATAAGGACTAAATAATAGTTAGCAGAAATAATCTGCACAGAGTTGGTATGTGTTCTTGTGTATTGTGTTATATTTCCTTAATGAAATTAATAAATGATTAGTCAGAGACAGGACAATGTCTTTGTGAGCACTGCTGTGTTTTATAATATATAATAAATTTATGTATCCTGCAGAAATATGAAAGCAGCGAATGAAGGTTGTTTCCAATGGCCTAGAATTGCAGCCATCGGGTGTGTTGAACACAGACGTAGGATTTGTGTTTTTAAAGCAGCTTGTATATAAACACCCTAAAGAAGGCATAACTAATGTGCAGAAACTAAATATAGGAGTGTTTCATTTAGTATTCTATGCAGAGAGTGCTCTTACCTGAGCTAAGCCTTCTTGGAAAAAAAATGTACTTCTAGGAGCCAGCAGCCCCATGATGAGGCTGTTATATAAGAAACTCCCCAACTGTCACTCAGCTGAAAAGGGGCGGAGTTTTCTTGTTTACAGGTAATTAAGAAGTCTTTCTCAACAGCTTCAGTGACAGAGTGTTAAAGGCAGAATGCAATAACTCCTTATGATTGCATGTTTTCCCTCTGTATATACAGTTAGTCTGATCCCCCATATGTTTGTACTAGACAGAATATTCCCCTGTGTTAGAAAAGGGGCGGATCAGCTGACACTAGTGTCATAGGAGGACTGCACTATAAAAGCTGCCACTGAGCTAAGGTTAGTCAGATCATCCTGGGACAGTGTCCTGAGAGGTTGGTCTGAGAGCACAGAAGTTGGGAGAAAATTGTACTGGTTAAAGTATTCTACACTGTGGCAGAATCACTGGAGGGAAGCGATTCTGGAGCTCGAGGAGAGTGCATTTATTTTTTTATTGTTTTCTTTTGTTTATAGTCAGAAGTTTAAGACAGTATTACTTTATTATTGATTTGTTTTATTTTTGTGTAGCATGACTTGCTTGATATTAGTTGTACAAAAATAAACATCACACAGAATTTGTGTGTTGAACAAATCTGAGTACTGTGTATGCTTTCATTACCCTACCCCACAAACCCTGCCACACTTTATTAGTGCAAAGTTTAATCTTCATTGATAGGAAATGATTTCCTGCTGAAATTAACTGCTAAATAAGTTATAAATAAGAAACAGTGGCATTTGTGTGTGTGTGTGTTTTTTTTGTATGTTTCAGTATTTAGAGTTCACATTTATTTTTATGTTCATTATGGTAACCACCATCAGCTTGGCCCTGTGTGTTTTTATATTGGGAGTCAACGCATGGCAAGTTTTGAAATGCCCACATCACAGACTCCCGATACACCAGTCAGATACTTGCAGCATCCACTTCAACTGTGCTCGCCAATTGCTGTAACACTGGTACTTCTAACAAGCATTTGTCAATGCCGAATGTTTGCTTGCTGGTATTAGCATCGGAAGTACATGAGTTAGACAGATGTAGAATAAGAAAGACAGTGAAGTACTGAAGTGACGCCAACCCCACCCCCACCCTGCAGAAATGGACAGGCATTGGGGTTTGCCTTTGGGTCATCACCCTTAATGCTCATGCCATTTCACCTCACCCTATCCTGCAGACACCGAAAAGTGTCGAGGTGTGAGTTGGGGTGTTCAGCTTTATGATCACCCCATTCCATAAGGAAATATGCTGAAATGGGTGCAGTATAGGAGAATGGGGTAATCTCTAGGGCCCAAGAGTCCAAGGCACACATCTATGCCCGTCACTGGCTGCAGGGTGGGGGTGGGGGTGGAATGGCATGAGCACTACAGCCGGCAATCCAAAGGCACACCCCTGATGCCTGTCAGTCTGTACAAGGTGAGACAGTATGGTTAGAAACCCTAATGCCCAGGGTGTTTGCTGGTATTTGCACTACAAGTTTTCAGCATGGCCTTTTTGTGACCCCCACCTCATAAAAGCATTTGGGACCTGTGCTCATGAACAGTGGCACTGTGATTTTGTTAATCTGTCCTGAATGTTAATTTCCCACAGCAACCACTCCATTATGTGCCACATGTGCGAAAACCCAGGCAGGATGTGAAAAATTACAGCTGTACCTTCATAGGGAGGTGTGAAGAGATGGCAATGTTGATAATCTGGAGTGAAAATATAAAAAACTTCTTGAACTTACGAGCAAACGTGGAAACTGCGCAATGCACGCTCATAACTCATTTTGTGGACAGCTGCACTGTTCATAAGGAGGTGTGAAAACATGCCAATGTTGAAAATCTGGAGTGAAAATATTACTAATTCTCAAAGTTACAAGTGTGCATGGAAACTGCACAACACACGCTCATAACAGTCATTTTTTTGGAATTGTTTTTCACCTAATTTGCAACATAGGCTTTTCAGGAGCCCACCTCATCAACAGTGACACTGCCATTTCGTAAATCGGTCCTGAAAGATGATTCCATGCAGGACCGTGAAATCACCTTTCAGGACAGAATAACCACATGACAATGACTGAATCCATGAGATGGGGTCCCAAGAACCTCATGTTAAAAATTTAGTGCCAAAATTCTCAAAAATGGCCGAGATATCTACCTAAGTTGAAAATAACCCATTTATGCCATTAAACAGTTTACCGGCATTTCTTCAGTTCACAGTCAGCTTTGAAGAGTGCTGACATGTTCTCGCTCCACTGAAGATCATTGTGCCAGGCTCCAGAAGTAAGTATGGGATGAGGGGGATGTGGGGTGCACAGAGGTGGGTGCGTGTTGGGGGAAGGAGCAACTGACACAATGAGGGATGGTTTTCTGTTTTCACAGATTAAAAAAAACAACTCCCTGGACCTTTTTTACTTACAGGGACAATGGGCATGCTGGGGTGGGCTCCCAGCATACTACCTGGGTGTTTGCTGGGGGGGCTGGAGCATACAGGCATTGGGCACTCTGTCTGCACATACAATGTGTTTGGGGTGGGGGGGTAGAGCCAAGGAGGATTGGGAACTCCCTCTGCACACAGCTAATGGGTTGTTTGTTTGGGGGGGCTGAAGCCGATGGGGACTGGGCCCGCTGTCGGCACATACATTGTGTTTGAGGGGGCAATATTGGGGGAGCAGGGAGGACAGCAGCAGAGGGAGGAAGCAGGTGGAATTTTATTAGTAGCCAGAGGGAAAAGGGTGACATCAATATGCAAAATACACACATTACCACCACTGATTGCAGCGGTGCTTTTCTTTTAACTGAAGACCACTGCAGTCAAACTGCTTTCATAGACAGCTCACACATCCATTGGTGCCGTACAGTTGCATCCGATACACCGAGCACTGCATTGTACAGGAGGGTCACACACCTTCAAAAAGTTGTACTGTCCCAAAACGTTCCTTGCGCATGCGCTCAAGCAAATGCAAAAAGAATTTAAGCACCTTTACTCCTATGAGTGGTGTCCAGTTCCTGGTGTGAGTGTGTGCCTAGCTTCGTGTTCTTTGCTCTGTGTTACTTCTACAGTGAGCACCACAGACTGTAGAGTGGCTCTGTCTGCTATACCAATCCCATCGAAGTTGCTAATGCGTTTTGGGGGTGATAGGTTTCTTGCAGAAGGCAGATGTCTACCATCATTATTTTAAATTCTGACAGAATAGTTGCCTTTTTATTGGAGTGATTAAGCAGCAGTGTTTGTAAATCAGCAATTTTTTTTAGCAAAAATATTGAGTATCTTGACTCCTTTAACTTTATTGTAAATTAGTAGTGGTCACTAGCGTCCAGGTCATTTAGGATTAATTGGGCTTACTGGACCAGTCTACAAAAGGTTTCTCAAGACCCATCTCTACCTAGGATACCGTTGATTGTTTTTTTTTTGATCAAAGGTTTCTAGGAAACAGCCTGTGCTGTGTAATGACACTGAGGGTGAGGGACTCCTGAACCTCAGTTAATCCATGTTAACAAAATGGATGGACTTCTACAGAATAAAATGTCAACTCAGGAAATTGTGATTCAGTTTGTCCTAGTTCTTCCTGCCCATGTCAGAATTTTAATTGACAGCAAAGTGTATATCTTTGCTTATCTCCAGCTGGTTGCTAGACTACTTGAGAAGAACCACCTGGGGGGGGGGGGTAATCAGGAGAGAGAAGATACATTGTCTATTGAGGACTCATGAACAATTCACATGCAGAACACAGAGGGCATAAGTTGTGTACCTTTAATGGAATATTGTGTTAATTTGACCGCAATGTAATTTTTTGATTAGCTGGGGAACTTATTTTTTTTAGAGATGACCATGTAGTTTGTGCTGCCCCAGTTTACCTACTCCTTGCAGATGTGCTGCCTGCAGCTGCAAGAGTTTTTCCTTCACTAATACTTAAGACTCATTGTGGTGTAATTGCCAGCTGATGAAAGCACAGTGGTTGGATTTTATTTTTAGGATTGGTCAACATATTACTGTCCAGTGGAGGAGTGGGTGGTGACTTTTTGCCAGAAAGAATAAACTGGGGAATGGACTTTGTGTTCAAATAATGGCCCAAAAATGAGTGTGTGCTTCAGCTTTCCATTTGTTGATTCTCCTGACCTAACTGTGGCAAAGAACATCTATTGAAGATTGCACTGAGTGCAGAAGAACACCATGAACAAGTGTGAATCTTTCCATAATTCACATGGCACTCAGCAAATTAGGGGAAAGCACCTTCTTTAGAGAGCTACAAGTGTGGAGCAGTGTAGCTTTGGATGTAAAACTGCAGTGAGCCATGAGTGCTAGAAGCAGATGACTTAAAATCTCAAAAAACTGAAAAAAGATAGTATGCTCACATATATGGCTTTGCACGAAAAGCTGTTTTCCAGTTAAAATTATAAGCATACATGTTAAATCTGCTGAGCTAGGTACTTTCTATGCTGTGCATTGTATACTTTTTCTAGATCCTAATCTTTGCCTGATAAATAGTGCTATTTCTAAGCCAAACAATGCAGCCATCTTGTGTCTTGAGAAAAAAAAAGTTAAAACACTAAAAATATACTGAAATTGGGTGGAATCTACATGTCGTGCCTACCGTTCATAGGGGTGGCATGTGACACTCAGTCTCACCACTGAGCAATATTTAAACCCTGCAAGCCCAAGTGTCCATCTGAAACTCATTTTTTTCTTTGTTGTGGCCATGTAGTGGTTCCCCTCCCACACTGCCAGTACCTTGCAGCCACACGGCTGCTCCCATTGTATCCCATTTCTTTCCTTCTGTCCTTGTTTTTGTCTTGTGTCTGTCGCTCTGTCCTGTTCTCCTGCATTTGCCAGTTTGCCTGGCTCTCTGCTCTGTTGTCCATGGTGTACCCATTTTGCTGCTCCTGTCTGCTTTTCTTTCCTGTCTGCCCCAATGCTCCTGTATGTTCATGCTGCTTTCAGCCCTAGCACATTACCACCACTTGCTTAATGACTTCTGCTTCTTCCAGTTGCTCTCTATGCTGGACAACTATGCTACTCTTTCTGTTTTTGGAAGACTATAGCCTGTGGTTCAATGGGGCAGTGCAACTGGCCACGCACGCTTTTTGGCCTATTTAAGGGCTGCTCTCCTCACTCCACACACAAGCATTTTTTCCCTGCAGTCTGAGGCTCTGTTGGTCTGTCTTCTCCCCTGGGGCCTGCTGGGGCTTTGCCCCCCACCCTCATGTGCTTGCTTGGACTCTGCTTGGTTTGTACTGGACTTCTGTTTTTCTGCTTTCCTGCTTTTGGTTTGTATTGCTGGCCTCCGGCTGCTCCATGCTTCTGTGTGTGCTGCTTTCCTTCCTGCCCCATCCTTGTGTTTGCCTTGTTTGTTTCTTTTGGGCTTTCTAGTTTTCTAGTGCCCTGTGTATACATTGCTAATTGTGCTACTTTACTCACAGTATGACCAACTGATCTATGCTACCAGCTGAACCCCATTACTAACCGCCCTACGTACAGATCTTCACTGACCCATGCTACCAACTGAACCTATTCTACCACTCGACCTATGTACGGATCTTCATTGAGCCATGCTACCAACAGAACCCATACTACCAAATGACGTACATACAGGTCCTCGACCCCGATACATGTTCACTACCTTGTATACTTTGCTTGACACTCTTTTAGGGATTCTTCCTAAGGTACCTTTAGTGAAGAGAATCACTCCTATGGCACCTCAAGAAGTGGAACTCTTCCCCTAGGGTTCCTTGCCTTTAAACCCCTACAGGGTGGTATATGCCATGGATAGAGAGGTGAACAGCCAAAGTTTATCTATGTTATACAAGCACAAAACCAGTTGCATAGACACACTGAATTGGAAGACTATAGCCTGTGGTTCAAGGGGGTGGTGCGACTGGCCACACCCCCCTTTTGGCCTATTTAAGTGCTGCTCTCCTCACTCCACATACAAGCATTTTTCCTTGCCCCTTCATCCTATGCTCCTCCTCCTCCAGCAGCATGCCTCTCTCTCCTGTGGGCTTCTTCCTAAGGTACCTTTAGCCAAGGGAATCACTCCCATGGCACCTCAAGGGGTGAAACCCTCCCCTAGGGTTCCTTGCCTTCATACCCCTACAGGGTAGTATATTCCACAGACAGAAAGGCGAACAGCCAAAGTTTATCTATGTAACTCAAGCATGAAACCAGTTGCACAGATACTTTGAACTGATTTTGTTTGGCCGGGTGTCATTTATCTACCTCTGTCTGCTGTACTGCCAGCCTTTGTTAGACTCAGCAGTTGCCTTTCAGTCATCCATTTCTTCATTTATTCTGCCATATCAACACCGTCTGTTATTCTGGGTACTGTATTTCAGCTGTGCTTAGCATTGTCTTCCTGGCTTCACTATGTACAGATATTTCCCAGTAACACAGTATTATTTTGTATTAGCCTACATGGCTCTTGATGTCGGCCCTGCCTGAGTTTTCTTGTCTGGCCGCAGACACTGATTACCTGTCTTATCCTACATAGATATTCTTTATCATACTATGACAGCCTTACCCTGGTATCATATTATGAATACAGCTGCAGTGAGGTTCTTTTATGCTATATCTGCCTGTTGGGCTTCCATTAACTGTTGTTTTCAGCTTACCAGGCTTCTGATGCCAGCCCTGTGTGGCTTTTCATCTGCCTTGCTCCTTCATATTAACAGCTTATGGAGGGAGGGGTAGCTGCAGTATAAGGGCTGTTAGCTGCACAATCAAGCAGACTTCATAGACCAGAAGGCCTTTATCTGCTGGCAATTCGGCATGTTCATATGTTTATATGTACTCTCTACGTCTTCTTGGTCTCCAAGAAGAGGAAGCTCAACACGCTTCTGCTGTTGCTGAAGCACACTCCTTGATGGGTGGGCCCTCACAGACATGGAATCCTTTTGGACATGCAGATCAATCTGATACCACCCCTTGTTGTCCACTTCCCATCTAGCATCTTGAGAGTAGAGTTCTCAGAGCAGACAAACTGATAAATGTTAGTAACGTAAATGCTAAGGAGAAGTGATGCAGAGAACAAGTGGGCACATGTCAGTAGATCAGAACACAATACCAGTAAGCAGAAGTTATCTGAAATGACTAGAGCAAATGCACACATATAGGTTCAAGGACTAATAGCATAATATATTCAGCCATATGCATTAGGGCAGCAGTGCAATGAAACTACAAAAATGTTGACGCTACCCTTTCTTTACTATAAAAGACTCTAGAGATCTTTCATGTTTAATTTGGTGGTAATATTTTCTAGTTATATTAATATTTGAGCATTTTGTAAATGTTTTCATTTAGTTTGTCACAAGAATAAAGATCCCCACCAAATTTGGCATTGAAATGGCACTGTAGACCAGGTAAAGGTGAGGTCTGAGAAAATAAAAAAAAGCTCATGGTTCAGATGTGATATGTATGCTAATATTTCTATTAATTGAAGCTGAAACTAGCTTTTTGGAAAAAAATATTTTCATTGCACAACTACTTTAATGTCAGCAGTCTGGACAATAAAACATGTGATCTTCAGGCATTAGTTTCAGAGGCCAAAGTAGATTAGGTGTCAGTAACAAAAACATGGGCATCTATTAGCCACGATCGGTATTCCCAATACCAGGGCATTCAATTTTTTATTTATTTTTTTTTAGTTGTTTAACCAGGAGTAGCACACTAAGCTGAAAGCTTTTTTTACAGGAGTGACCTGGGAGCGCAGGGAAGTTAAGTGACTTGCTCAGGGTCACACAGTTTGCAAGTGGAAGCTGTGGGATTCAAACCCAGGTCTGGTCTGCTGGATATCACCAGATTTGCAGCTCAGCCTTAAACCACTGCGCTATACTTCCTCCCATTGTCAGAAAAGACACAGTGAGTGTAAGGTGGGGAGCACTATATGTATGTGAGAACATAAAAAAAACACAAGGGAGATGATAGATAATGGAACAATAAACTATTTGTTTATTTAGATCTAGGATTACAATAACCTTTGAGCCAAGGCTCTTTTACAAATACTATGTATACAGATTGAATCTAATAATGGCAAGATGATATGATTGGTGGCAGTTTTAACATAGCCAAATCAAAATAAACAGGATAAAGAACTAATTTGTGACATAAGAACAAGCATTTATCAATGCTGAATGTTTGCATGCTGGTATTGGCAATTGTACTGCAGGAGTTAGAGAGATGCATAATAGGAATGGGAGTGAAGTATTGAGCTAATGCCAACTCCCACCCCCACCCTGCAGAGACTGACAGGCATTGGGATGTGACTTTGGGTCATCGGCCATAACACTCATGCCATTCCACTTTACCCCACCCTGCAGACACTGACAGGTGTCATGGTGTGCCTTGGGGTCTTCGGCTCTTACGCTCACCCCATTCCATAAGGAAATAAGGTGAGATGGGTGCAGTACAGGAGAATGGGGTGAACGTTAGGGCCAAAGACCCCAAGGCACACCTCAATGCCGGTCAGTGGCTGCAGGGTGGGGCTGGAATGGCTTGAGCATTATGGCTGAGGACCCAAAGCCACACCTCCAACACCTGTCAGTCTGTACAGAGTGGGGCATTATGGTTGGAAACCCTAACACCCCGGGTGTTTGTTGGTATTTTCACTCCAAATTTTCAACATGGGCTTTTTGGGAGCCCACCTCATGAACAGTGGCACTATAATTTTATTACTCAATCCCGAAAGGTGATTTCGCACAGTGAATGTGCCATTTGATGCAACAGGTACAAAAAGACATTTTGGGCAGGATGTGAAAAAATGACATCTGTATTCTTCATGTGGAGGTGTGAAAAAATGGCAAAGTCAAAAATCTGGAGTGAAAATATAAAAAAATTGGCGAAGTTACGAGCATGTGTAGAAATTGCGTAACACACGCTCATAATGCAGTTATTTTTTTTGAATATTTTTACCAGATTTTCAACATGGCCTTTTTGGAGCCTCCCCTCATTAATAGTGGCACTGTGGTTTCATTAATCTGTCCCAAAACTTGATTTCGCACAGCAACTGCACAGTTCTGTGCCACAGGTGTGAAAACATGTTTTGGGCAGGATGCAAACAATTACAGCTGTACTGTTCATAAGTAGGTATGAAAAAATGGGAATGTTGGAAATTTGGAGTGAAAATATAAAAAATTGATGAAGTTATGAGTGTGAGTACAAACTGTACAATGCACGCTAGTAATGCAGTAATTTTGGGGAGTTTTGTCACCTGACTTACAACTTGGGCTTTTGGGACCCCAACTCATGAACAGTGGCACTGTTGTTTCATTAACCAGTCCTGAAAGGTGATTCCGGGCAGTGACTGCGAAATCACGTTTTGGGATAGAGAAATGAAATGACAGCACCAGTGTTCATGAGGTGGGGTCTGAAGAACCCAATGCTGAAAATTTGGGACCAAAACTCCCAAGAATGGCCGCGATATCAACCTAAGTTGAATCCCCCATTGACTGCCATTACAGGGCTTACTGTGGTTTTCTTCAGTTTGCGTCAGCTCTTGAAGAGTGCAGACACGTTCCTGGTCCACAGAAGATTGCAGTGCTGGACCTCCAGAGGTAAATATGGGGTGGGGTAGTGGGGAGGTGGGGTGCACAGATGGAGGGTCAGGATGTGGGAAGGGCAGCAAGGATGACAAGGAACCATTTTCTTTTTCTTTAGGTTTAACAAAAAAAAAAGACCCATGGGGATGGTTTTCTTTTTTACAGGTGAAATAGTATGAAAAATAAATTTCAGCACACTGTGGTGGGCTCCCAGTGTGCGAGACTATTGCTGAAAAAAAGGGGGCATGGGGAGCGCATTCGACACTGGAAGTGGGCATCCTGGTGTTGGAAAAAGATGAAGTGGGGGTTGTGGGGCATGCTGATACTGGGATTGGGCACCCCGTTGTCGTCAAAAGATATGTTAGGGCTGGGGAGGTCATCGGACACTGAGAGTGTGCATCCCTGTGTCAGAAATATAATTAATTTGGCAGACTGGGGTGGGCTTCCAGTGTGCCACATTAATAGCGGGGCACTTACATGCTGACACTGGGATTGGGCAACCTGATGTTGGCTTTGGGGGGGGAGTGTGTGGTGGGCGGTAGGAGCTTCCAATTATGCAAAGCTGTGGCACAGTTTATTTATTAATGGGTTTCACTGGAAAAGACACACTGAGCAAATGAGTTACTCGTAACTCCAGCCATGTGCATTACTGTGCACTGTAATGTGCATGGCTGGAAGTTGTCTTGTTGCCGGGAAGGAGGGGGGGAAAAGATCTGCCGCTGCAATGATGACACTGTCCCTGATTGCAGCGGTAGGTTTTTTCAAGTGCTGCTCTCGCTCTGAAACTGCCATCATCGGCAGCTTCCCTGTTGATTGGTGGATGAGAGACACACCCATTAAAGCATCCCCTGCATTGGCTACAACACTGTCATGCCTCTGCAATGCTCTACTATCTCAATATGTTTCTTGTGTGCTGTGCATGCAAGCAAACATAAAAATGGCATTGCTGAGGGAGGTTGTGATTACAGGGGATTTCAGTCTACCAGATTTTGACCGAAGATCCCATACAGCCAGTAGCAATAAAAGTCAGGCACTAGTAAATTAATTCCATGAATAGATAGGTAGGTACAAATGGTTACTGAGCCAACAAGTGAAATTACAATACTAGACCTAGTACTGACAACTGTGATTTAGTGAATGAGATTAGAATAAGTGAGCCACTTGGAAATAGTGAACATCTGCCTGTTTGGTTTAATTTACAATGAGGCAGTGAGAATACAAAATCAAAACTGTATGTCCTTGATTTTAGAGGTTTGAACCATAAGGACAGAATGGAAAATCTGAAGGAAAAAATTGAGAAATTTGGGCAGGCAAAAACTGTGGAGGCAAAATAGGTTTTTTAAAAAGAAGCAGAAGCTACAGTGTGTGTTTTGGGGGACTAAAGGAACATGTTTATTCTTGTAGTTTGGTTAGCTTGTAGTTTGGCCTGGTTAGCTTGTACTGAGAGGTGGACTTGTGACCTGTTTTATTAAGCAGGAATTGTGTTTTTTTAAGTAGGACTTGTTTTGAATTCCATCCGTGGCAGTTACAAACTCAAGCTGTAAACAGATTTAGACTTGGGGGTTGGGCAGGTAGCCAGCAGCCATTTTAGTTAATTGCTTCACTTTGCATTTGGAGCAGGAAGAAGCAGGAGCTACAATGTGTGTTCCTGGGGATTAAAGGGAAGTACTTATTTCTGTAGTTTGGTCTGGTTAGCTAGTACTGAGAGGAGGACTTGTGGCCTATTTTCTCCCACTCCTCACCACCACCACTATTAAATAAGCAAGTGGACCACTCCCAGTAGTGGTTCCACCTATTTATTTATTTAAGAGTTTTACCAGGAAGGCATACTGAGCGGGGTACCACTCGATTCCAGATGTGTCCTGGGGGAAAGGGGACAATATGCAGCATACAAATAATAGACACAAGGAAGTTGTACATCATATACAGATACAGATATACAGATAGTAGAAAGGATATAATATACTTATATAGATATGTAAGGCAACGAGGAATAAAGCCAGTATATACAAATGAAAAAAAAAAAGTCTGGGAGCAAAGAAAGGTGCACAATATATGGGCAACTATATGGGCATTTGCATGGCGATGTATAGTGGATTAATACAATTGGTTTTACGATAGAAATTTAAAGCACATTAGGAAAGAAAATTGGTTCTGTGTGGAGACAGCATGTTAGGTAATTGTTATTTAATTGTTAGTTAATTGTTATTAGGAAGAGGCAGGAGACAGAGTAATTTAAAGGGGGTGAAATCTCATTTAAAGTCTTAAAGAAATACTGATGCAAATGTAATGGTTGTACATTTTCTTTTTTGAGGTAAGGGCTATTCTGGGGACAATGTTTTGACAGAAATGCAGATTTACAGTTCTTAAGTAATACGGATGCAATTGTAAAGATCTGCAAAATATTTAGAGCATGGGAAATACAGGGAAGATGCGGAGGCCAGGGCAAGGAGGCAGCTGGATGAATGGGAGGGAAGAGTGGAGGGGTAGGGATGACTGGGGTTGGGGGCACTGGGAGGCTGGGAGGGTTGTGAGCTGTAATGGGTGTGGGGCAGCACTGTTCCTGAGAACCTGGTGGAAGGTGGGGGTTTTTAGTGTGCAAGCTGTTCAGACAGCTTACGCTGGAGATAGAGAGCTTGAGATGGGAACTGGGTGGAGGGGACAGGAATGAGTGTGAGGTGGAGAGGGGGCAGAGGGGCAGGGAGGGCTCCATCGCAGGATAGACCAGGCTGCCAAGGGCAAGAAGGAGGCACTTGGCCAGGGGGACCAAATCCACAGGGTCTTGGGAGCACCGAAAGGGGGTGTTGGCAGGTGATAGGGAACATAGGCAGACAGACAGAAAGTAGAAAAGAGGTTTAGGGTAAGCAGAGGCAAGGACAGATTACAGGAGAGGGCTGGGGCAGGAGGTTGGAGACAACAAACAGGTATGCAGTACTGGTTAATGAAACTGAGCAGGAGGTTGGGGAAGGTACCACAGGACAAGAGTCAGGGGACCAGGTGGGAAGGGGAAATACAGGGTACAAGGTGAGAGGGAGGACAGTGGTGTAGAAGTGGGGAGTGGCATGAACACACTAAATAAAGGGGGAAGAAGGCCAAAACAAGTTGGGAGGGGGGAGAGGGAGTCAGTGCAGGGGCAGTGAGAGAAGGTACATGTAGTGGAGGGAGAGGGGTTGTGGAAGGGAGCGAGCACAGAAGGGACGGAGGAGGAGGAGGAGCACAGTTGGAGGTGCAATTGAAGGAGAAGGGAGGGGGAAAAGGGCAGTGTATGGAAGGAGAAGACACTGAGTAAAAGGGGCTCATAGGAGGGCAAACCATGGGGGAAGTGTAACGGATGGGGGAGCGAGTATTTGTATTATGGAATTCTATGCTGAGTGAGATGGGGAAGTAAGGGAGCAAGGAAGAGCCAAACCTGGGTGAAGTGTATGCCAGGTATGACAGTGGCGAGAGTAGGGCAGTGCATTCAGAAATGTGTGAAGAAGGTGGGAGGGAAGCCTTATATCATTGTGCACCTAGGAACAAATAACCTGAAGGGCACTGCAGCGGAAGAAGTACAGGAGAGATTCAGAGAAGTGAGGGGTATCTGCAGTAGGGTGGGAAGCTCAATGACATTCTCCGAGGTACTCCCTGTACCTAGGGCAAGCATGGAGTGGAAGCTAAGAATACAGGAGTTTAAAAGGTGGCTGAAGTGGTGGTGTGCAGAAATGGGGTATGGGGTAGTAGTGGAGTGAGGCGAGACATGGAACAATAAGGGGCTTTATGCCAAAGATAGGCTGCATCTCAGCATCGAGGGTACAAGGGCATTGGGCTGGGGCTGGGGCTGGAGAAGTACATTAAAAACAACATAGATTTAAACTGGGGGGGAGGGCTGAGTCAGATAGCAGGAAGGAGGCACCTTGCAGGGGAGACTGGAAGGCCTTTCCCCCCCAGACAGGGAGGAGGAGAATAAGGGGAAGTTACCAAGACACAAGTGGAAGGGGGAGAGATGGGAAGAGGAGGGGTGGGGCACAAGTTGGACTGTAGTATGTATCATTGAATGCAAGGAGCTTAGCAAATAAGCTGGCAGAGTTTCAGGCAATGATGATCGAGGGAGAGGTAGATATTGTCGCCATCTCAGTGACCTGGGCCACCCAATACCATGACTGGGATCTTACGATCCCGGGTTACAAGGTGTTCCACAGGGACTGGGAGAGGGGAAAGGCTGGAGGGGGTGGCTATTTATGTCAGGGAGGGGATACTGTGTACCAGGGGGAGGGAAATGATGGGAAGTCAGAAGCCATATGGGTATTGCTCCAAAGCTCTAAAGGTAAGAAGCTCAGAACGGTGGTGGTGTACAGGTCACCCTCACAGAGTGAGGAGGTGGATAGGGAGCTGGGGGAGCAAATCAGGAAGGTAAGTGGCAAGGGAAATACAGTTATAGTGGGAGAATTTAACCTCCCTGGGGTTGACTGACAGACAGTAAGGAATAGGTGTTGGTGGAGACTATCCAAGACAGCTACCTAGTGCAAGGGGTGATGGAACCTACTAGAGAGGGGAACATACTGGATTTGGTGCTAACAAATAGTGATTAAGTCCAGGATGTGATAGCACAGGATCCTCTAGCAGGAAGCAACCACCGCTCAGTGTGATTCCTCCTCAACACAGGGAGGGAGTCGGCTAAGACCAGGACAAAAGTGTTGGACTTCAGGAAGGCAGATTTTGCCAGAATGGGCAGCATCCTAGAAGGGCATTTAGCTAAAATTAACCCTGTGATGGATGCTAAACAGAAGTGAGCAATTAATAGAAAGGGTCTGAATGAGGCCACAAACACGTGTGCCAAATCTCAGAATAAGCAGTCCAGGCCCAAAAAAACCCAGCTGGTTCAGCTAGGAAGTGGAGTGGAAGATGAGGGAAAAAAAGATTGGCCTTCATTAAGTTCAAATAATTAGAGCAGGAGGAGGATAGAGAGGTGTTCACAAAGGCATCTAGGGAGGTGACCAGGTCAGTCAGGGTAGCCAAGGCAGCAAAGGAGCTGAAGTTGGCTCAGGGGATCAGAGAGAGCGAAAAGGGGATTCTGTAAATACATAAGGGAGAAGAGAAGTTGTAGAGATGACATTGTTAGAATCAAGAGGGATGGGTGATGGGCAGAATAAGGGGAAGAATAGCAGAGGCACTCAATGAGTACTTCTGCTCGGTGTTCACAAAAGAAAGGGATGGCCCAATATTGCAGGGGAAAGATGACAAGGGTGAAGGGGGGGCAGAGATAACAGATGGGGTCATCCAAGAGGACAGAGTTCTGAAGGGCCTTAAAGCCTTGCACGTGGACAAGGCACCAGGACCAGATGGTGTACACCCAAGGGTCCTGAAGAAACTGGTGGAGGTGTTGGCAGACCCTCTGATGGACCTCTTCAACACCTCCTTGGAGATGGGGAAGGTACCCAGGGACTGGAGGATGGCTCACATGGTGCCCCTTCACAAAAGTGGACCCAAGGACCAACCGGGAAACTACAGACCGGTAAGCTTGACTTTCAGAGTGGGGAAGTTAATGGAGAGCATTCTAAAGGAGAGGTTGATAACCTTTCTCAATAGTAATGGTCTATAGGATGAGAGA
Organism: Neoceratodus forsteri; assembly: GCA_016271365.2. Taxonomy (NCBI): domain Eukaryota; kingdom Metazoa; phylum Chordata; order Ceratodontiformes; family Ceratodontidae; genus Neoceratodus; species Neoceratodus forsteri. The sequence continues at coordinate 1,103,454,918 of CM057454.1, read as the reverse complement.
CAGCATGGGTTTGTCTTGAGAAGATCATGCCAGACTAACCTGATCGACTTCTTCAACCGGATCACTAGGGCGGTTGACAAAGGCCACACTGTGGATGTCCTGTACCTGAACTTCAGTAAGGCTTTTGACTCAGCGCCCCACGGGAGGTTAATGAGCAAGCTGAGGGATATGGGGGTGGGGGAGAAACTGGTGGGGTGGATTGAGAGCTGGTTGCAGGGCAGACAACAGCGGGTAGTTGTAAGGGGGGAGACATCCAAGCCAAGGCCAGTAACAAGTGGGGTACCACAGGGTTCAGTGCTGGCTCCTGTTTTGTTCAATGTCTTCACTGGAGAGATTGCAGAGGGAGTCAAGAGTAAGATCAGCCTGTTCACAGATGACACTAAGATTTGTGCAAAAGTGGACAATGAGGAAGGGAGGCAGGTAAGCAGGGAGGATCTAGCTAAACTCAAACACTGGTCTAGGGAGTGGTAGTTGGTGTTTAATGCTAAGAAGTGCAAGGTCATGCACCTCAGAGCAAGGAATCCCAGGATCAGCTACTGGCTTGGGGGAGTGCAGGTAACAGCTTCAGGGGAGGAAAGGAACCTCAAGGCAATAGTCACAGGGGACATGAAGGTGTCTGGAGTGTAGGAGGGCAGCAGCAAGGGCAAATAGGATGCTTGGGAGCATTGCCAGAGGGATCACCTCTAGAAAGTTGGAGGTCATCCTGCCCTTGTATAGATCACTGGTGAGGCTACTCTTGGAATACTGTTTGCAGTACTGGTGCCCATACCTCAAAAAAGGATGGGATGTAAGATTACTGGAGGGGGTGCAGCGCAGGGCTACAAAAATGTTCATGGGACTGAGGTAGTTGATGTATGAAGAAAGACTGAGGGGGCTCAACATATATTCGTTGGAAGAAAGAAGGGAAAGAGGGGATATGATAGAGACGTTTAAGTACTTGAAAAACATAAACAAAGTCAGAGAGGGAGGATTGTTCTGCTTAAAGGGGGGAAGGGTCACTAGGGGGCACAGTCTGAAGTTGGAAGGGGAAGGTTCAGGAGGGCAATGAGGAGGCACTACTTTTCAGAGAGAGTGGTGGTGATATGGAAGACACTGCAGGAGGAGTTAATCAAACTGAGGACAGTGGATAGCTTTAAGTGGGGTTGGGATAGAGTCAAGGGTAGGATTAGTACAGACAAAAACACAAAGGGGGAAAGACCAGGAGAGTGGAGGAAGGGAGGGAGGGATTTGGGTGGGGCTGGGGCAGCAGTAGTAATATGAAACTAAGATCTGCACAATCGGGCAAACTTGAGAGACCTGTAGCCCTTTTTCTGCCAGCAATTTCATATGCATGTTGGTATGTAAAAAGAACAGCATTCAAAATATCAGCCGCTCATGTTTGAGACAAGATGGAAAAGTAAAAAAAAAACATGATTTAAAATGGAGGTGAGGAGTGCTGGGGAAACATAAATGCCTTCAGAAAATTCAAGACAAGTCAAAATGAAAAGGGCAGAAAGGACTACCAAATCAAACTAAAGGAGGCAAACAGAGTGGTGAAAAAGGCCAAATCAGATACAGAATTAAACATACTGAACCGCACTCCACTACTCCTCTTAGTGCTGTCCACCTGCACTCCCCTTCCAATGCAGTTTGGTTCTTTTTTTTTCCTTTTTAGCAAAACATCACTCATTGGGTATTAATTAATAGTTTTATTTTCATTAACGTGCTTAAAACTTACGTGTTTTAAAAAAAAAAAACTACTTTTGTTCAAACGTTGAGTCCAAAGATTGTTATATTACAGTCATTACTGAAAACAATTTGTGTTTATATATCCCTTCATATCGCTTCATTTGTACTTGATTGCGAAGTGTTTTTAACACATGTACTTTACCATACTTCATTTATGGCAAGCTGTTTCCTCTTCATGGCTCTATTGCCTATTCCAAACTCTCTCCAGACTCATTTTGTTTCTTTTATTTCTTTGTGATTGCACCTTTTATTTATATCCATTGCCCGAAATTTAGAGAGCCTACTGTTGTCCACAAATACTTGACATTCTGCTTGAGATGGGGATCCAGGAACACCAACTATTAAACAAAAGGAATGGGGGGTAGGGCATATCTGGGGCAGCATTCTCTGCTAATGGGTGACTCCCATGCTGATGCTCCCAAGTGTGTCTCCAAAGTCAACAGTTCTTCAGAGGGGAAAGTGGAGGGTCTCTGCAGTGTGACATCCCATCTTGATTTAATGCATGACACTGTGTAACCCACAGAGGTGGTACTGGCACCAAATACTGTGAAATCCAAAATTCTAGGGGGTTGTTATGGAATGGAATCTTCTGTCTGCACCCCTGCAGACTTGGTTGGTGTGAAAAAGGCAGTGGCAGATGGCTGCAATCTCTGCAGGCTGAGATTCAAAATGGGTTTCATATACTGCTTTGAGGCCTCCCAACCTGATGGGCTACATGAGATCATGTGATCCACAAGGTCTTGATGAATCCAGGTTGGTGTTGGTGGGAGGAAGGGCTCCTGTCTACACCCTGTCACTGGAGTACCATTTAACATAGAAACATAGATTTTGATGGCAGATAAAGACCACCTGGCCCAACTAGTCTGCCCATTTCCCTACCTACTTAACTCCAAATCCTAAATGATCATCAGCTTACCCTCTCTTTCCTACAACTAGGGTTGCCTTCTGTCTATCCCATGCATTCTTGAACTCACCAGTTGTTTTAGCCTGTATGACCTCCTCTGGGAGGCTGTTCCATGCATCCACCTCCCTTTCTGTGAAAATATACTTCCTCACATTTCCCCTGAGTTCCCTCCCCCCACAGTATCATATTGTGAACCCCTGTTCTTGCACATCACTTTTTTTGAAAAATGCTGCCCTCCTGGACCTTGTTGATTCCCCTGGGGTACTTGAATGTTTCCATCATATCCCCCCTCTCCCTCCTTTCCTCCAGGGTATACGTACTGAGGTCATTCAAGTTTTTCCTCATACGTTTTCTGGTTCAATCCTTTCACCATTTTTGTTGCACTTCTCTGGACAGCCTCTATTCTGTCAGTGTCGTTCTGGAGATGCGGTCTGTACAGTGGCATCACCACCTCCTGTTTTCTATTGGTGATGTCCCACCCTCTGTACCCCAGCTTCCCTCCAGCCCTCCCCACTGCCTTTTCACATTGTTTGGCCATCTTCAGGCCATCTGTTATGTTTACCCCCAGGTCCCTTTCCGGTTTTGTTGTTGTTAGTATTTCCCCTTCCTCCCCATTTTGTATTCCGCTCCAGGATTCCTGTGGCCCAAGTGCATGACTTCGCACTTTTTTGCATTGAATTTAAGCTGCCACTCTCTTGACCACTCCTCCAAATTACCTAGGTCTCTTCTCATTTTGTTCCACCCCGTTTGGAGTGTCTACCCTATTGCAGATCTTGGTGTCATCCGTAAAGAGGCACACATTAATTAACATCAACATTAATCCAGATAAGGTAATTACAAAAAATAGTAACCATTCTAATAATATCTAGTTCTTTTTGTAGGTACATGGAGGTAGAAAGGAGAAAGCAGATGAAAAGAGTAAATAGAGAGGCACAGTATTATCATTATGTCAGTAATTTTGAGCTCTAGAGAAGTATATACTGCACATGGGTTGTCTAGTGTCTATCACTCATACAGTATGTTGCATGAGTCATAGCTGCATAGAGTGGCATTACGTGGGAGATGTGCAGCGGGAGAGGTTCCTGCCTGTGCACTCCTTCAAGCATAAGTAGATAGTACTGTTCCCCAGGGAGTTCATGGCCCCCATGCTGGAAAATTCATTTACGGTGCACTACAGGGAGGTACATTTTTGTCACAGCAAGTAATGAGCCTATTACTTTCCAAGGAGTCTGTCAGTGCACACAGAGTAGGAGCCTTGGCAGCAGTGTAGCAAGTGTTACTTTCAGTCCCAGGATTCATTTTCAGGTGATCCTACCAGAGTAGATTCTCCCCATTTGCTTTTTAAGAAAGAGTGTTTCTTTGGCTAGTCCTAACTATAGAGTTGTTTTAACTTTGTCCCAGTGGTGACTCACCAGAGTTGAAGAGAATTTCTGGAGGCTTAAATATTGCTGGAGGTTAGACAAACTCTAATCAGAGCCAAAACAACTGCTAATGAATTAACCTGATAAGAGATACAGAATTAAAATGTGGGTTGGATTTTAATTTGTTATCAATATTGTGCTATATAAATTCTAAATTTACATCACAATAATAGGACAAAAAATAAAGGTCAGGGTATTACCTATGTTTACAATATATTTACCTAGGACAGGCCAGGTGAGAGGCAGTATCTCATTTTCATTGCAGTCCTGCTTTTACAATTGTCAGCTGACTCCTACTTTACCCATTTGTACAATGCTGTTGCCCTGGATAGTCAAAATGAGATGCAATATCTCATTTTTAGTGGGGGTCATGCACTGACATGGTTTTACAGTGTATTTATTTATGATAGCTCCGCTGAGATACAATATCTCATTTTCAGTGGGGTCCTACTTTTACTCATGTTTTCAATGTATTTTCCAAGGATAAGCCAATTAAGATGCAATATTTCATTTCAGTGGGAGTTCTGTTTTTACACATTTTGACACTGCACTTATCCAGGATAGCACAGCTATGATGCAATATTTCATTTTCAGTGTGAGTCCTTCTTTTACACATTTTTAGAGTTATTTACTGAGGATAGCACAGCTAAGATGGAAATATTATATTCTGTGGGGTACTGCTTTTACCCATTTTTGCAAAGTACATACCTAGGATAGGACAACTGTGAGTGAATATCTCATCTTCAGTAGAGCCCTGCCTTTACCAGTTTTTACAATGTATTTTCCCAGGGCAGACCATCTGAGATGTATGGTTCTGCTGTATTGGGGTCCTGCTTTGACATACTTTCACAGTGTATTTACCCAGAATAGATCCAATGAGAGGCAATATCTCATTTTCAATGGGGTTCTACCTTTACACATTTTTACAATGAATTTACCCAGGCCAGCACAACTAAGATGCAATATCTCATTTTCAGTACAGTCCTGCTTTTGGCGATTTTTGAAATGTTTTTAACAGGGTAGCTCAGGTGAGATGCAATTAAGCAATAATGCATGACAGGGTGTGTGTCGTGCTGGGATAACGTCATGCCTTGGATTGTTGAAGCACGAGACTGCAGGCCGAGCTCATTCAGTGCCCAAGAAGTGATGTTAACCCAGCACAACACACACCCTGGAGTGCATTATTATTATACAATGTCTCAGTGTGGTAAATAATACTGAAAAGATTGAAAAAATAAAAATTAAGGCAGTTTTACTGTATTTTTGTAGTGCGGAAGCTCACTTGTTTAAAAAAAAAAGTTCCTTGTTTTGACCACTAGGTACTGCTGTTTTGTAGGAGTAGATTTGCTGTTTAGCCCAGCTGTGGATCAGTGTGTCTCTCTCCCCCTTCCCCCAATCTGTGTTTTAGGTCTTCCTCTTTCTCTGTATGTGTCTTTTTTTTTTGGGGGTTCTTTCTGGTTTTGCCTTTTAGTTTTATTCAGGTGTCCTGTTGCCATTGCTGGTACCACTCACAGAATGGAGTTGATTGCCGACTGTCTTGAGGGGACCGAGAGACATGTGCTTTACATATCATTAGTAAAGTCACTCAGTCCCGCTGTTGATGGTTTCCATAAATAATTCCTTTTGTTGTAAACTGCTGTCAAAACCGCCTCTGCATGCAGCTTTTGACAGAAATAGATGGCACAGTACGTGCCTGCTGCCTGACAGGATAGCAAGACAGACGTTAGGCACAACTGTTGGCAGCAGTGGATTCTTCTTCGACGTGCGGAGTGGGGACACATGTTAGCTAGAAATTAATTTTCTGTGAAAAGTGCTCCCTATTCATTTTTGCCTCTGTGTTTGTGGATGTTTTGGCTTTAGGAGTTGGGGGACAGTGAAGTCGGTTGGTGTGGAGTGGTGATTACTGCAGCGGATTGTAACACGGAGTGGGGAACAAGATGGAGTAATTTCTCTTTTTCTTGGTGCGGTCAGGTGTGCCTGACCTTGATACAGTGATGTTATACTGGGATAACATCACTGTTCAAGGTGGCAACTGACCAATCAGAACTCAGAATTTTTTCTTGCTGTTGTATAATTTCTCATTTTCAGTAGGGTCTTGCATTTACACATTTTTACAATGCATTTACCCAGGACAGACAGCTAAGTTGAGAGGCAATATCTCATTTTAAGTGTGGCCCTGCTTTTACAATGTATTTTTCCAGGACAGACCACATGAGTTGCAATATCTCCTTTTCATTTTTTAATTTTTTTGCTGTGTGGTCCTGCTTATTACAATGTATTTAAGCAAGATAAGCCAACTGGGAGGAATAACCTCCTTTCCAGTGGGGTCTGCTTTTACAATGTATTTTTCCCAGGGAAGACCTGCTGAGGTGCAATATCTCCATTTCAGTTTGGTCCTGATGTAATGGGGTCCTGATTTTACCCAGCTTTATAATGTATTTAACATGGATAGACCAGCCGAGAGGCAATATCTAATTCTCAGTGGGGTTCAGCTGTTACAATGTATTTTCCCAGAACAGACCCACTTAGATGCAACATCTTCTTTTCAGTGGATTCTGCTGTAGTGGGTTCCTGTTTTTACACATTTGTTCAACAACATATTTATCCAGGCTAGGCCAGATGAGATGCAATATTTAATTTTCAATGGGGTCCTGCTTAACCATGTTGAAAGAGGCAGCAGAAGTGCTAGTAGGGGGATTAAAATGGATGATAGGTCACCCACTCATCTATTTGCTCCGGGTCTGTAAGTTCTTATAAGGACCTTTTCAGCATACGTTTATTTAACACAAGCTCTTATTTACAAGAGTGAAAAAAAGGAGTGTTTTCTCTTCAGCGTCATCTGAAGAGTACTCAGCACTATAAATCTGGCCTCTTGAAAAATAGTTCAGACATGAATCTGGCCCAGGGGGCCAGGAATGGAGCTATGGTCTCCCCTGGTTTGTCATGTCTTGTAGCCATTGCATGTCTCCTAGCATCTCTTACCTCACCCACAGGATCGAGGGAACGTCCTGTGTGCAGTGTGAAGCAAGCAATCTTTTCTCCAACAACACCTGCAGTAACTACAGCATAAGCAGCTTCAGCAAAGTCTGGTAAATCCAATGGCTGAGCAGTGAATGGGACAACCAGATCAAAGACTTCAAGTTCTGAGACAAATTTTTCTATGGCTGCTCAAGGAGGCTGTTTCCCTTCTCCTACTGAAACCTCTGGAGGTAAATAGCACTCAATGGACCAAATCCTTAACTGGATTGAGCTCTATACTAGGTGTTTTAAAGCCTTCGGTGCAAAAGTAGACTTTTTGCAAAATGAAACCAAATCAATAAGAAATATGGAGCACAATCCAAACAGAATAGTAAGGAACGTTAGTTCCAAAACTACGGTCAGAATTTTTACTTTTTTTATAAAGGCCTTAAAGACACACTGCTAATACAAGCGCTAGCAAAACACTAATCAGGCAGTGGAAGCATTATGGTGGCAATAGAAAACTGCAAAACTGCAGACAGAAACTTTCCTTTTGTTTTTTTTTTTTTTGATAAAGGACCCAAAGATGGGCTTCTAATATGAGCACTAGCAGAGTACTGATCAGTTAGTGAATGCATTATGGTAGCAACAGAACACTGTCATGGTGTCGGCCCACTGGCACAGTGGTGGGATTTCCAATTCTGACACCGGCGAACCGGGTTCGGGAGCAAGTCCGGGTCGTTGGAGGGCCAGCCAGGGGGAGAAGGATCGAACATCCCAAGAACTGCTCTCCTTCTCTGAGGGGTGGGGGGGGTCTTGCAGTCAGTGCAGGGGCAACACCTAGTGGAAGCTGGGTGTATCACCTGAACACCGGCCTTGGTCAAGGGATCTCTGGGGCGGGACAGATGCGGGCGTCATTGCACGTCTCCGCCCCAGCCTATAGGGATAAATCCCTCTAGACTGACATCTCTATGACACCCTACCCCGAGCATTGATTAGCCGCCTGGCTGAGGGCTCTCCCAACCAGTTACGGATACGTGGCACCGAATCTGCCCATGGTGTCATGCCCCACCTCCTGGGCGGTATGTCAGGGATGACCGGAAGAGTGAGGGGCTACAGGTGACGGATGCTCGGAGGCGCTGTGACTAGAGCGGAGATCTGACAGTCGGTTGAGAGGGGAAAAAAGTCTAAATAAAAAAAAATTAAAAAAAAAAAAGAACACTGTCATGGAATGCTGCTGTAAACTTCAATCATAGAATTCCAGCATTCCATGATGGACCACGTTGAGCATGGGCTGGATGAAGAATTCTTTTATTGCCATTCATAACTCGGTAATCCATTCTCCACTGTTATCCCCATATACAGCTTCCGTGAGGGTGGAAGTCATAGAGGATGGACTATTAAGGCAGTGGAGTCAGCAGCAAGAATATCGTGCAGCAAGGGGAGGGGGAGAGAGGCAGTACTGCATGGAGACAGCGGAGTGATCGTGTTTTAAGTAGCAAAGTTCTTCAACTCCATGCCATAAAAAGGGGAAATATGTGAATCTATACAGAGCTACACCACCCAAAACAAGGAATTTCCCACGTTTTGCAACATATAATTCTTTTTGAGAAATCAGACCATTGCTGTCTCTGCTGTATAATAGACAATGCTTTGAAGGGTGCCATTGGTTATGGGTTATATTCAAGGACCCTGGTTTTCCGTTTTTACCGGTAACACCGGTAGAAATCACGGAATTCATCTTGGTTTGCGGATTTTGAATTCTTGTACCAATGCCTCACGGAAATTGCATGTAAGTGCACAGAATCCCTAAGATTTCAGCATCTTTTTTAATTTTTTTTTTATTTTTTCTTTATATGCCCCCTTCTCACAGCATCAGTCTCCACTTTTCAGAGATCCCTAAGCTAGGTATCCCCTAGCTTCACCCCAGATAATGCTTGGGAGCTCTTGTGGTCCTGCCCCCATTCTGCCTGGGTTGTACCCCCAGGTGGGAAGGGAGGGGACCCCAGGTCACCCCTCCAGAGTCCCTTAGTGTGTGTCAGGCAGCCCTGTGGGTCCCTTATTCATCTGGTTATGAAGTTTTGGGCAGCTGGGTCCCTTCTAGCAGCGGCCAATGTGGGGTGATTGTTACTGGTTTTCTGGTCTCTGTCCCTGAGGGCACCGGCACTTGAAGGGATCCAAGGAGGTAGGGCACATAGAGACATGCCACTGCTCCAGATCCCGGCTATCGTCCTCTCTTTCTGATCATTCTGCAGCCCTGTTGCACCATCACCCATGGTCAACCAGCTGGCAGTAAAGCAGTGGGATATGCAGCCCCCCCTTCCTGGAGGAGGGGGAGAGCAGCCTCCCAGGTGCTCGATCCTACTCCCCTTGCCAGATCTCTAGTAATCCGAGTTCGCTTCTGATCCCGGGTCACTGGCATTGCAAGCAGTAGCGCTACTGCAAGCTATTTACAGTGCTCTATCAACTATTCATCCACTTTGGTGTAAGAAAAAATAAGCAGATGGAGTGGCAAATAATTCAGTTTTAGTAAAATGTAAAGTGTTTAATGTTCATAATTTGCACTGTGGGTAATGTGCACTATTATTGAAATTATATATTAAAACATTTTATATGGATGCTGTTATGGCAGGCAGTATAGCCTAGTGGTTAGTAACAAACAATGATTGAACTAGGTACATCCAGCAGACCTGGGTTTGTTTCCCACAACCTCCACTTGCATGCTGTGTGACTCTGAGCAAGTTACTTAACCTCCTCAATGCTCCTGGGTTACCCCTGAAAACAGGCAGTTCTGTCTAGTGGGCCTTAACCAGTTTACAAAGAATATATATTTAAAAAATACCAATACATGTTTACTACATCATACAGTAGTCAGGGCAGCATGTAATTTACCTAAGTTTTACTCGGGCTGCAATGATTTTGTATAGGTAAAGATAAATGTTCAGATACATTTTATGTGTTTTATAAGCTTGTTTTTAGACTTTAGTTAGGTTTTTATTGTATTCTTTGCATGTGAGCATCTAGGTTGTAGATTGCTAAGTGCAGGATCACTATTACCAACTAGCTTATTCAAGTTTATAATCAGCAGGGCCATCCAAAATCCTCAGTTGTTTGAATGAAAACTAGTCTGAATGAAAGTATGTGCACAAGGAAGAAACTGCCTTACTACTTAAAAAAGACTTCACAGTTAACACCCCATTTAGGTGAATGGGATCATTTGCACCTTTTCTCCACCTACTGTTTCAGTCTCCGTGACAACAAAAGTTTTCTGACAGACTGCTTCAATTTAAGGCATATCTTAAGTGTTTAGTGTACTTATGCTTGGCAAGTGGATTTTGAAAGCACATTCAATGACACACAAAAGGTAATACCCCAGGGGCTGTATGATGCTGGTTGGGAGAGTGGTGCTCAATTCACATCTAAGCTCAGACATGAAAACCGAGAAACACCCTTTTTATAGAGACCAAGTAAAAATTAAAAAGGCATCCAGATGTTTGGAGATGCTGGCAGTATAGCCTAGAGGTTAGAGTAATGAGTTTGGTACATCCAGCAGACTAGACCTGGGTTTGATTTTCACAACCTCCACTTGCATACTGTGTGACTATGAGCAAGTCACTTAACCACCCAGTGCTCCCAGGTCGCCCCTGAAAACAGGCACTTGTGCCTAGTGGGCCTTACCTAGTTACCAAAAACTAAAATAAAAGTAAAATATGCATGATTTTCCATTTGAAGGTCTTCCACTAATCCCTTGTGGATTTTTAGGTGAAGACACTTCATTTCAAAGAAGCAAATTGAGGTAGTTTTTTTTTTTTTTTTTGCTCCTCCTATGCCCTAGCCATCCACTCCTTCAGGCCTGCCAAGGCCCCTTATCACCGCTGCTGAGTCCCGACCACCATCCACTGCCCCTTATTAGAAACATAGAAACATAGACTTTGACGGCAGATAAGGACCACTTGGCCCACCCAGTCTGCCCATTCCCTACCTACTGGATAAGCTGCAGATTCTAGTTAACCAACAGCCTACTTCCTGCCGCCCCCCACTACAATTGCCTTATGTCTGTTCCATGCATGTTTGAATTCCCCCACTGTTTTAGACCCAACAACCTCCCCAGGAAGGCGGTTCCATGCATCCACCACTCTCTCCATGAAAAAAAATTTCCTCACATTATCCCTGAGCTGTCCCACCTCTATCTTTAAATTGTGCCCCCTTGTTCTTACACATCTTTTTCTGAAAGATGCTACCCTCCTGGACTTTGTTGATTCCCTTCAGGTACTTGAACATTTCTATCATGTCCCCCGTCCCTCCTTTCATCAAGGGTATACATATTAAGCTCTCTCAGTCTCTCCTCATATGGTTTCTGATGCAGACCCTGCACCATTTTAGTTGCCCTCCTCTGGACTGCTTCCATCCTGTCTATGTCCTTGTGTAGATGAGGTCTCCACAACTGCACACAGTACTCCAGATGGGGTCTCACCAACTGTCTGTAAAGAGGGATAACCACTTCCTTTTTTCTACTTGTGATGCCCCTTCCTATGCATCCCAGTATCCCCCTAGCTCTCCTTACTGACTTCTCACATCGCTTACCAACCTTTAGAACATCTGATATGACTACCCCCAGGCCCCTTTCCATTTTTGTTGTTAGTACCTACCCTGCTATTGTGTACTCTTCTCCTGGGTTTTTGTTTCCCAGGTGCATTACTTTGCGCTTCTTTGCATTGAATCTAAGTTGCCATATGTCTGACCATTCCTCCAACCTTGCCAAGTCCCTTCTCATCCTTTCTAACCCCCCTTGTGTATCAGCTCTGTTACAGATCTTTGTGTCATCTGAAAAGAGGCATACCTTTCCCTCCAGACCCTCTGCAATGTCACCTATAAAGATGTTAGAGGACTGAACCCAGTACTGAGCCCTGATGTGCTACCAGGTGCTGATGTGCTACCAGGTAACCAGAAGTAACCCTTCATCGGGTGGGCCCTTACCCCTGTGGGAGGCTACCAGTGGAGGAGAACCACCCCAAAGAGCTTCTTGTGTATCCTGGGCATAGCAGGGGTCAGAACAGACACATGTGTCTGGGGCTTTGGGCTTATGGAGGGACCGACAGCCATCCTTCGGTTGACCAGTGGGTGTTTTCCCATTTCCTTGGGAGCGTGACAGGCCACATGATGTCAAGGCACAAGCTGACATCCGTCATGCGCCCTCCCGCAGTGAGGACCAATGTGTTGCAGTGACTCTGACCTCCACCAGGGGCCAGCAAACACTGAGCCATGAACCCACCCTCCCTCCTAGGAGAAGGTGAGAGGTGTTGGACACTCAAGCCTTCACCCCCCCCCACAGCATGCCCTCCAACACCTAAGTCTGTCTCGAAACCCTGGTCAGTGATGTCACAGGCAGAAATCCAATTCAGGCAGTTAAATGATAGATAGGAATCATTCCCTTGTCTGCTGTCACCTATCTATTGAACCTCCAAGTAGAGGTGGAGGTAGATGGAAACTAAATGACCAATTATTAAAGGACCCTAAGCTAGCTGGTATGGTTCAGGATCATATTGATCTGTTTATAGCACACAATCAAGGTACCACCCAGAGGCCGGATATAGAGTGGTGTGCTTTTAAAGCCTACCTAAGGGGAGTGTTTACAAGTTTAGCCTCTAACAGGAAGAAAGAAAGGGAAAGACAAATGTCCCTCCTATTATCCCAGATAAGTTTAATCAAAAAAGAGTTATCCCCAAACACTTCTGAAACCATAGTACAAGAACTCATTAAATTAAGGGCAACCTATCTTGAGCTGCTCCGGGAAAAAGCAGAATATGCTATTAAAACTCAGGCATCATTTACCGACCAAGGTGAGAAAGCTGGAAGGCTATTAGCTCAAAGGATTAAACAACATGAATCCTTGAGACACATAGCATCGATTCAATCCCAGTATGATGGGCTGGTGAAAACCTCCCCAGAAGAAATTGTATCGGAATTTCTTAATTACTACAAAGAACTCTATGGCCCAATGATAAACCCTCCAACCCAGCCCCAACTAGATAATTATTTACAAGAGGCCAACCTGCCTAACCTTACCAAAGATCAGCAAAGGGAGCTAATATTACCCATTACATGTCAGGAAATATATAAAGTCATAAGCATTCTGCCTTTAAACAAATCTCCAGGAGTTGATGGATTCTCAGCTTATTTTTATCAAAGATTTAGGACCTCCATCACCCCTATGATGCTCTCTTTGTTTCAATACATACTGTCAGGAGCCCCTGTAGATGCCTCATTATTTGAAGCGCTAGTAGTACTTATTCCTAAGCCCGGAAAAGAGCCTAAGTTGGTTACAAATTGTCGACCAATTTCCCTTCTAAATCAGGATGTTAAAATTCTGTCCAAATTATTAGCGTGCCATCTCAGTGTAATTCTCCCTAGTATTATTGGTTCAGAACAAGTGGGTTTTATGAGGGGTAGATCCTCGTCGGATCATCTTCGTACCCTGTCTCATGTCTTCTCGCGACCAGGGATGCTCCCTACCCTGCCAGCTCTGGTCTCCCTGGGCCTTGAGAAGGTATTTGACAGGTTAACTAACAATACCTATTTAGTACTTTAAAGCGTTTAAATTTCCTGACACCTTCCTGACATGGATTGGATCCCTTTATAGCTCCCCCAGGGCAAGAATAGCGGAAGCAGTGCAATCTGGACCGTTTACACTTTACTCTGGTACTAGGCAAGGGTGCCCCTTGTCCCCTTTATTGTTTAACATTTACTTAGAGCCATGGATCCGTAAGCTGGAGGCCAGCCCAGAAGTGCAAGGAATTCCTATACACCCTTGTGAGGTTAAGGTAGCAGCCTATGCGGACAACCTGCTCCTTCACTTGGCCAACCCAGTCGCATCTCTTTCCCCAATGTTAAATATCATAAAGTCTTTCAGTAAAGTGTCAAATTACAAATTAAGTGTCAGTAAAACAGTTGTCTTCCCTCTCAATCACAAATTGAATAAAACAGATTTACTACAATTTGGAGTTGCCTAGAAGCAGGACTCTCTGAGATACCTAGGTATTGAACTAGCAAGGCAGTTGGGTAATACCATCAAACTAAATCTGGACTCGTTCTGTCAAGTGATAACCCAAGACCTGAAGAGGTGGGCCTCATTACCAATCTCCATTTGGGGGGAGAATCAATCTGTTAAAGATAAATGTATTTCCAAGGCTCAATTACCCCTTGGCTTTGCTTAACGTTTGGTTACCGATATCATGGTTCAAAAGGGTCAATAGTCTTTTCACAAAGTTTATCTGGACCAACAAAGCCCCTAGGATAGCTTTTTACAAATTGGGGGTTCCAAAGCGAAGGGGTGGCCTACGCTTGCCTAATATAGGGCTTTACTTCTGGGCGAGCCATATTAATAAATGCCTGAGATGGTTAGAGCCAGAAACAACCAAGTACACCCCGAGATGGCTCATCATAGAGCTAGTGAAGATCAGAAATAACGGTATAGATCCAGAATCATTACTGCATATCAAGGAGAGCCTTCTTCCTAATACATTTAAGAACACCCTCATAGCATTATCTATCAGGATTCACACTCAATTTTGCCGTTCCCTCAAATACAACAATACAGGGGGGACTTGAGTCAGCATCTGTTCAATAACCCCAATTTCAAGATTGATGGCAAATGCATCCCAGCAACCTGGTTACCCCAGTTGAAAGGTATCCCACTGTATGCTTTAAAGGGAGAGGGAAACACCTGGCTTCCAGCCCAAGATATAAAGCAAAAGTTCAAGGTCCCAACTAAACTGTTTTTTCAGAATTATCCAATTGAGACATTTATTGATTAAAACTCTTGGGCATAAACTAGAATCAAATAGTAATCCTTCCCTCATAGAAGAGTGGAAACGCTTGGTGGGATCCCAGAATGCAGTGTCCAAAATTTATGGAGCTGTATATAACTGGTTGTACCCAGAAAGTTTTGGACTGACCCACTATTGGTCCACCCATTTCCCAGACTGTAGCCTTAACTGGGAGGAACTGTGGTCTAACTGTCATAGGTTCATAACACAAGATAGACTGAGACTGATGCAGATGTACATTTTGCATAACCTTTATTATTCTCCCGAGAAATCAGCACGATTTGGCTTGAGTGTCTCCTCTGTGTGTGAGATGTTCTAATAGCGAAGGCATCCTGTATCACATTTTCTGGTCTTGCCCCAAAATAGTCCCTCTATGGGCGGCCATTCAGAGTAAAATCGATCCAATCCTGGGGCTTGCAGGCCTTTTTAAACCGGAAATATGTATTCTGGGGGACTTTTCTGACATCGGATTCCAGAATAGGAAATTCTACATGGCCTTGATTTCCATGACCCTCAAGAAAGTAGTGTTAAGGCACTGGAAGGATCAAGCGGAAATCAAGTATGGAGAATGGTTAACAGAGCTACTGGTGAGTTTGAGAACGGAAAAGGCCATTGCAAGCTTATCCAATAGATTGGGAAGGTTTAAAGAGATATGGGACCCCTTTTACACACTGTTCACAATTTAAAAGAAAATACTGGTAAGAACTCTGTAAATTGATCATATAGACAAAATGGAAATGTTGGAATTGTGGAATCATACTGATTATGTAGTACATTGGTGCTGTACTTCGGGGGGGGAGGGACATAGGGGTGGAAGGTTGGGAGGGAAGGGACAGACCTAGTCCACTGTATTCTGTCATTGTATAAAGGAACTGTACTTGACTGTCTGTCTGGTATGTGATAAAACTAATAAACTTTAAATGGAAAAAAAAAAATGATAGGAAAAAATAAAGATGGTCCACCTTGGTGGTGGTGGTTCAGATTAATTCACATCTGAGTTCTAACAAACAAAGAGACCAAGTAATTTGTAACTTGTGAATGTGGAGTGTGCGTATTGAAGAAAAGGGATTATATTTCTGTCACTACTGCCATCACCCCTGAGGGATGTGGACTGCATTGTTGCTACTGCCATCACACCTGAGGGGCGGGGCCATAGTGCTTCTGCCATCATCACTGATGGATGAAACATAGAAACATAGAAACACAGAGGTTGACAGCAGATAAGGACCACAAGACCCATCCAGTCTGCCCATTTTTTCTACCTTATGAATGTGCCACACACCTTTACACTGTCAATGACCTATCTATCCATATTCATCTGTAGTGCTCCCTTATGCCTATCCCATGCATGTTTGAAGCCCTGCACTGTGTTCATAGCCACCACTTCTTGAGGTAGGCCATTCCATGCATCCACCACTCTTTCTGTGAAAAAGAATTTCCTCACGTTCCCCCTTAATCGGCCTCCCTCTATTCTCATGCTGTGTCCTCTTGTCCTGCTATTTTTCTTATATTTAAACATGTTAGACTTTCACCTTGTTAATGCCCTTAAGGTGTTTGAATGTTTCGATCATATCACCTCTCTCCCTCCTTTGCTGTTGGGTATACATATTGAGCTCTGTTACTCTGTCCTCATATGTCTTCTGATGCAGTCCCTGCACCATTTTGGTTGCCCTTCTCTGGACTGCCTCAATTTGGTTAATGTCCTTGTGAAGGTGTGGCCTCCAGTACTGAACGCAGTACTCCAGATGGGGCCTAACCAGTGTCTTGTAAAGAGAGATTATTACCTCCCTCTTACGACTTGTGATACCCCTACTAATACACCCTAACATCCCCTAGCCTTACCTACTGCTTTAGAGGTCTGCTTGGATGATTTCAGGTCATCGGTGATGATGATGCCCAAGTCTCTTTCTTCCTTTGTGACAGCCAGCAACTCCCCTCCCAGCCTATAGGTGGCTTCAGGGTTTCTCTTCCCTATGTGCATGATCTTGCACTTCTTTCCATTAAATCCCAGTTATCACTCTTCTGACCATTTTGCTGGTTTATCTAGATCTCTTCTCATTCTGCCCACCCCATCTGGATCATCTACTCTATTGCAGATCTTGGTGTCATCTGCAAACAGACACGCCTTACCCTCTAGTCCATCTGCAATGTCACTAATGAAGATATTGAAGAGGACTGGCCCCAGGACTGATCCCTGAGGTACCCCACTTGTGACTTGCATCTCTTCTGACTGTATACCATTTACCACCACTCTCTGTTTTCTGTCCGTCAACCAGTTTGCCACCCAGTTGACCAACTTCTGACCCACCCTGAGCCTACCCAGCTTATTTATCAATCTTCTATGGAACAGTGTTGAAAGCTTTGCCGAAGTCAAGGTAGGTGACATCAACTGCTCCCCCTTGGTCCACCACTCTGGTTACCCAGTCAAAGAAATCTATGAGATTAGTTTGACAGGACCTTCCTTTTGTAAACCCATGCTGTCTTGGATCCTGTGCCCCTATGGATTCCAGGTGTTGCATTATCCATTCCTTAAGGAGTGCCTCCATAATCTTGCCCACTACTGAGGTAAGACTGACTGGCCTGTAGTTCCCTGCCTCCTCCTTGCTACCACTCTTGTGGAGCGGGATCACATGAGCCCTTCTCCAGTCTTCTGAGACCTCTCCTGTGCACAGAGACTCACTAAACAGTTCTGCTAATGGCTCTGCTAGTTCCACCCTTAGCTCCTTAAGTACACTGGGTTGCATGCCATCATGTCCCATTGCCTTGTCCACCCTGAGCTTAGTGAGCTCTTGTAGGATCTTTCTTTTGTGAAGAGAGTAGTGCTCAACTCCCTCCCCGTGTCCATGGTGCTGAGCTGTGGGCCCTGCCCTACCTTCTCTTCAGTAAGTACTGAGCAAAAGTGTCTATTTAGGATAGATGCTTTTACAGGGTCCTCCTCCTCTCATGCCCCCCTTTTCTCCTTTGAGCTTAGCAATACCACCTCTGGACTTTCTCCTTTCACTAATGTATCTATAGAAAGTCTTGTCACCTTCTTTTACTGTTCGTGCTAGTGTTTCCTCAGTTTGGGACTTTGCCTGCCTTACTGCCTTCCCTGCTTCCCTTAGGGCAGTTTGGTATGCCTCTCTATCTTCATCCCGCTGTGGGGAATGTAGTACTGCTGCCGTTCCACCTGAGGGATGGGGCCTGTGGAGCTGATACTGTCATCACACCTGAGGGATGGGGAATGTAGTACTGCTGCCATCACACCTGAGGGATGGGGGCCATAGTGCTGATACTGCCATCACACCTAAGGGATGGGGAATGTAGTATTGCTGTCATCACACCTAAGAGATGGGGTCCACAGTGCTGCTACTTCCGTCACACCTGATGGAGGGGGAGCCATTGTGCTGTTGCTGCTGCCATCACACCAGAGGGATGGGAGCCATAGTGCTGTTGGTACTGCTATCACACCTGAAAGATGGGGGCCATAGTGCTGCTTCCATCATACCTTAGGGATGGGGGCTGCAGTGTTGCTGCTGCCATCACATCTTGTACCTAAAACAACTTTAAATTGGTACAAGGATGGAAGGATGTGCAATAGCGGGCATCAAAATTGCTAAAATGCATATTAGTAGAGTTAAAAATTGTTAAATGAAGTACAAAAAACCAAACACCGGTAAAACCGGATTTTGGCTTAGCAGACACCAGTGACAATACCATTTTTACAATGTGCAAAATGGAATTTGCCCTTTCTCAATCCCAGTAAACCAGTGTCCCTGGTTATATTGCTAACCTACTCTGTAAATCATACAGTGTGTTGCACTACAGGATGCAGCTAGACATTTGGGACACTAGGCAATTGTTACTTTGTTACTTTGTTAAACTAGGAGTAGAAGTGCACCGTAGATGCTTTGGGTCTACTCCCCCACTATACAGTGGTTATCCAGTTTGTATTCCAGAAATCCATAAAGGCATCAAGGTACTTCTTTTTTATAGTTAAACTTTTTTATTAATTTTTCATAAGATATACAGACAAACCTCTTACAGTACAGTACAATGTGAGGATTTTTTTTTTTAACAAATTGAGGCAGCATATAATAAGAACATTGCTACAATAATACAAGGAGCTTTTGGTTTAAAATATAGTAAACAATACAGGTCATGTAATTAGCATATACTTGACATTTGTAGTGAACTTAAAGCGGATAGTATGATTAGATACGGTTTATATTAAAATGTTACTTAATTATATATGATGCTGCAAAAGGGAAAAAAGTACATTTGTAAAAGGATTGTGTAGTAATAAAGAACGATTGAGAACAGAGTATAGGAAAGAAAAGATATATAAGAAAGTTAAGAAGAGAGAGAGGGAAACTATAAAAAAAGGGGGAAAAAGCGAGACTACAATGATGTATCAGTAAAAGGGGAAAATCCATATATATTAAGTCCATACATTCGTGTTGGAAGATTTAGTTGATTCCAAAAAATTAAAAAAGCCCTGCCAACAATTGTTATATAACATGAGGCGGTCAGACAAGATATGTCATACGGTCCAGAGAGGCATATTGCAATAGTTGGTTAATGATACTGGGAAGGGTAGGGATTATGTTGGATCTCCAATGCATGAGGATTGTGCATTTAACTTGAAGGAAGAGTATATTTAGCCAACTGCTCTGTGAATATGAAATTTTATAAGAACGGTGATTAAAAATACCAAGAATGCAATATTTAGGGTCCACTGTAAAAGGTTGACCTACCAATTTCACTGCAAATCTGTGAATACAGTGCCAAATCTTTTGTATAAGGGGACAGTGCCATAAGATATGCAATAAATCCCCATTGGGGGAATTGCAGCGCCAGCAAATGTTATTGTTCAATAAACCCATTTTTTGTAATACAACAGGAGTTCTGTACCACAAATGAAGGATCTTGGTTTGAATGAGGGAACTCGTTTATCATTAAAAGATTTGTGACAGGAGAGCCAACATCTGGACCATTGTGCATTGGTGATATTATATTGTAGCAAAGTACTCCATCTGTTTTTAGCATTGACAGAGTAGTCAGGAAGGATATCACAAATATCTTTGTAAACAGTGCAATTTAAATTGGATGTTGTTTTTATCCATTTAGAGATGTGCTTATCATACAGAGAATTGATAGAGAAGGGTGTGAGGTAAGAGTTGTATGCAGTATGAAGCTGTAGATATTTCCAAAAATCCTGATGGTGAAGATTCCATATGCCTCGTAGGTCGGTGTAAGATTTTAACTTTAATGACTTGGGTTCAAGTATATCCTGCAAAAAGAGAATACCCTTATTTTTCCAGGTAAGACAAAAAATGCGGTGATTATAAAGAGATATATGGTGGTTACCCCAGATGGGGGTGTAAGCTAAGGGTTTGGGGTTAGATTTAATATGCTTGTGAATGATTTTCCAATAGAATATAGAAGCAGCTATGGTAGGGTGAGACTTTAAAGAAGAGGTAAGGGTGTTATAAAGGAAAGAAGTCGCCACATTACCAGGACATAAGGATGTTTCCATATTGACCCATAAAGGAGACTGGATGTTGGGTTTGTTAAACCATTAAATTGTTTGAGATGTACGGAAAGCCCATAAGTAGGCTTGGAACCAAGGAAGGCCAAAGCCACCTTTTGACCAATGGGATCTAAGTTTTATTATGACTAAATCTAGGTATTTTGCCTTCCCAAATGAAGCTGCCGATAATTTTGTCTATTTTGGTAAGAAAACTAGAGGGAAGTATCAAAGGGATATTGGAAAATAGGTATAATATTTTAGGAGTTATAGATATTTTAATGGCGGAAATTTTACCATTAAAAGAAAGTTTAAGTAGCTTCCATCTATCAAGTGTTGTTTGGATACTGGTTAACAGAGGGGAAAGATTAGCATCCCATAATTTATTCAATGTTGGGGTGATCCAAATGCCAAGATAAGATATACCTTGGGGGGCCCAACGAAAGCCTAATGAGTTGTTCATGAGGGGACTACAAAGGGTGTTCAATGGTAGCGTTTCGGATTTGTTAAGGTTTAGAGCTAGTCCAGAGTGGGAGGCGAAGTCATTCAGTAGTTTAACTAAAGGTTGCCTGAAACTTTCGAGGTTTTCAAGTAAAATAAGGAGATCATCTGCATATGAGAGTGAAGTATAGTGAGAGTTACCAATAGTAATGCCTTTAATTGTACTGATTGATGTAGGGACGCAGAAAGAGGTTCCATGGCAAGTATAAACAATGAAGGCGATAAGGGGCATCCTTGTCTGGTGCCTCTTGCTAAGTAAAAGGAGGGGGACAAAATAGAGTTCGTGAGAACTCGAGCTGAAGGGGAGGTATACAATAATTGAATCCAAGCACAAAAATTATTTGTAAAGCCAAAATGAGATAGCACCTGATATAGATATTCCCAATTGAGAGAGTCAAATGCTTTCTCAAAGTCAATGGCTATTGCAGCTGCAGGGGTTTAAGAGTTTTTGCTTTGTGAATTAAATTGAGTAATGAGTGAAGATGATCGGAACTGTTTCTATTTTTGATAAATCCTGATTGAGAAGTATGGATGAGTTTAGTTATTAAAGATTCTAAGCGGAGAGTTAATAATTTGGCAAAGATTTTCCGTCAGTATTAAGAAGTGAGATTGGTCTATAGTTTGAAGGAAGAAAAGGGTCTTTGTCTTTTTTTGGTAAGACTGTTATAATGTCTTCGGTCATTGTGCATGGGAGTTTCTTTATTAAGGTTGCTTCTTGGAATACATTGACTAATACAGGACAAAGAGTGTCAGATAGGGTTTTATAAAAATCAATAGGGAACCCATCACTGCCAGGTGCTTTACCGTTTTTCAATGATGATAAAGCAGTTTGGATTTCCTGTAAAGTGATTGGTTTATCAAGCATAACTTTGTCCTGAGGGGATAGGTGGGGTAGATTCAATTTTTCAGAAAATGTTGTATTAGGTTGGGATTTGTAGTATTAGGTTGCAGTATAGTTGATGGTAAAGGATTGCATAATACGATTGATTGAAAGGTTGTCTGTGTGTGTCTGACCCGATGAATCTTTCAGACCTGCTATATGTCTCTGCATCTGTTGAGTTTTTAGCTGGTAAGAGAGCAACTTTCCACATTTATCCCCTTGTTCCCAATAACCGTGTTTAATCCTAAAAAGGGCAAGTTCAGCTTTCCTGGATATCAACTCATTAATTTTAATTCTTAATTGTAGAATTTCCACATGAAGCTGTGAATTATGATTGGGTTTATTTAATTTATAGTATTGGGTTTCTTTTTCTTTAAGGGATTTTTCTAAATTAGCTAATTGTTGTTCTCTTAATTTCTTTCTATGCGCTGCATAACTATTAATTTTACCTCTAATAGTGGCTTTTAATGCTTCCCAGACAGTAATTTGAGACATATCTGGAGTATCGTTAATAGAAAGAAAATCTTGAATCTGGGTTTTAATCCAAGGAGTGAATTCAGGGTCTCTGAGTAAAAGTGGGTCTAAATGCCAAGATGGGGATTTAGATGAAGGTGGACCCCAGAGTAAATGCAAACTGATAGGGGAATGATCAGATATAACAATAGGGAGAATCGATGAATCAATAATTTTTTTCAGTAATGAGGGGAGAAGAGAACCAATAATCAATCCTACTATATGATTTATGTAAAGAGGAATAAAAGGTGTAATCTCATTGTCTGGGATGATGTAGTCTCCAAATGTCAGAGAGACCTAAATCCTTCATAAGCATTGATAGAGCATTAATACTACGGGGGTGGGCATCATGTGATGAGTTACTTCTGTCTAAATATGCTTGTAGTGCTAAGTTAGTCACCACCAATAAGAATAGGTGAATTATTTTTATTATTAATCATAATTTGTTGGGATAGATTATGGAAGAAAATTGGTGAATCAAAGTTGGTTGCATATACATTCATAAACATAAGTGGACCTGCTGTGGTGTTTAATAGGGTTATAATCCACCTACCATCTGGGTCTCTAATGGTTTTTATGGGGGGCCAATTAAGAGATTTATGTATTAAGATAGCAGCCCCATGTTTTTTGGATAGAGAAGATGACGCATATGCTTGACCGATCCAGTCCCTTTTAAGTCTGTCGACATCCTCTGATAAAAGTTTAGTTTCTTGTAAGAAAGCAATATGAGTTTTATGCTTTTTAAGATAGGTAAGTACTTGCTTACGTTTACAAGGTGAGTTGAGTCCCTTGACATTCCATGAATGTAAGATTAGATCACTCATGGTACTAGGATATAAGGTAATTAGTTACAAATAGGAATGAGGGACTCAATACCATTAATTTGGAGGATGTCACAGATTCAAAAGGTAAATATATATAAAACAAATGTATGCAGGGCCCTTAACTTGTATGGGTTCGAGATGATTGAGTATTTGTATTCATTTTGTCTCGCAGAGGGAGAGTATAGACATAGGAATATCAAGTAATTAAACATTAGAAACAACAAACGTTAGTATAAACTCAGTAACAAGAATATTAATTTGAAACTTTTATGAAATGCAGAGCAATAGAGTCGGTAAATATGCTAGGACTCTCACTCTACACTACTAGGCGTAGAGTAATTAGTGAATCTCAAGATACGGTTTACCTATAATCTTAAGATACTAAACTTTATATAACAGTATATTAAAGAAGTGTAATTGAGATTTGTGCTGAGGTAATTAAAGCATTACCCTGGAAAAGACCAAAACATCATTCTACCAAATAAACAAGGATAATTATGTAATAGTGTTAAATTCCAAACATAATGAATTAGCTTGGACCTAGCAATAAGTCCAATATTAAATAAAGTATACCAACATGATGGCAGATAATGCTGGAACAGTGTGAGCCAGATAAAAGGATGCCCAATGTGTAGTAATCCACATAAGCTAGGTTAGGGAATGCAGTATATACTATAGGTTCATAGTACATCAGTGTATTGTGGAATCATTTTTATAAGTTCCAATGATTTGGAAGAAAATGGGATAAAAAATAATGTGAAAAGGCGGAAAAACTCAATGTATAGAAATACAATTGGAAGCATACTTTGGTGCAAAATCTGTGAGATATAATGGGAATGCACCTGATGCACTACATACCAAAAGTGATGCAAAATAAATATTAAATAAGTAAATGATTTTAGAGTATTTGTCTAATCATCCTCCACATTCCAAATGATAGGATTTATGTGGAAAAAATGCTATAATAGTAGGGGTTAAGGGCACACTTATATGAAATACAGAACTCTATATATGTATGTATGCGCCTGAGCACACGGTGGCGCTAAAGCTTATGAAAAATTAGAATGTAAATAGCAATTATATATTTTAATTTTTTTTTTAATTTAGTTGTTCAACCAGGTATAGCACACTAAGCTGAAAGCTTTTTTACAGGAGCTACCTGGGAGCACAAGGAGGTTAAGTGACTTGCTCAGGGTCACACAGTATGCAAGTGGAAGCTGTGGGATTCAAACCCAGGTCTGGTCTGCTAGATATCACCAGATTTGCAGCTCAGAGCCTTAGACCACTGCTCTATACTGCCTCCTCTATACTATATACTAATGTCTGGCATCACACAAGGATTAATTAGAAGAGATTTTACAAACATTGTAATATTTATTCTTTCTCTTATTTTTTTTTTTTCTATTGAATGTATTGAGAGTAACTCCTGCATAGATTAAATACCTCCAGCGTCAATTGGCTCACCTCCTACATACAGATACAGGCTTCTCAACAGCGATAGCGATTTACTGCATTTAAGTGCTCCAAACCTGTTGGATGCGATAGAGACTGCGCTTTGCGGTTAATGTACCAAAGGAATCGAATGAGGTGGTGTGAAGAGGAGGGATTCTGGTGAGAAACTGCTATACCACATCTAATTATGGGCCATAGTATTTATTACAAAACTTTTTTTTTTTTTTTTTTTTTTTTAGTGGGAAAAGCCTCAGGTAGCCTTGCTCTTCGATTTTCTTCTCATTTTCTTTTTGGGTGGTTCAGATGATTTAAAGGGAGAGCTGGACACAAGATCAGCCCAGGAAGAGTCAGGAGAGTCATTACCCATTGAGAGCTTCTTCAGGTCTTGACTAAACGTGTCAGATACAGTCTGTCTCAGATCATCCGTAGATGAGTGCAGATCTTATTGGAGCAGATCTTCTTGGAGTGGGGAGAATTTGTTAGACAAGGTAAGAGGAGTAGAAAAACTGATGTGACATTCCACATGGGAAGCTGGAGAGGTGGAAATATTATTTAAACAGCAGGTATTATTATTTAGAGAAGAACCAGATGCTTTTTTTTTCTTGTATGCATGTGGAGCTTCTGGCAGGAGCTACAGTGGCAGATATGATGGCTACAGATTTCTCAGGGACCTGAAGGACAGTTTCAGCAGGAAGGGCAAGACATTGTAATTGCGAAGTGCTTGTGCTGAAGCAGGAATGAGCTGCATTAGCATCACAAGGCAATGTAAGTGCGGGCTGTGTCCAATTCAGAAATTCAGAGAGAGAGATTCTGGGGTACTGAAATCTCTGGTAGAATCATTCAAAAAAAGACGCATTGTTGCAGGGTAACGCAGTGCAAATTTAATTCCACGCTGATGAAAGATCATTTTAATGGGGTTGTAAGCTTTTCGTTTGTTAGATAATTCTTTAGAATAGTCTCTGAAAATTAGGATTCTGTTTTCTTGCCAAGTAAGTGCACCTAATCGCCTCGCTTTTTGAAGAATCAGTTCAGTATGTGCGTGGTTTAAAAATCTGGCAATGATGGGCCTGGGTTTCTGGTCGGGTACAGGCCTCGGATTTAAGGTGCAGTGAGATCTCTCGATGGTTAGATCTTGGCCGGCTGGTAATTTAAGCAAAGAAGGAAGTACATGAGTTAGAAGAGCACTGGTATCTCCTAGTTCAACACCTTCAGGAAATCCAAGAAATCTAAGGTTGTTACGTCTGTTTCTATTTTCAATATCATCTATTTTGTCCTGAAGGTTCCTAATAACTCTGTCCTGCTCCCTGATGGTAGCCTGTAATGTGTTAATGGAATCTTCATTTTGAGATGCTTTAACATCAGTAGCGCTGATTTATTGATCAAGTGCCTGCATATTATTGATATTTTGTTGAGATGCAATTTTTAATACATTGATTTCACTTATTAGTTGCTGGAACATTGCCTCCACTCTATTAAGAGAACTGTTATGTGGAGATTGGTCCGCCATTATCGTAGGCCTTAATAGAGAAATTGAAAAGCTGTAGATAACTTGTTCAGTAATTATGAGGCAATAAAAATACTGTACCAGAGCTGTTCTGCAATGTACATATAGTAAGATCTCAGATGTTGGTGAAGGTAGGAAGTCTGGAATCTGTAGGATGGATGATGATATTTGGTGAATCCAGGGAGATGAAGAATCAAGCAGCCATCTTCAGCACAACAGGCCACGCCCCATCAAGGTACTTCTTAAAGTAGTCAATACTAGGGATGTCTGCAATATATTGAGGGCAGGGTGTTCCAATATTTCACACTTCTCTGAGTGAAATATGAACCCCTTTTCTCAGTCTTAAAAAGTTTGCCTCATAATTGGTTTGCATGATTCCTATGGCTGTATGTCACTTCTTTGAATTCTAGGCCCATATCAGCTATTAGCTCACTTTTGGTTGCTACCTTGAAAACTAGGATAAGATCACACCTTAACCGTCTTCTTTCTAAACTGAGCAGTCCTAATAAGTTCAATCTGTCATTATAATTAAGTCTATTCATGCCATAAATAGATCTGGTGAACCTTCTCTGCACCTTCTCTATATTTGTGTCTGTTTAGAGATGTGGGGACCAGAACTATGAGCAGTAGTCCATGTGTGGGTGCACTAAGCTTCTATACAGAGGTACCATAATATCTCTCTGCCTGCTGATCATACTTCTTTTTATGCAACCTATTGTTTTACTGGCCTTTGCAATAGCAATTGAGCTGTCATACTGAAATGATAAATTTTGCTGGATTATGACCCCTAAATCTCTTTCTTATTGCCCTTAATAGTGAGCCACCAAGGTAATAGGATGCAAGAACGTTAATTTTTCCTAGGTGGAACACAAAACAGTTATCAAAATTAAATTCCTTCTCCCACCTGACAGACCATTGAAATAATAGATCAAGGTCTGTCTGAATTTTAACAATGTCATCAGAATTTTGTATTCTGCCTCCTATTTTAGTGTCTTCTGCAATTTGTTTTTCACTAATACATGGAGACCAGAATGGAGATCACTTATGAATATAGTAAATATAATGGGGCCCAAGACGGAACCCTGAGATACACCACTGGTAGGTAACGTTTATATAACTAGAAACAGTACCACCTATTCTAATGTATTGTTTCCTATTCATCAACCAGTGCTGGATCCAAAGGTTTAGTCTTCTATCTATATTGAGGTGTGCCAATTTGTTAAGTTACTTCTCATGATGTACCCAGTCAAAAGCTTTACTGAAATTCAGAAATATGACATCACACAGTATATTCTGATCTAATGATTCACTAATAGGCTCATAAAATGGTAACAGGTCGGTCACACAAGAATGCCTTCTGGTGAAACCATGCTGCGTTTCATCATTGCAGCCATCTGTGTTTATATTTTCTAATACAAACTCTTGAGAGACCCTGCATGCTTTTACCCAGAATGGAGGTTAGACTAAGTGGCCTATAATTCGCAAAAGAATGCTTGTTTCCATTTTTTATATATTGGGGTAACAATAACAGTCTTCCAGTCGTCCTGGACCAGGCCAGTACTGAAGGATGATAAATACTGTAGAACTGTTTATTCTTGCACTAGTTATATTTAGTGCATAACACTAATCAGCTGCACCTGTGCAAATTTAATTACACACTTTGCAGTTAGTTCCTAATTTATGCCCATTCAAAATATGCAAATTAGCACAATGTTATTTTAGCACAATTATCATTTAAGTAAATATAGCTATAATTATTTTACATCAAATATAACCTCTTCTACAGTATATCTGACTTAAAGGTTTAATGATCAGGTCAGCAATATTCTTCATAGTATGTGGGTGGATTTGATTGGGTCTGGGTGCTTTACTTGGGCTTATCTTATTTAGTTCCCTTAATGTCTTTTTTCAGGACAGAAAATGTAACTTCCCTGATCGTCACTCGAGACACCACTGATTGTGTTGCTAATTGGTTCAATACCATTTTTATTAAAGTTGGATCCAAAATAGTTGTTTAAATGTGCTGCCATTTGTTTTGGCTCATCCACTAGATTCCCTTGTGTCAGAAGTGGACCAGCTGTTGTCTCAATG
Organism: Neoceratodus forsteri; assembly: GCA_016271365.2. Classification (NCBI taxonomy): domain Eukaryota; kingdom Metazoa; phylum Chordata; order Ceratodontiformes; family Ceratodontidae; genus Neoceratodus; species Neoceratodus forsteri. The sequence goes on along the minus strand of CM057454.1, from coordinate 1,103,426,807 downwards.
CCCTTTATTGAGTTTACAGGGTGCACCAGGGCTACCACCACAGCCTCAGAGATTGCCAAGAAAGCATAGTGGTAGGACCACAGTGGGCTCAGGGAGGGTGAGGGTGGTGGAACAGAGGCATACCCAGTCAGTTGTACCACTCCACAATCCATGCACCATTCTGGTGGAGCATAATCCCCCTATGGATACACCGGCAGAGGAGACTAAAGAGGTTGCAGACAACTGTCGCAAGGGAGGCCCACAGGAAGGAGGCAGAGGACACCACAGGGAAAGGAAGCAGCTCTTGGTGGGGACTCAATTATTAGGGGGATAGAACAGGGGGCAGCAGAGAAAAGTGAAGTAATGTGCCTGCCTGGTGCCATGGCTTGGAGGGACAGTAAGCACATCCTCTGGATCTCGAGAACAGCTGCACAGGAGATGGAGCTGGATGTCATTGTTCACCTAGGGACAAATGATTTGGCTCAACATGAGATTAGAGCAGTGCTGGAGGAGTTTGTGGAGTTGGGGAGGGGCCTAAGGCAAGTAGCACACACAGTATCCTTCTCAGAGGTGCTGCTTGTCTATGACATGGGTGAGGCAAGGGTACTCCATACCATGCAATTCATTGAATGGTTGAAAAAATGGTGCAGAAAACAGGGGTTTGGATTCACTGGGGACTGGGGTTCCACCTGGAGGGATACCAACCTATACTGGCAGGATGGTCTGTATCTGTCCAGGAAGGGAACAAGTCTTCTGGGTGGTCGGTTTAAATGCTTCTTTGGCAAGATTTTAAACTAGTCAAAGGAGGAGGCACTGATAAGCAGCAGGGAATTCCCAGCCTCCCCCTACAAAATAGGGTACTAAATGAGGTAAAGACCAAGGTAGAAAGGTCAGTAGGGAGCAGGACTGGGGTAAATGGAGAAAGCAAAATCAACGAGGACAGGGATAGTGCTACAAGAGGTAAAGCCACCAAACAATGGAGAATAATGAGTACCAATGCCCGTAGTCTGGGTAACAAGCTTCCTGAACTAGTGGCCTTGATGGAAAAGGAACATCTGGATATCGTGGCAGTCACAGAAACATGGTGCACACAGGACCATGACTGGGATGTAAACATACAAGGATACACTATCTAAAGGAGGGACAGGGAGGGTAAAAGAGGAGGAGTAGCTCTTTATATAAGGGAAGAAATCAAAGCAATAGACCAAAAGGGTAAACGGAGAGGAGAGAAAGCACTGTGGGTCAATTTGGAGACAGGCAATGGCACCACAATCCGCACAGGGGTTGTATACAGATCCTCATCTCAGGGGGAGGAAATGGACAAGGGAATGATAGAAGGTATCCTTAGAATGGCAGAAAAAGGGGAGATATTGTTGCTGGGGGATCTGAATATGCCAGATGTTAACTGGAGTGCATTTGCAGCAGCCACTTCCAAGAGAGGGGTCATTCTAGATGCCCTACAGGGGGCATGCCTTAGACAACTAGTATTGGAACCTACTTGAGAGGGAGCAATCTTAGACCTGGTACTCTCAAATGGAAATGGACAGAGGATCACAGATTTAGAAGTGGGTAGCCATCTGGGAACTAGTGACCATCGAACAGTATGGTTCACAATAAGCACAGCAGTAGAGTCAAGTCATACAAAGGCAAAGGTACTGGACTTTAGGAGGGCTGACTTTGACAAAATGAGTGGTTACATAAGGAATGCACTAGCAAATGGGCAGGAAGGAGGGGTTGAAGAACAATGGGGAATAATCAAAACTGCCATCACAGAGGCAACAAGCCTTTGTGTGAAGCAAATAAACAAAACAAAACTATGTAGAAAACCACTATGGTTCTCAAAGGAGGTGGCAGGGAAGGTTAGGAAGAAAAAGAAAGCACTCCAGAAGTACAAGGAATCACAGAAGGAGTAGGACAAAAAACTGTATCAGTTAAAGCAAAAGGAATCAGGAAAAGCAGTCAGAACAGCAAAGGCCCAAACCAAGGAAAAGATAGCCAACTCAGGTAAGAAGGGGGATTAAACTTTTTATAGGTACATCAGAGAGTGAAGGAAGACCAAAGGAGGGATAGTGAGGCTTAATAAAGGGGAAGGGGAGTGGTCAGAGGATGACAGTGAAAAGGCAGAGATACTAAACAAATATTTTTGCTCAGTATTCACAAATGAAAAGGGGGAGATACCTAAGCCAAACAATATAAACACTCTGGATATGAGGGTTGATACCAGCCCATTCCCAGAAGAAAGAATTCTGAAAGAACATTTAAAACTGAAGGTGGACAAAGCAATGGGGCCTGATGGGATTCATCCCAGAATTCTAAAAGAACTAAGGGTAGAACTAGTGACAGCACTGACTACCCTCTTTAACAAATTGTGGGAGGATGGGGTGGTACCTGAAGACTGGAGGAGGGCAGATGTTATTCCATTTCACAAAAGTGGGAGCAGGGCAGAAGCAGGAAACTACAGACCTGTTAGTTTAACCTCAGTGATAGGGAAAATGATGAAATCACTTCTGAAGGAAAGAATTGTTGAGTACCTAGGGACCAGAGGGGCACAGGACCCAAGGCAGCATGGATTCACAGCGGGAAGGTCATGTCAGATGAATCTAATCGATTTCTTTGACTGGGTGACCAAAGTAGCAGACCAAGGAGGGGCTGTGGACATGGCCTACCTAGACTTTAGCATTTGACACAGTCCCACATAAAAGATTAATATACAAGTTAGCCAGCCTAGGAGTGGGTCCTAAGATGGTAGCCTGGATAAAAAATTGGCTGGAGAACAGGACACAGAGGGTAATAGCAAGCAGAGTCCACTCTGAAGAAAGTGGGGTTACTAGTGAGGTACTGCAGGGTTCAGTACTAGGACTGGTCCTCTTTAATGTCTTCATAAGTGACATTGCAGAGGGACTGGAAGGAAAAGTAAGTCTCTTTGCAGATTACACAAAGATCTGCAACACAATTGATACACAAGGTGGGGTGGAAAGGATGAGAAGGGACTTGGCAAGGTTGGAAGAATGGTCAAATGTATGGCAGCTTAGATTCAATGCTAAGAAGTGCAAAGTAATGCACCTGGGAAACAAAAACCCAGGGGAAGAGTACACAATGGGGGGTGAGATACTAACAATGACAACAATGGAAAGGGACCTGGGGGTAGTCATATCAGATGACCTAAAAGTGGGCAAGCAATATGATAGGTCAGTAAGGAGGGCTTGGGGGATACTGAGATGCACAGGGAGAGGCATCACCAGTAGAAAACAGGAAGTTGTTATCCCTCTGTACAGACAGCTGGTGAGACCCCATCTGAAGTACTGTGTGCAGTTCTGGAGACCCAATCTCCTCTAAGACATAGACAGGATGGAGGCAGTCCAGAGGAGGGCAACTAAAATGTGCAGGGTCTGCACCAGAAGACATATGAAGAGAGACTTAAGGTGCTTAATATGTACACCTCGAGGAAAGGAGGAGAGGGGGACATGATAGAAGCTTTCAAGTACCTCAAGGGAATCAACAAAGTCCAAGAGGGTAGCATCTTTCAGAAAAAAGGTGTACAAGAACAAGGGGGCACAATTTGAAGATAGAGGGGGGATGGCTAGAGGTAATGTGAGGAAGTATTTTTTCATGGAGAGGGTTGTAGATGCATGGAACAGCCTTCCTGAGGAGGTTGTGGAGTCAAAAACAGTCGTGGAATTCAAGAATGCATGTGACAGTCATAAGGCAATTCTAGGGGGTTGGGGTAGAAGGAAATAGGCTGTGGGTTAACTAGGATGTGCAGCTTATCCATTAGGTAGGGAAATGGGCAGATTGGGTGGGCCAAGCGGTCCTTAACTGCCATCAAATTATTTTTTTCTATGTACAGTATACAGTATATCCAAAGAAGACTTTGGGGTTTACTTTATTCCGGCAAGACTGGATTTGAACTGATGTTTTCTCCTTCTTATAACATTCCTACATTTTTATAGATACTATCATTTATACTGTTAGGATCACTATTACATCTATAAAGTTACCTTTTTTGTTTATTTATTAATCTTTTGATGCCCATATTGAGCCATTTGGACACAGTCCTGTGTCCAGAATTCTTTTGTTATTTGAGGACCCAGTTTTCCTGTAAGTCTAACAGTTTGTCCTTAAAACAAGTCCAATTTTCTATTGAGTTTTTCATCAAATTATGCATTCCAATCCCAAACAGATAGCTCCTTAGCAATTGATATAAGGTCAGCCCTGCCATAGTTATAAACCAGCTGATACCTACAAATATTATTTGACTTATGATGGAGAACTGCATGAATCATGCAGTGATCATTACCTGCCAGGGGATGCAATCCCTTACAAGTGATTTATCTATTTCTTATGTTAGTTAGGACCAGATCTAGTAAGTTGTCCTTGCTCCCTCTTTTAGGTGTAGATACCAATTTTTGTAGGTCACACTCAATCATAATATCAAGTAAGGCTGAATCTAAGTTGTTTGTTGATGTGCCAGTTTCCCAGTCTCTGGTATTGATGTTAAAATCACCCAAAATTATAACGTCTCTTTTTGTGCATTAAATGTAGATATTATTGAGCAACTTTAAGTTATAAGTTGGTTCAGTACTGGGAGGTCTGTAACAGATCCTGATAGTAACTGGCCTCAGTTTACCTTCTGTCTCAGTCCATAGGCATTCTACATTAACCTCACTCCCCTCTTGTTGGTTGATTGTCTGCAAGTTAGCTTGTTGGTGATATATAATCCCACCCCACCACCCCTACAACCTTTACAATTCAAACGTTGCAGATTGTATCCTTCCAGTTGGTGACCCCAATCATCAGAATATTTCCACTATGTTTCTGTTATTGTGATTATATCATAGTGGTGTTCATGTAATTCTACCATAAGCTGCTCCATCTTGTTATGGAGGATCCTTGAATTCAGAAGTAAAATATTCAGTGTGGATTCACCATTTCCATGAGACCTTTTATGTTTGGTAACCCTGATTAGTAATATTTGTGCTTGTTTGTAGTGCCACCTCCCCCCCAGTATTCAATTTAAATTGTATGCAATTGCTGTTGAAATTCTTTTACCTAAAGATGCTGCCCCCCTCCTGTTAAGATGCATGCCATCTCTACGATGCAGATTTTTGTAACCATTAAAGGTGCTCCAATGTCTGATAAATTTAAAACCTTCTTTGGATGCACAGGTACAGAGCCAGTAGTTATATCAATATTCTTCCTTCCGAAGATATTCGCTAGCCCCAGGTTTTGGTAGAATTTCTGAAAACATTGCAGGACGGTTTAGTTCTTTCAGTGGTTTCCCTATGTTCAATATATCCTTGACTACCATGGATTCTGGCATTCTGTTGATATCATTAGTTCCAGCATGGATTACAACCAGTGGACTTTTTTTTTGAGTCTGACAAGTTTTTGGGGATTCTGTTTAAAATTGGCATAGGTGAGCCCCAGGCAAACAAGAGACCTGAATATTCTCTATCTTACAGATTGTTGTGTCAGTACACCTCAGTACTGAATCCGCAACAATCACTTACTTTTTGTTTGTGTCTTTATTTTTGATTTTACTATCTGTTGCAATTGGACCAGACACTTGAAAAGTTTTTGTCAGAGGTGAGTTAGTACCTTTTGCTTCAGTTGGATGTCTGCCATTCAGGTCTATCAAGACCTCCGGGTTGGTAAGTGTAGAAACAATTTCAATAGCAACATTTTCATCATGCTTCAGTTCATTCAGTACAGTGTATCTATTCATTAGCAACACTGCATTATTTGGTGGTATTATAATATTACCTCATCTTTTTCTGTTATGTTATATTGATGATTTATGGGGCCCCTACACCTGACTCAGGACTGGGTGTGAGAATGACAGTGATGTTGCATGTGAGAGGGCTGCTTTCTTTTCCTCCAGGGACCCTACCCTAGTTTTCATGGCTAATCATAATGCAGAGCATGTCTGAAATTTGACTGATTCAGCAGTGGTTGAGTAAATGCATCATAATATGTCAGTAGAAGAGAAATCACACTTCCATCATACTGTCCCCTCAATGACGCCCCACTCTGTACTAGGGTATAGAATAAATGTGGTCTTGTTAGAATCATATGCATCTTATCAACAAGAACAGTATATAAACATTCTTGAGAAGAAGAGATGAGTATCTGGTTCAGATGCAAGCCCTAGCTCTTCCAAATGAAGCCCCATGGTCCTCAGGGAGTGTGGGTGTTTTTATAGTGAGAAGGCTGACCAGGGTTCTTTAGGTTAAAACAGTAGGTGCCAGGGAGACACGAACATGCCAACAAGTTTCCTGAGATTCATTTTTTTTTCTGTTTTACACTAAGCACTCTGAAGACAACTAGAGTCCACACAATAATATTGATTCAAACATGTTACTTGATTTATTTAACAGCATTTGCCAGCTTCATTTCTATTACAAGTGCACAGTTCTTTCATGCTTTTGAAATACTGCATGATCCTGAACTAGGACTGTTTACTTGTTCTTTGTTTTGTAACCTTGAAGAAGACATGGTACATAAAATGTCTGTCTCTTACCACTGGAGTCCCATCTATAAACATGAAACTGCAGTCCAAGGGCTTGAATTGACGAACCTGCTCTTTTCAATTAAGTAAACTATAAGACTTTTGTCCATTGAATTCACATTCAAATAGGGGGCCACATCCAGGTGCCAGTACTTTTCCTCAGTAAAAATACACTGTTCTGCATATTTACACAGAGCAACTTAACCACCCACAAGTAGTGGCCAGCCTGGTCCCTATAACAATTACCTTCCAGAGTATGAATGATGGGCAGGTCAGCAGTCCATGAGATGAACTGAGCCATTATTCCAAATGATGGCTCTCTTGTCAGATGGAATGCTGCCATGTCTCAATTGCCACATCCATTGCCACCTCCCCTACACAGGATCCATGCATCCAGCATGAGCAGGCCTCAGAGGGCCAATCACGGAAATAGACGCACTCTGTAAACTAATGGATACTACTCACAACAGACTGCTGATTGTAAATATATATCATAACCAAAAAGCAACAGTGTGGATTATTAGCCAAGTGTGGCATGGTCTGCCAATGTGTGTCAAGGGTTACTAATGAATGTGTACCTACAACAGAGTGTCTGAGCTGGAGCTGAAGTTGAAGAGATGCCAAAACTGGTGTCCACATGCATGAAGGCCAACAATGGATACTGCAACACTCATTGAATTGCAGTGCCATAGCCCTCTCATACTTGACAGAAACACCATGGATGACTTATGCGCCCCTTCTGGGACCATGGCTGCAGACCAGAACAAGAAGGAGCCAAGCACTAGACATCAGAACGTGGGTGCTGACTGCCCTGAAATTCTATGGCATTAGCTCCAGAGAATGACTCAGTCCTTAATGTCCAGGTGTGTGAAGCAGGTCACCGCAGCCCTTCTGGAGCATATACTGAAATACATATGCCTCCCTAGAACCAAAGCCAGACATTAGAGCAATTAAGGAGAGCTTCTACTGTATGTTATGGCAGACATACCAAATGTAGTGGGAGCCACTGACTGGATGCATTTTGCGCCAAAGTGTCACCATCTCATGATATGGACATCTATTTAAACCAAAAGGCATTCTGTAGTATGAACATGCAGGTGGTGGTATGTGATGCCTCAGGATTAATTACACATGTGTGTGTAAAGTACCATGACTCAACCCATGATGCGTTCCTCCTGGAGCATTCTTATGTGATGATAGGGCTGTGCATATTAGTACCCCAACAGGGATAACTGATCAGTGAGAAAATATAAAGTGCCACACTGCACACTTCTATGTCGACACTCTGCACCATGCACTATGAGTAGCACATGTGCCTTATACCTCACAGACAACCATGATGCTCTTCCTCACTGCCACCATAAATGCTAGTTGTAAGAATACTCACAGATTGTCAAGGGGTATCATTAAGTATATATTTGGAATCTTTAAAGGCATTTCCAATACTTGGACAAGATGGGTGACACACTGCCCCTAGAACCTGAGAGATGTTACGTATTTGCTGTCTGCTGCATACTGCATAATATAGCCATGTGTAAATATTTGTCATTGCCCTGGACTGTTGATGATGCTTCTGATCCATGTGTCCATATCGTGTGAGAAGGGGCATCTTGAGAGGAATGCTGTGCCATATTCCACCAAGTGTTTTAGTTTTCCATTTGGTAGGATATGGTCTGTGGCCAGTTCCTGTGTGCCCTCAGGTGGCTCCTTCTCACATGTTGCCTTGCCCTGTGCCAAGAGATTTGTTTTCCTGGTGTTCAGGAGGCAGCTCAGTCTGTGGACCTGGGATCTTGGAGGATTCCAACTGGGAGCCTCAACTGAGCATCCATGCATGTTCTAGGACAGCTAAGCCACATTCTAGTGCATCTATTAGATGTGCAAAACCCCCTCAACCACCTATCTGATGGCAACCACCTCATGTGCACAACCACCAGCTCAGAACACACAGCACCCAGTTCAGTGCATATCTTGTGCATCTCCTGCTAGGTGGCCCTTGCCACATGCAGCTACTGCTATTCCATAAACCATATATCAGGACATATGCACTGCAGAGCCTGCCTTCTGTTGAAATAAGATACCACCACAGGCCTAAATGGTCCCTTTGTGGGATAAATGTCATCTGGCTGTGTTTGTGTTCCTGTCTCAGGTGCCCTGTTTGCCATGGTGACTGGGGCTGCACCAGGAGGCTGGTGTTTTGCATGGTGAGGGAGGTGTCTGATGAAAGTGGTTGGATGGTTGGTGTGGCCAGATGCATATGTGTACTGGTGCCCTGTGTGCAGAAAGAGTGTCTGTGGTGGTTGCTGGTGAATCACAGTGCTGTGTTATCTATGTCTCCAGATGCATCAATCTGAGGACAGTCTCATCATCGTTGGTAGTGCTCTCTGAGCTGCTGAATGGATGCACTGGCTCTAACCTCAGCAACACACTAATAGCACTTGTAGAATATTATAATGTGTCAGTACAGTGTCAGCCATGCAGTGTGTGTCCTGTCTGTCAGGGTGCACTTCATGCTCAGTATTGGGCAGGGAAGGAGGCGTACCAATAGGTCTTGGCTCTGTGTGTAGCTGGCTCAGGGTACTTTTCTTCTCCAGGTTGTCAGGTGGTGGGAAAACTCCTGTGGGGCAAATTGCATTTCACTATTGTCTTTTGGGTGGGCACCACTATAGTTACTGGTGGAATATATTCTATTTGCCTTTTGTATTTACACCATCCTCCTTCTTAGGAACTGCAGGCTGAATGTGTCTGAGACAGTGTCCTCGCTGGGGTTTAGCTCAGTCACATTATTCTAGCTCCCCCCTCCTGTGGCTTGCTGGACCTTGGGATAAAGGGGAAGCTTTTTGTTTATGCTGCCAGGGAGGTCCCACCATTTATGTTTTAATTGTAGCTATGTTAATGGGGGAGGGGGTGTTACTAGCTGCATTTACAGCAACTTGTATTCTTTTCCACACCATCTGACTGTGGGCAGGTATGACACTAAGTGTCCTGTTCCCTTGGAAGGTCTGCTAGTGCTTATGTGCCTCCTTGGTCACTATCAAGTTGCTCTTCACTGTGTAGTTGAGGTCCATGGACCCAGGTGCAACAGATATCCAAGGCCACCACTCCTGGTACTCTGGACATTTCCTAGTCCGGCAAGGGCCAAAATAGCAAGTACCAGATTCACTAGTGACCGCATGCTATTTACTGCCATTTCATGCACTACTGTGGTAATCTGTATTGGCATTTCTGTGTTAGCTCTGTGCATGGCAGTTTGGCAGTCCTTATATGATCAAATCAAATCAAATCAAAATTTATTTGTAATGAGCTTTTCAACATATCAAAGCGCAAGTACAAAACAGCATCTTACATAATAAATAATGACATAAAAACAATAAAAAGCAGCAATAAACCTATCCAAATGCTAGTTCAAATAAATAATTCTTCAGGGACACCTTAAATGATTCCGTGGACAGGCACTCTCTAATCTGAAGAGGTAGAGAATTCCACATGGTTGGGGCCATGAAAGAAAAAGTTCTGGCCCCAGATGGCTGAAGGTGAACCCTGTGAATCTCTAGCAATCCCTCGTCAGCAGAGCAGAGTGGGCAGAGAGGGCGGTAAGGTCAAAGGAGATCTTCCAAGTAGCCTGGTTCCTGATGATGCAGAGGGGCAGAGCGTGGGCGTCTGGGACACTTCACAGATACAGAACAATTTCCATCTGCACCACTATGCACAGCTCCATGTGGCATTGGCTCATCCCACTGCTGTTGTCAATGCACTGATGTGTGCAGTTTATTTATTTATTTAAAAGTTTTACCAGGAAAGCATACTGAGCAGACAACTGCTTGTTTCCAGATGTGTCCTGGGGGGAGGGGAACATTGGGAAAATGACGTAAGTGTACAAATATTGTGCAAGTATAACATGAGCAACAAGTAGTACAGCATGTGGTACCATACAATACAATACAGTTCAATTAAATACATAAGATACAATACAATACAATACAATATAAAACAATACAAACAGAGACAAAATACAGCAAATACAGTAGTGCAGCAAGATTCCAACATTAAGATACCAAGGTGACACATGTCTAGTAGCCCAGTCTAACCAGGTATGCAAGTGCTAGGAGACAGTTCAGCAGCAAGAAGGTTAGGAGTAGAAGGAGGAGATGCGGAAGTGGTCTTTAAGGAGAGTGGTAAGATAACAAGGGTAAGGGGCATGGTGAATGGTAGAGGGGAGAGAGTTCAACAATTTAGGCAACTGATAGGAGAAGGCAACCTGGCCTGCAGAGACGGACATGTGAGGGACCGATAAGGACCAGGAGTCGGGGGAGGGGAGAGAGAGAGAGCAAAAGAAAGATAAGCGGGCAGGGACTGTGACCAGTATTTAGCTGTAAGACTAGTGCAGTGTGCCTGCCTCCTGTCCTGTAAGGCTGGGAGGGACAGGGACTGGTAGAGGAGACAATGGTGGGTACTGGGTGGACAGTCCAGGGTGAAACGGCAGAAGGAGTGGTAGAGGGTGTCCAGTCTGGTTAGGGAGGTTTGGGGAGTGGCACTGTAGACTACATCCCTGTAGTTGAAAATAGGGAAAATAATTTTCTGCACTATTGCACGGCCATTCGGCAGCGGGATGCACACATGGTTGCGATACAGGGCACCCAGTCTGGGGTGCAATTTCTTGTGGACAACCTCAATATGTACAGAAAAGTCAAGGTGCTGGCCAAGCCAGACCCTGAAGGTATCTAAAGGAGGAGCAGCCCTCCAACTTTGTCCCATCCAGGGTGTGGAAAATGGGAAAGGAGTCGAGAGAGTCTCTGCCTTGTGTCAAAGGTCATGGAGACTGTTTTCTTGGCATTCAGGAAGAGCTGATTTGCGTGAAACCAGTGCAAGACTTCCTCAAAATTGCAATGTAGTCTGGTTGCCACATTAGAGGTTGAGGGGCCAGATGTAAACAGAATGGTATCGTTTGCATTCATGTGGATGGAAGTGTGTGGGCAGGCAGAGGGCAGGTCATTGAGGAAGAAGGAGAACAGCAGAAGGCCAAGGACCGAGCCTTGAGTAACACTGGTGGTGATGGGGAGGGAGGAGGAGATAGAGTTTACAGTCATGAGGGACTGAGTCCTACCCACAAGATAGGAGTGGAACCAGCCGGCAGCCTCGCTTGAAAGCCCCGCTAATGTAAGCTTGTATGGGGGGGTGAGACAGTGTTGAAAGCCTTTGCAAGGTCGACAAATATGGCAGAGGTGATGAGGCCCTGATCCATGATGGCATGGATGGATTCAGTAAGCCTTAGTAGGGAGGTAGTGGTGGAGTGGGACTTGCTGAACCCAGACTGGTAAGGTGTGAAGAAAGGTGGAGTCAAGGAAGGAGATGAGCTGGGAGAGGACGAGACATTCCTGTAATTTTGCCAGAATGGGGAGGAGGGTGATAGGGCAATAGTTTCCAGGGGAGGAGGGGTCGCCATCCTTCGGGAGGGGGATGACGGTGGCATGTTTTCATTCTGATGAGATGGAAGAGAGAGATGTAACTTGGCAGAAGGAGAAAGAGGGGAGTGGGGCTTGGGTAGGTAGCGGTGGGGGTAATGGTGCATGGCCGTGGGAGGCTGGGTGGGGGAAGGGACAGGAATGAAGCAGTACAAGAAGTAAAGAAGGAATTAAATTCAGTTTCCACTGCAAGTGGGTCAGTTAAAGTGATACTGCCAGCTTTAATGGTGAGGATAGGGGGCTAGGATGGGGAGTGGAGTGGAAGAGGGATTGTACCACCTTCCAGAATTTGGAGGGATGATTTAAGTTAGTGAGGAAGGTGGATTTAAAGTAATTTGCCTTAGCCAGACAAATTGCTCTTGTACAGCTGTTTCGAAGAATGCGGTAATACTGGTAATCTGACTCGGAGCTGGTGGATTTGTGAATCTTCTATGCCTGATCCCTAGCCCGCAGGGAGGCCATGAATCAGTGGTGATCCAAGGCAGGTGGGAGCCCCGCACATGGATCCATCTGAGTGGGGCATAGGTGTCCCAAACTGAGAGGAACTTGGACTTGAAAAAGTCTAGACTGGCATTGATAGAGGTGGCATGTGGGATGAATGACCAGTCAGTGGAGGACAAATCATTTAGAAGGGGAGTGAGACCCAGAGACTTGTACAAGCGAGCCAACAGAGTTTTAGGGAGAGGGGCTTTGGCCTATGGATTTTCCAGACTCTGTAAATTAGATGATGATCACTCATGAAGTCCGGAAAAAGACCTGCAGCGATTATCCTGTGCAGGTGAGAGGTGAGTGCCCAATTGATTAGAGAGTGATTTAGAGTGTTGGTGTTTAGACAGAGGGTTCACTGATCAGCTGTGACAGGTTGAGAGCAGCTACGTTGTTTCAAATTTTTGAGTGGGAGGAGGAAAGTCAGTTCACTTTGAAGTCACCTAGGACATGGGGCTCACCACCAGGTGCGTGTGATTGAAGGGCTGCTAGGAGGTCAGTGATGGCGGACATGGGGGAGCTGGGACAACAATATGTACCAGCAATAAAAATGGAAATGGAGTGGGGAAGGGAGATTTGTACCATCAGTGATTCAACAGACTGCGGGAGAGGTAATATAGGTACAGGGGAGAATTGGAGGGAGGAAGAGATGTACATGGCAATACCACCACATTTTTTCTTACCGGGACAGTCATTGTGGATGACTAGCCTGGGATGGAGATACAGGCATTATGGATGCCTGGCTTTTAACCATGACTCAGTTATGATCAGAACATCGGGGTTGAGGGACATGGCAATTGGTTGCAACAATGAGATTTTGGGGAGAAGGCTCCTGATGTTTAAGTGAGCCAACTTTAGGCCCTGAGGGAGTTGAATGGGAGGTGGGGGTAGGACAGAGGTTGGTCTCACTGTCCCCTGCCATCAATAGCAGGAGCATTACCAAGGGTCTTGACAAGGCCACCAAGATTTTATGGTGGGAGAATGGAGATGGGTGAGAAAGAGTGGGTTTAGACCCAGTAGGGAACTTGAAGGCAACCAAACTAGCATTGAAACAGGGGGGAAGTATGGAAGGTCTGGGATGCCAGGTGTTTGGGGCAAATGGGTGATCAGTGGGGGGGAAGAGGAGGTGGCAAAGGAGGGGAGGTGAGAGGTAGGGGGAAGGTGATGGGAAGGACTGAACAACAGCTTTGGGTAAGAAGAGGGCAGACGGGACACCAAGGGTGCAAGAAGGGTGAGTGGCGAAATAGAGACTAGCAGCATGGTGGAAACTTAGAGAGAGAATGGTCTGCCTGTGGGCCAGAGAGCTTAGCAGTTGCTAGTATGGGGCGGTGAGCTGCTGGAGAGTAGCAGTCCAGAGGATGCACCACAAAGGAAGTGGGCTAGGCAAGCGATGGTCTTGGGTTTAAAGATGGTGGCCTCAGGGATTAAGGCGACGACCTTGGGTTTAAAGATAGTGGCTGCAGAAATAAAGGCAAGGGGAGCAAGAGTATAGAGGTTGTTCGAGGTGCAGGAACAGATATGTGAGCACCACTGCTGAAACTGAAACTGCAGAAGTTGCAAATGTCACACGGCTCAGGGCAGGGAACGCCTAGGTGAGGACCACTGCTGAGATTGTAACTGCAGAAATCATGAGGCCACAGGGCTTAGGATAAGGGTCGAGAATTGAGCGGCTGGTGGGAGCTGCAGGTGCTGCTAGGTGAGGAACACTGCTGGAGTTGGAAATATGAGCTAGCGTGGCATCTCATGGCAAGCAGTTATAATCTACAGAGGGAAAAGTGGAGTGTTAGGTAAAATCAAGGGCGGGCGCAAGGCAGGATGGAGTGGGTCTATAGCACTATAAAAGACAGAGACTGCCAAGGTTGGGGGGGGTGGTGGTGTAGCCTGCATGGAGTGGCGGCGGGCTCCTTGATAGAGATGCAACAGAAAGGCACCACAGCTGTCATACCTGATAGCATTGTGGGATCAGCAGCTCAGGGAGGGCAGGATCCTCAGAGGCAGGTGCCATCACAACCCTCTAGCAGTGAGGAGCTGTGGCGAGAAGGGAACAGGGTCAGCACTGCAGCACTACATAAATGGGGTAAGAAGGGCGGGGAACGAGTCGTTGGCAAGAGAGGAGGAGGATGAGGGGGAGGAGGGACAGGCCGGGGGAGAGAATTAGCAGAGAGACAGACAGGGAGAGGGAGAAATTAGCAGAGAGAGAGAGAGGGAGAGACAGATAGACAAATTCGAATTAGGCTCTCTTTTACAAGAGACACAGCAGCTAAAGGATTTGAAACAACTGGAGTGAAACAGGCATATTTACCTCAGACTTCAGCTGAAATTAGTAGCCCTCATAGGCAATACTGAGCTGTAGCACCGAGGTTAGCTAAGAATAGCAGCCCACAATACAAACAACCAAAATAGCTTAGCGGGTTGTGGAGCAGTGCCAAAACCAGAAAAAGCAGAAGTGTCACTCCAGAAATTACATTATCTACTCCTCAGCAAATGAAAATTAAAACAGGTACATTACCTCAGAAAAATGCTGAAACTTAGCTGCCCTCATAGGCAACACTGAGCTGTAGCCCTGAGGTTAGTTAAGAATAGCAGCCCACATAGCTCACACTACGAAAGACAATTTAACTTAGCTGGTAAAGGAACAGTGCAAAAAGACCAAAAATAGCAGAAAAGCAAGTAAACTCCACAAATTAAATTAAACTATATTCACTCTTCTGCCAATGGAAAGCAGGCAGAAGGACCCTAAAGCTAGGTCCAACTGAGATTTAAGGTAAGTCCGGTCCTGGCTTGGTGCCAAAAATCAAAATTCAAATTCAAATATCTTCTTGATAGAGACATTACAGAAAGACTCCACAGCTGTCATACCTGATAGTGGCAGGAGATCAATGGCTCGTGGCAGGCAGGATCCTCAGAGGCAGATGCCCTCATGACCGTCTAGCAGCGAGGAGCTGATAGCGGCAGGGGATCAGTGGCTCGGGAGGGCAGGATCCTCAGAGGCAGGTGCCCTCACAGCCCTCTAGCAGCGAGGAGCTGTGGAGAGAAGTTGTTACAGAGCATGCGATGTTTATAATACATAAAAACATACTGTAGAATTTGTCTGCAGAAAAGGACCGCTACGTCTGCCCAGATAGTCCTTGCCTAGCCTGTCTCCACAGACCCTAGGTGGTCTCCAGTGACCCCGCTCCTCCCTGCCTGTTTACTAATATTCCCCTATGTCTAGCCCATGCATTCTTAAAGTCTCCTACTGTTTTTGCCTCCACTACTTCGCTCTTTCAGTGAAGTAGTATTTCCTCACATTCCTCTTAAACTCCCCCCCCTTCAGCTTCATCACATGCCCTCTGGCCCTCGTGCTCTTTCTCATTTGAAAGAAACTCCCCTCCTGCACCTTGTTTACTACCATGAGGTACATGTTGGTCTCTATCATGGCCCATCTCACTCTCCTCTCTTTCATGGTGTACATGTTGAGATCCCTTAGTCTCTCTTTGTAGGGCTTTTGATGCAACCCCTGCACCATTTTAGTTGCCCTCCTCTGGACTGCCTCCACCCTGTCTATGTCCTTTCTGAGGTACAGCATCCAGAACTGGATGCAATACTCCAAGTGGAATCTCACAAGTGAGCGAGTAGCAACACCAACTCCCTACTCCTTCTGGATATACCTCTTCCTATGCATACCAGCACCCCACTGGCCCTACCCACTGCTTTGTCACGCTGCCTTACCACTTTGAGGTAATCAGATATGATAACAGCAAGGTTCCTTTCATGCTTAGACATGGTCACTACCTCTCTTCCATCCTATACTCAGCTCCTGAGTTCACATGCCCAAGCTGCATGATTTTGTACTTTTTGACATTGAACCTCAACTGACATGTTCTTGACCACCAAGATCCCTATACATTCTCTTCACCCCCTCCCGAGTGTCCACTCAATTACAGATTTTAGTGTCATCTGTAGAAAGGCATAGCTTCCCTTCTTCTGCAGTTCTTCTGCAGTGTCACTTATGAAGACACTGAAGAGGAACTGTTTCAGTGCTGAGCCCTCCCTTACCCCACTGGTCACTCTCCCCTCATTAGAGTGAGTGCCATTAACCACCATCCTCTGTCACCTATCCATTAACCAGTTCCTTACACAGTTCACCACTTTGGATCCCGTCCCTCGGCTGCTCAATTTCTTTATCAGTCTCCTGAGCAGCACAGTGTCAATGGACTTGTTAAAGTCCAGATAGGCCATTTCCATGGTCCTCCCCTGATCTATTTACCTGATCACCCAGTTGAAGAAATCAATTAGATTTATCTGGCAGCCCCATAAATCTAGGTTGACTTTAATCTTGTAGCCCATTGGATTGAAGATACTTTACCAACCTTTCCTTTAACAGGGTTTCCATTAATTTTCCCACCACTGGTGTGTGACTGACATGTCTATAATTGCTGGCCTCCTCCCTGCTACTGCTGTTATGGAGAGGGATCACATCAGTTCCTCTTCAGCCCTCTAGAACCATGCCTGATTCCAGTGAGCTGTTGAATAAGGCCATCAGTAAGGCAGTTAGCACATTCCTGAGTTCCTTTAGTACCATTGAGTGTATCCTGTCCAGTCCCACAGCTTTGTCCACTTTCAGAACTGCAAGTCCTTTCAGGAATCTTTCTTCTAAAAATAGTGCATGGTTTATGGCTCTGAGCTGCAAATTTGGTGACATGCAGCAGACCAGACCTGGGTTTGAATCCCACAGCTTCCACTTGCATACTGTGTTACCCTGAGCAAGTCACTTAACTTCCCTGTGCTCCCAGGTCACTCCTGTAAAAAAGCTTTCAGCTTAATGTGCTACTCCTGGTTAAACAACTAAAAAAAAAAATAGATTTGTGTCCACCTCACCCCACCCTTTTTGTTCCTGCTGCTCCCTGGTGGTCTGTCCACCCTTTCCCTCACTGTTAAGACTCAGCACATGTATCTTTTCAGGATGTCTGCTTTTTCTTGATCCTCTTCTGTGCAGTGTCTCCTGGCCACCCTCCTCATCCTCACTATCCCTCACCTTACTTTCCTCTTCTTACTTACGTATGTGAAGAAAGTCTATCCCTTTAGCTGCCCCCTTGATGATCCTTTCCTCTGTCTGGACCTTTATTCTGTACACTGACATTCCTGCTTCTCTCTGTATCACTTGGTATACCTCTCTTCTTCCTCCCTCTGCATTTCCTTATACCTTCTGAATGCCACTCTTTTTTTTTCTCACCACCTTGGCCACTTTCCTAGAAAACCATAATGGTCTCTTTTTCCTTCTATTTTTACTCACTTGGTTCATGCAGAGGTTGTTTGCCTTAATTAAGCCTTCCCTTATTTTTCCCCATGCCTCTACCCCTCCCTGGCAGTCCTCCTATGAATCAATTTCTTAGGCAATTTCCCATTTCTTTCAGATCTGCCCCTTTAATGTCCAGGATCCTTCCTCCTTTGGGCCTCCTCTTCTAAAGGCCTCCCTTCCCACTGTTATGGGTGCCTCTTCCTGGCTGCCCTGTCCTGCCAGTATAGCAAAGGAACTGTGCAGTGGTTCAGGCTGAGGAGTGTGTACCCTTCCTGCCTCCCCCACCTTCCCAGGGCTGACCAGTGTCCAACTATTCCACCTAGTCATCCTCTGGGGGAGTGGTGGCAGACTTGTTGGCCCATGGATGGGGTAGAAGGTTCTCTGAACCCTTGCCAGTTCAATCCAAACTCCAGCAACCTCTGTCCTCAACTCAGAGAGGTAAGCACAAATAGGGCAGCACCTCTGTCTCCAGAAGGTGCCCTAAAAGACTTTGTCTATATACCTGTTGCACTGCAATGCTCCTGTGCTCATTCCTTCCTTTACTTCAGTGCCTGTTGATACTTCCCTGTACCTAACCGCCTTTTTTATGCCCACTGAATTCCTACTTTTCCCTTTGCTTGTCTGAAATGTATTTGGTGTCCTACCCTTGATAGGGTGTCTCTTGATTTCCCGTTTCATAACCCACCTACCTGTGCCTTACTTGCTCTGGGTGTCTATACTCCTTACCCACTTGCTCAAACGTATTTGTTACATGACTTTTTTGCAAATCTTGAACATCTTTATACTTATATGTAACCCCCCTACCAATGGGGTTTCTAACAGCCGTCTAGGAGCTGTCTAAGCATCCCTCTGGTGGACGGCATTCGGCGCTTAAAGCCGTTTAAATGGCCCTGTGAGTGCTTTTAGAGCCTCCCCGTACTGTCTCTTTAAAAGCTGTCTGCTTGCAGACATGGTCGCTGTTTGTGGGGGGGGGGGCTGTGTGTTCTCCTGCTCGAGTCCCCTCGAGCCGCTGACTAATTGCTCCGGTTTTGGCTGTCACCGAAGGGGCAGAGTGAGCACTTTCCAGAAAGTGTAATTGTTGCCTCATGCCTTAGATGTGTTTGTGGGAATGTAATTTGTTTAACCTGCTTTTCTTGCAGCTGGACTTTGTGTGCTGTGTTCCCCCATTTTGGACCAGGACTGTCTGAAGGGTCCAATAGAGTCGGGGGGGGGTATCTAAAATGGAGTAACTGGCGACCAACCAGGATCGGGACTCTCAATGGAGCCTGCTGACCAATGGGAATACAGCTGGAGGCTCTGGGAAGTGAAGTTCTGGACCATGGCACCTTTTTGCATCAATGAGAGGTGAACTTAGTGGCTGGTTTCGGCAGCCTACCAATGGGAGCCTCTGGCGCCTGAACTGAGAGGCTTGCCCCATACTGTCCAGGGACAGAGGCGTTGTGGCTGTGAGCAAGTAATGAGCTCAGGGGCTCCTGTGCTGTTTGAGCGGTTGTGTGGGAAGTGCGTGTAAGGCCAGCGTCGGGCATTAGTAAATGCCAGTGAATTCGGACTAAATGCGCTGGGAAGCGGTCAGAGGAGGCTGTGCAGGAGCGTGGCTACCTACCAGGCTCACCCTGTAGAAGACTGGAGAATCTGCTTGAATCACGCTCGGTCTGTCAGGAACAGTGAAGCTGCATCGGTTGGGCCCAGGGTATGGTGGGCAGGTATCGAGAAGGACAGCAGCTGCCTGGTATGGTACCCCTCTGCAGTGCATATAAATGTGTGGAGAAGTGTTCGAAGTACAGGCACGGTCCTGCAAGTGGTGTGAGAGTGTGCTTCTTTCTGGAGTCGTGAGTATTAAATCAGAGTAGCTCCCTGTCAAATGTTCCTAGTAAGGGCAAGACCATCTGGTTACTTTGCTGGCTACACTGACTGAGCCTGATGGCTCTATTTAGTCTTCGTAGGAATTAAATGCTCGTTTGTGTCAGGGCCCCAACCAGTTGCATCGAGGAACTAGCCTTTAGGGCTTGGGTACCCATAGACAGTAACTTATAGGTTAGGCCTGTGCACAGAGCCCTAGGTAGATACTCATATATTGTGGTGGTAAGCCAATCAACTTGATTCCCCCCGGTCCTTGTTAACTCCCCTTAAATAAATCAGATTGCTTGTTTTGCAAAGGTACACTGGCTAGTTTGTGTATTAATGGTGAATTACTGCCCAGTGAATATTGTGTAACTGCACCTTACTTTTCAGGGGTCCCCGGAGTGAGCTGAGTGGTTCGAGACGGGGGTAAGTGTATATGATAAGGACACTATAATTGAACTGTGTGGGCCACTAGTGGGAAGAAAGGGGGGTTGCAGCAACTCAGAGGGCTGTGACCAAGTCAACCTCAACTGTTCTACCCCCGACTTCTGGGTGGAGGCACCCGCCAACTGATCTAGGCCCCTCACCCTGTTACAGTCGGAACAGGCAGGGGTAGTAGCCCTTGGGATAGCGCCCCCTGGGGGTTACATATATTTTATTAATTTTGTGTAACGGTCAACATTACGTTATATCACCTACAGGCAGGCATACATTTAATTAATAATTGTTCCACATTCTTACAGTAACATCAGAGGTAATGCCCCTATATAGCATCACCACACATGGGGGTTAACATATAAGATTGTATTATTTAAAGTCCATAAGAAGAAATCCGTGCTGAATGCACATAGCAATGTCCAAAAGTCATTGCTTGTGTATAAGAAAGGCATATACAGCCATGAGCAGGGCATCAAATAAAGGCTGACCACATCGTGCACCCTTTACAACATTAACAGCCCCATCTGAAATCAGCTATACTATAGAGAAAAAGAATGTGCACAGTTTTCCCCACAAAAACCCACATCTATCCTATTGAAAGCATTTAAAACTGTTATTTGTAACAACTTTAACAGATATCATCAGTAAAGGGGGGGTGGGTACGGCCCCAGGCCCAGATGGCTTACCTGTGGAACTGTATAAGAAAACTTTACACCGCTTGATAGATTCTCTGGGGATTGTTTTTAACAATATCTCCGACAATGGCCTTCCTGCCTGCATACCCCTTTCCCTGTCAGCTGCAGTGCTTATTTCCAAGATTGCCCTTGGCTGGTTATGTCATGCTACCTAACATTTGGCACATTTTGAATTACTGGAATTTCCTAAGCCTCAGTCTCTTACTTCTTGTTATTGTGTAACTATGTATTATTATGTTGACCTTTGTATGTATGTATACCTCCCATTCCTTCGACCTGGAACCTTTGTAAATGAGCAGTTCCTGCTCAAAGGTATTTGTAATCCTAGATTTCAATAACATAAAAATAAAATAAAATTAAAAAAATAAATATCATACAGGGAGATATCACCATACCATCAGATTTTTATTTATTTAAAATTTGATAACCAGGAAACGCACAATGAACCGATGCTCATTTCCAGGTGTGACTTGGAGGTATGAATAGGGAGGAGGAATAACAGATATTTTAACAGTAAAACATTTCAGGGACAAAACATACGCTGTTACAGAAAATTTTATCACAACAGCAACAGGCAGGTCCATGAATACAGTGTGGATTCATCGTAACATAATCTGAAAATACATTGGCTAAACAAGAGGGTTACAATAGTGAACAACCTGGCAGGGAATAAGTGTGGCAAGAAATTACATTAATTTAAGTGACTTTTAAAAACAGCAGTAGGTGTATTGAGACTAGGGTTAGATAAGTAGTAGATGACAGTGTTTGAGGGGGTCAGAGTGGTGGATGAAGACAAACAGAGTGTTAGACAAGGGGCTGCGGCAATCTAGGATGAGAGGTGCGGAGTGGAGGAGAGACACAAGCAGGCAGAGTAGGAAAAAGAGCATGGGGGAACGGCGGACTTTGCTAAGAAGCTGATTCCAAATGGAAGAGAGACGATAGGAAAAAGAAGACATCCCTGCCCCCGAGTGGATATGGGGGAGGGAGAAAGAGCGAGTATCCCTGAAGTGGAGGGAGTAGGTAGAGAGGTGGGTTGATGATAAGTGGGAGGAGAGATAGGAGGGAAAGGTCCTGAACCAGTATTTGGCGATGAGAGCGACGCTGTGGACTAGGCACCTGTGAAAAAGTGGCACAATGGAAAGAGTGGAGTAGAGTAGACAGTGGTGAGTGAGTGGAGGGGAGGAGGTCGCAAAGTGACAGAGTTTAGTGGAAATGTCATAGTCAACAAACTCTGGTCAGAGCAGATATGACTGTGGAGAGCTTTTGGGATGCTTTTACCCATTATTTCTAATGCATTTGCACAATACAAATCTGCTGAGAGGCAGTTTCAATGTGGTCTTCCTATTACACATTTTTACAATGTGTTTTCTTAGAATATGCCTGCGGATTGCTGTATATTTAGCCTGGATAGTTCACAGAAGATGGCATCTTATTTTCAGTGGGGCTCTATAGCTACACAATATTATGCTGCATTATGTAAAATCAGAACACACTGAAAACAATATTTTACATCTGGACTAGGCTACCCTGAATAAATACATTATAAAAATGGTAAAATCATGACCCCACTGAAAATAAGATATTGCATCTAATCTGGGACATCCTGAGTAAATACAGTGCAGAAAAGTGTAAAATGAAGATCCCTATGACAATGAGGTGTACTGTAGCATCTCCCCTGCACTATCCAGGGTACAAAATATAGGATAAGAAATATTTAAAGGAAATCTACTGTAAATGGAACTTCACTGTGTTCACTGACATAAACAATTTCTTTATTGTTTTATAACATACTAGATTGCAGTATTTATTTTGAATGTTGTGGCCATGAGAATGGTGTGTACAGTGTGAGTGATTTTGTGTGTGTGTGTGTGTGTGTGTGTGTGTGTGTGTGTGTGTGTGTGTGTGTGTGTTTGCTGTAGCTCAACATATTTTTTCCCCAAAAAGCATAGTAACAAATGCCTGCTGTTTGCTATATATTTAGCCTGGATAGTTCACAGAAGGCCTGCATATGTCTGAGATAGGTCTTATCAGATAGTGTCTTAAGAGGTCAAAACAACAATGTAAATCTTTTTATATTCATTGCTGGGAAAGGGTGATGTTTATGAGGTATGAATCTTTCTTGAAAGACAATATCTGCCCAATTGGAGCTTGTAGCAAGAAAATGTTTAAATGCTAAGTATTTAAATGTGCAAGTTGTTGCATTTCGAAAGGGGTAAACAAATCTCCAATTTAATAGGCAACCAATATTCTACAAGCTGTTTCAGTTTCCTAATGGCCATCTGATAAGCAGCTTGAAGTTCTGTCTCCAACATTCTAAACAAAAAGAAGGGAGTACTTTATTTCAACTGGCATAGTGATTTGTAGTTGTGGAAGGACACATTGAAAACTCCAAAAATGTGTTCCACAGTATTCCATTTTTCCAGCTACAGGCAGCAAGATAGCTGTAAGCTCTGCCCACAGCCATAAAAATGGGTAAGATCATTTTGGTCACAAGGCCACAGCATGTGGGTAAAGGGAGGCAATATTTATGCCAGTAGAGGGTGCTGAGTTTTGGGTGGAGTTTGCTGCAGACAGCATCAATATGGGAGGAAAAGTCTAATTTACTTGCCAGCCAGACACCTACAGTATTTGAACTTGTGGACCACTTCTAGTGTGGAGCCAGCCAGAGTGAAGAACATGGAGGTGGTCTGAAGTCTGGACAGCCTCTGTCTAGAACCAAAGAACATGGATACTGTTTTCCTGAAGTTTATTTTCAGTTGGTTTGCCTTGAACCAGTCCTAAACTTTCAGTGTCTTGCTGGATGAGGTAACAACATCATCTAGGGCAGAGCCAGAGGAGAAGATCACTGTGTCGTCCACATACATGTGTATATGGGACACAGAACAGAAATAGGAGTGATCTTTTATAAAGATTGAAAAAAGGATGGGACCGAGTTTGGAGCCTTGAGGAACACTTGCAAGGATAGGGAGGGGAGAGGATAGGGCATTTCCAACTTGGACTGATTGTTGTCTACCATTCAGGTAGGAGCCAAACCGGTTGATTGTTGCTTGGGACATGCCGAGAGCTTGGAGTTTGTAGAGCAATAGAATTGTCTGAAAGTCTCCTGATTTATTTGTATACAAAATGTGACAAGGGTATTCAAACTAACTGGAGGTCTATTAGTTTAAAAAATACTGATTGGAAAATTCTAGGGAAAAGACTGGCTCAAGCAGCTCAGATTTTGATATCTCCTACTCAAATGTGTGAAATTCCACTAAGAACAATTAAGGATAACCTGTCATTATTAAGGGAATTGTTTGACCGTTCCACATCACAGAGTTATGAGTTAAGTTTAGACCAGGCTAAGGCTTTTGATTCCATTTTGCACCATTTTCTCTTTTTGACTTTACAAAGGTATTTATTTATTTAGTGTTTTTTGACCAGGTGGGTCCACTAGACAGCAGAGCTGCCTATTTTCAGGCATGACCCAGGATGGTATGGTATTCCCCTTGTGTTTCCTAACTAGCTTAGACACATACATAGGACGCCTACTGTAAAAACTGCAGCTAATGGCTAGCTTAGGGCTCCTATCAGGAGAGGTGTGAGACAAGGGTACCAACCCATCCTTTTTTGTATGTTTTTTGTACTGACCCACTTCTTTGATGCTTAGAACAAGATTCTAATATTGTACACATTGCTGGCCCAGGTGACCTAGTTTTTCCTTGTGTCTCAGACTATGCTGATGTTTGTCTGGTGGTAACTGATGAGCAGTCCAGAGAAAGGGCTAAGTCAGTATTCCAGACTTTTCCAATTCTTTCTGGTTCCACTTTAAATTTACATAAGTGTGTGGGGAAAGCTTTGAAAGGGGATGTGGGAAGGCAGCCTGTCTCTGTTGCCGGTATACAGTTGCTACAGGATCCAATTACAATCCTTAGTGTTGAGCTTTGGGTGCAGGATCCTGCTTTTCAGAATTTGTCAGACAAGATTTTTATAGCTGAAAAGAAAGTTGACAAATGGAAAGTGTGGCCTATGGTGTGGAAAAAAAGTGTGTGTTGGATGCCTTTATTCTCCCTATATTTCTTTGTTAGTTTAGAATTTCCCCTTCCCCAAAAATTGGAAACCATACATTATAATATTTTGTTTAGGTTACTGTGGGGCAGTCAATTCAACCCGTAGAATGGTCCATTACTTATCGACCTATCAGAGATGGTGACCTTAATATAATAAATCTGTTGTTTTTTTCTTCACTATGTTTTTGTATAACAATGTATTGCCCATTCTTTTAGGATACGAAAGGCCCTGGATCCCCTTTTTTCAGGAAAGAGGACAACATTTTTTCCAAAAGAGGAAGTCGTGGACCTTAGGGTTTTTTCGTAACATCCTTATTGGTATGGCAGCATACATGATAGATCATTTTAGAAGGTTAAAACAGTGGAAACTCCATGTTCAGGATGTCTTACATACCAACAGAAAGGAATTGTATGCTTGCATATTGCATGCTCAGTTTTCTTCAGGTCCTTGTTTTGTTTGTCAACTAAGTATACACCAAAAGTGGCTACTTGATCAACTTAATGAACCCAGAATTTCTGCCAAAATATGGGACACTTTGTGGTTATGCTGCCACAAGAGACTTAATGTTCGCAATAACCATCGACATAAAGCCATTTAGGATTGATATTGTTTGAGGGAGCAGTGCTTCCAGCAGTTTGAAATGATGGAACACCTGTTTTTGGATTGCTCCTACATTCAGGATTTTTGGCACACACTTGCTAGACGATGGGCAATTCCACAGTTCTCAGGCATGTCTTATGATACTCTGATTTATGGTAATGTTTCTGGGGCCTGGTAAGGTTTCCACTTAGGCACTCTTCACTTTATACAGTACTTGCAGTACTAAAATGGGTGATTTGACAGGTTCGCTGTCAATTTATTTTACAACAAGAGTTTATTCCTGCCAATGGTCTTCTTAGGCCATTCAATAAGGAACTGTCTCTTATTTTCTCTAAGGAGACACAAAGTGCTGGCTCCAGATCTTGTGGACTGGTGGAGAAATACACCCTGGCATCTTTCATGTCTTTTTTTTATCTTCCTTCTGCTTTTGTTTATTTTCTATGTTGTAGAGTCAGTGGTTTCCAGCAGCTGATTTCTCATTTTTTTCTCCTTGGTCTTGATTAAGTGCATGTAACCTGTGTGATGTGTGTGTTGTATGATTTTTCCTAATAAAATTCCCTTACTCTTTTTGAGACATGCCATGGAATCTTTAGCATCCACCTGAACAACCACCAGAAAAGGTAGATGGGATCTCGGTTTAACGTCTCATCCAAAGGACACTTTATAAATATACTAAAAGAATGACAGTAAAATCTCAGTAAAATCCAGAAAATAGACTTAGAATCACCAGTGCAATTCCTGAAATTTCAAGGCTTGAAAATTGAATTTTATTACTTTAATCATTGTAAATCAGTGGCCTTGCCCATGGGATCCCACCTAGCTCCAATAATTCACCTTACAATTGCAAGGCTATGCCTGTAGTTCAATGGGCGGAGCAACAAACCACTCCCACTTCAGGCTTTTAATAGCTGCTCCTCCTGGCTAGTACAGGATTTGTTTCTTTTGTTGCGGCTGGAAGCGCCACCCACTTATTCCTTGTCCCCTCTCTCATTCGTTCTTTGCTCTGTTTGCCTCTCTGTCTCCTTTTCCTGAGACTCAACCTTGTTTCTCTTGCCTGCGCTCATTTCTCCTGTCTGCCCCTTGCATCGGCTCTTTTCCAGACCTCCTTGCATAGATTTTTTGGCAGCCATCCTCCGTCTCCTCTTCCTGGGCCTGCCAGTCCTCACCCCTTCCCACCTGATTTTCTCTCGTCTTGGCTACCTTCCCCCATCTGTCCCTCCCAGACCTCTCCTTTGGGTGGTCTCCTAACTCATTGCAGCATCATTCCTTCCTTCTCCACCTCTAGTTCCCTCTGACTTTTCTCTCGCCGTCCGGCCACAACCCCGCTACCTCGATGGCATTTTCCAGTGCCATCACCTGCTTCCCAAGTGCTGCTTTTTCATTTATGCTGCGCTGCCTTGTACTTTCCTTCCCTGCTGTTTTTTGGATTCCTGCTCCCTCCCTTCATTCAGGTCAGTCCCACATGTCTTTGGCTCTCATTTCCACTTCTGCCTCCCTTCCACCTTGTTACGTTGCTCTACACTTCCGACCGTTCACTTCCTGCTGCTGCTTGTTGCACCTCCACCCTCTCTGTTGCTCCTCCTGTTCAGTCTCCGTTCCTTCCTGGTGTCATTACTGCTTTCTTCCTGGAGCACTCCAGTGCTCTGCTTGTGTCTTGTATGCCACTCCGCTCACCTTCTGTAGCTCGGCTGCTGCCTTCTTTCTTTGCTGCAGCATACTGCTCAACCTCTCAGCATTCAGTATCATTGTACTGCCCTTCGAATATCCTAGCAAGAGGCCATACTCTGCGGCGCTTTTTTCTTTTAATCAATACTCTGTCTACAACTAGTGGGATCCATTTAGTTTTTGATACGGATTGTTTCTATCACCTTAGCTCAATGATTTCCTCATATGGGTGTCTGGAACTGTCTCTAACATTATTGAGAACACAGTATTCTGATGCAGCCTCTGTCTTAATCCCCTGACCCCTCATTTCTGTCAGCTCTTTATTTTAATCCACCTCTTGTCTGCCCCACCAGCATCCCTGCCCACCATCATTCATCATTCCTGTCATCGTTCTTTCCAGTTCTCTCTGGGACTTGTAGGCATCTCCTATCCATTTGGGCTCTCATTATTCTTGCTGTCTGGACTTCTTTTGGGGTTTTCCTTCTCCACCTTTTACCTTACCATTTGCAGTCTTCTTACCTTCAGTCCTACCTACAACATGTATTACCCCCTCCTTGCCTTGTTCATTCCCATTCTGCCCATCATCAGCTCTTCCCTTATACCATCCATTCCATTCTGCAGTCGATTCCAGCCTTCTGGCTTCCCTCCATCAGTATACCTTGTATAGTCATCTCGAACCTCCACTCGTCCATTCCGACTTCGTAGCTCCAACCTCCCTACTCCTGGTACTTGTACCCCCCCATTGGCTGCAGGCTTCTCCCAGACATTCTCTTTCCTACCTTCATGCAGCTCGATCCTCTCCTAATTTGGCTTTTCAATGAACCTGGTTGACATACACTCCTGTGGTTGCTACTGCAACCTGCCTCCTCAGGACCCAAATCGGGGTCTCCTTCACTTAATCTGACCTCTCTGTAGGTCCACTCATTCACATTGGTCATCCGGAGCTTACTCCTCTTATGGGTCTCCTGCTACCTTGAGTCTACCTGCTCTCCATTCGGAGACGTGCCTTCCGTATCCATTGCTCCAAGACTCAGGGATAGCATGTAGCAAACGGTCTCGCTCTGCACCCCTGAAGTCGACATCTAGAGCATAAGAAGCTTGGAGTGGGGTCCTTCTCCCTGGCCCATAGTGAGAATGTCTTCGCTCTGGGTGGACCTTCAGTCATCCCTCATTTCAGTGACTCCTCTGGATGTAGAATTTATGACTTCAAGCTGCGAGGGGCGGGGCTCTCATCATCAGGGCCCCTTTGGCTGTCCGAGTGGGTTGGAGGCACCCTCTATGCCATTCTCTATCTGACCACCTCCAGTTCACCTGATCTGCGTCGTAGGCTCTTGTAGGCTGGCTGAGTGCCTCAGCAGTCATTCTTCTCCTCCTTTTGCTCTTGGGTGTCTAGTTGCAGAGACGTTGCTCGAAACCCTCAAAAGCTTTCCTGTCAGAAGGACCAAACGACAGCTTCTTCCAAATTGGAATCTTTTCCTCTTCCCCCTATCTTGATTCTAAATTGCAGTAGCTGAGCTGTCACTAACCAAAACGTCATTCAGCCAGGAGGGAAGGTGACCTAGGCCTCGGATCGCCAGAGGTTTCCTCCTCAAAGGGTGTTTTTCCTCTCCTTTGTGTCGATGGTCATGGTATTAGACAGGATTAGTGCTTTCATAGGTTCCGTAGTTAGATTCAACTGTTGGATGGAGTTAGATGGTGACCCCAGCTGTTCTCTCGCTCCTTAGAAAGTCCACCATTCTGCATCTTGTCAGCTTTCATTTCATTCATTGTCCTCATCATCTCTCATTCCTCTCCTGTCCTTCCCATCTACGTCTATCACCTTCATTTCCGGCCTCGATATCTGCCGACTTCTCGCCTCCTTCAATGCTCGACATCCTTTTGGGTATTCTTTTTGGGCTTCTTCCTAAGCTACCTTTAGCCAAGAGAATAATTCCCATGGCACCTATAGGGGTGGAACCCTTCACTAGGGTTCCTCACGATCATACCCCTACAGGGTGGTATATCCAACAGATAGAGAGGCGAACAGCCACAAAGTATCTAAGTCACACAAGCATACATCATATCAGTTGCATAAGCACATTAAACTTACAGATTCATTCTGCCCAGCTTTTGAACCACTCTACTTCACATCACAGTTAAGCAGAGGTATTGGTCTGTATGTGGCGCACTCTACTGAGTGTTTCCCTCCTTTATGCAATACAGTGATTGTGGCTCTATTGCATCCCCCAAGTAATTCTTCTGTTTCTGTGGCTTCCACAAACATCTAGTGCAGGCCCTCCCAGCAGGGCTCTTCTGTAGTGTGGAAAATTTTGATAGGCAAGCCCTCTAGCCTTGCAACTTGGCCCTTTTCAAAGCTTGCCAGTACTGCCCTTACTTCAGCTAATGCAATAGGCTTTCCAACATCTCCACTTGTATGTCAGTTGGCTTGGGCAGGTTCTAATGATCTAAGAAAGGACCCATTTCTCCAGTGGCCTAGGGACGCTCCCCTCTATATACTGTAGCTTGTCATAAAAGGTCACAAATGGCTTCTGTATATCCTCTGTATGGTTGACTGTTTCCTTTACCAGATCCGATTGTGGTCAAAAAGTTAGGTTTTCTCTTCCCCTGGCTAATCTGGCCAGTTATTTCCCCACTCCAACATTTTTGTCTAATGAAACACAGAGTGTGGTTGGTCCCCTGGGTTAGCACATGTATTATAAAAATGATTGCTCAACTTTCTAGTGCTGTCAGTTCTCTACCTTACATGGGTGTAAAATAAAGCACAAAAAATAAAGACTATGGATGTGGCATGTTAACGAGGGGAGTAGCGCATTTCCTTATCATGCAGGAAACCTAGGCCAAACTCCCACCCCCTGTGCTAGAAAAATCCAATTTGCCCTGTAGAGGTACTGCACTAAGGCTCCAGAGAAAGAGAGAGAGACAGAGACACTTGGAGCAACTGTCCCGGAGTAAGCTGAGCGTGGCAGGGGTGGCAGCATTCAAAGACAAGAAATATTTCTAAAGCAGGCAAAACTGGTGAGGTTTTTCTAGGATGATGCCCACTTTGCCCACAGATGTGCCCATGCACTCCTAGCCCACCAGTGAACCAGAAAGTCCACATACCCCCACCGGATCCTATGGGATAGTGGGGAGAGTGCCAAAATGTAGGGTGGGGCTTGGGATACAGATACATCCAGTGATGCAGCAGTATGCAAACTGGACCTGTTGGCAGGGTTCAGTCTGGAATCCCTGCAGAGCAGAGCCACCAAGATGGTGCAGGGTCTGTACCATGAACCTTATGAAAATAGGCTCAGCCAACTGAATCTATTTTCCATTGAGCACAGAAGAAATACAGGGGACATGATAGAAACTTTTAAGTATGTCAAAGGGATAAATGAAGTACAAACCGAAAACCTCTTCCATGAAAATCGGACTATGTGCACAAGGGAGCACAACTTGCATCTGGTAGGTAGAAAGTTCAGAACCAATGTTAGAAAGCACTTTTTTTTACAGAGAGGGTTGTGGACCTGTGGAACAGCCTGCCATCAGAGGTAGTGGCAGCAAAGTCAGTCAGCAAATTCAAACAGGCATGGGGCAGTAACTGTGGATATTTCTGCAAAAGCAGTTCAATGGCCTAAGCAGCCATTATAGTGTTATGCTTGTGCAACTGTGTTACTTAGGTTTTGGCCATTCACCCTCTCTATTCCAGAGGAATTACCACCCTGTAGGAGTATCAAAGGCAAGAAATCCTCTAGAGGGTTCCACCCTTTCAGGTGCCATGGAACAATTCCCTTGGCTAAAGGTACCTTAGGAAGGATCCCCAAAAAGGAAGTAGTAGTATGAAGGATGAACAATCAGTAGTTGTGAGGCATAGTAATAGAAAGAGCATCAAGCAGCTTGATAACGCAATGGGATGCACAGGTTACGCAATAGCATGAGTTTGGTGGGTTGCGAGGGAATGAGGGGACTTCCTAAGGAGAAAGGGAATGGCAGGGACACCATCCCCTCCATCCAACAGCGGATTCTGCCTACGGAAACTAAGGAACACTATGCTAACTAACAGTAATGACCTGAGACATGGAGGACAGAAAAAAAAACTTTGAGGAGGAAATCTCTGGGGATCCAAATTCTAGGTCACCTTCCCACCAAACTTGGGATAATTTATTTAGTGACTGCTGTGCTGCTGCAATTTGGAAACCCAATTAGGAGAGTAGAAAATATTCCAATTTGGACAAAGGCTGTCACTCTGTTTCTAACAGGAATGTCATGGTGGGTTGCAAGCCGCTGTGCTCTGCAACAAGCCACCTCCAAGGCGGGAGGAGGAGAGTAATAACCACCGAGGCACTCACCTGGCCTACCGATCTAAAAAACAAACCAGGTGAACCAGAGTCAGTTATAGAGAGAATAGTTTTGAAGGGTGCCTCCTCGCTTGGGTGCTAAAGGGGCCCACATGAGATGCTTTAGCCCTTCAGAGCTGAATCTTAGCTTCTACAACTTGAGATGCCATCAGTACGGTTGATGACTAAAGGTCTACCCGGAGCGAGGACATTCCCAGCTGTGGGCCAGGTGAGAAGGACCCCGCCCCATGCTTTGCATGCTCAAGCTGCGTACTCAGGTGAAGAGCGAGACCATCGGCTGCAGGGGAAATCTGCACCAGAATGGTATGGCTGGCATGCCCCAGGGACTGATGAGGAGCTGAATGAGCATTGAGTGCTGAGACCTTGCAGGGCAGATGGCAGGGAGCATTGAGCAAAGATGACATGAGCAAGAATGGATCTGGATGTAGTTCAGTAAGGCGGGGCAATATAACAATAGTCAGACCTGCACATAGGTCAGTAAGCAGCAGAAATAGCCAGACATGTGCGCAGGTCTGCAAAACACAGTAGCAATGGTGGGACATGAACATACGTGGGAGAAGCAGCACTATAATAGTGGGGCAAGCCAGCCAGGCATTCAAAAAGCCAATGACGGTGACAAATACTCTGAGGATTTTCGGCGGCAAAGACAGGATTTAGAACATAAGTAATAAGCCACATGGGGTCACAACTCCCGAAACACTTCCAAGTCCCCACTGTAGGAAAAACAAGAAAGTGATGGAAGGGGTTGAGAACCACATGCAGATATTAAAACTAGTTTACAGCATCAGTGGTAGCTTAGCTGACCTCAGAGTAAAACAGCAGTGTTCAAACATGGAACAGCATCAGCAGTGAGTAGCTATGAGGGGTAGTATTCTAGAAACATGGAATGAAGGGAAGCACAATGCTCTGAGAGCAGCTATGACCATGTGGGAGGTAGATTAAGGCCCTGTCCACACTACACCTCTGTAACGTTAGAGTGCCCAAACCATCACCGCAACGGTTTGCGTTTACACCTGTAACATTACAGAAGGCGTTTTCATAACCGTTGTTGAAACCACATATGAGGTAGTTTCAACAACGGTTATGAAACCGGTCCTGCCTCGGTAACGTTACCGGTGATAGTGTGGATGGGCGGTAATGGTCCCCTGCAGGGCCCGTAGCACAGCGCGAGCTACATTGTGGGATTGGGCGCCGTGGTAACAGTCGCTCAGTTCCCAAGGTGTGGACTGGCAGTACCGGTATCGTACCAGTCACCCCTGCAGTGTGGACACACTGTACCGCTCCCCGGCTGTAACGGTTTCTGTCCATTATGGAGTCTGAGTGGTATAGTGTGGATGGGGCCTAAGCTGAAAAGCAGGATTGAGCTGCATAGCAAGGGTTCAGAAGGAGCCTGAAGCAGGTGAAAACAATCAGTCATGTAGCACGGGGAGCAGCTTTGGTTGGAGTAGAACACAGGTACTGATTGCAATAGCAATGTGGGTAACTGAAAGCAAGTAGCTTGAGCTCTAAATAAGCAAATGGTAGGAGCTTAGGAACCAAGACCCCCCCAAAAAACAAAACAAAACTAAGGCACACAAACAGAGAAAAAACAAGGAAGGGACAAAAGGAAGCACACAGTTGGAGGCAAAGACAAACCAGAAGTAGAAGAACAAAACACAGAAGTCCAGCAGAAAGAAGCAGCAAGGCCGGGAGGAGGGGCAGGCCCCAGCCAGCTGCAGAGGACAGACGGACAGAGCCTCTGGCAGACAAAGAAAAAGTGTTTCAGAGGGAGGCTGAGGGGAACTGCTTATATAGCTCAGGAAGTGGGAGTGGCTGGCTGCTTGTCCATCGAACCATAGATGGAGCCTTCCAATAGATGGGGGGGTAGACATCTCGGGCAGACTAGATGGACTGCACGGTCTCCATCTGCTGGAAAATTCTTATGTTCTTATGTTCTTATGAGGTTCAGATGATGGAGTACTACGTGATCGCTAAAAGCTTCAGATACAATGAGGAGGGAAAACAGCAAATAAAAATGGGCATTTAACCTCTAATATCAATTTAAGAACTGCAGTTTGAAAGTGATTATTTTGAAAGTTAATTAAACTGTGAGGATCTTCTACTAAGGGTAGTGGGAAGCCTTACATCACAGTGCAGTAGGCCTTCCTGAAAATGTTGTGTGTGTTTGGAGGTCTACTACACCATCTCAGCAGAGAGGTCTGGACATCTGAGATCACATAGCTTGGGGTGAAACACTGTTACAATCCATTCCCTCTCCTTAAAACACATGTCTATTTTTTTTAAAAATATTTGCTAATCCATGGCCCGGTGGCACTGAGGGCAGAGTCGCTGGATGCCTTACCTCGCGCTACGCTGGCGACCCGTGTTCAGGAATGAGCAAGGGCTGCTAGGGTTCAGCAGGGGAGGAGAAGGATTGAGCATCTGATGGACTGCACTTCTTTTCCGAGGAGGGGGGTCACCAGCGATCGGCGTTCTACTGGTCCCTAGCGGTGGCTGGGGGGTTGGGCACTGACACTACAGAAAGGGAAGGAGATGGGGCAGATGCTTGGAGGAGTGCATGCGGGCACGTGCGCACTCTCTCCGTGGGCATCATTGCACGCCTCACCTCAGGGGCAGAAAAACAGAAAAGGTCCTGGCCGTGCAGCATGACACTGTGCCCTGCAGGCGCCACCCCTGAGAAGGCATCTCCCTGGCTTGATCCATTTTGGGTGGGTTGAGAGACACTCCCCACCACCCTGCCATGAAGGGTAAGTCATGGGAGCATAAGGGAGGGGCCTGATCCTTGTGGGAGGGTGCCGGGGGGACAGCCGATGGTACTAGGAGTGCTGGCCAGGACAGGACTGAAATACCATAGAAAAAAAATAAAAAATATTTGCTAGTTGGCTTTTGTTGCCGCCCACTGCAGTTTCTTCTTATACTTACTATTTTCAGTGTGAAAAATGTTTCTAAAATGTTAGTGAGGTAGGAGCGCGATATTCAGTAACCTGCCATGTGAGCAGTCATACTGCTCGAGTGATTCAGTTCTAGGTAGCCCAAGTCTGCCAGATTCCAAATAACCTGCACAACTGACAGGGATGGGTCCACCATCATTGGTACATGTATGCAAATGAGTTCCTCCAGCCAGGCTCTTGCCAAAATATCCGGTATCATGGGAGAGCATTAGATCGAAAATAACATTTGAACTTGTGTGCCTCTAAAAATAAACTTAGGAAATCAGTGCAGTAAAACAAATGGGCTTATACTGCCAGCTCTGTGACCTGTCCAGCTCACCTTTTCCTTTTAAATTCTTTTCATTTATTTAAGGACATAAATCCTTATTTTCCTGCACAATATTTTTCTTTCCCTGTTCAGTGGGGTTGTAGGACATGTAAACATTGTTGCATGTGGTAGATCCCCTACAGCCAACTAATGGCTACACTTCTAGCTTGAGGCAACCTGCTCACGCAGGCAAATAAGTTCCCCAACCCCTTTCCTATGGCATAGGGCCAGCACTAGAACACCTGGTTGCTTGCGGCAGTGGGTCAGTGCAACCCCTTTTAAGACATGGGTTGGTCATGCAGACCTGATTTGTGAGGGCAAGCTGGCCACAGAAGTGTGCTGTCACTCAGTTCCACAGTGCTCAGACTGCCTTGT
Source organism: Neoceratodus forsteri (assembly GCA_016271365.2). Taxonomy (NCBI): domain Eukaryota; kingdom Metazoa; phylum Chordata; order Ceratodontiformes; family Ceratodontidae; genus Neoceratodus; species Neoceratodus forsteri. The sequence goes on along the minus strand of CM057454.1, from coordinate 1,103,391,834 downwards.
TAAACAAGAATGTTCCAAAATGCTGCATCCCGGTAAGGCTCTCCTGGGTACATGTTTTGTAAAATTTTAAAAAATAAAGAACTGGCTCAGTGTTCTAGTGATGTCAGTCCTCCTCCTACATGAGTATAAAATGAAGCACAAAAATTAGGACTATGGGTGTGGCATGTTAACATGGGGGTGTAGCTCATTGCCTTATCATGCAGGAAACCCAGGTTCATGTCACAGGCCCTACTCCCACCCCTGTGCTAGAGGAATGTGGTTTGCCCTGTGGAGGCAATGCACTAAGGCTCCAGGGAGAGAAGGAGACAGCCACATTTTGAGCAACTGTACCAGAGTAGGCTGAAAGTGGCAGTGGTGGTCGCATTCAAAGAAATGGATTAAAGGAGGGACAAATGGGGAAAATGCCCTGGGTGCCCCACCATAGAGGGACCACCATGAAACCACAATGCATGCTCCCACACTCCTCAGTATTTTCTTCCATTTCCATCGGTGGAGGAAGGATCTGAAGCTGAGGGAGGTTGGAAGCAGCGTTGCTGGGCTGGATTTACAACACAAACTGCACCCATGTATAGGGCCTTTTGTTCTGGGGCCCCATCCTGCCAGCCTTTGTTGTGTTTTTTTTCCATCTACAAGTTGGATGAGGACTGAGAGCCTAATGTTGTGTCTTTCCATGGGGGGTGGGGGTGATGAGGTTAGATGACCGAGGCAGCGGTGCTAAATAAAGCACATGCACAGCACTACTGCAGACAGTCTCACCAACCATATATTCATGCAGTAAATCAAACCGTCATTGCTCCAAGGCAAGCAGCTCCAGACCCAGCCAATTCCCTCCCCCCCACATCTCCAGTGCTTGGTCATGCTCCTCTGATGGCCTCCCCAGACAGTGCATGTAAGTAGTGGTACCAGACCGGTAGCGTAATACTGAATGTGACTGTCTAAATTGGCCCATTCTGAATGTTGTGCATGTGCTATAGCTTACCCATTAGTCTCAGCAGCTGTTTGGTGCCATCCAACCCACTGATTTGAAATCAGGAGCTCATCAGTATTCGAGTGTGCATAGTAGCTTCTGTGGCTATTAGGCTAAGGGCTTTAAGTTACAGTATCTGAATAATTCAGATCTACAGTGTGTGGTACAGTGTTTTCTGGGTGGGACCAGGAGTTGACCACGAAAGGAAAACCAGACATATGGGTTTGAGCATATTTTATTTAAAAAAAAAAAAAAAAACCCATTAAAGAGCTGTCTGGGTGTGACCGTCTATGAGAGTAAGTAGTGGGCAACACAGAGCTGATCTGGGGCTTGAGAGTTACTGACCAAGTGAGTCAGGCCAGACTGATCGAAGACGCGGGTCAGGTGTGAGTCACTGAACTAGTTCAGCATTTTGGGAGCGATTAGCCAGTCACACTAGAGGTGGAGGGTCAGAGCTCAGACCAGGACCAAACTCAGGAGTGAGGTGGGCCAATCCAGATGCTGGTCATCAGCAGATGCAGGCAGCTGGAATTCTGGAGTCACTCCCTTTCTTCCATCTTTATGGACTTTCACTTTTCAAAAGAGCAGCACGTCATCCTGTGTGTGAGTGGGCAGAGGACTGAAGATTCAGAGGAGGGGAAATGAGCAGAGTGGCATGCCAGCACCCACCAGGCAGAGATCCTCATCTAACCGAGAGGTGGACAAGGATGGGAGTCAGACTAGGAGCAGTAGGCTGAGGCTGAGCAGCGCAACACAGAAATGGCACATCTCATCACTGGGCAAAAAATGGGCAAGGCACTACATTTGAAGCCGAAGGTAAGGCAACACATTTTTTCCAACCCCACCCTCCATTCATCATGTCACAGATTTCTGTGCATGCAGGGTCCAAACTGTGCAGAGGCAATTAAAAGACTTATGTAACCCCCAGTCGGCACTAAACTGAGAGGGCTACTACCCCTGCCTGTGTAGCTAGTGAACAGGTTGAGGGGCCTGGGTTCTATGACGCGGTGCCTCCATATTTATAAGTTGAAACCTGGGGAGAAAGGTGTCACTCGGCATGTTGGCTAGGTTTGGCTACTCTGCACAGGGGCACCCAAATTAACTCCGGACACAGGAAGCAATAACTGTAATGTCCAATACCAGAAGTTGGGATTCTAAAGTGCGGCTTTTATTCGCATCCAACAGAATAACAAAGAAAGCATAGATGGACCCCCACGGGGCTACATTCCTGTTAATGCAGATTTATGGAGATCAGATCACATCCTCTTTACAATGAAACCCTCAGGTTTCTAAACACTCTGGGCATTTGGCCCTAACTCAACTCTTTTTTGGTTTCCCTGGCTCAGCTCCCTTGCCAGCCCTCTGGACTACCTTCCTTCCATGGCTCGGCTCTCATGCCAGCCCTTGGACACTTTCCATATAGCATGGAACATTTCTCAGTAGCTCCCTAAACCACCTCTGAGCACTTCTGGCTCCATCAGGGAATCTTCATCAATCCCATGTCTGGGTGCTTTCCTCAGGCACTGGCCAAGTACCTGAGAGAAAGTAACAAGTGTCCCAAAGCAAACCCGTACAGGTGAATTTGGTTACTACTGATGGGGGGGTCTCCCACCTCTCGCTCCCATAATTCATACCCGGCCATTTCTCTGAACATTAACACCTCATTCTCTGAAAACATTTTACTGTGTAGATTCTCTTTAAATGTATGTCACATTTAATCTACTGTTCTTCCATCCACTTGAGCTGAACTTGAAACATACTTAAAGAATGGCTGTGTCCATTGCTCTAGACCCCCACAGTGTTAAGCAGTCCAGTTCCCACAACGTTCAAAACTGTACTTGGCTGTCTTTTCCTGACCCCACAGTAACAGTCACTTAACTTCATCTTGTCTCAGGTGAAAACACATTGGCCCTTTCTCAGAGCAGACTCACCCCTTGGTTGCAGGTGCCCCACAGGCATTTTCTTCTTCAATGAAATCTCATCCAAACTTCGGGTGCCTCAGCACGAACCTAAAATTAGGCAGCTTCTTATTCCCCTAGCCGGACCAGGGGATTGCCTCTGGAAGTAAGCTGAATCCTTCCTCCCATCCCCATGGGGCCCTGAACCCCTGGAAACGGTCTCTACCACTTCACTTGGCTCTTCTTGTGTTCCTCTTCAGGTGAGAACACACACCTCTAACTCTGCTGCTAGCCGTGCTTGTAGAGCAGAAAGCAGCTAACTAAAAGAAGCTACATTTTCTTATTAATTTAAAACTTATATCTCAGCAGGAGTCAGTGTCTGTTAAGATAAAGTAGACAGATAACTTTATTAGAAGTAGAAGGGGTCTTATTTAGGGTTAAAAAAGAAAGAAAAGAAAGAAAGTCAGTGTGTATTCTGTGCAGGGAAGGGTACTAATCAACTGACTTTGCTAAACCAGTAGGAGGAAAGAGAGCTTACCTGGGGGTGTGGTTTAGACACTATAAAAGCCTGTGAGTCAATTTACAAGTTTCTGTTGCTAGCCTTTTTTCTTATTGATTGCCCTCCACCCACCCACCCAAAGCCAGTTCTACTTTTATAGCCACTGGATTTGACTGTCAACAGGAACTTCCTGTTTGGCAGTAGGAAGGAAAGGATCATAGAGAAACATTGGTTTTGTCAACCCTAAAGGAAAAAAGTAGCTCACTCTCCCCCCCCCCAGCTGCTGGTGGTCTGATATTGAGCAAGGAAGAAGGAGGCTACTGAAGAAGATAGGAAGTTGCTGTCCCAGAACAGGAAGGGTAAGAGTTGTAAGGAGAGGAGAGAATAAGCATCCAGAGAAACAGTAGAGAGGACACAAAATAGGACATGATAGGAGTGGAGCAGTGCAATGGCTGTGGGGCAGCAGTGTTCCGGGAGACATTCTGGAGGCTGCGATGGTGCCCTATTTACAGGCACCTCTCTGGTCTGAGAGAGGAGGTTGCCCGTCTCCAGGCTGACCTGGCTAGGATTCGTGAAACTTCCTCCCCCACCCAGGGACCACCAGGGCCAATACCACTACCTTAGAGGTTGCCAAGAAAGAGGAGAGGCTGGACCAGGGTGGGCTCAAGAGAGAGAGAGAGGGTGGTGGAACAGAGTTGCATCCCTCCAGCTGTACCTCTCCACAATTCATTTGCTCTTCTGGTGGATAGTGGTTCCTCTATGGAGGCACCTGCAGTGGAGACCAAGGAGGATGCTGGGAACCTTCACAAAGGAGACCCACAGGAGGGTGGCATGGGACCCCACAGGGGAAGGAAACAACTCCCGGTGGGGGACTCAATCATTAGGGGGGTAGAAATGGGGGAGGAAGGGGAGAAGGTGGTAAGGTGCCTTCCTGGCACCACGGCTTGGAGGGACAGGAAGCGAATCCTCAGGATCATGGGAGGAGCTGCACGAGGGAGGGAGCTGGATGTCATTGTCCACCTAGGGACAAATGACCTGGCTAGGAATGGGATCAGAGCAGTGCAAGAGGAGTTTGAAGAGGTGGGAAGGGGGCCTTAGACAAATGGCCTTGTCAGTGACAACTACCGGTGCTGTGCCTGTCTATGGCAAGGGAGATGCTAGGGCACTTCTCACCAGGGAATTCAGTGAGTGGTTGAAAAACTGGTGTGGAGCTCAGGGTTTTGGCTTCATTGAGGACTGGGGAGCCACCTGGAGGGATGCAGACCTATACTGGTGCTATGGTCTGCATCTGTCCGGGGAACCTGGATCCTAGGTGAGAGGTTTAAATGCTTCATTGGCAAGCATTTAAACTAGCCAAGGGGGGAGGCACTGAAAAGGAGCAGGGAAATCCGAGCCTCCCCCCACAAAACATGGTGATTAGTGAGGTAAACACCAAGGTACAGAAGTTATTAGGGAGCAGAACAGATTTAAATGTGAAAAAAGGCAAAGGCAGTAAGGACAGAAATGGGGCTAAAAGGGGTAAGGCTATCAAAAAGTGGAGGGTGATGAGTACCAATGCCCGTTGTCTGTGTAACAAGCTCCCTGAACTAGTGGCCTTGATGGAAGAGGGTTGCCTGGATATTGTGGCAGTCACAGAAACATGGTACACAGAGAACCATGACTGGGATGTCAACATACCAGGATACACAATCTACAGGAGGGACAGGGAGGGTAAAAGAGGAGGAGGAGTAGCTCTCTATGTAAAGGAAAGGATCAAAGCAACAGAACTAAAGAGTAAACAGGGAGCAGATGAGGCACTTTGGGTCACCCTGGAGACAGGAAATGGCACCACAATCTGCGTGGGGGTTGTATACAGACCCCCATCTCAGGGGAGGGAATGGACAAGGAAATGATAGAAGGCTTTCTTAGAATGGCAGAAAAAGGGGAGATATTGTTGATGGGGGACCTGAATATGCCAGATGTTAACTGGAGCACCTTTGCTGCAGGCACATCCAAGAGCAGGGTCATTCTTGATGCCCTCACAGGGGCATGCCTCAGACAGCTAGTATTGGAACCCACTCGGAGGGAGCAATCTTAGACCTGGTACTCTCAAATGGGGATGGAGAAAGAATCTCAGATTTAGAAGTGGGTAGCCATCTGGGAACTAGCGACCACCAAACAGTGTGGTTCACGATAAACACAGCCATACAATCAAGCCATACAAAAGCAAGAGTACTGGACTTTAGGAGGGCTGACTTTGGGGAAAATGAGAGAGTGCCTCAGAAAAGCACTAGCAAACAGGCAAGAAGGAGGGGTGGAGGAACAATGGGGAGTGATCAAAACAGCCATCACAGAGGCAACAAGCCTTTGTGTAAAGCAAATCAATAAAACACAACGAAGGAAAAAACGGCTATGGTTCTCAAAAGAGGTGGCAGGGAAGGTTAAGAAGAAAAGGACAGCATTCAGGAAATATAAGGAAACACAGAAGGAGCAGGACAGAGAACTTTATCAGTTAAAGCAGAAAGAGGCTGGGAAGGCAGTCAGAATAGCAAAGGCCCAAACCGAGGAAAGGATAGCCAATTCTGTTAAGAAGGCGGATAAGACCTTTTATAGGTACATTAGGGAGCGAAGAAAGACCAAAGGAGGGATACTGAAGCTTAATAAAGGGGAGGGAATGTGGGTAGAGGGTGACAGTGAAAAAGCTGGGATACTGAACGAATATTTCTGCTCAGTATTCACAAAGGAAGAGGAGGGGGAGTTACCTAAACCAAACAAGAGAAACACTCTGAAGACAGGGGTCGATAACAGTCCATTTACAGAAGAAAGGGTTCTGAAAGAACTAATAAAATTGAAGGTGGACAAAGCAATGGGGTCTGATGGGATTCACCCAAGAATTCTAAAAGAACTAAGGGTAGAACTAGTGACACCGCTGACTACTCTCTTTAACAAATCATGGGAGATGGGGTGGTACCGAGGACTGGAGGAGGGTAGATGTGATTCCTCTTCACAAAAGTGAGAGCAGGACAGAGGCAGGAAACTACAGACCAGTTAGTTTGACCTCAGTGGTAGGGAAAATGATGGAATCACTTCTGAAGGAAAGAATTGTTGAGTACCTAGAGGCCAGGTGGGGCTGGGACCCAAGGCAGCATGGATTCACGATGGGAAGGTCGTGTCAGACAAATCTAATAGATTTCTTTGACTGGGTGACCAAAGTAGTAGACCAGGGAGGACTGTGGACATGGCCTACCTAGATTTTAACAAGGCATTTGATACAGTCCCACACAAAGATTAATTCACAAGATAGCCAGCCTTGGGTGGGTCCCCAGGTGGTAGCCTGGATAAAAAATTGGCTAGACAACAGGACGCAGAGGGTAGTAGTAAATGGAGTACAGGTGAAGAAAGGAGGGTTACTAGCGGTACCGCAAGGTTCAGTACTGGGACCGGTCCTTTTTAATGTCTTTATAAGTGACATTGCAAAGGAACTGGAAGGAAAAGTATGTCTCTTTGCAGATGACACAAAGATCTGCAACAGGGTTGATACACAAGATGGAGTGGAAAGGATGAGAAGGGACTTGGCAAGGTTGGAGGAATGGTCAAATGTATGGCAGCTCAGATTCAATGCAAAGAAGTGCAAGGTAATGCACATGGGAAGCGTACACAATGGGGGGTGAGATACTGACAACAGTAAAAATAGAAAGGGACCTGGGGGTAATTATATCAGATGACCTAAAGGTGGGCAAGCAATGTGAGAAGGCAGTAAGGAAGGCTGGGGGGATACTGGGATGCATAGGAAGAGGCATCAATAATAGAAAACAGGAAGTTGTTATCCCTCTGTACAGACAGTTGGTGAGACCCCATCTGGAGTACTGTGTGCAGTTCTGGAGACCCCATCTCCACAAAGACATAGACAGAGTGGAGGCTGTCCAGAGGAGGGCAACCAAAATGGTGCAGGGTCTGCACCAGAAGACATACGAAGAAAGACTAAAGGAGCTTAATATGTATACCCTTGAGGAAAGAAGGGAGAGAGGGGACATGATAGAAACTTTCAAGTACCTCAAGGGAATTAACAAAGTCCAAGAGGGTAGCATCTTCCAGAAAAAGAGATGTGCAAGAACAAGGGGGCACAATTTGAAGATAGAAGGGGGACGGCTCAGAGGTAATGTGAGGAAGTATTTTTTCACTGAGAGGGTTGTAGATGCATGGAACAGCCTCCCGAGGAGGTCGTGGAGTTAAGAACAGTGGGGGACTTCAAGAATGCATGGGACAGGCATAAGGCAGTCCTAGTGGGGGGTAGGAGGAAGTAAGCTGTTGGTTAACTAGGATCTGCAGCTTATCTGTTAGGTAGGAAAATGGGCAGACTGGGTGGGCCAAACGGTCCTTATCTGTCGTCAAATTCTATGTTTCTATGTTTCTAATGAAAAAATAGCTCTTTGGCAGAGCTAAGGGCTCTGATGGCCTACAGCAGCAGCACACTTCTTCCCTTTTCTGAGCCCACTACTGACCTACTACTGAACTGACTTCAAATTCCACAACATTCTATCCTAACTTCCCTAGGTGCAACATTCCAGTGTGGCTTGTGCAGCTACGACAGTTCTAAATGATGTCATAGCTCCAGCTCAGCAGAAACTGAAAACAGAGCAAGACGTAGTGAAATCCATTTAACTGGAGTTTCACTAGCTGCCTGTCCCTGCCTGCCACTAGATCTGACTAGGGTTCTAGTAACCCCAGGTAACAGAGGGGTTACACTTATTTTTTTTTTTGGGGGGGGTGGAGTGGGACGTCAGTCTACTCTACGGATGTAGACTAGATTATCTTGCCATGTGCAGCCTGTGCCAGTCTATGGGGTGAATCAAACTAAGATTTTTGAAAGTGTAAGCCCCCCCCTTGTGGGAGGGGCTTATGCTCCCATGTAGGAGCCCTTTCTCCTCCAATCCCCCACCGAGCTAGGGAATTTATTAGTGCTCTGGGAGTTAATACCTGCTAGACTCCTCAAGGTGGCAGCAGATGGCAGGTTAGGGAAGGTATATAAGGCTGGGGACAGGGAGTTTTGGGGCCTTTTCCAGCCCGGGCGTTAGGCCTGGGGCTGGAGGGGGGCAGCTGGAGGAGTACAGTAGGCAATGAAGAAAGGAGGTTGATGGTCTGGGTGGGCCTGTGGGGGTAACAGTAACTGCCATGTGGCAGTTAGGGATGGCCTCTGCAGTGACGTGGCATCGAGGAGCCAGGAAAGAAGCTCCATGGGGAAGATGGTCAGCCAGATGCCTGCTTTGTCGGGATAAGGGAGGTGCAGGTGGCAGTAGGAGGCCAGGATAGGCAAGAGCCCTTAGAGATCCCATGAAGTGTTTTATTCAGGCTGCCAGGGCTGTGGGAACTGTGGCAAGGTCCCCACAGGGGGATGCCAGTGGCAGTGGCTCTTCCCCATATCTGATGTGGTAGGGTGGCCTGAGTGCAAAGGGAGCCAGGGGGTACTTCACCCAATTTAGGGGACCTGCTTGGAGGGACAGGTCCTGGGGCACCAGCATTAAAGGGTCGGGTGAGTCGCAGGTCTAAGGAGAGACCTTAGAGGGTGGCCTCTGGCTGAAGCTCACCGCAAGCCCAAGATGTATGACAGAGATGTGGGCCTGGGGCTGGATCCTCCCAAAGGGTCACTGGGAAACAGAAAAGAGGATTTGGGGTGCTATCTGCAGAGGTGGGCTGCTCAGAGGGGCCTGGGCTGTGGCAGGGTCCAGGGGCTCTCGTGTGGCAGGGTAGTCCATTACAGGGTGGCTCAGGTTCTACAGCAGGCCGGGTTTGAGGTCCGCTGTACCAGTGAAGAGCACTGCAAAAGGAAAGGCTGAGCTCTAAGACAGGGAATGGGTGCCATTGAGGTTGGGAGCACCAGCAGGTTTAGGTTCCCTGTAAAGCAAGAAAGAGAAGGTTACAGGACCTGGGTCAGAGAAAAAAATCCTGGTACCGCTTGAGATTCGGGCCAAGGTCCAGGGGCCAGGTGGGGGAAGCAGCATGCTTTCCCATACTGGAGATAGGGCAGCGACCAGTGCCAGACCAGACAGAGAATGTGTAACCCAGAATAGAAAAAAAGATTTGACTTACCAGCACCAGTGAGCCAGGAGCCTGTGGGTTTTCTAAGTAGGGAGGTACCTTGGGCAAATCATGCAAGACGTTAGAGTGAAGAAGCCCTACTTGTTCTGCCTGTAAACCATTCTTGCTGCTCAGAATGTCTAGCCTGAGTATTTTGTTAAAAAGTTCAGATAGCCCCATGGAGCTGCTTTATTTATTTATTTGATGAATGATGTGACCCTTGCATTCCGGGAATCATTTTGGATGCAGGAGCTAAATAAACAGGCTAGTTGGGAAGAAATTTGGCAATGATTCTTTCTTTCTTTCTTTAAGTTTGGAAGGGGGATAAATGAAATGTCCCCCCGTGTCTAATTTATTTCATAAGTTGTAATTCCAGAAGGCATTCATCAGGCTACATCGGAGATCAAGGGGCTCTAGGGCTCAGAAGAGTCAGGAGGTTGCAGTTCGGAGATCCTGGTCCAGTGGTTGGTGTTCGGAGGGACAAACAGATCCAGAATTGGAGGTGAGATCGAGAGTGCACCTGGAAATGAAGTCGACGACAGGTAGGACAGATTTTTCCTATCTTATTTGGGTGCACTGGCTCGGGTGTTGCGCTTGATGTAGTCCTCCCATATGCCCTTTGGAACAACTGCAATGATGATTTATGGCCTTAGATGAGGGGGCAGGGTTGCAAAAGTACAGAACAGTACAGTGCAGTACAATAGTACCAGGGCCAGCCTTAGGAATGTGGCATCCCAGATGAAGTTGCAAATGGTGCCCCCCCAACCCGGCAGTCTTGTTACCTGAATTTTTCCAGGGGGCATTCTTTTAGTGAGTGATAAAGGTATATTGAGCATGTAGTTTACGAAAAATGTTTGTAAACAGCCGGGGGTAAGCTCTGGGGTTTTAGGTGCTCTTTGGTGCATCTTAAGGCTTACACTGAAGATAAAACAAAGCTCTGTTATCTTTTAAGGGCATCTTATACACCAAAGTGGGTGGGGGGAAGGAACTACTTCACAATGAAAATATTTGATTATGAAAAAATTTCACAAACCCACATACATTTATTTCCTTTAACAAAACAATTCAGTCACAAATCACAACATTCTTTAATTCCAACCAGGTTCAGCAGGCTAGTTAGTGCTTATTTCTATTTACTGAAATACAACTGCAACTTGCATGCGAACGCTTGCCTTTTGTTTTGTTTTGGGCTAAGTTTGCTGCAGGTAATAAACTATTTGACAGCATAGAAACATAGACTTTGATGGCAGATAAGGACCACTTTGGCTCACCCAGTCTGCCCAATTCCCTACCTATTGGATAAGCTGCAGATCCTAGTTAACAAACAGCCTACATCTTCCTACCCCCCATCAGAATTGTCTTATGTCTGTCCCATGCGTTCTTGAATTCCCCCACTGTTTTTGACCCCACCACCTCCTCCAGGAAGGCCATTCCATGTGTCCACCACCCTCTCCATGAAAAAATACTTCCTCACATTGCCCCTGAGCCGTCCCTCCTCTATCTTCAAATTGTGCCCCCTTGTTCTTGCACATCTCTTTTTCTGAAAGATGCCACCCTCCTGGACTTTGTTGATTCCCTTGAGGTACTTGAAAGTTTCTATCAAGTCCCCCCTCTCCCTCCTTTCCTCGAGGGTATACATATTTAGCTCCTTTAGTCTCTCTCCATATGACTTCTGGTGCAGACCCTGCACCATTTTAGTTGCCCTCCTCTAGACTGCCTCCATCCTGTCTATGTCCTTGTGGAGATGGGGTCTCCAGAACTGCATGCAGCACTCCAGATGGGATCTCACCAACTGTTTGTACAGAGGGATAGCTTCCTGTTTTCTACTGGTGATGCCCCTCTTCCTATACATCCCAGTATCCCCCCAGCCCACCTTACTGACTTCTCACATTGCTTGCTTACCGTTAGGTCATCTGATATGACTACCCCCAGGTCCCTTTCCATTTTTGTTGTTGTTAGTACCTCTCCCCCGCCCTCCCCCATTGTGTACTCTTCCCCTGGGGTTTTTGTTTCCCAGGTGCATTACTTTGCACTTCTTTGCACTGAATGCTTTCTGCATGCCTTCCTTCCACACCCAAGATGGGACAATCCTTGAGGACACATCCTCATTTAGTTACCTTGGGGTTTGGCTTGACCAACACCTTAGCCTCTCTATACATGTCGATGCCATCCTGAAGAAACTGCAACCCAAGCTTGGTGCCCTGTACAGGAATCGCAGTCGTATCCCACTGACTGCGAGGCGTAAACTTGTCCAGAAGATGATACTCCCCATTTTTGACTACTGTGATGGTCTATGGTGCTGCTCCCAAATCTTCCCTGGCCAAATTGGACTCTCTCTCTTTAGCTCCTTCTGCTGCTTTGTCCTCAACGCCCCCCTCATACTCATCACTGTGACCTCTATCATGCCCTAGCCCTTCTCCCACTGTCTAACCAGCTTCTCTCCCACTGTGCCAAACTGACCTCCAAATTCTGGCTTGCGAACTCCCTCCTTATCTCGTATCTTCCCTCACTACCCCTCCCACTCCCTCTCATTCCCTGAGATCCACTGGGACATGCACCCTGTTGGTCCCACGCCAATCTACCCTCATTGGCCAGACTGTCTTCTCCCACCACTTCCCTAAAATCTGGAACATTCTCCCCTCACAAATACATCACTCTTCCTCCACCTGTTCCCTTAGTACTGCACTACACAACTTCCTCATTTCCAGCTGTACCTGTTTTAATCCTCCCCAATGGCCTTTCAATCCCTTTTCAGCTCATCTACACCCAGACCCCTTGACAGGGTTCTTACATCCTGAAGGGGAATCATGTTATGTTGGCTTGCCTCTAACTCCTTATTTTCACTTTTTCTGTCTTGCTACCAGCTCTTGCCCCCCTTTCAGAGTTCTTAATATACTGGAGGGAACTTGGTCTCGGCAGTCTCCCGCCCTCTCCCACCCCACCCCTGCACTCTTCTCTACAGCTCATCTTTGTTACCTCCACTGCCCCTTCCTACTCATCTTAGCTTCCTCCCTCACAACTCTATCAATGGTATTTGCCCCCCACCCTGGTTTTGTCCTTAGCACTTGTTTACTGCCTTTAAGCACAGCACTCAGAACTTCATGGCACTATGATTGTATTGTTGCATTACTATCTGTTGGGTCTACCATATCAGGTCTCGCTGTCCATCCACTGTACTAATTTTCTCAATCTGTAATTGTCTATTCTGCTAACAATTGTATCGACCAAATGCTCATTTTGTATCTGTTCTTACCTTAATTATTTGTAATTCTCTATGTCTCAAATCCTCATTGTACCCATGACCCCGATGCACCATGAGACGAACAACTTATTTGGTGTGCCCTCCTGGTAAAACATTTCAATAAATAAATTCAATAAATAAAAATCTACGCTGCCATACATTTGACCATTCCTCCAACCTTGCCAAGTCCCTTCTCATCCTTTCCACCCCCTAGTGTATCAACACTGTTGCAGATCTTTGTGTCATCTGCAAAGAGGCATACTTTTCCTTCCAGTCCCTCTGCAATGTCACTTATAAAGACATTAAAAAGGACTGGACCCAGTACTGAACCCTACGGTGCCCCGCTAGTAACCCCTCCTTTCTTTGGAGTGGACTCCATTTACTATTACCCTCTGTGTCCTGTTGTCCAGCCAATTTTTTACCCAGGATACCACCTTGGGACCCACTCCCAGGCTGGCTAATTTATTTATTAATCTTTTGTGTGGGACTGTGTCAAATGCCTTGATAAAATCTAGGTCGGCCATGTCCACAGCCCCTTCCTGATCTACTACTTTGGTCACCCAGTCAAAGAAATCTATTAGATTCATCTGACATGACCTTCCCACTGTGAATACATGCTGCCTTGGGTTCTGTGCCCTGCTGGCCTCTAGGTACTCAGCAATTCTTTCTTTCAGAAGTGATTCCATCATTTCCACACCACTGAGGTCAAACTAACAGATCTGTAGTTTCCTGCCTCTGCTTTGCTCCCACTTTTGTGAAGGGGAATCACATCTGCCCTCCTCCAGTCCTCAGGTACCACACCATCTTCCCATGATTTGTTAAAAAGGGTAGTCAGTGATGTCACTAGTTCTCCCCTTAGTACCACACCAGAGAAAAAACCTTTGTTTTTCCTTTCCCCTTTCTGTCATTCAGGTACTGATACAGCACCACCCAAATGGGTCTTGTCATGTGGCATAGATAGCTGCAATTTATTTTACAACATAGTACTACATAAACATCTTGTACTGCGCAGTGTTTCCACCATGGGGAAACCAGGACAAGTCAGAACTGGGGCTGAGGGTCCATAGTCCAGGAAGTTCCGGAACAAGAAATAAAATGTCAGGAAATGGCCCACCCAGTCTTCCCATTTGAGCTTGTAAGTTCCCTTAACGTTTTTCTAGAAATATGTTGCCCCTTACCCCTGACCTCCAAAATTCCCTTATATCTATCCCATGCATTCTTAAATCCCGTGATTGTTTCAGCCCTCACCACTTCCTCTGGCAGGGTGTTCCACTTGTCCACCACCCTTTCTATGAAGAGATTCTGCCTCATGGTTCCTCTGAATCGCCCTCCCTCCAACTTCATCCCATGCCCTCTAGTCCTGGAACATCTTATTCACTGGAAAATAGCGTATTCCTGCACCCTGTTCCACCCTGTAAGGTACTTGTATGTCTCTATCATATCCCCACTCTCTCTCCTCTCCTCTCTTCTCCTCCAGAGAGTGCATATTCAAGTCCATCAGACTGTCCTCATAGGACTTGTGATGCAATCCCTGTACCATCTTTGTTGCCCTCCTCTGAACCTGCTCTACCCTGTCTATGTCCTTATGTAGGTAAGGTCTCCAGAACTGTACACTGTACTCCAGGTGGGGCCTCACTAGTGTTCGGTATAGTGGAATTATGATCTTCCTTTTCCTGCTGGTGATGCCCCTGCCTGTGCATCCCAGCATCCTGTTTGCTTTACCTACTGCCTTGTGGCACTGTTTCCCTACCTTGAGGTCATCAGGGGTGATAACCCCAAGGTCCCTGTCCTGCTTGGTACATGCTATATCCTCACCCCCAACTGCTACCTTGTTCCAGGGTTTTTATGCCCCATATGCATTATGTTGCACTTCTTTGCATTGAATTTCAACCGCCAAACCCTTGACCATTCTTCAAGCTTCTGCAGGTCCCTCCTCATTCTGTCTACACCCTCTGGCATGTCCACTCTGTTACAGAGCTTTGTGACATCAGCGAACAGGGAAATTCTGCCTTCTAGGTCCTGCACAATGTTACTGATGAAGACTTTGAATAGGACTGGTCCCAGCACTGATCCCGGTGGTACCCCACTGGTCACTCTTCCCTCTGTGGAGTGACAGCTATTTACCACCATGCTCTGTGTCCTGCTGCCCAGTCAATTACCCACCCACTTCAGAATCATCACTTAGTTCGTCACTGACCTTGTTAGACAAAGTGGTCCTCCTCCTGCCAAATTTTTGCTCTGCTGGTCTGGCTGCCCCTTAGGAAAGAACATGACTTCCACCAGTCCAGGACTACATACACTCAGTGGACCCTGTGGGACCCCCTGACTCTAACAGGCAGTTGCTTTTTTTTCCTCTGGCCCAAGTCTGAGATGAAAATCTCCTCTACTGGTATGCCGGTGGAGGGTGGAACCCCACTGCCATTCTCCACTGTGCAGCCAAATCTTGGCTGTTCCTGTTGCCTGAGCCTGCTCTGACCCCCCAGCTGACTGGCTGCTGCACACTCTCCCAGCAGTCACTGACCTGCAGGCCCTATTCAAGACTGGTAGTGAGTATGTTTACTTTACTTCCACCACTCCAGTCCTCGCTCTTGAGGCCTCTCTCAACCTTTCTGACTGACTCCAAGGTCACTCACTGCACAGCCTTACCCCAGTGGTGATGAGAAACCACTCCTCGACTGCAAATCCATGATGGTCCGATACTGTCTGGCCACCCTGCGTGCTAACTCTTCAGACCTTGTCCTCTCCCTGATCTTGTCTGGACTCGGCAAGTCCTAGCTACTGCTGGCTCCCTTCCCTCCCGTGTCACAACGAGCCAACTCTGTTGCCTTCTGCAGCATAGAGCCCCTGTGCCCTCCTACCTAGTAGCTCCCCCTGCCCTACACACTGACCTCCAGTCCTTTTTATGGTTTTTGCAAGTTTAAAACCTAACTCGGTTCCTTCTCACCACTCGTTAACACAGCCGCTCAATCCCTTACTGCCTCACAGCTGTCTGCATGCGCCAACAAAACTGATTATGCGAAATGCCAGCCACTTGCAGTCTGCACCACTATGCACATGCACTCCAGCCACTCTGGCTCCAAACATAAAAAAGACAGCAGGAAAGATCCAATAGAAATGGGAGTGGCTCTTTCATGGGTTGGTCAGGCAGACAGGCAGGCAGACATGCAAAGATGAATCTGATGGACAAGTCTTCACCCCCCCAAATGACACCAGATTTGGCATTATTTGTCAGTCCATCCAGGTGATTTGCAAAAAGAAAAAATTTTTTAATGTGAACTTTGTTTGATGGTGTCGGCACCCCCTACTGAATGGCACCCTAGGCGGCTGCCTAGTTTGCCTATCTTTAAGGCCTGCTATGAGTAGTACACATTGGTGTCTGACCATTCTGTGCTTGTTGCTGCCTTGTTCTATTGTGTCTAGTGTCTGGGCCAGAGACTGAGTCATAGTTAGAAAAACTTGAGCACTGAATGTGAATAATGGACAACGGTCTGAGACTCTAAACACACACTAGTCTGATGACTGATCGTTTAAAACTTGAAGTTCTTTTTTTGTTGTTGCTAAAATAAAGTGAAGTGGAAGTGAGTGAATTGGTTATTTGCTTGTATGGAAAATGGCAAATGCAGTACAATACAAAATATCATTATTTCGTCTGATAAAAGTATTGAATGCTTGAATGACATGGTTCAACCACATAACCTATGCTGATTAAATAGGATGTCAGGAGGGTTATGGATGGATGGCCGGGGGGAGGTGCTTGGCTGGGGGGGATCCACAGCTACTGCTATGCATAGGGCTCATGGCAATGTAAATCCAGCCCTGCAGCACAGTTGTTTGCACACACCTTGTGGCAAGCCAGCATTTGAAGGAGACAGTCTGAGAGAGTGGCAAACGTATGAAACTGCAAGCAGTAGGAAGTTGGAACAAGCTAGGGAACTGTATATCACATACTTGAACTTCCAGGCTATACAGGTGGGTAGGGTTCTTCGTGCTGTATATCTGCAAGTGAGACACAGTGGCGGCCTGAAGTACGTGAAGCCACCCTGGAGCCCCAGCAGTGTGACCTGTCCATGTGAGGAGGAACCAGATCCTGGCAAGCTGAACGGCCTCTCACAGCAGTCACAGTGATTTAAAGAGTGTCAGGAAGCAGTAGCACTCCTTGGAAAGTTGCTGCAGGCCCTGCCAGCCAGCAAATCCACAGCACCCAGCTCTCTCTGCTTTATTAGGTCTCTGTTTGAAAAATGTTTATTTAATTGGTCTTGCTGTCCCCCCATAACAGGCTTTCAAACATTTTATACACTTCTCCTATGTGCAAGTTTTGGTTACCAATATTCCCTTCGCACCACAGCTCTTTCTCCTGGGTTTAACTCCCCAAGATGTTCACACACCCCATCAGGCACTGCATTGGTTAATGATGGCTGGGGTGGAGGCAAAACATTTACTGCTTTAAAAGTGGAGGGCATTATATACATATCCACAAGAAAGGAATATGCTGAGTAAATCTTTTGCAAAACAATAAGCGTTGCTTGTATGAAAAGCTGGGTATAGTACATGGGCCCCAGAGTTTGAGTGCCCTGGGCTCCCAAAGGCTTGATGTGGCCCTGGAGAAGAAATATTTCTAAAGCAGACAAAACTGGTGGAGTTTTGGTAGGATGGTGCCCAATTTTCCCACTGATGTGCCCACGCACACCTACCCCATTGAAAGACCAGAAAGTCCACACACCCACACCAGATCCTATGGGATAGTGGGGAGAATGCCAAAATGTGGGATGGGGCTTGGGGACACAGATACATCCAGTGATGAAGCAGGATGTAAACTGGACCAGTTTGGCAGTGTTCAGTAGAGGTTGAGATGGTGGAGTACAAAGTGAGCAGCTAAAAGCTTCAGATACAATGAGGAGGGAAAATATCAAACAAAAATGGGCATTTAACCTCTAATATCCACTTTATTCAAGAATTCCCGTGATTGACTATGCTCAAAGGTAACCTTCTATCCTGCATTGTTTTCAGATAAATTCTTAAAATATTCAACGTTGTATTCCTTAGCCTCATTTTTCTTTTTTTTTTTCCTTAATTAATTTAGTGTTTTGAATCTTAATATCGTATAAAGACTGGGACACTTTCCTAGCTAGGAAAGAAGTTCAGCTGCAGGAGCAAGATAAAACCTGCAAACCGGAGATACATTAATGAAGGATGTTCCATGGGGAAGACATGGCTTGTGCTTCTTACATCACATTTGGGTAATGACACTGTAGTTAGAAAAACAAGTCCCAAGGCAGTGTTGTCAACAGCCACCATCTTAATTAAACTGTACAAAAAAAGGTCTAATGTTCCAACAAACAGTTGCTGCACTGAACAACAGGAAATGTGCCCTCCTGTGAAGACAATGATGCAATTCAAGGCTCCTGGTCTAAAAATGAGCCCAACTATTATAGTACCAAAGGAAAACTGCTCACCTGAATAACTGTTAAAGTAACATCAGTTCTTCCAGGAATAATATATTGGGAACCAAACAGCAAAATAATGAATTGTTAAAGGCATACACACTCACATCTCAACCCTTACACATGTACAATAATTACATTTAGACGAGGTTAAGCATTTGTTCTAATTCACCAATTTAAAATTCACCAAATCGTTATTTTTCTTCATGCAGTCATATCTCAGCACTATGACTCTTCAGCATGATTCATATTCCTGGCCTATTTTCAAAAGGAAGAAATAGGGATCAACCAGATGTCCCAGTGGAATGCACTGTTGCTCTCTTTATAGATAACCCGGGTTCAATTCCCGATCCTGGAGTTAGGTGTGGGGAAGCTACTTTAACTGTGTAGGTGAAGATGTATAGTATGTAGTGTCCCAGAGAGAGATGATGGCCCCCTGCTGTCTATGTAAACTTCACTGTGGTCCAAGGGGCGGAAGACGCAGAGGCAGTGCCAGACTATTGTGCAGGCATTATGGTGAGATCACAGAGTTGGCCCCACCTCTGTCATGAAGTGGCCTCATGAATGGGCATACTTGTATACATCATCTAGGCCCCTGGCTCAACTAGGGCTAGAAGGAGATGTCAGTGACATAAGCTGCGAGCCAGGTGAGGTCAGTGTACAGTATATGCAGTACAGGCATTTGACAGGTTGTCTTGACATGGCACATGCTATAAGGCCTGAGCCATCCCTTCCTTGCATCCTTGGTGATCTTGTAGTTTTCCCAGATCACATGAAACAGGGCGGTACAACAGTAAGACAGCTACAGGCCCAGCGCCATCTGGAGACAGGAAGCTAGGGATTAAATTGGACTGGAACCCAAAGGAACTCTGTTCACCTGGCCCCCTTGTCAAGGGGCATAAATCTTCATCACAGTTGGTCCAGAGGGCACATAGAGAAGGCTACATCAACTGCTAACCCAAGCCAGTGCATGCTTATACCAGATAGGAAAATGTTGGTCCTACCTTTCAGATGACTCCATACACCAGTGCACCCTTGATCTCACCTCCAAATCTGAATTTTGTTTCCGAACGCTGACAACTGGACCAGGATCTCCCAGCTGCAACCTCCTGACTCTTTATGCCCATGAGCCCTTTGATCCAGAATGCAGGGTGACAGCATCTCTCCTGGAATTAAAACTTATGAGACAAAGTAGACACAAGGAGGGGGAGTTCCTATTTCATTCTGTCCCCCTTCCAGCTTAAATAAGGCAATGTCCACTACCAATTTATTGCCAGACTAGTTTATTTAGCTCCAAACATATCAAATGATTCCGGGAATGCAAAGATCACCTCCTTCACAAATAAATAAGGCAGCTCCATGGGGCTATCAAAACTTTGTACAATTCATCCTGACTGGGCACTTGGAGCAGCACATCGAATACAGGCAATACAGCAGGGCTCCTTCACTTTACCCTACTTGGATGTTTTACCCAAGGAACCTCCCTTCTCAAACCTCCAGGCTCCTGACTCACTGGCGCTGGTAAGACAGACTTTTTGGTTTCCTTCTCTTCCCTGGGTTACACACAACACCCTGGCACTAGTCGCCACCCCAGCTCCCACGAGGGAAAGCATGCTGCTTCCCCCACCTGGCCCCTGGACTTCGGCCCAAATACCAGGGATACCAGGATTTTTTCCTGCGACTCAGGCCCTGCAACTCCTCACTCTCGCCCTACAAGGAACTTGCTCTGTAAAGTGCTCCCAAATCTCACAGCACCCGCTCCCTCCTAGGTGCTCAGCTCTTTTGTCTCCATGGCTCCCACTGGTGGAGTGGCCCTTAAACCTGGCCCTGCTCCAGTACCTGAGCCCCTTGCTTACAGGCTGCCCTGCCATGAGAGAAGTCCTGGGCTCTGCCACTGCCCAGTCCTCTTCAAGCAGCCCCAAAGCCTGTGAGTGGTGCCATGCTCTTTCTGCTCCCAGCTGACTCTTTTTTGGGGTAGGATCAACGCCCATGCCCACATCCCTCTCACATCACTCCTGGGCTTGCAGTAAGCTCCAACCAGTGGCCACCCTCCAAGGTCCGTCCTATGACCTGTGACCCACCCGGTCTTTTAATGCTGGCACCTCAGGACCTGCCCCTCCAAGCAGGCCCCAATTATGGGTTAAGGGTCTCCCGGTTCCAACTGCCCACAGGCCACCCTGCCACACCGGGTACTGGGAAAAACCACTGCCACCAGCCTTCTCCCTGTGATGACCCTGCCACTGTCCCCACAGCCCTGGCAGCCTGAGAAAACTACCTAACAGGGATCTATAAGAGCTCCTGCCTATCCTGGCCTCTTAACTGCCTCCTGCACCTCCCTTACCACCAGTGATGCAGGACCTGGCTAACTATCCTCCCCCACAGAGCTTCTTTCCTGGCTCCTCAATGCCATGCTGCTGCAGAGGCTGTCCCTGTCTGCCACCTATGGGGGGGGGTTCCCCTCTACTTGCCCACCTTGACCGCTGAGCTCTCTAATCCTGCCTGCTCTGCTCCTCCAGCCACCCCCCTCCAGCCCCAGGCCTACTGCCCAGGCTGGAAAAGGCCCCGAAACTTCCTGTCTCCAACCTTATATACACCTATCTATACCTACTCTCTGCTGCCACCACAAGGAGTCAAGCAGGTACTAACCCCCAGAGCACTAATAAATTCCCTAGCTCTAGGGAAGGGGTAGGAGGGGGAAAAGGATGCCTAAAATGGGAGCATAAGCCCCTTTTTCAAGAGGGGCTTACACTCTGCTCCCCAACTCATGCAAAATAGAATAAGTGTTTCTGCATTTCTACAGGTTGAAGTTTCCCTTCCTACACATCTCCAGTGCCATGTGATAAGAGTGATTGCAAAATAGCAATCTGCAAATCGGCTGGTACACATCGCCAACTTCAATAACTTCAATGTGCTTTACATCGATTCCAATGATGGCAATGCTCCAAAACACACTATATCAGAGTGAAATAAGTAATATTGTTATATGGGAGTCAGCCTCCGCCTCTTACATACGGGGCTTTAACACCAACCCTCATTATTTTTAATAACTAACTCCAGAGGGGCCAACACTGGGGTAAAGGAGAAACTTCACGGGGCTGGTCGGGGGTCACATTATGAGGCCGGGGGAACCATACGGCACACATTCAGGAGGTCGGGGAACAAAAAAAACACATAAGTCCATAAACATTTAAGTAAAACAAAATTTCCACCCACGAGCTCCGATTCCTTGTCCTCCCGCACTATCAGCAGTTACTCCTACCACTAGACCAAATGGCCAGCTGGAAACTGCCCTGTCAAATAATCCTCCATATACCCATACACAATACCTCCATACACATTCGCTCTCCTTATCCTATTGCTATTTTGGTCCCCTTACCACCACTCTCACCATACCTTGCTGGCTTTTATAGACCCTCTTTTTACAGGTGGTCAAACTGAGTTGCTCAATTTAACTAGCCCATATCACAGGTTACCCACATCTCCAGTTTAACGTCTGACTGAAACTCTCAGATCAGGTAAGTACAGGAAGGTGGGTCATCAGGGAGAAAGGAGAAAACTACTGGGAACATATAGGAGGAAGATGAAAAACTGGGGCCAGAAAACAGAGAGTTAGAAAAAGAGAAAAAGCAAGTAAGGGGCAGGCCTGCTTCTAATTCTTTTCAATACACAGTAAAAAGATGGCCATTTGTAACTGATTGCACTTTCCAGTACCAGCCAGCTAAAATGTTGCAATCTTACCTTTTCAGCAGCCAAATAATCCTGGGCATTCTTAGATTCTACATCAGTATTATTTGTAGCAACTGGATCACTCTTTTCAAACCCTTTTGTTAATTATTTTGTATATTTAATGAGGATCTATAATAAAGATGTCAGCCCCATCAGTCTTTAACAACCTCCCCTCCTGAGGCAGCTGTTAGTCAGTGAGTTAGTTTTATTTGAGATAGTGCATTTTCTCTGGCTCAAAGTGCTAAATAATGACTTAAATCAATATTTATACTTTAAAATGATTCAGACTATACTGAGGGAAAGGCTAGGAATACACACTAACAAAGATTAAACAACCATTTTGCATGCATAGAGTTCTTGGAAGTGTAGTAGTTAAGGGAGCAACAGATACTAGACTGACCACAACATTTAGGCTACATACTTAATCCCTTGGAAAAAGCATGCGTAATAGGATATTTCTTTAATTCACATTTAAAGGAGCAATGAAGGGGAGAATCAGAGGCCAAAGGGAAGCAAATTCCAAAGAAAATGGCATCCCCACCATAAAAGGTCGGTCACCAGTAGACTGTGCTTGCCATATTCATCTTGGGGGTGTGGTGGGCTGCACATGTTTTTGAAGGCCAGAACTGAACAACACAGTACCACCCTGATCTACTTGCAGTACATGTCATTGAGGCTGAGGTGTACCTAGGAACACGTATGTTTAAAAATCTACTAGGATAGGCTGGCCCAGTGGTGCTGAGGGCTAAGGCACTGCTCAAGTCTTATGTTGTGCCACGCCGGTGACCCGACTTCATTCTGCTGGGGGCCGGCTGGGGGGGGGTGCTGAGAGAGGATTGAGCAGGTGTCTGGCAGCTCTCCTGTCTCGGACTGTGGAGGCGTGCCATACTGGCTCTTGGCTGACCTGTGTAGAGGCCTGGGGGCAGCACCAATGGACGGAAGGCAGACAATAGTCAGGGAGGGTGGAGGAAGCAGCGATCCCAGAGTGCATGCGTGCCTCCATGCACATGTGCATGCATTGTCTGATCATGCTGCGGCTTTAGGAGGACTACAAGATGGGAAGGAAAAAGCAGGAGGAACATGGATTAGACCAGGATCTGTGAAGCCTCTCCTGAGCACCTTGAACCACCCCTTCCTTCTGGACTGTGAGCTGTGGAGTGGGAGGGGAGGGACAGCCCTTCCTTCCCTAACCCTACCATGGGGGGGGAATCTTCATGGAAACTTGACCATCAGAGTGGAGGGAGGGGGGAGATGGTCAGAGGTGCCCAAGAGCAAAGCTGAGTAGCCACCTGACTGGAAAATTTGAAAATAAACATCTTTATAAAAAAAAAAAAAAAAAATCAACTAGGACACCAAGATTGCTTCTGCCAAAAAAAAAAATTAAGAAAGACATTATGTTGGTGTTCCTGTTTGTTCTTGGTAATGCAATTGTCCAAGGCTGCGTGTGGGTGCTGATGTGCGATATGGCTTCTACTACACTTTCAGTCACTTCACTACCAGTCTAGCATTGCTTGTAAAGTGCTTTGGAATTCACTGCGTATGAAAAGCACAATATAAATGCTGATTCTTCTTCTTAACTGCCAACTATAATATTTCATTGTTATAACTAGTAAAATCTCTTATTACTTTATCCATCTACTCTGCTCTCAGCCCTGCTGTCAGGATTCCAGCACCAGCAGTTTCTGGCACTCCTTTGTGCCAGTTTAGGGGTTGCATTCTGCCTCAAAAGGAATAGTTGCCTCTAAGGTGATGGTCTCGGGGGGTTACGAGATTTTATAATTATTCTCTGAGGGCGACACTGCAATCTGGTGGGGTGGGTGGGTGGTAGTGTGTCTGTGTGGGAATGGCAAGTTGGGGGTTTAATTTAATAAAACTTTGCCTGGGCAGGTGGAGGATGGAGGTGGGTGCTAGTGGGGGGGGTCATTTATAAACTATCTGGGAGGTGGGAGGGTAAGGAAATTTAATGCAGAGTGGGTGGAGGAGGAAGTTTAAGCCATTTGGGGCTCAAAAAAAAAGAAAAACTCAGCTGGTGAAGTTCGTATGACCGGGGGAACTTTGCAAAGCTAACGTCTAACTTCCTCCCTCGCTGGTTCTGGCTCCATCCCTGCACAACCAAAATGGAAATTGAAGACATGTAAGCAACTTGTTCATTTTTTGTAAAAATGGCAAATAATCTCATCAGCAGAACATGCACCTCATGCATATCTGTGGCCATGAACTCTCAGCAGCCATGCCCATTTGTGCTGCAGTCCGACTCTGTTCCTGACAACGCTCATTTTCGTCTCCCAACACACGAACAGAAAAACATTAAAATGGAGCATCAGCGAGTGGAGGAGAGCATCAGTGAGTGGAGGGGGTTGAGGATGACAGTTGAAGAAGAGGGGGAGGTGGAGCTAAAAGACACACCAATGCTGAAAGTCTTACAAATGGAATGGCTGTCAAACACTGCAGTGCCCTTTACTGGCAAGCATACCAGTAGATGGATTACTTTACAAAAAAATCAACTTTAAATAGATTTTTACTCATCGTTTTTATTTATATAATTTTTTTAAATGCTAAATCAAAATATCACATGTAACCCATTTTCTAAGTGAAATAGTACTCTCCAGAGTGGGTGATATCGGGCTATACCAGAACTTCCAGGGGCTATAAGGCCCTCTGCCACCGTTTATGCCCCTGGGTTGTCCAGTATAGCCCAATACTGCCCACCCTGTTGGGTATTATTGCTTACTTAACATGTTCCTAGATACCTTGACTACAAACATAATTAAAGCTGCCTCCAGACTACAGAACTAAAATCAAAAGGGCAAACCATGCTTTAGGACTGAAGCCTAAGTCTGATACCCCACTGAGGTCCATAATAGTTAAACGTCTCAAATACCCTGTCAAGAAAGACCTGATCAGAAAAGCCTGGGTGAAGATGGATTTAAATTTCAACGACTAGCGCATTTACATTGACCAGGATTTTACACTCACGATGATGTGCAAACAGAAACTAGTTTTTTGGGGTCATGAAACAGCTAAAAGGAAAGCAGATCAAAGTGCAAATTCGTTATCCAGCTAAGTTGGTTATTCATGAAGAAACAGGTTTGAAGACATATGATTTTCTGTTGCAGGCCAGCAAAATGTTAGAAGCCCTGGGGCTTGCTCTGCCAGACCAGATGGAAACATAGAAACATAGAAACATAGATTTTGATGGCAAATAAGGACCACTTGGCCCACCCAGTCTGCCCATTTCCCTACCTATTGGATAAGCTGCAGATCCTAGTTAACCAGTAGCCTACTTCTTCCTACCCCCTTGAATTGCCTTATGACTGTCCCATGCATGCTTGAATTCCACCACTGTTTTTGACTCCACAACCTCCTCTGGAAGGCCATTCCATGCATCCACAACCCTCTCTGTGAAAAAATACTTCCTTAAATTACCTCTGAGCTGCCCCCTTCTATCTTCAAATTGTGCCCCCTTGTTCTTGCACACCTCTTTTTTTGAAAGATGCTACCCTCTTGGACTTTGTTGATTCCCTTGAGATACTTGAAAGTTTCTATCATGTCCCCTCTCTCCTTTCCTCGAGGCTATACATATTCCGCCTCCTTAAGTCTCTCTTCATATGTCTTCCGGTGCAGACCCTGCACCATTTTAGTTGCCCTCCTCTGGACAGCCTCCATCCTGTCTATGTCCTTGCAGAGATTGGGTCTCCAGAACTGCACGCAGTACTCCAAATGGGGTCTCACCAACTGTCTGTACAGAGGGATAATAACTTCCTGTTTTCTGCTGGTGATGCCTCTCTCTATGCATCCCAGTATCCCCCAGCCCTCCTTGCTGCCCTCTCACATTGCTTGCCCACCTTTAGGTCATCTGATATGACTACCCCCAGGTCCCTTTCCATTTTTGTTGTTGTTAGTATCTCACCTCCCATTGTGTACCCTTCCCCTGGGTTTTTGTTTCCCAGGTGCATTACCTTGCAATTCTTAGCACTGAATCTAAGCTGCCATACATTTGACCATTCCTCTAACCTTGCCAAGTCCCTTCTCATCCTTTCCACCCCACCTTGTGCATAGAGACCTACAAGAGGGATGTGCTGCAGATGACGAGGCTGATGGCTGGTAAGGGGAAGACTGCAGTGACTAACAGAATGAGCAAGACTGGAGTCTTCAAGAGTACTAATTCCAAGGGCCCTTGCACAAAAGCCAGAGAGATAGCCGAAGAGTTTCAGAAATTAAAAAAAAAAGGAATTCTGCAAAAGGCTATGCACCAAGGAAGAGATAGCAGGGAGGGGTTAAGAAGTGATTTAGGCATTGCTGGCCAGGGCCTCACTCCCTGAGGTCACCCAGGAGTAGAATGAAACCTTGGGAGCACCCTTTACCAGGGAAGAGATTTCTCAGGTGATTAAGGATTTACCTACTGGTAAATCCCCAGGCCCAGATTAGTTTGGGCCACAATTTTTTACAACTTTTGTGTCCTAACTTAGCCTCACTCTTATGCAGAGTATTAATGTTAATCAGGAGAAGTGGGACGTCCCACTGTCTTGGCAGGAAGTGAATATTTCTATCCTCCTTAAACTGGGTAAGATCCCTTAAACAACAGTTCCACCAGGCCCCTATCCCTCCTAAATCAGGATGCTAAAATCTTTACTAAAGTGCTAACTGATAGGTTTCAGAAGGTGGTGGGATCCATAGTACATCAGGACCAAACAGGATTCATCCCCCCCCAAAGGCACTTATATGACAACATATGATGATTACTTAATGTCATGATTGCCGTGAAGGGAAGGGAAACACTCAATATGATTATAGCAAGCGGTGCGGAGAAGGAATTTGATTGTCTAGAATAACCATTTTTAGATCATGCACTGGCTGCCTTTGACACTGGGGACAAGTTTGACGTGGATCTGGGCACCTATGGGAACCCCATGGCCTGGGTACAGGTAAATGGGGTACTGTCAGACCAGTTTACACTAGAGAGGCGAACTAGGCAGGGCTTCCCCCTTTCCCCATTGTTGTTCACTTTTTCAGTATAGAGACATTGGCAACAGTGATAAGAAATGTCCTGAACATTTATTGGAGGGGGGGGAGGGGGGGGGGAGAGAAGTAAGGATATCTCTCTATGCAGCCGATACCCTTATCTATGTTCAGGACTGAGTTCTCAACCTTCGACATCTAAACCAAATCTTAGAAACTTATGAAAAGGTGTCTATGTTCAAAGTAAATATAGACAATTCAGAGGCTTTGTTACTGAATAGGCAAATCCCTCTACAATAGCAGCAGGCATGCCCACATAAATGAATAAATTCCCATTTCAGAGACCTGGGGATTCAAATTCCTAATAATCTAGATAGGCTCTATGAGGTTAATTATCTTCCACTGTTGCCTGCTATGGATAAAGATCTTCACAGGTGGCAAGAATTGTCATTGGGAATTTCAGGGAGGGTGGAGTCTTTGAGGATGATTATTCTCCCCAGGTTTTTGAGGGTTTTTTTGCCTTGCCTGTGCATTCCCCTACATTGGTGTGGAAGACAATTCATAGAGCTTTATCCAAATGTATATGGGAGAATGACAAACCCAGGATTGCCCAGGCAACTTTATTGCTTGCTAAGGGTACAGGAGGCTTAGGAGTCCCTGACTTATCAGCTTATTTTTAGGCCTGCCAAATACAACACCTGTTAACACATTTGAGATCTGAGGAAACCCCAAGTTGGGTTGCTCTGGAAAACAGTGAGGAACATGTAACCAAGATTTTCACTAAGCTGGAATGTTCTGATACTAAATTAGTGAGAGATGGTTGTACAAATCTCCTGCTGAATATGTGGAACGACGTCCTGCTCACCAGTGGGGAGAGCAGTGGGCTTCGTAAATTTACCAGCGTAAGGGGGGAAGAGGGTTTTGGGCCCGGAAAAATGGATCCCACATTTAAGAGCTGAGAGAGAGATCAGGCTTGAGTCTCTTGGGTCACCTGATGTCCTGAGGGAAGTCATTTGTTCAGTTCCAACAGGAGTTTTCCTTTCTCTGATGGGATTTTTATTGTTGTCTACAAATTAGGGACTTCCTCACGAAAGACACCTGCAAATGAGAGATAGCACAGGAGTGAGGACTTCTTAGAATTCAAGCTGGAGCAGCAGTGGAAATGGAGGCCCTCACACACCCGTTCTCTCAGTTGTATGGCATGTGCTCTCACCCCACAAATGCACCCCAATTGGTGTGCCAGACTAAATGGTAAGAGGAGGCAGCAATCCAGCTGCAGGAGAAAGTGTGGGGAAAATGCTGTGCTGTGATATCTAAGACATCTGCTTATAACATGTGGAGGGAACATTGCTGGATGGCGTTGTCTAGATATTTCAAGAACCCTACCATTACGGTCCAGTACAGCCCGGCCAACTCTGATAGGCACTGGAGACAATTCACCTTAAAAGGGATGCATGAACACATAATATGGAGTTGCCCAAAGCTCTGACCTTTTTTGGAGTACAATGGTGCAAGCCTTAGACCAAATTTTAAATATCAGCCCAATCATATTAAATCATATTTGGTGTTTACACCCACCAGATACCCCCTCCAAGGGAAAAGGCTTACTTACATAATATTCCTATCGTGACAGCCTCCAGATCAATTACGCAAAGATGGCTTGTAGTGGTTCCCTCCCACTCACCCCACCCTCCATTAGACACTTGCCTTGCAAATTATAAAGGACTTTTCTTAATGAAATGTCTGACAGCCAAGATAAGACTTTCTACTGAGAACTGCAAATCCCATTGGCTCCCTTTCATGACGTACTTGGAACTAACGGATGGGATCCCTATCCTGGAACAAATAGCTACTCTGCCTTAAATTATACAATAATCTAGGAGTACACTTGTAAATTACCCCTGAGCTGCAGAAAGAATTACCTATAGTAAATACCACTGTGCAATTTTTGGTTCCTACTGTTTTTATTGAGTTTTTACTTTTATTGGATCAAGTATATTATCGATCCCCTTAGGGGAAATAAGTACTCATCTCTGTGGAGAAAGTGGAACTATTATATGTTGTGGATCGGACAATGTTTTTTGTCTGGTATTTTTCCTTTTCTGTATGGGTTGCTTATTGTGTGTCCCAGATTTTCTGTATTGTTTACTATAATCTCTATGTCATATGTAATTGTACACTGTTCTGTACTTTGTTTACAAAAATAGTTCAATAAACTTTCATTTAAAAAAGAGGAGGTTTGGGTTTGGATCATCCAAATGACAATCATAACATGAGCTGGAAAGTAGGATGAATGCCACTCAAACAATTTAAGTTCTTTCACTCTTTAATGTTTCTATCACACACACAATTAATGGGTGATTAATTACATGTACAATGGAAAAAAAATTAAGATTGAAAGAACTGAATTGTTTGAGTGCATCTCTTACTACTACTATCGAAATATGCCATCCTTCAGATGAGATGTTAAACCGAGGTCATGTCTGCCATTCTGGTGGTTGTTCAGGTGGGTGTTAAAATCCCATGGACTTCTCAAAAGAGCAGAGGAATGTCCCTGGTGGTGTAGCCAAATTTTGCAAATTCACTAAACTACCACCAATAGCTTAATCTAGTTCAATTTCAGTTGGTTTGCATCTGTGCTCCCGGCATACAAGGCTGAAAACACCTAATTTTCCAATCAACAAAAACTATATAAATAAATATATCTGAGGAAACATGTTTAAACAATTTTTTATTTATTTGTTTTTTTAGTTTATCTGTTTACTCCACCTTGCAGGCTTATGCCTTCCATCCAGACCAAACCTCACAGCCCTGTCACCCAGCTTCTCTTAGACTTAAGATTCCTTCCCTATCTGCCCCCCAGCTTTCTCCCCATAGTGGGGGGCAGCAGGATCCCAAATGCTGCACTCAGATCCAGTTCTGGGAAGGGCAGCCATATCGACAGTGTAGGGGCTGTGAATGCTTGGTCCTTCATTATGCCCTGGGCCTGCCGCAGTTTGCTTCCAGTGTTTTTCCCCTCTCTCTGAGACACCTGCCTGGGGGTGTGATGCAAGCATGTACACAAGTGTGTGTTGAGTGTCATCCTCTGGCATCTTTCCCACCCACTTAGTCACTCCATAGTGGTGCATTTTCACCTGTGGTCACCCATGTGGTAGTCATATACCAGAGCAGGCTGCCCTCGATCCCTGGAGGAGGATAGCATTCTGTGGGACACTCAGTCCTCTTCTCCCTGGCTTGCTCCCAATGACTCTGGCTTGCTTCTGAACCTGGGTTGGTAACATCATGAGCGGTAGTGCAAAATCCTTTCAAGACCAGACCAGCAGTACTGGAGATAGCGTGCTACATTACTATGAAGGCCATGCAGGTTTCTTTCCCAAGCTTAACTCCTGGTACCTGGCCTGAAGGATTTTGGGGTGCACTGTGGAAGCAAAACACTCAGGTGCCATGGGGAGGGATGAAAGTGACCCTCCATAATGTGTCTCCCTCAACAGGGTTGGAGAGCATAATGGGCATCATAAGTGTCCAGCTACATCCTTCACTCCCCTCAAAGTGTAAAATGATGGGGCAGTCCACATACAAGAGATGAGTGAAGACAACAGAGGGTAAAATGCCTCAGAGGCATGGCATCCTGCCCATCTTCTGAAAGGACCCCAGGTTCTCAGGAAGAAGAGAGAGAGAGAGAGAGAGAGAGAGGAGACCTACTGTAGGGATGAAGTTGAAGGGGCATGATAAAGAGGGAAAAATCAGGGAAGTAATTTAGGATCATTGCTGAGTCAGAGCAGGGGTTCAAGTGAGGACCAACATTTCTGAAATGTCAGCTATGTGCACACTGGTGATATCTGTGTGGCCTCTGCCCCGTACCTGTACAATGAGTCACTGAGGTATAAGACCTTGGATTTGGATTTTGAGTAGCCACTCCAGCTGATTCTTGATTCTTTGTGGATGGACATACGTTGACAAGCTGTGGTGAACTGCTATAATAAGGAAGCTTATGACAATTGGAAAAGCATGTCTAAATCAAAATTAAAGCTACCATATGTTTCAATTGTGTGCTAGTGCCCTGCAATTCCCTGCACTCTGGTGCACTCTTTGTTCAGACATTGTGCTTATTGACATTGCTAGACAAGTGTGAACATGATACTGAGCTCCACAGTAGCTCTGTGTTACATCTGTGGCAGAAACAGACAGCAGGTCATAAACAGCAAAAAGTATGTGGACAAAGGTGGCACTGACTAATAAAGTTTGCTCCACAGAACTGGTGTGGGTGGTCTTCTTTTGCATAATTTTCTAATCTTTGTACTTTTTATTTTGACACAATCCTCCTTGCCATTGTGACACTGTTCTGACCCCTGCCGTACATGTACCAAGCTGCAGGACTGTATGTCAGTTAAGTACAATAGCGCACCCTTGACTTCCCATGCTGTCCATGATTTTCTTGAAGAGCTTGCTTGGTTGTCAGTGAACGTGCCAAGGAAGAAACAGTGTACAACATGCAGTACTGCAACAACACAAATAAACTGAATCTACCCTTGAAGAAAGGTCATGCTAGCATACTGCAGCCTAGCCTTCCTGTTTCAGAAATACAGTATACTGTACCTGTGTTTCAAAGGGGCTTAATGTGGAATACAGGACATGTTCAAAGCGTAGTTTGTGTTTAAGTGAAGTCCTGTGGCACCTGTTTGCATGAAGAACACACTGACAAAGACTTTTAGAGACAAATACTGAAGGTGGCAATGTTTAGAAACCTACATACTGTACTATTTATGGCTTTGTACTGAACGGAAACAAAAAATAATATTCTGAATACTGGCACTATTTAACATTCGGACCAGACACTGAGTACAAATATTTTGTTATTACTTGATCTGTTGGTGAGAGGAGCTATCGGGCTGTCCTTACCCCTGACACTCCCATTTGTATATGTTAATACATCCACTGGAACCACATGTTGCTGTATAGGAGTGGTTTCACGTGCCTTCGGCTGGATTGAGAACAACGAAGCAAAGCTGAGCTGTTCTGGTTCAAGCTGAAGACAAGTGAAACCACTCTAATACAGGAACAAGTAGCAACAGGGGTTGTATTAATATATTATTGATCGAGAGTGATTAATAATATATATCTTTTTTTAAAAACTGTTCCCAGAACGTGCCAGGGGAAAGGAGTGCTCCATCAATCTATAATAATCATCACCTGGCCTTAACTCCCCCACAGCTGCTCCCTAGTATTAATCATGGACACACAGACACACATATACATATATACACACATACACACACACACACAAACACGCACACGCATGCACACACACACACACACAAACACACTCAAACCATGTTTTTAATCAATGCCCACTGTCTAACTCCACCACCACCATTAGCCCCTTACAAAAGGGCAAAACCTACAGCCTGCTTTGAAAGTCAGCATGCCCACTGTGGGGCGTGTAAATTGGCATCAATCTGAACCAGTATTTAGACCCAGGTTAGTCGAGCAGTGCCCTTTGCATGTTGCCTTCTGTTCCTTTAGCTGTAGCAAACCAAGTGGTGGGCAGAGCAGTTATCAGTCATAGAAACATAGAAACATAGACTTTGATGGCAGATAAGGACCGCTTGGACCACCTAGTCTGCGCATTTCCCTACTTATTGGATAAGCTGCAGATCCTAGTTAACCAACAGCCTATTTCTTCCTACCCCCAACAAGAATTGCCTTATGTCTGACCCATGCATTCTTGAATTCTCCCATTGTTTTTGACTCCGCAACCTCCTCAGGAAGGCTGTTCCATACATCCACCACCCTCTCTGTGAAAAAATACTTCCTCACATTGCCCTGAGCCTCCCCCAATCTTCAAATTGTGTCCCCTTGTTCTTGCACATCTCTTTTTCTGAAAGATGCTGCCCTCCTGGACTTTGTTGATTCCCTTGAGGTACTTAAAAATTTCTATCATGTCCCCCCTCTCCCTCCTTTCCTCAAAGGTCTACATATTGAGCTCCTTTAGCCTCTCCTCATATGGCTTCTGTTGCAGACCCTGCACCATTTTAGTTGCCCTCCTCTGGACTGCCTCCATCCTGTCTATGTCCTTGTGGAGATGGGGTCTCCAGAATTGGACACAGTGCTCCAGATGGGTTCTCACCAATTGTCTGTACAGAGGGATAACAACTTCCTGTTTTCTACTGGTGTTGCCTCTCCCTATACATTCCAGTATCCCCCAGCCATCCCTACTGACTTCTCACATTGCTTGCTAACTTTTAGGTCATCTGATATGATTACCCCCAGGTCCCTTTCCATTTTTGTTGTTGTTACTACACCACCCCTCCATTGTGTACTCTTCCCCTGAGTTTTTGTTTCCCAGGTGCATTACTTTGCACTTCTTTGCATTGAATCCAAGCTGCAATACTTCAGACTATTCCTCTAGCCTTGCCAAGTCCCTTCTCATCCTTTCCACCCCCCCCCCCGTGTATCAACCCTGTTTGCAGATCTTTATGTCGTCTGCAAAGAGGCATTCTTTTCCTACCAGTCCCTCTGTAATGTCACTTATAAAGACATTAAAAAGGACCGGATCCAGTACTGAACCTTGTGGTAACCCCCCCTTTCTTCAGAGTGGACTCCATTTACTATTACCTTCTGTGTCCTGATGTCCAGCCAATGTTTTACCCAGGCTACCACTCTGGGACCCACACCCAGGTTTACTAATTTGTTTATTAGTCACAACATCTTTGTAGCTTTCACAGACAATAGGAACACAGAACCATAGAAACACAGATAATGACAACAGAAAAAGTTCCAGAGGCCCCCTTGAGTCTGCCCAGTATCTACCAGTGTGCACCACACTGCTTAATTAATTCTTGGCTTTTTTCAAAAGAAACACACACACACACACACACAGGAACAAGAAGACTATCAAGGCAGGGCCTAAGCTTTGCCCTGGGCTACACTGCTGGTTGTAATGGTTAAGGGGATTAATTAAAATGATGTTGTTGACTTGGGGAGTGCTTTTTTTTATAACCTTTGTCAGTGAGAGGGGATATGATTTCTGTTTAAAACTGTTGGAGGGAGGCAGAATTGGTCGTCTTGGAACTTATGCCCTGGGCACCTTACGTCTGTGCAGGGGATGCTGTGGGTATAGTTTTTTTGTAGCACACCTGCTGCAAACCACAGCACCCAATCAAAATCAAGTATACTGATTAGTTTTAGCATAGGGACGGCAAATAAAAACATATTGTTATTAATCTGTTTAACACCATTGTCCACTTTTCTGTAAAGTTTGTCATGATGTGTAACAGTAGTTGCCTCGTTTCAGTTCTTGTACACTTTTCCACCAAATACATCTTAAAATTTGCTGTTCTCCCAGCTTAGCATGCCTTTGAAATAAAAGAAAACAGCATCCCAAAAGCTGTCTAGTTGGTGTATCACGCATTATCAAGTTGCAGAGCTACTGTTAGGCCTGAACGTCCCTGACTTATGATGAAGCCACAGACAGTACTGGCATAACTTCACATTTTAAATTGTTGTTTTTATATAGTTTGTTTCCTAAATTTCATTCACAATGCTATAATGAAACTGTTACTATAGAGCATCACTGGGTTGGGCAGAAACCTTCACTGCAACATCATGATGTTTACTGCAGTTAATTGCCAAGATACTGCAGAACCAATCAGCAACAGATTAGGGGACCTCAAATGTACAACCACATTAGAGTCTTGAAATTATAAGGCTGTCACTGCTGATTTGAACAATGGCATATAGTCTGACTCACTATCATTTTTCTAGGGATGTTTCTAAGTGATAAACCCCTGGGGACCCTAGGTACAGATTTTTTTTTGTTCTAAAGCTGTTGTACTAGAACTTATAAAGAGGAGCTCCATGAGATTGGATTGTGTGCTCTCTAGGTGAGTTTTCACTCTTGTGGGCAGACGTAGCATTCATAGATGAGTAATAGTCAAAACTGAATATGACATTTAATTTTATTACCAGTATATGTATATCATCCAGAGGCTCCAGTCCTAGGGGCGTGCTGTTTTGTAGCTTCTCTGAAAAGGTTTACCATGTGAACAAGAAACAGCCTCGAGAATTCATTTTAATATACAGTTCCCAACCATCTTGAGATTCACTGAGAGCAGGAAGCAACAATATGTCTTGCCTTCTCGGGAGGAAATGAAAGAATTCATTTCACAGTAAATCCCCACAAGGGGCATCCCTCACACCTGGGTTCCAAGTGGCGCCCAGGGGAGGCCTGAACGAAATTGAAATCCATAGGCTGGAGTGCTGTGTTGCTGTTTAATATAGAGCCGATAATGAATTCACTTTATCATTACTATTATCATGCTCTGTTTTTTGAAGACACTCTTAAAAATTGGTTTACATTGCTTTTTGACAGTGAACCTCACGGTGTATTTGTCTACTTCTTTGGGTTGACTCCTTTTCAGTAGTAATTGGTCCAGGACCACTGTTTATTTAATAAAATGATTCAGGTTAGAACAACATAAAATCTTCTGCCTTTTTCTTGATTGAAATTTTTAAAACTTCAATATGCTACAACATATACCAAAATAAATCTTTAGACGTAGTGTTGACAGCAGTCTCTCTCTTTCTCTCCTCCCCCCCCTTCCCTTTTACAGGACAACCTTGTAAATAGGTCCTCAAGGACCTACTACTACTTTCTCCTTCTCCCTCTTTCCCTCTCTCTCTTTTTTGTCTCCTTTTCTCACCAGATAAAAAAGCCTTAACATGAGGTATAGAAAATACTGAAACCTGATTGGTTATCAACTTCAGATGCCATGTAAACCATGCAGCACAACTCATGTTTCAAAATGTGTTTTCCCAGTACAGCAGTGTATATACACACACACACACACACACACAGTTCCAACCATATTAGGCAGCATCAATCGTACTCAACTTAAAAAATGCCAGCCAAAAAAAAAAAAGGAAGAAGTAGCTAACCATTAAGCCAGCCAGTTCTGTCCATTAATTTTTTCTTTTATTGCCATTTGGGAAAGGGAGGGATTGTACTTTGGCTTACTGGAGTCAGCACCCCACTCCCATCCACTTCCTTATTGTGAGACCTACTGTACCCTCTGTGCCAACATTTTTGGACATACAGTACTGTGTTTGGACAGAACTTCAGTGCTCTGTACTGAAGTGAATGGGGACATATTTTCATATACCTTTGTTGTACTCTAGTGTAGTTGGTTTAAAATCAAAGCCTCTGTTCCAACTAACAACATCTGTATTAATCAGGTGAAGGCTTATTTTTTAAACAAATAGCACTCAAGCACAAAAAATATGAAAATATTCCTCCATTCACTTTGATGGAGAGT
Organism: Neoceratodus forsteri; assembly: GCA_016271365.2. NCBI lineage: Eukaryota > Metazoa > Chordata > Ceratodontiformes > Ceratodontidae > Neoceratodus > Neoceratodus forsteri. The sequence goes on along the minus strand of CM057454.1, from coordinate 1,103,355,735 downwards.
GCTAAACAGTAAACACAGAACTCTGGCATGCAGAGATGGGGTTTACAATTGAGAAGTGGAAAGGAGCGGACTGCTGACTCTGTAGAAGCTAAATATGATCCTTTCCCTTTCAAAACTGGCAATATGAGAAAAAACAAAAGGATAATACTGACTGGCTTACTGGGAGGTAAAGCTAAATGTGCCTTTTTTTGTGTAACCCCTTCCATTGAGGTGCAGTGCAGCACCAAGACGTCAGACCGACCCTGTACTGTAAGGCCTCAGGCAGATGACCAAGGGTCCTAATTTGAACTTTGGGATTGATTTGGGGCAGTGCCTCCAAACTGGGATTGAGCTCCTACCTAAACGCTGGCACCTGAGTGCAGTACTAGGGGGTGCTGTACTGTCAGGGTGTGCTGTCCTTCGAAGAAGACATTAAACCAAGGTCCCTTCTACCTATCCTGGTGATGTCCTGGTGGGTGTCCAAGTGGAAGTAAAAGCACTTTTCGTAAAGAGTACAGGAATTTTTATTTAGGGAAAAAGATACTTTACAATATAACAACTTTAATCAATATAAAGTATAACAGAAATAACACCAAATGTGTCCACAATGAAAAAAAATTAAAGAAAAACATGAAATAGTAATACAGACATACATTTCATGTGTATGGAATAACAAAAAACAAAACAGAAAAACACAAAGGAAAAGCTGGAACTGCCACACCTAGCAGTTACCCACTAATGTCATACAATAGCTACTATGCAATAAACCATGGTCAATGCTTAGTGCTGTGCAGAATTTTCAAATTCCGACAGAATGAAATTCCGTGGAATTTTCAAAATTCCGCTGAAATTCTGCCAAATTTTGCCACAAATGGAATGGCAACATTCTGCAATAGCAAACAGTTGTAGAATTATTTTCCATGGAATATTATTCCACGGATCTCAATATTTTCTGCGGAAATTGTTGCAGAATAATTTTCTGAGGAAAATTGCTTTTCTGCAGAATAATAATCCGTGGATCATAGTAGGTGGAATTCTGCTGAAGAACCAGCGAAATTCCAGCAGAAATTTTGCCAGTGGAATGGCCATTCTGTGCTAATTCCGCTGGTGGAATTCCACATTCTGCACAGCACTAGCAATGCTGCTAGTACTTATTAAAAAGATGGGGTGCAACTATATTCTTTTCTGTCAGATACCTATTTTTCAGCAATGCTTTAATTTGTTGAATATTACTTATGGCTGTGAATTCTTTTTGCTGTAAAGTGAAAGTGCAACTGGCTTGCCAGAGGCAGTATCTACAGGCTGCAAAGGTTAACCTCAATGTGCTAGTATGATATTTCTGAAGTCTAGCAGGTATAACCCCATAATCAATATTTCATATGTAAAAAGGGTTTAATTATTTGTCATTCCAAGTTTCTAAGAATGAAGTCCAAAATTGTTTTGCAAAAGGGCATGAAATAAAGAAATGTTCTTGTGTTTCCAGTTCTGCCCACATGACAGGCAAGGACACATAAGCTCTGCCATGACTTTATGCTTTAGAGAATTGCGAACTCCAAGTTTCACGTGACAAGATAACCAACTGACATTCCACATCTAAAGGAGTATTCTTTTATCAGCTAACTGTGGAAAAACTATATTTGTTTGATTCTTTGAACAAAAAGGTAATTGTGGTGTTGTGTGACACAGCTCTTGTAAAATGACAAAGTAAAACTGCCTTCCTGTTTTGGAAACTATGAGGTTCTGAGTTACTTTCCATTGATGCAATTTTGTTAAAACTGGTTTCATATGAGTTGGTAATTCTGTGTAACCCCCCTGCCATTGCTGGGAGCTTACTAAAGATGCCCTGTAAGGCATCGAGAGCATGCACACACCTGCCGGGGGCTCATGCGCACGTATTATGATTTTGCACCTATCAGGCCCAAGGGTAGTTGTCAGTTAGGGGAAGAGAAGACAGAGTTTGAGAGGAAGAAGTTGTGTGGTAGTTGTGGGGCGACTGGCAGCCCAGCATGTGAAGGCCAGTGAGGCCTGTGGTAGAGGGGGCCATCAGCCCCTCTGCTCAGAGTAAGACAGCAGGAGCATAGTATCACCCACTGGTGGGGCAGGAAAATGGGGAAGTAGCAGCAAAAATAAATTTTCTATGAGGCAGGGCATCTTCTCAGCCAGTGCAGAGAAGATGGTGGTTGCCATAGGGGCCCAGGCATTCAGGTGACAACTGGATCAACTGGAGGGATACGAAGCAGCAGTTCCTATCCTTTGTGTTTCCTGTGTCCACCAGGTAAAGGCTGGTCTAATCTTTGGTATCTCCTGCTATGTGCTTTGAAAGGTAGGCCCCCTCCTCAAGTCCTCCTGCCTTGGTCTGGGTGCAGGGATGCCCTGGTGGCAAGTGCAGACATTGTGGGTAATTGCAAGGTGAATAAGGGTCATTGTGAAAGTGATTATTGCATATTGTTCAGCCACTAGAAGGGAAAGAGGGGGGTTACATGTCCCGGAGGGCTGTGCCCAGGTTAGCTTGACCACTAACAACCCTGACCTCCGGATGGAGGCACCCGTTTCAGTACCCAGGCCCCTTAACCTGCTACTAGCCAAGCAGGCAGGGGTAGTAGCCCTTGAGATAGTGCCACCTAGGGGTTACAAAAGTACCTCACAGGGAGGAACAAGCTGCAGGAAAACACTATTTTTCCGAGGAAGAGATGCTCCAGCACTAGGGGTCATGGGATGAAATTGGAGGGACGGAGGTTGAGAGGTAATGTGAGGAATTTATACTACCAAATGTCAAACCACAAACTCTCGACACCCAGAAGCCCGACACCAACATCTCGACACTCTGAATCCCGACTGCTGAGAATTGTCTGCGGCAGAGGTTTTTACCATGTTTCAGGGGGCTTTCCCCCGCGTAACCCTCTTTTTATTGATTGTTAACTCCACTGCGGGCAATTCTCAACAAACAGGAGTAATTCTTGACAGTCGGGATTACAAGTGCTGAGATGTTGGTGTTGGGCTCCTGGGTGTCAAGATGGTGTGTTTCAGTATCCTATAGTGATACCTGTGAGGAAGTATTTCTTCACAGAAAGGGTAGTGAACAAGTGGAATGTCCTGCCAGAGGAGGTGGGGATGGCTGAAATGATTACAGGATTCAATAATGTATGGAATAGGCATTGGGGGATCCTAGCAGTTGGCGGAAGGGGACAACCCAGCTCAAGAGAAGCTTGAAGAGGCAAAATTACTTGTGCAATTGGGCAGACTAGGTGGGCCAAAGGCCCTTATCTGCTGTCAGTATCTATGTATCTATGACAATATGAAATATATAATTGTGACATACTCTATCATAGCCTTTTTCTTGATCTAATGATGGGATATAACCAGAGTGGGTATTTCAGTTTCCATTTGCTATTAAGTCTCTTAAAAAGGTTAAGTTATAAAAAATAGATCTGTTAGGGATTGCACATGTCTGTATGGGCGTTATCAAAAGTTCTGCAAATGTCGAATGACTTCTGGTTGCACCACGACCAGCATGGCAGCTTACATTTTGCAGAACTCTCATTCCTCATCACATTTCCCCAGAAACAGAACAGATTTACTGATATTCGAGTTTCAAAATCTTTGCTGAAGGGGACTCAATGATTTTGCTCCTAAACAATTATTGGAAATCGGAAAATACCTCGCAAAATGAAGGAAGATCTTCCGGCATCTCTCGAGCATTTCAGACTTCAAGCAGTCGCAGGCCTCTGTGGATTCTGGATCCTGCTCAGATGTTACAGCCACTCCACGATCAAAGCAGAACAGAAATAAAAAAAAAATAAAATTGGATACCATTTATAAGGTGCATTTATTGTTTCGCTCCAAGGTCAAGCAGCTGTATTCCAAGCTCCATCGGGATGTGGTGGCATTGGAGCAGAGGGCCAACGATACTGAATGGCAGTTAATGGCAGTGGAAAATCAGGTCGACGACCTTGAGGAGACAATGAAAGCACTGCAGGATCAGCAGGCACAACTACAAGCCCAACAAGTCGATGCAGAGAATAGGGCTTGATGTAAAAACATTTTAATCTACTGCATTCCGGAGGGATCGGAGGCTCAGGACATAACTGACTTTATTGTAACAGAACTCCAGATATCCCTTGAATTGCCCCAAGATCTCTCCTTGGATATGGAAAGAGTTCACTGGGCCCTTGACCCTAATCTTACTCAGCCCAACACCTGGCCCAGGTCTGTTATTGCCCAGTTTCAAAGTTTTGTGGTGAAAGAAAAGGTTCTGCTTACCACCTGGTGGAAACAGAAGGCTTTTATGGCTAGACAAGGATATTTCTGGACAATGACTATGCCCCTGAGACTATGAGGCATCGCAGAGTTTGTTGATATCCTCCTGGTCTTGATGGAAAAAGGTTATAAATTCTTGACTCCATATTCTGACCACTTAATTGTCCAGCACCCTGGAGGACACAAGGAATTTGCATCGGCGGAGAAAACTCGGCAGGAGTTAACCCAGATCAGCCTGCAGTTTCCTCCTGGGGTCGGGGCTTTCCTTTCCACGGACTCTTGGCCCCTTCGTTGGAACAAGGTTTCTAGCCCTAAAAATGCATGACCACCTCAGGCTCAGTCTGCAATACAAGCTCCTTCCTGCCTTGAATCATTCAGAAGGTCGGGCAGAAATAAAACATGAGGGAGTGATTTGGTACTCTTTTTGAGGGTCTGTCCTTTCTCTCTGCTGACTGAGTTTTGTAGTCAGTGTTTACTTGTCTTTCCCTAACTGTGGCCTGATTTTCAACATGCACACTGCCCACCATGAGGGAACCTTTCCTACTACCATTGGGGAGTTCCGAAAGCTGGCATGTATTATTGGAACTATGGTCCTCGATGGTGAGTGGTTTCTGGACTTTTATGGCTGGATTTGAACTGTTTCAATTAATACTCGAGACAGGACTGACTGCTTTAGAATCTTCAGCAGAGTTAGTGATGCCTTGTTCCATGGAGTGTTCCTTGTTGCAGATTGTTCTTTCTACTGCTACCAGGTCTTTTATTTTGCGACTGAAAGACAACTTTATTTTGAACTTTGTCTATGTTAGTAATGGAATAGTTATTTACAACAGTGTTTTTGTACCTGGGTGAGTTTGACATTCCTCTGATCTGTGTAAACTTATTATATAAGTTTAAAATTGATTAGGCCTAGAAGGCTGAGCGCCCGTGGACTGCTCACCTTCTCCAGGGAGGGAGGGGGCACAAAGTTCGGTACTTGACTGACCCCAGGCGGAGGCCTGGGGTACAGCGAGTGCTTAGCCATTCCAGGAGGGTCGGGCATGCCAGACGTCGGTGGAGCTCCACCTTGATATCAGGGAGCATGGCACACCCAGGAAAGAACAGGGAAGAACACCTCCTTTGCTCCAATTAGACGGAGTGCCAGCACAGACCTCAATGGTCCCCTGCCTGTCCCATGCGGCGGCCCCGACGAACTGACATTAGTTCAGGATGCTTGGGGCCCCACCTCGTCCCTGCCTGGGGGAAATCCAAGGCTACATGGGGGCACCGCCACAGGGCTCTGGGTGTGGAAGGAACCGAGGCAGATGCCAGGTGCTCCGGCTAGCCGTGAGAGCATGAGGCAAGTAGGTATGGAAAATAGTGTTAAAATGTAAAAAAAATTGATTAAGCCCATGTCTTCAGTTATTTTTTTTCAAATTTTTTTTCTTCTAAGAATTGATACTGCAAGGAAAAAGCTCCCCTGCAGATCAGAGGCCTCTGCAATTTAACATGCCACAACCGGTTGGTGGATTAGATGGAAAAGGGAAGCTAATATAATGTTTATACTTTGTAGCAGTGGTCGACACAAGGGATGGAGGGGCATTGTCAATGTTTGGTTGCAGTATGTCCCCCTTTCCATTTTTATGTTTGCTTGCACGCATGTGCAAGAAACATAGTGCCATCATACGAGTTTTCCAGAGGTGTGTCAGCCTCTTCCAATTCAGTCGGTGTATTTGCAGGTGCGGTCGCAGAGTGCCAATCACTGCTCCAGCTGTCTATAACAGCTGAAAAATGCAGTGGCATACAGTGGAAAGGGAGAGCTCCACTTGAGTGAGCAGAGCTCTCCCCCCCCAACGCACACACACGCATGCACGCACGCACACTGCGTGCTCATGCATCTTCCCCATCCCCGAGCACGGTGCAGCCAGGGGTGCCCAATCCCCGTCGGCTCTGTGCCCCCAAAGCATCCAGGTGCCACGCTGGGGCCCACCCCAGCATGGCAGAATGATATTATGGCCAACGAGGGTGCCTAATCCCCGTCAGCTCCACTGTCTCCCTCCCGAGTACAGGGTGCCATGCTGGGAGCCCACTCCAGCATAGCAACAGAATGCCATGGCCGGCAGGGGTGCCCAATCCCGTCGGCTCACGCCCCTCAGCCATCCTTCTGCCATGCTGAGAGCCCACCCCAGCATGGCAGATATCCCACATCGTTTTTCAACAAAAAAAAAACTGTAAAGAAAAAAGCGGTCCCTCACAGTCTCCCTGCCCCACCAACCCGCACTCACCCACTGCGCACCCTGCCTCCCCACACCCCTCACCCCATACTTACCTCAGAAGTCTGGCGACGATCTTCAGTGGACTGGGAACACGTCTGCACTCTTCAAAGCCGACCATGAACTGAGGAAATGCCGGTAAGCTGTATAATGGGATAGATAGGGTTTTTTCAACTTTGTTGCATATCTCAGGCATTTCTTGGAATTTTTGCACCAAATTTTTTGGGACCCCTCCTCATGAATTCTTGCATTGCCATGGTGTTACTCGGGCCCGAAGGGTAATTTTGCAGCCACTGTGCAAAATCACCTTTCCAGAATGATTAACGAAACGACAATGCCAGTGTTCATAAGGTGGGCTCTCAAAAAGCCTATTTTGAAAATTTGGTGGAAAAATTCTTAAAAATAACTGTTTTACGAGCGTGTGTTGTGCAGTTCCTATGCACGCTCGTAAGTTCGCGAATTTTCAATATTTTCATTCCAGATTTTCAACATTGCCATTTTACCACACCTTCTTATGAGCAGTACAGCTGTCATTTTCACATTTCACCCAAATGTGTTTCACTACATGTAGCACACAATGGCGCGGTCGATTGTGAAATCGATGTCTGGACACATTAAGAAAATCACAGTGACACTGTTCATGAGCAGAGGTCTTAAATGGCTATGTTGAAAATTTCGGTGAAAAAAATTTCTAAATGACTTTACGAAAGGCATGCCAGCAGTTCCTTTACGACAGCTCGTAAGTTTGCAAAATTCCATATTTTCACTCCAGATTTTCAACACTGCCATTTTACCACACCTCCTTATGAGCAGTACAGCTGTCATTTTCACATCTCACCCAAAACGTGTTTCCGCCCATGCAATTGCACAATGGCACAGTGGTGTGCGAGAAATCAATGTCGGGACACATTAAGAAAATCACAGTGACACTGTTCATGAGCAGAGGTCTTAAAATGGCTATTTTGAAATTTGGTGAAAAATTCCTAAAATGACTGTTTACTGACGTGTGTTGCAGAGTTCTATACTGCGCTAAGTTAGTTCAAATTTTCACTCCAGATTTTCAACTTTGCCATTTTACCACACCTCCTTATGAGCAGTACAGCTGTCATTTTTACATCTCGCCCTAGCGTGTTTCTGCCCATGTAGCGCTGTCGAAATTGATGCGTGAAATCAATAGTATGGACACATTAAGAAAATCAGTGACACTGATCATGAGCAGAGGTGTTAAAATGGCTATGTTGAAAATTTGATGAAAAATTCCCAAAATGACTGTTTTAGGAGCGCACGTTCGCAGTTCCTACTCACGCTGGCAAGTTTGCGAATTTGTAATTTTGACACCAGATTTTCAACAGTGCCATTTTACCACACTTCCTTATGAGCAGTGCAGCTACCATTTTCACATCTCGCCTAAATGTGTTTCCTCACATGGTAGCGCACAATGGTACAGTCGGTGTGCAAAACAATGTTTGGGACAGATTAAGAAAATCACAGTGACACTGGTCATGAGCAGAGGGTCTTAAATGGCTATGTTGAAAATTTGGTGACAAAACTCCATAAAATGACTGTTATGAGTGAGCATTGCGCAGTTTCCATGCACCTCGTGGGTTCAGAATTTGTGATATTTTTAGTCAGATTTTCACCAGTGGCATTTTCCACCTCCTTATGAACAGTACAGCTGTCATTTTCCACAACATGGCCGAAATGTGTTTCCACACTTTCAGTGCAGAGATCGTGGTCGCTGCTGGAAATCATTGTTCGGGACAGATAAAGAAAATCACACTGACACTGTTCATGATCAGAGGTTCCAAAATGCCTGTGTTAACAATCTACTGTAAAAAATCCCAAACTAGTTACATTACGAGTGTGCGTTGCACAGTTTCTATACCTTCATTGACTTCACCATTTTTTAAGATTTTCGCAGCAGATTTTCAACATTGGCATTTTTTTACACCTCCCCATGCCATGAACAGTACCGCTGTCATTTTTCACATCCTGTTCGGAATGTGTTTGCACCTGTGGTGCCAAATGCCATAGTCGCTGTGCAAAAGCAGTTTTGTGGCTAACAAACTGATATTGCCACTGTTCATGAGGTGGGGACCACAAAAACCATGTTGAAAATTTGGTGAAAATACCAGCGAATGATGGCCGTTATGGTCGGAAACCCTAACGCCACCCAGTAAGTATGACAGGCATCAGGGGTGTGACTTGGGATTCTTGCCTGTCATGCTCATACTATTCCACCCCCACCACACCTACACAGCCAGTGAGAGGCATCAAGGTGTGCCTCGGACTCATCGGGCCCAAACTTCACCCCATTTCCTCCTGCTACCACACCCATCTCACCGTATTTCCTGATGAGAAATGGTGCATAAGGGCCAAGACCCCAAGGCACACCATGACACTTGTCAGTGTCTGCAGGGTAGGGTGGTAAATGGCATGGTCGTTATGCCTGACGACCCAAAGGCACACCCCAATGCCTGTCACTCTCTGCAGGGTGGTGGTGGGGTTGGCTTCAGTTCAATACTTCGCTGCCATTCCTATTATGCAGCTCTGTAACTTCTACACTACCAATGCTAGTGCCAGCAAGCAAACATTCGCCATTGACAAATGCTTGTTTTTAATGTGCTCTGCACTTGTTTTTTTTTTTTCCTTACCTATTTTAGAGGGTGAATTTAACCCTCTGGAGGACCTTGACGATTTTTCCTCAGCTTTCCTCCTGTGCTCAGCTTTGTTTACAATCCCGAGCTCATAAGGAGATCTAAATCAATCTCCCCTACCTTGGAAGTTCACTCGGTATCACCCAGATTTATGGCTCATTGCTATCAAAGTCTTTTATCTCATTCTGTTCGCAACATACAGTACTAGGGGTATCTCTTCTTGTGTATAGTTTGATGAGCAGGAGGGGGCTGGTTGAGTGCCACCCTGTTCTTTTTGATATTGCCCTGTTGGCATTTTTTTCTATATTGTTTACAAACCTTTTTACAGTTCATTGTGTTCCATTTGTATTACAAGTTAGCACACAGAGTAGATTGAATTTTTACACTAGGTGGTATAACATGCTAACCCTTACAGTGAGGTTGGAGATGTCAGGTCTCTTTAGGAAGGGGGAACTGGTTCTGATGACAGGCATTATGGTGACCTGACTATGAAGAACGATTAAGTTTCATAGATATGTTTTGATTAATTTATATGAGGCCATTAAGCCTTCTATGGTATGAAACTCAGATCAATAACAGGGTATCCATAGCATATCATTTTAATTTATAATGGCTCTCTCATTGGTAAAGCTCCTATCATTTAATATTAACGGGATGAATAACCCAGTAAAGCAGTCTAAGGTATTTCAGTATTTGAAGAAACATAACCCTGATATTATTGATTTGCAAGAGACTTATCTGACGCCAACAGAGAATCAGAAACTTTCTTGGGGGGTATTGGGTCTTTGCCTCCTCCTATTTACAGGCAAGCGCAGGGGCACTGTAATTTTGATCCCTTCATTGACTCCCCTAGCAGTTCACTGAGAGTATGTGGATCCCTCTGGCTGCTTTGTGATTTTGTCTGGGCACTTAGGCAGCTACATGGGAGACCAGTAATGCTGGCAAATGTGATTTTTTTCCCTCCGCTCGCTCCCCCCATCAAGTTCTGTAAGTTTTTTTAACAAACGTTTAGAGATGCTTCATGGGTGTTTACTTATGGGGGATATAAATTTAACACTAACTCCACTGTTGGATTCTTCTGCCCCTGCAAAGCATGGAATCTCTCCTTCCCAGAAGTTTTTTCAAACCCAACAAAACACCCTGGGTTTAACTAATGTGTGGAGATTTTTTTCCCCCAACACTAGGGCATACACATATTACCCCCCACCTCCCACCCCCAGTTTTATACTAGCTCTCATTTGGATTATTTTTTTGTTACCCAAGAACATACAGATTTGCTTCATGATATTGCTGTTTGCCTGTGTTTTCTCTCAGATCATTCTCCATTGCTTTTTTTGTTATTATTTATGCACCTACTCACTGTCCTAGCTTGGGAGGGAGCCCCCAGTCCTGTACCCCGATGCCAATTGATACCCCCAGGGCCGGTGGGGCTCACCCAAGCCCCCCAAAGACTGAATTCAATGTGGCCGGTGCCATGGCTATTTGGGGTGGGACCTGCAAGGCACCCTCCATCGTCCAGCAGGAGCATGATTTTCTCTTCCAATTTACACCCCCTCAGAGGCGGAGCATGCAATGATGCCAGCGTTGGCAGTGCACACACTCCTGTGCATGTCTTGACAGGTGTCTGCCCCACCTCTGCCCCCCATGTTGACAGTGTCTATGTGCCACCCCCAGCCTCCTCTAGGGGCCAGGCATGCACTGACCACTGACTGCCCCCCCCGGAGAAGGAGAGCAGTCCATGGGACACTTGATCCTTCTCCTCCCCTGCTGATTCCTGATGGCCTGCATTTATTCCTGAACATGGTTCACCGGTGTGGCACTAGGTATGGCGTCCAGTGCCTCAGCCCTTGGCACCTCCATTGCTTTTGAAGTAGGACCTCAGTTGCCCTCTTCAAGTGTCACACCGGCATCTTAACTTGTCCGTTTTGTGGGACGAACATTTAAAGAAATTTATTATCTCTCAGATACCGCAGATTTTGGCAGATAATTCCACTTCAAATACATCCTTATCATAATGTGGGACACATTAAAAGTGGTAATTAGAGGTGATATAATAGCTTATGCCACCTATAAAAGAAAACAACGTGAGGCTACCTATGATCAATATAATAAGGAACTATAGCACCTTCAACAAGCCCCTGATTCCCATACAACAGAGAATTAAACCTGTATATGTCAATTAAAGGCACATTTGCAAAAGATTTTAGATGAAAAGGTCTGGCAAGCATTATTTTATCTTAAGAAATATAGATACGAGGGCAGACCAAAGGGTGCCGGACATCTGGCAAGGAGGTTCAGGGGGAAAAGGTGGCTTCCTGTATTTCACAACTTTATTCTTCTCCCCAGGGCTTGGTGATTTTTTTGACCGCTGATATTTTTGGGATATTTCAGACTTATTATGCCCAGCTTTATGTGGCACTGACATCACCACATAACCATTGTATTACTCAGTTCTTTTCTCAAATCTCCCTCCCTGATATGTCTCAAGAGCACTGAGACTCCCTGTTAGCCCCTATTACGACAGAAGAATTGAAATTAGTGATCTCCAGTACTAAAATGTTTAAATGTCCTGGTCCTGATGGTTTGCCATCAGAATGGTATACATCTTTCTTGAAACAATTGGCCCCTTTCTTGCTTGCCACTTGTCGGGAGGTATAGGACGGTCGCACTTCTCCCCCCCTTCCTGTGCCTACGTGACACTATCCCCAATTCTAAAACTGGACAGAGTTCCTAAATTACCCTTGTCCTACATGCCTGTCTCCATATTGAATATGGACTACAAAATATTTATGTCCATCTGGACCCATCACTTTGAGCAGATACTCTTGTCAATTGTACACCCTGAGCAATTGGGGTTTATCCGTTTTAAAAGAGATGTCAGACACTATTCGTAGAACTATACATCTGATGGACCATATTAACCAAAGAACAATCCTGGTGGCCTTGATCAGCTTAGATGCTGACAAGGCCTTCAATCTGGTGTCATGGCCTTTCCTTTGGGAAACTCTATGTCAATTCAGCTTCCCGGATGACTTTATCCATTGTTTAATGAGTATATATTTGACACTGAAAGCATTTATTCGAACCAACAGCCAACTTCCCCCCCATCCCACTGACCAGAGGTATTGTCAAGGTTCTCCCCTTTCCCCCCATCTCTTTGCTTTATACTGTACATTGAACCCTTGGCAATGCTATTAGGGATTCTGAGGGCATAGAAGGAATTCCATTGGGAAGGCGAGACTTTAAAGTTTCCCTATATGCTGATGACATATTACTGATGCTCTTTGACCCCCAAAACTCTGTCCTGGCAGTATTTGCATTACTACAGTTGTACACGGCACTCTCTGGTTACATAATAAATGTGCAAAAGATGGAGGTGTTCGAGCTAAACTTCTGTCCCTCGCCAGAATTTAAGAATTTGTTTCCTTCGTGTTGGGGGTGCTGTGAGATAAAATATCTTGGGGTGTATTTTAATCCGCAATCTGATTCATCTACTGAAGAACTAAATAATTACATCCCCTTGACGCAATCGATTGAGAGGGATTTGAGCAGTTGGTCACCCTTCCATTTAAATATTTTTTTCAAGGGTTGATGCCATACGTATGACAATACTACCTAAATTACTTTATCTATTCCAAACTCTTCCAGTGACCCCTGCCCAATTCTGTTTCATATCCTGAATAGATCTTTATCTAGATTTGTCTGCGCTGGACGTCATCCTTGGGTCCGCTGGACAATTTTACAGTTGCCAGTAGATAAGAGAGGCCTACATCTCCCAAACTCATAAGAATATTATTCAGCAGTGCTCTCAAAACTATTCTGTTATCGCTGAATACAGCATATGAGACAGCTTGGAAATACATAGCGTTTATTTTAAATGACACGTTTGATATAGGTCAGATTAGTTTTGTGCAATTGGCTTCTCTCCTAGACTTTAAGATTTTTGCTTTTGGCACTTGAGAAGATACTCTCCAAAGTTGGTATAAACTTAGAGTTCATCCAACACTAGCATTCCCTTTCTATTTCGTTAGGCTGTTAAAATCTGAGGCTGATTTTAAACCAACCTGCCTGGACCTTACTTTTCAAAACTGGTACCAGGTTGGTCTTTCCTACATATTCCAGTTTCTAGATGCTTCGGGAGTGGTCCCGTTCACTCATTTACAAACAACTTATCAGCTTACAAGAAAAGACTATTTTTGGTATTTACAGGTAGGGACCTTTTTACTTCAAAAAGACCCTCCTTTGACCTCTCTCCCTAATCCACCTATCCAATTGCTCAAACTCCTGATGGAGGCATTAAATGGTACACTTCATGCACATTTGGTTGACATTCCTTACAAAGCTCTTTGGGATACTTGGACTGAAAATACTCAGTCCACCCTTAGGGCTTGAAATGAAGAACTCTGGGTACATATTACTTATCAGAAATGGCTTGCCCCTATTGTCCCTTCAATGAGAATTTCACAGGCTCCGTACTGGAAGGAATTTATCTGGAAGAGTCGCATTAGGTTTTTCATACTCCTGCTAAACTACTTAAGTACTTACCATCCAAATATGGAGGATGTTTGTGGTTATGTGGGGAATCTAGGGCAAATTGTGTTCATTTTTTTGGGCTAAGTAATTTTTTGCGGGAAGTGGATGCTGGTTTGCAGCAGTTCATATCCCCAGATTTGAGCTTATCCCTTCAACTTGTTCTTTAATATATTGGATTAAACAGTGAGATTCCACCTTCCACCAGCATGCTCTATTTGTACACAGCTGCAGCTAAGGAAGCCATTACACGGAAGTGGCATAACCCAGTTCCCCCTACGCTTGTACAATGGCAAAGTACTGTGAATGAAATCTACTTTCTAGAGTGCATGATAGCATGCCAGCAAGGCACTACAACTAAGTTTGAATTAAAATGAAGACCCTGGGTGTTTTACATATCACCTCTGGATGATTCTCTTGTACCATGTGGGTTATTGTTTCCCCTTTTTTCTTTAACCTTATTTAATTTTCTTTCCACAGTCCCCTGCCATATATTAGGTAGTTAATTACTGATGGAATATGTCATGCAGTTTAAAATGTAATAGACCTGCTTCTGTTATCCATTTTAAAAATAAGTTATTAGTTTTTTATTTGGGCATTACTGGACTACTGAGAAGAGTTTTGTGTTACTATGTAAATGTATAGCTCTTTGCTTGTTTCTTAATAAATAGAGTTTAAAAAAAAAAGTTCTGCAAGTGTCATTGATCTACCATCTTGAATGCTAGCAAGTATTTTATAATCCACGTTGAGGAGACTTATCAGTCTCCAGTTTTTAATACCAGATTTATCTCATTTTTATGTTCATCGTGCATGCAAGCACAGATGAACATGTTGATATGAGAGTTGCTAGAGAGAGGTGTGAAAGGTGCCAGCCCAATGGCCAGCAGTGCTGCGGGGGCTGGTCTGTGGCCGACAAATCAGCAGGCAGTGTTCTGGTGACACTGGTTTGCCGAGGGGCGCATCTTGGCAAACATTTCAAAGGACAGAGCCAATGCTGCGTGCAGCTCTGTCCTTTGAAATGTGATCCCTTCAGCTGTGGCTTAGTGCGTCTTTCCTTGTTAAAAAATGTCCCCTTTCCCAGCTGCCACTTACTGTGTTTTTCCTGGTTAAACAATTTCCTCTTTCCCTTTATGACACTGGGATGGCCACACCCGGTGTCAGATGTGCCCACCCAACCCGTCTATATCTCTAGCCAACATTGGGGTGCCCAATCCCCTTGTTGGCATCCCCCTTCCTCACCAATATTGTGGCACACTGGGAGCCCACCCCTGTGTGCCTAAATTTATATTTATTTTTTTTAACTGTAAATGAAGAAAAACTTCCTTTGCAGTCTTTTTTTTAACTGTAAAAATGAAAATGTCCGTTGTCTCCCCATCCCCTCCCCATCCCGCCCTCCTCTGTGCATCCACCTCCTGCACCACTCCTTACCCATACTTACCCTCTGAGGTCGGCGGGCACGATTTTCTGTGGAGCGGGACATGTCTGCACTCTTCAAAGCCGACCGGCAAACTGAAAGAATGAAAGGTAAGCCATGTAATGGGACTCAATTGGGGTTTCAACTTAGGTTGATATAGCAGTCATTATTAGGAATTTTGGCCCCAAATTTTC
Source organism: Neoceratodus forsteri (assembly GCA_016271365.2). Classification (NCBI taxonomy): domain Eukaryota; kingdom Metazoa; phylum Chordata; order Ceratodontiformes; family Ceratodontidae; genus Neoceratodus; species Neoceratodus forsteri. Next base: position 1,103,340,455 of record CM057454.1, on the reverse strand, counting down.
AACATGGAGTTCTTGGGACCTCACCTCATGAACCTGTCACTGTTATTTCATTCCTCGGTCCCAAAAGGTGATTTTGTGGTCGCTACGCTGAATCACCTTGTGGGACAAAGTAACAAAACAACAGTGCCACTGTTCATGAGGTGGGGTACCAAAAAGCCCATGTTGCAAATTTGGTGAAAAAATTCCAAAAAATTACTGCATTATGAGCATGCATTGCACAGTTTCTATGCACACTCGTATCTTCACCAATTTTTAATATTTTCACCCCAGATTTTCAACACTGCCATTTTTTCACATCTCCTTATGAACAGTACAGCTGTCATTTTTCACATCCTGCCTGAAATGTGTTTTCGCACCAGTTGTGCAGAATGGCATGGTTTCTGTTCAAAATCAACTTTAGGGATGTAGTGACCAAATCGCAGTGCCACCGTCCACGAGAGGAGGTCCCAAAAAGCCCATGTTGAAAATTTGGTTAACAGATTCCAAAAAATGACCATGTTATGGGTGTGTGTTGCAGTTTCTATGCACGCTTGTAACTTTGCATATTTTCACTCCAGATTTTCAGCATTGCCATTTTTTCACACCTCCTCATGAACAGCATAACTGTCAGTTTTCACACACTGCTCAAAATGTGTTTTAGCACCTGTTGCTCCGAATGGAGCAGTTGCTGCACGAAATCACCTTCTGGGATTGAGTAACGAAATGCTAGTTCCACTTTTCATGAGGTGGTGTCCCAAAAAGCCCATGTTGAAAATTTGGAGTGAAAATACTAACAAACATCTGGGCATAAAGGTTTCAAACTGTAATACCCCACCACCATCTTGTAGAGAATGACAGGTGTCGGGCATGTGCCTTGGGATCATCGGCAGTAATGCTCACATCATTCCAACCCCACGCTGCAGCCAGTGACAGGTATCAGGGTGTGTCTTGGAGTCTTTGGCCCAAATGTTCACCCCATTCTCCTATACTGCACCCATCTCAGCTTATTTCATTATGGAATAGGGTGAACATTAGGGCCGAAGACCTCAAAGTACACCATGATGCCTGTCACTGTCTGTAGGGTGGGGGTGGAATGGCATGAGCATTACAGCTGATGACCCGAAGGGACACTCCCAATGCCTGTCAGTCTCTGCAGGTTGGGGGTGGGGCATTAGGGTTGGAAACCCTAATGCTTCATTAAGGAAGTAAATCAGGGAAGGAACGTGTGATGTCACCTACCTTGATTTCAGCAAAGCCTTCAAAAACGTCCAATATAGAAGGCTGATTAACAAGATAAGTAGTCTAGCAACGAGGCACAAATGCTTGTTGTTTATCCTAAAAAAAAAAAAAAATTCCATTATTGTCTGCTGTGTAACACCCCTTCCCTAAACAGTATACAGACACTGGGGGTGCCCAATCCCCCAGTGTCCTCATCTGTTCAACAAACTCCCTGAAAAAAGAAAACTGTCCCTCATCATTTTTTTCCCTGTAAAAAAAGGAAAACGTCTATCGTTGTCCATTCTGCTGTTACCCAACCACTTACCCTCCCACTCAGGACCCACCACCCCACACCCTCTGTACCCCATACTTATCCACTAGAGGGCTGTCGCCGTAATCTACCTTGGAACGCAGGTACTTCTTCACTCTTCAAAGCCCAACCATGAACTGAGGTAAGCGCTTCAATGTATTTCAATAGAGTTTTCAACTTAGTGGCATTACTTGGCCATGAGGCTGAACCCTAGCAAGACAAACTGGGCAGCAGGGACACACAGGGCAGGCCAGGAAAGGGCACCTGGAACTCACAGGCTCAGGGGAAGGTGTGGGGAGCCACAGTGCAGAAGGGGGAAGTGCTTGCCACACAGCAGTGAGGCCAGCACAGTCAGGTGTTCCCGGTGCAGGGGAAGTAGCAGCCAGGACAGTGGGGGGAATACAGAAACAGCTGCCGGGGGGGGTGAACACAAGCCAGGGACATGGCCAGTGCCACCATCCAGAAGGAGGCAGTAATGAGGGTGGTGAGAAGGTGGACAGCAGGGGGGCGTGGCCGTGGAAGGGCCCGTCGGTGGTATTCCCCAATAGGCAGTACCAAGCCCGCATCAGCTTTGAGCTATATAGTGATACGGAGATTGTGGGCCGGTACTGCCTGAATTGGGCAATTCTGAGGTGGCTCTGTGAGCTGTGCAGTGATGTGATGCAGGCATCCACACAACGGAGCCATGCTCTGTCAGTGGAGATGAAAGTGACAGCTTGCATGTGCTTGCTAACCACGGGTACCTTCCAGAGACCAACTGGGAACACCACAGGCATAACCCAGTCGGCCACGTCACGCCACCTCACCCAATTCCTCAGCGCATTGCTGCCACATGCTGCAGAGTACATCCATTTCCCCAGCACACCGGCGGAGCGCACAGCAAACATATAGGAGTTCCACAGGGTAGCACGTATGCCTGGCGTGCTAGGGGCAATAGACTGCACCCATGTGGCCATCCGCACACCACCTGGCCTCGAGGGGACTGCATATATAAATCACAAGGGCTATGCCAGCATCAACTGCCAGGTGGTGTGTGATGCCAGGAGGGTGCATAATCAATGTCTGTGCCACGCACCCTGGGGGAGCACATGATGCCTTCATCTGGCACCAGTCGGCACTGTGCCACAGATTCAAGAGTGGGGATATCCCCACTGGCCACCTAGTGGGTGAGTATGCAAACCTCACAGACAATCATAGGGCCTTGGGGGGCATGGTCAAAGGTGACATGGGTAGTGGTCTACATGGCCCGGGGCATGGCAATGCTGATCACCAAACTAACCTCCATCCTCTACACACAGGTGACAGTGGATACCCACTCCGGCCCTGGCTGCTGACACCCTACCGGCGTCCCGTGTCCTCATCGCAGCAACGCTACAATGAGGCACACACCACCACACATGTCATCGAGTGGGTGTTCAGGATGCTGAAGGCATGTTTCCGTTGCCTGGACACCTCCAGCAGTGCCCTACAGTACAGCCCCTCAAAGGCCTGTGGGCTATTCCTGGCCTGTTGCATCCTGCACAACATGGCCAACAAATGTGGGATAGCCGTACAGGTCAAAGAGGGGGACAGTGATAGGGATGACGAGGACACTGGTGACAATGGTGATGGGCAGCCCCCCCTTGGGCGACGGGACCCCCGACTGCTCGGGCTAGCACAGCTGTACCGGGACACCATCACGGAGGAGCACTTCAGCCAACCCAGGTAAGTCATGGGGCCATGTGCAACCAACAGTGGCTAAGGCACAACCCACAAACACGCATGGACACACACCAGGGGTGCATGCCATCAAGGGAGCTGGCTGGGCATGGAACCACACAGACAACCAGGGATGGGTGAGGTCTAACATGCCACACGGACACACACAATGCACCAGACATGCACAAAGGGTAGGAGGCATACCAACCCAGAACTCCACCCCTAGCCACACACATGTCCACAGACCACCACGCCCACTGTCTGTCATTGTGCGTGTGTCAGATGCTGAGCACCATTGCACATTGGTGTACAGCGCAATGCAGGTATCATCATGCACACGCAACTGCGGATAGCAGCCGGGAGGGTGTGCAGATGGACTGTGTCCGCTTGCAGGGCCGGGTACCCACCCATGCATTGCCCGCTGAATGGCACAATGCACACAGGGCAGCACCAGACAGTAACCGCATTGGGAGACAGGTCAGTCACATGCCACAGTGCCCCGGCTGCCATGGATGCATGGGCGGCCCCGCCGAGACCCGCCAGCACTGACAGGCTGACCACTGGCCTCATGGGGTGGCACCGATGGTCCCCCAAGGGTTCCACTGCGTGAACGCGACCGTACTCGCGCAGGGGTCTGCAGCACACCAAACATGCCTGCACCAGGCGTGCTCGAGATGCCCACAGCTGAACCCGGTGTCGACAAGGATGGTGTTGAACGACGCCAGGAATGGGGGGTGGACAGTGCACTGTGTGGTGTCTGCGACACATGGGCAAGTAACTGTGCTCCCATTGTGGCCATGACAGCAGTGAATGCCTGTGTCTGCCTGTCAGTGGCAGCGGTCACATCCTCCCACAACCAGTCCATCCCTGCCAGGATCAGAGCGGTGTCTCTGCTGCGACGCTCCTCTGCCCACTCCAGAGTCACACGCAGTGCATCCATCGATGTCGCAAGCCGCATCTGCTGGTTGACTGATGCTTGCAGCATGCCAGTGTGCTCATCCAAGAGGTCATCTTCCTCCTCGGCATCCTGTCCCCTCAGGGTGTGCATGGCCCTGATGCTCAGCACCCCTTGAGGGTGGGTGCTGCACACCAGGACCAGGTCTGGGCATGTCCATAGGCGGTGCACTGACACTGTACCCCCAAGCCCATTGGCCGACTGCTGATGCTGCCCCTCTGACTGCCACTCCCCATGGCTCACTGGTGCCACCGCAGTGGCCGCAATAGTCCCACTGTCCTGTACACACACCAGTGCTGCCCCACTGGTGCTGACAGGCACAGGCTGGGACTGTGATGACACACAGCCCTCCACGGCGGCACCACCCACAGCCATGGCCGCGATGTTACCTGCTGTGTGACCATCCCGTGGCACACATGTGTCACTGCCCATGGCGTTAGCGACATTATCATCAGTGACGGATCCGGCACCAGCCCAAGTCACTGCATGCTGGCATCCGTGGATGCTGGCACACTGGGAAATGGGCAGGGCCTCCTCCCACACCTGTTACAACAACATCAGTATGGACAGCCAGGTGGGCCCACTGTCGCACTGAGCCACGTATACCTGTGGAGGTGGATGGGCCCTCCTCCATCTCCATCTGACTGGCCTCAGTGGACAGGCCCACCACCACTGACCCATGCAGATGCTCAGGATCTGTAAGGGAAAACAAAGTCGCGTTACTGCATGTGACCTACCCTGCCCCCCAATAGGCAGACCATGACCTACCATGCAGTGACGGGCTACCACCTGTCTGGAAGCCACCACCCGGACCACCCTCAATGGCACAGTGCTGCATGCTGCCAGCAACCATCTCCTCCTGTGGGGTCAGGTGTAGCACCCCCGGCTGTCCCCCACCTGTCGCAGCTTGTGCTGCCCTGATGGCAGCCACCTTCTCCTTTATCCTTCTCCTGTCTATGCCCATCTTCTTCTTGCATTCCTGCATGGAGTGCTGGTGGCTACCATGCAGGTTCACTGCACGCGCCACGTCCTCCCATACAGCAACACGGGCCTGTGGTGTTCCCTGCCATCCGCTGAGAAGCGGCTCCTGATCCAGGTAGGCCTCAAACAGGGCATCCATCTTGGCCTTGGTGAAATTAGGCGTCCTCCTCCTCCCACCACTCTGTTCCTTCTCTCCCACAACTCGCTGGGTCATGATTTAGCCTGTGAGAATGAAAGTTGTTACCTGTGACTGTGCAGTCCCATGCATGTCCCAAAATCCACAGTCCACACTCCCAAACAGCATGCAACTCACCAATAGACTGCAGTAACCAACTATGGCCAGTGCAGCCCAATGTCACACTTTTATAGCGCAACCCATGCAAATGAGGCAAGGCACAACTTTAAGTGGATGCAAATTGCAGTGCCGCGCCATTGAATGACTGATTAGCTGATTTGCATATGATGGCTGAATATCACGCTGTTGCGCTTTGTGCACAATTGTGTTGAGCGTGCTGCTGAGCCAAGTCGCGGTTCTGTGACATGTGCAGTACACACTAACTGCACATGCCGGGTTCTGATGCAGCGTCTCCATGCTGGCGGATGTGCTGTACAGGAGGCAATGCAGGGCACGGCCACCATTGTGCCAGTGGCACTACAGCGATGTTCACCTATATGGTGCTGTGGCATTGGAGCATCGTAGGTGCACTGGGGCAACAGCGCGGTAGGCCGCTACTGGAGGTAGCACACAGGCACCCAATCGCGCTACACGCATTGGGTTCAAATTGCGCTGTGCCTGTCCATGCGCCAGAGACCCTTGGCCCTGTGCCCAACCTTTGCCCCCTAGGCGCCATGCGTCCGCCATGGGTGCACCACTGTCGTGCTGTTTGGTGACAGCATGATAGGGAATGGCAGCGCTGTACCACGCAGCATCTGCATGTGGTGGAACTGTGCTGCAGAGTGCTATTTTGAACCTACTGAGCAACAGAGGAGGCGTGGAGGAGAGCTGCCCAGTGGAGCCAGATCGAGATGGCAAACCTGGTTGCCATTGTTGAGCCACTTTATGGCCCACTGTTTGGGGAGGCACTCCTGGACAGGTCCAGGAGCCAGGTGTGGCAGGAGGTGGCCGACACCCTGGAGGAGACCACAGGAATGGGGCGGACGGTGGAGCAGTGCCACCACAGGTATGGGGACCTGAGGTGGAGGGGCCAGACCTGCTTGCCAGGAGGGGCATGGTGCTACGGACAGGTAGGTGTGATGTCCACACACTTATCTTCCATATGGGTATCATGGTTGTATGTGTCCAGAACATGGGGGAGGGACCATCCGGTGTTGGCTGTGGTGGTGTTATCAGGGTGTGGGGTGGATGGGTCTGGCTGGGTGGGATTGCACACACATGGGGGTAGGGGACTTTGCTACAGGATTGTACTGATGTTCCTCTCTCCATGTTTGCACCACAGGGCCAGAAGAGAGACGGCTGGCCAGGGAGCAGAGGTGCCAGCAGGAAGACAGGGCCATTAGGATGGGTGAAGGTCCACAGCACCAGAGGGACTGGCCTGATGATGGTGAGTGCCATACTTCCATGATTACTATTGCATGCTGTGCAACAGGGTGGGCAGCGGGGCATGGCCACCATCCATTGACATCACTGCCATGCACACAACTTGTTACAGTCAGCACTGTCCAGTGGCACTGCATGTCTGGGAGTGTGTCAATGGTGGTCCATGCGTGCACCGGGTACATGGCTGTGCCACTGCCTTTGCACCACATAGCCATGTCACTAAACAGCCATGGTGGTGCTGTGCAGAACTTGGCCGGTGGGTATGTGCAGCGGTCTGCATGGCCGTATGTGCCTGGGTGGGCAGGTCTTGTGGATGTGATCACTGTGGGTGGTCACACACCATCATAGAGGCATGTCCCATGGCCGTATGCCATGCACAGTGGGTGGGCTGTATGGGGCTGTGCATTCACACCTATTGACTGTGCTCCCTTGTCCTAGGTGTCCGCCAGCTGCAGGCTATCCAGGAGGCACTGCAGGAGATTCTAAACATGGCGAGGGCATCATTGGACATCCTGCAAAGGATTGAGTGGCTGGGGGTCCAGAGGAGACACGGGAGGCGGAGCAGCCAGAGTGGGGAGCGGGGCTCCCACTGAACATCTATATGGCCCTGATTTCCCCTACTCCCCTGGACCCACCCTCACACCCCTCCTTTCCTGTCCCATTTGTTCACCCCTGCCCTACCCACCCCACCTTGTTTGTGACCTCCCCACACATTTGTACATAGTTGTAAATAGTTTTGTTTGATATTTTTGATTACAAATCTTTTGATATGAATACTGTGCTGGTCTCTGATTTGCAGCGGGCTATAGGTGCTCAGCTGCAGTGGTGTGCATGGCGTCAGGGGTGGTGCAGTCATGGGTATGTGTGTGTGAGTCCGTGGTGAGGTGACTATAGTGTGGGAGTTGCTATCAGTCAGTGTCTGTGGTGTGTGTGTGTTCTCTGTGCACTGGATGACTGTGTGCAGTGGTCCATGGTGCATGCTCTGTGTCCATGGTGCACCCATCAGCCTGTCCATGGCCTGTGCAGCTGACACCCTTGTATGTCTGTGACCTGCATGGTCTGCTGGCATGTCAGTGGTGGCTGTCCATGCAGGGCAGCCACTGCACCTGTCACAATGCTGGGTTGCCTCCTGTCACTGGTGTGGTGCATGTCTGCCTCGAGTGACACTGTGGCCTCCACGGTTGTTGTCCCACCTCCATGCTGTGGCTTGTGTGTGTTGCAGGGGATGTGCACCACTGTCTGTGACTTGTGCTCTGGGCAAATGATGGTGGAGTACAGGTCCACAGTGCTTGCGCAGGGTGGCTGGCACTCCTGTGCCATGGAGGACTGCTGGCCATGTGTACACAGTTTCCATGGGTTTACGCTGGGGGCTTGGTTGCCCCGCTACTGCGTCCCTGTGTTGGTGTGCCCTTGGGTATGGGTGGGTGTTTGTCCATGCAATGTGTTGCATCTGGTGTGCTGCATGCTTCCATGCACCACTGTGGGTGTCTGCGCTGGCTGTTGTGGCCAGTTCTGGGTCAGGGTGTGTCCTTGGGAGGGTGTGCAAGGTGCTGTACCACTGGTGGTGGGGTCTGGGGCATGCCCTGTCACATGTGGGGTACCTCGTGTGCCGACGCATGGTTGGTCTCTCAGCAGTACCTCAGGGGGGCTGTGTGTGGTGGCACTGTGTATGCCGTCATTGCATCGCTGTGTGCTTCCATCCACTGATGGGTGCTCGTGGTGGAGCTGCCTTGCATGGTTCTGTGGTGCACAGGGTTGCATTGTCACAGTGGAGGTGGTGGCATGCATGGGGTATCCTGCAGTGGTGGACGCTGCTCCTGGGCAGGGTGTCTGGGGGTCACGGTGCAGGGTGTGCTCTGCATTTGGGGGATGGTGTGGCATGGGGTGGTCGGCCCTCCTTGTGTGCCAGTCACAGCTTGCCAGTGGGTGTGATGGGGCACCATGGCCCAGCTGTGGGTTGGTTGCTTGTCTCCATGGGCCAGTGGTTATTCCAGCCCTCCCCCAGTTGTGCAGTGCATGGGGTGTGGGGGGACGATGTCTATTCTGCTGTGTGTTCCTCTGCCCATCTGTGGCATGGGTGGTGGGTCCCTACATCCCTGGTTGTGCAGTTGCATTGCTGCCCTGCTGCTGGGGCGTCCCTGGTTGCACTATGGTGCCTCTGGACTGCTCAGCTTCCCCTCCCTAGTTGTGCTATGGCGCAGGTGGTGCGATATTCAGTCGTCAGCTGTAGGCGCATCTTGGCCGGCTCAGTTTTTGAATATTCTCTTATGCATGGGCGCAATGGACTTGCGCTTGCTCCTGCTATTGCGCACTTTTTGGGCACAGTTTGAATATCTGGACCTATGTATGTGAGACAAGAGTCCTAACATACCTTCATTTCCACAAATCCCTACAATATTAGCCCAATGTAGTTTAATCTGTTAAGGGCCCCCATGTAAATGAGATCCTGCACTCCAATATGTTCAGAGTTCAAAAATGTGATCATATATAATAAAACTACTGTATTTACAGTAACAGGCTAGGGAATCTGAATAAGATCCAGTGGAATTAACCCCATCCCCACCACCGGGAAGATAACTAGTAAAAAAGAAAATAATATTCATTATGTGTGGGAACTAAGAGTCATAACACACCGTAACACCATCATGTCATGTACCTGAATATAAGCCCACCTCAAGGTAACAGTTACCCCCACACCCACCACACTCAGATAACCCCCCCTCACACACACACACACACACACGGAGACACATGATCTCTTTTACTTGGAGGTTTACGACAAGTTTAATTCCTTTTGGTAACAATTAAAGTGATTGATGTGAATGATGGGAGGCAGTATAGTGTAGTGGTTTAAGGCTCTGAGCAGTAAATCTAGAGACCTGGTTTGAATCCCACAGCCCCCACTTGCACACTCTGTGATCCTGAGCAAGTCACTTAACTTACCTGTGCTCCCAGGTTGCACCTGTAAACAAACTGTCAGCTTAGTGTGCCCAGGGCCGGCATTAGGCACCCACCAACCCCACAGCTGCGGAAGGCCCCCAAATGTAGTGGGCATTGTAGCGGGTCTGGTGGTGGGCACCAGCAGAGCAGTCAGCAGTAACCCCAATAAATGTTATGTAGCCGGTGGCAGCACAGCTGGCCTGCACAGTCAGCACTCAGCACATGTAGCGGGTCCAGCGGCGGGTCCCAGCATAATCAGTATCAAACTAAACCAACATAGCTCCCTGTCCCTGAGCACTGCAGCATACCTTTAATTAGTTATTTCTTGTCCTGACCCGCTCCCGAATTTTCTGTCACTGATGCGATGCTGGCCCCAGATGATTTGGGCTCTTCTTGACTTGCCATTTCATTGCAGTTTGCAGTCAGCTTCGGGCTGCCCGATTTCCTCGATTGCGAAACCACGCTGTCCACCATGCCATTTTCAACGTCTTTGTCTGCTGTTTCACACAGTTCCCCCTAATGCACTGCACAGCAAATACTGTACATGCTGACATCAAAGGTGCTCTGTGGAAATAATCACAGGACTCCACTCAGTCCGCTGCTGTTATTGCACCTCCTCCCAGTCAGCCCTGAAAAGTTCTGCCCCCACTCAGGTCCATAGCTGCAACATAAAAAACAGCCCCTCCGGTGCTCTTGGAACATACAGCCGAAGACCAGTTCCAGAGCGCCGGAGAGAAATTTGACATTGCAGCTGCTAACCTCCTGACTTAAGACAGCCAGCCAGAGGAAGAGAGAGTACCACTGCTGGCCATAGCCAGAAGTGAGCCAGACCTTCCAGACCCACCGATAAAGACCTGCTGCCTGCCCTGCTAGTGCTGTGCTGCCAGAACTGTGTAATTCACTTTTATTTAAAAAAAAAAAAAAAAAAACTAAGCAGCTAGCAGCAGCAATTCACTGAAGTCCAGTGCAGATCGTGAGACTGCCGGTGTGGCCGCCCAGACTTCACTTCTTTTAGGTAGGTAACTAGATGAGCGGGGAGATTATATAATGGTCGGTCTGGATCATGATATATTTAGACTATTGTCTATTTTTAGTTTGTTCTCTGTCTATTATCTATTTTGGACTGGCCTCTGGCAACAGATACAGACGGTTACATTACACATAGTAGTAGAAGAGAGGAGACAGCACTATAGGTAGAGAGCAGTAACTAGATGGGAGGGGAGATTATAATATGGTCAGTCTGGACCATGATTTCTTGATTTGGACTATTACTAAAATAAATATTTGTTTTGTCTAGTCTCTGACAACAGATGCAGAAAGTTACATATAGTAGTAGGAGAGAGGAGACAGCGCCATAGGTAGAAAATAGCAGAGCAGAGCTAGAACGATTAGTAGCTAGCAGCTGGACCTGGAGGTCCAGCATTTTTTTACAATTATAGTGTAGATTCATTTAATTATGAATGTAGTGTACTTCTTGCTTTTCATGTAATTGTGTCTGTTGTGATGACAAATTGTGCTGGAGGAACAGTTATTGTGTTGTAAATGCAGCATTTAGTGCTCCTCTTCAGGTCACTGTGTGTCAGACTGTGAGAAATTGTGCAGTAGCTGCAGCAGCTGGAGGAACAGTTAAAAAAATGATTTTACAATTTATTATATTCTAAATTATTTAAATTAAATGCTGCATTTATAGGGTTTCTCTGTAGATCACTGTCTCCTGTGACAAATTGTACAGTAGCAGTAGCTGGGGCAGCTGGACTTGGAGTAGCAGTTTTTATGTCAACAGTCACATCTGCATACTTACAGAAAGCCTGAAAATTGCTCACTTCACAGTGATAATTGTTACTATGTTGTGGAAAATGGGACATTTGTGATAAAATGTCTAAAATGCACACTACTCTTCACATGTGATTTGAAAGTGGTAACAATTCTGCATGGCAGCTCAGATTTGTTTTGGTGAAATTCCTTGAATTTGTGTTAATGATGTGAACTTAATTTTGAGTACTAGCACAGACACTGCATTTATTGATGCTGCTAGTACTAATAATGTGCATTTTATGATGACATTTTAGCACAAATGTTCCAGTCGTGAACTGTGGCAGTTTTAATGGTTTCTTTAGGTATGCAGATGTGACTGTTAATACAAGAAAACTGCTACAGCTAGTTTCTCCCATTTTCAGTCTTGGTGAAAGAAACCCCCATGATGAATGCTGAATGACTTTTTTAATCAAGCATGCGTGCACTATTACTTTGTACCCAGCTCAATAGAGCAGGATTGCTTTATTTTCCTATAGAAACATATGAATTGTTGGCAGATAAGGATTGCTAGGCCCATTTAATCTGCATGTATGCCCTACACTAGCTTGTAGCCTCTGACCCTACCTGGTCAATGGCTTTTCACCCCTCCTTCCCACCTCTAAGATTCCCTTATGCCCGTTCCAGGCATGTTTAAATTTCTCCACTGTGCTTTCTCCCACCACAAACTATTACGTGTGTCCACATCCTCTCCATGAAGAAAAACCCCCTCACATTTCCTCTTAACCTGCCACTTTTCAGTTTCATATCATGCCCCCTTGTTCTTGTACTCCTCCTATATTGGAAGATGCCCCCCCCCACCGCACCTTGTTTATGCCCTTAAGGTAAAATATGGGCTACATAGAAAGATCTCCAGGGGGGAGGGGGCCCATCTGTGGGGCCCCAGTCATTGAGTTTGCTGGAGGTTCCCAAGTCCTAAAACTGGCCCTAAGTGTGCCACTCCTGGTTAAACAATTGGAAAAAAAATTGTGCACTAGGACTCGTGTGTGTGTGTGTGTGTGTGTGTGTGTGTGTGTGTGTGTGTGTGTGTGTGTGTGTGTATGTATCTGCTTACAACTTAGACATTTTCAGTACATCAAGTAATTTTATTATATACTGAGAATTTATTAAAATCTGTACATATCAGATTGCATGGTCTTAGTTTCTTGGTGGTCCTTGACAAGCAGCTTTTTGTTTGGCTCTTATACTGTCAATTTATATTATCATGTATAAACTCATGTTACAACACTAAAGGCCTTAAGGTTTATGGAGCATAATAACCAATTTGAGAGTATAGTTGGGTAATGTTTTCAGCTAAGTTTTATTTATTTTATTTATTGAGTTCTTGAATTACACCCATGAGTGGTTGCTCATTTATGGGTTCCACATCAGTTACAAGGACAAAGGTACATCAAAACAGTAGTACATGTTTTAGACAGGGTAACAGTAAGATACAGTAGTACAATTTTAGACAGAGTTCCTATAGTGAACACATCAAATTTAGGATCCTAGGCAGCAAGTAATTTGCCTGAGTCAACGTTAGGGAACCCTACTTGATTGCATGAGAGGAGATTATAGTAGGAGGATAGTGGTAAGGGTGCTAGAGGGTGTGTAGGGAGTTGGGGGAGTATAAAGAATGGGTGGGGTAGAGGTGGCAAAGTTTGTGAGGTAGGGTGGTGACTTGAAGTGCTAAGGACAATCACAGAATTTAAGAATACATGGGATAGACATAAAGGAATTCTGGAGGTCAGGGTTAAGGGGCAACAGACTTCTAGGAAAACATAAAGTGAACTTACAAGCTCAAATGGGCAGACTGGGTGGGCTGTAGGCCCTTATCTGCTGACACTGTCTATGTATCTATGGATAGTAGGAAGTGTTACATTTTACAGTCCATATAGTGTGAAACTATTGCTCACTTTAGATAAACTTTACTTGAAACACTTTGTGTGCCATGTATATTTACTTTTTGTAGTTCTATTTTGTGGGGCTTGTTTTTAACTTACAATTATATCACATTTTAGCATGTCTTTAATACGAATGGGTTTTGCTTTTCATGAACTGCATTCTTAAACACACTGGGACACTCATAATTGGGTTATACAGCTCTCTAAGATGTTCTTATCTTACTCTGAAGGTATCTCTAAGTCATTTTAATTTATGTGCATACTACTCCCTGCTTGTTTTTATGTTCTAAGCACATCTGACCTTTAGGCCATTTCAGCTGAAGCTGAACTGGTACTATTCTGCTCCTCTGATGTTTCTTCTGTTATTTTGTAAATGAGTATTTTAAACCAATGGGAAATTTTTCTGTTTTTTTCTGCATGATCTTGGTGTTAAAAGTATGGAATTTTCTAAATAACTGTCATTAAGCTTCCGAAGAAGGACTGGGTTGGTCCGAAAGCTAAAGCACTTTGTTCTTTTTATTACATCTGTGTTTGTTCAATAAAAGGTATCAAATCATTTGCTTCTGGATCCATTCTTACAAGGACCAATACAGCAAAGACTAAATCTGTATGTCCATGGGAGGTATACATTTGTCCAAAATCTGGGTCAAAAAGACTTTCAGTCCGTGTATTGTTCACATGATCTGCACATCTCTTGAAAATATCAGGTGTAGGTTTTTGGCCCTGTGCACCAAATTTGGGCTTCTAGTTTTAATGTTTCAGCTCTTTTGTACTGGTATATAAACATTTCTGATTTAAGCTGCTTAATTTGTAATCCTACATCTTGTTTTTTTCATGGGCTAGAGAGATGCGGGTTTGCAATGTTTTTCTGAGTTTAAGGTACTGAAAATATTTGTTTCTCCCTTTAAAAATCACCTATTTATTAAAGAAAATCTTAAAAACCTTTTTTGTGTCTATCCATCAGTCCACTATAAAATCATAAGCTTCAATAATGGAAACCCTAGCATGAAATAGATGTTTCCATTTCTGAATAACTTGTGGATCTGACAGTAAGTTGTTGTTTAATTTCGAGTGGGATTTTTTTTTTAGAATGAGTGATTTTCTATAGTGCAGTGACATGAGACTGCTAAATGATCAGGGGTGGGATTCACAAAAAAAGTGCAAGGTGCTGCGTAGAAGCTTGCACTGCGCCTTGCAGTTGCATAGGTGGGAAATTTTGCTGTTCACAGTCGGATAGCGCACCGAGCTACCTTACTGTGAATAGAGATATGCAGGGGCAATGCTGATACATAACAAGCACCGGGGATCCCAGTAGCAATGCCCCCACAGCCAGCCAGGAAAATGGCCTGCAGCAAATAGCACAGTTGCACTATGTCCCTTTTCACAAATGCAGCCATACAAATGAGGCCATTGGGCATGCAAGGTACTAGGTGGCCATTTGCATGCCCATTATGGGCTCAATTTCATAGTCCTCGGGTGGCATAGGGTGGTCCCCTTCCTCCAGCCCATGTTCCACACAGCTGCAATTCAGAAAAACCTCCCTGGTAGTCCAGTGGTTCCTCCCCCCCCCAGATGTTTCAATCACCATTCCCATTACTGAAAAAGACTCACTGGTAGTCCAGCGATCCCTTCCCCAGTGTTCTGATCACCATCCCTGTTGTTGAAAAAAACTCCCTGGTAGTCCAGTGGTCTCTTCCCCCCCCATCCTGATGTTCCGTTCCCCATCCCTGTTGTTGAAAAAGCTGCCCTGGTAGTCTAGTGGTGCCCTTCCTAACCTCTGATCACCATCCTATTCACAAAAAAAGTCCCTGGTAATGATGTGGCCTCCTCCGGTCCCAGATCATGGTCCCCATAGAAAGGATGTAATAGCCCTGGTAGTCTAGTGATCCCTCCATCCACCTGCCTGAATACAGTACATAACAAGAGACCCCAGTGTCCGGTTCTGCCCTCCCCATCCTGATCCCTGTAGAAGGATAGGATAGAATTTCCTGGTAGTCAAGTGGCCCCTCACCTGGTAACAGAGTGACCCACAACCCCAACCCCCCATCCCAAGAGTGAGTGGGTGACCAGCACAGCCCTCCTCTCACCACCATGGCTGGCCACTGACTGAGCACGCAATGACCACCTACTGTATACAGTACAGTATGTGCTCATTGACATGTATTAACAGCAAGCTCAATCAGGATGGGGTGAGTGGAACCAGACATCGGTGTCTATTGCTATGTGCTGTATTCGGGTGGATGGGAGGAGGGACCACTAGACTACCAAGGTTATTACACCATTTCGCAGTGGTCCCACAAGGTTCTGGCTTGGGTCTCCTGCTCTTTAGCCTGTTCCTAAACTGCCTCCCTCTAGTGTGCCATGATAAGGTCCTACTGTACGCTGATGATGCGGTACTCTACACTCACCACACAGACCCAGAAGCACTGGAAAAGTGAATGCAGGTTAATGTCCCATTAGTTTAAGCTTGGTTTCTTGATTCAAAGTTCTTGCTTAATTATAAGAAGACCAAGACAATGCTGTTTGCCTCTCCTCTCAACCAGCAGAGATCCCATCTATTAAAAATAGTAAACAACCAAAATGCCTCACTAGAAATGTTCCAAAGTTTTAAATATCTTGGGGTCACTCTAGACTGTTCCCTTACATTTTCACAGTACATTGACATTGTAGCCAAGGCTGGAAATGTCAAAATTGGCCAACTATTTAGGCATAAACATTGCCTAACCGATGAAGCATTAAAACTTGCTGTGTGCAGCTCAGTCTTATCCATTATTGACTATGGGCTCATAGTCTATAGTGCGGCAACTGACACAGCTCTAAAGAGAATAAAGCTGGCCCTAAACAAAGCCTGTAGGCTTGTCCTAGATGTGCCACACCTTAAACACACCTGCTATCTCTATTCCCAGTCTGGGTGGTTAAATCTGTACAGTAGAACTCAATACCAGGTCTAACTGCTGGCTAAAAAGTCCACCCTAGGTCTAACACCACTTGGCGTTCAGAGTCTCCTCTGCCCTACCAACAAGGCTAGACTTACCAGAGGGACTAATAGCCAGCCACTAAAAGTCCCTTTCTACCACACCTCCCAGGGTCAGCGGTCTTTTGAGTACCGGGCACCTGCTTGGCTCAACTCGCTACATGATGACCTGCTGGCAGAATCTAAACTTGGCACCTTCAAAACTAAACTTTGTACACACCTAGCAACACTTAGTGGGTGTGATTGTAACTTCTAAATTGCACAAGCCAACTCCTGTCTTCTTTCTGTTCATTATAGCACTTACAATCTACCTTATCCAACTGCTTTATTTTCCACTCTCCTCTACCGTCCCACTCTGTCTTCATACTCCATTCCATTACTTATCTGTTTCACACCTACCCCCCACCTAATCTGCTTACCCCTTCCCTCACCATATCCTCCTACTCCAAAACCCCACAGAATTTTCCTCTTCCAGCAAAGCCAATGACAAGGCCCTATGGCTGCTCCTGTCTTCCCCACTATTCTCCCTTATACCTTCCTCACCTACTCAGCACTTTCTCAGCACGCAGCCTCTGTTGCTACCAATTTCTCTCTCCATAGTAAGCTATCTTTCCACTTTGTTCACCCCTCACAACGTACTTATTGCTTACTGTGATTGAATTTTGTAATTTTAGTTACAAAAGAGTTAAGCATCATTTTTGCATCTAATGTAATTTTGTAACCACTGCTTGTATTGTTTTGCTGTATTTGTGTTATTTGCTGTTGATGTGAAACCTCTGTAAATGAGCTTATAGCTCAAAGGTATGAAAGAAAGAGAAAGAAAGAGAGAAAAAGATAAAGAGAGAAAGAAAGAAAGAGAAAGAAAGAAAGAAAGAAAGAAAAATTTCTACGAGAAAAGAAAGAAAGAAATTTCTATGAGGACTGTGATCTGGGACCAGGGGAAGGCCACTAGACTGCCAGGGACATATTTTATGAACAGGATGGTGATCAGAGCTCAGGGAGGGGGGGGCACTACTAGACAATCAGGGAGATGTTTTTAAACAATGGGCATGACGATTGGAACATCGGAGGAGGGACCACTGGACTACCAGGGAGTTTTTTTTTAACAATAGGAACAGCTAACAGAACATTGTAGGAGGGGTCATGGACCACTGGACTACTAGGGAGGTTATTTCAGTAACGAGGACAGCGATCAGAACATTGGGGGAGGGCACCACTAGACTACCAGGGAATCTTTAATGTATTTATGGAACGGTGATCAGAGGTTGGGGGGGGCACCACTAGTCTACTAGGGAATCTTTCATTCATTCACAGGATGGCAATCAGAGGTCAGGAAGGGCACCACTAATCTACCAAGAAATCTTTCATTCATTCACGGGACGGTGATCAGAGGTCAGGAAGGGCACCACTAGACTACCAGGGAATCTTAAATGTATTTACAGAATGGCAATCAGAGGGAGGGCACCATTAGACTACCAGGGATCATTTTTTCTCTTTACAGGATGGCAACTGGAGGATAGGGAGGGAGATGGGGGCTCTGCAGTACCTCCGCCAACCACTAGGGTTGCATGGAATACCACCCGGTCTTGGTCGGTGGTATTTTTTCCATGCAAGGGCCTTTACAAAAAACCCTTTTATGGGGAAAAATCTTTGTGAATAGGACTGGGGGGGATATGCAGGTCCCGTCCCTTCATTTTCTTTGCAGCCCCCCTCACAACTTTGCTCTAGTGCAGACCCAGTTCGTGGGTATAAATTGGGCTTCGTGAATACCACTATGGCACAAAACCCAGTTTTCATGGCGCAAACTGGATTTGTGCCAGGGCAGCGTTTTGTGAATCTGGCACCAGACGTTTCAAAAGATATTCTACAGCTTCTCTCTACCTTAATGTTTTTTGAAAAAAATTAAAAATCAATTCTGGTAGCTAGAACCCATCTTGCCTAAGTTTTAGCTCCATATTGGTGTACAGCTGTATAGACATCTTGTAGATTTGCAGTTTTTATAAGATCATTCAAACAGTGCATATCACTGTATATTTTGAAGGTCTTATCTCCTCTATCAGCAAGAGAAAGGACACAATTGAAGTCACCACCTAAAATAAGCAGTCTATTAGTGTGCAAAAATGGTTGTATCATACAAAACAAATCCACTGTCATAGCAATTACTTGTGGAGGATAAATATTGAGATATTTGCAAGTGATGTATGTTACATCTAATAAAAGAGCCCTTCCATGCAAAATCTCCACTAATCTTTTAACCTTGAAATTATACCTTTTCAGCAAAATTGCTACCCAGTCACAAGTATTCTCCTCTTGGTACCAAAAAGAACATCCCTGCATCCACAAATTTGCTGTGATGTCTCATGTACTGTTTTAATTCTTGTATCTTGCAAAAAGATTTATATTTGGTAAGTCATTTATAACGTATAATGTTGAGACACTTCTCACAGTTTTTGATACTACTGACATTTAGAGTCAGTGGCATTATTAAAGGTCCCATATGCATAAGAAGGTAAAAAAGGAAGTGTCATTCCTTTCTAGATTTAACTTTTACCCTACCCTTTGCTTTTTTGGCCATAGAAACCTCAGGCTGGGAGTCTGAGGAGTAATCCATGATTGAAGATGTAACAGAAGAAGCATCTGAGTCTCCATCATCCTCCTCAGGATCTCCCATTACTTCTGTTTGTTTAGGGCACTAAATCTATTTGTAGAAAGTATGGAGTTTGAGGTTTCTGCTTGATCAGGTTTTCATCTTTAGGTACACAAGTGATAAAAGGAAAAACAGGGTGGTATTGTTAGACTAATAAGCAATGATGAGAAGAAGACAGAAGAAGACAAAGAGAAGGCAGAGGTCTTAAATGAGTACTTTTGCTTCATCTTAACAAAGGAGGAGCCTGGAAATGGGCACACCACTAAAGGAGTTAATAATTGCACAAGGGGCATAGACACAAGCCCTTTCACAGTAGAGAGGATAAGGACTGGACTCAATAAACTAAAGATAGATAAAGCCATGGGGCAGGACGGCATCCACCCACACAAACTGAGAGAACTTAGGGATGAATTGGCAGCACCTCTAGCAGATCTTTTTAGCAGATCCCTGAGAGAGGGAATTGTTCCACAAACATAGAAACATAGAAGTTGTTGGCAGATGGGGACTGTATGAGCCATCAAGTCTGCTCTTGGCTTCCTATCCCCCTAATAAGCTGCCTGCTTGTGTATCCCACAGTGTCTGTCCCATGCCCACTTGAATTTCCCCACTGTCTTGGCTCCCATAACCCCCTCTGGCAGGCTAGTCCAAGATTCCACAATGCACTCTGTGAAGAAGAATTTCCTCATATTGGTTCTGAACTTTCCTCCCTTAAGTCAAAGGTTGTGCCCTCTAGTCCTGCTGTGGTCCTTTACCTGAAAGAGGTTCTGCACATGCCCCTGTTGTTGACTTTGAGGTATTTGAATGTTTCTATCATGTCCCCACGATTTCTGCGTTGTTCTAGGGAGTATAATTTGAGGTCATCCAATCTTGCCTTGTACGGTTTCTGATGCAAGCCCTTCTCTGTACCGTCTTCAGCCTATCTATGTCCTTCCTGAGGTGTGGCATCCAGAATTGGACACAGAACTCCAAGTGAGGCCTGACCAAGGACCAATACAGGGGCATGATTACTTCATGCCTTCTGCTCGTGATGCCCCTTCCTATGCATCCCAGAATACCACTAGCCTTTAGTGCTACCTTTTCTCATTGTCTATTGGCCTTGAGGTCATCTGATGTGATCACCCCTAGGTCTCGCTCCTGCCTAGTAGCCACCAGCTGCTCCCCTCCTATTGAGTACAGTTTCCCTGGGTTATGCTTTCCCAGGTGCATGACTTTGAATTTTTTAGCATTGAATTTCAATTGCCAGGTCTTGGACCACTCCTCCAGTTTTCAGAGATCAGCGTCCATGCTTTGCTGTCCCTCTGTTGTGTCTGCCCTGTTGCCGATTTTGGTGTCATCTGCAAACAGACATACTTTTCCCTCCAGTTCATCCACAATGTCTCTAATGAATATGTTGAAGATGATCGGGGCCCTGCTAGTCACCCTCCCCTTCACAGACAGAGTGCCATTTACTAATACTCTCTGAGTTCTCCCATGTAACCAGTTTCTGACCCAGTTTGTAACCTTGGGCCCAATTCCCATGTTCTCCAGTTTTTTGACTAGTCTCCTGTGTGGAATGGAGTCAAAAGCTTTGCTGAAGTCCAGGTAAACCACATCCACTGCCCCACCCTGAGTCACTGTTTTGGTGACCCAATTAAAAAAATCAACCAGGTTTGTCTGGCAGGACCTCCCTGACATGAAACCGTATTGATTTTTGTCGAGCTGACCAGTTTGTTCCAAAAAAGCTCTGATTCTTTCCTTCAGCAGGGACTCCATCAGTTTTCCCATGACTGACATTAGACTAACTGGACGGTAGTTACCTGGCTGTTTCTTGCTTCCACTCTTGTGGAGTGGTACTACTGTTGCACTTTTCCAATCCTCTGGCACCTCCCCATTTCTTAATGATTTGTTATACAGCACTGCTAAAGGGGCTGCCAGTCCCCTCCCTAGTTCTTTCAGTATTCTTGGGTGTAACACATCTGGCCCCCACAGCTTTATCTACCTTTGACTTGTCTATTTCCTCCAGGACCCTTTCCTCTGTGAAGGGACCCATGTCTATTCCTTCAATTGAACACTTCTTTATGCCTATTGTTGGTCTGTTACCATTTGCTTCCTGTGTGAAAACTGAGCAGAAGTACTTATTGAGTGCCTCTGCCTTCTCCCCATCTTGCTCTGTGGTTTATCCGTCTTTTTTTGTGATTCTAACAATGACCCCTTTGGTCTTCCATTTTTCACGTATGTACCTGTAGAAGGTTTTGTTGCCCTTTTTTACTTCCTGTGCTATCCTAACCTGTGTTTGAGCCTTTGCATTTCTTATTTCTTTCCCTGTCTCTTTTAGTTTCTGTTTATATTCTGTTTTGTCCGCTTCGTTCCCCAACTCCTTGTACTTTCTGAAGGTTATGCACTTTTCTCTCACCATGGGTGCTACCTCCTTGGAAAATCATAGTGGGTTTTTCCTCCTTTTGTTCTTACTAACCTGACAGGCACACTGTGATGTGACAAGACTGGAAAAGGGCAATAGTGGTTCCCATACATAAAGGAGGGAACAGGGAGGTGTCTGGCAACTACCACCCTGTCAGCCTCACCTTGGTGGTAGGCAAGATGATGGAAACCCTGCTAAAGGAAATAATTTTAACTTTCCTGAAAGAGACTGGACAGCTGGACAGCAGGCAACATGGCTTCATGGCAGGACGGTCCTGCCAGACTAATCTGATCATGTTTTTGACTCAGTTACTAAGATAGTGGACCAGGGCAGAGCCATGGATGTTATCTACTTCAGCTTTAGCAAAGCCTTCGACTCGGTCCCACACAGAAGGCTGCTAAATAAGCTCAAGCATACAGGAGTGGGACAGGAAGTGATATTATGGGTTAGGAGCTGACTTAGTCAGAGGAACCAGTCAGTGATGGTCAATGGGGCAGCACCAGGGGATAGGGGGTGACCAGCGTGGTGCCACAGGAGTCCGTCCTGGGTCCTTTACTCTTCAATATTTTCATAAGTGACATCACTGAGGGGCTGGGCAGGAAGGTGAGTCTGTTTGCAAATGACACAAAGATCTGTAACAGAGTGGACACTGCTCGGGGAGTGAAGCAAATGAAAAGTGACCTGCTCAAGCTAGGAAAAATGGTCCAATGTGTGGCAGTTAAAATTTAATGCAAAAAAAATCCAAAGTGATGCATCTAGGTAGGAGCAACCCAGGGACAATCTACTATCTGAGAGGGGAGCAGCTAACAGCCACCAAACAGGAGTGGGATCTTGGGGTCATCATCTCTGATGATGTAAAAGTGGGTAGACAATGTGAGAAAGCAGTGCAAAAAGTCAGCAAAATGCTGTGATGCATAGAAAGGGGCATCACAAGTAGAAAGAGGGAAGTGATCATGCCACTATACAAGTCTCTGGTAAGGCCCCACCTTGAGTACTGTGTACAGTTCTGGAGGCCTTATCTCAGGAAAGATGTGGATAGACTAGAGATGGTACAGAGGAGGCCAATAAAAATGGTACAAGGGCTGCATGAATTGCCATAAGAAAGCAGATTATGGCAACTCAACATGTACTTACTGGAGCAGCGCAGGGATAGGGGTGACATGATAGAGACATTCAAGTTCCTGGAGGGCATAAACAGAATCCCTTCCAAGGAACTTTTTCTGATCAATAGCTCCACAAGGACAAAGGGGTCATGAAATTAAATTAAAGGGAGGGAGGTTCTGGTGTAACATGCGTAAGTTCTTCTTTATGGAAAGGGTAGTAGCTCCATCGAATAGACTAATTGCAAAAGTCATTGACTCCAAAACAGTAGGGCAATTCAAATCTGTTAGGGATAGGCATAAGGGGATTGTCTGTAGGAAATTCTAAGGGGGTGTAGCACTCAGGGCAGACTAGATGGATCTTTGATCCCCATCTGCCGTCACTTTCTATGTTTCTTTTAAAATGCCCTTTTTTTGATGGTTTCACCAAAATCATGGAAGCCTTGGAAGGTGGGAGGGTCTCTTCAATCTGCATCCTAGCTGTGGCAGTAGGGGGTCCCACAACAGTGTTTTCCACCTGGGCTGTAGCAGAGTCTATTCTGTCAGAAGGTGTCAAAGGATCAATTCACTACTCATACATGGATCTTGTCTAGAGAAGGATTGTGGCACATCAGTATTATTCTGTTCTTGAGGAGCATTTGGAATTGGAGAGTTTGGGGCATGTTCAGTATATTTCTGGTGTTGGGAAGAAGGAGGAGGTCTAGTTTCTCCGGTCTTTTGAGCCTTGTCTGTGACTCTGTGATGAGTTGTTCTTGGTCCTGCATCACTTTGTCAAGATGGTTAAGAGCCACCCAGGGGCATTGTTATTGGAATGTCCAGTATTGTCACACAAATTACATCGAAAGGGGTATAGGCACCCCAAACTAACATGCCCATACTCTAAATATAAATTGCAGCAGAATTTGTCACAAACAGAGGTGAGACGACGTCTAGCTCCGTATTTGTGCATGTCTCCAGATGGCCAGGATAAGAACATAATCCCCAATCCCTGCAAGTATAGAAACTACTAGGCAAATGACAAATCCCAGTATTTGTTTGTTTTAGTTGGACTTTGACCTTCCACCCCCCCCACCCATCCAAATAAGATCCTCATCCAGAATGGGTATAGGGCATTCAAGGATATCACATCTTTGATGCAACCAGCATTGTACATCAGCAATGTTTACTCCGTCATTTCTAAAGAGTAATGTGATGTTTTTTTACAGTGGGTTTAGTAAGAGGAATTGAAGAAAAAAGGCTGTTATAAAGGGGTGTCTTGTACCAGGGGCATATTTCTGCCACAGCTTTTCTAGGGATTGCACCTCTTTAAAACTAATATAATAGGTGACTTCTCCATTCACATGGATAAAAGCAAAGAATTCAGCAGCCCCTAAACACATAGATGATCGTAATAATTTATGGATTACAAATGTTCTATCTGGAGCAGTTTCAGCATTACCAGTATAGTTTAACCAAGCAGCATCATTTCTTCTCTGGGCAGGCTCACCTACCCTACTAAATAAATTAGACATTTTAAAAGTCCCTGTTTGCTGTTCTGAACTTTGCTGGTTGTTCTATAATTTTTTCCCCAGTATTTAGTCCTATGTTCTGTTGCCCAGATTCACGCAAAGGTGGGGAGAGTTCCTGCAGGTCTGAACTGTCAGAGTCCAAAAGTCCTCCTTCAGTATGAGGCTGTTCGTTCCCATGTTCGCTGTGTTCAAACTTTTCTCTGAGCTAGAAATATGTATTTTACTGCCCAAAGTATTTTTAAATGTTTTATTAACAGAAACAGTACCTGTAGCATTGGAAAGCATCCTATCCAGGGCAGCAGTTTTCACCACCATCGGCCATGGTTCCTCTGGTGGGAAAGAACAGGTAGGTATTTCTCCAGGTGAAACAAACCTTTTGGTGCCGAGAGGAGTATTCTGAATGGAAAGTTTCTCAGAGTGTGGCAGGAGAGACGAGCGTCTGTCAGCACTAGACGTTTTGGTCATGCTGTGCTGCAGCTATGACTTCAGCTACCGAAACTGATCCAGGTGAAGTCCAGCCACTTCCATCATCCACCTGTTTCCAACCTGCAGTCTGCAGTGCAGTACTTGTGTGTCAACATTTTCAGAGGTAGTCAGCTGCCACAACTTAGAATGTCCTTTTAAAAGCCCCAAAGAATGTTAAGGAGGTAAAGAAGTACTTGGTTGAGGTGTATTGGACAAGGGTGCCACACCAGTACTGTGAGACGCTGCAGCAAGAGGAGAAACTGATTGACAAAAGGGTGACTCAGATATGTGATGACCATTATGCAGGTGAGAAGAGGGGATTTTATTTTAGAAACTTCATACCTCTGGACTTCTTGTGATGTTTCTTCTGTGAGTAATTCTAATAGGTAGGCTTTGCGTTTTACCATAATTGCTTTAGCAGTGTGTCTTCTTGCTCGATAGGTGCTGTTTCTGATCCAGGTGCAATACAACTGTCTAACATTTGCCGTCATTTGCTTATTCATACCAGTCACCTACACTGCAAAATTCTCAGCTTCTCGTCCCTCAGGAACTGCAGTATCCATGGGATCCTCAGTGTGAGTTATTTTGCCAATATCTGTAGAAACAGCATTCTCAGCTTCATTTATTTATTTATTTATTCAAACGTTTAACCAGGAAGGCATACTGAGCATGCTAAATGCTCGATTCCAGATGCATCCTGGGGGAAGGGGAACATAGACAATAGTTGAACAGCATATATTCAGGTGAAAATACATCGTGTGAATTCTGTAACATTTGGTCCAAGTGTCTAGAAACATAGATTTTGATGGCAGATAAGGACCACTTGGCCCATCCAGTCTGCTCATTTCCCTACCTATGGGATAAGCTGCAGATTCTAGTTAACCAACAACCTACTTCCTGCAACCCCCCACTATAATTGCCTTATGTCTGTCCCATGCATGTTTGAATTCCCCCACTGTTTTAGACTCAACGACCTCTTCAGGAAGGCGGTTCCATGTATCCACCACTCTCTGGTGAAAAAAAATTTCTACATTACCCTGAGCCGTCCCCCTCTATCTTTAAATTGTGCACCCTTGTTCTTACATCTCTTTTTCTGAAAGATGCTACCTCCTGGACTTTGTTGATTCCTTGAGGTACTTGAAAGTTTCTATCATGTCCCCCCTGTCCCTCCTTTCATCAAGAGTATACATATTAAGCTCTCTCTCTCTCTCTTCATATTGTTTCTGCTGCAGACCCTGCACCATTTTAGTTGCCCTCCTCTGGACTGCTTCCATCCTGTCTATGTCCTTGCGTAGATGAGGTCTCCAAAACTGCAAAAAGTACTCCAGATGGGGTCTCACCAACTGTCTGTATAGAGGGATAACCACTTCCCCTTTTCTACTTGTGATGCCCCTTCCTATGCATCCCAGTATCCCCCTGGCTCTCCTTACCGACTTTTCACATTGCTTACCCACCTTTAGGTCACCTGATATGACTACTCCCAGGTCCCTTTCCATTTTTGTTGTTGTTAGTACCTCCCTTGCTATTGTGTACTCTTCTCCTGGGTTTTTGTTTCCCAGGTGCATTACTTTGCACTTCTTTGCATTGAATTTAAGTTGCCATATGTCTGACCATTCCTCCAACCTTGCCAATTCCCTTCTCATCTTTTCTACCCCCTCTTGTGTATCAACTCTGTTACAGATCTTTGTGTCATCTGCAAAGAGGCATACCTTTCCCTCCAGACCCTCTGCAATGTCACTTATAAAGATGCTAAAGAGGACTGGACCCAGTACTGAGCCCTGAGGTACTCCACTAGTAACCCCCCTTTCTTTGGAATGTGTTCCATTCACTATTACCTTCTGTGTCCTGTTGTGCAGCCAGTTTGCTACCCAGGCTTCCACCCTGGGACCCAATCCCAGGCTGGCTAACTTGATTATTAGTCTTTTGTGCGGGACTGTGTCAAATGCCTTGCTAAAGTCTAGGTAGGCCATATCCACAGCCCCTCCCTGGTCTATTACTTTGGTCACCCAGTCAAAGAAATCAATTAGATTCATCTGACATGACCTTCCTGCTGTAAATCCATGCTCTTTGGGTCCTGTGCCCGCTGCCTCTAGGTACTCAACAATTCTTTCTTTCAGAAGTGATTCCATCATTTTACCTACCACTGAGGTCAAACTTACAGGTCTGTAGTTTCCTGCTTCTGCCTTGCTCCCACTTTTGTGAAGGGGAATCACATCTGCCCTCCTCCAGTCCTCAGGTACCACCCCATCCTGCCATGATTTGTCAAAAAGCATGGTCAGTGGTGTTACTAGGTCCTCCCTTAATTCTTTTAGGATTCCGGGGTGAATCCCATCAGGCCCTATTGCTTTGCCCACCTTGAGTTTTAGGAGTTCTTTCAGGACTCTTTCTTCTGTGAATGGACTGGTGTCAACCCCCCTGCACAGAGTGCTTCTTTCTATTGTTTGGTTTAGGTAACTCCTCCTCATCTTCTTTTGTGAATACTGAGCAAAGTAGTCATTCAGTATCTCTGTCTTTTCACTGTCTCCCTCTACTCGCCTCCCCTCTCCTTTATTAATCTTCACTATCCCTCCCTTAACCTTTCTATGCTTCCTAATGTACCTATAAAAGGTTTTATCCCCCTTCTTAACTGAGTTGGCTATTTTTTCCTCGGTTTGGGCCTTTGCTATTCTGACTGCTTTCCCCACTTCTTTCTGCTTTAATTGATACAGTTCCCTGTTGTGCTCCTTCTATGATTCCTTATACTTTTTGAATGCAGCCTTTTTCTCCTTGACCTTCCCTGCCACCTCTTTTGAGAACCATAGTGTTTTTTTTACTCTGCTTTGTTCTCTTTATTTGTTTCACACAAAGGCTTGTTGCCTCTATGATGGCAGTTTTGATTTTTCTCCATTGTTCTTCCACCCCTCCTTTTTGGCCATTTGCTAGTGCATTCTTCAGGTATTCACCCATTTTGCCAAAGTCAGCCCTTCTAAAGTCCAGTATCCTTGTTTTTGTATGGCTTATCTCCATGGTTGTGCTAATTGTGAAGCACACTATGCAGTGGTCGTTTGTTCCCAGATGTCTACTGACTTCTAAATTTGTGATCCTCTCTCCATTTGAGAGTACCAGGTCTAGTATTGCTCCCTTCCGAGTGGGTTCCAACACTAGCTGTCTAAGGCTTGCCCCCTGCAGGGCATCGAGAATGACCCTGCTCTTGGATGTGGCTGCAGTACATGTCATCCAGTTAACATCTGGCATATTCAGGTCCCCCATCAACAGTATCGCCCCATTTTCAGTCTAGGCATAGAGGTCTGGAAAAAACAGTAGAATATACAATAGCTTGACAGCATAGTGCAGACACCATGAAAAGGGGAACAGTAGTTACAGTCATAGATTAGTTACAGTAATAAGTGCAGACAAAATACTGACATTTTACATGGAGAGCAGATCTGCCTATACACATGCACAGGTAGGGGCAAAATGAGCTTGAAGCAAGGAGTTTAGGTGCCAAGGGGAGGAGGAGTGACGAATGTTTGCTGGGAGGGAGTTCCACAATGTTGGTATACGGTAGCTGAAAGCAGCCTGACTGGCAGTAGTGGACCTAAGTGGGACAGCGAGGGAACGAGAGTCCAAGTTTTGGAGATTAGGCTAGGGTGCAGGGGTTTCCCAGGGCAGTGGAGAGGTACGAGGGGAGATGCTGGGACCAAAACTTGGCTGGGATTTTGACACAGTGGGATTGCCTGCAATTATGTAGAGAGGGGAGGTCCATAGATTGGTAAAGGGCACAATGGAGTGTGAAGTAGGGACAGTTCAGTGCAAAGCAGCAGAAGGAATGGAAAAGAGGGTCCAGCCTGGCTAAGGTCGACTTAGGGCCAGCACTGTAGACTACATCCCCGTAGTCGAAAACGGGAAGAATTATTTTCTGCACAATGGCCCTCCAAGCAGGTGCAGGGATGCAGTCATGATTCTGGTAAAGTACACCAAGCCTGGGGTGTAGCTTCTTGAGTAAAGAGTCAATGTGTGCCGAAAAGTTGAGGTGCTGGTCCAGCCATACTCCAAGGTATCAGAAGGAGGTACAGGATTCGAGTGGTTTCCCTTCCAGGGTGTGGAATGTGATTGGCGAGGGGAGCCTAGAAAGTCTCTACCTAGTGCCAAAGGTTAGAGAGACCATTTTCTTGGCATTAAGAAGGAGATGAATTTGAGCAAAGCCAGTGCTGGACTGAGATAAAATTTGCTGCAGTCGGGTCATGACCTCTGAGGATGAGGGCTGGATGCATACAGCACAGTGTCGTCCACATACATATGGATTGAGATGGGTGGGCAAGCAGAGGGCAGGTCATTCAGGAAGATCAAGGACAGTAGTGGGCCTAGGACAGAACCTTGCAGTATGCCTGAGGTGACCGGGAGAGGTGCTGAAGTGAAGGAACTGATACGGATGGATTGGTACCTACCAGCAAGGTATGACTGGAACCAGGAGGTGACCCTACTGGATAGACCAGCGTTGGCAAGATTGACTAGGAGTAGGGAGCGGGTGAGTGTGTCGAATGCTTTGGCCAGGTCGATGAAGATGGCTGCTGTGATGTGGCCAGCATCCATCCCAGTAAGAATGGAGTTGGTAAGCCTGAGAAGGGAGGTGGTGGTGGAGTGGGATTTCCTAAAGCCAGACTGGTAGGGGGAGAAAAAAGAGGAGGAGTCCAGAAAGGGAGATAGGTGAGAGAGTACCAGGCATTCCTGTAATTTTGCAAAGACTGGCAGGAGGGAGATGGGCCAGTAATTGTTTGGGTTTGAGGGATCACCACCCTTAGGAAGTGGAATTATGGTGGCATGTTTCATGTGTTGCAATAGGTGAGGTAGGGAGAAGGGGTTCCCCTGCAATGCCTCCTCCATCACCTTCATCTTCCACGTCTACCATCT
Source organism: Neoceratodus forsteri (assembly GCA_016271365.2). Lineage (NCBI taxonomy): Eukaryota > Metazoa > Chordata > Ceratodontiformes > Ceratodontidae > Neoceratodus > Neoceratodus forsteri. Next base: position 1,103,311,139 of record CM057454.1, on the reverse strand, counting down.
TGGAACAGAACACAAGTGTTCCCCCTACAGAAAGAGCAGAGGAATTTGTATTAACAAGAAAAAAACAACAAAAAACATCATACAATGATAATAACTTTGAGTAAATAACAAAAAGAAATAGGGAAAAAACTGAAATACATCATATAAACAATGGGGGAAAAACTATGAGGGATGCATATAAAGAAACCAAAAAATCAACATGTGGTATACAACAGATCAAGAAAAGAAGTGTAAAAATCAAAAATATAATATAGTACATCTTCCTGGTCTGTTAGAACTTCACAGACAAACTAAAATGTGGAACATGGAAACGCAGAAGGGAAGGAGATAGGTAGGCTTGAAAAGCCTATCATCAGGTATTATGTGAAAGCAATCCATACCATAATAAATTAATGATGAGTTTCCACTATTCAGAACAAACTTGACAGTATTTAAGACAGTAAAACCCTTGCCAAGTATTGTCATGTTTAATGTAGGTGTCACCTAGATAGCATACAACTCTCTGCCCAGTAAATAGAAATAAATTCCTTCTGAATCATTTGTATTAAAAGTAACAGTGGTATGGTTTGTTCTAGAAAAAGAAACTCACATCTAGAGTGCCAAAGATAGTATTTTATGGAAGTGAAGATCAATCTAATTCTGCTTCTGTTGGTTTGTCTTGTAGCAAGTAAAATGCCAAATACAATATCTGGATATGTAAGTGACGATCAGTGAGGGTCACCCCAATGAGCTGCCAATACATCCCAAAAAGTACTGGCATATCGGCAATCAAGTAAAAATTAGTCTATTGTTTCTAAAACTGCATCACACCCCAGCCGTGGACAAAATCTATCTGTCAGAGACTAATGTTTAGCATTGGCCTTCACGCTAAGCCTCCCATGACAGTTAAGCCATAGAGTGTCCCATATCTTCAGGGGCATCCTGGCATCCAAAAAATATGAATGTGCACTTGCCTGATCAGACTGAGAAAGACCTGGGTAAGTGACATGTACTGCAAAATGTTGTAGCGTAATAACATCATATTACCCTTTCCGAGTGGAATTCAGAAAGTATGTAATTGGGATCTGCCATCTCCTAATTTTTTCCATAGTCATAGCAACAAAGTATGGAGTACTCTGTTTTTTCTAAAGACAGTGTGTGCACTTTGCCATGCAGTGACTAAAGGAGTCATTCATCCAGCTGTCCAGGGTCAGCAAAACTTTGGCAACTGACTGAGGAAACAACTAATATTTTTCATTAAATAAATGCAGAAATAATACACTAGGGGGTTCAACAGATTGATCTCTGCTGATCAGATGGGTAGGTACAGAACATTTCTTTTGATAGGGTTCAGTCTACCTCCCCATATAAGTTGAAAAAAGACACTTAATAATCATACTTCCAACAACTTAGGGATTGGGTCTATGACACTCAAGTAAGTGAAAATGGGGAGCACATAAGTCTTTGTAAGTGTCACCTTCTTCTGTTTTGATTGTAACCAACTCTTCCAAAGTCCAATTTTAGTTTCACACAGGGTAACGTTTGTATCCCAATTCAAGTGTGCCATATATCACCAATTCCAAAGTGAAGTCCCAGAATCTTAAGGGGTGTGGACTGAAGTAGAACACCTCCTATATCCTTCAGGACTGCGCTCTGTTGGACCCAACACCATACCCATACATTTACTCAAATTCAGGGAGGCTCCAGAAACTGGTTCAAAGGTATGAAACATGTCAAGTGCCAGAAGAACTGAATGAAAATCCTTCACAAAGAGGATAATATCATCAGCATAAGCTGCAATCTTAACCATAGTGTTCCCATCTGAAGAAGTTATACTATAAATGTGAGTGCGGGATAGAATTTTCCTAATAATGGGGCCTATACAGAAAGTATACTGAAGGGGAGCGAGGGGACAGCCCTGTCTGACTCATGTTTGAAGTTGAATTCTAGTACCAACTTGTCCATTTATTGAAGGAAGGAGGGTAGCAGAGCCATATAACTTCTGTATCCATGTACAAAAGGTAGCGGGGAGGCCGTAGTGCTGTAATACTTCAAAAAGATATGGTGTGAGATTCTATCAAAGGCTTTCTCCGGGTCCAATGACAATAGAAACCCCACATCAGTACCATTAATTCCTAATTCAACTAATTCTCAAATGAGAATGAGGTTGTCCACTATGTTCCTCCCTCGAATAGAACATGTTTGATAGTCAGATATAGATAGACAGACAGACAGACATATAGATGCTTTATTTATAAAGTGCTCCTTTCCAGAGATTCAGAGTGTTGTACATTAAAAACAAATCAATACAGTACAACAATAAAATGTCAAATTTCAGATCAGCAAAAAAAAAAAAGAAACTTCTTAAAAAGCATCTATCAATACATAATAAAATACTGCATCCGATATTACTAACTATGGATAAAATGCCTGTTGGAAAAGGAGTGTTTTAAGACCGGTTTTAAAGGCTTCTACCAAGGGTGCCTCCCGTAAATACCTAGGTAGTGAGTTCCACAGGGTAGGTGCGGCAAACGAGAAAACACATTCCCCTGAATGCAGCAGCCTAACCCTGGGAACCCCCAGGAGGCTACCCTCAGCTGAATGGAGAGCCCAAGTCAACCGGTGGGGCACCAGGAGATCTTGCAAATAAACTGGTCCCCAATCATGCAGGGCCTTGTTGGAGCCCTACTTGAGGATGATCCTCTACCTGACTGGCAGCCAATGCAGTTCACAGAGGACAGGAGTAATATGTTTCTTTTTACCCTTGGTAATACCTGGCAATCAAAGTTACTCTTGAGTTCAGAATCTTCATTAAAACTTTCCAATCTGGATTCATGAAGCACAGAGGTCTTCAGTTCTGTAAATCTGAGACCTCCCCTTTTTTAAAAAGCAGAGTTTAAAATACTGCTCCAAGTGGAATGGAGCTATCACCCTCAAATAACAACCAATTAAACACTACAGCTAGGATATTGGCCAGAGGGACTGAAAAGTGTTTGTAAAACTCTGAAGTCAAACCATCAGGACCAGGGGTGACATCCATGCACAAGAGCTTAACAGCTTTTGCCACCTCCGTAAGGTTAATAGGTTTAGTTAACAAATGCAGATCTGACTGGGGTATATCTGGGATGGCAAGGGAAGACAGGAAAGTACATGCTGAGGAGTGGGTGTCCCGAGATCTAAACATAGCATGTAGATGTTCCTGTACTAGCGACATAACTCCCTCTTTATATGTAACCCTTGTACAATCACTGTAGCTACCTGAGTGAGGCTCCTACGAAAAACCCTGTCCGTACAATCAAGAAAAGTAGTCTCTGCCCCTTTCTTACCCTGAGTCCCATGATGGTGTTCCCATTGTAGTGGCAGACCCCTGTCATGTTGAACCTCCCTCATTTGTGCGGTGATCCAAGCAATCTGGGTACTATAATTTCCCATTCCCAGATGCATTTGAGGCCAATTATGCCCAGAGTCGGAGATACTCAAAATATTCTTTCCTCTGTTTAGTAATGGAAGTGGATCTGAGGAAATGTTTCGAGTTTTCTTTTGTTTCCTCCCACCAGAATCCTAAATCATCTAACATACAGGTCACCGATTGCCACTCCCTTGAAAGATCCAGGGTTTTAGCCTGTGCCTGCGTACATTGTGATAGGGAGTTATTCAACTTCCAATACCTTCGACCAGGGGTAATAAAACACTTATTCTCCAAAGACATCCTCCAATAAAAGATTATCTGATGTTTCAATGGAGAGAACTGCAATGTCACATGTATCTAACTGTGCCAAAGTGCACAGAAAATCTATTTGTGTCACCAGAGTATTTTTGTAACAAGTATTCCCCCAGTGGGAAATTTAGAGCTGCATGTATCTGTAAGAGAAGCATCCTTCAGCAATTGATTGAGATATTTAGAATCACAAAACATTTTTAAATGTTCTAGCACTCCTACCGTGTTGAGTGAGGCCATAGTCAAAGTCTCCCCCAAACACTAAATTGCTAGACATGTATAAGTAGGGCTGCACCTTTTTTCAAGAGATCTACTCAGTCATTCTTAGACTGAGGTGCATAGAGATCAATGAGCCGAACCTGAAAATCCTGAAAGACTACGTCCAACAGCATAGCTCTTCATGCTACAATATCAACCGATTTCAGGACCTTAAAAGCTGTCCCCTTAAACAGTCTGCCCACCCCATCAAAGTATCTACCCCAAAAGACCAGAAAGAGGGGTCCCAACACAAATGTTTCTGAGACTGTACTATGTCTAGGGTTGTTGTCGTTCTGGTTTCCTGTAAAAAGAAAATAAACATCAGAGTAAATCCTTGAGTACTGAGAACAATATGGTTCTCCAAACAGCATTCCTAATGCTGTTAGCATTAATGGTGGCCAGATGAAGAAGAAGAGCCATAGAAGAAAGGAAGAAATAAAAACTGTCCTATTCAGTTGGCACAGTCCATCTTCAATAACTTTTGACTTTTGATGAGCATCTTCTGCATCTTCCTCTGCTTCTGTTTAGATTTGATCACCACAATGACAGTGGAATCATCCTCTATGCCAGTAGATGCAGGAAGTAAAGCTGACTTACAGGAAGAAGCTTCTGATTCAAGACTGCCATCACAGTCAAGGTGTTTCGAGTCAAGAGCTTCAAACCTATTTTAAGTTGAAACAGTAAGTCATAGAGATGTGCTGCAGAGTAGTTGCATTCATCTTTTGTGAGTGTAATGATCACTTCCTATTGACTAAAGTCATATCTGGAGGGGGGCATATTTGCCACAGGTGAGTGTTTGCTGTCTGAAACTTCCATCAAGGCAGCGTTCTGACACTCATTCTGCCCTGGATGTACCTCTGTACTGTGTTCAGGCATAACCAACAACAGAGACGGTAAAGCAGACTTTGGAGTAAGCAGTTGGATAGAAGTTGTCTGTAAGGGAATTCAGCCTCCTAATAGTCCAGCTATAGGGGCTCCAAGGAACAGAAGATACAGAGGTGCTGTAATCATTGAGTCTGGTAAGATTTTATTTGTGGTACAGAACTACACTTTCCTTGTGTAGCTTCTTGGAGTACTCAGCTTGTTAGGGCAAAATACACAGCATATATATACAGTTCTTCCCACACCCCTAAGAACCAGTTAAACCACATTTTTACACCATACCTACAGTTGGACTATAGTTGGATCTAGTCACGTACAGAGTTGTCCTTGGAAAAACATGATACCATATATGGTCTGGTCAAATTCTGCAAGAATGTACACTCACCACTTCCTCACCTGCAGTACTTTTACACTCTTAGGTTACATGTCTTGACCATCTGTAATAATGGACTCTACTGAGTACACATTATACCTTACAATACCTGCCTGTACCATCTGTAACAATGGCCTCTACAGAGTGCACATTATACCTTACAATACCTGCCTGTACCATCTGTAACAATGGCATCTCCTGAGTGCATATTACATTTCATAACTCGATTACTTACATAAGCACTATATTACTACACAATACAAGATGTTACATTGTCAGTCCTTCTTCTGGTGCAGAATCAGGAGGTCGATCCTCAGAGTGGGCTATGACTTTTGTGGCTTCCCTATGTTGCCATTGTTGTACAGTTAAGGGTGCTTTATCAATTAAGGAATCCAGGGAAGGGTGATTGTTCCTGTTATGGGATGCCCATGGGCAAGATCGAAAAGAATGTCTGCTCTCTTCAGAGATTACAGCAGAACTGTCTGTCGCATTGCACAATGACATGGCTAAAAGACAAACACAGGTAGCAATGAAGCTTATCACACCCATTACTAAGGTGGGCTGCAGACCCACATTTAAAACATGTCTTCGGCTGGCCAGGGTTAAAACATTGTGCCCTGTTACTGCCATGACAGAAGACACTGGAGAAATGTTGAAGGCCAGTATCAGTATGTCACAGTTGTATCTTAAATTTTCAATTGCCTGTCCAAAATTGCTCTGAGTCAATTATTGGTTCTGGATCCCCCTGTACATCACAGCATTAGAGACAGCCAATATCTGATGTCATTTACATTAACTCCTTCATTTATTAAGAGCACTGTAACTGTCCGGAGTGCCAGTTTGTGAGTGAAATAGCCTGGAATGGGAGCTACAAGGGAATAAACTTCAAGGAATTGTAGAAAGCCCAAAATCTGTCCAGGTTAGCAGCAGTTTTAAAGCTGAGATAAAAAAAAACATTACTAGGGGAATGTATCAGAGCATATAATTCATTAGGGATGTAGCGAAGAGAGTCCTTCAAGAGTGCCCAGCCCACATAGGCTCTGTCAGGTGGAAGGACCAGTCCACCCTTGCACAGGAGTCGAACCGCATTCCTCCTCTGCGCTGGAGCAGGGGAATGGGCAAAAGTGTAAGTTTTCTGGAATTGTATCCATTTTCTCACTGAGTCCTGCTGAGCAGTGTGTTTGGCCAATGGGGAAGGAAAAGGTGTGTCTATTCACTCAGCCAGATCAACCCTGTTCACCCAAGACAGAGGATTTGTAGTCCACTGGAGTTGAAAGAGGGAGGGCAGTGGAGGTTTTTATCAGAGTTTGTTCTGTTTTTTCTCTGGAAAATCAGCTATGGTTTGTGACGGACCCAGTAAATCCTCTGTAGTGTATACCATAGCCTGCCAGTGACAGGGAGAGGAAACAGGAACTGTGTTGGATGATCCCAGATCATCAGCCATGCTCGACTGACTAGAGGCTTGCAGATACAATGGGAAGGGGGTTACGCTACTGAAATGTGCTGAGGCAGGATGCTATCTGCTGTATGTAAGTCCCCAGGAATAAGTGTTCAGTCAGCACTCAAAAATGCATCCCTGAACAAAATTGTTGGGTCAGTCGAAGGTGCTGACTGTGGTTCCAGTGATGACTCAGAATGCCACTGTCTAGTAGAGTCACATGACCAACCAGCTTGGTTTCACTGCTGACCCAGGATGCCACTGTCCAATAGAGTCACGTAACCAACCAGCTTGGTTTAGAGCCAATGCCAGGGACCAGTCCTTTGAGGGGAAAGGGGAAAGATGTACCATCATCTCTCCTTCTGCTTTTCCTTGGACCCAACTATTTGACAGAACCATCCTCCAGGTGCAAAAGCGCTGTCTTCTGAAAGAAGACTGACTGCTCGTCAGAGCGTGTATCAGGCTGCAGCAGGTTAGCCGTGCGCTGATCAGTATGCAAGACTACTGCTGAGGGAGCCTGACATATAGCAGAGGAATCATCAGGTTAGACAGGTAATCCTGAGATAGCTGTACGGTTAGAAACATTACCGACAGTAGGGACATTAAGAGAATGATGGTCAATACCTGCTTTAGTCAGCAAATGGAAAACAGCAGTTGGAGAAGGAGTGGAAACAGTTGAGGATCACAGCAGCTTCTCTGATGCTGCTGTATCAGAAATGTTGGCAGGAATCATTTGCGAGACAAGCTGAGAGGGCCCGGTCAGCCACGTACCTGTATCCCCGATGCTGAAACAGAAGCTTCTTCTTTGCTTTAAGATAAATTTCTTCTTCCTCCGTAAGCAGCTTTAATAAATGATCCTTCTTGGATTTCAGAGCATCCTGAATCCGCTTCTTGTAATGTAGAATCCTGTTGCAGAGTTTCCATCATAGAACATGGCATCCCATAGGATGTGTCAGCAACAGTATCTTCGGTATCCACGTTTTCCATGCTTGAAGTGTTCATTTTACCACCAGACTGCAACACAGCAGTGGTAAGGATCAGAACCCTCTGTTCCTCACCAGGAGCAGGCAAAGTTCCCTCCATAGCAGAATCCACCATTGTGGAACTGCTGACAGAGTCACGCCCTACTGTCAAGACCAGGGGAGTTTCCCCAGTGTGCTAGCCAGTATTCCCCTTCCCATAAAATTGGTTCATGGAATTGTCCAAGGCTGTGTATGGGTGCTGATGTGTGACATGGCTGCCACTACACATTCAGTCACTTCACTACCAGTCTAGCATTGCTTGTAAAGCACTTTGGGATACAATGTGTATGAAAAGCACTATATAAATTCTTCTTCTTCTTCTTCTGATTCTTCTTGTGGTGTCCTTCTGGCATGTCATGCCAGGGTGATGGCCACCAGGAAATATTAAATCACACCAACCTACAATATATGATGTACAGAACCCCCCCCCCCAAAAAAATGCACAAAGGAAGCAAACAGTAACGAGCAAAGAGCACCAACTATGCAGCTGTAGTAGAGGGAATCTCCTCAACCAAGAATACTAAAGCACCGCTAGCAGACATCCGTAACTGTTTCTTAAACACTGTGGTGGTCCCCAGGGACTGGAGGACAGCTGATGTTGTGCCCCTGCACAAAAAGTGGCAGTAGGTCTGATCCAAAACCTATAGATCAATCAGCCTGACATCTAAAATGGGGAAATTACTCTAAGCTATTCCAAGAGAAAGGCTGGTAGACTTCCTAGAGGCAAACAGTCTGAAGGACAGCAGGCAGAATGACTGCACAAGGGGTAGGTCATGCCAGATGAAGCTGATTAAATTCTTCAGTTTGGAAACAAGGGAAGCTGACAAAGGACAGGCAGTAGAAACACTGTACTTAGACTTCAATAAGCCCTTTGGCTCAGTCTCACACAGGAGAATGGTCAAGAATGAAGGGATCTCAGGGTAGAGGAAAGAGTAACAATGCACGTGGGAAACTGGCTAAAGGGGCTAACACAGGAGGTGGTCATGCCCGGAAAACACTTAGATGTTAAAGGGGGACAAACAGAGTACCACAAGGCTCAGTGCTGGGGACCATCCTCTTTAACATATTCATTTGCAGTATAGGGATAGGACAGCAGGGGGAGATCTGCCTCTTTGTGGCTGACACCAAGAATCTCCAGAAGGCTAGGCAGTGAAGATGGTACACAGCAATGAGGGAAGACCTGGGAAGACTTGAACTGTGGTCCAGAATATGGTAGCTCAGATCCAAAGCCAAGAAATGTAAGTTAATGGGCATCAGGAACAAAAATCTGTAAACACAATACCTGATGGAGGGAGGGGTAATAGAGTGTACTCCTGAGGAAAGAGACTGGGGAATGACAATATCAATGTGCCAGAGTATGGGGTAAAGTGGTCGTGCTGATGTTTTAAAGGGCATAGGGTAAAAAAGGTAGTTTTTGCAAGCAAAGGGGCACTTTGGATGCCAATAGGCAAAAGTGGGTGTGGGCTATAGCACCCCTGCACCAACAGGTTCCTGCACCAAGATGAAGTTAGCCTGAAATCTATGGCACAGTGCAACAGGGCAGTTGGTAGGGCAAAAAGGATGCTGGGGTGCATAGGAAGGTGGATCAGAAGTATAAGCAGGGAAAGGGTTCTTTACTGTACAGGTCCTTGGTTCACCCCCACCTCAAGTATTCTGTGAGGTTCTAGAGCCTTCACCTGTTGAAGGACTGTAAAAGGGCGGAGGCTATACAGAGGACAACCAAAATCATCCAGGTGCTGGGGAAGAAATCATACAAGAAAAGTCTGAGGGATCTTATCATGTACCCAGGAGAGAAGAAGGGAGGGAGTGACATGATAGAAATGCATAAACATCTCCATGGGATTAACAAGGTGAAATGCAATGAACTGTTCACCCTACATACAAATACAAACTTATGGGAGTAGGGTTCAGGAGGGCTGTCCGCAAGTACTTTTTCATAGAAAGAGTGGTCAGCAGAGCTAAAATGGACTGCTAGAGATAGTTGTCTGTGCCAAAACAGTGAGTGGATTCAAACATTGTTGGGACAGACACAAAGGCCTAATAAGGCTGGGAGGTGGTGTAACTAGTGGTACAGGAACAAAGGGTTGATAAGGACAAGATGGGGTTAATAAGGAAGAGAAAAAGGAAAGAATGTGGTCACTTGGGTCATTGCACCAGCAATGGGAAGGGCTTGGCAGATTGAATGGGCAAGCAGACTTTTTGATGATGTCACATTTTGTGTTTCCATGTTTCTATGCAACTGGATCAGAGCTGGTTCTGAAACTGGTGTGGTTGTAGCACAGCACTCTATGTGGCTGTGGATGCTGGCAGTTCAGTAGACACTGCAGCCTTCATGGATCTTCTTCACTCTTTTAAAAGGGATTTTCTCCTCTTAACCTGTGAGAGGGGACTTTTACTCCTCTTCCTCTCATGAAGGGACTGTTTCTGATTATGGCTGGATTGACCTGTGTGCTAAGTGCTAAGTGCTGAGTGCTAAACAAAGCAACACACGCTCACTCTAAGATGAAAACTGCACAGCACAGGCAGCTGCATGCTCTATTTTCTCTCCCTACTGTATCTCTGAATCTGAAAGGAAAGCAGGTTCTGTCACTGCAGAGAACCAACATCTGGGCATTCCTGGTGCTGGGTATAGAAACTGAAACACAGAATTTTTTTTTTTTTTCTATTGTTCTTATTTATCCACCTGCTGCAGTGACTACTGGCGGGGGCATCCAACTGCCAACCCTGCCCGCCAGGAGAGCACCAGGCTTACTCACATGATGGGGGATCTGGCACGGCTGTCGCCAATCCACTGGAGGGTCTCCCCATACCCTATCCAACCAGACTGGCTCCGAACCCCCCCAGTGCGATTGCACATGAGTCCTTCCAGTGATGCAGGATGCAGCCATCAGGCTGCACGGTCATGCCCAGCCATTTCCACTTTTTCTCCTATTGGGAGTGCAGACGTGCAATGACGTCTGCGCACGTGCGTGCTGACATCTGCCGTGCTCCCCCCAAGTCACACCAGCACAAGCAGTACCCCATGGCATCCCCAGGGATCACCGCAGCATGGTGTAGATTCCCCAGCCCTTCCCAGGACTAGGAGATCTGTCTCCCAACACTCAATCCTAGTCTCTCCTGCCAACCCCTGATGACCCAGGCTCGTTCCTGAACCCAGGCTGCCAGCGTAGGGCGAGGTGTGGTGTCCAGCGCCTCAACCCTCAGCGCCACCGGGCCAGCTAAGAAACACAGAATTTGATGGCAGATATAGACTGCTAGGCCCATCCAGCCTGCCATTTCTCCCTACCTTCACTATTACATCACACCGTTCCTGATGTATAGCTCTTTCTCCCTCATCCCTTCCTTTCCACTATGATTCCCTTGTGCTTAATCCATGCATTATTAAACCCCAGCACTGTTTCACCCCCACCACCTTCACTGGAAGGCTGTTGCAGGAATCCACCACTCTTTCTGAAAAGAAGTACTTCCTCACGTCTCTCCTGAATCTACCCCCTCCAGCTTCATAACATGTCCCCTTGTTCTTCAGCACCTTTTCTTCTAAAAAATATTTCCCTCCAGTACCTTATTTGCCCCCCCTGAGGTATTTAAAGGTCTCCATCATATCCCCCACCCTCCGTTGTTCTAGGGTGTAGATGTGAGGTCCTTAAGTTTCTCTTTATAAGGCTTTTGATGCAGACACTGCACCATTTTAGTTGCCGTCTTCTGGACTTCCTCCACTGTGTCTATTTCCTTCTGGAGATGTGGTCTCTAGAACTGGACACAGTACTGTAGGTAGGATCTTACCAGCAATCTATACTGAGGCAATACCACTTCCATCTTTCTGCTGGTGATACCGCTCTCTATGCACCCCAGATCCTACTAGCCCTCCCAACTGCCTTGTTTCACTTCCTGGCCACCTTTAGGTCATTCAATATGATTACACCCAAGTCTCTTTCCTGCTTAATGGTGAGCAGTGCCATTCCACCCATTTTGTACTCTGCCCCTGGGTTTCTGTACCCTAAGTGCATTATTTTGCACTTTTTCACATTGAAACCCAGCTGCCATATCCTTGACCACTCCTCTAGTTTTCTCAGGTCTCTGCTCACCCTTTCAACCTACTCCCCCTGATTTATAAAAACATTAAAGATGTCTGATTCCAGCACTGATCCCTGAGGCACCATTCTGGTCACCCTTTCTTCATCGGAGTGAACTCCATTCACCACCACTGTCTGTTCCTATACCATAACTAATTTCTTATCCAGTTTACCACCTTTGGACCCATTCCTATGCTACTCAGCTTGCTTACTAGTTTCCTATGAGGAACAGTGTCAAAAGCCTTACTGAAATCTAAGTGGGCCACATCCACTGCTCCACCCTGGTCTAAATCCTTTGTCACTCGGTCAAAGAAATCTATCAGATTTGTTTGACATGACCTTCCCCCTGTAAAACCATGCTGCCTCAGGTCTTGTAACTCAGTGGCTTCATGACAGTTCACAGTCCTTTCCTTCAGCAGTGATTCCCTTAACTTTCCTAACACTGATGTCAGACTGACTGGCCTATATTTTCCAGCCTTCTCCCTGCTACTACTTTGTGTAGTGGTACTACATCCACCCTCCTCTAGTCCTTTGGAACCACTCCTGTTTCCAGTAGGCTGTTAAAAAGAACTGTCAGAGGTTCAGCCAGTATTTCCCAGAGCTCTCTTAATACACTTGGATGCACCCCATCTGCCCCAGTACTTTATCTACCTTCTGATCAGTGAGTCCCTCCTGGACGCTCGCCTCCCAAAAAGGTCTAGTGCCCACCTTCTTCCTCACAAAGCTTCTGTTGCTTTTATGTGGCCACTTCTCCTTCCTCTGTGAACACTGAACAAAAGTATTTGTTCAGGACATCTGCTTTTCCTGGTCCCCCTCTACACAGTCCTACTTTTTTTTTTTTTTTTTACTTTCTGTTTATGCTCCCCCTGCCCACAGCACTCCACTCCCTTTGGGAGTGGCCTGCGGCCTTCTAGTCCCTGCTCTCTTACCTGGAGCCCAGAGCAGTCAATCCCTCAAGTAGTAATGGCTTGCCCCCCAGGTGGGGATGAGGTGGGGCCCTTCACTTTGAATTCCTGAGTTTCCTCAGGATGTCGTACCACCAGGACAGGTAGGGGCACTTGGGATTGGGGCCTGGTGCTCCATCTACCTGGAGTGCCACAAGCTGCTTTTCCCTTTTTCTGTGCGTGACATGCTCCCTGATGTCAAGGTGCTGCATGCTGACGTTTGCCACACAGTTCCCCTACAAGTGGCTGGGCTTGCTTTACCACAGGCCTCCACCCAGGGTCAGCCAAGCACTGAGCCCTGGTCCCCCCCTCCCAACTGAGAAGGCAAGCAGTCCCTGGGATGCCCACGCCTCCTCCTCCCCTGGCCGGACCTCCTGCTCCCTGGGTTTGTTCCCGAACCCAGGTCGCCAGTGTCACAAGCAGTAGTGCTACTGCTGTGCTAGTGGGCCAGCTCTGCTTCCTTTTTTTAACCTTACAATCCCACCCCTAGTCTTCCTCTTTTTACTTACTCACCAAGAAAATGACTTGTCCCCTTTCATTATTTTGTGGGCTACACTATCTTCAGTTTGCACCTTTGTGCTCCTTGCTGCTTTTCCTGCTTCCCTTTGTTTCCTCTGGTATACCTCCCTATCCTCCTCCCTCTGTGCCTTCTTACACCTTTTGAATGCTACCCTTTTAGCCTTTACCTATTGAGCCACTTCTTTTGAGAACCATAGGGGTCTCTTTTTCCTCTTGTTTTTGCTTACTTGTCTGATGTAGCAGTTTGTTGCCTTTACTATGCTCTGTTTTAGCTTTGCCACTGTTCCCACACCCCATCTGGGGCATTTTCCCCCACCAAGTCAGAGGCATTCACCAATCTTCATAAAATCTGCCCTCCTGAAGTTCAGGACCTTTGCTCTTGTGTGGTTCAATTTTGCATCTGTCCTTAACTGAACCACACCATATGGTACCACTAGTTGCGATCCGCTCTCTTCACAGGGGTCCTGAACAGGCAGTTCTACAGTCTCTGGCAATGTCTTTCAGACATCTGAATCAGTGATGTCAGTTCTGGCTAAGTCTTGTCTGTCTGACTTGCCTAACGGTTAAGAGCGCTGTGCTGCAAACCTGGAGAACTGGGTTTGAATCACAGTCACCACTTGCATACTGTGTGACCATGAGCAAGCCATTTAACTTTCTGTGCTCCCAGAATGCACCTGGAAACATGTCTCGACTTAGTGTGTGTCATTCCTGGCCAAAACCAGTAAATTTGAATGATGGAAGCCATCCAAACGATGGCATGCAAGGGGGAGGTGTTTCTGGTGGGGGACTTCAATCTGCCAGACATGGATTGGAGCCTACCAGCTACAGCAACAGTCAGAAGTACTGTAGGACATCCTGAATTCACTGCAAGAGGCATTTCACAGGCAACTACTTAAGAAGCTCACTTGTGGGTGGGTGATACTGGACCTGGTATTGACAAACAGGGACCGTGTTGTTAATGTCACAGTGGGTGATAACCTGGGGTCCAGTGATCACTGTACAGTGTGGTTCAATGTAACGACAGGGCCAGAACCCAGACACACTAAGATGAAGGCCCTAGACTTCAGGAGGGCTGATTTCATGAAAATATGAGAATGCCTCAGGGATGCCCTGGCAGCCAGGGATAGAGGATCTGGGGGAATCAAGGAAGTATGGGCAAAGATAAAGGGGGACATTCAAAAAGCAACACATCTCTGTGTCAGGCAGGTTAACAAGGGCAAAAGAAAAAATAGATCGATATGGATGTAGCAGAAAAAGTAAGAGCAAAAAAACTAGCATTTAGAAAGTACAAAAAGCATAGAAGGAGGAGAATAGGGAAAACTACCAGGAGAAACAAAGGGAGGTAGGGAAGGCACTTAGATACACAAAGGCAAAAATAGAAGAGAATATTGCTTAATCAGTGTAAAAGAAAGGATACAACTTTATATATATATATATATATATATATATATATATATGTGTTTTTTTTTTTAAGCAAGAAGAGGAAGACCAAAGGGGGGATAGTAAGAGTAAAAGGGGAAGAAGGGGTTTGTGAGGAGGAGGACCAAAAGAAGGCAGGCTTATTGAACAAATACTTTTGTTCAGTATTTACAGAAGAAGGGGTAGGTGACAGGCCAAAGATAAGGAACAAGGACATACATGGTAGGGAGGTGGACACCAGTCCTTTTACAAAGGAGAAAGTCTCCAAGGTACTAGCACAATTAAAAGTAGACATAGCAATGGGACCTGATTGGGTGCACCCCAGGATACTGAGGGAGTTCAAAGAGGTGCTGGCTGCACCTCTGACAACACTGTTCAACTTATTGTTAGAAACAGGGAAGGTTCCAAGAGACTGGAGGAAGGCAGATGTGGTCCCACTTCACAAAAGTGGGAACAGGGAGGAGGCAGGAGATTACAGACCTGTCAGCCTGACTTTGGTAGTGGGCAAAGTAATGGAAATACCACTGAAGGAAAGATAATGGAATATCTTGTAAACAGTAGATTACAGGATCCAAGGCAACATGATTTCACAGGGGGGAGGTCTTTCCAGACAAACCTAATTGAGTTCTTCAACTTGGTAACCAGGGTACTGGATCAGGGAGGAGCAGTAGATGTGGCCTACCTGGATTTCAGTAAGGTCTTCAACACCATTCCACACAGAAGACTGGTGAACAAGCTGGTCTGTCTAGGAGTAGGTACGAAAGTTATAAACTGGGTAAGAAGTTGGTTAAGCAACAGAAGTCAGAAGGTGGTGGTACATGGTGTCCACCCTGGAGAAGGCAAGGGCACCAGTGAGGTACCTCAGGGTTCAGTACTAGGCCTGGTCCTCTTCAATGTCTTTATTTGTGACATTGTAGAAGGGCTAGAAGGGAAAGTATGCCTGTTCACAGATGACACAAAAATCTGCAACAGAGCAGACATACTGGGGGGAGGGGCTGGAAAAAATGATGGATGATTTGAAAAAATGGAAGAATGGCCAAGGGTTTGGCAGTTGGATTTCAATTCAAAAAAGTGCAAAATCATGCACTTTGGGCACAGAATCCCAGGGGCTTCGTACCAATTGGGAGGGGAAGTACTGGCAACCACCAAACAGGAAAGGGATCTGGAGTAATAATTTCTGATGACCTGAAGTAGCCAAGCAGCATGATAAGGCAAAAGGGAAGGCTAGCAGGATGCCCAAATGCATAGGGAAGGGTATCACCAGAAGGAGGAAGGAGGAATTAGGTAATATCACCCCTGTACAGATGATTGGTAAGACCTACCTCAAGCACTGTGTCCAGTTCTGGTGGCCCCACCTCTGGAAGGACATTGATAAGATGGAGGTGTTACAAAAGAGGGCTACCAAAATGGTGCAGGAAATGCATCAAAAGCCCTATTAGAAAAGATTCAAGGAACTGAATATGAACTCTCTGGAGCAGAGGACAGAAAGGGGATATGACAGAAACATTCAAATGCCTAAGAGGTAATAAGGTACAGGAAAGTAGCATTTTCCATAGAAAAATGAGCTTGAGGACAAGGGGTCACACTATAAAGTTGGCTGGGGGGAAGGTTTAGAGGAAATGTGAGGAAATACTTATTCATGGAAAGGGTGGTGAATGCTTGGAACAGCCTTCCAGCAGAGGTGGTAAGTGCCAAAATGGTAATGAGATTCAAGCATGCATGGGTTAGATACAAGAGGACCTTGGTAGCAAGGCAAGGGGAGAAGATGACCAGAGATTGAGTAGGGCCTATGGTGGCTCAGTAGGCAGGGAAAACTAGGCAGACTAGGTGGTCAAGAGGTCCTTATTTGCTAACAACTTCTATGTTTCTATGTTTTGTAATTAAAAAAAAAAATCTTATGTAATAAAAAAAAATAATGATTTCCATACCCATGATTCTTTGCAATGGGATTTAGGTCTTAGATTATGTGTGTGGTTTGGAGAGATGCACAAAAACAAGCAATCTGCATATTAAAAAGATCAAGGTATTGATGGCATTCCTTGCAGTCCAGACTGTACAGTACAAGTCTCATTAAACTGTTCCACCAATGAGCTGGTTTAGCATTGTTTTTTACAGTTGGCAATGCACTGGCAACTCATATTGCATTGTTTTCAATGCTTCACTGGCTCAAAAGCAATGTGTTTGAAAATACATTTACAACTCATCTGGAATGCAACTACAGTCCAGTCACAATACAATGCAAAAATGAGTTTTAACTTTTAAAAAACAGTCTGTGCTGGATCCAGCAACACTTATTCAGCTCAGTCAGAAATGCTTAAACAGCTCACTGGAGGAGCAGTTTATTTTGACTTGTACTGAAATGTCTGAAAGGGAAACTGTTATCTTCAGGATTACTTAGTGCCTGAAAGCCCATAAAAAGCTAATTTAAGTGAGCCATTGTGCTTACCTGTGAGTCATATCAGTACAGAGGTATTCATATGTAAATCAACCTGTTATTAAGTGCTGGGGGCAGCCATGTGTTTTAGGTTCCTGTCAGGCAATGATGTCATTGAGGTACTTAGCCCTGTTTTGGCTGTAGATAATCTAACTGGTTAAAAAGAGAATCATCTGTTTTATTAAGTGTATTTTAAGATGTTATTATAACACTTTCTACATTTATAATAATTGTTTTGCATTTGCATTGAAACTAGTGAGTTATCACCTTTACTTTTTAAACTGTTAGTAAAAATAATCCAATAGAATTCTGGCATTGTTATGGTAGAAAATCCCATTCCATCCAAAGTATTTCAGTATAAAACTGTTACACTTTTAACATCATCAAAAGAAGTAAAATACTCTCTTAATAATGCATTTCAGGTTATGCATGTTTTAACAATTAAAGTAAAATAGATCAGCACCCACACTCCAGACAGAGTCAGTCTATGTGCTAGCCACTTTGGCCAGTGTTTTATTTGCACTTTTTTATATAAAGGAATGATTAAATTAATCCATGGAGTCCTAGTTCTCTGTCTGGAGTGTGGGTGCTGATCTATTTTACTTTAATTCTTGGATATGAATGCAGAATAGCAGCACACTGTTTTTCCAGGTGCTCACATATGTTTTTCTGAGTTGATTATTTACATTTTGAGAGCACTGATTCCCTGTATTTTACACATGGGGTAAAATGGACAGAAAAACTGTGCTTAAGATATTGGGAGAAAATAAGATTCTCTCCTTCTGTGCAAGAACACTGGCGTGAATTGTAAAATTGTAGCACTGGAACAGAGCGAAGCAGAACAGCATGTTTCCAGCAGTGGTTGAGTTCCAGAGGGGCTGTTTTCAGCCTAACACTGCTGGGGGATGGCTAACATGGAGGAAGCATACAGCATGTCTGCAGATATTGGCGTTCCGGTGGGTGGCTTTGCTTATTTTGTATTTCCAGTCACAGAGGGCATGAACCCGTTGCTGGGAGAAGAAAATGTGAACGTGCAACAACCGAGTGGTGAGTCTGAAGTAAAGCAATGTTATCGTAAACGTAAAAAATTGGTCCTAAAAGGACGTAGAATGTATTGGCATAAAACTACTCTTGAGGCTTACCTGACTGTTAAAAGAGTACCTGGGGGCTACGCATACTTCAAAAACCTTCTTTTGGAACAGATAATACTGTATTTATGAAAAGATGGCAAGGAAACATGCAGGATGCTTCTATCAAGAATATTGATCTAATTTTAGAATTTATACAACCCATAAGGGATGAACTTACTATTGAAATTGGTAAAGTTGAAGCAATACTGAAATCTAACACGGATGAAGCTGAATGGGACAGACTTAATAAATTGCTGCTGGATAAAGTGATAAAGTATGATGTAAAAATCAAAAAACGGAAGCAAAAAAAGTTCCCAAGAGATGAAAGAGACTGTGAATGATCAGGTGTTTAATTGGACAGACACAAATAAATTGGGACTCAAATTTAGAGACCATGAAAGACATGCTTTCAATCTGTGCACTTTCAAAGTGGAGGATGAAAAATGGGGGCAGCATGGAAAAGAGGCAGGAATGCTTATTAGTACACAGCAGGCCTTAAGTAATGCAAATGCATTTTCAGGCCATGTACCCGCATTTCTACCTTTATTTCTACAAACATGGATTTCATGGACTCTGGCAGCAATACTGTTCTTGCTTCAGTTGTTAGCAATAGCAGTGTAGATAATGTTAACTTAATGCCTATTGTCAATCTTTCTAATCATGATATAATAGCAGCAGAATCATCTGTTCTGAGTAAAAGTTTTGGCATTTTGTCCATCTACAGATAATTGTTTTGCAACATTTTGAAAAGGTATAAATGTTAGCAATTATTTCAAAAAAGGGGAGGGGGATTCCAGTGGATGGAATCCTGCTCTGTGTGACAAAGTTGAAGTGTCTGGAACCTAGATGGAGCATTTTTTCTATAAGGGAAAAGGACCTCATTTTAAATAGTGAATAAGAGGCTATAGTAGCCTGAAAAGAGTAATTTAAGTAATGGGGGAGTGATTAAACCTTCTAAGCCTGGAGTGTGAAATAAATTATACAATGGCAAAGAAAAATCCTGGGCTCCCATTGGTCACTCTGGCACTGGACCTGTGATGTTATCCCAGCACAACATCACAGCTCTAGTCCCAGCACATAGATGACTGCATGAACCTATTTTAAATCACTACACACTTCCCACAATGAGTGATCCCTCTTTCTGTAGGCAGCCCGCTTCCCCCGCACGCAACCTGCCTGCCTAACTCCCTGCTCCTTCATCATAAAAATAAAAATCTCCAAAACAGAAAAAGATTTCCAATCCTGAAATGTACCATTTTATATTGGTACAGCTGTTTCCTGCGTGGCTTTAAGTGCCATTCAAATTCTGCCTTCACATCAGCGCTTTCCCGCTCACAGCGCACACAGCCTCGCGCAGTAACTGCGAGACCTGAGCTTCACAGCAAACAGTTTTTCAGCCGGAATCTCTGGCTCCCGTACACAAATTAAAACAGTTACAGAAGCCCTCAGTTCAATCTGCTACCCCCCCAGTCTAACCGCACCACTCGCGGCATTCCTCACTGACAACCCTACACACACACAGTAATGGCAAGCGTGAAAGCATGCCTCAGTGTTTCTTACCTGATCATTGCCACTTGCTGTTTTTAACATCGCAGGACTGACAGATGGGGAAAGACTTAAAATAAAAAATGAAAGCTGAAAAATAAAAAACACTGGACTTAACAGTACACCTGAGCAAAGCAATGACACAAAAGAAACAAACACATAAAGATTGATCTGCAGACTTGGGACTGCAGAGCCACAGATAAACAGGGCAGCTCCACCTACTGGCAAGAAATCAGCACTATTTTTTTAAACAGTACACCTCCTCATAAAAAAAAAAACCAGCAAACAAACTAGTTTTAAACTTAATTCTTCATCTTTTTTTTTTTTGAGCCACGAGTCATTGTATAATAGCAATAATGCACTCCAGGGTGTGTGTTGTGCTGGGATAATGTCACTTCTGGGGTGATTAGTCACACTCGGCCTGCAGCCTCATGCCTAATCACCCCAGGTGTGACGTTATCCCAGCACAACACACACCCTGTCATGCATTATTGCTTAAATGAGAAATACTGCAGGCTGAGGTTTAAAAAGTTAAAGAAAAATACAGTTGAAGAGAAAAACAATAAAAGTAGCATAAGAGTCTTTTAAAAAGAATTTAACAAAATGACTCCATCAGTACCATGATAATTGTGATGTCTAAAATAATTGATTTGCACAGGATTCAATGTGAGCTGTTTAATTATATAGATTGATTAATGGCACTACTCACTTTATAGGAGGTGATAGGTGTGTGAGCAACATGTGATGTGAACCTGTCTGTTATAAAAAAAAAGCACTTGTTTTATGTACCAATTCACTCTGAAGAAACCTGGCAGCATGCCAGGAGAAACGTCAGTCTATGTACTACCACTTTGGCCAGTGTTTTATTTGCACTTTTTTATATAAAGGAATGATTAAATTAATCCATGGAGTCCTAGTTCTCTGTCTGGAGTGTGGGTGTGATCTATTTTACTTTAATTCTTGGATATGAATGCAGAATAGCACCACACTGTGTTTTCAGGTGCTCACATACGTTTTTCTGAGTTGATGTTTTAACAATGTTGTCCATCTATGTGTTTTTGTAATTTATAAACAAGTAATTATGTCCTATTTTTTTTCTTCTCAAGTCAAAACTGGATAGAAAGAGCATAATATTTTCAGAATCATAACACATGCTCGGATTGTTTTTACTGTCTTTGTCCAGGAAAGGCACACTGAGATGCAGCTTGTTCCCAGGTGTGTTTTGGGAGCACATGGAGGTTAAGTGACTTGCTCTGGTCACACAATATACAAGTAGAGCATGTTGGAATCAAAACCCTTTCTGCTGGATGAATGAAGCCTGTTCACAGCTCTTTGCTGTACTGCCAACCGATAATCAAAAACTACACATTTCAAGGCTGGCCCCATGATGCCTGGCCAGTAGGTATGTAGCCACATTTGCATCTTGTAGACCTGAGTTCACACTCAAAATAGTAAGAGAAAAGGCTGTAAGAGAGGGAACAGAAAAAGACAGAAGTAGGTGCTGTGGCAGCCCCAGAAATCTGTACTGACATGAACACAGACAGGGTTTAGAAATCCTGATATGGGGCCCCAATACCTGTTGGCACCACAGAGCCAGCCTTGAGATGTGTAGTTTTTGATAATCAGCTGGCAGTATAGCCTACAGGTTAAAGTGATCCTGAAAATGTATTTTTTTTTTACTAACAGTTTGTAATTTAAAGGTGATGATGCACTAGTTTCAATGAGCATACAAAACAATTATTATAAATGTAGAAAGTGTTGTAATAACACCTTAAAACACAATTAATAAAACAGACGATTTCCTATTTAACCTGTTGGATTATTTACAGTCAAATGAGGGACCAAGACCCTTAGTGACATAATTTCCTGTCAGAAGCCTAAAACACATGGCTGCCCCCAGCCCTTATTTACAGGCTGATTTACATATGAATATCTCTGGACTGCAAAGATTCACAGATAAACACAATGGCTCATTCAAATTAGCTTTTAATGGGCTTTCAGACATTAAGAAATCCTGAAGATGACAGTTTCCCTCTAAGTAATTTGCAACCTGCATGTTATGGACAATCTGTAGATTAGATAGACACACACACACACACACACACACACACACACACACACACACACACACAGATAGATTTGGGTGCCTTTCCAGGAGCTCAAGGGACTGTACACAAATAAATAAAATATTCAACAAACAAAATACAGATAACAACAATAGTTCAATACAATCAAAAACAACAATATGATATAAAAAAAAACCTTTTTTGTAATAGCAATTATAATCTAATCATGCCATTGTAAAGACCTAGCTGGGATAAACTTGGCTAAAAAGTCAAGTTTTCAATTTGGCTTCAAAAGTATCAACTGTGGGAGCTTCTTAGATAGATCTTGGAAGAGGTTGTCAGAGCCTAGGGTCAGACATAGCAAAAGAACAGTCTTCAGCAAATTTTAATCTTGAAATAGTGACGTTAAAGAGGCCCTGACTGTTTAAACCCAGAATCCGTCCTGCTTTTATGGAGGCATTATAGTGCAGTGGTTAAGGGAACTGAGCTGCTAATCTGCAGACCTGAGTGTGAATCCCATCAGCTCCCTCTTGCATACTGTATGACCCTGAGCAAGTCACTTAACTTCCTTGTGCTCCCTAGTTGTACCTGGAAACAAGCCATGGCTTAGAGTGCCTTTCTTAGTTAAACAAATTCTCCTTTTCCTTTCCCTTTCCCCTTTTATTTACTGAGATTGTTTTGCTGGGTAAACAAGCAAATGAGAAGCAGGGGTCTTGTTTCCAGTTGTGGTCTGGATGAGGGGGGGAATTACAGTGCATGGGTAGGAACACAATATGCAGCAGTCAGTTAGGAATACAAGACTGTACAATAAAATAAATGATATATAGGGGATATGACATGACCTGACTGAAGATATTGTATTCATCTTCATGATATGTTAATGATATTATGATATCTCACGGATGGTGAAGCCATACATGAGATATATTAAAGGAGATAGGAACTGATTACTTATGTGCAGCTGCTTGTAATGTCTCTATTTTCATAAATTTTATTCATACAGTGCATGCCGCTTAGGGCGAACTGTTCCGTGCAAATGTATTTTGTCCACCAAAACCGCTGTCCATCATTGCCGGCTGTGCAAAAAAATTGGAATTCGGAGTTTGATTGCAGCTTGCACTGTTATGTAGCACAATTGCATAATCCTTAAGCTTAAGTGAATACAGTGCTATACTTCATTTTTTTGGTTTTGGTGATATGGATTCGTTACTGTGCTTTGTGTGCTTTTCACGTTTATTTTTCCTGGGCTTCAGGGTTAGTGCGTGGGGCATGCAGTGTTGGTTCTGATTTGTACTTACTGCTCAAGAATGCTATCCTTTTGTAGACAGTAGAATTTGGGATTCCTAGTCGCTGAATAGTGTCCCTCACACTGCACTCACGCACTCTATTGCATCAGTTCCACTTTCTTTGACAGGAGCACAGACACAGAACAGTGAACAGACCAGGTAAGGGTGTGGACAGTTTTAATGAATGAACTGTAATCCAGTTCACACATCCTTACACATCACACCTGATTAATTACTGCCAGGAAGCTGTCATGTCATCCAGGAAAGTCACTAAGGTAAACAAAAAAAAGGCACGTTTACCCTATTTTACTGTCCGCGGTAGGCAGCTGCCATAGTCCACATTAGCCATGAGTTTTTACATTGAGGCAGAGCTTTTTGATTTGGGTATCTGGATTTCATCTACGGAAAGTGATTGTCTGCGGTAACCACGTCTGCCTAATGTGGCGCGGACTGTACCTCTAAAGGATCCCTATTTAACATTGCCTGAATATAAGCTGAAGCTGTCAGTTGTGTTTGTATTGTTTTCTTTGTATGGACAACATTCTGTGCAATCCCTTTCATGGAACCAAGAATTTGGAGTTTTGACTATGTCACTTCATGGTTTCAGAAATGTGAGCATAAACTTACCAGTATAGTGCTCACGGTTCTGAAACTATGAAGAGACATAGTCAAAACTCCAAATACTTGGTTCCGTGAAAGGAACTGCACAGAATATTGTCCATACAAAGAAAACAATACAAAACACAGCTGACAGCTTCATCTTTTATTCAGGCACAGTTAAACAGGGATCCTTTAGAGGTATGAATATAATTTATGAAAATAGAGACATACCAAACAGCTGAACATAAGTAATCAATTCCTCTCCCCTTCAATATCATTGGCTTCAAATGAAGATAAATATGTTATCTTCAGTCAGGCCATGTCATGCTCTTTTTCTATAGACATATGTTTTGGGATAAACATGATTGGGAACGCATAAAAAAGTGCTTGTGAATTTGACGTGTGTAACTAACGTTTGACTTTTTTTTTTACAGTTGCAGCACTTGTTTGGGAGTGGTTTCCAATATTTACTATTACTTCTATTTAAAGCAGTTGTGGATTGTTGCTTAATTCTTACATATGTTACACAGTGTAGTTAGGGGTTGTTGAAAAATAAAAATGCCATTATTTTTTCACATTTAGGAATTGATTTGCAGAGCTGCTATCACGTTTCCCTACCAGGTTGTAACAGACCGGCGCCAGAACACCATGTTGATTTTTGCCGCTACCAATGAATATGAGACATGCACATTAACATCTACTATCAGTTAACCAATCATTCTGCATGTCTTGCACTCAGTAACAGCAGAGTGCAAGTGTCAGGGGCTGCTTGTGAGTGTGCCATGTGTTTTCTGAACAGCTGTCAATCTGGCTTTAGGTACACCTCTATGAGAAGATCCTCAAGCTGTCTAGGAAACACAAACTGAGTGTAAACATAAATTTAAAATGAAGCCTAATCCAAGCTCCAGTGACAAGGACACTTCATTGTCAGGTTGACTGTTTTTAATTTTCTTTCATTAGGTTTTCTTTATTTTGCTTTGCTTTTTTGTTGTTGTTTTTTGTTTGTTTTTTAGCTGAATTGCTTCATATTTGACTAGGTGTGAAATTGTAACTGTCCAAGGCAGTGTGCAGCGGTTGGGGGGGCAGGTGACATTGGCCAGCTGTAATTTCTACATGTACAACGCTACAGGTTTATACACATATTTTTAGATATTGTTTACTAATGGGTTGTGAGGGTATATGAGTGTGTGCTATGGGGGTGGTTGAGAAACATAGAAACATAGACTTTGACGGCAGATAAGGACGGCTAGGCCCATCTAGTCTGCTCATTTCCCTACCTACAGGATAGGCCGCAGATCCTAGTTAACCAACAGCCTATATCTTCCTGCCCCCCACAAGAATTGCCTTATGTCTGTCCCATGCATTCTTGAATTCTCCCACAGTTTTAGACCCCACAACTTCCTCAGGAAGGCTGTTCCATGCATCCACTACCCTCTCTGTGAAATAATACTTCCTCACATTGCCCCTGAACCACCCTCCTTCTATCTTTAAATTGTGTCCTCTTGTTCTTGCAAGTCTCTTTTTCTGAAAGATGCTACCCTCTTGGACTTTGTTGATTCCTTGAGGTACTGAAAGTTTCTATCATGTCCCCTCTCCTTCTTTCCTCAAGGGTATACATATTAAGCTCCTTTAGTCTCTCCTCATACGGCTTCTCTTGCAGACCCTGCACCATTTTAGTTGCCTCCTCTGGACTGCCTCTATCCTGTCTATGTCCTTGCGGAGATGGGGTCTCCAGAACTGGACACAGTATTCAGGTGGGTCTCACCAACTGTCTGTACAGAGGTTAACAACTTCCTGTTTTCTGCTGCTGATGCCTCTCCTATACATCCCAGTATACCCCAGCCCTCCCTACTGCCTTCTCACATTGCTTGCTAACCTTAAGGTCATCTGATATGATTACCCCAGGTCTCTTTCCTGTTTTGTTGTTGTTACTACCTCCCACCCATTGTGTATTTTCCCTGGGTTCTTGTTTCCCAGGTGCATTATTTTGCACTTTTTGCATTGAATCTTAGCTGCCATATGTCTGACCATTCCTCCAACCTTGCCAAGTCCCTTTTCATCCTTTCCACGCCTCCTTGTGTATCAACCCCTGTTGCAGATCTTTGTGTCATCTGCAAAAGGCATACTTTCCTTCAGTCCTTCTGCATTGTCACTGATGAAGACATTAAAAAGGACTGGACCAAATATTGAACCTCGCGGTACCCCACTAGTAACCGCCCTTTCTTCAGAGTGGACTCCATTTACAATTACCTTCTGTGTCCTGTTGTCCAGCCAATGTTTTACCCAGGCTACCACCCTGGGACCCACTCCCAGGCTGGTTAATTTGACTATCAATCTTTTGTGTGAGACTGTGTCAAATGCCTTGCTAAAGTCTAGGTAGGCCATGTCCACAGCCCCTCCCTGGTCTACTACTTTGGTCACCCAGTCAAAGAAATCTATTAGATTCGTCTGACATGACCTTCCCGCTGTGAACCCATGCTGCCTTGGATCCTGTGCTCCACTGACCTCTAGGTACTCAACTATTCTTTCCTTCAGAAGTGACTCCATCACTTTCCCTACCACAGAGGTCAGACTGACAGGTCTGTAGTTTCCTGCCTCTGTCTTGGTCCCACTTTTGTGAAGGGGAATCACATCCGCCTTCCTCCAGTCCTCGGGTACCACACCATCCTCCATGATTTATTAAAAGAGTAGCCAGTGGTTTCACTAGTTCCTTCCTTAATTCTTTTAGAATTCTGGGGTGAATTCCATCAGGACCCATTGCTTTGTCCACCTTCAGTTTTGGGAGTTCTTGCAGAACCCTTTCTTCTGTGAAAGGACTGGGATTGACCCCCTAGCAAGAGTGCTTCTGTTAATTGGATTAGGCACTTCCCCTCTTTTGTGAATACTGAGCAGAAATATTCATTCAGTATTCCTGCTTTTCACTGTCCCCTCTGCCCACCCACCGCTCTCATTCTATTCAGCCTCACTATCCCTCCCTTTGTCTTTCTACCGCTGATGTACCTATAAAGGTTTTATCCCTTCTTAACTGAGTTGGCTATCTTTTCCTCAGTTTGGGCCTTTGCTATTCTGACTTCCCTTCCTGCTTCTTTCTGCCTTAACTGGTACAGCTCTCTGTCCTGCTCCTTCTGTGTTTCCTTATACTTCCGGAATGCTATCTTTTTCTTCCTGACTTTCACAGCCACTTGCATGAGTTACTGTTTATGTATTCACTAATACCATTGGTATTCATCAATATGATGTGACAAATTGTTTCAACCCACATCACCAGACACCTTGCTTGACATCGCCAGTTGAAATTAAGGGGTCAATAATTAAATTTTTAGGTTATTTTATTATATTGCAAAGTATTCCCTGTCTGTGCTTAGTCTGCTGGTTTAGCGGTAATAGAAAAGATTACAGACTAAGCATGCTGACGTCTGATCAGTCATTTTTTACCTGTGAGGATTCAATTGTGTTTGATCTAAGGAAAAGAAAAAGGCATATTTCTTTTTCTTTGCAGTTCACTGGCTATCATACATTCACATATATTGCCATTTTCCATACACGCTCATTCATTGTAGCATTATTACAACCAATTTCAACATTGAAATGAGTGCTTATGGTGGTCATCAGTACTGAGTAATGGTGTCTGGAATTTTTGAGGCGAGCAAGTATGAAATCACTTGATCTACATTATCTAATATTTCTGCATGTATGTAATATTCTAATGCCTCCTGAAAAGTCATCCTAATAAAACAGATACATTTTAAATAAAGCCTGCACAATCAGAAATTGCAATTTTACCCCCAATGGACCTATCTTAAGAAAGTCCTTATAATTCCAAACACACATTATGCCTCTAACATTTGAAATGACTAATGGCTCCAGCTGAGAGTCCCTCTCTCTACCAGCCTGACATGGCTCAGGACTGGAGGATGGCTCATGTGGTGACCCTCCACAAGAGTGGCCCCAAGGATAAACCGGGAAACTACAGACCAGAGAGCCTCACATCTTTCGTGGGTAAGCTAATGGAGACTATCCTGAAGGAGAGGCTGGTGGCCTTCCTAGAGGCCAAATGACTACAGGACAGCAGACAGCATGGCTTCATATGGGGCAGATCCTGCCAAACCAACCTGGTGGAGTTCTTTGACTGGGTAACTAGGCAACTGGACAGGGGCCATGCAGTGGATGTCCTGTATCTGGACTTCAGTAAGGCATTCGACTCGGTGCCATATGGAAGGCTGGGAAGTAAGTTAGTAGGCACAGGGGCAGGTACAAAGTTGGTGAGATGGGTAGGGAACTGGCTTCAGGGAAGGCAACAGAGGGTGGTGGTGGGTGGGGAGCTCTCACACTCAAGGGTAGTGACGAGCAGTATTCCACAGGGCTCGGTGTTGGGTCCAGTGTTGTTTGGGATATTCATTGCAGACATATCATTGGACATCAAGAGCAAATTCAGTCTGTTTGCTGATGATACCAAGGTAGGAGCAGTGGTGGATGACCTAGGGGGATGGCAGGGGTTTCAGGATGATCTGGCAAAGCTTGAAACCTGGTCAGACACCTGGCAACTGGGCTTTAATGCCAAAAAGTGCAAGGTGCTGCATTTTGGGATGAAGAACCCAAGGAGGAATTACCTGCTGGGGGAGTGCAGCTAGCCCAGACAGAGGAGGAGAAGGATCTGGGGGTGCTCATTACAGGGTCAATGAACAACTCGGCACAATGTAGGAAGGCAGCTGCAAAGGCCAACAAAATGCTGGGTTGTATTGCAAGGGGTATATCCTTGAGGAGGTGATTCTGCCACTGTACAGGTCATTAGTTAGACCGCACCTGGAGTACTGCATGCAGTATTGGTACCCGTATCTGAAGAGGGACATTAAGTTACTGGAGGGGGTGCAGTGCAGGGTGACAAAGATGATCAAGGGGCTGGTGGACTTATCATACGAGAGGAGGCTGAGAGAGTTGAACATGTACTCACTGGAGGAGAGGAGGGACGGGGGGGAAATGATTGAAACCTTTAAGTACATGAAAGGAATAAACAAGACTGGTACAGAGGGTCTGTTCAAAGTAAGGGAGGAGAGGGACACCAGGGGCCATGATATGAGACTGGAGGAAGGAGGAGGGAGATGAGGAGACACTTTTTTACAGAGAGGGTGGTGGTTGGGTGGAATGCGTTGCCTGCAGAAGTGGTATCCAGTAGAACAGTGGACTGCTTCAAAAGGGGATGGGACAGGACAAGGGGGAGGGTCAATGAAGGGGAAGTGGAAGGGAGGGGCAGCTGCAGAATAAGGGGTGCTAGCTGCACATTCGAGCAGACTTGATAGACCTCTAGGCCTTTATCTGCTGGCAAATTTCGTATGTTCGTATGTCCAGTTAATGGGTCACTATGTTTTTTTTCTGATGTGTATGCATTTGACACAGTCCCACACAAAAGATTAATAAACAAGTTAGCCAGACTGGGAGTGGGTCCCAGGGTGGTAGCCTGGGTAAAAAATGAGCTGGATAACAGGACACAGAGGGTTATAGTAAATGGAGTCCACGCTGAAATAATGGGGGTTACTAGCGTGGTACCACAGGATTCCTTACTGGGACCGGTCCTCTTTAATGTCTTTATAGTTAACATTGCAGAGGAACTGGAAAGAAAAGTATGCCTCTTTGCAGATGACACAAAGATTTGCAACAGGGTTGATACACAAGAAGGATGGAAAGGATGAGAAGGGACTAGACAAGGTTGGAGGAATGCTCAAAAGTATGGCAGCTTGGATACAATGCAAAGAAGTGCAAAGTAATGCACCTGGGAAACAAAAACCCAGGGAAAGTGTACACAATGTGGGGGGAGGTACTAACAATAACAAAAATGGAAAGGGATCTGTGGGTAGTCATATCAGATGACCTAAAGGTGGGCAAGCAATGTGAGAAGGCAGTAAGGAGGGCTGGGAGGATACTGGGATGCATAGGGAGAGGCATCACCAGTAGAAAACAAGAAGTTATTATCCCTCTGTACAGACAGTTGGTGAGACCCCTTCTGGAGTACAGTGTGCAGTTCTGGAGACCCCATCTCCTCAAGGACATAGGCAGAATGGAGCCAGTCCAGAGGAGGGCAAATAAAATGGTGCAGGGTCTACACCAGATGCCATACGAAGACAGACTAAAGGAGCTTAATATGTATACCCTTGAGGAAAGGAGGGAGAGGGGGGACATCATAAAAACTTTCAAGTACATACCTCAAGGGAATTGACAAAGTCCAAGAAGGTAATATTTTTCAGAAAAGGAGATGTGCAAGAACAAGGGGGAACAATTTGAAGATGGAGGGGACAACTCAGGGGCAACATGAGGAAGTATTTTTTTCATGGAGAGGGTGATGGATACATGGAACAGCCTTCCTGAGGAGGCCATAGGGTCAAAAACAGTTGTAGAATTTAAGAATTCATGGGACAGACATAAGGCAATTCTAGTGGGGGCGGTAGAAGGAAATAGGCTGTTGGTTAACTAGGATCTGCAGCTTATCCAGTAGGTAAGGAAATGGGCAGACTGAGTGGGCCAAGCAGTCCTTATCTGCCATCAAAGTCTATGTTTCTATGTATCTATAAAATGTCTCCACAGGCCATACCATTGTAATTTATCAAAATTAGTGCTACTATTGAGCATACAAAGCAGTTCACGTTGGACTTCAAACATGTAAAACACTAACCCAAAATTTCACTGTGAGTGTGTCTGTATGTGTTTTCACACTACAAGAAAACCCACACAAGTAGCATTCCATGAATATGGCAATGATTCATCGAAGCTGTAAATTACATGTATGACTATCAAATAGGTTGGAGCAGCTGGCATAAAACAAGAGTGGTTGGCACATTCTGAATGGACACAGAAACAGATGCCTGAATCATTAAACAGCTAAAACAAATAAAGTGAGGTGGGTCAGTGCTAGATTCTGTCATTAACTTTTCTTCAGGGCTGCAGTGGGTGGAGTCCTGCAGATCTCTTGCTATGAGAAAAGGACTCCGCATTCCCTGCATTACATCCAACTGAACAACCTGTTGGACTTGCACCACAGTTGCCTCCATAAACCTGAAGTAGTCCTCTCAGTGCCTGGCTTGGAAGTATCGCTGCACTATTTTTAGTATCAGCGGTAATAGCAGAAGACAGTACACTCCACCGTGTCCAAGATGGCTGCCAAAATGTATTGCACATGCAAGACTTTTAGCGCATGTGCAGTGCAGTGAGTGACCATCTTGGACATGGTGGAGTGTGCTGTCTTCCGCCGTGTCCACTGTTTCTTTTCTTTTTTAAATTATCAATATCTCCCTATCTGACCCTCCCTTTCTGCACCCACTACCCCACCCCCAGAAACTTAAAAGTAACACTGGAGGTGCCAAATCCCCCAGTGTTGTGCTCTGGACTCCTCAGCATTTCAGTTTGTTTTTTTTGTTTTTTTAAATTACTCCTCCCCTGACCCTTCCTCTCACTATTGCTACGAGAAAAGGACTCCGCATTCCTTGCATTCCTTCCAACCAAACAACCTGTTGGACTTGCATCACAGTCGCCTCTGCGACTGTGAAGCAGTCCGCTCATTGTCTGGATTGCAAGTAGCACTGCACTGTTTTTAGTATCGGTGGTCACGGCGGAAGATGGCACACTCTGCCATGTCCAAGATGTCCACTAATCTATACTGTGCATGTGTGACTTTTTGTGAATGTGCAGTGCAGTGAGTGGCCATTTTGGACTCGGTGGAGTGTGCCATCTTCTGACGTATCTACCAATTTTTTTCTTTTTTAGATTATCGATATCCCCCCACCTGCCCCCTCTCAGTACCCACTACTCCCACTCCCCCAGAAACATAAAATGACACTGGGAATGCCTGATCCCCAGTGTCATGATCAGAATCCTCAATCGCTTTTTAATTGTCACTGGGGGTGCACAATCCCCCAGTGCTGTGCACAGGACTGTTTTGTTTTCTTTCCTTTTTTAAATTACCCCCCGCCTGACCCTCCCTCCCTCTCAGCACTCAGCATCCCTCCCCTCAGAAACATAAGAGTGGCACTGCATGTGCCCAATCCTCCAGTGTCATGATTGGGAGTCCTCGTTCCTTTTTTCCCCCCACTTGAACATGAAAAAAAAAGTCCATCGATGTCTTTTGTTTCATTACCATCCCCCCACCTGACCATCCCACTAAGCACCCACCAACCTGCACCCCGCCAAGCCCTTACTTACCCATGGGGTGTCCAACACTGTAATCCTCTCTGGATCACAGTCATGTCTTCAATCTTTAAAGCTGGACCATGAACTGAAGAAACAGGTATGCTGTTCAATGTATTTCAATGGGGTTTTGAAGTTAATGGCATAACCTGGGCATTTTTGTATATTTTTGGCCCAGATTTTCAACATGCAATCTTTGGGACCCTACCTCATGAACACTTGAACTGTCGTTGGGCAGATCTGTCTCAAAAGGTGATTTCAGAGTCCCTGCGTGAAATCACCTTTTGGGAAGTAGGTGAATATTTTCCCTGCCCTTGTTCATGAGATAGGGTCATAAGAAGGCTATGTTGAAAAGTTGGTATAAATATATTAAACAACAAAGTTATGAGCCCTACAATAAATTTTGCAAACACAGGCTCAGAATTTTTGTAATTTTCAATATTTTTCTCCAAAATTCACAACATAGCCATATCTTTACAGCACCTTGTGAATGTGACAGCTGTCATTTTTCAAATCCTGGCAAAAATGTTTTTTTTTTTATCCCGAAAGGTGATTTTGCAGTCCCTGCATGAAATCACCTTTTGGGCAGGAGTTGAACATTTTTTCTGCTTGTGCTCATAAGGTGGGGTAATAAGAAGGCTATGGTGAAAATTTGGTGTAAAAATATTAAAAAACAATAAAGTTATGAGCCTACATTGCATTTTGCGAATGCAGGCTTGTAACTTTGCTAATTTTAATACTTTGACCCAAAATTTACATCAAAGCCATATTTTCCCAGCACCTCATGAACGTGACAGCTGTCATTTTTCAACTCCCTCCCAAAATCTGGTTTTGTATACTGAAAGCTGATTTTGCAGTCCATGTGCAAAATCACCTTTAGGCCAGGAGTTGAACATTTTCTCTGCCCTTCTTCATGAAGCCAGGTTCTTAACAAGGCTGTGTTAAAAATTTGGTGTAAAAATATTAAAAAACACATTTTCAATATTTATACCCCAAATTCCTCAGCTGCAGCCTTATCAGCTCTGGCCATAATTGGTTTTAACTGTGGAGGAAAGTTTTGTGTTCGCATCTTGGAACCGTTGTTTGGGTTTACTGTTTGCCATTTATTTTTCTTATCGAAAAAAATTCCATCTTGGAACACTGCTGTGATTCAAGGCTGCAGCACAGGAAGACCTCTTGACTGTATAAGAGGTCATCACGTGATGCAACCACTTACATTGATTCCACCTGGAAAAAGAAAGACCCAGCTCATAATCATATTCTGAGAGAGATCACATTTTATGCAGTATACATTAGTGTTTTTCAGAGCAAATAAAAACACTATCTATCATACAAAATACCAAGTAGCTAGATACATGTTTTATCTTCACAGTAGGGTATGTTATTACATTTATCTAGCTATTTGAATGTGATTAAATATGAATAAATGTTAAATGTGATATTACTATAACTGTTACTTACAGGCACTTACCCTCTATTTGTATTACACACCTTATGTGCCTTGGTACCACTATCGTCTTAATCTTGTTCACTTCTCATATGTGATGTGTTGTACATTTCCTGACACTGTATGCCATGTACCTGTGTCTCTCTATGTTGTGACCTCCCGGTGCATGCCTGAAAATAGTCACTTTTGTGTCTAGTGCACCTACCCGGTTATCAAAAAGTAAATAAATGTGGGTATGCCACAACAAACGTTTGATTCTGCCACCTTTGCCCCATGGTCTGTACAGCCGCATGCTCCTGGCACTATGAGCAAGGTTAACTTTTACTTTCTGTTAAAAAATCACTAAAAAATCTAATGTATGATGTATAAACTACAAATGTGATGTGCATTCATGAGATATGGTATTTATCAACATTCGTAGTCAGTGACATTTTTGACTTCACTCAGGGCTTCACCAGTCATGAAGATCAAGAGGTCACTGACCACTCATAAAGATAAATCCACATCTCATGAATGCACATTACATATCCCCTAGTTTTATGGCCGGTTATATCAAAACATATGTTGTATAAATAGAATTATACAGCATTTATAATGAGGTACAAAAACCAGAAAGGGTGAAGAGTATGCAAAAATGTACAACAATATTAATTCAGAACATTCACAAAAGAACAGTCAGTTGCAGTCACAACAGCATGTGAGCAATATCTTGAGGGATTGTTTAAAGGAGCACTGGCAGATGGGCAAACACCCAAGCCTAGGCTGTTCCATAACTGTAGGAGTCTGTAACAGATGGCAAGATGGCCAGACTTCTTTTTGCACCTGGGAATGAGGAAGCAGGTTCCGGTATGGAAAAGTAGGCTGTGTCCAGAGTAAGGAGTGGGAGTAAGCAGGCTGTTTAAATAGCTGGGAACTTTGCTCAGTGAATATTTATACTGTATATTGGCCATGGCTGTTTAATTGCAGAATTACCCCCCCCTTAAACATAGAATTTGACGGCAGATAAGCACTGCTTGGCCCACCCAGTCTGCCCATTTCCCTACCTAATGGATAAGCTGCAGATCCTAGTTAACCAGCAGCCTACTTCTTTCTACTCCCACCCCCTAGAATTGCCTTATGACTGTCCTATGCATGCTTGAATTAACCACTGTTTTGACTCCACAACCTCCTCCGAAGGCTGCCCATGCATCCACAACCCTCTCTGTGAAAAAATACTTCCTATTACCTCTGAGCTGCCTTTATCTTCAAATTGTGCCCTTGTTCTTGCACACCTCTTTTTGAAAGATGCTACTGTCTTGACTTTGTTGATCTCCTTGAGGTACTTAAAGTTTCTATCATGTCCCCCTCTCCTCCTTTTCTCGAGGCTATACATATTCAGCTCCTTTAGTCTCTCCATATGCCTTCTGGTGCAGACCCTGCACCATTTTAGTGCCCTCCTCTGGACAGCTTCCATCTTGTCTATGTCCTTGCGGAGATTGGGTCTCCAGAACTGCACACAGTACTCCAGATGGGGTCTCACCAGCTGTCTGTACAGAGAGATAACAACTTCCTGTTTTCTACTGGTGATGCCTCTCCCTATGCATCCCAGTATCCCCCCAGCCCTCCTACTGCTCTCTCACATTGCTTGCCCACCTTTAAGTCATCTGATATGACTACCCCCAGATCCCTTTCCATTTTGTTGTTGTTAGTATCTGCCTCTATTGTGTACTCTTTCCTGGGTTTTGTTTCCAGGTGCTTTACCTTGCACTTCTTAGCATTGAATCTAAGCTGCCATACATTTGACCATTCCTCTAACCTTGCCAAGTCCCTTCTCATCCTTTCCACCCCACCTTGTGCATCAACTCTGTTGCAGATCTTTGTGTCATCTGCAAAGAGACATACTTTTCCTTCCAGTCCCTCTGCAATGTCACTTATAAAGACATTGAAGAGGACCGGTCCTAATACTGAACCCTGTGGTACCCCACTAGTAACCCCCCTTTCTTCAGAGTGGACTCCATTTACTATTACCCTCTGTGTCCTATTATCCAGCCAATTCTTTACCCAGGCTATCATCTTGGGACCCACTCCCAGGCTGGCTAACTTGTGTATTAATCTTTGTGTGGGACTGTGTCAAATGCCTTGCTAAAGTCTAGGTAGGCCATGTCCACAGCCCTCCCTGATCTACTACTTTGGTCACCCAGTCAAAGAAATCTATTAGATTCATCTGACATGACCTTCCTGCTGTGAATCCATGCTGCCTTGGGTCCTGTGCCCTCTGGCCTCTAGGTACTTGACAATTCTTTCCTTCAGAAGTGATTCCATCATTTTCCCTATCACTGAGGTTAAACTAACAGGTCTGTAGTTTCCTGCTTCTGCCCTGCTCCCACTTTTGTGAACGGGGAATCACATCTGCCCTCCTCCAGTCCTCAGGTACCACCCCATCCTCCCATGATTTGTTAAAGAGGGTAGTCAGTGGTGTCACTAGTTCTACCCTTAGTTCTTTTAGAATTCTGGGATGAATCCCATCAGGTCCCATTGCTTTGTCCACCTTCAGTTTTAAGAGTTCTTTCAGAACCCTTTCTTCTGTAAATGGGCTGGTATCAACTTCTGTCATCTTTGTTTTTTTTCTTGTGAAAAAACAAATTTCTTCTTCCTGGGATACAGGCAGGCATACTCGGCTGAGCACCAACCTACATAAAAAGGGACTAATCTGTGGAGGAGACAGCTAAGCAAAGCCATATTAAAGATCCAGAAGCAGAGACAGGGAAGAAGTAAAGTCATGCAAGGAGATATGGATATTGTTGGCTGCCACAGGTGCAGGGCACTCATGCACAGAGGAATTCTCTGGAGAATAGGGCATTGCCCCATATACAGAACCCTAAATGATCTCAGAGTGCAGCTGAATGCAGCATGGGAAAAAATTTCACAGCTGCAGCACCTGATTTACATGAACAAGGTGCCATCCCCCCCCCAATTCCGCAACCTCAGATTACACCTAGAGGTTCACTCCCACAGAGGCAAACCAGCTCAGAAGAATGGAAGGTGGTACAGAGGAGAGGAAATAAAATAGGCAGAAGCGACCAGATACAATCAATCCATGCAAAAACCTATCCCCATCACAAACCATTTTGCACCTCTGACTAAGGAAAAGGATCACAGCAACAATAACAAAGATAACAAGCCAGATGAGGAGGATGGGGCCTCAGTGAGGGGAAATAGTGACAGAACAGCAAAAGGCAAAAGACTACTCGTAGTGGGAGATTCCATGGTGAAGAGAATGTAGACTCACCTGGGTGACTTTGCACAAACAGGGGTGCTAGTCAGATGCCTCCCGGGAGCCTCAGTGAAATGAGACTCCGATTGCATCAAAAGGATAGCAGAAAAAGATGGGGATGACCTGAAGATCTTGGCACACCTGGGGGTAAACAACTTGGCAGGCAGTCAGCAGAGGAAGCTAAACAAAACCTAATTAAGCTATGAGACTGGCCACTCAAACAACCTCATGGCCTTGTCAGAGGTTCTTCCAGTTTGGAGCAAAGGCAGTAGCATGGAAAAGGTCTGGAGCAAAGAAATTGAAAAGTTCAATGAGTGGTTGCAGAGCTGTTGTCAGGCAAGAGGCTACCACTTCGCTGGTGCATGGAGAGACTTCTGGGAGAGGAAGTTCTTCAAATATGATGGACTGCACGTATTGAAGGAAGGAGTACAACCACTGGGCCAAAAATCTGACGTGAGCATCGGGTGTTTAAACTAGGGGAAGGGGAGCTGGAGGCAAAGGACCCTCTCTATGTCACCTTAGAAGATAGGAACTTAGCTGTAACTCTCCACAAAACAGAAAACAATCACAGAATACAAAGAAGGACTAGGAGGAACACAAAACAAGGTCAACAAACCCAAGCAGAACATAGTAGTATGCCTACTAGGAAGGAATTAGAGGAAAAACAAGGTATCAAGGGAGGAATAGTAAAAAAGAGGGGTGACAAAATGTGGAAAGTCATATGCCCAAATACTTGCAGCCTGGTAAATAACATCTTAGACCTAATGACCTTGATGTCAGAGGCAGACCTGGACACTGTCACTGTTACCAAGACATGGTACATAGGGAACCATTACTGGGACATAGCCATGCCACAGTATGCTTCTATTCCAAAAAGATAGGGTATGAAAAAAGGGGGGGAGGAGTGGCTATTTATGTTAGGGAGGAAACTAAAGCTATAGAAGTACAGGGCATAATGGAGGAAGCAGAGGTACTGTGGGTCATGCTGGAAACAGGGAATGGAACTCTCATTCGAGCTGGCATGATCTACAGACCTCTAGCATAAGAAGAGGAGTTGGACAATGCGTGGGTGGAAATCATCCATGAAATGGGAGCAAAAGGGGAAATACTGCTGATGGGAGACCTCAATTTACCAGATATCAATTGGAGCACCAACACTGCAACCACAGCAAGGAGCAGAGACATCCTGAAAGCTCTTACTGGTGCAGCGCTCAGACAGCTAGTGGTAGAACACACCCAGGAGGGGGCAATATTGGACCTGGTGCTCACCAACGGGGACAGAGTGATGGATGTAGAAGTGGGAGTCACCTTGGGTCCAGTGATCACCATACAGTGTGGTTTAACGTAAGGACAGTGGTGGAATCCAGCCACACAAAGGCAAGTGTCCTGGATTTTAGAAGGGTAGATTTTGCAAAATGAGAAGTATGTCTGAAGAAAGCCCTAGGAGGTAGAGTGGGGTGGGAGGGTGTAGAGGAGCAATGGACACATCTCAAGGGAGCCATAACAAAAGCCACAACCTTTTATGATAGGCAAATCAATAAAACAAAGAGGAAGAAAAAACTCTCTTGTTCTGAAAGGAGGTGGCATGGAGGGTGAGGGAAAAAAGGTTAGCATTCAGAAAATACAAAGAAACACAGAGGTAGGAAGACAGAAGACTATCTGGAAAAGCTAAAGGAGGCGGGAAAAGTAGTCAGAAAACCCAGTCCACACACAGAGGAAACAATAGCTAAGGCAATTAAGAAAGGAGACAACACCATTTGTAGATTAGTGAAAAGGGGAAAAAACAGAGGTGGGATTGTAAGACTAATATGGGAAGGGGGGGGGTCGGCATAAGGGGACCAGGTTGAAGCAGAAATCCTGAACAAATATTTTTGTACAGTGTTCATGGTAGAGAAGGAGGGGGAGGGACCACAACTAGGAGTTAGAAGTACCAAGGAGTGGGGTGCAGATACCAGTCCTTTTACAGTAGAGGGAGTCCTAAAGGAACTAGAAAAACTGAAAGCAGATAAGACAATGAGGCCAGATGGAAAACATCCCAGAATTCTAAAGGAACTTAGTAAGGAGCTAGTGGCACCACTGACAGCCTTACTCAACAAACCATTAGAAACAGGGGTGGTTACGACAGACTGGGAGAGAGTGAATGTTGTCCCTCTCCATAACAGTGGGAGCAGGGAGGAGGTTTGTAACTATAGGTCAGCCAGTCTAACCTCAGTGTTAGGGAAATTGATGGCATCATTACTCAAGGAAAAGATTGTGACATACCTTGAATCCAGCAGACAGCAGTATCCAAGACAGCATGGTTTCACGGCAGGCAGGTCTTGCCAAACAAACCTGATAGACGGTTAGAGAATGCAAGCTATCTTGAGATAGGCATTATGTGATACTAAAACAAAGAAGTACTGTATATCCTAGGGAGGTAGTTAAACAAACAAGCACACAGGCAGACTAGATGGATCAAGTGATTCCCCATCTGCCATCACATACATACGTTCTTATGTTCTAGATTTCTTCAACTGGGTGACTAGGGAGATAGATCAGGGAAGGGCAGTAGATGTGGCTCACATGGATTTTGTTTATTTATTTTTTTTATACTCCTTCCCCGCACCTGGCCGGTCTCTCCTTGGCTCCCACGAACTCCCACAGCTGCTACTCTCCGACCCCTACCGCCCCATGTCGCAGCCAGCCCCAAGTAACCCCGGTGTATCCCTTCACTGGGTGAGTCTCTTAACTCCATAGGAGAGTGACCCTGGTGGCCAACCAATGATTCTGGGGTGCTGCTGGGATGGCATATGGAGGTCCAGGAGCCTGGTGGTGAGGGTTCTGGAGGGCCGTCACCCGATCGGCCTGGCACCATTTTTCCACTTTGCTCCCCTGAGAAGCGACGTGCCACTGACATCAAGGCATACACCCATGTCCATCACTCCCCTAGTGTATTGGGGCTGATGTCCTGCCATACTGCCAGCCTCCACCAGGAGTCAGCAGGCGCTGAGCCGCATATCCACCCTCCCCCCTGAGAAGGTGAGCCATCATCGGACGCTCATTTCCTCTCCCCCAGCTGACTTTCCAGCAACCCGAGTCCGTTCCTGAACCCGGGTCGCTGGCGTCGCAAGCAGAAATCCAACTGCTGCACCGGCGGGCCGGCCCCACATGGATTTTAGCAAAGCCTTCGATACCGTACCACATAAAAGGCTACTAAACAAGTTATACAACCTGGGAGCTGGATCCAGGGTGGCAAACTGGGTTAGAAATTGGTTGAGCAGTAGGACACAAAGGGTGGTGGTGAACAGAATTCAGTCCATAGAGAATGAGGTGACCAGTAGGGTACCTTAGGAATGCTAGGCCCAGTCCTCTTTAATGTCTTCATAAGTGACATTGCAGAGGGGCTGGAGGAGAAGGTGTGCCTCTTTGCAGATGACACAAAGATCTGCAATAGAGTCGACACACCAGGGGTGGTGAAAAGAATTAGAAGGGACCTGAGCAAGCTACAGGAATGGTCAAATATATGGCAACTGAGATTCAATGCAAAAAAGTGCATAATTATGCACTTAGGACACAGGAACCCAAGGGAGGAGTACTCAATGGTGGGGGGGGGGGACTGTGGGCCACAAAACAGGAGAGGGATCTAGGGGTGATCGTATCTGGGAAACTAAAAGTGGCCGAACAGTGTGAGAACACAGTTAGAAGGGGCAGCGAGATGTTGGGGTGCATAAGGAGAGGCATCGCCAGCAGAAAAAGGGAGGTGGTGATGCTACTAGACAGATCATTGGTAAGACCTCATCTGGAGTACAGTATCCTGTTTTGGAGGCCGTATCTCAGGAAGGATATAGACAGAGTGGAGGTAGTCCAAGGAAGGGCTATAAAAATGGTACTGTACAGGGATTGTGATATGAGGAGAGCCTGAAAGACCTCAATATGTATTCTCTAGAAATGAGGTGAGAGATGGATGACATGACAGACACATTCAAATACATTAAAGGGATAAATAAGGTACAGGGGGTAGCATCTTTCAGAAAAGAGGATGGACAAGAACCGGGGGATATGATATGAAGTTGAAGGGAGGTAGAATTAGAGATAATTTGAGGAACTCTTCATCCCCTTTTTCCATCTCCCAGGCCCTTCACAACTTTTACTCCTCAAACTGCCTTTGTCAATGAAGATTCTGCTGTATTTCACAATGTTTATTGCACTTCAAGCACATTTTGCTTTGTTGTAGTATTTGTATAACCTTGTGAATGTATTTGTTTCCTTTCTACCTATGTTTATGTCTTAGCCAACAATTTTTGCATATGTGCATTCGCTTTATCTGCACAGTTTTGCTATGCACTGTATATGTCATACAAAACTGTTATTGAAAATGTACATTTGATTTATCTGTACTGTACTCTTCAATAAATAAATAAAAGAAATAAATAAGTAGTTCTTTACAGAAACGGTGGTGGATGCTTGGAACAGCCCCCCCACAGGGGTGGTCGGGGCAAATGGAATTTAAAAATGCGTGGGACAGACACAAGGAAGCCTAGAGACAGGGTGGAGTGGGAAAGTCGCAAATTAGCTACAATCTGTAGTGTAAGTAAAAGGTAGGAAAAATGGTCAGACTAGATAGGCCAGGCGGTCCTTATCTGCCAGCAAATTCTACGTATCTGTATATCTACAGGCATGTAGCCTGTTGAATGAGTAATAGCTCAGTAATGCAGGAAGCACCGAGTCCATTCAAGGCCCTTAAGTGGTTTGCCATTTTTTTATACAAAACACTGACAACTGGCAGCAGCAAGACTTAAGTCTCTTAAACCTCCCCCCAAAAAACTAATTACAGGATATACCCTTCTTTATTAATAAAGACATTTACATAAAAAACAGACTTGTTGCCCCTTAGACTTCCTCTGTTACTGGCTGCTTTTACCACCGTGAAGACATTATCCCCTGTTATGACATCACAGCCTATTGCTACAGAAATTATTCTGATTTTACAAGCCAAGTACTGTAGTGTGACTTCAAAGCAGGAAAAGTAGCAGAAACAGATAAAGTATAAAGTGTTAATAAACAGCCTGTTTTCATGCATGATGCCTTCGTAACTACAGTATATGCTCCCATTTAGAAGTTAAGTCTGACAGTCACATTCTGCACCAGCTGTAGGTGGCTCAATTGATTTGCTGGTAGGCCCTGAAAAAGGGCATCACAGTAATTAAATCTGAAGGTCACGAAAGATTGCATTAGCACTGTACTCACAGGCAGCTCGGATCAAGCTAGAGGCAAATCCCAGCAATATTTCTTAGACGGTAGAAACCACTCTGGATTACTGCCGACACCTGAGCATTCCATTTCAGCTTACTGTCCAGAGCTATGCCCAGGTTTGTTTACAACCTCCTTTGTCTCAAGCTATGTCACATCAAATGTGGATTTCCTAAGACAGCCTTATAAGTAAGACCAGGTGACATGGTTCCTTTAGTAGCAACTTGGCTTTGCCAGGATATTGTGTCAGCCAGTTGGAAGCCAACCAGTCATTAATTCTGGAAATAAATTTCTCAGGTATAGAAACTGGGTTATCCTGTCTGGGTGCAAGTGAAAGATATAGCTAAGTATCATCTGCATAGTAGTAAAAACACAGAGGGTACATTTGGATCACACCAGTTAGCAACAAAATACAGTGTGAACAGCAACAGAGACTATATCAACTCCTGTGGAAGGGCTTTCAAACAGTCATACTTCTTGACTGGCTGTTGTATGGTTTTATGTGATATGGGCGAGTATTATATCTCACTGAACAAAACAGCACCACAAAAAACGCCCGACATCAAAAGGGCGATGAACATCAGAGTGACCGCCGAAAACAGCAATGGTCACTAACTTTTCCAAGAAGAAATAAAAAAACAAATATTTTATGTGAGGGGCTATCCCCCATGCCCCCAACTTAAGGATTACTAACTCTGGGGGAGAAGGGGACATAGGAAAAAAAACAGGATGAAAAAAATTCTGTCCTGTAACCCGGGTCCTTCAGTTTCATTGGCAGTGGCTCTAGCCACTCCACCAAGCCCTAGCTCCGCAGGGCTTGGCCAAACCTCTCCTTTTTTCTCCGTCTAGCAAGTGTAGTGAGTACAGCTTACTGCTACACTCACTCTAACCTACTCCTTGCTATTCTGCAGCAGTCACTCTTCCTACGAGCAGTTTTATTGAATCGCTCTTATTGAGTCACTCAATAACTCTTATCACGGTACACCCTGTTATACTCTTGGGCTTTTTGTTGTGTCCTTGGTTCCCATAATTCCATGTTGGGCTTCATTACCCACACTTTTTTATCATCATATTTATTGTCTTTGTGATGTTCTCCCTTGGGATTTGGTAAAGGTGCCTTCACTCCGTACCCTCCCACAAATGGGATGGCACACCTACCATTACCTGGAGATGCAAACAGGACTAAGGAGGTTCCTTGAAGAATGAATCCCTTCTCCCTAGCCCACCAAGGGGGCAGCTACTCTGCAATGGTGGCAGGAAACCCATCCCAGAGAGGAGGGTGCACCTGTGGGACTGCCTTTCCACCTTCTGTCACCTATGACTAGGATTGTTGGTTTGTGAGATGAACCCATGATCCCTCAAGCAGATGGGAAGCATCTTAACCACTAGGTCACTGGAGTGGCCCTTTATTGCCCACACTTGCAGTTCTCCATTTGGCTAGCTGTTTTGAAGAACAAGCTAAAAAGACTCCCATAGTCTCTGATTGGTCTACATGTTGGCAGACTCTGTTTGTGACTTCTAGCCTCTTAACAGAAGTCTTGGGGTCAGACCATAAAAAAATATGGCAGCAGCCATTCCTGGTGGACAAATGTCTGTTGATAGCTCCAGCCATGATCATGTGGCATCTCCAGGTACCAATGAAGTGCAGCCATCCATTGCTGTGGTTACCTGGACCCTCACTCCAGATCAAACAGGACTAAGTAAAAATAATTGTGGCATGGACAGTGGCTGCATTCCTGTCGCAGGCAAACTGCCAACTCATGACTTCCTGGCAGGGAAGTAAGTCCCCAAGGGTGGGTGACATTACACTTAAATTCCAGCTAGAATGGTTCAGATTTCTCTAAAGGGATATTGCTTAAGGTCTATATTGAATGATTTCAACTCTGTAAAAACTGTCATTAGCCTTATATCCCTACATGGACTGGCATTAGCACTAAATAGATTAGAAAGTAGTATACTCACCTCTGGGGTCAAAAGGCTGGAAGGTCATGGGTTCTAGTCCCATGCCAGGATCCTGGGCTAAGCAGAATCCTGAGTGCAGGAGATCGACAGCTATATGTGACAATAGGAATGTGCATCCCGACAGAGCAAATGTCAGGATTGACAGGCATCAGTACTTTGGGGGGTTTGTGTGGGTAACATTTTTATTAGTACTTAACTGTGAGTGTTTTGTACTTTACTGTGAGTGCTTTGTGATAGTGATTTACTGTGCTTTATGGGAGTGCTTTACTGTTAGGGGACCATCTACAAAGTTGTGTTGTGGGCACTTGTACGGAGGTAATCTACTAGTGTTCCATGCTGTCTGCTGCTGATGATTCATTTGATTATTTTTTTCTCTTGCTGCAGTTGCCTGTTCACAAGTTGCCACAGGCAAAATAGTGTGGGTTCAGGTGATTCTCAATATCCCCAAGGTACATCACCCTTTGGAGGATGTATATTTAAGTTCCTGTGGGTGAGACGGCACAGTGGTGCTGAGGGCTGAGGCACTGTGCACCACACCTCACGCTATGCTGGCAACCCAGGTTCGGGAACAAACTCGGGTCAGCAGGACTCAGCAGGGGAGGGAAGGGATAGAGCATCCAGAGGACTGCTCTCCCTCCCTTTCTGGGGAGGGTTCTGGGGTCTGCGCTGCTCCTGGGTGTCCCCTGACAGTGGTCAGCGGCAGTGCAAGGAACTTGCAGAGTGATCGAATGTGGGGTGGAGCTGCGGTGGACGTCAGCATGTATGTGCAACTGACATCATTGCACGTCCGAGCTTCGGGGGCAACAAAACAAGTGGAAAAAAAAACCTTGGACTGGGAGGCTATGAAGGATCCAGTGGACTGCGTCCACATCCCCAACATTGGACCAACTTCCCAACAGCTGGCCAAGCCCCTCACCAAATGGACTCTTTAATCTCAGAAAGACCACCAGGTAGGAGAGGCAGGCCCTCCCCCAGGGAGTAATCCGGGGGCCTGGAATGTCTAGTTGGGGGTGCTGGAGGGGAGGAGGCT
Source organism: Neoceratodus forsteri (assembly GCA_016271365.2). Taxonomy (NCBI): domain Eukaryota; kingdom Metazoa; phylum Chordata; order Ceratodontiformes; family Ceratodontidae; genus Neoceratodus; species Neoceratodus forsteri. The sequence goes on along the minus strand of CM057454.1, from coordinate 1,103,266,360 downwards.
TCAAGCAGGGGAGTAAAGGCATCAGTCCATGTGACCACCTCTGAGAAATGCCCAGTCCTTGGGGAGCATAATGAAAGTTGGAAAAAAAAAGTTCTAGAGGTGTGGGGGCAAAGCCCCCCGCATTCACCAGGAGTGCATGTATTTGGGCTGTTTGTGTACCAGTTCTGCACGTTTGTCTTGTAGATGGGATTTGGGATATGGTTATTGTTGGTGTTTGGTGTGTCTGTATTCATGGCTTGGTCATATGTTGTTTGGGATTTCGAGTGCCTGGCAAACGTTATATATCCATACTGACTCTGTAGTGCAGCACTGGGGGAGTACTGCACTGCTGAGCTACTGTTCTTTGTATGAGATTAAACAAATGCCCCCTTATTTTCCAAAAATTCAGATGAGCATGCATACAATTTGTTCAGTGCCAAAACCAGGCAGATGTCCCTTCTGCCCATCTTTGGTGGCTGTCCAGGTGGAAGTTAAAGATCCCATGGCACTTTTCATGACATTTGTCAGGACAGAAGCAGGCAGTGCTTGTGTAGTCTGTTCCCCAATCATCTCAAAGGTTATACCCTCAAATACCTGTCAAATCTAGGTAGGCGTTCAGATGAATTCTTTAACTAATTCCACCTTTTATTACCACACCCAGAAAACTGTCTCACAAGTTGACATTTCTAATCTAAGTGTATGCCTAAGATTTGGTGGGACTGCAGGCAATGTCCACTTTGTTCCCCATACAGCACTACGTATAGCACCCAAGCCCCTTGATACTCATTTCTTTGCCTGCAGCTGTGCAGTCATCAGCTCATCTCTTTGCCCTTCTGTCATCCTACCTCTACTACATGGTGAATGCTTCTGCAATACCTGCATCCCCTGGTCCATCAATTCCTTTTGTGTCTCACCCTCTGTCTTGGACACTGTTTCTCTGCTTGGCCACCTCTGTGGGGGTTGAGCCTACTCAGTAGGTGGGCTCACCTCCCTGCCTGATCATGCTTCTTCTTTTCTTCCTGTGGTAGCCTTCATGGTAGTAATTAGTTTATTGTTTGGTCACAGACCATTACATAAAAAAGCAGTAACAAATCATACATATAAAATATCCATAAAGTGCAAAGAGCATATAAATACAAATAGCATGTAAAAATGTTCATACAAACAAACAAGCACATAGAGGGTTCGTTTGACATTCCAGTGACTCTCACAAACATACCTTTCTAATATCATACATGTTTTAAGTGGATTTTTGCAATAATTTTTAAATAGAAGGCTACGCTGTTGATTATTTGATCATTTACTGTAAACATAATGTTTAGGAGTACAGTACTGTCTGTAGTTTGAATTGAATCTCATATTGGCTGGAGCCAGTATTTTTGGGCGTAGCATACCATTAGCAAGATAACATCACGTGATCTAGGTTTTCCAAACCTGATCTAGTACATTCACACATTTGTTCAGATAAATTAGTAGCTTTAGAATATCGAGCCTTTAAGATTTTACTGTGAAAAAGCTCAAAATGATATCTTGTATATAGCTTTCTTTTTTCTTGCTCAGTTAATACATTTAAATAATATCTGAACTCATGTTTCAAGTCATGTGATGCTAACCATGTAGAGATGTGCAGGTCTAATGCTTGATTTAAATCTCTTTCTTTATAGAAGTTTATAATCTTATTAGTGATGTATTTATTATATTTTATACTAATTTGGATCCCTTTGCTTTTATAGTGTTTTAAAAAATTTAGGCCATACATATATATTAGTGAGTCAATATTTTTTAACCAATTTGACTGTCTGCATCCCAACAGCTGCCATTTCATTTTTTCTTCAAGACATAAGTCGTTTTTTTTTATCCTAGACAATTTTATCCAGTAGGTGAGTTTTCTATGCTGTCTGCTGCTGATCAATGCTTTTGAAGTATTCATGCCCAACTCTGCTCTAACTAGTGTGTTTTGGTGCAGAGGGTGCCAGACCCATAATTGTTTTATAAACTTTATTTAATGACATTTCAAGTGATTCAGTTTTCTTTGTTTCCCATATTTCACAATAATATGTCATCTGTGGGAAATATTTAGCTTTTACTGCAGTTAAACTAGGCAAGTCAGTGTTCCCACCGTACTTATAATTAAAAGTCATCAATGCACCAGCTGTTTGTTTAAGTTTAATTTTAAGTTTGTCAATGTGTTTTAACTATTTCCCATTACTTTGGAGGATCAGGCCCAAATATATGTATTCATTCACTCTTTTTATAAAACTATCATTTACTTTCAACTTTATATTGGATGTTTTAGTTCCAAAAATCAAAACTTGACTTTTACTCATTAATTTTTAGGTCATGCTCATTTGCAAAATTCATGAATTTATGCAATTTCTTTTGTAAGCCTGATTGAGTAAGTGCTAATAAAACCAGATCATCAGTGTAAGCAAGCACTGAGCAATGTGAATTATCTACTTTTGGACAGTCAGTATTAGCATTACTGTATGATACCAGCAATGTATTAATATAAATGTTGAACAAGAGGGGACTATGATACTCCCCTGCCTTACTCTATTATTTGTTCTAAAGGGTGCTGATGTTTGTCCTTGCTTGCCCTGTCTCACTTGAGCCCATGTTTGAGTATACAGTTCTCTGATGTTGATGATCAATATAGGATCAATTCTCCAATTATACATAGCCTGCCATTAGATCGATCTAGAGATAGTGTCAAAAGCTTGACCAAAATTTATGAATGCTGCATATAACTTTTGTTTTCTAAGAGCAACATACTATTCATATAAATGTGTTATTATAAAGGTATTATCTACAGTGACGTAGCCACTGCAGAAGCCAGCTTGTAATTCTGATAAGCCTCCTATACTATTTATTTGCTCAACTATTTATTTGCTCAATTAATCGATTCAGAATTATTTTGCCAAGATTCTTTCCCACAATGTCCAATAAAGAAATTGGGCGATACATTTTTGGATCTTTTCTGTCACCCTTTTTATATATTGAAAATAATATTGCTCCCTTCCACTTAGTGGGGATACTTCTGTTTGTTATGCAGGTATTAAAGAATGGTGTTAATATTGTTGTCCATAATGCAGGGGAACATAAAAAATACTTCGGGGGAAATTTGGTCAGGCCCAGGCACTTTTTTTTTCTTTAACTATTGCTAGATATACTTCTTTGCATGTAATATTTATATAGGATGTCATTATTCTGTTTCCCATTGTGGTATTACATCCACTAAACCTAGATAAAAAAAATACTTGTACAATGTTTAATCCACATATCTTCAGTGATATACATATCTATTGTATTTTTACTATTATTTGTACCTTTGGCAACCATTAGCCAGAAGGACTGTAGGTCCTTACTATCAATAATGTGCAACATATAGTGCCACTGCTTTTGATAAAAAAAATATTTGTTTGTTTTTGAGAAGTTTCTTATAATCTTGCCTGATCATATTTAATAGTTTAAATTTACTTTTATCATTTGATGTCTTTGTGTGTCTTATAAGCCTTGTCAGATCTCTTTTGGCCATGGGACATTCCTTGTCAAATCATGTTTTCTTGGTCTTAGGTTTTAATGTTGTTTCTAATGGTCTATATAGTAATAGTCATATTTCTATGAAACAATTATTCTATGAACATTGTAATTCCAGTTGATCTTCTGATAAATTTGTCAAATCCAGAATATTTACATTCTGCAATACCTCAATCACTACTCTATTATAGTCTGGTTCCCACCTTATTTTCTTAAAATTTCTAATTTCAATGTTCTTGTGAATATGGTGACATGTCCTCAGCTATGTGATGTGAGGCTGCCATGATTAACGGGAAGTGATCACTTTCGCGCCTTTCTATTATTTCATAATTGTTCCAATAACTCATGTCTCCATTCCAAAAGATATAATCCAAAACAGATGGACTGCTTGTATTATAGTGCGTGAAATTACCCGATTTATCAGGTGTGACTCTACCATTTACTGGGGCAAGATTAAATATTTTTAAGATCTCTATTAATGTTTTCCCCATATTATTAATTTTTTTATCTAAAGAAACTCGATGTTGTTCTGCAGCTTTAAGGAATGGCCAATTATGTATTTCATTGTCTGCATAACCATCAAAAGAACCTATTCTGGAATTTAAATCACCACATAATAATACATTAGATCCAGGTTGAAATATTTGTATTTTATATATAAGGGCCTCTGACTCATGCCAAAGCATTTCACTATAGTATTTTGAGTTTGACGTTATATATATATATATATATATATATATATATATATATATATATATATACACAAAATTATATTTGGTAAATTAACCCAAAAAGCTTGTGCTGTTGAAGAACTATCTATTAATGCAACAGACATGTTTTTATCAATCTTAAAACATGTAATAAGGCCTCCTAGTATTGTTCTTTTTTTACCATATTGTTTCCCTGGTATATGATACCTATCAAAACCATTTATATAAATGTCTGTGTCATTTGAATGCCAAGTTTCTTGCAGGCATAAAATATGATAACCTTGTATGAAATTACTCCAATACATGTCTGCCATGCGGGCAAATAGGCCTGCAACATTCCACGTGATGAGTTTACAATTAAAAGAAGATTTTAAATTACTTGTATCCTGTGATGAAATGTCTAGTCAGCCATCTAGGCTCATTAGTTCAGTGTATCTATTTTTTACACTAATATTGTACTGTATTTGAAGTCCATTTTTGTTTGTTTCTGACTGTGTAATTTGAGCCTCAGTGTCTAAAATATTTTCAGATGAGTCCCTAATGTTTTCCTTTTCTTGTTCTAATCTGAATGCTTCAGTAGTTGCCTTGTTTTCAATTATGTAAATGCCTACTTTATCTAAAATAGTTATATTTTCTAAAATATTTTCATAAAGTTCTTTAGAGTCTATTGAAATCAAGACCTGATCACAGTTTGGATCACTGTCAAATCATCTTACTGAAAATGATTTTTTTCTTATCAGTGAAATGTCCAAAAATTTCCCCAGCATATCTGAGATCACATATTTTAACCTGTTGTTAGTTTCTCTAGGCAATCTTTTTTAAACTAGAAAGAGACATTGTTAAATTCTCTGTAACACTATATTTTTTTCCTGGACAGTTCATGGGCATTGTTTCCCTCAGTAATTCACTTTCCATGATATAAATGCCTAATTCATCCAGCAGTGAGACTTTTTTAGAGGTGCATTCAATTGCTTCTTTCCCCCTAAACTACATGTCAGTTTGGCCTGCTTTGTTCACACCATGCCTTCTATGAACCTTTAGTATTTTCAAGGATCTTGGCAGAATTTGTAACACATATTTGAAATAAATTATATAGTGTTTTTTTTTTTAATTTATCTGGTGTTTCATATTCTGATTCTTTCATCCCAAAAATACTAAAATGTGCAGTCTCATTTCTGGAGAAATTTTCAACAGTATTCAGTTTATCTCTATTGATGAAATCAACTGTCATGCCCCAGTCTTCCAGTCTATTATTAGAGATGCAGTGAATTTAAATTCTGCCGGTGAAGTGGGCACTTCATGTTGCCACTCCGCTTAGTGGGCAATGCAAAGTGCTCACTCCACCTTGTCATTACCACTTCGCATTAAGGCAGAATGGCAATGTGAAGTAAGGCAAAGTCATTGTTTTTAATGGACTTTGCGTTCTTCATTATGATTTTAAGTGATCCACTTGGTGTTTCAGATTTGGCAGCCCCCCCATACATCACATGGCTTGCAGTACTGTAAGTCACATGCTCTTTAGCTAGGCAGGAAGAAAGTGAGTCATTCAAGCAGACACTTTTTTTTTTTAGTCTTTGGTAACCAGGTAAGGCCCACTAGGCACAAGTGCCTGTTTTCAGGGGCGACGTGGGAGCACTGGGCGGTTAAGTGACTTGCTCAGAGTCACACAGTACGGAAGTGGAGGTTGTGAGAATCAAACTCAGGTCTGGTCTACTGGATGTACCAAGCTTGTTCACACCTCATTCCTCTAACCTCTAGGCTATACTTTCTCCTGTGCAGACGGAGAGAGAGTAGTGTGTTTTGTGACTGCTGATACTTTGAGATCAGAGCGAGGAGGAGATTTAAACTTTGATTTAGACCCAACAGCTTTTTTAAAAGCTACAGTTTTTTGTCTTTTCTGTACTCTTTTTTACTTAATTTGTTCTTTCTGTAAATTTTATTTTTCTTACCTTTATAAGTAGTTAGTTGTTTGTCTGTGTGACTGTGTGTGTGTGTGACAGTGTGAGTAGTGATTGCTCAGACTGAGGGAGCTCAGTAGAAGAGATGGACCAGGGTGAGGGAATGTCTGGGGCGGGAGCAGCACTGGGAGAGCATGGTAGTGGTAAGCGTCATACCGTGCGCATGTGTGGAGGGCATGGGCACCCATTCCTGTTGGACTGCTTGAAACTTGTGAGTGTTCCCCTCTGGAAGCAGGACCAGCACCACCTCCTGTCCTGACTGTGAGGCAGTTGAAACACCCCCACCACCAAGTCCAACACCAGGTCCTCTGGAGCAGGATGCGCCTGTTCCCCCAGGCCCAGGTGTGGATCCCATCCCTGTTCAACAACGTGACCTGCCAGCTGCCAGTTCATCTGGCCATCCCCTGCCGTGCCTGGTCCTCCCTGCACCTCTGTTGTTTGGAAGTTTTTTGACTGTGTCGAGGGGGATAGCAGTGTGGTCAAGTGCTGCCTATGTGAGGTGGAGGTGCACCGTGGCCCCCAAGGGACTCACCTGGGGACTGAGGGCCAATGCACCCATATGCTCAATCACCAGCAGTTGGAGTGGCAGACTGCCACAGAATGGACCATGCCTGCACTTGCTGGCCATTCTGTGGCAGAGAGTGCAGCTGTGCATTGCAGCATCCCTAAGAAGAGAAAGGCCACAGCAGCACCTACTGCTCCACCAGCATCCCCACCTCCACCACCACCACCAGCAGGTCAGCCTGTAGAATGTGTGGACCCAAGAGAACTGCGTGTAACACAGGCTGACTTGGCAGTTCTCTGGAGTGCAGTTGAGGAGAACAATGAGAGGGTGAGTGCTGTGGAGCAGTGGCTGGATCACATAGAGGGACATCAGTTGCAAATTATGTCCATGCTGGAACTGCTGCTGGATCACCATGGGATCGCGCATTAGTTTTTTTTCCCTCACACCATGTGCCCCCCACACCTTCCTTGCTGTGTTATAAAATGTATTCCTCCACCATCCCCGACCCTTGTATGTAATTATGCCCTTTTTTTGTTGTCTTCCATATGCATGCCACTTTGTATTCTGAGCAGTGCAAGTATACTGTGCTAAACTGCATGTGTGCAGTCAGTCTTCTTTCCAGTCTGTGTATGTACTGCAGACACTGTCCAATTCCCTGACTTAAAAACATTTATTAATGAGTACATTGGTGGGATGGTGAAGCCTGGAGAGATGCTACAAAACAGGCTTACAATACATCCAAGTAACTAGTAAAAAAATGAATGTTGTGATTCGTGATGTGATCGTAAATCGTGATTTGTGACTGCATTTGTGACCTTGATGAAGAACATGATTTGTATCACGAGTGACTTGTGATGATAGCCCTGCCTTAAAAACACATATTAATGAGTACAATGTTCATGCAGAATTATGCACCACACCTGTCCAGTACTCTGAAAGGAAACCAAAGAAACAACTGTGACTTAAGTTAGAGATGGAGTTTGGGCCTTAAAGAGATGCAAATGCACAGACAGATTAAGATTGCGCTGTGCACTGAAGAGATGCAGATGCAAAGGCACAACACCTAACTAGTGCTCATCATCAGAAATTAAAATCTGTAAAAGAATACCTTTGCCAGTTGGGGCAGGCCGCGGGTGGGGGGCAGTGTACCTAACTGCTGCAGTAACAGGCAGTAGTTCTAATACCAGTAAAAATACCACAAAGTAGAAAAATTACACAGCTGCAGTGGATAGCAGGTTCACATTGCTGAAATTATGTGGCACAGTAAAAGATGTCTGATTTGATGACAAGCGTCACACACATACTCACACACATACTAAGTAATGCATAGCAAATTGAAAACTTCAGTAATATAACCACATATTTTAAACAAACTAAAATTATGCACTGCTGCACCACAACAATCAGCAAAAAATGGCAAGAATTATTGAAAATATTACTGTGTGTACATTAACACAGTTATACAAAAAAAATCACCAAAACAGAAAGCACTGTCTTTTTCTCCAAGTTAATCTATCTACACCATAGATACGCCCCTCCCCCGAAGCACACTTCCACTATCAGTACATAGACTGAATGTTGTACATTAACATTCAAAATCCACACACAAACAATAAACGCTCAATGATATGAGCACATGAGGGTTTCCTACAATTGATGAACTAAAGTTCCAGCAAAAAAAAGACTCAAAAAGATTTTTTTAACAGCTTTTAGAAAGTTTGAATCACAGAGAGCTCTCAGAGCAGATTGTCTCCTACAGCTTCATACACACACTACCCCAAACTGAGGCTGTGCAGAACAATCTAGAGCCCATGTGACCTGAAATCCCATGAATCACTGCAAAATTCGCCTTTGGAGCTTAGAAACAAGGCAAAGTGAGGCGAAGTACATTGTTTTGGTTGGAGTAGTGGTTTGGAAAGGCGGAGTAATGCAAAGTCATTGTTTTCAATGGACTTCGCATTACCCATTTGTAACACGAAGTATTCCGCTTCGCGTTGTGGATCACTCCGCGAATTCGCCTTCACTCCACGGAGCGCTCCGCGGAGCGAATTGGGGCCACTTCGCCCATCTCTATCTGTTATTATTTAACCATAAGTGATTTGCAGTTCTCAGAGAAGATCAAAAAATGTATACGCAATCTTTGCCACACTCATCTTTATCAGCCAAGATTTTAGCAATATCAGATTCGATCACATCAACACCTAGGACTGCCCTAAATACTGTAGATGCACAATCTTACTTTTCAGTATCCCTGGTGACCAATGCTTTTCACATACAGTACGAAACAATAGAGACACAGTATTGCATATTTATCAATATCAATTATTAGTTTTGATTCTTGAGCTGTATTTGTTTTCTGTCCTTGCTGTACAGTTTCCATTTGAGTTTTTTCCTTTTGCCAATTTGTCCAATCTGATCTAATTGCCTTAATATTAGTTTCTAAAGGACAAACATATATTAATTAACTGATTTACTTTGTCAGGTTCCACATTGTGTATCATTTCATCTTGATTCTCAGTACATAAGCAGATTTTATCTGATTCTATGTTCCCTGATGTATCTCCCTCTCCTAACACTCCATCTAATAGTACATGGCATCTGAAACATTAATTAATGGGCACTCATTTTGCTCATTTCTTATACAGTAGGTACAGATTGTGTTTCTCTTTTCTTCTTATGCTTCCTTCTTGTTTTTGGATGCTTTTTCTTAATAGGAGATTCTGGAATAATTAAAAGCGAAAAATCAGGTCTATTTGCTGTTAAATCATATGCTACTTGTACCTCTTGATCATCATCCCCAATTAATAGCAAGGAAGACTTACATTGGGGAACTAGAATATTCATTTTTTGTAAAATGTCTTCTAATCTGAAACTATTTATAACAATGCTTTGTTTAATTATGTCGATTTCATTTTTTGTGCCTATCAGCTGATCCATCAGGAATAAATGCGCAGCATATGAATTACATATTGATTTTTTCAGATCTTCACTTATGCTAAATGGATAGTTTTTCATAGTATGATCCCTGACATTTACTATTTCAGTTTCACTTATATTGAAATCAGAAGATCTGCTTACATTACTTTCCACACTCTGCACTGAATCTAGATTTTTCAAGCCAGTAATAGTATTTTGTACCTCCTTTATGATTTCCCTTAGTTCTACATTTTTTCTGTGACCCATTACATCAAACATTTGAGTCCTGAATTATGCTTTCACAATTTATTGATGGTTCTTCCAACTCTGTATCACCTGGCGGAAACTATTTTGGAGAGAAAACCAAATTTGGAGACAAACTATCTTGAAAATAACTTAATTCCTTGGATGAGTTTTTGTTCTCCTCATTGTCATATATGTACTCATTTTATTTACTGGTAGAAACATTTTTGATTGCATTACCCATGATTATACTATTGTTTGGTGTAGAGCGGTCACTTAAATTTGAATAAGCAAGTTTTGGAGTAGATGTTAAACCAGTCAGCACCATCTCTCCTGTAGTATTTTCTAATGCAATACTGGTTACATCCTTATTTTTTTCTCCTTCTTTCATTTTAAAATGTTCATTGATTTTGGTTTGTTTTTTGTCTATATGTAATATTGTATCATGCCCTGCTTTTTCTGAGATTACTTCAGTTTCTTTGTTTGCCTTTTTTTGTTTTTAATTTAATTTGCATTGGGCTGGCTAAAGGATCAGTCATTTCTCCTTCCGAAATCACTTGTTGTAAAAACTTTGTTTTTTATATTTCCATTTGGGTTTAGCTCCAGATTGGATCTAGACTCCTAAAGGTGTATCTGAATGTAATTCTCACTTTCAGAAGCCTGCTTCCTTGTTTGTACCATTTTAAATAAAATCTGTGTTAATTATTAGTCTTTTGAACTGTAAGATAATAACATGCTCCCCTCAGAATGATAACCCTTAATAGGCAACAGAATCATTCCAGATACACCAGATACACCAGATACATGTAAAGAATATATGTTTGCAGCTAAAAATTTCTAAAACTGCCAAGAAAGATAAAGCTTAAACTGCAGCAGCACTCTTGTTTAAAAGTCCAAAGGGCACATTCTGATTTTCCCAGTTCCTTTTCAATGATATCTCATGAAGACTTTGTGGGAAACTTAATAATTCCATCACTCAAGTGAAGGACTCTGTAAATCTCCCATGCAAGTAGTATTTGTGTAATCCAAAAAAACAGTATTTCATGAACATGAACATAGACCTTGTATATCCAACCTCCGGTTAAAGTCTTCTGATGGCTGAAAAAAGAATTTAAAACCACATGAAAAAGTCTCCTACAAAGGAGAATTCACAAGCAACAGTGAAACTAACAGTCTCCCAGTTATGATTGAGCCCTCCCTAATAAGTGTCTTAAATCATTTAAATCACTTGAATCCAAAAAATACAAAATACAAAAATAATGCTAAAACAGCTTTTTAGGTTGAAATTTTAAATAGGACACTTCTACAGTATAATTAAGAAATTGTTGCAAGATTGCCGTCTCTTTGTTTTGTATTATCATTTGTTCTCGCATACTAGTAGAGTCCTTGATCTCAAAAAAGTTTTATTTGCAATAGGCCTCACCCTTCTCTGAACCTTGAATTGCATTCAGCATCTAAAAGTTTAGAGTTTAGAATTAAGTAACTATTAGGATTTAACGATCAAAGTGGAGGGAACTAGGAAACAAATTTGCATCCAAAAAAAGGATTTTATCTTGTTTAGTTTAAATCACAATTTTTTCGGGTTTCTGATTATCTGAAGCTACTCTCTGCTATTATCCGATGCATCTCAGATGCTTCAAAACGGTGCTGTGGTCTGGCAGAACACCACACATGTGCACTTAATAGTGCGCAGGAGCTCACGTGATCTACGTGAAATACATGGGCTCTATTTTATATAAATTTTACTTTTACATATTTTTAAAACTTTTCTATTCTTATTCCTAGTATTTAGAGTTTATTGGTGACCTTAGATCATCCTTAGATCGCCTAATTAAAACAAAGAAAAAAGGAGTTTTGACACTCTTTCAGTGCACTAGGTTCTTAGCATCAAAGTGCTGTCTGTTTGCAGAAGTAAACACAAGCCATGTATCCAACAACCTCTAACAAACTCTAAATATAAGGCAAAACAGACAGGTCTAGACAGTATTAAGCAATATTAGGACCATATTTCAAGTCTGTCACATGTCACATGTCCAGAAGTTTTTCCACTAACCACACCAAGGTCTCCACAACACTCGGCTAGAAATCCTGCACTCAGAAGCAAAATCCTCTCTTTAGAGCGATGACATGCAGCTTTGGGGCAGTGACGTGCAGCCTCCCATCTCCTTCCACACCTAGAAGCAAAATCCAACACAAACACAAAGAAACAACTAATGGGTTTCTGAGACTTAGCCCGAACTTTACTGCCTTCACCAGATCTTGTCAGTCTTCTGCAAGACCTTTCCATTTCACTTTCCACAGCCTCAGCTCCTCCACCGCTAGGACCCCTACTGCCTCTGTATAAGGGGTTCAGAAACAAGAAGGGACAACAGCAAAACCATGAGGGCCACACAAGAACATCTGGTAAGAGCTGTATTCAGCAACACAAAGGCAATGATGGCATACCTGTTGTAAAATTACAGAATGCTCAATACACTCCTGCTATGAGATTCCTCCACAGGCATCACAGCATGCAGTGGCCATCTTGGTCCCTCTCAGCCTTCATGTGTTGCCCACCTCCAGTGGCATCGCCATGTTTGGGCTATTCCTGATTATCCTCTCCATTGCTCATCTGATGCTCCTTTCTTCATTGCTTCCTTTTGGCACCACCCACCATCCTTCCCTGTGTGGTGCTTTCCAAGTACCACTCCTGACTTTTTGGTGCCTCCTGTTCGCTGGTGCTCCTGCTGTGCTCCACTTGCCTTCCCTTGTTGATGGTCTGTTGCTGCTGTTACTGTGCTAACACTACTGCCTTCTGGGCCTCTGAACTTCTGGTTGCTCTCCTGCCCCCTCTCCTTAGGCCTCATGCTGCTCCTGCTTTCAGCCCTCTGTCCCCTCCACTCCTGGTTTTATTTCAGGGGTTTGAGGGGCTCTGGGGTCCTTCCTACTGGGCTGTTCTGGCTGCCCTCCTTGACTATATTTGCTGCGAGGCTCTTGTCTTCCTCTGGCTCCTAAAATTTCTGTGGCCATCCTTCACTACTGCTACTGTATTTTTTGGCCTTCAACCCACTTCTCCTCTACTATGCTCATCAGTCTGCACATGCAGCTGTCTAATCCTCTCTTTGGGACCAATTCCTTTCATTTAATCTCATGTATTGATTATACAGGAGAGCAAGATGAGCAAAACAAAACTGTTTTCACAAGGGACCAATTATACAAACACAATACAGATATACAAATACAAAGGCTTACTACAATACGCATAAAAAAAATCATAGTTTGAATTATTAAACAAAAATTGGGGGACTCAGCTTTAACCATTAACCATTATCAATAGCATTTACCACTGTAGTTAATCCATATTTAGTTGTCCACTGAACCAGTGAAATGTAAGACTGTGCCTGACATGTAGAGGGTAGTGGGCAACATCTGCCATGCCACCAATGAGCACTATATATAGTGTACATTTATTTTTTTAAAGTTGCGGACTGGGAGAGGCACACTGAGTCGAGTCTCATTTCCAATGCAACCTGAGGGATGGGGAGAAGAAGAGGAATACATACAATTCAGGAGGCATTTGTTCTCAAATAAAATGACAAAAAGAGTTGATTACATTTTGTTACAGTTACAGTATATATTCAGTTTTGGTTACACCAATAGTGTATAAATGTGCAATACAGAGTGGAGTAGAGCAACAATATGTCAGGCAATTTAGCTGAGGAGAAGACCAATGAGTACTTGGAAGTACGCAGTGGTGAGAGTGGTAGGTGAGGCACCTAACAGGCAAGGTGCCAGTGACAAGCGAGTGTTCAGTGAGTGCTCTTTTGAGGGCAGTTGAGGAGAAGGAGAGATGAATGGGTTGAGGAAAAGAATTCCAGAGAGAGGGGAGACTAAAATCAAAAGCAGCAGAGCTGGTGCTGGACATAGGGCATGGAAGGGATAAAGTGTGGCAATCCCTGGATCAGATGGGATAGGAGAGCTCAGCAACAGGGGAGGGGAGAGGAGAGAGGAGAGATAGGAGGGGAGAGAACCAAATCATAATTTGGAGAAGAAGAGGGAGGAGTGCAGCTTTTAATGACAGTGCAGTGAGGAGAGGGAGGAGAGAGGAGTACACAGTGCAGTGATGGGTGCATGGAGGGGCATTTAAAGCAAAGCAATAGAAGGTGTTGTATAGGGAGTCAAGCCAAGCCTGAACTGAGGCTGAGACAGTACCGTAGATGATGTCCGCATAGTTGAAGGAAGGTAGAATCATTTTGGTGAAGAGAGTGAGGCAAGCATGCAGGGGAAGAGAGTCTTTGCTCTGATATAAAGCCCCTAGTCTGGGGCAGAGCTTAGAGTGGATGTGCTTGATGTGTTTGAAGTAATCCAGATGGCAGTCATGCCAGATTCTCAAGTATTTGTAGTAGGGGACTTCTTCGAGTTGGGCGCTGTCCAAGGTTGAGAATTTGGGTGGGGAGAATAAGTTCTTTAATTTGTGAGTGGAACAAAAGGTCATTGAGACTTTCTTGACATTTACTTTGAGGTGCTTAACCTGAAACCATTTCAGGACAGAATGAAAGTCAGCTTGGAGTAGAGATTGAATATTGGGAATGGAAGGACCAGAGACATAAATAATGATATCATCAGTGTACATTTGTATGTTTGAAGCAGTACAGACTGATGGGAGATCATTTAGAAATATTCCCTAAGCATCCCTTGTATGCACATTTCTTTGCTTCCACCATCCTCCCCTTCTCCTCCAATGGCTCACCCCTGTCCTTCTGGGCATCTCCCTATGGTATCTTTAGCTAAGGAACTAGCAGTCATGCAGCACCTCTAGTTGTGAAACCCCCCTCAGGACAGTTCCTTTGCATCAGTACCATGAAGAGTGTGGGAGTTCTTTGGGAACAAAGAGCATGAAAAGCCACACATTCCAGGCATCCTACCAACTTCCTCAGGCCTTACACTTCAACCAATGATTTCTTAACCAACAGTATTGGGCTACCAACTGTACACATTAGCCTCATCCAGATCAATTGCCCAAGCACATATTATATTGTACAAGCATTCACCGCTGCAGTTACTCCAGATTTAATTGCCGCTAAACCAGTGAATTAGTAAAATAGTGTTTCCTCACATCCAGCCTAAGCCCTCCTGATGACAGCTGTGTCTAATGGCCTCTTGTTCTCCCCGGCTCTAAAATCTTCCAAAAATTCCCCTTATCAGTTTTGGTATGTCCTTGCATAATTTTACAATATAGACAATTATCGTATCTTCTCTCAGACTCCTGTGTTCCAGTGTATACAAGTTCAGATCTGTTAGTCTATCCTGGTACACCGACCTCCCTCATTTCTGTAATCGTCCTTGCTTCCCTTCTTTGCATTCATTCTAGCTCATCCATATCGTTCCTGAGGTATGGTGACCAAAACTACACACAGTACTCATGACACAGCCTTACATATGGCCTATAAAATGACTGTATCACTTCCCAAAATTATACTATCACTTCCTTTATGTCTATTTATAAAACTCCTCTTGATGTTCCCTAAAACTGCACTTGCTATCCTACAAAACTTCACATGTTGTTTAGTACTCCTCAAATGTGTTGCCACAATAAGCTTCAGATCCTTCTCTTTCTCTTCTACCTCCAGTAACTGACTACTCAATATGTACTGAAGAGTTCCAGAAGATGCATTAGCTCTGCCCTGAGATAGACAGTGGTCTTTGCTGAGATATGAGTATGTGAGCTGAGCCATGGTTTCTTTGCAGCCCTAAGGATCCTGGGGCTTAGAAGCAGAGGTCCTTCTCCAGTCATCAAAACATTTTTATATGCTTGACTGTATATGTGGAACTGTATGCCATCTATGCATTATCTCTCCAGTCACTCTCTTAGGGTGGTATGTTATTTTGGCCAACACCACTATCCAATAGTGAGTGTGACTGTGGTTCAGAGTGGAGTGTTGACAAACTTATGAATCACTCAAGAGAGTTTATCTCTGGTGTTCATGTGTGCTGCATTTCAAAACGTTTTAATTGTATGAATATACAGTAGTACCCTCAGCCATCTTATTTCTGTTAGCACAGGATTCACACAGTGCATATTTTATTGAATTCTGTGTTTTGATCTATTGCTCCTTTGCTCAAGTCCTGTGCCAGGACAGACTGGCATTAGCAAACCAAGTCTCTTTAAGATATATATCAAGGTACTTTATACTGGCACGACTCTATTATTATGTTTTGCCAGTAAGTTTTAATCTATCATTGTTTGTATTTAATTAAGCTGTTTATTTATTAGTTTACAGTTGTAAAGATTTCTTTTGTTTGCCTTCTGTTTAGTTTAATTCTTTTTTATTCTTCACAAGTATTGTATTTTAACTTTTACTTCCCCTCTGGGAGGGGAAGGTTCTCTGCTTTTCACCTCATTTTCAAGTGCTGGGAAATTGCAGCTTGCTCTATGTTTCTTGGATCTGGTCAGTTGACCATAAGGCTAAATTATCTCTTAAAGGGGAAAAAGTCAGATAAGAAGTTATTCAACGTTCTTGATGACAACCTACTGTGACTGGAAAGTATATCAAAATTCTTCTACTCCTGATGTTAAAGCCTGAAGAAAGTTGACGGTGCATTGGGAACCTGTCTGTTAGAAATTGCTATTTTTCCAGTTACACTTGATCAAGTGGACTTTTTAAAGAGCAGCTGAGACCTTTGGGAAAACTTTGGAAAACATAATATTTAGACAAAAGTCAGCTTGCATTTCATATAGCTTCTATACATGTCTGCTCTCCATTATTAATTACTAAAGAAATTTCCACAAAAACAAAACCTTTATGCCTTGGAGTTCATCGGTCTCTATAGCTTATGCCCTGCTTGAAATTATAATGCTCTGTTGTGACACCACAATCTTTTGCCATGGGAATAACTGTGATGTTACAAGCAGAGTATTATGACATCAGGTTGAGAAGAAGCAATAGGAACTGATAAACCCTCAAGGAACAGTTATCCTGTTTTCATGAATATAAGCTGATTTGTGTTGAAATATAGGTATTATGTTTGTCAAAGTTCTTCTCACGGCATCTGTAGTTCATTAAGGATCTTCTTTATGAACATTATTAACTGTTTTTATATGGATTGTCAATATAGTGTATCACAGTATTTGCTATTAATCATAGAGGAGTACTTTCAATTTTGTATTACAATTTAGTAGGCATGATTTCTTTTATGTATGAAACAATTTGACTTTAATAATCTTCTTTAAAGAGTTATTGGGCTTTTGATTCTACAGTTTTAAGTTTCATAATATCATGGTTCAAACTAAAAGTGGTACAACTTGCCCAGAACAGATTTTTTAGATACTTACAACTCAAATTTTAAGAGAAAGTATTAATGACTCTGTTATGTTACCCCCCATACACCCCCTAGATAAAATATTTGCTACTTATAAGGGTTATAAAATTTTACACAATATGATTACAGATTCTACAGAAAATCAGACTGAGTCTCTAATCCATAAATGGGAAGTGGAGTTAGGTATTACTATTTCTTTAACTGATTGGGATCAGAGAACTGGGTGAATATTTTTAAGGCTTGTAAAGAGCCAAAAGACAGATTAGTTCATTATAAAATTGTCCACCGATAGCACCATACACCAGAGAAAATGTTTAAAATGGGTATTTCTGACACTGATTTCTGTTGGAAATGTTTAAATGATATTGGTACTATTACACACATTATCTGGTTTCTCCACTTATTCAAAAATTCTGGGATGAAATCATTGGGGCCTGTAAAAAAATCCTGAACAAAACGATTGCACCAACTGACAGACTGGTTATTTTAGGCATCACTTCTGACCTAGAACTCTGGTCTAAATTGAATATTTTATGGTTATTAACCACTATGATCTCAGCTAAAAATATAATTCTTAGATGACTGAAACAAACCTCCACCCCTACTTTGACTGAATGGTTAGATGATATTACCACCAGATCAAGCTATGAAAGGTTAGCATTTGTTTGTAGTGATCGAATAGAGACATTCCTAGGTATCCAGAACCCTTTTTTACATTCCATTTTTTGTAAAAGTGTTGCCTAAGAATATAATAATAGTACTGGTTAGGAATGTTTAATATGTATTAGCTTATGATAATTCAAAGATTTATTCAGTATTTCAGTTATCTTAAAGTTTTTATGAATGGCGATTACAGATACTATAACGTATGTATTGTTATTTGTTTATATTTTTGAAAATGTCAATAAAAGTTTTAATTACAAAAAAACTAGAAGTGACAAGATGGAAGGGGAAATATATGTTAAGGGAAAAACATAAATTGAGAATAAAAAGAAGAAAATGGCAGGCAGACAAGACAATATAAAAAAGACAGTTCCTTTAAATAGACAACCATCTATTCAACATTTCATTCTTTCAACTGAAGAAGTCACAGACGTGAAAGAGATTTTGGTTAGGAGTCATATTCTCCCCAGATAGTAATAATGATGTCTCAACCCTGAAACCTAATTGTAATAATGTTTATACTTTGGGAACTATGACAGAGCATGACAACTTCTCTTTTGTCATGAATCCCTTGACAAAGCGCATGCATGCATATGTGCAAAATGCTGGGAGGTTAAGCCCTGCAGTCCTGCTTGTTTGCTTGCTGGATATGTGGTTTAATAAAACTTTGCACTTTTTAATGCTTTACAGCCAGTTGATGACTTGTTTGTCCGGTGAGGCTGCTTTCTGCCCAATTTATTGTTTTGGACTACGGTGAAGTTTATTGTGTGCACCAGCCATCTCTGGAGTGATCCCTGTTTTTGGATTGGGTGAAGATTTATTGGGCAATGCAGACTTATCATCTTTGTTGAACATATAATCAGTAATATCAACAATTTCAGCAACTATGATTGGAGTCTCATCAGAAGTTGGGGGTTGTACATCACATTCTACTGGCCTCTTGCTAAATCTGAGGAGATTCCCTGGTAGTTAGAGCAGGATCAATAATATTCTCTGGGATATACTCACTACAACATATCATTAATCTCTTCTTCTCCTTTTTCTTGACCTTCTTATGTTTAGTTTGTTTTCCCTTTTTACTACTCTGAGTAGTTGAATTTGGAACTGACAGGGAGGGGAAGTCAGGTTTAATGGTTTCAATCCCTTCACCAAAAAGAGGATTTTCCCTAAGTTTAATGGGGAATCCAAAATTATTAATGTATCACTACCAACAGTATCTTAAAATGCCATACAATTTGATTTGAGTATTATTTAAAATGTATAAGTTATTCATACCCTCCTTTCTACTGGCGAAAGCCACTCTCAGCTGTGCTGTTTCTTCTCTGACCACTGAGATTTTCTCTAGTATAAAAATACAAGCAAAATCTATGTTTTTTATTATGCTGAGGACACCTTTGCTCATATCTGTGAGATGTGTCCTCAGGAAACTATTATCCAGTTTTGAGCCAGCACTGAGTGAAGACTCAAATGTAATTCTATTCAAAGAGAAGTATTTTCCCAAATACCCCTGCTGATTATCACCACTCATGTTGAGGTTAGTACCTGAGATATCACAATTACTCAAACCATAATTAAATTTCTCTAGGCCCATTACTCAGATAGATTTTTAGTGCTTGAATAGTATGCCTGAACTCATCCGTGTTTATTGGAGTGGACTTTAATGTAGCAAGCACAGGCATTAGGGATAAGTCTAATTATGGCTGATTAGTGTCACATGGAGTTCCCTTACAATAACGAATAGGATTCAACAGCTGAAAGTTTCTCAAGAGGGAATAAGATTCTCAGCATTTAGCAAACCATAGTTGCTAATACTTCCAGAAGGTAATGGAAGAGCACAAGAAAGAGGAACTGAATCAGTAATAGGATTTATTATAGTGACAATAGCAGTTGAGGGATTATTAATCCATGGTCCCTGGTCAGACATAGCCTCAAATTCCTGCAAAGGATAAATCTGTTTGTATGTTTATCACATTTCTATAAAGCACCCCTCCAGGGCTCAGAGCACATGTACAACACGATAAGAAATAAATCATTCATAAATAACATTAAACCAACAGTACATCCACATGCATTCATACATATGTCTTTCTATAAACCAAATATGTACAAAAATAACCAAAGCAGCAGTTGTGTTTAAACGGCTCTAATTAATCAAACTCTGTCAAGAGTAGGTGGTTTTTTAAATGTCTTCTTAAACAACTGAACAGGTCTGGCAGTGTATATACTTTCTGGGAGTGAATTCCATAGGGTACAGGCTGCAACTGAAAAAGCTCGAACACCAGCAGACATCAACTGGGATGATGGAACTGCCAGCAGACCCCACCCACATGATCTTAAATCCCTAGCAGGGAATCAGGAGATCACTGAGGTACTGTGGACACAGTCTGTTCAAGATTTGAAATGTCTTAAACAATACCCAGAAATCAATATTCCACCTAACAAGCAGCCAGCCCAGAATCCACAGCAAGGGGCTAATGTGATCTGGCCTCCAAGTGGATGTCAGAAGTCTAGCTGCAGCATTTTGAACTAGCTACAGGCAACACAGGAGAAAATGAGGGCACTGATTAGTGTAGTTGGATCAGCAGAATCAGGCAGTAGTCACAGTCTGGCAAAATTCTTCAGATGGTAAAAGCAGTTCCTGACCACAGAAGACACCTGTGTCACAAATATCTACTACCCACCAAGAACAACTCCCAGACTAGGAACTTCCTCTGCTGCATGAAGACTTACATCCCCCTGGGAGGGAAAATTCAGGCCACTACATATGGCTGATATCTGCTTCCCTGAACCCACTACATACCAGCAATTCAGTCTTGGTTGGGCTCAAAGTCAACTAATTAGAGGCCATCTAAACCCTGATGACCTCCAAACAGTGTTCTGATCTTGGCACAGAAGACAGGCTTGTCAGGAGTAAAAGATGCGAACAACTGGGTACCATCTGCATAGCAATGAAAATCCATGCTGTAGTGTCGAATGATTTCTCCTAGCAGCTGCATACATACCAAAACATAGAAACATAGAATGCGATGGCAGATAAGGGATATTGGGCCCACCTAGACTGCCCATTTTTTTTAACCTTCATATTTTGCTGCAGACATAACTGGATCTTTTTTTCATTTATTTATTTTATTTAGTTTTTGTTGACCAGGGAAGTGCACTAGACAAATTCTGCCTATTTTCAGTCTTGACCTGGGGGAGGGGGATACAGATGAATGCCAACTGGCCTTGAACCAGATTAAGCTGTTGGTGGTATTTTTAGGGCTGTGGGCAGAGCCTACAGCTGTTTTACGATTGTAGCTCTAAAAATGGCCAGTCATGGAACCTTCCATTGGACTTTTGGAAGTATCCTTCTGAAAGTCCAAAGGAACTTGAAACATTCCTCCACGATCGGCCACTACGGAATAACAGCCACACTATTTTGACTGTTATTTCCGCATTCCGTGGCATGAACTGCGCATGTGTGACTTGTGTGCATGCGCAGTTCTGCTGGTGCCATCATGTTGTGAATGGCAAAATGCCATTCGCCACAACTGTGCTTGCACGAGTGCTGTACATGTGTAGTTGCATCGCAGCCACCGCCAGCAATGGCAACAAAGAAAACACGCCAACATCAGGGTACCCAATCCCTGTGTTGGCATTATGTATCCCCCCACTCATGTGGCACACTGGAAGCCCACCCCAGTGCCCAAATAATTTTTCCCTGCCGGCCATTGGGTTCCCAATCCCCGTGTCAGCATTATGTTGCCCCCACTCATGTGGCACACTGGGAGCCCACCCCAGTGTGCCCAAATGTCTTCTTTTTTTCTTTACCTGTAAATAAAGAAAACAGTGCCCTAATATGTTTTTCTGTTTTTTTATCTGTAAAAAAAGAAAACAGCCCATCGTCGCCCCAGTCCACCTCCTCCTCCTCCTCCCCACCTTCCCACTGAGCACCCACCTCCCCTTACCTCCCCTTACCCCATACTTACCTCCAGAGGTTGGCACTGTCATCTTCTCTGGACTGGGACATGTTTGCACTCTTCAAAGTTGAACCGCAAACTGAAGAATCAAAGGTAAGCATGCTATAATACCATTCAATGGAGTTTTCAACTTATCTTGATAAGTAAGCCATTTTTTGGAATTTTGACCCCAAATTTTCAACATGGGGTTCTTGGGACCCCACCTCATGAAAACTTTCACTGTCATTTCATTACTCAGTCCCAAAAGGGGATTTCACGGTTGCTGCATGGAATCACCATTCGGGATCAGTTCACGAAATGACAGTGGCACTGTTCATGAGGTGGGGTCCCAAAAATCCCATGTTGCAAATTTGGTGAAAAAATCCAAAAAAATTAATGTGTTACCAGCATGCATTGCACAGTTTCTACACACACTCCTAACTTTGCCAGTTTTTAATATTTTCCCTCCACATCTTCAACATTGCCATTTTTGCACACCTCCTTTTAAACAGTACAGCTGTCATGTATCACATCTTGCCCAAAATGTGTTTTTGCCCTGTGGCACAGAATGGTGCGGTCATTCTGTGAAATCATCTTTCAGGACAAGTGAACAAAATGACACTGGCATGCTTAATGAGTAGGGTTCCCAAATAGGCCATGTTGAAAATTTGGTGCAACACCTCAAAAAAATGGCCAAGTTACACCCGGGCATTCAATAATTTCTACGCACATTTGTAACTTTGCTCACTTGGCAGCTCATCACAGCTCTATCGGCTCTGGCCAGAATTTGATTAGTGAATGCAATCTATGGCACAATCTCTTCTCCCCACTCACACACACTACCTTACCCCAGTGATTCCCTTGTGCCTGTCCCAGGCATTTTTGAACTCCACCACTGCTTTTGTCCCTACTACCTCTGCTGGAAGGCCACTCCAGATATCTATCACCCTTTCTGTGAAGAAGTACTTCCTGATATCACTCCTGAATTTACCCCCTCCAGCTTCATAGCATGCCCTCTTGTTCTGAAGTACCCTTTGCTCTGAAAAATACTACTCTCCTGTACTTTATTAACCCATGTGAGGTATTTAAAGGTCTATTTCACATCCCCCTTTCCCTCCTCTCCTCCAGGGTGTACATATTAACGCCTTCAGCCTTTCCTTGTAAGGCTTTTAATGTAGACCTTGCACCATTTTGGTAGCCCTCCTCTGGACTGCCTCCACTCTGTCCATATCTTCCCTGAGATGTGGTCTCCAGAACTGGACACAGTACTCAAGGTAGTGTCTTACCAGTGATCTATATAGAAGCAGCAGCACCTCTGTCTTCCTGTTGGTGATACCCCTTCCTATGCACCCCACCATTCCACTAGCTTTTCCAACTACCTTGTCACCCTGCCTGGCCACCTTTAGGTCATCCAATATGATTACCCCAGTTTCTTTCTTGCTTGTTTTTTATCAGTATCACTCCATCTATTTTGTAATTTGCTTCCAAGAACAAAACAGGCAAAAGCACAGAACCTTGGGGGAACATGGGGTAACACCGCAGTCCAGAGCAACTAGCCACGATCAGCAAGAGCCGAGCACTACTGACTGTTCCCTTCCACTAAGGAAGGACTGAAACCATTTTTTTTGGGGGGGCGATGCCTCTGGTCCCAACTCCACCTACTGCTCCCCCATCTCAAGACCCCAAGACGGGACATTGGTGGTGGTGACCCTCCATCAGAACATGGGTCACAAAGCCCTGGCTTGCTGGTGGGGTCATTGGGCAGAGACCACCTCCGGTGGACAACAGTCTGAATGGGGAGTGGCAGCAGAGTGGGGCCATCATTTTCTGGTCGAGATTTTTTCCATAGTTTTTCTCCCTTGGGGTGGGGATATGCAATGATGCCAGTGTCCACCCCACCCCCCTGAAATATGTGGTGCCAGCCATGTTGGACCCCCAGCTTCCATCAGTGTCCTCATTGCACCAGACACTCTTCCCTCCTTCCCCCCAGAGATGGACAGCAGTCCTCAGGATGCTCAATCCCTCTCCCCTGGCCAGTCCTCTGACTCCCAGGTCCATCCCTGAATCTGGTATGTCAGCACCGCAGATGGATGCCTTGCCACTGGGCTGGCAGGACGGCAGACTTAAACCATTTTAACACAGTGTTGGACAACCCTCCATGCTCCCCCAGTCTGACCAGCAATATTCCACGCTTAAATGTCAAATGCTGAAGACACAGTAGATCCAACAAGATCTTCTCACAATCTTGCCAGCAAGAGATCATTACATAGCCTGATCATGCCTGTCTCCATGTTTTGCTTGCTTCAGAAACCAGACTGAAATAGCTCAAAGATGTCATTTTCTTCAAGATGGCTCACAAGTTGAGTTACAACCATTTTTTTCACAACTTTGGTCAAAATGAGAATGTAGCAGACAGGATGATAATTAACAGGTATGCCAGGATCACCCCTTTTAAGAGCATTGACAACAGCCCCTCCCAAAGAAGAGCATGTACTATACCTGACAATTTTGGAACCAACTGCCACCACTCAGCCTTAAGCACAAGGTCCAGAACACATGTGGTGCACCAAAAACCTGTGACCACCCCAGGGACTGCCTCCTCATCCAGTGGATGAAATTTGCCCTCAACTATTCACTGACCCACAGCCACTCCCCTCCCTATCCCTGCTTATTGATGACTAGATAATGGAGGAAATCTGGTCATATATGCCCACAACCTTGGCCTTAAATAACTTGTTTAACTACTCACACTTCTCAGTGGAAGCAAGTTCCTTGTGGCACAGAAAATCACGACGTAATAAATTGTCTACAACATGGAAAAGTGCTGCAGAATGGCTCTCAGTGGCAATTACGGCGGAAAAGAATTCCTTCTTAACCGGCACCATGATCTCCCAGTACAGCTTCAAGTGCTTCTCCAGGAGCAGTCTGTCAGCACCCAAACATGATTTCCACAACTAACACTCTAATTTCTAATACACAACCTTTGTCAGCCAAAGCTCAGATGTAAACCATGGAGCACTTTAGTGATAGGTTTGCTGTGAGAATGGACTCATGCCAGGGTATCTAGTACCATAGAAGAGCCCAATTGTAGGATTCAACCTTAGTGCTGCATCCCCTGGTAGCAATCTCAGCTGAGCCCAAAGGGTCCAAAAGACCTAGAAACCTTATAGGATCCAGATGCTGTGCAGAATGGTGTTGGATCACTTCTTCAGTCAAAGATGGTTTCCTAGTGGCCCCAGCATTGAACAATATAATTCAGTGCTCCAACCAAATGACAGGCTCTGCTGAGATATCATCTATCTCCAACCCCTCAGAGAAGATGATGTCAAGTGTATGTGGCCTGATGAATGCAAAGCTTTGGTAAACTCTTCTCTCAGACCCAGCTCCCCCGTAAGCTGAAGGAGTTTGTTTGCAAACACATCTGAAGGGTCATCAACCCTGGCATTGAAATTTCCCAAGACAAGAGTCCTCAGGGACTCCAAAGCTAGTCTGACAGCCTCTCAGCAAAGTCCTGCAAGAAGTCTCCACCCTGGATGGCCTAGTGGTGCTGAGGGTTGAGGCACTGGACATCACCCCTTGCACCATGCTGGTGACCTGAGGTTGGGAGTGAGTTTGGATTGCTGTGGGTTGGCCAGGAAGAGAGGATTGAGCATCTGAAGGACTGCTCTCCTCTCTCAGGGAGGGTGGGCTGTGGTTTTCCGGCAATCAGGTGCACCCAGTGGAAGCTGGGTGTGCATCAGCTGGGACCACTTTGGGAAAGGGCAGAGGTGATGGGGGACATCCGTGGGTCTGGTGCAGGAATGCACCAGTCTTGCACTGGATGTCATTGTAAGTCTGTGCCTCTGGGGAACCAGAAAATAGGAAAAACTCTGCTGACTGGGAGGAAGACATCATTCCTGCCCCCATGTCCATCACTGGATTGTGCCCTACTGGGTCCTAACAACCTCTGACCTTCACTTTTAAAGGAGGGGCATTGGATAGAAAGGTGAGTGCCATGGAGCTGAAGGCAGCCTCACCTCTGGGTGGCTTATGACTGGGGGTTCCCCAAAAGTGTGTTGCAGATGGGTAGGGGGAGCAGAACAGCAAGCGGGGAGGATCTCTGGCAAGCAGAAAAAAGGCTGGATGACCGATGGGGTCCCAGTCAGTGGTGACTGGAGCGACAAAGAGTTGAAAAAAAATAGTCACCACCCCCTTCAAGAGAGCAGTACCCAAGGACCACTCTGCATTTCAGATCAGACAAGCACTCCATGTCCACACGCTCAAAAGACCCTGCATATGCTATGGTGCACACACAGTTTAAGCTGGCTCTAATACAGATGGCCACATCACCACCCCTGCACCCCAGCAACAGGTGGTGTATCACAAAGAATCCTAGAGGGAACCAACTTCTCAGCACATTCATCCAGCCAGGTCTCTATGATATACACCAGGTAGGCATGGGAACCAGAAATAACATCACAAATGATGGCAGTCTTATTTGCCACTGACCTGGCATTGTAAAGCAATACCTATGCTGGGGGAGCCTAATGGGTTTGCCTGCCAAACACCTCCTGCAACCTGCATTGCCTTGATATTGGGATGAAGCAAGACATCCTTCACCCTCTGCTTACCACCAAGCAAACAACTCCTGACTCTCCACTCCCGGCCCCTAGGATGCACCATCTACTGTTCCTACTCCTTTTCCTAGGGTGACTGATATTAAAAGCCTTACATCATTGCAATGCTTAATAGGATGAGTAAAGTGTACCACAATCCAGGGTCTCAGATTCCAAAGTTCCTCTGACACTCAGGCATATAATATATACAGAATGTGCTACTCAGCTGAGCACTGGCCAGCCTATCCCAAAACAGAAATCCCTGCTTGGTAAAAGAGAAGCCGACCTTGGGTCCACAGACACCAACAGCAATACCTGGACAATCATCAATAACTGCTGTCCTTTCAGTTGCACCAGAACCCCACAACCATTGCCTCTTGGAATATCCTGATTGGGAATGTGGCAGAGAAGAAAAAAGAGGAAATTAGAGCTCAAATCACAATGGGTGGACAATGGACAACAACCAAGACCTTTGGAATTAACAAACACATCAACGCCCACTACATGCACATGCATGCACAGAGATATAGGGCAAAATCAGACACTGGAATTTCTTAAATATTGTAAGAAATCTACATCCTGCAAGAGGATTAACTATAATTAGAGAAAAAAGTCACAGCAAAAGTTCTTTCAAGGTTTGTCACTCTCCAACAGTGAATAAAGGATCAACCACTGTCTGCCTTTTCTAGTCCAGTATGTGCCAGTGAAGCTGCCGAGCCATGTCCTGTTATTGCACAATGTTTAGTCATAGCGTGTTTAAAATTCTGTATCCTGATGGCTGTCTTATGTTCACTTATTCTGGAGTTGAGTGCTCTTTTTATTTGTCGTATATGAGCTGTGCCACATGGACACATGAGCATATGCAATAGCTAAACATTATGCAGTAGCATGACACGACTCAGCAGCTTCACTGGCACAGATTGGACTAAAAGAGGTACAAGTTCCCTACAGAGGTGGAGACATTAAAGATCTACTACTACAAAGAGAATCATATTGGATTTATGAGTTGTAAACCTTATGGTCACAAGGGTTAAATGATGACACTGGGTATAGCAGCTACTTATAACAGATTATTTAATTTGACCACAATATGCTTCCACACATCAGTATTGCATTTTTTAATATATTTTTTCATTCAATATTTTTAACAGCTTTGGTGTGATCAACACCCATATAAAATAGTTGTATTATAGTTTCTAGGTACGAGTATGTTAAGTTATATATAGTTTCAGTTAATGTGATAATTAAAAAAGTGAAGAGAAAGGAAAAAGTGACAGAAAATTAAAAAAATAATAATTTACTGAAAAATACAAAAAAATATATTAATTATGAAATAAGGTGAAGTTAGCACTACCCGGGGCACTTTTAGGAAGTTAATTCTTTTTCTATGGTGACTTTAACAATGTTCTTTGTGTATTCATAAATTATGTTAAAATGCTATGGCAGTGCATTAATTTAGAAGTTTCCCTATATGGTTACTAATTAATATGGGAACTAGACTGTATAAAAAGATGGTATTCCCACAATATGGCCAGCTCTAAGGATGGAGTCTTTCAGCTCTGAAATGTCAGCACGTCAGTACATACGCTGACCACACACTTGTGGACAGGTTCAAGCAGCAGGAGTAAAGCCTGAAGATGCCCCTAGCCTGGGGATCGAGCAAGTGTGCTTAAACTGAGCATGGGGATTACTGTCCTGAAAGTCATAGCCGGCTGCGACCTGTGGTGGCTTTGGCTTTTCATCAGCTGAGTGGACACTCTGGTTTGAGGGGTCCAACATAAAGTGGACTTTGACAATTGAGCCATGAAAAACAAAAAAAAAATTGCTGGATTAGGCAACAGAGCCAATAAGGAAAATGGACACTATTTGGCAACTGGTATAGTGACTGTTTTTAAACTGACTTTTCTAATGTCTTTATTAAATCATTTAGCATATGTATCAGTATTTACAGAAAGAATACTGCATTGTACTGCCTAAAATAAAAAGTCACACTTTGTTGGTAATAAATGGTTGTTTGCCATTTGGTTACTGTGTGAAGATAGACCTTTCTACTACAGTAGATACTTTACTGTGTACCCACGGCTTTAGTTGGTGTGTATATTTACACTGGTTTTCTTTCTTTTTTTCATATTTACTATGCTTTTTGAGCCCGGATGGCTTTCCCCATCAGCTCTTCTGCTGCGCACATGTCCACCTTTGCAGTGGCACCAATGCTGCCCCTACCCAGTTTACCCTCCTGATTATACCCCCCTGGGTGGGGCCATCGGGGCTCCCCTTTACCACTTTGGAACTGCCATGTGGGGTGCCGGGCAGGAAGTTAAGGGCCTGTTACATGGATGTGGTGGCACAATGGGAGTGTCATAAAGCGCTTCCAGAGAGATTTTTTTTCCATAATGGCAGGAGGCGTGGCGTGCAATAACATTGCAGTGCAACCATGCCATATATCCAGCATATCTCCTGATACCAGCACTAGCTGGGTCACTGGTGACAGGAGCCCTTCCTGGGGGACACAATTCCCCTTCCCCCAGAGGTAGAGAGCGTGCATATTCCACTTAATCCATCCCCCCCCCAGCCAGTCTTCCAGCGATCCCAGTCTGCTCCAGGGCAGGTCACCAGCATCGCCCGGCAGCGCTACTGCTGTGCTGGCAGGCCGGCTGGTTTTCCTAAATTGTTTCACTTTACTAAGCCACTATGCCTCTTCAACTTATAATATGCGTGCTTTGGTTAGTTTCCTGTGCCATCACTGAGCCACCATGCATAAAATGCAAGCCCTTGCTTAAATATTTTGCAACTTACTTGTCAGGGAGTTTATGGTTGGTGCTCTGTTATGAATTTGTTGTGATTTTCATCTTATCTTTTGGATTTAAATTTACAAGATGTTTTAATATTTTTTTCCATAGAGATCTTAGTAGGGTTTTTTCATGTTTTTCTCCGCATAGCCCACCCCCAGTCTCGGAAAGGCACATGAGCACTGCGTTCCAATGCGTCCTCCCAATTTGTCATACCCTCCCGCTTGTGCTGCCACCAGACCTCCACCCAGTGGCAGCAGAACTATGGTGGGGATGACAGCCACCCCAAAAGAGGAGAGCTGCTGTTAGGTACTCGATCCTACACCGCCCCTCCCCCCATGCCATCACCCAATGACCCAAGGTCATTTCCAAACCAGGGTCACCAGCGTAGCATAAGGTGTGGCATCTAGTGCCTCACCCTCAGTGTCACAGAGCCGGCAAGTTTTAATATTTTTTATGGCGCACAGCTCTGATACCTTGTATTTGACAACATCTAGTATAGACTAGTTGCATTTTACAGAGCTGTTAAACTGTTCTTTTTTGAATGCTTCAGTTCTTCTAACTCATTCAAACTTTATCACTTTTAATAAGGCCATCCTGAGTGACAGAGAACCATCCAATCTGCTGCTACTGTAGCTGTACCTGCTTTGCACACACTGAGCACTTTACTAGAATGAGGCTGTTTAAATTGTACATTGGCTGCTGAAGTTATTGCCTCCCGGATCTTTTTGAGAGAAGGATCACTGTGTCTCAATGCAGCTGAGCCCTCATGCTACTGACAGTTAAATGTAGTGAAAATTAACTAACTTCAATGATAATGCATGATTCTGTGATTATTTCAAATGTTATCTCATGAAATGCCATTCTTTTTCTCATATAGGAGGCGATCTTTGCTTAATATACAGAGCTCTAACAATGATGACTTATGGGACCTGCTGGGTCAATATCTCACACGCTGTATGTCGCACAGCAAAACTGCACAATGGGAACAGCGTATGCGAGAATAGCTACAGGTACAACTGCTGCATGACACGATAGCGTGCAGTGGTAGTGGTAACCCTGTAGTTGTTTCCAGGAGAGCTCTGCTGTACAATGTAAGAGCTCTGCTGGAAGGGGGTCTGCCAAGTAGTTGCCATGGCTCAGGAAGTGGAGCTATCAGTGCTGCAGGACAGTGGAGCGTCTGTGGACCGGAGTTCTATTCCCGGTCCCAGGTCAGTGTTTTTTATTTTTTGTTTTGTAATGTTGCCCGCAGTCTGACTTTCACCCTCTCCCCAAGTTGTCTCCCCCAACCCCCGTGGAGGTTATTTTAGTGGGGGGTGGGGTGGGGGGCAGAGTCCCACACAGAAAACAAGTTTGTTTTTTTTGGGTTGCTGTTTTAACAGCATGGTTTCATGTCGTGCTATTTTGGCATGTGACAAGATGATCCTGTGCCCTTATGGGAATCATTAGGCCTGGCCAGGAATACAGCAAAAGAAGGTAGATTCCACCAACATCAGTTGAAAGGTGAATTATACAAAGAGTGATTACCTCATGGACCAAGCTTTCAGTTAAGGTGGTGAATAACTCTACATCTGACAGCTTCGAAGCATTCTTGGATGAATATATAAGAGATAACTTGGTTGAGTCCAAATGGCATCTGGCTTCTGACTTGTACCCTACTATGGTACTATAATATTGGAGCATCTTTAGTGGCCATGCCCTTCCCCTGTGAGAGACAGCTGGAAACACTACTGAAATGTATGCAGCAGGATGTGTTCTTGTACCAAGCATTGCTAATAGCTGTTGCTAGTCATGTGGCTTTCCAATAACTTGGACTTGTCCATGTGTGTTGCCTGTAAAAAGTGCTATGTGATGAAGTTTTTTTTTTTTTTTGCAAGCAAAAACTTACAAACAAATTCCACAGAAGGATAGCAATAAGTTAGTTTACAGGTACAGTATAACAGTTCATTTGCTAAGGATTATTGTAAGACACCGCCTCTAAATGTTGCAACATGTGGGGGATTACCCAGTGTAACCCTCCTCTATCAATTTGGGGGCTTACCTTAGTCCATGTGGCTCCTGTTTGCTCTCCACCTTAGTGCCTCCAGGAAGGCCTGCAAATTTTTTCTGCTCCCCCAGTCCTTGTTTGTGCCCCTTGTAGCTCCAGAAAAGCCCCATGTGTAAAGTTAGCCCTTCAGGGCACCAACAAGTTAAAACCATGCTCTCCTGCACTGCCTATGCACCCTGGTGCAGTGGGGATTGCGCAGGTGCGAGCTGCACCTTTAATCTTATGACTGCCCAACTTGCAGTCGAACCGAGGAGTGTCCGATGGTCCCAGTGTCCCCATCAACAAAGTGGGACCTGGTGGCCTCAGCAAAGGGCCTTGAGAGCCCACTCTCCCAAATAAATAAATAAATCCATGGAGTGTTAAGAACGGGGCTCATAAATATTAATGAACCCAGAGCCCCAGTCGCATGAATATGTATGAGGGTGCCCCTTCCGTTTTGCCCCGGGGCCCCGTGGTTTGATGGGGCTCTGAGGGAGCTGCGGAGGCAGGGGTGTAGGTTAGAGCATCACTGGCGGAGGACTGCCTTGGATGTCGACCACCTTATTTTGTAAGAGCATTATAAACTCTATCAAACAGAAATTTTCCGTAAGAAGGCAGAATTCCTGTCCAGGGAAATCGCTGTTGCACGGAATCGACCGGCTCAACTCTTCCGAACTGTCAACAGGCTGTGCAACCCAGCCTGTCAGCAGTTGCGTCAAGTTTTTTCACAAAGTGAGTGTGATGAGATCGCTCGTTTCTTTGTGAATAAGGTGGCCGACATCAGGCAGGAGTGCCATCAGCTTCACTCTATGGGGATGCTGTTGGTCAGCACTTGGTCACAGAGCCCAGAGTTTCTTGGAGTACCTTTGATCTGCCAGAGTTCGTGGACATTATGAGATTTGTCCAGGGGATGCATCCCACTTGCTGTAGTTTAGACCCGGGCCCTACTTCCCTGATTTTGGGTTGTAGTGATGTCATTGGCCCAGTCTTAGCTTGGATTGTCCGGTGCTCTTTGGACTTGGGTGAGTTTCCCAGCTCCCTGAAGGAGGCGGTGGTGACACCCCTCCTAAAGAATGCTTCTTTAGACTCGGCGAACCTAGCGAACTACAGGCACATCTCTAACCTTCCTTTTGTGGGAAAGGTTATTGAGAAAGTTGTGGCAGCTCAACTGGATGACCATTTAACTATCCATAATTTATACGAACCTCTCCAATCGGGTTTTCATAAGAGACATAGTACTGAGACTGCTCTGGTTCAGGTGCTCAATGATCTCCTGATGGCGAGAGATCGGAGAAACCACTCCATCCTGGTACTGCTTGATTTGTCATCAGCTTTTGACACTGTGGATCATGGGGTTCTACTCGAGCATTTGAGGTTCATCTGTGGGCTGTCAGGGACAGTTCTCAGATTGTTTTCATCTTTCCTCGTCGGTAGATCTCAGAGAGTTATCCTGGGAATATTTTCTTCTGAGTCTTTCTCTCCACCTTGCGGGGTACCTCAGGGCTTGGTGCTGTCGCCCATGCTATCTGCAGTGTATATGCTGCCCCTCGGAGACATTGTAAGATGGTATGGGCTGAAGTTTCATTGCTATGCTGATGATACCCAGCTCTACCTGTCTTTTGCCCCCGACCAGGCTAGTGCTATCTCAGCATTGAACAGCTGCCTTGTAGAAATCCAAGATTGGATGAGTTTCAGTGGTTTAAAGTTGAACCCAGGAAAGACTGAGGTTTTGGTTGTGGACCCAGGTCATAGGACAGAGGGGTTGAGGACTGATCTCCCCTCTGGTTTAGTTCTGGGGGGGGCTCAGATTCTTACCTCTGAGTGGGTGTGTGGCCTGGGAGTGGTGCTTGACGATGGTCTGACCCTTCGACATCAGGTGTCGGCAGTCGTCAAGCTGGCCTTTTACTATCTTAGGAACATTGCTAGGATCAAGCACCTTGTTCCATCCAGCGATCTGCCTGTTTTGGTCCACGCCTTTGTGACATCGTGCCTTGACTACTGCAACTCCCTTTACATAGGGCTTCCTGGGGCTGATATCCGCCACTTGCAGCTAGTGCAGAACACTGCGGCATGTTTATTGACTGGGGTATCAAGGAGAACCCATATTACCCCAGTGCTGCGCGATCTGCACTGGCTGCCTATTCAGTGGCGGATCACCTTTAAGGTAGGTTTATTAACTTACAAAGCCCTATACGGACAGGGTCCTGATTACTTGAAAGAGATCCTGGTTCCTTACCCCTGTGCGACAGCTCCGCTCGGCTGACAAGGGGTTGCTGGAGATTCCGAGGGTTAGTTTAAAGTCATCTGGTGCTCGCTCCTTTGGGTTTGTTGCCCCTACCCTCTGGAATTCTCTGTCCCATCAGCTATGTGAGTGCAGGACAGTGGGGTGCTTTAAGCAGACACTGAAGACCTTTTTGTGGGGGTAAGGCTTACCCCGAACTTCTGTGATTTTTATCCATATTTATTGTATTTGTTTTTATGTGACTGTGCAGCACCTTGATTTGTGAAAGGCGCTATATTAAATAACATTTATTATTATTATTCTGCCCTCAGGGAAGCTGTGTTTTGGCAACTGCTGAAAGAGTAAAGAAAGTGTAAATAAATAAATGTAACTGTTGTGTGGGTTTTGGGGAAAGATGTTGGAAAAGGAGCAAATGTGTAAGTGGCAAATGTTTAAGTAAATGACTAAACTGACTGTACCATATATGTTGGGATTCAGAAATGACAGCCTGCCTGCTGCAAACGAGGGGCATAAAATATCGGCAGCAGCGACAAGCAAACAAACTGAAAAAATAATTAAAGCTGGGCAGCGACCTAAAAGACATACCAATGGCTATTGAACTGGGGGGCATTTGGGCAATTTAGATGATTATTCTGGCTGAGCCAGGACTTTATTTGAGACTGTAGTAATTCTGCTTAAGGAACTGTGTGTTCAGCAGCCATTTCAGAGCATCTACAGCCAATCTGGAAGCTAGGATTTTAAAGCCAGGATTTATGGGACATTTGCCAAAGCTCATGGGAAACTACCAAGTGCTCATGGGGAACTGCAGGGACCTAATTTCAGGTGCCAAAGCAGTAATCCAACTGTGCATTGAGGAGGCATAATGAATAATTCATTTTTTTGATGGACAAGCCTTCCAGCCAATCAGAGCCAAAGCAACCAATAGCTTCAGCCAATAGGGAGCCTCAGAAAAGCCCCATAAAAGACTGTGTTTTCAGCAGATTTCCAGATTCGAGTGAGAGCCCCCCACAGGGCTGGGGACTCAGGCCCCCAGCCATGCAACTGGGCCTAGTGATCCAGTGTAACCCCCTTCACTCAGGAGGGAATTTTGACTTTGTTGCCAGTAAAGTTAAAGTAGTTTAGTTAAAGCAGAACCTGCTAGCCTGGGGATTGCCAGAATGTCCTCCAGGTGCTAGCCCTCCCCTTCCACGTTGGGGAAATCATGGACCTGCAACTTGATGACAAGTCAGCTGTGAGAGAGCTGAGCCTGCCTCAGTGGTGAGAGAACTGAAGACTTCAGGAGCCTTTATGATGGAGATCCATACCATGTGGAGGCTGAGTGAGTAATCTTGTACCCCCCAGTGCAAGAAAAAGAGAAATGCTTATTGGGGCTGCCAATGCCCTAGAGACTGATTGCTGTTTAAACTGTTTATTTGGTCTGCACCCTGCCTCTGCAGTGCTCAGTCTTTGGCAGTTTGGGTGGACCTGAATGCTTTAAGGGGCCTGGCGTGGTCCAGTTTACATATAAATGTGATGATATGTGTTTATTTGCTACCAAGCCTACAGGACTGAAAGGGGAGCACTCAGAACCAGGGCTCATCCTGACTTTGCTTGGGAGGTCTAATATTTGATTAATAGTCAGTCAAGATGCCTTGTGGAAGTTGGCCTCGGTGGCGCTGAGGGTTGAGGCGCTGGACACCACACCTCGCGCCACACTGGCAACCGAGGTTCGGGAAGGGACTTGGACCGCTGGGGGGTCAGCAGGGAAGGGAAGGGATTGAGCATCTGGAGTATGGCTCTTCCTTCCCTGGGGAGGGATCTGGGTCTTGTGCCGCTCTCTAGTGGCTCCTGTGGGAACACGGGGGCATGGCAGAGACATGCTGCTGTAATGTGAGAAGGAGCATCGGCAGGCATCGGCACATAGTGCCATGATGTCATTGCACATCCATGCTCCTGTGGGAAGAAAACTTAAGAAAAATCCCCGGAGGACTGGGGAGGAGACGATGGCCTAAGGGATCAGGCTGCACATCCCCAATGCTGGACCTCCACTCCAAGGGTCCCCGGGCACCACCCACAGGATGGACCCTCTAATTACAGAAAGATGCCACCAAGATAGGAGTGGCAGGCCCTCCTTCAGGGGGTTATCTGGGGGGTTGGGAAATCCTAGTGGGGGAGATCACTAGAGGAAGGGTCTCAGTGGGAAGTAGTAGGCCTGGATCGAGTAGGCAACTCAGAGAGATGCCTCAGTCCAAAGGTGCAAAAATAGAGTTAAAAAAAAAGATGTCCTGTGGAGCTGTGAACTTCAGCCACGTGCCATGTGGGACTAAGACCTCAAGTCTGAATTTGTAGTGACTGCTTTAAATACTCAAGTTGCTCAAGTAGAGAAATGGTATTGATAAAGCAATTTGTCTGGATATGAATGTAAAGAAACCAGGTCACCCCAACTTAGGGAACAAGTACCACTTATTCAAGTAAAAAAGGACCAGGGTGGCCATGCTGGCCTCTGGTTGAAGAGTTTGCACTTTCTATTAATGTGCTGAATGCTTTTAGATTATAAATGTGCTGAATGTAACAGAAATGTGCTGGATGTTCAGAAATAATAATTGGATTCAAACCAACGTAATCAGCTGGTTACATGTGACCATCCTTCAGCTTGCAAAATGTAGAGCCCGCCCCCCCTGCATACTTTCAAAAGACTGTATATAGTGTATGTGCTTAATGCCTTCAAGTTTCAAGCTACAAATCCTTCTTAATTTAGCTGGCCAACGTACAGCTGCACCGTCCATCAGGCCTGCACCTAAATGGACTCTGGAAACTGCATACCCAGATTTAAGGTAGGGATAGTGGGGCCCCTGCTTAATATGGGGACTGGTACCAGTGCGGGAAAATTAATATTGTGTGTCATATGATTTTATGCAGTTTAGATATCCAGGGCTGTAGTCATCTTAAAGTCTGACATAATTTGTAATTACATTTTGATTTGCAAAGTAGTGTATCTACCCAGCTGGGGGGTTTTCACCAGCACCAATCAAAACTGCCAATTCAATGTAAACATTGTATATCTTAGCATTGCATAAACTGTGCTCCTTTTTTCCATTCCTAAGCCCTGACCCCCCATAAATAAACTGTTGTTGTTTTACAGATGATGATGCCATGAGCATAGTATTAGGATCAAGTCTTTAAATGGTACCAGGTATTGAAATGTGGGGAAATCTTTATTGGATATGTGTTGGGGTGGCATTTGGTTACAGTGAGTGGGCACAGCATCCCAGGGGGTTGCACCATGTTAAAGCTAGCCCACTTAAAGCTAAATTCTGGGTGGAGGCACCGTGTCACTTGTAATATCTTGGAGAAGAACCAGTTAAAGTAATCTTGGGAACCCAGTCCCCTCAACCTTGTTGTGGCCAGGCAAGGCAGGGGTTGTAACTCTAGAAGTAGCACTGCCTAGGGGTTACACCAGTAATATAGTTATAATATCACCATCAACAAAGTTGTCATCCAAAGCATACAGCCAAGGAAGTTTAAGAAGAATTTGTGTGGGAGTGGAAGTTCAAGCAACCTTTTACAATAGAGACATAATGTAGTCAAATGATTCCACCAAGGCTACATGGGAATTATAAACAGAAAACATTACTCCAACTCAAGGATCTAAAGGTTGTTAACTGGTATCAAAATGTTTAAAACAATGGGTAATAAGCCCCTTGCAAAAAGAAGACTGATAGACTTAACTACGAGTCCACACTGTCCCCGGTAAAGCAAACCTGCAAAAGATAAAAAGCCCATGAAATGCAATGCATCCATTACATTGTCAGAGGAACAGTTGATGCTCAGTAAACTATCAAACGGAGTGTCCTTGAACATAGTGTTGAAGCTTCTCGTTGAGAACTGCAAGGCAGTCCATGCAGTTCAAGTGTGCGACAGTGCAAAAGAGCACCAAAGTCTGAGAAGAAGGTGACGGGAAGCGCCATATTGTTGACAAAATGTCTGATTACAGTGCCCCTTTCCCAAGAACATACACAAAATGAAATAGTGCCCAGAACTCACAAAGTATTAATGAAAACAGTATATTACCCCAACAGTGAGAAATAAGCAGAAAGAGCTCACAGTTCAGTGTCCATGCAGCATCTGTGGTGGCACCTCTCACATTGCTCAGTCACTCTCTCAGAATGCTTCTTCCCTCTGCTCCTGTTCTATTTACTGGCCGAAAATAAGTAGCTTAACACATCAGGGTACTGGTAATAAGAACACACATCACACAGATGTCTAGGCCTCCTCTGTTTACTTCTATTCAGTACAGATATAAGGGAAACACTGTTCTCAGCACACACACACACAGAAGGACTCACAGGAAGCAGATTTCTTAAAGCTGTACTGTCTAACATTTCTTAAAGCTGCACTACACATAACAATCCCTCTGACTTAGCTAGAAAGTACGTGAGTAAATAATTCAGAAGTAATATGAAACTATTAAAGTTATAACTGCAATGTCCCTTTTAGTTAGTAATGTCGTTTGGCTATATCTCTACAAGTCCATTCTCTTTGGTGGATGTCTTATACATCCTGACTGATGTAGTAGAACTGGAAGCTGTTGCTCTGGAATCTGATTAGCATCAGCCACATCTTGTCTCTAATGCTGTGGTTCCACTAACTGTTCCTGTTCTTGTTCTGGAACAAATAATGCTAGATAACTACCCGGACTCTGGGTATCCCTTTTTTGTTCAGTCTCAGTTCTAGTCACATGTTTTTTCACTCTCCTCTGGTTAATCAGTCAAACACTATAGACAACATCTCTGAATTTTTTTTCCTACCACTCCTTCTATCCATCTCTTCAGGCCTTCCAGGAATACTACAAAATGTTGTAGAACCTAAAACAGTGCCATTACATGTAGGAACGAACAATTTTGGAAAACAAGAGGTAGAAGTAACAATATAAGAAATGGAAATGGCAATAAAAACCGTACAAGACCTTAATGCAACCCCTATAGTAGCTGAAGTTCTTCCTGTACCTAGGGCAAGTTATAAAAGAACTAAAAATATAAAAAGTTTTAATAACTGGCTATGTAAATGGAGTTTCACTAATAATATAAGGTGCGTAAGAACTTGGGAAAAATTTGAAAATAACCATTTACTATATGGACACAATGGGCTACACCTGAGTAGGCAGGGATCAAGGCTACTTGGTTGTACTATGTATGGTGCACTAAAACAAAAAAACTAAAAGACAAGGAGCAAGGGGAATCTTCCATAGTAGATAAAAAAGAAGAAAATGAGCTGCAGCTAATAACAAACAAAACAAAAGTAAGAAATAAAAAAATCTACACAATAATAAAAAGGGATTGTCGTTCCTCCTAACTAATGCTAGGAGTTTACATAGAACAAAAATAGATGAGCTTCAAATTATACTCAATAAGGATAAAATAGATATAGCAGCTATAATAGAAACATGGTGGAATGAAAAATCTGACTGGAACATAAACATACCTGGATACATTACTCACTATAAAATTAGATCTGGAAAAGTAGGGGTAGGTAGGGTAGCTTTATTCATAAAAGACAATATAAGGTTTAAACCACTTATAGATTCAACAGAAAAAACTTCCTGTGAAATCATCTGGGTAGAATTACTGGGGATAGACAACCTAAACAACTTATCGACCTTTGCTATAGGCTGCCTGATACAGATGCAGCAGGTAATCAAGAGATCCTTAACAGTATAAATAGTAAGGCCAATTATAAAGAAATCATATTAATGGGAGATTTTAATTTCCCCAGAATAAATTGGACAGATTATGTAGGAAGTAATAATCAGGAATATTCTTTCCTAGACATATGTTCCACAAATGGCCTGTATCAATTAATTAACACACCTACAAGAAAAAACAATATTCTTGACCTACTATTAACTGATAGTCCAGATAAAATCATTAACATTCAGGTCAAAATACCAATCCAAAAAAGTGATCATATCATTATAAGTTTTGATAGTAGTATACAAATAATACCTGAGACAGGAAAAACAGTCTTCAAAAATGATAAGAAAGCAAATTTTGTACAGTTAAAGTTGGATCTATTTAAATGGAAATGGGAAGAAGAAACTACCTCTCCAGATGAATTTTGGATTAAACTTCAGAATAAAATCTTAGAATTAGAAACAAAATATGTACCAAATAAAATAATCTATAACAAAAAAGGAAAGATCCCTCTGTGGGTAACACCCACTATAATTAAATCAATAAAACAAAAAAAACAAGCATATAGACAAATGAAAAGAGACGGCAGTGATTTTAATAGATGGAGGTATGGAATGACTCTGAAGAAATGTAAAACTAAAATAACAGAAAAAAAGTGTTTCAAATACAACCTGGCATATAGAAAGGATGGAAGCAAAAGTTTATATTCTTACATTAACAACAAAAAACAAACACAGTGGATGATTGGGCCACTAACAACAAATACAAAAGAGATAACAGCTTCTCAGGAAATTGCAGAAGAATTTAACAAATAGTTTACTTCAGTATTCAACATTAAAACAAAAACTAATGGCACATCAAAGAGAAATATAGTTGACGATGGTGGAAATATTAAAGGATGAGATCCTGGACAAGCTAAATAACATTAACATAAATAAATCCTCCAGGGCTCGATAAACTTCACCCTAGACTCCTAAAAGAAATCAGAGACTGGTTAGTGGAACCATTACATAAACTGTTTAATATGTCTGTTTCGTGCAACTATATACCAAATGATTGGAAAACAGCTATAGTCACACCAATCTACAAAAAGGGAAACCATGCAGATGTCTCCAACTATAAACAAATCAATTTGACCTGCATAATAGGAAAGATTTTTGAGTCCCTACTCAAAATTAGATTGGAGGAAGATCTAAATACCAAAACGCTGATAGACCAAACACAGCACGGATTCAGAAAAAACAGATCTTGCCTATCTGGAAATTTGGTATTCTATGAATACATTAGTAAGGCATTGGATAATAACATACCAGTGCATATGATCTACCTCGACTTCTGTAAGGCATTCAAAAAGGTTCTCCATGATCATTTAATAAACAAAATGAGATTACTCGGAGTAAACAACAAAATTAAAAACTGGGTTGAAGAATGGCTAAATGAGAGAACTCAGCGTGTTTATATTAGAGGTTACATGTCTGAATTACACCCAGTTACTACTGGAGTGCCACAGGGGTCAGTCCTGGGCCCAATACTGTTTGACATTTTTGTATCTGACTTGACTACTAATATCAACAGCTGCACAATTAACTTTGCAGATAACACCAAAAATAGTCGCACCAGCTAAAACAATGGAAGATGTATCTAACTTTACTAATGACCTACAGAAACTTGAAGAATGAGCAGATAAAAATCAGATGTCCTTCAATGTAGTCAAATGCATTGTTATGCACTTAGGAAATTTCAATATACAGAATCATTATACACTAAACGGTCAAGTGTTAACTCCTATTGTGCAATATACTGGTTTAGGTACAATAATCGACTCTGATCTAACCTTTCAAAGTCACTGTAATCATATTACTAGTCAAGCCAATAGACTAATAGGCTGTATTAAGAGGAGTTTTTCCTCTCGGGATAGAGCGTGTATCCTGCCATTGTTCAGGGCATATGTGAGACCACATCTCGACTATTGTTCCCCCTTGTGGAGTGCTTATCTTAGAAGAGATGTTGGTAGATTGGAGGCAGTACAAAGAAGAGCAACCAAACTTGTTACAAATATGTATAATAAGAGTTACGAGGTAAGATTAAAGGAATTGGGAATGTACACGGTGGAACAGAGAAGAAAGAGAGGTGATCTCCTACTAATGCCTAAGATTTACACTGACACTGAATTACTGTCCCAGTTAGGAATGTCTTATGGTAATAGAAAATGTAATCCATGAAGCCACAGTCACCAACTGGCACTAACATACCCCAGAACTAATAAAACAAGATCATATTTTACCCAGAGGATAGTCCCATTGTGGAATACCCTTCCCAGTTCACCACTGGAAAACCCCAACCATGTCACATTTAAACAAAACCTTGATTACTTTTTGTTGCAAAACCAGGGATGATAAGCCAGCTTGGCTGGAGCCATACAGTACATATATGGGCCTCAACCTTCTGTATGCCTACTTCTCTTAGTATGAAACTTAGTATACATCCTGACCCACACAAGATCATTAGGTTTAAAGGATCTGGTGTTAGGAAGCATTTCAGTTTCTGACTTATAGCCTAGAGGGTGAAGAAGGTACAAATGAGTTTGAATCTGCCATCCAAACAACAATTCTGCAGGGGATATTCCCGTGACACAATGTGGTGTTGTTCGATACATTGCAAGAAAGTCCAAAAGGGCTATTTGTATTTCCATTGGTGTAGTAGGATTAGCTTTGTCCATACTCTTTTTAAAAGTCTGAACCAAGCATTCCGCTTCACCATTTGAACTTGGATGGTAGGGAAGTGAGAAAATATGGCAGATACCACGTTGCTGGCAAAATGCTTGGAATTCAACAGACCTGAACTGTGGTCTGTTATCTGAGTCAATCACTTGTGGAAAACCATGGGTAGCAAAGATAGATTTCAGCACTTTAATGATACTCTCAATAGCTGTTGAAGACATTTGATGAATTTATGGCCATTTACTATAAGCATCAGTTAAGAGTAACCACATGGAATTTAAATAAGGTCCTGCGAAATCAATATGCAACCTTTGACAGGGTTTTTCAGGTCATTCCCAATGGTGAACTGGAGCTCTTGCCGGATTTCCCATTGATACAGCACAACCTTCACATCTTTGCACAACCTGGTATATGTCTCTGTCAATAGAAGGCCACCATAAATGAAGTCTGGCTAGGGATTTCATTTTAGCAATGCCTGGATGGCCCGAATGTAAAAGAGTCAACACATTTGAGTGATAACATTGGGGTACTATGGCATGCAATCCCCATAGAAGACAACCCTCAGCAACAGACAACTGCTGTCTTTTTGTATAGTAAGGTTGTAGTTCAGCTGAACGAGTAGTGCCTTGAGGCCAACCCTCAAGCGTATACTGATACACTTGTTTCAAAATTTCATCTTGACTAGTTGCTTTTGCAATGTCCCTGGCTAGTACTGGAAGCTGATCTAACGTTGTAGCTCCATTGCACACACAACAGTAGAGTCATCCATATATTTGAATTGCACTGGAAAACTGTCTGGCCCCACCTGGCATACTAATGGCTCCTTTAAGTCCCACATCGAACTCCACTTCTCTGGATATTGGTAACCTTGGCAAAGCATCCACATTTCCATACTGGTCCATTGGTTGGTATGCAACCTCAAAATTATAGGCAGACAAAATTAATGCCCATCGTTGAAGTTGGCTAGCAGCTGTTTCTGGAATTCCTTTTTCTGGACTGAAAATTGTCACTAGTGGCTTGTGATCCATCTTCAGGTGAAACATGTGACCTAGCAAGTATTGGCGAAATTTCTGAACTCCAAACACAATCGCTAATGCCTCTCTCTGAATCTGGGCACAATTCCTTTCAGCTGCAGTGAGTTTGCATGAAGCATGGGGTATCAGCATTTCCACTCCTTCCGGATCTGTATGGAAAAGGACAGCTCCTATACCCACAGGACTAGCGTCACAGGCCAATGTGATAGGTAAGTTACAGCCATAATGTGTTAAATTATTCACATTGGTTAGAGAGAGCTTGATGGCTTGAACTGCCTTTTTGTGTCCCTTGGTCCACTTCCACAGAGTACCTTTATGTAACAGTTAATTTAGAATAGCACATTTAGGGGCTAAGCCAGAAATGAAGCGGTCATAGTAGCACACCATACCCAAGAATGAGTGCAACTCTGAAACATTCTGTGGTTCAGGCATGTGCACAATGGCTTCCTCCTTTTTATCATTTGGATGAATTCCATCTTTGTCAATAGTATGACCTAAGTACGTGACACTTGGTTGACAAAATTGGCATTTTTCTCTCCCGAGTCTGAATCCACTCTGTTGCAAACTCTCTAGAGTCTTCTGTAAGTTAAGTAAATGTTCTACTTTTGTCTTGCCTGTGACAATGATGTCATCCAAATAACAGGCAACACCTGGTATATCACCCACTGTTTACTCAATCACTTTTTGAAAAATAACAGGTGCAGAACTAAGGCCAAAACATAACCATTTGAACTTATCAGTAACAATTTC
The DNA here is from genome assembly GCA_016271365.2 of Neoceratodus forsteri. NCBI lineage: Eukaryota > Metazoa > Chordata > Ceratodontiformes > Ceratodontidae > Neoceratodus > Neoceratodus forsteri. Next base: position 1,103,222,787 of record CM057454.1, on the reverse strand, counting down.
TGAGAGTCTGAATCCAGCTCCACTTGAAGGTATGCATTAGCGAGGTCCAGTTTAGAGAACCCCACACCACCATTCAGTCTATGAAAAAGTTTCTCTGGTGAGGGTAAAGGAAATACATCTGTACTAAGTACTGCATTAAGTGTCACCTTAAAATATCCACATATTCGAACCTTACCACCTGGTTTGGATACCACAGCAATTGGAGTGGCTCACTCTGTACTTGAAACCTTTTCCAGCACACCTGCTTTTTCCAGTCTGTCCAATTCTGCCCCAACCACTGGTTTTAAGGCAAAAGAAAGTTTCCACAGTTTACAAAATTTAGGGACTGCATCAGGCTTTGTAAATAGCTTGGCTTTAGCTGTTATGTAACATCCCAGGCCTTTTCACAACTCTGGATACATGTCTAAAAACTCCCCAAGCTTGGGCGGGTTACTGCTTTGTAGTACCTGGACAGCAGCAAGTAGGCCACAATCTGCTGGATCAATATGAATGTTTAGAAGAACCTGAGTGTCTCTGCCCAAAATGTTGACACCTTTTTTGAAACCAGAAAAGTTAAAGGTGTACTAGGGGAATTAGTCCTGCATACCAAAGTGGTAAACGAGCCCAGTGACTGAATTGGTTGCCATTCAAATGCACACAGCAACTTACTACAAGGAGACAATGGTGGCTTATCCAGACCAGACTGTGATTGATGGTTAATAAAAGTAACTGGGGAAGCAGAGTCTACCATTAAACACAACTGACGCTTCAGTTGTGGCAACTGAAGTAACACATAGAAAGGAGGAACATCTTTAGTCTGCATTTGTGGTGCAATAGGAACCATTGCACTGTCTGTGCTCTCTGAACTGATTACTGCAATTCTCCTGCTTCTGCAAACTTTAGCAATATGACCCTGACGTTTACATGCATGACACTGAACTTCTCTGAACTTGCACCGGTCCCTGCTATGCTGAGAAGACCCACATGATGCACATTTGTACTGGCCATGCAGTTTGGGTGGAGTGGTTGAATTTTTCTTTGAAAACAGTGGTTTGGAGTTAGGTTTGAGCTGTTTCAATTTGAGGTTTACTGCAGTTACTTGTACCTTATTTTCAGTGTTCATCTAAGCATGTGCTTCATTTTCTGCAGCCTCATACATTTGTGCAACTGTAAAAGTTCATCAGTAGACTTCTTGACACGTACAGAAAGTAATTACTGAATACGATGTTCATTATTCAACCCCATAACAAACTTTCAGCTAAATTAGATTCAAGATACTCCCTGCTCCACTCACACTTGACAGCTAAGTGTTTGATCTCAGCCAAATAAGATTGTAATGACTGACCTGGTTTCTGCTGGTAACTGTAGAATTTATAACGTTCAGCCCTTGGGAATGTTGTTGAACTGTATTGTGCATTCAATTTAGCCTTTATCTCTTGATATGACAAATCCTCCGGCCCATCCACTGCACACAGACTACATAAAAGTTTGAAGATTTCACTCCCCAAGAAAGTACAAAAACAGCTTGAATAGGCATATCCTGTTGTTCAACATTTGCAGATTGTATGGCAGGATTAAGTAATGACCGCTGATCAAACTGTCTAGACCATGTATCCCAGTCCGTTCCTGTAAAAATTTCAAAGCTGGCTGAAGTTGGCATGATACTCCATAGTTCCAAATTGCTTACTTGCTTCCAATGCAGCAAGTCACAAAATGGTGTAATTCAGTAAGCTGGAGCTAGTAAAATTTCCACCATCTGTCATTGCCAGTTTGTTCTATTTAGTGGCCGAAAATGAGTAGCTTAAACACATCAGGGTCTTGGTAATAAGAAAACACATCACACAGAAATCTAGGCCTTCTCTTTTTAGTTCTATTCAGCACAGATATAAGGGGAACACTGTTCTCAACACACACGTAGGAAGACTCACAGGAAGTAGATTTCTTAAAGCTGTACCGTCTAACATTTCTTAAAGCTGCACTACCCATAACAGCTCCCTTATCCATCTTGGCCTCTATCTGATGGATCAACTTGGCAGCATTCTTAAGGTTGGAGAAAGATGTTGCTGGCTGTTCTATGGTACATGAAGCTTAGCTGGAAGTAGGAGCTGGTGCTGTAATTTTAGCTGCTTCAGCCAATTCTGGACATCATCGAAGGATTTCCTGCACTAGCATGTGCTACACAACAGATTCTGAAAGACTTCAACATTGTCCTTAACATACTTTAAGGTCCTCCAGCACTGCACTGCTGTCAGGGCTCTGTCCCTGTCTCCAGTGCCCATGCATATGACCATGAATGTACGAGGGCTGGAAGTGTCTGCCACCACCCACCTGGGAGTTACTCTGTAAGACCTCTCAAAGGATGGAGGTCTTCTTCTGAAAGTCCTAGGATAGCTAGTTGCAGGCTTATACTAAAATTAAATGACACTTCTCCCTCTGCTGCTTCTGACAGCCCCACAATCCATAGATTTATTTTTCTCACTTGGTTCTCTACAATCTCTAGTGACTGCTGCAGTAAAATATTTTTCTTAATTAACTTAGTCATCACATTGGTTGACTTTAGGACTGAAGACTCTGACATTTGGACTATCTGCTTGCAGGTGTTCATATGAGTTTCCAAAGCTGACTCTCTGGGCGTAAGAGCATCAAACTTACAGTCGAGATGTTAGATCACCTTCATTAGCAAGTGGAACTTGGTCTGGACTGTGGTAAGGGTCACTTGCCCTTCCAACAATTCAGCAAGCCCTGAGGCTTTCCATTGCTTTGCAGGTCTCACATCACATTGGTGTCTTTTCAGAGCAAAAAAAAGTCCACAGCAGGAGGATTTGTTCTGCATTGTTTATCCGTATCAGTCACACTAATAATAAAAGTTTTGTGTCTCTCAAATTCAGTGGGCTTGAGCTGATTCTTATTGTTTTAAAGCAGTTTCATTCAATTTTATCCTGGGAGCTTGAGATGAGTGCTGCTTCCTTGTTGGCTACTTAGCAGCCCCACCCTGCTGATGATATTGAAGTGCTGAAATGCTGAAGGGAAATTGAATTAATTTAGTTGTACTTCACCAGTGTTCAAAATGTCGGATTTTGTCACATTCACAGAATGCAAATTTGGCATTTGCTTATCCTTACAACCCAGCCTACCCCTCCAACAAGTTTCTTAAAATGTCCCTCTCCCCAAAAAAATGCAAATAAGGGTCAACCCAGCCCACTCATTATTAATTGCTTAAGAATTGCATCCCCCACAATATACAAATAAGGGCCATTCCAGCCTGCCCCCTGCAAATCACTCAAAATGTCATTTCCCTCTGCCCAAAAAATGCAGATAAGGGCCAACCCTTCACCTCGGCTTGCAAGTGCCCTTCCTGACATAAGGTGGAGGCACTGTTACTGCAAGTCACTCCTTTACTCTACTTGGTTAGATTAGCCAACCCACTTGTCCCATGATGGCCCTTATTTATGCCGAACCTGATGTTCTACAGTGCATTTCTTGTAAGTGTATTGTAGTTACCAATGTACTGTATGCTAAACCTTTTATATTTCATCTCCTGTATTGAATGTGCCATGTAGATGGCCCAGGTCATTCCTGAAAATGGTCCATCAGACCAGGGTATCTACCTGGTTATCAAACAAATAAATAAATAAAACCTGACTTACCCCCAATTTTTCGCATCCCTGCTATGCCATGAAAAAAGAAAATAAGAGCCAACCCGGATCACAGCCTAAATTTCTAAAACAATCCTTTCCCTATCCCCAAAATACAAATTATGGCCAACTCGCCTGCTTCCTCCAGTTTTTCAAAAAGTCCCCCCAACAAATAAGGGCCAACTCATTCTACACTGTCCATGGTTCCCAATGGTCCTCCCCCCCCAGCAAACCAAATCTACAAATTATTGTCAACCCAGTATACCCCCCCTCCAAGTTTCTCAAAAACTATCTTCCCTTCCCTGAGAAACAAAAATACAAGTGTTGGCCAAGCTGGTCTGGACATCACACACCCCCATACACACACAGGTTCTCAAAAGTCCTTTCTCTCCCCCCCAAAAAAAAAATTCAGATAAGGGCCAGTCCTCTCTGCCCACCTCAAGTTTGTCAAAAAGTCTCTTTCCTTCCCAGAAATACAAATAAGCACCCCCCCCCAAGATTCTCAAATGTCCCTTCTCTCCACTGGAAAAAAAAATACAAATGAGGTCAATCTGATTCCCCAAAACTTTTTCAAATGTCCTTCCCATTCCCCAAAAACACACAAATCAGTGTCAACCCACTCCACACCCACATGCTTTTCAAAAGAACCCTCCCTCCCCAAAAATACAAATAATGGCATACCTGGCCAGGCCCTTCACCCCTGTTTTAAAAAAGTACCATCTCTCCCTTAAAAAAGAAAGGCTCCAAATCACCCTACTCACTTCAAGTTGTCCCTTCCTTCTTCCCTAAAATTACAAATCAGGGCCAACCCAGCACCCCAAGTTTCTCAAAAGTCCCAAACCTTCCCCACAAAGAAATACAAATAGGGGTCAACCTGGCTTCAACTTTTTCAAAAGTCCCTTCCTTCCCTGAAATAAAAAAAGAGTACAAATCAGGGCCATCTCAGCCACCCCCCCTCCCAAGTTTCTCAAAAACTCTGTTCCCCACAAAATATACAAAAAATGGTCAACTTAGCCAGCTCCTTCCCCCAGTTTCTTAAATATCCCTTCTCTCACCCAAACAAACTACAAATAAGAACCACTCATTCATTCCCCTTCCCATTTTTCTCAAAACTCCCTTCCCCAAAAAAGTACAAGGGCTAACCTGCCCCCCAGTTTCTCAACAAGTCCCTTCCATTAATAAAAATAAGGACCCTCCCGAGTTAACATAGGTATGGTATGCAATTAGTGTCCTATGAGATAGTAATCACACCTTGAGTGATGGTCACTCCCCCTGCGCCTATCATATGGTGATACTGTTCCTTCATAGTCATTAGATTCTGTTCAGTCTTGGACTAGATTGTATTCAGTGCCAGCTGGTCATCCAGAGGGAAGGGAGGTGGGGGGGGAGAGAGAGGATTATTGGCATAAGGTGGGGGCATGGGATGGGATCACTACTCACTCGGATTGGTTGAATTTATAATATCGAGTTGTGTTTTTCCTGTGGCTGCCTTTTTCCTGTAGTTCCTTGATATGTTTTTGAGGGTGTGGGCGGTCATTATATTACACTATTGTTAGTATGCATTTTTGTTTTATGTGATCCTGCTTTGTTTAATAAAGTTTAATTAATGGAAAAAAACAAAAATAAGGACCAACCCATCCCACTCTCCCATAGTTTCTAGGAAACAAACAAAAGTCCCCCCCCCACCACCACCACCATCACAAACCTACAGACAGCCCATCACAAGTATAGGGTGGCCACACTCCAATACGTTCTGAACTTTGTCTAGGAAATTACACAAAATTCAAGATGTTTTATGGTTGTGCAGCTATGGGTGGTTTGGTGTAAAAGAGAACATGAAGCACAAATCTTTAGAAGAAAGAATGTGTCCTCACCTAGAATGTGACTTACACGTTGAAACTTTGGAACATTTCCCAATATTTTTTTTTGAAACTGTGCACATTCTAAAGTTGTTGCACACATTCTAAAAACATTATTCTGCACATTCTATCATTAAGTGCAGCTGTGATTCCCTTGTGCTGACTTCTGCTGCCTAGTTTCACTTCTCTGCTCACTGTTTCTCAGCGTTATAGTAACTGTGGTTTAAAAAAAAAAAGACATGTCAGTCACGTACATTATAATAAATCAAGTATGGATGCCCATACACAATTCACCTTGTGTTTCCATCTTGGGGTTGAGATACCAGCATGGACCTCTTGAGTTTCGATCTCAAGGTTCATACACTGATATCTCAACCCTTTGATGGAAACACAGGCTTGTTGTGTATGGGCACCCATACATTATTCCTTATATGTAAATTAACAATCTTTGTATTTTTTCCACCATAGTAACTACTGAAATTGTCAAGTGTAATTTTTTTAAATTATTCTGCAATCAAGCTGGAGGTTAGGACAACCAGATTGTATTCTTTGAATGGGTGATTAGGGCTGTGGATAAAGGACACACAGTGAATTCACTCTACTTTGATTTAAGCAAGGCATTAAACTCTATGCCAGACAGAAGACTTCTGAAGATGTTACAGGATCTGGGTGCAGCAAAGGACCTAGTTAGAAGGGTGGGTAGCTATTTGGGGTGGTAGAAAGCAGAGGATGTTGGTAAATGGGATCACATTGGGAGAGAGATGTCACAAGTAGGTTGCCCCAAGGATCAGTCCTGGGACCAGTCCTTTTTAATGTGTTCAGCAGTTACCTAGGAGAAGGACTACAGGGCAAGATATATATTTTTCAAATGACACTAAACTCTGGGACGGGGTAGAGAGAAAGGAAGGGGTAAGGGAATTGTAGAGGAGTGAGAGAGGTGGTTCAAGACTTGGTAATTGAAATTCAATGCTAAAAAGTGCAAGGTTATGCTCATGGGGCTTAGAAACTCCCAGATGGAATATTGGATGGGAGAGGTTAAACTTGGGACTACTATTGAGGAAAGGGACCTGGGAGTCATCATAAGTGTCTCACAATCCAGTCACTGTGACAAGGCCCATAGCTAAGCAACCAAAGTGTTGGGGTACATTGGAAAGGGTTTTGATGGCAGAAAGAGAGAGAGAGGTGATTCTTCCTCTCTGTAGACCATTGCTGGAGCCCCATCTGGCGTACAGTGCCCAGTTCTGGAATTCCCATCTAAGGAAAGACAAAGACAGGATTGAGTCTGTGCAGAATAGGGTAACCAAAATGATACAGGGCCAGCGGGGCAATAATAATGGCAAACACACACCAGTTTTCCTTCGCTCCATGCATGTCCACACTGTCTCCTTCACACAAACACTTTGACAGTCACCGCATTGTCACATTAAATGGAATAAGTTTCACAGTCTCTGTGATTTAAACTGCATTTTACCTGCCAAGAGTTGTTGTTCAGTTTGGGTGTTTATCAGCTTGTTTGAAATTGTAAGAAGAAAAAACAAAGAGTAGGATCTATGATGCCAGTTCAACAAATATGTCGACCAGCAGCACAGTGACAGGCGGCATGTCAACCGCGAATTGCAGTCAGCAGGGAGCCGCACATGTTGGATAGTGTTTTTTCTTCTGAGGGCTTTGTCCCCTGAATCCCCAATGCAGGGGGGGCTCTGCCCCCACACCCCCATACTTTTAGTTGGTTCGGGGAGGGAGTGCAGGATGGGGGAGAGTGTTGCCGGGTCCCAGGTGGACATCCACAGTAACACGTCGATGTTGTCGGCATCGATGTATGTCGCTGTAAAAGTGTCCCTGTGTGGGAGGCATACCCAAAGAGTAAAAGTTTAAATATCACTTCAGCCTGACCCCACTATTTAACTAGTGCTACCAAAACCACTGGCCATACAGTTTTCTATAATTGCTGGGTAGTGAAAGGAAACACTACCCAACAATTATATAACATAATACTGTACATGAGCTCCCTGTCATCCAATACAGTGGCCAACCAAGTAGGTGAGAGGATGTCTGTGCCAGTCGTCATCATGGCTGTCCATACAGCAGTGCCTGCACAGGTATAGGGAGTTGGCCAGGTGGTGTTCTGGGTGTGGGCAGTGCCAGGGGAAGCCACTGAACCACCATTGTTCACCAGTCCAGTTGGCAGTTGGCAGTTGGGGGGGACCACTGAATACCAGAAATTACTGCAACCTTACAGGGATGGAAGCCACTAGGGACTGTGTATGCATTATTGGGCTGGTGGATCAGAGGGTGGAGAGTGCTCCTACACACTAGGGCACCATGACACTGGACCAGGGTGGGTGATTAGAGGGTGTGAGTACCACTAGACACCAGGGAGAATGAACTACTGGAGTGGGTGATTGGAGGGCAGGGGATTCCACTAGACACTGGGGAGTATATTTACATTGAGGGAACAGGCATTTGGGTGTAGCAAGGCAGGTTGCCATCATGCCTGATGTGGCAGGCAACCACAGGATGGGCAGAAACCTGCCACCACTTCCCATGCAAATAAGACCATGATTGCCCAATGGGCTCATTTGCATTCTATGACTGAATATCACCCCTTAGCTTCTGGTGCTATCAAATCAGGGGGTTGGCACACTCCACTTTCTCACATATCTGAATATCTAGCCCCAAATGTCACTATTGAAATGCATATATCCCACCTCTGCCTGCTTCAGAAGGGTCACTATCTGCATGTGTATAGCCTCATACATTGTGGGGAAAACATTCCAAGAAAACATGAAGCATGATATGTTCTATTTGGGTTTCAATTCATGTAAGTCTTCAAAAACTGGTGTCTTCCACCATGGAGAATGGCTGAAGATGAAGTGCCATTATCTCACCAGTCAACTGAGTGATTCACACAGCAGCTGAATGAGTAAGTGTTATTTTTTTGTGGGCATTAATTCCTGGAGTGTGGTTTGTTTGGTGGCAATAAATTTTGGACTAGCACTGGTGCTGCTACTGCTACTGCATCCACTACCACCATTAACCCTTCATAGTGGTGGTGGTGTCGGTTGGAGTGGTGTTCTGGAATGACCACCACTAGTTTCAGTTGACTTTGACTGCTGCTGCCATGGGGGCTGCATAATTTGAATAAACCATCTGATCCCACCACCTATACCTGGCTGCTGTTGCTGAGTCTGATTTGTGTCTGGATTGTGAAGACATGTGACTGTTAGCAAGACACCATGTTCATGCTTTAGATGACCAGCCAGAATACCGGTTCACGATGTCCATGTGGATTGACCCCAGCTTATCTTTTTCTCACACATATTGCAACATGCTCTCAGTGTATTTAGGGGCCATCCCTAAAATAGTACCATACTGCGGAAGATCTCTTGGTTTCTTAGCTATATGACCACCAGAGATGAGGGAGCGGAGGGAAATAGGGCAACCACTGTGAGATTTATTTCTCCTGGTCATGGGGGAGGAATGGTGTTATTGCACCACATGATCACCAGAAGCAGCAGCAGTAGTACAGGATTTATCAAGTGGGACTGGGAACTTTGCCTGGGATTTGGATTTCCCGGCTTCATTAAGTTGCCTTTTTTTCATTTCTCTTCTTCTTTGCTTTTCTTTCTTTGCCACTCTTGTCCTCTCATACTGGTGGTGGTGGTGATGGTGGTTGTGGCCTCCATGCCTCAGAATTATAGCGCTCATCAAACGAGCTTGTTGTAACTAACAACACACTTTTACATCCATTTACTCTTCCCCTTCTCCTGCTTCCTTCTCCAATGATCCCTGCTTCTCCTCCCACAACTTCTCCTGCCCCACCCATCTCCACCTCACTCTCACCTGATGTTTCACCCTTTATATGCCCTTTTCCTGCTGCCTCCTCCTTTTCCTGTGCTTCTGCTTCCCCCTTCTCTATCACCAGCACCACTCCTTCCTCTGGCATCTCCACTTCCATATCCTCTTCATCTGTGAAAGGCTTCTACCCTGTAACCAGCTGTGCTGGTGGTGGACATGCTACTGGCTTGCTTTTATAAAACAGAGGGGTTTATACCATAAGTAGCACCTTGCCCCTGTATGCCAAACAATTATTTTTCCTCAGATGACAGGATAACAGCAGTGTCATACCCAGACTCACTCCCTGATTTGGGCCCTGTGGGTACATTCAAAGAAGGAGCATCATATATTGCCTGAAGTCAGCAGTGGCAGACAGGGAATTGCCCATGGTGCTCACCATGGTGCGGGTGTACAGGTTGCAGAATTGGCACTCCACCTGCAACTGCCAGCTGCTGCCATGTGGGTCACACAAGACACACATTTGGAGGGCTTGCCTGTACATGTTTGGAATGGAATGGAATGGAGAATCTCTGGGCATTAGATTCGCTACCAGGGGCAGTAAGGGACAGAAAGGTACTTCAAGAAGGAGGACCATGAACAGTGGAAGACCTGTGTGTTTCTGCTTCATTTCAGCTGGTTTTAGCACCACCAGATGCACCACTGGACGCTGACTGTGACTGATTGGGAAAGCTGCTGCATACAGTGGGCATACAACCAGCTGACTTCTGCAGTCTAACCAATCCCCATGGTGTTTTTAGATGCACTATAATATGCCCAACCCTACTGTGCTTCTCAGTCTTGGACCCACCACGACCACTAGCACCACCAACACCACTCCCTGTCTCTGTCCTTCTCCTTCTAACATCCTCACCAGTTCATCACAGCTCCTGTGCCCACACGGAGGTCATGAGGGCTACGAGAAGCTGCCCTCCCACAAAATCCACAATTAGCAAGCTCCTGTGCCCACCTGGAGGTCACGAGGGCTCTGAGAAGCTGCCCTCCCCCAAAGTCCACAATCAGCAAGCTCCTGTGTCCACCTGGAGGTCGTGAGGGCTCCAAGAAGCTGCCCTCCCCCAAAGTCCTGTGTGCATGCTATAATTTGGCACTCCGTTCTCTTCCCCTGGGTTGCACCTGGAAACAAACCCTTGCTCAGAGTGCCTTTCCCGTTCAGCAATTCTCAAGTAAATCAGCAACTAAACAGCTGCATTAGACAACATACTAAAATAACCTCTTCTTATTTCCATGTTCTCTCTGCTCAGCTGACGTCAATAGGCTTGTGCTGCCACAGCATGTTAACAGCTCTATCAGAAGGACCCATTATTTGTCACGATCAACTCAGACATACTGTAATTATCTGTTGAAAACATGATGAATGTTCGATTTAATGGTAAAAGAATATCTGTACATAAATCATGTTCATGATGAAAAAGCACACCAAAATTGGATTCATAACATAGCATGTTATGTTCCCTCAAAGGACTGGTAGAACAACCCTTTATAAAATGAGTTGAAACAGTCCTGCTTTCTGACTGGATAACAAGATCCCCATTCAATAGTGTAATTATTACTGCACAGTCCATGGCTGAGATCTCATTTTCCCAACTGACACATTAGGATTAAAAAAAAAAAAAAGCTTGCCATACACCTGCAAACAGAATTATGCCACCAATCAGATACCCACTAACCATCCATAACATACCATTGGAACTATTTACATTTTATAATTGTCCCCCCAAAAAGAAGAAAGTTAACCCCATTTTCTGACCTCTATTTTTAAGCAGCTCCACCCTCCTTTGCTAAAGATGGTAGCAAAAGAAAGAAGATGATTTCTTGTTCCAAATTTATAAAACTAGTTTTGAGCCCTCAGCTGCACATCAGTTTAATGTGGTCAGCAATTGTGAAAACCCAATAGAAAAAGATGGAGATCTCTGAAATTCCCCAAATGCTACCAACTGTGCTAATTTTCTCTTCAGAAATGTCAGAATAGAATTCCTCTACTGGTAGTGTTCAAACTGTAACCAGGTCACCGTGGATGTTGCAGTCACTACCCCTACCTTGTGGGCTCAAACAAGATTGAGGGGCCTGGGTTCTGATTTTCCTGATAGGGGAACTTGAATCCAGATCTTTTATGTTTCGTGTCCACCCAGAGTAAAATGTACTGTAAGTGAGCCTAATGTTAAAAAGGTACAACCCCCTGGGATGCAGTACCTCCCCACAGTGTCCCCTTACACATGGAAAATCACAGTGCAACCTTACACTCAACAAAATGCAATTAGTGACTTACCACTAATAATATGCTCATGAGACAAAATATAAAATACCAATATAATATTTGTTGGGAGATATTCACAAGGGATAGGAGAATGCAAAGCAGCACTCTTTTTGAATGTAACTCATGAACTTTATGTGCAGCACTGAAGTTAGGTGCCTAATTAGAATCAGCCTGTAAAACATGTTTTAAACCACAGTAGTACCCATCCGCCACCAAACAATTCTATACAGTGGCAATATGATTATTGTAACCTTTAAATATTACCAGCCCACCTGTACTGAGGCACTGCTCACTTCTCAATGCTACCAGTTTAGAACCTTAAACCTTATGTTACCTCCCCCCTTGCAGGAGGGGCTTATGCTCCCATTTAGGAACCCCTTTTCCCCTCCTATCCCCCCTCTCAGAACTAAGGAATTTATTAGTGCTCTGAGGGTAAATACTTCCTGGATGCCTCAAGGTGGCAGCAGATAGCAGGTTTGGGAAGGTATATAGAGCAAGAGATAGGGAGTTTCAGGGCATTTTCCAGCCTGGGCATTAGGCCTAGGGCTGGAGGGGGGTGGCTGGAGAAGCAGAGTAGCCAGGGTTCCATGTCACTACAGTGAAATCCCCAACCACGCTGTCCCCCACAGCAACGGACACACAGCAACATCCCTGAAACCTACATGACCTGATAACGACCGGCAACACTGCAACAGTAACCGACACTGTTGGATGGATCAATGCAGGGGGGTGGCTGTGCCCCCCTGCACCCCCCCACTTTATATATCTAACTCCATGTCACAGACAGTGGAGTTAGATACATATCCCCCATCATCACAAAGTCTGTCGGTGTGAAACATCCATCGCTGCAACATCCATCACTGTGGGGGAGTCGTTGTGGGGCCATCGCAGTGCTGACGGCATACTACAGAGTAGGCAGGCAGAAAGGGAGCTCGGTGGTCTGGGTGGACTTGTGGGGGAACCCCCCCCAACAGTGGCAGATAGGGACGGCCTCTGCAGCAATGTGATGTTGAACAGCCGGGAAGGAAGCTCTATGAGAAGGATGGGTCAGCCAGGTGCCTGCATTGTCGAGAGAAGGGAGGTATAGGTGGTAGTAGGATTCCAGGATAGGCAGGAGCTCTTAGAGATCCTGTGAAGCAATGGCTCAGGTCACCAGACCTGTGGGGACAGTGGCAGGGTCTCCACAGGGGAGGCCGGTGGCAGTGGTTCTCCCCCGTACCGAGTGGCAGGGTGACCTGAGATGTAGAGGGAGCCAGGGGGGCCCTTCACCCATTTTGTAGGACCTGTGTGGAGGGGCAAGTCCTGAGGCACTGGCTTCTAAAGGGCCAGGTGGGTCACAGGTCTTAGGACAGGCCTTGGGGGGGTGACCCCAGGCAGGAGCTTGCCGCAATCCCTGGATGTGTTAGCAGGGATGTGGGCCTAGGACCGGACCCTCCTGAATGTTCATCTGGGAGTGCAGAAAAGAGTTTGGGTGCCATCTGTGGAGGAGTAGGCTGCTCGGGGGGCCTGGGCGGTGGCAGGGCTTAGGTAGCCCAATTAAGGTAACTCAGGCACTGGAGCAGGGCTGGGTTTGAAGAGAGAGGGGGGAGGGGAGGGGAGGAGAATGTGAGAGAGTGTGAGAGAGTGTGAGATATGAGCCAAAGGTGTGGGGTAGGTGCTGTGAGTTTGGGAACACCGGCAGGTTTAGATTCCCTGTAAAGAGAAAGAGATTGGGTTACAGGGTCAGACAGGAAAAAATCCTGGTACCCCTTGAAATTTGGTCCATGGGCTAGGTGGGGGAAGACGCATGCTTTCCTGTGCCGGTGATAGGACAGCTGACCTGTGCCAGACCAGACAGAGATTGAGGAACATGGGTAACCCAGAATAGGAAAACAGAGAGAGATTTGGCTTACCAGCGATAGTGAGCCAGGAGCCTTTGGGTCTTTCCCAAGTTAGGGAGATTCTTTGAGTAAATCATCCAAGAGTTCAGAGTGAAGAAATCCTGCTTGTACTGCCTGTAGACCATTTATTCTGCTCAAAATGTCCAGCCTGGGTAAACTGTAAAAGGTTCAGACAGCCCCATGGAGATGCTTTATTTATCTGGAGAAAGATGGGACCCCTCCACTCCTGGAATCATTTGAGGGTGCAGGAGCTAAAATAAAGAAGCTAGTTGGGAAGAAACTTGGCAGTGATTCTCTATTTAAGTTGGAAGGGGGTGCAAATGAAATGAAAGAACCCCTCTTGTGTCTAATTTATTTCATAAGCTGTAATTCCAGAAGGTATCCATCATGCTGCTCGGGATCGAGGGGCTTTGGGGCTCAGAAGAGAGAGGGAGCTGCAGTTTGGAAATCCTGTGCTGGTGGTCAGCATTTGGGGAGAATCCAGTTTGGAGGTGAGCTCGAGTATGCACATGGGCATGAAGACTATGAGAGGTAGGACAGCCATTTTCCTATCTTACTTGTTGGTGCACTGGCTCAGGTGTTGCATTTGTTGTAGTCCTCTCCCATGCCCCCTGGACCATCTGCGATGTTAAGTTATGCTCCTAGATGAGGGGGATGGGGGGGGGGTTACACTTAAAAGGAGTTCTTGGTGCTTCATCAGATACCCAGCCATGGGAACAGTGTAGGCCCGGTAACAGTGCAGCTGGTTGGCTAGCGATGGTGCACTTTAAACAGAACAAAACACTTTGATGAACCTTAACCCCACAGTTCATGTAATGGCTACAATGGCAAACCTCCAAATGAGGTATTTGTTACTCCTAGCTAGTTAGCCAAATCTGTTGATTTGGTGGCAAAGTTTGTATAAAATTCCCAGTTACAGGGCAAGCTCTGAGAGTACTCTTGGTTCTGCTGCACCAGCTTCCCTGACAACTTGGGCTTTTCTTCTCTCAGGCTGATGGTTTAGTTGTGTAACTGGGGTTAACTTTGATGTTGCAACTCTCAGTTGCATCAGGATGTAGATCAGTATCTCTGCAGCAGCAGCTGCCTGGACATCTCTGGTTCTCCTCTCCTCTCCTCCTCTACAGGACAGACCAGTCTGAGAAGCAGACTGTCTGCAGGTTTGACTCAGGTTTTCTCGCACGGATGTACTGTACTCACTCAGTCTCTGGTACCCACAAGCTGGTAGCTGTGGCACGTGTTTACCTCCTTTTCTCTCAAGGCAGGCTTTAGTCTCTTTTATAGGAAAAATGTTATCCCAACACTTTCAGCAGATACACCATTCATTCTGTGTATCACACAGGTTCTAGAAATCACCTAGCTTCTAGAAACATTGGAGCCACCTCCAAAAGTCTGGCTGTGGACACCCAGGCATGCTTCACTGAGTTGGTTCTGGCCAGCAGCACAAGCCCTTTGCACTCTGTGAGAGCCCACTGCCGACTGCCTTGTTTTGGATCTACCCTCAGCTTTTCACAGGGAAAAGGCAGCTCTGGACTGGCACACAGGGGTGTCAGTCACTAAAATTAGTATTCGGCATGGTCACTCAGTGCCCTATTGGCTGGTGAAAAGGGTGGCAAAGTCCTCTGTCCCAGCATCCCTTTGGGATCACATGCCAACATCCTTGACCTCTGACTGAGTGGGTTCCATGTGATAATGGCGACTGCGTAATAACGATCACCATTTGGGCGAGTCTACATCACCGAAAATGAATTTTGGAGATGTAAACTCACGGCAAACAGCAAGACGGTGCCCGAGATTTAGGTTTTCTATTTTACAGCCCCCAGCACCCCTACTATTCTTAACTCCAGGGGTGATGTTGGGGGGTGCAAAAGTAAAAAACGAAAAGACCTGGTGCAAAAGTGCCGTGATTGAGTCGCCCTTTTTGAAAGCACTCAATCGCAGTCACCTTGTACACGGGATACCATTAAGTGTGGCTGTGTCAGGGGTTGGCAAACTGGTGGCTGCCTCATGTGAAGAAATACTCCTTCAAGTTTTTAGTTCTTTTTATAGGACTCTTGCCAAGCTTTTGTTCTCACTGTCCCCCGAGTTCTGTAGACACACCTGTGCCTGCTGATCCAGTCAGCAGGATGGGTGAAATGAGGCTCCATAATCTCACCCCCTCACCATGCACAGCAGAGTCTCTTTCCAATATAGGTGGCAGACAAGCTGTGTCATGCTGCAATGGCATCAAACGTGTGTCTCATTTATCCTCCACCAATGGTGCCTCCAATCCCCCAGATGCCCTGCTGGTATCTCTGCAGTTGGAGCACACTAGAGAGAGATCCATTCTGCTGGCTGTGGCTTGTGGTAATGAGATTGCATCTGAGCATGCTGAGTGCCACAGAGCAACATTCAAGCAGTCAGCTCACACATTCAAGCAGTCAGCTCACACATTCAAGCAGTCAGCTCACACATTCAAGCAGGCGACTGTGCAAACCTTCACACATTCAGTAGCATGTGAATGTCAACAGAACCACTGAGCAGGCAGTGGCTTGGTGATCCAGTGCTCCTCCGGTCCCCTGCATGTTGCAGTCCTGGGGGCCAGAGAAAGAAAGATTAACTGGCTGATTGCAATCCAGAGGCAGAAAGAAAGTCAGGTAAGACCCCACAGTTTTGGGGGGGGGGGGCAAACTATACTTAAATTTTGTTGAAAGTCAAATATTATTTTCAACTGTGAGATAAAATAATTTGTTTTCCAACCTATAGGTTGGGATTCGAAGTTTAGCAACAACACAATTTATTATTTTTTCCAAAAATGGGAAAAAATATTTTTCCAGTTGGCAAAGGAAGGGACCCGGGAACATAGATATTTAGAATCAAATAAAAATTGAAAAACTTAGACTGGAGAGTCAGGCGTACTGTAAATAAATCCAGTCGAGCTACTATGTGTTCATACAGCACTAGACAGAAAAAAAGAAATCAATAATGATATGGTGTGCATAGACCTCAGCTGCTGGGGTTGCCTTGATAATATCATACTAATCCTGAGCATTCAATTTAGTTTTAATTCAGGAGATCAAAGACTCCTAAAATGACTTTTGGATTTGCTTTTGTATACATAGTTCTAGAAATGATACCTGGGAAATCCATAAGGTATCTTATCTTCCGACTCTATAAGACTCCCCAACATATATCCAAATATAAAGAAACTCATCCAACAGAAGTAGCAAAGAGCGTTTTAGTCAAAGTTGCATTGGTACTGAGCAGCAGCTGGCTGTCCCATCAAGACATGGCATAGAGGTACTGTACGCTATCCTGTGCAAATAAATTGCATGTAAATTCCTCGGGCATACAGTGTATGAATCAAATGCACTATTTACTTGTACATTCTATACTATTCTACAGGCCACAGACTACAAGTACTTCATTGAAGTACCAATGCTACTGAGAGGTGCCAAGATATCCTTCTCACTGTGGCCTAATTTCCTCAACACTTCGTTTCTGGACTTTTCCTCTCTTGCATCTTCTGGATTGTGGGGTGTTACTGTATGTAATTTGGTTGATCAGCAAAGCAGGACAACAGTACGCAATCAGTTTATGTTGCATTGCCAACCACCTATGACTAACACAGTATTTTACAATGTAACATCCTCTGTAAACTCTCCAGTCCATAGCTAGCTATTACAGATCTATTATATTTGGCATGATGTGTAAGAGACACAAAAAAGGTCAGTTTGCAAAAAGGGCAGTAAGTAGAATGCATAAACAATACACACAGACATTATTTCCATTCTTTTTTGTAACTCTCTAATGCATATGCATGTTTTCTAAAGCATAAGACCCACTGCAAAGCATCATGTTTATGCAAATCATTGTGTGGTAGGTAGGATGAGTTGGAAGTGTCCACATAAATGAAAGTTCTATACTATTTATTCTCCAGTCCATGCAATACCATTAACCAGAGTGCAAAAGGTGCTGAGAAAGGACAAAGTAATCTTCGTCATTTAGAAACATAGAAAATAGCTGGCTCGCCAGCACAGCGGTTGGATTTCCGCTCGCGACGCCAGCGACCCGGGTTCGGGAATGAGCTCGGGTCACTGGATGGCTGGCCAGGGGAGACAACTTGAGCATCCCATGACTGCTCATTGTCTCCAGGGAGGGAGGGAGGGCTATGACCCGGTGTTGGGCAACCGCTGGTGGAGGCCAGGGGTAGGGCAAAAAGTCAGGGTCACTGCTGGGTGGTGCATGGCAGACATCGGCTCTTGCCTTGATGTCCAGACGCCATGCACCTGAAGAAACAAGGTGGAAAAAAAATCACTTGCTGGCCGCTGGATGATGGCTCTCTGTCTCCTGAGTGCCTCAAGCGCCTTCCCGGGGCCTCCTTCTTCTCGTCAGCAGCATCCTCAGGCCAAGAAGTATGTACTGGGGCCATCCCTCTCCCCTCAGTGCCTTCCCCCTTGGAGGAGGGGGACACGCCAGGTGAAGGGATACATCGGGATATACTGGGGATTGGCTGCAAATACGAAGAACCAGAGGAGGGCTGGGTAAGGACAGTGGGGCTAAGGGAACTTGCAGAGCCTGAAGGAGTGGGGACCAGCGAGCACGGAGGGTGGAAAAACAGAATAAATAAAAAAAATAAACATAGAAAAATATGACAGAAGGGGACCTGTTGTCTGTCGAGTCTGCCCAGACATGGTTTCCCAGGACCTACTGTCACACAGGGGTCCTGTCCCCTGTGATGTCCAGCCTAGCCTTCTCTAATGCTGTATGATTGTGCCCAAGCCATGTCCCACATGCGCTTAAAACTTTTCACAACTTTGCAGCCACCACTTCGGGTGGCAGTCTATTCCACAGCTCCACCACCCTCTCTGAGAAGTATTACTTTCTGACGTCCCTAGTGAATTCCCTTCCTCTTAATTTCTACTCATGCCCCCCTGTTGTAGAACTAGTGTTCCTGGTAAAAATCACTTTGTGTGACGCTTCATTTATGCCTCTAAGGAACATGAAGGTTTTGATCATATCCCCCTTTCCCTCCTAGTTTCCAATGAGTACATGTTCAAAGCCTTTAGCCTGTCTTCATTGGCGACTCCCTGAAGACCATGTATCATTTTTGTTGCCCTTCTCTGGACCACCTCCAACCAATCAATATCCTTTCTAAGGTGAGGCCTCCAAAACTGGACACAATACTCCAGATGAGGCCTCAACAAGGACTGGTAGAGGGGCAGCATCACCTCCCTCTCCCTGCTATCTATGCCTTTTCCATTACATCCCAGTACCCTGCTAGCCTTACCGTAAGTCTTATTACATTGACTTTGCTGCTTGAGGTCATCCCTAATGATGACCCCCAGAACCTGTTCCTCTGCCAAGGAACAAAGTCTGACCCTGTTTAGACAGTATTCTGTTTTACGATTAGTTCTACCCAGGTGCATCACCTTGCACTTCTTAGCATTGAATTTTAAGTGCCATATGTGTGTCCACCTTTCCAGCTTTTTAAGATTCTCATGCAGCTCTCTGACTCCCTCCATGCTGTCCACTCTATTGCTAAGTTTCATGTCAGCAGCAAACAGGGTGATGTTTATATTATAAGAACCACCTGCCATTTCCCCAATATCCAACTGAAGCACCTCGACTGCAGAAGGCAGCTGGTCTGGGAGGTTGGCAGGTGGTTAGGAAGGGCAAATTGGGTGCCCTACCACTCAGTGTTCTCCAGCATATCACCTCCACAAACCATATAAAAACTACAAACAGGTATCTGCCTTTATCTCCAAAATCAAACATGGGGCAGAGGACACTGCAGAGCAGGACACTGCCGCACAGAAGCTAGTGCTACAAAACTCGCCCAAAACAGGGACCAAAACAAAAAAAGCAAAAAGCAAATCCAAAACACTTCTGATCATAGGAGGCTCCATGATTCGGGGAGTTAATACCTACCTCCAGCCGGGGGTAATAGCCAGATGTCTCCCAGGTACATTAACTTTGACAGACACTGACCGCATTGCTAAAATAGTGCAGGAGGGAGTCAGTGCATTGGAGCAGAAGTTTGACTTCTTTGCAGAATATTTAAACTGGCAAATGGGGAGAGGGATGCAGCATCTGATACATTGAATGGAAAGAACACCCCTCCCCCCCCCCAGCTAGTGATCAAACAGTAGTTCAGCATGTTTGTAGTTCATTTGCATCACCAGGTAAGGAAAAAGTTCTGGCTCCCCATACAATGCACAGGGGAATGCCGGACCTTGTCCAACAACTAACACACCAAAATCTGGCCAATGGAAAATAATGTACAGAAATGCCTGCAGTCTGGAAAACAAGACCCGAGATCTGCAGGCTAAAATGACAGAGGCAAAACTGGACATCATAGCTACAGTATTAGCAAGACATGGTTCACCAGTGACCACACTTGAGAGACTTCAGTACACGGCTATTTACTATTCAGAAGAGACCGAGGTCAAAGAAGTCGGGGGGAGTTGGCCCTTTATGTCAATGAGAATATCAAAGCTACAAAAATTCAGAATATACATAAGGAGCCAAAAGAACTATGGATCACCCTGGAAACAGGAAACGGGACAGCCATACAAACTGGAGTTGTCTCCAGACCTCCAGGTCAGGGGGAGGACATAGACACATTACTGTTAGAAGATATACAAAACATGACTGCTAAAGGGGAGGTTCTGATAATGGGAGACTTCAACATGCCAGATACAGATTGGTCAATACCAGCAGGAACATCTGCCAGAACTAGACACACAGTGGATTCCCTGCAGGAGGAGGGCCTCAAACAACTGGTACAACAACCCATAAGAGACAGGGCTATCCGAGATCTAGTACTGACTAACAGGGAAAGGATCACAGATCTCCAGGTAGAAGGTCACCTGGGGGCCAGTGACCATCACATGGTATGGCTCAGTTTGGCCACTAGAACAAAATCATCCCATTCCAAGACAAAAATATGGGACACCAGAGGAGCTGACTTTGATATGATGGCCAACAGAGTTAAGCTAGCCCTGGCAAGTAGAGATACAGGTGAGGGGGTAATGGCAAAGTGGGCAAGCATTAAGGATGCAATACTTGAAGCAACATCTCATTGTGTTAGGGAGAAAAGCAAGAATAAAAGAAGGAGGAAACCACTTTGGTTCTCAAAAACAGTAGCAGAAAAGGTCAGAGCCAAAAGGTTGGGCTTCAGGAAATATAAGGGAAAGCAGCAAGACGAAGATAGGGAGACATACCAAACTTCCCTAAGGGAAGCAGGGAAGGCAGTAAGGCAGGCAAAGGCTCAAACCGAGGAAACATTAGCACAAACAGTAAAAGTAGGGGACAAGACTTTCTATAGATACATTAGTGAAAGGAGAAAGTCCAGAGGGGTATTGCTCAGATCAAAGGGGATATGGGGGGGGGTGTTGGAGGAGGACCAAGGAAAGGCATCTATCCTAAATGGATATTTCTGCTCAGTATTTACGGAGGAGAAGGTAGGGCAGGGCCCACAGCTCAGCACCATGGACAAAGGAGGGAGGGAGGTGTGCACAGGTCCTTTCACAAAAGAAAGGGTCCTATAAGAGTTCACTAAACTCAGGGTGGACAAGGCAATGGAACCTGATGGCATACATCCCAGGGTACTAAAGAAGCTAAGACTCGAACTAGCAGGGCCATTATCAGAACTGTTTAGTGAGTCTCTGAGGACAGGAGAGGTCCCAGAACACTGGAGAAGGGATCATGTGATCCCACTCCACAAGAGTGGTAGCAGGGAGGAGGCAGGGAACTACAGACCAGTCAGTTTTACCTCAGTAGTGGGCAAGATTATGGAGGAACTCCTTAAGGAAAGGATAGTGCAACACCTGGAATCCATAGGAGCACAGGATCCAAGACAGCATGGGTTTACAAAAGAAAGGTCCTGTCAAACTAATCTCATAGATTTCTTTGACTGGGTAACCAGAGTGGTGGACCAAGGGGGTGCAGTTGATATCGCCCACCTTGACTTCAGCAAAGCTTTCGATACTGTTCCACATAGAAGATTGATTAATGAGCTGGGTAGGCTCGGGGCAGGTCAGAAGTTGGTCAACTGGGTGGCAAACTGGTTGGCGGGCAGAAAACAGAGAGTGGTGGTAAACAGTTTACAGTCAGAAGAGATGCAAGTCACAAGTGGAGTACCTCAGGGATCAATCCTGGGGCCAGTCCTCTTCAATATCTCCATCAGTGACATTGCAGATGGACTGAAGGATAAAGTGTGTCTGTTTGCAGATGACACCAAGATCTGCAACAGAGTAGATGATCCAGATGGGGTGGGCAGAATGAGAAGAGATCTGGATAAACTGACAAAATGGTCAGAAGAGTGGTAACTGGGGTTTAACACAAAGTGCAAGATCATACACATAGGGAAGAGAAACCCTGAAGCCACCTATAGGTTGGGAGGGGAGTTGCTGGCAATCACAAGAGAAGAAAGAGACTTGGGCATCATCATCACAGATGACCTGAAATCATCCAAGCAGATCACTAAAGCAGTAGGTAAGGCTAGAGGGATGTTGGGTTGTATTAGTAAGGGTATCACAAGTCGTAAGAGGGAGGTAATAATCCCTCTTTACAAGGCACTGGTTAGGCACTATCTGGAGTACTGCATGCAGTACTGGAGGCCGCACCTGCACAAGGGCATTAACAAAATGGAGGCAGTCCAGAGAAGGGCAACCAAAATGGCGGAGGGACTGCATCAGAAAACATATGAGGAGAGAGATTAACGGAGCTCAATATGTATACCCTAGAGCAAAGGAGGAAGAGAGGGATACGATCGAAACATTCAAACATCTTAAGGGCATTAACAAGGTGCAAGAGTCTAATATGTTTCAATATTTATTTATTGAAATGTTTCACCATTAAGGCACACTGAACAACAAGTTGCTCACTTCCCAGTGAGACCGGGGTACTATTGGATGAAGAATTAGACATACAGTTTAACATTTAAAACATACAAGAAATTAAACATTCAATTACATTTGTAACATGACAGTTAAAAAAATATCATAAATAATCATTCAGTCGCATTTATAACATAATATACAATGAAATATATCATACCTGTGAAATATGCATTTAATTACAGGTGGCATATCTGAGGAACATAGTACATAGTGGTGAAAGGGGAGGAGAGCATGCTGAGACACAGGCTGGGGGGGTGGAAAGTTTAATAGGTGATTTGAGTCATGGAGAAGAGAAGAGCAGAGGCATAGGAGGACAGTCAAGGAGGGTTAAAACAGGAGCAATTAGATGAGAGAAAGTTATGTAAGGCAGAGGCAAGGGAGTAGTAGTAGTAGGAGGAGGAGGAGGAGTGCTGTATTTGGGGGGGAGGGAGTTCCAGATTTGCAGGAAACGATGGGTAAAGCCTGACTGACTGATGATAGTGGTATGACGGGGGACCAACAAAGTGCAAGTGACAGAGAATCTGAGGAAATGGGAAGAGGGAGGCAGAGAAGAGAACAAACATGAGAGGTAGGAGGGAAGTTCTCCTAACCAAAATTTAGAAGTGAGTTTGGCACAATAAGTGAGGTGCCTATTGGCAAGCGGGGGAAGGGAAAAGGTGTGGTAGAGGTCGTGGAGATAAGTGCATGATGGAGCATCAACGGCAAATCGACAGAAGTAGTTAAATAGAGTGTCTAATCTGGTTAGGGAGGATTTGGGAGCGGCACCATAGACTACATCACAGTAGTCGAAAATGGGGAGGATCATCTTCTGGACTAGTTCACGTCGCACTGTAGGAGGGATGCAGCTACGGTTCCTATATAAGGCACTAAGCTTGGGGCACAATTTTTTCAGGATGGCGTCAACATGGCCAGAGAAGTTGAGGTGTTGGTCCAACCAAACCTCGAGGTATCTGAATGAGGAGGTGTCCTCTAATATTGTCCCAACAAGGGTATGGAAAGACGGTAAAGGGTAGAATCTAGAGAGTCTCTGCCTAGTACCAAAGGTCATGGAGACAGTCTTTTTAGCATTTAGGAATAGTTGATATGAGGCAAACCATAATTGAACCTGGTAGAAGTCAAGCTGAAGGGGGGTTGCAAC
Source organism: Neoceratodus forsteri (assembly GCA_016271365.2). Lineage (NCBI taxonomy): Eukaryota > Metazoa > Chordata > Ceratodontiformes > Ceratodontidae > Neoceratodus > Neoceratodus forsteri. The sequence continues at coordinate 1,103,199,305 of CM057454.1, read as the reverse complement.
ATTAGCAGGGCATTTGCCAGACGAGAACAGGACAGTGTCGTCAGCATACATATGGATAGAGGTGGAGGGGGAGCATACTGCAGGAAAGTCATTTAGGAAGATGGAGAAGAGAATGGGCCCAAGCACTGAGGCTTGTGGGACTCCAGTAGAAATAGAGAGGTGGGGAAAGATTGTATCCTGGATCTTGACTGATTGTGTTCTGCCTGAGAGGTAAGCTCTAAACCAGTTTTGGGCAGAAGTAAACAACCCAGCAGCCGTAAGGGAGTCAAAAAATAGGGCATGGGAGACTGTGTCGAATGCCTTGGCCAGGTCGACAAAGATGGTAGAGGTAATGAGGCCATTATCCATCCCAGTGAGGATGAGTCAGTGAGCCTGAGTAGGGAGGTGGTAGTAGAGTGGTTCTTCTGAAAACCAGATTGGAATGGGGTAAAAAAGGAAGAGTCCTCAAGGAAGGAGGTTAGCTGAGAGAGGACCAGGTGTTCTTGGAGTTTAGCAAGGGCAGGGAGTAGGGAGATTGGGCGAATATTTGTAGGGGAGGAGGGGTCACCACCCTTTGGATGAGGAAAGACCACAGCATGTTTCCAGGATGAGGGGACAGATGAGGATGAAAAGGAAAGATTTAAGATCAAGGAGAGAGGGTAAGCTATAGCAGAAGCTGAAAGGTAAAGGAGTTTAGGGTCAAGATCATCCAGCGATTAGCCTTTGGAAGGATTAAGAGAGAGAGAGAAAGGCCATTAGTGTTTCTTCTGGGAAGACCACAGAAAAAGAGAAGGAAGGATGGGCATGGGCGGGTTGAATACTGGGTGTGGGAGGATGGGGAGGGGGAGGTTAGAGGGAAATGACTTTAGAAATGCTGTGGCACAGGAGGTATAATAGGAGTTAAACTCTTGAGCCACTGCACATGGTTCCGAAATCAGTGAGTAAAAATAGCAGGACAAGAGGACACAACATGAGATTAGAGGGAGACCAATTAAAGGGTAATGTGGGGAAGCTCTTTTCCACAAAAAGGGTGGTGGATGCATGAAACGGCCTACCTCAGGAAGTAGTGGATATGAATACAGTGCAGGGCTTCAAACAAAATATGTGACATCAGAGGAGCTCACTTTGATATGATGGCCAACAGAGTTAAGCTAGCCCTGGCAAGTAGAGATATAGGTGAGGGGGTACAGGCAAAGTGGGCAAGCATTAAGAATGCAATACTTGAAACAACATCTCATTGTGTAAGGGAGAAAAGCAAGAATAAAAGAAGGAGGAAACCACTTTGGTTCTCAAAAACAGTAGCAGAAAAGGTCAGAGCCAAAAGGTTGGCCTTCAGGAAATATAAGGGAATGCAGCAGGACAAAGATAGGGAGGCATACCAAACTTCCCTAAGGGAAGCAGGGAAGGCAGTAAGGCAGACAGAGGCCCAAACCAAGGAAATATTAGCACAAACAGTAAAAGAAGGGAACAAGACTTTCTATAGATACATTAGTGAAAGGAGAAAGTCCAGATGGGGTATTACTAAGATCAAAGGGGATAAGAGAGAGTGTTGGAGGAGGACCAGGGAAAGGCATCTATCCTAAATAGATACTTCTGCTCAGTATTTACTGAGGAGAAGGTAGGGCAGGGCCCACAGCTCAGCACCATGGACAAGCGGGGGAAGGAGGTGAGCACAGGTCCCTTCACAAAAGAAAGGGTCATATAAGAGCTCGCTAAACTCAGGGTGGACAAGGCAATGGGACCTGATGGCATATATCCCAGGGTACTAAAGGAACTAAGGGTGGAACTAGCAGGGCCACTATCAGAACTGTTTAGTGAGTCTCTGAGTACAGGAGAGGTCCCAGAACACTGGAGAAGGGCTCATGTGATCCCGCTCCACAAGAGTGGTAGCAGGGAGGAGACAGGAAACTACAGACCAGTCAGTTTTACCTCAGTAGTGGGCAAGATTATGGAGGAACTCCTTAAGGAAAGGATAGTGCAACACCTGGAATCCATAGGAGCACAGGATCCAAGACAGCATGGGTTTACAACAGGAAGGTCCTGTCAAACTAATCTCATAGATTTCTTTGACTGGGTAACCAGAGTGGTGGACCAAGGGGGTGCAGCTGATGTTGCCTATCTTGACTTCAGCAAAGCTCTTGATACTGTTCCACATAGGCTTCAAACAGGCATAGGATAGGCATAAGGGAGTAATATAGAGGAGTATGAATAGATAGGCCACATTGACAGAGTAAAGACCTATGGCACATTCATAAGGTAGAAAAAATGGGCACACTGGATGGGCCTTTTGGTCCTTATCTGCCATCAACTTCAATGTTTCTATGTTGCCCTTTATACTCTCATCACTGTCACTAACGAATATATTGAAAAGGATCAGCCCCAGGACCAACCCCTGAGGCATCTCATTAGTGACCTGTCTATCAATAGATCTTACCCCATTTACTGCTACCTTCTGTTTCCTGTCTTTCAGCCAATTTCACACCTACCTGACTATTTGTTCTGCTGCTCCCAGGTCCTCCAACTTTTAGAAAAGGCACCTGTGCAAGACTGAGTTAAATGCCTTACTGAAGTCAAAGTAAAGCAGATCCACCACATGGCCCCTATCCAACTCCCTGGTCATGTGGTCAAAGAATGTAATAAGGTTCATTTGACATGACCTACCTAACACAAAACAGTGCTGTTTATTGTTTTGGAGGTGATTAACTTTGAGGTATTCTATCAGATCTTGTTTAACAAGGGTCTCCATCAGCTTGCCCACTATTGATGTGAGACTGACTAGCCTGTAATTACCCGTCACCTCCTTATCACTACTCTTATGGAGTGGCACCATGTCAGCCTCCCTCCAGTCACTTGGCACAATCCTGGACTTAAGTGATCTATTGAATAGGTGCACAAGAGTGGCTACTAGCTCCTCTGCCAGCTTCCTTAGTATCCTGGGATGCAAAGCATCGGGGCCTGGAGCCTTGTAAGGTCCGATGTCTGAAAGGCCATTCCTGGTCCTGTGAGTAGTGAACTTCTGGATGTAAATTCTCTGGATCCTCCTGGTTGCGGACCTGATACTACTGTCTGGCAGCGGGCCCTGTTACTCCCTTAAATCCTACCATTCCATTTCCTGGATTGCAGGACCATACTGAGTGCTGATTTGATTGCTCACCAACAGAGGACAACAGTGAGCAATCAACTCGTGCAGTTTCTGCCAACCACAGAAAACCAAGATAGTGAGCTCGAAGACGCCACTAGATTGGCACATGCAGTGCCGAACCGCTGTCTGCAGCAAAGTCGAGTTTGCCAGGGACCCTGCACCTGATTTTAGAAAGAGCGGGGTACTAGCACCAAATTCCATGGGTTTGCCACAAGCCAACACCTGTGCTGACGAAACAGCACACTGGAGGGGAAAGCCAAAAGCCATGGGACAAGCTTGAGGCAGCAGCAGCCAACAATGGCAACCCACTGGCTGGTCACCCTGGTGGCTAGTTGGTCATCTGGGGTATGCCCTGGCTGGCGGGGAGGAGACAGATCTGGCAGGAGGAGTGGGTGTTAACTGCCCCTGACTGGGCAACGGCAGGGACAGTGTGGGTCCATGGGGAAGCAGCAGCACCAGTGCCACCACTGGGGGGGCTTGCATGCTCTGACCTACCACTGACCACTAGCCACTCCAGCAGAGGTCTGGCAGGTATCAGGGACTGTAGGAGCACCTTCCCATGGGGTAGAGGGTCACCCCCCCCCACCCAGCGAGAACTGCAGCAGTGGTACACAATAAGTTAGACCAGTTCCAGTTTGGTTTAAGGGCAGAGTCTGTGCAGTCATTGGGGGCTCTCAAAAACCCAAATGAGGGTATAGGCCAGCCCCACCATGGCACAAGCCCCCTTCTGCCATGGTGCACTGATGCAATCTTCACAAGGATGATGCAGTCTGGTTGGCCCAGGTGGTCCCCCCAGTGGTGCAGGCTGTGTTAGAAAATCAGAACTGGCCCAAGATGTGGTGCAAGTAGCCCCTTGTACCATTTCTCCTTGATGCAAGCCCCTTGTGCCAGTTAGGTTCAGTATTTTTACAATTTATTCACCCCGTATAAACCCTCAATGTCTACCTAGAGATTGTTACAGACCTATTATAATTAGCATGACACATGCAAGAAGCATGAACAGTTTGCAAAAAAGAGTGTACAGTGCATTCAGGATGCATGCACACCCTTGGGACATCCAAAATCAGTGCATATATCCAAAATTGCCAACAAACATAATTATTTTTTTTCATTAATGCAGTCCTGTTGTGAATAAATCACAAAGCTAGAAACAGAGAATTTGACGGCAGATAAGGACCGCTTGGCCCACCCAGTCTGCCCATTTCCCTACCTACTGGATAAGCTGCAGATCCTAGTTAACCAGCAGCCTACTTCTTCCTACCCCCAACCCCTAGAATTGCCTTATGGCTGTCCCATGCATGCTTGAATTCAGTCACTGTTTTTGACTCCACAACCTCCTTCGGAAGGCCGCTCCATGCATCCACAACCCTCTCTGTGAAAAATACTCTTACATTACCTCTGAGCTGCCCCCATCTTCAAATTGTGCCCCTTGTTCTTGCACACCTCTTTTTGAAAGATGCTACCCTCTTGGACTTTGTTGATTCCCTTGAGGTACTTGAAAGTTTCTATCATGTCCCCTCTCCTCCTTTCCTCGAGGCTATACATATTAAGCTCCTTTAGTCTCTCTTCATATGTCTTCTGGTGCAGACCCTGCACCATTTTAGTTGCCCTCCTCTGGACAGCTTCCATCTTGTCTATGTCCTTGTGGAGATTGGGTCTCCAGAACTGCACACAGTACTCCAGATGGGGTCTCACCAGTTGTCTGTACAGAGGGATAACAACTTCCTGTTTTCTACTGGTGATGCCTCTCCCTATGCATCCCAGTATCCCCCCAGCCCTCCTTACTGCCCTCTCACATTGCTTGCCCACCTTTAAGTCATCTGATATTGCTACCCCCAGGTCCCTTTCCATTTTTGTTGTTGTTAGTATCTCGCCCCATTGTGTACTCTTCCCCTGGGTTTTTGTTTCCCAGGTGCATTACCTTGCACTTCTTAGCATTAAATCTAAGCTGCCATACATTTGACCATTCCTCTAACCTTGACAAGTCCCTTCTCATCCTTTCCACCCCACCTTGTGCATCAACTCTGTTGCAGATCTTTGTGCCATCTGCAAAGAGACATCTTTTCCTTCCAGTCCATCTGCAATGTCGCTCACAAAGACATTGAAGAGGACCGGTCCTAATACTGAAACCTGCGGCACCCCACTAGTAACCCCCCTTTCTTCAGAGTAGACTCCATTTACTATTACCCTCTGAGTCCTGTTCTCCAGCCACTTCTTTACTCAGGCTATCATCTTGGGACCCACTCCCAGGCTGGCTAACTTGTATATTAATCTTTTGTGTGGGACTGAGTCAAATGCCTTGCTAAAGTCTAGGTAGGCCATGTCCACAGCCCCTCCCTGATCTACTACTTTGGTCACCCAGTCAAAGAAATCTATTGGATTTGTCTGGCATGACCTTCCCACTGTGAATCCATGCTGCCTTGGGTCCTGTGCCCCTCTGGCCTCTAAGTACTCGACAATTCTTTCCTTCAGAAGTGATTGCATCATTTTCCCTATCACTGAGGTTAAACTAACTGGTCTGTAGTTTCCCGCTTCTGCCCTGCTCCCACTTTTGTGAAGGAGAATCACATCGGCCCTCCTCCAGTCCTCAGGTACCACCCCATCCTCCCATGATTTGTTAAAGAGGGTAGTCAGTGGTGTCACTAGTTCTACCCTTAGTTCTTTTAGAATTCTGGGATGAATCCCATCAGGCCCCATGGCTTTGTCCACCTTCAGTTTTAAGAATTCTTTCAAGACCCTTTCTTCTGTAAATGGGCTGGTATCAACTTCTGTATCCAGAGTGTTTCTATTGTTTGTTTTAGGTACCCCTCTCGCTTGTAAATACTGAGCAAAAATATTTGTTTAGTATCTCTGCCTTTTCACAGTCACTCTCTGCCCACCCCTCCCTTTATTAAGCCTCACTATCCTCCCTTAGTCTTCCTTCGCCCCTGATGTACCTAAAAAGGTTTTATCCCTTCTTAACTGAGTTGGCTATCTTTTCCTCAGTTTGGGCCTTTGCTGTTCTGACTGCCTTCCCAGCTTCCTTTGCTTTAACTGATACACTTTCTGTCCTGTTCCTTCTGTGATTCCTGTACTTTCTGAATGCTTTCTTTCTCTTGAACCTTCACTGCCACCTCCTTTGAGAACCATAGTGGTTTCTTACATCGTTTTGTTTTGTTTATTTGCTTCACACAAAGGCTTGTTACCTCTGTGATGGCAGTTTTTATTATTCCCCATTGTTCTTCCACCCCTCCTTCCTGCCCATTTGCTAGTGCATTCCTTAGGCACTCACCCATTTTGGCAAAGTCAGCCCTCCTGAAGTCCAGTACTTTTGCCTTTGTACGGCTTGACTCTATTGCTGTGTTTATTGTGAACCATACTGTTCGGTGGTCGCTAGTTCCCAGATGGCTACCCACTTCTACATCTGTGATCCTCTCTCCATCTCCATTTGAGAGGACTAGGTCTAAGATTGCTCCCTCTCGAGTGGGATCCAATACTAGTTGTCTAAGGCATGCCCCCTGTAGGGCATCTAGAATAACCCCACTCTTAGAAGTGGCTGCTGCAACTGCACTCCAGTTAACATCTGGCATATTCAGATCACCCATCAGCAATATCTCCCCTTTATCTGCCATTCTAAGTATACTTTCTATCATTTCCTTGTCCATTTCCTCCCCCTGAGAGGGGGTCTGTATACAACCCCTGTGCAGATTGTGGTGTCATTGCCTGCCTCCAAATTGACCCACAGTGCTTCTTCTCCTCCCTGTTTACCCTTTTGTTCTGTTGCTTTGATTTCTTCTCTTATGTAGAGAGCTACTCCTCCTCCTCCTCTTTACCCTCCCTGTCCCTCCTGTAGATAGTGTATCCTGGTATGTTTACATCCCAGTCATGGTTCTGTGTGTACCATGTTTCTGTGGCTGCCACAATATCCAGATCTTCCTCCTCCATCAAGGCCACTAATTCAGGAAGCTTGTTACCCAGACTACGGACATTGGTACTCATTGCTCTCCATTTTTTGATGGCTTTACCTTCTGTAGCAGCATCCCCCACTGACCTTTCTACCTTGTTCTTTTTCTCATTTAGTACCCTGTTTTGTAGGGGGAGGCTGGGATTTTCCTGCTGCTTATCAGTGCCTCCCCCTTGACTAGTTTAAAGGCTTGCCAATGAAGCATTTAAACTGATTGCTCAAAAGACTTGTTCCCTTCCTGGACAGATGCAGACCATCCTGCCAGTATAGGCTGGTGTCCCTCCAGGTGGAACCCCAGTCCCCAATGAAGCCAAACCCTGTGCTCCACACCATTTTTTCAACCATTTGTTAAACTGCATGGTGCAAAGTACCCTCCCACCCATGCCACTGACAGGCAGCACCTCTGAGAAGGATACTATGTGTGCTACTTGTCTTAAGCCCCTCCCCCAACTCTACAAAAGTCTTTCTGCACTGCTCTAATCTCATGATGAGCCAAGTCATTTGTCCCTAGGTGGACAATGATGTCCAGCTCAGACCCCTGCAACTGTTCTCATGATCCTAAGGATGCGCTCCTGTCCCTCCAAGCCATGGCACCAGGCAGGCACCTTACTTCAGTTTTCCTGCTCCCCAGTTCTATCCCCTAATAATTGAGTCCCCCACCAGGAGCTGCTTTCTTTCCCTGTGGTGCCCTCTGCCTCCTTCCTGAGGGCCTCCCTTGTGACAGTTGTCTGCACCCTCCTTAGTCTCCTCTGTGGGTGCATCCATAGGGGAACTATGCTCCCCCAGAATGGTGTATGGATTGTGGAGTGGAACAACTGACTGGGTGTGCCTCTGTTCCACCACCCTTACCCTCCCTGAGCCCACTGTGGTCCAACTGCTGTGCTTTCTTCACAACCTCTGAGGTAGTGGTGGTGGCTCTGGTGCTCCCTGGATGGAGGAGGTTCCCTTGCCACTGTCCAGTGCGGCCTGAAGATGGGCAACTTCCTCCCTCAGGGCAGATAGTTGTCTGCAAACAGGGCAGCATCTCAGCCTCCAGAAAGACTCCTGGAAGACTGCTGCTCTACATCCATTACATTGTACTACTCCCCACATAACTGTCTACCTTGTTTATTTTTTTTTTTTGTGTGTGTGATTGGTGCGTTACATAGAAATATATGTATTTATATAATGTGTATGCTTATCTTGTCAGTGCAGTGTGCTAGACAGGATATGGCAGTGATATGTACCTTGCCCTCTTGAGGAAATAATGTCAGAACCCCAGGTATAAATGAACTATTTCCAGGGGTGGGTGGGGTGAGGGTGGGAAGGGTTGGGCCTAAACTGTGCCCTCACAAAACAATCAGCTAAACGCTCTGACCTACCGATGCGATGAGTGCCTTCCTGTCAGCAAGATGCCATACACAACAATTTGTAATACTGCTTCAAACCAGTTTGACAGAGAAAATACCCTGCTAATCAAACAGAGAAAAATCCAAACATTTAAGTCAGACACAAGTAAACCTCCCCAGCCTCAAAAGAGCCTGGTGACTTGTGCTCTGAAAACAGTCAGCCCCAAAACACGTCAGCTGTGCTGAAGGGCAGACACAGAAAACAGTATTCAGCCTATGTGGGTTTAAACTCTTCCTGCACTGAAAACCTTAACAACTGTAACAAAAGTAAAGCAAACTCCACCTCCCTCTGTTGATTGAAAGACTGCCTTTTCTGATAATTCTAAGTTCCTTATTTCACCCTTCAGTTAGAAGTATCCTCCACCTGAAGAATATTAACTTTCCTAAGGAATCTGCTTCAAACCAAAGACAATTGTTACAGACCTATTATAGTTAGCATGACACATACAAGAAGCATGAACAGTTTGCAAAAAAGAGTGTACAGTGCATTCAGGATGCATGCACACCCTTGGGACATCCAAAATCAGTGCATATATCCAAAATTGCCAACAAACGTAATTATTTTGTTTTCATTAATGCAGTCCTGTTGTGAATAAATCACAAAGATGCTGACATAAATGGTTATGAAAGCACATGTCTATTAAATATAGCATAGTTAAAAACTTTATAAATGGAAAAAGAATTAAAATAGCATTAAAACATTTAAAAGCAACCCAGCAGAATAAATAACAGCTTCAATAATCATATGCTGTTCATGTTGTGCAGGTAGTGTAACTTACAGTTCAGTGAGTACAGTCTCAAGGGTAGCATCTTACTCACGCTTGAAAAAGTACTAGATGAGGGACTGTTTGCAGTTTTCTGCAGTAAGTGCTGAAATACTGTATTTCACCATTTAGAAGCTGCAGTTTCTATTACATTTTTCAGTTACTGGCCATGACTTTTAAATGGCTAGTAAATGGGGATGGCTTTAATTGAAAATGAGCTGAATGCTGTCCTCCATAATGTGCCATTCTGTGCTCTCTCCCCAATTCCACAGTTCCCTGATTCTTTCACTATGCTCACTGTGCCTTTGCCATTGTGTATTCTCGGCTCTCTCACTCTCTCTTCCAAATTTCCCAGTTCCCTGATTCTTTGCTATGTTCATTTTGCCTTTGCAGTTTTGTGTTTTCAGCTCTCTCTGGCCCTCTCTTCCGAAATACAGACCACGATGTGGACGTTGACCAAACAAACCAATGGGGGGAGCAAGTTGGCCAAGTAAGAAAATCAGTTTTAAATAACCTTATATATGCTCGCTTACAGTACAGCAGGCAAACCAAACAAAAAATCAGACATTCTTGTCAGGTGGATAACTTTTCGAATGAGAAAGGTACTGTAAATTAATGAGCAGGGATGGGTAGTCATCACCATGTGGTCCACACCAACTAGGAAATGCCTGCCAGAGAATGCAGACTGTGGAGCAAGTCAGCTCCTTTATTGGACACTTACTGTGTCCTTTCCACCTTTTCCTGGTATAGCCTTCACATTTTCCCCAGTACAGACAGAAAGCAGGGAACAAATACTGGTATGTATACTATGATTGTGCTACCATTGTCCACATTCATGCCAGCTGGGAAATACAGACCAAAGAATGTCAATTTTACATTATTAAATTCCGACAGTCTCCTGCTACAAGATAGAAGATTGCCACATAATGTGAGTACAAATACCACTGAAAGGAGGCATAGTAGATTATCTGAGCATCAGGAAGGCTGATTATTTCACTGGTTCTAAGATGCCCCTTTAGAAGCTGTGGCTACAAACTGGAAATGACTTCTATTAATAATCTTTATTTCTGATGTGTTTTTTTTTCAGGGGTGACTTCTTAATAGGGGTGACTTTAAAATGGTGAAATACGCAATGGTCTTCAAAACTGCACAGCCAGGAAAAGTCGTTCTCTTGTAAGATCTTAATGCTGAAATTCCCATATCACAGCCCAAACTTGTTCTAAGGATGATGGGGCAGTGTCAGGCTCTTTATCATCATTATCATCTTCATCAGTGTCAGGCTGTCCATCACCCAGTGATCAGTAATCGCTGGAGTAGCAGGGTGTGAGGAGCAGGCAATTTGAAATACCCTTCATCCACTGCACGGATCACCGGGAGGCACTCACTGTGTTTTGGGACTCAGCCAGAGGGCTGAGTAGCAAGAGCTATTTCTGCAGCAACCAAGGCCACATTTGGAGCTCTGCCAATGAGGCAGACAAACACAGGGTAGGGGGTGGAGTTGGAGAGCTACCAGCTCCCATAAAGTTCTCTGCTGTCAAGAAGCCCTCCTGCTTGTGGCCCTCATGCGAAGACACACACAGAGGACAGTGACTTCTAGAGTCTGCCAACAGTCAGCCAAAGAGAGAGCCATTAGCAAGAACCCCTGCTCCTTGGATCCCAGGTATACCTGTATTGTTCTGGCTGATTCTGGGTGGTTTTGAGATAGTGAGTCTGGGGGCATGCTGCTCAACTGATTCTGGGTTCTGAGACTGGGGGTTTGGGGGCTTGCCAACTGGTTCTGGGTAATTTTAAGATTGTGTGTTTGGTGTAGGGATGGGTGAACCAGTTCATCCAAAATGCGAACTGACTTGAACATGCCGAAGTGTTCGTAAATGAACAGCTTCCGAACACTTTCGGCTATTCAGATCGGTTTGGACAACCATTGTATTGCTGGAAATGCAGCGCAAGAAGTGCCAAAGCAAGAGGAACCCACAGGAGAGACCAGAGATAAGACTCTGGTTCCTCATTGGATGGCTGAGCTGTCCATTTCTCTAAGGTGGCACCTGATTGGGTTGCTGCTCTAGCAACCCACGTGGTCAACCTTAGAGCTACACAGAGGAATCGGGACACAGAAGGAGCAGCAGCTTCTGTAGGCTGCTCCGTGCTGCGTCAGATTCTGAGTGCTTGACTTGTGCTGCTTGTATTTTTTTTTTTTTGCCCCTTGGGCAACAGAGGAAGAAGTAGAGTAAAAAAAAATGAAAGAATGTTTTTTTTTTATATATGTATAAAAAAGCATGAAACTAAAAGAAAACAAGTGAGAGGAAGCTTGGGGTGGGAAGTAAGGGACTGGGAGTCAGGGACTCAGGAGGGGACTGAGCAGAGGACTGGGTGTGGGAGTCAGGGATTGGGGTGGGAAGGGAAGGAGTTATTGTTGGAAGAGAAGATTTGGGAAGGGAAAGAGGAGCTGGGAAGAGACTGGGAGCAGCTTGCAGACAGAGTGCTGTAGACAATAAAGAAGAGAACAAGAGATTGAAGAGAGACTTCACTATTAAGTGCCAGAGCCAGACTGCCATTTATTTTGGGGGGGTAGCAGTCTAGCAAAGGGGGTGAAGTCTGTTGAGCTGTGCCAGTGTGCCACCCAATACCACACCACTCCCAGTTAGCCTTCTTGCTGTTTGCCCAATTGCCCCCTGACAACAAGTCATCTCTCTCAGTTCTCCTGCCTGTGCTCAGTTACTACAGTGGGGATTTCTTTTTTTTTTTTTATAGTATACAATCTGTGTGTGTGTGTGTGTGTGAGTGTGTGTGTGTGAAATAAAATCTGCCAGCCAGTCGTCAGTGCACCAGTGCCACTTCGTGCATACTGTGTGACACCACCCCCCCAAGAAGTCAGTCATCTGTCATATTTCTCCCTGTACTCGCTCATTTGGGTATAAGCTTTGGCTCAGTGAGCAGGAAATTCTGTCACATCACGTTGAATAAATAAAAAAATAAAATCCTTGAAGGGAAAGTACTGTGTCAGAGAGAGTTAGGTCAGGCAGGGTCCCTGATTCTCTATTGGTAGCAGCAGTGCCAATAGCATTGGTACGTAGCCTAGGTGGTGTGTGAAATAAATTTTGTGTGTGTGAAATAAAATCTTTCAACCAGTCACCAGTGCCACTTCTTGCATGCTGTCTATGTGACACCCCCCAGAAGCCAGTGATCTGTCATCTTCCTTCCTGTGCTCCCTCGGTGGGGTATAAGCTTTGGTGCAGGGGACAGGGCATTTCATCACGTCATATGAAATAAATAACAAAATAAAATCCTTGAAGGGAAAGTATTGTGTCAGAGAGGGTTAGACCAGGCAGGGTTCCTGATTCTCTGTTGGCAGCAGCAGTGGTTGCAGCACCAGCCAGTAGCCTAGGTGGTGTGTGAAATCTATTCTGTCTGTGTGAAATAAAATCTGCCAGCCAGTCATCAGCACCACTTCTTGCATACTGTCTGTGTGACCCCTCCTCAATAAGCCAGTTATCTGTCAACTTCCTCCCTGTGCTCTCTCGGTGGGGCATAAGCTTTGGCTCAGTGGATAGAGCATTCCATCCCATCACATGGAATAAATTTAAAAATATCCTTAAAGAGAGAAAGTAAGGTGTCAGAAAGGGTTAGGCCAGGCAGGGTCTCTGAATCTGTGTCAGTAGCAGTAGTGCATGTAGTATCGCCCTTAGCATAGGTGGTGTGCTAAATAATTTTGTGTTAGTGCGAAATATAAAATCTGCCATCCAGTCATCAGTGCACCAGTGCCACTTCTTGCATACTGTCGGGAATAAATAACAAAAATAATAACCACTTTTTGACCCTGAACAAGCAACAGACTGGCATTATGAGTACTCCAGAAAAATAGTAAAGCAAAAAGCCGGGGGCAAAGGATGTAATAAATGTAATAAAAGTTTATTCAAGAGCCCAGAAAGAAGTGGGCCAAAAAGTAAAGTATAACAACAAGCACCACATCTGTTGAAGGGGCTGAACTTGCTACTGCTATCAATGTGCAGGCTAATTCTCAAATTACTGAAAACCCAGCAAGGGTTGGTGGACTGTCTATGTCAGAAGGGTTCAGTAGTACAGCCAACAAAGTGTCAAAAGACAGTGGAAATATCAAGATGTCAGAGAAAAAAAGTGCAATCGCAAATGGTATTCCAATTGTACAGAAAGTTAAGGCACTTACAGGTACAGCTCGCAGAGGAGTTGTTCGATTTGCAACACATACATATCGAATAACTCAGTCTGTGACTACAAACGTTGGATCTACTGAGTCTGACAATGATGAAGGTGGCAACCATGGTCATGGTGAGACTGATTATGATGAGCTCGTGACTTTACCTTTAGCCATGTCTCATTCTGGTTCTGACAGTGACAATGTGGATACAAATAATGACAGTAGTAGAGTGTCAAAAGGGAAACAGAAAAAGTCAAAGGCACAAGCCACACAACATGAAACAAACTCTGACAGTAGTGATGATGATGATGATGATGATGATGATGATGAAGGCAATGGTGCTGCAGAGGATTCTATGATTGTCTCACTTGATGAACTTGAAGCCTCCACTGATATGTCTTCCCCATGTAAACTCAGCCAGTCATCCACTCAACTCCTAGTCATACTGAGGTTGTTACTAGACATAGACAGTCTACCTCTACTGTTTGGAATAATTTTTATGTAAACCCCAAGGATGCTTGGCAAGCCATATGTGTGCATTGCAACAGATGTGTTAGTAGGGGGAAAAAATAAAGAGCATCTTGGAACCACAACAATGATGCAACATCTTTCACGAATTCACCCTATCATTGTATATGGTTCAAATAAATAGTCTAACATTGGTGACTGGAAATCTAGCAGGGTTCTTGGTGAACAGGAACATTCTGCTGAAACAGCAAGAGACAAGCACCAGGCAAGATTCAAAAGTCCACTTTCGCCTGATGGTCACAATAATTATGTAAGGTCCTCTGTTTTATCAGGCATGGCATGTAGTAGTACAACCCCCCCCAACAAATATAACTTTACCCCCCCTGCCCCAGATAAGAGGCAGTTGAAGTTAAAAGAATTTTTGAAAGAAAGTTTAAATATTCCCAAAACCATTCCATAGCACTGGCAATAAATCATAAAATAGCAGAAATGATTATACTAGATTTACAGCCATACTCTGTTGTGGAAGATGTGAGTTTCAGAAGGCTTATGGAATACTTCAAGTCATGATATGTAAATAACTGCTGTTGCCAGGATGTATGACAGCTTAGTAGTTCAAGTAAGGCATGCTCTCTGAGAGGCTGAGGGCAAGGTACAGTAGTTCACTTCACTGCTGATATGTGGACCAGCAGCCAAACCATTGCCTATCTTTCTCTTACTGCACACTGGGTCAGTTTTGTGGACAACTCATCATCCTCCTCACATACTACTAGTCTGTCTGCTACCACTTCAACCATTATTACTACTACCACTATCTCTCAGAGCTAAAAAAAAAATCACCTTTCAGAAAATGGTAGTTCTCCATGTATGTCACTTTCAAGACACACACAGAGCACAGCACAGTCAGCAAGAACTGGAAAGACTGTTTACTGCTTGGGTCACTTCACAGGGTTTGAAAGTTGTTTTTGTTGCCAACAATGGCTCAAATATTAAAAAGGTACGTCACAATGGCAGCTACAGTGGCGTGAAAAAGTATTTGCCCCCTTCCTGATTTTCTCTATTATTGCATATTTGTCACACTGGATGTTTTCAGGTCTTTAGAGAAAATGTAATATTAGATAAAGGGAACCTGAGTGAACAAATAACACTTGTTTTTTTTTTTAATTTCACTTATTTAATGAAAAAAAGTTAACCAACACCAACTGGCACTGTGTGAAAAGTAATTGCCCCTTACACTTAATAACTGGTTATGCCACATTTAGCTGCAATGACTGCAACCAAACACTTCCTATAATTCAATATCAGTCTTTCACATCGCTGTGGAGGAATTTTAACCACTCTTCCTCGCAGAACTGCTTTAATTCAGTAACATTTGGTAGGTTTTCGAGCATGAACTGCTCTGTTCAGGTCCTGCCACAGCATCTCCATTGGGTTTAAGTCTGGACTTGACTAGGCCACCCAAAACTTTAATTTTACTTCTTTTAGCCATTCTGATGTGGACTTGCTTTTGTGTTTTGGATCATTGTCTTGCTACATGACCCAACTACACTTCAGCTTCAGCTGAGACGGAAGGATGACTGGACATTCTCCTTAAGAATTTTCTGGTACAGAGCAGAATTCATGGTTCCTTTAATTATGGCAAGTCATCCAGGTCCTTAGGCAGCAGCATCCCACACCATCACACTACCACCACCCTGTTTGACTGTTGGTATGGTGTTCTTACTGTGGAATGCTGTGTTTGCTTCACGCGAGACATTATGGGATCTATGTTGTCCAAAAAGTTCCACTTTGGACTCATCTGTCCATAGAACATTTTCCCAAAAGGCTTGTGGATCATCCAGGTGCTTCTTGGCAAATGAGAGACGAGCATTTATGTTCTTCTTGGTTAGCAGTGGTTTCCGCCTTGCTACTCTCACATGAAGCCCATTTTTGCCCAGTCTCTTTCTGATTGTGGAGTCATGAACACTGACCTTAGCTGGAGGCAAGAGTAGCCTGCAGTTCTTTGGATGTTGTTTTAGGATCCTTTGAGACTTCTTGGATGATTTTACACGCCCTTGGAGTAATTTTGGCAAGCCGCCCATTCCTGGGAAGGTTCACTACTGTTCCAAGTGTTCTCCATTTGGAGATTATGGCTCTCACTGTGGTTTGATGGAGTCCCAGAGCCTTAGAAATAGCTTTGTAACCTTTCCAGACTGATAGAGGGCAACAAATTTTTTCTGATCTTTTCAGGAACTTCCTTGATCATGGCATAATGTGCTTGTTGAATCTTGTGCTGGCAACGTGACTCTGATGGTAAGGGCCAAAATAAGTGAGGTTTATATTGAGCAGGGCTGGCTGTAACCAAGCCTGGCTGTGTTCAATCAGCTGACTCTAATTATCCCTTTAATTGGGTTGATTTAACTAGGGGCAATTACTTTTTCACACAGTGCCAGTTGGTGTTGGTTAACTTTTTTCATTAAATAAATGAAATAAGTAAAAAAAAAAAGTGTTATTTGTTCACTCAGGTTCCCTTTATCTAATATTATATTTTGTCTAAAGACCTGAAAACATCCAGTGTGACAAATATGCAATAATAGAGAAAATCAGGAAGGGGGCAAATACTTTTTCACGCCACTGTATGTACAGTATATATACATTGTTTTGCCCATTGCCTTAACCTAATCATTCAAAGCTTCCTGGATAATGACCAGCAAGTATCAACCACTGTGGATACAATGCGTAAAGTGTGTGGCCATTTCAACCATTCAGTAAAAGCCCATGACATCCTTGCTGATATTCAGAAGGACAAAGGTCTTCCTCATCTCCAACTTGTTTAGGCTGTAGCAACAAGGTGGAATTGAACTTACTTTATGATTGAATGCATCCTTGAACAAAAGGAAGCTATCATTGAGTATATCATGTACAATGATATTGGTGAGGGCATTGTACTCTATTCTACATAATGGTCTCTGCTGGAACAGTCGTGCCATATTCTGACACCATTCAGGAGTGCTACAAAAGAGGTCAGTGCAGAAAGGCATCCCTTAGCCAAGTTATTCCACTCATTCTACTTCTCAAGAAAGGTTGGAGAAAATGAGGAGCAACTTAGATATGAACCAATCTCTAGTCAATAACATGCTTACCAGACTTAGCAATGATGAGAAATTATCAACCATGCCATGGAGCAAGGAGTATCTCTTAGCAACATTGCTAGATCCATGTTCCTGGAACAGACACCTTCCTGATGTGGTTTATGATGATATGGAGAAGTTGAACTACAGGCAACTTTTGATTGATGCAATAGATGAGGTTTCATTAGGAGGATAGAACTACAATGACACAACCTCAGATTCAAAAGACTGCTTCAAAAAACAGTACAGAAACAGACAATGGGGAGGACGACATTTGGGGCCAGCTGCAGGACATTGAAATTCCACAAGGAGAAATTACATGCTTAGTAGTAAGCATGGTAGATGCATATCTGTCTGAGCCCAACATTAGTATTAAGGATGACACTTTATCTTACTGGCAAGAGAAAAAAATAATGCTGGCAAAAACTGGTGACCCTGGCTTGCAAGTATATTGGATGTCTACCCTCCAGTGTCTGTTCTGAGCATTTATTTAACTCTGCTGGGGATGCTGTGACTGAAAAATGAAGAAGATTGACACCAGACAATGTGGAGACACTAATGTTCTTGAAGTTTAACTTGCCAAACTTTGGCTACATACTGTATGTGACGCAGATCTTGAAGAAGATGACACAGACAGCAGCACCTGTGCTGCAGCTGTGGACTGACACAGCAGATTTCAATTTTGAGACTCACTGGACTGCTTAGAAGTAAAGATCTGGGACCTGCCTGCCTTTTGACCGCATCATCATCCTGGGTGTGGGTGGCAGGTGCAGCCAGAACATTACGTACTGGTAGCAACTGTGGCATACATGTCCCTGATCTCACACATAGTTGCTTTCTCTTTCTCACAAGATCATTTATTTTATTACCTAATGTACCTAAGAATAATTATTTCTTATATAACCATAGCTTTGTTTTTCCCTTGATAGTGGTAGCAGTAGCAGTGGTGAAGTGGTCCCTTTGGACTGTCTGGTGCTCTTGTTCTTTCACATTGCTTCGCACTGTGTTCCATACTGAGACACATTGCTATGCTAAAATAATTGATGGCATGAAAAAAAAAAAAACAATGACCCCTTCTACAAAAAATCAGACTCAAGAGACTGGTTTTGAAAAAATAGAGATTGGGGACTTGCCTGCCTTTTGACCACATCATGGTCATCCTGAGAGTGGGTGAGAGGTGCAGCCAGTACATCACGTTCATGTCATCATGTACTGGTAGCAACTGGGGCAGACAAGTCCCTGAGCTCACACACAGTTGCTTTCTCATTCTGACGAGATCATTTATTTTATTACCTAATGTACCTAAGAATAATTATTTCTTATATAACCATAGCTCTATTTTCCCTCCAATAGTAGTGGTAGAAGTAGCAGTGGTGAAGAGCTCACTTTGGACTGCCTGGTGCTCTTGTTCTTTCACATTAGTTTGCATTGCATCCCATACCGAGATCCACTGCTATGGTGAAATAATTGGTGACATACAAAAAACCCACTGACCCCTTCTACAATAAAGCATTTGTCAATGCTGAATGTTGCCTTGCTGGCATTGGCATTGGGAGTGTAGTAGTTAGAGAGATGCATAGTAGGAATGGCAGTGAAGTATGGAACTGACGCCAACCCCACTCCACCCTGTAGAGACTGACAAGCATTGAGGTGTGCCTTTGGGTCATCGGTCATAACGTTCATGTCATTTCACCTCACCCTACCCTGCAGATGCCGACAAGTGTTGCGTTGTGCCTTGGGGTCATCGGCCTTATGCTCACCCCTTTCCATAAGGAAATATGTTGAGATGGGTGCAGTATAGGAGAATGGGGTGAACTTTGGGGACAAAGAGTCCAAGGCACACCTTGATGCCTGTCACTGGCTGCAGGGTGGGGGTGGGGGTTGAATGGTATGAGCATTACAGATGACAATCCAAAGTCACACCGCTGATGCCTGTCAGTCTCTACAGGGTGGGACGTTATGGTTAGAAACCCTAATGCCCTGGGGGTTTGTTGGTATTTGCACTCCAAATTCTCAACATGGGCTTTTTGTGACCTCACCTCATGAAAGCATTTGGGACCTCCACTCATGAACAGTGGCACTGTGATCTTGTTAATCTGACCCGAACGTTGATTTCCCACAGCGACTACACCATTCTGCACCAGATATGCAAAAACACATTTCAGGCAGGATGTGAAAAATAACAGCTGTACCATTCTTTTTTTTTATTATTTAAAGTTTATTGATCCATTTTCCACCATAAAAGGCAGCATACTGTGAAAATGACAGAGACTCATCTATACATTGTAAAAAAGAAGCTGTCCACCACCCCAAACCTCCCCTTACTGCAGTAACCCATCCTGATACCCGTGGATGCCGGGTGCTTAACCTAAAGCCATGCAGGAATAATAACCCTAGAATAGGTTTAGCTAGAAACCAGAGAGATTAGTGAGTGAAGGGGATCCCAAATTCTAGTATACGCTGCCAGACTATTGTGAAGGCTAGCTATTGCTTTTTCTGTGCGCAAGTTAGATAATACTTCTCTTACCCATTCCTGGAGAGAAGGGGAGGACCTGTATTTCCAGTGACGAAGAATTATTTTCTTAGCCGAAAGGGCAACCATAGAAATATGGAATTTGCGTACCCTAACTCTAATAGAAGACAGGTCCCCTAATAAGCAAATCTCTGGAGTAAAATATTCATGGAGGCCGAACAGGGGTCTAAGGAGGTTTGGATTGAAACCCACAAAGGGGACATTTTCGGACAAGACCAAAGCATGTGAAAAAGTGTGCCCTCTTCCTGTAAGCATTTACTGCACTTGTTTGAGTCTAGGTAGCCCCACCTGTGGAGTTTGGCCGGGGTATAGTATAGGTTGTGCAATACGTGGTATTGCATAAGGCGTAGTCTATCTTGAGAAATGAATTTATGACATGACTTCCAGAGAGAGTGCCAATCCAACTGAAGGTGAGGGAAAAGATTACTCCAAAACCTTGATGGACCAAATGAACCCCCAAACTTTTTATGAAACAAAACCTGATATAGTTTAGAGATTGCACCAGGAGAGTCAGAAAGTGGGGATACCTCGGATATCAGAAAAGAGATATTCTGGGAAGGGGGAGCACTACCCAGGGTAATTACAAGTAAGTGTTTCAGTTGCAGAGCTTTAAAGTAGGAAGAAGCCAGGATGAGAAATTTCCTAACCATCTCTTCCACTGATAACCAATGCCCCCCACCATCAGTAAAGGCCAGGGGCTTCCCCTCTCCCAGTTGAGGCAACCAAAAATGGGAAATCTGAATCTTGTTAATAGTAAATGATGGAGAGTTCCAGATAGACTGGGCCAGGTCCAGATGGGGAGAATACTGTAAAAAGGAACACATCTGGGAGTAAACCGTTAGAGAGGTCCTTATCGTGGGACATTCTACAGTCACACTTACTTGGGATAACCTGAGGAAAAATAAGGCAAGAGGGTACAGTTTTTTTTCCTCGATTGCATCCTATTCAATTTTGAACCAAGTAGGTTGCGCTTCTTCTGGGCCGGGAGATACCCATCTCGAGCATTTTGCAAGGTGACTAGCCCAGTGATATATAGACAGATGGGGAATTCGCAACCCTCCCACCAATTTTGGGGCTGCGAGCTTATGATAAGCCAAACGGGGATACCTATCAGCCCAGATGAATCTAGTGAAGACACCATGTGCCTTTTTAAACCAGAGTAAAGGAATAAAGGTATTGAGAAGGGACAATGGGTAGAAAATTCTAGGAAATATATTCATCTTAATTATGTTGATCCAGCCCCATAGAGAAATGGGAAGTTTAGACCACCTCTCAAGGTCATGTGTAATCACCTGCAATAGGGAATCCAGATTCTCCTTAAACCATACTGGGGGGGTTACAGGAAAGCTTGATACCCAGATATTTGAATGACCTAGGGGTCCAACATAAACCAAGAGGGCTGATATCACTTTTGAAAACTTTGTGATTTAATGGAAAAAAATAGGGACTTAATGTCATTCAATTTGTAATTGGACAAACTACTAAACCCTGCTACTTCCCTTAACAAGGCCAGGATGGAGGATACTGGATGGGACAGATGTATTAACAAATCATCTGCATATGCAGTGACTTTAATTTCGTGCCGCCCAATTCTCATCCCTTGTATGGAATCATTATTGAGAATATTTTGAATAAGAGGTTCCAGATATAAGTTAAATAATAGAGGAGAAAGGGGGCACCCCTGCCTCGTACCTGAGTGGAGCGAGAAGGGATGGGAAAAGGCCCCATTCATGGAAATTCTTGCCGTGGGATTTTTATAAAGGGTGGCGATCCAGGAGATAAACAGAGAGGGAAAGTGGAAGGCCTCCAGAGTGCAGAACAAGAAATTCCAGTTCACAGGGTCGAATGCCTTCTCATCATCCAGGGAAACCAGGCCTGCATGGAACTCCGCATCCCTGGTAGCCGAGAAGACATGCGACAAGGTGCGTAAGTGAGCAGAGGATGAGCACCCTTTCATAAATCCAACCTGATTTGTACCTATTAACCCAGGAAGAACCACTGCCAGCCTATTAGCCAGAATTTTAGAGAGGATTTTAATATCCTGATTTAAAAGCGAGATAGGTCTGTAACTTTGAACCATTTCGAGATCTTTGTCAGGTTTAGGAAGCAGGATGATCAGGGCCTCATAGAGATGCAGATCTGTCTCCATCCCAGATAAGATTTGCCAAAATAAATGACCAAGTATTGGCAAGAGGAGGTCTCGAAAGACCTTATAAAATAAAGAGGAAAATCCATCTGGACCAGGGACCTTGTCAGCTGGCAGTTCACTAATAGCCTTAGCAATTTCCTCCTGGGAAATAGAGGCAACCAGAGCGTCTCTATCCCAACTAGTGAGAGGGGGCAAATGGGAATCCCTTAAATAACCCTCTATGCCTTCAGGACAAGGAGGGTGCTCCATGTCGCTATACAAATTTGTGTAATAAGTAGCAAATTCTTGAGCTATCTCAATGAGAGACACCCTAAGAGATCCATCTGCCATTGACCTGATAGGAGAGCTGTACCATTCTTAAGGAGGTGTGAAGAAATAGCAATGTTGAAAATCTGGAATGAAAATATTAAAAATTCTCGAAGTTACTAGCTTGCGTGGAAACTGCACAACATACGCTAGTAACAGTCATTTTGTGGAATTTGTTCACCAAATTTTCAACGTAGGCATTTTGAGACATCTGTTCATGAGCAGTGTCACTGGAATTTTCTTAATCTGTCCTAAACGTTGTTTTCCCACAGTGACCACACCGTTCTGCGCCAGTTGTGTGAAAACACATTTTGGGTAAGATGTGAAAAATGACAGCTGTACTGATCATAAGGAGGTGTGAAAAAATGGCAATGTTGAAAATCTGGAGTGAAAATATTAAAAATTCTCGAAGTTACGAGCATGTGTAGAAACTGCACAATGCACACTCGTAACAGTAATTTTTGGGAATTTTTTCACCAAACTTACAACATAGGCATTTTGGGAGCCCACCTCATGAACAGTGGCACTGTTGTTTCGTTAATCGGTCCCGAAAGGTGATTCCGTTCAGTGATCGTGAAATCACCTTTCGGGACCGAATAATGAAATGACAGCGACTGAGTTCATGAGGCGGGGTCCCAAGAACCCCCATGTTGAAAATTTGGAGCCAAAAGTCACAAAAATGGCTGAGATACCCACCTAAGTTGAAACCCCTCCATTGATGCCATTATATAGCTTACCGTGATTTTTTTCAGTTCGCAGTCGGCTTTGAAGAGTGCCGACGTGTTCCCGCTCCACTGAAGATCATTGCATCGGGCTCTGGTGGGAAGTATGGGGTGAGGTGGGTTCAGGGAGGTGGGGTGCACAGTGGGCAGGTGCAGGTTGGGGGAGAGGGGAGTCCCAGTGTGCCACCTCTGTTTTTTGGGGATTGGGTACTGAAGTCAACAGGGATTCAGCACCCCATTGGCAAATAAACTGTCTCATTGTTTGGGGGGCATGATGCCGAGGGGGACTGGGTACCCCCTTTGGCAGACAAATAAACCTTGGAGGACATTATGCTGATAGGGATTGGGCATCCCCGTCGGCAAATGAACTGGGGAAGGGGCATGCCGACGGGAGGGACTGGGCACCCTCGACATTGGCTTTCCAGGGATTGTGAAAGGTGGCTGGTGGGAGCCACTGCCATGTTTATTTAAATGTTTCAGCAGGCAAAGCACACTCTGCAATGACAGGGCGCTCCCTCATTGCAGCAGCGAAATTCCTTCCAGTTGGTGGCACGCTTCTCAACTGCTGTCAGACAGCGTGCTCTTTCACTGATGCCACAGAGACCAGTCCAAGAAAGCAGTGGCGCCAGTGGCCACAACACTGCTGCACTTCTACAAGTTACTATTATTCCAGCAATCTGTAGCAAAATATTTGCTTTATAGCATGGGCCAACATAAAAGTCAGACTCAGGAGACTGGCTAGAAAAATAGAGATCTGGGACTTATCTGCCTTTCCACCACATCATAGTCATCCTGGGGCTGGTGGAGGTGCAGCCAGTACATCCCATTCACGTCATCATGAACTGGTAGCAACTGTGGCAGACAAGTCCCTGTTCTTACACACACAGTCGCTTTGTCATTCTAAGGAGATCATTTACCTAAATGTGCACAATTAAAAACCACATTGATAAATACTGCTAGCTCTGTTTTTTTCCTCTGGTAGTAGTGGTAGTATTACGACAAAGTACTATTATTTAAATACACTATTATCCCCTTCTAAAAAATATGACTCAGGAGGAGGCCATTTATTTACAAACTAGAGATCTGGTCTGGGAATTTCTTGTCATCACAGTCATGTTCTCATTCTTTTCTAAGCAGTCTTTTTTGGTAAATGTGCCTTTAACCATATTGATTTCAGTGCTGGTAGACTACTTCTGGTTTTCTCCTGGTTGTAGTAGGTGGGGGTAGTAGCAGACTGCAGTCTTGAAGTGGTAGCTGGCTGGCTCTCTCTGACTGGCTGCCCTCTGCTCTGGCCTGGTGTTATTTTTGTGTTCCTGGCTTCTTCATCACTTAAAGGGACAAATTCCTGTACAGTGGAAGACATAGTTTGAAAGTCCATGAAAAGTTCTTTTGATTGAGGTATTGGGCATTCCTGTAGCTGGAAGCAGTCCGGAGATATAGATAACTGAGTCTGTGCAATATAAATACTACATTAGAGTCATTCTTAGAATCTTGTGATATCAGTGATCAAGCAGTGCCTAACTCAATGCAGCAGGGGGAGGACCTAGATATGGTAATGCTAGGAACAAGTGGCAAGATGGTGGAAAAGTGGGAGGTGTTATTGGTGGGGGACTTCAATATGCTGGATGTAGATTGGAGCCTCCCTGCTTCAGTTTTGGCTACAAGCAGGGACATCCTAGACTTCCTGCAGAGGGCATTCCTCACACAGCTAGTTAGTGAACTCACTCTGATGGAGCAATGCTGGGCCTGGTGTTTACTGACAGGGACAGTGTTGCAGACTTCAAAGGTGGGAAGCCATCTGGGACCAGTCATCCTTTTCAGTGTGGTTCAACCTAAGAACAGCTATAGAATTCAACCACACAATGGCGAGGGTCCTGGACTTCAGAAGGGCTGATTTTACTAAGATGGGGGAATGCCTCAGGAATGACCTGGCAAGGAAAGATGACCTGAAGGGGAAGGGGGAGGAAAAGTGGGCCAAACTAAAAGAAGGCATACTAAAGGCAACAAACCTCCATGTTAAGCAGGTAAGCAAACGTAAAAGGGAGATGAGATTGTAATGGTTCTCAAAAGAGGTAGAAGAAAAAGTAAAGCCTAAAAGAGTGGCATTAATCAGGTATAAGGAGACCCAGAGAGAGGAGGATATGGAAGTTTATCAGGGAAAACAGAGGGAGGTGGGCAAAGCAGTAAGGAGCTCAAAGGCACAAACTGAGGAAAGAATAGCTCAGGGAGTATCAAAAAGGGACAAAACATTTTTAGGTATGTTAGCGAAATAAGGAAGACAAAGGGAGAGTTTGTAAGGTTAAAGAGCGAGGGGGCTGTATGTAAGGGGATCGAGAAAAAGCAAACATCTTGAACAAATACTTCTGTTCAGTGTTCAAAGAAGAAGAGGAAGGGAGAGATCATGAAAAGGCACTAGGAGTTTTGATGGGAGGGAAATGGACATTAGTCCATTTTCTGTGGAGAAAGTCCAGAAAGCACTTGCCAACCTGAAGGCAGACAAAGTTATGGAGGCAGACGGGGTGCATTCAAGGGTGCTGAGGGAGCTCAGAGAGGCACTGGATGCACTTTTCCTTTTCACTTTATCTTTTCATTGGAATTCAAGTATGTAGGAAAGCACACATCTAATACAATAGAAGACTACTCTCCATGTAAGGTATAAAATATCACTTAACAAAACACAGTATTTAGGGTAAACATATTGGAGAAGCCTTATATACATGTATTGATAATAAAACACAAACCTAGACAGGATGTACATGGAGAGCAGAAGGGTTACAATCAATAGGGTATTATAGGATCAGAAATAGCAACCATGTACGAAATACATGCTAGGGCAGGCTATGGCAAGGCATTCAGTAAATGGCAAAAAGTGATAAATGTGGTAATATGAACAATGTTCAGTAATGGAGAGGTGAAAATAAGAGAAAAGTGTGCAAGGAAAGAAAGAAGAGAGAAAAAAGCAAGGAGGAAGGGAAGGAGAGAGGGAGAAAACAGGGAAGAAGGGGAAAAAAGAGGAGAAATCTGTGCACAAAAGTTTTGAGAAAACCAAATAAGAAGGAAGGCTAAATATCCCTAAGAATTAGGGTCTAGAAGAACTAGGTTCGATGTACTCGAAGTAATCCTACCAACATCTGTCATATACAGTGAGTCGGTTATGAATAACATGAGATAATCAGTCTAGGGAGGCATACTGAGAGAGGCTTTGAAGAACATCTGAAAGAGAAGGCACCAGAGTTGATTTCCATTTCATAAGAATCAGACGTTTGACCAGAAGAGAAAGTATGCTTAGCCATCTAAAATGTGCATGTGAGAGGAGAGAGCTATTGGGGATAAGGATGCCTAGAAGGAATAGCTTGGGGTCAAAAGGTAGTTTTTGTCCTGCTACTCTGGAGGCAAGTAAACAGACTTTATGCCAGAGCTTATTAATGGGAGCATAAGACCACAAGATATGAAGTAGATCCTCATTGGCTAAATTGCAGCGCCAGCAATTATTATTATTTAATAGGCCCATTGTTGATGCACAGAGTGGGTTCTATACCAAAGATGTAGGATTTTAGTTTGTATTAAAGAACTACGGGCATCTTTAAAGGTATTATGTGTAATACACAAACAATTACTCCATTGTATGTCTGAAATATTGTAGTTAAGCAGAGTACTCCATTTATTTTTGGCATGTATAGACAGATCAGGTAGATTATCAATAATGTCTTTGTAAATGGAGCTATTTAATTTTACTGATAAATTAGTACAGTGCAAGATGTATGGGTTTGGAAGAGTATGCCTATACATTAAATTAGAGAGAGAGTTATAAGCTGCCAGAATTTGTAAAAATTTCCAGAAATCCTGTTTATGAAGTTTCCATGTGACCTGCAAGTCTGAGAATGATCTAAGAGTGAGTGAGTGAATTGTGGTCCAAGATATCTCCGAGAAAGAAAATGCCTTTGTTCCTCCATGTACGACAGAAAATTGGGTGATCTTCTAGAGTGAACAGTGGATTGCCCCATAAGAGGACATAAAACCAGGGTGTTGGATTGTATTTCAGGAATTTGTGGGTTAGTTTCCAATAAAGAACAAAGGATGACATAGTTGGGTGAGATTTTAGTTTAGAGGAAATGGGATTAAAAATGAAAGAAGTGGGAACTCCTCCCAGGTACAATGTGGATTCCATTGTAACCCATAGTGGTGAGTGAGGGGAGAGTTTCTGAAACCATTTAATGGCTTGGGCCATTTGGAAATCCCAGAGGTAGCCTTTGAACCAGGGGAGTCCGAATCCCCCTTTTTTCCAATGTGATCAAAGTTTGCTGTGGTTAATTCTCAGTGGTTTCCCATCCCAGATAAAGTTACCTATTAATTTATCAATTTTAGCAAAAAAGGAGGATGGTAAGACTAAAGGAATATTGGCAAAGAGGTAAAGAATCTTGGGAGAAATGAACATCTTAATGGCTGCAATTTTCCCAGTGAAAGAGAGATTAAGAAGCTTCCATCTGTCCAGAATTGTTTTGATGTTATCAAATAAGGGGTTAAAGTTAATGTCCCATATCTTCCCTAAGTTACTAGTAATTTTGATTCCTAGACATGTTATACCCTGTGGTGACCAGTGGAATCCAAGAGGTATGTTTATAAAGGCTTTACAGTAGTCGTTAAGGGGCATCGTTTGTGATTTGCCATAATTCAAAGCAAGACCAGAAATTTTAGTAAAATTATTAAGCAGATCAACCAACAGGGGCCTAGCCTCATTCAGGTTTTCGAGTAAGAGTAAGAGGTCATCCGCGTAGGAGAGAGAAACATATCTTGAATTGCTCACAGGTATGCCCATAATGCCAGAAGACTGATGTAAACAAGCAGTCAGGGGTTCCATGGCTAAAATAAACAGGGAAGGTGACGGGGACAGCCTTGTCTAGTTCCCCTTGCTAGATGAAAGTAAGAGAAAAGGATGGAATTAGTAAGTACTTTAGCAACAGGGGAGTTATATAATAGCTTGATCCAGGAGTAAAAGGTATGAGAAAGACTGAAATAAGATAAAACTTGATGAAGGTAGTCCCAGTTTAAGGAATCAAAGGCCTTCTCGAAATCAATAGCTATGGTTGCAGCTGGTGTCTTGAGGGATTTGGCTTTGTGAATTACATTAAATAAGGAATGTAGGTGATCAGAACTAGATCTATGTTTAATAAAACCAGCTTGTGAACAATGAGTTAGCTTGGGAATCAAGGATTCAAGTTGTGAAGTTAGTAGTTTAGCAAATATCTCCCCATCCGTGTTTAATAAAGAGATGGGCCTGTAACTTGCGGGGTGAGTAGGGTCTTTTTCTTTCTTAGGGATCAGGGTTATGATTGCTTTGGTGCAAGATGGGGGAAGCTTGCCAGTATTGGAAGCTTCTTGATAAACATTAAGAAGAAAGGGGCATAAGGTGTCGGAAAACATTTTATAGAAATCGACAGGGAATCCGTCACCCCCAGGGAATTTGCCGGATTTCAAGGAAGACAAAAGCTTTCTGTATTTCCTGAAGCGAGAATGGTTCATCTAAAGAATTTGTTTCAAGAGTAGAAAGATGAGGAAGATGTAACCATATAAGAAACTGTTGAATTTGTAAAGTAGATGGAGTATTTGTGTTAGAGTATAGTTTTTGATAAAAGGTTTACATGATATGATTCATAGAGGGGTTGTCAGACTGAATCGTACCCTGTTCATCTTTTAGGCTTAGGATGTGTCATTCCATTTGTTGTGCTTTGAACTGGTAAGAGAGGAGTTTCCCATTTTTATCGCCGTGTTCCCAAAACTTGTATTTAAGTTTAAACAAGGCCAGTTCGGTTTCACGAGAAATTAATACATTAATTTTAACTCTAAGTTGAAGAATTTCAAGATGAAGTTAAGAATCAGGACAGTGTTTATTAGAAGAAAAGTATAAATTTTCTTTAGCCTTAAGAGATTTTCCCAAGTCAGCCAGCTATTGTTCCCTTACTCTTTTCCCATGTGCAGCATAACTGATAATTTTCCCTCGAATCGTAGCTTTAAGAGTTTCCCATACAGAGGACATAGACGATTTGGTTGGGGTATTGTGAAAGAGAAGTCCTGAATTTGTGCTTTGATCATGAGTAAGAAATTCGGATCCTTGAGAAGGAGAGGGTCCAGCCGCCAGTAAGAAAATTTAGGTGCAAATGGGCCCCACAAAAGTTGCAATTTGACAGGGGAATGGTCCAAGATTATGATGGGAGAGATAGATGAATCAATAGTTTTTTCCTTTATAACAGGAGAGGCTAACCTGTAGTCAATTCTACTGTATGTCTTATGTAGAGAGGAGTAAAATGTAAATTCTCGATCACGGGGGTGAAGGAGGCGCCATACATCAGCTAATCCAACATCTTCCATTAGTAATGAGAGGGCTTTAATATTTCTAGGGTGGGCCTCTGTAGTGGGGCTACTTCTGCCAATGCTGGCTTCTAAAGCTAAGTTAAGATCCCCTCCAAGAATAACTGGTGTATTATCAATGTTAAAGGATAGAATCTGTTGAGCTAAATTATGAAAAAACTCCAAGGAATTGGAGTTGGGTGCATAGACATTAACAAGCAGAAGAGGACCAGAGTTGGTATTTAGTTTGACCATCACCCATCTGCCATCCGTATCGGAAATGGAGTTTACAAGGGTCCATTTGAGACTCTTATGAATAAGAATAGCAACTCCTCTTGTTTTTGAGGTATAGGATGATTCGTAGATCTGACCAACCCAATCTTTTTTAAGTCTATGAACATCCTCTGCTAATAATTTTGTTTCTTGAAGGAAAGCAACTTATGTTTTATGTTTTTTGAGATGTGACAGAATTTGCTTCCGCTTACAAGGAGAATTAAGTCCCTTCACATTCCATGTATATAAAAGTATGTCACTCATATTCTTAGTGATAAAGAAAGGGAATAATCGCTGGAGTGTGAATGGACAAATAAATGAGACAGAGGATGATTAGAATACAATATAGAGAGCTGACATATGCAGAGAGTGGCAGGAACATTCAAGCCACAAAAAGTGAGATGTATGATACATGAGTAGCACAGATATCATATTAAAGTTAGATTAGAGATGGAGAAGGAGAAAAGTCATTAACAACAACAATACTAGTAAGCTAAATAACAAACAAAATGTTTTATGGGTGTGAGGAGATATGAGTCAGCTAACTGACTAAGATACCCTCTCATCACACTCTGGGGCATTGATGTAGGGAGGAGACTAGGGAGGACCGGTTATAAATATCGGCCCAAACCTAAGTCTGATCCCAGTAATATAATAAAGTAAGTATTCCTGATAAGCTAAACTGAAAGGGAATAATACCAAGAAAGGCAGGGGACTGTAATAACCTCAGCTTAATTCTAAACTAACAGGTCAAGGTATAAGGATAAAGCTAAATACCAGACCTTATTTATAAACATTAGTAATAATAGTACAAGATATACCAACTCGAAATAACAGTAAATTAAAGAACCATATATGAGATGCCAGTACAGCCTAGACATAGAGCAAGGAATTCAGGGAGCCAGGTGGAATGCAAATAAACAAATGACATCCGTGAAAGTCTCCTGGACTGGATTTCTACAAAGCATCATCTCCAGGTATCTGTATTTTTCATTTTAAAATCAACTTTGTTGGAAAGTATCCTAAGCAAGACAGAAGTGAAGCAACGAAGTCTGACAAACTCAATGACTCTGGGTCCTGCTTGAATCCACATTTTCGTCTGACCTGCCCCATGATCTGTATTTGGGCTTTTCAAGACTTCTTTGAATGACAAAGATGCATACAGACAACAGGATTTCACATCCTGCATATGCGCAGGCAGAGTTCATCCCTTTCAGGAATTCTAACACATTCTGTGACTGT
Source organism: Neoceratodus forsteri (assembly GCA_016271365.2). Taxonomy (NCBI): domain Eukaryota; kingdom Metazoa; phylum Chordata; order Ceratodontiformes; family Ceratodontidae; genus Neoceratodus; species Neoceratodus forsteri. The sequence continues at coordinate 1,103,168,770 of CM057454.1, read as the reverse complement.
GGACCCCAGCTGTTGATCATTTCTTTTAGCTTTTGACTGTTAAGTCACCAGGTATCAACATTTTCAATTGAAATCAACTCTTAATGTACTTGTCTCTAAGGGCTATCTATCTAACAACCATTTTGAAGAACAAATGAAACTTCTGGCCTGTTCTCAAAACCACTGCTACTGTGCCCTTACAGTTCCTTGCTAATATGGGGGGAAAGGATTGCTTGGGGCTGGAGAGAGCAGCATCAGAAGGAGCTGCTGCAGCGTGGGCTGGATTTTTTGGAACCGTCCACTAAATGCCATCGCCTTTTTTTCCACATAGAGCATCAGCTGAATTTCGGCACCAAACTGCCATTTGAAAAGGCAGCTGCACCAATTGACTCCTGCACAAGGTGATGCCTGGGGCAAGGCTAGCGAAAAGGCTAGCCAGATCTTTGCAACACAGTATTCTCTGACTGTTTTGCACAGGGGAGAGCGGGAAGTGCTGGCTGCAGAGGCCCCTGCATTTCAGGACAAGGAGGGAGCACCTCGGGGTTGAGGTGCCAGTAAACCGGGCAGTCCTCCCCCGACAAACACTGTTTGGCACTTTGCTAGTGCCTTTGGGTGGAAAGGATTGTTTGGGGCTGGAGAGAGCAGCATCAGAAGGAGCTGCTGCAGCATGGGGTTTTCGGCCCACCCACCCAGTTCTCTTCTCCCATTAAATGCCCAGTAGCCATGCCCCTGAATAGACCAGCACCAATCGGCGCTGGCCATAGGCAGGATCTTGGGCACCATAACATCTCTAATTTAACCTAAAATGGATATACTATCCAGTGCTGCAATTATAGCAAACACTAAGTAATCTGATTGGACAAACAATATCTGCATAATTTGTTCCATCAATTCCTACAGTACCCTGTGTTACAACCATTAACTAGTAGCAGAGAATACACAATATTTAAAGCAGTTTGTTTGGTGTAAGATATATCTTTGTTTTAAAAGGGCTGTACAGTTTGCTGAGGGGCTGGCAAACGTTCACCTATATCTAGTGGGGCGTCGAGGGTCCACTGGCTTATATTTTTGACTACTCTAACACCATTAGTATCCCTGTGAACTGAACTGCACTGGCTTATATTTTTGACTACTCTAACAGCATTAGTATCCCTGTGAACTGTACTGTTTTATAATCCCAAATCTGTTACTGGTGACCTGCCTACCAACATAGCACGGGTGCTCACCAACTTAGGGGCTTAGTTTGGTACTCTTGGAGGTATGAGCTCTGAACTGTTGTGGTGAGAATAGATAGGTGGTAATAATAGGTAGGTACTGCCAAAAAATAGGGTGGTATCAGGTGTCTGTAGTGGTGGGATCACCACTGGCCACGGAGTTGGGGCCAGTGACCAGCACTGATTTCTGGACCATTCCCCTCGGTCAGTCTATCCCTGGTATGAACATGGGGAACCCTCAGTACCTATTTAAGTGAATACTGCTGCATCCGCTCATGTGCACACTAGCCTGTGGTATCCTCACTGTCCTTGGCATCCACTGGTATATTGGTGCAGATGTCCCTAGAGCGGGTGAACCATGGGGCACTTGCTCCCCACTGGAGGAAACTGATTTCATGTTTTTCAACCTATTAGCGGAAGGCAAATCCCCTCCCTTGGTTCTCTGCAGTCTTGACCTGAGGTGCTTTTGGTGCCATGCACATCTGGTCAGAAGATATGGCCACAGGGTGCATGCCAGGGATGGCACCCCTTCCCTAAAACATCTCCTATGGCTACTCCTGGTGACCCTAGCACTATCAGGTGATATCACGCTAAACCCTGGCCCGCCTTGCCAAACGGCCCCTGCTGCTCTAGGTGGGATGGCGGTCAAAGGGCTGAAAATAGCCCATCTCAGTATTCGTAGCATCCTGCCCAACCTGGCAGAACTACTGGCTTGAGTCACCCACCACACCCTGACATCCTGGGAATAACAGAAACCTGGCTTAAACCCACCATACCAAACTCCGCATGTGCCCTCCCGGGCTATGACCTCCTCAGGCTTGATCGCCCAGGAAAAAAGTTGGGGGGTGGCATCTTGGTCTATTATAAAAGCTATCTTAACTTGTCGGTGCTACCCTGTCCATAACCTGTGCAGTCCCCTTGTGAGTTCCTGCACACGGTGCTGTTGCTCGGGATGACTAAAAAGATACATGTTGTATTCACCTACAATCCCCCAAGGGGTGGCCTGGAAGGGCTGTCCATCCTCCTGGATACTGTAGGTGCTGTGATCTGACATAATGAACTTATTATTCTAGGTGATCTCAACCTAAACTGGCTTGGTTGCAACTCCAAAGCATATGAACCACTCCTTGATGGTCTCTTCCTGTCGCAACTGATTAAGGAGCCTACTAGATGCCCACCCAATGGTGGAGGGAGCTCTCTCCTGGACTGGGTCATGACAAATCGACCAGAGAGGATCAGCTCATCGGGCATCCTCTCTGACCACATCTTGGACCACTCCCCCGTGACTGGGATGTGGACGATTCCGTCTCTGAAAATCCCACATAAAATTATCCAGGTCCGAGACTACTCAAGGTTTGATCTTGGCTCCTACCATGCTGATCTCCAGCACGCTGACTGGTCAGCAGTATGGAATGCACAGGACTCCTCATCAGCAGCCAGTCACTTCCTCACTGCATTCAGGGTGCTGCAGGATAAACATGCCACCCTCATCAGACGGAGGGTCAGGGGCTCAGCGACAAAGTGGCTGCAGGGCAGTCTGCTAACCATTATGAAGTACACAGATAAGTGCTGGGCAAAATTCAAGGCCACGGCAGAACAGGCTGTATTTCTGCAGTACAGGATGCTCAGAAATCAGTGGAAGAAGGCTATTAGGGTGGTCAAAGGTGAATTTTGCAAATCTGTGCTGCTGCGCACAGCTAGGGACCCCAGGAGGTTCTGGAGAAACATGAAGAATATAGTCAGTGGGACCCCAAGCAGTGAGACCTCAGATATGATCATCGATGGTGCCAGTTGCAACAACTCCCTGACCATCGCAGATGCATTCAACCAATACTTCTCAGACCTAACTACCTTTACCTCATTACTCCCCCATGGGGGAGGGGAGAAGGGTGAAAAATGGGCCGCACCATCCTCATCTTACCTGACCCTTCTTTTTAAGGTGGTGGCGGTGCAAGAGGTGCAGAGACTGCTCTCGGGTCTCTCCCACTTCTCAAGTGCTGGACATGATGGATTGGAGCTGAAACTTCTGAGTCTTGGCACCAGTGAGATTGCCCCCATGGTAACCCATATCTTCAATCTGTCCCTGTCATCAGGTGTCATTTCAGAAGTATGGAAAGTAGCCAGGGTGGTCCCAATACTTAAACAAGGAAACCCCAAACTCATAGAAAACTACTGTCCAATATCCATACTGTCAGCAGTCAGCAAACTTCTCGAGAAGGTCGTGGCAGGGCAATTCTTGGAGTACTTGCAGTCTCATGACCTGTTGTCCCCTGAGTAGCATGGCTTTAGGAAAGGGCACAGCGCAACTTCTGCCCTTTTCACGGTCTCATCTTGTATCAGAGCGGCAATGGACCAAGGCAAACTTTCTGGAGCCATCTTTATAGATCTCTCTAAGGCCTTTGATCTTGTTGATCACACCATGCTCTCCACCCATCTCAGCTCCTATGGTCTATCACCTGAGGTGCTCAACTGGTTTTCCAACTATCTAAGCAGCAGACAGCAACTTGTTAAGTATGGGAAGGAGTTCTCGGACACTATCCCTGTTACCATGGGTGTCCCACAAGGCTCCGTCTTGGGGCCCCTGCTTTTCTCCATATTCATGAACAAACTCCCAGCTGCTGCTATCCACTGCAAGCCTATCCTTTATGCAGATGACCTGGTCATCCTGACTCACTCCCCTGAGATAGGGGTCATAAATCACCACCTGAGTGAGGACTTGAGGAACATCCAATCCTGGATATTGTCACGTAAGTTGGTTCTAAATCTCAGGAAAACCCAGGCCATGCTCTTTGGGTCTCAGGCTAAGATTAAGGCCGCCCCTACTCCACTATGTGTTTCTGGTGTCAACAGGGTCAAGATCCCAGTTACTGACAACTTTAAATACCTTGGGGTGATGCTGGACCCGCAGCTTGACCTTGACCGCCACATTCAGAATACTTGCAAGATTGTAAACTGCAAATAGGGTCTGGCATACAGAGCAAAAAGTAATCTTACTCTGGCAGCTCGGATTGCACTTGCCAGAGGGCTGCTCCTACCCTCGCTCTGCTATGGGTTCCTCTTGTTTGCCCACTCATCCAAAGTCCACCTCACTAGGTGGTCTACTACCTACAATAATGTCTGCCGCTTCGCACTGGCTGCCCCCCGTCTCACTCATCATTGCGACCTCTATAGCAGGCTAAATTGGCTTTCACCCGCTAACCACATAGACTTCATCTTAGGGTGCTTCACCGGAAAGGTTCTTGGCACTGGCACCCCTTCAGGGCTTGCAAAATTTCTTGTCCCGTCCATCTCCTCCTCCTCCCTCAGGTCCCAGGGACAGGCCCTCCTCAAGACACCGGCTACATGGACTGAAATGGGTGGGCGGGACTTTGCTGCATTCGCTCCCAGACTGTGGAACTCCTTCCCTGCCCGGGTCCGTACTGTGCCCTCACAGATGTGTCTCCGTTTCTCCCTATGGAACTATCTCAAACTTGCCTCAGCCTGTGGCTGCCCCAAACCCCAGTGAATTGATCCATCACAGCACTCCTCTGCTCTGGAGCTACTCCTGGACAAAAGACCAGACGCCAAGAGGTTGCTAAGCTGTATATAGTGTCACATCTGAAGGATTTTGATACTGTGCCCCTGGAACTGCTCTTGGCTTCCATAAGGTGTTTATGTTGTTATGTTAATACTGTATAATCTATGCCTTACCACACTCGTACGCTGTGTTGAATCTGCTACATTACTGCACTTATCTTCCACAAGGTGTTTATTTTTGTTATGTTAATACCATATAATCTATGCCTTACCATGTTTCGTATGCTGTGTTGAATCTGTACCCTCACATGAAGTGTAACATGTCTAATTTGTACAATGTTGTTGTATGTACCAAAATCTATTATTCCTGTACTCTCCCGGGGCATACCTGAAAATAGGCAATTATCTTGTCTAGTGTACCTACCTGGTTAACAAAAGCTAAATAAATAAATAATATTAAAGGAAAAGTAGATCATTACCACATTTTATTTATTTATTTATTTTTTTTTTTTAGCTTTTGTTGACCAGGTAAGTGCACTAGACAAATCCTGACTATTTTCAGGCATGATCCGGGGGAGGGGGATACAGATGAATGCCAACTGACCTTGAACCAGATTAAGCTGCTGGTGGTATTTTTGTAGTGAATGAGGGAAATTTGGCCAGGACACCGGGGAAATTCCCCTACTTCCTGCTTCCTGTGAGCAGGGGGGGACCCATTTTCTGGTGGGACCAAGATGGCGGAGGAGGAGGACAGTGGAGGAGGACATGCTGTGGCTGGTGAGTTAGCAAGGCTCAGCGGGGAACATGGTACGGCTGGAATGCACTCTCAGGGTGGCCAGCATATCGTACCTCAGCCCCTGCTGCTTGCTGTGATAGCAATGGGTGGAAGATCCACCGAAAATGGAGTTTTGCTACACTCCTCTACGATGGTGACACTAGGTGTTACAGGAAGTCCCGGAGCAGGCTCCATACCTGTGGAGGGCAATGAAGATATAGACACAGTGGTCCATGTGAAATAGGACCTCTTATTACAGGCTGAGGCTGATTACAGAGCAGCTAAACTGCATGCTGAAGGAAAAAAAAGGAAACGTTCGATTCAAGGTTCACCATCGCCTTCTACGGCATCTACAGCAAAAGTTTTTGCAGCGGGCCCTCTAATAGATGATACTACATCAGGCAAAGACACAGGATTGGAAAATCACTCACAGCATGATTTGGCATGGTCTCCGGAATGGGCACTGGAATGAGCTGGTTGGATCCAAACAGAAACAGGTCAGTGGGTTGCGGATCCCGATATTCCACTTCCGGGTTTGTGGAGTGTCACGGGGGTACTGGGGGGAACTGTGGATGGCCTCCTACACAATATGCACAGGCCTGATACAGTCCTGTTTACTAAACCATATGTGCTAGCCTTAGACCCTGTTTCAGGGCACACTTTATCTGCTAATACAGATGCAGAGATGGTTATGATGGACTTGCCCATTTCGCAAGCAGATTCCATTTCCTTCTCCCCTACACAGTCTCCAGCACAGCAGGGGCCTATGGAAAACATTATTGTGGCTAGTGATTCCCCCCAGTCGGAAGAAGCGCTGGGATCTATTCCTATAGTACCTCCTGACAATGAGTCAGTAACCCCAGCCCTGACAGCTCCCACTTTCGCTAGTTTATTTCAAAAACCTGTTTCTTTAGCTAAACGCAGGAATGCAGTTCGGCTGCAGTTTTTAGTACCAGCGGATATGATACCAGACCGCTTTTATGTGGGGAAAGTTCTATTGAAGCAGATGCTGGGGTTTTCTCCCTCGGAAGTGTATGCTTTGATTCATACACCAGGAGAATCTACATATGACATAAGTTTTCATTCCCCTGACATCCTGAATTGTTTCTGGATGAAGTATGCCCTGTTTAAAACGAACCCAGCTTGGACCCACTTTCAAGCTATACCTTTAACAAAACAAACTTTTAAAGTGATCACTGTCTTAGTCAGAAATGAAGGGGTGAATATTATGGACATTTCATACTGGCTGGAGAAACGTTGTCAAATACAAGGGAATCCGGAACCAATTTTAGATTCTGAAGGTTTTTGGAATGGAGGGTGGAGGTATAAGGTGACTTTACCACAAACGGAGGATGGACTTCAACATCTACCAAGTTGTTTTTACCTGGGTCGTGACAAGGGTTTCATTTTTTATCCTGGACAGCCACGCCATTGTTATAAATGCAGTTCCAGTAGATATTTGAGTCGAACCTGTGATACAATGAAATGTGCTCAATATGGGGAAGTGGGGCATATTATGACTGACTGTCATCATCCTCCCAAGTGTAGTCTTTGTGAGGAACAGCATTCTTTATGGATTGTTCTTGGGCAGCCCATAATACTTCAGACAAGGATTATACCACTCAGGATTTTTATTTGAATGTTGCATTAAAATCGGCTTTGAAACAATATGGGCCCCCCCCCCCACCTAAGAGGGCACCTCCTGAAAGGCTTATTAATCCCCCTTCAGAGGCCTTATCCACTTCTGTTTTGGTTTCTCAGATGCCTCCATCTGAGGCAGAACTGTTAGTACTAGAGGTATCTGGTGATGCAGGTTATATGCCTCCCCCCCCTTCCACCAGAAGGTGCCGTCACTGTAGTTAATAATCGAAGAAGGAGTTTACGGAAGAAAACTGCAGCATCTGTTTCAGTAGTCTTCCATCTCCCAGTGCAAAACACCTTTTCCACCTTGCAGGTTGAAGAACCTGATGTAGGTACAGAATCAGACTCAGTTTGGTTCACTCTTCTCAAGCGGATGGAGGATCAGACACTGAAGCGTTCTACAGAAGATTTGACTATCCTCCAAAAATAAATCTATGATGGGTTCCTGTAAATGGGTCAGGAAGAAATCTAATGTTTTCAATTTTTTTTCAGGATTAATTAGTTCTTTAGTTAAACACTTAATGGGTTTTGTTTTTGTTTTTATACGCAATGGATATGTTATTCAGTATTACTGTGGTCTCTTTAAATACTAACGGTATTCAGTCAGATAGAAAACAACTTTTGGTATATGCTTTATTTGATTCCTTTTTTTATGATATGGTATTCTTTCAAGACACTCGATTACATAGCAGACAAGAGATGGATAGAGCCTCTGTGGGATGGAAATGGGGAGTGACTTATTGGTCTATTGGAGAGGATCTTTGTTGCGGGGTTGGAATTTGTTTAAATTCCCCCTTGGCACAATCCATACAGGTAGTGGACATAGCCCTGGGCCGTGCTTTGTTATTAGATATCACATTAAATAAATTGCACTGTCGGTTTATTAATGTATATGCCCCACAAACAAAGACAGCTAGAATTGAGCTTTTTAACACTATACAGCCTTATTTGTTTATATCTCGTTATGTTTTCTTGGGAGGAGATTTCAATTGTGGGTTGTATTTAAAGGATAGGGGTTCTCAAACCCAAAAATTATATTGTGATACCAATTGCCTGGCTGATTTGATTTCACAAACTGGCTTGGTTGATGCTTGTGTTTTTTTTGGCCGGCCAGATAAGACCTATTTCAGAGGTAACCTAGCTACTAGGATCGATTTCTGGTTTATATCTCCTGCCTTGGAGATTAAAAATACCAGGACCCGTCCTGTTGCTCCATCTGACCACGCCATCATAGAACTAACAGTCTCTAATTATAATGGTATGCAACAAGGGCCTGGGTATTGGAGGTTGAATTTGGAACTTTTGTCTCTTCCAACTGTTAAGGATGGTTTTATTTCCTTATTAGAAGCACGTAAATCAGTTAAAATGTTATATGATACTTCACAGGAATGGTGGGAGGATACAAAGCTAGATATTAAAAGATACTTTCAACACATTGGAAGATTAAATGGGAAATTTAAGAGGGACCAATATTGTATTTACAAAACACAGTTTCAGAATTTAGTGTTTCAAGCTTCCAAGGAGATAAACGATTCTTGCAGAATTAGAGAAACCAGGTGAAAATGAATGATCTACAATATAATAGACTTAGATCTTTAGAACAGGAATGGAAATTTGGAACCCAGGGTTCCGGATTTTTATGAATCCATTTCAATTCTGTGCTCAACTACAATATCAAAAGCGGATGTCTTTAATTTAGGATGCTAAGGGGTGTCTTTGTTCCAAAAGGTATGAAATTATGACAGCCATAGAGGAGCATGTGCAGTCTTTACTTAGTCATCAGGAATTCTCCCAGGATGGTCGTAAGGTTTGGTTGGAAAAATGTATTTTACCACAAGTTTTGTCATCTGATCAACGGGTACTGGTGTCACCACTTACTCATTCTGAAATAATGACTTTTGCAATGGTTAAAAAGATTTCTGCACCTGGAACAGCTGGAATTCCATATGAATTGTACAGTGTGATTCTGCAAGTTTTGTTACCTGAAATCCTAGAGTTATTTCAGGATATGATGGTTTCAGGAATTTGCCTGATTCAATGGGTAATGGGTTGGTGGTTTTATGTATAAATCTGGGGACAGGACTGACCTTTCAAACTGGCGCCTCATCATTTTATTAAATACTGATTTTAAATTGTATGCAAATTGTTGAATAACAGGTTGTTGCTTTGTGCATCTACTCTGATACATTCTTCTCAGACTTGTACTATTCCTGACCGGAGTATAACGGATGGGTTAATTTTATTAAGAGAAATTTTGTCCCTGGGGGAGAGTGGAGAATTAGCTGGTTTCATTCTTAGTTTAGATCAGGAAAAGGCCTTCGATAGAGTAAACCATGAATATCTTTGGGACTGTTTGGCTAGTTATGGGATTCCGGGTACTTTTGTTTTTTGGATACAATCTTGTTATTCTAATGCTAAAGCTTTAGCATACTGTAATGGATGGATGGGGAAGGCATGCATGGTTACCCGGGGAGTTAGACAGGAATGTTCCCTGAGTCCCCTTCTCTATCTTTTTACACTGGACCCTTTAATTTGTCGTGTTAATGATAATATTGCTATTCAGGGGTTTCTTTTCTAGTACCTCAGAAAATTAAAAGTATTGCATATGCAGATGACATCTGCTTTCTTGTGGGGGATTTACCTTCGACCTGTTTAGTGGGACAAATACTTTGAGAATTTTCCAAATTCACGGGAGCCAGAGTTAACTATAGGAAAAGTAAATGCCTTCCCTTTGGATTAGAACGTTTTTTAGAATCTACGGTAATTGGGATCCCTGTTGTGACAGGGACCTGTTCAATTCTGGACTTCTTTTTGGTACCGAGTTGGCCTTCGTGTAATTTGGTCCTCCAAATTGGACATTGCATATGGGAAAATTTTACTGTGGAATAAGTGGAGATTGTCCAAATTAAAAGGGTATAATGATTAAGACCTTCATTCCCTAATTTTTTTGTATTTAGCTGCAGTTTTAGTCTACCCCTAAGCTGGAGACCCGGATGTATGGTTGTTTTTTCAGGCATTTGGGGTAGTAGACTGAATTCATTAAACGGTGTTTACTGTTTAGAGAGAAAAAAATTGGGGGTATTAAAATGATTAATCCCATTGTTTTCTTTTTTACAATTTTTGGTAATGTAAACTTGAGACCATTATTATTGAAATCTGAGAGTATTTGGATCCCATGGGTTTTGGATTCCTTGGCAGGGATACTCCCCTTCCGGCTTCCTCATTCATGCATCCCAAAACAGCGTTCTTTGTATAATATTCCAGAAACTTTAAGGGTATGTTTTGGGAAAATAAAACTTTGGTGTTTAGTACCAGAACACTTTTCACAACATGACCAGAAAACACTATATGCACATCTTCTATCTACTTTTTTTCACGATACAGCCTGTTTTGACTTTAAACCTATTTAAGATAAAATATTGATTGGGAAAATGTTGACATCTACCCGTATATCGGTTTATATGTGGGATGCTATGTGGCTTTCCCTACATGGGAAACTCAATGTCTAAGGAAACCTAAAACATAAAAGTGTAGAACATCGTTACTGCCCAAGGGAGACTTGTGTTGAGGTGGTGGAATCCATGGACCATTTGTTCTTTCTGTGTCCTTTTGTAAAACGGTTTTGGAATTTTTTACAGGGTAAATGGCCTACATCACCCCTTTGTGATTTAACCCCTGAGATTTTATACTTGGGTATTCTTCTATTCAAATGGACTAAACATGATAGGGTTACACTTTGGTTATTTTTGGTGTGTTTTAAATTCTATATATGGCATATGCGGTGTAGCTGACACTGCAACAATTAGAATATACAGAAGAGCAATTATTTCACATGATTACTACTACAATTCTTAGTCATAGAAATACTGAAAGGAAGTCAGTGCTATATGAAATCTTCCAGTCTTTCGTGGTATAGTATAGATTGGCTATGAGTTGGTAGGGTATATTTTAGATACATTTCAGTCATTGCATAATTCCACTTTTGCTTATGACTAGTAATATGTGTACTGAGTGTTTTTCTTTGTAATTTCATTGTTATTTTCTTCTGGTCTTAATTAATGAGAAGTGGCAGTTTCTGGTAGAAATTAATTATTTTCTGGTGAGGAGTATTCTTGATTTTGAGTATGGTTTATTTAATATATATATATATATATATATATATATATAGGAACATGAAGAATCCATATATTATGAAAGTGTATGTTGTGGATACTAGTTAATTTTATATGAGGTGCTTTGAGTTGGGAAGCATACTGCCATATAGTTGGTATGTCATGTGTACGGGGAGGTTATTTCAGCTTAATATGTATGGGATATTGTTGTGTTTATGTTTTTCATCTTATTTTCAATTTTTTTTCTCCTTTAGGTTTACAAGGGATAAAAGTATGTTGTATACTTATTTTCCTTTTTTATTTTGTATGTTGTCATACAATTTTGGTATTTTGTCTCTCATAAGAATCCTGGCTTCTTTAAGTAAGGGGAGGACTTTTAGCATTTGCTACTTGGGTTTTAGGACTTAATGACAGAGTTTTCATTTTTCCATTGCATGTATGATGAAATACATATTTCTGTTTATTATTTGTATTATAATTTAGTATGTAGTAATACTTTTGTATATATAATGTTCTCATATTTTTGTTTTAGGGAGTTTGTTTAGCTATGGTTATTTCTTCCTTTTTTTTTGGACTTTAAAAATGTTGATATTTGTTTTTGTTCATTTGGATGCTGTATTACCTTTTATATTACTTGTTTAATTTTGTATTATGATTTGGTGTGCTGTAACACCTTGTGTATTTAGTTTGCTTTTTAGTCTTAATAAAAAAATTCCCCTACTCTTTTCGATAAGTGCCATGGGATCTTTAACATCCACCTGAACTACCACCAATCCAGGCAGATGGGACCTTGGTTTAATGTCTCATCTGAAAGACGGCACCTCAGAAGTGCAGCACCCCTCACATGCTGCACTACAGTGTCAGTACTGGGATATTAACCCAAGTGCCAGATGTGGGAACTGAACCCACATTAGAGTGACTCTGAGTATACTTTGCAGTGGAACAGAATAAGTACATAATAAATACAATATTAAGAAGGAAAGAAGAAAGAGGAGGTCAATTTAAGCCCTTAAGCCTGAGCCAAATGCAAATTAGGACTATGTGGAGAGGTATAGGCTTCGGTGATAACTGTAGACAGAAGAGATAGTCATAGTAAAGATCAACTCAGATTACTTGAAAATCACCTACAGAGGTGTTATATGGGGTGACTAGGTCTAGAAGACTAGGCCCAGTGAGCCCCAAAACAGGAGGGACCACACAGCAGTGGATTTCTATATCTGTAGGCTTTGAGTAAAATAAGGAGCATAAGGAAGATGTAGATTGACAATCCTTTGCAACAGTACACCAAACATAGCCCACCTCTTTGAGTGCCTAATGATAGTTCCATATTGTAAACCGGAGCTGGCAAGAATAATGGAGCGTAGGGAAGGAGATAGATTAAATGTAATTGCCAATAATACTTAAGAACCTGTCATCAGGTGAGGGAAGGGGTAAGTTGCCTTGTAATATATAATAATTCACTTATGAAAAAAGAAAAGGCAATAATCAGGATGCATACCGATTGAAGATATGTAACTGAACAGTCAAAAGACTAAAAACCTGATGCACTGCTAAACTGGCTAGTAAAAGGCTAGATAAAGACAGCCTGTTTAGTGAGGTAATGTATAAGATCTAACACTAAAATAATGGGTTAGAAAAGCATTGCTGATTTACCAAAGTTCCCTTGGAGACCTTTAGGTTGCTTGTTTAAACACTGCAACAAAAAGTAAATTGATTGTGCCGCGATGTACAGCCTTTGCTTTCTGCACCCTCTGGGAGTGAAAACAACCAGGTAGCATAGACTGTAGAGCAGGCAGCTAGGCAGAAAAAGTGTACTGTCACTCCCTTTAAGTATCCTGGAAGCAAAACCTACCAAGATATAGCAACTGTGACCATATTACTGACCATATAAGCTCATGACACCTTAGATTTATTAGCAGGATTGTGACTATTGATGTTCTTGCTTTTGGACTTTGCCCTATGTTTCTTTTTGGGCAGCTCTAAAGATTTGAGTGGAGAACTTGCAACAACTTATGCCCATGAAGTAGCGGCAGAAATACATCCCTGAGGCACAGGGCCCAAATTAGAGGGATGTTCATCTGAAATTTGCTAGGAAAGATCCTCCTGCGTGGAGTGCATGTCATCCTCCAAGACAGCAAACTTATTGCTCAAGGGAATATAGGGGTTGATTTGAAGGTGAGAGGCTTCAGCTTGGGGTGTTTGGGGTGAAACCTTGCTAGAAAAGCATGAAAGTCTTGAAGAATAATGCCCCGACAGAAGCTTCTCTTGCAGCCGTGTTGATTGCCTTGGGGTCAAATCAGTTGCAGCGTTGCTGCTTGGGGCTGCGAGTTCTGCAGCACTTTCCCTATGTTCCTGTACCTCGTCGTCCACCCTCCGTGCATATACCAAAGCTGTGTTCGGTTTATCAATTGCTGCTGAACCTCCCAGTGTAAGATTGCAGAGAGAGACCTCCAGATAGTTGGCTAAGGCATCAGGGGTTTCAAAATTCTTGAAGGAAGAGCCTGAGAAAAGGCGTAGTGTTGCGGGGTAACGTAGAGCAAATTCAATGCTTATTTGGTGGAGGATTTGTTTAAGTGGATTGTAGGCCTTCCTTTTGATGGTTAAATCTTTTGAAAAGTCTCTGTTGATGGAAATATTAAACTCTTGCCACTGAAGTTTCCCCATTTCTCTGGCTCGTTTCAGTATTAATTCTGTATGGGAATAGTTCAAGAAGTAAGCAATGATAGGCCTTGGTCGCTGGTCTGATGTTGGCCTGGGACCCAGAGTGCAGTGAAACCGCTCAATGATAAACGTTAGGTCAGGAGGCAGTTTAAGCATTGCAGGCAGCACATGTAATAAAAGCGCAGTAGCGTCTCCTAATTTTACACCTTCAGGGAAGCCAAAAAATCATACATTTTTGCAACGATTACGATTTTCGATATCGTCAATTTTGGCTTGTTGGGATTTAATAGTTCAATCTTGACTGTGGACAGTAGCCTGGAGGTCATGAATAGTAGGGGTGTTACAGGCCGTTGCTTTCTCATTAAATGCAATTTTCTGGCTAAAAGTCTCAAGAGTGGTCGCATTCTGTTGGGTGGAGGTTTTTAGATCATTAATCTCAGCCATCAGTTTAGAAAACATTACTTCCACTCTAGCAAGTGAGCTTTGCTGTACTTGGAGATCTGCCATAATGCTGAAGGATGAGGCCTAGTATGCTGCAGCACAGTGTAGAATAATTGAATATAAGTAGATGATGGATCAAAAATTACTTACAAACTGTGTCAGGCAGTAAGATTACAGGATGGTCACAGGAGTTGGTATCAAAGAAAGGTCTGGTGAAGGTTGGATGAGGTTAGATTGCAGTCATTCCTGCAGAGATTCTGAACTATGCTGCCATCTTCTGCCTGGTCAAGCCACGCCCCCCACTGGATGCACTTTTGACTGACCTATTTAACAGGTCACTGGAGACCAGGGTGGTCCCAGAGTACTGGAGAAGGGCAGATGTAGTCTCGTCTCACTTCACAAAAGTGGTAGCAAGGAAGAGGTGGGCAATTTTAGGCCTGTCAGCCTGATATTGGTGGTGGGTAAGTTAATGGAAAAACTATTAAAGGAAAGGATTGTGGAATATCTTGCATCCAATGGACCCATGGCAGCATGGTTTCCAGGGATAAGGTCATGCCAAACAAATCTGATAGAAATCAACAAGATCTACAACAGTGTGGGCACTCGGTGTGTGTGTGTGTGTGTGTGTGTGTGTGTGTGTGTGTGTGTGTGGAAAGGATGGGCAGGGATCTGAAAAGACTAGAAGAGTGGTCAAGGGTATGGCAGCTGGGTTTTAATGCAAAAAAGTGCAAAATAATGCACTTGGGCCATAGAAACCCAGAAGTGGAATACAAAATGGGTGGAGTGATACTGACATAGACCAAGCAGGAAAGGGACCTAGGGGTAATCATATCTTATGATGTGAAGGTGGCCATGCAGTGCACGGCAGTAGGAAGAGCTAGTGGGATGCTAGGGTGCATAAGAAGGAGGTGGTGCTGCCCCTATACAAAATGCTGGTAACATAGAAACAGAAACATAAAAAGTGATGGCAGAAGGGGACCACAAGGTCCATCTAGTCCTTGGGTAGGCTATTCCATGGGTCCACCACCCTCTGTGTAAAAAAAGAATGTCCTTATATTACTCATGAACCTCCCTCCCTTTAGCCTCATGTCATGCCCTCTCATTCTCCCGCTCTCTTTCAATTGGAAAAGCTCCTGAATGTTAACCTTATTTATACCCCTCATATATTTAAAAGTCTCAATCATGTCACCCCTCTCCCTCCTCTGTTCCAAGGAGTACATGTTGAGTTCCCTCAGCCTGTCCTGGTATGCCATATGGTGCAGTCCCTGAATCGTTTTCGTGGCTATCCCCTGACCTGTCTCAATTCTGTCTATGTCCCTTTTGGGGTACGGTCTCCAATACTGTATGCAGTACTCCAAGTGGGGACACACCAGCACCCTGGAGAGTGGTGACACTGCCTCCCTCCTGCGACTCGTGATTCCACTCGCAATGCAGCCCAGCATGACACTTGCCTGTAGTGCCTTTTTGCACTGTTTACCCACTTTCAAGTCTTCTGATATAATGACTCCTAGGTCCCTCTCCTGGCTGGTGGAGGCTAGCTTCTCTCCTCCAAGGTAGTAATCCTCTTTGGGATTGTTTCTGCCTAAGTACATGACTTCGCACTTTTTGGCATTGAATTTCAGCTGCCATGTTTCTGACCACTTCTCTGGTTTCTTCAAGTCTGAAGTCATACTCCTTACACCCTCAGGAGAGTCCACTCTTTTGCAAATCTTGGTGTCATGAGCAAATAGACACACTTTACCTTCCAGCCCATTTGCAATGTCTGCAATGAACACATTGAAGAGTAGGGGACCCAGTACTGAACCCTGTGGTACCCCGCTGGTCACTTCCCTCTCAGCTGAAATTGCCCCATTTATCTGAACCCTCTGTGTTCTTCCTCTCAGACAACACTCACTGAACCACCTCCCTGCCCACCCCCATGTGGTCCAGCTTCCTTACCAGCCTTCTGTGTGGAACAGAGCTGAAGAATTTGCTAAAGTCCAGATAGATTACATCTACCACCGCTTCCTGATCTACTATCCTTGTAACCTAGTCAAAGAAGTAGACTAGGTTAGTTTAGCAAAACCTACTTGCCATGAACCCATGTTGTTTTGGGTCTTGCAGCCCACTGGATTCAGGAAACGTTATGATTCTCTGTTTGCGTAGTGTCTCCATCAACTTCCCTACCACCGACGTGAGGCTTACTGGACAGTAATTGCCAGCCTGCTCCCTGCTTTGTGGAGCAGGACCACTGTTGCCCTATTCCAGTCCTCCGGTACAGTCCCACTGTCTAGTGATTCGGTGAATAGTTCTGCTAGGGGTGCTGCTAGTACACTCCCCAGCTCCCTGAGAACTCTAGAGTGAATCTCATCCAGTCCCATGGCCTTGTCCACCTTTAGTTTATTTAAAACTTCTAAGACTTGAGCCTCTGTGAAGGGGCTTGTGTCAATCTCCTGTCCCTTGGTGTTGTTGTTATGCAGGCTTGTTCAATCCCCTGCATTCTCTTTGGTGAACACAGAACAGAAGTACTGGTTTAAGACTTCTGCTTCCTCAGAATATTTTTTACCAGTTTCCCTCCAGTATCTGCTAGTCTAACTATCCCCATTTGGTTTTCCTCTTTTCCCTTATGTACAGTACCTAAAGAAGGTTTTATCTCCCTCCTTTAACCCTTGCCCAATCCTTAGTTCATTCAGGGCTTTAGGCTTCCTTATTGCCTTGCCAGCTTCCCTCTGTGCTACCTTGAAGGTTTCCTTATCCTCATCTTTCATTGACACCCTAACCTTTGTGTATGCCTTCTTTTTCTCCCCTGCTATTGGAGAACCAGATGGATTTCCTTTTCTTATTTGCCTTGACCACCCTTCTGATGCACTGTTCAGTTTCCTCTGTGATAGCTCTTTTGAGACACTTCCACATTTCATCTACTCCTTTCTCTTCCCTATATCTAAGACTCTCTGCCAGGCTATCTCTCATCTTCTGAAAGTCTGCTTTTCTGAAATCTAAAACCCTGATGTTGGAGTGACTAATGTCTTCGCTAACGTTTACTTTAAATCCCACCATGTGGTGGTCGCTATTTCCTAAGTGGCAGCCCATCTCTACCTCCTTTACCCTGCTGCTGTTAGTTAAAGCCAAGTCCAGGACAGCTTCACTTCTGGTAGGAGTTTCCACAAGCTGCCTCAGCCCTGCACCCTGCAGGGCCATTAGAAAGTTCCTTCCTCTTCATGAAGATGCTGTACAAGATTTCCAGTTTATGTCTGGCAAGTTAAATTCCCCTACTATTATTGTATCGGCCTTGTCTGTCATGTTGTCGAATGTCTCAATAATTTCCTTGTCCCCAATATCCCCTTGTGACGGGGGCCTGTAGATGACTCCTATTCTAGTAGCTGCTCCTGATCCTGTCTCAACTGTTACCCATAGTGCATCTGACCGATCTGGGATCCCCTGGATCTCCACAGCCTTGATTTCCTCCCAGACATATAATGCTACTCCACTCCCTTTCCTATCCTTCCTTTCCTTTCTATACAGGTAATAGCCCAGAATAGCCATGTCTCAACCATGGTTCTCTGTGAACCAGGTTTCCATCATGGCCACTATGTCAAGTTCAGCTTCTGCCATGATGACAATGAGGTCAGGGATTTTGTTCACCAGGCTTCTGGCATTTATTGCCATTGCCCTCCATGTTCTGCTCCCACTCTTAGCACAGGTGGGTTTCCTTTTGTTTTGCCATGCCGCTTTAGTACCCTTAATGGATCTCCTTTGGTCTACACCTGTGGTTTTGGACAAAAGATTTATGGGGCTCTTTTGGTCTGCACCTGTGGTTTTGGAATAAATGTTTTGTTGGAATGGTTTCCACCCCTTGTTTGTACTCCTGCTAGAACTCCTTGGATCTGTACTTGTGATTTTGGATGAAAAATTTTGTTGAAGAGTTTTGCCGCAGGTATTGACAAGAGAATTTCCCCTAATTCGTATGGTATTATCGTGCTTTGTAGTAGTTACACTATCATTTGCAGCTATCAGGGGTGTAGTGACCTTCTTTCCCTTCGATTTGGTAAGTGCCATCATCACCACCTCCCCAGCCTTCAGTTTAAATGGATTGCATACACATCAAACTTTTGACCAAGCACCCTTACCCCTTCTTTTGTCAGGTGGAGACCATCATTCTGAAAGAAGCTCCACTCTCACAAGGACTGCCAGTTGCCAATGAGACAGTAGCCATTTTCCTGGTACACTTCCCTCAGCCATAGGTTAAACTCATGTATGTCCTCCTCTCTGACACTCTTGGTGCTTCCACCCCACCCCAGACTGAAAGCACCTCCAAGAATGCCAATGTGGATGAAAGAGAGGATATTCTGTTAGCAAGTTGTACAATGTGTTCCTTTGTCTCCACAACTGATTTATTGGACAAGTCATTTGTCTGTAGGTGAACGACTATGTGTTTTGTTCCATCCTCTCTTCACACAATCTGCTCAATGCATTTTGTGTCCCTTTTTGCAGATGAACCTGGGAGACACTTGACAATGACCCTGGTACCGCCGTTTGAATTTATGTGGGATTCCACTCCGCGGATCATGTAATCTCCCAGTATGATAAGTTTCCTTTTGTCCCTGTTGCCATTGTTTTCTTTATCCTTTTTGAGCATGCTTGGCTACATGAGCCATTTTCTAGAAGAACCACAACGCCCAGTGACCGGTTCCATTACCAGTGGTGCGTATCTGTTATTTATAAGCACATCATTTTCAGATGTTCGTGTTTCAGTTTGCCACACAGCCTCACCTCCCCCTCATGACCACCTGCCAGCCCTCCAATTCTGGATCCTGCCTAGGACCAGTGCTGACATTTGTGTGCCGCTGGGTCGGAGGTGGGATGAGCAGGTGACTGTAGGTTTGCAATTTGACCTGGAGCATATGTATTGTGGCCTGTGCTTCCCTCAGCTGGGCCCTAAGGTTTGCTATAGCCCAGCAAGCTGGATGTTGACCCAGGCCACAGAAGAGTGCCCTGCCGAATAGGGCCCCACCATGTTCAAAAGTGACAATATTCATTGCTACTAAAATATTTTAGGTTGGAGAGATTGGAGTGGATCCGCTTGGGTGACTTCTAGAGAGTAAAAATATTATTTATCCTCCTGTCATGGTTTCAGAGCATCTGTTTTAAGTAAAAATATGGAAGCAAAGGTTAGAACAGGTTGGACAAAACAAAGATTTTTTTTTTGCCTTAATTATGAGGAAATTCCCAGCTGAGCGTTGTGTGGATGAAAGTCAGTGAAGAGAAAAAATACATTTTTTTTAACCGTGATTTACAGTAAATCTTGCCCTTTCCTTACTTCCACAGGAAGGATATTTTATTTTATTTACGTATTTATTTAAGCTTCAGAATTACAGTACCTTTCAGCCAGAGACTCATTTATGAAGGTTCCACGTCAAGAGTGTACTGGGACAAACAGATAATATAACATACAACAATTCATAAAACGTCAAACAACAATTCAAGTCAGGTGATACAAAGAGTACAGAGTCACATTTTTGCATCATTATAGAGCTAACATTAACAGAGTTTCCAAGCATGTTACAGATTCAATTACAACAATGGCATCTACAGATAAGTTGCAGGAGTATTAAAAGCATTTGGGTAGGCAGGGGGTGCTGTCAGTAAGGTGGCATTGTCAATAGTGTCAAGCTCTGAATGAATGTGCATCAGAAGCAGACCAGGTAGGAAGTGGCTAGGGTGGTGGCCAGAGCTAGCAACAAGTGTGCCAGTGCAGAGACTGAGCCTAGGCAGACAATAATGTCTTTGTCACATAAATTAGCTTAGGACAAGAGGCGGAAAACTGAGTGGTGTTGGGGTAGGGGAAACTAGGAGGAGTAGAAATGGTCAGATGGGGAGGCAGGAAGAGAAATTAGTGGAGAAAAAGGGGAGTAGCAGGGGAATGATGGGGAGGTGGGTGAAAAGAAGAAAAGGTGGAGGCAGGGTAGAAGTGGTGCTTGTGGGCAAGTAGGCGGACTGACTCGACAGTACTATGAGCAATCACAGCTACTAAGTGAGAGGAAGTGCTGCCTGATTTTGAGTTTGAAAGGACCTAACTTGTGATCAGACAGAATATGGATAGGTAGGCCATTTAGACAGGTAGGTGCCCCGAACATGAATGCCCGTTGCCCTTGACCTGTCTGGCAGAAAGGGACTAGACAGTAAACCTTAGCGGTGCTCCTCATGCTCCAAAGGTTTGAGGCACATACGAGGAGTTTTTGTGTGGATGGAGGGGAGTCTGAAAGGGTGTCCAATTCTGGAGTTAGCTGCCTTACAGACCAGATGTATGTGGTCATGACGGGAGAGGGAGCTGTCAAGGGTCATGCCCAGATATTTAAAGTTATTGACCTATTCAAGTGGTGTACTGCAGCTATTGAGGATGGACAGTTGAGCTGATTTGTGTTTGTTATGGGGACTGGCAAATATCATAACCTTGATTTTTTTTTTGTTTGTAGTTGAGAACAAGTTTATGGAACCCAAATCAGGATTCGACTTCAGTGAAACTACACTGGAGGGTATTTCCAAGAGGAAGAGGATCAGGATAACTTGCAAAAATAACTGTGTCATCCGCATAAAGGAGGAGATTGCCTGTACAGACTTGGGGGAAGGTATTGAAGAACAGGCTGAAAAGAATTGGGCCGAGAATTGAGCCTTGAGGAACTCCAGAAAGTATGGATCTGTTATCTGAGAGTGTGTGACAGATTTTTACCTGCTGGGACCTGCCCCCCCCAGAAAACTGGAGAACCAGGATGTGGTTTCATACAAGAGGCCAATGTCAGAGAGTGCGGTGAGTAGGAGGGCATTGTTGACATTATCGAAGGCCTTCATTAAATCTATATAAACTGAGCCTGCAAGGCGATCCTGATCTAAAGCTTTGTGTGTAAAGTCAGAGAACTCAAGAAGGGCAGAGGAAGTTCTATCCCCTTTCTGAAACTATGCTGCTGATAGCATTGCATAGTGTATTTGGACTAGTACTCAGTTAGTTGGTCTTTTACAATCTTCTCCATAGCTTTAGACAGGGGAGGGAGGATAGATATTGGGTGGTAATTACCACGGGAGGCCCTGTCACCACTTTTATGTACAGGGGTCACCACAGCTGCCTTCCAATGTGTGGGGAATTATCCAAGACAGACAGACAGGTTTAGCAGCTTGGAGAGGTGGGGATAAGACAGCATCGACAGTGAGGTGAAGTAGTTTCTGGTCCAGTGTGTCACCGAGGAAACGAATCATCCCCAACACTCGCTGAAGATACATTTTGGCTTCTTTGGGTGAGATTACTCTGAAATAGAAGGGGGGTGTGATATGAGGGGGTTAGGGGCTATATTAGAGGATGAGTATGGGGTATGTGGGAATAGTGGCATGGTGGGTGGATACTTCCCCTGCAGAAAATCAGTAGAGGTACCTGTAGAGAAAAATAATCATCCTTTGGCAGTGGCTCCAACAAACACCACCAACCACAGCACCCTTGGACGAAAGTAAAAGTAACCTAGAAATATAAAAGTTGATGGCAGAAGGAAATCACCAGGTCCATCTAGTCTGCCCATTGTCTTTTATCCTAGCCGTCTAAGTGTCCTTGAGTTTGAGGGCTCCCTTGTATCTGTCCCAAGCATTCTTATAACCTACCACTGTGCTTGCCCCCACCACCTCTGCAGGCAGGCTGTTCCAGGCATCCACCACTCTTTCTGTGAAGAAACACTTCCTGGTGTTGGCGGAGAAATGCCCTCCTTGCAGCCTTAGATCATGTCTCCTGGTTCTGCTGCCCTTTTTTAATTGGAAGAGATCATCTATCTGCTCCTGGTTTATGCTTTTTATGTACTTAAATGTTTTGATCATGTCATTCCTCTCTCTTCACTGTTCCAGGGAATACATATTCAGTTGTTTCAGACTATCCCTGTAGGACATCTCGTACAGTCCCTGAATCATTTTTGTTGCACTTCTCTGCACCATCTCCACTTGGTCGATGTCCTTTTTGAGATGGGACTTCCAGAACTGGATGCTGTACTCCAGGTGAGGCCTAACCAGTGATCTGTACAGCGGCAGGATCACTTCCCTCTGCTTAGCGATTCCCCTCCCAATGCATCCAGGCATACCGCTGGTCTTTAATGCTGCCATCTCACACTGTTTACCTACTTTTAAGTTATCTGAGATAATGATTCCCAAATTGAGCTCTAGGTTGGAGGCAGCTAGTCTTTCCCCTCAGTTTCTTGAGGTCAGCTTCTAAACCTGACCTTTTAAATCTTCCTTCTGTTGCATGGTACTAAGCCTTTGTCAGCTCCACCCCCAGTTACACTCTTAGTCTCTGAGAAGACCTGTGGAAGAAAAGCAATTAGCTCCTTCAATGTGAGAAAGAGGCTACAAAACCTGTAAGCCTAAAACAAAACCTATAAGTACAAAACAAAATAGTAACAAAACAATAACTCTGCTTAGCCTAAAGAAAGATCAAACTGTAAAAGCTGTAAGCAAAAAAATGGTAACAAAACCTGTAAGCACAAAACAAAATAGTAACGTGACAGTAACTTTGCTTAGCCAAAACGAGCCTTAATGTTTCTCCTTGCTCTGTTAATGTTGTTCCTTGCTCTGTCCTTTCAAGCAAACCTAGAAGGAAAAAAGATCTGGTAAAGGTAGATGCTTTTTATCAGCAAACCTTAGTCTTCCACCTCAACACACCAACAAACCTGACCTGTTAAATCTTCCTTCTGTTGCAAGGTACTAAGCCTTTGACAGGTCCAACCCCCGTTACACTCCTTATGCCCTGGAACAGCTGTGGAAGAAAAGCAATTAGCTCCTTCAATTTAAGAAAGAGACTGCAAAACCTGTAAGCCAAAAATAAAACCAGTAAGCACAAAACAAAGTAGTAACAAAACAGTAACTCTGCTTATCCTAAAGAGAGATCAAACTGTCAAACCTGTTGTCACAAGTCCACTCCTGTGGGGCGGGATTCTCCACATCACAGCAAATCCCTTATGTGATGGAGGGGAAGATGGGGTCAGGGATACCCTTTCCCCATGCGAGGGGATACAAATACAGTCTTGAGTCTGTGTTCCTGGGGTAGAACTCTCTCGGCCACTGCACCATGAACCAGAAAAGCCACAGGTGTGTATAGGCTTTGGGGGGCCCTATACATCCTTTTACTGGGTCTTTCCCCAGAAATGCAGCACTCAGTTCAAACCCCCACAGGTTCCTCTTGTGACCCTTCATATTTCATCCCCTCCTTTCATCACAAAGTCCCTAGTGACATTTCTCTTTTGGTACTGTTAGGCCTTTAAACAGTCACACAGGCGTATCGTTTGAACAACTCTTACCAAGGCAACCCACACAACAGACATAGGCAGAATTATTTTTTAAATAAGCCAAAAGCTTTACTAGTTGTGGGTTTCGACAGGCAGCCTGTATACCGAAGATTAAAAATCTATAGATGGGTGGATTTGCTCGGTTAACCTCCGATATACTTGAAGTTTTCTAGCAGTTTTATAAAACTTTATATGCTGACCCATCTTCTCCCACAGAAGACCAGATTCAGGCCTTCTTATCCTCCCTCCCTCCCTATCCCAAAGCTGTCCCAATCGCAACAGGATTTCCTATTACTCCCTATAACTGAGGACAAGATAAAAATGGTGTTATCCAAAACCTTGAAATGCCCTCATCCAAGTGGGTTTCCCATGGAATGGCAAAAAGCCTTTTTACCACATTTTTTACATCTTATGAGAGGAGCTTTTTTGAAAGTTCAGGAGGGCACCCCTCCCCCATCCTCATGGTCCTATGTGGTGGTGTTGGCAATTATGAAACTGGGGAAAGATCCTCAGTCCACAGATTCATACAGGCCCATTTCAATCTCAGATTGTAATTACAAACTCTTTATGGCAATTTGGGCACATTGCTTGGAACCTATTCTTACAGAGGTGATTCATATGGTACAAGCGGGATTTCTTAAATTTAGACAGACCTCTGATAATACCCATAGGACCATTCATGTTATGGATTATGTGAATAAAAAATCTTTACCAGCTACCTTTGTTAGTCTCGATGCCTTTAAGGCATTCGACAGAGTAGTCTGGTGTTTTCTATGGAGAGTGCTGGCCTTCTTTGGTTTTCTGGATGAGGTGATTATTTGGCTAGGTAACATATATACTGCCCCCTCTGCATATATTAGAATAAATGGAGCTATCTCTACCCCTCTGGTATTTAAGAGGGGCACCCGTCAGGGCTGTCCCCTCTCCCCCCTTCTTTTTGCTCCATATATCGAGCCTCTGGCGACAGCCATTAGGAGATCCAGAGCAATACAGGGAATCTTGGTGGGGGAGGAAGATTAAAAGTCAGCCCTAAACATGGATGATATTCTGCTTACCCTTTTATATCCAGAACATTCACTTACAGCTGTGTGGAGGCTATTAGAAGAATTTGCCAAGGTTTCAG
Source organism: Neoceratodus forsteri (assembly GCA_016271365.2). Lineage (NCBI taxonomy): Eukaryota > Metazoa > Chordata > Ceratodontiformes > Ceratodontidae > Neoceratodus > Neoceratodus forsteri. Next base: position 1,103,144,021 of record CM057454.1, on the reverse strand, counting down.
GTTATGAGATAAATCCAGCCAAGACGGAGGTCTTGACTTTGAATTTTTCTCCTTCTCTGGCCCTTAAGAAACTACTTCCATTCAGGTGGAAAGGTATGAAAATTAAGTATCTTGGAGCATATTTACCCCCAAATCTGCAGAATTTATATCTTATAAACTTTGAATCCCTTACACAAAATTTGGAGGCAGATCTTCACCAATGGACTCAATTATGTCTCCCTTTTTATGCTAGAATAGAAACAATCAGGACTAGCATCTTACCTAGATTGTTATACCTGTTCCAGACAATTCCTATATTTCCCACATCTTCATATTTTATATCCTGGAAAAAAATGTCAGCAAGATTTGTCTGGGCAGAACGTAAACCTCGTATTAGATGGTCTCTTCTTCAGCTCCTTAAAGATAAGGGAGGTTTAAACCTCCCTAACCTACTCCATTACATCTATACAGCTGTCCTCAGATTCATTTTAAGTTGGTTGAACATGACATGTAAAGCCATATGGAAACAAATAGAATGTGTACTTAATGATTTACATGATGCTTCATGGGTGATCGTTGCACCTCTGACATCTCTGCCCAGATTACGGGATTTTTATATAGGGGTTCAACATGCTCTACAGAATTGGTATAAAATTAGAGCTATCCCTGTACTGACACCATTGTATTTTCTTGAGTTGCTTATGTCTGAGGCTGAGTTTTTGCCTGTTCATATTGATCTCACTTTTCAGTGGTGGCATCAAAGAAGTCTGTCTTTCATTTTTCATTTTTTAGATTCCAAGGGAGTAGTTCCATACTCACAGCTGCAGGTAGTGCATGGCTTGACAAGTAGAGAATACTTTAGGTACCTTCAGGTTCAGACCTTTCTGCTGCATAAAGGACCAGAGAGGAGTCACCTCTGAAACCTGTGCTGCCTTTGTTAAATATGTTTATGTCGACCCTACAAGGATATACATGGCAATACGTAAATGGGCATTTATATAGGGGGCTACAGGGACATCTGATGGACTCAACCAGAGGAATACTTGAGGCCTGGAACAGAGAATTATCAGCCTTGGTTTCATATGATAGCTGGATAAAATATGCTCGCAAGTCACTGGTGATATATTTAGCCTCATACTGGCAAGAATTTGCCTGGAAGGTGCGTGTACACTTTTTTAATACACCTGCAAAACTGGCAAAATTTCTTCCTGCTCTCATAGGTTGCTGTTAGAAAAACTGCGGAGAACCTATGGTGAATCAGGTATATGTCTTCTGGTCCTGCCCAGCATTGAGGGTATTTTGCCAGGAGATTGCATACTTTCTGGTTGAATTGTTGGGTGAGGAGGCAGTTCTTACCCCAGAATTGGTTCTCCTCTCTGTTCCACCAGAGGGTCTCTGTATTCAAAGGGGTTCTCTTCTATTGACTTATATCTTGGCTGCCAAAAAGGCAATTACTCACCTTTGGAGGCAAAGTAAATGTCCTACAATTCAAGAGTGGTTTAACATTATGGGGGATTTATATTATATGGAATGGTTAATAGCTAGGTATAATAATAGATCCTCACAATTTGAGTTTAGATAATGCACCTGGGTCTTCTTCATCTCAGATCAAGACCCCTCATTTGTCCCATAAAAGGGGATGGAGGAGAGTGGGGTGCAAGTTGGGTTGATTGGAGGGGTCTGGCTCTGATCCCAGATTGTCTGCACAGAGGAAAAGCTGTAAGTGTTTATTTTTCTGTATGTCTTTTCTATATTGGACTATTTAAAAAATCCATGGTCTCGCTACGAATATGTAAGATGATGTATTTATCATCGTACCCCGTAATGTTTTTTAATGTCTATATGAATAATTTCTTTATTAATAAATAAAACGGACAGTTTAAAAAAAACCTTTACTAGTTACTTTAATGAATGCAGTAAATAACATAAAAACAAATAATTTTAGAAATTGGTTACAAGGTATTGAAAATAAAATAGAAAATATACATAAAAACCTAGACTTTAAAACTCTGAGATTTACAGTCTACCTCAAGTCCTTAGTGATGAAATTTGAAGTGCAAAGTCTTTACGAAGGCAATTGAAAATCTTTATTCTTGGTAGTGCAGAAGAATTCTTGAAGAAAGTGTCTCTGCTCTCGTAAGCAAATAGAGAGGTTCCCAAATACAACAATGGCAAGGCTTCAAGCAAAAATACAAAAACTAAAAAGGCTCAAATACCTCTCTGCATCCTGGTTTTAAGGGATTTCCAAAGGGCAGGTCCAGTGGATAGTGACTGCCCTGAGACTGTCTAGCATTCTCTTTCTATAGTTACCCAACCAATCTGAGTTTAGTATTTTATTACATTATCACAGATATGAGGTTCTCAACATAAGAACAAAAAGACTCGGAAGTCAGCCAACTCAAACCAGATTTCTGGGGGAACATTACAGCCTTCCTGTTCGGAGATAGCTGAAGTTAAACTGTACTCAATACAGTTGTTTATTTAAATGGTAGCCCATTTTTTGGCAATGAGATTAGCTGAGAGTAGACCTCTGAAAACAAGGGAAAGGTGGATGAAGAAGCACCAGATGATGCTGTGGTTCATTGAGACACAAATGGACCTGCCTGCTGGCCAGCTCTGCCTAATTAGTCTTTTGTTTCTTTTTAGATAATTTAATTAACTCTAGCCTCTGCTAGCAGAAAAGTGTTTTTTTCTGTAGTAACAAGAAAATCACATCAGTCTACAGGGCCCATGAACTGTACCCATGCTCAATTGAACTTATATTGGGCCATCCTGGCATCTGAGGCATTATATACATCAAATTATATAAAACATGACCCAAAATTATAAGATATGGCCTTATCTCACCACATCTGTAACCACAAAACAAAACATGCAAACACAACCTGTAAGCTCAAAACAAAATAGTAACAAGATAGTAACTCTGCTTAGCCAAAAGAAGCCTTAATGTTTCTCCTTGCTCTGTTAATGTTGTTCATTGCTCTGTCCATTCAAGCAAACCTAGAAGAAAAAAACTAATTTAAGGCTAGGTACTTTTTGTCAGCAAATGTTAATCTTCCACCTCAACACACCAACTAACCTGACCTTTTAAATCTTCCTTCTGTTGGAAGGTACTAAGCCTTTGTCAGCTCCACCCCCCCGATACACTCCTAATCCCCTGGAAGAGCTGTGGAAAAAAGTAATTAGCTCCTTCCATGTGACAAAGAGACAGCAAAACCTGTAAGCCCAAACAAAACCTGCAAGTACAACCTATAAACAGGGTGCATCTGGAATCAAGTGGTACCCTGCTCAGTATGCTTTCCTGGTAAAACTCTTAAATAAATAAATAAAACAAAATAGTAACATAACAGTAACTCTCCTTTGCCTAAAGTGAGAGCTCAAACTGTAAAACCTGTAAGCACAACACAGTAACACAATCTGTATGGACAACCTGTAAGCACAAAACAAAATAGTAACACAATAGTAACTCTGCTTAGCCAAAAGAAGCCTTCATATTTCTCCTTGCTCTGTTAATGTTGTTCCTTGCTCTGTCCTTTCAAACAAACATAGAAGAAAATGCTCATGGAAAGCAAGGTGCTTTTTGTCAGCAAACCTTTGTCTTCCACCTCAACACACCAACAAATCTGACCTTTTAAATCTTCCTTCTATTGGAAGGTATTAAGTCTTTGTCAGCTCCACCCCACAGTTACACTCCAAATTCACTGGAAGAGCTGTGGAAGAAAAGCAATTAGCTCCTTCAATGTGAGAAAGAGACTGCAAAACATGTAAGCCCAAAAACAAAACCTGTAAGCACAAAACAAAATAGTAACAAAACAGTGACTCTGCTTTGCCTAAAGAGAGCTCAAACTGTAAAAGCTGTATGCACAAAACAAAATAGCAACAAGACAGTAACTCTACTTAGCCAAAAGAAGCCTTGATGTTTCTTTTTGCTCTGTTAATGCTCTGTCCTTTTAAGGAAACCTAGAAGAAAAAAGCTCAGGTAAAGCTTGATGCTTTTTGTCAGCAAACCTTAATCTTCCACCTCACCGTGAGTACTGTGTCCAGTTCTGGAGATCACATCTCAGGAAGCACATAGAGTGGAGACAGTCCAGACGAGGACTACCAAAATTGTGCAGGGTCTACATCTGAAACCTTACAACGAGAGGCTAAAGCAGCTAAATACATACACCCTGAAGAAGAGCAGGGAGAAGGTGATATGATGGAGATTTTAAATACCTCACAAGGTAAATAAGGTACAGGAGGGGGTTATTTTTCAGACTGAAAAGTGCTCTTGAACAAGGTCAAGATATGAAGCTGGAGGGGGGTAAATTCTGCAGGGATGTGAGGAAGTACTTCTTCACAGAAAGGATTGTGGATATGTGGAACAGCCTTCCAGCAGAGATAACGGTGAAAACAGTGGTGGGATTCAAAAAGCCTGGGACAGGCACAAGGGAATCGTAGGGGTAAGGAAAGGGAGGGGAGAGATTGCGCCGTAGATCTAGTAGGGTCTGCAGCAAGAAAATGAAGGTTAAAAAAAAGAAAGAACATGGGCAGACTAGATGGACCCAGCAGCCCTTGTCTGCTGTCACATTCTATCTTTCTATCTTCTGGTTCTATATTAGAGGCATAACTGCCTGACAGATTTCCTTCTCCATCAAGTGGCACATTTGTTGGCTCAAGATTGTTGCTCACTACTTATGCTGTGAAAACCTCTGGGAACATGGCAGGGGAGTCCATTACAGTGCTCATGACTGGAGTGGTGTCAGCTTGATTTTGTTTTATTATACTAACTTTGAAGAAGAAAGAGACCCACAGTTGTTGGCAAAACCTCACACCACACTGAATGTAACAGATGAGTGGCATTCAGGACACTGAGCTCCTTGGCAAGGTCACTGAAATGATGTTGTGTTTCTGATGCTTCTGTCATTCGAAGGATTTTGGTGACAATTTGTTTATGTTACTGCTGCTTCAAGCTCTGTATAACCCCCTGATCCTTTGGCTGTAGGACAACTGAACAGCTGGGAGACCAAAACACTAGATGAATGTTGCATAGCTTTACAGGGAAACGTGCTGGGCAGTTGTCAACCAGCATACAGATTTTTTTTCTTTTCTACTGCATCAACTGGTCTGAGTCTGCAGCACAAATGAAAAATGCCTGCTGTCAGTCATCCAGGCATTATTGTTTGCCATGTAAAACACTGGAAGGGTATACACATTAATGCCCCTGTAAGCATCTTGCTTTTTTGGATTTTCTAATAATTAATAGTGGAAGTTTATCTTTACCTGTTGTGTTAGCACAAACCAGAACAGAAAGGCACACATTCATTGTCTTATGGCCAGAAAGATCATATTTTTTTTAATGTTAATGTTTCATCACGGGTTGCACAAAAAATCATGCCATTTTATCCATGTAATAAATTTCTCTGGGGGAGTACTGGCTGACTAGTGTGGGCAGGATGTTTAGAAGTCAGTCAGCCATGGAACTAAAATCCACATCTGAATTTTTGAAGTGTATGCAGTGGTATGAAATAGCATGGCATTCTTTCCGTCATGATAGCCACAATGAAGTGTGCTTAAAATGAACGTCCATTGTGAGGGCAAGTTGTTTGGCCCACTCCAACATGAATGGGTCAAAGATGGGGATGTCCCAGTCCCAAAAGCTAGTGAACCTTTTTAACAGGGCATCCTCTACATGTGAATTTTTCTTGTCCCATTTGCATTTCCTGCCCTTAGTTCTTCCCAGGTACTTCTTCTCAGAAAGAATGCTGGATTCTTGGAACAGAATTCCAGCAGATGTAGTGGGGGCAAAACCAGTGGGGGGAGTTCAAGAATGCATGGGATAGGTACAAGGGAAATCACTGAGGAAAGGAATGGGGTGGGAGAAAGAGCTGTAGATCAAGTACTGTCTGGGGTAATAAATGTAGGTACAGAAAAATGGCAGACTGGGTGGGCCAAGCAGTCCTTATCTGCTGTCAAATTTTCAGTTTCTATGTTCAATGATCTGCTGCTTATTCTTTAAAATTATGCACACACAGGAGACCTTGATGCCATACTCTGGAGCAAGGTCTTTCTTATTCACTGCTGGGTTCTCTGAAACCGAAACGACTTGATGCTTGAGCTTTTCCGTTTTTGAATGACGTTACAGAAGAGATTCAAAGTGAGGTTTCTGAGGACACACTGCAGGTGAAATCTGTCTCCTAGCTGCTAATGAGACTGTTAATTGTCACAAATCACCTTCTCAGTCAGGGGTAATGAGATGTGAGGTGAGATGAGATCAGTGCTAGAACACTGAAAGCACTGTTAATGGTGGGGATGTTGTCAATTTTCTACGCACACAAACAAAATTCACTGTGCACAGAAACAGAATGTTTAATATAATGTGCATAGTAGAAATATTGGGATATGAGGGTGCTGTGCACACAATCAAAATGTGGATATATCTGAAGTGCTTACAGGTGGGGTGCACTATGTGTAAATTACAGAAATAATACAAGAACATGGATAATTTCCAAGTTGTTGGGATTTTGTAATTCTTTTCAATGCCTATGTGAGAATTCTAAAGCAAAACAAAGCAGAAATGCAAAGTATTATGAGTATGCAGATCCATTTGTGGGATGGGGAGCTGTATAAGAACCATCTAAACAGGCACTACATTCTGCTGGCCATATCCTTACTCAGACTTTTCCACAGCCAACTCACACACACTAAACACAAAACTATGCATTACAATCTGCATAAAATAGTACACTTGACAATATGAGGTGATGCAAAGACTGTGCTGCCTAAAATTACTTCCTGATTAATACCAGTGGAAAAAGAGTTGGACTACTGTTCATCAAGCCACAGATTTGGGAGTCTGAAAGGAATTTGATTGGGAAACTGCTACTAGAATCATTAAATCTTCTGTTCAATGGCCTACGTAGCCAGTGTAGTGTTATGCTTGCGCAACTGTGTTAGTTTGGATTTGGCCATTCGCACTCTCTATTCCAGAGGAATTACCACCCTGTAGGGGTACCAAAGGCAAGGAACCCTCAAAGAGGGATCCACTCCTAGAGGTGCCATAGGATGATTCCTGTGGCTAAAGGTACCTTAGGAAGGATCCTAACTAGAGACGTTCTGCTGCTGGAGAAGGAGGGGGAGGATGGTGGGGCAAAGAAAAAAGTGCTTCAGAAGGAGGCGGAGAGGAACTGCTTATATAGCTCAGGAAGTGGGAGTGGCTGGCTGCTTGTCCATTGAACTACGCAGCCAGTACAGTGTTATGCTTGTACAACTGTGTTAGTTTGGTTTTGGCCATTCACGCTCTCTATTCCAGAGGAATTACCACCCTGTAGGGGTACCAAAGACAAGGAACCCTCAAAGAGGGTTCCACCCCTAGAGGTACCATGGGACGATTCTCATGGCTAAAGGCACCTTAGGAAATATCCCCAAAAATAATGAAGTATATAAGCAAGCAGTAACTGTGACATAGTAGTAGATAAGCATCAAACAGTTGGATAATGTAATGAGATGCCCAGGTTTGTGTGCCATGATTCTGATGGTTTGCAATGAGAATGAGAGGGTCCTCTAAGAAGAGAGAGAGAGAGAATGGCAGGGACACCATCCACCTCCATCCAACAGTGGAACCTACATAAAGAAACTAGGGGACACTACTATGCTAATTAGCAGTTATGACCTGGGGCAATGGAGGAGAGAAAAAAAAAACATATGAGGAGGAAATCTCTGGGGATCCAAGGCCTAGGTCGTCTTCCCTCCAGGCTTGGGATATTTTATTTAGTCACAGTTCTGCAGCTGCAATTTGTAAAACCCAATTAAAGGGAGGTGGAAAATATTCCAAATTGGGGTAAGGCTCTCACTCAAACCCTCTAGAGGGAACACCATGGAAGGTAGCAAGAAAACTCTGCAACACAATCGGCAACCAAGGTGGGAGGAGGAGAGCAATGACTGCTGAGGCACTCACCTAGCCTACTCACCCTAAACTCAAACCAGGTGAACCAGAGGCAGTCATTAGGAGAATAGCTTTGAAAGGCGCCTCCGAACCTGCTTGGGCAGCTAAAGGGGGGCCCCCGTGAGTGCCCCACCCCATCAAGCTGAGTGTTAACTTCTACAACTTGTGGTGCCACTGCTATAGTTGACGACTGAAGGTCCACCCGGAGTGAGAATATTCCCAGCAGCAGCCAACATCCCAGAGGCTGAAGCTGACAGGATGGTGCAATTCAGCTGACAGGTGAGAAGAACCCCCCCCCCAAGCTTTGCATGCTCAAGCTGTGGACTCATGGTGCACAGCGAGACCATCAGCTGCAGGGAGGCCTGCGCCAGAATGGTATGGCTGCCATGCCTCAGAATACTGATAGGGAGCTGAAAAACTGGTGAGCAGCTGAATGAGCACTGGTGCTGAGACCTTAATGAGTGTTGAGAGCTGAGACCTTGCAAAGGACGAATGCAGTATTGAGTGCAGAAGACATCCTAGAGGCTGAAGCCAAGGTGATAGTGATAGGCATGAAGCAGTGATTGTGTAAGCAAGAGTGAACCTGCACATAGGTCAGCAAACAGTGTAGTAATAGGTGGACCGGCACGTAGGCCTGCATAAGTAGTAGCAATGAAACAGCACTGTAAACAGTGGGGCAAGCCAGCCAGACATCCGAAAAGCCAATAAAGTGACACATACTCAGAGGATTTATCGGTGGCAGAGACAGGATTTGGAACAGGAATAATTAGTCACACAGGACCACGACTCCCCAAACACCTCCAAGTCCCCACCGTAGGAAAAACAAGAAAGTGATGGGAGGGCCGAGACACACAGGCAGGTACTGAAACTAAATTACAGTTTCAGCAGTAGCCTTAGCTGACCTCTACGTATAACAGGGTGTACAAACATAGAAGCAACATTTGTATTGAGTACACCAAGTTGTAAACTGCAATAACCATAAAATAAAAGGAGGCACAATGCTCTAAAAGCAGCTGTCACCAGGCAGTGCAATGAAACTGCTGCAAAGCGATAAGTAGAATGAATTGAGAGCATGACTGAGCTGCATAGCTAGAGTTCTGAGTTAGCCTGAGTCAGGTGAAAAACAATTAAGTATGCCACATGGAATCAGCTATAGTTGAGCTGAAACACACAGATTATTTTTGCACTTGCATTGCAAGTAATTTGAGAGTTGTTAGTAACTGAAAGCAGGTAGTATGAGCTCTGGACTAGCAGTATGTTAGGAGCTGAGAAACAAACCCCAAAAAGACAAAATCAAAACACAGTAACATGAAGAACAGGGAACAAGGCCCAAAACAAAAATGCACAAACCAAAAAACAAGGAAGAACAACAGAAAGAAGCACACAGCCAGAAGCAAATACAAACCAGTAGCAGGAAAACAAATGCAGAAGTCCAGCAGAGACAAACAGAAGCAGCAAGGTTGGGGGGGCAGGCTCCAGGGTAGGCCCCAGCTAGCTGCAGAGGACAAACAGACAGAGCCTCCAGCCAACAAAGAAGAAAGTGCTTCAGAAGGAAGCTGAGAGGAACTGCTTATATAGCTCAAGAAGTGGGAGTGGCTGGCTGCTTGTCCATTGAACTCCAAGCTAAGCCTTTCAATTATACTCAGGAAATATGATGATGTTTAAGTTCAGAACCATAGAAAATAATGGCATAAAAAGACCATTGGTGCATCCAGTCTGCCTATCATATCCCAAGATGTCTTGTCTATTTAGGGCTGTTGCCCATACTATCCACCCCCATGCACCCTGTTTTACTGCTACCGCCCTGAGTAACATAGAATCATAGACTTTGACAGCAGATAAGGACCGCTTGGCCCACCTAGTCTGCCCATTTCCCTACCTATTAGATAAGCTGCAGATCCTAGTTAACCAACAGCCCACTTCTTCCTACCCCCCACCAGAATTGCCTTATGTCTGTCGCATGCATTCTTGAATTCCCCCACTGTTTTTGACCCCACGACCTTCTCAGGAAGACCATTCCATGTGTCCACCACCCTGTCTGTGAAAAAATACTTCATCACATTGCCCCTGAGCCATCCCCCCATCTTCAAATTGTGTCCCCTTGTTCTTGCACATCTCTTTTTCTGAAAGATGTTGCCCTCTTGGACATTGCTGATTCCTTGAAGTACTTGAAAGTTTCTATCATGTCCCCCCTCTCCCTCCTTTTCTCAAGGGTATACATATTAAGCTCCTTTAGTCTCTCTTTGTATGGTTTCTGTTGCAGACCCTGCACCCTTTTAGTTGCCCTCCTCTGGACTGCCTCCATCCTGTCTATGTCCTTGCAGAGATGTGGTCTCCAGAACTGCGCACAGTACTCCAGATGGTGTCTCACCAACTGACTGTACAGAGGGATAGCAACTTCTTGTTTTCGATTGGTGATGCCTCTCCCTATACATCCCAGTATTCCCCCAGTCATCCTTACTGCCTTCTCACATTGCTTGCTTACCTTTAGGCAATCTGATATGACTACCCACAGGACCCTTTCTATTTTTGTTGTTAATACCTTCCTACTCTTCCCCTGGGTTTTTGTTTCTCAGGTGCATTACTTTGCACTTCTTTGCATTGAATCTAAGCTGCCATACTTTTGACCATTCCTACAACCATGACAAGTCCCTTCTCATCCCTTCTCATATTTTCTATCCCCCTTGTGTATCAACCCTGTTGCAGATCTTTATGTCGTCTGCAAAGAGGCATACTTTTCCTTCCAGTCACTCTGCAATGTCACTTATAAAGAAATTAAAAAGGACTGGACCCAGTACTGAACCCTGTGGTACCCCAATAGTAACCCCCTTTCTTCGGAGTGGACTCCGTTTACTATTACCCTCTGTGTCCTGTTATCCAACCAATTTTTTACCAAGGCTACCACCCTGGAACCCACTCCCAGGCTGGCTAATTTGTTTATTAATCTTTTGTGTGGGACTGTGTCAAATGCCGTACTAAAGTCTAGGTAAGCCATGTCCACAGCCCCTCCCTGGTCTATTATTTTGGTCACCCAGTCAAAGAAATCTATTAGATTTGTCTGACATGATCTTCCTGCTGTGAATCCATGGTGCCTTGGGTTCTGTGCCCCACTGGCCTCTAGGTACTCAACAATTCTTTCTTTCAAAAGTGATTCCATCATTTTCCCTACTACTGAGGTCAAGCTAACAGATCTGTAGTTTCCTGCCTCTGCTTTGCTCCCACTTTTGTGAAGGGGAATCACATTTGCCCTCCCCCAATCCTTAGATACCACACCATCCTCCCATGATTTGTTAAAAAGGGTAGTCAGTGGTGTCACTTGTTCTCCCCTTATTTCTTTTAGAATTCTGGGGTGAATCCTGTCAAGCCCCATTGCTTTGTCCACCTTCAGTTTTAGGAGTTCTTTCAAAACCCTTTCTTTTGTGAAAGGACTGGTATTGACCCCCCCCCCCCAATCCAGAATGCTTATATTGATTGGATTGGGTGCCTCCCCTCCTCTTCTTTTATGAAAACTGAGCAGAAGTATTCATTCAGCATCCCTGCTTTTCACTGTCACTCTGCCCACCCACCCTCCCTTTATTAAGCCTCACTATCCCTCCTTGGTATTTCTTCACTCTCTAATGTACCTACTGTATAAAAGGTTTTATCCCCTTTCTTAACCAAGTTGGCTATTTTTTTCCTCGGTTTGGGCCTTTGCTATTCTGACTGCCTTCCCCATTTCCTTCTTCTTACTTGGTACAGTTCTCTGTCCTGCTCTTTCTGTGTTTCCTCACACTTCCTGAATGCTATCTTTTTATCCCTAACCTTCTCCGCCACCTCTTTTGAGAACCATAGTGTTTTTTTCCTTTGTTTTGATTTGTTTATTTGCTTCACACAAAGACTTGTTGCCTCTGTGATGGCAGTTTTGATATTTTCCCATTGTTCCCCCAACCCTCCTTCTTACTCATTTGCTAGTGCTTTTCTGAGGCACTCTCCCATTTTGACAAAGTCAGCCCTCCTAAAGTCCAGTACCCTCACTTTTGTATGGCTTGACTCTGCAGCTGTGTTTATCGTGAACCACACTGTTTGGTGGTCACTTGTTCCCAGATGGCTACCCACTTCTAGATCTGAGATCGCCTCTCTACCCCCATTTGAAAGTACCAGGTCTAAAATTTCTCCCTCCTAAGTGGGTTCTAACACTAGCTATCTGAGGCATGCCCCCGTATGGCATCAAGAATGACCCTGCTCTTGGATGTGGCTGCAGCAAAGGTGCTCCAGTTAACATTATTTATTTATTTATTTAGCTTTTGTTGACCGGGTAAGTACACTAGACAAATCCTGCCTATTTTCAGGCATGACCCGGGGGAGGGGGATACAGATGAATGCCAACTGCCAACTGACCTTGAACCAGATTAAGCTGTTGGTAATTTTTAGTGAATGAGGGAAATTTGGCCAGGATACCAGGGAAATTCCCCTACTCTTTTCGATAAGTGCCATGGGATCTTTAACATCCACCTGAACTACCACCAATCCAGACAGATGGGACCTCAGTTTAACGTCTCATCTGAAAGACGGCACCTCAGAAATGCGGCACCCCTCCCATGCTGCATTACAGTGTCAGTACTGGGATATTAACCCAAGTGCCAGATGTGGGAACTGAACCCACAGCCCTCTGATCTCCCAGCCTCTGAGGCGAGTGTGCTACCTACTGAGCCACTGACACTGCCTCTGGCACATCTGGCACATTCAGGTCCCCCATCAACAATATCTCCCCTTTTTCTGCCATCCTAAGCATGCCTTCTATCATTTCTTTGTCCATTTCCTCCCCTGAGACCGGGATATGTATACAACACCCATGCGGATTGTGGTGCCATTTCCGGTGTCCAGGATATCCCACAGTGCCTCCTCTCCTCCCTGTTTAGCCTTTAGCTCCATTGCTTTGATCCCTTCCATTATGTAGAGAGCTACTCCTCCTCCTCTTCTACCCTCCGTGTCCCTCCTGTAGATTGTGTACCCTGGTATTTTGACATCCCAGTCATGGTTCTCTGTGTACCATGTTTCTGTGACTGCCACAACATTCAGGCATCCCTCTTCCATCAAGGCCAGCAGTTCAGGGAGCTTGTTACCTAGACTACAGGCATTGGTACTCATTACCCTACATTTTTTATGGCCTTACCCTTTTTTTTTGCCCCATCCCTGTCCTTACTGCCTTTGCCTTTTTCTCCATTTACCCCTGACCTTTTCACAATTGACTTCTCTATCTTGGTGTTTACCTCACTAACTTCCCTGATTATTTTTTTTGGGGGGGGCTAGGATTTCCCTGCTCCTTTTCAGTGCTTCCCCCTTAGCTAGTTTAAATGCTTGCCAATGAAACATTTAAACCTATCACCTAGGATCCTGGTTCCCCTCCTGGACAGATGCAGACCATCGTGCCAGTATTGGCCTGCATCCCTCCAGGTGGACCCTCAGTCCCCAATGAAGCCAAAACCCTGAGCTCTGCACCAGTTTTCAACCACTGATTGAATCCCATGGTGTGGAGCACCCTAGCCTCACCCATGCCATAGACAGGTAGTACCCCCCCGAGAAGGTTACCGTGCATGCTACTTGTCTAAGGCCCCTTCCCAACTCCACAAACTCCTCCTGTACTGCTCTGATTCCATTCCTAGTGAGGTCATTTGTCCCTATGTGGACATCCAGTTCCCTCCCCCCCATGCAGCTGCTCATATGATCCTGAGGATTTGCTCCCTGTCCCTCTAAGTGATGGCACCAGGCAGGCACCTTACCTTCCTCTCCCCTCCTTCCTCTAGTTCTACCCTCCTAACAATGGAGTCCCCCACCAGGAGTTGTTTCCTTCCCCTGTGGGGTCCCATGCCAACCTCCTATGAGTCTCCTTTGTGGAGGTTCCCAGCACCCTCCTTTGTCTCCACTGCGGATGCCTCCATAGAGTAACCACACTCTGTCAGAATGGCGTACGAATTGTGGAAAGGTACAACTGGAGGGATGAACCTCTGTTCCACTACTCTCACTCTTCCTGAGCCCACTGTGGTCCAATCTCTCCTCTTTCTTGGCAACCTCTGAGACAGCAGCAGCGGCCCTGCTTGTCCCTGGGTGGGAGAGGAAGTCCCCTGAATCCTGGCCAACTCAGCCTAGAGACGAGCAACCTCCTCCCTCAGCCCAGAAAGGTGTCTGCAGATGGGACAACACTACATCCTCCAGAATGTCTCCTGGAAGACTGCCGCTCCACAGCCACTGCACTGCATCACTTCCATCATGTCTTATTTGTTGCCCCTCAACTGTTGTTTTGTATGCTTACTCTTTCCTCTCTCTGTTTATTATCTTTTTATTTTATTACATTTTTTTTCTCCCTACTTTCCTACTGCCACCATGCCCTTAAAGCTCCTGCTCTTCCTGTTCTGGGATAGGAAGTTCCTGTATTCCTCAGTAGTCTCTCCTTACTTTCTCAGAGTCAGACCTCCAGCCGCTGGGGGGATAGAGAGCTACTCTTTTCCTTCTAGGATGGTGAGCCTTTTGTGCCTCTGTGATCACTCCCTTCTTGCTCTCAAACAAGAAGTTCCTATTGTCAGTCAAATCATGTGCCTATAAAAGTAGAACTGCCTAAAGGTGGGTTGGTGGAGGAGAAAGAGGGAGGGCTATATAGTCCCAGTAGAGTAGTAAAGTACTAACAGCACCTGCTTCCTCTTGCTGTTCTCTGCCAAAAGTTATCTAGGGCAGTTTTAAATACAAACACCTGGATTCCTGCTGCCTAAGCCACTTCCCCTAATTCACAGTTCTCTTCTTCACCTTGTTAACTGCAGATAATAGTTCCCTTCTCCCAACTCAGACAAACACACTCTTTTTTTTTTACCCTAAATTGAAGGCCCCATTAGTAGAGTTCTAGTTCTTAAGTCCCAGTAGAGTAGTAAAGTTCTAACAACACCTCCTTCCTCTTGCTGTTCTCTACTTGCTGTTAACTACAGTACTAAGTCCATTATTCTGTCCCACCTGTGTTTGAAACCATTAATGATTGTGCCGCCCACCGTATCATCTGGCAAACTGTTCCACAGCTCAGCTACCCTTTCTGTAAAACAAAACTTTCTTACATCCCACCTGAACCTTCCCCGCCACTTTCCACTCATGTCTCCATGTTCTGTATCCGCTGTTCCTGCTAATTAGTTCCCCTCAGTTCACTTTGTTCATTCGTTTCAGGAACTTGAAGGTTTGTTTCATATCTTCCCTTTCCCATCTGGCCTCCACTGAGTACATGTTCAGTGCTTTTAGCCGATCTTCATAAGATCTGACATGCTGGCCCGGAATCATTTTGGTTACCCTATGTTGCACACTTACAGTCTGTTCTTATCTTTCTTCAGCTGAGGACTTCAGAACTGCGCATGGTACTCCAGGTGTGGCTTCATCTGTCATCTATACAGAGATAATAATGCCTCCTTTTTTCTGCTATAAATACACTTCCTGATGCATCCCAGCATCCTGTCTGCCTTACTATAGGTCTCATTACATTGGCTAGATTGTTTAAGGGAAATCACTTTTTTTTTTTCAACTTTCTTTCTGTACTCCTACATTCCTGAACACTTCAGGAGTGGACATTTTGGATCTGGGTCCTGATCCCGCCCATCTGTAGCCCCCTCTTGCACTTCCAAGCAGAGATGCCTCCAACTGCTCTCGCTGCCACCAGCCCCCCAGCTCTGAGTCCCCTGAGGCAGGACCACCAGATTGCTTCTCCTGGTGCTCTATCTTTAAATCCAGTCTGGTGGCACAAGGCAATGGAGAGCACAGGAGTGAGAGGTAAGACCCAACATTGGGCATGGTGTGCTGATCCCTCTCGACCCTCTGTCACCTATCAGGAGGCAGAGGGATTTTCTCTGTTACGCCCTCACCCCCACCCCACAGGCAGAGCCCCGACATGCCATGATGTCAGGGAACATCCTGTCTTGGCTCTGCAGCCTTCTACATGAGCCCTAAGCATGTCAGTACCTCCGGTCTCCACCGGAGGTCACTGCTGTGCCGGGCATGGCCCCTGGAACCCTCTGAGAGAGGAGAACTGTCCTTAGGATGCTTAATCCTCCCTTTCCCCTCCGACCCCCGGCAGCCCAGACCCGTTCCTGAACCTGGGTCATCGGTGTGGCACAAGGTGTGCCATCCAGCATTTCAACCCTCAGCGCCACCGGGCAGGCTCAGAGATTCACTTATGATGGCTCCTAGGTCTCTTTCCTCAGAAATAAAGTGCTCAGCTTAACCTCTCTCATCCAGCACTCTCTCCTGAGGTTTTTTTTCCCTATCTGCATTAACGTACTCTTTGTGGCATTGAATTTCAACTGCCAAACCTGGGACCACCTCTCTAGCCATTGTAGGTCCCTCTACATCTCCCGAATCCCCACCTCACTGTCTACCCTACAACACTGATCGCCTACAACAGAGCTTAGTATCATCTGCAATATCTTACCCTGAATTCCTTCTCCTATGCCACTGATGAACATATTGAAAAGGACTGGACCCAAAACCGATCCCTGTGGCTTAGTTTATTAGATGTTATACTGCATATTGACCCTCTCCTCCAGTCACAGACCAGAGTTACAATTAGTTTATTCCACAGCAGACTCACAACTGTCATTTTATTCTGAATGGAATAACTGATCAGAGCTCAGAACAGTCATTTTATTGTCAATAAAATTATAGTAGTCACACCATCCTCTTACCTTACATTCTTATTGATCAGCACTTACAGCACCAATTGCAAGCAAGTGCATTTCAGAGAGGAGGGGAGGACTGGAATTACTACTGATTTTAAAAACAGTACCACTAGCTCTTTTTAAACACATAAAGTAAAATAATGATAATGTGCTAGCTGGTTCACTGTTCTTGGCAATAATGTGAGTGTCTTATGAGGATAAAATACTCAGCCTTAGGCCTCTTCCTTCATTTACTCAGCAGTCACATTACTGCCTGATGCAGTGAGTCAGCTAGCACATTATCACTTAAACAGATGGCATTAAAGCCATTGAGCCATAAAGTTCATTTCCAATTTTGTCCCACTTTTATTTCATGCAAGCAATAACACAGAACAAGGTGTGGGTTATCTCCTGATAAGAGTACGCCCAAGTGTGTATAGGCATGAGCGCTGCATTAAAAAGCCTTATGTACCTGGGAGTGCTCTTATCAGGAGATAAACCACACCTCGGAGTGTTTATTGAGCTTATAAAATGGGCACAAAATTTCCAACCCAGAGCTTGATATAATTAGTGCAGTTTCAAAAAATAAGATGTTATTTATTTTAAATGTTTTGTCTTTTTTTTGCACTTTGAAGAAAATAGTCCCTTTTACTGCCCCTGTACAGAACATTTTAAAAGTGGTTTTAAGATTTTAGGGACTGTGATGCCATATTTGACTGTCTCTCCCCTGCTCCCTTTCCCCCAGTATTTCTTTATTTCCATTTTTGGGGAAGGTATCTTTCACAGGGATCAATCCAGTGGATCTATAAAGGGAGCAACAATCTGTTTTGCGATTTTCCTCAAGGCAGCATTGTCCCTTCCCATTCCCCCCCCCCACACACCCAGACACAGGCAGACAGCATATTTTTATTTTACCTTTTATTTTTAATTTCCTTTTTAATGAATGGTGTACAATGTATTGAATGTTTCGAGTTGAATTACTAGACTGCCTTCTTTGTCTTTGAGCAAGCGGTCGATTTCCACTGGAGCAAGTGTATCCCTCTAGAGGCACCATAGTCAATGGTTTTTGATTTGCGCTTAGCGACCCAGTGGCTTAAGCTTCACTGGAGTTTCGGTACAGTCTACAAGTCATGGTTTTGTGGACAAAAACGATTTATTACTGTGATTCTTTTGTGGGTGATCTGGACTGGTTGAGTGACCTACTGTAATACTCTGCACTGGGCAGTGGCTCTTCGGCGCAGTTTGCAGACCGTGAGCGGATGCTGTATAGTTGATGCGGGAGAAATGGGCAAGGTTGAAAATTAAATAAGAGCTGCAAGTGGAGTAGGAAGGAGGGGGCCTTGGGCATAGTGTTTGAATTCTGTTATGGTGGGAATGCTCTGCCACGATACTTGTTGTAGTTCTGTGTTCATGGCACCTCTCTCCTGGAGCAGCAGCAGTTGTGCTTTCTTTGAATGGTAACTGTCGAGCTGCATTGGGGATCAGTGGGATAGATTGATTTCTCCCTGTGCTGTGTTTGGGTTGGCACAGTTACTGCCGGTTGTACAGTTATGTCCTGATAAGGACACAGCTGAAAGATGATATCAGCCAATCAGAATGGAGTAAATTTTGTGCCCATTTTATAAAGTTACTTAAGTCACAAAGAAATGTTTTCAATAAAAAAATATAGTAAACAATGATGCAATACATGCAGATAAAAATACAAGATATAGTACAAGTTAAGACAAAAAGAAAATTCTTATTCATATATTGCATTGTTAATAAGATTCATTACAACAAGGTAAAAGTGGTGAGGCATGATTATGCTGGGAAATACTGGTGAAATTAAGGCACAGAAAAACTTGACCATGCGTATATATAGTGTGGGCATGTCCTGTTGGAAAAATACTAGGAGAAATTGGTTGAGGATTTGGGAGCAGTTCTGTAAGGGAAATACACAAGTCACTAGAGAATATTCTTCTGAGAGATTTTCCACAAGATGGACTATCTACTAGATAGCTAGATAGACAGACAGACAGACAGACAGACAGATAGATACAAACATATGAAAGTTGCCAGCAGCAAAAGGCCATCCTGGTCTATCTAGGCTGCTCGAGATTGCAGCTAGCTCCCTATTAAGCAGCTGTCCCACTCCTCTCCCCTTCCCTCCTTTTACCCTCCCCTTTGCCCTGTCTCACCCCTTCCTGAAGCATTCTACTGTGTTACATGTCACTACCTCAGCTGGTAGTGCATTCCACTTTGCCACCACCCTCTCTGTAACGAAATGCCTCTTCATCTCCTTCCTGAATCTACCCCCCTCCAATCTCATGTCATGTCCCCTAGTGTTTCTCCCTACCCTCCTCCTGAATAGACCCTTTGTGTCTGTTTTTATTATCCCCTTCCAGTGTGTACATGTTTAACTCTCTTAGTCTGACCTTATATGGCAATTCCTCCAGGACTGAATCATCTTTGTTGCCCTATGCTGCACCCCCTCCAGCAGCCTAATGTCGCTTTGTAGGTACGGGTGCCAGTACTGCATGCAGTATTCCAGGTGGGGTCTAACCAATGATCTGTATAACAGTAGAATAACCTCCCTTCTTCTTGAGGTAATGCCCCTTGTAATGCACCCCAGCATTGTGTTGGCCATTGCTGCTGCCTTTCTGCATTGCACGGAATTGTTCATTGCTCCCGTGATGAGCACCCACAGATCCTTCTCCTCTTCTATTACCTCCAACTGTAGCCCCCCAACCCAGATGGTAGCTTCTCCTCAGATGTTTTGTTCCAAAGTGCAGTACCTTGCATTTTTTTGCATTAAACCACAGATGCCATCTGTCAGACCATGCCTCTAGCCTTACCAGATCCTCCTGTAGCCCTTGCCACCCAACCTGATCATCCACCACTGCTCCCATCTTGGTGTCATCCGCAAATAGGCTGATTTTGCTGCTGATGCCCTTCTAGATGTCTGCAATAAATATGGCAAACAGCACTGGGCCCAACACCGATCCCTGTGGAACACCACTTGTCACAGTCTTAAGGGGATGAGTATTCCCCACCTACCACCACCCTCTGCTGCCTATCTTTTAGCCAGTTCTCAACCCACCCCACCCCACCAGTTTTGTTCCTGTCCCTGTACCCCGTAGCTTGCTTCCATATCTCCCATGTGGTACTGAATCAAAGGCCTTACTAACGTCTAGGTACAGGACATCAACTGCATGGCCCCCGTCAATTTGCCTAGTCACCGAGTCATAGTATTCTGCCAAGTTGGTCTGGCAAGACCCTTGATGAACCCATGCTCTCTCACGTCCTGCACCCCATTTACCTCCAATAGTGCCACTAGCCTCTCCTTTAGGGTGGTCTCCATTGGCTCTACCACGCCGGTTTGACATCT
Source organism: Neoceratodus forsteri (assembly GCA_016271365.2). Taxonomy (NCBI): domain Eukaryota; kingdom Metazoa; phylum Chordata; order Ceratodontiformes; family Ceratodontidae; genus Neoceratodus; species Neoceratodus forsteri. The sequence continues at coordinate 1,103,124,091 of CM057454.1, read as the reverse complement.
CTGATGTCGACCAGTGTTACCGCGACAGGAATCATGCCGACCACAAATCATGGTTGGCATGATTCCATGACAGACTCCCGATCCTGCTTTCTTCAGGGGGGCTTTGCCCCCAAACCCCCTGTGCCCCCCTGCACCCTCCTACTAAAGGATTCTTGTCAGGGTGGGGGTGCAAGACTGGGAGACAGCATGCCCCTGTCTCGGGCACACCAACACAGCGACCTGTGGAAAAGTGTCGATCTTACTGAGAGGAGCGTAGTTCACTGTGTTGGTGTCACCGGAGGGGGGCATACCATCTCCATTCGCTTCCCCGCTATGGACATTAGCCTATAGTTCCCCAGTTTGTCCTTGGGTCACTCTTGTGGAGGGGAACCACGTGAGCCAGTCTCCAGTCATGGGATATGCATCCTGTGCCTAGAGATGAATTAAAAAATGCTGCCAAGGGTCCTGCCAAGACCTCTGTCAGCTCCTTCAACATTCTTCAGTGTACTCCATCCAGTCCTGGCGCCTTGTCCACCCTCAATGCCCTTAACCCCTCCAGCACCCTCCCCACTGTGATTTCTCCATCCATCATACCCCCATCTGTTTCTATCCTTCCTCCTACTATGGGTAGCGCCCTCTCCTTTTCTTTCATATAGATAGATAGATAGACAGACAGACCGATAGATAGACAGAAATTGTCAAAAAACTACATTAAGGCAGACAAGGTTGAAGATTGCAAAGCGCACAAAGAAGAGAAATGAAAAACGTTAGCGTTTTGGGTCTCAAGAGTACTGCTGAATCAGTGGTGGAGTCTTCCTTGGGGTTGTTAACTCTAGCCCACTTCCACCCTGAGCAAACAAGGTCAGATGTGATCTCTGACTTGGAGCTGTACCTTGTGCTTTGGATAGGAGACTATGAGCTGGGGGGGTGCACTATGGTTGACAGCCCCAAGGAAGACCCTGCCACTGATTCGCCACTACTCTGGAGACTCAGAACACTAATGTTTTTTCATTTCCGAACATTGTGCACTTTGCATTCTTCAACCCTAATTTCTGCATTAACATAGTTTTTTGCAATTAATTTCCCTTCTTGTTCAGATTATAGAATCATGTCCTCATTTGTGCAGGCCCCTCTGGGACCTGTACAAAGAGAAAAACAGAATATTAAAGTTATTTCTAGCCTTGTTTCACAAACCAACTAACAAGTGAAAGACAACAATATCCTAAAAGTTGTAGCTATACCATTGCACTGCACGTTGGTATGGTGTAATGGGGCAACTACAAGTATTATAACTACTGGCCAAGATACCCTACCAATAACAATGATTTCATACCTGGGTACTGTGGGTTGTGGAATGGTTGAGGGAACATCCAGTCATACCTTTGAAATAAGAACAGCAACAGGGTCACAAAGGATCTGCAGCTCTTTAGTAACTAACTGGGACAAACAAGGCAATCTAAACATAAAACAATACTTATCTAATGCATATGGTCAGGGTCCTCCAGCAACAGTGCTGACATCAATTGGACCTGTAGACATAAAGTGGAAAATGAGTTACTATAAGCAGTAAAAACACGAATCAACTGTGTAGGGTGGAAAGGGGTTGTAGTTTTATTTTGGGGGTTCACGTGGGATGGTCAGTGGGGTTGATACCGGTGCCACAGCAGCAACCCAGGTTCATGAACAGACTAGGGTTGCTCATGGAGGACAGGTTGGAGGGATTCACAGATTCACAGAAATCTGGCAGCAGAAAAGGGATGTAGACAGTATTCAGATTCCCTGGGCCCACTCTTCTATAGGGGCGATGGGAGGCAATTTGCTTCACTGATTGACCACCACCAGGGCAGGATGAATCCTCTTCCTTTTGCACACCCTGCAACACGACAGGGTGACAGACTGGGTCCAAAGATAGTAATGTAACCCCTAGGTGGCGCTATCCCAAGGGCTACTACCCCTGCCTGCTTGGCTAGTAGCAGGTTAAGGGGCCTGAGTTCTGAAACAGGTGCCTCCACTCGGAGGTCAGGGTTGGTAGTGGTCAAGCTAACCTGGGCACAGTCCTCCGGGACACTGTAATCCCCCTCTTTCCTTACTAGGGCTGAAACAGCACACAATAATCACTTTCACAATACCTCTGATACACCACACAAGTACCCACACTGTTTGCACTTAACACCAGGGCTTTCCTCTGGCCCAGCCCTGGGGACCCCCTGTAAAACAAGGCTACACACAGCAAATAACAGCAGTGCAGTATTCTTGCACAAACTGGAACCACAGTCAGGGTAAATGCAAAAAAGAGTTAGATCTGATTTATTTAAGGGGCTTGAACAAGGGAGGGGCGTAATCAGGTTAATTTGCTTTAAGGCTCTATCAATCAAACAGTTATGCATGTATTTCAGTGTCCACAAACAGTCACACACTCTGGGTACCCAGATGGAGGATGGTGGGCTAACCAGGAACGTTGCAGGTGGTTGGGGCCCTGTGATGGAAGAAAACAACATGCACAACACACACTATTTGTAACCCGGAGCTGGAGGGCTCAGTTCGTGAAAAGAAAACAAGACAATCAGATGACACATTTTAGATTAGGCTGTTGCTGCAGGGCTCAACCCTGATGATTACTCATGATACACAAGACTGGACACAGGCTGGACAAAAATCGAGACAGCAGGTGGTTAATCGGGGTGCCAGGAGAAGCAGGGCCCACCCAATTCACTGAGGCGTCATTTCTGTTCAAGCGTGGAGCAGGGGGCTGATCCCCAGGCAGGTCTCTCGTCGGTGACTTTCTCTGTGCAGTGGGGTAGTCTGGCAGGGCCAGCGTGGCATTGCCCAGGCCGAATGGAGATGAATGCGGATTCAGTCTGATTAGGCTGGATAAAGCTTCCAGCAAGCAGAACACAGTTCACACAGTGGGGAACCAAATCACGACCCACTTTCAATACACAGCACATTTACATGTAAAGAAATTCTATTGTACCAGGCAAAACGCTCTCCGGTCATGATCACAAAGTCTCTGCTCAAACCAGGGATTCAACAGCAGCTGGAAATCCTGACAGGCCGATCGCATTCAGCAAATCTTCAGTCTTCTTCAGGTTAAAGCCTGGTCACAGTCCAGTGGCTTAAATAGTCCTCACAACTTGGATTCGGTCTGGATAAACTCTATTTTCCCTCTCAGGGACAGCAGGCAGACAGGCAGGCCAACACTCAGCCCTTTCACAGTTCTCCCATGCAAAACTACACAGAACTGCTGCTCAAAATCACTTGAGCTGTTACTTCTTCACTTCTCAGCTCAAAATTGAAACTAGCTGCAGCAGCGTGGGAAATTCCCCAAGATCCAAAAGGTTCAGTTGGTTGATTCTCCTGTCAGTCACAACAAAGGCTCCCCCTTCAGGTGCAAAAGGTGCAAAATGCCCAAAACGACAATTCATACAGATTTTGACTCCAGACAACTCCTGTAGTCCAGCTGCATTTTAGGTCTCACTAGTACTGATTGGTCCAGTTTGCAGTCCAGGACCAAGATAGTGGAGATAAACAAAACAGTCCTTGCTGCAAAGAAGGCAGGTTAGACAAACTACATTATCATTATCACTCTAAATGGTTTTCAGCAAATGGTTACATCTTTCAACAGAGCTTCCTCTCAGATTACTTATGACTGCAATCCAGGCAGCTCTTAAAGAGACAGTACACAGAGGCTATACAGGCACTCTCTGGCAATCACATTTAAACTGCTATAACGCAGGACACCAGTCTGGCAGTGAGCATTTAGGCAAGCTCAAGGAAGACTTTTTGGGAACCCCATTTTTAGAGGGGTTACACCCTTCCCTGCCTGGAGAAAACTTGGCGTCCGCGTCAAGTCTGTACCATCATGCATCAGTTAACATAAACTTATTACTTTACTATACATATTTACTACACTTCATGATACCACCTGTTTACCCCTGAGTGGGGAGCTGTCAAAATGGCCGGCAGGTACCCCACTTCCCGCACTCCTTACCCCCACAAAAACCGTAACCATAAAACTCTCTACCATCCTCCTCTCTATCAGCAGGCATCATTATGGGCACTGGACTATATGCAACCCTGCTGTCCCCTGCCTACCCCCAGTCACTCTCCCACTACCGCTCCCCCAACCATTGCCCCACCTTCTCCTCCTCCTCCTCCTGGCTGCCTCCCAAACCTTGAAGCTCCCAATACCCATCTGACATCCAGCCAAAGGGTATGTGATGCGTAAATGACACCAACTATATGCCCAAACTAGAAACAACCACCTTGACACTTGTCCTATTACTACTTCTCAAGGGCAATGTCCACCCCAACCCTGGATGACAACTGCCCCCCAATCCACCCCCACCACTTCCAATGGGTGTGAATCGCCTCACTTAACATCTGCAGCCTGCAAAAAAAGTGGGACCACTTTCAGGGGTGGGTACTCCAGCACTACCCTGACATCATTGGACTGAATGAAACCTGGCTCTCCCCCTCTATACCTGACTTTGCTGTTAACCTCCCCGATTACATCCTCTATCGCTCTGATAGAGTGGGTAAACGAGGTGGTGGCTGCGCTGCCTACCTTAAAGACTCGCTGTCAGGCCAACTGCTCCCTACCCCACAGCTAGCATCGAAAGCGCAGGCTCTAACTCTAAAATTAGCTCTAGGCAGGTCTCCTGCCCCCTCCTACTCACCATTGTTTATCTTCCACCGAAAGAACACAAACCTGCTTCCAGGTCATCCTGAACTATATCGTGACTCTTCCACCTCAATATGAAAAAATAGTCATGGGTGACTTCAACATAAATTGGTTGGCCATGAAAGCTGCCCCATATACTGATGATGCCGCAGCGCTCAACCTCACTCAGGTTGTTACCTCACCCACCAGAATAAATCCCCACACAGGAACATCCTCCCTCCTGGATTTGGTCTTCACAAACTGCCCGTACTCCCCAACGCTCTAAGCGATCACTCTCCTGTGATCAGCTCTTGGTCCTGCAGGGCACCCAGACACCCCCCCAAAATGACCTTACAGCCCACACTTGGCCCTGGCAAATTCTCCCAACTCAAGGCCTTCCTTAGAAACTGGGACTAGACACCCCTCGTAAACATCCCAGACACTGATCATGCGCTTGATCTATTTATCAGCACAATCAATAGGATCTGTGATAAGTTCGCCCCCCTTATCAAGAAAATGTCCAAAGGCAACCAGGTCCCCTGGTTCTCTGATCCCCTCCTGGGCCTAATGAAACAGTGTGACTCCCTTTGGCATATTGCTAACGAAAACAAATGGCCAGCTGACATGCAATGCTATAGGGAGTCTCATAACAAATGTACGTGGTCCCTCCACACCGCCAAAGCAGACTATTACAAAGCGTTGTTAACTTCCACCTGGGGAGATGGGTGGAAATTCTGGAATAACATTAAGGAACTCTGCGGTAAAACCACAAACCAGCCTCCAGACCAATTAGAAATAAACCGTGACATCTCCATGGATCCCCTCTGCATAGCCTCAGCCATAAACTCCACTTTCACAAATTTCAACCATATTCTCCCCCCTAACTTCTTCGACCCTCCACTGACACAGGCCCACCCACCTCCCCTTGCTCCTCTCTTTCACCTTCACGTCCTATCTCCTGCAGATGCCAAACCCTACCTAGACAAAGCCCTTAGCCACTCAACTAACTGCAGTGGCTCCCTAGACCTGAAGCTTCTTCACCTTACTCTCCCGGAAGTCCTCTACCCTCTCACTCATATCCTAAATCACTCCCTTTGTCAAGGGAAATTTCCCTCCCAGTGGAAGCTGGCCAACATTACCCCTATCTTTAAGAGTGGGGACTGCACCTACACCAACAACTACTGTCCAATGTCCATTCTCCCCCCAAAGCCTTAGAATGAATTGTCGCTGACCAAATCACTGACCACCTCACAAAATACAAACTTCTCTGTGACCAACAACATGGATTCTGTAAGGAACATAGTACCACCACTGCCCTCCACTCTTTCACCTTCATGTCCTATTCCCCATGGATGCCAAACCCTACCTAGACAAAGCCCTTAGCCACTCAACTAACTGCAGTGGCTCCCTAGACCTGAAGCTTCTTCGCCTTACTCTCCCGGAAGTCCTCTACCCTTTCACTCATATCCTAAATCGCTCCCTTTGTCAAGGGAAATTTCCCTCCCAGTGGAAGCTGGCCAACATTACCCTTATCTTTAAGAGTGGGGACTGCACCTCCACCAGCAACTACCGTCCAATATCCAATCCCCCCCAAAGCCTTAGAACGAATTGTCGCTGACCAAATCACTGACCACCTCACAAAATACAAACTTCTCTGCGACCAACAACATGGATTCCGTAAGGGACATAGTACCACCACTGCCCTCCTCACTTTCACCTCACATGCCCACTCCGCCTTGGATCGCGGCCACCTCACGGGTGCCATCTTCATGGATCTCTCTTAAGCTTTTGACAATGTCGACCATGCCCTACTACTAAACACTCTCACCTCCAGTGGCTTCTCCAATGATACTTTAAAATGGTTCACCAGCTACCTGTCAGATAGAACACAACAGGTCAAGGTAGGCACTGTCCTGTCCCCTTGCCTCCTGGTCCGCTCTGGTGTACCACAGGGGTCGATTCTTGGCCCCATACTTTTCAGCCTATTCCTAAACTCCCGCCCGTTATCCGGCCATCTCTGGAAACCTGCTCCTCTATGCGGATGACACAGTACTTTTCGCCTCCAACTCCGACCCACTTAATCTCCACCAAACACTCCAACATAGCTTCCATGAAGCAGAACATTGGTTCTCCACCCAGCATCTAACAATCAACTACAAGAAAACTAAAGTCATGGTCTTCTCCCACCTGCAGAACCCCTGCAAGAACCTCTGTCCCCCATTTCTCACTATCAACCACACCCCCCTCGAGCAAGTTAGCAACTTTAAATACCTAGGGATCACTCTAGACTCGGCCTTCAACTATAAACAACACATTCTCCTCCTCGCCTCAGCCCTAAACTCGAGATTAAGTGTGCTTTATAGGCACAAACTTTGCCTCACCCCGGAAGCCCTATGGCTCACTGTCAATTCCTCCGTCCTTGCCCTCCTTGACTATGGTATTACCATATACAGTGCTGCCCCCAACTCCATGCTAAATAGTCTCCGCCTTGTACTCAACAAGCCTGCAGCCTCATCCTAGGCTGTGATCTCCTCACCCACACCTGCACACTTTACAACTCCTCAAAATGGCTAAACCTAGACAGCAGAATCCGGTATCATATATGCCTAATGACTAAGAAGATACTCCTAGGACTCGCCCCTCCCTCTCTCTCCTCTATTATTCACCCAGCAGACACAGTCAGATCCACACGAAACTCAAACAAGCCACTACTATGGGTACCCCGGCCTCATACCGCACACCTTCAGCTACCAAGCCCCTAATCTGACTAACTCTCTCCTTATCCAAATAGCAAACAAAACGAGGCTAGGTCCTTTCAAAACTATACTAAGGGAACTCCTCCAAGACTCTAACATATGTGATTGCACCTGACACTGTCCTGCATCTTGCTGTCCTACCAACTCCCATAACTATCCCAGTTTCTGGTGCAAAATCTCTCCTAACCCTCTATCTGACTATCAGCTACTTACAGACTCTTCTGCAACTATATGGCTGTGCTAAACTGTGATTCAACTACTATACTGACCTAATCCGCCTCCTGATCTACCCTTGTCTGCCATGTAATGAAATGTAATGTAATTCTTCCTTATCTAATATACTGTGCTGTCATCTCTGTTTATCAGTTGTTTGCCCTGTGCCTTGATGTATGACGTGGAACCTTTGAAAATGAGTCTCTGACTCAAAGGTCTTTCTGAATATTTCATAACAAACAATAAACAATACCCATTCTGACTACACATTGTGCATATTTCACACAGGTAAATTGAACATTACTATACTGAATCAGGTAATAACTTCTTGTACCTTAAACAGTGCAAGCGGGGGCCCTTCCCTCTTGGAGCTAGAGGGGGCAGGGGCACCATGGTGAGAGGGAAAGACAAGTAACCTGGAATTGGCTGTCAAGCTCAGTTTGGGCAGTAAGCTTGGTATGACATAAACACCTTTGTGCACCACATTGTGAGGCAAATCCACTGGCCTCCCAGGATAATCATAACTGAGGTGTACTACTGCCTTGACAGCTCGACCAGTTTTTGTGAGGGGGACAACTACAGTCTCTGTACTCTCAGTACTGGTCTGAGGACTCTCGTCACTTGTGAGGGGTGCCTCTGCCTGGGTGGGAACATCCAAATTTGGGGTACTGTTGGCTCCTTGCTCTGCAGGCTCTGTTTCTACAACACTTGACTCATTTTGCAAAGGCTCAGGCACAATCAAGCTTTGAGTCACTGAAGGGGGGTGGTCAGCACTCTCATAGTGTTCTTCAAGTTCTGATATGTCACCAGAAAGACTCAAATCCTCAGCCCCTTCTTCAGGCAAATCATACAGTTCCACAATACACAGAGGCTCAACATCTTCAGACATGATACTTTGCACTTCTCTTACTAGGGGCATTGGCTCCAAGGATGAAGCTGGGGGGTAAGGCAGTCCAGAAGGCCCAGCTTGATCCCCACAATTTATCAGGGGGTTACCTCGAAACAGCTGACTCGGTTCATAAGAGGGGTAATAGGCATGGTCGTATTCACTTTCGTCAGAAGTGGACTGACTGTCACTAACTATCATTCTGGGCCTGCTGCAGAGGAAACCTTAAATCTATGACCACTGGGGTAGGTTGACTCTGTTCTTTCTTGCAGCAGCATGAGTCACCGTCCCGGGGGCTCAATTTCTGGGGGTTCAGCCTCAATCATGACTTGGCCAATAGGTAGCAAGTGGTTACGGTGCATGGTCTTGACAGCTTTGAAGTTGTTCTCTGGGTACACCTCGTACACAGGTAAATTATCCAACTTTCTAACTACTACATGGGGGAGATGGTGCCACTGATCAGCAATTTTGCATTTACCATGCAGTCCCAAATTGCGTAACAACACACGGTCTCCAGGTCAAAGCTCTCGAGCCTTTACTTTTTTATCATGCCTCTCTTTGTTGGCTAGATTTCTCTTGGCAGCCATTGTCTGGGCCAGTTGATAGGCATGGTTCAATTGAGCTTTCAGTTTTTATACATCTTGCAAGTGGTTTTTGGCTCGGACCCCATCTGAAGAGACTCCAAAACAGACATCAGCTGGCAGCCGGGCCTCTCTCCCAAACAAGAAGCAGTAGAGGGAGAACCCAATAGCATCATTTTTCATGCAATTGTATGCATGTACCAAGGAGCTAATCTGCTGGCTCCATTTATGCTTGTCTTTTGGGTGGAGGGTGCCCAGCATGTCTAGAAGGATGCGGTTAAAATATTCTGGTTGAGGGTCTCCCTGCGGGTGATAGGGGGTGGTTCTTGACTTTCACACCTCCATAGAGAGAGAGCATTTCTTTGTTTAGCCGACTCTCAAAGTATCTGCCTTGATCAGAATGAATCCGCTGGGGGGCACCATAGTGGACGAAGACATTTTCCACTAGCACCTTGGCCACGGTAGATACCTTTTGATTTTTGGTGGGAAAAGCTTGTGCATGCCATGTGAAATGATCTGTAACCACTAACACATTGCCAGTATTCCGCTGATCAGGTTCTAAACACAAGAAGTCTATGCAGACTAGTTCCATGGGGGTGCTGGTAGTAATATTAACAAGGGGGGGAAGCCCTCTGAGGCAGGGCTTTTCTTTGCAGGCAGCGACTACAAGTCTTTACATGGTGCTCAACATCAGCCCCCATTATGGGCCAGTAGAAGTGAGATCATCCGAGGTCAAGGGTTCTGTCAATACTGAGGTGCCCCATGTGATTGTGGAGAGACCTCAGTACCAAATCTTTAAAGGACGTGGGCAGGACCAATTGTTGCTTGTCTACTTTGCCACTACAATCCACTGTCTCTCTATAAAACAACTGATTGAGCAACTTCAATCTGGGGCCTTCTTTAAACAATAAAGCAGTTTGCAAGTCAGTGGAACATAACTTAGACACATCTTTCCCCGTACGCAGGGCATCAAGTGCTGGCTGAATCATAGGATCTTGGAATTGAGCCCACTGAATGCTGTCATTGTCAAATTGAGGTAGTGCACTAATATCTAGAGTAGAGAAGTGGCAATAAGCAGCTGGTATGCAGGTGTCAGACTGGCCGAAGCAATCTACTAAACAGTCCACTGTGTCCGCAGACGTCTGTTCATCCCTATCAAACTTTTGGCACAGTGCTCAAATGTCAGGTTCAGACAGCCTGACCCAATCACTCTTGGAAGTGGGCCTTCGTGATAGGGTGTCAGCATCAATATGGTTCAGGCCCGGTCTGTATAAGACAGCATAATCATAGGTTTATAATGCAGAAAGCCACCGGTGCCCAGTGGTGTCTAACGTAGCTAACGTCTGTGCATAGGCCAACAGGTTATTGTCAGTCTTCACCAATATCTTTGCCCCATAGAGGTATTCATAAAACTGGTCAATGACGGCCCATTTTAGCACAAGGAACTCCAACTTATGCACAGGGTAATTTCATTTGGAAGGGGTCAAGCTCCTACTGGTGAAAGCTACTGGTCTCAGGCCATCCTCATGGTCTTGATACAGCACCGCTCCTAGACCCTGCAGACCAGTGTCCGTATGCAGCACATAGGGTTTGGTGGGGTCAGCATAGGTGAGGATGGGGGTGTGGGTGAGCTGGTATATGATCTCATGGAAGGCTGCTTCACAGTCAGGCATCCAGTGGGGCCCGAAGAGTTCACCTGGGTGGAAGTATACTTTTTCTGGTTCTTTAATGGACCCTTTTTTGTATTTACGATTGGAAGGAGAGTAACCCTGGGTAAGGTTCAAGAGTGGGTAATCACCTTGGAATAGTCTTTTATGAACCTGCGGTGGTAGCCACAGAACTCCAGGAAACATTGTAGTTCTTTCAGATTATGGAGCTGGGGCCAAGAAGTCAGTGCTTCAACCTTACTAGGATCTGTCTCTATCCCTTTTGTAGATACTATGTGCCCCACATACTTCACAGAGGTTTGGAAAAAATGGCATTTGTCAATGGACAGCTTGAGGCTTAAGTCTTCCAGTCGGTCTAGGACTTTAAACAGTCGGTTCTCATGCTCCTCTAAGGTGCTTCCAAACACAATGACATCGTCCAAGTACACCAGGCATTCCAGCAAATTCATATCTCCCGCCGCACGTTCCATCAGTCACTGAAAGTTGGCCAGGGCACCTGATATCCACTGTAGCATCCTCAGAAACTTGTAGAACCCTAATGGATAGATGAAGGCTGTTTTCTCATGGCCTCCTGGGGCCATCGGGATCTGGTAGTATCCACTGGGAAGATCCAACACAGAGAACCATTTGCTCCCATTCGAGCAGTCCAGGGCATCTTGTATATGAGGCATAGTGTATTAGTCTGGGATGGTCCACCGGTTCAGGGTTCGATAAGCAACACACATCCTCACAGACCCATTCTACTTATGCACAACCACAATGGGAGAGGCGTATGGGCTCCTGGATTCTTGTATTACGGCAGCAGAGAGCATTCCCTGCAGGTGTCTCCTCACATCATCTGTGTCTGCTGGGGCTAGATGTTGGGACCTCTCTCAAAATGGCCGTTCTTCATGCAGGCATATGTGATGTTCCGCACCCTGGACACATCCCACATCCCATTCCTTCAACGAAAACACTTGGTCTCTCTGGCAAGTCTCTTGCTAATTCTAGCCTTCCATTCAGCTGGCAAAGGGGAGTCACCAAAGTCAAACAAGTCTGGGGTCACTCTCTCCTTCTAACCAGGGTACTTGTTACTGGGCAATACTGCAGTGTCTGTGCAGTGTACCATAGCTAGGGTGCACCCTCTGTTCACCCGGATCTCCCAATCTGACAGATTGTGAATCTGGACCATCACTCGTCGTGCATAGGCATGGGCATGAGCAGGCAAGATGCTGGGCTTGACCAATAATCCTTCTGGCAATTTTCCATCGCCGGGCTCATCCAACATCAGTATTTTGTTCTTAACATTTTTCTGGAGGCGGACCTCCCCTTGAATGGTACACTGGGCATTAGGGGCCAGTACCATTGAATCGGGATCCTTCTTCCACACGATCCCCACTGGTTCATCCTGGTCTACTTCCTCGGGTTTCTGTTGCAAATCACAGACCCTCTTGATCAGAGTCAGAATTCTCAGGGCCCTCCCAGTCTGTCGCCCTTGTTTCTCATGACAGAGTTGCACCAGTCTCCCAAACATATGGGCGTTTGTCCCAACTAACAGGGGGACCCATCATACAACCCGATGGGGGGACACACTAGGGCCAATGTCTCTACTCGCTCCTCTACACCTGTTACAGTTGCAGAAAAAGACAACCAGAGGTGGACATACCCTAGGTAGGGATAAGACTTGTCGCTCAGGCCCCACACATGTAGGCCTTCCAGGGATTGCAAAGGCACATCAGATAAGTGTTTGTCATACCAGTCCTGAAATACAATGGTCACTTGCGACCCACTGTCAAGCACAGCCCAAGTATGAATACCATTCACAGTCACCGTAGTCTCCATTGAAGGGCCCACTATTTTGGACCAGTCTGGAGAGGGAGTAGCAGAGGCCTGGACAGACGATTTAGCCACAAAGAAATTTGAGTTAGGGTTTCTTGAACCCTTACTGCGGTCATTTCGGGCACCTCTTAGCCATTAATTTGCTTTTGGGAGCTTCCCTTGGAGTCTGTTTACTACTCTTTCTAAGTCCTTCTGAGTCCAGCATTCTCTTTTCTTACGGTCATCCTTTCCACAGTTGTGACAAATGATAGACTCCTGGGTCATCCTGGGAGAGAACATCATATGAAGAACTAAAGCAGTAGTAAGAGATTGGGGTCTAGTATCTGCCTGCAGTGGTGATAGTGGTCCAACATGTCTTAACAGTTCCTTTAGAGTGGCAGTCAATCCGGTGATCTCAGCCTGGGAGCCACCCTTGGTAGCGGATGCCTGAGGGTGCACCTCCATCCCCATGGCAGTCACATCGGGAAAGGGACCAGAACCTTGTTCCATGGGGGAAACCCTTGCAGAGGCACCCATCTTGAACTCTAGGGCTTCCCTTAATAGCTCATCTTTCCAATGCTGGGCCCAGGGTGGGAAGTCCTTTGCATTCTCAGAGTGCTCGTTAAGTGCTGACTTTTGCCCCTGAGCATCACTTGGCTGATCACTCACGGTCACTTACACAGCAGCAGCAGATATGGGTGCAATTCTGCAATTCCCCCACAGGGTCACCTTTGCTCAACCCCCCGAATTTCTCTCATTAGCTCGTCATAGGAGGGGGACAATTCCAGTCGGGTGGCAAGGCGCAACTGAAGCAGTAACAATTCTGAAACTGGAGCAGACTTAAGGATCCAGTCCAGCCTAGTTTGATCTAATTCATTTGATGGCAAACTACCCTTTCTGAGGCACTCTTGTAGCAGCTTTTCAAGCCAAGGTACATACACAGACAATGGCTCCCCTTGGTACTGCTGAGCATTTCTTACTCTCCATCACAGATTCTCATCTGAATCCATGCTCCCAGACACATTTTCCAATGCATCAAGATAGTCCTGTGCAGTTGTTTTGGGGTTATTGGCCCGCTTGGCATGGATGGTAGCCAGGGCAGGACCTCGGAGGCTCTCATTCAACCTCTTTCATTTCTCTGCTTCTGAGCATTGCCATTTCAGTACTAGATGGACAACATAGTCTATCCAGGTCTCCCAGTCATCCTCTCCCTGGGGGTTGGGAGGGTGCCCGAGAAGATGCTCAGCCTTTGGTAGGAGTCGTGACTAATGGCAGGTACAGCTATAGGGGCGAGCATTGGCATGGGCACAGAAAGTGGGGCAATAACAGGTGCTGGAATGGGAGGGGGTGTTGGGGAAAGAACACCCCCAGGTGGCAGGAATAGTTTCTTAAAGTCCTCTATGGTTTTCCCTTCCTCCAGCAACAACTTGGCAAATTTCTCCTCAAAAGTCTCAGGTAATGGTAGGAGCTCATCCTCCTTGGGGTCTTTACCGTCTTTTGTTATCACTCTTCAGGCAGCTGGAACCCCTTCTGGGACAATAGTCTGTGGCACTTTAAAGCTGTCCATGAGGTCACTACACTCTACCAAGGCTATGAAAGTTTGGGTGATCAAATCAGCCTGTCAACCCACCACCACAGGGTTTTGTAAACATTCAGCTTTGGAGAGTGCTTCCTCTACAGTGTCTTTACTGGTACCCAGGGGATATCCAGTATAAGTAGAGCATTTTAGGGGTTGATCTTCTGCCCAGTACACCACTCCACCAACTGGTGTACAGACATTTCTACTGGGGTAGCCATTAATCTTTAACAATAATTCATAATTTTTGGCCACTAGAAGGCACAAAATCCCAGCGGTGAGCCTCCAAAATGTAACCCTTAGGTGGCGCTATCCCAAGGGCTACTACCCCTGCCTGCTTGGCTAGTAGCAGGTTAAGGGGCCAAAGTTCTGAAATGGGTGCCTCCACCCAGTGGTCAGGGTTGGTAGTGGTCAAGCCAACCTGGGCACAGCCCTCCAGGACACTGTAACCCCCCCTCTTTCCTTACTAGTGGCCGGAACAATACACAATAATCACTTTCACAGTACCCCCGAGACACCACACAAGTACCCACACTGTGTGCACTTACCACCAGAGCTTTCCTCTGGCCCAGCCCTAGGGACCCCCTGTAAAACAAGGTTATACACAACAAATAACAGCAGTGCAGTACTCTTGCACAAACTGGAACCACAGTCAAGGTAAATGCAAAAAAGAGTTAGATCTGATTTATTTAAGGGGCTTGAACAAGGGAGGGGCATAATCAGGTTCATTTGCTTAAAGGCTCTATCAATCAAACAGTTATGTATGCACTTCAGAGTCCATAAACAGTCACACACTCTGGGTAGCCAGATGGAGAATGGTGGGCTAGCCAGGAACATTGCAGCTGGTTGGGGCCCTCTGATGGAAGAAAACAACATGCACAACACACACTATTTGTAGTACGGATCCAGAGGGATCAGTTCACAAAAAGAAAACAACAAGACAATCAGATGACATACTTTTAGATTAGGCTGTTGTTGCAGGGATCTACCTTGATGATTACTCACAATACCCAAGACTGGACACAGTCTGGAAGAAAATTGAGACAGCAGGTGGTTAATCTGGAGTGCCAGGAGAAGCAGGGCCCACACGATTCACCGAGGCATCTTTCCTGTTCTAGCGTGGAGCAGGGGGCTGATCCCCAGGCAGGTCTCTCATCAGTGGCTTTCCCTGTGCAGTGGGGTAGTCTGGCAGGGCCAGCGTGACATGGCCCAGGCCGAATGGAGATGAATGCGGATTCAGTCCGAATAGGCTGTATAAAGCTTCCAGCAAGCAGAACATAGTTCACACATTGGGGAACCAAATCACGACCCACTTTCAATACACAGCACATTTACATGTAAGGAAATTCTACTGTACCAGACAAACCGCTCTCCGGTCACAATCGCAAAGTCTCTGTACAAACTGGGGATTCAAAAGCAGCTGAAAATCATGACAGGCCGATCGCATTCAGCAAATTTTCGGTCTTCTTCAGGTTAAAGCCTGGTCACAGTCCAGTGGCTTAAATAGTCCTCACAACTCGAATTCAGTCCGAATATACTCTATTTTCCCTCTCAGGGACAGCAGGCAGACAGGCAGGCCAAAACTCAGCCCTTTGACAGTTCTCCCATGCAAAACTACACAGAACTGCTGCTCAGAATCACTTGAGCTGTTACTTCTTCACTTCTCAGCTCAAAACTGAAACTAGCTGCAGCAGTCTGGGAAATTCCCCAAGATCCAAAAGGTTCGGTTGGCTGATCCTCCTGTCAGTCACAACACAGGCTCCCCCTTCAGGTGCAAAAAGTCCAAAACTACAGTTCATACAGATTTTGACTCCACCCAGACAATTCCCACCTGTACTGATTGGTCCAGTTCACAGTCCAGGACCAAGATAGTGGAGATAAACAAAACAGTCCTTGCTGCAAAGAAGGCAGGTTAGACAAACTACATTATCATTATCACTCTAAATGATTTTCAGCAAGTAGTTACATATTTCAACAGAGCTTCCTCTCAGGTTACTTATGACTGCAATCCGGGCAGCTCTTAAAGAGACAGTACATAGAGGTTATATAGGTACTCTCTGGCAATCACATTTAAACTGCTAAAACACAGGACACCAGCCTGTCAATGAGCATTTAGGCAAGCTTGAGGAAGACTTTTTGGGAACCCCCATTTGTAGAGGGGTTACAGTAAAATGGATATGAAGTTGGCTAAGTAACAGAACTCAGAGGATGGTGGTAAATGGAGTTCACTCAGAGGAAGGTAGGGTGACAAGAGGGGTGCCTCAGGGGTCAGTACTGGGACCAATCCTTTTCAATGTCTTTTATTAGCCACATTGCAGATGGGCTGGAAGGAAAGATATGCCTGTTCGTGGATGATACAAACATCTACAACAAAGGGACACACCAGAGGGTGGGATATGAAGGACAATCTAAAAAAGCTGGAAGACTGGTCAAGGGTTTGGAAACTGAGCTTCAATGCCAACAAATTTTAAATTATGCACATGGGGGCACAGAAACCCAAGGGTGATATATCAGATGTTGGGGGGTGGTAATGAACACAAAACAGGACAGGGGTCTGGGTGGTCATCATACCTGATGACCTGAAGGTGACAAAACAGTGTTATAAAGCAGTGGAGGCTCTGGAGGCCCCATCTCAAGAAAGGACATAGATTGGGTAGAAGGGGAACAGAGAAGGGCAACCAAAATAGTGCATAGCCTGCACTAGAAGCCCTATGAGGAAAGACTCAGGAAACTAAATATGTACTACTGGAGGAAAGGCGAGAAAGGGGAGACATGATAGAAACATTCAGATACCTCAAGGGTATCAATAAGGTACGGGAGAGCAGTATGCTGCACAGAAAGAGAGGCTCAAGGACAATGGAGCATGATATGATGCTGGAAGGGGGAGACTTAGAGGAGATGTGAGGAAATATTTCTTCACGGAAAGGGTCATGGATGCCTGGAACAGCCTCCCAGAAGAGGTGGTGGGTACCGAAATGGTAATAGGTTTCAAACACGTATGGGATAGACACAGGGGGACCTTAGAAACTGGACAGGGGGGGGAGAAAGGCCAGAGATCAATTAGGGTCTACTGTAGCATAGTAGATAGGGACTTTTGGGCAGACTTGGTGGGACAGTAAGTTCTTTTCTGCTGACAGCTTCTGTATTTCTGTGCTTCTGTGTAAATTCACTGACAGTCAAGGAGGGGCTGGATGTCCATTCCCCCATCTATCCCTGTTATGTGAGAATATGTGGAGGAGGTATCAAAGGTACATTGTAAGTTCCTGAGATGGAAGTTTATAGGGTTGGGTAGCTAACAGCAGAAAGAGGCCAGTTCTTGGTATGGGGCCTTCTTCATCCTGCCAAGTTCAATTTCTCCCATTTTTGTTGACACCCTAATTAGCCAGACTCAGTGAATGAGCCCATCAGGCCTCAACACTCATGTCATCCCCTTGTGAGGGCAGGCTCCCCAGCCCACCACAAGTTGCGATGTCTGCAACACAACACAGCTCTGCCCTCCTCAGGCTGTGGCTAGTGCTGAATGCTGCAGCACTTTTCCCCTAGTCTTGGTCCATTCAGCCGGCTCACTGGGCTCCCACCCAAACTCAGGTCACTGGTACAGTGGGTCAACGGCCATCCCTGCAAACATTACTTTATCATTTTTTATCACATTTTGACCCCAAAATTCCAACATATCCTTTTTATGATCCTCCCCATTCTGAAAATGATAAATATAATTTATAAAATACTGGATGAAATGGCACTTTATGCCACAATTGCAAAACCACATTTGGGACAGGATTTGAAAAATGACAGCTGTTGAATTCATGAGGTTGTGTTAAAAAATGGCTATGTTGAAAAGTTGTGGTCAAAAATGTGGAAAATTACTGAAGGTATGAGTAAGCATTGAAAAATGTCAGGCATTGAAGGGTGATGACATGTCTCCAGTTCAGAGAGAATTATGGCATCAGACCTTGACTGGGTAAGTACAGGGTAAGGTAAGGTGTAGGGAGGTGGGTGCTGAGTGGGGGGATCAGGGTGGGGGAAGGGGCTGGGGACAGCAGCAAACAACAAGGGATCATTTTCTTTATTTCAGGGTCAAAAAAAGAAAAAGACATTATGGGATGGTTTTGTTTATTTCAAGTACTTCCAGCACTGGGGATTGGGCACCTCAGTGTAGGCATGATACTTGGGGGCACCAAGAGTGGTCACCCAAGTGTCCCTGGAATGCTATGTCAGGGGGAGGGAGGTTGTTTATGCCAACACCGGGGATTGGGCACCCTGGTGACGACAGGGTGTTGGGAGGGGACTTTACAGTGGGTAGGGGGAACGAACCAGCACCAGGGGCAGGCACCCCAGGGTCGATGTATAGTCTTAATATAATAACTGGTGAGCTTTTTTTTTATGGGCTCAGCCAGTTGATATTCAGCATAATAACCAGCTGGTTATTATGGCAAACATGTGCTCAGTGCCACAGAGCGCAGCGCAAGCATCCCACCTCACCAAACAGCTGTTTTCACTGTCCTCATTTGAAAATCAGTGTTACCGCCATCAAAGCCAAATCTCGCCCCTTCAAAAAATCTCTTACCTGCATAAACAGCTGTTTCTGACAGGGCATTCAGTGTAAAATCCATTGGTGATGAAAGCAGTTTGTTCCCTGTAGAAAAATAGAAAAAGAAAAAAAATGACAACTCGCTTTGACACCTCGCTCACTCAAGATGGAGATTCCTTCATGGAAGCTCAAAAAAATGGCAACACGAAGCAACCAAGCAAATGGATCTGAAGAAAAGTAAATGACCACAACAACAAAGTACTTCAATTTTTCCTAAGCAAATGAAAAAGTTAGACATTAAACAAAATAAAAGTTTTCCTAAATCAGTTCATTTTACCAGTTTCTGAACACTGCCTGGTTCTTTCTTTCAGTGCAAAAAAAAGGTTAATGCACTTTTTATTAATGTTTTTATTCTCTGCTGTTGAAATTTTTCAACTGTTCACATACCACTGTTGGTTTTCTGAGAATTTAAGGTTTAATAAACTATTAAATGCAACCAAAAAAAGACTACAGTTTCTGCCTTGTCTGCTTGCATGCTATGCAACAGTTAATAAAACTCTGGTTGGAAAAAATTGCTCACCAGTATATTATATAAAATAAAAGAAGGTGAAATGTAGTATAAGAATTTAATGCACACCCTCAGTGTGGGATGCCAGGATTATGTGGCATCCCACACCTCGGGTGTGCATTAAATTCTCATATCACACACTTCTCTATCCTTTATTCTATATAACTAAACTGGCATCTGGGATTGGGCACCCGGGAGTCTAGTTCAAATAAATAAAGCCATTCATGCAGCTAATGGCAGACACTCTGCTTAAGAAAAAAAAAACACATACACATGCAGAGCATGCCCAGCAGGGGCAGAGCTACATATTGACATGTAGTCCAATTCCTGCTGAACAAAAACAGCAGAATGAAATACAGAGGTAGCTAGCCCTGCCATCTGATAAATGAGCACATTTTTGTAATGTGCTCACATGACTTCATGTGCTCGTAAAAAATTAAGTTATCCTTGAAACATAAATTTCTTTAAACTGCACCTGTTCAGAAATTGAATATTTTTTTCTTAAATATTTCAAAAACTACTCAGGTTTGTGAGACAAAGACAACATAAATGTGTACCTTGGGCCAAACTCTATTAAACCTGAAAGTTTCAGATTTCAAATCACCCTAGTTTTTTAGTTAAGGTTAATTAGTTAACCATAGTTAATGGCTTAAGATCTTTTTGGATTCGGGGATGTAGTCTTTTGAATTACTGCAGGTTAGTTAAAGGTGAGCAAAAAAAGGTCTTAATAGATGAAATTTTGTTTTTTTTTACCCCCTGTAACTTTGTGCCCCATGAACTGATTGCCACAAAACATTTAGAATCCAGAGATCCTGCCATTATTTTTGAGCATTCCAAATTTCAAGTAAATCGATAGAACAGGGCCAAAGTTATTAAGGTGCAAAACCGGGGCTTAATATTAAAGTACTTAACTCAGCCTTAATATAAAGGTGCTACATGCCTGTATGATATAATCATTGGGGTCACTGTATCAAAGAAATGCATCACTACAAGCTGATGGTTTTAAAAACTTGCCCTGCAACTAAGGAGGAATGACTGGGCCCAGCGGGGAGCTGTATCAGATGGAGAATAGATACTGCATATTGTATTCTCTTGTGGATTTTGAATTTGCTGCCTTTTTGAAACTGACTTTTAAAACGGTGCACTTGAGGACTTCTGGTGATGTTGAGGAATGAATGGCTGCCTGATTGATAACCTCCTTAAGTCGTGAATACTATTTGCATACTTGCATCTGATCTGTAAACCACTGATATTAGCGGCAGTTACAAGCGAACATGAAATCCAACTGTACCAGAAAGTGGGAGTCACAGTCAGCAAAGTTAAAAGCACTGATGGAGATGGATGGTCTCTCTGACCACACGACTGAGAATTGGGCTGGATCCTCCACCCCAAGACTGGATGATCTGGAGGGAAGTGAGATGAAGGTAGACCAGGGTGCAGTTATGACTAAACTAGATGGTATCTTTAACGAGGTGGAACAAGTAGAATCCTCTGTGGCAGATTTAAGGAATGACCACAAAAAAAAAAACAGAAAATAGAATGATCACAATGGAAATGGCACTCAGAGAGCTCATGGAGTCAGCTGGGAACTACAATTGTGCACTGCTGTACATGCCCAATTGGGAAAGAGATTTACAAGTCTGCCTGGATAAGCAGGAAAACTAGGCATGCTGTAATAATTTTCAGCTCCACAGCATCCTGGAATATATGGAAAACATGTCTCCTTTAATGGCAGACCGTGTCCTATGTGCTGCAGACTGTGGTTCAGATTCCAAAGTCGATAGCATTGCCATTCGAACAAGCCTACAGATCATTTGTTCAAAACCCCACAGATAAAAAATTGAGGACAAGGTCAATAGTGGTGAAGATGCTCGAACACCGCAAAAGGCAACATATTTTGTAGATGGCTTGGAAACAGAAGGAGTTACAATCTGATGATCAGAGAATATATTTCGACCAAAGCTTTGGTAAATGAAAAAAAAAGGCAGCATGTGACATCATCAAGCAGGATAAGGAAAAACAAATAAGAATCCAACTTCATTACCCTACATGGCTTAAAATCTTTTTTGATTCAGGGATGCAGTCTTTTTTTTTTGTTGTAATTTCTGTTTATTCCACCATCCCAGCCTGCCAACCCCGACCATCAGGAGCCCCTAGGCAGACATCCCTCTGCCATCCACCCTACCCGAACGACCCCTGGATCCTCATAGAGCTACGGCTTTCCCCCCAAGCGGGGATGGGGCACAGACCCTATACCCCATTACCTTATGTTTCATCAATCCGGGGCCTTTAGGCTGGTGAAGGCACTTTGAGGGCACGTCTCAAGAGTTCCATCTTCCAGCGATGGCAGGCTATTTTCCTCTTTCTTCCCTCCCCTACATTGTGAGACCCCTGAAGTCAAGGCGCAGAGCACCGATGTCACACTGTATAGTGGCTGCCCCTTCCCTACCATTAGGGGCCTGCAGTACTCCACGCCTCTGCTCAGAGTCAGGCAAGTGTGCGGGCAATGGCCTCAACCATCCCCGGAGTAGGCGAGCTGTCGTGGGATGCTCAAGCCTATCTACCCCCAGTTGGCCCATCAGTGACCCGAGTCCGCTCCTGAACCCGGGTCTCCAGCATGGTGTGAGGTGTGGTGTGGTGTGAGGTGTGGTGTCCAGCCCAGCTCAGGGATGCAGTCTTCTGAATCGCTGCAGAAGGCTGCAGCCACCTTGCGTAAATTGAGACTTTCTTGTCTGGACATGGAATCGGAAACCTTGGAACACAACTTAAACACAACAGCTTGAAAGTGAGCAGGGCATCCAAAGAGAGTTAACATGGTGGCCAGCACGTTACCACCACACTTAAAGCCTGGTCTACGATGGCTATGTCGAGGATAACTGAGATCAGTCAATAACACTATTACCGATGCTGAAATTTGGAATGCTGGAGCAACAGAACATAAGACATAAACTGCTAAGTGACTGTTTTTATTTTCTTCCAAAACAAACTTTCCCTTCTGCACTTACTCACATTACTTGTATTTAGACAGGGGCTTAAAGTTTTAAACAGCCACTGTAAGGTGGTAATGCCACTCTTTCTTGTTTAGGTATTATAGGGGCAAGACCAGAGTAGCAATCTATAATCAAAACAAAGAAACATAGAAGTTTTTGGTAGGAAAGGACCTCTTTGCCTACCTAATCTGCCCTATGGTCCCTATCTACTGTGCTGCCATAGACCCTAATTGATCTCCACCCCCCAGCCCTGTTACTAAGTTCCCCTTGTGTCTATCACATGCATGTTTGAAACCTGTTACCATTTTGATACCCACCACCTCTGCTGTGAGTCTGTTTCAGATGTCCACCACCATTTCCATAAAGAAGTATTTCCTTACATCCCCACTTCAGCAACTCTCCCCCCTTCCAGCTTCGTAACATGCCCCTTATCCTTAAGCATCTCTTGCTGTGCAAAATGTCACCTCCATTACCTTATTGATACCTTTGAGGCATTTGAATGTTTCTATCATGTCTCCCCTTTCCCTCCTTTCCTCTAGAGAGTACATACTGTATTTAACTCCCTGAGTCTTTCCTCGTAGGGCTTCTGGTGCAGGCCATGCACCATTTTGATTGCCTTCTCTGTACTGCCTCCACCTGATCTATGTCATTCCTGAGATGGGGCCTCCAGAACTGGACACAGTACTCCGGGGGGCCTCACCTCTGATTTATACAGGGGTAACACTACCTTCCTCTTTCTGCTGGAGATACCCCTCCCTATGCACATCAGCATTCTACTAGCCTTTCCCACTGCCTTATTACACTGCTTTACTACATTCAGGTCATCAGATATGATGACCCCCAGATCCCTTTCCTGTTTCGTGGTTGTTGACACCTCCCCCCATATCATACCTTGTCCTTGGGTTTCTGTTCCCCATGTGCATAATTTTGTACTGTTTGGCAATACATTATCATATTACTGAGTTTTTTACTTTTTACTTGTTATTATGTACTTATACCCCTTTCCCCAGGACACATTTGCAAACAATCTTTATGGCTCAGTATGTTTTTCCTAGTTATCTTGTTTAAATTATTTATTTATTTAATTAATTAAATTCCAAGAGAGGCTGTGGGACTTTAGATTACAACTGGAGCCATAGCTTGTACAAACAGATATACAAAATGCGGATATGTCATATCATGACCTTCACCAGGTGTTTAATGTATATGTTCAATGTGCTTATGCAACTGGATGAGATGATGCTTGTGTAACTTGATTTGCTTTGTGGCTTTCCACCTCTCTATCTGTGGGACATACCACCCTGTAGGGGTACGGTGCAAAGAACCCTAGAGGAAGGTTCCCCCCTGCAGGTGCCAGGGGAATGGTTGCATCGGCTAAAGGTAGGCTAGGAAGAAGCCCACGGGTAAGAGACACAAGCCACTGGAGGAGGAGGAGGGGTGGATGGTGAGCAATGAAAAATTAATCCTTGTGAGGCCCAGGATGTGTGACCTTTTAAGCCCAATGGGGGAGTGACATTGTTGCTCCGCCCATCGAACCTCGGGCTTAAAGCCCTCCCTTTCAATGTGCTTATGCAACTGGATGAGATGACGCTTGTTTAACTTGATTTGCTTTGTGGCGTTCTGCCTCTCTATCCATGGGATATACCACCCTGTAGGGGTATGATGCAAGGAACCCTAGAGGAGGGTTCCCCCCCCTTACAGGTGCAGCGGGAATGATTGCATCAGCTAAAGGTAGGTTAGGAAGAAGCCCAAAAAGAATACTCAAAGGTGTCGAGCTTCAAAGAGGTGAGGATGATGAATGAATTCTGAGAAGATGATAAGGGCTGACTTCCTAAGAAGAGAGGGGAAAGCTGGGGCCACCATCCGCCTCCATCCAACAGCAGAACCTAACTAACTAACTGAAGAAAGCACTAACTCTAACTAATATTATGACCATTGGCATGGAGGACAGTAAAAAACCCCTTTGAGGAGGAAACCTCTGGGGATCCAAGGCCTAGGTCACCTTCCCTCCAGGCTGACAACATCTGATTTAAGGACACATGTCGGTAAAGAGAACGGTTCATTAACAAGGGGTATAAGTAGGGAGAATGGTGACGGGATAGGGGAAAAAACCCAAAGAAGCACAGAGTAAAGAAGGAACATGAGGTAGCAGGGACCCAAGAAGGGTATGCTCGAGTAGTCGATGGGAGGGAGTAGATCCATGTAGAAGTCAGAGGAGCAAGGGGTATCCAGATGTGCTCATGAGGAGACCGAGGATAACACAGACTGACTTGATTGAGCGATGCGAGTGAGCAGACATTGAGTCCGATGAGGCATGCTTGAATATACGTTGTGAACTGATTATGCGATGTTAATGATTAGACCCTGAGATCAGAGTCGATGAAGTAACATAGGATTCAATGATAGAAATGGTCGAGGAAGCAGATAGGAATGCTCGAGTAAGTGCTCATGAGAAGATGGAGGATCACAAGAAGACTCTTCTTGTGAGGAACAGCATAAAAACAACAGAGATGCAGGGAACACAGAGAGGGACAGAGGTATTGTGGGTCACCCTTGAGACACGGAAGGGAGCCGCTATTAGAACAGGTGTTATATACAGACCTCCAGCACAGCAGAGGGGGATGGATAAGGTTCTGATGGAAGACATCAAAAGATGGCAAATAAGGATGAGGTGTTACTGGTAGGGGATTTCAGCCTGCCAGATGTAGATTGGAGCATACCAGCTGCAGCATTAGCCAGGAACATTGACGTCCAAGTCTCCCTACAGAGGATGTTCCTCTTGCAATTTGTGGGGGGAGCACACTCATGAGGGAGCAATTCTGGACCTTGTTCTCACTAACAGTAACAGTGTTGCAGAAGTCACAGTGGGTGGCCACCTGAGGACCAGTGAACACCACACAGTGTGGTTTGATATAATATCTGTGACAGAAACAAATCACACAAAGGCATTTGTTCTGGGCTTCAGAAGAGCCGATTTTACAAAGATAAGAGAATGCCTCAGGGATGTCCAAGCCGGGGGGGGGGGAGAGAGAGCTTAAGTGGAGTGGAGGAACAGTGGGTGAAACTAAAAACTGGGATAGTGAAGGCAACAAACCTCTGCATGAGGCAAGTAAGGAAAAGCAAGAAGAAAAAGAGACCACTATGGTTCTCAAAAGGAGGTGTCTATGAAGGTAAAGGCAAAGAAAAGTTAGCATTCAAGAGGTATAAGGAGGCACAGATTGAGGAGGAACAGAAGGAGTATCAAGAGATGCAGAGGGAGGCAGGGAAAGCAGTCAGAAGTGCAAAAGTGGAGATGAAGGGGAAAATAGCCCAGGCAGTAAAGAATGGGGACAAGACATTTTTCAGGTATGTTAGCAAAAGGAGAAAGACCAGAGGAGGAATTGTAAGGCTGAGGAGGGTAGGGGGGAGTGTGTGGAAGGGGACCAGGAAAAAGCAGACATTCTGAACAGATACTTTTGTTCAGTGTTCACAGAGAAAAGGGAAGGTGAGAGTTCACAGATAAGAGCCAGGGGCATTGTTGGTAGGGTGGTGGATACTAGTCCATTTACAGAGGAGAGAGTCCTGAAGGAACTCACAAATCTGAAAGTGGACAAGGCAATGGGACCAGATGGGATACGTCCAAGGTTATTGAGGGAGCTCAGAGAGGTGCCTGCTGCACCTCTGACAGTCCTGTTCAACCACTCACTGGAAACAGGGGTGGTCCCAGAGGACTGGAGGAGGGCAGATGTAGTCCCACTTTACAAAAGTGGGGAGTAAAGAGGAAGCTGGAAATTACAAGCCAGTCAGCAGGACCTCATTGGAGGGGAAATTAATAGAATCACTACTGAGGGAAAAGATTGTGGAATATCTTGAATTCAGTGGCTTACAAGATCTAAAGCAGCATGGATTCACAAGGGGAAGGTCATGTCAAACAAATTTGATAGATTGATTTGAGTGGGTGACCAGGGACGTAGATCAGGGTGGAGCAGTGGATGTGGCCTACCTGGATTTCAGTAAGGCCTTTGACACTGTTCCACGTAGGAGACTCATAAAGAAGCTGAGCAGCCTGGGGGTGAGACCAAAGGTGGTCAACTGGGTAAAAATTGGTTGGGGATATAAGAGACAGAAGGTAGAGGTAAACAGAGTTCACCCTGAGGAAGGGAGGGAGGGAGGGTGACCAGTGGGGTGCCACAAGGATTAGTACTGGGATGGTCCTATTTAAGGTCTTTATTAGCAACATTGCAGAGGGACTGGAAGGGAAGGTATGTCATTTTGCAGATGACTCTATAATCTGTATTAGGATAGCCACTCCAGGAGGGGGGATGAAAAGGAATCTAGGAAAACCTGAAGGGTGGTCAAGAGCATCACAAATGAATTTAAATGGTAAAAAGTGCAAAATCATGCAGTGGGGGTGCAGAAACAAAGGGGCAGAGTATAATATGGGGGGAGTGGTACTGGCAACCACCAAACAGGAAAGAGACCTGGGGTAATCATATCTGATGAACTAAAGGTGGCCAAACAGTGTGACAAGGCAGTGGGGAGAACCAGGGGGATGCAGGGGTGCATAGGGATGGGTATCACCAGCATAATGAGGGAGGTGGTGCTACCGCTGTATAAATTAATGGTGAGAGCTCACCTAGATTACTGTGTCCAAGACCACATCTCAAGAAGGACATAGACAGAGTAGAGGCAGTCTAGAGGAGAGCAACTAAAATGGTGAAGGGTCTGCATTGAATGCCCTATGAGGAGAGACTAAAGGATCTCAATATGGACACCCTGGAGAAAAGGAGAGAGAGAGAGAGAGAGAGAGAGAGAGAGAGAGAGGATATGATAGACTTTCAAATACCTCACAGGTATAAATAAGATTCAAGAAGAAACAAGTCTTTTTCAGAGCAAAAGATGTTCAAGAACAAGGGGCCAGGAAGCTGGGGGGGAGGTGGAATCAGGGGAGATGTCAGAATGTACTTCTTCACAGAAAGAGTGGTGGATACCTGGAACAGCCTCCCAGAGGAGGTGGTAGGGGCCAAAACTGTAATGAGATTCAAGAACACATGTAGGCATAAGGGAACCTTGTGACAGGAGAAGGGGGGTTAAGCAAGAGATCAGATAGGGTCTGCGGTGTTACAGTAGGTAAGGCAAATGGGCAGACTGGGTGGGCACACTACACTGGCTTTATCTGCCGTCAAATTCTATGTTTCTCTGTTTCTAGATTTCTATCTGTTCCCCTTCCAAAGAGTAAAATCTTGCATTTGGCTACATTGAATCTGAGATTCCGGGAGTATGACCAAATCACCCAGCTTGTTCAGCTCCTCCTAAAATTTTTCCCCATCTTCAAAGGAGTCTACTACCCTGGCCAGCTTAATGTCATAAGCAAACTCATGCAGCCTGCTAGAGATCCTGGCTTTCAGATTGTTAATGAAAATGTTTTTTTGTTTTTTTTCCAATTATTTAACCAGGTGAGACACACTAAGCTGGAAGCTTGTTTACAGGTGTAACCTGGGAGCACGAGGAAGTTAAGTGATTTGTTTAGGGTCACACAGTATGCAAGTGGGCACTGTGGGATTCAAACCCAGGTCTCCAGATTTGCAGCTCAGAGCCTTAAACCACTGCGCCATACTGCCTCCTGTTAAGCAGCATGGGATGCCACTGAGAACCCCTCTACACTCAGAGTTGTGTCTATCCACCACAGCCTTCTGTTTCCTGCCTACAAGCCAGTAAGCAATCCATCTCATGTATGCCTCTTGTGAATCTTGTTATGCAGTAGTGTCAAAGGCTTCAGAAGTCCAGATAGACTAAGTCTATAGCTCTGTCACTGTCTGTCTTTTTTATAACCCCCTCAAAGAGGTTTATCAGGCTGGTTTAATATGACTGGCACTGCTGAAAGCCATGCTGAGAGGGGGGGCCAGAACCTTGGCCTCAACAAGTACTATTTTATCCTTGATAATGCCTTCCAGGACCTTACGCAATACTGAAGTCAGGACAACCAGCTTGTAGGGTACCTGATCAGACCCTGCCCCTTTCTTGAAGAGGGAGACTACACTGCCACTTTCCATCCCTCCAGCACCACTCCTGTTTGGACAGATTTCTGAAAGACTTCTGCAAGTAGCCCCACCAATTATTTTCCTAGCTCCACTATGATACTTGGTGATATTCCATCCATAGAAACAGTCTTCAACAGCAGATAAGGACCGCTTGGCCCACCCAGTCTGCCCATTTCCTTACCTATTGGATAAGCTGCAGGTCCTAGTTAATCAACAGCCTGCTTCCTCCTACTCCCCACTAGAATTGCCTTATGTCTGTCCCATGCATTCTTGAATTCTCCCACTATTTTTGACCCCACTACCTCCTCAGGAAGGCTGTTCCACACGTCCACCACCCTCTCCATGAAAAAAATACATCCTCACGTTGCCCCTGAACCGTCCCCCTCTATCTTCAAATTCTGCCCCCTTGTTCTTGCACATCTCTTTTTCTGAAAGATGCTACCATCTTGGAATCTGTTGATTCCCTTGAGGTATTTGAACATTTCTATCACATACTAAGCTTCTTTAGTCTCTCTTTGTATGGCTTTTGGTGCAGACCCTGTACCATTCTAGTTGCCCTCCTCTGGACCACCTCCATCCTGTCTATATCCTTGCGGAGATGGAGTCTCCAGAACTGCACGCAATACTACAGATGGGGTCTCACCAACTGTCTGTACAGAGGGATAACAACTTTCTGTTTTCTACTGGTGATGCCTCTCCCTATGCATCCCAGTATCCCCCAGCTCTCCTTACTGCCTTTTCACACTGCATGCCTACCATTAAGTCATCTGATATGACTACCCCATGTCCCTTTCCAGTTTTGTTGTTGCTAGTACCCCCCCAACTGTGTACTCTTCCCCTGAGTTTTTGTTTCCCAGGTGCATTACTTTCCACTTCTTTGCATTGAATCTAAGCTGCCATACATTTGACCATTCCTCCAACCTTGCCAAGTTCCTTCTTATCCTTTCCACTCCCCCCTTTGTGTTTCAACCCTATTGCAGATCTCTGTGTCATCTGCAAAGAAGCATACTTTTCCTTCCAGCCCCTCCATAATGTCTCCTATAAAGACATTAAAGAGGACCGGTCCCAGTACTGAACCCTGCGGTACCCTACTAGTAAGCCTCCTTTCTTCGGAGTAGACTCCATTTACTATTATCCTCTGTGTCCTGTTGTTCAGCCAGTTTGTTACCAAGGCTACCACCCTGGGACCCACTCCCAGGCTGGCTAACTTGTTTATTAATCTTTTGTGTGGGACTGTGTCAAATGCCTTGCTAAAGTCTAGGAAGGCCATACCCACAGCTCCTCCCTGGTCTACTACTTTGGGCACCCACTCAAAAAAATCAATTAGATTCATCTGACATGACCTTCCCACTGTGAATCCATGCTGCCTTGTGTCCTGAGCCCTGCTGGCCTCTAGGTACTCAACAATTCTTACTTTCAGAAGTGATTCCATCATTTTCCCTACCACTGAGGTCAAACTAACATGTCTATAGTTTCCTGCCTCTGCCTTGCTCCCACTTTTGTGAAGCGGAATCACATCCTTCCTCCTCCTCCAGTCCTCAGGCACCACACCATCCTCCCATGATTTGTTAAAAAGGGTAGTCAGTGGTGTCACAAGTTCTGGGGTGAATCCCATCAGGCCCCCATTGCTTTGTCCACCTTCGGTTTTAGGAATTCTTTCAGGACTTTTTCTTCTGTGAATGGACTGGTAGCGACCCCTTATCCAGAGTGCTTCTATTGTTTGGTTTAGGTACCTCCCCACCTCTTTTTTTGTGAATTCTGAGCAAAAGTATTCATTCAGTATGTCTGCCTTTTCAATGTCATCCTCTGCCCCCTCCCCTTTATTAAGCCTCACTATCCCTCCCTTGGTCTTTCTTCACTCCCTAACGTACCTATAAAAGGATTTATCCCCCTTCTTAACTGAGTTGGCTATCTTTTCCTTGGTTTGGACCTTTGCTATTCTGACTGCTTTTCCCACTTCCTTTTGCTTTAACTGATACAATTCTCTGTCCTGCTCCTTCTGTGTTTCCTTATAGTTCCTGACTGCTATCTTTTTCTCCCTAACCTTCCCTGCAACCTCTTTTGAGAACCAAAGTGTTTTTTTCCTTAGTTTTGATTTATTTGCTTCACACAAAGGCTTGTTACCTCTGTGATGGCAGTTTTGATGTTTCCCCATTGTTTCTCCACCCCTCCTTCTTGCCCGTTTGCTAGTGTTTTTCTGAGGCACTCTCCCATTTTGACAAAGTCAGTCCTCCTAAAGTCCAGTGCCTTCACATTTGTATGTCTTGACTCTACGGCTGTGTTTACCGTGAACCACACTGTTTGGTGGTCGCTTGTTCCCAGATGACTACCCACTTCTAAATCTGAGATCCTCTCTCTGTCCCTGTTTGAGAATACCAGGTCTAAGACTGCTCCCTCCCAAGTGGGTTCCAATACTAGCTGTCTGAGGCATGCCCCCTGTAGGGCATGGAGAATGACCCTGCTCTTGGATTTGGCTTAAGCAAATGTTCTCCAGTTAACATCTGGCATATTCAGGTCCCCCATCAACAATATCTCCTCTTTTCCTGCCATTCTAAGGATGCCTTCTATGATTTCCTTGTCCATTTCCTCCCCCTGAGATGGCAGTCTATATACAACTCCCATGTGGATTGTGGTGTCATTTCCTGTCTCCAAGGTGACCCACAGTACCTCCTCTCCTCCCTGTTTAACCTTTAGTTCTGTTACTTTGCTCCCTTCCCTTAGGTAGAGAGCTACTCCTCCCCCTCTTTTACCTTCCCTGTTCCTACTGTAGATTGTGTACCCTGGCATGTTGACCTCCCAGTCACGGTTCTCTGTGAACCGTGTTTCTGTGACTGCCACGATATCCAGGCATCCCTCTTTCAACAAGGCCACTAGTTCAGGAAGCTTGTTACCCAGACTATGGGCATTGGTACTCATTAACCTCCATTTTTTTATGGCCTTACCCCATTTAGCCCCATCCCTGTCCTTACTGACTTTGCCTTTTTCTCCATTTACCCCGTCCTGCTCCCTATCGACCTCTCTACCTTGGTGTTTACTTCACTAACTACCCTGCTTTTGTGGGGGGAGGCTGTGAAATCCCTGCTCTTTTTCAGTGCCTCCACCCTTGGCTAGCATATAAGCTTGCCAATGAAGCATTTAAACCTATCACCTGGGATCCTGGTTCCCCTACTGGACAGATGCAGACCATCATGCCAGTATAGGCTTACATCACTCCAGGTGGACCCCCAGTTCCCAATGAAGCCAAAACCCTGTGCTCCATACCAGTTGTTCAACCATTCATTGAATCCCATGGTGTGGAATACCCTAACCTCACCCATGGCATAGACAGGCAGCACCTCTGAGAAGGTTACCATGTGTGCTACTTGTCTAATGCACCTCCTTAACTCCACAAACTCCTCCTGCACTGCTCTGATCCCATTCCCAGCTAGGTCATGTGTCCCTATGTCCAGCTCCCTCTCCCATGCAGCTGCTTTCGTGATCCTGAGGATTCACTTCCTGTCCCTCTAAGCCATGGAGCCGGGCAGACACCTTACCTCCCTCTCCCTTCCCTCCCCCAGTTGTTTCCTTCTCCTGTGGAATCCCATGCCACCCTTCTGTAGGTCTCCTTTGTGAAGGTTACCAGCATCCTCCTTGATCTCCACTGTGGGTGCCACCATAGAGGAACCATGCTCCACCAGAATGGCATATGAATTGTGGAGAGGTACAACTGGAGGGTTGCACCTCTGTTCCACCACCCTCACCTTCCCTGAGCTCACCATGGCCCAACCACTCCTCTTTCTTGGCAACCTCTGATGCAGCGGTGGTGGCCCTGGTGGTTCTTGGGTGGGGGGAGGAGGTTTCCTTGCCAGGTCGGCCTGGAGACGGGCCACCTCCTCCTTCAGAGCAGGGAGTCACCTGCAAATAGGGCAGCATTACAGCCTCCAGAATGTCTCCCAGAAGACTGCTGCCTCACAGCCAGTGCATTGCACCATTCCCCACATGTCTCTCTCCCTTCCTGATTAAGATTTTTTTTTCTCTTTTTTGTTAGTGTGTGCAAGTATATGCGTGCATTTATCCCCTATGCAGTGTGTTGGGCTGTTAAGGATGTGACAGGTGTATGTCCTTTACCCATTTGGGAAAGTGATGTCAGAACCCCTGGTGTAAGGAAGTGATGCCCTTGGGGTGAGTGGGGTAAGGGGCAGGGTGGGTGGAACCAAGCCTGTTCCCCTCCAAAAATAATCAGCTACAGCTCTGACCCACCACCCCAGTGTGTGCTTTCCTTCCTTTCAGGAAGACAACCTGCACAACAATTTAACAGAAAATATACCCTGCAAAAAACAATTTCAATCAGGGAAAACTAAAGCAGTTGAGCCCAATAAATTATGATGCAATCCTCCCTTGACCCAGCCTTATACAACCTGGTGGTCTGTGCTCTGAAGGCAATCAGAGCAAACCAGTTTCACTCACCTAAGGCACTGTCTCAGTCAAATGCACAACTTCATTAACCTGCCCTAAACTGCAGGACTTCAATGAAAAATCCTCAGCCACCAGTGAATACTTCATAGTACCAAAAATAGTTTGGTACAAAAAGTCACCAAAATACTAGTAAACAACAAGCCAGCTGTCCACAAGGAAAAAACAAAACATGCAGAGTTTCAGTCCCTCTGAATTTAAACTCCAAATCTACAAGTACATAAGCAGTATTGCAAATCCCTTCTTGATTAAAAAAAGCAACAAAAAGTATAAAATTTAAAGTAAGGTACACCTCCCTCAGACTTGAGCAAATTTGTGCTTTCCTACAGATTCTCAGTTCAGTATTGTGTACTCTTCCCAGTTCCAAGTTGTTTCAAAGCAGGTTCCATCTATACCACTTGGGACTTACCTAGCTTGATCTTCATCAGGTAGTCAGTTACTAGGACAGGTGTGATGTAAACTGGCTGCATCGTGGCTATTTTTGATGCCATGGCCTTCCCAATGAGCACCCTTCCTTCTGGGGGAGCCCTTTGATAAACAATGGAGCAATAATTTCTCCAGCAGACTGACAATAACAGCTTGACACAACTAATAGGGTGGCTTCAGCAGTTTTAATCCCTTTTTTGGGGAACCCTAATGCCTTATATGAGATGTTGTGCTTGGTGCTCATATGGGCTGGGGGACCAGCAGTTCACCACTCTGGTTCTTGACTATCTCATCACACCATTGCTCTGTCTGTGAAAGTAGCAGGACAGCAGTATGATAGTCTATCATATTGCTGTCCTGCCACTTTCACTGCTGAGTTTGGCAGCCAGTGTCGACACTTCTAAAATGGAATCTGGGTACAGATGTTGTCTGCGGTCACTTACCACTGATGGGCTCACCCCAAAGTGCATGGAAAATATGTGCCCAAACTGTGAGCAAGAGTGGCTTGGAATTAGAATGCATGTCTAGACCACCAAAACTGCGACTATGTCCTGCATCTACCTGGCCATGGCCAACTCCATACTTAGAACAAAATGCAATTTGAAGGGGTATTCTACTGTACAGGGAAGAGGTCTGTGAGCTTTGCAAGGATCTCAGGCATACAGGAACTCCAGCATTACATTGGCGCTATCCATGTAAAGCTGCTTCCTCAAAGAAATGAATAAGAGTGCCATCAAGGCAAGTCTTTCTATTTTTTGTTGTTATGTTTGTTTATTTTTGCAGCTGGCCTTACTGTCTCACCAATCTCATTGTTTTAACTGTAGTTATATGAGGACCACATTCAATGTCAGTGTTTTTTTCCTTGCCATAGAGGTTTTTATGCTTCATGGCCAAGGGCGGCTTATCAGCCTTGTCCTTCTGTCCCAAAAGGCGGCAACCACCTCCCCCCCCAGCATCCAGTGATAATAGCATTGGTATATGGGTCACCGTCAAAACGGTGACCCATATTATGGCACAATTATCATGGGCGACCTGCCAGGGTAGTAAGGACTGTGACCGCAAGGGGAGGAAAGGGCAAACAGAAAAGGAAAATAGTGAGGGGATAGAGAGGGATAGGGAAGAGAGTTATTATCCTCTAGTGTGCCTACTCCACTGAGCCAACTGTGTGGTGTGGTGGATAGGGAGGCTGGATCCAGTGGAGTAGGTTCTGGGTTCGGGGCTGGGGGCCAGGAAGAGTTGTTTTTTGTTCCCGTGGCTGTGGGACTTACACTTTTTTTTTAAACTAGGCTGTGCCCCCTCCCTTACATGCATCCCCCTGGAGTTGACAATCCATAATCAGAGGAGTGCGTGGGGCAAAGCCCCCACAAACGCACTTAATCTATTGTGTGTGCCTGGTCACCTGCAAGTGTATATCACAGAACTGCTTTTTTGGCGATATAGAAACATAGAAGTTGACAGCAGATAAGGACCACAAGGCCCATCCAGTCTGCCCATTTCTTTTTCTACCTTATAAATGTGCCATCGGCCTTTGCTCTGTCAGTGCCCTATCTATTCATACTCATTTGTATTGCTCCCTTATGCCTATCCCATGCCTGTTTGAAGTCCTGCACTGTATTTCTAGCCACCACTTCTTGAGGTAGGCCATTCCATGCATCCACCACCCTTTCTGTGAAAAAGAATTTCCTCACATTCCCCCTTAATCGGCCTCCCTCTAATCTCATGCTGTGTCCTCTTGTCCTGCTATTTTTCTTATATTGAAACATGTTAGACTCTTTCACCTTGTTAATGCCCTTAAGGTGTTTGAATGCCTCGATCATATCACCTGTCTCCCTCCTTTGCTCAAGGGTATACATATTGAGCTCTGTTAATCTGTCCTCATATGTCTTCTGATGCAGTCCCTGCACCATTTGGTTGCCCTTCTCGGACTGCCTCAATTTGGTTAATGTCCTTGTGAAGGTGTGGCCTCCAATACTGCATGCAGTACTCCAGATGGGGCCTAACCAGTGTCTTGTAAAGAGGGATTATTACCTCCCTCTTATGACTTGTGATACCCCTACTAATACACCCTAACATCCCCCTAACCTTACCTACTACTTTAGAGGTCTGCTTGGATGATTTCAGGTCATCAGTGATGATGATGCCCAAGTCTCTTTCTTCCTTTGTGACTGCTAGCAACTCCCCTCCCAACCTATAGGTGGCTTCAGGGTTTCTCTTCCCTATGTGCATGATCTTGCACTTCTTTGCATTAAATCCCAGTTGCCACTCTTCTGACCATTTTGCTAGTTTATCCAGATCTCTTCTCATTCTGCCACCCCATCTGGATCATCTACTGTGTTGCAGATCTTGGTGTCATCTGCAAACAGACAAGCCTTACCCTCTAGTCCATCTGCAAGGTCACTAATGAAGATGTTGAAGAGGATTAGCTAGGACTGATCCTTGAGGTACCCCACTTGTGACTTGCATCTCTTCTGACTGTATACCATTTACCACCACTCTCTGTTTTCTGCCCGTCAACCAGTTTGCCACCCAGTTGACCAACTTCTGACCCACCCCGAGCCTACCCATAATAGCGATCGACATAATGTGTTCACTATGTGTTCACTATTATGACACAGAACCACCTCCCCCAGGGCCTACCTGCAATCATAGTTACTCTCACAATTATCCACCTCGTGGCAGGGCTGGAAGGAGGAGAGTCATCCTCCCCCCCAGTACCTAAATCCAGCAAGAATAACGGGTGAGCTCCAGATATAAGCGTGGGTTTGGGACAATCAGACAAAGCTTCACAAAACCCCTGACATCTTTTTCCCATTTCCCCCCACTTGCCGTAGGTTTCATGTGTGTGCAAGGAGGCACTCACCCAGTGTTGCCTCAGAACCCTCCCATTATTGCTGCCCACTCTTCACTGCCACCAGGCCTCTACCTGGTGGCAGCCATAGGGCAGTCTGACATGCCCCCCCAACAGAGGAGAGCAGTATCTTGGATGCTTGATCCTTCTGCCTCCCCGGCTGACACCCAGCAACCGAAGTCCCTTCCTAAACCTGGGTCACCAGCATGGCAGGAGGTAAGGTGCCAGCGCCTCAGCCCTCCACACCACTGGGCCAGCATTTAAAAGTCAGTTTTACTGATTCTTGCATACAGTGCCTACAAGGAGGGCTTTGACACAGTGGTATTGCTTTTCAGCAATGCTTCCTACACTGTACACAGTAGTTCAAGTTCACCCAACACCAGGCAATTAGTTTCATCCCCCCAGCACCAGACTCACTTATAGCCCCCCACCCCATATCAGAATCTTTATTTTTTATTTTATGATGATTTAGGTTGGACACCAGACTCATCAGGTAGCTGGGGGAGAGGGACAAATTTTTCAAATTTCCAGATGGGCCAGGTGGTGCATTAGACTTATAAGGTAGTTTGTGGGAGGGAGACAGATTTAGTTTATTCCCTGTCTTGGCAGGTTGAGCTTGGGATATTTTTTTTTTATTCTCTGATGGCCTGGTTTTGACCCTGGGCTCATCAGGTAGTTGAGTGGAGAAGGAGAGACAATTTTTTACTCTCTAACAGATCCTGTTGGGCACTGGACCTATTAGGTAGTTGGGGGAAGGGGCCAGATTTTTTTTATTCTCTAATGAGACAGGTTGGACCCTGGATACATCAGGTAGTTTGCAGGAGGGGGGCAGAGTTTGTTTGATTCCGTGATGGACCAGATTGTGCGCCAGACAATCCTACTGCACAGCAGGCTGGATTGAAGCGTGCATGGCAGTGGTAGGAACAGCAGTATGGCAGCAGCCCCAAGCCTCCCATGCAGTGTTTGAGCTCCTGCCTGTGACCTAAGTGGATGGGCATGTGGACACCAGTGTTTTACTAAGAGCTTAGGGGAAATCTGACCTGGATGCTGAC
Source organism: Neoceratodus forsteri (assembly GCA_016271365.2). NCBI lineage: Eukaryota > Metazoa > Chordata > Ceratodontiformes > Ceratodontidae > Neoceratodus > Neoceratodus forsteri. The sequence continues at coordinate 1,103,087,086 of CM057454.1, read as the reverse complement.
AGACCATTATAAGGCCTATCAATCAGCAATCACCTGTAAGAATGCAGAATTTCTGTCCGAGGAGATTGCTGCTGCACGGAATCGACCGGCTCAGCTTTTCCGAACTGTGGACAGACTTTGCAATCCAGTCTGTCTTCAGTCTAGAAGAAATTTTTCACAAATGAAGTGTGATGAGCTTAGCTCAATTCCTCGCAGATAAGATTGCCAGCATCAGGCTGGGTATCGGCTCAACTCTTCCTATAAGGGACTGCGGTGAAAGGCGGGAGGTTGCGAGCACCCGTGCTACCTGGTTTGACTTTAACCAGCCAGAATTCATGGACATTGTGAGGACTGTCCAGACGTTGTGACCAACAAGCTGTAGTTTGGATCCGGGCCCTACTCCACTATTGGTAGGTTGTGTAGATGTTATCTGCCTGTTCCTTGCTGAAATTGTCTGGAGCTCCTTGGAGCAGGGGGTCTTTCCTGATGCCCTCAAGGAGGCAGTCATTCGACCACTCCTTTAAAAATCCTTGTTGGATCCACATTGTCTAGTTAACTATAGGCCTGTCTCTAATCTACCCTTTGTGGGTAAGGTTATCCAGAAGGTGGTTGCGTTGCAGCTGGATGATCATCTTACAACCCACAACGTTTATGATGCCCTCCAGTCTGGGTTCAGGAAAAGACATAGCACCGAGACCGCCCTGGTCTGGGTTTTAAATGATCTCCTAATTGCGAGAGATCGAAAGGCTCGTACTATCTTAGTCCCTCTTGATCACTCAGCAGCATTTGGCACTGTGGACCATGGTGTGCTTTTGGAGTGCCTGCAGATTCTCTGTGGTCTGTCTGGTACACTCCTAGGTTGGTTTCAATCTTTCCTTATGGGCAGAACACAGAGGGTTGTCACTGGAATTTATTCCTCTGATACCCTCTCTCCATCTTGTGGGGTTCCGAAGGGCTCCACATTGGTACCCATGTTGTTTGCAGTGTATATGCTACCATTAGGAGATATCATTGGGCAATACAGTTTGGGTTTTCACTGCTATGCAGATGATACCCAGCTGTATATGTTCTTTACTCCCGGATGGGATGATGTGTTCTCTGTGCTTAACAACTGTCTAACTGAAATCAGGGATAGGATGAGCACTAGCTGGCTGAGGTTAAACCTGGATAAGACCAAGGTGTTGGTTGTGGACCCGGGTCACCCTGAGGTAGGTCTTAGGACTGGGCTTCCCTCAGGTCTATGGCTTGATGGTGTCCAGCTCAGGACCTCAGATCGGATGCGTATCCTGGGTGTTATTTTTGATGACAGTTTGACCCCGAAATTGCAGGTGACTGCCGTTGTCAAATCTTCCTTTTATCATCATAGGAATATCGCCCAGGTGAAAAACCTGGTTCCTCTGGCTGACCTTCCTACATTGGTCCACGCTTTCATAACCACCAGCCTTGATTACTGCAATGCCCTTTACCTAGGGCTTCCGGGGGTTGATATCTGCCACTTGCAGCTAGTGCAGAATGCTGCGGCCAGGCTTCTGACTGGAACATCTAGGACTAGTCATATTATGCCTGTGCTACGCAAACGGCACTGGCTGCCGGTACAGTGGTGGATTACCTTTAAGGTCGGGTTACTGACCTATAAAGTCCTACATGAACAGGGACCTCAGTATCTACAAGATCTCCTTACTCCCTACTACCCCTCCCGCTTACTCCGATCTGCCGACAAGGGATTGCTGGAGATTCACATGGTTCAGTTAAAAACATCTGGGGCACGTGCCTTTTCCTATGCTGTCCCTACCCTGTGGAATTCTCTACCTCGTTGGATAAGAGAGTGCCTGACTGTTGCCAGTTTTAAATCTGAGCTCAAGACCTATTTGTTTAATAAGGCTTTTTCTGAAGGTTTTAAAAAAATTTAAATTGTATGTTAATTTGACTACTTATCTGTTTTTTATTGTACAGTGCCTTGGTATTTGAAAGGCGCTTAAAAAATAAAGTTTACTTTACTTTGTTTTACTTTACTACCCCACATATTCCACCTTCACTCGTCGCTTTGCTGCTGCTCCTCCTTATCTCCATTTGGCTTAATACATACAGTGGGCAAGCTTGGGCACAGGATGCATCAGATAGTTGGAGGGAGGGGGACAGATTTTTTAAATTCCCTGACAGATCAGGTTGGACACCGAACCTGTAAGGTTGTTTGGACAGTGAGGACAGTTTTTTATTTTTTTTAATTACCTGATGGGCCGGGTTGGGCACTGGTTACGTCAGGTTGTTGTGGGGAGGGGGACATATTTTCTTTATTCTCTGACAGACTGGGTTGCATTCCAGACCTATCAAGTAGTTTGGGAGAAAGGGACATATGTTTTTTATTCCCTCATAGCCTGGATTTGGTATTAGACCAGTCAGGTAGTTGGAGGGGAGAAGAGAGGGCCAATTTTTTTTTTTTTGTATTCCAAGTTTATATTCCAGTGGGTCTGGTTTTGGCACTGGATCTGTCAAGTTGTTAGGGGAGGGGGAAAGATTTACATTTTCCCTTGATGGGCTAGGCACTGGATCCATCATATTTTGAGCACTGGATCTGTCAGGTTCTTGGGGGGAGTGGGACATATTTTTATTTGCCGAACAGGCAGTGTTGCATTCCAGACCCATCAGAGAGTTTGGGAAAGAGGGACATATTGTTTTATTTCCTGATGGTCAGGGTTAGGTATCAGACCAGTCAGGTAGTTAGGGAGCAGATTTTTTTTCCCCCTGATGGATCAGGTTGGACACTGGATCTGTCTGGTTGTTGGGGGAAGGGGACGGATTTGTTTCCTTCCATGATGTGTTGGGCACTGGACCTGTCAGGTAGTTGGGGAAGCGGAGCAATTTCTTTTTATTCCCTGACAAGCCAAGTTGCTCACTAGACATCAGATAATAGGGAGAGGGCACCAGATTTTATTTTATTCCCAGTTGGGCCAGGTTGAGCACCAGTAATTCTATTCTTGTCTACATTCCCTGCTTTACCAGTTAAAACTCCTGTGCTTTGTAAAACTCTTTGGGATACAGTGCATAGAAAACATGCTATAAAATTCTACTTCTTTTTCTTGGCTAAGTGTTGTTTTGCAAATTGCATCATCCCAGGCCCTTGTTGCTCTAGTAATTGACCCTCCCCCCCTCGTTGTTTTCCCAGTCCCTGGACAGGCTACTCAAATTGACTGGAAACTTGGCTGTTTCTTTCATTATGCAGAAAGGCTGAGGAAGATGAATCCTGTTTGCTACATGTATTAAATGGTGCCACAGCTCTGCTATTATTTGTCCTCTGCATTGCAATAATTTAGCAGCACAAACACTCTCACAGTTTTATATAGACAATTTCATTTTTTCAGAAATAATGGTTAGTAAATCTTTCCATACAAGATGTTGTGCATACTGACAGTTCATTGTACTTCCTCTATGAGCTCATTTATTATCATTCTTGTCATCACGGGGTGGGGGGGGCTAGGCTGAACAACCTGAAGATTTGCACTGAACCTGAGTGGGTTTCGACAAAGGGGATCAGGGATAAGGGGTGGGGGGTGGTGTTAGTAAATGCCAGGAGCTTGGAAAACAAGTTACCAGAGTTCCAGACCTTGCTATTCGAGGAGGGTGGATGTGGCAGCGGTCACCGAAATGTGGGCCAATAAAAACCATGACTGTGACCTAAATATAAAGGGGTACATTATGTTTAGGAAGGATAGAAAGGAGGGCAGAGGGGGAGGAGTAGCTATGTACAACAGAGAGGTCATAGGAATTGCTAGGGTAGAAGAGGTAGAGGGAAATGTGGAGGCCTTATGGGTCACCTTACGAACCCTGGCAGGAGGTAAGGTCAAGCTGGGTATAATATATAGGCCCCCCGGGATGGGTGATGTCCTTGAGAATGGTTTGCTGGACAACATTATTGCCCAGTGCGGACCAAAAGGGGAGAGCGTGGTGTTGTTGGGGACCTTAATATGCCATGTACAAACTGGGGAACCATGTCCTCTAAGGTGGCCAAGAAGCAGAGGTTGCTGGACAGCTTCCAGGATGTGTTCTTAACACAGCATGTGATGGAGCCCACGAGGAAGGGATGTGTCCTGGATATGGTTCTGGTGGATGGGGATCTGGTAACAGACCTAGTTGTGGAGGATCCCCTGACTGGGAGCGATCATGATACAGTCTGGTTTAAAATTAGCATGGGGGAAGGGGGGTAGATCTAGGACACTGGCTGTGGATTTCAGGGGAGCAAACTTCATGGGCATGGGAAATATTCTCAAGTGTCTCTTGAAGGGGATTACAATGATGACAGACGTGGAAAAGAGTTGGGAGGTCATAAAACCGGGACTTCATGAGGCAGTCAGGATCTGCACTAAGGTGAAGTGTAAGGGAGCAAGGTCACATAAACCATGCTGGTGGACCAGTGAAGTTCAGATAGCGGTCAGGGAGAAGAAGGCAGCCTACAAAGCATACAAAACATTGAGGTGGAAAGGGAAATGGAAACGTAGCGTCTTGCATCTAAAAAAGTCACCTGGATGGTGCGGGCGGCAAAGTTCAGTAAAGAGCAGTGGCTGGCACAGAGGATACGGGGAGGGAAAAAGGTTTTTTTCTGGTACATTGGGGAGCAGAGAAAAACTAAGGGCCATCTTGGCAGATTGAGATCAGATGGAGGGTGGGTGGAAGAGGCAAGGGAGCAGGCGGAGGTATTAAATGAGTACTTTGCCTCGGTGTTCACTAGGGAGGGAGATGGGATATTTACAAAGCAAGGCATGAGGGGGATAGAAGTGGTATTGTGTATGATCTGGGAGCAACAGATATGGTGCATAAGAGAGGCAGAGGCATCCCTGGGGTTTCACACCAGGACAAGGATAGAAAGGCCAGCAAGGTGGGGGAGGACGGATGATGCTATCTCCACCGAACAGGTGTGGCAAGTCCTTAAGGCACTGAAGAAAGATAAATCTCTTGGGCCAGATGGCATTCATCCAAGAGTATTATGGGAGTTGGCGGACATACTGGCCGCAACCCTGGCGGAGCTGTTCAACAGGTCACTTGAGACAGGGGGGGTTCCTAGGGATTGGCTTGAGGTGCATGTGGTGCCAATCCATAAAGGGGGGGTCAAGAGAAGTACCAGGTAACTATAGACCCATCAGTTTGACCTCGGTGATGGGAAAATTAATGGAGCGTATACTGAAGGAACAATTAGGGGTGTTCTTGGAGGAAGAGGGAGGGTTGGATAGCCAACAACATGGGTTTGTGCCAGGTAGATCGTGTCAAACCAACCTCATTGAGTTCTATGAATGGGTAACATCGGAACTGGATGGGGGAAGCCTGTGGATGTACTATTCTTGGACTTCAGCAAGGCGTTTGACTCAGTCCCCCACAATGGACTGGTGGAAAAATTGATGGGATTGGGCCCTTTGATGATCAGATGGATAGGAAACTGGCTAGCTGGATGTACACAGAGATTAATGGTCGGTGGAGAGCTCTCGAACCTAGAGAGGTCGATAGTGGGGTACCACAGGGCTCGGTCCTGGGTCCAAGCCTGTTTAATGCTTACATATCTGACATCAGGGTGGGTATAGGGTGTGAGATGAGTCTCTTCACTGATAAGTCCAAGCTGGGAGCAATAGTTGAGGCGGAAGAGGGGAAATTGGCCCTGCAAGGGAACCTGAACACCCTGGAAAGGTGGGCTCACACATGGAAATTAAATTTCAATACCACCAAGTGCAAGGTGTTACATCTTGGGCAGGGAAACCCTAAACACAGGTACACCCTGGGAGGGGAGGCGCTGGAGGTCTCAGCTGGGGAAAAAGACCTAAGGGTCATGGTGGATGCATGTATTAATAACTCTGAGCACTGCAGGAGAGAGGCTAGCAAAACAAGCTGGATGTTGGGATGCATTGTAAGGGGGATCACCTCTAGGAGCAGGGAAGTGATTCTGCTACTGTACAATGAACTGGTTAGACCACACCTCAAGTACTGTGTACATTACTGGAGACCACACCTGAAGAGGGACATACAGCTCCTGGAGAGGGTACAGAGGAGGGCTACCAGGATGATTCGAGGACTGGGGGAGTTGACTTATGAGGACAGACTTGAGGAGCTCGGTCTGTTCTCATTGGAGGAGAGGAGAGACAGGGGGGACATGATCGAGGTCTTCAAGTACCTCAAGGGAATAAATAGGGTAAATACGGAGGGAATCTTTAGACTAAAGGAGGGAGGTATTACCAGAGGACATGGGTTGAAGTTGGAAGGTAGAAGGACGAGGGGGGAAAGAGTAGGAGGTTTTTCACGGAGAGGGTGGTAGAACCTTGGAACATGCTGCCTGGTGAGCTGGTCCAGATTTCCACGGTGGAGGGCTTCAAGAGAGGGTGGGATAGATACAGAAAGGGGAAGTATCAGAACATAAGGAGGGGGGCCTTGGTTCCCAACAAGGGACCTGAGGTTCAAGCAGACTCGATAGACCGTAAGGCCTAATCTGCTGGCAATTAGTAGGTTAGTATTTTTTCAGTGCTATCATCTATCACCTCAGTCAGCTGCACGTTCTCAAGAGTAGCCCTACTTGCCAAGAGGTTCTCATGCACTCTCCTACTTGCAGCCAATAGAAAGTTAGCAAAGCACTACAGACAGCTGCAAGGAGCAATAACAAGACACAACTCGCTCATTGACAGCCATAAAAATTAAAAAGGCATATCCCAGTGCCAGAATGCATTTCAATGGGACGGCTGCAAAACACTTCCTGGCTTTGTTCCCAGTAGGAAATGGTCTGCTATGCAGACTAGCCCTAAATAATTATGCAGGGTCACAATGTAACTCAGCCCCAGAGGGAACTACAAAAGGGTGTCTTTGCTCCTAAAACTCAAGGTGGACAAAGCAATGGGGCCTGATGGGATTCACCCTAGAAGCCTAAAAAGAACTAAGGGAGGACCTAGTGACACCACTGACCACACTTTTTAACAAATCATGGGAAGATGGGGTGGTACCTGAGGACTGGAGGAGGGCAGATGTGATTCCCCTTCACAAAAGTGGGTGCAAGGCAGAAGCAGGAAACTACAGACCTGTTAGTTTGACCTCAGTGGTGTGGAAAATGATGGACTCACTTCTGAAAGAAAGAATTGTGGAGTACCTAGAGGCCAGCGGGGCACAGGACCCAAAGCAGCATGGATTCACAGCAGGAAGGTCATGTCAGACGAATCTAATTGATTTCTTTGACTGGGTGACCAAAGTAATAGACCAGGGAGGGGCTGTGGATATGGCCTACCTGGACTTTAGCAAGGCATTTGACACAGTCCCACACAAAAGATTAATAATCAAGTTAGCCAGCCTGGGAGTGAGTCCCAGGGTGGTAGCCTGGGTAGCAAACTGGCTGCACAACAGGACACAGAAGGTAAGCAAGCAATAATACCCAACAGGGTGGGCGGTATTGGGCCATACCGGACCGCCCAGGGGCGTAATGAGGCTCAACACTGCAGGCGGAGGGCCTTATAGCCCCTGGAAGGTCCAGTATTGCCCATACCGCCCACCCAGGAGGGTATTATTGCACTTAGAAAATGGGCACTGTAAAAGAAAAAAGTTTAATAAAATAATGTACATAAAAAGTAGTTTAAAATACATTTTTGTAATAAAATAGTTCCTCCGCCTGCATCAGAATTTTTTTTTTCTGAGGTAGGGTCTTTCATGGTTGTCATGGTTAGGTGTCTCCCCCTCACACACACACACACACACACACACACACACACACACAAACACAAACACACACACACACTCACTCACTTGTGTGTTAAAGCCCTGTTTTTTTTCCAGTTAAGATTTTTGTTTCGCGTTTCTGTTTTCTTTCTCTCCCTCACCTCTACAAGCTGTCATCCCCCCAACACCACCACTCGTACAATCGAGGTAATTCTACTGGCACAGTGGCACCTGGAAGATCACCTCTTCCCTTCATACTATTGTGTATACTTTTTTGAGGGTAGTTCTTTTAGTAAGAAGAGGCTGATCATTTAAGAGAGAGAATGTCTATCTAGAGAAGCGCTGTGTCAGTCCTAGGAGGACGCCGGGGGAGAGAGAGCAAGACACTTCTTGAATGGGATGAGCTTTACTGGGGCTTCACTTTAGGATCACAGAGTCTGTGGAGAGCTGTGTCACTTTGAAAAGTTGAGCTGACAGCTTAGATAGTAAGAACATTTTTTTCTTTGCAGTTGACCAGTTAAAATGTGTGGCGATGTGAGAGCGAAAGATCGGGAACTGACACACGTGTGTGTGTGTGTGTGTGTGTGTGTGTGTGTGTGTGTGAGTGAGCGAGCAAGAGAGACAGAGAGAGACTCTGGGTGAACCATCGGGGGTGAGAAAACAGCACAAAAAAAGAAAAAAATACGGCTACTGGGATTCAGGTGGTACGTGTGTGTGAGCAGTGGAGCGAGTCACTCAGGAACTGCAGCCATACAAATCAGAAGCAGTTTTGTTTTTCACATGCGAGGTGGTGGCAGGCTGATGGAGCAAGAGCGTGGTGCTCTGTGTGAGTGCAGCGATGAAGAGTTACACAGGAGATGACGGTACTGTAAAAAAGCAAAACAAATAATGTGTAGTGAGAAATTAGCTCAGGGGAGGGTGTATGAGGTTTAATTAGGCTTCTGCTATGTGCTTGTAATGGATGGAAAGCACTGAGCGCGATCGCTAGATTCTCACTGGAGTTAGCGTTAGGACTTTAGCATGATCGGGTAGAGCAACTGATGGAGACTAAATCCACAGACGGGCGGTTGAAAAGAGTAACTGCACAAGCCTAACTTCATTTTCCCCTACAGGAAGTGATCATGGAGATTGTGCCTGTTGCTCCTTAAATGAGCAGTAAACAGTTAATTAAGTAAATTTAAGATATGTGCCTATTGTTGTGGGGGGAAACAAAAACAGAACACAGCAAATTTCTTGGGGGTTGATTGTGGCTGACATGACGGGTCTCGCTAAACGATGAGAAAAAAGTTTGAATTTGAGTGCTCAGTGCCTTAGCCAATGGAAAAGCAGGCTGGGCACTAGGATACTTGTATGGGTATGAGGCAGGTATGTGCTGGGGCTTTTTATTTGGTGGGCATCTATTGTCTGCTAGATGCCCACCTAAATAAGTATCTCAGCCAATCGGAAGAGAGAATTCTTTGCCCATTTTCTAATAGTGAATGGAACACATTCTGAAGAAAGGGGGGTTACTAGTGGAGTACCTCAGGGCTCAGTATGGGTCCAGTCCTCTTTAACGTCTTTATAGGTGACATTGCCAGAGGGTCTGGAAGGAGAGGTATGCCTCTTGGCAAATGACACAAAGTTCTGTAACACAGTTGATACACAAGGAGGGTTAGAAAGGATGAGAAGGGACTTGGCAAGGTTGGAGGAATGGTCAGACATATGGCAACTTAGATTCAATGCAAAAAAGTGCAAATTAATGCACCTGGGAAATAAAAATCCAGGAGAAGAGTACACAATAGGAGGAGAGGTACTAACAACAACAGTAATGGAAAGGGATCTGGGTGTAGTCATATCAGATAACCTAAAGGTGGGTAAGCAATGTGAGAAGTCAGTAAGGAGAGCCAGGGGGATACTGGGTTGCATAGGAGGGGCATCACAAGTAGAAAAGGGAAGTGGTTATCCCTCTGTACAGACAGTTGGTGAGACCCCATCTGGAGTACTGCATCCAGTTTTGGAGACCTCATCTACGCAAGGACATAGACAGGATGGAAGCAGTCCAGAAGAGGGCAACTAAAATGATGCAGGGTCTACATCAGAAACCATATGAAGAGAGACTGAGAGAGAGCTTAATATGTATACCCTGGATGAAAGGAGGGACAGGAGGGACATAATAGAAACTTTTAAGTACCTCAAGGGAATCAACAAAGTCCAGGAGGGTAGCATCTTTCAGAAAAGGAGATGTGTAAGAACAAGGGGGCACAATTTAAAGTTAGAGAAGGGACGGCTCAGTGGTAATGTGATGAAATTATTTTTCACGGAGAGTGGTGGACGCATGGAACCGCCTTCCTGGAGAGGTTGTGGGGTCTAAAACAGTGGAAGAATTCAAACATGCATGGGATAGACATAAGGCAATTATAGTCGGGGTTGCAGGAAGTAGGCTGTTGGTTAACTAGAATCTGCAGCTTATCCAATAGGTAGGGAAATGGGCAGACTGGGTGGGCCAAGTGGTCCTTATCTGCCGTCAAAGTCTATGTTTCTCCTCAGTGGTTCAATCATTAGTTCAGTATCTTCCAACCATAAATGTTAGCTATTCGGATAAAGTGTAAACGAATTTAAAAAAATGTAAGCCAACTTATATTTTGAAATATTGATGTTTGAAAGGGTATTGAAATTACATATTGATAAAAAATTGATAAACCAAACCCCAAGCTTTCATTACAAAATGTCTAGCCCTAATGGTTCAGATGCAAAAAAGAAGGAAGCGTCATGCATCAGGCATGAAGCTTTGAGGTTTAGTGTTGTGGCTTTCGTCAACTTAATAAAGGTACTAAACAGCAGAACATTTTTTCATTGTGAGAGCTACCTTTTTTTATTTAGTGTGAGGCGTTGCTATTTGTATATGTTCCGCTTGTGGTTCAAAAGTTAGACCTTTTCAAATAAATTATCTTTAGAAAGTTCTAACTTTGGAACTGTAAGAGCTAGAAACTTTTTTAAATGAAATCATGGGGAGATCAATAGGAATAAGTCCTAGTGATACAATTTTTATGTACTGGTTCAGCTTTCTATATAGCAATACTGTTTCAAGACACTTTTGAATGCATCATTATATGGATTTTTGTTGAAACCGTCAAAAAAAAGTCAAAGGTATTTTGTTAATATATATTTTTCTATTAACAGATTGTAGTGATGCAATTTTTATGTATTGATACATAAAAACATAAAATGCTTTAATAACAAGAATTTAGAAATAATTGTAATTTTTGTGAATTTCGGTAATACCATACCTTATTCATTAGGAACTGTGTCACTTAAAAAGTCCATTTCATTCATAGTATGCCATTAACTGACTTTTGAAAATGTTACATTCCCTTTCAGTAACTGCAAAGCTTCCTTGCTTCGGCTATAGAAGCATCAGAAAGTAATAATATAAACTATGAAAACTCCACTGGGTTACAAGAATAGGCCACACTGACTTGGAAGCACTGGCTATAGCAGCTTAGCTCTGTGTTCCCACCCAACCCCACCCACTCTCCTCTTCCTCACTGAGGCTCCTCTCTGCTGCTTGATGCAGCCTCAGGTCAACTGCTCCACAAATATGTTGCTTCCAGGATGGAGGCTGCCAGCTCTGGCCATGCTAAACAACCAACACCCTCATCAATGGGGGAGAGAGAGCACAACACAAAAGCACCATTTATGCAAACCCTCACCATTGTGTGCTGGAATCTGATTGCTTCTGAGTGGCAGAGGGCCAGCCAATCAGAGAGACCCTCCAGAAGCTTGTGAATGTATAGGATGGGATTGCACACCCCCCACTGGACACCTGAGGCTGGAGTTTTCGAGCACCAGCACTTTAACATCCCCACATAGCTATGGGCAAATGCATGAGCCAGTTTTATGGGAAGGGGAATGGTGTCCAGAAGACAGGGAACATCCTCTACTCTTATGAAAAATGTCTTGGGTTCTTTTACTTTCACCTGCACAACCACCAGGACAGCATCAAATATGGGCAGAAGGCACCTTAGTTTAACATCTCATCCAAAGGATGGCACACCCCGACAGTACAGCACCCCCAAGCACTGTACACAGGTCCCAGCAATTAAGGTACGAGCCCAATCCATTAAAGATCTGCTTGTGCAGGTAAACATGATGCAGTATGTCTGTTCGTACTATTTTCATATAACATCACAGTGCTCTTCTATGCCTTCTTTTTACTGACAGGCCTTTATTACTGCACCTTTGGGAAAATCCTATGTGTAATAAATGTTGCAACAAGAGGCTTTATTGAATTAAACTAAGACCAATGCATTTTTCTATTCTACACAGGCTAGACTGGGTATTGCTCTGGCAGGGCAAATAAATGTATTCAGTTTATAATGATCCAAATAATCTAGGTCCCATGAATCTGTAGAACATAGAAACATAGAAACATAGATTTTGACGGCAGATAAGGACTGCTTGGTCCACCCAGTCTGCCCATTTCCCTACCTAATGGATAAGTTGCAGATCCTAGTTAACCAGCAGCCTACTTCTTCCTACCCCCACCCCCTAGAATTGCCTTATGACTGTCCCATGCATGCTTCAATTCCACCACTGTTTTCAACTCCACAACCTCCTCCAGAAGGCCATTCCATGCATCCACAACCCTCTCTGTGAAAAAATACTGCCTTAAATTACCTCTGAGCCGCCCCCTTCTGTCTTCAAATTGTGCCCCCTTGTTCTTGCACACTCTTTTTTGAAAGATGCTACCCTCTTGGACTTTGTTGATTCCCTGAAGTACTTGAAAGTTTCTATCATGTCCCCCCTCCCTCCTTTCCTCGAGGCTATACATATTAAGCTCCTTTAGTCTCTCTTCATATGTCTTCCGGTGCAGACCCTGCACTCATTTTAGTTGCCTCCTCTGGACAGCTTCCATCCTGTCTATGTCTTTGAGGAGACTGGGTCTCCAGAACTGCACACAGTACTCCAGATGGGGTCTCACCAGCTGTCTGTACAGAGGGATAATAACTTCCTGTTTTCTACTGGTGATGCCTCTCCCTATGCATCCCAGTATCCCCCCAGCCCTCCTTGCTGCCCTCTCACATTGCTTGCCCACCTTTAGGTCATCTGATATGACTACCCCCAGGTCCCTTTCCATTTTTGTTGTTGTTAGTATTCTATATACCCTTCATTTATTAGCTTTTTTGTTTAGCTGATGCAGGCTTCTTGGTGTTTTCAATCCTTACAATTACAATAACTGGAAAGTTTGTTTGATATTTTTTTAAATTTAGTATGCTTTTTGGGTGCCAGTCCTCTGAAGGCTCAGTCCCCGACTCTTTCAACCTCTGCCTACCCATGGACTTACTCGGAGCAGCAATTCACTGAGGCTTACCACTCTCTGGGTGGGGCCGTTGGACATGCACGGCCCCCATGGAAGACTGTACTAGGTTCTCGGTGGAAGAACCACCAGGAAGCCTCCCTGGCTTACCCCCCCAAGGCACGGCCAGGCTACACTGATGGAGACTCTCGCTCAGTCACTGGCCAAGCATCACAGAGGGGTGGCGCAGGGGCAGGGGCCAAAGGGCTGTCATTAAAAAACTCCCCAGGAGGTGTGGCATGTAATGACATAGTGCGCAAATGTCCGGCAGGTCTCCCTGACAACTTGGCTCCAGCAGCTGTATTCCCTCCAGCCACTGCCAGGAATCAATCACATGCTGGTCAGGGCCCCCTTCCCCCAGAGGAGGACAATCATCCTCCCTCCAGATGACCCTCCAACACCTCTGAGTCGGGTCTCAAACCTGGGTCGCCGGCGTCACCAACAGAAATCCAACCTCTGCATCAGTGGGGCAGCCCGTATTTGCTTATTATGATCCCCCAATTTAAAATTAATACAGCAGCTACTTAACGTGACACTGTCAATCCCTTTAGGCCTCAGATTTTCCCTAGATTGCATTGGCTAAAGGTAAGTTAGGAAGAAGTCCATGGGTAAGATAGATGAGTTGCTAGAGGAGGAGGGGTGGATGGTGGGCAACGAGAAACAAATCCTGGAGAGGTCCAAGATGCATGACCTTATGAGCCTGATAGGGGAGTGACATAGTTGCTCCACCCATTGAACCTCAGGCTTAAAGCCCTCCCATTCAATTGTGCTTATGCAACTAGATGAGATGAAGCTTGTGTGACTTGATTTACTTTGAGGCTTTCCGCCTCTCTATCCATGGGATATACCACCCTGTAGGGGTATGATGCAAAGAACCCTAGAGGAAGGTTTCTCCTCTACAGGTGCCGCGGGAATGGTTGCATCATCTAAAGGTAGGTTAGGAAGAAGCCCAAAAAGAATACACAATAGGATGTCGAGCATCGAAGGAGCGAAGATGATGAATGAATGAATTCTGAGAAGATGATAAAGGCAGACTTCCTAAAGAGAGAGAGGAAAGCCGGTCCACCATCCACCTCCATCCAACAGTGGAACCTAACTAATTAACCTAAGAAAGCATTAACTCTAATTAATATTATGACCATTGGCACGGAAGGGAGGAAAAATCCCCTTTGATGAGGAAACCTCTGGGGATCCAAGGCCTAGGTCGCCTTCTCTCCAGGCTGACGACATTTGATTTAAGGATGTATGTCGTTAAAGAGAAGGATTCGATAAAGAAAAGAACATGAGTAGGGAAGATGATGACTGGAAAGGGGAAAAAAAACCCAAAAGAAAGCATAGATCGAAGAAGGAACATGAGGCAACTATGAAGACTGAAGATGATGATCGCCACAGGAAGGCGGCAGGTCAATGAGGTACCAATGAGAGGTATACTTAACTGAGCAGTGCAAGTAAGTAGACACTGAGGCCAATAAGGCATGCTTGATTATGCGATGGATGTGAACGATTAGACCCTGAGGGCAGAGTCAATGAGGTAGCATAGGATTCAATGGTAGGTATGCTCAAGTAAAGCGATGTAACTAGATAAACCGTGAGGTAAGGATGAGTGAAGGATGACCGGAGGTATGAACCTGTTACCTGCGGCAGGATGGCCGCTGGTCGATGAGGTAACATAGGAGTCATGATAGGTACGCCCAAAAGAATCATCGATTGCAGGCCTCGATTGGAATGAATCCTTGACGGCCAGTACAGAATGTGAATAAGAGGAGACAGGGATAAACTTGAAAGTGAACTTGTACGAAGGTAGTATGCTTGATAGAGCGATGTGAGTAAGTAGGTTCCTCGAAAGGAGGTAGACTCCCGAGACCAAGAAAACATGTCTGGAACTAGAGGGTATGCGAATCAGAGGGTACACTTAGGGTGAGCGATCGAGCAGAGCAAAATCGGACGATGTACGATGAGGAGTGAGGCCATGAGTGGAGTGAATCCATGATGGCTAGGACGAGAAAAGGCACTCGGACGAGGAGGTAAAATAGGAAACGGATGAGACACAATGATGGATTGAAGCCACAGAGGCTGGTATGGGAAAGCAAGGTATGAAAGGACGAAGGGCGGTAGGGAGGTCAATGGGGTAGTGGAGGACCGAGCCAGTACAGGATAAGAACTACAGTAGGGCAAGTTGGATGAGGTGGCATATGAGTATATGATCCATGATAGGTATGCCCAAAGAAATATCGATAGCAGGCCAGATGGAGCAAGTGAATATTGCAGACTTGGCAGCGAACCATGCCAAGGCATATTGATTGAGTGATTGAAAGAGATGAGCAGGTCGAGGTGAGGTATCATTGACCCAGAGAAAAGGACTGCAAGAGGGCCTCAGGTCCATGAGGAGGCATAGGAATCAGTGATAGGGATGCCCAAAAGAAAACAAAGGTCAGAGGAGAAGGAGAGGCACAGAGGGCAGAGGGAACAAGAGGAGGAGGGCAACAAGTAGAGATTATGGGGTAAACACCTCAGAGTTGGAGGATGAAGGTAGGGAGAAGGAAGGAGGCTGGCATGATGGAGTCCTGCAGGAGATTGAAGAGAAAGGCAAACAGAGAGAAACTGTGAATTAAGGGAGAGGGGTAGCAAATGGTAACCTGTGAGGTGGGCGCATGAGGAAGGGTGCCATCTGTAATGGCAACTCCTTCCCGGCACAATCCCTCATGGTGATGGGAGGGTAGGGCGACCAGATGAGAGGTTGGGTGAACTGGGCGACAGGATGTCGCTCTGTGTATGCACGCGGGGGGGGCCAGCACGGCTAGTGTGGGCTGGGAGGGGTGGAGGGGCTGTAGGTGGTGGCGCTGCGGTGGATGGCCGAGCTGCATCGTGGCATCGGGGGTTAGCTAGTGGCTGGGGTGGGTGAGGTACAGGTTGGGTCCAGGTGCTGGTGGCGATTTTATTGCTGACCCGAACCTTTAACTTTTAGCTTTTTACCCCCGACATACTCCCCTGGGTGAGAATCCATGAAATATGCTGGGGTGTGGGGGCACAGACCCCCTAAGAAAACATTAAAATAAAATCTCCTGGTGCCACACGTTGTGCTTATGCGGGGTTGTCAGGTGCTGAAAAGCTTTTGGCACTCTGACTGTCTGATAGCGAAGATCGCTTTTAGGCGTTTGCCATTATCACATAGACCCATAGCAAATAGCCAGACCATGAAACAAAATTGGGAAGGAAGCTGGTGCTACAGGAAGGCAGTGAGACAAACCCCCAACAGCTATGAAGTTTGCAGAGCGCTAGGAGAAGTACACACAAATGTACCATTGTACTGCATGGGCCTACGTCAGCCCATCATGCAGTCCTAAACAACTCCCCGAAAAGGTCCAGAAGAGATGCTTGTCCTGGTATGAGCTGCGACATTGCCCACTAGCAGAGGCGTGGAGGATTCCATACAAGATGTGATTGAATGGTACCATACTGGTAGACAGATCATCCAGGGAGGGCTGTACCATGAGATATAATATGGAATCCAGCAGAATACACCCGATAACAGTATGTGACCCACGAACGAAGAGGCCTTTTTTTTATTTTATTTTATTTTATCTTTTTCTCTGCAAGTTAGCCCAGACCCTATTTGTCCCATATGGAAATGGTGCTGCACACACAGCAGTGGGATGAAACCTCAGACTAGAAACCGGAAATCAATGACATATGAAGATGCTAAATAAAATAAACTTTGTCCAAATAAAGGCAATGGTTACCACAGAGATCCGAGCTTGGATTGCATGATTGAGGATGCCTCCCACATTATGGGCTGCAGTGTCCTTCATCGTCCCTATTTGCGAGAGTCCATGTCCCTCGATTCAGTGGCAAAAGGTAGAGAGGTTATGAGGCTGATGCCGAGATGCACAACCCAGAGGGGCTGAGAGGCAGGGTCGAGGGAGCCATCAGAGAAAAATGAGGGGAAAAGAGCAGTAGCGAAGAATGGAGCCATCGAAAATGGCTTGAGCGGGCTTAATAGGTGTTGATACATCACTCAGAAGATGGCAGGCATTTGATATGGACTGCTGAACAGACAGAACCGACAAACTGCCCTGACAGAGACACCTTTAGGGGAGTATTATGGAGTAGTTATTGTGATAGCGATCCTGGACAGCTTTGAGGGTAATGCAGTGATATACATGAATCGATGAGGATAGAAGGAAGCCTAGAAGACTGGAACTGGGGGAAGGTAATGGTAGGATAGGGAAAAACCCCAGAAGAAATGCACGGTCATAGCAGAGGAGGCGAGGAGAAGAATGCAGATCGAGCTAAGTAAACAGGAGAACCATGAGGTCAGCAGCGAAGACAGGAAAGGGATGATAAACTATGGGGGATAGAATTTGGCCGGCCCCCGTCTAGGGGAAAAGCAGGGAGGGGGAACATCAGAAACATGGAAGGAATGCATGCCGCCCTGAAGGAGGGTGCAAGCAGAGGATGTGCACGGAGTTCTGAGTATGAAATGCGTAGCCCAAGAGCAGGTAGTCCTAAGGTACAGGGGGAAAAGAGTCAGGCAGGAACAGGAAGAGAGAGTGCTAAACCCACATGCCATGCACTAAAGAAATCAGTAGGTAAAGAGAGTCTAGATTAAATTTCAGACTGGAGTCATTGTCCTACATCCCAAATTCTATTGTGAAGGCCATGTCCGAAACATGATGGAAGAACTGGCTGAGTGCTGCAGACAGCCATAGGATAGCACAGCAGGTTTACAAGTAACTGGGCTATGTAGATGCAGGACAGAACTGGGGTCATGACTCAGCCCTGCCCTACACCTTTGTCGGTCCCAAGTTCTGGAGATAACTGGCCTTTGGGTGCTATTCGTATAGGAGCCCATGTCCCACTAGAAAGCCAGTTTAAAAACATTACCACTATATAGAGAAAAGGAACTGATGATAAATATGCAGGAACTGGGAAAGCTGCCGTGTATATCATCCTGACCGCATCGAGCCAACTCAGGAAGCAATGAAATAGACTAGGGTAACATACAATGACAATCAAAAGCTAAGAACTGACCAGAAATGGCACTATGCTCAGTACAGAAGGAGTATGGGACACAAGTAATCAGTTCAGTCCTGAACAGAGGTAACCATACAGAGGATCCCTAGGAAACTATAATATGGCAATCCGTGAAAAAATGACGGCAATGCAAGCGGCGATGATACGGCAGTGACAAACGATGCACTGTATTTCCTAAGAGAATCAAAACTACGTCGAATCCCAGCAGAGAGCAGCTGATCCCAAAGTACGGGCAAAACACAGCAGGACAGCATGCCCGGGGAACGCACATGCTCCCAGTCGAAAACTTGAGTGAGAAGGAAGGCATAATCAGAATAAAGCTTTTCAGATACCTGCAGATGAGGACAGTGGCAGTGCGGCCCACTTAAAATGGTGGAAGGGCCAGGACCGGGCAGCCAATAACAAGGTGGGAGATGCCCCAAGAGCTGCATTTTTTTTTTTTTTTTTACAACCTGGCCCTCATGACTGCTCCTGGTGTGCGGTGAAAGGAAGCAGAGAACAGACAGGGATTTAAATTGAGGTAAGAGGGAGGGAGGAACCGGAATGTGAATGTCAGTTGACTGGCTGGGTCTCACAAACAGAAGTGCGTAGTAGGGCTGTGCATGGGCTGAATAGTATTTTCCAAATACTGTGAATAGTAGGCTTCCTGAATATTTGGATGCATTTTCCGAATAGTTCACTATTCGGCCACTATTCGGGATCTACTATTCGGTGAGATTGCCAAGTCTCACAGAGCTTTGTTGGCCAATCAAAAACTGTTTCTTGAGCTCAAAGGTAAGCACACCATGCACCTTCCTCACTCTGAGCTGGTAGAAGGCAGGAGACAGTGGTTTCTGAGAGCTGCTCTGCAGTACTTCAGAGACCTTAAACTTGGTAAAAAAATATAGATTTTTGCTTCACAGGTTTTTTTGGAGTCAGTATAGTTTTTTTGATCAGTGTCAGAAAAGCTATGTTTGGCTTTCTGACAGGTATTTTGTCCTTATTGCTGTACTCAGTTACAGGGACTAGGAGGGCTGTCTGCTAACACCCCTTTCTGCTGCTGTCTAACATAACTCCAGTGTGATTTTTTTGGGTGGAGCACATTTTATTTTTGTGTTTTGTTTTTTGCTGTTGTCTGGTTCCAGGCTTGGTTCCCTGCATGACTGATGAGGGTATCTGCTAACATCCCCTCCTACAGGTCACTGCTTATGATTTGCTGCATATATGCATAATATTTGATTTTGTGAGGCTTCACCCTGCATGTGTGTGCTTAATATATTTTTTCATGAGGCAGGGCCACACGTGTGCACACAGATTTTGAAATAAACTTCTTCAGTTCTAAGCCAGTCAGGCTTGACTCACTGAGTTATTATTGTTAGTCCTCTGGTTCCGGGGATAGATCCCTGTACACATGAAGAGTGTGTTGGCTGACTCCCCCCCCCCCACCACTTCTAAAGCCCACTGCACACAATTAACCTGTGCTTGTGAATATATCCTCTGCGAGGCTGTGTGTTGTGTGTGCACAGTTGTGCACATGCACTTTTTTGTTTGTTGGTGTTTTGTTAATTAAACCATTGCACTTAGTGGGGCAGGCTTGTCTCACTGAGTTGATTGTATGTCATCTGTCTGCTCCTTGCTCAGTTCCATGTTTGACTAAATAGGTTGCTCTTTTCTTCCCCTTCTCAGTAGCAGTGTTTTTCTTTACTGGTACTTTTTGTGGTGCAGTATAACTGGAAAGGTTGGTGTATTACTGTAGTTCCACAAACACTAAGTAATTCATTAACACACACAGGTACTACATAGTAATAGTTTGTGTTTTACCCAGTAACCAGTAGTGACCTGATCCATCATGTCTTTAGCAATCTTGCAAACATGCTTGGTCCAGCCCCAGCAAAGCTTCTGCACCGCTGGCCCCAAGTGGTGAGGGATAGAATGATAGACCACAAACATACAGCACATCCAGACAATTACTGCTAGTGTTGTACCTGGGCTGCCAAACCCCCAAACAATCTATGTAGAACAATGGAAGCACTTGGTGGGGTGGGGGGGGGGCTGTAACAAAATATAGTTAAGAGCAGTGCAGCATAAATTTGCCAATACATTTGTCTGTGCTAAGGCTGGAGGATGCCAATACAGCCCTGGTGCTTTGACCAGAACATGGTCTCCAGGGTGCATGTTGGGAACATATAAACACACTATGAATATATAACCCTTAAAGAAACACACACCATAAATAAGTGAAGTTAAAATGAATGCTACTGAGATGCCCTTGTAATAAAACAATCCACAACTAACATACCCAAGGATGATACACTGCATCAAGATTATAAAACAGTTCATACAGTGGTGCCAGACAGTACACAATGCAGTGTCTTGCAAAATTACTGCAAAATGCTGCAGTATGCTGCAAGGAGCAGTGTAATTTAATGGCAATTAAGCCCTCCAGTCATCCAGTATTTAGTGGCATGTTGTTTACTGCAAAGTACTAAACTGCATCTTGTTTTGCTCCACTGTATATTATTGATACATAATACAATTCCAGAGAAGGTGGTGAGATAGGCTACATAGACAATGACATACAGGTGTCTCTCTTTATTCAGTGGGCTCAAATATTGTTCTCCCCAAGCAAGCCTTTTAGTTCTTGTAGCATTGGTAATAGTACTACTAATACCATTAGCAGTACTACTACTACTAGTGTCACCACCTGTCCATCTGTACATTCACTGTCACATCCTGTTGTGCAGTAGTAGGGGGGGGCATTAGAGCATACATGCTTTGTGCAGCAAGCAGCAGACACCACCACCAGTGTTCCCACTGCTACCACTATGGCTGCTACATCCACAGCCAGTGTGCTTCCCACCACCACTGGTGCCATTCTTGCAGCAGCCACCTTTTCAGTTGTCACCACTACTGCAGCCACTGCTACCACTATTCATATGCCCATGGCTGAAGCACCTTCTACCCCGTGTCTGTGACTATGAACACCCTCTAGTGCTGACCCAATGCAATGCTTGATATTGTTTTCAGAGTGCTATGTGTGTGTTGTGGTGGATCGAGTGTGCCACATGAAGCTTGTGTTGCATTAGTGAGAGCTCAATGTTGGTGGTTGAAGTGTCATTGAGGTGTATATGGTATACCAGGTTCAACGGGTGATTAATGGTGTTGCTGTAGTGCTTTTTCAAGGTTTTCTTAAAAAAACACCTTTTCTGGCTGAATACTGAATATTTGGGACCCGAATACCGAATATTCGGGAAAAGGTGTTCGCACAGCCCTAGTGCACAGTATAACATTAGTAAGATGTCCGAGGGACTCCCAGCCTAACAAGAAAGCAGTTGCTTGGATTTTTTTTTTTATTTGAATTTGATCAGATTGCATTTTCTCAGTTTATGGAATTTGGTTAGATCGGGGAGGCAGCGTTAAATCTCTGCTGCTAGTTTGGATTGTTACTGCAGCTGGGAATAGGAGTTAAAATCAGCTAAGTCAAATTTCAGTACAGCTTGCAATCAGGTTACATGGAGAGTCTGAGCATCGCAGTTGGTATCAGCTACACAGAATGGGATTAGCCTAATTCTCAGCGCACAGAAGGGAAATCAGCTGTACTGCGGATCAAGGCATTAGGCAGGCTGCAATACATTTAAAACTCCTCTCCAAAATGCAAAACAACTGGACTAAAAACACATAGTACATTGCAAGGCATTAAGCAGGCTAGCAGTAGATATAAACTTGTCTGAAAACACAAGGCATAGGGAAATGGTGCAGTTTGGATAATTGGAGGACAGGCAAGGGGGGGAGACAGAAACAAACCTGCAGTCGGAGGCAGCCTCCAAAGCAAGGCTAAAGCAAAGGACATAGGAAGCCAGATAGAGAGGAGGAGAGCAGCACCTCCAGCTGCAACGAGAAACAAATCCTGGAGAGATCCAGGTTGTGTGACCTTATGAGCCTGATAGGGGAGTGACGTAGTTGCTCCGCCCATTGAACATCAATCTTAAAGCCCTCCCATTATGACTGCTCACATTCCATATAGACTGCTGAGGTAGCTGGTAGTTTGAAAGTCATTCCTTTTTTCTTTTTAAAAGTAAAAAATATTCTGCCTACCATACTGGTTTTAGTACACAAAAAACATGTTTGTTTACATTCTTTGATGAGCTTTTAATGCATCTTTCCTGAACTTGGAAACACCCCTAACACAATCTAGCCAGTCACTATGCTATGGGAGGAGAGGACACAATTACATCATGAGTGGTTACACAGTTTGGAGGTGTTACTTATTTATTTATTATTTATTATTTATTTATTAAATTTTGATTACCGGGTAAGCCCGCTGGGCCCCGAAGGTCCCTTTTTCAGGGGCAACCCGGGGAATTACATGGAATAGCATACAGCACAGGTACATTACACTAGACAGCGAGGAACATAATACATAGTAGTTTTTCAGCAGTTACATTTAAGAGGTAAGACAGTAGCTTTTTAGCAGTTAACATTTCCTGGGAAAGTTCTACAGATGAGGTGCAGTGCTATATAGATGGGGTGCAGTGATAGTCACTATTTACATATGAGGGAGAGGGGTGGGCTTCCACTTAGGAGCCTCTCACTTTAGCAGTTGCATATGGAGGTGACCATCATATGAGCCTTCAGCCTTCTGCGGAAGGTGTGGGTAGAGGTAGCATCCTGAACACCAGGGGGCAGGGAGTTCCATAGGGTGGGCGCTGTGATGGTGAACGACTTACCCCCCCGCCTTGGTTCAAACCCCTGGCACTGCAAGGAGGGTTCTGTCCATTGTTCTGAGGAGCCTAGGGTTTCTCTTTTGGGCAATGAGTCCAGAGAGGCTGGGAGGAGGGGATGGACTGAGTAGTTTATTAGTGTGGCAGAGTAGGGGGTAGCAGAGCCGGGCCTCCCAGTAGGGCCAGTTTAGTTGGGACAGAGTGTCACAGTGGTGAGCCTGGGAGTCGGATAGGGTGGCAAAGCGAGCTACCTTGTGACAGAGAACTTTTAATCTGTTCATCTCTTGTTTGGCAGCTCCTTGTATAACCGGGGCTGCATAGGAGAGGGTAGGGAGGAGGACGCTTGTGGCGATGGAGGCCCTGGCCGCGGGTATCAACTGGTCTTTCAGCCTATACAAGGTCCCAAGTTTGGCTTGAATATTTTTGGTTACCTGGTCAACATGATCCTTGAGGGAGAAGCACTGATCCAGGGTGAGGCCAAGGTATTTTATCGATTCAACCACCTCAAGTCTTTTTCCTGATTTGGTCATCAGCCTGAGATGTGGGCTTCTGTTCCGGCCAAGGGTTCTTGGGCCAAATAGCATGGCCTTGGTCTTGTTAGGATTAATGATCATTCTGTTGGTGACAAGCCATTGCTCAAGGGAATCCAGGTCTTCCTGTAGCCCGGAGCAGAGATCTCCCAGATTACAGGAGGGGTGGTATATGACCGCATCATCCACATACTGTCCCACTGAGCTACCCCCACAGTGTTTACTGAGATCGTTTGAGAAAATAGAGAAGAGAAGGGGGCCAAGGATAGATCCTTGAGGCACCCCATCCGTTAGTCGGAGAGGCTCCGACAGGGAGTCTTTCCATTTTACCCTCTGTGTCCTCCCTGTGAGGTAGCTGTTGAAACACGATAGGAGTGGCTGTCTAACCCGACCTGGCTCAGTTTTGTAAGGAGCGGTTGTGGTTCTAAGGTCAAAAGCCTTGGAAAGGTCAATGAAGACTGCCCGGCAGAGATCCCTTGTCCAGTTCTCTGAGAACATTAGTGGAGAACTTGATAAGCGTGGTGTCAGTCCCATGATTTGGTTCTGAAACCGTGCTGGGGAGGGGCAAGTAAATGTGGAGTGGGCTCTAGGTAGTCCCGGAGTTGTCCATGAAATTAGTCTCTCTTGAATCTTACCAAGGCTAGATAGCAGGGAGATGGGCCTGTAATTGTTGGTAGTCTCCCTTGAACCACCCTTGTGGATGGGGACTACATGGGCCAGTTTCCATTGTTCCGGGATGGCACCTGCGATAAGGGATCGATTGAGGAGCCAGGTGAGGGGCTAGATGAGTGCAGGGGCCCCTTCCCATAGTATGCAGGGTGGGATGCCATCGGGTCCCATAGCTCCTGACATTTTGAGGGACTTTAGTAATAGGAGGACTTCGTTTGGTCTTACAAGCTGGATGTGGAAGGTTGGGCGGTCCAGGCTTTGGGGGATGGGATCATTTGAGACTGGGAGGAGGGGTGGCAAGTCTGCTTTGAGCAGGTCCAGGTTTGTGAACTGGCGGTTGAGAGCCATGGTGATGCTAGGGTCATCGTTAGTTAATTAGCCATTGACCTCTATGGGGCAGTGAGCGATCTTCCCGCTCCCCTTTATAAGCCCGTTTATGTGAGCCCAAAAGAGTCTAGTGTTGCCTAGGCTCTTTTTCTGTAGATCTGTGAGGTAGTCTCGTTTGGCCACTTTGATGGCCAATTTGCACTTATTTCTTAGCATCTTGTAGCAGTTTAGGTCAGCTGATAGGGAGGAGAGGTTGTATTTTTCCCAAGTAGTGTCCCTAGTTTTCATCAGTGTTTTCACTGAGGGATGATCCACTTGTAGCAGCTCCCCTTGGTGCGGAATTTCTTCAAAGGGGCCAAGCAGTCAACAACCATAATGTTGGCTCCCTGAAAGAAGGCCGTAGCCTCTTCCAGTGTGGGGAGTAGTTTGATTGGGCTCCAATCAATCCCGTTTAGGCAGCCAATCAAGGGTTCAGGTTGATAGTTTGAGTAGTCCCGTGTCGTGAGTATTCGCGGGGGGACTCTGGGGGCCCTGTTTTTCCAGGAGCAGAAGATTGGAGAATGATCACTCGGGGCATCCGCTAGGGTGCCAACCGCCTTTATATTGGTGGGTTTGCTAGTAAGCACCCAATCAAGTGTGGAATAGTTACCCGTTTTGTAGTTCATTCGGGTGGGCCCTGTGATAACCTGCGTAAGGTTAGCTTCCTGAACCAGCCCTAGTAGGAGGATTGTCTTCGGGGCCCAATTCAGATTGAAGTCCCTAGGATGATTAGCTCAGAGGTGACCTCATCGGAGATGTCCTTAGACCGCCTCCAGAGATGGCCGCATTGGTTGGGGTTGTATATGCATCCAATGTTGAGATGCTTACATGGGCCAAGGGTGATGCGGACGAAGATCGATTCACCTTCCATACTAGTGGCCTGTAGCAGGTTGACCTGCACTGAGTTAAGGGTGACTTTTGTGTTGATTAGGACCCCTCCACCCCTTTTTCTCAGTCTATCTTGTCTATGGGAGAGGTATCCTAGGGCTGTAACCTCATGGGAGGGTATGTGAGGCTTGAGCCAGGTTTCTGATACTACCAGGATGTCTGGGTTGTACCGGTCCAGCCAGGCTTAAAGTTCCTGCATCTTGGGTCTCAGGCTACATATATTCATGTGCGCAATCCTCAGTGCGGGTCCACCGGGGAGGAGACCAGAAGATCATAAGGAGGGGGACCAGGATTTGGTTGGATGTCCCCTGCCATGATCAGGAGGGTAGCAAGGAGGCAAAGAGAAGGAAGCTGACTGAGGGGTAAGGACTTAGTCCAGAGTCTCTGTTTAGCAGTGAGTAGAGTTGAGTACAGGATGCCTCTCCTGCAGAATACATGGGCAGTCAGAAGTGCCTCCATGTTATTAAGAGGGAGGGTGTAGTGGTCCCAAGAATGTCGTGGGGGAATGTCCAGTTTGGGGGGACTTCTCAGGTCCTGTTCTCCTGTGCTTATAGTCCTATCTGCCCAGTGTAGGAAGAGGAGGTACAGGACGGCCAGTAGGAGCCCTCTATTTGGGCAGCCATGAGAGGGGGGGTCCAAGCATGGAGGGTGTCATGCTGGTGAGGAGGCCAGGTGGGGAGGAGGGATGGATGGGTGGTAGGGATGATTGGGCCCCTGGGAATAAGTTCCCCTGAGCCGACCATGCTCAACTTAAGAGTAATAACCAGCCTTATCAGGCACCGAGTCCCTGACAGATCAGGTCAGTGGTGTGGGCAGGAATTACTACATTGAGCCGCTGGTCAGCAGTACCCAAACTTATAGGGTATCAGATGTCTTACCCCAGGGATAGATGCAACAGCGTATTGGAGGGAGGTGGTCTTGGTAGCACTTGTGACTATAGGAACCTCCTGGGGATGAGTTTGAGCGCCGCTGCCCTTTAGGTCAGCAGGCGGGTTGGACGCAGGAGCTGTCTATGGCCTGAGGCCAGGCACACTCATGTTCAGCAATAAGGGGAGGCAATCTAGCTGGAGATACAGTGTTAATTAGGTAATCAGGCAGTTAAGGGTGCACCTATATATGTACTGAAAACCATACCCCTGAGGTAGATTTGAAATCACATTTATACGACTCCTGGGAAAAACAGAATAACATGCAATTTACAAGACATAACTGGATTACTATAGTGCTTAATAATCACTTAGATACTGCAGGTACAGCAGCAGCTGTAATTTCTGACTACCTAGTTTATGATACAACTGGCAGTTTTGTGGGTAGCAGGCAATTTGGTAGGGGGAGACAGAGATACTTCCCCGAGTTGTACAGTAATTTGCAGGTGGTGCATAAAGCACGTTTTCTTGACCTGGAAGGACACTATTTCTTTATTCAGCTGTGAGCTGTGTGAGAAATTTTATATTGCACTTGATATCTGCAACAAACGTGCACGTTTGCTTAATTCTGTGGGAGGTGAAATTAACTACCCTTGATAATTGCTTTTTATTCACATATTTATTTAGTGTTTAACCAAGAAGGGGCTTGCAAACTCTGTTTATCTTGTTAGTAACTTCAGAAGGATTTAAATACTGCATTTGGGTAGATCCTTGGAGGTATCTAGATTGTCTACTAGGATTTTCTGACAGTTAAACTATTTTTAAATAACTTACAGGTGGCTGAGGAGTTGAAAAAGGAGCTTGCAAACTCTGCTTATCTTGGAAGTAACTTCACAAGTGTTGGAATATTGCATTTTGGTTGTCCCTTGGGGGTAGCTGGATTGACTACTAGGATTTTGGGACAGAAACTATTTTTAAATAATTTACTGGTGCGTAGGAGTTTGTGATAGTTAAACTATTTTTAAATAAGTTAGTGTGGTTAAGGAGTTGTCATAGCAAAACCTGCATTGTGAAACAGGAAAAGACAGTCTTTCAAGCAACAGAGGGAGGTGGATCTAGGTTTATGTTTCTTTGTTACAATTCTTAAGATTTTCAGTGCAGGAAGAGTTTAAAGCACAGCTGACTTATTTTGGGGCTGACAGCTTTCAGAGCACAAACCACCAGGTCTGTTTTGGGGCTGGGGAGGTTTACCTGTGTCTGACTTGGATGTGTGGATTTTTGATTAGCAGGGTATTTTCTCTGTCAAATTATTGGGTAGGGCATCTTGCTGACAGGAAGGCACTCATCGCAGCGGTGGGTCAGAGCTTTTAGCTGATTGTTTTGTGAGGGCACAGTTTAGGCCCAACCCCTTCCCACCCCACCCACCCCTGGAAATATTTCCTTTATACCTGGGGTCCTGACATCTTTTCCTCAAGAGTGTCAAGAGTGCAAGGTGCATATCACTGTCATATTCTCTCTAGCACACTGCACTGACAATATAAGCATACACATTGTATAATATATATATATATATATATATTTCTATATAACAAACCAATCACACACACACACACACACACACACACACAAAAACTAAAAACAACAAAAAAAAATGTGGGGAGTAGTGCAATGTAATAGCTGTGGGGCAGCAGTCTTCTGGGAGTCTTTCTGGAGGCTGAGATGCTGCCCTATTTGCAGACAACTCTCTGCCCTGAGGGAGAAAGTTGCCCGTCTTCAGACCACTCTGGACAGTAGTAAGGGAACCTTCTCCCAGGCCACAATGGATGGTAGGAAGGGAACCTCCCCCATCCAGGGAGCACCAGAGCCACCACCACTATCTCAGAGGTTGCAAGAAAGCACAGCAGTTGGACCACAGTGGGCTCAGGGGAGGGTAAGGATGGTGGAACAGAGGCACACACAGTCAGTTGTTCCACACCACAATCCATACACCATTCTGGGGGAGCATAGCTCCCCTATGGATGCACCCACAGAGGAGACTAAGGAGGCTGAGGACAACTGTCACAAGGGAGGCCCACAGGAAGGAGGCAGAGGACACAAGGAAAAGAAGCAGCTCCTGGTGGGGGACTCAATTATTAGGGGGATAGAACTGGGGGGTGCAGGGAAAACTTAAGTAAGGTGCCTGTCTGGTGCCATGGCTTGGAGAGACAGGAAGCGCATCCTCGGGATCACAAGAACAGCTGCACGGGAGTCTGAGCTGGATGTCATTGTCCACCTAGGGACAAATGACTTGGCTCATCATGAGATTAGAGCAGTGCAGAAGGACTTTGTGGAATTGGGGGGGACCTACAACAAGTAGCACACACAATATCCTTCTCTGAGGTGCTGCCTGTCAATGACATGAGTGAGGCGAAGGTACTTTGCACCATGCAGTTTAATGAATGGTTGGAAAAATGGTGTGGAGCACAGGGATTTGGCTTCATTGGGGACTGGGGTTCCACCTGGAGGGACACCAGCCTATACTGGCAGGATGGTTTGCATCTGTCCAGGAAGGGAACAAGTCTTTTGAGCAATCGGCAGGGCCACTGGAAAATTGCAGAAAATTTTACCCCAAAATGCGGGGATTTTCTTGCAAGAATTGCGGGAAAATTGAGGGGGTTCACTATACATCCCCACTGCCCCCTAATAAATACTTTATTGTTTGCTGCAGCATGTATTGATCACATAAATTGTTAGATAAATGTATTGCCACTTGTAAATGCTTTTAATATGAAGAAAGATGTGTGTTTTTGAAATGCACTGTAAACTAATTATGTAGCATATCTTCTAAAAATCAAGACATCTAAGTCATGCAGTGCTAACTAGATTTTATTCAGTAATTTACAATTAGTCTGTACTGAATACATCCTGAAACAACATATTTTGCCAGTTTCTAGATGTTAAATAATGAAGCCTGTTTAAACTACTTGATTTGGTGCAAGAAAAAAAATAAACAGATGACCAGGGTGCCTAATAAAGGTCTAGTAAGAAAAATATTTATTTTGTTAAAATGATTACTGTTCTTAATCAGCACTGTAAGTACATTTTAAAATCACATGATAAAAGTATCAAATCTTACCAATAGCTTTTCATTACATCATACAATAGTTTTTAATACATTGTGCTTTTGTTCTACTTGGTTTGCAGTGATTTTACTTGGGTTGCAATTATTTTATCTATTTGAAGATAACTGTTTAACTATACTTAACCTGTTCAGCATGTTTTCAGAAATGTTTGCTTTTTGTAGGCTTTGTATGTGAGTATACAGTTGTGGCAGACTGACATGCAAGGAATCACTGTCACCAACCCCCTCAGAAGCACATTCAAGTTTATAATCAGCAGGGCCATTCAAACTCTTGACACATTTGAATCAAAATCCTTTCAGACTGAAAGTATTTATACAAGGAAAATCCACTACCATTCAAAAACAAGCATTGTGGTCAAGGCTTCATTTAGGTGAATGGGGCACTTTGACCTCTTCTCACAACTATTGTTTCAGTCTCTGCGTCAGCAAAGTTCTCTGGTAGTCTGCTTTAACACAGATTTTAAGTGTTCAAGTCTACATATGCATGACCAGAGGATTTTGAAACGAAGCAGGAAGTGTATCACATGAAAGCAAAGTCACATTTGACCCCTTTTCACCTCACACTGTACTGTTTTCGTCAAATCCAAGTCTGTGTACCATATCTGAGTAGATTTCCTTGAGAATTTAAATATTTTTATACAATTTCAGTCAAAAATTCCACAAATGTAAGAAATTGCAAGAAATTGCGGATTTTGTATGGAGAAGGGTGAAAATTGCGGAAATTGCGGAAAAATTGCACCCGCAATTTTCCAGTAGCCCTGGCAATCGGTTTAAATGCTTCATTGGCAAGCTTTTAAACTAGTCAAGGGGGAAGGCACTGATAAGCAGCAGGAAACCCAGCCTCCCTACAAAACAGGGTACTAAATGAGAAAAAGACTGAGGTAGAAAGGTCAGTGGGGAATGCTGCAAAAGAAGGCAGCTATAAAAATGTAGAGCAATGAGTACCAATGCTTGTAGTCTGAGTAACAAGCTTCCTGAATTAGTGGCCTTGATGGAGGAGGAACATCTGGATATCTTGGCAGTCACAGAAACATGGTACACACAAAACCATGACTGGGACGTAAACATACCAGGATACACTATCTACAGAAGGGACAGGGAGGGTAAAAGAGGAGGAGGAGGAGTAGCTGTTTACATAAGGGAAGGAATCAAAGCAACAGAACAAAAGGGAAAACAGGGAGAAGAAGAAGCTCTGTGGGTAAATTTGGAGACCGACAATGGCATGACAATCCGCACAGGGGTTGTATATAGACCCCCTTGTCAGGGGGAGGAAATGGACAAGGAAATGATAGAAAGAATACTTAGAATGGCAGAAAAAGGGGAGATATTGCTGATGGGTGATCTGAATATGCCAGATGTTAACTGGAGTGCAGTTGCAGCAGCCACTTCGAAGAGTGGGGTTATCCTAGATGCCCTACAGGGAGCATGCCTTAGACAACTAGTATTGGAGCCCACTCAAGAGGGAGCAATCTTAGACTTGGTTCTCTTAAATGGAGATGAAGAGAGGATCACATATGTAGAAGTGGGTAGCCATCTGGGAACTAGCGACCATCAAACAGTATGGTTCACAATAAACACAGCAATAGAGTCAAGCCATACAAAGGCAAAAGTACTGGACTTTAGGAGGGCTGACTTTGCCAAAATGGGTGAGTGCCTAAGGAATGCACTAGCAAATGGGCAGGAAGGAGGGGTGAAGAACAATGGATAATAAAAACTGCCATCACAGAGGTAACGAGCCTTTGTGTGAAGCAAATAAACAAACAAAACAATGTAAGAAACCACTGTGGTTCTCAAAGGAAGTGGCAGTGAAGGCTCAAGAGAAAAGAAAGCATTCAGGAAGTACAAAGAATCACAGAAGGAGCAGGACAGAGAACTGTATCAGTTAAAGCAAAAGGATGCTGGGAAGGCAGTCAGAACAGCAAAGGCCCAAACCAAGAAAAAGATAGCCAACTCAGTTAAGAAGGGGATAAAACATTTTATAGGTACATCAGAGAGCGAAGGAAGACTAAGGGAGGGTTAGTGAGGCTTAATAAAGGGAGGGAGGGTGGGCAGAGGGTGACTGTGAAAGGCAGGGATACTAAACAAATATTTTTGCTCAGTATTTACAACGGAAGAGGGGAGGTACCTAAAACAAACAGCAGAAACACTCGGAACAGAAGTTGATACCAGCCCATTTACAGAAGAAAGGGTTCTGAAAGAACTCTTAAAATTGAAGGTGGACAAAGCAATGGGGCCTGATGGGATTCATCCCAGAATTCTAAAAGAACTAAGGGTAGAACTAGTGACACCACTAACTACCCTCTTTAACAAATCATGGGAGGATAGGGTGGTACCCAAGGACTGGAAGAGGGCAGATGTGATTCCCCTTCACAAAAGTGGGAGCAAGGCAGAAGCAGGAAACTACAGACCTGTTAGTTTAACCTCAGTGGTAGGGAAAATGATGGAATCACTTCTGAAGGAAAGAATTGTTGAGTATCTAGAGGCCAGAGGGGCACAGGACCCAAGGCAGCATGGATTCACAGCGGGAAGGTCATGCCAGACAAATCTGATAGATTTCTTTGACTGGGTGACCAAAGTAGTAGATCAGGGAGGGGCTGTGACATGGCCTACCTAGACTTTAGCAAGGCATTTGACACAGTCCCACACAAAAGATTAATATACAAGTTAGCCAGCCTGGGAGTGGTCCCAAGATGACAGCCTGGGTAAAGAATTGGCTGGAGAATAGGACACAGAGAGTAATAGTAAATGGAGTCCACTCTGAAGAAATGGGGTTACTAGTGGGGTACCACAGGGTTCAGTATTAGGACCAGTCCTCTTCAATGTCTTTATAAGCGACATTGTAGAGGAACTGGAAGGAAAAGTATGTCTCTTTGCAGATGACGCAAAGATTTGCAACAGAGTTGATGCACAAGGTGGGGTGGAAAGGATGACAAGGGACTTGGCAAGGTTAGAGGAATGGTCAAATGTATGGCAGTTTAGATTCAATGCTAAGAAGTGCAAGGTAATGCACCTGGGAAACAAAAACCCAGGGGAAGAGTACACAATGAGGGGTGAGATACTAACAACAACAAAAATGGAAAGGGACCTGGGGGTAGTCATATCAGATGACCTAAAGGTGGGCAAGCAATGTGAGAGGGCAGCAAGGAGGGCTGGGGGGATACTGGGATGCATAGGGAGAGGCATCACCAGTAGAAAACAGGAGTTATTATCCCTCTGTACAGACAGGTGGTGAGACCCCATCTGGAGTACTGCGTGCAGTTCTGGATAACCAATCTCCGCAAAGACATAGACAGGATGGAAGCTGTCCAGAGGAGGGCAACTAAAATGGTGCAGGGTCTGCACCGGAAGACATATGAAGAGAGACTTAAGGAGCTAAATATGTATAGCCTTGAGGAAAGGAAGGAGAGGGGACATGATAGAAACTTTCAAGTACCTCAAGGGAATCAACAAAGTCCAAGAGGGTAGCATCTTTCAAAAAGAGGTGTGCAAGAACAAGAGGCACAATTTGAAGATAGAGGGGGCTCAGGGGTATTTAAGAGTATTTTTCAGAGAGGGTTGTGGATGCATGGAACGGCCTTCCGGAGGAGGTTGTGGAGTCAAAAACAGTGGTGGAATTCAAGCATGCATGGGACAGTCATAAGGCAATTCTAGGGTGTGGGGGTAGGAAGAAGTAGGCTGCTGGTTAACTAGGATCTGCAGCTTATCCATTAGGTAGGGAAATGGGCAGACTGTGTGGGCCAAGCGGTCATTATCTGCCATCAAAATCTATGTTTCTATTAAGGTTGGGATTAGAGAAAGCAGGTGCAGTGATTGCTAAACGCCACTAGAGGGGGTATTGGAGTTTTGTATTGGGCATGGTAGCCAGAAGGTCCTTTTGTTATAGTGGCCACCACTAGTGGACAGCTGTGATAACCTGCAAATGGAAAAGTCACCTGATAGGTTAATTTCAGTCAGGCTCTTTATCCTATAAAAAGGAGTGACGACCAAGGGTGGTGGTGGTGGGGGTGGCAGGGTCCTCGCTCTGCCGTTTGCACTCCTCGCTTGTACTGGTCTCCTTACCTGTGCAGATTTTTGATTGAATTCGCGCCTTTGCAGGGGCAATCAGCGTGATGCTTGGGAAGAGTCCGCTCGTTGTGGGGAGGGCTGCTCGGTTGCCCTCTCAACCCAGAAGGCTCCCAGGAACAGGTTTGTCTCTGCAGAGAAGGAGGAAAAAGGTGAGGCTTTATACAGATCCTACACAAGCAGCAGACTAAAGGAGCATTGGGGTGGGGATCACTATTCAATGCAGCTAAGGTTATTTTAGCCCAGCCCTTGTTAAGCTCATTATAGGACTTTCTAAACAAAGAGGGCTCAGGTGGAGACAAAGCAGTTTTTGCAGGCACTGGGGTTTGTAAGGTTAAAAGGTGCAAAGGCAGTAGAAGTTTAGCTACTTGGGTAATCAGGAAAAATATTTTCTCTGGCACTACAAGTTTCACTGATTCAGTTTAAAATAAAGGTCATGGTCACAGAACAAGCTTACTGTGGCATTTGATGTTTCACTATTTAGGTGCTCTGCTACTTCCTTACAATTCACAAGTGTACAGGGAGAAAACTTGAGGGGGAAAAAAACAATCAGCACTCGTGTGGTGACTGAAAATAAAGTACATAGATACATAGATACATAGACAGTGTTGGCAGATAAGGGCCTATGGCCCACCCAGTCTGCCCATTTGAGCTTGTAAGTTCAGTTTGTTTTCCTAGAAGTCTGTTTCCCCTTACCCCTGACCTCTAGAAGTCCTTTATGTCTATCCCATGCATTCTTAAATCCCGTGATTGTTTCAGCCCCCACCACTTCCTCTGGCAGGGTGTTCCACTTGTCCACCACCCGTTCTGTGAAGAAATTCTTTCTCATGTTTCCTCTGAATCGTCCTCCCTCCAACTTCATCCCATGCCCTCTAGTCCTGGAACATCTTTTTCGCTTAAAAATAGTGTTTTCCTGCACTCTGTTTCTCCCTGTAAGATACTTGTATGTCTCTATCATATCCCTCTCTCCTCCTCTCCTCCAGGAGTACATGTTCAGTTCCTTCAACCTGTCTTCATAGGACTTCTGATGCAATCCATGCACCATCTTTGTTGCCCTCCTCTGAACCTTCTCTACCCTGTCTATGTCCTTACATGGGTATGGTCTCCAGAACTGTACACTGTACTCCAGGTGGGGGCCTCACTAGTGTCTTGTATAGAATTATGACCTCCCTTTTCCTGCTGGTGATGCCCCTGCCTATACATCCCAGCATCCTATTTGCTTTACCTGATGCCTTGTCACACTGTTTCCCTACCTTGAGGTCATCAGAGAATGACAACCCAAGATCCCTTTCCTGCTTGGTGCATGCTATATCTTCACCCCCAACTGATATATTGTGCCAGGGTTTTGTGCCCCATATGCATTATCTTGCACTTTGCATTGAATTTCAACTGCCAAACCCTTGACCATTCTTCAAGTTTCTGCAGGTCCCTTCTCATTCTGTCTACACCTCTGGTGTGTCTACTCTGTTACAGAGCTTTGTGTCATCAGCGAACAGTGAAATTCTGCCTTCTAGATCCTGCAATGTCACTGATGAAGATGTTGAATAGGACCGGTCCCAGCACTGATCCCTGTGGTACCCACTGGTCACTCTTCCCTGTGGCGTGACAGCCATTTACCACCACCCTCTGTGTCCTGCCACCCAGCCAGTTACCTACCCACCACACTACTGTCCTGCCCACACCCATATTCCCCAGCTTAAGAAAGTTTAAGTCTTTCAGTAAAAATGGCGCTCTGCCGTTTGCACTCCTCGTTCGTCCTGGTCTCTTTTACCTGTGCAGATTTTTCGGTCTGAATTCCACACCTTTTGCAGGGGCAATCAGCGTGGGGCTTGGGAAGAGTCTGTCGGCTGTGGGGGAGGGCTGCTCAGTTGCTCTCTCGATCCAGAAGGCTCCCAGGGAGCAGGTTTGTCTCTGTGCAGATTTTTTCGGTTTGAATTCCGCGCCTTTTGCAGGGGGCGATCAGCGTGGGGCTTGGGAAGAGTCCATCGGCTGTGGGGGAAGGCTGCTCGGTTGCCCTCTCGACTCAGAAGGCTCCCAGGGAGCAGGTTTGTCAGGATATATGCAATAAGAGTAAAGAATTTGAGACGAAACAAGATTGGGTATAATTGCACCATCCCCATGCATTTCAGTTCTTCTAGAAAGAACTCCGTTCAAACAACCCGCTTCAATGAGTTTTAGGGAGGGTAAGAAATCATAAAATAGGTGGTTTCAACTAGAAATAATGTTATGCAAA
Organism: Neoceratodus forsteri; assembly: GCA_016271365.2. Classification (NCBI taxonomy): domain Eukaryota; kingdom Metazoa; phylum Chordata; order Ceratodontiformes; family Ceratodontidae; genus Neoceratodus; species Neoceratodus forsteri. The sequence continues at coordinate 1,103,051,632 of CM057454.1, read as the reverse complement.
CAGAGTTGACCATGTTCCTTTCATCAGTTGCTACATAGATACATAGCCACTGTCAGCAGATAAGGGCCTATGCCCACCCAGTCTGCCCATTTGAGCTTGTAAATTCCCTTTGTTATTCTAGAAGTCTGTTGCCCCTTACCCCTGACCTCCAGAATTCCCTTATGTCTATCCCATGCATTCTTAAATCCTGTGATTCTTTCAGCCCCCACCACTTCCTCTGGCAGGGTATTCCACTTGTCCACCACCCTTTCTGTGAAGAAATTCCTCCTCACGTTTCCTCTGAACCACCCTCCCTCCAACTTCATCCCATGCCCTCTAGTCCTGGAACATCTTTTTAACTGGAAAATAGTGTATTCCTGCATCCTGTTCCTTCCTGTAAGGTACTTGTATATCTCTATCATATTCCCTCTCTCCCTCCTTTCCTCCAAGGAGTACATATTCAAGTCCTTCAGCCTGTCATCATAGGACTTGCGATGCAATCTCTGTACCATCTTTGTTGCCCTCCTCTGAACCTTCTCTACCCTATGTCCTAATATAGGTAAGGTCTCCAGAACTGTACACTGTACTTTGTACTCCAGGTGGAGCCTCACTAGTGTCTTGTATAGTGGAATTATGACTTCCCTTTTCCTGCTGGTGATGCCCCTGCCTATGTATCCCAGCATCCTATTTGCTTTACCTGCTGCCTTGTCACACTGTTTCCCTACCTTGAGGTCATCAGAGATAATAACCCCAAGATCCCTTTCCTGCTTGGTGCTTGCTATATACTCACCCCCCCAACTGATATGTTGTTCCAGGGTGTTTGTGCCCATATGCATTATCTTGCACTTCTGTGTGTTGAATTTCAACTGCCAAACCCTTGACCATTCTTCAAGCTTTTGCAGGTCCCTCATCATTCTGTCTACACCCTCTGGCATGTCCACTCTGTTACAGAACTTCATGTCATCAGCAAACAGGGAAATTCTGCCTTCTGGGTCCTGTGCAATGTCACTGATGAAAATGTTGAATAGGACCAGTCCCAGCACTGATCCCTGTGGTACCCCACTGGTCACTCTTCCCTCTGTGGAGTGATAGCCATTTACCACCATGTTCTGTGTCCTGCCACCCAGCCAATTACCCACCTACCCACTGCACTACTGTCCTGCCCACTCCCATAGTCCCCAGTTTGTTTAATAGCCTTCTATGTGGCACAGTGTCAAAGGTCTTGCTGAAGTCCAGATAGACCATGTTCACTGCCCTCCCCTGAGCCACCCCTCCCCTTGTCACCCAGTTGAAAAATTCAATGAGGTTGGTCTGGCATGACCTCCCTCTGGTGAAACCATGCTACCTTTGGTCCTGTAGTCCATTGGCAACCAGATGTTCCACCAATCTCTCCTTCAGTAGTGCTTTCATGATCTTCCCCACTACTGAGGTCAGGCTCACTGGTCTGTAGTTCCCCACTTCCTCTTTGTTTCTGCTTTTGTATTGGGGGACTACATCTGCTGTCCTCCAGTCTTTGAGTACCTCTCCTGTTTCCAGTGATTGGCTAAACAGGATTGCCAGAGGTTCAGCCACCACCTCTCTTAGTTCCTTTAGGACCCAGGGGTGCACCCCATCTGGTCCTATTGCTTTATCAACTCTTATTCCTTCCAGATCCTTTAGGACTCTATCCCGTGTAAAGGGACTTGTGTCCATTTCTATGCCATTCCCACCCCTTGTACTCTCTTTAGGACCATTACCCTCCTCTTCCTCAGTAAAGACTGAGCAGAAATATCTGTTCAATATATTAACTTTACTGTTGTCATCCTCCATGCGGCCCCCATCCTCCCCCTTCAGCTTCACTATCCCTCTCTTTGCCCTTCTTTTTTCACTTTTGCACCTGTAAAAGGTTTTGTTTCCTCTACCCACTGATTTTGGGATATGCTCGTCTGTCTGAGCTTTGGCTTCCCTTACTGACCTCCCTGCCTCCCTTTGTTTTTCCTGATACTTCTCCTATCCTCTTCTGCCTGCTTCTTTTTGTATTGCCTGAATGCGATCTTTTTGGCTTTCACTTTCTCCACTACCTCCTTGGAAAACCATAATTGCCTCCTCTTCCTTTTCCCCTTGCTAACCTGCTCAATGCATAATTCTCTTGCTCTTGTAATCCCTGTTATAAATATTGTCCACTGTTCCTCCATTCCTTATTCCCTCCCCATTCCCATTAGTGCCTCTTTCAAGCATCTCCCCATTTTCCCAAAGTTTGCCCTCCTAAAATCTAGGATACGTGTTTTGTGCAGTTTGGTTCTGCTCCTTCTGTGATTTCAAACCACAGTGACTGGTGATCACTGTTTCCTAGGTGCTCCCCCACTGTTGCCCCTATCACACTGTCCCTGTTTGTGAGCATGAGGTCCAGTATTGCCTTCTGCCAAGTTGGTTCCATCACTAGTTGCTTAAAGAAGGCACCATGAAAGGAGTCTAGGATAAATCTGCTCCTGGTTGACACTGCTGCTGGGAGGCTCCAGTCCACATCTGGAATATTGAAGTTTTAAGAAACAACTGAAAATGTCTGTGTTAACCAGTCATTCACCTGGCACTACTGAACACAAATGCTTTTTACTTTCATAAGTTTGAGTTTAGCACCTCGAAAGATGAAGCACGTAATGATACAAATAACAAGTAATTGGTAACACTGAAACATGGTAATGTAGTGGCAAAAAGGACTTCAAGTCAGTTTGTCTCTTTTTAACAAACTTTAAAACATGGACTATTTAGACACAGTATAGCTTATATTTTATAGACTGTCTTCATTCCTCTTATCTTTTTTATTCACTATTAATTTAATTTGCATGAATTCCCGGAATAGACTGACAGCAAAAGTGGTGGAGGCAAAAACAGTTGGTGGGGGGGGGGGAGTTCAAGCATGTATAGGATAGACATGGGGGATGTTAGTAAACAGGCAGGGAAGGGAAAGAGTCTTCAGAGACCAGTTAGGATCTGCAGAGACAGATTAGGAGGGGAACATCTGGTCAGACTGGGTGAGCCATGCGGTCCTTTTCTGCTGACAAATTCTGTTTCTATGACAGCAGGTCCCTTGACCCCTAGAGTTCATTAATATCTGCTGCTCAATCCTTTGTTGAAGTTAATATTCCCTGTTTCTGACATTACAGTTTTATTTATTGTATTCAGACATTTTGCATTTCGGCTGGGAAAGGCAGACTCTGCAGCAACTTATTTGCAGGTGTGATCCAGAAAACAACATTAGCACAGTGAAGTTAGATGATTTGTTCAGGGTCCTACAGTATGCAAGTGATGCTTGGGGCATTTAGACCCAGGTTTGCCAGGTCTCCCACTTCAAGGCTACGTTTTCTAACCACTAGGCTAAACTACCTCCAATTTGTTGCTGTGGAAAAGATTATGGTGTCACAAACACAGATGCACAGAAACATGCATAGATGTCTACTGACAGAAAGAGACTCATGGTCCGTCTAGTTTTCCTGGTTCCTGCACAGGACTTTACAGTTGAGTACTGGCTAGGCCTCTAGCAGATCATACATCCCATAATTCTGCCTGAAATAATCCCCTCCACTGTTTGCTCTCACTGCTTCACTGCTGAACCTTACCAGTACCAAATATTTATCCCATCCCCGTGTAAAGCTTTCCACTATGTCAATGACCTGCTCCACTAGTAGATGGCTTCCCCTAGTCCACTGTCCTCTCCATGAAGAAGTATTACTTCACACCCTGCTTAAATGTCCCTCCTGCAAGAACAGGGAACTGGTGCTTCAGCAAAAGACTAATCAGCAGGAGTTAATCAAATGTATGGAACAAATATCCTATTTTCTTGTAAATGGACCTACTGATGAAGAATGAAAGGAAAAAAGTACAGTGAATCTATAACATATAAGCAGAATTGTGTCTAATTATTTTTTATCAAAGCTTTCCCAGAAGTGACAAAATCTCCTTAAAGCCCATCTTGTTCACCCCTCCCGCCGAGTTCAGTACTAACATACTACACTTACTGTGCCCAACATTGCTGTGATGGAAGGGACATAGGGCACTTCTTGTTCACCCCTTCTGCTGTATAGCAATAACATTACCTGAAGTTGTGTACTAATATGTTGCACTTACATAATATTGTTGTGATGGAAGGGATTTAGGGACCATCTTGTTCGCCCCTCCTTCTGTACAGCAATGATTTTACCTCAAACAGAGTATTAACATATTGTAATGTACTTATATAACATTGTTGTGATGGAAGGGACATAGGGAATATCTTGTCCCACCCTCCTGCTGTACAGCTGTGATTCTACCTAATTTGAGTACAGATACATCCAAACTCATCAGCCAGCATGCTATCGCTACTCTTCCTGTGTAACCCTTAAAGATAATCCCCCCTTAGGAATCTCTCTAGTCCTGTTTTGAAATCCTGAATAGCACTAGTTTCCACAAATATGGAACAGGCTTCCAGAGCAAGCGGTGTCAGTCAATACTGTTTCTACCTACAAGCTTAAACTAGATTGATACCTTGAAGAAAAAGGGGTGACGGGATAGTTTCACTGAGTTGGTTGGGGGAAGATCTCAAGAGAATGGTAATTTTCTTGCTTTCCTAAATTCATAAACTCACTGGGTCAGCTGTTCCACATGTTAGCCATCCTCTGTGTCAAGTAATACTTTCTAATGTTTCCCCTTATGCTGCCACCCTGTCCGTTTGTTTGCATGTCCCCTAGTTCTGCCTGTATTCATCAGTTCAGACATCTGGGTATATACTGTTTTCCACCCTGTCCATTCCTTCAGTATTTGGAACATTTCAATCATATCCCCTCTAAGCCTTCTCTTTTCTAGGGTCTCCCCACCTAAGGTATTGGAGTGCATTGGGTATGATCAGTTGGTAACTTACTTGGAATGACATAACTTGCAGACTGTGGCTCAGCATTGCTTTAGGAAGAACTGCAGGACTTCCACAGCAGTAATGTAATTAAATGATTATTTGAACACGATCTTGGAATAACAGGGATTATGCAGGGGTGGCCTATATTTCATATGTGTATGTATGTATATACATATGCATAATACTGTATGTTACCAACAGCTGCTGATCTATAAATGCCAGGTTAGATTTGGCGTACAGAACCAAACAAGTAATCCTTACCCTGGCTGCTCATAGTGCCCTTACAAAAGGGTAATTCCTAGTTTTAACTATGGTATGCTCTCCTATCTTAATGCCACTAGATCAGCAATGGCTAGACAGATGTCAGAATGAGTTAACTCCAAGGTGCCAGATTCAAACTTTGATCTCAGTGCCTTAAATAGCCCCCACTACGAGCATCAGCCAGACCACGGCATTTCGTCCAAGCAATGTTGGAGGATGCTGACTGCTGGTTGTATTTTACAGCTAGCTGTCTTGCAGGTGGCTTTGCTTTGGTTGTATTTTGTGGCTTCTTTCTTGCAGGCAGCATTGCTCTGGTTTTGTGTTGTGGCTGACTTTCTTACTGGCAGCATTGCTTAAAAGTTGCTTGAAGAGCTGATCACTCACTTTTTTCCACAGGCAGCAGGCTGTGACCTTACCAACAGCAGGTGCAGCACAGCCTTCCTCATTAGCGATACATCAGGAGACATTACAGGGTGCACTTGCCACCCGCCTGCCTCTCCATCCACTCTGTTCATATTGTTCCTATTATACGCACTGCACTGATTGATAGAAGGAGCTTCCTGTAAGGAGCAGGAACCTCCTACAAAACCCTCCCCTCCAAGTGTTCTACTGGGGAGAAAACTGAAAAGGGAACCATTAAGAGCAGACAGGGAGCTTGATCAACAGTAGACACTTACTCTCAAGAGGAAATTCCCAGATTCAGATCTCCTCACTTTAGGTAACTAACCACTGTCAGTGGGGGGATCTCAAGGCTCATAGAGACTAGCACAAGATAGGCTAGCCACAACACACAGTGATCATCAGTGGACTTGGTTAGATGCAACAGCTGCGGGACAATAAGCTCCAAGGGGTATCACTGGATCAGGGATCACTGCCTCACATGCAGATCACTTTATGAACTTAGAACTCAGCTGGATGCAGCACAGAAGGAAATAGCTCGGCTGTGTCACCAGCTGTACTGATATTCCACCCCGCCACACCCACTGCCTCAGAGGTCCATGGGGAATTCAAACCTGCCGCATCCACTTCCACAGAGGCCCACTGGACCGGGTGAGTGGAAGCTGGTAGGGAAAGGGGGGAGTAAACCTACTAAAATAAACCAAGCAACCCAAGTTGCAATGAGGAGGTTCATGACCACAAACTACTTCATGCCACTAGCTGAGGGAAAAAATACAGTACCCAGGAAAGAGGCACCACACTCAGGAATCAGCTGGGAAAATGGGGGCATCAACACCTGGAGTCAGCAGAAAACTCTCCAGGAAAAAAAACATGCATAACATTCTTGTCATTGGGGATTCAATGGTAAGAGGTGTTGGGCAGCACCTAAATAAAAGTGCACACACCGGCATGACAGTCAAATGCCTCCCCGGTGTCTCAGCCAAGCGCAACACCAAGTGCATTGGGAGATTAGTGGATAGTGCTGATGGGCTGGATGGACTGGTGCACCGTGGAACCAATTATCTGGCCAGTCAGTCAGTGGATGAAGCCAAACAAAATTTTGTTTGTTTGAGTGAATGGTTGGCTGACCAGTCTACCTCCCTAACATTCTTTGAAGTCCTCCCAGTTTGTGGACAGAGGAGGTAGTACAGACATGATCAGGACTGAAGAAATAAATGATTTCAATGTGCGGTTGAAAGGATGGTGCCTTGAAAAAGGTTACCAGTTTGTTGGTGCCTAGGGGAATTTCTGGGAAAGACATATGTTTAGACATGACGGGCTCCACCTTACCAGAGAATGGATAAAGGCACTGGGGCAGAAATTCAATGTCTACGTGGAACATTCAAACTGTAAGTGGGGGAGCTCAAGGCTAGGAAACCCATCCAGGAGGTCATAAAGGATGGAAACTTAGCTGACACCCCCACAAGCTGCATACTCCAGGCTGCAAACTGGGAGCAAGGGACAGGTACGAAAAGTGAAAAACAGGGTCCAAAAAGTGGACTAAAGTATCAAAATTGAACAAGTGCAACCCAACTTGGGTAACAATAGTACTCTGCCTAATTCTTGGAAGAGGGTATGCTTCAGTGCCAGAAGCCTGGGAAACAAAATTAATGAGCTGCAGGCAGTAATGGCAGTCACACACGTAGACTTGGTAGCCATCACAGAAGCATGGGCCACTGAGAACAACAACTGGGACCTCATGATCTCAGGTTACTCACATTATAGGCAGGACAGGAAGGGTGTGAGGGGAGGAGGGGTGGCACTATACATTCTTGATGGTATTACTGTACTATCACGACAAACGACACATACAAAAAAGAGGGGGTTGAATCACTGTGTGTTCAACTCAGCATAGCTTCTGGTAACAAGAGCTACATGAGGGAAGTCTACAGACCACTGGGACAGACAGAAGAGAAGGATGCAGACTCATCAAAGAAATCAGAGGTATAACACACAAGGGAGAAACTGTGCTAATTGGAGATCTAAACATGCCAGACTTGGATTGTGATAATCTAGTTGCAAGATCAGCAAGAAGTCAGACAGTGATAGATGTCCAACAAGACTGCCTACTTATCCAACTAGTCAGCACACCAACCAGAAAGGACGCCGTACTCGATGTGGTCCTCACAAACTCAGAGATAGTGGAAGATGTCCAAGTTGGGGAACCCCTGGAAAACAACAACCACAGCTCCATTTGGTTTATGTTGTCTGCAGAGGAGGTTAAATCTCAGTCTAGGGCAGAGATTTTGAGCTTCAAGGGAGCAGAGTTAAAAAAAAATGCAAGTACTGATCAAGGACAAACTGACTGGGGTTCATGAAAAACTCAAAGTTGAAGACATTTGGGGGCTAGTCAAAAATGCCACCCTTTAAGCCACCAAACATTGAGTGAGAACAGTGTCCAAGAGAAAAAGCACACAAAAAAAACATATGGTTCAATGAACACGTCAAGACAGCAATTAGAGATAAAAGGGAGGCATTCCATAAATATAAAAGGAAACAGGATGACAGAGTGGGATGTCTACAACCAGAAATGTAAAGAGGCCAAGAAGGCCGCAAGACTGGCTAAAGCATTAACTGAACTTCAGTTTGCTTCAAATATCCAAGCAGGCAACAAACAATTATTCCAATACATCAAGCAGAAAAGGAAGAAAAGGGCTAGGACAGTTAAACTCGCCAAGGGGGCCAAAATCATAGAGAATGACAGACAAAAAACCACTGTCCTAAACAACTTCTTCTGCTTGGTGTTCACAAAGGAACACAATGGACCACTGCCTGCAAGTGGCATAAAAGCATTTGTTAGAGGAATTACATGGATGGAGTCTCCAAAAATCACCACTGGCAGAGTTAAAAAGGCTTTAATGCACCAAAAGACAGACAAAGCACCAGGGCCTGATGAACTTCACCCAAGGGTACTAAAAGAAATGGCTGAGGTACTAACAGATCCATGAACTCATTTGTTTACCACTCTCTGTTGACAGAGGGTGGTACCAGAGGACAGGAGAAAAATGGAGATAGTGCCTCTCCACAAGGGTGGTAACAGGGAAGAGGCTGGCAACTACAGGCTGGTCAGTCTCACATCCATCATGTGGAAATTGATGGAAACCCTATTAAAACAAGCTATAGAGGAATAGCTAGAGAGGAACAATATCCAGGATAACAGACAACATGGTTTTGTGGCAGGCAGATCATGCCAGACAAACCCTATTCCTTTTTTTGACTGGGTCACTAGGGGAGTAGATGGGGGCACCTGGTGGACCTCCCCTACTTTGATTTCAGCAAAGCCTTTGATTCAGTACCACACAAGCTCCTACTGAAACAGATGGAGGACCTTGGCATTGCCAAAAACTTAGTTAGATGGGTAGGTAATTAGCTTAAGGACAGAAGCCAAAGAGTAGCTGTAAATGGGGTACGGTTAAGCGAGAGTAGGGTCACCAGAGGAGTGCCACAAGGATCGGTCCTAGGCTTCATCCTGTTTAATATGTTTATCTACAACACAGGAGGAGACATTTAGGGCAAGCTAGAGCTCTTTGCAGATGATACTAAACTGGACAGTAACGCTGACAGTGTGGAGGTGATTATGGAACTTCAGAAAGACTTGTAAAGGCTAGAAAGATGGTCTAACATATGGCAGCTGAAATTCAAAGTGAAAAAGTGTGAAGTGTTTCATCTGTATAAGGGTAATCCAAGGATGAATTACTGGCTCAGCAGGGTCAAACTCAGCACCTCTCAGAAGGAAAGGGACCTGTGGGTCATCATATGCAACTCCCTCAAATAAAAGAGCGAATGCAATAAAGCGTATGGTAAGGCAGATAAAATGCTGGGGTGCACCGGGAGGGGTTTTGACAGCAGGAGCAAGGAAGTGTTCCTCCCTCCCTCTCTACAGGAGCCTGGTAAGACCCCACATGGAGTACTGCATGCAGTTTTGGAATCCACACCTTAAAAAGGACAGGGATAGATTGGAGACTATACAGAAGAAGAGCGACCAAGATGATACAGGGCCTCCATGAACTCTCTCGTATGAGGAATGCCTAAGGGAGCTAAACCTATTTTCACGGAGACAAGGAGGGAGAGAGGGGATATGATCGAGACCTACAAATTCATGAGAGGCATAAACAAGGTGCCACACACAGAGCTATTCCAAAGGGTCACCAACTCATCCACCAGGGGGCACGAATGGAAGTTTTGGGGCAGGAGCTTCAGAAGGGATGTGAGAAAGCATTTTTTTCAGAGACAAAGTGGTGGAGCCCTGGAACTGCTTACTGGTAGAAGTGGTAAGTCCTGGCACTGTATCAGCTTTCAAAATGGGGTGGGACACAGCAAGGACTGAAGGGGGGACTGAGGGGTTAGGCAAGGATAAGAACAAGAAGGGGGGCTAGATCCTAGGACACACATAACGTCTTGGGAATCCAAGAGCAGACTCGATGGACCTGTGGTTTTCTTCTGCGCCGTCACTTTCTATGTTTCTATAACGACATCTGCAGATTTGTATTGTCATTTACCAGTCTTGTACACCATAGTGATCTTTATGGAAAACTGGGATGGCTATCCCCATCAAATGATACTCTGTCTGCCTTGGCTTGCTTAATAGACAAGCTCCTTCAATCCCTTACCCCTGCTCCAGCTGTGGAGTTTCTTAAACCCTCTCACCAATCCTATCCTTTAAGGTTTGATGACAAATTCTCATTGGTAGTCCCTTAAGTGAACACCAATATGGGAAACCAGGCCTTTGATGCCTTTTCCTCTAGGCTCTGGAATGTATTCCCATTGCTGGTTCATGACTCCACCTCTCACTACCTTGTTAGAAAAATAGTCTCTTTGGGGCCACCTGCTGACCAGTTCAGCCTGTAACTGCACTTGACCTATCCATCATACTTCACTAGTTTACTTTTTGATGCTGCAACTAATTTTTATTTGACATATCGTGTCAATGTTGGCATCTTTATTTCCCTATCAGTGTCCTTGCCACGCACTTTTCTATATCAGGTTACTATTGTGCAAGTTCTTCTAACTGATTATTGTAACTGGGCTGGCAGTGTACAGTATCTTGTCACTTGTTTATGTGTTTACTTTGAAACTGTAGTATACCTGATTGTTTTAGTGCTATTGGATAGATGCCCTTTCTGGGCTGTCCTGGTTACTATTTAACTGTTGATTGTATAGTAGGCTGGGTTTCCCTTCTGTATGATCTGATCCTTTCTGTAACTTGTTTTTCCTGTATTTTTCTGCTGCAATCAATCGGGTCAAACCTGAAAATAGGCAAGTAATTGTCTAGTCTGCTTACCAGGTCAATAAAAACTGAATATGATAAATAAATACTGAAACATAGAAGAAACATAGACTTTGATGGCAGATAAGGAACACTTGGCCCAAAGAGTCTGCCTATTTCCCTACCTATTGGATAAGCTGCAGATTCTAGTTAAACAACAGCCTACTTCCTCATACCCCCCACTAGAATTGCCTTATGTCTGTCCCATGCATTCTTGAATTCCCCCACTGTTTTTGACACCACTACCTCCTCAGGAAGGCGGTTCCATGCATCCACCACCCTCTCCATGAAAACATACTTGCTCATGTTGCCCCTGAGCCATCCCCCCCTCTATCTTCAAATTGCACCCCTTGTTTTTGCACATCTCTTTTTCTGAAAGATGTTCCCCTCTTGGACTTTGTAGATTCCCTTGAGGTACTTGAAAGCTTCTATCATGTTCCACCTCTCATTTCTTTCCTCAAGGGTATACATATCAAGCTCTTTAAGTCTCTCTTCATATGGCTTCTGCTGCAGACCCTGCACCATTTCACTTGCCCTCCTCTGGACTGCCTCTATCCTGTCTATGTCCTTGTGGAGACTGGATCACCAGAACTGCATGCAGTACTCCAGATGGAGTCTCACCAACTGTCTGTACAGAGGGATAACAACTTCCTGTTTTCAACTGGTGATGCCTCTCCCTATGCATCCCAGTATTCCCCCAGCCCTCCTTACTGCCTTCTCACAGTGCTTGCCTACTTTAAGGTCATCTGATATGACTACCCCAGGTCCCTTTCCATTTCTGTTGTTGTTAGTATCCCCCCCATTGTGTACGCTTACCCTGGGTTTTTGTTTCCCAGGTGCACTACTTTGCACTTCTTTGCATTGAATCTAAGCTGCCATACTTTTGACCATTGCTCCAACCTTGCCAAGTCCCTTCTTATCCTCCGCCCCCCAGTATATCAACCCTGTTGCAGATCTTTGTGTCATCTGCAAAGAGGCGTACTTTTCCTTCCAGCCCCTGTGAAATCTCCCCTATAAAGACATTAAAGAGGACCGGTCCCAGCACTGAAGCCTGCGATACCCCACTAGTAAACCCCCTCTCTTCAGAATGTACTCCATTTACTATTACCCTCTGCATCCTGTTGTCCAGCCAGTTTGTTATCAAGGCTACCACCCTGGGACCCACTCCCAGGCTGGCTAACTTTTTTTTTATCTTTTGTGTGGGACTGTGTCAAATGCCTTGCTAAAGTCAAGGTAGGCCATATCCACAACCCCTCCCTGGTCTACTACTTTGGTCACCCAGTCAAAGAAATCTATTAGATTCATATCTGACACGACCTTCCCATTGTGAACGTATGCTGCCTTGGGTCCTGGTCCCCGCTGGCCTCTAGGTACTCCATAATTCTTTTTTTCAGAAGTGATTCCATCATTTTCCCTACCACTGAGGTCAAACTAACAGGTCTGTAGTTTCCTGCCTCTATCTTGCTCCCACTTTTGTGAAGAAGAATCACATCCACCCTCTCCAGTCCTCAGGTAACACACCATCCTCCCATGATTTGTTAAAAAGCTTAGTCAGTGGTGTCGCTAAGTCTCCCCTAAGTTCTTTTAGAATTCTGAGGTGAATCCCATCAGGCCCCATTGCTTTGTCTACCTTGAGTTTTAGAGTTATTTCAGGACCCTTTCTTCTGTGAATGGACTGCTATCGACCCCCCTGTCCAGAGTGCTTCTACTGTTTGGTTTAGGTACCTCCCCCTCCTCTTCATTTGTGAATACTGAGCAAAAGTATTTGTTCAGTATCACTGCCTTTTCACTGTCACCCTCTGCCCACCTCCCTCCCCTTCCCTTTATTAAGCCTCACTATCCCTGCCTTGGCTTTCTTCTCTCCCTGATGTACCTATAAAAGGTTGTATCCCCCTTCTTAACTGAGTTGGCTATCTTTTCCTTGGTTTGGGCCTTCGCTATTCTGACTGCCTTCCCCGCTTCCTTCTGCTTTAACTGAATACAGTTCTCTGTCCTGCTCCTTCTGTGATTCCTTATACTTCCAGCATTCTATCTTTTCCACCCTAACCTTCCTCGCCACCTCTTTTGAGAACCGTAGTGGTTTTTTACTTCATTTTGTTTTATTTGCTTCACACAATGGCTTGTTGCCTTTGTGATGGCAGTTCTGATTTCTCCCCATTGTTCTTTCACCCCTCCTTCCTGCCCATTTGCTAGTGCATTCCTTAGGCACTCACCCATTTTGCCAAAGTCAGCCCTCCTAAAGTCCTGTACCCTCACATTTGTATGGCTTAATTCTACGGCTGTGTTTATGATGAACCACACCGTTTGTTGGTCGCTTGTTCCCAGATGGCTACCCACTTCTAAATGTGTGATCCTGTCTCCATCCCCGTTTGAGAGTACCAGATTTAAGAATGCTCCCTCCCGAGTGGGTTCCAACGTTAGCTGTCTGAGGCATACCCCGTGCAGGGCATCGAGAATTACTCCGCTCTTGGATGTGGCTGCAGCAAATGTGCTCCAATTAACATCTGGCATATTCAGGTCCCCCATCAACAATATCTCCCCTTTTTCTGCCATTCTAAGGATGTCTTCTATCATTTCCTTGTCCATTTCCACCCCCTCAGATGGGGGTCTGTATACAACCCCCGTGCGGATTGTGGTGCCATTTCCTGTCTCCAAGGTGACCCACAGTGCCTCCCTCTTCTCCCCATTTACCCTTTAGTTCCATTGCTTTGATCCCTTCCCTTATGTAGAGAGCTATTCCTCCTCCTCTTTTACCCTCCCTGTCCCTCCTGTAGATTGTGTACCCTGGTATGTTGAGTTTGTTGACACCCCAGTCATGGTTCTCCATGTACCATGTTTCTGTGACTGCCACAATATCCAGGTGTCCTTCTTCTATCAAGACCACTAGTTCAGGAAGCTTGCTACCCAGACTATGGGCATGGATACTGATCACCTTCCATTTTTTGATGGCCTTACCCCTTTTAGCCCCATCTCTGCCCTTACTGCCTTTGCCTTTTTCTCCATTTATCCCTGTCCAGCTCCCTAGCAATCTCTCTACCATGGTGTTTACCTCACTAACTACCCTGTTTTGTGTGTGGTGGGGTGGCTGGGAATTCCCTGCTTCTTACCAGTGCCTCCCCCCTTGGTTAGTTTAAAAGCTTGCCAATGAAGCATATAAACCTATCACCTAGGAGCCTGGTTCCCCTCCCAGACAGATGCAGACCATCATGCTAGTATAGGCCTGTATCCCTCCAGGTAGAACCCCAGTCCCCAATTAAGCCAAAACCCTGTGCTCTGCACCAGTTGTTCAACCATTCATTGAATCCCATTTTGCAGAGTACCCTAATCTCATCCATGCAATAGAGAGGCAGCACCTCTGAGAAGGTCACTGTGCATGCTACTTGTCTAAGGCCCCTCCCCAACTCCACAAACTCCTCCTGCACTGCTGTGATCGCATGCCCAGCTAGGTCATTTGTCTCTAGGTGAACAACGATGTCCAGCTCCCTCTCCCATGCAGCTGCTGTCGTGATCCTGAGGATTTGCTTCCTGACCCTCCAAGCCATGGCACCGGGTAGACACCTTACCTTCCTCTCCCTTCCCTCCCCCAGGAGTTGTTTCCTTCCCCTGTAGTGTCCTGTACCACCCTCCTGTGGGTGTCCCTTGTGGAGGTTCCCAGCATCCTCCTTTGTCTCCACTGCAGGTGTCTTCATAGAGGAACCACACTCTGCCAGAATGGCGTATGAATTATGGAGAGGTACAACTGGAGGGATGCGCCTCTGTTCCACCACCCTCACCCTCTCTGAGCCCACCATGGGCTAACCGCTCCTCTTTCTTGGCAACCTCTGAGACAGCAGTGGTGGCCCTGGTGTTCCCTGGGTGGGGGAGGTTTCCCTACACCTTGCCAGGTTGACCTGGAGACTGGCAACCTCCTCCCTCAGAGCAGAGAGTTCCCTACAAATAGGGCAGCATTGCAGCCTCCAGAATGTCTCCCAGAAGACTACTGCCCCACAGTCAGTGCATTGCACCACTCCCCACATGTCTCTCTCCCTTCCTGTTTAATATACATATATATATATATATATTTTTTTGTTGTTGGGGGGGTTGTCTTTTTTGTTAGTGTGTGTGTAAGTTTACCCTCTATGCAGTGTGCCGGACTATTAAGGATATGACAATTGTATGCCTCTTGTTCTCTTGGGGAAGTGATGTCAGAACCCCTAGTATAAAGCCCGTGCCCTCCAAAACAATAGGCTACAGCTCTGACCCACCTCTCCGGTGAGTGCTGACCTTCCTTTCAGCAAGACAACCTGCACAACAATTTAACAGAGAATATGCCCAGCAAAAAACAATTACAGTCAGAGAAAAATAAAGCAGTTGAGCCCAATACCTATGATGTAAGCCTCCCCTGACCCAATACAACCTGGTGTTCTGTGCCCTGAAGACAATCAGAGGAAACCAGTTTCCACCACCTGAGGCACTGTCTGGGTGAAATACACAAACCTCCACTAACCTGCAAACTGTCACCAAAATACTAGTAGACAAAAATCCAGCTATCCACAATGGAAAACCAATTATGCAGCATTTGAATCCCTCTGAAGTTAAACTCCCAATCTGCAGGTACATAAACAGTATTTCAAACCCCTTCTTGATTAAAAAAAACACAAAGCAATACCAAGTGTACAATTTAAAATAAAGTACACTTCCCTCAGATTTGAGCAAGAGTGAGCTTTCCATCTGATTGGCAGTTCAATATTGTTCTCCTTGGGACTTCTGGTGACGCCGTCTCTAATGGTAGGCTGACCTTTCAGAGGCTCCCCTGGGTCGATCCCTTAATCTCCTTCCATCTCCCGTAGAATGTGGCTGTTCTCACCAAGAAAAATAAATCAGTGGAGGTTATGGCATCCACACATAGGCGACTTAAAGAGTTTGTTGCTGGGACTCCTAAAAAGAATGAAAAAGCAATCGCTCTGCAACCACATGACACAGGCCTCATCTCACCCAAGTTCTTGGTCTCCTCAAGTTCCGATTTGGTGATGCATAGCAGCTCGGACGAGGAAGGAACCTTCACCATTACCTTGAAAAAATTGTTTAAGGAGCAGCGCTGTTTAGGAGATACTATAACTAAAATACAATCAGAGATTATTGAAGTCCACTCAGAGCAACGTGAGCAGTGGCAGAAAATCACCAATCTAGTCAAAATGCCACAGAGACCGCCAAGATGGCAGATGTGCAAAATGGAGTGATTCTCCAGCTCCATGTTCGAGAAGTCTGGCTGCAACAAAAATTAGAGGACTTGGAAAACAGGTCCTGCAAGGTCAAATTAAGAATTCTTGGCCTGCTGGAGGGAACTGAATCTGGGGACATGTTGGTGTTTATGACCAGCTTTTTGAAAGAGATCCTGGACCTGGAGGATGACTATCAGCTAAACATCATCCATGCCCACCACTCCTTGTTTGCCAGATCTACAGACCCTAAAGCTTGCCCCCACTCGGTAATTTTGGCCTTTCTGGATTATAGAACCAAAACAGACGTTCTCCTGAGAGCCTGGGCTAAAAAAACAAATCTTATTTGGGGAGACCCATCTATTCTTTGAACATGACTATGCCCCCATAACGATGGATCGCTAGAGGCAGCCATTCCCCATCTTGAAACAACTCTGGGCAAAGGGTGTGAAAGTACATTTGGATTATCTGGCTGTTTTGAAAATCACCACGGATGCGGGCACCCAATCCTTTCCTGCCATTTCAGATGCTGCAAAGCTCTTGCAGCAATGGGACATTTCAGTGAATGCTTTGCTCGACATGGAGACCATTAAAGCATTAGAATATCGATGGTGATACACAGTTAAAGGCTCAGGGAGATGGAGAGGAGTGGCCAGGGCAGCCCCGGAGGAAAACCAATCTCTAGAACAGTTGGACACCGCTCGTGCCTCGGACATCCCCATCCAAAGGACCTCTGCCATCATGAAAGTACAGGGGGAAAGCAGAAGAACCAAAAGGATAAAGCAGCTACTATTGCCCAGAAACTAAAGGACATTTGAACAAACAAGTTACTGCAGGCAAAACACCAGCGAGATTCTGGCTGAGGTGGGGGTGCGGATTCCACTAGGGATTCTTCGCTCACTTGTAAGACTTTGTTTTTTTTTATTTTTCTTTCCTCCTCTGTCTGATATAGAGTCAGCATATTGAGACTTGAAAGTCAGGTCCAAGATTTACCAGCCAAGTCTGATGAGATTAATCATACTTTTAAGTGCACTGCTTTTCAATGGTGGACAGTGAGACTCAGGCTATGGAAAGGACAAATCAGTTTGTTTACATTCTGAACTCAAGCACTAGGCTTTTAAGTATGGACTTTAGTTTTTTTCCTTTAATAATACTGGAGAAAGTGCTCATAGATGTTCATTTTGATCGATGCAGAAAATGTGGAATTATTTTTTACATTAAGAGGGCACTGCTGAAGAATGGCGGTCTGCTGCTTGGGGGAGTGGTTGGCATTGTGCTGCCTTCCCTTCTACCCCTGGGGGGGGGAAGAGGCAGTGGCAAGCTGAACAAGAAATGGTTAATTATCAATGTCTTATTTTACAGGGTTTTCTTGGCGTTATTTCAAGGTTTAATACAATGCTTGGAAACGGAGGAGGTGGAGATGGGGGGGCTGGCCTCGGGGGAGAAAATGGTTCTCTTTGGATTTAGTCCACCAGGAGACACTGGTCATCCACCTTAAGCTCTAGTACATTAGAGAGCTGCAGCTTGGTACTTCCTATGATGGTTGTATCGCCTCCCCTCACTTTCAAGCCTGAGAGGGATGGCTCAGGTGGCACATTTAGAGGCCAAATACATAGAAGGGAGTCTTCCCCAATAAGTTATGAAAAATGTTTTTTCTGTATACAGTTTCACTTTCAGTTCTTGTTGCAAGTTCTAGTTGCCTGGAGAATAATCAGAGGGTGTGTAGCTCAGAGGAGGGGCAAGAGGGGCGAGGGGAGCGGGGGGGCAGATAGACTGCAGCCCTTGGGAAGGGAATCAGCCTTTAAGTTATAATAATTAAAGCTGAGTTAAAGATTATGACATACAATGTTAAGGGGTTAAATAGGCCAGTGAAAAGGTCACAGATATTACTGGAGTTGGGGAGACACAGGGTGGATCTGGCATGTATACAGGAGACCCACCTTGTGGAGTCTGAACATCAAAAATTAAAAAGGGGCTGGGTGGGAGTAGTCCCTGCAGCTGAATGGTTGGCCCAGCCTCACGAGAGAGAGAGACTGCAATTTTAGTAAAAAGAAGTACTCCACTTCAGATAAAAACGGTAACAGCAGACCCTGGTGAGCTATTTGTGAAAGTACAGGCAATGTTCTCTAATATAAAGGCTGTCATAGTGTGTCTGTATGCTCTGAATGAGGAGAAAGCCAATAAAAGTTTTCTTAGACAACTGCTAATTAATGTGATGGAAGATCCTGAAGCTCTCTATATTATAGGAGGAGATTTCAATAGAGTAGTATCCGCCCATTGGGATAGAAGAAGGGGGCCCTCAGTCCAGATTGCTCTAGAGGGAGCTTCTTAAAGAGGCTCCTGAATGAATCAGGTTTAATGGATGCCTGAAGGGAGGGCCACCCAGGTCAGAGAGATTATTCTTTCTAGTCACATAGACATGCGAGTTATTCCCGCATAGATATGTTTCTCCTCCAGGTGGAAAGGAGACCTGTCTCCGAGCGTACTCTATCCTCCCCATGACATGTGTAACCCCCATACCAAATGGGGTTTACTAAAATATCTTCCTGGGTTGCTTAATGCCACTGTCAGGATGGTGTCCTGTGTCTGCAGTAGCCGTATGTGTCTGCATAAGAGTGCTATAGAAAGTCTCCATGCCTTTGTCTTTAAGAGAATCATTATGCTGTGTTAGAAATTAGTCTGGGCTGGGTCCAACTAGTTGAGGGCTCGTGACCAGCTAGGTGAGTGGTATTTCTGCTCCATTCTGCACTTGCTATATGCACAGAGGGAGCTCTCTTAGGAACTGTGTTCATTTACTCTTTATCTGCCTTATTAATAATAGTATAGAAGTTTGTTTAACCTGCCTTCTCTTGCAGCTTGGACTTTTTGCATAAGAGCGACCTTTTTGGTTCTGGACTGCCAGAGTTGGACCAATCAAATCTCAGGGGACCTAAAATGGAGACTGTCCCCAGAGGTCTTGTGGGATTGAATTACTGGAGGAATTGTAGTTTTTAAGGTTTGGCACCTAAATGGACCTGGAGGGGCAGCCCTTGCTCTGACAGACAGTTCCCTCAGCCAACCAAACCTTTTGGATCTCAGAGGAAATCCCCAGAACTGCCTGCAGCAGAGTGAGCTGTGAGCTGAAGTTGGAGAGTGAACAGCTTGAGCCATCGAGCAGCTGCTCCTGCATAGGAGCACAGAGAATCAGTAGGAAGGCTGCACTGGCCTGCCTGTCACATTTTCCAGTGAAAAATCGTGTGAATGTGAAAGATGGACTTAAATCTAATTCCTTTCTTTGAGATCTGAAGCCTGAAGAGAAAGAGAGTGAACATGGGGGCCGATGCCAGGTCGCGTTATGCCTGGCACAAGGCTATTTATGCCAAACCCTATGGCACAAATCGCACATTGCGCTATGCATTACGCAAGTTGCTATTACAAGATGCAGCTTGTGCCATGCCGTATGTGGATTGTGCCAAAGGTGGGATACACCACCCACTTTGCCCGCAACCTGCTGCGGCATGGCACAAGGGTGAGTTACAGAAGCACCTGCACTCTATTCTGAAAGGGCGGCTGCCGTAACCCGCCTACACCATTCCAGGTCCGGATATGGTGCTGCGGGGATAGACCAGCGCTTAGTTGGTCTAAGGGGCATCTGTCCTGGCAAAATGATAGATACCCCCCACAGCACTGCGTATGTCACATTGCCCTGCCCCAAGTACCCCAACAGCACAGTGATTCCCCCCACCCCCCCGAAATTCGATGAGTCCCTGGGTCCATTTTGTGCTGTACCCTCCCATGCACCTGTGCCACCCAGCCAGGCCCCCCAAGGCCCTAAGGAGATTGTGGGAGTGTTATGGGGTGGGGGGGCTCCAGGGGCAGTTAAATACGGGCTGCAATTTGCGGCACCCAGGATCACTGTGCCATTCCCATGGTGCAAACCTGCAGCTGCTGCAAGTCACAAGTCGTAGGTGCCAGGGACCCTGCCTGTCTTGGAATAGGGCGCAGGGTCTTCAGCATAGCACCGCATGGTGCAGCTCACATATGCCCACAAGTTGCGCCATGCGACTTGGAATTGGGCCCATTACCCGAATTTGGGACAGAAGACTTGCTTCAGAAGCGATCGGCCTGCCAGGTACTGAAGTGAGTCATGGATTGAGAGGTTTGTGCAGAACTTTTGCTAAATCGCAACCAGACTTTACCCGAACTGTGACTAAGAGTTGTGCTGCTTATGAGTGGTCTAAATGTGCTGTGTAGGTAATGATTTGGTTCCCCACATTCAAGTTTGTTATGCTAGCTGGAAGCTGCTCCGGCACTCACATGGACTAAATCCAAACTGCCTGCTGTGGTCTAGGCCCTACCATCTCAGCCTAGACTGCTGCTCCTATCGCAGAGACATTTTCCGACGAAAGACCCACTCAGGGATCCGGCACCCTGCTCAACACCATTAAACAGGTAGTGACCACCTCAGTGAGACACGTGGGCCCTGCTTCCTCTGGCAAACCAGAACACCATCCAGAGGTCTTCGTCTCGTCAGTCCTGCCTCCTGGTCTGGGTAGCGTGAGTACCAAACAGGGTAGCTCCCTGCATCAAAGTTGCAATCATTGTGTGTCATCTGATTTGTTTGGGTTTATTACAATGAACTGAGCCATCTGGCTCTGGATTACAAATTCTGGGTTGATGTGCATGCTGATTGTTTTCTTTCCTTAGGGCCCCAACTACAGCTACAATGCCGGCCTACCCCAGGCATCGCTTCAGGTTAGCCTGCTTACAAATGGGTACCCAGGGTTGTGTGACTGTATACAAGTTACTCTTTGTGCATGCATTTTCAGCCTGAAATAATCATCTGCTAAATTCATGCCCCACCTCTGTTCACATTCCCCTGAATAAATCAGATTATGTTGTTTTTGCATTTAATCTGGCTAGTGTGCACCGTTTCGGTGGGGATATTGTACTGCCATTGAACTGTTGCATTACAGGTCTTATTTTACAGGGGTCTTCAGGGCAGCTGCAGATGATCCAGCCCTGGTGGTAAGTGCAAGGTGTGTGAGCAAGTCATTACTGCCATTTGGTATATGTGAAAGTTTTGCTGCTATACTGTTTAGGCCACTAGAGGGGTTGGCGGGGGGTTATAACATCCTGCAGGGCTATATCAACAGCAGTTACACTACTCCAGAACCATTCCTCTGGGTGGATGCACCCAGTCAATGAGCTCAGGCCCCCCAACCTGCACATAGTCATGCAGGCAGGGGTTACAGTTTTGGAGGCACCACTGGGATTATCACTCCTTCGTGGTCAAAATCAAGAATTACTGTGAAACGTTTAATTGGTACCATTATACAAATGGCTGTGCATCGGTTGATGGGATGGTGTACGGGGCATGAGATTGACCCCACAATGCCTTGTTAATACTGCATATACCCCTGGGCACTAGTAAAGACACTGTGGAAGGAGCATTTTCAAAAACTGAATGCTTGGGAAAAGCTGTGGTGGTAAACCAACATGCTGACTGGACTTCCCAGACCTTAATGGCCTCAGTGGAGTGTAGCAACCCTGTGGAGAGCACTAAGGTTCCCCAGATTATTGCTGTTGAGGGGTCCCCATCTGCCTGGATGATGGTGACTAAAGATAGTAAGGACCCCTTAGAGAATGAGCCCCCACCCTTATCTGAGACCTTTGAGGAAAAGTTTGCCAAGTTGTTATTGGAGGAGGGTAAAACCATAGAAGACTTTAAAAAGTTATTCATGCCACCTGGGGGTGTTCCTTCCCCCCTACCCATACCAGCCCCAGCACCTGTCCCTTCACCAGCTCCCATGCCCACACCAGTACCGGCATCCACTCCTGTGCCCACAGTTAGTCACGACTCATACCACAGACTGAGGATGTTTTCAGGGATTCTCCTCACCCCCCAAGGGGTGGATGACTAGGAGATCTGGATAGACTATGTTGCCCCCTTGGTACCAGAGTGGCAGTGTGCAGAGGCATAGAAATGAAAAAGGATCATGGAAAGTTTAAGGGGCCCTGCTTTGGAAGTGGTCAGGTTCCTGAGGTCCACAAACCCTGATGCATCAGCTCAAAAGTACTTGTCTGCACTAGAGGGTGTTTTTGGTAGCAATGAATCTGGAGAAACTTTGATGTGGTAATTCAAAGACACCAAACAGTGGAAAAGGGAATGTTTGTCCATGTATGTTACTCACTTGGAGAGGGTCCTACAGAGAGCTTACCAGAAGGGTGGGGTATCGGCCAGCGAACTGAACAGTGTGAGATTGGATCGCATACTACAGTATGTTACATATTATAAATTGCTAATTATCCAGCTAAAGCTCCTGGATAGGAGGGATAATACACCTGATTATTGCAACCTGATAAAAGAACTCAGGGAGACAGTAGGCGAGGAAGAAGATTGGAATTCTTGTGCTGGTGCAGCCCAAGTAGCCCTGGTGCAGGAAAGACCTTCTGAATAAGAGACTGCTAAGGATGTTCCACCATGGGCCAAACTGTTGAGAGATGAGCTGCTGAGAGATGACAGAGAAATGGAAATGGGTACCTCTATGAAGGCTCCTCCCATGGACAAAGACCCTGATCCCTCTCAGAACATGTATACTATGGGGATGGGGGTGCACGCTCAGGCAACTCAAAAACTGAAACAAGTGAATTGACTGCTGCAATAAAGGAACTATTGAGACACCTGTATTATATGCTATGTATTGTGTATCTCATTTTATATATGTACTCTCCCAGGTCGTGCCAGAAAATAGTCAACTTTGGCTAGCGCACCTAACCCAGTAAACAAAAACTAAATAAAATATTGCATCACCTTCAACACTGCAGGCAGAGGTTGAACCGGGATTTTCTGTTGTTAGTGCTTCAGCTCCAGCCCCAAATGTCTACTCTGCCCGACCTTCTGACTGTGAATGGAGACCAGTTCCTGATGTAGTGTTTCAGCCAACATGGACTCAAGAACCTGTAATTTGTCACAATTGTGTAAAGGATGGGCATATAAAGAAAGAATGCCGGTCTCAAAAGGATTTAGAAAAGGTGGTAAACTGACTATAAGGGGAGCTCGGAAAAGCAAACCAATTGCAGAGGGGTTCAAGAAATCCAAATTCTAGTTTCTTGGTGGCTAGATCATCCATCCAGGTTCCTCCCAAAGTCCCTCCAGACTGGTCTAGATTAGTGGGTCCTTCCATGGACACTACTGTACACATAGATGAGATTCCGGCCCGAGCAGTTTTAGACAGTAGGTCTCAAGTCACAATAATTTTCCAAGACTGATACAAACAGCATTTATCTAACCACCCATTACAACCCCTTAATGGACTTCGTGTGTGGGGGTTAAGTGAAACATTGTACCCTTATCTTGGCTATTTAAAGGTGTGGCTTTCTTTTCCATCTTTTGTGGCTGGTGTGGGAGACGCTGCGGAGACACTAGCCCTGGTCTGCCCTTCCACCGGACTTTATAATGGTATCTTTGTACTGACTGGCACCAATGCACACATGTTTGGGTGCCTGGCCCAGCCATGTGAAGAAGGACAGAAGAGAAAGACAGGAAAAGCCCTGCGAGTTCATGGCCTGATCCAAAAGGCCTATGAGAAGCACCTGTGCCCTGAGCAAAGTGATCAGGATGAGCCTGTGGGGATGGTTTGGAAAAAGGCTCCTGCCACCATTACATTACCTCCCAATACAGAATGCAGTATTAGTGGTGAAGTACAGCTGCAGAAAGATGCCACTAATACAATTTTTATGCTGGATTCCCCAGACAAGGGAAAATTACCCAAAGGACTGCTGATTAAACCCAGTGTGCTTCTGGCCAGGCTCATGCTTATGCCCGATGAGTGGCGGTATGAATACAAAATGTTACAGACCAAGACATTGCTGTACATGGAGGATGCACCCTGGCTAAAGTCTATTGTACCGACATTGCTGTGCTCCCAACCCAGTGCAGAGCTGAAAAAGGATGTGAGGTATCACCTGACATGTGTTTCTAATAATGGAAATATTTTGGATCTTAATTTTACTTCAGAAGCAATTCAAGTACTTACTATGGCAGTAAAGCAACCAATATTTGGGGACCATTATTCTATAATTTGTGAATGTGAGGTTACCGAAAACGAGGGTCCCTCACTAAATGAGGAACTCAAAACAGTAAGGTATCGAAATTTCAATTGCTACAATAAAGACATTTTTTTGTATAAATTAAGAAGTGTTAAGTGGGATAGGCTATTTTTAATTCCTGAACTTGATTGGGCAATTGAAGAATTCACAAATCTGTTTATTTAGGTGTGTGATGAAATAGCTCCTTTTAAGAATAGTGTAAATAGAAAGATTAGTGTTCCATGGATTACGGATAAAATAAAGTATATTAGATATAAAGATAAATTATGGAAAAGAGCAAATAAAACTCTAAAAATGAGGGACTGGGAGAGATATAAAAAAGAGAGAAATAGACTTAAATCTAAAATTTGCACCTCAAAAATGCAATATTATAAAAATAAGGTTGCTCAAACTACTGATCTACATAAGTACTGGAAATTATTAAAATCATATGAAAAACCTGTGATAAATAAATTGCCTATTCAGATTAAAGACAATGAAATATTGTTGACATCACAAGACTCTGCAGAGAGGCTAAATCAATATTTTGTCTCCCTTCCTAATATAGTTATTCCCCCAGATGATTATGCTGAGACAATATGGAAGGGACAAGGGCCCCCAAATAAGAAACAATTTAGATTTAAAGCCATCACTTGCCTTGATGTTAAGGATGAACTAAGAAAACTTCAAACCAAGAAAGCTTTAGGTTTGGATCAAATCTAAAATAGGTTATTGAAAGACTCTATGGATGTAACAGCCCCAGTATTAACTAAACTTTTAAACTGGAGTTTGACTGAAAAGAAGTTCCCAACTTCTTGGAAAAAGGCAAAAATTGTACCAATATGTAAAGGGTTTTTTCCCTGTGGAACCAACAAATTATAGGCCAATTTTTCTGTTGTCTGGTGTGTCAAAGGTCTTGGAGAGACTGGTTCAGAGACAATTGAGTGAATATCTGAAGAGGGATTTTCTCCTGTCCTGTTACCAGTCGGGCTTTCAGAAGGGCCACTCCATGGACACTGCCCTCACCGACCTGATTGATAACATCGCTACCCTTGAAAATAGGGGTAGGTCGTGGGGGCGGTGTTCGTGGATCTCTCCAAGGTCATTGACACCATAGACCATGGAATTTTGTTTCAAAGGATGCAGAGTTTAGGAATAGACAGTGAAACCCTCCCCTGGTTCCAATCTTACTTAAATGAAAGTGTACAACAAATGCAGGTTGGGGATGTTTTGTTAAATCCATTCATTGTAAAAAGGGGGGTTCCCCAAGGCTCGATTTTGGGTCGCCTTTTATTTATAGTGTATGTAAATGAGTTACCAAAGATTGTAGAATTTTCTGCCCTGAGAATGTATATCAAAATGCTAAGCAAAAAACAGCACCCTCACTGTTCGGTAACGTCCATTATATTTATTGATTAAAAGGTATCACCAAACATCACAATCAACTGCAGCAACGGACAAAAACCCCGACCGGTTTTGTGGTTAACGTGTCATCAGGGAGTGTCATCTGTATGCAGATTACACTGTTTTATTGACGCAAGGATGTTCGATTCAGGAGATGGAAAAGTGTCTCCAAAGGGATTTTAGTACGATGGAGTTATGGCTGTGTCAGACAAAGCTTATTTTAAATAGTAAAAAAAACAAATGTAATGGTTTTCCAGAGTAAAGGGGAAAGTAGATAAAAGTTATTCTAAAATTCATATAAAAATAGTAAAGAATGAAATATTAAGTCAATTTGAGTGTTGTCGGTATCTGGGGGTATTTGTGGACCAGGACTTGAATTTTGATCTCCCTATATAAGAGCTAGTTAAAAAACAAATAATAAATTGGGAGCTTTTCAGAGGTCAAAATATTGTCTAAATCAAAAAATGAGAGGGGATATTGTAAAGCAATTGATTATACCTAGTATTGAGTATGGAATCCATGTCTATAGCATGACTAGTAAGATGAAGTTTAGAGCAATGCAGGTCTTATATAATAATTTGGCTAGATTTGTGTTAAATTGTGAGTATCTAACTCACCATTGTGAAATGTCTATTTCATTACAATGGCCTCAATTAGATCAAATAATAGATCAAAAATGGATAAAACAGATTCATGGGGTGGTTCACAATCAAAGCCCAAGATACCTTGTGGATAAAATGTCACAATTGACATATGAACATAGCTACAATCTCAAGGAAGGGGAGGAACGAAATCTGTCATACCGAAATCAAATAATAAATTTGGTGATATGACCTTCGGTACAAAGGTTGTTAAATTATGGGATCAAATTGACGAAGGGTTTTATTGACGCAAGGATGTTCGATTCAGGAGATGGAAAGATGGAAAAGTGTCTCCAAAGGGATTTTAATACGATGGAGTTATGGCTGTGTCAGACAAAGCTTGTTTTAAATAGTAAAAAAAACAAATGTAATGGTTTTCCAGAGTAAAGGGAAAGTAGATAAAAGTTATTCTAAAATACATATAAAAATAGTAAAGAATGAAATATTAAGTCAATTTGAGTGTTGTCGGTATCTGGGGGTATTTGTGGACCAGGACTTGAATTTTGATCTCCCTATATAAGAGCTAGTTAAAAAACAAATAATAAATTGGGAGCTTTTCAGAGGTCAAAATATTGTCTAAATCAAAAAATGAGAGGGGATATTGTAAAGCAATTGATTATACCTAGTATTGAGTATGGCATCCATGTCTATAGCATGACTAGTAAGATGAAGTTTAGAGCAATGCAGGTCTTATATAATAATTTGGCTAGATTTGTGTTAAATTGTGAGTATCTAACTCACCATTGTGATACGTCTATTTCATTACAATGGCCTCAATTAGATCAAATAATAGATCAAAAATGGATAAAACAGATTCATGGGGTGGTTCACAATCAAAGCCCAAGATACCTTGTGGATAAAATGTCACAATTGACATATGAGCATAGCTACAATCTCAGAGGAAGGGGAGGAACGAAATCTGTCATACCGAAATCAAATAATAAATTTGGTGATATGACCTTCGGTACAAAGGTTGTTAAATTATGGGATCAAATTGACGAAGGGAGTAAACCAATTAAACAAGCACAATTTTTTTAAAAAGCTATTGGATATGATCTAACTATGAAATGTATGTGCAGTGGGTGATGTATCTAGAAATAGACGGCTTGACAAATCTGTATATGAAAATGAACAGATTTTTAAATTTGGATGTAAGTGTTATTTATTGTGGCTTGAAACATAGTAATATGTCTTAGTATATGTTTTGATTTAAATGAGAATGAAAAGGTGTTATGACATACTTGTTTGGCTGCATGTGGTACATGTTTTTAAAAAATGTTGGTGTGTAACTTGTTTAAAACTTGCTGAAATGTAACTGCAACTGGTTCATCTTGAAAAAGGGTCTTTGACCCAATGATGTTTCAACACTGCTACCTGTAAAAAAATAAACTTTTACTTACTATATGTCTGATTTTGGAAATTCACCTCTTCCCAACAGCTGAAGAACCAGGATCAGTAACAAGATGGCCCAGAGAACCAAAGTATTCTCACTCAAAGAATGGGATGTTGGTTGTGTCACGGGTGCTGAACACCACATTCACTTGCATGACAAGAGACCCTTCAGAGAGAGATCTATATGCTTAGCTCCTGTTGACATAGATGATGTCCCATGTTACCAACAAGAGATGTTAGCGGCTGGCATCATACAAGAGTAACGCAGCCCATATGCTTCCCCAATTGTTGTGGTGCAGAAAAAGAATGGCTCTGTTAGCATGTGTGTTGATTACAGGACCCTCAACAAAAGAACTGTGCCTGATCAGTATACAATGCCATGTATACAGGATGCCCTGGACTGTCTAAATGGGAGTAAATGGTTTTCTGTTCTCGACCTCCGAAGCGGATATTATCAGATCCCAATGGCTCCTGAGGAAACTGAAAAAAGTGTATTAATTTGTCCCTTGGGCTTTTGTGAGTTCCTTCACATGCCCCAAAGCATATTGGGTGCACCAGCAACATTCCAGCGACTAATGGAGTGTCCAGTGGGAGATATGAATCTCTTGGAATGTCTTGTCTACCTTGATGATGTCTTAGTTTTTGGAAAAACTCTTGAGGAGCATGAGGCTCACTTATTCAAAGCATTGGACAGACTTGAAGAGTTTGGTCTTAAATTATCCATTGACAAATGCCAGTTTTTCCAGAGTTCTGTCAGGTACGTGGGTCACATTGTGTCATCAGAAGGCATACAAACTGACTCCAATAAGGTGGAAGCCTTAAACAGCTGGCCAAAGCCCAACAACTTGAAAGAACTCCAAAGATTTATTGGATTCTGTGGCTATTATCACCAATTTGTCAAAGACTATACCAAGGTGATCCATTCCCTACTAAACTTAACTCAAGTGTATCCGCCTAAGCTCAAAAGGTTTAAGAAGGGCACTGACAAAGATTCTGAGAAGACCTATTTCAGACCAAATGAGCCGTATGGGCAGAGATGGACACCCAATTGCAACATTGCTTTTGAAGAAATAATTTACAGACTGACTCACGCTCCCATACTTGCTTATGCTGATTCATCCAAGCCTTATGTGTTACATATAGTTTGAGTGGTCTCAGAACCGTACTCTATCAAGAACATCTGGAAGGACTGTGTCTTGTCACCTCTGCTAACAGAAGTCTGACATCTTCAGAGAAAATCTATCCAGTGCATAAATTAGAATTTCTCGCTCTCAAGTGGGCCATAGTTGACCAATTTCACGAATACTTGTATGGTGCTAAAATCTTGGTCAAAACCAATAATAATCCATTAACATATGTCCAAACCACTGCTAAATTAGATGTTACTGGACACAGATGGCTTTCTGCTCTAGCAACCTATGCGGTGGAGTACCAACCAGACCTAAACTACATAGATGCCGATGCTTTTTCATGAAGATCTCCTTCTGATCAGCAGTGGGTCCAAATCCCTGAACAATCTGTAAAAACACTATTCCACAAGTTTGACCTGGAAGAAACCTTGTCCTCTCAACTGTGAACTGTCTGGCAGATTGTTTGGGATCTCCAGAAACGTGTGTACCAGTTGCCTCCTGTAACTTCGCAGCTTTAGACTTGAGTTCTTTACCACAGCTAACTCCAGCTGATATCCACAAAGAACAGTACTATGATCTGATGATCAGGCCGGTGGTTAATGCTTTATGGAAAGGGGAAGATATCTCAAAAATGCAGTCCAGAGGACCCTAAAACTGGTTTGCTTCTTCAGAATGGGAGCAAGCTCAAGTTTCAAGAACAGTTATTGTACCAGGAGCTTACTGACAGCCAAGGTGAAATTATGAGAAAACAGCTAGTACTGCCAGCTAAATATAAAAAAAATAATGTCCTGAAAGCTTTGCACGACCAAATGAGACATCTCAGTAGTGAGAGAACCCTTGATCTGGCCCGTTCACATTTCTACTGGCCTAAAATGGGCCTTGACATAGAATAACATGTTAAAACCTGCAGTAGGTGTCTTCAGTGCAAGGCTCCACCACAAAGAGCAGCCCCTCTGGTCAATATTGTCACAAGTTCACCAATGAAGCTTGCCTGCATTGATTTTCTTAGTCTAGAGTCGGAATCCAAAGGCATTGCAAATGTACTGGTAGTCACAGATCACTTCACGAGATATGCACAGGCCTACCCCACCAAAGACCAAAAGGCCTCAACTGTAGCCAAAGTCCTTGTTGACAAGCTTTTTGTACATTGCAGTGCCCCCCAACATATTCATTCTGAACAAGGCTGGGATTTTGAAAGTAGACTTATCAAAGAACTGTTGTCCCTATGGGGTATAAGAAAATCCAGAACAACCCCTTATCATCCTCAGGGGGATCCACAACCAGAAAGATTTAATAGAATCCTACTTGATATGCTGGGCACTCTGCAATCTAAAGACAAAGCAAAGTGGAGCCAACAAATGAGCGTCTTTGTCCATGCTTATAATTATACAAAGAACAATGCTACTGGTTTCTCACCATACCACCTTATGCTTGGCAGAGAGCTTGCCTTCCAGTTGACATATGTTACGGAATGTCTCCTGATGGTGTCCAATCAGATAACTACCTGCAGTATGTCAGAAATCTAAAAAACCCAACTAGACCATGCCTATCAGCTTGCAAACACTATGGCAACAAAGAGAAACCTAACAAAACTCGCCATGACAAACGTGTTAAGGCCCAAGAGCTCCAACCAGGTGAGAGAGAGTACTAATGAGAAACTTTGAACTTCCAGGTAAATACAAAATAGCCGACTGCTGGAGTCACGTTCCATATATAGTAATCGGTAAGCTGCATGATCTGCCAATGTATATAATCGGTAAGCTGCATGATCTGCCAGTGTATAAAGTACGTCTAGAGGAGGAACTCTCGTGCTGTTAAAACCATTCACAGAAACCATCTGTTACCTATTGGCCAAATAATAATCAATAATGCTCAAGAGACTAAAGCCCCTCGGTCCCCTGTAACTACATCTGCTACCCAAGGTTAAGCAACAAAATCAGCAAACTTCTGCTTCTTAGTTTGTTGCTCCTAATGTCTCCCATCCTGCAGATGTTGCAGATATTGAAAATGATGAAAGTGATGATGAAAGTGAATTCTATCCTGTTTTCTACCCATCTTTTGAACTTGAGAGAGTGTTCCAGGGAATTCCTTCCATTAACTATGGTGATGACTCTGAACATCCAGCTGATTTAACATAGAAACATAGAAACATAGACTTTGACGGCAGATAAGGACCACTTGGCCCATCTAGTCTGCCCATTTCCCTACCTACAGGATAGGCCGCAGATCCTAGTTAACCAACAGCCTATTTCTTCCTAACCCCCACAAGAACTGCATTATGTCTGTCCCGTGCATTCTTGAATTCTTCCACAGTTTTAGACCCCACAACCTCCTCAGGAAGGCTGTTCCATGCATCCACTACCCTCTCTGTGAAATAATACTTCCTCACATTGCCTCTGGAACCACCCTCCTTCTATCTTTAAATTGTGTCCCCTTGTTCTTGCAAGTCTCTTTCTGAAAGATGCGACTCTCTTGGACTTTGTTGATTCCACTGAGGTACTTAAAGGTTTCTATCATGTCCCCCCTCTCCCTTCTTTCCTCAACAGTATACATATTAAGCTCCTTTAGTCTCTCCTCATACGGCTTCTTTTGCAGACCCTGCACCAGTTTAGTTGCCCTCCTCTGTACTACCTCTATCCTGTCTATGTCCTTGTGGAGATGGGGTCTCCAGAACTGGACACAGTACTTCAGATGGGGTCTCACCAACTGTTTGTACAGAGGAATAACAACTTCCTGTTTTCTGCTGCTGATGCCTCTCCCTATACATCCCAGTATACCCCCAGCCCTCCCTACTGCCTTCTCACATAGCTTGCTAACCTTAAGGTCATCTGATATGATTACCCCCAGGTCCCTTTCCCTTTTTGTTGTTGTTACTACCTCCCCACCCATTGTGTATTCTTCCCCTGGGTTCTTGTTTCCCAGGTGCATTATTTTGCACTTCTTTGCATTGAATCCTAGCTGCCATATTTCTGACCTAATTTTCATACTGACTTGTACTGGAAATATAGAAATTAATCCAGGCCCCCCAGAGTGCATTACCTCACCAGCAGAGATAGCCTTGACCAAAGGACTAAGCTTTCTCCACATCAATGCATGCAGCCTGCTAAAAAAGCTCACGACATTACAAGCCTGGGTTATTCACACGTTGCCAGATATTCTAGTGGTGTCAGAGACATGGCTCAGACCTGCCACAGCTGACAGAGACATAAACTTACCAATTACCAAGTTTTCAGAGTGGATCGTCTCACAAGGGGCGGAGGAATAGCGATATATGTAAAATCCAATCTATCTGTAACTTGCCTAGACGCAACTTCTATGCCCAAAGAATTCGAGTGCCTATTCCTCAGAGTGGTTCTCTCTAAATCCACAGCTTTACAGCTAATTAGCAGTTATAGGCCCACCTCAGCTGATCTTAAGCTTCTTGCCCACCTGGGAAACCTAATCAAGAAGGGTACAGAAGAAACCATAATCCTAGGTGACCTAAACCTAAACTGGCCATCCAAGACAGCAGCACCCCTAATATCTTTCTACGAAACATATGGGCTCGCACAACTTATAAATGAACCAACCAGAATCAACAAAAAGAACCTGAGCAACAGCACATTACTAGATGTCATGTTGGTGAGCAAGCCTCACCTCTTCACGCACGCTGGAGTGCTTTTCAGTGATATAAGCGACCACTGCCTTATTGCTGAAATAAGATCATCCGGCAAACTAACACCCCCGGATAAATTCATACTGAGGAGATCAAAACAGAAATTCAATATCGAGGCATATCTACATGAACTAAATCACTCTACAAGATGGCAAGAGTTCTATCTAGCAGACACAGTGGAAAAAGCACATGAGGTGTTAAATGGCATAGTCTTATGTGCCCTCAACACTCATGCACCTATTTCTAGGGTACGGATAAAAAACAAAACTTGCCGCTGATTTACAACTAACCTTAAATCTGCCCTTCTTGAGCGGGATAAGCTTTGGAAGAAGGCAAGGAAGTCTAAGGACCCAAATGACTGGATGATGTCCAAGAAATCCAGAAATAGCTGTACCAGAAAAGTACGGAATGCAAAGGCTGCCTTTTATATGACAGAACTCGGCTCCTCCTGTCACAACCCTGCCAAATTCTGGAGCATTATAAAGGACATAACAGGACAAGAACCTAGTACTACACTTCCAACTCAGATACACCACAGCAAGGGAACAACCTCAGATAGAATGGTAATATTGGACTCATTCAACGCACACTTTTCAACTGCTGGTCTTACATTTGACACCTCCCCAGCTAATCTTCTACACGCTCAGCTAAGCTCCCAGAGTACTGGAACTCGGATATCTGAATCCTCCTTCTCCTTCAAACCGGTTTTGTTGAAACAAGTGGAGGACCTTCTTTCTCAGATGGATGTCAAGAAAAGTGCAGGTGCAGACGCCCTTGATCCCTATTTTCTAAAGATTGCAACACATGTACTTGCAGTCCCGTTAACACACCTCTTTAATCTCTCCTTAACTTCAGGTTCTCTTCCCGAAACCTGGAAAGCAGCCCAAGTTATCCCATTACTGAAATCAGGGGATCCTATGGACCTTAACAACTATAGACCAATCTCTATCCTTCCTGTGCTATCCAAGCTGCTAGAAAAATTAGTGAGCATCCAACTTAGGGAATATCTTGAAGAGGCTAACCTTCTAAATCCAGCACAACCTGGATTTAGAACCAGGCATAGTACTATCTCTGCTCTGGCCAAAGTAACAAATGACTGGCAAATATAACTGGATAAAAAAAATAGTGTGTGTGCTGTATTCCTTGGCCTAAGCAAGGCTTTTAATACGGTGGACCATGAATTGCTCCTCTCTTCCTTGCATTCCATAGGCCTAGTTCCATCCTCCCTTAGATGGTTCAGATGTTACCTTACAGGAAGGACACAGCAAGTGAAAGCTGATGGAGACCTCTCTCCACTCAAACCATTGCTAAGAGGTGTTCCACAAGGATCTATCCTGGGTCCCATCCTCTTTACTATTTATATTAATAACATTGACTCAAACCTTACCAAGGCTCTGTACACTTGTTTGCAGATGACACTGTTTTATATGTCAGCAACCTTCGCTTTATTACAGCCTGTGAAGTTCTGCAAGCGGAATTCCACATCCTGCAACATCAACTATTGGAAAAAAAAGGTCCTTCTAAATGCAAAAAAAACAAAAGCAATGTTTTTCTCCACCCAAACTCAGATAAGGCCCACCTCACTAAACAATCTCCCCCAGTTATCCACTATACTTGGTGAAAACCTTGAATATGTGGAAAAATGCAAGTATCTGGGGGTCTAGATAGACAGCAGACTTAACTACATCGATCACATTGAAGAACTTCTAAAAAAACTTCGACAGAGGCTTGGTCTCTTTTACAGAATAAGGCATTTCCTAACCAGTGACTCCAAGAAGAGGTTGGTCCAGGCTTCTTTTCTTTCAGTACTTGACTATGCAGATTTCCTTTACAGTCGCTGCCCTGTTTCCTATCTAAACAAATTGGACACTCTATACCACAGAGCATTGAGGTTTATAACAGATCTACCTTTCAACACTCACCACTGCTCTCTATATGCGGCAGTCGGATGGACATCTCTCCAGTTCAGAAGAAACAGAAATGCTGCAGTATGGACCTACAGAGCACTGACCAGAATGCTTCCAAATTATATCATCGATTGCTTCACACAGGCTAAAGCTGGTACCTATGCCCTAAGAAGCCATGATCTCATCATGCTTAATGTGCCTAAATTCAACACCCAGCATGGGAGTTCTGCTATCAGCTATGTACTAGCTACATCATGGAATATGATTCAGAAGACCCTGAGGCTGAACAACTTTATATCATTAGCATCCTTTAACCATTTATACCTATGTCTCTTCCAAGAAAAATGCAACTGCTACTACTAATACTAGTATAATCAAACTCCTAACCTTCCCCTCCTCAGGCAGCCAACAATTTGGTGACATTACACCTTCTAACCATTCAATCCCATAGTCTCCAGACATCCTGTCTGTAGTCCTCTCCTATTACTTCTTGGCACATACCATAGTCCTCATCCCTACCATACTTCGCCTGGGGCTAGCCCCAGCCCCTGCCCAGGTTACCCCTGCACCTTATCAATGCGTCTCCTTGTCCATTATGGTTCTTACCCCCTGAGTATTGAAATATTGGATGCTTTACTTAAGAGATTTACTAAAGATCATCCTATTGTTGATATGTATATATTAGATTAGATAGTGTACATCCATGTGTCCCTACTTGTCATTATGTCTAGGCAACAATGTTTTGGTATATTGTATATAAGTGTTCTTAACATAACTGTATATGTAACTACTATTGAACCTTGACCTTACCAGGTCCATCTTGCAAATGAGCTGTGCTCAATGATGTTCGCCTGTATAAATAAAGATTTGATTGATTGATTGATTAACCATTCCTCCAACCTTGCCAAGTCCCTTTTCATCCTTTCCATGCCTCCTTGTGTATCAACCCTGTTGCAGATCTTTGTGTCATCTGCAAAAAGGCATACTTTTCCTTCCAGTCCCTCTGCAATGTCACTGATGAAGACATTAAAAAGGACTGGACCCAATACTGAACCCTGTGGTAACCCACTAGTAGCCCCTTTTTCTTCAGAGTGGACTCCATTTACAATTACCTTCTGTGTCCTGTTGTGCAGCCAATGTTTTACCCAGGCTACAACCCTGGGACCCACTCCCAGGCTGGTTAATTGGACTATTAATCTTTTGTGTGGGACTGTGTTAAATGCCTTGCTAAAGTCTAGGTAGACCATGTCCACAGCCCCTCCCTGGTCTACTACTTTGGTCACCCAGTCAAAGAAATCTATTAGATTCGTCTGACATGACCTTCCCACTGTGAACCCATGCTGCCTTGGGTCCTGTGCTACACTGGCCTCTAGTTACTCAACTATTCTTTCCTTCAGAAGTGACATCACTTTCCCTACCACAGAGGTTAGACTGACAGGTCTGTAGTTTCCTGCCTCTGTCTTGGTCCCACTTTTGTGAAGGGGAATCACATCTGCCTTCCTCCAGTCCTCGGGTACCACACCATCCTCCCATGATTTATTAAAAAGAGTAGCCAGTGGTTTCACTAGTTCCTCCCTTAATTCTTTTAGAATTCTGGGGTGAATTCCATCAGGACCCATTGCTTTGTCCACCTTCAGTTTTAGGAGTTCTTGCTGAAGCCTTTCTTCTGTAAAAGGACTGGGATCGACCCCCCTATCAAGAGTGCTTCTGTTAATTGGATTAGGCACTTCCCCCTCCTCTTTTGTGAATACTGAGCAGAAATATTCATTCAGTATCCCTGCTTTTTCACTGTCCCCCTCTGCCCACCCACCGTTCATTCTATTCAGCCTCACTATCCCTCCCTTTGTCTTTCTATGCTCGCTGATGTACCTTTAAAATGTTTTATCCCCCTTCTTAACTGAGTTGGCTATCTTTTCCTCAGTTTGGGCCTTTGCTATTCTGACTTCCCTCCCTGCTTCCTTCTGCCTTAACTGGTACAGCTCTCTGTCCTGCTCCTTCTGTGTTTCCTTATACTTCCGGAATGCTATCTTTTTCTTCCTGACTTTCACAGCCACCTCTTTTGAGAACCATAGTGGCTTTTTCTTTCATTTTGATTTGTTTATTTGCTTCACACAAAGGCTTGTTGCCTCTGTGATGGCAGTTTTGATGATTCCCCATTGTTGCTCCACACCTTCTTCTAGCCTGTTTGCTAGTGCTTTTCTGAGGCATTCTCCCATCTTGCCAAAGTCAGCCCTCCTAAAGTCCAGTACCCTCACTTTTTGTATGGCTTGACTCTGTAGCTGAGTTTAACATGAACCACACTGTTTGATGGCCATTTGTCCTCAGATGGCAACCCACTTCTAGATCTGAGATCCTCTCACTGCCCTTGTTTGAGAGCATGGGGTCTAAGATTGCTCCCTCATGAGTGGGTTCCAAAACTAGCTGTCTAAGGCCTGCCACTTGTAGGGCATCAAGAATGGCCCTGCTCTTGGATGTGGCTGCAGCAAATGTGCTGCAGTTAATATCTGGCATATTCAGGTCTCCCATCAACAGTATCTCCCCTTTCTCTGCCATTCTAAGAATGCCTTCTATCATATCCTTGTCCATTCCCTCCCCCTGACATCGGGGTCTGTACACAACCCCTGTGCGGATTGTGGTGCCCTTTCCAGTCTCCAAGGTGACCCACAGTGCCTTCTCTCCTCCCTGTTTACTCTTTTGTTCAGTTGCTTTTATCCCTTCCTGTACATAGAGAGCTACTCCTCCCCCTCTTCTCCCCTGCCTGTCTCTCCTGTAGGTTATGTACCCTGGTATGTTAACATCCCAGTCATGGTTCTCTGTGTACCATGTTTCTGTGACTGCTACAATATCCAGGCATCCCTCTTCCATCAAGGCCACCAGCTCAGGGAGCTTGTTGCCCAGACTACGGGCATTGGTACTCATTACCCTCCATTTCCTGATGGCCTTACTCCCTTTTGCCCCATCCCTGTCCTTCTTGCCTTTGTCAGTTTCTCCATTTACCCCTGCCCTTCTCCCTATCCACACCTCTATGCTGGTGTTTTCCGCACTTACTACCATGATTATTTGGGATGGGGCTAGGATTTCCCTGCTCCTTTCCAGTGCCTCCCCCCTTGGCTAGTTTAAAAGCTTGCCAGTGAAGCATTTAAACCTATCACCTAAGATCCTGGTTCCCCTCCCAGACAGATACAGCCCATCATGCCAGTATAGGCTTGCATCATTCCAGGTGGACGCCCACTCCCCAATCCCTGAGCTCCACACCAGTTTTTCAACCACTGATTGAATACCATGGTGCAGAACACCCTAGCCTCCTATGCCATAGATGGGCAGCACCTCTGAGAAGGTTACCACACGCCGCTACTTGACTAAGGCCCCTCCCAGTTCCACAAACTCTTCCTGCACTTCTCTAATCCCTTTCTTAGCCAGGTCATTTGTCCCTAGGTGGACAATGACATCCCGCTCCCTCCTCTGTGCAGCTGCTCCTGTGATCCTGAGGATTCGCTCCCTGTCTCTCCAAGCCATGGCGCCAGGCAGGCACCTTGCCTCCCTCTCCCCTTCCTCCCCCAGTTCCTTCCTAACAATGGAGTCCCCCACCAGGAGTTGTTTCCTTCCCCTGTGGGGTCTCATTCCACCCTCCTTTGGGTCTCCTTTGTGGAGGTTCCCAGCATCCTCCTTGGTCTCCACTGTGGGTGCCTCCATAGAGGAACCACACTTTTCCAGAATGGCATAGAAATTGTGGAGAGGTACAACTGGAGGGATGAGCCTCTGTTCCACCACCCTCATGCTTCCTGAGCCCACTGTGGTCCAACCACTCCTCTTTCTTGGCAACCTCTGAGGCAACGGCAGTGGCACTGGTGGTCCCTGGATGGAAGAGGAGGTCCCACAAATCCTGGCCAACTCAGCCTGGAGATGAGCAACCTCCTCCCTCAGCCCAGAGAGGTGTCTGCAGATGGGACAACACCGCATCCTCCAGAACGTCTCCCGAAGACTGCTGCTCCACAGCCACTGCACTGCACCACTCCAATCATGTCTTATTTCTGGCCCCTTAACTGTTTGCAATCCTTACTCTTTCCTCTGTTTTTTTTCCCCTCTCTCCTTACTTTCTGCCTGTGTGCCCTTTAAGCTCCTGATTGCCTGTTCTGAGACAAGAATATCCTATATTTCTCAGTAGACCACTTACTTGCTCAGAGGCAGACCTCCAGCAGCTAGAGGGAGCCAGAGAGCTACTCTTGCCCTTCTAGGATGGTGGGTCTTTGGTGGTTCTGTGATCACTCACTTCCTGCTCCCAAACAGGAAGTTCCTGTTGTCAGTCAAATCCTGTGCCTATAAAAATAGAACTAGCTTTTGGTGGGGGGTGGAGGGAAGGAGCGCAATATAGTCCCAGTACAGAACTTCAGTCACAAAGCAGTCCTTTCTCCTGGTGTCTTCTGCCAAGCTATTAGCAGAATCTTTCTAAGGCAGTCTTTAAATGTAGCTTCCTTTTAGCTAAGCCACTCCCCCTACTTACTAGATCTTTCTACAAGTAATTTTAACCACACAGCTATTAAGTCCTTTCAATCACCTGAGATTTACACCTAGATAACTGTTCAGATACCCATTCAGTTCAGTTAACCTAGACACACACTTTTTTTTTGTTTTGTTTGTTAGGTTTTTTTTTACCCTAAATTAAAGGTCCAAATACAAAAGTTCTTCTTTTTCTTTAGTCCCAGCAGAGAAGTCCAGTCACACAGCAGTCCTTTCTCCTGGTGTCGTCTGCCAAGCTATCTCAGTTCATCCATGGTGCCAGAACCTCCAGAAAGTGATGCTCGTAATGTGGATCTTGAAGAGGCTGAGTCTCTGTGCATGGTAGAATTGATGGCAATCAGTGAACCCGAACACAATGAGGCAAGTAGTGAATCTACAAGCGACCATGCAAATGCTAATGACCGAAGTGGGCTAAGTGAGCTGTTTCATGCTAATGAAAGTGTCATTCAAGAGCCAGAAAGCTGTGACCTGGATGATTCTGACTTTGCAGAAATACGTCTGACAACAACAAGAAGTGCCAGTGCCAGTGTTGCCACGTCACTCAGAGAGATCTGTAAAACCAATCTTAAAGCTCACGTATGACACTCTAGGACAGCCTGTTAACTT
The DNA here is from genome assembly GCA_016271365.2 of Neoceratodus forsteri. Taxonomy (NCBI): domain Eukaryota; kingdom Metazoa; phylum Chordata; order Ceratodontiformes; family Ceratodontidae; genus Neoceratodus; species Neoceratodus forsteri. The sequence goes on along the minus strand of CM057454.1, from coordinate 1,103,012,303 downwards.
GTCCATGAATGTTGTGCACAAAGGAGTCTATGTCACACTCAATTCTTTGCCCAAACTTGTGTTAAGTGCCTCTACTCAAGCCAAAGCCTTCATCCAAGTTAAGGTGCCCATTCAGTGTAACAAGGGGTATGAAGTTATAGAGATGGGAATAAGGCGAAATTTTATGATAAAATATGGTAACATTATTGAAATTGTGATTCTGTTTGATGTGAAAAATGTGAATTCTAAACTACTGAGATATACCAGATGAAACATATATGTATAATTTCATATAATGTGTTCATATGAAATGTTATAGTAAGAATAGACATGATGCGAATGCCACATTTTTTCAGTCAGGGAAGTGTGTAACCCCCCTACAAATTGGGGTTTACTAAAATGTCTTCCTGGGCTGCCTAATGCCCACTATCAGGATGGTGTCCTGTGTCTGCAGTAGCTGTATGTGTCTGCATGAGAGTGCTATAGAAAGCCTCCGTGCCTGTCTCTTTAAGAGAGTTATTATGCTGTGTTAGAAATTAGTCTGGACTGGGTCCGAGTAGTTTACTGGCCAGGCGACTGGTATTTCTGCTCCATTCCGTAGTGGCTATATGCGCAGAGGGAACTCTGTTAGGAACTGTGTTCATTTACTGTTTATCTTCCTTATTAATAATAGTATAGAAGTTTGTTTAACCTGCCTTCTCTTGCAGCTTGGACATTTTGCACAAGAGTGACCTTTTTGGTTCTGTACTGCCAGAGTTGCACCAATCGAACCTCAGGGGACCTAAAATGGAGACTGTCCCCAGAGGTCTTGTGGGACTGAATTTCTGTAGGAATTGTAGTTTTGTAGTTTTTATGGTTTGGAGCCTGAATGGACCTGGAGGGGCAGCCCTTGCTCTGACTGACAGTTCCCTCAGCCAACCAAACCTTTTGGATCTCAGAGGAAATCCCCAGAACTGCCTGCAGCAGAGTGAGTTGTGAGCAGAAGTTAGATAGTGAATAGCTCGAGCCATCGAGCAGCTCAGCTGCTCCTGCATAGGAGCACAGGAGAATCAGCAGGAAAGCTGCACTGGCCTGCCTGTCACATTTTCCAGTGGGAAATCCTGTGAATGTGAAAGATGAACTTAAATCTAATTCCCTTGTTTGTGATCTGAAGCCTGAAGAGAAAGAGAGTGATTATTGCCTGAATTTGGGACCAAAGACTTGCTCCAGAAGCGATCGGCCTGCCAGGTAGCGAAGTGAGTCATAGATTGAGAGGTTTGCGCAGAACTTCTGCTAAATCGCAACCAGACTTTACCCGAACTGTGATTAAAAGTTGTGTTGCTTATAAGTGGTCTGAAAGTGCTATGCGGGTCGTGATTTAATTCCCCCCCACCTTCAGGTGTGTTATGCTAGCTGGAAGCTGCTCCAGCACTCGCACAGACTACATCAGAACTGCCTGCTCTGGTCTGGGCTCTGCCATCTCAGCCTAGACTGCCGCTTCCATCGCAGAGACATTTTCTGACAAAAGGCCCACTCAGGGATTCGGCACCCTGCTGAATACCATCAAACAGGTAGTGACCACCTCAGTGAGTCGTGTGGGCCCTGCTTCACCTGGCAAACCAGAACACCATCCAGAGGTCTTCATCTCGTCAGTTCTGCCTCCTGGTCTGGGTAGCGTGAGTACCAAACAGGGTAGCTCCCTGCGACAAAGCTGCAATCATTGTGTGTCATTGGATTTATTTGTTTGGGTTTATTACAATGAACTGAGCCATCCGGCTCCGGATTACAAAATCTGGGTTGATGTGCATGCTAATTGTTTTCTTTCCTAAGGGCCCCAACAACAGCTGCAACACCAGCCTACCCCGGGCATCGCTTCAGACTAGCCTGCTTACAACTGGGTACCCAGCGTTCTGTGATTGTATACAAAGGACTCTTTATGCATGCATTTTTAGCCTGAAATAATCAGATCTATAAATCATCTGTTACATTCATGCCCCACCCCTGTTCACATTCCCCTGAATAAATTAGATTGTGTTGTTTTTGCATTTAATCTGGCTAGCGTGTACCTTTTTGGTAGGGGTATTGTACTGCCATTGAACTGTTGCATTATAGGTCTTATTTTACAGGGGGTCTTCAGGGCAGCTGCAGATGATCCAGCCCTGGTGATAAGTGCAAAGGGTGTGAGCAAGTCATTACTGCCATATGGTATATGTGAAAGTTTTGCTACTATACTGTTTAGGCCACTAGAGGGGTTGGTGGGGGGTTATGGCATCCCGGAGGACTACACCAACAGCTGTTACGCTACCCCAGAACCATTAGCTCAGGCCCCTCAACCTGTGCATAGTCATGCAGGTAGGGGTTACACATGGTTGGACCATCCTACTGTATATTTACACCTCTGCTTTACTCCTGTAGTCCGAAACTCAAATTGGCAGTTAAATGTTGGACTACTGAATTCTGAGGACTTTAAAACAGAGATGCCAGACAAAATTAATTCATTCATTAGTATGAATAACCAAGAATCTGTTTCCCCAGGAGTGAAATGAGATGCCTTAAAACTTATCTTAGGGGGCTATATAATCTCTTATAGCACCAAGTTAAAAAGAGATAGATTGGACACTCAGAAGCCTCCAGAGGAGGAACTGAGGGAGACGGAATTTAGGCATAAATTAATCTTAGACCCTTTGGATAAGGAGGTCTGGCAGTGCAGGAAAGTAGCCCTGGAACGATTATGAGCTTCACAAATAGAGAGAGCTATGAGGAGGACTAATCAAAAGTTATTTTAACAGGGAAACAGAGCGGGGAAACTTTGGCATTTGCCTTAAGAAAACAAATAAGTAGTAGGGCAGTTTTAGGGGTACAAGACTGGGAAAAGGGAGATACACTGGTTTCAGATCCACCGTCAGTTTCTCAGGTGTTTGCAAAGTAATGCAGTCAACTGTATAGTCAGGATTGTATGGACACAGATGGCCTCCTGACTGAAAGGTTTTTGTCTTCACTGGCCCTGCCACATATAACACAGGAGGACAGAGACTTCCTGGAAAGTCTGATCTCGAGGCAGGAAATATTAGACAAAATCAAACAGCTGAAAACAGGGAAGTCTCTGGTCTTGATGGCCTGCCTTCAGCATTTTATAAGGCCTATTACAAAGGGGTAATTACTCCATTGCAGGCATGTTTTCACCACATCCAGGAAATGGGGCAGATCCCAGATTCTTGGCAGTATGCTCAAATCTCAATTTTGCATAAGGAGGAGAAGGATCCAACTCAGTGTGGTTCATACCTCCCTATATCCCTGCTTAATGTAGACTTAAACATTTTTTACAGGGATCCTGGCAAACCGCCTACAGGGTGTAGTTCCTAAAATTATACACCCTAACCAGACAGGTTTTGTCTCAGGCAGATTTATTCAGGATAAAAGCAGAAGATTGCTGAACATAGTTTCAGCTCAGTGGGGACAGGGGGAATTTCAGTTAGCCATCTCCATGGAGGCCAAGAAGGCATTTGGTAGGGTGAATTGGCAGTTTCTACAAAAATCCATGGAGAAGATGGAATTTGGCTCTAAATTTTTGAAAGTAGTTTCTAATCTCTATGCCTCACCTCAGGCTCAGGTTAGAGTAAAAGGGATCAACTCTGGGAGATTCCCAGTTGAAAGAGGAACTAGGCAGGGATGCCCCTTGTCCCCTCTGCTCTTTGCAATATTTTTGGATCCACTGGCCATGGCGGTCCACCAGGATCAACAAATTGAGGAAGTGATGGCAGGGGGGCTGGAGCAAAAGGTGGCCCTATACACTGATGATTCAATCTTTTTCCCGTGACACCCGGAGACTTCCCTTCCCAGACTGTTACATCTGCTGGAGAACTTTGGTATTGTATCCTGCTACAAAATTAATTGCGACAAGTCAGAGGCCCTAGTGTTAAGTTGATCTTGCACTCAGGAGTTCAGATCGGGGTTCCCTTTCTCCTGGGCCCAAAAAAAAAAAATTAGATACCTGGGAGTCTACATATCCACAATAAAATCGAGATTATTTTATCTTAATTATAACAAACTTTGGAATGAGATGCAGAAAGATATGGCCAGGTGGACCTTGCTGCCATTATCACTGACAGGTAGAACTGCTTCAGTCAAAATGAATTTACTCCCATGCTTCTTGTTCCTTTTCTCTACCCTACCAATTCCTATACCGCTTACTTTTTGGTCTAAAGTTAATGCAGGGCTGAGCAGGTTTGTGTGGGGAGAAAGAAAATCCTGCATAGTGATGAAAGTACTGCAAAGACCCAAAACACGGGGGGTCTGGGTACACCAGACCTACAGAAATACTATTTATCAAGCCTGATGGGGGCAGTCTGCACTTGGGTAAAATAACACCGGACCTCACGGTGGTATAAGATTGACGATGGGAATGGGATCCCTCAATCGCTTTTTACCTTGGCTTGTGCAGATTCAGTTGAACCCCTTCAAGGCATAATAAACAATCCATGGGTGAAACATTCCTTAAAAACTCTAGACAAGGTGAGGTGCAAACTAGCTTCAGCTCCCTGACTGGGTACCGTCTCTGATCAGGTATCATTCGCATTTTTTTTCCCTTCGGTTAGACCACGGGTATGCCTTGTGGGAGACTAAGGTTCTCACACGCTTTGCACAACTCTTGGACAAGGGCACTTGCATGTCTTTCCAGCAGATGAAAGAGAAATTTAAGTTGCATGCTAATGATTTTTTCACGTTTTTACAGACCAGGCACTTTATAAAAAGTGAGGATCATGGGATGCTGTTATGCTTTATGGCATAATTACCCTGCGGAGAAAGGTGAGGTACATATCTGAATTGTATACTATGTTGTGTGATATGGACCCAGATCCACTGGAGAGGATGAGGGAGGCATGGAAGAGGGAGATTCCCAGAGCAATCTCAAGGGATGACTGGGATAAAAGACTGAAGGTGGGATGGAGGGCCATGTCCTCCCCCTGACAGAAAGAATACTTTTGGAAAATTTTAATCAGAAACTTCTAGACTCCAACGGTAACGTACCACTTTCACACAACCTACTCTGCCCTTTGCTGGTGAAATTGTGATGATGTGGGATCATATGTTTTGGGCTTGCCCGACAATCAGGGTTTTTTGGCAATTGGTGGGAGAGGCTGTGAGGCAGATTACATACATTAATATCCCTGAGGATTTTTCTGAATGGGTTCTTGGGACCCCCGTGGTTGTGGGGCTCCTTTCTTCCCAAAGAAGGCTGGTACTTGCCTTTCTAGTGGCAGCACTGAAGAGCATAATGTCCCACTGGCTAAGTGCCAACCTCCCACCCTTCAGGAGTAGCACAACAGGATCTCACAAATTTGTGAGATGGAAGACTGACCTCTAGAACATATCTGAGGGAAGAGAAATGGATGGAGGTGTGGGCCCTATCGCTCGGGTGGGTAGATGACAGGAGGCAAAGTGATTCGGAAGACTCACCTTAGAGAATAATCCATGTATCTTAACACAAAAAAGTTAACCCAAGAATGTCACTAATTAGGCCCATATAATTCTAATGCCCAATTCTCTAGCCAATGGGCTCATTATTTGCCCTTTTAGTTTGATAAGCATTAGCTCACATAAAGATTAAGCCATTGGGGTACAGTCCCTATCCCCCCATCACTTCCCTTGGAAAATTCAATTTCAGAATAAAAAGAAACATTTAGATGGGAAAGATGAAATATTGCCCCCTTTCTGAAATCAAAGTTCATTAGTTGATATAATATGTAAAATCAGTGCTTTTTGCTTTTCTTTCTGGTTGCTTTAAGTCCAGGTTTGTTTATTTGGTTTGTGAGTTAATGAGAGTTTTAATTCCAGATGGAGTTATTCAAGAGATTAATAGAAATATTGACAGTTTTACAAATTTTTAACTTGATCAACTAATGCATAAACCAGAGTCTTCAATTCCAAACTGCATGAGAGTTTTTTTGTCAAAATTGTAAACTTTACTCTTGAATAAAGATGAATTTCAAAAAAATATAGTTCTCCTTCACAGTTCCCAGCTGTTTCAAAGCAGCTTGCTTCCACCTTCAAGAAGATGGGCCTTTCTCTCAAGAAGATGGGTCTTTGACAAAATCTTTTGACCTGGTAATTTAGACAAATCTGGATTCTCTGATGTGACCTTGGCTTGGTTTCTGCATTATTTATTACCATTGACATTATTATTTCATGTTGTTTTGTCTCGGTTATTATTCATTATAATCAGCGGGGAATGGGTTATCTGTGAAGATTCTGATGTATGGTATTATTGCTCTTTATTATCCTTGCTATTTTTTGCACTTTTATAAATGTTGCAGTGCCTTAAATTTTGGAAAGGTGTTTTTTAATGAAATCTCTCTCTCTCTCTCTCTCTCTCTCTCTCTCTCTCATATAATGATAGGCCAATAGCAAGATTTGGGACAACCAGATGGCCAATCATAGAAACATAGAAGTTGATGGCAGATAAGGACCGCAAGGCCCATCCAGTCTGCCCATTTCTTTTTCTACCTTATAAATGTGCCATCGGCCTTTGCTCTGTCAGTGGCCTATCTATTCATACTCATTTGTATTGCTCCCTTATGCTTTTCCCATGCCTGTTTGAAGCCCTGCACTGTATTCATAGCCACCACTTCTTGAGGTAGGCCATTCCATGCATCCACCACCCTTTCTGTAAAAAATAATTTCCTCACATTCCCCCTTAATTGGCCCCCCTCTAATCTCATGCTGTGTCCTCTTGTCCTGCTATTTTTCTTATATTTAAACATGTTAGACTCTTTCACCTTGTTAATGCCCTTAAGGTGTTTGAATGCCTCGATCATATCACCGCTTCTCCTCCTTTGCTCAAGGGTATACATATTGAGCTCTGTTAATCTGTCCTCATAAGTCTTCTGATGCAGTCCCTGCGCCATTTTGGTTGCCCTTCTCTGGACTGCCTCAATTTGGTTAATGTCCTTGTGAAGGTGTGGCCTCCACTACTGCATGCAGTACTCCAGATGGGGCCTAACCAGTGTCTTGTAAAGAGGGATTATTACCTCCCTCTTACGACTTGTGATACCCCTACTAATACACCCTAACACCCCCAAGTCTTACCTACTGCTTTAGAGGTCTGCTTGGATGATTTCAGGTCATCAGTGATGATGATGCCCAAGTCTCTTTCTTCCTTTGTGACTGCTAGCAACTCCCCTCCCAGCCTATAGGTGGCTTCAGGGTTTATCTTTCCTATGTGCATGATCTTGCACTTCTTTGCATTAAGTCCCAGTTGCCACTCTTCTGACCATTTTGCTAGTTTATCCAGATCTCTTCTCATTCTGCCCACCCATCTGGATCATCTACTCTGTTGCAGATCTTGGTGTCACCTGCAAACAGACAAGCCTTACCCTCTAGGCCATCTGCAAGGTCACTAATGAAGATGTTGAAGAGGACTGGCCCCAGGACTGACCCCTGAGGTACCCCACTTGTGACTTGCATCTCTTCTGACTGTATAGCATTTACCACCACCCTCTGTTTTCTGCCTGTCAACCAGTTTGCCACCCAGTTGCCCAACGTCTGACCCACCCCGAGCCTAGCCAACTTATTTATCAATCTTCTATGTGGAACAGTGTCAAAAGCTTTGCTGAAGTCAAGGTAGGCGACATCAACTGCTCCCCCTTGGTCCACCACTCTGGTTACCCAGTCAAACAAATCTATGAGATTAGTTTGACAGGACCTTCCTTTTGTAAATCCATGCTGTCTTGGATCCTGTGCCCCTATGGATTCCAGTTGTTGCACTATCCTTTCCTTAAGGAGTGCCTCCATAATCTTGCCTACTACTGAGGTAAGATTGACTGGTCTGTAGTTCCCTGCCTCCTCTCTGCTACCACTCTTGTGGAGCAGGATCACATGAGCCCTTCTCCAGTCTTCTGGGACCTCTCCTGTGGTCAGAGACTCACTAAACAGTTTTGCTAATGGCTCTGCTAGTTCCACCTTTAGCTCCTTAAGTACCCTGGGATGTAAGCCATCAGGTCCCATTGCCTTATCCACCCTGAGCTTAGCGGCAAGCTCTTGTGGACCCTTTTCTGAAGGGAGTAGTGCTCACCTCCTCCCCCGTGTCCATGGTGCTGAGCTGTGGCCTGCCTACCTTCTCTTCAGTAAATACTGAGCAAAGTTTCTATTTAGGATAGATGCTTACATGGTCCTCCTCCTCACATGCTCCCTTTTCTCCATTAAGCTTAGTAACCCCTCTGGACTTTCTCCTTTCACTAATGTATCTATAGAAAGTCTTGTCACCTTCTTTACTGTTCGTGCTAGTGTTTCCTCAGTTTGGGACTTTGCCTGCCTTACTGCCTTCCTGCTTCCCTTAGGGCAGTTTGGTATGCCTCCTATCTTCATCCCGCTGTGTTCCCTTATATTTCCTGAAGGCCAGCCTTTTGACTCTAACCTTTTCTGCTACTGTATTTGAGAACCAAAGTGGTTTCCTTCTTCTTTTGCACTTCCTTTTCTGTCTAGCACAATGCGATGTTGCTTCAAGTATTGTATCCTTAATGCTTGCCCACTTTTCCTGTACCCCCCCACCTGTGTTTCTTTTTGTCAGGGCTAGTTTAACTCTGTTGGCCATCTTATCAAAGTCAGCTCCTCTGAAGTCCCATATTTTTGCCTTGGAATGGGATGATTTAGATGTAGTAGCCAAATTGAACCATACCATGTGATGGTCACTGGCCCCCAGGTGACCTTCTACCTGGAGATCTGTGATCCCTTCCCTGTTAGTCAGTACTCGATCTAGATCAGGTTAAGCCAGCAGCTGGGTTAAAACACAAGGTTTCAACAGAACAGCGCTCAGCCAACCAGTATACAGAGGAAGGTGAGGGCCAGATCCTGAGCAAAATCACACAGCGAATGTGCAATTCTTGAGGGCACAGAGCTCTAGTACACTGTTTGTTCCTGACCGGAGAGCCAAGCAAGAAACCGGAAGTCAGCCATGTTGGTCAGTCGCTGGTGGAATTAGGGACAACCAGATTGCCAATAGGGAAGCCAGCAGCTGGGTTAAAAACAGGCTGCTCCAGTGTGACCCATCACACTTGTGTCCCAGAGAATGAGTGGAACAAAGCAGGAGTGGAACAGATAATCCTAAAGTGTCTAAGGCATTGTCAGGTGTCCACAGGTCAGCCACAGTCAGCAGGAGGTTATGCAGAGGAGACGAGAGACAAGGTAAGACAAATCCAAGCTCTGTTTTCACTTACTCTGAAAGAGACAAAGTAGACAGCTTCAGGTGGTGGGTTAATTGCAAAGAATAAGCATTGCTAGACTTAGGTACAGGTAGCTACTAACAGAGGAAAAAACATAGAAACCCTATCTGGGGTTAGGCGATTTAGCCAGTTCAGGTAAGGTGTCATTCTGTGTGCCCAGCAGGATGGGCGTGTTGAAGGCAACTTGTCCCCACTGTTGGCTTACCCTTGAAGGGTGGCATGTTGGTCCCCTGCATCCCTAGGCTGTGTGTGTGGGATGTCTGGTCATCCTGCATGGCAATGCATGTAGGGCTGTATCAGCTGCTCCTCAGTGCCCAGTCCCACAGCACTAGGTATGCAGCTGTGGGGTTGGTTCAGGGTGGGGGTGCATTTGTGGCTCCTGGTGGGTGTCAAGTCCAGGTCCTGTGTGGCCTCTGATGTCTCCACTACGGTCTTTGTGTCCATGTCCTTGGGGGTGCCCATCTCCACAGTTGTGTCAAGTGTCCCCTGCACTAAACCTGTGGGTGAGAGTACATTGTGTTGTTCATTGCTGGTGCATTGGCTGGTATTGGCATGTGTTCAGCTGGGCATGGTGCAGCCCACATATCTGCACTGTCTATGTCTGTGTCCTTCTGTGGGTATTCCTCCACAGAGGTCACCAGCAGTACATGGGGCGATGGCCATGGTCTCTTGATCTGCAGGGTGCAAGACAGGGATGTTGGTAGTGCCATTCAGTCATATACCTCCTTCCTGTGTCCCTACACTGCGCCACATACCTGCCAATGTGTCAATGCCCTCCATGTCCCCATGTTGGCTGATCTCAGAGAGGGTATCAGCAACCATCCTCTCGATGGGTGAGAGTGTGGGCACTTGTGTGGGTGGGCCACTGCCTGTGCCTTGCTGTGCCCATTCAATGGTGGCTAGCATTCATTTCATGGCCAACTGAAGGTCACGGCACTTGTACTTTATAGCCATAAGTGTCTGTGCCTCCAGACCGGCCAAATTGACAGCTGACTGGATACCCAGCCACACGCAGTACGTGGCCTTGGCCAGGGTTTTGAAGGACTCTGCCACATACAACACCCCATAGTTGTCACGGATGTCTGCCACCATAACTGCCACCTGGTCATCCGTGAAGTTGCTTGACTGTGACCTGGTGGTACTGTGCAATGTGTGCCCTTCACAACCCTTGGCTTGTCCACAGCCTAGGAATGTAGCCACTTACGGGGATCGTTCTGCCACCAACACAGCACCTCTGTCTCCACTTCCTGCTGTTGCATGCTCCTCCATCATGGTATTCACTTCCTTGTGTCCTTGTGGAGCAGTGCACATGGCCATATATGGTGAGGTCAAGGGATAAGGATGCATATATTAGGGCCACCCCACTGTCACTGCATGTGACACTGAATGTATTCATTGGCCATGCCTCTGCTTAGGCTCCTGCTGTGTGCATTTGTGAGTGCTACATGTTTTTTTGTCTGTCTGGGGCATGCATCTGCATGCCTACATTACGTTGCATTTGCATGCATTTTCCACACATGTGTGAATAGGGCACAATGTGCTTATGAAGGAGATAGGCTGAGCTGACTAAATACCTGCAGACAGTCAATTCCTCTGCAACACTGTGATGGTTCTGCACTCACATATAATTGCAAATAATCTGGAGTATAATGCAACATGGTCATTAGTGCCCACCAATACAGCATTAGTGGTCATTAGTACCCACCAATACAGCATTAGTGGTCATTTGGACTTACTACCACTAAATAGGGTACAGAGCCCAATTTACTGACACAAATCATTCCACTCTGGGGACCATAATACTGTATTTTGGGACAATTCAGCTCCTGTTTAATTTATTTTCTGTATTTACTTTGCCCTCATATTTCATTACAAAGGGCATTAGCGAGAAAATGTAGTGTTTCCATTTGATGTCTCTGACTCCTGTTGCTTGTCTACAAATGTAATACTATAGTAATCTTCAATTATACCAAGGAATATCCCTTTCAACCAATCAGAAAACAAAGCTACTGTCCTATTATTCTGTGATACCCAGACAGTAGATAAAGTCATGGGATTCTATGCTACTTCTAGTATTCTGATTGGCTACAATTAGCAGTGCAGTACATCTGTGTCTGTGAGAAACTGCCAGATAGCTTTGTTTTTCTCTCTGATGAGGTGCAGCACTAGTGAGAAGGTGATTTGGGCACTCTGTCTTAAAGATTTTTTCTGTTTGTTTGTTTGTTTGTTTTTTCCATTATAATTGCAATAATGGGATAGTGGCTGGAGTTTTACTTGATAATAACCAACCAGTGTATTAATAAATACCTTGGCCTAGTGCCCCGGTGTCTATTTACCTCGGTTAGGTTATCACCTCATAAATGCCATCCACTTTTCCATTATTGCTATATTAATAATGTTGCAACCTGTTGTTTAGATTATGATGCACAAGTAAAGGACTTTTGGCTTCATGTGTTGACAAGCAGCAAGACCAGATGAAGTCTTTAGGAGAAACATTTAATTTTTTATGCTAATGCCCTAAGTAAGCATGCAGGGAAGATAAGCAGTGAACATATGTGTAGCTCAGTTTGTAATTTCTAAGTGCTGCATTTTACAAACCTTTGTCAGGGATGTCAAACACTTTACAGCACCAAGTACCAGAAAATATAACAAGCTACATTTTGGAAAATGCAGCACTGTTCTTCATTCATAAATACAGTAGCATTTGTATTTACAGTATTATGTATCATTTTCTTTTAGTGTCAAATAGTAAAACAGCAACAATTTAAGCTGCATATGTTGAGTGCTATGGCCCAGATATTCAAAAGAGTTGAGCCATGCGCAATAGGGTTGCGCCTGCGCAAGTCCAAAATTGAGCCATTCTGCAATATTCAGCAGGAGGCAGTTGCACCCCCCAAATCACGCAGAGCAACAGCACAATGATAATGAAGGTATGTGCAACTGAAGGGGGAGGAACCATGCATAAATGGCGCAGTGTGATATTCAACAACTTGCGCCATGCACAATAGGGGAACAAGCGGAAGTTGCACCATAGCTGAGATGAGCCAAAATAAAAGGGAGCAAGGGAGAGGCGCAAGAACGCTACAGGGAAGCCACATGACAGCAAAATACAGCAGGACACACTGGGCAGCAGGGACATACAGGGCCAGGCAGGAAAGGGCACCTGGAAGCAACAGCCACAGCGGAAGGTGTGGGGAGACAATCCAGAAGGGGGAGGTACACCACACAGCAATGAGGCAAGCACAGGCAGGTGTTCCCGGTGCATGGGAAGTATCAGTGAGGACAGCGGGGGAATACAGTAACAGCTGCCAGAGGGGGTGAACACAAGCCAGGGACATGGCCAGTGCCACCTTTCAGATGGAGGCCATTATGAGGGGGAGTGAGAAGGAGGGCAGCAGGGGGGCGTGGCCGTGGAAGGGCCCGTCGGCGGTATGCCCCCAACAGGCAGTACCGAGCAAGCACCAGTTTCAAGCTGTACAGTGATACCAAGATTGTGGGCCAGTACCACCTGAATTGGGCAATTCTGAGGTGGTTCTGTGAGCTGTGCAGTGATGTGATGCAGGCACCCACACGACGGAGCCATGCCCTGTCAGTGGAGACCACAGTGACAGCTTGCATGTGCTTGCTCACCACGGGTACCTTCCAGAGACAAACTGGGGACACCACAGGCATAACCCAGTCGGCCACGTCATACCACCTCACCCAATTCCTCAGCGCACTGCTGCCACATGCTGTGGAGTACATCCATTTCCCCAGCACACCAGCAGAGCGCACAGCAAACATACAGGAGTTCCACAGGGTAGCACGTATGCCTGTCATGCTAGGGGCAATAAACTGCAGCCATGTGGCCATCCACACACCACCTGGCCCTGAGGGGGCTGCATACATCAATCGCAAGGGCTACACTAGCATCAACTGCCAGATGGTGTGCGATGCCAGGGGGTGCATAATCAATGTCTGTGCCATGCACCCTGGGGGAGCACACGATGCCTTCATCTGGCACCAGTTGGCACTGTGCCACAGATTTGAGAGTGGGGATATCCCCACTGGCCACCTAGTGGGTGAGTATGCAAACCACATGGACAATCATAGGGCCTGGGGGGCATGGTCAGAGGTGACATGGGTAGTGGCCTACATGGCCCGGGCCAGGGCGATGCTGATCACTAAACTAACCTCCACCCTCTACACACAGGTGACAGTGGATACCCACTCTGTCCCTGGCTGCTCACACCCTACCGGTGGCCCGCGATCCCATCACAGCAACGCTACAATGAGGCACACGCCACCACACGTAATGTCATCGAGTGGGTGTTCGGGATGCTGAAGGCACATTTCCGTTGCCTGGACACCTCCGGCTGTGCCCTACAGTACAGCTCCTCAAAGGCCTGCGGGCTATTCCTGGCCTGTTGCATCCTGCACAGCATGGCCAATGACTGTGGGATAGCTGTACAGGTAGAAGAGGGGGACAGCGATGGGGACGATGAGGACGCCGGTGACGATGGTGATGGGCAGCCCCCCCTTGGGTGATGGGATCCCCGACTGCTCCAGCTGGCACAGCTGCACTGGCACACCATCATGGAGGAGCACTTCAGCCAACCCAGGTAAGTCATCGGGCCATGTGCAGCCAACAGTGGCTAAGACACAACCCACAAACATGCATGGACACAAACCAGGGGTGCATGCTGTCAAGGGAAGTGGCAGGGCATAGAACCACACACACAACCAGAGATGGGTGAGGTCTAACATGCCACGTGGATGGACACACACACACATGCACACACACATAACGCACCAAACATGCACAAAGGGTAGGAGGCACACCGACCCAGAACGCCACCCCTAGCCACACATGTTCACAGACCACCATGCCCACTGCCTGTCCATGTGCATGTGTCAGATGCTGAGCACCATTGCACATTGGTGTACAGCGCAATGCAGGCATCATCATGCACACGCAACTGTGGACAGCAGCCGGGAGGGTGTGCAGATGGACTGTGTGTCTGTGTGCAGGGCCGGGTACCCACCCGTGCACTGCCCACTGAAAGACACAATGCACAGGGCAGCACCAGACAGCTGCATTGGGAGACAGGTCAGTCACGCAACACAGTGCCCTGGCCACCACGGATGCATGGGCGGCCCCACCGAGACCCGCCAGCACTGACAGGCCAACCACTGGCCTCATGGGGTGGCACTGATGGTCCCCCAGGGGTTCCACTGCGTGAACCCGACCGTGCTCGAGCAGGGGTCTGCAGCACATCAAACATGTCTGCACCAGGCATGCTCTGGATGCCCACAGCTGAACCCGGTGTCGACAGGGAGGGTGTCGCATGACTCCGGGAACAGGGGATGGACAGTGCACTGTGTGGTGTCTGTGACGCCTGGACACATGACTTTGTGCCCATTGTGACCATGACAGCAGTGAATGCCTGTGTCTGCCTGTCAATGGCAGTGGTCACATCCTCCCACAACCGGTCCATGCCTGCCAGGATCAGAGCGGTGTCTCTGCTGCGACGCTCCTTTGCCTGCTCCAGAGTCACACACAGTGCATCCACCGATGTCGCAAGCTGCATCTGCTGCTGGACTGATGCTTGCAGTAGGCAGGTGTGCTCATCCAAGAGGTCATCTGCCTCCTCGGCATCCTGTCCCTCAGGGTGTGCATGGCCCTGATGCTCAGCACCCTTGAGGGTGGGTGCTGCACACCAGGACCATGTCTGGGCATGTCCACAGGTGGTGCACAGACGCCGCCGCTTGACCCTGTACCCCCAAGCCCATTGGCTGACTGCTGATGCTGCCCCTCCAGCTGCCACTCCCCAGGGCTCGGTGGTGCTGTCGCAGTGGCCGCAACAGTTCCACTGTCCTGAACACACACCAGTGCTGCCACACTGGTGCTGACAGGCACAGGATGGGACTGTGCTGACACGCAAGCCTCCACGGCAGCACTACCCACAACCATGACCACGATGTTACCTGCTGTGTGGCCATCCCATGGCACACACGTGTCACTGCCCATGCCGTTAGCGACATCATCATTGGTGACGGACCTGGCACCGGGCCCGAGTCACAGCATGCTGGCATCCGTGGGTACTGGCATGCTGGGACGTGGGCAGGGCTTCCTCCGCACCTGTTCCAACAACATCAGTGTAGACAGCCAGGCAGGCCCACTGTCGCACTGAGCCATGTATACCTGTGGAGGTGGATGGGCCCTCCTCCATCTCCAGCTGACTGTCCTCAGTGGACAGGCCCACCACCGTTGACCCATGCAGATGCTTAGGATCTGTAAGGGAAAACAGTCGTGTTACTGCATGTGACCTACTCTGCCCCCCCATAGACAGACCATGACCTACCATGCAGTGATAGGCTACCACCCATCTGGAAGCCACCACCCGGAACACCCTCAATGGCACAACGCTGCATGCTTCCAGCAACCCTCTCCTCCTGTGGGGTCAGGTGTACCACCTCCAACTGTCCCCCACCTGTTGCAGCTTGTGCTGCCCTGATGGCAGCCACCTTCTCCTTTATCCTCCTCCTGTCTGTGCCATCTTCTTCTTGCACTCCTGCACGGAGCACTGGTGGCTGCCATGCAGGTTCACTGCACGTGCCACCTCCTCCCATGCAGTAGCATGGGCTTGAGTTGTTCCCTGCCGTCCGCTGAGAAGCGGCTTCTGATCCAGGTAGGCCTCAAACAGGGCATCGGTCTCGGTCTTGGTAAAATTAGGCCTCCTCCTCCTCCCGCCACTGTGTTCTTCCTCTCCCACAACTCGCTCGGTCATTTTTTAGCCTGTAAGAATGACAGTTGTTACCTGTGACTGTGCAGTCCTATGCATGTCCCTAAATCCACAGTCCACACTCCCAAACAGCATGCAACTCACCAATAGACTGCAGTAACTGACTATGGCCAGTGCAGCCCAATGTCACACTTTTATAGCGTAACCCATGCAAATGAGGCGAGGTGCAACTTTAAGTGGATGCAAATTGCAGTGCTGTGCCATTGAATGGCTGATTAGCTGTTTTGCATATGACGACTGAATATCGTGCTGTTGCACTTTGCTCAATTGTGTTGAACGTGCTGAGCCAAGGGTGCAGTTCTGTGATATGCGTAGTACACACCTCACTGCACATGTCTGTGTTGCTGACGCAGGCGTCTGCCACGCTGCTGACGTGCTGTGTGCAGGAAGCAATGCAGGGCATGACCACCATTGTGCCAGTGGCGCTACAGCAATGTTCACCTACATGGTGCTGTGGCACTGGGCCATCATAGGCGCACTGGAGCAACAGTGCAGTAGGCCGCTACTGGAGGTAGCACACAGGCAGCCAATCATGCTACACGCATTGGGTTCCAATGGCGCTGTGCCTGTCCGTGCGCCAGAGCCCCTTGACCCTGTGCCCAACCTTTGCCCCTTAGGTGCCATGCGTCAGGCATGGGTGCACCACTATTGTGCTGTTCGGTGACAGCGCGATAGGAATGGCAGCGCTATACCGTGCAGCATCTGCACGTGGGGAGCCACACTGCAGAGTGCCATTTTTGCAGACCAAGCTAGGAGAATGGTGCACAGGAGGGCTGCACAGTGGACCCAGGTAGAACTGGCCAACCTAGTGGCCATAGTGGAGCCACACCATGAACCACTGTTTGGGGAGGCACCCCTGGACAGGTCCAGGAGCCAGGTGTGGGAGGAGGTGGCCACTGCACTTGAGGAGGCCACTGGAAGGGGGCAGACAGCAGAGCAGTATTGCCACAGGTATGGCGACCTGCGGCGGTGGGAGCCAGACCTGCTAGCCCGCCTGCGGGCACGTGCAAGGAGGGGCACGGTGCCACGACCAGGTAGGTGTTACGTCAACACACTTTGATCTTCCATATGGGTGGTATCAGGGTGTGGGGTGGTGGGTCTGGCTGGGTGGGAGGCACACACCTGGGGGCAGGGGGGCTTTGCTACAGGATTGTAGCGATGTTCCTCTCTCCGTGTTTGCACCACAGGGCCAAAGGAGTGGCGCCTGGCACGTGAGTTGCGGCGCCACCAAGAGGACAGAGAGGCAAGGGGGGGCAATGGTCCACAGCACCCAAGGGACCGGCCTGATGTTGGTGAGTGCCATACCTCCACGATTACTATTGCATGCTGTGTAACAGGGTGGGCAGCGGGGCATGGCCACCATCCATTGACACCACTGCCATGCATGCAACTTGTTACAGTCAGCACTGTCCAGTGGCAATGCATGTCTGGGAGTGCATCAATGGTGGTCCATGTGTGCACCAAGTACATGGCTGTGCCACTGCCTTTGCACCACATAGCCATGTCACTAAACGGCCATGGTGGTGCTATGCGTGACTTGGCCAGTGGGTGTGTGCAGCATTCCGCATGGCTGTATGTGCCTGGGTGGGCAGGTCATGTGGATGTGATCACTGTGGGTGGTCACACACCATCACAGAGGCATGTCCCACGGCCATATGCCATGCACAGTGGGTGGGCTGTATGGGGCTGTGCATTCACACCTATTGACTGTGCTCCCTTGTCCTAGGTGTCTGCCACCCGATTGACATCAGGGAGGCGTTGTGGGAGATCCTGCACATGACAAGGTCATCCTTGGAAATACTACAAACGATTGACCAGATTGGGGTCCTCAGGAGGCACCAGCAGAGGAGCAGCCAGAGTGGGGAGTGGGGCTCCCATTGACAGTCCCTCTGCCCCTGATATCCCCTACCCCCCTGGACCCACCCTCACACCCCTCCTTTCCTGTCCCATTTGTTCACCCCTGCCCCTTACCCACTCCCACCTTGTTTGTGGTCCTCCCCCCCAACTTTGTATATATTATTGTATATAGTTCACTTTGATATTTTATTTGAATACAGATCTTTTGATATGAATACTGTGGTGGTCTCTGATTTGCAGTGGGCTATAGGTGCTCAGCTGCAGTGGTGTGCATGGCATCAGGGGTGGTGCAGTCATAGGTATGTGTGTGTGTCCGTGAGGAAGTGACTATGGTGTGGGGGTAGCTATCAGTCAGTGTCTGTGGTGTGTGTGTTGTGCCCTGTGCACTGGATGACTGTGTGCAGTGCTCCATGGTGCATGCTCTGTGTCCATGGCACCCCTGTCAGCCCATCTATGGCCTGTGTAGCTGACACCCATGCATGTCTGTGACCTGCACGGTCTGCTGGCATGTCAGAGGTGGCTGTCCACGCAGGGCAGCCACTGTACCCGTCAACATGCTAGGTTGCCTCCTGTCACTGGTGTGGTGCATGTCTGACTTGGGTGATACTGTGGCCTCCACAGTTGTTGACCCACCTCCATGCTGTGGCTTGTGTGTGTTGCAGGGGATGTGCACCACTGTCTGTGGCTTGTGCTCTGGGCAAATGCTGGTGGCATACAGGTCCACAGTGCCTGCGCAGGGTGGCTGGCACTCCTGTGTCATGGAGGACTGTAGGTTGAGTGTACACAGTTTACATAGGCCAACGCTGGGGGCTTGGTTGCCCCGCTACTACATCCCTGTGTTGTTGTGCCCTTGGGTATGGGTGGGTGTCTGTCCATGCACTGTGTGGCATCCGGTGTGATGCATGCTTCCATGCACCACTGAGGGTGTCTGCGCTGGCTGTTGTGGCCAGTGCTGGGTCAGGGTGTGTCATTGGGAGAGTGTGCAGGGTGCTGTACTACTGATGGTGGGGTCCGGGGCATGCCCTGTCCCATGTGGGGTACCTCATGTGCCGACACATGGTTAGTCTCTCACCAGTACCTCAGGGAGGCTGTGCGTGGTGGCACTGTGTATGCCATCGTTGCATCACTGTGTGCTGCCACCCGCTGATGGGTGCTTATGGTGGGGCTGCCTTGCATGGTTCTGTGGTGCACAGGGTTGCATTGTCACAGTGGGGGTGGTGGCATGCAAGGGGTTTCCTGCAGTGGTGGACGCTGCTCCTGGGCAGGGTGTCTGGGGGTCACGGTGCAGGGTGTACTCTGCATTGGGGGGATGGTGTGGCATGGGGTGGTCAGCCCTCCTTATGTGCCAGTCACAGCTTGCCGGGGGATGTGATGAGGCACCATGGCCTGGCTGCGGGTTGGTTGCTTGTCTCCATGGGCCAGTGGTTATTCCAGCCCTTCCCTAGTTGTGCAGTGCATGGGGTGTGGGGGGACGATGTCTTTTCTGCTGTGTGTTCCTCTGTCCATCTGTGGCATGGGTGGTGGGCCCCTACCTCCCTGGTTGTGCAGTTGCATTGCCACCCTGCTGCTGGGGGGCATCCCTGGTTGCACTATGGCGCCTCTGGACTGCTCAGCTGAACATCCCTTGTTGCGCTATGGCACATCAGATATGCTCAGCTTCCCCTCCCTAGTTGCACTATGGCACAGGTGGTGCGATATTCAGTCATCAGTTGTAGGCGCAATTTGGCCAGCTCAGTTTTTGAATATTGTGCCTCTTGCGCATGGGTGCAATGGACTTGCGCTTGCTCCTGCTATTGCACACTTTTTGGGTGCAGTTTGAATATCTGGGCTGGTGTGTAACCATATGCATTTCCATAACAGAAGGATGAGGTTTAAAGGTTGTAGCCAGGAAGGCTGCATCCATTTGCGTTTGTACACGTAATCATAAAATCAAATGTAAGATTGCCTATCACTTAACAAACTTATGCAAACATAAAAAGACAGAAATAACGCAGAAAACAGTAATTAAATTTCCAGCTAAAAAAGAACTGTTCAGGATGCACTTCGCTGACAGGACTGGAAAGGAAGCTACAGGGACCAAATCAGGTGAGACATCTCAAAGGAAGAGTTCTGGAGGCAATGCAGGCGCACCTGAGACATGTTCCTGTTTTCTCCCTCTGCACCAAGACTGTGTGTGTGTGTGTGTGTGTGTGTGTGTGTGTGTAGATGTGGATGTGTACAATACAGAAAAGGCAAAATAATGCTGATAAACTGGTTCTGGCTAAAATGCACCACTTACTAGTGAAGTGTGTTTGTGTGTGTGTGTGTGTGTGTGTGTGTAGATTATTGATAAAACAATTCTATACACTGGTGTTGGTGTGTGTGTGGATTATTGCTAAAACAATTTTATACACTGGTGCTGGTGTGAGTGAGTGAGTGTGTGGATTATTGCTAAAACAATTTTATACACTGGTGCTGGTGTGTGTGTGTGTAGATAATTATTAAAACAATTGTATACACTGGTGCGTGTGTGTGTGTGTGTGTGTGTGTGTGTGTGTGTGCAAATTATTGCTAAAACAATTTAAATACTGGCCAGCATTTTTATGTCTGGAAAACAGCACTTTTATTTTCCAGTTACAACCTCCCAGTTGATATTTTCGGTTACAACTGGGAGGTTGTAATCAGTGTCTGTCAATCAAACTCGGCTTCAGAAACCTCATTGGCAATTTATCGTTGTGTGAGCAGGCCGATCAAACAATTTTATACATTGGTGTTGGGGGGGGGGGTGTGAGTGTGTGTGTGTGTGTGTGTGTGGGTGTGTGTGTGATGATTATTGTTAAAACAATTTTATACGTTGGTGCTGGTGTGTGTGTGTAGATTATTGCAAAAAACAATTTTATGCACTGATTGTGTGTGTGTGTAGGTTATTGCTAAAACAATTTTATACACTGGTATTGGTTTGTGTTAGTGTGTGTGAAATTTATACACTGGTTTTGGTGTGTGTGTGCAGATTATTGCTAAAACGATGTTATTCACTGGTGGTGTGTGTGTGTGTGTGTCTGTGTGTGTATCTGTGTGTGTGTCTAGATTATTGCTAAAATAATTTAATTATTGACCAGCATTTTTTATAACTAGATAACAGCACTTTCATTTTCCCGTTACAACCTCCTGGTTGATGTTTTCGGTTACAACTGGGAGGTTGTAACTAGCATCATTCAATCAAATTTGGCTTCAGAAACCTCACTGGCAAATAACCTTTGTGTGGGCAGGCCAAACATCTCACTCAACATGGTGACTTAGTTCTGCGATAGCGAGAGCTGCATTAATCGTTTCTCTCACACCGTGAAAGCTATGAATTGTAAACAAAATTTTCATACACATATGGTTGATACTGCCTTTGGAAGCGCCCCCCCCCACACACACACACACACACGCACAATCTCCTGAACTGCTGCTGCTGCAAGAGGCAGTAGGAGCCCCCAGTAAAAATGCAGCATGGGGGGGCTGAGAGAGAGACAGAGAACAAAAGCACAGAAAGGCAGCATTATGGATGGTAAGCAACACCACGGCTCTTGGTAACACCAACATTCCCACTGAATTAATAATAAAAAAAAAATTTAATGAATGTTTCTACTAAAAAGAGACAACAGGCAGAGCGTGTGTGTGTGTGTCTTACTTGCTCACATAAAAAATGCTGACCAGTAAATAAATGAAATAACACATGTGTGAGTATGTGTAAAACCAGAATTTTACACATGCCCTCAGTGTGGGATGCTTTTATAAACCACTCAGGCTTTGCTCTCGGGATTTATGCAGCATTCCACACCTCGGGTGTGTCTAAAATTTTAGTTACACACACACACACACACACACATTTATCCAGTCACATATCTGGACTGTGTAGTACAGTACAGGCTGCATGCCCATTGGCTCATGCTGTGGACCAATGGGTGTACAGCCTATGAATGGTGTCAGTCAGCGGGGTGGCAGCGGGTGGGGAGCTGCCGCCCGCCGCTGATAGGGGGTGGAGCAGGGCAGTAGGGCTCAGTGGGTGGGTGGGTGGGAGGGCGTGCACTAAGACCACCAGGGTTGGGTTGCTGTGGCGTTAATGTTTTACTGGCGCCCGTGATCAGACTGCGGCGGTCCCTGGACCCCCAGGATACTGAACTTTTAAATGAATGCATATGCCCGTGATCGGGCTGTGAGTGGTCCACTGGACCACCAGGGATATTGGACTATCTTTTTACTACGTATGCCCACAATCGGACATGGGGGTGGTGCCGCCATGAAGGTGCAGCTGGAGCTCGGGTGGCCACCCACAGGTGGCAGCTGCCATGTTGCGCCTTGCAATATGGTAGCTCACCTGTGGGTGGCCAGCTGTTGTTCTTTTTTTTTTTTTGGCTCACCTGTGTGCAGCGCAAGTAGGGGTTGTGCATGCATGGACTCAGCACATCCCGGGCTGAATATCGGGATGTGCGGAGTATGCATGGGCACATCCCCCTACCTGTGCTGCATACATTACTGATGCACTCCGGTGCATCGGGATTTGTGCCAGGTTCGATTCCCATTTGAATATTGTGCCGGGGCGCATCAGTGGGTTGCGCATTGCACAACACCTTCTGAATATCCGGGCCAATGTATGCAGGGAGGCAAAGGGAGTGGCAAGGACAGGAATATCTACACAACCCCATATTCAGCACATTTGTGCTGCACAAATTGGCTTAGTGTGGTACATTTGCACAGTGCAAATATCTCCAAACAAAACCCTGACTTACTCCAGGCAACTCTAGTGGCTGCCAGAGGTACTGCGGTAATGTACCAGCTTGTCAGTGGGGGAGCACACCCGTCCCCCCTTGTGGTCCATTGCAACTCCCCCTCCGAACACCATGCCATGCAGAACACTGCAACATAGAAACATAGAAGCATTGACTATGATGGCTGATAAGGACTGCTTGGCCCACCCAGTCTGCACATCTCCCTACCTATTGGACAAGCTGCAGGTCCTAGTTAACCAACATCCTACTTCTTCCTAACCCCCACCAGAATTGCCTTATGTCTATCCCATGCATTCTTGAATTCCCCCACTGTTTTTGACCCCACAACCTCCTTGGGAAGGCTGATCCATGTGTCCGAAAAAAGGAAAGAAGCAAACTAGCTTCTAACGTGCTACTGCATGGACCCATGCGTATGCACAACATAGAAACATAGAACATAGAGTTTAATGGCAGATAAGGACTGCTTGGCCCACCTAGTCTGCTCATTTTCCTACCTATTGGATAAGCTGCAGATCCTAGTTAATCAACAGCCTACTTCCTCCTACCCCCCACTAGAATTGCCTTATGTCTGTCTCATGCATTCTTGAATTCCCCCACTGTTTTTTGACTCCACTACCTCCTCAGGAAGGCCATTCCATGCGTCCACCACCCTGTGAAAAAATACTTCCTCACGTTGCCCCTGAGCCTTCCACCGTCTATCTTCAAATTGAGCCCCCTTGTTCTTGCACATCTCTTTTTCTGAAAGATGCTACCCTCTTGAACTTTGTTGATTTTTTTGAGGTACTTGAAAGTTTGTGTCAGGTCTCCCTCTCCCTACTTTCCTCTAGTGTATACATATTATACTGGAGGAAGCAGCCTACTGAGCTCTAGATTATTGAAACTGTTGTTACATTTTGATGTAAAGTAAGATGAAAATTTATATATTTTTGAATTTTATAGTAATTTTATAGTTATGTATAACTGGAGGCTAGGAGAAGCTGGGCTGGGAGGATATGGGGTAATAGGTACATGTATGGGAAGCAGGACAGTGGCAAACTACAATAGCTGTGGGGCAGCAGTCTTTCTGGGGGTGACGTGGAATAAAGGCGGATGTCCTGTGTGTAAGAGCCTGGAGTTGCTAAGGGCTGAAATAAGGCTGCTCAGATGGGAGCTGGGGAGGATGGTGTGGGAAGTCAGAGGAGCAGAGCAGTGGAGGGAAAGGCAGAGGGGTGATGCTCAGGAGAGCGAGGGCATCAGGCAGGGGATGGGAGTGGGGAGGAGCATCCAGTATACAGGAGTATCTTTTCCTCAGAGGACTAGGGAGCCCAGGGTGGAGGAATGGCAAGTGGTAAGGGGAAGGGGTGGGAATGTGGCAGTAGTATCAGGGGTGGGAAATTCTAAAGGGGTGCCTTTATTGAATAGATTTGCACCACTGTCTGAAAGGAGGGAAGGGGTGCAAAAGGTGAGGTAAGAGTTCAAGTTAAGCCAGCGCTGAGAGTAGAAATACTGGGGAAGGGAGAGGAAACTAATCAGAGTGGCCAGGGAAGAGGAGGCAGGCAAAATGGAGTGGAGGATGGGGGAGGGACAGAAAAGGAAAGGAAAGGAGGAGGAGTGAGAAAACTAATAGCAGATACAGATAGTCAGAAGGGGAGGGGCAGAGTGGGAGATGGAAAAACAGTTAAGGCGATAAATTGTGGATGTGGAGATAAGTTCACCAGGGTGCAATGGGAGCAGTTAGGTGGGGAAGCAGCTAGTAATGAAGGTAAGAAAGGAAGGATGGGAAGCACTGATGCAGGGAATGGAAGGGTGGCAATCATAAGGGAGTCCATAATTAAGGGTATTCACTGGGGGAAGAAAGGGGACCCAAATACAAGCAGGAGGGTGGTTTGTATGCCAGGGATGACAGCGAGGAAGGTGGGCCCAAGAATAAGGGAAATAGTAAGGGAGGTTGGAGGAAAACCTAATTTAGTTTTACATTTGGGAACCAATGACCTAGCTGGAGAGGAGGTTGAGATAGTACAAAGTAGGTTCAGGGAGTTAGGAATGATCTGCAGGGAGGAATGAAGTCCACTGGCCTTCTCAGAGATGATACCAGTAACAAGGGCCAGCACAGCCAGTGAAAGAAAAATGGAGGATTTTAATGACTGATTGAGGAAATGGTGCAGGGAGGAGATGTTTATCTATATCGGGGACTGGGAGGAGACCTTGTCAAACAAAGCACTCTTTTCACCAGACAGGCTACACCTCAGCAGGGAGGGTTTGAGGGTACTTAGAGACTAACTGGGGGAATACATAACCACTACACTTAATTTAAACTACTGATGTGGGGCAGCAGGCATGCAGTCCCACAGACTCTGAGAGGAGGTCAGTGAACCTCCCTCCACAGTGATGGAAGAGGTCTGAAGAGAGGAGGTGAAAGGGGCAATAACACAGCAAAGGGTGGAGGAGGTGAGGAGACATAACAAGGGTACATTGAGGGGTGCACACAAAGGGGATAAATGTGAATAGAAGAATAGAGGGAAGAGAAGGAAGGTCAAATTCTAGGAGGAGGGTGGTGTCTCTGAATGCATGGAGTCTTGGAAACAAGATCGATGACCTGCAGGCACTATTAGCAGACAACGGGTGGACATAGCTGCAGTAACCGAGACTTGAGCAACATCACACTATGACTGGGACCTTGCGATCCCTGAATATAAACTATACAGGAGGGACAGGGTAGTCTGGAAGGGGTGGCAGTTTATATTAGTCAGGGAATAACTTGTATGAGGGAGGAGTCAGAGGAAGGGGAGGTGGAGGCATTATGGGTTCAGTTAAGGTCCAACAGAGGGAAAAAGGTGAGGTTGGGGGTGGTTTACAGATCACCCAATCAGGATGAGGAGAGGGACAGGGAACTGAGCTCACAAATATTGGAAGCTGCAGGGAAAGGAGAGGTGGTAATTGTAGGGGACTTCAACCTGCCCAAGGTGGACTGGAGCATATCATCCACAACATGTGCTAGGAGTCAGGTGATCCTGGAAGGACTGCAGAGTGGGTCTCAGGGCATCACTGAACCAACAAGAGCTGAGGCAATTCTTGATCTGGTGCTCACAAATGGCGAGCATGTACAGGAAATAATGGTCAGGGAACCACTAAGTGGAAGTGACCACAGTGCGGTTCCAGTCGGATATGGGCAGGGAAAGCATCCTGACTAAGATCAAAATCTTGCATTTCAGGAGGGTGGACTTCAGAAAAATGGGCTAAGTGCAAAGGAGATGACTGTTGTTTTGTATGCTTACTCTTTCCTCTCTCTGTTTTTTTTTTGTTTGTTTTTTCTCCCTACTTTTCTACTGCCTCTGTGCCCTTACAGGTCCTGCCCTTCCTGTTCTGGGACAGAAAATTCCTGTATTCCTCATTAGTCTCCTCCTTACTTGCTCAGAGACAGACCTCTAGCAGCTAACCCTTTTTTTCTTCTCCTTCTCTCCCGGTCTTTCTTTCCTTCTGTAGTGATTTACAGCTTCTCTCTCCTCCTCTTGTATGTGCCCTTCTGGACCTAGTTGCTAGCTACACCCTTTGTAATTCTGCCTATATACCAGCTAGGCTATTGCTTGTGCTGTGCTGCCTAACTGTTCCTGCATCTTTAAGTATGTGTGGTCTTCCTTCCACTACAAAGGTAGAGCACCTGGAGGTGGTTGGGGAATGGGGGTGGGTGGGGGTTGTTCCTTTGGTACTTAGTGTCTACAAAAACCAATCAGCAATCTGATAAAAAAAGACTTTCTTCTGTATCCTACAGGGCAAAACACAGCTCTAGTTTAAGGTAGCTGGTAGCTGCTCTCCCTCTCTCAGCTTCTGCAGCAAAGTCCACTTTCAACTCCTGTTTGTAATCCACAGTCCCTCAAGCCTTCTTCAGCTTCTCCCCTTAGCAGACATCGCTTTCTCAGAGTTTCAGTAACAGCTCTAGTCATAAATGACTGCAAATATTCTCCCAACTAGATTACCTCCCTGGCAAATTAAAGTTACACTAAGTAAAGACAACCACCAAAACAAAGAACCAAAACGCTGACTTCTACTTACTATTACAGGCCCCTGAAATAAGAATTCAATTCAATGCACTCAGTAAGTCAGCTCCTTGCTGCAGAGTAGCTGCTGTCCCTCTCTCAGTTTCTCAGCTTCTTCTGGAGGGAAATTATTTAACCAATGTTAGGCAAAGGATCGTTGAACGTAGCACATTAGGCAAAGGGCCGCTGTGCCTGTGGTGTTCAGTGAAAAGGGATTTGCAGAGATTGTCTCAGCATACCTCTTGTCTGGTAGGGACTGGATGCTGGTTTATGAGGTTCTGGATAGCTGGAGGGAAAAAGCAGAGGCAGGTCTTTTTCCCTAGGAGACAGACTTAATAATGAACCCTGCCTTGTAGAGTTAGCCAGTTGGTTTGGACTTAAAAGTTGCAGGTGTGTGTAAGCCAGTGCACACCCAGAGCTAGCCTGCTGGATTTATTTATGGCCATGCTGTCCCGTTTAAGGGTAGTGTTAGAGGCTGCTGCATACGCTACAAGCCTGTAGTCGATAATGGAAAGGATGGAACTTTTAATAGCAAGTGACAGCGCATCGGGGGGTCATGCAATGTCGGTGTCGGTATAGGATGCCAGTTCTAGCATTGACAGCCTTAACTATCTGGTGGACGTGTTGGGCAAATGATAAGGCACTATCAAGGGTTACTCCTAGGTATTTAAAGGAGTACATCTGCTCAAGGGGAGTTTACATGCTATTGAGGTTCGCAAATAGCATGACCTTGTTTTTTTTATAGTTCATGAGGAGCTTGTTTTTAGAGAACCAGTCCTCAATGGCAGAGAAGTCATATTGGAGGTGTGATTCTAAGAAGCATTAATTGCAACTCTTGGAAAAAATGACCACATCGTCAGCGTAAAGGAGCATGTGTTCTGTGCAGGCTAGGGGAAGATGGTTAAGAAAAAGGCTGAATAAAAGAAGGGGGCCTAGAATTGACCTTTGGGGCACCCTTGTGCACATCTGTCTTCTGTCAAATAGTGTATCATTAATTTTTATGTGTTGTGATCTGTTGCTGAGGTAGCTTTTGAATCAACCCACAGCATCATTTGAGAGGCCAGTTGAGTGGAGTTTGTCAAGCACCGAGTTGTGATCAGCTGTATTGAAGGCTTTAGTGAGGTCAGTGTATATCGCCCCCACTAGCTGGTTGCTGTGTAGGGCTCTGTGAAGGAAGCCAGTGTACTCCAGTAGAGCAGTAGTGGTGATGTGTGCCTTCTGGAACCCATGTTGTTGGAGGCATTGGATTTTATACTTGTCAGGGCACTGTAGTTGACCAATTGATCAGAAAAAATTCATTCTAAGGCCTTGGGGGAGTAGGATTGATGTAGGGCAATAGTTGTTATGGAGGGATCGGTCATTGCTTTTGAGGACTGGGGTAACTACTGCAGCTTTCCATCACTGAGAGAACTGCCCCAGTCTGAGAGATTGGTTCAGGAGTTTTGTAAGTGGCAGCAGTACTTCATCTAAGATGAGGGTAATCAGTTTTAGGTGCAGGATGTCATTGCTGTGCCTGGATTTTCCTATTGCCCGCAGGAGATATTTTTCGGCATCAGCCATGGAGATTAACCGGATATAGAAGGGGCAGCCGGGGGGAGCCACTATTGGCATTTGTGGCATCTTCCATATTGCCCTCAGTTGTATCAAAGAAATAAGGTCATAGTATGCTGCTGAGATTAGAGAACATGGTGTTAAATGTGTTGGCTATTGTTTTATGGTCCTGGGTAATTTTCCCATTCACTGTTAACATGGAGGGTGAGGTTTTGTTGGTCTTGTCATTGAGGTCCTTCAGATTAACCAAAAATGTTCTACCATCTCCCCATGAGTTGGTGAGGCAGTCTTTGAAGTAATATATTTTGACTAGCCTGACCTCGCAAGTGCTGATGTTTCTAGCTGATTTGTATTTTTGGATGTCAGCCTGTTTGCCAGTGGCCTTGGCTCTTTGCCATAGATGGTCTCTATTGGTCTAGAGGTTTACTTACTTAATTACTACTTGCCAACAGAAACAGACCACACAGTCTATCAAGTTTGCTCAAGTGTGCAGCTAGCACCCCACTTGCAGCTGCCCCTCCCCCTTGACCCCATCCCCCCACACACAGATGAGTGCCAACTGACCTTGAACCAGATTAAGCTGTTGGTGGTATTTCCAGTGAATGGGGGACATTTGGCCAGGACACCGTGGAAATTCCCCTACTCTTTGTCAGTAGGGGGACCCTGTCGCTGTAGGAGGCAGGCACTCTGTTTCCAGCTATAAAGCAGGTAGGAGCTGTACATGGGGCTGCGATAGCCCAGAGCCATTCCTTACCTGTCGATTACACCCCGACTGGAACCACTGAAGTGGCGGCTGGGATGCACCTACGAGGTGGCCAGCAAAACGCCAGATCAAGCGGTCCATTAGTTCCTGTTGATACTATGGGTCTCAGTTTGATGGAGAAACAACGCTGTTTGGAAGAAGAACTACTTCGAGTTAGCGAATTGCTGGTGCAGGAATGTCAGAACCTCGCTGCGGAGGACGACAGGAAGCGGAAGAGATCGGAAGGTTCACCAAGCACTGCAGAGGCAGTGGGGCCCAGCAAGCTGCATTCAGCTACTGAGAGACCTGTATCAAGTGGTATTTTGACTTCTCAAGATTGGGGAGATCTAGTGGAAGAATCATGGTCTCTGGAACGTGCGCTGCGTGGGGCAGGCTGGATACCGATTTCAGGGGATTCGTGGAAACCAGATGAAGGACCTTCGGCTCTTCAGGAGTCTGTAGAGATAAGTACATTGACTTTACCAGTTCCACCTCCTGTTATTTTGGGCACTGAACTTCCAGCCTCCCCTCTTCTTCAGACTGCTATTGTTTCTGGACTACTCTTGGGACACCTATCAGAGGAGATGGCTGCAGATCTGGCTACATCCTCTGTCATACAGGGGCCAGCTTTAGAACTTGTAGATAAACCTTCTTATGACAGTCATTTTAGGCAACCTCTAGAGTTAGCTAAGTGGCGAAATGCCATTCGTTTGTGATGTGTTGGCCCAGGGATAATCCCCCTGACAGGTTTTATGTTGGGAAAACATTATTGAAACAAAGTATGGGTTTTTCCCCTTCTGAAGTCTATGCCTTGATACATGTTCCTGAGGAGTTTATTTTTGATGTCAGTTTTCTCACCCCAGCTCTTTTGGAACTATTCTGGAGCCGCTATTTAAATCTAAAGACTAATCCCTTATGGTCTGATTTTATTGTATTGCCTCTTTCAAAACAGGCCTTTCGGGTCATTACGATCATGTTTAGAAATGAAGGGGTTAATATTGTCGACATTGTTAATTGGTTATCTAAGAAATGTGATATCCAGGGGAATACTGTTCCTATCCTGGATGCTGAGGGATTTTGGAATGGGGGTTGGAAATTTAGAATTAAACTCCATTCTACTGATTCTGATTTATTGCATCTCCCCAATTGTTTTTTTGGGGGGAGAGATAAGGGGTTCCTTTTCTACCCAGATCAGCCCAGAGTTTGCTTCAAGTGTGGGTCTCAGACTCATATAAGCACCTCCTGTGATGTGCTCAAATGCTCTTATTATGGGGAGTCTGGTCATCCTAGTGCCCACTGTTTCCAAACCTCTAAATGCAATCTTTGCAATGTGGTGGGTCACACATTTGAACTTTGCCTTTGGCAGCAAAAAACATGACTGAAGCTGATTTTGGGGTACAAGATTATTATATTCAGGAGGTGGTTCGACTTGGCGTTCCTACTAGGGGAAGTTTGGATCCCAGTACCTTTGCGGCTAGTCCCCCCTTGGCTACGTCAAGTTTGCTTAACGACTCTACTTTGATTCCTGACACCATAGATTTACCTACAGTTGTGGCTCATAAGGTATCAGAGATAGGACAAGGGGGGTTATTTGCCAAGATTCTGTATTGACTAGTTCAGACCCCTTGGAAGATGTTTTTATTATGGTTAGTGGCAAGAAAGGAAAGTCTATTAAAGGAAAAGGAAAGGTGGGTAGAAAACCAGCTATACCTATTCTGAATGTTACTATAGCTGACCCTAATACTTTTGCAGTGTTGGTGGAGGCTCCAGAGGTGGTCCCAGATGGGACTCAGCCTTCTGCACCCCCCCCAAGGCCTGAGCCTCAAGAACCTGCTGAAGGACAGGTAGGCCCTAAGCCACCAGATGGCAAAAGTGGAAGGATTACAAGAGCATCTAGTAAAGTAAAGTGAATTTATTTTTCCATTAATTCATGGTTCCCTTTTACTTTAGAGTGGCCACTTTAAATGCAAACAGCATTAAAACTCCTGTTAAGCGTCAGAGCATTTATTCTCATTTTTTATATGAAAATCTGGATTGTGTTTTCCTTCAGGATGTTCGTTTGCATTCTCCTACGGAGGTAGAGGCCGCCACTACTGGTTGGGTGTGGGGAGATTGTTTTTGGTCTTTAGGGAGCAGTTTATGTAGCGGAATGGGGATTTGTTTTTTTCATTCCTATATTAAAGTAATTCATCAGATAGAGATCATAGCCGGCAGGGCCTTGGTTTTGGATATTAAGTGGGCTTCTCTACCCTTGCGATTGATAAATGTTTATGCACATCAATCTAAATTTGACCGGGTGGCCCTCTTTAATTCCTTATACCCCTTTTTATGCACTTCTTATTTTATTATTCTCGGGGAGGACTTTAACTGCTCCTTGCCTTTCTGTGTTTCTTCTGGAACTAAGAAGAAGGTGTATTGTGATATGGCAAGCTTGTCAAAACTTCTTGAAGATACTGACTTGGTCGATGCTTTTGGGCCTTCCTCTAAAGGGTTTGAGAATACTTATTTTTGTGGACATAGAGCTTCCAGAATTGACTATTTTTTTTTTCACCAGGGGTTGTAATGCAATCACAGTCCTTGCAGGAGGTGGCTACATCAGATCACAAACTGCTCAGATTGGTTTTATGTGATGTGCCTGAAACCCGCAGAGTGCCGGGTTTTGGAAATTAAACACTGTCTTATTAGATATCCCTTGTGTGGCTGCTGGGCTACACTCCCTTTTTCAGGCACAACAGTCTGTTCTATTTTTATATGATGATTTAACTACTTGGTGGGAGGACACGAAAAGTGAAGTCAGAATTTACTTTAAAACTATAGGTTGTTTAAATGGGAGATTTCGGCATGATGGGCTCCATTACCTTAGAGAACAACTTCATTTTTTGTCTACCTTTCACCAGTCTTTGGGATCTGAATGTCTGGATCAAATTAAAAAGTTAAAGGAGGAGTTGGCTAAATTACAGTCTCAGGTTTTGCAGGATATGGAGAGAAAGCATAAATATGGGGTCTGTGGTAAAAAGAAGGATACTTTACCTTTTGAAAATCTGAGACTTATTAAACACTCCCGGGTCATGATGTATTTAAACACTCCGGAAGGGGGGCGTGTCACAACAAATACCGGTATTTTAGACATGATACAGTACATGATTATGTTTCTGCATCCTTTAAGAGTAGATTGCTCTCTGGCCCTTCTGTTAGTGATTGGTTTCTTAAGATACCAGTCCCTGTTTTGTCTCCAGATGAGCAGATTAATTTGGTTCAACCCATTACGGTAGAAGAACTAAAGACTGCAATTTGGTCTTTAAAGTCAGGCATTACTCCTGGTTCTGATGGGTTATCCCATGAAATTTATAAAATCTTATGGGAAGTTTTGGGTACTGACCTATGTTGAGTATTGAATGCTGGGTTACAGGTTGGGGATCTACCAAAAAGCATGTTACAGAGTGTGTTGCTCTTACTGTATAAAAATAAAGGGTATCATGGGGATTTAGATAATTGGAGGCCTTTGTCTCTTCTGAATACAGATTATAAGATCTTGATGAAAATCTTAAGTATTCGATTACGGGGAGTTTTAGGTTTCTTATTACATCCATCACAATTTAGTGGTGCATCGCATAGGAGGGTTCAGGATGATCCTACAAATGGAGCTTGTTTCTAAAGGAACGTCTGGAGACATGTTTGGGCA
Source organism: Neoceratodus forsteri (assembly GCA_016271365.2). Classification (NCBI taxonomy): domain Eukaryota; kingdom Metazoa; phylum Chordata; order Ceratodontiformes; family Ceratodontidae; genus Neoceratodus; species Neoceratodus forsteri. The sequence continues at coordinate 1,102,979,743 of CM057454.1, read as the reverse complement.
TCTGGTTTGTCTTAACCAGGCTAAGGCTTTTGACCAAGTAGAATATAGTTCTCTTTGGGAGAGCTTGAGGAGGTATGGGTTTCCCTTACAATTTATAAGCTGGCTACAAACTTGCTATAAAGGCATCACTCTGATGACAAGCGTGAATGGATGGTTGGGAAGAGATATTGAGATACATAGGGGAGTTAGGCAGGGGTGTCCACTTAGTCCCCTACTCTATGTGCTATCCTTGGACCCCCTTTTGCATGCCTTAAATAGTACGGATGACATTATTGGACTATCAGTTGGTTGTACGGATTCACAGATAGTGTCAATAGCATATGCAGATGATTTAGTTTTAGTTTTATCAGATAAAAATTCTGCTGTTGCTGCACGGTCGTTATTGTACACCTTTTCTGCCATGTCTGGTTCCTCTAGTAATAGACTTAAAAGTGGGATGCTGCCTTTGGGGTATGGGGCCACTGATGTGGCACTGATTTGGGACATGCCTATCAAATCTGGATATAGGAAGATTCTTGGTGTTTATTTTGGAGGTATGGATGACCATTGGTATAATTGGGAGAGGCAATTATTGGAGGCTCGTAACAGAGTGCTACTCTGGAATAAAGGACGGATGTCTAAGGCTAAACAAATTTATCTGATTAAAACTTTTTTGTTCCCATATTTTTTGTTTATAGCTGTGGTTTTCCCCCCTCCACCTTCTTTAGAATCCTCTCTGTATGATGTGTTTTTTCTTTGTTTATGGGGTAGTAGATTAAACCCAGTGAAGAGGGGTATTACCTATTTACCTTTTGGTGAAGGAGGTCTGGGTATGGTGAATCCAGTTGTATTCTTGCATAGTATATTTATTTTTTATAATTTAGTTCCTTTGCTCAAGGGGGTTGTTAAGATCTGGTCCCCGTGGGTGGCCGACAGTATAGATCCCCTTCTTAGACATTGGGATCAGGATTCCTTTTTGGCCCGACAGGTCAGGCTATGTGCCTTGGCTAGTCATTTCCATACAATGTTTCAAAAATTGAAATCCTGGCATGTTGTTAGGAAATCCATTCTTCTTCAATCACGTCAGCAATTCTATTGTACTATATTACAGGATTTATTTTTTGTGGATCCTTGGTTTCATGATTTATCTGTTTCTGAGCAGCATTCCAAGTTACAATTATTGGTAAGCAAGAGGGTTCCTCGACATACAGTATGTGGGATTTTTTATGGCTCTGTCTTCATAGGAGATTAGGGGTGAAAGGCAATATGAGGCATAAAGAACTCTCAGAGAGGTTTTGTCCCAGGGAGGACACTTGCATAGGGGTGGTTGAAACAATGGAACATTTTTTTGTAGACTGTCCCTTTGTCATTTCCTTTTGGTCTCAATTTCATGATGTGTGGCCTTTGAATCCTTTTCGGGGTCCTTCATCACAGATTTGGGTGGAGAGGGTCCTGCTGGGCTCCTGGGTTACTTATGATGTAGTCACAATGCGAATGTTAATTTGTCATATAGGCTTTCAGCTGTGGCAAGCATGGTGTAATCTAACACTTACACAGCAATTACTCTCTGAATCTCAGATTATTTATAACATTAAGAAGGTGATACTTAGCTGGAGACTACTGGAAAAGGAAAAGGTGCATCCTGAACTTTTTAAATTGTGGTGGACGAAAATGACCTGGCTTGATACGGGGTAAGGTTATTGTGCCGTGTCCAGGTTTTCCTATCCGGTACAGGGTCTCCCTACTAGCGAGGATAGGACCTTCTTTTGGGGTAATTTTTGGTGTGGGCTACTACTTTCTACATATGGTGTTAGTTCTGTTTTAAACCCACTTCCTCCCTCTTGAGGAGGGCATTTAGCATATTCTGGTACTATTTGAGTTGTTACTTTACAACAGTTTTATGCTGATGTTATGCTGTACATACTTGTTTTTTTCTTATGAACTCTGTTAATCCTTTAGTATGCTGGAATGCTTATTTTTTGTTTATTTATGTCATGTATTAGGATTGGTCTACTGTATACATTATTGTTTGTATGTTGCTTTTCAGTTCTAATAAAAAATTCCCTACTCTCCTGCAGGTGGACTTGCTGTTGGGTGCACAGACTACAGTCAGTCTCAGGCTGGAGACCGAAGTAAATGGTCGTCGTTTAGAGTTGGAGCCACGGTCTGAGGCTCCGTTTGCGCTTAAGGAGAATTCTTGTGTGGTGACTAAGGAAGCTGTAGGAGATGCCAGAATAAAGGATCATGATATTTCTGAAAGTGATCTTTTATTTTCTGGCGTTTCTGCACCAGTGAATTTATCTACACCCATGGAGCCGATTTCTGAGCAGTCGGTTGAGTTTCAGGCGCGAGGCACCAACTGGAAGTGTGCAGACGACTCTGTTGTTCATGGACCTGCAGTGGGATCTCCCCTGTCAAACCCAGCTATTGACTCTGTCAGTCCGCGGGTAGCACCTCAGCTGTTTCAGGCTGATGTTGTCGCTACCACAGCAGATAGAATGTGGAAGTCTTTTTGGCTTGCTGCTATGGATGCTCCATTCGGAGCCAAAAATTAGTCTACTGAGGATTCTTTGCTTTATTCGGGCTGGATGAGAACAGAGGACAGGAGATGGGCGCCTGACCTGGACTGGATGTCTTTTCAGGTAAGCACTGTACTCCCGGCCCTTCCAAACTGCCATCGGTAGGCTCTGACTGCTTGCCTACTGCACCTGCACAGGAGGCTTCTCTCCCAGTTAATACTGATAGTGCGCCAAGGGAGTCTGAGACTTTTTTACCTGACTTAGATACATAGATACATAGACAGTGTCGGCAGATAAGGGCCTATGGCCCACCCAGTCTGCCCATTTGAGCTTGTAAGTTCAGTTTGTTTTCCTAGAAGTCTGTTGCCCCTTACCCCTGACCTCCAGAATTCCTGCCGGACTTTGCTCTGGTTGAGGAACCCCCTCCCTCTCATAGATGGGAAAATCAATGGAAGAGCCCTATCGTCTCTGATCACACAGTCCAGATATGTGAATGGATCCATTGGGCTGCGAGCAGTCCACTGGACCACCACAGATATTGGATGATTATTTTACTGCATATGCCCATGATTGGGCTGCAAGCGGTTCACTGGACCACCAGGGATATTGGATGATTCATTTTCATGCATTCACATATCTGGATTGTGTAGTACGGTATGGGCTGCACGCCCATTGGCTCATGCTGTGGATAAATGGGCATACAGCCCTACCATACAGTGTCAATCAGCGGGCAGCGGGGCGGCAGGCGGGTGGGGTGCTGCCACCCGCCGCTGACCGAGGGAGCAGGATGGTGGGGCTCAGTGGGTGGGTGGGAGGGTACCACTGGACCACCAGGATATCGAACCTCTCCTTTTGAGTACATATGTCCGTAATAAGGCTGCAAGCGGTCCACTGGACCACCAGGGATATTGGATGAATCATTTTTATACTTAAGGCCATAATCAGGCATATAACGGTCCAGTGGACCACCAGGGATATTGGATGATTTTTTTTAATACATATGCCCGCGATCAGGCTGTGAGCGGTCCACTGGACCACCAGGGATATTGACGATTCATTTTCATACTTAAGCCTGTACCAGAGTGGCAGCGTGCAGAGGGATAGAAATGAAAAAGGATAATGGAAAGTTTAAGGGGCCCCGCTATGGAAGTGGTCAGGTTCCTGAGGTCCACAAACCCTGATGCAGCAGCTCAAAATAACTTGTCTGCACTAGAGGGTGTTTTTGGTAGCACTAAATCTGGAGAGACTTTGATGTGGCAATTCAAAGACACTAAACAGTGGAAAAGGGAATGTTTGTCCACGTATGTTACTCACTTGGAGAGGGCCCTACAGAGAGCTTGCTAGAAGGGTAGGGTATCTGCCAGCGAACTGAACCATGTGAGATTAGATCGCATACTACAGTATGTCACATATTCTAAATTGCAAATTATCCACATAAAGCTCCCGGATAGGAGGGATAATACACCTGATTATTGTGACCTGATAAAAGAACTCAGGGAGACAGTAGGCGAGGAAGGAGACTGGAATTCTTGTTCTGGTGCAGCCCAAGTAGCCCTGGTGCATGAAAGACCTTCTGAATCAGAGACTGCTAAGGATGTTCCACCATGGGCCAAACTGTTGAGAGATGAGCTGCTGAGAGATGACAGAGAAATGGAAGCGGGTACCTCTACGAAGGCTCCTCCCATGGACAAAGACTCTGGTCCCTCTCAGAACATGTCTACTATGGTGATGGGGGTGCACGCTTAGGCAACTCAAAAACTGAAACAAGTGAATTGACTGCTGCAATAAAGGAACTATTGAGACACCTGTATTATATGGTATGTATTGTGTATCTCATTTTATGCATGTACTCTCCCGGGTCGTGCCTGAAAATAGTCAACTTTGGCTAGCGCACCTAACCCGGTAAACAAAAACTAAATAAAATATCACATCACCTTCAATGCTGCAGGCAGAGTTCGAACCAGGATTTTCTGTTGTTAGTGCTTCAGCTCCAGACCCAAATGTCTACTCTGCCTGAACTTCTGACTGTGAATGAAGACCAGTTCCTGATGTAGTGTTTCAGCCAACACGGACTCAAGAACCTGTAATTTGCCACAATTGTGGAAAGGATGGGCATATAAAGAAAGAATGTCGGTCTCAAAAGGATTTAGAAAATGTGGTAAACAGACTACAAGGGGAGCTCTGAAAAGCAAACCAATTGCAGAGGGGTTCAAGAAATCCAAATTCCAGTTTCTTGGTGGCTAGATCATCCATCCAGGTTCCTCCCAAAGTCCCTCCAGACTGGTCTAGATTAGTAGGCCCTTCCATGGGCACTACTGTACACATAGATGGGATTCCAGCCCAAGCAGTTTTAGACAGTGGGTCTCAAGTCACAAAACATTTCCAAGACTGGTACGAACGGCATTTATCTGACCACCCATTACAACCTCTTAATGGACTTCATGTGTGGGGGTTAAGTAAAACATTGTACCCTTATCTTGGCTATTTAAAGGTGTGATTTTTTTTCCATCTTCTGTGGCTGGTGTGGGAGATGCTGTGGAGTCACTAGCCCTGGTCTTCCCTTCCACCAGACTTTATGATGGTATCTCTGTACTGACTGGCACCAATGCACAAATGTTTAGGTGCCTGGCCCAGCCATGTGAAGAAAAATAGAAGAGAAAGACAGGAAAAGCCCTGCGAGTTCATGCCCTGATCCAAAAGGCCTATGAGAAGCACCTGTGCCCTGAGCAAAGTGATCAAGATGAGGCTGTGGGAATGGTTTGGAAAAAGGCTCCTGCCACTATTACATTACCTCCCAATGCAGAATGTAGTATTAGCGGTGAAGTACAGCTGCGGAAAGATGTCACTAACACAATTTTTATGCTGGATGCCCCAGACGAGGGAAAATTACCCAAAGGACTGCTGATTAAACCCAGTGTGCTTCTGGCTGGGCTCATGCTTATGCCTGATGAGTGGTGGTATGAATACAAAATGTTACAGACTGAGACATTGCGGTACATGGAGGATGCACAATGGCTAAAGTCTATTGTGCCGACATTGCTGTGCTCCCATCCCAGTGCAGAGCTGAAAAAGGATGTAAGGTATCACCTGACATGTGTTTCAAATGATGGAAATATTTTGGATCTTAATTCAAGTACTTACTATGGCAGTAAAGCAACCAATATTTGGGGACCATTGTTCTATAATTTGTGAATGTGAGGTTACCGTAAGCAAGGGTCCCTCACTGAATGAGGAGCTCAAAACAGTAAGGTATCGAAGTTTCAATTGATACAATAAATGATCTTTTTTGTATAAATTAAAAAGTGTTAAGTGGGGTAGGCTATTTTTAATTCCTGAACTTGATTGGCCAATTGAAGAATTCACAAATCTGTTGATTTAGGTTTGTGATGAAATAGCTCCTTTTAAGAACAGTGTAAATAGAAAGATTAATGTTCCATGGATTACGGATAAAATAAAGTATAATATTAGATATAAAGATAAATTATGGAAAAGAGCAAATAAAACTCTAAAAATAAGGGACTGGGAGAAATATAAAAAAGAGAGAAATAGACTTAAATCTAAAATTCGCACCTCAAAAATGCAACATTATAAAAATAAGGTTGCTCAAACTACTGATCCACATAAGTATTGGAAATTATTAAAATCATTTGAAAAACCTGTGACAAATAAATTGCCTATTCAGATTAAAGATAATGAAATATTGTTGATATCACAAGACTCTGCAGAGAGGCTAAATCAATGTTTTGTCTCCCTTCCTAATATAGTTATTCCCCCAGATGATTATGCTGAGACAATATGGGAGGAACAAGGGCCCCCAAATAAGAAACAATTTAGATGTAAAGTCATCACCTGTTGTGATGTTAAGGATGAACTAAGAAAACTTCAAACCAAGAAAGATTCAGGTTTGGATCAAATCGAAAATATGTTATTGAAAGACTCTATGGATGTAATAGCCCCAGTATTAACCAAACCTTTAAATAGGAGTTTGACTTAAAAGAAGTTCCCAACCTCTTGGAAAAAGGCAAAAATTATACCAATTTATAAAGGTGGTTCTCCTGTGGAATCATCAAATTATGGGCCAATTTCTCTGTTGTCTGGTGTGTCGAAGGTCTTGGAGAGAGACTGGTTCAGAGACAATTGAGTGAATATCTGGAGGGGGGGTTCTCTCCTGTCCTGTTACCAGTCTGGCTTTCAGAAGGGCCACTCCATGGACACTGCCCTCACCAACCTGATTGATAACATCGCTACCCTTGAAAATAGGGGCAATTCAGTGGGGGCGGTGTTCGTGGATCTCTCCAAGGCCTTTGACACCATAGACCATGGAATTTTGTTTCAAAGGGTGCAGAGTTTAGGAATAGACAGTGAACCCCTTCCCTGGTTCCAATCTTACTTAAATGAAAGAGTACAGCAAGTGCAGTTTGGGGATGTTTTGTCAAATCCATTCATTGTAAAAAAGGGGGGGGTTGCCCTAAGGCTCGATCTTGGGTCCTCTTTTATTTATAATGTATGTAAATGAGTTACCAAAGGTTGCAGAATTTTCTGTCCTGAGAATGTATATCAAAATGCTAAGCAAAAAAATGCACTCTCACTGTTTGGTAACATCCATTATATTTATTGATTAAAAGGTATCGCCAAACACCACAATCAACTGCAGCAATGGACAAAATCCCTGACCGGTTTTGTGGTTAATATGTCATCAGGGGGTGTCATCTGTATGCAGATGACACTGTTTTATTGACGCAAGGATGTTTGATTCAGGAGATGGAAAAATGTCTCCAAAGGGATTTTAGAAGGATGGAGTTATGGCTGTGTCAGTCAAAGCTTGTTTTAAATAGTAACAAAAACAAATGTAATGGTTTTCCAGAGTAAAGGGAAAGTAGATAAAAGTTATTCTAAAATTCATATAAAAACAGTAATGAATGAAATATTAAGTCAAGTTGAGTGTTATCAGTATCTGGGGGTATTTGTGGACTAGGACTTGAATTTTGATATCCATATAAAAGAGCTAGTTAAAAAAACAAATAAATAAGGAGCTTTTTAGAGGTCAAAATATTGTCTAAATCAAAAAATGAGAGGGGATATTGTATAGCAATTGATTATACCTAGTATTGAGTATGGAATCCATGTCTATAGTATGACTAGTAAGACAAAGTTTAGAGCAATGGGGGTCTTATATAATAATTTGCCTAGATTTGTGTTAAATTGTGAGTATCTAGCTCACCATTGTGATATGTTTATTTCATTACAATGGCCTCAGTTAGACCAAATAATAGATCAAAAATGAATAAAACAGATTCATGGGGTGGTCCACAATCAAAGCCCAAGATACCTTGTGGATAAAATGTCACAACTGACATATGAACATAGCTACAATCTCAGAGGAAGGGGAGGAATGAAATCTGTCAAACCGAAATCAATTAATAAATTTGGTGATATGACCTTCGGTACAAAGGTTGTTAAATTATGGGATCAAATTGATGAAGGGAGTAAACAAATTAAACAAACAGTTTTTTTTAAAAGCTATTGGATATGATCTAACTATGAAATGTATGTGCAATGGTTGATGTATCTAGAAATAGACGGCTTGACAAATCTGTATATGAAAATTTAGAACAGATTTTTATATTTGGATGTAAGTGTTATTTATAGTGGCTTGAAACATAGTAATATGTCTTAGTATATGTTTTGATTTAAATGAGAATGAAAAGGTGTTATGAAATACGTGTTTGGCTGCATGTGGTACATGTTTTTAAAAAATGTTGGTGTGTAACTTGTTTAAAACTTGCTGAAACGTACCTGCAACAGGTTCATCTTGAAAAAGGGTCTTTGACCCAATGATGTTTCAACACTGCTACCTGTATAAAAATAAACTTTTACTTGCTATATGTCTGATTTGGGGGATTCACCTCTTCCCAACAACTGAAGAACCAGGATCAGTAACAAGCTGGCCCAAAGAACCAAAGTATTCTCCCTCAAGGAATGAGATGTTGGTTGTGTCACGGGTGCCGAATACCACATTCGCTTGCATGACAAGAGACCCTTCAGAGAAAGAGATCTAGATGCTTAGCTCCTGTTGACATAGATGATGTCTGATGTCACCAAAAAGAGATGTTAGTGTCTGGCATCATACAAGACTCATGCAGCCCATACTCTTCTCCAATTGTTGAGGTGCAGAAAAGAATGGATCTGTTAGCATGTGTGTTGATTACAGGACCCTCAACAAAAGAACTATGCCTGACCAGTATACAATGCCATGTATACAGGATGCCCTGGACTGTCTAAATCGGAGTAAATGATTTTCTGTTCTCGACCTTCTGAAGCGGATATTATCAGATCCCAATGACTCCTGAGGACACTGAAAAAAGTGTATTCATTTGTCCCTTGGGCTTCTATGAGTTCTTTCACATGTCCCAAAGCATATTGGGTGCACCAGCAATATTCCAGTGACTAATGGAGCATCCAGTGGGAGATATGAATCTCTTGGAATGTCTTGTCTACCTTGCCAATGTCTTAGTTTTTGGAAAAACTCTCGAGGAGCATGAGGCTCACTTATTCACAGCATTGGACAGACTTGAAGAGTTTGGTCTTAAATTATCCATTGACAAATGCCAGTTTTTCCAGAGTTCTGTCAGGTACGTGGGTCACATTGTGTCATCAGAAGGCATACAAACTGACTCCAATAAGATGGAAGCCTTAAACAGCTGGCCAAAGCCCAATGACTTGAAAGAACTCCAAAGATTTCTTGGATTCTGCGGCTATTATCACTGATTTGTCAAAGACTATACCAAGGTGATCCATCCCCTCCTAAATTTAACTCAAGGGTATCCGCCTAAGCACAAAAGGTTAAGAAGGGCACTGACAAAGATACATAGATACATAGACAGTGTCGGCAGATAAGGGCCTATGGCCCACCCAGTCTGCCCATTTGAGCTTGTAAGTTCAGTTTGTTTTCCTAGAAGTCTGTTGCCCCTTACCGCTGACCTCCAGAATTCCTTTATGTCTATCCCATGCATTCTTAAATCCCGTGAATGTTTCAGCCCCCACCACTTCCTCTGGCGGGGTGTTTCACTTGTCCACCACCCGTTCTGTGAAGAAATTCTTTCTCATGTTTCCTCTGAATCGTCCTCCCTCCAACTTCATCCCATGCCCTCTAGTCCTGGAACATCTTTTTAGCTTAAAATAGTGTTTTCCTGCACCCTGTTCCTCCCTGTAAGATACTTGTATGTCTCTATCATATCCCCTCTCTCCCTCCTCTCCTCCAGGGAGTACATGTTCAGTTCCTTCAACCTGTCTTCATAGGACTTGTGATGCAATCCATGCACCATCTTTGTTGCCCTCCTCTGAACCTTCTCTACCCTATGTCCTTACATAGGTATGGTCTCCAGAACTGTACACTGTACTCCAGGTGGGGCCTCACTAGTGTCTTGTATAGCGGAATTATGACCTCCCTTTTCCTGCTGGTGATGCCCCTGCCTATACATCCCAGCATCCTATTTGCTTTACCTGCTGCCTTGTCACACTGTTTCCCTACCTTGAGGTCATCAGAGATGACAACCCCAAGATCCCTTTCCTGCTTGGTGCATGCTATATCCTCACCTCCCAACTGATATATTGTGCCAGGGTTTTGTGCCCCATATGCATTATCTTACACTTCTTTGCATTGAATTTCAACTGCCAAACTCCTGACCATTCTTCAAGTTTCTGCAGGTCGCTTCTCATTCTGTCTACACCTCTGGTGTGTCTACTCTGTTACAGAGCTTTGTGTCATCAGCGAACAGTTAAATTCTGCCTTCTAGGTCCCTGCGTAATGTCACTGATGAAGATGTTGAATAGGACCGGTCCCAGCACTGATCCCTGGTACCCACTGGTCACTCTTCCTCTGTGGAGTGACAGCCATTTACCACCACCCTCTGTGTCCTGCCACCCAGCCAGTTACCTACCCACCACACTACTGTCCTGCCCACACCCATATTCCCCAGTTTGTGTAATAGTCTTCTATGTGACACAGTGTCAAAGGCCTTGCTGAAGTCCAGATAGGCCATGTCCACTGCCCTCCTGATCCACCTCCCTAGTCACCCAGTCAAAAAATTCAACGAGGTTGGTCTGACATGACCTCCCCCTGGTGAAACCATGCTGCCTTGGGTCCTGTAGTCCATTGACAACCAGATGTTCCACCAATCTCTCCTTCAGTAGTGCTTCCATGATCTTCCACACTACCGAGGTGAGGCTGACTGGTCTGTAGTTCCCTGCTTCCTCTTTGTTCCCACTTTTGTATAAGGGGACTACATCTGCTGTCCTCCAGTCTTTGGGTACCTCCCCTGTTTCCAGTGATCAGCTAAACAGGATAGCCAGAGGTTCAGCCACCACCTCTCTTAGTTCTTTAAGGACCCTGGGGTGCACCCCATCTGGCCCCATTCCTTTATCAACTCTTATTACTTCCAGTTCCTTCAGGACCCTTTCTCGTGTAAAGGGACTTGTGTCCATTTCTGCACCATTCTCACCCCTTGTACTCCCTTCAGACCCATTACCTCCTCTTCCTCAGTAAAGACTGAGCAGAAATACATGTTCAATATGTCAGCTTTACTCTTGTCATCCTCCACGCGGCCCCCATCCTCCCCCTTCAGTCTCACTATCCCTCCCTTTGTCTTTCTTTTTTCACTTATGTACCTGTAAAAGGTTTTGTCCCCTCTACCCTGATGCTGAGAAGACCTATTTCAGACCAAATGAGCCGTATGGGCAGAGATGGACAACCGATTGCAACATTGCTTTCGAAGAAATAATTTACAGACTGACTCACACTCCCATACTTGCTTATGCTGATCCATCCAAGCCTTATGTGTTACATACAGGTGCCAGTTTGAGTGGTCTCAGAGCAGTACTCTATCAAGAACATCTGGAAGGACTGCATCCTGTCACCCTTGCTAGCAGAAGTCTAACATCTTCAGAGAAAAACTATCCAGTGCATAAATTAGGATTTCTCGCTCTCAAGTGGGCCATAGTTGACCAATTTCACGAATACTTGTATGGTGCTAAAATCTTGATCAAAACCAATAATAATCTATTAACATATTCCAAACTACTGCTAAATTAGATGTTACTGGACACAGATGGCTTTCTGCTCCAGCAACATATGATTATGCGGTGGAGTACCGACCAGACCTGAACTACATAGATGCCAATGCTTTTTCACGAAGACCTCTTTCTGATTAACAGTGGGTCCAAATCCCTGAGCAATCTGTAAAAACACAATTCCACAAGTCTGACCTAGAAGAAATCTTGTCCTCTGAACTGTGAACTGTCTGGCAGATTGTTTGTGATCTCTAGAAACGTGCGTACCAGTTGCCTCTTGTAACTTTGCAGCTTTAGACTTGAGTTCTTTACCACAGCTAACTCCAGCTGATATCCACAAAGAACAGTACTATGATCCGATGATCAGGCCGGTGGTTCATGCTTTATGGAAAGGGGAAGATATCTCAAAAATGCAGTCCAGAAGACCCTAAAACTGGTTTGTTTCTTCGGGATGGGAGCAAGCTCAAGTTTCAAGAACAGTTATTGTACCAAGAGCTTACTGACAGCCAAGGTGAAATTATGAGAAAACAGCTAGTACTGCCAGCTAATTCAAAAATAATGTCCTGAAAGCTTAGCACGACCAAATGGGACATCTCGGTAGTGAGAGAACCATTGATCTGGCCCGTTCACATTTCTTCTGGCCTAAAATTGGCCTGGACATAGAACAACATGTTAAAACCTGCAGTAGGTGTCTTCAATGCAAGGCTCCACCACAAAGAGCAGCCCCTCTGGTCAATATTGTCACAAATGCACCAATGAAGCTTGCCTGTATTGATTTTCTTAGTCTGGAGTTGGATTCCAAAGGCATTGCAAATGTACTGGTAGTCACAGATCACTTCATGAGATATGCACAGGCCTACCCCACCAAAGACCAAAAGGCCTCGACTGTAGCCAAAGTCCTTGTTGACAAGTTTTTTGTACATTACAGTGCCCCCCAACATATTCATTCGGAACAAGGCTGGGATTTTGAAAGTAGGCTTATCAAAGAACTATTGTCCCTATGAGGAGTAAGAAAATCCTGAACAACCCCTTATCATCCTCAGGGGGATCCACAACCAGAAAGATTTAACAGAATCCTACTTGATATGCTAGGCACTCTGCAACCTAAAGACAAACCAAAGTGGAGCCAACAAATAAGTGCCTTTGTCAATGCTTATAATTACACAAAGAACAATGCTACTGGTTTCTCACCATACCACCTTATGCTTGGCAGAGAAGATCACCTTCTGGTTGATGTATGTTTCGGAATGTCTCCTGATGGTGTCCAATCCGATAACTACCTGCAGTATGTGAGAAATCTAAAACCTCAACTAGACCATGCCTGTCAGCTTGCAAACACTATGGCAGCAAAGAGAAACCTAACAAAACTCACCATGATACACGTGTTAAGGTCCAAGAGCTCCAACCAGGTGAGAGAGTACTAATGAGAAATTTTTGATTTCCAGGTAAATACAAAATAGTCGACTGCTGGAGTCATGTTCCATATATAGTAATCGGTAAGCTGCATGATCTGTCAGTGTATAAAGTACGTCCAGAGAGGGAACCCTTGTGCTGTTAAAACCATTCACAGAAACCATCTGTTACCTATCGGCCAAACTGTAAGCAATAATGCTCAAGAGACTAAAGCCCCTCTGTGCCCTGAAACTACATCTGCTACCAAGGCTAAGCAACAAAATCAGGAAACTTCTGCTTCTCAGTTTATTGCTTCTAATGTCCCCCATCCTGCAGACGTTGCAGACATTGAAAATGATGAAAGTGATGATGAAAGTGAATTCTATCCTGCTTTCTACCCATCTTTTGAACTTGAGAGAGTGTTCCAGGGAATTCCTTCCATTAACTATGGTGATGACTCTGAACATCCAGCTGATTTAACAGATCCCAATTCATCCATGGTGCCAGAACATCCAGAAAGTGATGCTTGCAATGTGGATCTTGAAGAGGCTGAGTCTCTCTGCATGGTGGAATTGATAGCAATCAGTGAACCTGAACACAATGAGGCAAGTAGTGAACCTACAAGCGACCATGCAAATGCTGATGACCTAAGTGGGCTAAGTGAACTGTTTCATGCTAATGAAAATGTCATTCAAGAGCCAGAAAGATGTGTCTTGGATGATTCTGACTTTGCAGAAATACCTCTGACAAGTGACAGTGAGCTTCAACAAGAAGAAGTGCCAGTGCCAGTGTTGGCACGTCACTCAGAGAGATCTGTAAAACCAGTCTTAAAGCTCACGTATGACACTCAAGGACAGCCTGTTAACTTACCTATGAATGTTGTGCACAAAGGAGTCTATGTCATGCTCAGTTCTTTGCCCAAACTTGTGTTAACTGCCTCTACTCAAACCAAAGCCTTCTCCCAAGTTAAGGTGCCCATTCAGTGTAACAAGGGGTATAAAGGTAGAGAGGTGGGAATAAGGCAAAATGCTATAATAAAATATGGTAACATTATTGAAATTGTGATTCTGTTTGATGTGAAAAATGTGAATTCTAAACTGCTGAGATATACCAGAGGAAACATATATGTATCTTTTCGTATAATGTGTTCATACAAAATGTTATAGTAAGAATAGAGATGACACGGACACCACATTTTTTCAGTCAGGGAAGCGTGTAACTCCCCTACAAATTGGGGTTTACTAAAATGTCTTCCTGGGCTGCCTAATGCCCACCGTTAGGATGATGTCCTGTGTCTGCAGTAGCTGTATGTGTCTGCATGAGAGTGCTATAGAAAGCCTCCGTGCCTGTCTCTTTAAGAGAGTTATTATGCTGTGTTAGAAATGAGTCTGTACTGGGTCTGAGTAGTTTAGGATTTGTGACCGGCCAGGCGAGTGGTATTTCTGCTCCATTTCACAGTTGCTATATGTACAGAGGGATCTCTATTAGGAACTGTGTTCATTTACTGTTTATCTGCCTTATTAATAATAGTATAGAAGTTTGTTTAACCTGTCTTCTCTTGCAGCTTGGACATTTTGCACAAAAGTGACATTTTTGGTTCTGGACTGCCAGAGTTGGACTAATCAAACCTCAGGGGACCTAAAATGGAGACTGTCCCCAGAGGTCTTGTGAGATTGAATTTCTGTAGGAATTGTAGTTCTTATGGTTTGGTGCCTGAATGGACCTGGAAGGGCAGCTCTTGCTCTGACAGACAGTTTCCTCAGCCAACCAAACCTTTTGGATCTCAGAAGAAATCCCCAGAACTGCCTGCAGCAGAGTGCGTTGTGAGCGGAAGTTAGACAGTGAATAGCTTGAGCCATCGAGCAGCTGCTCCTGCGTAGGAACACAGGAGAATCAGCAGGAAAGCTGCACTCACCTGCCTGTCACATCTTCCAGTGAGAAATCCTGTGAATGTGAAAGATGGACTTAAATCTAATTCCCTTGTTTGTGTTCTGAAGTCTGAAGAGAAAGAGAGTGATCATTGCCTGAATTTGGGACCAAAGACTTGCTCCAGAAACGATCTGCCTGCCAGGTACCGAAGTGAATCACGGTTTGAGAGGTTTGAGCAGAACTTTTGCTAAATTGTTACTGGACTTTACCCGAACTGTGACTAAGAGCTGTGTTGCTTATAAGTGGTCTGAATGTGCTGTGTGGGTCGCAATTTCATTCCCCACCTTCAGGTGTGTTATGCTATCTAGAAGCTGCTCCAGCACTCTCACGGACTACATCTGAACTACCTGTTCTGGTCTGGGCCCTGCCATCTTGGCCTAGACTGCCGCTCCCATCACAGAGACATTTTCAGACAAAAGACCCACTCGGGGATTCTGCACCCTGCTCAATACCATCAAACAGGTAGCGACCACCTCAGTGAGTCGTGTGGGCCCTGCTTCCCCTGGCAAACCAGAACACCATCTAGAGGTCTTCATCTCATCAGTTCTGCCTCCTGGTCTGGATATCATGAGTACTAAACAGGATAGCTCCCTGCAACAAAGCTGCAATCATTGTGTGTCATCTGATTTATTTGTTTGAGTTTATTACTATGAACTGAGCCATCCGGCTCCGGATTACAAAATCTGGGTTGATGTGCATGCTAATTGTTTTCTTTCCTAAGGCCCCCAAACAACAGCTGCAACACCAGCCTACCCCGGGCATCGCTTCAGACTAGGCTGCTTACAACTGGGTACCCAGAGTTGTGTGACTGTATACAAAGGACTCTTTGTGCATGCACTTTTAGCCTGAAATAGTCAGATCTGTAAGTCATCTGTTAGATTCATGCCCCACCCCTGTTCACATTCCCCTGAATAAATCAGATTGTGTTGTTTTTGCATTTAATCTGGCTAGCATGTACCTTTTTGGTGGGGATAGTGTACTGCTATTGACCTGTTGCATTATAGGTCTTTTTTTACAGGGGTCTTCAGGGCAGCTGCAGATGATCCAGCCCTGTTGGTAAGTGCAAGGGGTGTGAGCAAGTCATTACTGCCATATGGTACATTTGAAAGTGTTGCTGCTATACTGTTTAGGCCACCAGAGGGGTTGGTGGGGGGTTATGGTATCCCGGAGAACTATACCAACAGCTGTTATGCTAACCAAGAACCATTCATCCAGGTGGAGGCACCCGTTCAATGAGCTCAGCCCCTCAACCTGCACATAGTCATGCAGGTAGGGGTTACACATGGTTGGACCATCCTACTGTATATTTACACCTCTGCTTTACTCCTGTAGTCCGAAACTCAAATTGGCAGTTAAATGTTGGACTACTGAATTCTGGGGACTTTAAAACAGAGATGCTGGAGAGAATTAATTCATATCTTAGTATGAATAACCAAGAATCTGTTTCCCCAGCAGTGAAATGAGATGCATTAAAACTTATCTTAGGGGCCGTAAAATATCTTATAGCACCGAGTTAAAAAGAGATAGATTGGACACTCAGAAGCGTCCAGAGGAGGAATTGAGGGAGGCAGAATTTAGGCATAAATTAATCTTAGACCCTCTGGATAAGGAGGCCTGGCAGTGCAGGAAAGTAGCCCTGGAATGATTATTAGCTTCATAAATAGAGAGAGCTATGAGGAGGACTAATCAAAAGTTCTTTTAACAGGGAAACAGACCGGGGAAACTTTTGGTATTTGCCTTAAGAAAACAAATAAGTAGTAGGGCAGTTTTGGGGGTACAAGACTGGGAAAAGGGAGATACACTGGTTTCAGATCCACCGTCAGTTTCTCAGGTGTTTGTAAAGTAATGCAGTCAACTGTATAGTCAGGATTGTATTGACACAGATGGCCTCCTGACTGAAAGGTTTTTGTCTCCGCTGGCCCTGCCACATATAACACAGGAGGACAGAGACTTCCTGGAAAGTCCAATCTCGAGGCAGGAAATATTAGACAAAATCAAACAGCTGAAAACAGGGAAGTCTCTGGGTCTTGATGGCCTGCCTTCAGCATTTTATAAGGCCTGTTACAAAGGGGTAATTACTCCATTGCAGGCATGTCTTCACCACATCCAGGAGGGGGGGCAGATCCCAGATTCTTGGCAGTATGCTCAAATCTCAATTTTGCATAAGGAGGAGAAGGATCCAACTCAGTGTGGTTCATACCTCCCTATCTCCCTGATTAATGTAGACTTAAACATTTTTATAGGGATCCTGGCAGACCGCCTACTGGGCGTAGTTCCTAAAATTATACACCCTAACCAGACAGGTTTTGTCTCAGGCAGATTTATTCAGGATAATAGCAGAAGATTGCTGAACATAGTTTCAGCTCAGTGGGGGACAGGGGAAATTTCAGTTAGCCATCTCTATGGAGGCCAAGAAGGCATTTGATAGGGTGAATTGGCAGTTTCTACAAAAATCCATGGAGAAGATGGAATTTGGCTCAACATTTTTGAAAGTAGTTTCTAATCTCTATGCCTCACCTCAGGCTCAGGTTAGAGTAAATGGGATCAACTCTGGGAGATTCCCAGTTGAAAGAGGAACTAGGCAGGGATGCCCCTTGTCCCCTCTGCTCTTTGCAATATTTTTGGAGACATTGGCCATGGCGGTCCATCAGGATCAACAGATTGAGGAAGTGATGGCGGGGGGGCTGGAGCAAAAGGTGGCCCTATACGCTGATGATTCAATCTTTTTCCCGTGACACCTGGAGACTTCCCTCTTCCCTTCCCAGACTGTTACATCTGCTGGAGAACTTTGGTATTGTATCCTGCTACAAAATTAAAAGTGACAAGTCAAAGGCCCTAGTGTTAAGTGGATCTTGCCCTCAAGAGTTCAGATCGGGGTTCCCTTACTCCTGGGTCAAAAAAAACAAATTAGATACCTGGGAGTCTACATATCCATGATAAAATCAAGATTATTTTATCTTAATTATAACAAACTTTGGAATGAGATGCAGAAAGATATGGCCAGGTGGACCTTGCTGCCATTATCACTGACAGGTAGAACTGATTCAGTCAAAATGAATTTACTCCCACGCTTCTTGTTCCTTTTCTCTACCCTGCCAGTTCCTATACCGCTTACTTTTTGGTCTAAAGTTAATGCAGGGCTGAGCAGGTTTGTGTGAGGAGGAAGAAAATCTTGCATAGCGATGAAAGTACTGGAGAGACCCAAGACACAGGGACGGCCTGGGTATGCCAGACCTACAGAAATACTATTTAGCAAGCCAGATGGGGGTAGCTTGCACTTGGACAAAACAACAAAGGGCCTCAAGGTGGCACGAGATTAAAGATGGGAAGGGGATACCCCAATCGCTTTTTACCTTGGCTTGTGCAGATTCAGTTGAACCCCTTCAAGGCATAATAAACAATCCATGGGTGAAACATTCCTTAAAAACTCTAGACAAGGTGAGGTGCAAACTAGCTTCAGCTACCTCACTGGGTACCCTGTCTCTGATCAGGTATCATTCGAATTTGTTTTCCCCTCGGTTAGACCATGGGTATGCCTTCTGGGAGACTAAGGTTCTCACACGCTTCGCACAACTCTTGGACAAGGGTGCTTGCATGTCTTTCCTGCAGGTGAAAGAGAAATTTCAGTTGCATAATAATAATTTTTTCAGGTTTTTACAGACCAGGCACTTTATAAAAGTGGGATCATGGGATGCTGTTATAGGTCTTTATGGCATGATTTCATTCTGGCATAGCTACCCTGAAAAGAAAGGCGAGGTACATATCTGAATTGTATACTATGTTGTGTGATATGGGTCCAGATCCACTGGAGAGGATGAAGGAGGCATGGGAGAGGGAGATTCCCAGAGTAATCGCAAGGGATGACTGGGATAAAAGACTGAAGGTGGGATGGAGGGCCATGTCCTTCCCCAGGCGGAAAGAATACTTTTGGAAAATTTTAAACAGATACTTCTAGACTCTAACAGTAATGTACCACTTTCACACAACCTACTCCGCCCTTTTCTGGTGAAATTGTGATGATGTGGGATCATATTTTTGGGGCTTGCCCGACAATCAAGGGTTTTTGGCAATTGGTGGGAGAGGCTGTGAGGCAGATTAAATACATTAATATCCCTGAGGATTTTTCTGAATGGGTTCTTGGGACTCCCGTGGTTGTGGGGCTTCTTTCTTCCCAAAGAAGGCTGGTACTTGCCTTTCTAGTGGCAGCACTGAAGAGCATAATGTCCCACTGGCTAAGAGCCAACCCCCACCCTTCAGGAGTAGTGAAACAGGGTCTCACAAATTTGTGAGATGGAAGACTGACCTCTAGGACATATCTGAGGGAAGAGAAATGGATGGAGGTGTGGGCCCTATGGCTCAGGTGGGTAGATGACAGGAGGCAAAGTGATTCGGAAGACTCACCTTAGAGAATAATCCATGTATCTTAACACAAAAAAGTTAACCCAAGAATGTCACTGATTAGGCCCATATAATTCTAATGCCCAATTCTCTAGCCAATGGGCTCATTATTTGCCCTTTTAGTTTGATAAGTATTAGCTCGCATAAAGATTAAGCCATATGGGTACAGTCCCTACCCCCTCCGTCACTTCCCTTGGAAAGTTCAATTTTAGAATAAAAAGAGAAACATTTAGAAGGGAAAGATGAAATATTTCCCCCTTTATGAAATCAAAGTTCGTTAGTTGATATAACATGTAAAATCAGTGCTTTTTGCTTTTCTTTCTGGTTGCTTTAAATCCAGGCTTGTTTATTTGGTTTGTGAGTTAATGAGAGTTTTAATTCCAGATGCAGTTATTCAAGGGGTTAATAGAAATATTGACAGTTTTACAAATTTTGAACTTGATCAACTGATGCATAAACCAAAGCCTTCAATTCCAAACTGCATGAGAGAGTTTTCTGTCAAAACTGTAAACTTTACTCTTGCATAAAGATGAATTTCAAAAAAATATAGTTCTCCTTCAGAGTTCCCAGTTGTTTCAAAGCAGCTTGCTTCCACCTTCAGGAAGATGGGCCTTTCTCTCAAGAAGATGGGCCTTTGACAAAATCTCTTGACCCGGTAATGTGGACAAATCTGGATTCTCTGATGAGACCTTGGCTTGGTTCTGCATTATTTATTATCATTAACATTATTATTTCATGTTGTTTTGTCTCAGTGATTATTTATTATAATCAGTGGAGAATGGGTTATCTGTGAAGATTCTTACGTATGGTATTATTGCTCTTTATTATCTTTGCTATTTTTTGCACTTTTATAAATGTTGGACTGCCTTTTTTGGAAAGGTGTTTTTTAATGAAATCCCTCTCTGCCTATCTGTCTGTCTCTCTCTCTCTCTTATACTGGTAGGCCAAGAGCAAGATTGGGGGCAACCAGATGGCCAATCAGGTTAAGCCAGCAACTGGGTTAAAACACAAGGCTTCAACAGAACAGCGCTCAGCCAACCAGTATCCAGAGGAAGGTGAGGGCCAGATCCTGAGCAAAATCGCACAGCGAATGTGTAATTCTTGAGGTCACAGAGCTCTAGTACACTGTTTGTTCCTGTCCGGAGAGCCAAGCAAGAAACCATAAGTCAGCCATATTGGTCAGTCGTGGGTGGAATTAGGGACAACCAGATCACCAATCAGGGAAGCCAGCAGCTGGGTTAGAAACAGGCTGCTCCAGTGTGACCCATCACACTTGTGTCCCAGAGAATGAGTGGAACAGAGCAGGAGTGGAACAGATAATCCTGAAGTGTCTAAGGCATTGTCAGGTGTCCACAGGTCAGTGACAATCAGCAGGAGGTTATGCAGAGGAGACAAGAGACAAGGTAAGATAAATCCAAGCTCTGTTTTCACTTACTCTGAAAGAGACAAAGTAGACAGCTTCAGGTGGTGGGTTAATTGCAAAGAATAAACATTGCTGGACTTAGGTACAGGTAGCTACTAACAGAGGAAAAAAAGAAGAAACCCTATCTGGGGTTAGGTGATTTAGCCAGTTCAGGTAAGGAAGGGAAGGTGTCATTCTGTGTGCCCAGCAGGATGGGCATGCTGAAGGCAACTTGTCCCCACTGTTGGCTTACTCTCGAGGGGTGGCACGTTGGTCCCCTGCATCCCTAGGCTGTGTGTGTGTGGGATGTCTGGTCATCCTGCATGGCCGTGCATGTAGGGCTGTATCAGCTGCTCCTCGGTGCCCAGTCCCACAGCACTAGGTATGCAGCTGTGGGGTTGGTTCAGGGTGGGAGTGCATTTGTGGCTGCTGGTGGGTGTCAAGTCCAGGTCCTCTGTGGCCTCTGATGTCTCCAGCACGGTCTTCGTGTCGATGTCCTTGGGGGTGCCCATCCCCGCAGTTGTGTCAAGTGTCTCCTGCACTAAACCTGTGGGTGAGTACATTGTGTTGTTAATTGCTGGTGCATTGGCTGGTATTGGCATGTGTTCAGCTGGGCATGGTGCAGCCCACATACCTGCACTGTCTATGTCTGTGTCCCTCTGCGGGTATTCCTCCACAGAGGTCACCGGCAGTACATGGGTGATGGCCATGGTCTCTTGATCTGCAGGATGCAAGACAGGAAAGTTGGTTGTGCCATTCAGTCATATACCTCCCACCCTGTGTCCCTGCACTGTGCCACATACTTGCCAATGCATCAGTGTCCTCCATCTTCCCATGTAGGCTGATCTCAGAGAGGGTGTCAGCAACCATCCTTTCAATGGGTGAGAGTATGGGCACTTGTGTGGGTGGGCCACTGCCTGTGACTTGCTGTGCACATTCAATGGTGGCTAGCATTCATTTCATGGCCAACCGGAGGTCACAGCACTTGTACTTTATAGCCGTAAGTGTCTGTGCCTCCAGACCAGCCACATTGACAGCTGACTGGATACCCAGTCCCACACACAGTACATGGCCTTGGCCAGGGTTTTGAAGGACTCTGCCACATAGAACACCCCATAGTTGTCACGGATGTCTGCCACCATAACTGCCACCTGGTCATCCGTGAAGTTGTTTGACTGTGACCTGGTGGTACTGTGCAATGTGCGCCCTTCACAACCCTTTGGCCTGTCCACAGCCTGGGAATGTAGCCACTTATGGGGATTCTTCTGCCACTAACACAGCACCTCTGTCTCCACTACCTGCTGTTGCATGCTCCTCCATCATGGTATTCACTTCCTTGTGTCCTTGTGGAGCAGCGCACATGGCCATATATGGTGAGGTCAAGGGGTAAGGATGCATATATTAGGGCCACCCCACTGTCACTGCATGTGACACTGCATGTATCCATTGGCCATACCTCTGCTTAGGCTCCTGATGTGTGCATTTGTGAGTGCTGCATGTTTTTTTTTTTGTCTGTCTGGGGCATGCATCTGCATGCCGCCCACATTACATTGCATTTGCATACATTTTCCACACTTTTGTGAATAGGGCACAATATGCTTATGATGGAGGTAGGCTGAGCTGACTAAATACCTGCAGATAGTCAATTTCTCTGCAACATTGTGGTGGTTCTGCACTCACATATAATTGCAAATAATCTGGAGTATAATGCAACGTGGTCATTAGTGCCCACCAATACAGCATTAGTGGTCATTAGTGCCCACCAATACAGCATTAGTGGTCATTAGGACTTACTACCACTAAATAGGGTACAGTGCCCAATTTACTGACACAAATCCTTCCACTCTAGGGACCATAATACTGTATTTTGGGACAATTCAGCTCCTGTTTAATTTATTTTCTGTATTTATTCTGCCCTCATATTTCATTACAAAGGGCATTAGAATGAAAATTGAATGTTTCCATTTGATGCCTCTGACTCCTGCTGCATGTCTACAAATGTAATACTATAGTAATTTTTTTGTTTGTCTGGGGCATGCATCTGCGTGCTGCTGGAGGTCTGACTCTGAGCAAGTAAGGAGACTACTGAGAAATATAGGCACTTCTTGTCTCAGAACAGGAAGATCAGGAGGTAGAAGGGTGCAAAGGCAGTAAGTAAGTAGGGAGAGAAGAAAGAAAAAAAAAGAAAGAAATAAACAAACAGAGGAAAGAGTAAGCATTCCAAATAACAGTTAGGGGGCCAGAAAAAAGACATGATAGGATTGGTGCAGTGCAGTGGCTGTGGAGCAGCAGTCTTCCAGGAGATGTTTTGGAGGATGCAGTGTTGTCCCATCTGCAGACACCTCTCTGGGCTGAGGGAGGAGGTTGCTCATCTCCAGGCTGAGTTGGCCAGGATTTGTGGGACCTCCTTTCCCACCCAGGGACCACCAGGGTCACTGCTGTTGCCTCAGAGGTTGCCAAGAAAGAGGAATGGTTGGACCACAGTGGGCTCAGGGAGGGTGAGGGTGGTGGAACAGAGGTTCATCCTCCAGTTGTACCTCCACAATTTCTATGCTGTTCTGAAAAGTGTGAATTGCATGGAGGTACCACAGTGGAGACCAAGGAGGATGCTGGGAACCTCCACAAAGGAGACCCATAGAGGGTGGAATGGGACCCCACAGGAAGGAAACAACTCCTGTGGGGAACTCCATTGTTAGGAAGGTAGAACTGGGGAGGAAGGGGAGGGAGGTGGTGCCCACCTGGCACCATGGCTTGAGAGACAGGAAGCAAACCTCAGGATCGCAGGAGCAGCTGCACAGGGAGGGAGCTGATGTCATTGTCCACCTAGGGACAAATGACCTGGCTAAGAAAGGGATCAGAGCAGTGCAAGAAGCATTTGTGGAGATGGGGAGGGCCTTAGACAACAACACACATGGTAACCTTCTCGGAAGTGCTGCCTGTCTATGGCATGGTGGCGCTGAATTTTCCACCATGGGATTCAATCAGTGGTTGAAAACTGTGGATTGGCTTCATTGGAGACTGGGGAACACCTGGAGTGATGCAGGCCTATACTGGCATGATGGTCTGCATCTGTCCAGGAGGGGAACCAGGATCCTAGGTGATAGGTTTAAATACTTCATTGATAAGTATTTAAACTAGCCGGGGGGGGGGAAGGAGAAGGGAAATCCTAGCCTCCCCAAAATATCAGGTACTAAGTGAGGTAGACACCAACATAGAGATGTCAATAGGGAGAAAAGCAGGAGTAAATGGAGAAAGTGACAAATGCAATAAGGACAGGGATGGGGCAAAAAGGGGTAAGGCCATCAAGAAATGGAGGGTAATGAGTACCAATGCCTGTAGTCTGGGCAACAAGCTCCCTGAACTGGTGGCCTTGATGGAAGAGGGATGCCTGGTTATTTTAGCAGTCACAGAAACATGGTACACAGAAAACCATGACTAGGATGTTAACATACCAGGGTACACAACCTACAGGAGAGACAGGGAGGGCAGAAGAGGGGGGGAGAGTAGCTCTCTATGTAAGGGAAGAGATAAAAGCAACTGAACAAAAGAGTAAACAGGGAGGAGAGGAGGCACTGTGGGTCACCTTAGAGACTGGAAATGGCACCACAATCCGCACAGGGGTTGTGTATAGACCCCCATGTCAGGGGGAGGGAATGGACAAGGATATGATAGAAGGCATAAATAGGATGGCAGAGAAAGGGGAGATACTGTTGATGGGGGACTTTAACCTGCCAGATGTTAACTGGAGTACCTTTGCAGCAGCCACATCCAAAAGCAGGGCTATTCTTGATGCCCTTCAGGTGGCATGCCTCAAACAGCTAGTTTTGGAACCACTCATGAGGGAGCAATCTTAGACCTCATACTCTCAAATGGGGACAGTGAGAGGATCTCAGATCTAAAAGTGGGTAGCCATTTGGGACCAAATGACCACCAAACAGTGTGGTTCATGATAAACTCTGCTACAGAGTCAAGCCATACAAAAGTGAGGGTTCTGGACTTCAGGAGGGCTGACTTTGGCAAGATGGGAGAGTGCTTTAGAAAAGCACTAGCAAACAGGCTAGAAGGAGGGGTGGAGCAACAATGGGCAAATATCAAAACTGCCATCACAGAGGCAACAAGCCTTTGTGTGAAGCAAATAAACAAATCAAAATGAAGGAAAAAGCTACTATGGTTCTCAAAAGAGGTGGCTGTGAAGGTTAGGGAGAAAAAGATAGCATTTAGGAAGTATAAGGAAAGACAGAAGGAGCAGGACAGATAACTGTACCAGTTAAGGCAGAAGGAAGCAGGGAGGCTAGTCAGAATAGCAAAGGCACAAACTGAGGAATAGATAGCTAACTCAGTTAAGAAGGGGGATAAAATCTTTTATAGGTATATCAGGGAGCGTAGAAAGACAAAGGGAGAGATAGTGAGGCTGAATAGAATGGATGGTGGGTGGGCAGAGAGCGACAGTGATAAAGCAGGGATACTGAATGAATACTTCTGTTCAGTATTCACAAAAGAGGAAGTGGGGGAGGTTCTTAATCCAATTAACAGAAGCACTCTGGAGAGGGGGATTGATCCCAGTCCTTTCACAGAAGAAAGGGTTCTGAAAGAACTCCTAAAACTGAAGGTGGACAAAGCAATGGGGCCAGATGGAATTTCACCCCAGAATTCTAAAAAGAATTACAGAGAACTAGTGACACCACTGACTACGCTTTTAACAAATCATGGGAGGATGGTGTGGTACCTGAGGACTAGAAGAAGGTGGATGATTCCCTCACAAAAGTGGGACCAAGACAGAGGCAGGAAACTACAGACCTGTCAGTTTGACCTCTATGGTAGGGAAAGTGATGGAATCACTTCTGAAGGAAAGAATTGTTGAGTACCTAGAGGCCAGTGGGGCACAGGACCCAAGGCAGCATGGGTTCACAGCAGGAAGGTCATGTCAGATGAATCTAATTGATTTCTTTAACTGGGTGACTGAAGTAGTGGACCAGGGAGGGGCTGTGGACATGGTCTACCTAGACTTTAGCAAGGCATTTGACACAGTCCCACACAAAAGATTAGTAGTCAAATTAACCAGCCTGGGAGTGGGTCCCAAGGTGGTAGCCTAGGTAAAACACTGGCTGAACAACAGGACACAGAAGGTAATTGTGAATGGAGTCCACCCTGAAGAGAGGGGGGTTACTAGTGGGGTACCGCAAGGTTCGGTACTGGGTTCAGTCCTTTTTAATGTCTTTATAAGTGACATTGCAGAGGGACTGGAAGGAAAAGTATGCCTCTTTGCAGATGACACAAAGATCTGCAACAGGGTTGATACACAAGGAGGTGTGGAAAGGATGAGAAGGAACTTGGCAAGGTTGGAGGAATGGTCAGAAGTATGGCAACTTGGATTCAATGTAAAGAAGTACAAAGTAATGCACCTGGGAAACAAAAATCCAGGGAAGATTACACATTGGGGGGAGAGGTAACAACAACAAAATGGAAAGAGACCTAGCGAATCATATCAGATGACCTTAACGCTGGCAAGCAATGCAGAAGGCAGTAGGGAGGGCTGGGGGGTACTGGGATGTATAGGAGAGGTATCACCAGCAGAAAACAGGAAGTTGTTATCCCCCTGTACGGACAGTTGGTGAGACCCCATCTGGAGTACTGTGTCCAGTTCTGGAGACCCTATTTCTGCAAGGACATAGACAGGATGGAGGCAGTTCAGAGGAGGGCAACTAAAATGGTGCAGGGTCTGCAAGAGAAGCCATACGAGGAGAGACTAAAGGAGGTTAATATGTATACCCTTGAGGAAAGGAGGGAGAGGGGGGACATGATAAAAACGTTTAAGTACCTCAGTGGAATCAACGAAGTCCAAGAGGGTAGCATCTTTCAGAAAAAGAGATGTGCAAGAACAAGGGGACACAATTTGAAGATAGAGGGGGGACAGCTCAGGGGCAATGTGAGGAAGTATTTTTCACAGAGAGGGTGGTGAACGCATAGAACAGCCTTCCTGCGGAGGTTGTGGGGTCTAAAACTGTGGGAGAATTCAAGAATGCATGGGACAGACATAAGGCAATTTTTGTGGAGGGTAGGAAGAAATAGGCTGTTGGTTAAATAGGATCTGCAGCTTATCCTCTAGGTAGGGAAATAGGCAGACTAGGTGGGCCAAGCGGTCCTTATCTGCCGTCCAAGTCTATGTTTCTATCTTCAATTATACCAAGGAATATCCCTTTCAACCAATCAGAAAACAAAGCTACTGTCCTATTATTCTGTGATACCCAGTCAGTAGATGCAGTCATGGGATTCTATGCTAATTCTTGTGTTCTGATTGGCTACAATTAGCAGTGCAGTACATCTGTGTCTGTGAGAAACTGCCAAATAGCTTTGTTTTTCTCTCTGACGAGCTGCAGCACTAGTGAGAGAGTGATTTGGTCACTCTTGTCTTAAAGCTTTTTTCTGTTGATTTGTTTGTTTGTTTTTTCCATTATAATTGCAATAATGGTAGAGTGGCTGGAGTTTTACTTGGTAATAACCAACCAGTGTATTAATAAATACCTCGGCCTAGTGCCCTGGTGTCTATTTACCTCGGTTTGGTTATTACCTCATAAATGCCAATCACTATTCCATTATTGCTATATTTATAATGTTGCAACCTGTTGTTTAGATTATGATGCATAAGCAGAGGACTTTGGCTTCATGTGTTGACAAGCAGCAAGACCAGATGAAGTCTTCAGGAGGAACATTTCATTTTTTATGCTAATGCCCTAAGTAAGCATGCAGGGAAGATAAGCAGTGAACATATGTGTAGCTCAGTTTGTAATTTCTAAGTGCTGTGTTTTACAAACCTTTGTCAGGGATGTCAAACACTTTACAGCACCAAGTACCAGAAAATATAACAAGCTACATTTTGGAAAATGCAGCACTGTTCTTCATAAATACAGTATCATGTGTATTTACAGTATTATATATAATTTTCTTTTAGTGTCAAATAGTGAAAAAAGCAACAATGTAAGCTGCATATGTTGAGTACTGTGTGTAACCATATGCATTTCCATATCAGAAGGATGAGGTTTAAAGGTTGTAGCCAGGGAAGGCTGCATCCATTTGCGTTTGTACACGTAATCATAAAATCAAATGTAAGATTGCCTATCACTTAACAAACTGATGAAAACATAACAAGACAGAAATAACGCAGAAAACAGTAATTAAATGTCCAGCTAAAAAAGAACTGTTCAGGATGCACTTCACTGACAGGACTGGAAAGGAAGCTACAGGAACCAAATCAGGAGAGACATCTCAAAGGAAGAGTTCTGGAGGCGATGCAGGCACACCTGAGACATGTTCCTATTTTCTCCCTCTGCACCAAGAGAGTGTATGTGTGTGTGTGTATATGTGTGTGTGTGTGTGTGTGTGTGTGTGTGTAGATTATTGATAAAACAATTCTATACACTGGTGTTGGTGTGTGTGTATAGATTATTGCTAAAACAATTTTATACACTGGTGCTGGTGTGAGTGAGTGAGTGTGTGTGTGTGTGTAGATTATTGCGAAAACAATTGTATACACTGATGGTATGTGTGTAGATTATTGCTAAAACAATGTTATACACTGGTGCTGGTTTGTGTGAGTGTGTGTGTGTGTGTGTAGATTATTGCTAAAACAATTTTATACACTGGTGCTGGTGTGTGTGTGTGTGTAGATTATTGCTAAAGCAATTTTATACACTGGTGCTGGTGTGTGTGTGTGTGTGTGTGTGTGTGTGTGTGTGTAGATTATTGCTAAAACAATTTTATACACTGGTGTGTGTGTGTAGATTATAGCTAAAACAATTTTATATGTTAGTGTGTGTGTGTGTTTATGTATCTGTGTGTGTGTGTCTGTGTGTGAGAGTAAAAATAGGAGTGGTGTATAGACCCCCTGCCCTGGCGGAGGAGCTGGAGGAGAGTCTGGTGGCAGATGTTGGGAGACACTGCAGACTGGGCAGAGGAACGGTGGTGGTGTTGGGGGACTTAAACATGCCAGGAACAGACTGGAAGACTATGACATCCTCTGTGACCGGGGAACAGAGTTTGTTGGATGTCTTTCAAGACGCGTTCCTAACTCAGCAGGTGGGGGAACCGACCAGGGAGGCACGGGTACTGGATGTGGTCCTGGCAGACAGTGACCAGATTGGGGGCCTGGAGGTAAGGGACCCATTGGCGGGGAGTGACCATACCATGGTCTGGTTCTGCCTGGACCTAGGAGGGGTAGAAGGCTGCACAAAGACAGAAGTAACCGACTTCAGGGGGGTGGATTTTAAGGAAATGAGAAGGATCCTTAAGGAGCATTTGGATGGGATTGGGTCAGACATGGACGCTGATAGTAGGTGGGAAATCATCAGGAGAGGGGTGCAGGATGCTATCAGCACCTGTGCAAGAGTAAGACGAAAGTGTGGTAGGGCCCAAAAACCCTGCTGGTGGACCAGGGAGGTCCAGGAGGTGGTGCGGGGAAAGAAGGCAGCCTATAAGCAATTCAAGTGCTCAAGGAGTAAAAGGGATCGAGGGGAGTACGAGCTGATGGCTGGGAAGGCCACTAGGTGGTGGAGGTGGCTAAGGAAAGGAAGGAGCAGAACCTGGCCAGGAAATTAGAGAGGAAAAAGGGTTCTTTAGATACATTGGGGAAAAACGAAGGGTGAAGGGCAGATTAGCAGGATTAAATCAGGAAAGAGATGGGCACAAGACCGGGGAGCAGGCTGAGATACTAAATGAGTACTTCACCTCAGTTTTCACTAAGGAAAATGGGGTGCTGCATCATACATGGGAGGAGACAGAGATACTGAGGGGGGACCCTCACTGAATCGGGTGGGTCTGGGGAGAGGGGAGGCATCACTGGCAGGAGGGGGAGGCCAAGCAGGAGAAGAGGTACCGGAAGTGGAAATCACAGCAGAGAGGAAGAGCCCCAGCCCCTTAAGACAGAGAAAGCACCGGGCCGGATAAATTACATCCCAGAGTGCTGAAGGAACTTATGGATGTCCTAAGGAAACCTCTGGCGGAGCTTCACCATCTCTCTGAGGACAGGGTGGGTGCCCCAGGACTGGAAGGTGGTGCATATAGTGCCCATCCACAAGGGAGATCAAGGAGGTGGCAGGGAACTACAGGCCTGTCAGCCTGACATCGGTGGTGGGCAAGGTGATGGAGGGCATTGTCAAGGAGAGGCTGGGGGGGACCT
Organism: Neoceratodus forsteri; assembly: GCA_016271365.2. Lineage (NCBI taxonomy): Eukaryota > Metazoa > Chordata > Ceratodontiformes > Ceratodontidae > Neoceratodus > Neoceratodus forsteri. The sequence goes on along the minus strand of CM057454.1, from coordinate 1,102,949,883 downwards.
GGATAAGTCAAGGTGCCTGGACAATGGACAGCATGGATTCATCCCGTGGAAATCGTGTCAGACAAACCTTGTGGAGTTCTATGACTGGGTGACGAGTGCCTTGGACCTAGGTAGACCAGTGGACGTCCTCTTTCTAGACTTCAGCAAGGCATTTGACTCTGTTCCTCATGTGGGCCTGTTGGATAAGCTGGGAGAAATGGGGATGGGGAACCAGATGATCAGATGGATAGGCAATTGGCTCCAGGACCAGACCCAGAGGTGATAGTCTCATCCCCAAGGAGGGTCATTAGTGGTGTCCCACAGGGATCAGTCCTTGGGCCCCTTCTGTTCAACGCCTACGTCTCTGACGTAAGGACAGGAATCAGGAGTGAGATGAGTCTCTTTGCGGATGACTCGAAACTGGGAGCGGTGGTGGATGGGGAGGAGGGGAGGGTGGCCCACAGGGGACCTAGAGGCTCTGGAAAGATAGTCTAGAAAGTGGAAGCTGAGGTTCAATGCAGGGAAATGAGTACTCCACCTGGGGCCAGAAACCTGGGCCAAGTGGTACACCTTAGGGGGGATGCTACAAGTCTCATGGCTGGAGAGGGACCTGGGGGTGGTGGTGGATGTCAAGATGAACAACTCTGAGACTTGTAGGAGGGCAGCAGCCAAGGCCAACAGGATGCTGGGATGCATCGCTAGGGGATCACCTCAGAAGGAGGGACGGATACTCCTCTGTATAACTGCTTGGTGAGGCTGCACCTTGAGTACTGCGTGCAGTTTTGGAGGCCACACTTAAAGAGGGACATTAACCTCCTGGAGAGGGTCCAGAGGAGGGCAACCAAAATGATTTGGGGCTTGGGGGACAGGACCTATGAGGAGAGGCTCGAAGAGCTAAATATGTACACATTGGAAGAGAGAAGGGACCGGGGGGACATGATAGAGGTCTTCAGGTACATGAAGAGGGTAAATAGGGGAGGAACAGTCAGGGTGCTTCGAAGGAAGGAGGAGGGGCCACTAGAGGGCATGGGTGGAAGCTGGAGGGGGGAAGATTCAGGGGAGAAAGGAGGAGGTGCTACTTCACTGAGAGGGTGGTGGAGCCATGGAATGCACTGCCTAGGGGGCTGGTGGAGGCAGAGACAGTGGAGGGGTTCAAGAGGGAGTGGGACAGGTACAGGGGTTGGGTTCTGGAAGCAAAATCCAATGCAGCAAGAATATCCAGAACTGGGAAGGGAGAAGCCAGAGAAGGCGATGGGGGGCAGCAAGGTCAGTTCCCAGGGTGGGGGCTGACCAAACGAGCAGACACGAAAGACCGTTAGGCCTATTCTGCTGGCATTTTAGTATGTTAGTATGTTAGATTATTGCTAAAACAATTTAATACACTGGTGTTGGCATGTTTGCATGTAGATTATTGCTAAAGCAATTTCATGCTTGTGTGTGCTTGTGTGTGTGTGTGTGTGTGTGTGTGTGTGTGTAAATTATTGCTAAAACAATTTAAATACTGGCCAGCATTTTTATATCTAGATAACAGCACTTTTATTTTCCAGTTACAACCTCCCGGTTGATATTTTCGGTTACAACTGTGAGGTTGTAATCAGTGTCCGTCAATCAAACGCGGCTTCAGAAACCTCACTGGCAATTTATCGTTGTGTGAGCAGGCCAATCAAACAATTTTATACATTGGTGTTGGTGTGTGTGTGCGCGCGTGCGTGTGTGTGTGTGTGTGTGTGTGTGTAGATTATTGCTGAAATTATTTTATACCCTGGTGTGGGTGTGTGTGTGTGCTGAGTATTGCTAAAACAATTTTATACATTGGTGCTGGTGTGTGTGTGTGTGTGTGTGTAGATTATTGCAAAAAACAATTTTATGCACTGATTGCGTGTGTGTGTGTGTAGGTTATTGCTAAAACAATTTTATACACTGGTATTGGTTTGTGTTAGTGTGTGTGTGTGAAATTTATACACTGGTGTTGGTGCGTGTGTGCAGATTATTGCTAAAACGATGTTATACACTGGCGTTGGTGTGTGTGTGTGTGTGTCTGTCTGTCTGTTTGTCTCTCTAGATTATTGCTAAAAGAATTTAATTACTAGCCAGCATTTTTTATATCTGGATAATAGCACTTTCATTTTCCCATTACAACCTCCCGATTGATGTTTTCAGTTACAACTGGGAGGTTGTAACTAGTGTCGTCAATCAAATTTGGCTTCAGAAACCTCATTGGCAATTTACCTTTGTGTGGGCAGGCCAAACATCTCACACAGCATGGTGGCTTCGTTCCTGTGATAGTGAGAGCTGCATTAATCGTTTCCCTCACACCGTGAAAGGTATGAATTGTAAACAAAATTTTCATACACATCTGGTTGATCCTGCCTTTGGAAGCACCCCCACACACACACACACACATACACACACACACGCACTCTCTCTCCTGAACTGCTGCTGTAGCAAGAGGCAGTAGGAGCCCTCAGGAAAAATGCAGCATGGGGGGCTGAGAGAGAGAGAGAGAGAGAGAACAAAAGCACAGAAAGGCAGCATTAAGCATGGTAAGCCACACCACGGCTCTTGGTAACACCAACATTCCCACTGAAATAATAAAAAACATTTTTTAATGAAAGTCTCTACTAAAAAGAGACAACAGGCAGAGACTGTGTGTGTGTGTGTGTGTGTGTGTTTGTGTGTGTGTGTGTGTGAAACCATAATTTTATACACACCCTCAGTGTGGGATGCTTTTATAAACCACGCAGGCTTTGCCCTCGGGATTTATATATCATTCCACACCTCAGGTGTGTCTAAAATTTTAGTTACACACACACACATGTATTATTCTATATTTTATATGTGTGTGTGTATGATACACTGATGTTTGTGTGTGTGTGTGTGTGTGTTTGTAGATTATTGCTAAAACAGTCTTTGCACAGTAAATGATGGGAGTTATCAATCAGTCTCATTAGTGTGAGAGAGGAGTGAGGGATACTTCCACCCAAACAAGGGTAAGTAGTGCTGTACATATGGAAAGCAGCACCACCTGGATGTGACAGCTGCAAATAGCAGAGAGCCCTAGTGTTGAGGAACAGTAAAATCAGCACCTAGAGTGAGAAGCTGATAGCAGTGAAAACAACAGTACTGTCTAACATTCCTGTTAACAGAGGTCCCTTCAGCTGAATGGTTACAGCTGCCATCTTTGGGACTTAGGATCCCAGGTTTGACTACCTAGGAAGGGATCTTGATAAGCCTACCTTCAAAAAGAAGAGTCATAGCAATTAGTATAATTGAATATAAGCTAATGATTAATTATGAATCTATAGCATAGTAAGGAAAAATAAACAGCAGCAGTTCTAATATTATCAGTTCCAAAAGTATAATTTGCAACTAACCAAACCAGGAAACAGAGCAGAACTTCTTTTATCAGCAGAGACTTTAGAAAACAGTGCAATAAAAAGTGGCCTTCAAATCAAGAAATGAGACCTCAGGGGCTATCCTTTGCTATATTTATAATATGTGCCACAGCCAGATGTCATGCTTTTGTCTTCTGTGGTTCTAGCAGGATAAACAGCCCTTTCCATTAAGGGATAGGCTAAATAGAGGATAATGTATGGGTCGCTATCGGTAACCAGCTCATTAAGTGTCGAGAGGTTGCCATGGCGACCTTGTAAACCTCGAGAGCGAAGCTCAAGAGGGTTATGTAGCCATGGCAACCTCAAGACGGTTAAACCAGCTGGTTGCCAATAGTGAACCATACATTATATTTTGTAGTGTATGGTTCACATAACTAATTAAAAGAATACAGCAGGAACCTTACAACTGCTGTTAGATTCATCACCGCTGCTAATTCTGGGTCATACTCACCACTGTGGCTGTTTTCAGGAAGGTGGTAGATTTCTGTAGCGGGCATGCACAGACTGTTCCCAGTTGTTAACCCATTGATGTGACCTACCATCGATGGGTTAACGACATGGTGGCGTAACATCGATGTTAAAACATTGTTATAAAAAGGTAGAGTTCTACCTATAACAACATTCTACCATACATTATTATTAAACACATGTGTGGTTCTACCTAAATTGATTATTTATTCTGGCCAGATCCAAAACAGAGCAGTGTTTGTGTTTGGTGGTGATACCGAAATGATGATGAGGATGCAGCAGAATCCACACAGGTGGTCAAGATATGCTCAAGTCAAGCATATGCCAGCTGTAGCCTGTGACCCCTAATGTCTGTTCACACCAGACAACATCCATAACCCCCAGCTTCTGGAGCCAAGCCGCATGTTGGGGCAGTGGGTGACAGGAGTGGGCGCAACTAGTCCAGACCACAGGCATCCAATCAAATGCCTGTGTTGATTCATCATTGGATCCCTGCCTGCACAGGGAGCAGTGAATGTCAGGATATAACAGTCCTCCAGAACTGCCACATCCCCACCAGAATCTCTGTATAGTTTTAAAACACACTGACTGGTGCCGCCCCCAGCCCTCCATGGATACTGCTAGGGCTTGGGACTGGTGGCATGGGATCTACATTTGTGGCTTGAAAGAGGGGGGGCGCACCGCTATTAATGCAATCCCTTAGGGCTGCATAGTGTCCCCCCTCTGCAGCACAGTAAACATTTTAAGTATCAGGCACATACCTGCCCACAACCCTTGAGTGTCCCATCCTGGCTGCCCATGTATGGCTGGGTAGGGGTCAGCTGATAGCGCTGTGGATGCATGGAGGTCACCACATGTGCAGAGCAGGATCTCTACAGAGCTCAGACCCTCGTAAACCCCCTCTGCGGGTGTGGAAGAAGGTGTAGGGCTTCTGTAGAGCAGGTCCATGCTTAGTAAGAATGTATATGGACTTTTAGATGGCTCTGTAATGATTGTGTGTGCTTTTAATTGTTTCTTTAATTACATTTTCTATTTTATTTGTATTTTGCCATGTACTAGTAAAAGAAGAATCCAATGGAATTCTTGTATTACGATGCTAGAAATGTTTTACTGGCAATGCTGGCACTGTATTTCAATGGGAAATGGTAAACCTGTTTTAAGATATTTATAGAGAAATAAATATACCACCAAAATATTATATATTTAACAGAAATATGTCATTTTAATAACCTGTGATCTTTTTTTATAATTTAGCATTGCAGCACGATATTCAAAAGGGGCGGTTGCGTGGGCAAACAGGGTAAGCGCCCGTGCAAAACGTAATGTATGAAGGGTGGCAAAGGGAGTGGCAGGGACAGGAATATCTACACAACCCCATATTCATCACATTTGTGCTGCGGAAATTGGCTTAGTGTGGTACATTTGCACAGAGCAAATATCGCCAAACAAAACCCCGACTTACTCCAGGCAACTCTAGTGGCTGCCAGATGTACTGCGACAATGTACCAGGTTGTCAGTGGGGGAGCACACGCGTCCCTCCTTGTGGTCCATGGCAACCACCACCCCCGTACACCATCCCATGCACAACACAGAAACATAGAAACATAGAAGCATTGACTTTGATGGCAGATAAGGACTGCTTGGCCCACCCAGTCTGCACATTTCCCTACCTATTGGACAAGCTGCAGATCCTAGTTAACCAACAGTCTACTTCTTCCTAAGCCCCAATAGAATTGCCTTATGTCTATCCCATGCATTCTTGAATCCCCCCACTGTTTTTGATCCCACGACCTCCTTGGGAAGGCTGATCCATGTGTCCAAAAAAGGGAAAGAAGCAAACTAGCTTCTAAAGTGCTACTGCACGGACCCATGCCTATGCACAACATAGAAACATAGAACATAGAGTTTGATGGCAGATAAGGACTGCTTGGCCCACCTAGTCTGCCCATTTCCCTACCTATTGGATAAGCTGCAGATCCTAGTTAATCAACAGCCTACTTCCTCCTACCTCCCCACTAGAATTGCCTTATGTCTGTCTCATGCATTCTTGAATTCCCCCACTGTTTTTTGACTCCACTACCTCCTCAGGAAGGCCAATCCATGCATCCACCACCCTCTCTTGAAAAAATACTTCCTCACGTTGCCCCTGAGCCTTCCACCGTCTATCTTCAAATTGAGCCTCCTTGTTCTTGCACATCTATTTTTCTGAAAGATGTTACCCTCTTGAACTTTGTTGATTTTCTTGAGGTACTTGAAAGTTTCTGTCATGTCCCCCTCTCCCTACTTTCCTCTAGGGTATACATATTACACTGGAAGTAGCAGCCTACTGAGTTCTAGATTATTGAAACTGTCGTTACATTTTGATGTAAAGTAAGATGAAAATTTATATATTTTTGAATGTTATAGTAATTTTATAGTTATGTATAACTGGAGGCTAGGAGAAGCTGGGCTGGGAGGATGTGGGGGAATACATACACGTATGGGAAGCAGGAGAGTGGCAAACTTTCTGGGGGTGATGTGGAGTAAAGGGGGATGTCTTGTGTGTAAGAGCCTGGAGTTGCTAAGGGCTGAAATAAGACTGCTCAGATGGGAGCTGGGGAGGATGGTGTGGGATGTCAGAGGAGCAGAGTAGTGGAGGGAAAGGCAGAGGGGTGATGCTCAGGAGAGCGAGGGCAGCAGGCAGGGGATGGGAGTGGGGAGGAGCACCTAGTATACAGGAGTATCTTTTCCTCAGAGAACTAGGGATCACAGGGTGGAGGAATGGCAAGTGGTAAGAGGAAGGGGTGGGAATGTGGCAGTAGTATCAGGGGTGGGAAATTCTAAAGGGGTGCCTTTATTGAATAGATTTGCACCACTGTCTACAAGGAAGGAGGTGGTGCAGGAGATGAGTTAGGAGGTCAGGTTGAGCCAGGGCTCAGAGTAAAAGTACTGGGGAAGGGAGAGGGAACTAATCAGAGTGGGCAGGGAAGAGGAGGCAGGCAAAATGGAGTGGAGGATGGGGGGGAGAGAAAAGGAAAGGAGGAGGAGAGAGAAAACTAATAGCAGATACAGATAGTCAGAAGGGGAAGGGCAGAGTGGGAGATGGAAAAACAGTTAAGGCTATAAATTGTGGATGTGGAAGATAGTCACCAGGGTGCAATGGGAGCAGTTAGGGGGAAGCAGCTAGTAAAGAAGGTAAGAAAGGAAGGATGGGAAGCACGGGTGCAGGGAATGGAAGGGTGGCAATCATAAGGGACTCCATAATTAAGGGTATTCACTGGGGAAGGAAAGGGGACCCAAATACAAGCAGAAGGGTGGTTTGTATGCCAGGGATGACAGCGAGGAAGGTGGGCCCAAGAATAAGGGAAATAGTAAGGGAGGTTGGAGGAAAACCTAATTTAGTTGTACATTTGGGAACCAATGACCTAGCTGGGGAGGAGGTTGAGGTAGTGCAAAGTAGGTTCAGGGAGTTAGGGAAGATCTGCAGGGAGGAATGAAGTCCACTGGCCTTCTCAGAGGTGATACCAATAACAAGGGCCAGCACAGCCAGGAAAAGAAGAATAAAGGATTTTAATGACTGGCTGAGGAAATGGTGCAGGGAGGAGATGTTTATCTATATTGATGACTGGGAGGAGACCTGGTCAAACAAAGCACTCTTTTCACCAGACAGACTACACCTCAGCAGGGAGGGTTTGAGGGTACTTAGAGACTAACTGGGGGAATACATAACCACTACACTAATTTAAACTTCTGAAGTGGGGCAGCAGGCATGCAGTCCCACAGACTCCGAGAAGAGGTCAGTGAACCTCCCCCCACAGTGATGGAAGAGTTCTGGAGGGAGGAGGTGGAAGGGGCAAGAACACAGCAAAGAGTGGAGGAGGTGAGGAGACATAACAAGGGTACATTGAGGGGCGCACACAAAGGGGATAAATGTGAATAGAAGAATAGAGGGAAGAGAAGGAAGGTCAAATTCTAGAAGGAGGGTGGTGTCTCTGAATGCACGGAGTCTTGGAAACAAGATCGATGACCTGCAGGCACTATTAGCAGACAAAGGGTGGACATAGCTGCAGTAACCGAGATTGAGCAACATCACACCATGACTGGGACCTTGTGATCCCTAGATATAAACTATACAGGAGGGACAGTGTAGTCTGGAAGGGGGAAGGGGTGGCAGTTTATATCAGTCAGGGAATAACTGGCATGAGGGAGGAGTCAGAGGAAGGGGAGGTGGAGGCATTATGGGTTCAGTTAAGGTCCAACAGAGGGAGAAAGGTGAGGTTGGGGGTGGCTTACAGATCACCCAATCAGGATGAAGAGAGGGACAGGGAACTAAGCTCACAAATATTGGAAGCTGCAGGGAAAGGAGAGGTGGTAATTGTAGGGAACTTCAACCTGGCCAAGGTGGACTGGAGCATATCATCCACAACATGTGCTAGGAGTCAGGTGATCCTGGAAGAACTGCAGAGTGGGTTCCTGTCTCAGGGCATCACTGATCCAACAAGAGCTGTGGCAATTCTTGATCTGGTGCTCACAAATGGGGAGCATGTACAGGAAATAATGGCCAGGGAACCATTGAGTAGAAGTGACCATGCACAGTGTGGTTCCAGTTGGATATGGGCAGGGAAAGCATCCCGACTAAGACCAAAATCTTGGATTTCAGGAGGGCAGACTTCAGAAAAATGGGCTATGTGCTAAGGAGACGACTGTTGTTTTGTATGCTTACTCTTTCCTCTCTCTGTTTTCTTTTTTGTTTGTTTTTTCTCCCTACTTTCCTACTGCCTCTGTGCCCTTACAGCTCCTGCCCTTCCTGTTCTGGGACAGAAAATTCCAGTATTCCTCATTAGTCTTCTTCTTACTTGCTCAGAGACAGACCTCCAGCAGCTAACCCTTTTTTTCCTTCTCCTTCTCCTTCTCTCCCTGTCTTTCTTTCCTTCTGTAGTGATTTACAGCTTCTCTCTCCTCCTCTTGTATGCGCCCTTCTGGACCTAGTTGCTAGCTACACCCTTTGTAATTCTGCCTATATACCAGTTAGGCTATTGCTTGTGCTGTGCTGCCTAACTGTTCCTGCATCTTTACGTATGTGTGGTCTGCCTTCCACTACAAAGGTAGAGCACCTGGATGTGGTTGGGGAATGGGGGTGGGTGGGGGTTGTTCCTTTGGTACCTGGTGTCTACAAAAAACAATCAGCAATCTGATAAAAAAAAAAAAATTCTTCTGTAACCTACAGGGCAAAACACAGCTCTAGTTTAAGGTAGCTGGTAGCTGGTAGCTGCTCTCCCTCTCTCAGCTTCTGCAGCAAACAAAGTCCACAGTCAACTCCTGTTTGTAATCCATAGTCCCTCAAGCCTTCTTCAGCTTCTCCCCTTATCAGACACCTCTTTCTCAGCATTTCAGTAACAGCTCTAGTCATAAATGACTGCAAATATTCTCCCAACTAGATTACCTCCCTGGCAAATTAAAGTTACACTAAGTAAAGACAACCACCAAAACAAAGAACCAAAACACTGACTTCTACTTACTATTATAGGCCCCTGAAATAAGAATTCAATTCAATGCACTCAGTAAGTCAGCTCCTTGCTGCAGAGTAGCTGCTGTCCCTCTCTCAGTTTCTCAGCTTCTTCAGGAGGGAAATTATTTAACCAATATTAGGCAAAGTACCGTTGAACGTTGCACGTTAGGCAAAGGACCGCTGTGCCTGTGATGTTCAATGGAAAGAGATTTGCAGAGATTATCTCAACATACCTCTTGTCTGGTAGGGATTGGATGCTGGTTTAGGTGGTTCTGGATAGCTGGAGGGAAAAGACAGATGTAGGTCTTTTTCCCTAGGAAACAGACTTAATAATGAACCCTGCCTTGTAGAGTTAGCCAGTTGGTTTGGGTTTAAAGGTTGCAGGTGTGTGTAAGCCTGTGCACACCCAGAGCTAGCCTGCTGGATTTATTTATGGCCATGCTATCCCATTTAAGGGTAGTGTTAGAGGCTTCCCCATATGCTACAAGCCTGTAGTCAATAATGGAAAGGATGGAACTTTTAATAGCAAGTGACAGCATATCAGGGGTCATGCAATGTCGGTGTCGGTATAGGATGCCAATTCTAGAGTTGACAGCCTTAACTATCTGGTGGACGTGTTGGGCAAATGATAAGACGCTATCAAGGGTTACTCCTAGGTATTTAGAGGAGTACACCTGCTCAAGGGGAGTTTACATGCTGTTGAGGTTCGCGAATAGCATGGCCTTGCTTTTTTTATAGTTCATGAGGAGCTTGTTTTTGGAGAATCAGTCCTCAATGGCGGAGAAGTCATATTGGAGGTGTGATTCTAAGAAGCATTAATCGCAGCTCTTGGAAAAAATTACCATATCATCAGCATAAAGGAGCATGCATTCTATGCAGGCTAGGGGAAGGTGGTTAAGAAAAAGACTGAATAAAAGGGGGCCTAGAATTGACCTTTGGGGCACCCCTGTGCACACCTGTCTTCTGTCAAATAGTGTATCATTAATTTTTATGTGTTGTGAGCTGTTGCTGAGCTAGCTTTTGAATCAACCCACAGCATCATTTGAGAGGCCAGTGGAGTGGAGTTTGTCAAGCACTGAGTTGTGATCAACTGTATTGAAGGCTTTAGTGAGGTCAGTGTATATCGCCCCCACTAGCTGGTTGCTGTCTAAAGCCCTGTGAAGGAAGCTGGTGTACTCCAGTAGAGCAGTAGTGGTACTGTGTGCCTTCTGGAACCCGTGTTGTTGGCGGCATTGAATTTTATACTTGTCAGGGTAATGTAGTTGACCAATTGATCAGAAAAAATTCATTCTAAGGCCTTGGGGGGAGTAGGAATGATGTAGAGCAGTAGTTGTTATGGAGGGATTGGTCACTGCTTTTGTAGACTGGGGTAACTACTGCAGCTTTCCATCTCTGAAGGAACTGCCCCAGTCTGAGAGATAGGTTCAGGAGTTTTGTAAGTGGCAATAGTACTTCATCTAAGATGAGGGCAATCAGTTTTAGGAGCAGGGTGACATTGCTGTGCCTGGATTTTCCTATTGCCCGCAGGAGATATTTTTTGGCATCGGCCATGGAGATTAACCGGATATAGAAGAGGGGGGCAGGGGGGAGCCACTATTGGCATTTGTGGCATCTTCCATATTGCCCTCAGTTGTATCAAAGAAATCAGGTCATAGTATACTGCTGAGATCAGAGAACATGGTGTTAAATGTGTTGGCTATTGTTTTATGGTCCTGGGTAATTTCCCCATTCACTAGTAACATGGAGGGTGAGGTTTTGTTGGTCTTGCCAGTGAGGTCCTTCAGGTTAACCAAAAATGTTCTACCATCTCCCCACAAGTTGGCGAGGCAGTCTTTGAAGTAGCATATTTTGACTAGCCTGACCTCGCAGGTGCTGATGTTTCTAGCTGATTTGTATTTTTGGATGTCAGCCTGTTTGCCAGTGGCCTTGGCTCTTTGCCATAGATGGTCTCTACTGGTCATGAGGTTTACTTACTTAATTACTACATCCCAGCAGAAACAGACCACACAGTCTATCAAGTCTGCTCAAGTGTGCGGCTAGCACCCCACTTGCAGCTGCCCACCTCGCTTGACCCCACCCCCCACACAGATGAGTGCCAACTGATCTTGAAACAGATTAAGCTGTTGGTGGTATTTCCAGTGAATGGGGGACATTTGGCCAGGACACCGGGGAAATTCCTCTACTCTCCTGCAGGGGGACTTGCTGTTGGGTGGACAGACTACAGTCAGTCTCAGGCTGGAGACCGAAGTAAATGGTCATCGTTTAGAGCTGGAGCCATGGTCTGAGGCTCCGTTTGTGCTTATGGAGAATTCTTGTGTGGTGACTGAGGAAGCTGTAGGAGATGCTGGAATAAAGCATTATGATATTTCTGAAAGTGATCTTTTATTTTCTGGCGTTTCTGCACCAGTGAATTTACCTACACCCATGGAGCCGATTTCTGAGCAGTCGATTGAGTTTCAGGCACGAGGTGCTGACCGGGAGTGTGCAGATGACTCTGTTGTTCGTGGACCTGTAGTGGGATCTCCCCTGTCAAACCCAGCTATTGACTCTGTCAGTCCACGGGTAGCGCCTCAGCTGTTTCAGGCTGATGTTGGCACTACCACGGCAGAAAGAATGCGGAAGTCTTTTCGGCTTGCTGCTTCCGACGCTCCATTCGATGCCAAAAATTAGTCTACTGAGGATTGTTTGCTCCATTCAGGCTGGATGAGAACAGAGGACGGGAGATGGGTGCCTGACCTGGACTGGATGTCTTTTTCAGGTGAGCACTGTACTCCCGGCCCTTTCAAACTGCCGACGGTAGGCTCTGACTGCTTGCCTACCATACCTGTACAGGAGGGTTCTCCCCCAGTTAATACTGATAGTGTGCCAGGGGAGTCTGAGACTTCTTTACCTGACTTTGCTCAGGTTGAGGATCCCCCTCCCTCTCCTAGATGGGAAAATCAATGGAAGGGTCCTACCTTCTCTGATCCTTTTAGACATAATAAAGTGGATCAGGCACCTAGGAGAAATGCTGTCAGCCTCCGCTATAGGGGTGAGCTACAGGACCATCCAGACAGACAATATGTTGCCAAGCAATTGTTGAAGGACTCAATGGGTTTCATTGCCTCTGACATTTATGCCCTCATCAACATCAGAGCTGAGGACACTTTTGAGATCAGTTTTAAGATTTTTTCTGGTTTAGACTCTTTCTGGAGAAAATATGATACTTTAAAGCATTTACCTTTATGGGACCCTTTTTGGGCCATTCCCTTGACTAAACCCCTCTACAAAACTGTAACTGTTATGTTTTGGAATGAAGGGGTAAATGTGGGAGATATCGATTTCTGATTAGAGAAAAAATGCCAGGTTTTGAGTCCTCCTTCTGCTATCCTTGATTCAGAAGATATTTGGATGGGTAGCTGGCGATTTAAAGTAAAATTGCTGATGCTAGGGGATGACATCCAGCACATTCCCAATAGTTTTTTTCTAGGGAAAGATAGAGGGGTGGTGTTTTACCCAGGACAACCCAAGGCCTGTTACAAGTGTGGGAGTCGTAGGCACTTGAGTAGTACTTGTGGCAGAGTGATTTCTGCATTATGTGGGGATTATGATCACATCAGTAATGTCTGTAGGAATGTCCACAAATGTAATCTTTGTGAGGAACATGGCCATGCATACCATCAGTGTCCCTGGGCAGGTCAAAACAGGCAGGGTGGCCTAAACAAGGATGATCTGGTCTGTGATGCACAGGACAAATATAGACCTTCTAGGTCTGCCCCCCCCAGCTCATCCTCACCCCCTTCCCCATCCCCAGCATCTTCAACTGCAGGGAAGAGGGATCATGATCCAGGCCAGGACGATATTGTTGACCCCCCTCCTGGGGTTGTTCCTACTGAACCCCCTGACAAATCGGGAGAAGGGAGTGATGGGTCTAGTATGCCTCCTCCCTCGGCTGGTTTTGAAATCCCTACTAAACACATTACTAGATCTTCTAGTAAAATCTCTGCTTCTCCAATGCCTGCGCCTACCAAAAATTCTTTTGTTGTTTTACAAGAGGTAGATGGTGGGTTGCAGTCCAACGCTTCATCTATTTCAGGGGCTGTGTCCGAAATGGACTATGAAGAGGAAGTGGTTGGGCCTCAGGAGGTGAAGAAAAAAAAAGGGAAGAAAAGGAAAAAAGTAACAGAGATTGGATAAACTTTTCTTTCTTTTCAATTGGCATTATTACAGCTGGTCTCTTGCAATACTTGTAGCATTAAAAATATTAAACGACATCTGGCATGCTTTACTTGTCTTGCCACCTTGAGGGCAGATATAATATTTTTGCAAGAAACCAGGTTTAATTCCATCACTGATTTTGTACAATCTAAGCGTTCTTGGCCCTTTGGACCTTCCTTTTGGTCTTTTGGGGCTGATATGGCAGATGATCTGGGCATTCTTTTTCATACTTATGACATCTGGGTACAAAGATTTATATATTTGGTACCAAGAAGAGCTATGGTCCTGGACTGCATTTTCCAAGGTTTTTTCTGTGCCTTATCAATTCGTATGCACCTCAGAGTAAGAGTTCTAGGATTTATTTATTTAATCAAATTAAACCTTTTTTATTTACTACTAGATCTGTTATTTGGGGAAGGGATATGAACTGTAGTTTGGACGTTAAACTTAAGGATAATGTGGGAAAAAAAACCCTACTGTGATTCTCATGCTTTAAGGGGTATATTAGAAACGGCCATGTTAAGGGATGCTTATCGCTCCTTATATAAACAAGGTGGTGCTACCTATTGATGAAGTGCATATTTCACTAGAATTGATTATTTCTTTATTTCAAGATATCTGCAAGTTTTAAAAATTAATGTTTCTTTGAGTGAATTTACTGATCACAATCTTTTGCACTGTATACTTGGTATGGGGAATGTTCCACCAGGTTTCCCTGCCATCCCTCGACATTGGAAATTGAACTCCTCAGCACTGTTGGAAAATGATATTAAGTTACAGGTTAATAGGTGCCTTCTTTTTTGTAAATTAGTTGCAGAAATGTATGAGGATTGGGGTAGTTGGTGGTTGGACACCAAAGCTAACCTTAAAGCCCTCTTTTTAAAATTGGGAAAAAAAAAACTGGAACTGTGGAATACATACAGTATTTGTACTATAGGGACCAATTATATAAATTGACATTCCTCCCGAATGTTAGTGACTGCAGGATTAGGTCACAAATTGATAACATTAAAGAGAAAATGAGGGCATATCATTTTTCTATGGCTGCATATCTAAACGCTGAATTTAAATTTGGGCGGTAACTTCAGCCTTTCTCTGACCCTTTTGAGGCATGTAAGCATAAAACTGGGTGTAAAGTAATGGAGGGTCTATTTAATACAGCTGGGGTTCTAAAACATTTGGAGGTTGAGATTTTGGATATCCTTAAGGAGGCTTTATCTGATTCTTTGGGGACTGGTTTTTGTTTGGAGTTAGTTTGGAAACAGGTGGTGACCTGTCCTACTCCTCGGCTCTCAGGACAGATTGTTTCAGCCATCAATGGGCCTATTTCGCTTCCTGAAGTACTAGGGGCCATCTGTAGTTTGAGGGATGTGGTTTCCCCTGAGGAAGATGATTTAACTAACAAATTTTTTAAAGTATTTAAGGATGTGCTGGGTGAAATACTGGTGGCTACTTATAATGTCATAGTGATTTCTGTAAATATGCCCCACGGATTTACTGATGCTATTTTGATTTATTTGTTCAAAGGAGGTGATAAACAACACCTTACTAATTGGAGGCAGATTAGTCTTTTAAATACCGACTACAAAATTTTGTCATATGTTCCATGTAAGCGATTGCAGAAGGCAGCTGTGGAACTTATTCACCCAGTACAAACTTGCTTGGTCCCTGGTAGGAATATACAATTAAATTTAAGACTATTAAGAGATGTTTTTGAATACGGGACACAGGGTAAATTGAAAGATTTTGTGTTGGCACTTGATCAGGCTAAGGCCTTTGATAATATTTCGCATAAATTTTTGTTTGAAGTGCTATTTAGATATGGTATTCCACCTAATTTGGTTACTTGGATTAAACTATTATACACCCAAGCTTATACGCGTCCATCGGTTAAAAATGTTTTGGGTACTCCGGTCTTGTTATGGAGAGGGGTCTGACAGGGTTGTCCCCTCAGTCCCCTGTTGTATATTTTTTGTCTTGACCCCCTGGTTTGAGTTATTTTGAGTGCTAATGATATTGTGGGATTGTCTCCTTCTACCACTATTCCTACTCTGAAACTTTCTGCTTATGTGGATCATGTTTGCCTCTTTATTTCTGATGTGCAATCTGGTATTCGAGCTTTATAGTACTTTGATGGTTTTGCTTGGTTGTCCAGGTCTGGTTTGAATTATAATAAGAGTAATGCATTGCAAATTGGCACTGATGACTAGATTTACACTATTGCTGGCATTACGGTACAAAAGGGGCATCTGAAGATTTTTTTTTTTTTTTTGGAGCTGGGGACATGGCATTCCATAATTGGAATACTAAACTGCTTTTAGGTGAGCAAAAGGTGTCACGCTGGAAGTCCAGGGCATTTGGGAAATTAAAAAGAGTTCAGACCATTAAACAGTTTTTACTTCCACTTTTTTTGTACTTGGCTTCTGTTTTTCCTGTTCCCAGTGTACTGGAAGCAAGGTTTTTTAGTGTGTTTTTTCAGATGATTTGGGGTTGTCGGTTAAATCCGGTCAAAAGAGATTTCACGTACCTCCCAGTTCACCAGGGTGGCTTGGGTATGATTAACCCTGTGTTTTTTTTTTAGGTTTTTTTTTATATATTCTCAACATTTGGTCCTCTGATGAGGGATAATAACTTATTGCGGGAACCTTGGACTAGGAGTCTTTTTCAGACGTTTGAGGAAGCTTGGGTTACAGAGGTTCCTATACTTCGTGAGGCAGTTTCTGTTCCAGGATTTGCAACTACTACTATTAAGAAAGGGTTGCACCTGAAAATAGGCACTTGCTGTCTAGCATGCTTACCCGGTTACCAAAAGCAAATAAATAAATAAATTATGGGGATTTAGTAAATCTGATTATTTCACTACAAAAAGGAAGGCATTATATGTCAAAATAATGGCAAAAGCTCATACACCTAGGGTTGACTTTCCCAGATGTCTTCCAACTAAATTGGATTTGGCATTAAACCTTTTGTGGGATAAGAGGATTCCGCAACACATGTGGGATGTGCAGAGGCTGAGCTGTCATGGTAGACTGGGGGTGAAGGGCAATTGGAAAAATAAGCCATTGTTGGAAAGACAATGTTTGAGGCTTGATTGTAAGTGGCAGGAGGAAACAGAACATTTCTTTATACTGTGCACTTATGCGAAGCAATTTTGGAGAGATTGCTCTATCAGATGGAACTGGGGCCCTGTGCAACATCTCCAATATGAATGTTTAGTTTTAGGAGAATATACAGGGTTTTATAGAAAATATCATCCGAGTACTTTAAATGTTATATTTACCTGCCTCAAATATCATTTATGGCAGGCTTGGTGTGTGTTTTCATTACAGCGTGTTGCTACTTTATCATCAGTATTGTTGGCCAGTGTTGAGGCATCCTTGACTCAGCTTAAACAAAGGGAACATATAGTTTTCGACAGAGGGAAGTTTAATGATCTCTGGCAGCATGTGCACTGGTAGGGGTAGCTATTTTTCCATGCTTTAAGGGGTATGTTCCTGGGATTGCTTGTGTTTCTTTGCTACTTTATATTATTTCTATACCATTGTGTATGTAGGACATTCTTTGCATTTATGACTGAATTTCAGTGTGAGTTTTGTTGAATTTCCTCGCTTTTTTTATGTTTTGTTTACCTGATGTTATGTATTCTATTTTCAATAACAAATTCCCCTACTCTGTGGTAGGGGAGCTGCTGCACTGTCTTGCTGAATGGTAGATGTTGGTCAGGCTTTGGAGGAGACGGACATTGCTGCTGTGGAGCAGTCTGTGGGATTTCTGCAAGGTGTTGTGCACCCTGTGGAGGCAGGAGTTTGATCCGAGTCGAAGTGTGCATTGCATGGCGAGACCCATGCGAGGGGAGTGATGGAGACTGGTGTCCCTCTTACCTTTCCTTTGGATGTTGCTCAACCTTCTGATAGTGGTGATACATTTGTTCCTACTGTTCTACAGGGCTCAATTGCTGTTGCAGAGCTGGTTCCGAACAGTGTCAGTGTAGGTCGAATTCCTAGCAAAGATGTGGTGCAGGATGGAATGCGGAAGCAAACCGCGAATGACACTGACGGCAGCTGGCCAAAAGAGCAAGCATTGCTTGATGTTGGCTGGATGTGTGTGGATGGTAAGTGGATGCCTGACTCTAACTGGGAGTCTTTTTCATCATCGCGAGCTGGATCCTTGGACACAATGGCTGCTGAACTTTCTTCAGGTCAGACTTTTTCTTCTACTCTGGGGATGAATGCTCGCCAGGAGGGTTCCGGAAGATCTAGGCCATGACCCTGATACACATCTCATGTTCCTCCAGCTGTTTCACCCCCCCTTCCCCTCAGAGAGATTCTGGCCAACAAGGGCCCCGTTATTTTGGCTTTTTTCAGAACAATAAGTTGAAACAGGCCCCTCAACGTAATGCAGTGTGGCTGCTGTATCGAGGTGGTTTGCCTGAACACCCAGATCGGATTTTTGTTGCTCGTAAGCTCCTGAAGGAGTCTATGCTTTTCATTGCTTCTGATATTTATGCTTTAATTAATGTTCATGGAGAAGAGACTTTTGACATTAGTTTTCAGACATTTGCAGAGCTGGATAGATTTTGGCAATTATACGACTCTTGCAAAAGTTCTTCTTTATGGGTTCCTTTTTTTGCCATTCCCCTTACTAAGCCCCTATTCAGAACAGTCCATATTATGTTTCAAAATGAAGTGGTGAATGTGGGGGATATTCAATATTGGCTAGAACACAAATGTCATGTTCTAGACCCTCCTACAGCTGTTATTGATGATGAGGGGATTTGGACGGGCAGTTGGAAATTTAAAGTTAAGTTACATATTATTGAAAACGATAAGTTGAACAATTCCCAACAGTTTTTCAGGAAAGGACTGGGGTTGTTTTACCCTGGAGAGCCTAGGGCCTGTTATAAATGTAGTAGACACAGGCATCTTAGTAATGTCTGTGACAAGGTGAAATGTGCATTGTGTGGAGATTTAGATCATGGTAGTGGAGTCTGCTGTAATGTATTTAAATGTAATCTCTGTGATGAACCAGGACACACCTACCACCAGTGTCCCTGGGCTGGGCAAAACAGGCAGGGTGGTGTTAATAAGGATGATCTTATTAACAAGGCCCAAAATGCATATAGACCTCATACTGAGGCCCTGGATGCACCACCTTCTGACTCTGGAGCCCGACCTACTCCTGATGTTGAGCCTGAGGTTTCTCAGACTGCTTCACAGCCTTCAGGGACTGGCTGTCCTGAAGAGGTGCAGGATTGCTTGCCTGATTCTGATATTTCTGACCCCATAGTACCAGAGCCTATGCCTCCCCCTAAACCTGAGTTTCAGACTCCACACCCCAAAAGAGTTACTAGGATGACTTGTAAAATTGTTCCTCTGGTTGTACCTCTCTCTCAGAATCTGTTTCAAGTGTTACAGGATCAGGATGGGGAATCTGAATCAAATGTATCTACTAAATTTGGTGTTTACTCTGAAGTGGAGCTAGAGGAGGAGGTGGGGTTTGGATGTTGCAGTACCGAAGAAAATAATCTGGAAAAAAAAGAAAAAAAGATAAAACTTAACCTTTTATGGCATCTTTGAACCTAGTCTCTCTCAATACCTGCAGTATGAAGCAATTCAAAAAGAGATTGGCTTGTTTGCATTATTGCAGGTGTTTGACTGCAGATATTGTTTTTTTTTTGCAGGAGACTAGGTTTACTTCCTTGCATGATGTTTCCTTGACAAGAAAATCATGGATGAAAGGTCCTTCCTTTTGGCCTTTTGGGGAGGATGTGGCAGATGGTGTGGGAATCCATTTTTCCCACTCCCAAGTCCAGGTTTTACATTTGGTGGACTTGTTACCTGAGAGGGTTTTACTCCTCAATTGTATTTACCTAGGGTATTCTTTGTGCCTTATTAATACTTATGCTCCTCAAACCAAGACAGTCTGTATTGATCTATTTAATTTGGTTAAGCCCTTTTTGTTTACCAAATTGCATGTTATTTGGGGAGGGGAATTTAATTGTAGTTTGGATGTTAAAATGAAGGATAACATTCAACGGAAGACCTATTGTGATACTCATGCTTTGCAAGATACAATTGAGACTGCAGCCCTGACGGATGCTTATCATCTGGTCTCCAGGGATACAGGGGTTACTTATAGATGGAGTGTGTTTCCTTCCCGGATCGATTATTTTTTTCTATCCAAATATCTGTTCCCTATTACTTTTAAATTGCAACATAATGACATTTTGGATAATTTGACTTTAATTTGTGTGTTGGGTATATCCGTCATTCCTCCAAGGTTTCCATCTGTCATTAACCAATGAAAGTTGAATTCTTCTTTATTGGATCTTGTGGATGTGAAGAATCAGTGTTCATATGTGTTACACTCCAGAATATCTGTGTTGGATAGGTATGATGATTGGGGTTCCTGGTGGGTAGATACTAAATCTGACCTTAAGCAGTTTTTTATTCGCTTAGGTACAGCTCGGAAACATGATGATTACCTTAAGTATTTAGGGTTTCGGAATCAATATTATTGACTTTTGTCATTGTCCTCTATTTCTGATGCCCGGATACAGCAACAAATTAGTGATATTAAAGCTAAGGTGAGGCCCTATCAATATGATAGGGCAACTTCTTTGCAGGCAGAAATGCATTTTGGTCTGCAGAAAACTCCTTTTGCTGACCCTTTTTCTGCTTGCAAAAAGTCTGTGGACTGTAAATTAATGGAGGGATTATTTGATTCTGATGGGGATTTGAAACATTCAGATGTAGAAATGTTAAATATTATAGAAGAATTTTTGCATAAACAGCATGGGGATCCTTTTCTTTTCCCTTTACACTGGGAAGAGGTTTTTCATTTTTCACCGCCTGAGATTACACATGAACAAGTCTCTGATTTGGAGCGTCCTATCCTGATCACTGAAGTGACACAGGCAATTGCTCAATTGAAATTGGGGGTTTCTCCTGGTGAGGATGATATCACCAATGAGTTTTACAAACACTATTCTGCTGAACTTAGTTCCGTTTTATGTGAGCTATATAATGAAATTTTGCAGACTGGAAGATCCTTTCCTAGGTTTTCTGTTGCACTGGTTATTTTTTTATATAAAAAAGGATCATGACATCACATAGAGAATTGGAGACCTATCAGCCTTCTCAACACTGATTATAAACTTCTGGCCTCCATACTGTGCCGTAGGCCACAGGCTATTGCCACTACTGTTATACACCCTGCACAGACCTGTTCCGTTCCCAACAGATCTATACAACGTAACCTTGCTTTTTTGTGGGATGTGTGTGCTTTTGGTGCTCAGCATCAGCTTTCGGGATATTTGATTCCCTTAGATCAGACTAAGGCATTTGACAAGGTCTCTCATGCTTTTCTGCACCTAGTATTGTGTAAATTTGAGATTCCTGACACTTTTCGGACATGGATAAGTCTTTTGTATCAAGATGCTTTGTTATGTCCAATTGTTAATGGTCTTGTAGGGAATGGGGTTTATAGTTATCAAGGAGTACGGCAGGGCTGCCCATTTAGCCCGTTACTCTATACTTTTGCTTTGGATCCGGTGGTACGGACGATAATTCAAGATAGTAGAATCTGGGGCCTTTCTCCTGCTTTGGATATGCTACAGCAAATGATTGCGGTTTACGTGGATGATATTTGTCTTACTGTCCAGTCTACTGATTCTGTCTTGCAATGTATGACTGTTTTGAACTGCTATGCAGGTATCTCTGGGGTGGACGTAAATTTTTCTAAAAGTACGGGGGTCTATATAGGAGCTGGGCCTTATGTTCCCAATGTCTGTCAGATCATGATTTTTGACACTACTATTCAATTATTGGGTTGTCATTTTGGTAATGGGGATTTAGCTGCCCTGAGTTGGAGTGAGAAACTTGAACTTGGAGAGAGAAAGGTACAACAGTGGAAGTCCCGGTCTTTGTCGAAAAAGAAGAGAGTTCTGATTGTGAAATAGTTTTTGTTGCCTATATTTCTTTATATTAGCGCTATTTTTCCTGTCCCTTTAAATCTGGAATCGAGACTTTTAGGTTGTTGTTTTCAAATGGTTTGGGGCAGCCGGTTAAACCCCATTAAGAGAGATTTTATGTATTTGCCTTTCCCACAGGGAAATCTGGGTATGATTCACCCCATAGTTTTTTAATTTTCCTTTTTCTTATATTTCAACTTTGCTCTGGGAAACAAGCACCTTTGGTTTGATTGGACTTCCTTTTTTTTTAAAGAATTTTTTCAGAGATGGGGTATGGTTTTTCCTCAGTTCACCCCTTCTCTTTCAATCCCTGATTTTGCCATCCCTGCTTTTAAAAAGTTAAATCCCTGGAATGTAATGAAATTGATGTTACTTACGCGGAATAGGAAATCCCCATATAAAGAAATTATGGTGCAAAATTTTGCAGTTCAGGTGGATTTCCCGAAATGCTTACCTACGAAATTGGGTTTGGCTCTTAGATTACTTACTGATAAGCGGATTCCTGTTGCTATGTGGAATGTATTATGGCTGAGTTGTCATGGGAAGCTTGGGGTAAAAGGGAATCTTAAGCATAAGTTGACTGCTGAACGGCAATGTATCAGGCCTGAATGTGAAGGGGTTGTGGAAACTATGGAACATTTTTATTTATTATGCCCTTTTACTACTGTGTTTTGGCATGCATTAATTGACCGCTGGAAATGGAGGCCTGTGTTTAATGTTACTTATGAAGCACTTATTTCAGGTGACTATTCTGGATTTTCTGCTCGATATAATTTTAGTACTTTGAATGTAGTATTTGCTTATATCAAATATTATTTATGGCAATCTCATTGTCGACTTTCATTACAGCATGCTAATCCCCTATGTTGCTCTTGATCTTGCAAATTGAGAATGCCTTACGATTGCAGAAAGATAAAGAAAGGGCTGTTTTGTATTTTGGCCTTTTTCAATCTTACTGGAGAAATGTTCCATGGATTTAAATGGAATTGTTTCCTTTGTTTTTTTCCTGGTTTTCTGTTTCATATTCTTTTTTTTTTTCTCTTAATGGTTTGGTGTGATAAGACTGTGTGTTTTCCTTTTTTCCCCCCATTTCCATTTTTTTTTTTTTACTTTTGTGTTTTTTCAACTGCTTCTGCTGGTATGCAGTGCATTTTTCTGTTGTTTTATATTTATTTTTTCATTATGATGTTCTAATGTGATGTTATTGATTTCTTAATAAATAATTCCCCTACTCTATCCAAGGTACCCATATAGTTTATCAATTGAGAGATATTTCTCAGGATAATGCTACTGTGTTTATGTTTTTGGCGGCTTATCAGACCGGGAGAGAAGCTTGGTCTTCCATGCCCCTGACCCAGCCA
The DNA here is from genome assembly GCA_016271365.2 of Neoceratodus forsteri. Lineage (NCBI taxonomy): Eukaryota > Metazoa > Chordata > Ceratodontiformes > Ceratodontidae > Neoceratodus > Neoceratodus forsteri. Next base: position 1,102,927,023 of record CM057454.1, on the reverse strand, counting down.
CAAGATGTAAGAAGTAAATAATGTTGTTGGCCAATAGATGGGAAAGCCATCCTCTCGGCTTGGAACCTGAATAAACAGAACAAGGAAAGGGTACCTGATGTTGCAAAGGAGACAGAGGTAAAATCACAAGCCTCTTCTACCTCAAAGATTGGTGGTTGTCTAGTGGTGAGAAAATCTGGGATGGAACAGGAGGATGTAAAACCTGGTGTCAGTAGGGCAGGGTATAGTCGGGAATGGCAGCTACAGGTACCGATGGCCCTGGCCTAAGTCTCGGCCCTAAAAATATACAACATCAAGAGATCAGTGGGACAGATTTAACGAAAGTTGAGGTAGCTGATGCAATGTTGGAAGCTGAAATGGAAAATCAAAAAATACTTTAGGAAAGTATGGTTGCAGAGGATCAGAATGAGGCTAATGGGGGGGAGGCACCTGAAGAGGCACAATCTCATGAACGACATGAAGATGTACAGGTGGAAAGTACACAAAATAAAGAAAATCTTTAGGGTCACAGTGCATGGATCCATGACTGGTCATCGACAAAATGTTTGTCAAATGACCAGACAACGAAACCGGTAGGTTGACCGCTTTTCATGGTCAGCTGCCGGTTCCAAAGAAAACAAAGTGTTTTCTTCAGGGGGCTTTGCCCCGAACCCCCAACCCCCCACTAAGGATTATCAACTCCAAGTCAGAGTTGATTTGGGGGGGTGCAAGACCCACAACAGACAGTGCCAGGTTCCAGCATGGACACTACATTGACATGGCGCTGTAGTCGCTGTAGTGTCGTTCGCTGTGCCAGTGTCACTGTCGGGGAGTATACAACAGTGCACAACTTAATGTGACAGATGCCATAAAAAAGGTGTTTGGGGTTATAGAGGTGGAGAATCAAGATGAGGCATAGTCCCCTTGAAAAGCACTAAGAGAAGCAAAATGAAAACAGACAAAAACTGGGGGGTGGACCCCAGATTGGCATTAAGGGATTTTGTCCCAGGAAACTCCACAGTGGCACAACATGAAAAATACAGAACAGTCAAAACTGAGACCTGAATATTTGAATCCCCCCACGGCCATGTCTATGGCCAATAGCAATAATGAAAAGGTAAATGGTTCCGGCAGTCATATGGCAGGCATGAGGAAATGGTTCCCACAGGACATGACACCAGAAAGGGGCCCATGAGACAGGAAAACAAAAAACAATTACTCTCTGAAAGAGTAGAAGAAGGGATGCCTTCAGATACATCCACCACTCGACCCCTCTTATCAGAACTATTTAAAAACAAGCATTTGTCAATGCCGAATGTTTGCTTGCTGGCACTGGCATTGGTAGTGTAGAAGTTACAGAGCTGCATAATAGGAATGGCAGCGAAGTATTGAACTGAAGCCAACCCCACCACCACCCTGCAGAGAGTTGCAGGCATTGGGGTGTGCCTTTGGGTCATCAGGCATAACGACCACGCCATTTCGCCACACCCTACCCTGCAGACACTGACAAGTGTCACGGTGAGCCTTGGGGTCTTTGGCCCTTATGCGCACCTCATTCCATCAGGAAATACGGTGAGATGGGTGTGGTATAGGAGAATGGGGTGAAGTTTGGGCCCGAAGAGTCCAAGGCACACCTTGATGCCTCTCACTGGCTGCAATGTGTGGATGGGGGTGAAATGGTATGAGTATGACAGGCAAGAATCCCAAGTCACACCCCTGATGCCTGTCATACTCTACAGGGTGGGGCGTTATGGTCAGAAACCCTAACGCCTCAGGCATTCGTTGGTATTTTCACTCCAAATTTTCAACATGGTTTTTTGTGACCCCCACCTCATGAACAGTGGCAATATCAGTTTGTTAGCCAAAACTGCTTTTGCACAGTGACTATGACATTTGGCACCACAGGTGCAAAAACACATTCCGAACAGGATGTGAAAAATGACAGCGGTACTGTTCATGGGGAGGTGTAAAAAATGGCAATGTTGAAAATCTGCTGTGGAAATCTTAAAAAAACTAGTGAAGTCATGAGCATGCATAGAAACTGTGCAACGCACACCCGTAATGTAACTAGTTTGGGGATTTTTTTACAGTAGATTGTTAACACAGGCATTTTGGGACCTCCGATCATGAGCAGAGTCAGTGTGATTTTCTTTATCTGTCTCGAACAATGATTTCCCACAGCGACCATGCATCTCTGCACTGAAAGTGTGAAAACACATTTTGGCCACGTTGTGGAAAATGACAGCTGTACTGTTCATAAGGAGGTGTGGAAAAATGCCACTGGTGAAAATCTGGACTGAAAATATTACAAATTCATGAACCTACGAGGGTGCATGGAAACTGCGCAATGCTCACTCGTAACACAGTCATTTTATGGACTTTTGTCACCAAATTTTCAACATAGCCATTTTAAGACCTTGGCTCATGACCAGTGTCACTGTGATTTTCTTAATCTGTCCCAAACTTTGTTTTCGCAAACCGACTGTACCATTGTGTGCTACATGTGCGGAAACACATTTTGGGTGAGATGTGAAAAATGGTAGCTGCACTGCTCATAAGGAAGTGCGGTAAAATGGCACTATTGAAAATCTGGTGTGCAAATATTACAAATTCACAAACTTGCCAGTGTGCGTAGGAACTGCGCAACATGCGCTCCTAAAACAGTCATTTTGGGAATTTTTTGCCATATTTTCAACATAGCCATTTTAACACCTCTGCTCATGACCAGTTTCACTGTGATTTTCTTAACATGTCCCATACATTGATTTCGCACACTGACTGCGCCATTGTGAGCTACATGGGCAGAAACACGCCAGGCTAGATGTGCTCATAAGGAGGTGTGGTAAAATGGAAATGCTGAAAATCTGGAGGAAAATATTGAAAATTTGCGAACTTACGAGCGTGCATAGGAATTCTGCAATGCACGCTCGAAAACAGTCATTTTTAGGAATTTTTTCACCAAATTTTCAAAATAGACATTTTAAGACCTCTGCTCATGAACAACATCGCTGTGATTTTCACCAAATTTTCAAAATAGCCATTTTAAGACCTCTGCTCATGAACAGTATCACTGTGATTTTCTTAATGTGTCCCGTACATTGATTTCGCACACCAACTGCGCCATTGTGCACTACATGGGCGGAAACACGTTTTGGGTGAGATGTGAAAAATGACAGCTGTACTGCTCATAAGGAGGTATGGTAAAATGGCAATGTTGAAAATCTGGAGAAAAATATTGAAATGTAAACGCATGGTAGTGTGTGCGAGGAACAGCGCAACGCAAGCTGCAAAAGTAATTTTTAGGAATTTTTCATCAAATCTTTCAACATAGTCATTTTAAGACCTCTGCTCATGAACAGTGTCACTGTGATTTTCTTAATGTGTCCGTACATTGATTTCACACACCGACTGTGCCATTGTCGCTACATGGGCGGAAACACATTTTGGGTGAGATGAAAAATGACAGCTGTACTGCTCATAAGAAGGTGTGGTAAAATGGCAATGTTGAAAATCTGGAGTGAAAATATTGAAAATTCACGAACTTCTGACGTGCATAGGAACTGTGCAATACTGCAGCTAAATAAAACAGTAATTTTAGGAATTTTTGCAAAATTTTCAAAATAGGCTTTTGAGAGCCCACCTTATGAACACTGGCAGTGTCATTTTGTTAATCGTTCCAGAAAGGTGATTTCGCCTAGTGGCTACGAAATCACCCTTTGGGCCCGAGTAACGCCATGACAGTGAAAGAGTTCATGAGGAGTGGTCCCAAAAACTCCGTGTTGAAAATTTGGTGCAAAATTCCAAAAAATGCCTGAGATATGCAACATAGTTGAAAAACCCCTATCTATCCCATTATACAGCTTACCGGCATTTCCTCAGTTCACGGTCGGCTTTAAAGAGTGCAGACATGTTCCCGGTCCACCGAAGATTGTTCGCCAGACTCGGAGGTAAGTATGGGGTGGGGGTGTGGAGGCAGGTGCACAGTGGGTGGGTGCGGGTTGTGGGGGCAGGGGAGACTGCGAGGAACCGTGTTTTCTTTTTACAGGTTTTTTTTTTTTTTAGAAAAGGCGGCGGGACATTTGCCATGCTGGGTGGGCTCCCAGCGTGGCAGAAGGATGGCTGAGGCGTGGAGCCGATGGGGATTGGGAACCCCGTCAGCCATGGCATCTGTTGCCATGCTGGGTGGGCTCCCAGCATGGCACCCTGTACTCTGGGGGAGACAGTGAAGGCGATGGGTTGGGCACCCCCATCAGTGACAGCATGGGGGAGAGACAGTGGAGCTGACAGGGATGGGGCACCCCGCTGGCCATTACATCATTTTGCCACGCTGGGGTGGGCTCCCTGCACGGCACCTGGATGCTTGGGGGGGGCGTGGAGCCGACGGAGGATTGGGCACCCCTGTCGACCATACAGTGTGGAGGGGGGAGGCGCATGAGCACGCAGTGTGCGCGCGTGCGTGCGTGTGTGGGGGGGAGAGCTCTGCTCACTCAAACGGAGCTCTCCCTTTCAACTGTATGCCACTGCATTTTCAGCTGTCATAGACAGCTGGAGCAGTGATTGGCACTCTGTAACTGCACCTGCAAATACACTGACTGAATTGGAAGAGGCTGACACACCTCTGGAAAACTCGTATGATGACACTATGTTTCTTGCACATGCGTGCAAGCAAGCATAATAAATCTGAACCACTGCCACGACACCATGCGGTTCGGTTGAAGTACAAAGGTGGGCTGGAAGTTAAACCTGATATACATTATGTGGGGAAGCAGCTGATTAAGAACTCGTTGCATTTTACACCAGCAGATGTGTTTGCCTTCATACACAGCTCAGGTGAGGACACATTCAACATTAGTTTCTGTACTCCACAACTACTAGAAACATTTTGGACCAGATACAATCAAGCAAAGTTTTCCCCATTATGGACCCCATTCATTGTTATACCACTAATAAAACCACTAATAAAACTGGTAACTATCATGTTTCATAATGAAAGTTTCCCTGTTGATGATATACATCACTGGCTACAGCAACAGTGCAAGATACTAAGCTCCCCTGAAGCTACCCTGGACTTAGAACAGTTCTGGACTGGGGGATGGCAGTTTAAAGTTAAATTGAGGCAAACAGAAGAAGGCATCAGCCATTTAACCAACTGTTTCTTCCTGGCCAGGACATGGGAGGAGTTTGGGGGGCAAAGCCCCCTGAAGAGAACACTGTTTTCTTTAGAACCAGCACTGCAAAAAGTGGTCGACCTGACGGTTTCGCTGACTGGTCGTTCGATAGCGGACAGCCAAAGGCCTGCTACAGATGTGGGGCTTGTACACATTTGTCAAGCATATGTGACAAGCTACACTTTAGTCTATGTAATGAAATTGGCCATACTAGCTTTCAGTGTACAAATCATACCCGATGCAGTCTATGTGAGGAATATGGTCATGTGTACAAGGATTGTCCCTGGGTGGTCTCAAACAAGCACTCCACCACAAACCCAGATGATTTAATTGACAAGACCCGGGCAGATTTTCAGACTCCAAGAGACTCCAAGGATGTACCAGTGGACATTCCTGCTGAAACTGAACATAGGCCGATTTCACAAGGCCCGAAGGATCAAGACCCCCCCCCCCCACAGCAAGAGACTACTTCCATGGAGATGTCTGTATTGACACCTGTCTGCTACACAGACCCACAGGAGAGATTATTCACCCCCCACAAGGAGAGATGGCCCCCCCACAACAATGGACTAAGATACAGTCTACTCGATGGGTGACAAGAACAGTGACCCAGACAGATACACAAGACAAACTGGAGTCAGAAAACCCTTTTGATGCTTTGTCCTCAGCATCTTGGGGAGATTCGGTAATGGAGGAGGAGATTTCTGACACACAATCCATGCACTCTGAGACTATTTTCCTTGCAGAACAAAAATATACTGGGAAAAAGAAAAAAAGAAAGAAACTGTGATAACCCTGTGATGACCTGCACTATTGTAGCTTCTATAAATTGTCATAGTCTATTAAATCAGACAAAACGACAGGCAGTCTTTCAATGTGTTAGGGATAATGGAATAGACTTACTCCTTATGCAGAAAACATGGATGGGATCCCCTGCACACCTAGGGAATTTCCATTCTGATTGGATATGGGGCCCATCATATTGGCCCTTCGAAAACGATAGGGCGGACGGGGTTGGCATATTGTTTAATGTGACTCAATATGAAGACGGGCAAGCACAGCCTAATTGACTGTATATTAAGTAACAAAAAACACCACATAAAATCTGCAGGACTCTTCCCTGAAACTATAAGTGACCACTCCCTCATCTTCTGCATCTGGAAGAACAACCGCCCGCATCCCCCTCCCCAGAACTATAAAATCCAGAGACCTCACCAACTTCAATACTGATGCTTTCCTGAGAAGTCTGAACTCTATGAACTGGGATCCAATCACTTCCCTCCCCAATATTAACCTAGCCCTGGACTTTTTTATTAGCACCTTCTCCTCCATCCACGACTCACATGCCCCACTCAAGCAAAGGCAGGCCAAAGCCTTCCAATCCCCCTGGCTCTCCCAGGAGTTGCGGTGTTTAATGCGCTGTCACGATAGGGCCTGGCATAACTACAAAAAGTCTGGCCTCAGCTCTGACTGGCAGACATACTCTCACTTAAGAAATATTACCAAAACAAAGATCACAAAGTCCAAGTGACACCACCACTAGTCCCTGCAAATTAACCATCTTGCAAACCCTGAAACTTTCTGGGCACAAGTCAATACCCTCATTAAGGGCAAGGAACGTACCCTCCCCCAGACAATGTTCAATAATGGTACAGCTCTGTCCTCTCCTCTGGAAATTGCATCTGGCGTAAATACATTTTTCACTGATCTAGTCAGACATAAGCAAGCCCTTCCTAATGCCCCACTCCACGCCAATGACAACAGTCCTGCCGTCACTCCCTTCCACCTGAAACTCACCTCGCGTACTGAGGTGCTTAAGCTCCTAAATAAACTAGACCCCGATGGATCTCCAGAATCTGACTCTCTTCTGCCCAAATTCCTTAGGATTGGTGCCTCTGCTATTGCTCACCCAGTTACTCAATTACTTAGTAGATCCTTCCTCTCTCACATCATTCCTGACAAATGGAAAATAGCAATAGTGGATCCCTGTGCTTAAAAGCGACCCACCAAACTGCACAGAAAACTATAGACCCATATCCACACTGTGTCTCCTAGCCAAAATTCAAGAAAGAATACTTTATAATCAACTATACTCATTCGTGAACGGACAAATGCCATTACCATCTCACAGCATGGTTTTCAAAAACTACATGGGACTGAATCTGCTCTGTTATGGATCACCGCAGATATCTATCAGGCCATGGATAAGTGATGTGCTACTGGGGCAGTATTTGTGGATCTGATGAAAGCGTTTGACCTGGTTAACCACTGCCTCCTCCTAACCAAACTAAGCAACCTTGGCCTTGACTCCCATACCTTCTCATGGTTTACTAGCTACCTGTCCAATCAGTTGCAATGTATCAAATGGGCAGGAGCTACCTCCTCCCTTGCACATATTACGGACGGGGTCCCACAGGTATCTATCCTGGGTCCTCTGTTATTCTCCATCTTCATCAATGATCTGCCCCTTAATAGTGGAGGTGCATCAGTCCAACTTTATGCAGATGATGCTATTCTGTATAGATTAGGTAGAAACATCTCCTCCATTCAATCAGGCCTTGAAAACAACTTTTGGCAACTCGAAGCATGGTTTGGGCAAAACCTAATGGTCCTCAATACCGAAAAAACTAAATCAATGCTGTTCCAACACACCTCTTCTGGTGGGTCCACCCAGCATCCCTTCTTAATTCATGCCTCTAATGGAACAACTCTTAAAGGAGTAGACTCCTTCAAATATCTGAGAATTACCCTGGACGATAAATTAACCTTTGATGCTCACTCTCACAAAATTATTCAGACTATACACCAAAAACTGGGCCTACTTTGTCAAATTGCCACTTATATGGCTCCCCAATCATGGAGAACAATCACCTCAGCAAGTCTTCTGTCTACTCTTTTCCACGGAGCCCCTCTACTTCATTCGGCAAAAATATCAACCCTGTCCAAATTAAAACAATCCTATCACAGCATCGCACACTTTGCATCTGTGGCCCCAGCTCACACGCACCACTGTGAGGTTCTCCAATCCTTAGAGTGGCCATCCTTTGAGGCTAAGCTTGACTTCCCCCTACTCTGCACTACTTTCAAGCTCACCCACCTTCCCTCCCCACCTATCCTAAGTAACTTGCTCACCTTAAAACCCATCCCCAGGTCCCTGCACTCCTCTCATCTCCCATTACTAAGTCTTCCCAAGACAGAGCTAGCTACAGGTAAGAAATCCTTCACCTACATAGCACCCCACAAATCGAATAACCTCCCGTATGGGCTACTCTCCTGCTAGTCCCTCCCTCAATTCAAACAGTGCTTTAAAGAACTTTATTTTCCCTCACCTACATGCACTTGCTACTAATACCCCCTATCACCACTGTCCCCCTCTGTCTGTTTCTGTACTTCCTCTTCCCTGTTCCTTTTTCTCCTCTGTCTGAATCTGTACTTCCTCCTCCCTCTATTACAACACCACCATGCTACCTCTCAGATTTCACATATCCCATTGTAAACACTTCTATTACAGCTCTAGCCATTGTGGCTCATGATATTCCATGTATACAGTATATGTATATATGTATGCGTACAATTGATCTCATTTACTGTTTTGTAATACCTATCCTAGTTATGCATGAATTAATTCCCCATGGTTCTGTAGAACCATCTGTCTACAATTGTTAGCCAGACTCTAATTTGTTATCTGTAATCTCTCATCATGTCTTGCAATCAATCCTCTGTTACTGGAATTGTATTTCCCCTGGGTCACCCCCAAAAAAGGGATAAGATTATCTCAGCAGGCCTACCCGGTCATCAAAATTCAAATATATAAAAATTCAAATAAATAATGGGTCTAGATTTTCCCTTTTCAAACTTATTGATCTCCAGCTGGGTCGGGTATTGATTGTAGATGGCTATTGGGATGGGGATCCTTGTAGAATCATTAATATCTATGCCCCCCCCAATCTAAAGCAGATAGAGTTCAGACAATTGAAGCAATACAACAATTTTTAGCAACAGCAAAACTGCTTATTTTGTGGGGTGACTTTAACTGTTCGATACAGATTCCAAAAGGACAGGAATGATTGAAAACAATATATTGTGACTCTCATGCTGTTAACAAATGTGTAGTGACTGCAGAGCTGAAGAACAGTTTGGAGGCCATAACTAAAGGTCCTCGGTTTACATATCAAAGAGCCACATATACCGCTCAAATTGACTATATATTCCTTTGAACTTCTTGGGTGGTTTATTCCACTGACATTATACCAGTTGAATTCTCTGACCATTTAGTGATAAAAACAAATATTGAGAGGAATACTGTCATAACACCTAAAAGGTCTAGGTGGAGACTAAATATTAGTCAACTGATAGTCAAATTATACAAAAGGTGCAAGATCTGTTGTATGCGCGTGCTTCAGTGAACGACTTATATGATGATATTGGAAAATTGGTGGCTAGATACAAAAAATTATATAAAACTCCTATTCCAATTCCTAGGAAAGAAGGTAGCTCAGTCTCAGCTTTTCAAATATTTAAAATTACGTTCCCACCTACTGCATTTAATGCCACTAGTCCCTCAGAAACTAGTAGATCTTGGGCCACAAATATTGGAGGTTAAGAAAGAAATGCAGAGCCTACAATATGATAGGGCCAACACCCTGTGGGCAGAATTATCATATGGGACTGTTAAAACATCTTTTTCTGATCATTGTGAGGCATGTAAACAAAGGAAGATTAAATCTACTAGTATTATCCAAGGCCTGTTAAATTACAATGGTGACTTGATCACTTCACCTGAAGGTCTTACTAAAATAATAACCAGTTATTTGGACCCTACTCCTATACATCCACTCGTAGTTTCTAATTGTTGCAATTCTTTCTCCTCTTAAGAAAGATCAACTGAGTTCACATCAGGTTAAATTATTAATTTCCCCCATCACAGTTGGAGAAGTGGCAGAGGTTATTCAATCCCTGAATACCTCGGAGACACCAGGAGATGATGGTTTACCGGCAGAAGTCTATAAGGTCTTTGCTTCTGAAATGTCAATATGCCTACAGAAGGTGTTCATTCACTTCTTAAGCTTAGAAATTCCAGAATATTTTATTAAGGGTTTAATTATCTTTCTGCATAAAAAGGGTGAGAAAACTAGAAAACAAAACTGGAGGCTGATAAGTCTTTTAAATACAGATTTCAAAATTTTATCTCAAATCCTTCATATTCGACTATGAAAAATTGCTATAAACTTAGTACACCCCACTTAGTGTGTGGCTTACCTGAACAATGTATCCAACATCCACTAATCATTTTATGTGAAATTTGGGAGTTTTACCAGACACACGACTTAAGGTGTTTTTTTTTATCCTTATATCAGCAAAGGCTTTTGACAGGGTTGATCACAAATTTCTGTATCTTGTATTGCAGACCTATTGCATACCATCAGTCTTCATTCAGTGGTTACAATTCTTATATAGTACAGCTACATTATGACCACTAATCATGGGGAAGGAGGGACTGGACATTAAATTCCAGAGAGGGGTGAGGCAGGGCTGCCCCTTAAGCCCACTGTTATACATTTTCTCCCTTAATTCCCTGATTGAGAAGTTACATCTGAACCATAAAACAGTAGGTTTAACTGGAAGCTGTCCAGGGGATGAAGTAAAATTAGTTGCTTATGCAGATGACACATGCCTTCTGTAGAAAAATACTGAAAGCATCCAGGAAGCAAAACAGGAACTATTAACATTTTTAGAAGTATATAATTCCAAATTAAATATGGAAAAATATAACATTTTACAATTGGGTAATCAGACTCTAGAGTGCAGAGAAATAGTGGATTTTCAGATAACTTCAAATCCTTTTAAACTTTTGGGAATTTGGTTTGGGAAAATGGGTATAACTATACATAATTGGGAAGGGGCCTTGGAAGCCTGCGAAAATAAGGTTATAATATGGAAAAATTGGGAATTTTAAGAGGGTGTTCATTATAAAGAAATTCCTGCATCCTTGTATCTTATATGTCGGGACTATTTTCCCATTGTCTTTGGCTATGGAAACTAGGATATACAGCATTTTTTCCAGATGCTGTGGGGGAGTCACCTTAACCCCATTAAAAGAGTGTTTACATATCTACCAAAAAGAAAAGGTGGGGTAAATATGATAGCGCCAGTAGTCTTTTCCCACTTCCTTTTCTTTGTCTTCACTGAAAATGGTTGTAGGTGAACAACTTTCCTTACCCAGTATGTGGATTTACAATAACCTTAAGAATTTTCTGGTTAAATGGGAAAATGAACCAGTGAAATTTTCAAAGTATCTAATGGTGGCCCAGTTGTTTAAATTAGCAGTACAAAAATTGCATAAATGGCACATCACTAAAGATATGTTGAAGGCACTGACTCATAAAGCTTTTTATGCACATGTTTTGAATACAGAATACCCTACTGAGCCAAAATTCAAAAACTGTGTGCCTTCAAAAGTAAAGGAAATGTTAAAAGATTTAAATGAACCAAGGGTACCAGCCAGGATATGGGAAGTTGTATGGTTGTACTGCTATGGCAAAATGAATGTAAGGGGCAACAACAAGCATAAAGTGATAGAAGAAAGGACATGTCCTTATACAGACTGTTTGGCTCCAGAAGAGACCATGGAACACTTTACTTTAAATTACCAGTATTCACAAATTATTTGGCTTTATCTGGCTATTCAATGGAAACTGATTTGGCTACAAAATGTAACTTATGAGTTTTATATCTTTGGAGATTATGCTAACTTTTGGAAAAAATATGACACAGGGAGCCCGATTCCAAGTCGGGTTACTCCTGGCACAAGGCGAATTACGCCAAACCTGATGGCGTAAATTGCACCATGCACCAGGCATAACGCAAGTCACAATTCCAAGAGATGACTTGTGCCATGCCATATGTCGGTTGTGCCAAAGGTGGGCTACACCACTCACTATGCCCGCAACCCACAGAGGCATGGTGTAAGGGTGGGTTACGGCAGCAACTGCACCCTATTCCAGAAGGGGCAGCTGCCGTAACCCACTTACGTCATTCCAGGACCTGGTACAGTATACACAGCAGAGTTAGACCAGCTAGGAGATGGTCTAAGGGGCATCTGTCCTGGCACAGCAATGGATGCCCCCACCACAATGCCACAGAAACCACATGGCTGTGCCCCTGTGCCCCCCCACTCTGTCATGCCCCCCAACCCTGAACTTCAGGGACCCCTGGGTCCGTTCTGCATCGTGCCCCCCTGATCGACTGTGCCAACTGGCCAGCTCCCCTCCCAATGCCCCCAGGTACTTGCTGGTGCATTTAAGGGTGGGGGGCTCCGAGTGGGCAGTAGATTGCATGCCGTGACTTGCTGCACCCAGGTCCAGTGTGCCATTCCCTTGGCACTAGCCTGCAGCTGCTGCATGTCATGAGCATAGGTGCCAGGGACCCTGCCTGTCATAGAATAGGGCACAGGGTCCTCAACGTGTCACCGTTTGGTGCAACTCGCATATGCCTGCAAGTTGCACCATGCATCTTATCATCGGGCCCAGGGACTTTAACAGTTTTTTTCTCTATTATGAAATGTTATTTATGGCAAGCTAGAGTGCAGTGGGTATTACGCAGCAATATATGCCTTATTATGTTTTTAAAACCTTGTATGAAAATGCACTACAGGAAGTATTTGAAAAAGAGATAGTGCTTCATCCTTTACACAGAGTTCAAATGTGGTGGAAGGGAATCTTTTTTTTTTATCAAGCATAAATAATGGGATTGAAGAATTTATCTATTTATTTATTTATTCAATCTAGGATTACAAATACCTTTGAGCGCCAAGCAGCTCATTTACAAAGGTTCCACGTCAATGGGGGGGGTACAGATCCATATTGGAAAACAGACTGGTTTCACAAACAATTAAGCAATTTGTATTACAAAATACAGAATAAGAGAACAGCGAATAAATACACATTAGTTTAGCATGTGATTCAAGGCAGGGAGTGAGAAGAGGAGGGAATTAGGAGGGGAGCCAGATCAAGGAAGGGGAGAGCAACCAGGCGGCATTGTCAAGTAGCAGCAAGGATAGTAAGGGATGAAAAGCAAGGAAGACAGTGGGGGAGAGAAAAAGTGAGAGATGGGAGGGCAGGAAGGGAGAGGAGAGTGAGAGGGCAAGACAAGTAGAGAGAACAGTGGAAGAACGGTGGGGGGGGGGAGGTCCCGGGAAGAGGGACAAGGATGTTAAGTGGTACAATCACAGGAGTTTTCAGTTAGGATGTGCTGACAAAGTTTGAGTTTGAATTCACCAAGACTAGTAAGGTTAGCCAAACCATTGTGGAGGCCATTTAACCAGTATGGCACTTTGTTACAAAAGGAGCGTTGGTTATTGGCGGTCCAGCACATCAGGACTAGTAGGAGTGCAGAAGATGAGGTGCGCGTATGTTGTGTCTTGGGGGATTTGTGAAGTAAGCATCCTAATCCCAAAGGCATGAGTCCAAGGAGAATCTTTTTGGCAAGTAAGCAGGTGTGGTATTTAATTCTCCCATGCAAGTTGAGCCACCCAGCCTGCATATAGACATTGCAGGTATGGGTGAGGCTTGGTGCACCATTTAGGAGTCTACAGGCCTTGTTTAGTGCCACAGTGAGCCTTTTGAGTGCAGTGGTGGAAGCAGTTCCATAAATTACAAGGCCATAGTTGATTAAGGAGAGCACCGAGCTGTGCAGCAAGATTTAGGGCTTCAGGTGTTAGAGACCTTCTCAGTTGGTAGAGGAGTCCAATCCTGGTATTGGCAGCTCTGGCAACATTTTCGATGTGCAGTGAATAGGTGAGGTGCCTATCAAGGATAACCCCAAGGTACTTGAAGTGCTGTATTTGTTCAAGGGGGTCACCTTGGGAATTTTGGATGGTAAGAGCATGTTCTTTATGTCAACTGCGGGCTGAGGAGAACAACAGGACTTTTGTTTTCTTGTAGTTTAGTACTAGTTTATGGTTGCAGAACCAGTGCTCAACTTCCGTGAAGCCCTTGTGAAGGTTACTTTCAAGGAGGCAAGGGTCAGGGAGGCTTGCAAAAATGACAGCATAGTTTGCGTAGAGCAGTGTTTGCTGGTGGCAGGCAGTCGGTAGATTGTTAAGGAAGATGCTGAAAAGGAGTGGACCCTGGATTGAGCCCTGGGGTACCCCGGACCGAACAGGCTTCTGGTCAGAGATACTGTAGCATTGGAAATCTTTATGCGTTGAGATCTGTCCTCAAGATAGCTTTTAAACCAGGGCAGTGTATCAGGGGAGAGACCAGTTTGTGACAGTTGTTTAAGGAGGAGTCAGTGATTAACCGTGTCGAAGGCCTTGGTTAAGTCTATAAAGACTGCACCCACAAGACTGCCTTGGTCAATAGATTGCTGGATGTAGCTGGTGAATTCTAAGAGTGCAGTGGTGGTGCTGTGCCCTTTCCGAAAGCCATGCTGTTGTTCACATGGTAGGGAGTATCTATCGAGGTAGTCCACAAGTTGGTTGGCAACAATACATTTGAGTATTTTGGAGAAGAGTGGGAGGATTGATATAGGCCTATAGTTGCTGTGTAGTGCACGGTCTCCAGATTTGTGAACTGGGGTAACAATGGCTGTTTTTCATACCTGTGGGAATTGTGAGAGGGTTAGAGAGAGGTTAAGTAATTTAGTAATAGGTGGAAATACTTCCTCCGTGGTGAGTACGATTAGCTTGAAGAATGTTATCTAGATTAATGTAAGATAACAGTTTTGTTTGATATATGTATTTAGGTTTTGTTGTATACTGTATATATTTTCTTCTGTTGGTTTTTGTTTTCTTTCAATAAAAAATTCCCCTACTCTTTTTGAGAAGTGCCATGGAATCCTTAACATCCACCTGCACTACCACCAGAAAAGGCAGATGGGACCTTGGTTTAACATCTAATCCGAAAGATAGCATCTCAGAAGTGCAGCACCCCGCTCACGCTGTACTACAGTGTCAGTATTGGGATATTAACCCAAGTAGCAGAGTGGGGTGATCCAGGAGTTGTCGGTGCCCTTTCTTTACATTTACTAATTGGGGCAAAGATGTTGTTATTGAATTTAGCAATGAAGCACTCCAATGCCTGGTCAACATCATTTAGGGAGTCATGGGTGAACCAACCAATGGCCCCTATGCACAATGGGGCAGAAGGTATGTACCACAGATATGTGCCCTGCCCATGGAGCTCCACACCTGCCGACAGGTGCACCTGGTGGCATTCACGACTGCTGGTCACCTGTCTGTGGCCCCACCCTCCAGGCATGCAGGGTCACGCAGGGCAGATGGGGCGGAGCTGTGGACCTGGGCGGGCATCCAATCGGATGCCCATCCCAGGTCCCTCAGTGGATCCCTTATGTGGCAGGGCGTGTGTTGCCTCTGCACCCCTGCAGATGTCGGACAGACAGCTGCCATGGAGGTGTGAGGAGGGCAGTGCTGATGGCCATCCTGAGCCGCAGCACCAGTGGCATCATACAGTTACATGGAAGGGGGGTACAATGGTGCCACGAGGGTGGGAGTTGGCTGGACAGGCCGGGTGTGCTATACTGTGTTGGGGGGTTCCTGTTTGACACCGTGGGGGGGACAGGCATGTGGGACAGGGGTGGGGATGCTGCTATGCTGGTGGGTGTCCCGCAGGCTGCCTGGGCCTCGTGGAGAACTGTCTGCATACTGGCGTGTACGGGTGTTATGGCAGGGTCCCCCCCACTACAACCTGCACTGTCCTCTGCACTCCTGTAGACAGCACTACACGCCATTGTGACTGCCGCATAGTCCCCCCATATCTCCTGCCTGCCCCTGGCACATTGCTGTCCACGTGACTGGGAAATCGGGTGAATAGGGGCTGCGTGCCCCGGTTAGTACATTCTGCGCAAGGGCGCAATAGGTGCAGAGTGACTATGTGCTGTGGATATGCGGTGCATAGTCACTCCGCACAATCGTGCATAGGTGCTAATTTTACTTAGGGTAGGTCTTGAGTGAGTTTAGTTGACCTTCTTTAAGGACACAACTGGTAATGGTTTTGGAGGGGCACTTAGGGGCTTTATTAGGCCAGTGGCATATGACAGGGGAGTGGTCGCTGAGTGAGTCTGTCAGGACTGTGGAGTCAGAGACCCGCTCAGGGTGGTTTGTAAGGATCCAGTCTAGCAGAGTACCGGAACCAGTGTGATAGTGACCCTAGTGGGGGATTCAACTATTTGAGAGACACTGATACAAGACAGGGCATATTTGTAACGGGCAGCCTCATGTGACAGCCAATTAACATTGAACTTCCCTAGGAATACCACCTCCCAGTTTTGTGTCAAGTCTTTGATGTAGTCAGTAATATTTCTGAAACCAGTGGCTTGTTCTCTTGGGGGAATGTAGACTGAAACTATTGTGCGGGACTTGATTTGTGTGCCTAACTGTAGTCTGATGGCTAGGGCTTGTGCGGTGTTCCTGGACGGTGTCTGTTTGGGGGAGGGTGTGGCACTGAATGTTGTCTCTAATGTAGATTGCACACACCCCCCCCCATTTTCCCAGTCTGTCATGTCTGAAGATCGTGTACCCAGTTAAGGCTAGAGATACATCTGAGATCTTAGGTGACAGCCAGGTTTTCACTAGGGAGAGGATGTCTGGCCTCTGCTGGCAGGCCCAAGCTTAGAGCTGGTCAATTTTAACCATCAGGCTGCAGATATTAATTGATGCTAGTTTAAGTGTCCCTGGGTTGTTAACGCAGCTCTGATGCTGTTGGAAGGGCCCGGATTGGGGTGGATGTTGCCTGAAATGAGTAGGAGCATCAGTGTGGTTTGCAGCAAGAGTTTTTTTTAAACTTTTTAGATTTGCAGTACGCTTATGCCTACTAGCTCCTACCTTCATTTTTGAGCATGGTAGGATGGTGAGGTGGGGTAGAAAAAGTACGACTATTTCACAGCAGTGGATGGGCAGGTAGCCAGTGAGGATGCTTGGGACGGCAACCGTGCCATTAATGACACTATTTGTGCCAGTTCTGAGACAGTGATATTGGGGCAATAGCTGGGTTGTTGTTTTCTCAGGTGTGCTCATTAGAGCACTTGAGAGATAGGACAATTAGTAGGAGAGCTATTAAAAACTCCTTTTTGCAGGGAGCCATAATTGCGATAGAGAGGGCAGGGTTGCAAAAAAAGATGGCAGTTAGAGGTTATCAAGGAGCTCAGTGGAGGAGACCGAACAGACCAGATGGGATATGCCAAGTGCGAGGGGAGGGGTTGAATCAAGTGTGAGGGGGGGGTAAGGTACTAGAGGATCTGACTATGTAGGAATACTAGGAGGCTATGTAGCCTACTGGACTGTGTTGCAGGCTTCGGACTGATCTGTGCATCACAGGCTAGGGGTTGTTTTGCTTGTTAGTCAGCATGAAACCAGCATGAGTTTTTACTCATCTTTATTGTGCAGCCATCTTAAACACACTGCTCCAGCCAAGCAAACTTCCCGTAACACCCCACACTCTAGGGGCTGTCTACAAATCATCAGTTTCTCACATTTAACTTCGGGACCGTCTAATGAGTATGTTAAATTCCTATAACATCACAGGGGTTCTATGTCATAATAGTGAACATGTTACGGTGATCGCTATTATGGCGAATGTATATTGCTGAAAAGCAATTCAGCAATATACACTTGCAGGCAACCAGGCACACACAATTCATTAAGTGTGTTTGTGGAGGGCTTTGCCTCCCCCCCCCCCCGCACCTCTCTGATTAAGGATTGTTAACTCCAGGGGGGTGCATGTCAGGGGGGGCACAGCCTGGTTTAAAACAAAATGTAAGTCCCGCAACCGCGGGAACAGAAAAAATCTTACCAGTCCTCAGCCCCGAACCCAGGACCTGCTCCATCGGAGCCAGCCTCCCTACCTACCACACCACACCACACGGTTGGCTCAGTGGAGCAGGCACAGTGGAGGGTAATAACCCTCTTCTCTTTCCCTCACTATTTTCTTTTTCCACTCACCTTTCCCTCCTCTCGCAGTTGCAGTCCAAGCTACCCTTGTAGGTCACCTATGATAATAGCGTCATAATATGGGGTCACTGTTTTGATGATCACCCATATATGATTGCTATTATAACTGTATACCCAGGTTAGGGTTCAAGCCCCACTGAGGGAGAGACAGGATAAAGAAGAAGGGAGGGGGGTAGAGACTTACACAGGGGGCAGGTAGTATGAAAGGCAGAGCGTCAGAGGCAGGATAGGCTAAAAGGACAAGGTCCTAGCAAATTCTATTTAAAGAAATTTGTGGAAGCTGCGGGGAGAGCGCAGTGCCACCTAGTGGCACGGCAGTATAAGGTGCTACAGAGAGTTTCGGGAGATCACTCTCTCATGTGATAGGGTCACCTGATTCTCCTTTCTATAAAGGAAGTGCCCACCCAGGGTGGGTGAGGCAGGCACTGCAGTAGCAGGGGCGGGCTAACAGATGTCTGCTGACCAAAACTCCAAGTACCTTCGGGGGTCGGGTCTGAAAGCTGGCTGCAGGAAAGGGAGAGCCTGGTGTTCTGTCTCTTCCTATGGAGCGTCTGTGCCTAGAGGGCATGGGTGTAGGCAGGCATACTCCAAGCACTCCATGGTGTGCAATTTTATTTAAGGGGGGTAGCAAATAGGCTCTGAAATGCTTCCTTTTTCCATGAAAACTAGCAAAGAAAATACTGAACCTTTCTGTAATTTTATTCATAGGAGTCGAAACTAGAAGGACTGGTCACTAATACTCTCTTTGCATCCCAAGGGCAATACAACTTTACAGGCTCTGGGCTGCTATGTGGGTGTCTTAGGGAACAATGCATGGCATTTGTATTTATCCATGCATGACAACAACCACTGTCATGAGATACAAAAGTTGCATTTATTGTGCCAAATGAGGCAACAAACACCGTCCTGGTGTACATTTGTATATTGTCTGGATACACCTGGGGAGTAGCTCACCCTAACAAGGGGGGGGGGTAGCAGTGAGTCCACTTGGTGTGCAGATCTGAAATCCCTGGCTACACCCCTGCTAGAGGGAGAAGCAAACAGGTAGTTAGGGCTATAGCAGTGTAGGGATTAAAGGGTCACAGTAGAAAACAAAGAGAGTTCCAGGGTCAAGGCAAGAAGCATGAGGGGGGAAGGGGGACTAGAGAGCAGTACAAGATGGTGATTGCAGGAAATCACAGCTAACATCAGTTCTTGGCTAAACAGAAGGCTAAATGGACTGAAGGTAACAGAGCAATGCTAAACAGTATTACAAATCATGACTAGAACAGAGCATTGAACTCAGGACCAAATAAACAGCTTTAAAATAAAAGTGCCAAAATGACAGATAAAACACAGTACAGCCTTAAAGTACAGCCCAGCAACAGCTACAAATAGCTAGGGAAACACAATCTCTGTCTTTAAGAAAATCAGCCAAAAGAGGTCAGCCGACCAGCACTCCAAGTCCCTTCAGTGTGGGGGGAAGGTAGGTCCAAAAGCCGGCTGCAAGAAAGGGAGAGCCTGGTGTTCTGACTCTACCTATGGAGTGTCTGTCCCTTCAGTGGGGGGGGGGTCCAAATGCCGGCTGCAGGAAAGGGAGAGCCCGGTGTTCTGGCTCTTCCTATGGAACGTTTTCCTAGAGGGCTATTTAATTATAGAACAATATCTATTTTATATTAATATGCAAGACTGAACAAATTTAACACAGCTTATTGTCTGTGATGTATTCACAAGCTACACACTAAAATGTATAGCAGTAAATCTCTAAGCTTGAATGTTTGAAATACAAAAATTCTGTCAATAGTTAAAACAAAATTTGCAATATTATACTATTATATATTGTTTTAACATATGAATGTAAATGCATGAACATTTTATTCTGTTGTACTTTGTAGTGACATAATTGTCAAACAATAAACTAAACTAAGCTAAACTAAACAAGCAATAATACCCGACAGGGTGGGCTGTATTGGGCAATACTGGACCACCCAGGAGCATAATGAGGCCCGATGCTGCAGGTGGAGGGCCTTATAGCCACTGAAAGGTCGTGTATTGCACATACTCCCCTCACCCTGGAGGGTATTATTGGACTTAGAAAATGGACACTGTAAAACAAAATAAGTTTATTAAAAAAAGTTTGTAAAAAATTAGATTGATATGTAGTGAAATAAAATTGTTCCTCCACCTACTGTATACTGTCTTTCTAGACTCTATGTATTTGAAGCTTTTGGTCCTGGTTGTCATGGTTACCCCCCCCCCACACACACACACACACACGTAGTAGAAATGGAGCAGGGTATCACCAGTACAGCTACTATCATTGTTCTACAGAGCAAGTCTGTGCAGGGTCAGGTGAACGAAAAGTGTCCTCTGTTCGATGTTTTTGGGGTTTTTTTTGCCTGCCACTTTTGGAGTTGTGGTGGTGGGAAGACCACAAGTGCGGTTATCCTGAATAGAGAGCTGGACCTTGGGAGCTCACTGGTGATTATCTCGCCTGCTTTTTTTCTTTTTCTACCCATCAGGAAAAAAGAGCTGGGATGAATGACAATTTGGGGAGAGTAACACTGAAACAGAACCGTCACTTGTATTCTGGCATGGCGGTCCTGTTTAAAATAAAATAATGTGTCAAGTGGGTTGTTGGACAGAGTGCCACTTGCTAAGCCACAGAGTGGGCCAGCATGTGGAGAAAGGGCTCAAGGCCAGGATCGGGAGAGTGTCACAGTCGGGAGACATGCTCATTTGTCTTTCTTCCCGGTCTCGTAATTAAAACTGCAGTGTGTTTCTTTCTTGTTTTTAAAAAATACCTTGTCTACATTTCTGTGGGACTCTGTCAGTAGAGGAGCTTGTGCCAGGTGATCTTTAGAGTGAGGGGCATTGGAATCGGTGCTTGTGATCAGTGCCGATCAGTGTACGCACCACAACTTTTAATAGAAATAATTTGTTTTACTGTCTTCACTTTAAAATAAGTGACTGAGGTGACTACCAGTGTGCTTTGGGGGGGGGGCTTCTTTCTCGCTAACTGAGCTAATAAAATGGTGGCCATTTGAAATTCCCTGCACAGTGAGTGTAGTGCTTTTGGCCAAGGAGGAAGGAGGATCAGCAGGATACCTGAGTGGGTGAAGAGGCACCTGGACTGGTATTTTTTATTTACAGGGATCTCACTGTAAGTTAATGTACCCCTGCCAGCTAATCAGATTTCTAAAATGTTTAAGCCCATTTTCTAAACTAAACTAAGCAATGAGTTATGGAGTGCTATCTTCAAGGTAAAGTACTGCTTCGCACATCACACCTAGTACTGTCAGGTGTACAATCTTCTAACACAGTAGCATAGTATTATGATAATAGATGGGACTTAAAGCCTATCTTGTTTGCCCCTCATGTTGCATATACTGTACTTTAAGTAACTATTCCCATTTTAAGTACAGGCACACATCTAATTAGCAAAAGGAACACACGCTTCAGATATTAAAAGTTACAGCTGAGTACTTTTAACAATTATAGGTATTTTTAGAGGTTGTACTAATTCTAACATAAGACATAAGTAATATGATGTAAAAAAAAGCAACACAGTACTACAGCATAGCAGCTCAGAGATCATACATGCGAGAATAAAAACATTCCATGTCAACGTCCCTGCTGTAGTGGTCAAAAGTAATTGGTACAGCAGTCAGACTGGTTTAAGTGGCTGGCTCAGCTGGTGATGTGATTGCAAATGGTAATAGACACAGTCCTTGTTACCCCACTCCAAGCACTCACAATTATTGCTGGCACAGTCTGGGCCTTTGATTTTCTGCTTGAGAGTACTGTAGGTCAGCAGTAGTGCTTTTTTTTTTTTTTACTTACAAAAAAAACTGAAGAAGGTAAACAGAACTTCAAACAAAATGTTTACCTACACATCAGGTTCAAAACAAAAGTGCAAGAGTGATATGGTAGCCAAGATAAGTAAGTAGGTAAAATGTTATTTGTATAAGACACCCTTCCAATGCTCAGGGCTCCTTTACAATGCACATTAAAAAAGAAAATTTCATGACATTACAAGTTAAAAGCAAATAAAACATTAATAACACACTCAGTAAGTCCCACCCTGTAAATTCCTGGTTAAAAAGATATGTCTTCAATTACTTTTTAAAAGGTCACCCATCCCTGAGTAGACAGATCTCAAAGAATCTGTTTATATGTCGTCAACTTTGTCTTTAAGCAGATAAGTTAATTTTGTATTATTTCAAGTCTTCTTATTTAACTGAAATTATAGCCATCGTTTGTAGCACTGCAGGTACTATAGCAAGACATTCAGGAATATGAAGCATTAGTCCTGCAGCTACAATAAATTGTGTTCATAGTACTTCATAAGAGCCTATCCTGTCATAATATGCAGAATGTCTTGTTCATAAGAACCCAAGAACAGCAGCATGGCGAGGAACACCTCTACTGGTTTCAGATTGCACTTTCTTTGAGCTACTCCTATTCACATAGGGTTATCACTTGTCCAGATTGTCCTGTTTTGGAGAGGGAGGGGGAGATCCAGTTCATGTTAAAATTGCCCAGGATATGAAGTTCACCCATGGAGGCATGTGAGTGTAGAGTAGTAAGGAGATCTGTGATAGACAGGAGGGGTGGAGACTAGGGCAGCAGTAGGTGCTGGTAATAAAGATGGGCAGAGAGAAGGGGAGGGAGAGCTTTACCAGAAGTAGTTTGAAAGCCTGTGAAAGGGAGGTCTTGAGTATAGGGGTGAATTGGATTGATGAGGTGATATACATGGCCACACCACCTCCTCTACTGGACTGATCCTGGCAGATGAGGGAGTAACCAGGAATGGAAACGGTCATATCTGGAATATTAGGGTTTAGCCATGACTCAGTTATGACAAGAATGTCTGGGCTGAAGGTTATGGTGAGGGGTTGGAGCACAGCGATTTTGAGGAGGAGGCTCCTGATGTTTAGATGGGCTATCTTAATTTATATTCATTATGTTGATTAACAATGCATTCTTTTAAATTTGATAGAGTATTGCTTCTCGCTATAGTGATTTTATGTTTGTATTTTAGCTTGATTTATTGTACTGTTTTATTGTTCAGGGCTCAGAGTCTAAGGAAATGGGCACTTTAAAAATAAAGTATCGATCAATCTATCTTTCTATCTATCTTCAGATCATGTGGGAGTTGGGGGAGAGAGGGGACAAGACCAGGGTTAGGTTCTACATTACCTGCCACCAGCAGCATCAGGATGATATGGAGCTTGGTGGGGACAGGAATATGCTTCCTGTGTAAGGTGTGCTGGGGGGAGAAGGTGGAATGGGGGAGAGCTTGAGTGTGAGCAGACTAGCGTGGAAGCAAGGAGGAAAGCTAGATGGGCCAGGAGGCCAGAGTTTGTGTGACAAGGCAAGGAGAGATAGGGACGAGGTACAGGAGGAAGCAGGAGATGGCAAGAGAGTTGGTGGGGTTGTGAGATGGGGAAGGGGGTGAAGAGATGCTATGGAGAAGAGGAGGGGAGTAGACAGAGGGTAACCTGGAACATGGGTTCGGGGGCAAGGCAGACTAGGGGAGATTATATGATACCGGGGGGAGGGAGAGATTAGGGGGTGCAGAAGTGAGAAGCTAGCTGACCTGGTGGGTGCCTTCAAATATATGTATATGGGGGTGTAGATTCATGGCCAGTATACTGAGGCTGGTGAATAAAAGAATAAGTTGGAAGGGATTAAGTAGTCAGTTCTATGGGGGGCACAGGCCAGGAAAGCTATTACAGGGGCAGGTGGACGAAAGTAGGCTGACTGGTTCTGGAACAGCATAAACAACTGCATCCCTTGGGTGGCTGGGTGGAGGGGCGGCTGGGCGGGAAGATCTATGCAGCGCCACTGCACGGCACCACACGCCAAAACCCGCATGGGCCAAGAGCAAAGTAGAGCAGTGCAGTACCTGTGTAGGGGTCCACTGTGACCTCTGGTCGGGAGGGCTTCAGTCAATTCAGCCCTCATGACCCCAACACTGGATGTCTGCAGGGTAGTCCCAAATGGAGTGAACAGTGAGCTGGAAGAAATAAGATGAGATTAGTGAGCAAGTAGGTAATGTGAGCCAGGTGGGCAGGAGATCTCTCAGCTGGGACAGCTACAGGTGGCCAAGAAGGCAGGTATGATATCACCGTGTGCTGGTTCAAACAACTTAATCGGAATCCTTATCGGGAACACAGCTAACCAAAACTGATAAACTAATGCATAAGAAACACCATATGCCTTGCAATGAACTGTATAGGAATTGTATAAAGATAAACTCAGAATAGATGCCTGGTAACAATTAAATTCATAGGGCTTACAGACAATCAGAGAAACAGATGCCCATATTAGATGCTTATTAGACTGTAATACCACAGAGGTATCAGTGAAAGAGCTGGCAAGGTCTCATTCTGATGATGTCAGCATGCACAGACATCAGAGCCATTTTTTGGTATGCATCAGCAGGCTGGATTTAAACATAACAGGTGCTTTTGTGTACCCTTTTTAATACTGACAAATCTGAATTAAACTGCATCTGAAAACATACAGTGGTAGCCAGCGATTTATAATTATCTGGATATATCACAGGATATCCTATTGTAGAGCACGGGAATTTCCTGTAATGTGTCTAACTATAATGGGACTTACTGTATCTTTACCTACAACTGTAAATAGATAATTCACCCTCTTATTCATATGTGCTCTAGCACCCTGTGCTTTTTAAAATACCAGTATGTATTTTCAATACCGTTATTTTGATGGTTTAGGTATCCTTTAACCTTTATAATTTTTCTAATTAATCTCTTTTTTAACAAAGTTTTTTCTTATCCCCTAGTTCATGTGTCTTCCTGACAGCAGCCCCCAGTCAAGTCATCAACTTTCTCATGGACTTAACAATTATCCACCATTTACCGAACACCACAAAGGTGGTGGGTGGCCTTCCATGTCAGTCATGCACTGGCCTGTGGAAGTTGCCAGTGCTGATGTAGGCAAACCAGGGCTTTTTCCTCTTCTTCCATTTGGAAACACTAAAAGCACAGTGTTAACTGTGGAATCATATTCCACATTTTATGAATATCATGGAGTCATTTTCCGCAAACTGTAGACTGTTTGTGTAGGTACCCCTTTAACTTGGTCAGGATCACACAGTGAGTAAATGGCAGTTGCTGGATTCAAACCTGAGTCTCCCTCTCCAGGTTGACTGCAAAGTACATAAAAGTTTGATCAACCCCCAGTGCATCCAATTATGTCTGGTAAATTTTTTTTTTTTTTTTAACTGAGAAGTTGTCCATGTTCTATCTGTAGGATGCAGCAAGGGTCTTATCTTTCTATTTACATGGCACAACTGATGTTCTGGGGAGGTTTAATTAATTTTTTTACTGTAGGTATCATATTTGTCTTGATATTTTTTAACTATTGCCATAATATTTCTGTATACCTTGATATAACACACAAGGTTTGGCTGCAGTTAAATATATGGAGCCCCATTTTCAAAATGTTAGCACAGCGCAAACCAGGTATGCACTACACTAACCTGGAATAGTGCTGGCTGTCGGGGGTGTGGCCATATTCAAAGGCCACCTATGCGAGATGCACCCTGATAATTCCGTGGTGCACAATATCACGCTGTATATAAGCAAATGAGGGATTCCCCATGCATTCGCAGTGCAACACGATATTGAACAGTTTCAGAACTGCTAAATGGCCACAAGTGCAGTGCAGTTTAATGTTTCTGAAACCCAGCCCTTAACAGTGTAGAGTGGGAGTGGGTGCCCCGCACCCCATCCACAGACCATCAAGGGCTGGGTACCCTGGTAGTCTAGTGGTCCCTCCCATGCCCTGATCCCTTTAGCAACAAATGTAAAAGCATACTTGGTAATGTAGTAGTCCCTTCCACACCCCGATCCCCTCCCCAGTACATGTTTGTAAATCCCTGGTGGTTCAGCGGTCCCTCCCCAGCCCCAGTCCCCGCTCCCTATATATTTATGTAAGTCCTGGTGGTCTAGTGACCCCCTCCACCCTGGCAGGTACTGTCTCACCCTCACCCCCCGACCCAACCCCAAGAGCCAGCAACCAACATAGCCCTCCGCTCACCACCATGGCCAGCCACAGACTGAGCTCTCATGATGCGCGTACTGCACAGTATGTGTGTCATGAGAGCTCAGTCTGCAGCCAGACATGGTGGTGAGCGGAGGGCTGTGCCAGTCGCCTGCTCTCACAGTTGGGTCGGGGAGGTGCGGGGGGTGGGACAGTACCTGCCAGGGTGGTGGGTCACTAGACCACCAGGACTTACATAAATATATAGGGAGTGGGGATTGGGGCTTGGGAGGGACCATTGGACCACCAGGGATTTACAAAAACATACCGGGGAAGGGATTGGTGCTATGGAGGAACCACTAGATCACCAGGACTTACATATGAATACAGGGAGAGGAGATCAGGGCTGGGGAGGGACCGCTGGACCACCAGGGGTTTACAACACAATACCAGGGAGGGGATGAGGGCTGGGGAGGGGGGACCTGGCCCAGCGTACTTGGCCTATGTGTGGCATGCAGATGAATCCATAATGGGCATACAAATGGCCTACTAGCACCATGCATGCCCAGTTGGCTCATCTGCATGTTTGGGCTGAATATCACCCATAGGGGCCATATTGCTAACCAGTGTGTGCCACGGTTTACCCCTATGGGCAGTCCTTGGTGCAGTGCTCTGGTAGTGCAGCACAAAGCATGGTGACCACCTGCTGTGCACCACACTACCATGGCCCAACATTCAGACAGCTAGCTAGGTCAGTTTGGATCATGCTACCTGTCTGAATACTGTGCCACAGCTGGCCAGCCTGATTTTATTGCGTGACACACATGTGTGCACATGCAGATGGCCAACTCTGAAAATGGGGCCCTCATTGTGGAAATCTGTTGACAATATCCCAACTGAATTTATCACCTTTTCTATAAAATTTGTGCTTCTGCACAATTATTTTTCTGTGTAATTCTAAGCACTATATAATGTATAGTACATCTAGTCTGTTTATCTATCTATCTATAAAACACACCAAAAAGTTGGGCACTCACCCTCTGCCAAATGACTGGACACCGATACTACCACATATACAGCGTATGTAGGGATTCTATAACTTAAATAAATGCATTATTTTTCCAAGACTCTGACCCAAGTGAAAGATAAAAATTTATTTATTTAAATTTTGGTAACCGGGTAGGCCCACTGAGACCATTACAGTCCCTTTCTCAGGGGCGACCCAGGATTAATTACATACATCAGGAGAAAAGAAGACAGCAAGAACAATTCAAAGCAAATGGAGTAATACAGACATTATAATCAAGGACATATAAGGTGGAACAACAGGCAGGTTAGGTACAATTGATAATCATCATGAGTGATAAACAGTTACACATAAATAAAGCAGTTATACATAGCTTATCAATATCAGAAGAGGTTCCAAAATGGGAGCAATGGTCAGACAGAAGCTACTGAGGTAGCCCTTTGGAGTGATCTGTTACTCAGCTGTAACATGAGCAGAGACTTAACCCCAACAGGTGGGTCTTGTGGCCTTTTTTAAAACCTCCAAGGGAGATGCATTCTTAGAGATTAATAGGGAGGTTGTTCCAGAGGGACGGAATGTAAGCAACGAATGACCGCAGTCCTTGAGACGTCCTGACTCTGGGGACATGGAGGAGCTGCCAATTGGAGGACCTCAAAGCTCTTCCAGTCTGTTTAGGAATTATAGTACCCACCAGATTAGGGGGAGCTTTAGTTTGCTGAAGCTTGAAGGCCAGACATAGGGAAGGGTACGTTAATCTTCCCTCTAGAGAAGACCGATCTGGTGCATCCAAAACTTTGCAATGGTGTTCTAGGGGCAATGCACCTATGGTAAAATACCCAATCCTATGATATAATGTTCTCAGCTTTTGCATCTCTGTGTTTCTCAGTGAGTGTAGCACAGGGGCCCTGTAGAACAGTGTGGGTAAGAGCATGCCAGTGGCTAACCTTAGCTTAGATGTCTGAGTGAGGAATGGGCTCAGACGATACAAGAGACCAAGCTTCTAGTTCAGTGTCCTGGTTAACTGGTCAACATAACCCTTGAAGGAACATTCTGGATCTATATACACATCCAGATATTTTAATGCAGTCAACTACCTCTATCTTAGAACCATTGGACAGATAGGGGGACAATAAGCTTGACCTGTCAAGGCCCATTGTTTTTGGTCCACATAAGATAGCTTTGTTTTTGTTCCCCATTAAGGACTAGCTGATTGGTAGGGAACCATTTCTCCAAAGTAGAGAGGTCCTGGCTGAGAAGTTGATTTAGCTGGACAGCATCCTGAGATGATCTGTACAGCACAGCATCATCAGCGTAAAGGGTCACCTTTGCACCCCCACAGTGCTTGGGTAAATCGTTGATAAAAAGGGAAAACAAGAGGGGCCCCAATATTGAACCTTGAGGAACCCTATCCAAAATGGGACATTTGTCGGACTTCGCCCCCAACCATCTGACTATTTGAGATCTATCAGGATGATGTTAGTCACCAAGTGAGTATATAACAATGTTTATTTTTCACTTGCCTACATCACAGTCAACTTGACAGACAGCCCATTCTGCCAATCCCGCAATTAATCTGCCCTTAATTGTCACACATTGTATACAAAGAACAGAAAATAGACTATGCTCTAATATGCCATTAATTTCCATTTGTGAGGTGGTGGGACTTTCATAACTCACTCGTGGCTTTGCTACTTGTGAGATACGGTGCTGCCCCCTCACTCAAGGAAATAAATGGTATATCTGAACACAGGCCATTGTATATCCTCTATGTATAAGGCTCCATTGTCTATTTATTAAAAAGACAATCAAGTAATGTGAAAATACCCATAAAAGTGCTCATCTGCTGCGTTTTGAACCTATAGGTCCTTTATTAAAGGCTAAGGCATACCGGTGAAACATCACAATAACCAGAATAAGCACAATGATGTCATCATGATGCAACAATTAAACATTTAAATTCATTAGACAACACAAACAAGCCATATAAGATTGTCATTCAATAATCAAATAGATAAGAAAATTAGATCAGAGGATAAGGAGAACAAAAAGGGAAGGATAATGGAAGGAGGGAAGGGAATATGGACTCGGGGGTGGGATTAAAGGGGAGAGCAAACTTAAATGCAATGACAATAACATTAGCTGCCAGAAAACATTATACCACAAAGTACGCAATAAATAACCCCCAATACAAATGTCAAATGATAACTAAAATTTTTTTTACCAAAAAAATAGAAAGATCTAATATCAAAGCCAGCGTCCATGCCAGGTGGTTTAGTTGCTTGAAGCTGAATTACTGTATAACAATTTATTGTTGAAACAGAAAGTGTGCTTGATTATCTAACTTCAAGCAACTAATGCGCCTCCCCTCCATTTGAAATAAGCTCCCCTTCTCAGCTCTGGCTGCCTCCTCTTATCTCTCTATTAAACAGCTCCTTAAGGTTTACTCCTGTTTCTGCACCTAAATCTATTCCAGACCTAGTTTCACAACACTTCCATTTATCTACCCCTAATGCTAACCTACATTACAGTCCTTATTCATCCTTTGTTTGTCCACAGTTACTGATTATACACTTTACATTTTGTAGCCAGGCATGCTGCTCTTGCCTTGGCTTCTAAATCCTTCTAACAAATGTTCCCTGCTAGTTTTTGTACAAGTTGCATGATAATTACATAGAAACATAGAAGTTGACGGCAGATAAGGACCGCAAGGCCCATCCAGTCTGCCCATTTGTTTTTCTACCTTATAAATGTGCCATCGGCCTTTGCTCTGTCAGTGGCCTATCTATTCATAGTCATTTGTATTGCTCCCTTATGCCTATCCCATGCCTGTTTGAAGCCCTGCACTGTATTCATAGCCACCATTTCTTGTGGTAAGCCATTCCATGCATCCACCACCCTTTCTGTGAAAAATAATTTCCTCACATTCCCCCTTAATTGGCCCCCCTCTAATCTCATGCTGTGTCCTCTTGTCCTTCTATTTTTCTTATATATAAACATGTTAGACTCTTTCACCTTGTTAATGCCCTTAAGGTGCTTGAATGCCTCGATCATATCACCTCTCTCCCTCCTTTGCTCAAGGGTATACATATTGAGCTCTGTTAATCTGTCCTCATATGTCTTCTGATGCAGTCCCTGCACCATTTTGGTTGCCCTTCTCTGGACTGCCTCAATTTGGTTAATGTCCTTGTGAAGGTGTGGCCTCCAATACTGCACATGGTACTCCAGATGGGGCCTAACCAGTGTCTTGTAAAGAGGGATTATTACCTCCCTCTTACGACTTGTGATACCCCTACTAATACACCCTAACACTCCCCTAGCCTTACCTACTGCTTTAGAGGTCTGCTTGGATGATTTCAGGTCATCAGTGATGATGATACCCAAGTCTCTTTCTTCTTTTGTGACTGCTAGCAACTCCCCTCCCAGCCTATAGGTGGCTTCAGGGTTTCTCTTCCCTATGTGCATGATTTTGCACTTCTTTGCATTAAATCCCAGCTGCAACTCTTCTGACCATTTTGTAGGTTTATCCAGATCTCTTCTCATTCTGCCCACCCCATCTGGATCATCTACTCTGTTGCAGATCTTGGTGTCATCTGCAAACAGACAAGCCTTACCCTCTAGTCCATCTGCAAGGTCACTAATGAAGATGTTGAAGAAGACTGGCCCCAGGACTGATCCCTGAGGTACCCCACTTGTGACTTGCATCTCTTCTGACTGTATACCATTTACCACCACTCTCTGTTTTCTGCCCGTCAACCAGTTTGCCACCCAGTTGACCAACTTCTGACCCACCCCGAGCCTACCCAGCTTATTTATCAATCTTCTGTGTGGAACAGTGTCAAAAACTTTGCTGAAGTCAAGGTAGGTGACATCAACTGCTCCCCCTTGGTCCACCACTCTGGTTACCCAGTCAAAGAAATCTATGAGATTAGTTTGACAGGACCTTCCTTTGTAAACCCATGCTGTCTTGGATCCTGTGCCCTATGGATTCTAGGTGTTGCACTATCCTTCTTAAGGAGTTCCTCCATAATCTTGCCCACTACTGAGGTAAGACTGACTGGTCTGTAGTTTCCCGCCTCCTCCCTGCTAACACTCTTGTGGGCGGATCACATAAACCCT
The DNA here is from genome assembly GCA_016271365.2 of Neoceratodus forsteri. NCBI lineage: Eukaryota > Metazoa > Chordata > Ceratodontiformes > Ceratodontidae > Neoceratodus > Neoceratodus forsteri. The sequence continues at coordinate 1,102,895,765 of CM057454.1, read as the reverse complement.
TCTCCAGTCTTCTGGGACCTCTCCTGTGCTCAGAGACTCACTAAACAGTTCTGCTAATGGCTCTGCTAGTTCCACCTTTAGCTCCTTAAGTACCCTGGGATGTATGCCATCAGGTCCCATTGTCTTATCCACCCTGAGCTTAGCAAGCTCTTGTAGGACCTTTTCTTTTGTGAAGGGAGTAGTGCTCACCTCCCTCCCCCCTGTGTCTATGATGCTGAGCTGTGGGCCCTGCCCTACCTTCTCTTCAGTAAATACTGAGCAAAAGTATCTATTTAGGATAGATGCCTTTACAGGGTCCTCCTCCTCACATGATCCCTTTGCTCCATTAAGCTTAGCAATACCCCCTCTGGACTTTCTCCTTTCACACTAATGTATCTATAGAAAGTCTTGTCACCTTCTTTACTGTCCGTGCTAGTGTTTCCTCAGTTTGGGACTTTGCCTGCCTTACTGCCTTCCCTGCTTCCCTTAGGGCAGTTTGGTATGCCTCCCTATCTTCATCCTGCTGTGTTTCCTTATATTTCCTGAAGGTCAGCCTTTTGGCTCTGACCTTTTCTGCTACTGTATTTGAGAACCAAAGTGGTTTCCTCTTCTTTGCACTTCCTTTTCTGTCTAACACAATGCGATGTTGCTTCAAGTATTGCATCCTTAATGCTTGCCCACTTTGCCTGTACCCCTCATCTGTGTTTCTTTTGCCAGGGCTAGCTTAACTCTGTTGGCCATCTTATCAAAGTCAGCTCCTCTGAAGTCCCATATTTTGCCTTGGAATGGGATGATTTAGATGTAGTAGCCAAACTGAACCATACCATGTGATGGTCACTGGCCCCAGTGACCTTCTACCTGGAGATCTGTGATCCCTTCCTTGTTAGTCAGTACTAGATCTAGGATAGCCCTGTCTCTTGTAGGTTGCTGTATCAATTGTTTGAGGCCCTCCCCCTGCAGGGAATCCACTATGTGTCTAGTTCTGGCAGATGTTCCTGCTGGTATTGACCAATCTGTTTCCGGCATGTTGAAGTCTCCCATTATCAGAACCTCCCCTTTAGCTGTCATGTTTTGTATATCTTCTAACAGTAATGTGTCTATGTCCTCCCCCTGGTCTGGGGGCCTGTAGACAACCCCAGTTCTCATGGCTGTCCCATTTCCTGTTTCCAGGGTGACCCACAGATCTTCTGGCTCCTTATGTGTATTCTGAATTTCTGTAGCTTTGATATTTTCATTGACATACAGGGCCACTCCTCCCCCTTTTGCACCTCGGTCTCTTCTGAACAATACATAGCCAGGTACTGAAGTCTCCCTAGTGTGGTTACTGGTAAACCATGTCTCACTAATTGCTACTATGTCCAGTTTAGCCTCTGACATTATTGCCTGCAGGTCTGGGATCTTATTTCCAGGCTGTGAGCATTTGTGTACATGATTTTCCATTGGCCAGATTTTGGTGTGTTAGTTGTTGGGTGAGGTTTGGCATTACCCCTGTGCGTCGTATGGGGAGACAAACCTTTTTTCTTACCTGGTGATGCAAATGAACTGCAAACATGCTGAATCCCTGTTTGACCACTAGCTGAGGGGGAGAGGTGTTCTTCCCATTCGACGTTGCACACAGTATTATTACTGTATAATTACAGTATTATTGTTTAGTAATCCATGCAATCTTTTGCACAGTTTGCTCTCACCTGCAATAAGTTGCCTACACTGAACTGTATTGTTTGCCCGGTTATATAATGTATTATGTATTTTCTTCCTATAGGCTCCCCCCACCCCCCATCCACACCTGAAAATGAGCCTTGGCTCAGTATGCCTTCCCAGTCACCAGTTTCTAAATAAATAAATTCTGCAATATAAACACAGACCACGATGGAAGAAAAAGACCAGAAGTTTATCCAGTCTGTCCATATTCTCTATAATCCCTGGAACCTTCCCTGGGAACTATTGTTCCTCCAGGGTACTAACTCTCCCCGTCCTATCCCAAACCGCCTCCTGACCAAAGATGCCCAGATGCAGTTAGTTCAATCCACGTTCCTATCCCTAACTGACTATGCTGATTTCATTTATAGTCAGTGCAATGCCTCCTGTCTTACTAAACTGGACACCTTGTACCACAGAGCCTTGAGATTCGTAACTGGCCTACCTCTTACCACTCACCACTGCTCCTTATATGCAGCTGTGGGGTGGACCTCCCTTCAGTACAGAAGGAATAGAAATGCAGCACTCTGGACTTACATAGCTATTACCAACAAATTACCCCAACACATCTCCAGCTGTTTGCTGTTAAATGTAGCAGGCAACTATGCACTGAGAAGTTATTCTCTGATTCTACTGATGGTACCTAGGCCCAATACACACTTTGGGAGAGCGGCCATAGGCTTTGTGTTGTTCTCACTCTGGAACAAACTACAGAAATCTATGAAACTGAGTCTTCCTGTTAGTCTTACCACCTTCAAACCTTGTATGCCAAGGCTGTTAAGGAGCTGTGCAACTGTTTCAAGCACTCTTAGCGTGCTAGGGTGTCTACTGCTTACCTGCCCTCTGCATCTCCACCTAACCCTGCCCCTTGGTTGTCTCAACCAATACACCCCATTTGTACGGCTAATCCCTTACCTTTTTACCCTCTGACTCATACCATATGTGTCCCTAGCCCCTCTACCATAGTACCTCTCTTTGAACAGCTGCTGTCCTGTATTCTTTCCCCCATATCTGCTCCTTGCCATCACCTCTTAAGTTTGTATCCTATGTTTTGATCTATGATATGCCATGCTGACTGTAAATGTTTTAATATGCTGTGCTGTTTGAGAATGTTTTAATTCCCCCTTCTCATACCACTCTCCCTAACCTTGTTAACCCATTACCTGAACTATTTGCTATTTCTCTGTGTGTATTTATTCTGTTTCTGTATAATTATGTCTATCTATTATCTGTACATAAAAGTGTTATTCCTTGCCCTTGTGTGACACAGGCCCACCTTGTAAATGAGCTTGCTCAATGGTGTTCACCTGGATAAATAAAGACTTGATTGATTGATTGATCCTCCTCCCCGGTCTAGTTGCCCTGGGTGACCACTATTGCCTTCATTCTATCCCATGCCTGCTTGAATCCCCTGGCTGTGTTTGCACCCACCATCTCAACTGATGGACTGTTCCAAGGTTCCGTCACCCTTTCCATAAGGAAGTACTTCCTCACATCCCTTCTGAACCTCCCTCCTGTTAATTTCCACTCATGACCACATGACCGCGAGTTGGTATTCAGGGTAGATAATTCCCCACAGTTTACCTTGTTAATTCCTTTAAGGAACTTAAAGGTCACTATCTTATTATTTATTTATTTAAAAGTTGATAAATGGGAAAGGCATCCATGAGCCGAGGCTCATTTCCAGATGTGACCTGAGGAAAGGATTACATAGGGATAAAACTGAACAGAACAAAACATTACAAATAAGTAAAGATTCACAGGTCACGGTTACAAGACCCACTACAGTAATCAGCACTCAGGGTGCAATGAGTACATGTGAAAAACACATTTAAGAACACAGATTACAATAATGGTACAGATATCAGGCTCAGTAATAACACAGCTTAAAATTAACAAGACGCAGGAGCAGGGTGCACAGTTCCATGCCAGGGACCCAATCAGAAAGAGGAGATGGAGGGGTTCTAAGTGAAAATTGAAAATAATGGGGAGCGACAACATAAATTAAGGAGGTTAGGGTTGGGAACACTTAGAGCACTTTGGATGTGGTAGAAGTCTGAGTATCCCTTTGAGAGTGAAGAAGGTGGGGAAGAAAGACAGATGTCAGAGGGGAGATTATTCCAGTGGTAAAGAAAATGAGAGGAGAAGGCAGACTGACCAGATGCAGAGTGGAGGAGGGGGATGGAAAAGGAGCAAGAGTCCCTGTGATGAAGGGAGTAGTTAGAGGAAGAGAATTGGGAGAGGTGAGAGGAGAGGTAAGAGGGGATGGTCCCAAACCAGAACTTACTAACAAAGGAGGTACAGTGAACTAGTCTTCTGTGAGATAGAGGCACAAGGAAGAGGGTGGCATAAATGGTACAGTGGTGGGTAAGGCCCGGTGGAGAAGTGGCAAAATAAGTTCAGAAGGGTGTCAAGTCTGGTGAAGGATGATTGAGCGGCTGTACCATACACCACATCATCATAGTCAAAGACAAGTAGAATCATTTTAGAAACTGGTTCATGGTGGGTTGGGTGGGGGAAGCTGTCCTTTTGTGGGTATAAGACTGCTAATGTGAGACGTAGCTTGGTGCAGATGGCATTGACATGAGTGGAGAAGTCCAGGTGGCAATCCAACCATACCCCCAAATATTAGAAGGCAGGAATATTTTCAATGGGAGAACCATCCAGGATAGTGAAAACGGGAAGGGATTTGAGGGTGGTGAGTTTTTGTTTGGAGTCAAAGGTCATGGCCATTATTTTTTTTTACATTTAGCTTGAGTTGGTTTTCCTGGAACCAAGACTAAACTCTATTGAAGTCTTTCTGGAGGGAGGACTGTACGCTGATGGAAGAGGGTCCGGAGATGAAAATAACAGTATTGTTGGCATACGCATATAGCAGTTTTGCATGCTGAAGGGAGATTGATTATGAATAAGGAGAAAAGGACGGGGCCGAGGATGGAGCTTTGGGGGACCCCAGAGATAATAGGCAGCAGGGAGGAGAGTGAGAGGCACCTATCTGAACTGATTGCTGCCTGTCTTGAAGATAAGAGTGGAACCAGTTGACAGCAGGTTCATCCAGGCTAGCAGAATTAAGATTGTGTAGCAGGAGGGGATAGGAGACGGAATCAAATGCCTTGGCCAAGTCAATGAAAATATCAGCAGTAATATGGCTCTGGTCCATAGCTGAGAAAACTGAATCAGTAATCTGCAATAAAAAATGGTTGAGTGTAGCTTTCTGAAACCAGACTGCACTGATGAGAGGGTATTAGTAGTGGTAAGGAAATCAGACTGCCTGGAGTGAATAAGGGATTCTTGATGTTTGGCAAGGGAGAGAAGAAGGGAGACAGACCTGTAGTTTCCAGGAGCTGAAGGGTCACCACCCTTGAAAAGGGGAAGGACCTTAGCAGATTTCCATGCCTGTGGGACTGAGGTGGAGAGAAAGAGGTTGACCATGTGGGTGAACAGGGCAATTATAGCTGGGGCAGAGATGAGGAGGAGCCTGGGGTGGACACCATCAGGGCTGGACTTGGTTGGGTTAAGGGAGAGGAGGTCAGAGTAAACTTCGATTGAGGAGAAAGAGAGAAAATGGAATTTAATAGATTGACCTGGCATGACTGATGGGGATGGTGGGGATTTGAAGGGGAGGGGTTGTCGGAGATGGCGCAGGTGGCAAAGAAAGTATTGAATATCTCTGCAATAGATGCAAGATCAGTGACAGGAGAGCCATCAACTTTGAGGACAAGGGAGGCTTGTAGGGCAGGGGGATCAACAAGAGAGTGGATTACTTTCCAGAAAGAGGTGGGTGAGTGATGTTCCTGCAGCAGGTGGCGCCTGAAGTAATTTGCCTTGGAGAGGCAGATGTTCTTAGTAAAACTACTGTATTTCTAAGAGCTTTGTAAGCAAGGAAGCCTGCTTGACAAAATGACTGTTTATAGCAGTACCAGGCTTTGTCCCTGGCTCAGCATTTGGCATATCTCCCCTCTCGTTTCCAGTTTCCATTGAGTACATATTTAGTGTCTTGAGGCGCTCCTCATAGGACCTGCCCTGCTGGCCCTGAATCATTTTTGTTACTCTGTGCTGCACTGTCTCCAACTATCCCTGCCCTTTCTGAGGTGAGGACTCCAGAACTTGATGCAGTACTCTAGCTGAAGCCTCACCAGGGATCTGTACAGGAGAAGTATTACTTCTTTTCTTCTGCTATCAATACCACTCCCAATGCATCCCAACATTCTGTTAGTCTTGCTATAGGAAATGTTGCACTGGCTCTCTTTGTTTAAGGAAGTTATTGATGATAACTCCTAGATCTTGTTCCTCTTCTGTAGTGCTAAGTCTCACCCCACCTATCCAGTACTCCATCTTGGAGTTCCTTTTCCCTAGGTGCATTACCTTGCAATTTCTGGCATTGAATTTTATCTGCCAGACTTTTGACCAACCCTCGAGTTTTTGTAGGTCCATCTGCATATCCCTTATTCCCTCATCACTATCCACTCTCCCACATAGTTTTGTGTCATCTGCGAAGAGGCACAGCCTGCCCTGGATTCCCTCACCAATGTCACTAATGAACATATTCAAGAGGAACAGACCCAGGACCAAACCCTGTAGAACCCCACTCGTAACCTCTCTTTCCTATGATTTAACCCCATTGACCACCACCCTCTGCTGTCTCCCTTCTAGCCAACTACCTACCCAATTCACTATGGTTTTAGACACACCCAGGTCTTCCATCTTTTTGAGCAACCTTTTGTGCGGTCCTGAAACAAAAGCTTTACTGAAGTCAAAGCACAGCAGATCCACAGCGTGGCCATTGTCTACTTCCTTGGTCACCCAGTCAAAGAAAAAAGTCAGGTTAGTCAGACAAGACCTTCCCACCATGAAACCATGTTGTTTACTATCCCGGAGCCCATTGGTCTCTAGGTAGTCCACAAGATCCTCTTTGATTAATGATTCCATCAGCTTCTCCATGATGGAGGTCAGACTGATAGGCATGTAGTTCCCTGGTTGCTCCCTGTACCTTCCTTATGAAGCAGTACAACATCTGCCATTCTTCAGTCCCTTGGAACTTCCCTGGACCTAAGTGAGCTATTGAACAACAAAGCCAGTGGTTCAGACAGTTCTACTGTTAACTCTCAAAGTATTCTCGGATGCAGCCCATCTGGTTCTGGAGCCTTATCAATCTTAAGGGCTGCCAGTCCTTTCAGGACCCTCTCGCTAGTAAGCATTGGCTGCCACATTTCCGGGACTCCCTTAGTGGCAGCTGTGATACTGCTTTCTGGCATAGACCCTCAATCCTCCTTAGTGAGATCTGAGCAAAAGCAGTCATTCAAGATGGTGACCTTTTGCTCATCCTCCTCCTCTATCACCCTACCCCTTTTTTTCCCTTGTTCACTGATATGTCTACATAACTGTTTTTCTCCATTCTTGACCCCTCTGTGATACGCAGCTCCATGTCTGCATTTATCTCCCTGATGGCTCTCTTTGCCTTCTTATTTTTCTGCAGATGATCCTCTCACTCTGCCTCCCCCTGCTTTTCCTAGTAGTTATAGAAGGCCTTCTTTTTGTCCCTACCTCCCTGGCTCTAGCTGAGAACCATAGTGGTCTCTTAAACATGATTTTATTTATTTATTTAAAGTCTCGGATTACAACCTTTGAGCAAAGAACTTGTTTCCAAAGGTTCCACATCAGCAGACAAAAGAAAAAAAGCAAATACATGGGATACAACAATTAGTATACAATAGAATAACAGGCAGGTGACAAGAGGTTACTTAGTTTACAAAAAAATTAACATAACACAAGGTGGAGGCAAAACAGCTTGGATGTTACATAATTCTCTAATTAATGATAGAATACAATTAATGAGTAGATTATCATGCAGAATTCCAGTGACAGGATAGCAAGAGGTAGGTTGGAAGGAGCTTGGAGCTGGCAGAGCCAGGTTCCATTGTAAAGGTGAAGAGGTTGGAGTTGGTTGCTAAAGGGAAAGGAGTCCGCAGGCTTGAGGAGGGTGGACGAAGTTAGGTGGGAAGGGGGTGGCTAGAGATAATGTAAGAAAGTGGGTTGGAAGTGGAGGTGGGTTGTAGTGGAGCAGAACAGAGGAGAGCGGAGACAAATGGGGGGTTGTAGGGCTATACAGGGAAGAGCATAGACAGCAAGGAAGCAGAAGAGGGTAGAGGGGAGTAGAGGACAGGTGGCGAAAGATTGGTATGGTTGAGGAATTAAGTATCAGGGGCAGACTGGGGGAAGATAACATGCAGAAGTAGGTCGGAGTAGGGCCTCAGTCACTAGATATTGCTACATTTTTTTTTTTTTTTAGATACAGTTCTTATGCTTGCCTTTGATGCCTCAAGGATGGATCACTTTATTGCCCCATCTCTCCCTTATCCCCCTTAAGTCCTCTACCCCTGCTAACATATCCCTGACCTGTTCCCTCAATCTATCGAAATCTGCCTTTCAAAAATCAAGGACTTCAGTTCTTAATTGTTGATTGCTGGCCCCGAGGGCCAATTTAAACTAAACAGAGTTGTGGTCGTTGTTCCTTAGTGGCTCCCCTACTCCCACAGCACCCACTATCTCTGAGCTGGTGAGCCAGGATTGGACTGAGCTACAGAGGGCCCATCTGGAAAATCAATAAGGGAGGGCCCAGGATGTCACACCCATATAACTATTCCACTTCAATATGATACACCAGCTTTGTGTTTGCATTATGAATTTACTTACAGGGCCTATTTAATTAAAAAATAGAAGATATAATCAAAGATTCTCAGAGCTTAGAAAGTGGCCAGGAACCCAACAGAGGGGGCCTACCTGGAAATTTCCAGGTATCCAGGTGGCCCAGTCCGACCCTGTGGTGAGCACCACATCAAAGAGTGAGTTCTGCCTGGTAGGTTCCTTAATTAACTGCACCAGTAGACAGTCTTGGAAGGCGTGCAGTAATGTCTGACTCCTGGCACTCTTGACCACTGGGAGCTCCCAATTGTTGTCAGGCAGATTCAGGTTACCAACCACCACTACTTCCCCCTTTGCTGCCCTTCTTTTAAGATCCTCCTTGAGTTCTCTGTCCATTTCCTCCCCTTGCCCTGGAGGCCTATAGATCACCCCTAAGCGCACTTTCCTGCCTAAGGCTGTCATGAGTTGTACCCATACTGATTCAGCTTCCCCACTGCTACACCAGTCTTTCCATATTCTCCCACTTTGATGCTGTCCTTGACAAAAAAAGCAACTCCCCCCCCCCAACCAATTCTTCTTTCCCTCCTGAACTCCTGATTAGTGAACACCTTGGGACCATCATCTCCCAGTCATTTTTATCTGTGGTCGATGTTTCTGTGAAGGCCACCAGGTCCATTTCAATGTCTGTTATCAATACTGGAGCTCACTGAGTTTGTTGCCTAGGCTCCTAGGATTAAGGCATAGCCCTCTTCATTTGACCCCTGCTTTAACTCTGCTACTGTCCTTTTGCTTTTTGCATTTTCTTCCCTCCTTGTTTGTGCTTATACTTTTTAATTTCCTCTCACCGGTATTCCTCCCCTTGGTCCTGTAAACCCTATTGAATTCCCTGCACCCTCTTTGTAGTTACTGTGCCCTAGATGTGGGGGAGTGCCCTGGGTGTGGGGGAGTTCTATCTAGGATCCACTTCTGCTCACCATCCACCATCGATCCCTTAGATCTGGACTCCCCCTCAGTCAGTTCAAATGACTGATGTGGACATCAAACTTCTGCCCTAGTGCACTAGCCCCACCTCTTGTCAGATGAAGTCCATCATTCTTTTTTTTTTTTCCATTAACATTTTATTAACAGTTTTAAGTACAGAGAGCGTGTCCGTAAACAAAGGCTACAAGTATTAGAAAACATACATATGCAGAACCATAAGATAACGGAATGCCCTCCAGCCCCCCCCAGACCCCCCACCACCACCCAAACCCTGCACAAGGCTCTGAAGTCCCATCTATTCACTAAAGGCCATAACAACCCCGGTCTATAATGAATAACAGGTATAAAGGGGGCCCCATATTTTATTAAACCTAGAGAGCTTATTGTGAAGAATGGCAATCATACGCTCAGTTCTAAGATTAGCTAGAAGCTCTTCTAGCCATTCTGAGTAGCTGATCAGAACAGAATCCTTCCAGTGTCTAAGCACGACACTCTTAAGGGATAATGAAATTAAGGAGATATGAAGCCTCCTTGTTTTAAATGGAATAGACACTACGTCTCCCAGCAAACATATTTCCAGAGTGAACAAATCCCCCAGTCCTAACAATGGATCAATCTCATTCTTAATACGAGCCCAAAGCGGAGCTATCTTCGGACAACTCCAAAAGATATGCAATAAGTCCCCCACTCCCTGTTGACACCTCACACAAGTATCCGTGGCGGTTATCTTCAACCTAGCCAACTTTTGAGGAGAATAGTAGATATTATGGAGAATTTTGAATTGGATCAGCTTCAAACGATCCTGTGAAAGCAATTTGTGACAACAGTGCCACAACGCTGTCCAGTCCAACTCCCTCCCTGGAAATACAGATGCCCAGTAGTTTGATGGTGCTAGATTCTGGTAATAGGCCCAGTTGAATAGTACAGCATAGATTTTGGAAACCGCAAGAGGTATACCCACCATAAGCCTTAGTTTCTCTGAGAAGTCTATGTTCGGGAGTTGTATTGTCAAATTGCCAAACTTACTAATTAATAGGTGATGGAGCTGGTAAACCTGAAAAATTGCCGAAGCTGGCAAATTGAACTTATTCAATATCTCTGGAGCAGAGAGGACTTTTCCTTCTCCCGTAATTAAATCTTTAATACAACATTCACCCTCCTGCGCTAACCAATTAGCCCTCAAAAGTTTACCCGCAATACGGAACCGCGGGTTGGCCCGTATAGGTTGAGCTGGATCCCTAATGTGAGAGTATTTCAGGAAACCACACAGCTGTGAGTGGACTCTCACAGAAAACCCAATCGGAGAGTTCCTAAGAGATTTTGGTAAGAGATTAGGAGTAACATGTAATAATGCTTCAGGGGAGAGACCTGCTCTCCTAATAAGGGCTAGTTCAATCTGTAACCATAGGGGGAAATACGAGGTCTCCACACCCTTGACCCACCTCAAATATTTATTAGCCTGCCCTGCCCAATAGTAGAGTCCTAGGTGCGGTAACCTAAGTCCTCCCAATAATTTAGGGGCAGCCAGCTTATGGTATGTCATTCTTGCCTTCTTATAACCCCATATAAAGTTAGCAGTAATCCCATGAATTTTCCTAAACCAATCCTGCGATAATGGAATATTCAAAACACTAATAGGGTAAAATAGCCTGGGAAACACATTCATTTTGACCAAGTTTACCCTCCCCCACAACGAGATTGGGAGTTTTGCCCATCTTTTAAAATCTAAATCGATTGTGTGAACCAAGGCATCTAGATTATACTGTCTTACTCTTTTCATATCCCTAGATAAAGAAAGACCTAGATATTTAATGACCTCCGAATTCCATATCAGACCCCACTCTGTAATCTCTTGCTTAAATACCCTCCTATTAAGAGGGTACACTACAGTTTTACCCAGGTTCAACTTGTAATTAGCCAGAGAACTATATTCTTCAATCGTGTTTAATAGGGCAGGAATCGAATCACTCGGATGGGAAATATATACCAGGAGGTCATCCGCATATGCTGTTACCTTAACAATGTTATCTTGTATCCTGATACCTCTAATACCCTGGTTGCGTAAAACATTTTTAATAAGAGGTTCAAGATATATGTTAAAAAGAAGAGGGGACAGTGGACACCCTTGACGAGTTCCAACATACAAATTAAAAATATCTGACATTACGCCATTACAGGAGATCCTAGCCGTGGGGTTAAGATAAAGGGAACCAACCCATTGCAAAAATAATTCGGGAAAACCAAACCTTCCTATAGTTGTTATCAAATACCACCAATGAACCCTATCAAATGCCTTCTCCGCATCCAACGAGACCAGAGCCATAGCGTCCCCACTCTCCTCGGAGACGGAGAAGACGTGCGCCACCGTTCTCAAATGGTCACCAATTGACCTGCCTTGCATAAAGCCGACCTGCTCTGATCCAATCAAATCAGGCAAGACCTTATTTAAACGGTCAGCCAAAACCTTCGCCAGTATTTTAATATCATAATTGAGTAAGGAAATGGGCCTATAACTGGCAAGTTGCTCAGGAGGTTTATCCGGTTTCGGAATTAAAACAATGAGTGCCTCAAATAAGGATTGGTCCACAACTTGACCTCCAAGAATACACTTGAATAAGGACACCAAAAGAGGCACCAGTTGCTTAGAAAAAACCTTATAAAAATTAGATGAAAAACCATCCGGCCCTGGTGTTTTGTCCCAAGGAAGCCCCTTAATGACCCTCATTACTTCGTCCTGGGCGATATCCTCTGTGAGGAATTTCTGCTGTTGTTCTGACAGAGAGGGAAGATTTAATACTTCAAGAGACGACAATATATCCTCAACTGTGGGAGGGTTAGCCATTGGACTATACAAAGATTCAAAATAACCCTTAAACTCGTCCACTATCTCCCTCGGGGAGGTCAATATTCTACCATCTTTTACTGACTGTACTGCTTGAATTATACGGGAAGCTTCGAGTTGTTTAATACGCCTGGCCAGCAGCTTACCTGCTTTCTCTCCCTGATCCACGTAACTAGCTTTAGTTTTAATTAAAGCCAGTTCAGCTTGCTCCCCTAAGATAGTAAGGTAGGAATTCCTTAATCTGATTAAGTCCTGCTTGTCATTCTCCGAAAAATTGTGAGAAAGCATGGTCTCTTTATGTCTTATTTGAGCCAATAACTGCAACATACGGCCCTCCCTTTCTCTTTTCCTTTTAACTGACTGTCCTATCAACACTCCCCTTATAAATGCTTTAAATGCCCCCCAGACTATGTCCGGACGGGCACTTTCCCTCACATTGTGCAGAACAAACTCATCAATTTGAGAAGAGATGTATTTGACTAAATTCTGGTTCCTTAAAATTTGATTATTTAACTTCCATCTGTTATTGTGTTTAGGTAATACATCAAAAGTCAACGAAACCGAAACCACTGCATGGTCAGAGGGAGGCCCCGGTTGTATTACCGACTTCAACACCCCTGAGAGAAGATTATGTGAAAGCATAAGATAATCGATACGAGAGGCCATACCATGAACGGGAGAGATAAAGGTATATTCATGGTCACCAGGATGTAAAACCCTCCACACATCTGACAAACCCAGTTGGTCTGTCCAGTCCCTAACCGCTCTTTGAGCCAGGGAAAGACCAAAGCCAGTGGGCCTGGATCTATCCAGCGATGGCTCAATTACCAGATTAAAATCACCCCCGATAATGATGGGAACATTAGCAAAGGGAGCCATGTCCTCCAAAAGTTGCACGAAGAAATCCTGAGTTACCGAGTTGGGACCATATATTGACCCAACTAAGATCTCTAAGGTCTGTAGCTTCCCCAAAACCAGAATATATCTACCCATCTTGTCTCATATTATCTGAAGGGGAGTAAAGGGAACGGCCCTACGAACTAAAACCATGACCCCTCTACTTTGTGAGCTCCCCTGTGACACAAAAATTTGCCCAAACTGGAGTCGCCTCATACTATTACTCTCCACCTCTTTTAAATGGGTCTCTTGCAGAAAGACAATATCTGCACATAAAGCCCCTATGTGTTTCAAAATTTTGTATTGCTTGATCATCTTCCTTGCCCCCTTAACGTTCCAACTCAGAAATTTAAACACTCTACCCACTACCATTAATCCAGACAACAAACCTGTGAGACCTATAGGTACTCAATGCCCAGTAACCCTTACCTATTACTTCAGAGCCTTGTCAACCCAACCCCCACACCCTCCCCCAAACCCCCAACCAACAGACAAACCCTACAAACCCCACAACAATTCCCCAACAAACCCACCCACATCGCCTCGGTCCATGATGGCAGCTCGGTCCGCCATCACTACTCCCACTCCGCCAACCCCTACCCCTATTCCGATCAACCATACTGGGACCACTCATCCCTCCAGTACCAACCTCTGGAGGAGTAAGATTACCTTAACCCCTACAAAGCACCTTAACCATAAACATAAAAATAACCTAACTACCACCCTACTCCTATCCTAGAAAGACTATCTGAAGCTACTATTCCAATCTAACTTAGCGCTTTGCTATAAAGAGTATACAAGCAGGTTGCCCCTGTAACAGCCTCCATCCCCAAAGCAAGATAATGTTTGTACTGGAGGAGGAAAAAAAGGAGGGGATGGGGGGAGAGCTTTAATACAGCCCCATAATACCGCAATTTTTCGTCACAATCGACCCCACAAAATAACCCCCAAAGTAAACAAAACACATTAAGGAAGTCCAAAGTATCAAACATATTCCTGAATGTCCAAAGTCCATTGTAGGGTCTCCTGAAAACATATACCTTCCCATCGTTCCAAAATAATAATAATCCCCTACAGTGTCTGTTGTGAAATAGAGCTTCTATCAAATATGCAGACTCTTGAGTGTCTTTAAACCCCCAAATACTCAGACCGCAGCGTAACAAAGGTGATAATTAACAGGCGCTTCCGATTTCTCTAAAGTAGGGCTTCCCCAGCCCCAGCAGACAAAGTGAAAAGGGAATACATCCTTCCAAGACACAACTAAAGTTTGTACACCCCACCAAATCTCCAGCAAGATCCAGTCCCCTGGTGGGGTTCGATAGGACCCTTATTTTGGCTTAAACAGGTTAGGCAGGACCCTCTGCAGCGTCTCCAGGGCTGAATCTGCATCCTCAAATGCTTTCCAGGTGTCGTCCACCATGACTTGCAATTTCGGCGGATACATCATCCTGTATTTAATGCCCACAGCGATCAATTTAGAGACCAACGGGTGGAAGGTGGCCTGCCGCACAGTCATGGCAAGTCTTGTGTCACTGCATGTTCTGGTTCCTCCCATTGCAAAGACTTAACCTCCTTGACCTTTTGCATAAACAGCTGCCTCTCCTGGAAGTTTAAAAACTTAGCCATAAAGATACGGGGAGGTGCTCCTGGGGGGGGGGAGTAGGTCTCAATGCACGATGAGCTCGTTCAATACTGTAACATGGCCCATAAGGAGAAGTGCCAGCAACCTTTTCAACAAATCGCTGGAAGAATTTGACAGGATCACTCCCCTCTTCTCTCTCTGGTAGGCCTATCAGGATTATATTGTTACGTCGACTTCTCCCCTCCAAGTCCTCCACTTTCATGTCTAGTTTGGTCAGCCGTTGCCTAGCTGAAGTAAGGGCCCCTTCTAACTTCTCCACCTTGCCTTCAAGCGAGTAAATCCGAGCTTCATTATCAGACATTCTTTTAGTCAGATCATTTAAAGCACTTGTAATATTTTTAATCTCTGCCACCATGTCGTCCATCCCTACTTTAAAAGGTCGGAACTCCTCTAAAAATCTTGCCACTGTTAGCGGTTCGTCCTCACCACTACCGGAGCTGCAGGACTGGGAGGGCTGCATAGACGAGGCCCGTGACTTCTTTGCGGCCTTCTCCAGGGTGGCGGGTGGTGTTCTCCTGGGCAAGATCTTCGGCATCTCCTCCTCCATAGAGAAAACGATTGCTATCTCCAGTCAAACGCAATCCTGGGAGAGTAGCACAGGAGTAAAATTGCGTAAGGTTAAACGATTTTTAACTTTAATAGGCAGGGGTCAGCGGACCCTACGGAGAGCGCAGCTAGCACAACGACAGCATCACGTGACTCCCCGAAGTCCATCATTCTTGACAAGTCTTCTGTCACAGAAATACCCCCGATCCCCAACAAAGTGATACACAATATCCCAACACCATGCCTTAAGCCAACTGTTAAACTCCTGTATTGCATTATTCATAATTCTGTCATGCCTTCCCTCCATGCTCCATACAGGGAGGACCTAAGGAATGTGTTCAATCACAGCTAAGCAGACATTCACACTATTTCCCAGCATCTCATGAATAGGATGAAAGGAACTGTACAACAGGGTGCTGTGTACATAAAAGTGACAAACAGCAGCAATCAAGTTGGTTGACGGCTTTAAAAACATAGGCTATGAGGAGTGACTGGCAGAAGTGGGACCATTTTCCATGGACAGAACAGGATTCAGTGGAGACAGGATTACAGTGTTCAAGTATTTATGTATCCCTGGCATCGTATGCCAGTAGGCTACTCCCCCCTCCTCTTGCCAGCTGCCCCTGATACCAGGCAAGGGGCCTTGGTCTTGCTACAGTGACAACTGGGGATTCCTTCCCAAAAATATTGATAATAACACGGTGCCTCCACCCAGAGTAAGGTATTAGTGGGCCAGGTATCTGCTTGGTACAACCCCCTGGGATAATGAATCTATCCACCTCCCCAACCAACCACTCTGCACACTGTGTCCCCAAATACTTTATTCCACCATAAACCATATATCTCAGCAGTAAGCACATGCAATGAATTCCACTACCACAGCAGTTTCAACAAACAAATCCATAGCTTTATTTGGGGGGGGGGACCAGCAGAAAGGATACCAGGACATAGGGTAGCTGTGATGAAAAGATAAGAAGTTAGTGAAGTATGCAGTGATGAGAACATGTGGGGTCACAGGCCAGTCCCTCCCCCACTGGTACCAGTGTCCCTGAATTGTCCCTAGGGGTACCCACTAGGTGCAGGCCTGATCGATGCCATGGGTTGGCCGGCTCTTGGGGCCTTGAAAATATATTTATTTATTTATTTATTGAAAATATTGGAATTACAATCCTTTGAGTCAAAGACTCTTTTACAAAGGCTCCATGTCATAGCATCAAAACAGACATACAGTTACAGGTAACAATGCATATGTGCAAGTACATAGGAGCAATAAGGAAACAGCTGAGACCAGAAATGACGGGTTACACAGATGTTCCAAGTCAAAGAGCCTCAGGAAAATGCTGGAATATTATACAGTCAGCACAGTACTAAAAATCTGACAATCAAACCTGGTAATACAGTTCACATTAGGCAAGTTTAATCAAGGTCCTGTTGTACATAACACTAAAGAGATAGAGTGGAGAAAAGAAGGTGGACAGAAAAGGGAGCGAAGGAGTTGAGGGGAGTAGTGATCCAAGGCTGTCGAAGGTGACACTGTCATGAAAGAGTAGTGATGAGGAGGGGAGAACACGAGGAGATAATTATACAATGGACTAGAGACAGTCACACTGGGAGGAGAATTTTAGAAGAACTTGTAGAATGAACACAGAACAATTTCCCTTTTCCCTCCCAGGAACCAGACCCTGGGTACTCACAGTTTGTCGTTCTCAGTACCAGGGAAATGGAGCTCCTTGGTTTAGTGCAGCACAACAGAAACTGGCCTTCCCGGATCCCTCTGACTGGATGGAACTTGCTTGAGAATCTTGCAGCTGGTCACCTTGATTGCATTTCTGGTGACTTGTCACCTTCAGCTGCTTCTGACCTGTGGCAGAGCATTGTGGTAGGACAACACCAGCCCCAGGAGGCCCAGACCCAGGAGTGGCTCCACAGCCCAGCTCCTCCGATGGGGCATAGTGCTCTAGCACTCCAGCAAGTGCCAGTGACCTCCTGAGACAGTGAGCCCCACTTGGGAGAGATTAGTAAGTTCCCTCCCTGGCTCTGGATGAGGACTCCCAAATGATGGGGGGTCCTCCTGCAGCCCTGCACTGGATGCTAACAAGGATGATTTGCAGGCAGTCACTTCAATAAGTCCAGTGCCAATCTGCAGTGGGCACTAGCCTCTATTTCAATGAGCTCAAATGCAATTCAGCAGCAAGGGACTCAGAAACAACATCCCCCTGCACACCAGTCCACACGCTCCAAATTAGCAGTGTCCACAACCTTTTCTTCAGCTGCAGCTGGACCTCAGCTCTCAGTGACTTTCATCAGTTCACTCAGGACACACACAGAGCAACTGGCTAACACCTCGATGACCAGAGACACTCTGCTTCTTCAGTATTCCAAGTACAGTCCCACACAAGCAACAACCCTGACTGTCACACTCTGATAATCTGCACAGGTTCCATTTCAAAAGGGTGAATGAAGAACAGAGACCCATCACAACGGCGCTGAACCCACAGGGTGAACACTTTTCAGAAAGTATTTTCTTGTTGGGGGACTTCGCCCCTCACACCTCCTTTATTTAGATTCCTACTGTGGGGGGGGGGAGTTCAACTTGGGTATGGGGGCAAAATCAGGGTCACTCTAAAGTGTTGGCGCCATTGTTCCTTCACCCTTTCAACAGTTTGCCATTCTTGGTTCGAGCTTTTGACATGCTACCTCCGCACAGTCTTCTCAGCTAGTCCAGCTTCCCATTGCAGGAGTACTGCAGCATTTAATTTCTTCCAACAACAACAAGCAACTTCTCCATACCTGGGGAATCAGAGTTCAGTCTCTCTCTCTTTTCCCCTTTTCAATTCGGTCCAGCAGCAAGTATCTGGGGAATCAGAGTTCAGTCTCTCTCTCTTTTCCCCTTTTCAATTCAGTCCAGCAGCAAGTATCTGGGGAATCAGAATCTCAGCTCAGCAGCTTCCTTCTTTCCCCTTGCCAGTTCACTTCCGCTGACAAGATAATCTTCAGACGGGACCTGAAGAAACCTCTGAAGCTCAAGGTCCATCTCACAGAACAGTCCTGACTAATACAGAGCCTGGGAACAGACTGAAGAAATCCCAAAGAGTCCACACAGTGTCAGACGAAAATCCAAAGTTCTGATTGGCTAATGAGCCTATCAATATTCGATATCCATAGAGGTCAATATTTCCTGCTTGTTTATTGGAGCATGATCTAAGTGCCAGAATTAGTCCCCTCCTTTTAACAGGAGTCCCTTTGAGACCATTTGAGGCACTGATTGGCTGCAATAACGGGGTCAAGTGTCATAAACATGTCAGCTCCTATTCAGTTCCATGGAGTCCATACAGTTCCCCCCGCTTTACAATGTGACTGCAGCCCAACATGATACAATATTAATACAAACACCCACCAGGTTGTAGCCCCAAGTGTCCCTTGTCAAGCAAGCCCAATCTCGTTCTAAGGACCCCTATAATTTAGCAGTCATTGCCACTGAAACTCTATGCCCCTAAGCAGCAGAGAGCAACCTCATTAATATTCATAAGAGTTTATGGATAATTCATAAGCCCCTACTAAGTGCCCATGTTTAAACTTTAAGTTTAACCCCCATGGCAGTTTCTCGGTTGCATTCTTCATGTCACCAGCCCTTAATTAGCAGGGGAGAGGTGCCAGGGACCACTGGGCCACTTTCCGTTTTCCAGCAATATCACGGGTCGGGACATCAAAGTGCTTACATGATTGCCGGCCAAGAAGAACATGCTGCCAGCTCATGGCCCTGGACTTATGCCTGAAAGGGCAGAAAACAACACACTTAGGGACAGAAAGGATGTGGGGGAACCAGAGGTACCAGCAAACTGGGGAGGAAACGGGAGAACAACAGGTAAGCCTCCAGAGGGGGGTTACATTTGAAAAGGATAACACCATCAAACCAAGTGCAGCTGTTTAAGATGCACAAGGATGATAGGAAATGGAGACACTCAAAGCCACTGAAGGGAAAAAGATTCAAGAGAAACATCAGAAAGAACTACTTCACAGAACAAGTGGTGAACACTTAGAACAGAACGTCAGAACATGTGATATCAGCTGATACTGTAATTTAGGTAATTAGTAAGTTAGTTAGTTCAGAAGTTTTACCAGGAATGACATGCTGAGCTGGCATCAGCTCCTTTCCAGATACATCCTAAGGAGAGAGGGGAGAGGAGAGAACAGTGCAAATATAAAGTATGCTGTAATAACCTTGAAGCCAGAGTTGTGTACAGAGTCAGTGATCAAGGGAGGCCAATTACATAATGTATAGAGTCTTCAGTGTTATGGGGGAGTCTTGGAGCATGTTCCCTTTGAAAACACAAATTAAAAGGCATTGTAAATAGTGCATTTAAAGAGCAGCTCTGCACCTCAGCATTTACTTTCATAAATAAAATATTTCAGCTATTCCAATTTACTAGAGACTACATTTGTTCATTGTCAATCAATGTTTCTTTTCAAGGTTTACAGCACATCTTGGTAGTCTTTCTAAAAAGTCAGTATGAAAACCATGGGCCGGATTTCAAATGCCACAATAATGCTCCATGCCCCCTGTACACCAAACATATGGCACACGGGCTTGTGGCTTTCGATGGCCATCAATTTAGAATTTACATCCCTTGCACCTGGCGCCACTCCTTAGACCACAAATTCGTGGTCTAGTGTGTGCCCTCCTGGGGGTCAATGTACTGGTGCTTGCTCCAGATATGTGGTGCAAGTTGCTGGAAAGCAGGGAAACTGTCACAACTGCACCCGTTAATGGAAAATTGGGTGCAAATGCAGCAAAGTGGATGGGCGCACAGCCAAAATCAAAGACCGGTGCTGCAGGGCTGTACCTGTGCCACTGTTCAAAAATCCTACCCAATGTGTCTCTACTCTGTAAACCACACTATACCTTTGTTTATGACATCATAGTGCTCACCATGGCAACAGATTGCGATGTCACAAAACAGCTGTTGTGTGGTTAACAGGGAAGAGTCAGTCACATTTTGGAAAACTCAGTAAAATAGTACTGCATTGCCTACAATATTTAGTATACCAATAGCAGGGGAAAGAAAAAAAGAACAATAACACATTAAAGGCAAAACATTATTGACATAAATCTTGGGTTTTTAAGCTTTTAACTGTAGTACAGAGTTGCTCTTTAATGCATTTTTGAGCACCAAAAATATTGCTGGACTCTCCTTTTGAAAATGCTTATTATTCAAGTTTTTTATATTTTCAAGAAAGCCTCTTCACTTTGAACCACTTTCGATTTTCCGTGTTTGCTTTTTAAAGATAACTCATGTCCTGCACCCTTCTGTACAGCTCAGCATCACTTTCTCACTGCCAGCAAACTAACCACGGCAGCTTCCCTGGTGCTGCTAGAAGGGATGCTGATTGGGTGGTGATGCTGTCCTTCACTAATCTGATCCAGGATTGGCTAAGCATTTGCACAACTGTTGTCCAGGTGCCAGCCCCATCTGTCTTATCAGATCACATGACTATGTTATTATGCAAAACCATTTTTTAATTCTGTTTGTATCTGTTTTACCAGGAAAGGTGGAATTGGCCTCACAATCCCATTTTGAGCCATGCCACCTGTGCCTAAATTGTAACAGAGATCTTATGGATGTGAAAGACTACAAACAGTCCCAAAATGCACTGTAGGCATGGTATCCACATCACTCCTCCCCATGACCCAGAAGGGAGCTGCTCTGTCAACTTCTAAGTGTAGTCACTGGCACTGTAGCAAGTACAGCAATCTGCTGCCATGTATTAGTGAATGGAAAACACTGCGCATCAGGCACTGAACATGGAAGGCCATGGCCAGAGTCGTCCACTCTGCCCCTGTGCACACCTACTGTATGTTTCAAGCTCAGACTATACAAGTGCTTTAAAGAAAATAGGGTGATATATTATTCACAATGATCTAGTGGGGGTGGGGAAGGAACTCAATAGACCCAGGGTCATCTTCCCCCCTAAATATATATGTATGCATGTAAATCATGTTATGCCTCCTAATTTCTCCTAAAGGAATCATTAAATTATAAAACAGACAGCATTTGCACCAAGATGGAGTCCTGTAATGACCTGACAATAATTACTGGGATTGTCAACAACAATAGACAAATTTAAGTAGAGGTTTTTCCACATCTCTTTTCGGGGTGAAGGAAACTTGCCATCTCTTAACAAGGTGGAAGGGGCATCACAAGTAGAAAAAGGGAAGTGGTTATCCATCTATACAGACCGTTGGTGAGACCCCATCTGGAGTACTGTGTGCAGTTTTGGAGACCTCATCTGCACAAGGACATAGATAGGATGGAAGCAGTTCAGAGGAGGGCAACTAAAATGGTGCAGGGTCTGCAGCAGAAACCATATGAAGAGAGACTGAGAGAGCTTAATATGTATACTCTTGATGAACTGAGGGACAGGGGGGACATGATAGAAACTTTCAAGTACCTCAAGGGAATCAACAAAGTCCAGGAGGGTAGCATCTTTCAGAAAAAGAGATGTCTAAAAACAAGGGGGCACAATTTAAAGATAGAGGGGGGACGGCTCAAGGGTAATGTGAGGAAATTTTTTTTCACGAGAGAGTGGTAGATACATGGAACCGCCTTCCTGAGGATGTCGTTGGGTCTGAAACAGTGGGGGAATTCAAACATGCATGGGATGGACATAAGGCAATTATAGTGGGAGGTTGCAGGAAGTAGGCTGTTGGTTAACTAGAATCTGCAGCTTATCCAGTAGGTTGGGAAATGGGCAGACTGGGTGGGCCAAGTGGTCCTTATCTGCCACCAAAGTCTATGTTTCTATGTTTCTGTGAGGTACTGACTACCTTTAAATCGGAGTTCAAAACCTTTCTGTTTTTAAAAGGTTATGGAGAATGATTTTATTACTGTTTATGTTTGTTGTTTTAAGTGTTGCTTTATTTGTACAGCACTTTGGTTTTTCAAAAGTGCTTTAAAAATAAATTTTACTTACTTACTTACCTTATATGTCTTCAGTACCTTCAATAATCCCATATCAGCAGGCTTATAACCCTTGCCATCTCTTTAACAAGCCAGAAAGGGTTGGAGTCTAAGCCACAGGTGGCTGAGTGCACTGCAGTTAAAATACCATATCCAGCAAATGTGGACCAAACGCAACCCAGAATGTGTAGAGATTTAAAACTTCTGGGCTTTCCTCCTTATCAAAAGTATAAGTGTTACTATACCATCTCAGCTCTAATGAATTTCCTTAGCAAAGAAGCAAGTTCTTTGTACTGTTTTTTTTACTTTATTTTTATTGATTTTAGAAAAATATGACAAATAGCATATTCATCAACATTGTGAGTAACAAAGTATGGTAATGCTTAGTATTCAACGAGATTGCTGCAGGATTATAAGCTTCACATGTTCTGATACTGCATATGGCAATAACATAAAAACTGCAACATTTTTAAAGAAGCCAGAATGGCTATAATGCTGAAAAGCCATAGATTTAAAAACAAAATATAATATCCAAAAGGTTTGTTTATTGTGCAGCCGCATTGATGACATCATGCTAGATGATGATAAAATTCATGTGTAATCCAATAGAATAAAAATGGCTCTTAACGGCCAGCCCGGGGGCACTGAGGGTTGAGGCACTGGAAGCCACACCTCGCACCATGCCAGTGACCTGGGTTTGGGCACGTGCTCTGGTCATCAGACGCCAGCAGGGGGAAGGAGGATTGAGCATCCCAATGGATTCTCTCCTGCTTTGGGGTGGGTTACCAGGGGTGCTTCATGCACCTGACATCCTTAAGGGTCGGTGGGAGCTTCAACTTTTAGAGCATTGGCAACTTCAGTAGTGCTGGAGTCATGGAGGGGAGGACACTGTTAGGCACTTGGCAGGCATACTGCATAAGCACGTAACCTGCCCAAACTGGCGTCCTCAGGGGGATGGAAGGGGACCACAAGAAAAATGGAAAACAACCCTCAGCAGTCCTAGATGATGACCACTCCAAGCCATCTAGCCACAGATCTATGGGCAGACCCCGCTGTGCAGGCGCTCCGTTGAGATGGAGGAAGGTAGGAGTTGCTGGGGCACTCTAGGGACAGACTCTGTGTCTGAGGCATGAGTAGTATGAGCAGCCCGAAGGATTGGAACAATGAGGGCAGGTCAGGAGGGATAAAAAGAAAGTAAAAAACAAAATTGCTCTTAACAATATAGATCACATCTGCGATAAAACACCCTCTTAATATTAACCTTGCTAGTCTAGTATACCAATAATCATGGCAATAATTTGCATTACAGACAAGTCTCCTCATCCACAAACTGAGGTATGGATCAAGTGTGTATAGATTCTTTATGTTGTGTTGGTCAAGATGTCTTCTTTTTTAACCCCTTGCTGTGCCTCAGACTGATATATCAGTCCAGAATTACTATGCATTCTAATTCTGTTGGCACCCTAGGGGTTAATTATTATATTTATTGAAAGCATACAAAAGACAGAATGCTACATAAATACATACAGTACATGAATGCAAATGTAGCTCTATGCAAATACCAAGGAGAGTTTCCTTTCGTTCAGCCGACGTGGAACCATGCATTTCTATAGTATGTAGAATCATTGAGACTTTTCTTGCATTGATCCTTAATTCAGCAGATTATCTACTTAGGGCTAAACCTTTCTCTTTAAAGCCCCAGGATCCACAATTAGCATTACAGTATGTCCCAGAATCATCAAGGCCTTCTTAATCCTCAGGTACAATTTTAAATACTATCAGGGTATTTTTTTTAATCCAAATTTCTTTTTTTTATTTGATCAGCCAATTTAGGATTTTTCAATAAATACAATTTCTGTGAATCTATCTGTGAATGCACGTACATGTAATTACTTCCGGCATAGCCTGCAATATACAAAAACAACACAGAATAGCATAAATACTAATACAAATAAGATAACTGTACAAACAAAAATAATAAACATAATCCACTGAAGTCTCTGGGAATAAAAGAAAAAAAAGATATAAAAGAACCAGGAATAATTCAATAGAAAAGCAATCAGGAAGCAATAATACAAGTAGGAATCCTAAATAGCAGGACTTTGAAGAAGAACATTAGCAAATGCAGTCATGCATTACAACCCTACTGAAATGGGTTTGAGTCTGGTTCCCTTTATCCCAGAGGCATGGGTAATCTCTAAATGAAAAGGAGCACATAAAAGTTTCAAAAATGTTTTCTTCTGCCACAGTCCATCTATCATAACCTTAAAGATTTCAGAAATGTAATCAAATTTGTAAGTACATTGGGTTCTTGGGAGGAGAACAATTCCAAAATTATTGAATTAGCAGAAGCACACATGTCTTTTAATAATGGGCCCAACCATTGATCTCTAGCTTTCCCGTATAGATGACAAAATAAAAAAAAATGTTTCAAGGCATCACAATGACCACTATTATATTTAAAGTTAGGGGACATGGTCTTGTTACATTTCTGCTTGAACAACAGGGCAGTGCTGTTAAACATTTCTAATCAGAACCTAATCAGAGTAGACCAGGCTTTTGGATCACTTATCATATTCAAATGCCCTTCTCTCCCACATGATGTTCTTAGACTTTTGTACCATGAATGTAATTTAGCTTTGAGCACTTGCTGCATATTTACTTGACTGCCAATATCACAAAACTTTATCACTTTAATCATCTTCTTCCTTGGTAACCTAAATCAGTCATACATTAAATTACCCAGTGCTGCAGAGAATATTGTGTTCTTAATAAATGTAATAACCAGAAAACTGTACATACTACTATGTGCACTGTATCCAAGTTCCTCACTATGTCATGGTGGAGAATCAAGACTGATAGTGACTGAACAAAAGCGTCACACAAACTGGCCTATATTCATGACTATTATCTCCAGTGGTAACACCACTTTACTTAGCCCTTACTAACCCAGTTCAGTCAGCAATCTACCTTGCTGTATAATGGTACATGCTGAACTGGGTTTGTAAAGGTTAAGTAAAAGTGTATTGACACGAGATAATGTCTGTGAATATGTGTCACTTTGTGCCTCATGCCTCCAAAGAAGTTCCTCTGTTTTCAGTATCCATATCCGACTAACAGCCTAATGATAGATCAGCTCATTACTTAGTGGTAATAACTGTAACTGTTATAATCATATCAGGAAGTAATTAAAGAATAAAATACCACAGTGCCTTTTGCCACAAAACCTTCTAGTCTTATTGTTGTGTTATGTTTTCCCCAATTTGCTTAAAGAAATGTAAACTTTTTTTGCACTGTATTAACCGAGAATAAGTCAGCTCAATTGTGTTTTCTGTGGGATTCTGCTTCTACTGAATTTTACAGCTGGAAGGGCTGAAACCTGCCAAGGTCAGATGACTGGTTTAAGTCCATACAGCGAACCAGTGGTTCTGTTGGGTTTTGAACATCTGATCATCTGTTTGATAGTGCTGTGCTCTACTTACCAACTCCTATTTCTGATGTTCCCAGATTGATTTCCCATTTTCCCTGTAATTCCAGGATGATTTTCTTGTGTTCGCCTGTTGATTATGTTATTTCCTGTGGAAGCCAAATTGTTGTATTTTTCTGTATAACCAATGCAAGTCTATGGGAACAATTTCCCTGTAGATGGCTCCAAATCCCTGTAAAATACAGGAATCCCCGTAGGTCTGGGAGTGATGTATTTCTGTACCTTCCATTTAACCATTTCCTGTTTTTCCAAATTATTTACATATTGTTAAGTGGCATCAGTACACTTTAAACATTTCTTTGCCAGACTTCCAGTTTGATTTGGTGCTTTGAAATACTACTGGTCTATAGTGGAACTATCCAGCATGAAGCCAGCGGCATCATTTTTGACATGCTAGCAGTCATATAGTAAAGGAAAACAAAGAAACTAGCAAAGCATACTGACTGTAGAAGATATTGGAAAGTCTGACTGCATTTTTTTTATTTGTTGCTTAGTTACAGTTAAGGGACTTCATGGACCAAAAGGTTTGTTGATTTCACACCTGATCTTGTTTTGTTGCCAGGAATAACATTTTCCATAGCAATGCTCAGGTACATTTGGGAATTCAAGGAGTGTGTGTGTGTGTGTGTGTGTGTGTGTGTGTGTGTGTCTAGTCTTGTCTAACCTTTGCTATTTCTGTACATTATTCTTCATTTATTACATTCCACAGAAAGCCTCAAACTGAGGTCCTGAGGAAGCCATGCAAACCATTGTCCTCTGCATGAAGTACATAGCTGAAAGTTTACACGTATATAGAATACTAAACAGATCCACAAATAAAAACTGCAGTCCAGTACGACAGTAACTTTGTGTAGCTACTATATCTTTATTCTGCAGACCCATTATTGTGTAAACTCTGTGATCATCAGGCAACAGTCCTCTTCATCGTATCTGCAGATCTGTGCAGCTCAGTGCTGAGCTGAGCACTAGACTCTTGCATTTCCTCAAATAGATGCTGTAGATAGACAGACAGACAGACAAACTGATATATATATATATATATATATAGAGAGAGAGAGAGAGAGAGATATATTACATAAAAATAACTTTCTCAAAACCAAGGCACTGTACAAGGAAGACCATCATAAACAAAAACAAAACATATTTCAAAATCCAAGCATACTGCATTAAATAATACACAAGATTAAGAAAACATTAAAAATAAAAAAATAATAAACTATAAACAGTGTGAAGAGGCCAAAGCTACATCAGTCATCATCAAATGCCTGCCTGAATAGCCATGTTTTCAGTTTCTTTGGAAAGTGGGGACCAAGGGAGCAAACCAAGTATCCATGGGAAGGTTGTCACAAAGAAAGGGAGCTGCAAACGAAAAAGCTATGTCCCACATAGACATTAATCTTTTCTCTGGAACAGCCAAAAGGCCAGTGCACTGAAGATTGTAACACAGACGTTAATGCTGGTTGCAAGATCCTTAAGATACAGGGACCACAGTCTGTTGAGGGCTTTATAGGTCAAAAGTAAGATCTTAAAATCAATCCACCATCTGACTGACAGCCAGTGCAAAGAAAGCAGCACATAAGTTATATGTTCACTCCTCCTAGTGGACATAACAAGTCCAGCAGCTGCATTCTCATCTAGCTAAGCATAGAAATAAAGCCCACAGTTTTGATACACTATTTATTGGAGAGAAGAGCCTCATAGGCACCTAGCTTTTGGTATTTCACATAGATTCCATAAATCAGTCTGTGCTCTTATGAAAATAATATAGATGGGGCCTGATGAGGGCCTTGTAAGGCAGTAGGACTACTTCCTCTGCTCTCCTTCTAGTCCCTTTGTTTGGTGTACCCTAGTACTCTTTCCACCTTCTCAGCTGTATCCACACACTGCTTCTTTGCTAAGCTCCCTATCTATTTTGACCCCATGTTCTTTTCTTCCCCCACTGCAGCAAAAGGACCTCACACAGTGTGTAAGTACTGCCTCTGGGCTTCCTCCCTAACTGTAGCATCTCAGATTTGGCTACTTTAAATCTAAGACTCCAGGAGTCTGACTAGTAACATCACTTGCTCAGGTCCTCCTGAAGTTTTTTCCATCCTCAAGGGAGTCCAGTATCCTGGACAGCTACCGAATGTTCCCTTTTTTGCTGGTTGTAGGTCCCCATGTGAAGCAGGGGTAGGACAAGTTGAATCGCAAAGAGTCTCAATAAAAAAAATCTTAAACACACCAATTTGCAGCCTTATTTATGGACCACGCTGTTTTTGGTGTGGTTTTTTTTTCAGTCTCCATTTTGTGCATGCGCAGTATGGCGCAATGTACATGTGATATCCAGACAGGGACACTTTTCCTCCACAGTCCCCCCGGTTCTGCCACACACTGCATTTGTCTCCAATACCATCATAAGTTTTTTTTGACAGTTCTTAATCGCTGATTAATATGATATACTGTAATACTAGTTGTTATGACAGTACAACATATTGCACTTAAAAACAAGCATTTGTCAATGCCGAATGTTGATTGCGTTGGTCTGTTGAGCTCACCCAGTGGCCCTGGCACTGGCTCAGTCTGTTTGTCCCGGTGCTGCAGGCTACTCTTTTGTACTGGGCTGCTGCCTGCATTGGCACCTTGTTCTGCTGAGGGAGAAATCCACAGCTGTCCCAACAGAGCTCCATTGAGGTGGCTCACTCCCCCTCTCTCATTCACTCATTCTGTTTCTCCTGGCACTGCAGGCTGTCCTTTTGTACTTGGCTCCTGCCTGTGTTGGTGGCTTTTTCCACCCACAAAGAAATCCACAGCTGTCCCGACAGAGCTCCATTGAGGTCGCTCACTTCCCCTTTCTCACTCAGTCAGCCTGGTTCTCCCGGTGCTGCAGGCTGCCCTTTTGTACTGGGCTCCTGCCTCTGTTGGTGTCTTTTTCTGCCCACTGAGAAATCTGCAGCAGTTCCAACAAATCTGCGTTGAGCTCACTCACTCCCCTTCTCTCATTCGCTCATTCTGTTCGGCCGGCGCTGCAGGCTGCCCTTTTCTACTGGGCTCCTGCCTGCATTGGTGGCTTTTTCTGGCCAGAAAGAAATCTGCAGCAGTCCCGACACAGCTCCACTGAGCTCGCTCACTCCCCCTCCGTCACTCTCGCATTCCGTTTCTGCCAGCGCTGCAAGCTGACCTTTTGTGCTGGGCTCCTGCCTGCATTGCCGCATTTTCTGCCCACAAAGAAATCTGCAGTAGTCACACTACAGCTCCGTTGAGCTCGCTCAGTACTGCTCTGTCACTCGCTCATTCTGTTTCTCTTGGCGCCGCAGACTGCGCTTTTATATGGGGCTCCTGGCTGCATTGGCACCTTTGTCTGTCCACAAAGAAATCCACAGCTGTCCCGACAGAGCTCCACTGAGGTTGCTCAGTCTCCCTCTCTCATTGCTCATTCTGTTTGTCCAGGAGCTGCAAGCTGCCCTTTTGTATGGGGCTCCTACCTGCATTGGCTCCTTTTTCTGCCCACAAAGAAATCCCAGCAGTACTGATAGAGCTCCATTGAGCTCTCTAAGTCCCGTATTCTCACTCGCTCATACTGTTTCTCCCACCGCTGCAGGCTGGCCTTTTGTACTGGGCCCCTGCCTGTATTGATGCCTTTTTGTGCTCACAAAGAAATCTGCAACACTCCTGACAGCGCTTCAGTGAGTTCACTCTCTCACCCTCCCTCACTCGCTCGCTCGTTCTGTTTCTCCCAGTGCTGCAGGCTGCCCTTTTGTAGGGGGCTCTTGTGTTGGGGCCTTTGTCTGCCTACAAACAAATCTGCAGCAGTCCCTACAGAGCTCAGTTGAGCTCGGTCACTCCCCCCCTCTCACTCGATCAATCTTAATCTGTCTCAAACCCTGATTTCCCAGAGTGACCATGCTATTGTCCGACAGGAGTGCAAAAACATATTTCAGCCAGGATGTGAAAAATGATAGCTGTAGTGTTCATAAGGAGTTGTGAAAAAATGCCACTGTTGAAAATGTGACGTGACCATATTACAAATTTGTGAAGTTACAAGGGTGCAAGGAAACAGTTCAACGCATGCTTGTAACACAGTCATGTTATAGAGTTTCATCACCAAATTTTCAAAATAGGGATTTTAGGACCTCTGCTCATGAACAGTGCCGCTGTCATTTTTTTAATCTGTCCCGAACACTGAGTTCCCACAGTGACCATGTTATTCTGCGCCGGAACTGTGCAAACACATTTTGGTCAGGATGTGAAAATGAAAGCTGTACCGTATATAAGGAGGTGTGAAAATGGCACTGTTGAAATTTGGTGTGACAATATTATAACCAAGTATGTTACAAGGGTGCATATGAAACTGCGCACGCACACTTCTGTAACACGGTCAATTGATGGGTTATCACTTCAAATTTTCAACATAGGCATTTTAGAACCTCTACCGTGAACAGTATCATTGTCATTTTCTTAAAATGTCCCGGACGGTGATTTCAGCGTAATCGCTCTATTCTGTGCCGGAAGTGCAAAAACACATTTCAGCCAGGATGGGAAAAATGACAGCTACACTGTTCATAAGTAGGTCTGGCAAAATGGCAATGT
Organism: Neoceratodus forsteri; assembly: GCA_016271365.2. NCBI lineage: Eukaryota > Metazoa > Chordata > Ceratodontiformes > Ceratodontidae > Neoceratodus > Neoceratodus forsteri. The sequence continues at coordinate 1,102,865,526 of CM057454.1, read as the reverse complement.
TGAAAACCTGGAGTGAAAATATTATAAATTAGGAGATTCTGAGGCGTGCCTAACCGCGAACGCATTATGTAACACAGTCATTTTATGGAGTATCATTACTAAATTTTCAACATAGGCATTTAGACCTCTACCACGAACAGTGTCACTGTCATTGTCTTAATCTGCCCTGAACACTGATTTCCCACAGTGACTGCGCTATTCTGCACCAGAACTGCGAAAACTTATTTCGGCCAAGATGTGAACAATGACAGCTGTACTGCTCACAAGGAGGTGTGAGAAAATGCCAATGTTGAAAATCTGGCATAAAAATATTGTAAATTTGTGAAGTTACAAGTGTACATAGCAACTGCACAACGCACGCTCATAAAACAGTAATTTTTTAAATTTTTCCCACCAAATTTGCAACATAGGCTTTTTGAGAGCCCACCTCATGAACACTGGCAGTGTCGTTTTGTTAATCAGCCCCCAAAGGGTAATTCCGTACAGTGACTGCGAAACCACCTTTCGGGGCCGAGTAATGCCATGACAGTTCAAGAATTCATGAGGAGGGGTCCCAGAAACCCCATGTTGAAAATTTGGTGAAAAAAGTCCCCAAAATGCCCGAGATATGCATTAAAGTTGAAAAAACCCTATTAATTACATTATACTGCTTACCGGCATTTCCTCAGTTCACGGTCGGCTTTGAAGAGTGCAGACATGTTCCCGGTCCACCAAAGATCATCGCGCTGGACTTCGGAGGTATGTATGGGGTGAGGGGGGTGTGAGGAGGCAAGGTGCGTAGTGGGTATGTGCGGGTTGTGGGAGGGGGGCCTGGGAGAGCTCCAAGGGATTGTTTTTTTCTTCACTGGGTGAAAAAAAAAAAGACATCGGGGGACCGTTTTCCTCTTTAACAGGTGCTTTAGCATGCTGGGGTGGGCTCTCAGCATGCCACCTGTGTGGGTGGGTAGGTGCTTTACAATCCCCCGTCGGCAAACAAGGAAAGGGGGAAAGGGAGCTGCAGGAGTCGAGGGGGATTGTGCACCCCCTCAGCTATAGAAACGAAGGGGGAGTATCATTATGCCGATGGGGATTGGGCACCCCATTGGCAGGAACAACAGGAGGGGTATCATTATGCCAATGAGGACTGGGCACCAAATCGGCAGGAACAATGAGGTTACAGAATGCCCGTGGGAGTGGGTTCCCCATCGGCAAGTAAACATGGTGGGAGAGAGTCCATTGTTTGGAACACGGCGGGCAACCCACCGCCATGTTCACAAACAATATCAGGGGAGTCACATCCCGCCCCGCCCTGCAATGACGGGATGCTCTCTCATTGCAGCGGATGGCTGAGGCTGCAATGACGAGGTGGCCCCTGATTGCAGCGGCTGATTTTTTAGAAAGTTGTGGCACGCTGGCTGAATTACTGTCAGCAGCAGCGTGCCATGGCATTGGGGGACAGGGGACAAGCCTTTGCAGGCTGTGGGGGGCATTGGGCATAACCGTGCCACGCCTCCACAGCCTGCTTGTGGAGAAAGCTGAAGCAACATGTTTCTTGCGCATGTGCGTAATCAACATAAAAATGAATTAGATATAGATTGCAGCATTAGTTGTGTTATGTGCTGTAAAGTGAGGCACCTTGTGGCTTTCAATTTCTATGGGTCACGTTTAGCTCTGCCACCAAGCTCAGATTTTGACAATTATAATTATAATATTGATTGGTCTTTTTGTAAAGAAGACCACAACATATGTTTTTTTATTTGTTTGAGTTCAGTTGATCATGATGTGAGTACATAAGTATCGGCATAGCATGCAAGGTAAATGTTTGCAACACTGTTTGCATTTATAAGTGAGTAGCAATTAATATGATTTCTCCATTGTATTTTATTACAGAAAGCAATCTTTCTATGTGCATATCAATAAGTCTACTGACTGCCTATCAAAGGGGCACTCTCTTTCAGTATAACAAAACAAGATTTCTTGTTGCATTGTAAACAGAAAGTGTGTTCAGCTGCAGTGTGGTGCTGCTTAATGATGTCTAGATTTCTTGATCATCCTCATTTGGTATTGTGCACTTGATGTTTTATTCTGTAATGCACCCTTATCGTTTTTTTAATTGACTCTAAATTTGTGACATAAGTCAAATAGCAACCATGGTAAATTATCATGTAGTTGGTGGGTGCAGTAATGAGAACTCAAGCAAGATTTCACTTTTTGAATTTCCAAAACATGATAAGTTGCCATCAGCTTTCAAGAAGTGGGTGTTCCTTGCTCGCCTCGATCAAGAGTGGGCTTGCCAGTCTGCTGCTGCACCCACAATTTGTTCTGCACATTTTTCAGATGACTGTTCTTCTAATGCTATGCACTTATGTTTCAAAGTTTGCAAATCTTTAAAATTAACAAAATAGGCAATAAGACAAAGAACCTCAGCATGCAATCTCTGAGGCAATGGTTACCTCAAGGGGCTTTGGCTGGGAAGCCAAGTTACAAAGAAATACAAATTCAAACATATCCCCATAATACAAAGCATCATGGGCTGTACATGCAAATCACCACAGAATATTATGCTGGTTCAACTTTAAACAAAAATGCATGGTGCTGAAAAGCCTCTCACACAGTCTGCAAAGGGTGCCAACAGAAGACACATACATGTGTTTTGTCCTACCGGGACTCATCAGTGTGCCTCATCTGTGTGACACCCTAGTGGAATGAACCAGCTCCCCTAAGATGGTCTATTTGGGTTATGTTGTGGTGAGCCCAATGTGATGGCAGAAAGATGATGGCAACTTATCATGTTTTGGAAATTCAAAAAGTGAAATTTTGCTTGAGTTCTTATTACTGCACCCACCAACTATATGATAATTTAGGGAATACCAACAGCATGGTCCATTAGACCACAAGACAGTAGCTATCTAGAAATCAATATAAAAGGGGCTGTGATGACAGACAGACAACTTATTGCAAACCTAAACACCAAAGTCATGCAACAGACAAATAGATGGCCTCAAGGATAGGATATTGAGTTCAAATTATTTTTTTTTGCTTTTCTCCTAAAAGTTATGGCATGCTGCATGATATCATTCTTCCCCTTTTGTCAGTAGATCACATTGTCTTATGTTTTATACATCTTCCATCTAAATGTTTTCACAATACAACAGCTATCTGAATGCACCATGCCCATCCACTGTTGGTACTATGTTAGTTCCACTTGTGCTCACAGTGACTGTCATGTACTGAGTGTACTGTCATCAGCTTGAACTTTGAGTACCATTTCGTGCTCTTGCATTCTAGCATTCCCACCCCACCCCCCTTGGTCACCCATTCACCCTATACAATTTTCATTAACTACTTATGTCCACAGTGTTTTGTACATCACCTGGCATGGCTTAGTTGGTAGCATATCTGCCTTTGGTCTCAAGGTCATGGGTTCTAGTCCCACAGTGGGACTGGGCACATACCTTAAACGCTGGACCATGGGAGCTGTACTAGGGGGCTGCTGCACTGTCAGGGTTTGTTGTCCTTTGAATGAGGTGTTAAACTGAGGTCCCTTCTACCTAGTTCTGGTCCTGCCCTGGTGGGTGTCAAAGTGGAATTAACAGAACCCAAGGCATTTTTCACAACAGTAGGGGAATTTCTATTAGGACACAAAATCATACAGAGAAATAGTTCAAGCACAAAAGGAAAGCATGAAAAAAAACTATTATCTAAAATAATAACCAAAAGGAAACAAAAAACCAAAAACAAAAACAAAAGAGTTACAATGAAATATAATTCAAACATGTCAAACAGAAACATCAGTTGAGGTATGAAAGAAATAAAAGAAACAAAATGTATGCCATCTATCCTGAAGCGAAGAATGCTTGACACAGTTTTCAGTAATTGTATGGGAATGTCCCTGGTGTCCTGGCCAGCATTCCTTTTTCCATCGAATTGGTTTATGCAATTATCCAAGGCTGTGTGTGGGTGATGATGTGCAAAATGACTGCCACTGCGTATTTAGTCACTTCACTACCAGTTGACCATTGCTTGTAATGCACTTTGGGATACAATATGTATGCAAAGTACAATATAAATGCTGATTATTATTATTATTCAGCTCTCCCCCCAAACCTGATCACCCTTTTCACATTTTATCTAGATTGTTGTTAAGTGCCCCCTCCTCTAATAATTGCAGATTTTCAGTAGTCACTGTATAACCCTGGGGTTGTGTTGCCCACCCCCACTGACCGATCATCAACACATACCTGTCTACCCATTGAGTATCAACTCTGTGCCCCACCTCAAGCTTCTACAGCCACTGACATACCTACATCTGCAGAGCGGATGCAAGTATATGCTTACACTCACTTCCTTGTACATGAACCATCTGGCATAGTTGAAGCGCATACATGTAAGTAATCTCGCTCCATGATTGACAGAGTTGTGTTCAGCACTTTGCTGGTCATTGATCTGCATTGCTGTGTAAGTCTATGATGATGGTTGTGATGTGTTGGGATGTGGCTATGGTGTCCCCAGCATGTGGAAGTGCTGGACCTGAGTATTGGCCTGATATAGTTTGTTTTTGACAGCTGCTGCAAACCTTTTGATATACTGCACTACTGGCATAGATGAGTGACATGCTGCTCATTTGCCAACACATAGCTGTACATTGATTTGATTGGTTCTGATGCGTTTTATGAGGGCCTTGTGATCTTATCAATATTGTTCATCATGTACTGACTGTGCAAAACAAGGAAAGATTGGTTGTTAACTCTTTATTTTTTTGTTTTCTTTCATATTTGTTTTTCTACTTTTGGGACCCGTGATGGCTTCCTCACCCCTGTCACAACTGACCAGCACATGCCTCCCCCAGTTCCTCATGGTTGGGCACTCCCATTAATTTCATCCTCCATGGCATTGTCGGAGGAGGTAAGACTAATCCCTTCTTCACCCTTGTGTTCTGACTGCAAGACTGTGCGGCAGTGCAGGAACATGGACAGTCAGTTCAAGCTAAAAACATTCTTGATACAATGGGTTAAGTGTAGGACAGGTGTACAGTGCAAAGAAGTGTGGCCTGTTTTGGGGGTGCCTCTCTGATGTGACCTGTGTCCTCAGGAGGAAAGTGAATGCCTCAAAAGGCTTTAAACTAAGCAAAGGCAGAGTGACATTTTTGTTTTGTACCAATGCTGCAGGCACAAGCAAGATCCTCCCACTGTGCACTAGTAAAGTTGAAAAACATGGATGTTTTCATTGTGTCACCTTGTCACCCCTTCCTGCTGGCCCACAGCAAGAACACATTAATGACATCAGAAATATTAAGAAGATGGTTCTTTGAGACATTTATCCCTTTTGTTCGACTACATCTGTGGAGACAAAAACTACCAATAAAGGCACTGCTCCTGGTAGATCAATGCCCAGCCCCAGAAGCAGAGCTACATTTCTATGATAGCAGAATCAAAGCCATTTTCTGCCCAATAACACTATGTCAAGAATGTTGCCCTCAATGGAGATATAATAGGTACCTTCGCAACACTTTACAGGAAATGTCTCCCATGTGATCTGGTGGTAGCCAATTGCACAAAGGACACAAAGTTCCTTCAGTAGGTGAAACCTCAAGATGTTGCTGTTCAGGCTGGTGAGGCATGGGCATGTGTAAGTGAGGCCACTATTAGCCACTGCTGGGAGGCCAGTTTGGGCACCAATTTGAGAGCCCAGCTGAGCAATGAGCACAACAGTAATGAGGATGACAACAATGCAATGGAGAAATGACGAGTGAGCTGCAGCTGATTGACAACACAGAGTCAGCTAAAATCATCGATGATCATCTGGTTATAAATGAAGTCACATTAGATGATGTCACACCAATCGATGAACAGCTGACTGTATTCATGAACACTAGCGCCACTGTTAGCACCACTTTACTATGCCTTTACTACCCCAGTTCTGCCCCTCCCGTATTTTTTAATGGCAGATTGCTGAATCGAGGTAGGATCAGTTAAGTAAAGTGGTACTAAAACTAGAGGCAATGTTCATGAATATAAACCAGTGTGCACTATTACCAACATACCGGAGAACGACCATGGTGAGGAGTCTGAAAAGGAAAGTGATGTGGTTGTTCCAACTTATCATGCAATTTGTGGTCTGGAAACTGTACATGAATGGTTGCAGTGCTGTGAAGCCCATCTACTGAAGATACCGCAACTTATAAATAACATTTTGTATGATCTACCAAGCAAGCGAAAATCAAATCTTTTTTATATTAATTATGGCTACAGTAAACACCAAGCTGGAGCAGAGGGCTCAAGGGAGGGTCTGTGTGTTGCATTTTGTTAATTCCTTGGGCAAGTTATCTGAGGGCTATAGGGAATATAGCGGAGATGAAGCTACTTCATTTCTGGAAACTAGGCCTGTTTGTGTTGTGTTCTTAACCTTTCTTTATAGGTCCAGAGGTTTGGGTTCTTAACCTTTATTTTTTTACAGGTCCAGAGGTTTGGGCACTGAAGGCAGCATCTAATACATTTACAGGTGGACTGCACTAAAATGGGCCAGATGGCAAGGGAAAGGAGTGTGGTCGAGGAGCTGGTGGAAAAGGGCTGATAGTTTATCTTTTTGTTTAGTTGCCGTCTAGGTCTGGACACCTGAGTTGAGCAGAGGGAGCAGAAGGGTATTGCAGTTGGTGATTTGGACAGGGATCTAACAATACGGAACAGGCATGAGGTTTGAATTCAAGGGGGGATATTATAAGGAATTGAATCTCATATTGGAAGCAGACTCCAAGCCAGAGTGGTGCAGAGGGCTCAGTGTAGGGTCTGCATGTTGAATTTTGTGAGTTCCTTGGGCAAGTTATCTGAGGGTTACCGGAGAATATTACAGGGGTGCAGCTGCTTCATTTGTGGAAACTGAGGGCTTGTTTTTGAATTTTAAGTAAATTGTACAGGTCCGGCGGTTCAGGTACTGAAGTCAGCATCTGTGCATTTTCAAGGAGACTTAAGGGTTGAAGCAGATAACTCAAGACAACTGGGGGCCTGTTTGTGTTGTGTTTCATTTAATTTACATTTCATTTTCATTTATTTTTTATTCTTGTAGGCCTAATGAGCAAATTGCCCATTTTCATAGGTGTCAAGTGGGAAAATACAAAAAACAAGAGGGAGGCACAATTACACTACACATTAAATCATGAAATACAAGATAAATAATCACATTACAAAAGTACAAAACATCATAAATAAATATTACTTATACTAACAAACATACCATGTAAAAGAGCTCACTTCTTATATTCACAAAGCTGTTGATCTGTTAAGAACAGTGTCAGTCCCCTTTTGATGTTGATAACTGACCTAAAGTTCAAAAGTTCACCAGGTAATGTATTAAAGAATTGTTCTTAATCTTTGCTTACAGGTCTGGAGGTTTGTGCACTGAAGCCAACATCTGTTACACTTACAGGGGAACTGCACTAAAAAGGGATAGATGGCAAGGGAAAGGATTATGGTAAGGGAGCTGGTGGAAAAGGGCTGATTTTTTTTCCACAGCACAGAGCACATCAAGGAGATTAGGCCCACCCTACCCTCCCCATCCCACCCACCCCACGAATGTCCACTTTATAGGCGGATGACCAGGATACTGATTACAACTTCCTGCTAAGACACATAGCAGGAGAGAGTCCAGATACACTATAACCACATTATTAGTTAAGTTGTGATTCCAATCTTGCACTGAGGTTGTGTAAAAATGAGGAGTTAAAGCAACAGAGAAGTAGGGGTAAAAAAAGGTAGCCTAAGGGAGTCCAGAATATAAGCAGAGGCATATGTACAGGAGAGCAACACTAGTAGCAAAGGGCATTGTAGGACAGCAAGAACATACAAACGGGGTAGACATAGTTAAGGCACCCAGGAAAGAGGCAGGGAGTGGTGCAGTATAGTGGGTGCAGGGCTGCAGTTTACAGAAGAACATTCTGGATCATGCAGTGCTGCCCCATCAGCAGGCACCTCTCTGGGTTGAGGGAGGAGGTTGCCTGTCTCCAAGCTGAGCTGGCCAGAATTCAGGGGACTGCATCCAGAAATTCAACTCCTGATTGAAGGAATGGTGTGGAAAGAAGGGTTATGGCTTCATGGGAGACTGGGGCCCCACCTGGAGAGATATGAGCCTGTATAAGGATGACCACTTACATCCATCCAGGAAGGGGACTTTAGTCCTAAGTGAAACTTTTGAATGCTTCAGTGGCAGGCATTTAAACTGGCCAAGTGGGGTCTAGGAAGGTTAGGAGGCTTAGTATCCCTCCCGGGAGCACATGCTCCACACGAGTACTCAAGGAGAAGATAGACCAGCAGAGGGCACAATTCAACAGAAGGGCAAGGATCAGGGAGGACCAGAGAAGAAGTGCACCCAGGAGAGGGAAAGACACATGCCAACAAAGCAGGGGAGGGAGGCCACATCCTGGAGAGCCATGTGCGCTAACGCCCAAAGTCTGAGTAATAACATGGGGGACCTAGAGATGGCCATAGCAGAGACAGACTTGGACATGGTGGCCATCACTGAGGCCTGTTGTAATGATAGCCACAGCTGGGAAATGGATGTACCAGGATACAATCTATTCAGGAGAGACAGGGCAGGTAGGAAGGAGGGAGGAGTGACACTTTATGTGAAGGATAATATAAAGGCCACAGTGATTCAAGGGGAATGGGAGGAGATACTGTGGGTTAAGCTAGAAAGAAGAACAGGGTCAGCCATCCGCATGGGGTAATATACAGACAATCAGCCCAAGAGGAGGAGATAGACAGGGAGTTGATGCTAGCTATCCAAAGGATGGCGCACAGGAGGGAGGTGTTGCTGGTTGGTGACCTCAGTATGCCATACATAGACTTGAGCCTCCCGGCAGCAGCAACAGCCAGGAGGAGTTTTATCCTGGACTCCCTACAGGGAGCTTTTCTTAAACAAATGATAGTAGAACCCACATGGAAGGCAGAGATTCTGGACCTGGTGCTCAAAAAATGGAGACAGTGTGACAGGGATCACAGTACAAGAGCACATGGGAAACAGTGATCACCAGTCAGTGGGAATTGAGATAACTGAAGGGGCGGAATCCAGCCACACAAGAACAAGAATCCTTGACTTTAGGAGGGCAGATTTTGCAAAAATTAGTAAATGCTTAGAAGACACATTGGCTGGAATAGGGGAAAAAATAGGGGTGGAGGAACAGTGGGAGGTGATCAAATCCAGAATAACATTGGCAACAGAACTCTGTGTTAAACAGGTTATTTATTTATTTATTTTTATTTGTTTTTTGTTGACTGGGTAAGTGCACTAGACAAATCCTGCCTATTTTCAGGCACGACCCGGGGGAGGGGGGGATACAGATGAATGCCAACTGACCTTGAACCAGATTAAGCTGTTGGTGGTATTTTTAGTGAATGAGGGAAATTTGACCAGGACACTGGGGAAATTCCCCTACTGCTTGCCAGTAGGGGGACCCTTTTGGCCATCGAAGGATGGCTGAGTCAGTTGTTGTGCTGCCGCTTGAGGGGAAGAATGTGCAGCAGGTTGAGGGGCATGTCTCCTCTGCAGCTACAAAGCAGTTACCAATGGATGTTTCTGGTGTAATTTCTGTGCCTGAACAGCCCTTGGAAACTACCTATTCATCTGCTCTGCCTGTTTTGAATCGCTTGGATGCCTCTGTTATGCCTACTGAAGAATCTATTTTGCCGACCGAGGAGTCCTCTAACGAGGAACTAAAGCACCTTTTATTGCTGGAAGAACAACAATATTTGCAGAAGAAGAAGGAACTTTTCACCGTTTTCACTTAAAAAGTTCATTGACTATGACTGAGGTTCCGGAGCTCCTTGTTGACACTACACACTCAGTCGCTATGGTTGCAGCCCACAGAAAGGCTCAGATTACTCCAGGCGTTGTCTTTCACCATGCTGGCCAGGATCAAGCTGCTGCTACAGTATTTTCCTTTACTGCTGAGCAAAGCAATCCTCACAAGGAGCGAGTCACACGACATGGGTGTCCCAGTAAACTTCGATGGGCTGATGCTCCAGTGGGAGATGGAGATGCTTGGACGGTGGAAGATTTGTTAAAGGCGGCTGGCTGGGTGCGTTCCCTGGATACTGGTTCGTGGATTTCGGGCTTTGCTCCCATTAAGATTCCTGGAGTCCCGCTTTCCCCTTCTCCTTCTCATAATCCCTCATTGGGGTCCGTGAGTACTGCTCCTGAGTCTATGGCTACTGTGTTATCTGAGGAGCTCCCTAAAGCTGTTTCACCTAACCCCATTCCACAGCAGGATTCCTCTTCAGTTTCAGCAGAGTTACAATATTCTCCCCTTCACCTATCCTCGGATTTTGCTCTTTCTCAAACTCCTGGTTTTCAACAATGTGGTACTACAGGGGCTAGTTCTCCACATTGTGAGGTGGAGGCTGCTGCTCTTAGTGATACTTCTGACTTTTTGGACATTCCTAAATCTATTCCTGCTGAACTAAGGAATGCTCCAGTGGGCTCTCCAGGGGACGTCCATCAACCCCCTTCTATTACCCCTCCTAACATCTCTCAGCCTTATGCTTCCCTTTTCCATAATTCTGTTTCTTCGGCAAAACGCCATAATGCAGTTCACATAATATATAAAGGGGGTTTAGATGTGTTTCCAGACAGGGTTTATGTGGGTCCAAAGTTATTGAAAAACAGTTTGAATTTTCAAGTTTCTGAACTGTATGCCCTTATTCATGTATCAGGTGAGACTGTTTTTGATGTCAGCTTTAAACTAGACAGTGGCCTTGACAAATTTGGGGCTCGTTATCACCAAGAAAAAGCCACCCCATTGTGGGTCCCTTTTGAGGTTCTTCTTCTTACTAGGCCTGCACACAAAACCATTACAGTTCTCTTTCCAAGTGAAGGAGTCAGTGTTACTGATTTACTGTTTTGGCTGAAGCAGCGTTGTACTGTGTCTGGCCATCCAGAGGCTATATTTGATTCTGAGGGAATTTTTACAGGAGGTTGGAAGATAATGGTGCTTCTGCATTCTGAAGGTGGGAGTCCCCGCCATCTCCCTAAAAGTTTTTTTCTAGGTAGGGATCAAGGTGTTTTATTCTACCCAGGTCAACCTAGGACTTGTTATAAATGTGGACTCTCAGGACACATTAGTAGTGCGTGTGACCAGCTTAAATGATCCTATGCCATAAAACTGGTCATCTTAGTGGTCAATGTTTCAACTCAGTTCATTATAACCTTTGTGGGGAAGAAGGCCATGTTTACATGACTTGTCCTAAGGCAGCTCATAGGACATCCTCTTCTGCAGATAGAGATGAACAGCGACTCTTGATTTCTCTGGCTCAGAGGAAAGTTACTAATGTTTCTGGTATACAGTTATTAAAGGAAGTTCCTTCTTCTGTATTGTCTGTTTCCTCGGCCCCAGATCCTCCCCCCCCCTCCCGAGGAATTTGTAGCCTGTCCTGTTCCCGATGTACAGAAGACTTCTTTCTCTCCCTTAGTAGAAATTCCTGAACATTCCCCTGTTTTACATATGGACTCAGTGCCCATCGGTGTTTCTGAAATTCTATTTGACTCTATGCCCCCTCTCCCGAACTCGAGGGCCCTCCTGCAAGGAGACTCTCGACTCGGAAACGGTCTACTGGAGCTTTACCCACCCCTAAAATGCCCAAAACCTCACTTCATGATACTTCTAATAGATTTTCGGTCTTATTGAATGCTGATCATTCAGACACTGATTCGGTTTTTTCTTCTGCAGATTCTGTTCTGCCTAAGGATACTGCTGATTCCTTCATGACTGATGAGGGTGGTACTTTTTCCCAACCCTCACATTGGAAGGGTAAATCTAGAAAAAAAAAACATTGATTTCACTTCCCCTAAATTTTCTTCACCATATGTCTTTCTCCCCTCCATTCTTAATTTTGATGACTAATGTCAATAGTATTAAAAATATAATTAAACGAGCCATGGTGTTTTCCTTTTTACAGTCTTTCTCTCCTGGTATCTTTCTTTTACAGGATACTAGGCTTCACTCTACTCTTGACCTTTCTCTTTCCACTGAAGAGTGGCTCTCGGGGATTTCTTTCTGGTCCATTGGCCGGGACCGTTGCACAGGAGTTGGCATCCTTTTCCATCATATTCAGCCTACTGTTGTTCAGGTGTTGGACCTCATTCCTGGTAGAGTTCTGCTATTAGACTTCATTTTGAACACCGTTTTTTTTACAGTTATTAACACTTATGCACCACAGACTAAGGCAGAGCGTATGCTTCTCTTTCAACAAATCAGTCCATTTTTGCATATTGCCCATTATGTGATTTGGGGAATGGATTTTAATTGCAGTTTAAGTAAGTGGGATAGGGGTTCAGTCACCACAACGACAAAGATATTTGGTGATATGGCTGCTCTGAATAAAGCTGTTCATGATGCGCATCTCAAGGATGCTGTTTTTTCACATACAGGAGTGCGGGACCGAACTTTTTTTAAGGGGTCATTATCTACCCGTATTGATTTTTTAATTTTGTCTCTCTCTTTGATTCTTCAGACAGTCTCTGTAGAACCAACTCCTTATTCTGACCATCGTCTGGTGCAGATTTCTTTGGGCACAGCAGTATCTCCTATGGGTCCTGGATACTGGAAATTCAATTCTAAGCTTTTGCAGAGGGCTGATTTCCTTCAACTCATCTCTACCTTTATGGCTTGTAGGAAATCATTATATCCCTTATACGATGATCCAGTGGTCTGGTGGACAGAAACTAAATCGGATTTACGTTCCCTACTTATTTTCCATAGTAGATATTTTCAGAAGGGTTCTTATTTTTCGTATTTACAGGACAGGAAACAGCTCCAACATTTGTATTCTCTTTCACAGCTTACCAGACATAATTTCTCAGCCCAGATTGCTCATTTTCAAGAGAAGATGAAGCAATATCATTTAAATTTGTCTATAGACCTTCAGTCCCGACAACAACATGAAACGCAGGGGCCATTTTTTCAAACTTGTCCTTTACTTAGCCATCAGGAAAGGGTACAGTCTAAATCAATTTCTGCTCTTTATGACCAGCAAGGGGTGGTTCATAATGACCAAGGTAGTGTTTTATGTATTGCATCTGACTATGCTGCTTCTTTATTTTCTGCGACCCCAGGGCATCATATAGATTTTTTTTCCTTTTTAGTAATATTCAGATTCCTTAAGCTCCACAAGACCAACTTTTAGGTTTAATAGCTCCTTTTCATGCTCAGAAATTTGCTGCTGCCATTCAATCCTTATCCAAAGGTAAAGCCCTGGTCTAGATGGCCTTTACTTGATCTTTATCATCTTTACATGGTGAACTTTGGATGAACTAACTCGGTTTATAATACTATTTTGCAGACTCAAACTGTCCCCTTTGACATGTCTACAGGAATTCTTATTTTTATTTTTAAAAACAAAGGTGATAAATTGGATTTATCTAATTGGAGGCCTATTAGCCTATTGAATACTGATTTTAAAATTCTTTCCAAACTTTTGAACACAAGGTTGTTAACAATGGCAAAGTTCTTGATTTCTCCAACACAATCTTGTACTGTGCCTGGGAACTCGATTATAGATCAACTGCTTTTATTGAGGGACATATTCTCTCATGATTCGGTTTCACCATTGGATGGATACATACTTTCCCTAGACCAGAGGCAAGCTTTTGACAATGTGGCACATGTCTTTTTATGGCAAGTACTAAGTCATTATGGCATCCCAGCTACTTTTGTAGCCTGGCTCCAAGCCCTTTACCATACTGCAACTGTCCGCCCCTGTATTAATGGTTTTTTAGGCCCTCGTTCCTATTAAGAAAGGTGTTAGACAAGGGTGTCCAATCAGTCCTCTTTTGTATGTCTTTAGTATAGATCCGTTATTATGGCTTCTCAATTCTACACCCAGTATTGACCCAATAAGGATATCTAATTTTATAGTTCCTTATACTGTCTTGGCTTATGCGGACGATGTAGTTGTTTTGGTAGGGAATACCCAGTCCGCTGCATTAGTATTAACTGTTTGTACCACTTACGGTACTGTCTCAGTTACCAGTTTGAACTTACTGGGGAAACCTCTGGGGGGTCAGCTAGTTCCTCAGGATAACATAGCTGGTCTCCCATATGTGTTAGGTTCTTTAAAAATTTTAGGTATTGAGTTTGGGTCGTCCCAAATGGATATTGATAACTGGGAAAAAAAATTGCTCCTTGGATCACGCATGGTTCAGAACTGGAACAGGACTAAAATGAGTTATTGCAAATGTGTTTATTTGATACGAACTTACTTGGTACCTCTTTTTTTATTTCTTAGTTCTGTTTTTCCTGTTCCCAAGGTAAGGGAAGTTAAATTATATAGTTTATTTTTCCAGTCCTTCTGGGGCAGTCGTCTAAATCCGATTAAGAGAAATGTATTATATTTATCTCGTAAACAAGGAGGTCAACAAATGATTAACCCTGTCTTGTTTTTTTTCTGTCAGTTTTTGTATGCTAATTTGAAACCGTTATTTATTTCTCCAGATAAATATTGGTGTGGTCTTTTTATTCACACCATATCACCCTGGTTTGCAGCATGGGACTTAGGTCACTTGCATCGTACTGAAAAGGGAGCTACGTCTCCTCAGTATTTAAGAGATGTCTTTGTAAAGCTTAGGTCTTGAGGGATCACGAGTAGACAAGTGATCTCAAACTCAAAAAAGCAGTTATATGCAGTTGTTATGGAGAATCATTTTTGTACATTGGATGTCTTTCCCAAATGTCTGGAACTGCAGAAAGAAGCCTTATTTATCTCTCTGAATGAGAAAAGAATCCCCAAAAAATATAATGATCATCACTGGCTTAATTGTCATGAGAAATTGAATGTTAAGGCTCATCAAATGCATAACAGGGTAGTGGAATGAATTTGTTCTAGACCTCGGTGCATTACTCAACCTGAAACCCTGCTGCATTTATATTTTACTTGTTCTTATATTGTTGATTTTTGGAAATTCCTTTATGACAAGTCTAGTTTGTCCTTTTTTTTTTACATCTCACATATCCTTCACTTATGTATGGTAGCTATCCCCGAAACTGGGATATCTGGGACAAGAGTACATTGACTGTAATTTTTACTATTATCAAATGGTTTATTTGGCATTCTAGATGTTTGTTCACTCTTCAACAGCATGAACTTTCTTATCAGGATTTATATGGTAATATTTTCAAATCCATACAAGGTGTATATTTTTCTGAAACTAAAAGTCTCAATAAGACCCATTTGCTGGCCCTCTGGAGGAATTTGCCCTGGATTACAGATAATGACTTTCCGATTACGTGATGATATAATGTCAAAACTTGTTTATTTTGTATCTTTCTGTTTTTTGGTCCGGTTCTTATGAGACCTAATTGTATTTTTGGTTGCTGTTTGTATTTTTTGGTTTGTACTGTATGATTTCCTTAATAAAGTCTTCCCCTACTCTGCAGTAGGGGGACTTGCTGACTATGAGCCATGGCCACTTCAGGTGGAGCTCTGGAGGAGCAGGATGCTCAGTGTGCACAGCAGAAAACCCTTCTAGAGGAAGACTTGCCTGAGGATTCGGATATATTTATGGATGTGGCTTCAGATCCTAAAGAACTTCAGTTGCCAGAAAGTGTTACTTTGCAGGAGAATGTACAGCTACGAGAGCCTACAGTCAACATGTTTAAGGATATTTCTGTGGATGTAGTGTTGAAAAAAAACCTTCAGGATTTAATCATTCAAGAAAACGAAAGGTATTCAATGGAGAAAGAGCGCTTAATGGAGCAACTTGCCCAACTACAGTCTGAAGATTTGGATGTCAAATCTCCTAGCCTGCTTGTCATTGGGCCTACACCTCATCATGATGTGACATTTCCGAGGAGCACAGCTGGGCCAGGTGAGTCAGACCCTTTGATTCTACACAAAATTTCTGACAGCATCTCTAATTCTATGGCTGGCAGCTTAGGAGTGCAAAATCACTTGTACCTAAAGTCGATATCACCTAATTCTACCACTATTCCTGAAAATAACATTCCCCAGGTAAACCCTGAACACGCTATTGACTTACTAGGTAAAACCAGGCCTGTGGAGCTGACAGCACAGGAGTGTTCAGACGGCACCACGGTAGTTCAGAGCCTACAACTTTTAAAGTCAGCTGGGTTTGTGTTTCAGGGAAATGCTAAAGCTATTTTGAACTCTACTGATAATTCTGAAATAATATATCAAGCCTCTGATTCCAATCAACATGGGGTAACAGAATTTGTTTTCCAAAAAGACATTACAGCCCGAACTGGGATAAAAGAGGAAATTAAAGAAAAATGCCTGACTGTAACAACGGCTAATAGGCATATAAATGATGCATCTCTGCTCATTACAGCACAGTATACTCAGTCGGAGCATAATGACATCACCCTTCCCACTATAAAAATGACTGAGGGACAAACATTATTGCCCAGTTCTTCAGGGGAGCCTTGGTCTCCACAGAAAGCTTTATGTGAAGCTGGTTGGACCCAAAATGACAACGGTATCTGGATTCCTACTCCCGATTGGGATCCAACATTAAATTTTACTCAGGCCTCACCTGAATAGCACCCTAATGTTCAACACCCTGCTATAATTTCAGATTCATCCTCTACTGCTCCTATTCAGGGAAGAAGGCCTGTGTTAGCTAATCCTATAACTGACTCTGACTCACGACAGACTATTGATAACCCCTTGTAAGTAACAAAGCCTCAGATGAATCCCTACTTACTGAGGATACTTTAACAGTACCTGTTGACAACCAGAAGCCACAACTCTCAGAACTTTTTATTAAAATCAAGAAAGAAGCTGCTCCAAGACAGAATGCGGTCTGCATCAGATATAAAGGAAGTTTAGAGAATTGACCGGACAGACATTTTTTATTTATTTATTTATTTACTGTATAATCGGAATTACAATCCTTTGAGTCATAGACTCTTTTGCAAAGGCTCCACATCGTTTACAGGGGGTGGAGGGAGAACCAAAGTACAAGGAAGACAGACAGAACGAGCAATTATATACAGGTTTCAGTACAGACAGTATTTATACAATGTCTTCACGGTGGTTACAGGGGGTGGAGAGACACAAGACAATATAAAGCATTAAAAGAAACACATTTTTTTTTTGTGGGCAAGCTATTATTGAAAGATTCATTACATTTCTTCTCGAGAGAAGTATTTGCATTTATCAACATCTCGGGAGAGGACAATTGTGACATTAGTTTTCGATCTACATATGCTCTCAATTTATTTTGGGAATGATACAATCAAGTTAAGTTTTCCCCCACATGGACCCCCTTCTTAGTTATTGCTTTGACTAAACCACTCATTAAATATGTCACTGTAATGTTTTGAAATGAGGGTGTACATGTGGAGGATATAACTTATTGGCTGAGGCAAAAATGCAATATTATGAGTCCTCCTGAGGCTATATTAGATACCGAACTGTTTTGGATGGGGGGATGGCGTTATAAAGTAAAGTTGCAGCAAACTGAGTCTGGTATTGAACATATCCTGAATTATTTCTTGCTGGGGTGTGATAGAGGAGTTTGTTTCTATGCTGGTCAGCCCAGAGCATGTTACAAGTGTGGTTCTAGAACACATCTTTCTAGCTCATGTGATAAGCCCAGGTGTGATAACTGTGGAGAGATTGGACATATTGCTTTTCAATGTGCAAACCAGACTAAATGTGACTTATGTGAAGAAACAGGGCATGTTTTCTCTGAATGTTCCTGGGTGGCCAAAAATAAAGCCACTTGTCTAAGTCTAGATCTCCTCATACAGAAAGCTCAGGATTCTGTATCTTCCCAATCTACTTCTCCTCTAGTCTCTAACCAGACAACCTCAAGGCCCTTGGAAAAAACAATTTCTACATCATCTTCCCCTCATCCCACTCCTATTGAAAATCAGGAAGTGCCAGTACCCCCCCTTCACCATTGCCTATACCTCCTGAACCTCTGCTACCAGTCTGTTATACGGACCCCATAGAAGATACTTCCCTTCCCCTTAGTCAAATACCCTTTACCCAGGTACCAGTGAGAACATCAGCCAGAAATCTGAAATCAGACCCTGTCCCACCATCCATAGACACAGACTCTAAAAACCCTTTTTCAGTCTTAACAACCCAATGGGGGGACTCAGAAATGGATCTAGGAGATTCAGGCTCCCAATCAACACAGGCTGAAACTAGAGCTCTGACTCAGTGCTCATCTGAATATAAGGGAAAAAAAAGAAAAGAAGGAAAAAAGTCTTAATTTAATCCTTGCCACAATGCTTGTATGGTCCCTTTTAGTATAGGTTAATTAAATGTACACAACCTTCTTAATTCAAGAAGAAGATCTGTTGTTTATCATTATATTCACAATACAGCTATTGACATGTGTTTCTTACAAGAAACCTGGATGTATACCACTACCAGCTGCCACCACTGGCCCCTCCCAGCCCAAATCGGATCACCCCCTTTTTTACTTTAGGGAGGTCAGCCTAAAGGATGCACGCCGCTACATTGCCGCTGCCATCTCTAAATCCAGAACTAGTGGAGACACTCTGGACCTCAAGCTCCTGTCACTTACCCTAGATCAGGTTCTTCATTCCCTTACAAAAATACTGAACCTCTCTCTAAGCAGCGGAAACTTTCCTGACAAATGGAAAACCGCAATAGTGACCCCAGTCCACAAAGGTGGAGACCAGACCATCCATTCAAACTACTGCCCTATATCAATACTGCCCCCGTTCTCTAAGGCACTTGAGCATATTGTGGCAGACCAACTCACCAACCATCTAGACAAATACAACATTCTATGTGACAAGCAACACGGTTTTCGGAAAGGCCACAGTACCACCACTGCTCTCCTAGAGCTCACTGGGGCTGTCCGTAATTCTCTGGACCACGGCAGACTAACAGGTGCGGTCTTTATCGATCTCTCCAAAGCTTTCGACACAGTCCACCATAGGCTGCTTATTGACCAGCTACTAAATACCGGACTGTCACCTGAATCTGTGCTATGGTTTAGTAGCTACCTTGAAAACCAGATGCAATGAGTAAAAATTGCAAACACTCATTCTGACACCTCGCCGGTCCGCTCAGGTGCACCTCAAGGATCCATTCTGGGGCCACTCCTGTTTAGTCTTTTTCTAAACTCCCTACTGCAAGCTTGCCCTGAAAACATCATCTTGTATGCTGATGATGCAGTGGTATTCGCCACCCATAAAGATCCCAGGGCCCTACAGGAAAACCTCCAGCTGGGTTTCAGCACCAGTGACTCTTGGTTCCACAATCACAAACTAGTACTAAATCACTAAAAAACAAAAAGCATGCTATTTTGCAGCTCTCACAGTCCACACAAGCAATACCACCTGATGATCTCCACTGCTCAGGGTAACACCTTGGAGCAGGTGCAATCCTTCAAATATCTTGGGATTCTGCTTGACCCTAGACTCTCCTACGGGGCACACACTGACTACGTTGCAAAATCAGCAAACCAGTCTGACTTTGATTTGTCTGTTGGAAGCTAAGAACCTTGCTACACTGCAAAGAACAAACTATAACTCCATTTAGGACCTGGAAACCTGGTAAAGCATAATACTTGTGAAGAAAGAGAGCTACGCTTTCTATAAAAAGTTTCATTTTTTTTTTCCTTATTGGCATTAAGCAGAGAATTGCAGGATTCCATTAAAAGTGTAGTAATTTTATAACCAGAGGGAGTGAGATACAACTGAATTTGCTTGATTGTTGAGGTTGAGACCTAGGATTTGGAAGGATATTTTTGCAACATTTTAAAAGTGTCCTGCTGGCTGAGGAGTGAGTTAATTTTTATCCCTGGACTCAGTAGAGTGTTTTGTGCAGGAGCCATGGTGTAGTAAATTGTGGTGTTAGTTGAATTACTATAAAGGGCAATACTCACCAGGGTGGTGGAGCAGTTGTGTATTTGATTGTTTCTAACAGTCACCAGTGGCTGTGGACTACCCACCCCCCCAGGCGTGGCATTTCCTTTATAGCCACAGTTCTGACATCACTTCTTCAATAGGTCTTGGGGCAGAACTGTCATATCCTTAATAACCAAGCACAGTGCAAAAGGGTAGGTACACACCACAAATAATAATAATAATAAAATATATATATATATATATATATATATATATATATATTACATATATTATAAGGGAGAGGGACGTGTGGGAGTGGTACAATGCACTGGCTGTGGGGCAGCAGTTTTCTGGGAGACATTCTTGAAACTATGTTGCTGTCCTATTTGCAGGCAACTGTCAGCTCTGAGGAAGGAGGTTGCCCACCTCCAGGCTGAACTAGCAAGGACTAAGGAGGCCTCCCTTCCAAAGAGCACCACTGCCACAACCATTGCCTCAGAGGTTGCCAAGTATAAAGAGCAGTTGGACCACAGTGGGTTCTGGGAGGGTGCGGGTGGTGGACCAGAGGCGAAGCCCCCTAGTTGTATCTCTACACAAATCATATGCCATTCTGGCAGAGCAAGCTTCTTCTATGATGGCACCCTCAGTGGAGACCCAGAAGAATGCTGAGGACATCCACAAGGGAGACCCACAAAAGGGTGGCAAGGGACACCACAGGGGAAGGAAACAACTTCTGATAGGGGACTCTATTGTTAGTGAGGTAAAACTGGGAAAGGGAAGAGGAGAAGGAAGTAAGGTGCCTGCCTGGTGCCATGGCTTGGAGGGACAGGAAGTGAATCCTCAGGAATGCAGAAGCAGCATCACAGGAGAGGGAACTAGATATCATAGTCCACCTTGGGACAAATGACCTAGCTAGGCATGGGATCAGTGCAATGCAGAATGAATTTGTGGAGTTGGGGAGGGGCCTCAGATGGGTAGCAAGCACGGTAACCTTCTCAGAGGTGCTACCAGTCCATGGCAGGAGTGAGGCTAGGGTACTGTACACCATGCAGTTTAATGAATGGTTGCAAAACTGGTGCAGAGCACAGGGCTATGGCTTCATCGGGGACTGGGGGGCCACCTGGAGAGATAAAGGTCTATACTGGCATGATGGTCTGCATCTGTCCACAAAGGGAACCAAGCTCCTAGGTGATAGGTTTAAATGCTTCCTTGGCAAGCTTTTAAACTAGCCAGGGGGGGAGGCACTGATAAAAGGCAGGAAATTTCAAGCCTCCCCCCACAAAACATGGCAGGTAATAAGGTAAACACTGAGGTACAGAGCTCAACACAGGGCAGGACAGGGGTAAATGGAAAAATAGACAAGGACAATAAGAGCAGGCATGGGGGAAAAAAGAATAAAGCCAACATTAAATGGAGGGCAATGAGTACCAATGCCCATAGTCTGGGAAACAAGCTTCCTGAGCTAGTAGCCTTGATGGAAGATGAACAATTGGATATTGTGGCAGTCACGGAAACATGGTACACCAAGAACCATGACTGGGATGTCAACATACCAGGGTACACAATCTACAGAAGGGACAGGGAAGGTAAAAGAGGAGGTGGAGTAGCTCTATACATAAGGGAAGGGATCAAAGCTACAGAAATAAAAAGTAAAGGGGAGGACAAGAGGCACTCTGGGTCACCTTGGAGACAGGGAATGGCATCACAATCCGTACAGGGGTTGTATACAGACCCCCGTCTCAAGTGGAGGAAATGGACAACAAAATGATAGAGGACATTCTCAAAATGGCTGAAAAAGGGGAGATACTGTTGATGGGGGACCTGAATATGCCAGATGTTAACTGGATAACATGTACTGCAGCCACACCCAAGAGCAGGGTCATTCTCGATGCCCTGCAGGGGGCAGGCCTTAGACAGCTAGTGTTGGAACCCACTTGGGAGGGAGCAATACTTGACCTGGTACTCTCAAATGGAGAGAGGATCACAAATTTAGAAGTCAGTAGACATCTGGGAACAAGTGACCACTGCACAGTGTGCTTCACAATGAGCACAACCATGGAGATAAGCCATACAAAAAAAGGATACTGGACTTTAGAAGGGCTGACTTTGGCAAATGGGTGAATACCTGAAGAATGCACTAGCAAATGACCAAAAGGAGGGGTGGAAGAACAATGGAGAAAAATCAAAACTGCCATCATAGAGGCAACAAGCCTTTGTGTGAAACAAATAAAGAAAACAAAGCGGAGTAAAAAACCACTATGGTTCTCAAAAGAGGTGGCAGGGAAGGTCAAGGAGAAAAAGGCTGCATTCAAAAAGTATAAGGACTCACAGAAGTAGCACAACAGGGAACCGTATCAATTAAAGCAGAAAGAAGTGGGGAAGGCAGTCAGACTAGCAAAGGTCCAAACCGAGGAAAAAATAACCAACTCAGTTAAGAAGGGGGATAAAACCTTTTATAGGTACATTAGGGAGCATAGAAAGGTTAAGGAAGGGACAGTGAAGATTAATAAGGGACAGGGGAGGTGGGCAGAGGGGGACAGTGAAAAGGCAGAGATACTGAATGAATACTTTTGCTCAGTATTCACAAAAGAAGATGAGGAGGAGTTACCTAAACCAGACAATAGAAGCACTCTGGGTAGGGGGGTTGACACCAGTCCATTCACAGAAGAAAGAGTCCTGAAAGAACTCCTAAAACTCAAGGTGGACAAAGCAATGGGGCCTGATGGGATTCACCCCAGAATCCTAAAAGAACTAAGGGAGGACCTAGTGACACCACTGACCACGCTTTTTAACAGATCATGGCAGGATGGGGCGGTACCTGAGGACTGGAGGAGGGCAGATGTGATTCCCCTTCACAAAAGTGGGAGCAAGGCAGAAGCAGGAAACTACAGACATGTAAGTTTGACCTCAGTGGTAGGGAAAATGATGGAATCACTTCTGAAAGAAAGAATTGTTGAGTACCTAGAGGCCAGAGGGGCACAGGACTCAAAGCAGCATGGAATTACAACAGGAAGGTCATGTCAGATGAATCTAATTGATTTCTTTGACTGGGTGACCAAAGTAATAGACCAGGGAGGGGCTGTGGATATGGCCGACCTAGACTTTAGCAAGGCATTTGACACAGTCCCACACAAAAGATTAATAATCAAGTTAGCCAACCTGGGAGTGGGTCCCAGAGTGGTAGTCTGCAGCAAACTGGCTGCACAACAGGACACAGAAGGTAATAGTGAATGGAACACATTCTGAAGAAGGGGTTACTAGTGGAGTACCTCAGGGCTCAGTACTGGGTCCAGTCCTCTTTAACATCTTTATAGGTGACCTTGCAGAGGGTCTGGAGGGAAAGGTATGCCTCTTTGCAGATGACACAAAGATCTGTAACAGAGTTGATACACAAGAGGGTAGAAAAGATGAGAAGGGACTTGGCAAGGTTGGAGGAATGGTCAGACATATGGCAACTTAGATTCAATGCAAAGAATTGCAAAGTAATGCACCTGGGAAACAAAAACCCAGGAGAAGAGTACACAATAGCAGGGGAGGTTCTAACAACAACAAAAATGGAAAGGGACCTGGGGGTAGTCATAGCAGATGACCTAAAGGTGGGTAAGCAGTGTGAAAAGTCGGTAAGGAGAACCAGGGGGATACTGGGATGCATAGGAAGGGGCATCACAAGTAGAAAAAGGGAAGTGGTTATCCCTCTGTACAGACAGTTGGTGAGACCCCATCTGGAGTACTGTGTGCAGTTTTGGAGACCTCATCTGTGCAAGGACATAGACAGGATGGAAGCAGTCCAGAGGAGGGCAACTAAAATGGTGCAGGGTCTGCAGCAGAAACCATATGAAGAGAGACTGAGAGAGCTTAATATGTATACTCTTGATGAAAGAAGGGACAGGGGACATGATAGAAATGTTCAAGTACCTCGAGGGAATCAACAAAGTCCAGGAGGGTAGCATCTTTCAGAAAAAGAGATGTGTAAGAACAAGGGGGCACAATTTAAAGATAGAGGGGGGACGGCTCAGGGGTAATGTGAGGAAATTTGTTTTCACGGAGAGAGTGGTGGATACATGGAACAGCCTTCTTGAGGAGGTTGTTGGGTCTAAAACAGAGAGGGAATTCAAACATACATGGGACAGACACAAGGCAATTATAGTGGGGGGTTGCAGGAAGTAGGCTGTTGGTTAACTAGAATCTGCAGCTTATCCAGTAGGTAGGGAAATGGGCAGACTGGGTGGGCCAAGTGGTCCTTATCTGCCATCATAGTCTATGTTTCTATGTTTCTATTCGACTCGGTCTTCTATACAAACATAGACAAAGTCTTACACCTGAAGCACTAAAGATTGCCATACAGAGCTCCGTGGTCTCGATCATTGACTATGGTCTCATCATTTACAGCTGTGCCATGACGACAGCCCTCAGATGGGTGCAAACTACCTTAAACAAGGCCTGTCGACTTCTTACAGGTGCACACCGGCTCACCCACACCTGTGACTTATATGTACAGACTGGATGGCTTCATCTATCAAATCGCATAAAGTATCTCACCTGTACCATGGCAAAGCAAATCTGTCTGGGGAATGAACCCCCAGGTGTCTCTACCCCTCTGCAGACAAACACAAACTGTCAGAGCTCTAGGAGATCGAATCAACAGTTCCTTAAAATCCCCTACTGTCATACCTCCCAGGCACAACGATCTTTTGCCTACAGAGCACCACTCTGGCTGAATGACCTTGACCCCACCATCTCCTCAGCAAACACACTTAATGCATTCAATGCTAGTCTCTGGAACCATCTTGCTGCCACTAGCTCCTGTGACTGCTACAACTAGTTCACCTCTTTCAGTACCCCATCTGTACTTGGCTCTCCTTTCCGTACTTCGGGCCAACTCCTAGGGATTCTCTCTCATCTCACTCCTCACAGCTGTATGCTCTTACTAGTTACTTACTAGCTACCTTCCTTGCACAACAAATGCCTCTAGCTGCCTATGTACTCTAACCTCCACCTCCCCATTTGGCTGTTGTAATTTTTTGGTATTGTATCATAACCACTGTGTGTTGATTATTCTTGCCTTTTCATGTAATGATGTTCTTGACATGGAACCTTGTAAAAGAGCCTTGGCTCAAAGGTATTGTAATCCAAGACCTCAAATAAATAAATAAATAAAAGTATAATAGTGATCAGGCAAGGTTTTTCCAAAAGGAATGGGTTTGGGGACCTTCTTATTGGTCGTTTGGCACAGCAACAGACGATGGTATTGGGTTTTTATTTAATTCATATAACTTTACTCTTATTAAATTAATTGATTTGGTTCCAGGAATAGTATTAATACTCTGAGTTATGGAAAGACATACATTACAGACTGATTAATATTTATGGCTCACAAATAAAATCTGAACAAGTGGCTCTATTTGACAGTATAAGACCTTTTTTTATTGACCTCTTATACAGTTTTTTTCTGTGGAGATTTTAATTGTAGTTTACAAATCTCCCATGGTGGTACAATACCCCAAGGAAAAAAAGTGTACTGTGATTCCAATGCATTAAGGAAATTAGTTGATGCAGCAGAGCTGCTACATTGTAATTTTTCTCAGACTTCTGGACCTAAGTTCACATTTAGGAGAAACAGATTTACTTCTACTATAGATCACATGTTCATTTCTAAATCCTTATCAAATTTTCAATTTAAAACTCTAATTACTGATTTTTCTGATCACTTATTGTTAATTTGCTCTTTATTTAGTATTCCTGATCATTCAAATGTACGGCCAAGATGGAAATTAAATTCTTCTATCTTAACTGATCCTTGGGTGATTACTCGCATAACAAATCTGAAAAAAACTAATTTATCTGTTAATTTTTTTATATGATGATCAGGGAGAGTGGTGGGCTGATTCTAAAGCAGATATTGAAACAATTTTTGTACAATTTGGGAAAAATAGGGAAAACACTAAATTCTTGCAGTATTTAAAATTAAGACAACAACTTCAGAAGCTGTATTCTTTGGCAAATACTTCTAAATTGAATTATACAAATCAAATCGATCTGCTTAAAAAGGAAATGGCTGAATTTCAATATAGTAGAGCATAAACTATGAAGGCTTTACTTCAAAATGGAACCAAGAAATCTTCTCATGGAGACCCGTATGAATCATTTAAAAAATTCAAAGATATTACTTCTTTAGACTCATTATACAACACAGATGGTAATTTAGTATCCTCTATAGAATTACTAAATAAAGTCTTCAAGGATTTTACTACCTCCCATACTCCTTTGCACCCTTCTTCTGAAGATGTTATTAGGCAATTTTTGAATAAAATCACTGGTTTGGATCTCTCACATAACACTTCTGATTTAATAAAACCTATCACTGCTTTAGAAATAGAACATGCAATTAAATCTTTAAAGAATGTCACTTCACCTGGTTCAGATGGTTTGACAAATGAATTTTACAAATCTTTTTCAAAACCCTTGTCACTCTGTTTAGAGTTAGTCTTCAGCTTTTTCATGTCCACATTTTCAACTCCTATTTGGTTTACAGAGGGTCTTTTGATTTTTCCTTTTAAATCTGGAGAGAAAACTTCTATTAAAAATTGGAGACCAATTACACTCTTATACTCTGACTATAAAATATTAGCTACTGTCATCAACAATAGACTAAAGCAATATGCAAATTTGGTTTTGTCTCCCTTACAGTTTTGTGGTTTGCCCAACAGAAAAATTCAGCAAGCCTTAATAATTATTAGGGACATTGTTGATTGTGTTTCACAAAAAGGGGGCAAGGGGTGTATCATCTCTGTAGACCAATATAAGACATTTGATAGGGTTTATCACCCATTTATTTTTCTAACATCAGAAAAATATGGAGTTCCATTATTAGTAACAAAATGGCTTAAATCATTATATCTTAATGTGATTGTTTATCCAGTAATTCGGCAACAGGTCACTGAAGGGTTTTCTGTTAAAACAGGAGTTTGAGAAGGATGTCCCCTTAGTCCACTCATTTATATTTTCACTCTAGATCCCCTAATTCAATTATTGATGAATAATCCCAGATAGTCAGGGATATCAGGACCAGATGGTACTAAACAGTTTCATGTGCATGCTTATGCAGATTATATTTGTTTATTTTTTCTCAATTTACACAAATGCCTTTATTTTTGGAACTTATGGATGTTTACTCCCAATCTTCTAATACACAATTAAATAAATCCAAATGTAAAGGTCTATTTATGGGTTCCAATAGTCCTAATCCTGAAACTATTGATGGGATATTGATTTCTACAGAATCCTTACAATGTTTAGGGATTATTTTTTGCAGCACAGAATATTCCCTTATTTAATTGGAATTCCACTTTAGCTCGAGTAGAATCAAAGGTATAAAGATAGAGGCAATGGAGAATTACCAAATTCAAATGTATTCAAATTATCAAACAATTATCCCCATTATACTTTATACAGCAATGATTTTTCCACTCCCTACAAATCTAGAAACTAGAATACACAGTCTCTTTTTTCAAATGTTATGGGACAATAGACTAAACCCCATTAAGCGACAATATACCTATTTGTCTAAAGATAAAGGAAGACTGGGTATGATCGACCCAGTAGTATTTTTCCACACTTTGTTTTTTTCACAAACACTTAAATTTGGCTTGATTCCTGGAGATACACTATACTCTTATTGAATTAAAATAAACTTTTCTCTTTATTTTGCCAAATGGCAAACTGTTCCTCCTAAATATTCTTATAATCTTCAACTTCCACATTGGTTTATTCCTGCAGCCCAAAAATTATATAAATGGGGTTTATCAACACAACAAATTATAAGAACTTCTGGATCTCAACTGTATACAGCAGTAATGGAGTCCATTCATCCAACTACACCATGTTTTAAAAATTGTCCTTCCTCCCAAATTCCAGGAGTTTTATCACAACTGACCAATAGGAGGATCCCCACTCAGATGTGGGAATTTCTTTGGTTAGCTGTGTATGGCAGAATTAACTTAAGAGAAAATGCAAAATACAAAGCCAAAATAGAAAGAAATTGTCCTTATGAGGAGTGTATTAACTTAGAGGAAACTATGGAGCATTTTTTATTCCAGTGCTCCTACACAAAATCCATTTGGAACTACCTTGCTATCAAATGGAAGATGAATTGGTTACAGACTATGCATTATGATAATTTGGTTTTAGGACAGTTTGGTAATCTAGGAAATCATTATCACACAGATACATTGGTTGTTTTTTGTTATTGCTTGAAGTTTTATCTCTGGCAAGCTAGATGCCAGTGGGTATTGTATCAGAAAATATGGCCTCCAGAGACAGTTGAGATTCGTATACACTCAGCTATGGTTAAGGTGTTTTTGTCTGATCTAGAGATTGTTTCTTCTAAAAAAGTTTCAATTTGGTGGAAGGGGTTTTCAGTGTTCCTTAAATATAAATGAATTATTGTCTTTTTAAATTATGTTCAAGCCTTTGTAAATAGATTTCCCCCATTATGATTGTGTGTGTGTGTGTGTGATTTAACACTTCTTTTTGATTTTCTTCTTGTAAGGTATTAAAAAAAAAGGTGAGGGGGTTGATTTTCTGTATAATTTATTTCTGATTGATTTTGTATGAAATTCATTTTCTATGATTTCTCATTTTTTCGTGTGATTTAAAACACTGTTGTTATGATTTGTTGCTGATGTTGTTCTAATAAAAATTCCCCTACTCTGACAGTAGGGGAACCCTTGCAACTGTGGAGTAGTCTCATTCTGCAGTAGGATGTGGAGGTGGTTGGATGGCTGAACATGAAGTGTTTCAAGTGCAACATAGACCTTTGGTAATGCCCCAGGTCGAGGGATCCACTGTGGAGGTGGCTGGGATGCACCCTTCAGGTGGCCAGCATATCATCCAGAACAGTGGTCCCTTGAGAGAATCAAACTCAGTAAAATTAAGTTTGTTGGGAAAACAGCAATGCTTAGAGGCAGAACTACTACATGTCAGTGAGTAAATTTCTAAAGAAAAGATTCGACAAGAGGTAGACCAAAAGCGTAAGCAATTGGTTACATCTCTGAGTAATACCGGAGTCGCTGGTCCTTCCAAACTCCTAGTGGCAGATGAAAGACCCGGATTTCCTCAGGCCAGGATGGAATCAAACTCACAAAGAGATTGGAGTATTGAAATGAAGGCTCCTGATCACCCGACAAGGCCCTACATGAAGCTGAATGGATACTCACACAAGATGGTCATTGGAGACCGGACCCAGGAATTCCCTTACAGGGTACTCCCCCGCACCAACAGATAAGTGACAGTATTTTTTCTTCTGATGTTCTTGGTGATACCTCTCTCATATCCCCTATTATGATTGACCCTGCTCCTGATGCTACTACTGTAGACCAAAAAACTGTTGAGTCAATTACTGAACCCCCTGATATCCCCGTACCTAAAGATGCCCCCATCCCTACTGATGCAGGAACTGAAAAAATGACTTATGCTAGTCATTTCCATAAACCTATGGAATTTGTAAAATGCTGAAATGCAGTTTGGCTACGGTACATAGGCCCACGAGACCATCCCCTGGACCAGTTTTATGTTGGCAAAATTCTACTGAAGGAAAGTATGGGTTTCTTCCCTTCAGAAGTCTATGCCTTGATACATGTCCAGGGCGAACCACATTTTGACATCAGCTTTAGAACTCCTGTCCTTTTGGAAACTTTTTGGTGTCATTATACCAATCTTAAAATGAACCCTTTATGGGTTGATTTTATTGTTATTCCTCTGACTAAGCAGCCTTTTTGGGTCATCATGGTGCTTTTCAGAAATGAGGGGATCAATATCACTGACATTGTCTACTGGCTGGAAAAAAGGTGTTCTATTCAAGGAAACCTGATGCTTATAATGGATGAGGAAGGGTTTTGGAATGGGGGGGTGGATATTCAAAGTAAAATTACAACAATCTAATCAAGACATTATACATCTCTCTAACTGTTTTTTCATTGGGAGTGATAAAGGCTTTTTGTTTTACCCTGGTCAGCATCGGGTATGTTTTAAATGTGGATCTACTAGGCACATCAGTACTGCTTGTGAAGTTTTGAAATGTTCACACTGTGGGGAAAGAGGACATCCTAGTATTCTTTGCTTTCATGCCCCAAAGTGTAACTTATGTGATGAAGAAGGCCATACTTTCTCAGATTGTCCTCAAGTGGCGAAAAATACTGAAGATGCCGATTATGGTGTACAGGACCACTATATTTGGAATGCAGTGAGGCAAGCTTGTGTGCCCCTGGTTAGTAATGCGCCTTTGCCCTCCCAGAATCCTATACCTCACACACCCACTGAAGAACAAGAACCCTTGCCTTCCGTTCCTCATTCTGAGGAGTCTATTATAACAGAGCCAGGTATGGAAAATGTATCCCTGTGGTCCCAGTGGCCGCATTGCCTTCAGAAGAAGCCTTTGTTGTGGTCACTGGAAAGAAAAGCAGAGGAATGATGAACAAATTGAAAGCTAAACAGAACTCTCCAGAGAAACCTCTGGAGGATCCGAATGTTTATTCAGTACTAATGGATGACCGTTCTGACATGGAGGAGGAGGATGATCACACAACTAAACCACCCTCACAAACAGGGGTTAATATGGAGCTGGAAGAACAAGAAGTCCTACCACTGACAACTCAAAAGAGTGGTAGAGTAACGAGGGCATCCAGCAAAGTGAAATTACCTTTTCTACTGACTACAGACTCTGGCTTCCTTTACCTTTAGAATAGCATCTTTGAATGTGAATAGTATTCATTCCCCTGATAAACGTTCTAACACATATGCTAATTTGTTTCAGAGTAATTTAGACTGTGTTTTCTTACAGAACATTAGACTTAATTCCCCTGAAGAGCTATCTGCGGTCTCTAATGGCTGGATATGGGGAGATTGTTTTTGGTCAAAAGGGGAAGATGTGTGTTTTGAGGTGGGGATTTGTTTTTTTTTCCAAAGTTAAAGTTCTTCAGCAAGTAGAGGTTTTGGAAGGTAGGGCTCTGCTGTTAAATAGCAAATGGGAAGGGGTTGTTATTAGGCTTCTCAATGTTTATACCCCCCAATCAAAATATGACAGAGTGGCTTTATTTAAGTCTCTCAAACCTTTTTTAATGACTAATCATCTGGTCTTGCTGGGAAGGGAGTCTAATTGTACCTTGCCACCACATGGACAAGTACCACAAAGCAAAAAGATTTATTGCAATGCTATAGGCCTACGGGCCCTAATTGAGGAGGTAGACCGCATTGATATATATCCTGTGTTATTTTCAGTGGCCCCTTTCATTTATTTTTGTGGTCTAAGAGCGTAGTGCATTGATTATTTTTTTGATTCCCCCTCTTTCTGCTACAATCGGCTAAAGTAGTGGATCGCCTCGGGTCGCCCCTGAAAAAGGGACTCTCGGGGCCCAGTGGGCTCACCCAATTATCAAAATTTAATAAATAAATAAATAAATAAATATTGCTACTTCAGACCGTAGGATGTTGGAATTAGAACTTGGAAGTTTCCCGGCACAGAGAAGAGGTCCAGGGGTTTGGAAATTGAATGTGGGGTTATTAGATATTCCCCAAGTACGGGAGGGTTTCCTTTATGTTTTACAAGCTAGGAAATCTGTGTTTTTTATATGATGATACTAATTTATGGTGGGAAGACACAAAGAAAGAGATTAAAAACTATTTTCGAGAAATGGGGCGTATAAATGGGAAACTGAAAAAAGACGAGATGTGTCATCGTAGGGATAAACTCAGATATTTGACGGGTTTACGTCAACATTTACATAGAAAAGGCCAACATACTATTAAAGCTATTAAAGCAGAATTAGCACTTTTGCAATTAAATTTTATGAAAGAATTGGAAAGAAAGCAGAAATATGGGATTAAAGGGAAAACGGTACACACTCTGCCCTTTGATGCTGAGTGCTACCTGAAGGATAGGAGAAATATGACCTATCTTTTAACATCGGGGGCGCTACAGTGACTACCAATGTGGATGTGCTGGGAGAAATTTTGGCACATTTCGCTAGTGCTTTTCAGAGTCAGTCTTTGCCCCTTGAGTATTTGAAACAGTAGTTGGTCTCTTGTACTTTACCACGAATCCCTGTAGATTGTGAAAAGGTATTAATGGAGCCATTTCCCTAGTAGAAATAAAAGAGGCTATATGGGCTTTGAAGCCTGGGATGACACCTGGGGCAGATGGCCTCCCCCATGAGATTTACAAAATTTTATGGGACCATTTACGACCTGAGATCTGTGATTGTTATAATACCTGCCTAAAAGTAGGACGATTGTCAGATAGTATGTTGGAGAGTTTGTTAATTTTATTGTTTAAAGGTGGAGAGAGAGGACTTTTGACTAATTGGAGACCGATTACTCTTCTAAACACTGACGTCAAAATATTGATGAACGTTCTGAGTAAACGATTATCATGGATGTTAGAAACTATCATTCATCCCTCTCAATTTAGTGGTGTTCCATTAAGGAAATTACAAAATGCTCTTATTCTTCTTTGAGAAATCCTACATAAAGGTAAACACAGGAATTGATGGGTCATTTAGTTTGTTTAGACCAGTCTAAAGCCTTTGATAAATAGAGTATGAATATCTCTGGGATGCCCTGCGTTGTTATGGTTTCCCAGAACTTTTTATTGCATGGTTGCAGACGTGATATGACGGGATCAGTATTTTGCCAAGTATTAATGGTTGTATGGGTCAAAAAGTGACTGCTGGACGAGGACTGAGACAAGGTTGTTCCCTTAGTCCATTGTTGTATATTTTATCCTTGGATCCACTTCTTTATGCTTTGCATAATTCAGATTCGATTATTGGGCTCTCGGTTGGATGTGAAGATACCCTGATTGTCACAATGGCATATGCTGATGATTTAGGTATTTTTTTAACTGACAGAAAATCTGCTTGGGAGGTGAAGGGTATCTTACAAACCTTTTTTTAATTTGACAGGTTCTGTTATTAATCACTCTAAGAGCTGCATATTGCACATTGGCTAGGATGCACAAGATGTGTCTTTAATATGGGGTGCACTGATTATATTAGGTTGTCATATAATTTGGGGCATTTATTTTGGAGGTCTGGATCCTCATGCATATAATTGGGAGATGAAACTGGTAGAGGCAAGAGAATGGGTGCGAGGATGGAACAGATGGCACATTATGAAATTTAAACAAATTTATTTAATTAAAACATATTTGTTGTCTTATTTCCTGTTTTTAGCTGCAGTACCCCCACAACAACTGAAGACATCAATGTATAGCGTATTTTTTCAGTGTTTGTGAAGTAGCCATTTAAACCCAATAAAACGTGGGGTGAATTACCTCCCTAAGTCTATGGGGGGTTTGGGTATGATTAACCCAATAGTTTTCTTTTATGTTATCTTTTTTTCTTATAATAGTGTACCCCTCTTAAAAAATAATCACATCATATGGACTTCTTGGATGCTAGATGAGGTTGGACATTTGTTAGATGTTTGGGACCTGCACGAAGTATTTCGAAACAAGCAAGGGTGAATCAGCTGCCTACGTATTTGAGGGATGCTATAGGGAAACTAAAAATTTGGAATCTTATTAAGAGTTTTGTATGTTCATCTACCCATAAGAATTTATATGGTTAGATCGTGGAATCTCATTTTTTTCAGTCCCCTGGTTTTATATATTTGCCTTGTGCAGAGCAGAAAGCCATTATCATGTTATTAAATAGTAAGAGGGTCCCTCATTATATGGGGGAATTTTTATGGCTCTGTACACATTAAAAGTTGGGAGTTTGTGGGAATTTGAAACGCAAAGAGCTTGCAGAGCAAGAATGTACAAGGGGAGGGATATGTGAAGATGTAACCGAATCCATGTCCCATCTTTTTTTGAATGTTCCTTCGCTGTCTTGTTTTGGGAACAATTCCATAAGACATGGCCATTAAATCCCTTTTAGGCTTTAACTGCTGATTTGTGGGTGAAAGGAAAAGTACCTAGGTGTTGGTCCAAATATGATAACTGTACCATTCGGCTTATGTTGTGTTTCATATGTTTTCAGTTATGGCAAGCTTGTTCGAAAACAATTGAAGAGGTATGATCAAATTATGTTATTGATTTCTAGCGATTTTACTAGATGGCAATCTCTGGAGAGGCGCACAGTCTCTTTAGAATTATATAAACTATGGTGGGGAAATATGTTCTGGCTTGACACAGGGTGATAGTGTTTTTCAGCTTTTTTCCATAATACTAAAATTATGATAGTTTGTATATATTGTATATATATATTTTTTTCACTTATTTTCGTTATTTTTCCTAAAGATTGGAACATATGTTTTTTTTTCTTTTAGTCTTTTAAGTGCCTTGCATCAGGATAGATTTTTTTTTTTAGTTGTTTAACCAGGAGTAGCACACTAAGCTGAAAGCTTTTTTACAGGTGCGACCTGGGAGCACAGGGAAGTTAAGTGACTTGCTCAGGGTCACACGGTATGCAAGTGGAAGCTGTGGGATTCAAACTCAGGTCTGGTCTGCTGGATGTCACCAGATTTGCAGCTCAGAGCCTTAAACCACTGTGTGATACTGCCTCCATTTTTTATTTCCTATGAATTTGTTTTTCATTTTTTTGTTTCCACTTTCTTGTCTCTGTTTTTTTTTTATTTATATTTTGGGTTGTATGATGTAATACACAGTTTTATCTTGTTTTCTATTGTTTTCTGAATAAAATATTCCCCTACTCTTTTCGATAAGTGCCATAGGATCTTTCACATCCACCTGAACTACCACCAATCCAGACAGATGGGACCTTGGATTAACATCTCATCTGAAAGACAGCACCTCAGAAGTGCAGCACCCCTCTCATGCTGCACTACAGTGTCAGTACTGGGATATTAACCCAAGTGCCAGATGTGGGAACTGAACCCACAGCCCTCTGATCTCCCAGCCTCAGAGGTGAGTGTGCTACCTACTGAGCCACTGACACTGGTTAATACAAGGAGGAGGAGGAGGAAAAGGAGACCATTATGGTTTTCAAAGGAGGTAGCCGAGAAAGTTAAAGCAAAAAAAAATGGCATTTGTACAGTATAAGAAGACATAGGTGGAAGAAGACAGGGAGAGGTACCAGACGAAACAAAGGGAGGCAGGAAGGGCAGTGAGAGAAGCCAAGGCACAAACAGAGGAACTCATTGCAAAATCAGTGGTGAGGTGGGATAACGCCTTTTACAGGTACATCAGGGAAAAAAGGAAGGTAAAGGGAGGGACAGTGAGGCGTAAAGGGGAGGACGAGTGTAGTGAAGAGAATGACAACCACAAAGCAGACATACTGAACAGATTCTTCTACTCATTCTTTACAGAGGAGGGGGCAGGATTTGGGTAAGAGATGGGTAGAAAGGGAAGGATGTGCACATAAATGGATACAAGTCCTTTTCCAAGGGAAAGGGTCCTGAGGGAAGTGAAACAAATAAGAGTTGATAAGGCAATGGGGCCAGATGTTGTACACCCCAGGGTGCTGAGGGAGCTAAGCAAGTTGGTTGCAGAACCTCTGGCAACCCTGTTCAGCCTGTCATTGGAAACAGGGGAGGTACCCAAGGACTGGAGGAGATCTGATGTAGTCCCAAAGAAAAAGATGATCCAGGACTAGGGGACATGGGATGAAACTTGAGAGAGGGAGGTTCAGAGGAAACATGAAGAAGAACTTTGTCACAGAGATGGTGGTGGACAAATGGAACAGCTTGTCAGAGGAGGTGATGGGGACAGAAACGATTACAGGATTTAAGAATGCATGTGATAGGCATGGGGGAGCCTGGTAGTCAGGGGAAAGGGAAAACCTAGTTCCAAGGAAGCTTGAAGAAGTACAGTTACTAGTGTTAAAGGGCAGACTAGGTGGGCCAAAGGCACTTACTGTATCTGCTGACATCTATGTATCTATGTATCAGTACTGAGACTACTTTTGATCATTTTAATCAAAACTAAATAAACGTTCATACGCATACACTTTACTGTCCTTGTTAGTGCATCTTAGCATTTTAGCTAGTGGCTTCAGTGTCCCTCATTGTCTTCATAGGCCCCTACATCCCCTACACTGGACAAATCACACACCACACAAGTCTTGGAGGAAATGGCCTAGGCCACAACCATGTACTTATTAAATTACTGTAAAGATTCATATCTGAGTGATGTGCGCAATTAGGAATCTCGACAAGTCAACCTCAGAACCTCTGCACCCTTTCCTGCTAAGGACCATACCCTTGTGCAGGCCAAAGGAATAATGTACCTCCTGAGCTGGAACCCATACCTCAGAGAGTAAGGGAGTGGCTGCGTGGCAAGAGACCTACCCCTGTCTGGTGATGCTGCACCAGCAGGCAAGCCTGATGAAGTTGGCAGTGACTCCCTGAACAAAGAACCAGGTCCTGCAGCACCCTGTCTCATGACAACCGGGGAAGGGAGTCCTTCAGAGGAAATCAACTTTCTCCCTTTTCCTCCTGTACCATCTCACACCCACATACTAATGGCTGTGACAAATGGAACTACCTGACTCTCAAACTGCCCTTTGGAGTAAGCAGAAAACCTGGGAGAAAACCCTCTGAGGGAAAGAATAGGAAAATTCCTCCTAGACCCCTGGTGCCAGTTGGGAGAGTGGGTCTTTCATGACAGTAATAAACTGTATCCAGACATGTGTTCCCAGGAGAACTTGAGACCAAGTCACTATGTAATTTTAGGAAGAATCTCCCTGATTGTAAAATAAAATTCCTTCAGATCTCTGGGAAATGCCAGCTTATTGATTTGTTTTTCATTGTGTGTGTGTGTGTGTGTGTGTGTGTGTGTGTGTGTGTGTGTGTGTGTGTGTGTGTTTACATCTTTCTTTAGTTACGTATTAATTCCAATTATTTTAACTGCATATTTTGACCTCTTACTATGATTTAGAATAATAGGTTCCCATATTCAGAAGGTTTGCACTGAATGCAGCCTATTTGCAGTGGCGCAAAAGGTATATTGTGACGGAATGCAATATTCAACCATTTATGCTGGGCCAGGCAGTTACCCTAGTGCCTGAGCACAAACATAATCTACTGTATTCAGCGTAAAAAAGAGGGTGGTGATGTGAATATGTGGTGCAGCATGCTATTCAATGGTACCGCACTGCACAAATTGCACTTGGTGCAACTTAACACTGCACAAAATAAGACCTACAAAAAGCAGGTCTTTACTTGAGGCAAATCCCAGGGGTGGGAAGCAGCACTTCACAGCCCCAAATGGCTCATACTGTGTACCTCATGCAAGCTGCCATGGACACAAGGTGTGCTGGGAGTGCTGCACATCCATGTTTATGCACTGCAGGGGTTGGCCAGGTGCTGATATGTCTGCCATGGGGCAACACTCCCCCACTGGAATGTCCAGTGATGGAGACCAGGGCAGTGGCCTTGAGCACAGCCGTAGCCACCCCACACAAGCCAGTTACAAGTGGATGTTCCAGTCTCCTGAAGACAGTGTCCCAGCTGGCCTACAGGGACCACTCCAGTGTATCTAGGGCTGCCACGTGATAACATGGCTAACCTCTGCATGTTGCTTGTGGCCCTGCATCATGTTGCACATGTGACCCATCTCTGTCTACAGGACCTAGTGAGCTCACACAGAGAAGTGCAGCAGCTGCTTTTCAGCTGATGCCTGCTGCTAGAATGGACTGTCCCAGAGGACAGGGTCAAGCTGCACCCTGGCCGTTGTGTGGGCTGGGGCTGCATCTCAATTGAT
Organism: Neoceratodus forsteri; assembly: GCA_016271365.2. Taxonomy (NCBI): domain Eukaryota; kingdom Metazoa; phylum Chordata; order Ceratodontiformes; family Ceratodontidae; genus Neoceratodus; species Neoceratodus forsteri. Next base: position 1,102,827,988 of record CM057454.1, on the reverse strand, counting down.
GTGTCACCTGGAACATGAGTCTTGGGTAGCACAGTGGTGACAGGGTGGGGAGATTGGCCTGGGCTGGCAAGGCAGTTGTCTGTCCTGTGACATCAGCCTGGGGTGACACGGTGGTGGTCTGGCCAGGGGCATCAGCCTAGGGTGGCATAGTGGTGGCTGAATCAGGAGCATTGACTGAGGGTGGCACAGTGATGGCTGGTTTAGGGAAGTAGGAAGCTGGGCCCAGTTGGTAGGGAGGTCAGCAAGGACAGCCAACTCTTCAGGTCCAAGCTGGACCCAGAGATCTCCTTCACATAGGTCTTAACATGCTGTCTGACTCTAGGTGGACTCCAGCAGGGTCAGCCTCAGGGGCAGCAGCAATCTGGATGTACCTGGCTGTTCCTTCTCCACTGTGTCCTCCACTGTGCACTGGGCTGTTCAGAGAAGAGAGTGACATTGCTAAGTAATGCACATATGTGAGACCTGATCATGGCAGCATGCAATCCCAGTGTACTATGTATCATCTCACCCATGCTGCAATGGAGTGCAGTGCCCATATACCCTCAAGGCTGTGCACTTCACACACCTCCCATCACCATTGATCACCAGTGTGCACACTATGACTTTGTGCTATGACATTGCACACATGGAACATGATGCTAAGCATGTATACCATGTGCACAGGAGTCACACTGCCATCCACCTACCAGCCACCCCCCACCTGGAAACACACATAGCGCTACCATTAGCGCAGTGTGAATACCAAAACATACAGTGCTAATGGCCAGCCTATTCCACAGAGTCAAGGCACTCTTGAAAGCAGTTAGAGGAGTGGATGGAACAACACTGGAAAGACAGCTCGATAGCAGACAGGCACTTGAGAGTATTGGTGGGTACAGCAGAGGGACACAAGGTAGTTGGACATTGAGCTGGCCAACCTGGTGGTCAACATGGAGAAATGTTTGCTGTGTTTGTTCCTAGGTGCTGTGCCTAGTTGTATGGGTATGTCATGTGCCTGGGGGGTATTGATAGCCAGGATGGTAGGTGTACAGAACAGCACATTGCCACAGCCAATGTCTGTTCCATGTACACTATCTGTGGCATGTACAGCAGTATGGGTGCAGGTATGTATGCACCATGTAATGCATGGATTACAATTATGCTAGAGTGAGTGTGCCAGTGTAGGACCTGCCACTGTGTTGGATTATGCCTATGGTATGATAGTCAGCCTTTCTGTTGTAATGGTATGATTATTGTGCCACTGTTGTATATGACTTTAAGCTACATGAATTCTACTAAGTAATATGAGGTGTACGTGGTGTGTAGCTGACATGTATGGGTATTTTGGACAGGGGTGGTGAGGACAGTGGGACAGAGGCATTACACAGTCCTTGCATACACAGTGCCAGGTCATAGCTACAACAATGGTATGTAGTATGGAGGAAGTGCCCAGTCCATGTTTAGACCTGTCTGTGTGGTGCAGCATGGCCATGCATTCTGGTAAGACATGTCCATGCATGGTCTTGTCCATCACTGCCATGCCCACGTGACTGCTGTAGCACAGTTGTGGCATCTAGGCATGCATAGTGGATAGGGTGCTTGGTACTGTGCCATGTGTTCCACTACATGCTATTGATCACATGTCACCTCTGTCCCCACTCCACAGGCAGCAGGACCCAGGAAGGGCAACCCTGGGCCAGCCTGGTGGAGCAGGGCAACTAGGTCCAGAGACAGAGGGAAGGGACACCCAGCCTTGGCAGGGCCTGGAGAGAATCGAGAGAGGCAGGAAGTTCTCAAATATGTGTCCACATACAGTAAGTACCCTGCATTGTGTGTTTTGCAGTATGGGTTGCATATCTACATTATGCTGCATGTTTCTGCTGTTCGGGAGGATGTCCATTGTGTCTCTCAACTGCTAGCATGTATGCCTGTGGGGGCAGCACCTAAGCGACTGTGGTTCTGGCCCCTCACTTGACCCTTGGGACATTGTCCCACCATTGACACTGTGGTGTGTCAGGGGCTGTGCCATCTCCTGGTTTGATCATCATAGTGGCAGGCATGGTGTCCTGTGTGTTTACTATGCCTTGGCATGCATTACACCATGCCATGGCATGTCCCCTGTGCCACAGACCTGGTACCCCAGAGCATTTACAGTAATGTTCGTAGCCCTAGGTAGTATGCAGGTTATTGTTTTGTTAGGTCTGTTGCGCCCCATGGTTGGGCATAGGTATGCGTATCTGTCTGGCGATGGAAGGCATGGGCCACTGTTGTACAGGTACACTGTTGTGACATGCCATGTACAGCATACAGCACCCATGACAGTCTTCCAACATCAGTCCCATCTACAGTGCTGTATGCACTGTGTGTCATGCCACTGCATGTTACCAGAGCCAGCTTTATGTAGCATGGGGTCAGTGGCAGGGGTAGCCATTGATGGGCATTGAATGTCCCTTACCATGTGTTTGTTTGACATTGTAATGCATAGTCAACAGTGTCTACTCAACATAGTGATGTCCACAGTGTGATCATTCCACGGTACACAGGTGGTACCATGTATACATTACAACACAATTGGTTTGCTGCAATAACGATAACCTACATTGCCTCTGTATAGGGGATCCCTATAATTATGGTGGGACCAACATCTGCTGGGACAGAAGGGGCCTACAGGCAGCTCTGCATCTCACAGCAGTGTATTGGGGACCATGGTACAGTGTGGCAGGCACTCAATCACCTACCACACAGTTGCACTCGTGTGTTACCCTGCCTGCTGCATAAGGTGCTGCATAGAAACATAGAAACATGATGATCCAATCTGTATACAGCTGTGCTGTGTGTACCACATGTCTGGGGTGTGTGTGGGGGGAGCCCCATCCCTGCTGCAGCCCGGGGTGGCTCATAGATGTCCATTGCCCTTCACACCTGGCTGGGCCTGTGTGCTGGATGCCTGGTCCGCAGGGTGCTGGGTGTGTGGCTGCAACTCACAGCCACTTTGGCAGTTACACTGTCTGTTGCACTCTGCCTTGGCACTGCTGTAGCATGTGCTGCACTTTCATATCTAGCATGCCTGCCAGTGTCGTATGTCCCTTGCATGACTCAGTCCTGCTCTGTTGCAGCACAGCACACTCATTGTATGTGCAGTCCTCCACTGTCTGGGTGCACAATGCTGTCTCTGGTATGCCACACACATTCCACTGTTGTGTGACTCTGTCTACCTGTGTGTGGCATGTTGATCCATGTGCAGTCTGGTTGTACATCTGTTGTGCACAATATGCCACTCCTGTGTCCCTCACCCTGCGTGCACAGCTTGCTTAGTTTAGTGTATTTCTTTCCATAGGTGTATGAAAGGACACAGGTGGCAGATGGTATGCCATGCTCAGTGAAGTCCAGCATGACCTGCTGTGAAGGCAGATCAACCTGCAGTGAATATTAATATGCAAGGTGGAAGAGAATATGCAGGCAATTCAAGATCTGGATATGGTGATACAGCGGCAACAGCAGTCACCACCACCATCACCTGTTGCAGCAGCCCCTTGAAAGGATGAATGTTATTCTGATGGGTGGTTGCCCCTCTGATTTTGATTCTTCCTCTTTTGATTGGGTAATTGCCCAAATTCTTTTGATTCCCCCCTATTTTTTTACAGACTGTTACATAGAAACACAGAACACAGAAACATAAGGACTGCTTGGCCCAGCCAGTCCACCCATTTTTCCCTGCCTGCATTATTACTGCAGACCATTCTTGATCTAAAGCTCTTTCTCCCTCCCCTTCCTTTCGACTATGATTCCCTGTGCTTATGCCATGCATTCTTAAACCGCACTACTGTTTTTGCTCTCACTAATTCTGCTAGAAGGCTATTTGAGGAATCCACCATTCTTTCTGTAAAGAAGTACTTCCTACCTGGCCCAGTGGCAGTGAGGGTTGAGGAGCTGGACGCCACAACGCATGCCATGCCGGTGACGCGGGTTCAGGAACAAGTCCAGGGCACTGGAGATCGGCAGGGGAGAGAGAGGATTGAGCATCCATAGACTGCTCTCCTCTCTCTCTGGGGAGGGATCCAGGAACTGCCCCGTGCAACAGCGACCCACGGTGGAAGTTGGAAGGGTGTGCGCACATCAGGGCACGTAGTAGTGGGATGGAGCTGCGGCAGACGCCTAAAGCATCATTGCACATCCCAGCTCCGGGGCAGGGTGGGGTTTCGGGGGTAAAGCAAGAAAAATCCCTTACCCTTGGGGAGGCAACAGAACCTCCAGTGGCCTGGGTCCACACACCCAATGTCGTCCATCTATCCTGACTTCATGCTTGGGGATTTCGTGCCTCTCCAAGGAGGCAGGAGAGCTGGAATCCTGAACCCAATTTCATCATCGGGTGAACACGGTTCAGGCGGGTGGTCAGGTGCACCAATAGCTGAGTGTGGATTCCCAAGAGATGCCCCTTCAGGTAGAAGCAAAAAAAAAGTGTACAAATAAAAATATAAATACTTCCTTACATCTCCCCTGAATCTGCCCCCAACAGCTTCTTAGCATATCCCCTACTCTTGAGCACCCTTTTTCTGAAAAATGCTTCCCTCCTGTACCCCATTTACCCCTGTGTGGTATTTAAAGGTCTTTATCAATCCTCTCTCTCTCTCTCTCCCTCATCTCTTCCAGTGTGCACATCTTGAGGTCCCTTAATCTCTCTTCATAGGACTTTTGATGCAGACAATGCACCATTTTAGTTGCCCTTCTCTGGACCACCTCCACTCTGCCTATGTCCTTCCAGAGACGTGGTCTCCAGAACTGGACACAGACCTCTAGGTGGGGTTTTACCAGCAATCTATACAGAGGCAGCACCTCTTCCCTCTTTCTGCTGGGGATACCCCTCCCTATGCATCCCGGCATCCAATTAGCCCTCCCAATTGCCTTGTCGCACTGGTTGGCCACCTTTAGATCATCAGATATGATTACCCTCAAGTCTCTTTCCTGCTTGGTAGTCATCAATACCACTCCACCCATTTTGTATTCTGCCCCTTGGTTTCTGTGCTCAAAGTGCATTATTTTGCTCTTTTTCGCATTGAATCTTAGTTGCCATTTCCTTGACTGCTCTAGTTTTCTCAGATCTCTCTCTGCTTCTCCTTCCCTCCCCCCCCCCAAGAGTGTACACCCTATTGTAGATTTTGGTGTCATCTGCAAAGAGGCAGCCTTCCCTTCAGCTCCTCTGCAATGTCACTTATAAAGACATTATAAAGAGGATCTGTTCCAGCACTGACCGACCCCTGAGGCACCCTGCCATTCACCCTTCCTTCTTCAGAGTGAACTGTTTACCACCACCCTCTGTCACCTATGCCATAACCAATTTCTTATCCAGTTTAACACCATTGGATCCACTTCCGAGCTACCCAGCATGCTTACTACAGTAGTCTCCTATGTGGAACGGCGTTGAAAGCCTTACTGAAATCTGGGTAGGCACGTCCACTGCTCCACCCTGATCTAATTCCTTTGTCACCCAGTCAAAGAAATCTATCAGATTCTTTTGACATTACTTCCTCCCTGTGAACCCATGCTGCCTCGGGTTCTTTACCCACTGAATTCAATATATTCCACAGTCCTTTCCTTCAGCAGAGATTCCATTAACTTTTCCACTACTGATGTCAGGCTGACTGACCTATAATTGCCAGCATCCTTCCTGCTACCACTTTTGTGTAATGACAGTACATCTGCCCTCCTCCAGTCCTCCGGAACCACTCTTGTTTCCAGTAAGCTGTTAAATAGAACTGTCAGAGGTGCAGCCAGTACCTCCCTGTGCTCCCTCAAGACACTTGAATACACCCTGCCTGGCCCTATTGCTTTGTCCACCTTCAGATTAACAAGTCCCTTATACCTAGCTGAACTCTGAGCCTCCGTATGCACTGCATATAGATTTCAGCATGAGCTCCATCAGTGGAGACTCCAAAGCACAAGCTAATGGGCAACCTGTCTTTTCAACATCAAGTAGTATGGCGAGAACCTGGTGACATCATTATTAGTACAGCTATGGTTGTGCACCAAAGCACTGGCTCATTGACTCTTCTTGATTTTGTCTTTGGGATCCAGGGTACCCAAATATTCAACAGGGTTTGATTAAACCACTCAATTTGTGAGTCATCTTGAGTGTGTTACGGCTTAGTTCAAGATTTCTAGATCCTTCACAAGGACATTAACCAAATTGAGGCAGTCCAGAGAAGGACAACCAAAATGGTGCAGGGACTGCATCAGAAAACATATGAGGACAGATTAACGGAGCTCAATATGTATACCCTAGAGCAAAGGAGGGAGAGAGGTGATATGATCAAAACATTCAAACACCTTAAGGGCATTAACAAGGTGAAAGAGTCTAACATGTTTCAATATAAGAAAAATAGCAGGACAACAGGACACAGCATGAGATTAGAGGGAGGCTGATTAAGGGATAATGTGAGGAAGTTCTTTTTCACAGAAAGGGTGTTGGATGCTTGGAACGGCCTACCTCAGGAAGTGGTGGATATGAATACAGTGCAGGGCTTCAGACAGGCATGGGATAGGAATAAAGGAGCAATACAGATGAGTATGACTAGATAGGCCATTGACAGAGCAAAGGCCGATGGCACATTTATAAGGTAGAAAAAGAAATGGTCAGACTGGATGGGCCTTGCGGTCCTTATCTGTCATCAACTTCTATTGTTCTATGTTTAAAGACAGCATTTCCTTGATCAACTGACTCTTGCAGTCTCATCTTTGATAAGAATGTATGCGTGTGGGTGCTCCATAGGGGATATTGATCCTGTCCATAAGAATCTGGACAACAATGGTGATCGTCTGATCTTTAGTCAGGTAGGCTTGGGCATAGCGAGAGAAACGTTCTGTGAGCACCAGCATACTAGCACTACCTTGGAGTTAGGATCCAGGTTTAGAAAGCCTATACAAAGTCCATGGATGCACTGGTTTCAATATTCATTAAGAGGGCCATCCATCTTGGAAAGGTCTTTTTTCGCAAAACAGCATGTGCAGTGGGCACAGTAGCCTTCAGTTTCTCTTCCCATTTTAGGCCAGTAAAACCAGACATGGACCAAGTCCAAAATTAATTTCACCCCAAGGTGCCCCATTTCATCGTGTATGGCTCTGATAACCATTCATTGGAACCCGAAGGGTAGGAGTAGCTGGTGCCAAGGGTAACCTCTTGGACTTTCAGTCTCGCAGCATAACAAATTATCAAGCATGTCTAACCTAGCTCACTCTTCCAATAATATTTTTCTTATCCACGTCTTGCGATAATCTCTGAGACATCCTCCTCTCTGTATGTGGCTTCCAGTATGTTCTTCAGCCTTGAGAAATGTCAATGCTCTTGCAGGAAGTCAAGCCAGGTAAGGTGTGGTAAAGTGGTTCTCTCTAAGGACATGAAACCACAATAAGTGGGAGGCAAAGAGCCATGGGAGGGCCCCAAACTATTCATTAGTTGATTGGCATTAGCCAGTGAGGGTTGGTCATCAGAACTGAATTGTTTATACAACATTCTTACAGCAGACTCCAGAAATGGTTACCCACTCAGAAGCAGTGGGACCATTGCCCAATGAGTGCTAAGACAAAGTGTCTGAATATGTATGATTTAATCCTGGGTGATATTCCACAGAATAAATAGAGGTTGACAGAAGTGATAGCCAGTAATGCCTAGCAGCATCCAGTTTAGCCATGGTTTGCACATACATCAGTGTATTATAGTATTATCACTCTTTGATGATTATTTTGACCCTGTACAGATAGTCATGGTATTGGTTAAAGGATGGTCCATTTATGGGCCAGAAATTCCAACTTGTGCACCGGATACTTTTGCTTACTGGGTGCTAGATTCCAACTGGCAAAAGCATATGGCTTTAATCCTTCTTGTGAGTCCTGGTACAAAACATAGAAACATAGACAGAGATGGCAGAGGGGGATCATAAGGTCCATCTAGTCTGCCCTTAAGCCTACCCCCTACCTTAACTGTTACTCAGTGTTATGGTGCCTTTTGCTTATCCCAAGCCTTTTTGAAAGTTCCAGCTGTTTTAGCCTCCACCACTCCCCGTGGAAGGTGGTTCCATGCATCGACCACCCTCTCAGTAAAGAAGAACTTACTCATGTTGCTCTTGAACTTGCCCCCCCCTCCAGTTTCATATTGTGACCTCTAGTTCTTTTGTGACTCTTGATCTGAAATAGGTCCTGAACCTGTACCCTGTTTATTTCCTTTAGGAACTTGAAGGTCTCAATAATGTTCCCCCTCTACCTATGCTGCTCTAGGGAATACATGTTTAGGTCTTGCAGTCATTCATCATATGTTTTTTTGTGCAGTCCTTGTATCATTTTTGTAGCTCTCCTCTGCACTGTTTCTAGTCTATCAATGTCCTTTCTAAGGTGCAGTCTCCAGAACTGTATGCTGTATTCCAGGTGCAGCCTCACCAGTGATCTATAGAGTGACAGGATGACCTCTCTTTCTCTGCTGGTAATCCCCCTTCCAATGCAGTCCAGCATACCTTTGCCCATAGTGCCGCTTTCTCACATTGCTTGGGCATTTTCAGGTCATTCATTATAATTATTCCCAGATCTCTTTCCTGCTTAGTGGATTTCAGTTTTACAGCTCCTAGGTAGTATTCCTCTCCTGGTTTACCTCTTTCAAGGTACATGATATTGCACTTCTTTGCATTAAAATTCAGTTGCCATGTTTTTGGCCATATTTCCAGACTCCTTAGGTCAGCCTTCATCTTTTCCACTCCACCAGGAATGTGGACTCTGTTGCATATCTTCCACCAACAGACTTACTTTTCCTTCCAGGCCTTCAGATATGTTGGTAATAAAAATATTACAGATGACTGGTCCCAGCACTGACCCCAGTGGCACGCCACTAGTTACACCTCTCTCTTCCGATAGGGAGACGTTTACTAGTACCCTCTGAGTCCTTCCACTTAGCCAGCTCTGAATCCAGTTTACTACTTGTTGCCTTACTTCCTTGCTGTTGAGCTTGTTTAGCAGCCTTCTATGTGGAATTGCTGAAGTCCAGGTATACTACATCCACAGCACTGCCTGATCCACTAGTTTGGTTACCTAGCTGAAAAAGTCAATTAGATTAGTCTGGCATGAACTTCCAGTGGTAAAACCGTGCTGTCTTTGGTCTAATCTACTGTTTTCCTCCAGAAAGGATGTAATCCTTTCCTTTAGAGGGGATTCCATTGTTTTGCCCACAATTGAGATGAGGCATACTGGATGGTAATTGCTTGCACTCTCCTTGCTCACATTTTTGTGGAGTGGGGTAACCATGGCACTTTTCTAATCTTGTGTGACCTCCCCAAGTTCAAGTGATAAGTTAAAAAGTTCAGCCAGGGGAGCCATAGATACACAGATGTCGGCAGATAAGGGCTTTGTGGCCCATCCAGTCTGCCCTATCCCTCTTTCTAATGCTTAAGATGCTACAAGTTCACCCTCTTTCACCACTAATTCGTCTCTTAGTTCCCTCAGTAACCTCAGGGGAATTTCATCTGGTCACATGGCCTTATTTACCTTGAGTTTCACCAGTTCCTTTAGGACTCTTTCTTTCGTAAAAGGTCCCAAATCTATTCAGCTGCCATCTGTATTGCTCTCTGTCAAGTTGGGTCCATAACCTTCCTGTTCCTTGGTAAAAACAGAGCAGAAATATCTGTTGAGGATTTCTGCTTTGTCCTTATCATCCTCTGCGAGCCCCCATCATCCTTGATAAGTCTGATTATACCTCTGCTTGTCTTCCTCTTTTCGCTGCTATATCTACAGAAGGTCTTGTCTCCCTTTTTGACCTCTATAGCTATCCTCTCTTCCACTGATGCCTTTGCTGCTCTGATTTCCTTGTTTGCTTCCCTTAGTTTCTTCTTGTAGGCCTCCCTGTCCTTGTCTCATATAGTTTTCTTGTATCTTCTGAAAGCAATCTATTTTCCCTTGACCTTGGTGGCCACTTCCTTAGAAAACCAGAGGGGTTTTCTTTTCCTCTTTGCTTTGCTTATCCTTTTTATACAATGATTTGAGACTTCAGATAAAGCTGTTTTGAGTTGTGCCCAGTACTCTTCAACCTCCCTTCCTTATGCTACGTTGGCTAGGTTCTTTTTAAGACACTCCTTCATTTTAGCGAAATCTACCCATCTAAAGGCCAGGGCTTTAGTTTTTGAGCGTTTGGTTTCCTTTTCCATCCTAACTTGGAACCACATCATGCAGTGGTCACTGGACCCCAGGTGACTCCCAACTTCTACCCTGAGATACTGTCATCATTGGTGAGTAACAGGTCAAGGACAGTTCCCCCCCTTGTTGGGTCCTTCACACGCTTCCCTAGGCCTGACATGCACAGAGCTTCCAGAAAGTATTTGCTTCTGGTTGAGCTTACCGTATGGGTACCCCAATTTACATCAGGTAAATTGAAGTCACCCACCACAATCACTTCCCCTTTATCACTCATTTTGTGCATGGCTTCCAAGATTTCTTTGTCATCCTCCAACCCTGTCGCCGGGGGTCTGTAAAACACTCCTACCAGAGTTACTGCACCATTACCAGCCTCCATAGTAACCCAAAGTGTTTTGGCTTCAGTATTGTCATTTTGGATCATAGTAGCTTTTATTCCCTCCCTTACATATATTGCCGCCCCCCCCCCACACACACACACTCACACACTTCTTTTCTGTCAGTTCTGTCCTTCTGGAAAAGGCTGTATCCCTGAATAGTTGCTTCCCAGTCATGGTTATCATTGAACCAGGTCTCAGTGATGGCAATCCAGTCAAGATCTTCCTCAGCAACGATAGCAGTGAGGTCAGCTATTTTGTTAGCTAGACTTTGTGTGTCTCTGAACATGGCTTTCCAAGCTTGGCTTTCCAACATCCCCCTGTCTGCATAGACTAGCATCTATGTATGACACATAAGGTTTTTATGAGTCAGTGTAAGATAGTACAGGGGAAATGTTATTTTATGCTGAAAAGCGTGTGAGCAAACATGCCCATTTTCACAGTCATCCAGGTTACAGAGTATCACAACATATACAGCAAAAGAAAAATACAAGAGCAGAAATAACCATATTTACAACAAATTTAAATAAAAATTAAGACAGTCATAAATATTGGTGAGGATGAGGGAGGTAGACAGTGGGAGGTAAAAATGAGACAGTAAACACAGAGCTGGGAGGGAGAGGCTGAGGGGTGTGTGGATGAAGAAAAAGGAGGCAACATAAGAGATGTCCTTTAAGGAGAGGATCAGAACCTCAGAACTGCTATATGAAGCTTACCGCAGGGGGCACTTACAAGAGTAACTCTCCAGGAGCAATTTTTTTGCAGATGCAATAAGTAAGGGGATGGAGCCACAGAACTGGGTGCGAGGAGGTAGGTTGTGGTAAAGTTTCACACCCTGACAGCAGATGGAGTTCTGTGCATGAGAGGTATGAAGGAAAGGAACCTCAAACTTATCTCACTCCACCTTTAAATCTGCACTTTTTTCCCACCTTCGTGCACTCAACTGCTGCCACTGTACCTAATCATCCCAGTACTCCTCCTACTCATCCTTATTCTGCTCTACCTAGGTGTCACTGTACTGAACTGTACTGAATTGCCTGACTGTGCCATTGGTCCTATCCATCCCATCGTGAATGAATACTGCTTGTTGTTATACCTTGATTTTTTCTGTGGAGGTCAACATTGTTATGTAACAGCTACTTGTGTTTGCTTGTTAAAATTTATTCAAAATAATGTCTGTTTCTTTCAGATGCCTGTTAATGCTAACAATCTGTACCTGTTTTGTGTTAATTCTCTGGTTTATGTACTGTATTCTCCCGGGTTGTGCTTGAAAATAGGCAGGCCTCTTGCCTAATGCACTTACCTGGTTACCAAAAGCAAATAAATAAATAAATAAAATTTGGCTGGTGCTCCCTCTGATGCCACGCTTGGGGCAGATTTGGGGGAAAGGTCCAAAACACTTGGTGGCAATAAGTTAAGATTAACCTTGTGTAGAAAAATAAGTGTTTTAAGTTGAAACCTTCCTACCAGGGGTAGCCACAAGGGAGGAGTGTAGAAGAAAAAGTTATGGGTGGACCAGGGGAGGCCAGTGATGAAACATGCAATGTTTTGTAAGAAGTTCTCAGTTTGGAGAAAAGAACAGACGGGGGGGAGCAGACTGTGGAGCCATATTCAAGAAGGGGAAGGAGTAAGGAGCAGGCAAGGTGATATCTTGAGGCTGGAAGAAGGAATTTTTCTGGTCTGGAATAGCAGTCCTAACTTCATGTTTATTTTCTTGATAAAATTAGTAATGTGTACTTGGAAAGTGAGGTGTGGGTCAAGAACCAAGCCCAGATATTTAAAATCTTTGACTTTGTCGATACTGCTCCCATGAAGGTCAGAGAGGGTGAGGTTTAATTCTATTTTTTTTCTGGGGCCTGCAAAGAGATTATACTTAGTTTTTTCAGAGTTTAGAACTAGGTTTCTATGAAGGAACCAAGAGTGGAGCCTTAGGAAGTAATTTTGCAGGTTAGAGAACATGGTGTCAGAGTTCTTAGCACTGTAGTACAGAGCTTCATAATCTGCACAGAGAACTATTTTGGTGTTTGAACAGATTTTTGGGAGATTATTAATGAAGAGAGAGAGAAAAGCAGGGGGCTTAAAATGGAACCCTTCGGGATGCCACAATTCATTTGGCAGACGTTTGAGAGTACCCCTTTTATGGCTGTCCTGTGAGATCTATTTGAGAGGTAGCTCTACCAAGCAAACTACATCCCAGGACATATGAAGGCAGGAGAGAGAGTCTAGGAGGAGGCTGTGGTCCACCAAATCGAAAGCTTTGGTCAGATCAATGAATACCAAACTTGAGTACTAACCATTTTTGTTTGCTTTAGTAATATCACTGGTGAATCTGACTAAAGCCGTTTCCATGCTGTGGCCAGCTCTGAAGCTGTGCTGTGCTTCAGTGAGCAGATTATGTTCTTGAAGAAAAGAGCTAACGTTAGTTGTGAGTGAACAACCTTGTCAATGATCTTGGAAAGAGGTGCCAGAAGTGAGATAGGGTGATAGTTCCCTACATCACTCCTGGATCCCAATTTGTATAGGGGTGTGATCGTAGCTGTTTTCCAGATGATAGGGAAGGTGCTAGAACAGAGGGAATGGTTGAGGATGTTTGTCAGGGGTTTAGCCAGTGGCAAAATACAAAGCTTCAGAATTTTATAATCAATGCCATTATCACCGATGCAGGGCTTAGGATTGTTGTTTCTGATGAGGTAGATGGTATCCGATGGCTTTAGAGTGAGGAAGTAAAATTTAGGGCAGTTTTTGGGGTCACTGCAGGAATGGTAATTGGCAGGCAGGGGAGTTGAGAGACAGGAGTCATGGGTGGAGGGTTTGAACTTATTGAGGTCACCAAAGAAAAAAACTAAACATGTTGGCCACTTCACTGGGGTCATTTGTGAGCCTTTCCCCTTGAAGCAGGGTGATGGGTTCCAAAGTCTTTGTTTTTCCTAGAAGAGAGTTTAATGTCCCCCAGAGCTTTCTGGGGTTGTTAGATTCGCCAAGTTGTTTGTTATAGAAATGGTCAATTTTAGCCTTTCTGATGGCAGATTTGCACTTGTTTCTTAGTTCTTTATAAGTAACAAGGAGGGAAAAGTCACGTTTTTTGTTGTAGCATGACCAAGCTTTGTCCTGGGCCCTCATGAGTTTAATGATGTCAGAAGAGACCCAATCATTTCTGTGTCCTCTGACCCTGATTTTCTTTATTTTATTTATTCATTCATTCTCGGATTACAATATCTTTGAGCATATAACAGCTCTTTTACAAAGGTTCCACGTCAGTGGGAAGGGTGACAGACATAAAACGGATGGTATTACATAACATTTTGACAAGTATTTAAAATGACAATATGACATTAACATTGTAACTAAAATTAAAACTATGAATCAGTAGAAAATCAAAAATAACCTAATAAAAAGAGGCAACCCAAGGTGCTTCGTCAAATAGGTATGGCTAGATTTGGGTGAACAAAAGTTCAGGTAAGCGAAGATAAACAGTGGAAAGAAGGTGGAGGGTGAGACGGGTGAGTTGAAAGAAGGATTGAGGCAGGAGGCAGAAAATAGGGCAGAGCGGTTAGGGTGAAAGTGGCCATTCACAAAGAAAGGGGAAGAAGTAGGTACACAAGGATGTGTCAATACTGCTGAGGTAGTGCCATGTCAGTTGAAACAGTCACAGGAGCTGTTAGCTATAAGATGCTAATGAAGAGTGCCTTTAAATGGTCCCAAATTTGGTAAGAAAGAGATATCACTGGGCAGCGCATTAAACCATAGTGGTGGTCTTTATGCAAATGATTGTTGCCTTCGTGTAGTCTGGCATCTTGGGACAGAGAAGAGTTGGTTGACTGAGCTATGTGTGTGCCAGGAGCTGCAAGAGGTGTTGAGTAAGTTTGTAACACCAGAAGGCAGGAGCCCAAGAAGTGCCTTTTTAGTTAGCAGGCAGGTTTGATAGTGAATCCTCCCATTTAGCTGAAGCCAACCTGTTTGCACATACAGTTCACACGTGTGGGTAAGGTGTGCTGCTCCAGTAAGAAGTCAGCATGCTTTATTGAGTGCCACTGATATTCTGCAGAGGGTAGTGGTGGAAGCTGAGCCATAGATAACCAGACCATAGTCAACAATGGATAGTATGGAGCTATAGATAGCTAGCATAAGGGCTTCAGGTGTTAGATTGTATTTATGTCTATGGAGTAATCCTGTCTTGATACTGGCAGACCTGGCAACATTCTCAACATGCTGGGCATATGATAGTGAGCTATCCACTGTTACCCCTAGATACTTGAAATGTTGAATTTGTTCAAGCAGGATGCCAGAGGAGTTCCTGATGGTTAGGGCACTAGATCTGTTTTTGCTGCGAATACTGCTGAACAACATGACTTTTTTTTTTTTTTTAGTTCAGAATCAGCTTATGTTTCCTGAACCAGTCCTCCACTTCCTCAAAGCTGAGTTGAAGTTGGTGTTCCAGTGATTCAGGGTCAGTGTTGCTAGTGTATATGACCGCATCATCCACATAAAGGAGGATCTGCTGGTGACAAGAGCAAGGGAGACTGTTAAGAAAGATGCCAAAGAGAAGTGGACCCAGTATGGAGCCCTGTGGTATGCCAGAGCAGACATGTTGATGGTCAGAGGTGACATTAGCTATCTTCACCCATTGGGAGTGACCTACAAGATAGCTTTTGAACCAGGACACAGTATCTGCTGAGAGGCCAATGGAGGACAGTTGCTTGAGAAGCAGAGTGTGGTTCACTGTATCAAAGGCCTTTGTGAGATCTATGAATGCCACACCCACCAATCTACCTTGATCCAGAGATTGGCGAATGAAACCAGTGAATTCTAGCAGTGCTGTGGTAGTGCTATGTTGCTTTCTGAATCCATGCTGCTGGAGGCATTGGATTGAGCATTTTTCCATATATTCCTCCAGCTGATCTGCAACTATGCATTCAAGTGCCTCAGACAGAGGTGGAAGTACAAAGATAGGTCTATAGTTTGTGTGTATAGTGCAGTCTCCACTTTTGTGAACAGGGGTAACAAGGGCTGACTTCCAGATTTTGGGGGATTGTGCCAGTCTCAGTGAGAGGTTTAGAATCTTTGCAATGGGTACCAGTATTTCTTCAATTGTAAGGACAACTAATTTGAGGTCTAAGGAATCACCGCTATGCCTTGACTTCCCGAGTAATTTTTTTAGGTATTTCCTGACCATATACAGTGGGACCGCTTTGAAGTAGAAAGGAGGTGGTGCAGGAAGCGAATCATCTGCCCGCTGTTCAGTGTCTTCAATGATATCCTTGAAGAAGTCTGGTGGGAGGACACTGCCCAGGTCAGTGAAAGCATTATTAAAAGCATTGTCTATGGTCAGTGGGTCAAGTGTGGGGGCTCCATTAATGTTTAGCATGGTGGGTGCAACCTTAGCACCTTTACCTGTTACATCTTTTATATTGTTTCAAAAATTCTTACTGTCACCCCAAGTGTTAGCAAGCTGTTCCCTATGGTACTTGCTTTTTTCGATGCAAATAGCCCGGATGCACATATTCCTGGCAGTTTTACATTCTTGTACATCTGCATGCTTGCCAGTAGCCTTTGCACGGCACCAGAGGTGATCTCTGTGATTCATCTGACTAATGAGGTCGGCAGATAACCAGGGATTGATGGTGCCTCGGATTTTCATCCTTTTCAAGGGGGCAAGTATATCGCAAGCTTCATTAAAGTGCTTGATGAAGTGGTCCAGAGCTATATTTATATCCTTTGTGGCATCAAGTAATAACCAGTCAATGCTATGGAGGTGTTGTTTCAGGAGTTCCAGGTGTCCATGCTTTAGCAGCCTGCTGAAAATTGTTTTGGGGAGAAGTTTATTGAATTTATTTGACCAGTTCCAGGTAATGGGGGAGTGGTCACTTAATGCATCAGGGAGAGCATTCACCTTTGTGATACGATCTGGATAATTGGACAGTATCCTGTTGAGAAGGGTACCCATACCCATCTTATAATTAGCTCTAGAAGGGAACAGAACAAGATGGAGTGGACTGGATAGCGGATTGTAAAAGGGGGCAATTTTGTCACAGATACCAAGGAAGATGTTTGTGAAAGTGGTGTAAATGGTGTCAAGGTGCCAATGATCTCTTTGAATGCCTCAATGCAAACAGCAGCCCTTCTGGTCCCAAAAGGCTCACTAACTTTAAAGTAGGTTAGAAACTCTTTGCCATCGTTGGGTTTCAGCTTTCAGGCATTATTTGTCAGTGGGTAAGAGTCACAGGGGCCACACTGCTCGGATATAGTCTTGGACAAATGACCTATTGTATGCACAGAAACCCACAAACTGCTGCAGATCTTTGAGGGTCCAAGGGCAGGTCCAGGTGGTCAGTGCCTTGACCTTACTGGGATCATCCAAATGCTATGTACAGACACAATATGCCTCACGTACATCACAGAAGTTTGGAAAACTTGATATTTTTCCATGGATAACATGAGCCCAAACTCTTCTAGCTGACCCAGTACCTTGAATAATTGGGTCTCATGCTCTTCCAGAGTCTTGCCAAATATTATCAAATGTTCCAAAAACACCAGGCACTGTAATAAATTCACCCCCCCACCCCACTGTCCTCTACATTAGGTGTTGAAAAATGGGTGGCATCCCAGAGATGCCTTGTGGCATACGTAGGAATTTACACAATCCCTGAAGGCAGATGAAAGCAATGTTTTTTCTGATCAGATTTAGCCATGGGGATTGATAGTAGCCACTGCATATGTCCAATACTGAAAACCAGCAGCCACCATGAAGGCAATTCAATGCATGTTGCATGCAAGGCAAAATGTATTTATCAGACATAGTATGCTTATTGAGCATCCGATAGTCTAAACACATTCATATTGTGCTGTTTTCTGTACCACAACAGTGAGCGAGGCATAAGGGCTTCTTGACTCATGTGTAATCCTGGTGACCAGTAGTTTCTGCAAGTATCACCTTACATTGTCAATATCAGCAGGGGCCAAGTGCCAGGATTACTCCTGAAAAGGTCATTGATCCTGCAAGCAAATCCAGTGCTTTTCACCAGTTACACATCCCACATCCTACTCATGGGTAGAGAATAGCTGCACTCAAGAGGCTAACTTCTGGCTGATTCATTGGTGCCATTCCTCTAGCAGTGGAGAAATCCCAAAATTGAATCTACCTTGATCTAACCTCTTGGCAAGCCCATGCCCTCCAATCTTGTGTTTGACTGCCATATCAGCACAGTATACCTTAGCCAGGGCTTCTTCTTTTTGATTATAACAGTATGTTCAGGCATATTCTTCACCTGGACATTAGTCTATCTCACAATAGCACATGCCTGCAACACTACAAGCTTCACCATCAACCCTCTGGAGCCTTCTGGACCCTCATTCAGTTCCACTGTTAACACGTTATCAGTGTCATCTCTTTTTAATCTTACCACCACATACAGTAACTGACTCCACATTCAGCACTGGGCAGCAACATCAGGGTTCCATTATCCCAGCACCATTCAATGCCCACTTTACCATCTTCATACAGGAATACCGAACACTGTTACTTTCCATATACATCCGTCACAAGTCCATGCACAGTGAGGGCATGTACCCCTTGGTATGCTTCCCTCTCTTCACAGAGCAGTTTCAGTCAACCAAACATGTAAGCATTTGTTCCAGTGGTCACAGGGACATTACTATAAATCCACAATTCTGAACACACTAATGTCAGGGTTTCCTTGGGCCCTTCAACCCTCAACACTTTGTCCAGGAAGGCTGGCACAGTGAGCATGAGTCTTGAGGGGTATTGCCCCCCTGCTCATTCTCCTCCACTCCTTTGTAGAGGTCAGGCTTCGGCAGTTGCTACCTCTCGTCTCTTTGCTGATCAAACACTATTTGGGTGAGAGCCTCCAAATGCTCCATGATGTCAGCCATCCCAGTGGTTCCTGGGGCAGACACAAGAGTATAATAACTATTCATGGCACACATAGGGATCCAGCCACTCCCACTAAGCATTCCTTGTTCTTTCACATCCCCAGTCACATCTCCATAGTGAGACGGGTTACTGACTCAGTCATGTAAGTGCAAATTTGTGAAGATTTGATCACCAGAGATAGCTCCTTCTATTGCTTGCTCAACTCAAATGCAATTAATATTACTGCCTCCAGGCTTCTTTTATGATAGGCCGTCCATATGACCTTTTCATCTGCACTTTTAAGTCAGACAACTTTTCTCCCTCCACCTGCTGCATCAGTGCCAGTCTCATTAGAATCTTATTGGGTGTGTCCACACTGACATACATCCACATCAGCAAATAAGGGAGTCCTCTGCTGTGGCATCATTTCTTGAAGCAAGCAGAGACAATATGTTGGCTAACACTGGTTCTTGTAAACTTCCAGTAAGTCAAACCATTTTTCATGGGCTTATTCCTCCATGTCCTGCATCAACAATGTGGTTTGCACACTCCACCCATCAGAATTTTCCTTGCTAGTAGGTGTAGACCATGTCCCAGAGAACACCCTCTGCTTATGGTATTCAGAGGGGAGTTGGAGAAGATTTTAGAAACATAGACTTTGACGGCAGATAAGGACCGCTTGGCCCACCTAGTCTGCCCATTTTTCTACCTACAGGATAGGCTGCAGATCCTAGTTAACCAACAGCCTATTTCTTCCTACCCCCCACAAGAACTGCCTTATGTCTGTCCCATGCATTCTTGAATTCTCCCACAGTTTTAGACCCCACAACCTCCTCAGGAAGGCTGTTCCATGCATCCACTACCCTCTCTGTGAAAAAAATACCTCCTCACATTGCCCCGGAACCGCTCCCCCTCTATCTTTAAATTGTGTCCCCTTGTTCTTGCATGTCTCTTTTTCTGAAAGATGCTACCCTCTTGGACTTTGTTGATTCCACTGAGGTACCTAAAAGTTTCTATCATGTCCCCCTCTCCCTTCTTTCCTCAAGGGTATACATATTAAGTTTCTTTAGTTTCCCCTCGTATGGCTTCTCTTGCAGACCCTGCACCATTTTAGAGTCCCTCCTCTGGACTGCCTCTATCCTGCCTATGTCCTTGCGGAGAGGGGGTCTCCAGAACTGGACGCAGTACTCCAAATGGGGTCTCACCAACTGTCTGTACAGAGGGATAACAACTTCCTGTTTTCTGCTGGTGATGCCTCTCCCTATGCATCCCAGTATCCCCCCAGCCCTCCCTACTGCCTTCTCACATTTTCTATCAACTGTTCTGAAGCATTCAGCATGCATGTGAGGGAGTAGCTTCAGAGTCTGCCATGCAATCTTTCAGGTTGTATAGTGTCTTTAGCAAACAATCTCTAACTCGGGCTTACCATTTGGTCCCACTTCTGGCAGGGGGTGCTCCATTCCCAACACTTCCATTGTGAATCACAGTCAGTGCAGTAGGGGATCCTTTAACAGGTAGAGTTGCTGACAAATTATTAAGGCCTACCTCCTGGTCACTTTCTACAAGCACATCCATCATGACGCTCCCAACATCACAGAGCATCTACAATGTTTTTAGCTTTCCCCAGTGGGTGTCTCCCAGAATTCCCCCCAGAGATGTTTTATCCATGTCCTCAGATACATTCTGTATCAACATGACTTTTTAGGGTTGTTACAAATTGATTCTCGCCAAGAACTCAGCCAGCGACTGTTACAAGGTTTCTCAAACCTTCCAATGATTGCAAGGGTACCTGGGTATCCTGCCACCACTCAGTGCAACACTCACATATGGTATCTCTAGATCCAAATCCCACCAGAGTCACTGCCCACATAGTCAGTGCTCCTTACCAAAAGGCAAATGAGCCATTCCTTCTGTCACAGCTGAGAATACATCATGTTAAACATGGTAACTGTAGCATTCCTCTTTAAAGGCAGATCACATCTTTTGTCAATTTACCCCAGTTATTTGTACCAGAAATGGCACAGTCCCAGACAGCATGAAGTAAATAAAAATGATATTTAATACTCTAAGATGTTTACACATATTCAGGATTATATAAACCAAGACTATGGGGAAACAGTATTTCTGCAGAGATAAAAAGAAAATATTTTGAAACAGAAGGAAAATATAGAGAATAACCTAACTCAATTTAATCTCCTGTAAGTACTTGGCAGAACAGATGCTCATCCCAGCTGCAAACTCAGTGAGTTAAGGCAGACTAAAATCCTTGATGTTGCTTGCTTAGAGTCTCAAATCTTAACTGTGCTCTCAGGGCCAAACACAAACCACAAATGCCTTCAACTGGCCAGCTCACCACATTGCATCATCATACATGTCTCTCTGATATCACAAGTTTGGCCATCTCTTTGTTCCCTGGGGAACCACCCATCTGGAGAACAGGTACAAACTGGCTATGCTGCCTCCAGCTCAGTTATATGGATTCCAGCCTCAGCCTTTTGATCCCCCATCTGGCTTACTCCACGGGGTGGGGGGGCTGTATCCTCTGCCTGGACCCTGTTTACACTTGAAACATAGTCTTTAATTATTAAAGTAATTCAGCCCTTTGTAGTTTAAGGTAGAACAAAAGATATTTAGATGGGTATCACCCCACCACAGTGACATTTCTGTGGTGAACATAACCACGGTGGCAAATCTCACCAGGTCAAGATTGTTCGCTGTGGTGATACGCTGTGATCCGATACCACAACTCCTGTTGTTGTGCCCCCACCCTGAACCAACTCTGACTCGAAGTTGTTTTTTTAAAGATGGGGGGAGCACAGGGTGCGAGGCACACAATTTCTTCTGTCTGGAACAATGCCAACTGTCGGCATTGTTCCCATCGCTGTCAGGGATGTCGAGGACATCCCTGACATTACCAAGTGGTGGAATCTTTTAGATGACAGGGATTCTTGCTGTCCACTCCAAACCTGTTTCTCCAGCCAACCCAGTTTGAAAGACTGTAACCTCATTTCCCATCAGCTAAACTATTTTACCAAATAAAAACAGATATTAGGATAAAAAAAATTTAAGTTGCCATATCTCCATCTACTGGGAAAATGAAAAACATCTTTTAGTGATCCTAAATTATGATTTTTCATGTTAGCAGGCTGGTTTCATCTGCTCTACCCCCAGTTTTCTCTCTGTTTCTAAAAAATCATTAATTGTTTTGAAGCACCTCCCTTTCTTTACTGGGCTGCTAGTTATTGCATAGACAAATCATTAGCATTGCCATGCTATGACCCATTGCAGTGCCTGATGTCCATGTTATAGGACTGCAGCATCAGGTTCCATCTTGACAATTTGGGGTTCTGTCCACTGGTCCTATGGAGTTAAGTTAGGTGGTTGTGGTCAGTGACCAGTGTGAATGCCTTCACATACAAATATGGTTGCAAGCTTCTGCAGAGCCCAGGCAGTACCAAGACACTCTTTCTCAAATGTGGCATAGGCTTACTCTCTGGGGAGCAACTTCCTGCTCAGGCAAACGATGCAGCATTCCTTCCACCATTTGCATGACCTGACTTAGGAGTGTGCCAAGCTCATGAGTGGATACATCTACTTGCACAGTGAACCTCAGAGAATAGTCAGGACTCACGAGCTGTCTGAGACCATGGGCCCCATTTTGCAATGACACAAGGTGTTTGCATCAAAGAGAACTGATGCAAGTTGCTCACTGCGCCACACCTTGCATCATTCCTAATCTTTGAAGAGAACTTGTGGCAACCAGGGGTCAGCATGTGCCAAAGTGGCTTGCACCATGCTTGTGCCACCCATGGTGTAAGGGGTCTTGCACCAAAACCCTGCTGCACTGTCCCCTATCTCAAATTCACAATGTGGTCCAGTCCCCTCCAGGCTTAGACCAGTCCAAGGCTGGTCTAATGAGCCTTGTGCTACTCTGCCCACAGTGTTTCCACAGATGGGACACTGTCATGCTCCCATCACACCAACAGGCCACCACTGTCAACAAAAATCAATGAGTGAAATCAGCAGTGCAATTATGCCCATCTTTAACACAAGCCTGTTCCTGTCTATAGGTCATTATGTTGGATTTGTTGACTGGGAATGGCATGGGGAGCCACAGCTCATGTCCAGGTACATGGGGGGGGCAAGTAGGAAACAACAGTACAACCTACATGGTGCAAACGTATAAACCCTCTGAGGATACAGTGATGGACCTGTCATGGGGTTGTTGTACATCGAGCCTGACTGATGTGCAAGTTCCTACTCATACCTGTGAAGTCTGCTCCTGTACTTCTTTGCTGTCCTGTGCATTTGCACAGTTTCTGTATTCCTGCTCGCCGGGTGGCTGACTCAACTGTTCTGTGCCAGATGGGTCAGTGCACTGCTCTCTGACAAGTGAATAGCACTGTTTCACACCTGCACATACTGCTCGACATCTAACAGTAGGACCAGAAGGAGCCAACTGTGTGTTTAATTGAGAAAGCATAGTTGATAACCTGAACAATGTTCGTACACCTTGCTGGACTGTGGTTCAGTACTGTCGGCACTCCCACTATGTTTCACTTCTGTCTCCATCAAATACTTCCCATGCACCACTTGTTCAGCACAAAGAGTGGCTGCAGCAAATCTGCCAACTTTGGCGCTGGGACCCCTCCTGTACTGAAATCGGGTGCATGGTTCCTGGTGCATTGGTTCTCAATGTAAGCTGCTGTTTGCCACAGCTTGTGTTGCTCTAATGGCCACTTTGAATATCCAGCCCAATGCCTACTTCAGCTGACAGAATTCTGTTTCAGACAGATCTGTCGCATGAACTTTTTCCAGCATTTTCTTCCTTGTGAGATTGGACAGAGGTTTGACTATGCTGCTGAAGGTTGGCATAAACTTTCAGTAGTACCTTCCAAACCTAGGAAGGCCCATACTTTTCTTTTAGTTGTGGGCATGGTTCATCCCTGTATGGTCCCAATTTTTACTGGCTCAGGCAGATATACCCATTCCCTGCCATGTTCCCAAGGTATGACACATCTGCCATCCCTATCTGGCACTTCTCTGCTTTGACCATCAGCCCTGCAGCCTTCAATCGTTGGAGTACCTCAGTCATGTGCCTGATGTGATCCTCCCACATCTCACTGTATGTGGCGATGTTGTCTATGTACACCAAAGCAAAGTGTCCTGCCCCAGACAATATGCGGCCCATGAGCCATTGAAAGATAGCTGGTACGTTCTTCATCCTGAATGGCACTACACAAAATTCAAATAGGCCAAATGGAGGTACAAAGGCCAACCTCTATCTGCTTCAGGGGTACCTACCAATAGCCCTTTGTCAGGTCTATGGTGGACAGGTACAGGGCTCCTACTAACCTTTCTAAAATCTCATTCATCCTGGGCATGGGTTATGCATCTGACTCTGTACAGCTGCTGAGCTTTCGGTAGTTGATACAGAACCTCGTGGTACCATCCTTCTTGGGGATTAGTACCACTGGGGAAGCCCAGGGACTACTGAACTCCTGGATTACCAGGAAAGCCAGCAATCCCTTAATATCCACCTCACTGGCATGTTTCACTCCATCAGGGACTCTGTAGGGTGGCTGTCTTAGTGGCTCCTGGGACCCTGTGTCCATGTGGTGCTCTGCTAGCATGATCTACCCTGGCTCTCCTGTGAGCATTTCACCAAATGTATGCAGCATCCAATGCATTTCAACAGCTCGAGCTAGTGTCAGATTTTCCTAGAGGGTGACAGCATCAACTGAGTATTCTCCCTTAACATCTTCCAGGAGATCCACCAGTGGGTCTGCTTCTGCCTCCTCCTCCAGATAGCTGCACACAGCAAGGACCATCTTGCCCTGTTCATGGTAGGGCTTCATCATTTTTATGTGGTAGATTCATTGTATGCACCTCCTGCGTGGTAGCTCTATCATATATTAACATCATTCACCCTCCTGACCACAGAGTAGGGACCCTCCCTATTCACCTGTAATTTATTCTGTAAAACAGGGATGAGTACCATCACCCATTGCCTGACTTCATAACCCTAGGCTCTGGACCCACTTCCATATCATGTCTTTTGTCTTTGTTGTGCAGTGGCTAGGTGCTCCTGGGCAAACCCCATGAGCTGACTGAGCTGTGACCTGAAATTCAGGATGCACTCCAGAACAAATTCCCCTTGGGAAGCAAGCACACCCTTCCATTCATCTCTAACCAAATCAAGAGGACCCCTTATCCTATGACCAAACAAGATCTTGAAGGGTGAGAACCTTGTGGATGCCTGGAGGACTTCCATATATGCAAAAGATTGGATATGCACTCATTCCACTCTCTTGCATGCTGGTGGGTGAATGCCCTTAATATGGTCTTAAGAGACCCATTAAATTGCTTGACTAAACCATTAGTCTGGGGGTGGTATGGGGAGACCCTGAGCTGCCTTACCCAACTATTCTGCAAAAGACTAACCATTAGGGCAGACATAAAATTGGTGCCCTGGTCCAAAAGAATCTCATGAGGAAACCCACTCTGATAAATATCCCCAGCAGTTTGTCTGCCACTTTACCTCAGTGAAGGGCAAGGTCACTGCTTTTGAGTACCTTGTGTGTAAACCATGACCACCAAAATGCATCTACTGTCTGTGTGACTTGGGGTGCTGAGTGGCCCCAAAATGTCCACAGTTGCTCACTGAACAGGCTCTTCAGTTATAGGAAATGGAATCAAAGCCTTGTCCCCAACCTTTCCCAACCTCTAGCACCACAGATAAATTCGGCAATAGTTTGCCGGATCTTTAGAAACCCTAGGCCAGTAAAAATTGTTAGTCACCACCTAGTCTGGAAAAGGGCATGTCATGGGTAATGGCCGGGAGCTGTTGCTATATTACCTAGTTGCTACTGTCTGCTGAAGTACCTCTTCATCCAGTCTTCTATTTTGGAACTCAAGATACAGGAGCCCATTCTCCCAGTATACTTCCCTTTTCTCTTAAATCTGAGAGTCAGCTTCCATCCTCTTGGCTAACTCCCTTAATTTCTGTAGGGATGGGTCAGGTTACGGAGCTCTCCTCAGCTCCACACACCTGACTACCACATTTAATATCTGAACCTCAAGCAAAATTAGGGTCTCCTACATGGCAGTACCGGGGTACCCAGTTTTGGAACATTGCAGGCCCATAGATATTGTCACAGATTTGCTGGGGTTCATACTACGGCGTGGAACATAGAAACATAGAAACATAGAATTTGATGGCAGATAAGGACCGCTTGGCCCACCTAGTCTGCCCATTTTCCTACCTAACAGATAAACTGCAGATCCTAGTTAACCAACAGCTTACTTCCTCCTACCTCCCACTAGGACTGCCTTATGTCTGTCCCATGCATTCTTGAATTCCCCCACTGTTCTTGACTCCATGACCACCTCAGGGAGGCTGTTCCATGCATCCACAACCTCTCTGTGAAAAATACTTCCTCACATTACCTCTGAGCCAGTCCCCTCTATCTTCAAATTGTGCCCCCTTGTTCTTGAACATCTCTTTTTCTGAAAGATGCCACCCTCTTGGACTTTGTTGATTCCCTTGAGGTACTTGAAAGTTTCTATCATGTCCCTCTCCCGCCTTTCCTCAAGAGTATACATATTAAGCTCCTTTAGTCTTTCTTCATATGTCTTCTGGTGCAGACCCTGCACCATTTTGGTTGCCCTCCTCTGGACAGCCTCCACTCTGTCTATGTCTTTGCAGAGATGGGGTCTCCAGAACTGCACACAGTACTCCAGATGGGGTCTCATCAACTGTCTGTACAGAGGGATAACAGCTTCCTGTTTTCTACTACTGATGCCTCTCCCTATGCATCCCAGTATCTCCCCAGCCTTCCTTACAGCCTTCTCACATTGCTTGCCCACCTTTAGGTCATCTGATATAATTACCCCCAGGTCCCTTTCCATTTTTACTGTTGTCAGTATCTCACCCCCCATTGTGTACTTTCCCCTAGGTTTTTGTTTCCCAGGTGCATTACCTTGCACTTCTTTGCATTGAATCTGATCTGCCATACATTTGACCATTCCTCCAACCTTGCCAAGTCTCTTCTCATCCTTTCCACTCCATCTGGTGTATCAACCTTGTTGCAGATCTTTGTGTCATCTGCAAAGAGACATACTTTTCCTTCCAGTTCCTCTGCAATGTCACTTATAAAGACATTAAAAAGGACCGGTCCCAGTACTGAACCCTGCGGTACCCCGCTAGTAACCCTCCTTTCTTCACTGTGGACTCCATTTACTACTACCCTTTGCGTCCTGTTGTCTAGCCAATTTTTTATCCAGGCTACCACCTTGGGACCCACTCCAAGGCTAGCTAACTTGTGTATTAATCTTTTGTGTGGGACTGTATCAAATGCCTTGCTGAAATCTAGGTAAGCCATGTCCACAGCCCCTCCCTGGTCTACTACTTTGGTCACCCAGTCAAAGAAATCTATTAGATTCATCTGACACGACCTTCCCATCGTGAATCCATGCTGCCTTGGGTCCTGTGCACCACGTGCCTCTAGGTACTCAACAATTCTTTCCTTCAGAAGTGATTCCATCATTTTCCCTACCACTGAGGTCAAACTAACTGATCTGTAGTTTCCTGCCTCTGTCCTGCTCCCACTTTTGTGAAAAGGAATCACATCCGCCCTCCTCCAGTCCTCAGGTACCACCCCATCCTCCCATGATTTGTTAAAGAGAGTAGTCAGTGGTGTCACTAGTTCTACCCTTAGTTCTTTTAGAATTCTTGGGTGAATCCCATCAGACCCCATTGCTTTGTCCACCTTCAATTTTATTAGTTCTTTCAGAACCCTTTCTTCTGCAAATGGACTGATATCGACCCTCGTCTTCAGAGTGTTTCTCTTGTCTGGTTTAGGTACCTCTCCCTCCTCTTCCTTTGTGAATACCGAGCAGAAATATTTATTCAGTATCCCTGCTTTTTCACTGTCACCCTCTACCCACATTCCCTCCCCTTTATTAAGTCTCAGTATCCCTCCTTTGGTCTTTCTTCGCTCCCTAATGTACCTATAAAAGGTCTTATCCCCCTCCTTAACAGAGTTGGCTATTCTTTCCTCGGTTTGGGCCTTTGCTATTCTGACTGCCTTCCCAGCCCCTTTCTGCTTTAACTGATAAATTTCTCTGTCCTGCTCCTTCTGTGTTTCCTTATATTTCCTGAATGCTATCCTTTTCTCCTTAACCTTCCCTGCCACCTCTTTTGTGAACCATAGCGTTTTTTTCCTTCGTTGTGTTTTGTTGATTTGCTTTTCACAAATGCTTGTTGCCTCTGTGATGGCTGTTTTGATCACTCCCCATTGTTCCTCCACCCCTCCTTCTTGCCTGTTTGCTAGTGCTTTTCTGAGGCACTCTCTCATTTTCCCAAAGTCAGCCCTCCTAAAGTCCAGTACTCTTGCTTTTCTATGGCTTGATTGTATGGCTGTGTTTATTGTGAACCACACTGTTTGGTGGTCGCTTGTTCCAGATGGCTACCCACTTTAAATCTGAGATTCTTTCTCCGTCCCCATTTGAGAGTACCAGGTCTAAGATTGCTCCCTCCTGAGTGGGTTCCAATACTAGCTGTCTGAGGCATGCCCCTGTAGGGCATCAAGAATGACCCTGCTCTTGGATGTGCCTGCAGCAAAGGTGCTCCAGTTAACATCTGGCATATTCAGGTCCCCCATCAACAATATCTCCCCTTTTTCTACCATTTTAAGGATGCCTTCTATCATTTCCTTGTCCATTTCCTCCCCCTGAGATGGGGGTCTGTACACAACCCCCATGCGGATTGTGGTGCCATTTCCTGTTTCCACTGTGACCCACAGTGACTCATCAGCGTCCTGTTTACTCTTTAGTTCTGTTGCTTTAATCCCTTCCCTTATATGGAGCGCTACTCTTCCTCCTCCTCTTTTACCCACCCTGTCCCTCCTGTAGATTGTGTATCCTGGTATGTTGACATCCCAGTCATGGTTCTCTGTGTACCATGTTTCTGTGACTGCCACAATATCCAGGCAACCCTCTTCCATCAAGGCCACTAGTTCAGGGAGCTTGTTACACAGACTACAGGCATTGGTACTCATCACCCTCCACTTTTTGATGGCCTTACCCCTTTTAGCCCCATTCCTGTCCTTACTGCCTTTGCCTTTTTTTACATTTACCTCTGTCCTGCTCCCCAATGACTTCCCTACCTTGGTGTGTCCCTCACTAATTACTGTGTTTTGTGGGGGGAGGCTGGGATTTCCCTGCTCCTTTTCAGTGCCTTCCCCCTTGGCTAGTTTAAATGTTTGCCAATGAAGCATTTAAACCTCTCACCTAGGATCCTGGTCCCCCCCTGGACAGATGCAGACTATCGCACCAGTATAGGTCTGCATCCCTCCAGGTGGCTCCCCAGTCCCCAGTGAAGCCAAAACCCTGAGCTTCACACCAGTTTTTCAACCATTCATTGAATTCCCTGGTGAGGAGTACCCTAGCATCACCCTTACCATAGACAGGCAGCACCTCCGAGAAGGTTACTGAATGCGCTACTTGTCTAGGGCCCATCCCCAACTCTAAAAACTCCTCTTGCACTGCTCTGATCCCATTCCTAGCCAGGTCATTTGTCCCTAGGTGGACAATGACATCCAGCTCCCTCCCTCGTGCAGCTGCTCCCACAATCCTGAGGATTCGCTTCCTGTCCCTCAAGCTGTGGTGCCAGGCAGGCACCTTACCTCCCTCTCCCCTTCCTCCCCCATTTCTACCCCCCTAATGATTGAGTCCCCCACCAGGAGTTGTTTCCTTCCCCTGTGGGGTCTCATGCCACCCTCCTGTGGGTCTCCTTTGTGAAGGTTCCCAGCATCCTCCTTGTTCTCCACTGCAGGTGCCTCCGTAGACGAACCACTATCCACCAGAAGAGTGAATCAATTGTGGAGAGGTACAGCTGGAGGGATGCAACTCTGTTCCACCATCGTCTCCCTCCCTGAGCCCACCCAGGTCCAGCATCTCCTCTTTCTTGGCAACCTCTGAGGTAGTGGCATTGGCCCTGGTGGTCCCTGGGTGGGGGAGGAGATTTCACGAATCCTAGCCAGGTCAGCCTGGAGACAGGCAACCTCCTCCCTCAGAACAGAGAGGTACCTGCAAATAGGGCAGCATCGCAGCCTCCAGAATGTCTCCCGGAACACTGCCACCCCATAGCCATTGCACTGCACCACTCCTATCATGTCTTATTGTGTGTCCCCACTCCTGTTTCTCTGTATGCTTACTCTCTCCTCTTCTTACAACTCTCACCCTTCCTGTTCTGGGACAGCAACTTCCTATATTCCTCAGTAGCCTCCTTCTTCCTTGCTCAGTGTCAGACCACCAGCAGCTAGGGGGGAGAGTGAGCTACTTTTTTCCTTTAGGGTTGACAAAACCAATGTTTCTCTATGATCCTTCCCTTCCTACTGCCAAACAGGAAGTTCCTGTTGACAGTCAAATCCAGTGGCTATAAAAGTAGAACTGGCTTAGGGTGGGTGGGATGGAAGGCAATTAGTAAGAAAAAAGGATAGCAACAGGAAGTTGTAATTTGAGTCACCTGCTTTTATAGTGTCTAAGTCACACCCCCAATTAAGCTCTCTCTTCTCCTACTGGTTTGGCAAAGTAAACTGAAACAGTACCCTTCCCAACACAGAACACACACTGACTTTCTTTCTTTTCTTTCTTTCTTTTTTCTAACCCTAAATAAGACCCCTTCTACTTCTAATAAAATATCTGTTTGCTTAATCTCAACAGGCACTGACTCCTGCTGAGATATAAGTGTTAAATTAATAAGAAAATGTAGCTTCTTTTAGTCAGCTGCTTTCTGCTCTACAAGCAAGGCTAGCAACAGGAAGGAGGCCGTTAGCCCATATCGCTCTTATACTAAGCCAAAGAATAATAGGATAAATTATTGTAACCCCCATACAAATAGGGGTTCCCGAAAACTCTTTCTCTAGCTTGCCTAAATGCTCACTGCCAGGCTGGCGTCCTGCATTTTAGCAGTTTAATTGTGACTGCCAGAGAGTGCCTGTATAGCCTCTGTGTACTGTCTCTTTAAGAGCTGCCTGGATTGCAGTCATAAGTAATCTGAGAGGGAGCTCTGTTGAAAGATGTAACTACTTGCTGAAAATCATTTAGAGTGATAATGATAATGTAGTTTGTCTAACCTGCCTTCTTTGCAGCAAGAACTGTTTTGTTTATCTCCACTTTCATGGTCCTGGACTGTGCATTGGACGAATCAGTACTGGTGGGACCTAAAATGGAGCCAGACTACAGGAGATGTCTGGAGTCAAAATCTGTAGGAACTGTAGTTTGGGGCTTTTTGCGCCTTTTTTGCACCTGAAGGAGGAGCCTTTGTTGTGACTGACAGGAGGATCAGCCAACCGAACCTTTTGGATCTTGGGGAATTTCCCAGGCTGCTGCAGCTAGTTTCAGTTTTGAGCTGAGAAGTGAAGAAGTAACAGCTCAAGTGATTTTGAGCAGCAGTTCTGTGTAGTTTTGCATGGGAGAACTGTGAAAGGGCTGAGTTTTGGCCTGCCTGTCTGCCTGCTGTCCATGAGAGGGAAAATAGAGTTTATTCAGACTGAATCCGAGTTGTGAGGACTATTTAAGCCACTGGACTGTGACGAGGCTTTAACCTGAAGAAGACCGAAGATTTGCTGAATGCGATCGGTCTGTCAGGATTTCCAGCTGCTTTTGGATCCCCGGTTTGTGCAGAGACTTTGCGATCAGACTGGAGAGTGGTTTGCCTGGTACAGTAGAATTTCCTTACATGTAAATGTGCTGTGTATTGAAAATGGGTCATGATTTGGTTCCCCACTGTGTGAACTATGTTCTGATTGCTGGTACCGTAGAATCCTTTACATGTAAATGTGCTGTGTATTGAAAGTGGGTCATGATTTGGTTCTCCACTATGTGAACTGTGTTCTGCTTGCTGGAAGCTTATCTAGCCTAATCGGACTGAATCCATGTTCATCTCCATTCGGCCTGGGCCATGCCATGCTGGCCCTGCCAGACTACCCTACTGCACAGAGGAAAGCCACCGGCAAGAGACCTGCCTGGGGATCAGCCCCCTGCTCCATGCTTGAACAGGAACGATGCCTTGGCGAATCGTGTGGGCCCTGCTTCTCTTGGCACTCCAGATTAACCACCTGCTGTCTCAATTTTCATCCAGCCTGTGTCCAGTCTTGGATATCATGAGTAATCATCAGGGTAGCTCCCTGCAACAACAGTCTATTCTAAAAGTGTGTCATCTGATTGTCTTGTTGTTTTATTTTCATGAACTGAGTCCTCTGGCTCTGGATTACAAATAGTGTGTGTTGTGCATGTTGTTTTCTTCCATCACAGGGCCCCAACCAGCTGCAACATTCCTGGCTAGCCCACCATTCTCCATCTAGGTACCCAGAGTGTGTGACTGTTTATGGACCCTGAAGTGCATGCATAACTGTTTGATTGATCCAGCCTTTAAGCAAATTAACCTGATTATGCCCCTCCCTTGTTCAAGCCCCTTAAATAAATCAGTTCTAACTATTTTTTTGCATTTACCCTGACTGTGGTTCCAGTTTGTGCAAATGTACTGTACTACTGTTATTTGCTGTGTATAACCTTGTTTTACAGGGGGTCCCAAGGGCCGGGCCAGAGGAAAGCCCTGCTGGTAAGTGCAAACAGTGTGGGTACTTGTGTGGTGTATCAGGAGTACTGTGAAAGTGATTATTGTGTATTGTTCTGGCCACTAGAAAGGAAAGAGGGGGGTTACAGTGTCCCAGGGGGCTGTGCCCAAGTTAGTTTGACCACTACCAACCCTGACCTCTGGATGGAGGCACCCGGTTCAGAACTCAGGCCCCTTAACCTGCTACTAACCAAGCAGGCACGGGTAGTAGCCCTTGGTATAGCACCACCTAGGGGTTACATTATACCTGGAGTTAATTAATTTATCAAGACAATATTTGAAAATGCTCTTCGTTTCACTGATGACACCATCCGGAGGTAGTTTGTTCCAGGGACTGATGGTGCAAAGGGTGAAGAAGTATTTTCTGCTAGAGTGTTTGAATGGTTTCCCTACAAGTTGCAAGGGATGACTCTAATATCATGCGGATAAATTTTAAAATCAGGTCCTAATTCCGACATGAGGTAGAGGTCTTGAATGACATCAAAAAGCAGTGTCAGTGGCTCAGTAGGTAGCACACTCGCCTCTGAGACCGGAGGATCAGAGGGCTGTTGGTTCAGTTCCCACATCTGGCACTTGGGTTAATATCCCAGTACTGACACTGTAGTGCAACATGAGAGGGGTGATGCACTTCTGAGGTGCCATCTTTCGGATGAGACGTTAAACCAAGGTCCCATCTGCCTGGACTGGTGGTAGTTCAGGTGGATGTTAAAGATCCCATGGCACTTCTCAAAAAGAGTAAGGGAATTTCCCCGGTGTCCTGGCCAAATTTCCCTCATTCACTAAAAATACCACCAACAGCTTAATCTGGTTTGAGGTCAGTTGGCATTCACCTGTATCCCCCTCCCCCGGGTCGTGCCTGAACATAGGCAGGATTTGTCTAGTGCACTTACCTGGTCAACAAAAACTAAATAAATAAAATAAATAAATAAAAAGAAACATGAGATCGTCTCTAAGGCGACAAGTAGATAATGACTTATGGTTTAATGATATCAATCTGTCATCATAGGATTCTGAGTTAAGGCAAGAAATGTGTTTTGTAAACTTTCTTTGTATTTTTTCTAAAGAGTTGCAGTCTGATTTCTAATATGGGCACCAAAGCTGGGATGCATATTCCAGGTGTGGCCTAGCATTTGCCCTAAAGAGAGGGGTCAATACCTTAGAGTCCCTAGATTTGATGTTATGTAGAATGGACCACACAACTCTATTAGGTTTGCTAATTACATCTTGCAGGTGTTTATTTTGAGAAAGATCATGAGATATGGTAATACCAAGGTCCTTCTTGTCTGAGGTGGTACAAAGTTTTGAACCTGCCAGCCTATAGGGGTGATTTAAATTCCTAGGACTCAAATGCATCATCTTGCATTTGGATGTATTCAGTTTCATTCCCCAAGTATTTACCCGATCTGAGATGTTACTGAGGTCCTGTTGGATAGTAGCAGCTTGTGCTGCGTTGATACACGGGCTCCCAATTTTAACATCGCCGGCATATTTAATAGTAATAGAAGTGCAGTGTTTTGTTAAATCTGCTATGAATGCTTGAAAAAGGCAGGGGCCCAGGCCAGAACAGAGCCCTGGGAACCCCCACTGAGTACTTTGCCCACGTCAGATAATGTCCCAATTATAATAACTCTTTGGGTTCTGGTGCACATGAAGTGAACACAGGCAACAGGCTCCATAATATTCCATCCCACAAGCCATGCAATTGCTACAATGGTATTTCATCTCTTCTAGTGAGGTATTTGTAATCTGGCCTGATGGCCAACTAGCAAAAAAATTTCTCAAGCACAATTCCTTGAGACAGGACTAACCAGGTTTGTACTCACAGTTACCAGGATCCGCTCCATGGGATACTGCAAGCCCCACTTGCTCTGGTTGATCAGTTCAACGTCTGTGACTCTCAGCACTTGGGATTTTGGTCAAAATGCTGATCTGTGCTATGTTCAAGTTCTTATTTCTTGCCTCATGGCTATCGCTCAGTGCCAGAAGTTCAAGTCTGCACTCCTCCACTGAGGCTATGTGCTGATCTTCAGCTGTTGTCTCTTATACCGACAAGCGTGCAGATCACACCATTTATCCCAATAACCAAAATTCCAGCAAGTCCTCAGTTTGCAGTCGATCCCCCTGCTTCACACCAGAAGTCCTAGGGGACCAGCACAGTCATACAATAATCCTGACTCCAGAAGAGGAGGGTTACATATTATCCTTATATTGCAGTGTTCCCATTCACATAGAGATGTATGTGAAACATGCAAGTAATTAGAAGTGTTAGTACATCCCCAAGCCTCTGGGGGTGCATACATGCAAGAAATTCATTGACTCCACCATAGTTAACACAGGAGAGATGGCTGTAATCACAAACTGTACCATCCAAGGCAGCCATGAAGGGTACAGAGCACCACCAAACAGCAGAACATAATGGGAACGCTGTTATATTGATCATAACAATGCAACTTTACAAGCCCATGGCCTTGATATTCAGAAGGTTAGCAGGGCACTATTATAAATAGTACTGTGTTAACCAAGCACTGTGCATCTGAATGGAGCAGGAGGCATTTTGCAAGGGCCCTGGTGCACGGTGCTCAATTAATAGCATAATTGCACTAAATACACCGCTACAGAGGTTGTGGGGTCTAAAACAGTGGGGGAATTCAAACATCGTATGGGACAGACATAAGGCAATTATAGTGGGGGGTTGCAGGAAGTAGGCTGTTGGTTAACTAGAATCTGCAGCTTATCCAATAGGGAGGGAAATGGGCAGACTGGGTGGGCCAAGTGGTCCTTATCTGCCATCAAAGTCTATGTTTCTATGTTACGCCATGCAAATGAGGGCCCCATATTGCATACAGGAGCAGTGGTATAGTCAGCAGATTTTGGAAGCAGCAAAAGGCTGCAGCAGTAGTGCTATGTGTCACTTCCAAAACCCTACCCTTACCAACACACACACTGAGGCCTGACCCACTGACACCACCCGCCTGATCCCCAAATGAATAGAAGTTTCCCCTGGTAGTCTACTGGCCCCCTGCCTGATATCAGGAAAAATAGAAACCTAACATCCCTGATAGTCTAGTGCCCCCCCCCCACACCTGATACCTGAATTCATAGAAACCCAACCTATCTGGTAGACTAGTGCCCCCCACTCAATATCTGACTGAATAGAAACTTAACATCTCCGGTAGTCTGGTCCCCCCACCCCATCCCTAAATAAATAGAAACCTAACATCCCTGGTAGTCTAGTGTTCCCCCTGTCCAGTCCACAAATGAATAGAAACCTACTGTAACATCCTTGGTAGTCTGGGGGGACACTAGACTACCAAAGATGTTAGTTTTTCTATTGATTGTGGAATCAGGCAGGGCCACTAGACTACCATGCATGTTGTGATTCCAGTCATTGTGGGATCATGTGGAGGGCACTAGACTACCAGGGATGTTAAGTTTCTATTAATTCTGGGGTTGGGGGGACGAGACTGTCAGGGACTGTTTACTGAGGGATCAGGTTTGTGAGGTTGTTGGCAATGTCCATGGCCCTGCGTAATGCCTTCATGCATTTGTGCACAGAATCACTGTGTACAGATCATAATGGCCACATAACGAAATGACATGCAAATGGCCCCTTATTGCCTTGCATGCCATGCGTGGCCACTAGCATGCTGGCTGCTAAATATGGCTCACAGGAGCATGGAGGCTATCTTGTTTGGGACACAGTCTTTCCCATTGCTCCTGGAAGTCTGTTGCCAGCAGGGGGCTGTGTTACAACTATGCCAATGCACTCTGCACAGTGGTAACACAGTTCCATATTCATACAGGCAGCTCTGCAAGAGAGGGCATGTTTCCTGTATGAATATGACAGCCTAATGGCTTTGCTCTATTTTACACATGCCACTTCTGTTTGTGCATCACTAACAGAAGCTTTTCAATATCGGGGCCCATATTTTTTGCACTTTACATGCAAAAACCCTGATACATCATTTGAAAAACCTGATGCTCAGTGTTGCAACAAAATATTATAAAGTATTAACTTCTAGCATTAGAGTTGCAGCAATAGACATGGTCAGATATTTCCAGATATTTCACAATATTTCTAAACCAAATTCTCTTTGGTGCTCCTACAGTGGTACTGCAAGCAGACAGGGATTTCTCTAAAGATATAAAATACATTTCAGGAAATATCTAACCATGTCTATTACTGCACCTGTATAGTCACAGAGATATTAGCCTCTAACGTTTCCTTGAAGCAATACATGTACACATTATATCAATGTACTAATACAATTCATCGATGTAGATGTCTAACAGATTTTCTTTTAAATGAGGATGCTCCTTTGCTGGGTAAGTGAGTTGGGGGTGAAGCAACAGCCAGGGACCAAAAAGTATAAATTAAAACATTTTCTGTTTGATTCATATACATGAAAAATAAATAGTGATGGCATAAATCCAGGCATGGTAAAGTATTTCCAAACAGATCTAATCACATTACAGTACCTTCTTCATTTCCCCCTCAGGGAACTGCAAAGTAAAATCTTCCTTCGAAGAAGATAATAATATTCTGGAAATAAATTGTTCAGGCCAACATTTTAAACACTTCATTGTACTGGCATGATGTTTCTAAACCACTGTCTTTGTTTTGATTTGTACAGTACAAGTCACAATAAACTGTTCCTCCAACTTACTGGTTTAGCATTTTCAATGGTTTGCTTAATGCGTGCACACTGCTCATTGCAATGAATTAATAAAAGTTCCCTAATGGTTTGCCTCCAGCTGCTATTTAGCTTCAGCTGCTTTGCAGCTCTCTGAAAACATTTATCAAAAGGGGGGAATTGTTTAACCAAGGAAGGCACACTAAGCTGGAGCTTGCTTCCAAGTGTGACCTGGGAGCACAAGAAAGTTAAGTGACTTGCTTGGGGTCACACAGTATGCAAGTGGGGGCTGATGGGATTCAAATGCAGGTTTCCAGGTTTGCAGCTCAGTGCCCTTAACCACTAGGCTATACTTTTTTTTTTACATTTTATCTTCTTTTATCCGGCAGATCCACTGTCACACATCTTCCCATGTCATGGTCCCTAGGGGATTCCACCACCATCCATTGCTGCCATCATACCCCAGTCACCCCCTACTTGCCCCCCCGGGAGGGCGGGGCCATGGCGACGGCCCCCTATCTGCACTGCGGAACCAGTAACTAGTCGGGGGACTACAGCGATGGTGGTTGATTGAAGCCCCAGGGACGGCTTCACTCAGACAGTGGATCTTGCCCGCCTACTCTATTTTTCCTATTTTTCTTTCGGAGGCAGGGACGTACAATGATGCCAGCGTCCGCCCTGCCTCCTGAGAGATGAGCATTGGTAGCATGAGTGTCTCCTGGTCTCTGCCAGGAGCCCTCAGTGCGCCGAACACTTCCCTTCCCACCCCCCGGAGAAGGAGCACCATCCATAGGATGCTCCATCCTTCTCCTCCCCAGCTGGCCCTCTGACAACCCAGGTCCGTTCCCGAAACCAGATCACCGACGCCGCAAGCGGAAATTCAACAGCTGCGCCAGCAGGCCGGCTCACCACTAGGCTATACTGCCTCATCCATTCAATGCAATGAGTAGAGTACACATTTAGCAACCCAATGAAAAATGCTAAATCACAGAGTTGGAGCCATTTTATTCCAGACAGCCCAAGTTCATCATAGAGCTAGACTCGTGCATTCACAAGTTATGATTTTTTTTTAAGCTCCTTTATATTTTTGTTGATTGTGAAGTTAGACAACATTCTTATCTGAAATATGCTGCTTACATCTAAAAATGAGCAATTTAACCCACAGTAAGAAAGATAAGAATCTGCCGAATCCTTGGCTCTGGGTTTGCGCATTGTGTATACAGTACATCGTGCATGCCTAGAGCCAGAGATTCAGCAGCTTCTTATCTTTCTTTCTATGAGTTAGAGTGCTTGTTTCTATATGTAAGCAGCATATTTCAACTTAGAATTCTGCCTATTTTCACAAGCAATAAAAATATATGAAGGCAAAAAAAATGTGTAACTCGTGCATGCATGAGGATGACGATGATCAGCAGTCGAGTTCACAGACAATGAGCTCAGGCTGTCTGGAATTACACTGTTTAAAGAAAAACTGGCCAAATGTTAATGGCATTAGGCAGATTGGGGGCCATTCCTGAACTTGGAATCCCAATACATTGAGAATGGTAGGTAGGTCCCACAGGATCAGTTCTGTAATTCTTACAAAACTGTAAATGAATTATTACTGCATTTAAATTGCATTTGAAAATGCACTGAATCAACACTGGGAGGGAACAGAAGTGAATTTGTCAATGGTTGAAAAAGAATTGCATGTGAGTTAATGACTGGTTGAAATGGAATTTATATTATAAGCAGTTAGACTTGCCGCTGCATTGTCAGCACACACACACAAAAAAGATGAAAGAGTTAAGAGCTGGAGGAACAGTTTAATGTGACTTGTACTGTACTGTTTTGCCCTGAGGATTGGGCACTTAAGAAGTGAAACTGTCCTGCCTAGAAAATTGTTTTAATTTTGGGTTTGTCTACTTATAAAATGCTTAATTAATTGTACTGTATAACAAAAAATATGAGTCTTTTGTCATAGACCCTTCTGTCAAATAGGGTTTAGGATAATCACATGGCTTCCTCTTTCCTGGTAATATGACCTGAGGCAATCAGACAAGTTTCAGTAGCAAACCCAGGTAAAATCAAGTCATCTAAAAATAACACAGCTACGTAGAGTGAAAACCTCAACCTCACTATGGCAACGGCAGTTCCTTGCAATCTCAAAGACTAATTAGATCCCAGCTGACTTATTTAATTGTCCAAGGTGTGCCATCGATGGCTGCATGATTACTGTTTTTGACTGAACATCAGACACTGTTTATTTTTATCTCTTGTTATTGATTGCTGAATTATTTCAGTTTTGTATTCTAAGCACTCTAGCATTCTGTTAAAGAGCCCCGACGCCATTGTGACAACTATGAAACAAGCATTTGTCAATGCTGAATGTTTGCTTGCTGGCATTGGCATTGGTAGCGTAGGAGTTAGAGAGATGCATAATAGGAATGGCAGTGAAGTATTGAACTGAAGCCAACCCCATCACCACCCTGC
This sequence comes from Neoceratodus forsteri, assembly GCA_016271365.2. Classification (NCBI taxonomy): domain Eukaryota; kingdom Metazoa; phylum Chordata; order Ceratodontiformes; family Ceratodontidae; genus Neoceratodus; species Neoceratodus forsteri. Next base: position 1,102,788,850 of record CM057454.1, on the reverse strand, counting down.
AGAGACTGACAGGCACTGTGATGTGCCTTTTGGTCATCAGACATAATGGCCATGCCACTTCTCCACATCCTATCCTGCAGACACCGACAAGTGTCACAGTGTGCCTTGGAGTCTTTGGGCCTTATGCTCACCCCTTTCCATAAGAGATACGGTGAGATGTGTGCAGTATAGGAGAATGGGGTGAACTTTGGAGCCAAATAGTCCAAGGCACACCTCGATGCCTGTCACTGGCTGCAGGGTGTGGGTGGGAGTGGAACAGCAGGAGTATTACAGGCGACAATCCCAAGTCACACCCCTCATGCCTGTCAGCCTCTACAGGGTGGGGCGTTATGGTTGGAAACCTTAATGTCCCAGACATTTGTTGCTATTTTCACTCCAAATTTTAAACATGTCTTTTTTGTGACCACCACCTCATGAACAGTGGCAATATCAGTTTGTTAGCGGAAAGCTGATTTTGCACAGCGACTACGCCATTTGGCACCACTGGTGCAAAAACACGTTTCAAACAGGATGTGAAAAATGACAGCTGTGCTGTTCATGGGGAGGTGTAAAACATGGCAATGTTGAAAATCTGGAGTGAAATATAAAAAACTGGTGAAGTCACGAGCGTGCATAGAAACTGCGCAACACACACCCGTAATGTAATTAGTTTGGGGATTTTTTACAGCAGATTGTCAACACAGGCATTTTGGGACCTCTGCTCGTGAACAGTGTCACTGTGATTTTCTTAATCTGTCCTGAGCACTGATTTCCCACAGCGACCACGCATTTCTGCGCCGAAAATACATTTTGGCCAGGGTGTGAAAAAGGACAGCTGTACTGTTCATAAGGAGGTGTTGAAAAATGCAAGTGTTGACAATCTGGACTGAAAATATTACAAATTTGTGAACTTACGAGGGTGCGTGGAAACTGCGCAATGCACGCTCATAACACAGTCATTTTATGGACTTTTGCCACCAAATTTTCAACATAGCCATTTTAATACCTCTGCTCATGAACAGTGCCAATGTGATTTTCTTAATCTGTCCCAAACATTGATTTTGCACACCGACTGTGCCATTGTGCGCTACATGCGCGGAAACACATTTTGGGCAAGATGTGAAAAATGACAGCTGTATTGCTCATAAGGAGGTGTGGTAAAATGGCAATTTTGAAAATCTGGAGTGAAAATATTAAAATTAAATGAACTTACAAGCTGCTATGAGGGAGCTTAATGCACACTCAAAACAGTCATTTTGGGGAAATTTTTCACCAAATTTCCAACATAGAGCTTTTGGGAGCCTACCTCATGAACTGTGACACTGTCATTTCATAAATCAGTCCCAAAAGGTGGCTCTGCGCAATGACCAGAATTCATGAGGTGGGGTCCCAAGAACCCCATGTTGAAAATTTGGTGAAAATATTCCCCAAAATGCCTGAGATATGCATCAAAGTTGAAAAAGCCCTATTTATTCCATTATACAGCTTACCAACATTTCTACAGTTTCCGGTCGTTTTGAAGAGTGCAGATGTGTTCCCGGTCCACCAAAGATTGTCGCGCAGGACTCTGGAGGTAAGTATGGGGTGAGGTGGGGGTGTGGGGAGGCAGGGTGCACAAAGGGTGAGCAAGGGTGGGGGAGGGGCAAGACAATCAACGAGGGACCTTTTTTGTTTTTAGGTCTTTTTTCTTTTAGGAAGATGACGCAGGACTTTGCCACGCTGGGGTGAGCTCCCAGTATGGCAGCTGGAACTTTTGTTTTTGGGGGTAGTGGAGCTGACGGGGGATTGGGAACCCTGTCAACTATATAGAGGTTTGCCATGCTGGGGTGGGCTCCCAGTGTGGCACCAGGAAGTGTGTTTTGGGGGGGCAGCAGACGGACGTTTGCCATGCTGGGGTGGGCTCCCAGCATGGCACCTGGAAGTGTGTTGGGGGGGCACTGAGCCAACAGTGGATTCGGCACCCTCGTCAGCTGTACGGTGGAGCACATGAGCACGCTGGAGTGGGCTCCCAGCGTGCACCTCCGTGTTTGTGGGGGGAGACTGTCTATGACATAAGAAATTTCCATACTGCTGATGACAGTATGCAAATTGTCTGTGGTGTTTTCCTTTCAACTGTATGCCACTGCATCTGAATGGCTGTCATAGACAGCTCGGACATTCATTGGCGTGGTGCAGCCGCACCTGCAAAAAGGGCAGGGCATTGGAGTGGGGAGGCACCTCACGATTTCTCATTATGGTGGCACTGTTTCTGCATGAGTGCAAGCAAACATAAAAATGAAATATTGTCACACAATTTAGCTTATATTTAATATTTTTCCATGGGTTGTTGCTTATGTAACCCTCACCCTTACTTCTTTCTTGTTAAGGACATTTGCATGTAAACAGGATCACTGCCCTATTTGCTCTGGCTGTTTGCCTACACCTGACATCACAGTTCTGTTTATGACATCACAGACTGTTGCTGTGGAGTTAATTATGACATCATAAATGGGAATATGATGTCAGGTGCAGGCAGAAAGAGAAAAGTCTAAGGCACAGGCAGGAAGAGCAGATAAAGTCTAAGGGACAATAACCCTCTTTCATACAATTCTCCTCTAATAAAGAAAAAAGGGAAAGAATTATAGAAAATATGTGAAATATAGACTGAATTTGTCTAAATCTCACATTCTTTTCAAGTTTTTCTAATGGTGTCAGGGTCTTTAAAAGAACTTTACTAGTAACCTATAGCGTTCTGTTTTCAGCTATTCATGTGGTTCCCACAAGATGCTAAGATTTCTTCAATGGTATTCTGAAACTTGACAGTTTTAATCTGATGAAATTTGGATCCAGTAGTAGTAGTAGTAGTACTCGTAATATAGCAAGGAGACACATGCGGTTCCAAAGCCTTTCCTTATGTCCCCAACCAGTTCAGGACTTTGAATAGGGAAAACTTTCCCTTTAGAGGTTACAGGTACACAACACTGATACCATTAAAAAAACATTGCTTCCCCCAGAAGACACAGTTCAGAGTTTGAGCAGCCTTGTCAGTTTCATAACACTGCTGGCACCTGCAGGATGTCAGTGTTTTTATGTTTTCTTGCACGCATGTGCAAGAAACATAGTGCCATCATCCAAGTTTTCGGAGGTGTGGCAGCCCTCTTCCAATTCAGTCAATGTGTTTGCAGGCACGTCCGCAGTTCTCCAATGCCTGCTGGAGCTGTCTATGACAGCAGTCCAAAATGCAGTGGAGTACAGTTGAAAGGGGGAGCTATGCTTCAGTGAGCAGCAATAAGATATCGCATACTCATGCGTGCTCCCCCTACACACACATACACACCATTGCCGCGTGCTCGCCCCCACACGCACACACTGTATAGCCGCAGGTGGTGCCCCAATCCTTGGCCGCTGTGCTGTGCCTCACCCCCAAAAACAGAGTTCCATATGCCACGCTGGGTGCCCACCCCAACGTGGCTACACATCATATATACGCTGACGGGGTGCCCAACTTCGGCCGGCTCCACTGGTCCCCAGATAGTCAGGGTGCCACGCTGGGAGCCCACCCCAGCGTGGCAACAGATGCTATCACCGATGGGGTGCCTAATCCCCATTGGCTCCACGCCTCAAACAGCCATTATCTCTGCCACGCTGGGAGTCCACCCCAGCGTGGCAAACGTCCGTAGTTATCATTAAAAAAACAAACCTGAAACTCAAAACGGTCCCTTGCTGTCTCTGCCCCACCTGCTGGGCCACCCACTGCGCACCTGCCTCCCCACACCCCTTCACCCCATACTTACCTCCAGACTCTGGCGCGACGATCCGTGGACCAGGAACACGTCTGCACTCTTCAAAGCCGACCGCGAACTGAGGAAATGCCGGTAAGCTGTAAAATGGGATAGATAGGGTTTTTTCAACTTTGCTGCATATCTCAGGCATTTTTTGGAATTTTTGCACCAAATTTTCAACATGGGGTTTTTGGGACCCCTTCTTATGAATGCTCTCACTGTCATGGCGTTAATCAAGCCCAAAGGGTGATTTCGCAGTAACTGCACAAAATCACCTTTCGGGACCAAGTAACAAAACGACACTGCCACTGTTCATAAGGTGGACTCTCAAAAAGGCTATGTTGAAAATTTGGTGGAAAATTCCTAAAAATGACTGTTTTACGTGTGTTGCGCAGGTTCCTCTGCACGTACAGTAAGTTGTCATTTTCAATATTTTCAATCCAGATTTTCAACATTGCCATTTTATCACACCTCCTTATGAGCAATATAGCTGTCATTTTCATCTTGCCCAAAACGTGTTTCTGCCCATGTAGCACACAATGGTGCAGTCGGTGTCTTAATCAATGTATGGGACACATTAAGAAAATCACAGTGACACTGTTAATGAGCAGAGGTCTTAAAATGGCTATGTTGAAAATTTGGTAAAAATTCCTACAAATGACTGTTTCTGACGTGGCGTTGTAGTTCCTACACGCTCATAAGTTTCGATTTTTATATTTTCTCTCCAGATTTTCAACATTGCCATTTTATTACACTTCCTTATGAGCAGTACAGCTGTCATTTTTCACATCTTGCCCAAAACGTGTTTCTGCCCATGTAGCACACAATGGCGCAGTCGGTGTGCGAAATCAATGTATGGGACACATTAAGAAAATCACAGTGACACTGTTCATGAGCAGAGGTCTTAAAATGGCTATGTTGAAAATTTGGTGAAAAAATTCCTACAAATGACTGTTTTACGAGCGTGAGTTGCACAGTTCCTATGCACGCTCGTAAGTTTGCAAATTTTCTGTATTTTCACTCCAGATTTTCCACATTGCCATTTTATTACACTTCCTTATGAACAGTACAGCTGCCATTTTTCACATGTCGCCCAAAATGTGTTTCCGCACATGTAGCGCACAATGGTGCAGTCGGTGTGCGAAAGCAATGTTTGGGACAGATTAAGAAAATCACAGTTACACTGTTCATGAGCAGAGGTCTTAAAATGGCTATGTTGAAAATTTGGTGACAAAAGTCCATAAAATGACTGTGTTACGAGTGAGCATTGCACAATTTCCACGCACCCCCTCGTAAGTTCATGACTTTGTAATATTTTCAGTCCAGATTTTCACCAGTGGCATTTTTCCACACTTCCTTATGAACAGTACAGCTGTCATTTTTCACAACATGGCCGAAATGTGTTTTCACACATTTTCAGTGCAGAGATGCGTGGTTGCTGTGGGAAATCATTGTTCGGGACAGATAAAGAAAATCACAGTCACACTGTTCATGATCGGAGGTCCCAAAATGCCTGTGTTGACAATCTGCTGTAAAAAAATCCCCAAACTAATTACATTACAGGTGTGCATTGCACAGTTTCTATGCACGCTCGTGACTTCACCAATTTTTTTAATATTTTTACTGCAGATTTGCAACATTGCCATTTTTTCCACCTCCACATGAACAGTACAACTGTCATTTTCCCACATCCTGTTCAGAATGTATTTTTTTCACCTGTGGTGCTAAATGCCGTAGTCGCTGTGTATAAGCAGCTTTCAGCTAACAAACTGATATTGCCACTGTTCATGAAGTGGGGGTCACAAAAAAACCATGTTGAAAATTTGGAGTGAAAATACCAACGAATGCCTGAGGTGTTAGGGTTTCAACCATAACGCCCCACCCTGTACAGAATGACAGGCATCAGGGGTGTGACTTAGGATTCTTGCCTGTAATGTCTGCCATTCCACACCCTGCAGCCAGTGAGGAGGCATCGAGGTATGCCTTGGACTCTTCAGCCCCAAAGTTCACCCCATTCTCCTATACCGCACCCATCTCACGTATTTCCTGACGGAATGGGGTGCGCATAAGGGTCAAAGACCCCAAGGCACACCATGACACTTGTCAGAGTCTGCAGGGTAGGGTGTGGTGAAATGGCATGGCCGTTATGCCTGACGACCCAAAGGCACACCCCAATGCTTGTCACTCTCTGCAGGGTGGTGGGGTTGGCTTCAGTTCTATACTTCACTGCCATTCCTGTTATGCAGCTCTGTAACTTCTACACTACCAATGCCAATGCCAGCAAGTAAACATTCGGCATTGACAAATGCTTGTTTAGTGTTAGTAGTGTTTCAGGTATGCAGTAGCTTGGGGCAGGAAAGAGAGTGATGGAGTCCAGAATACTGAGGGACAGCCCAAACTAAACACAAAAGAATAACAGTGAAAGAGAGAGTGTGACATGAAGACGTCCACCATTCCATCCTGGTTATTCTGGGTGGGCATTCCGGGGTTTGGTGCAGATGTGCCAAGGGGTGGATAGACACCCTGGCTGACAGTTCAGCTTGTGTCAGCTAGCCCCAGGTAAGCCTCCTGGAGCTTCCCTGAATCAGGGGCATGTGTGCCTGCCACAGAAGCAGGTGATGCCCACATTGGTGGGGACGACTGTGATGGTCATATAGCCATACGCATTCCAAGGACCCACAGGACCACACACAGTGACACAACAGTCATTCCAATGGAAAATAATGAGTCCAACACACATGCTGCACATCCGAAATTAAAGTTTTTATAGAACATGGGGGAGCAGAAAAGCAGGACATAGTCGGGCACAGGCATGACTGTGTGATAACACATGGATTCCAATGTTTATTGCCCTCTGTGCTGAGTTTCCATACTATCAGGATATTGTTGTCAATCTATAAGACACAAATAAACATGGTACGTGTTACAAGTGCCAGCAGACCTGGGTCTGGCACTACCACATTGTAAGTATGCTGTAACACTGTCACAAGCACTGTAGACTGACTTACCTGGTGGCCAACAATCTGCCACACCCTGTCGTAGAGATCTCTGTACCCCATCCTGTCCTGGGTGGAAGTAAGATGGGGGGTATTGGGGTCCTGTCCAGTGGGTACAGTCAATGACTTCCCACCACAATGTTACCATCATGGGGTGTCTTGTGGACCCCTACCTTGAGACCCCTGTTCACACACTGAAATAACAAAAGACATGGGTGTCTTGGGAGTTTTCAATGCCAACACATCCTCTGCATAAACTGCATTGATGTAAGGCAACAGTGCATGGTACTCATGGAATACAAATCTGCCCACCAATCAGGGGACTGTTGGTGGTGTGCATCCACCTCTCTGGGCCATGGAATGCTGGGATAAAGTGATCAGGAGGTGTTGGGTGTCCAGCAGTTGTCATGTCTAATGTACATTTCAGTTATAGATATGTGAACCATACCATTGGTCCACCATGGAAATGAAGTCATGGCATGTATAATGGGACAGGCTGTATGGCTGAGAATGGTCAACACTTGAGGTCATGTCAGCAGGCCATATAGTCATCTGTAGCATAGTATATCAATAGTTAATGAGCGAATATGCTATCACATGTTGGGGTGAGAGTATAGGGAAGCCATACCATTGGTACACAGGTAGGAATGGGGTGAGAACATTTCACTACTATGTGGTTCCTGCTATTCCCTGTGAAGACACCATGTGAAATGTTAGCTCTTTAAGGGCAGGTCATGGTGGGGAGGACCACTCAGGCAGATAATACATAACACAGAACACAAAGATCAAGAGATGTGCTAAGTGCTACTAACATACTCTAAACCCAAGCCTCTGCCACCCACCAATTTCCAGCCAGGTTCCTAATCCTGGAGAGCTACGGGTAGTGGGATAGTCTAGAGGAGTACTGAAGGGTGGTTGACCCTTCCAGGGCAGGTACACACAAACATATTTTGTAGTGTGTCATGGTGACAAGGCCTTTGTGTGCTGTGTCCAATCTCCACCTCATCATGTAGGGCAACACCACACACATTTCAATACTAATGCCACATTTGGGCAGGCCCAGGAATGTTCCAGAGTGGTCACGACCCTACAGCTTCTATACAGACAGTGACACAGAGTTGCTACGGTAGGAGGAAGTGGGTGGGCAGGGACACTTGTGCATGAAGGCACTGAATCAGGAACCACTATCCACTATCCTTGACCAAGTTGCATGGCGGGGGGATTCACTGCTGTACATTATTCTTCTGTGTACACCTGCATTGCGCATCCTACTGTTCATGTGTATTTTGAGTGTTTGTCCAGGAGTCCACCCATCACTATTGTTGCCTCACTGGTGGGGTAGTGTTGTGGTCTGTGGATTGGTGTCTACAAGAGCAAACCATGCCTATGTCTGGGAATATCCATGTGCAGAGGCTCACCAGCCGGCCCTCCCTTGAGGTCCACCTCAACTGCAAGATGGACACTTTCTTCTTCAAACTCTCCCATGGACTGCTCCCTGATTTCCTTACCTCTCTCTTCCAGATAGCCACCACCACCACCACCAGGACCACTAGACTGTCCTCCACTCTCTCTTTCACTGTTCCTTTCTGCCAGACCACTCAAGGTCAGAAAACATTCTTCTTTATGGGACCCAAGCTCTTCAGCTCTTTCCCTCAGGAACTAAAACTCTCTCCCTCCACAAATGCCTTCAAACACAATATCAGGAGACATTTCTCCCTCATCTGCACCTGCTCCCAGCCCTAATCTGGCTCCCCTTCTGCACTGTTTTCCCCTCACCCTCTGGTTATCCACCTCTGGTGCTTCCCCTCTCTTCCTAGCACTTGAAGTATTTTTCATCCACCTAGGCTAGTTTTCAGATTACACTTAAATTTTTTGTTTCCCCTGTTATATTATTGTTAAATCCTCACTGAATGTGTAATGTCACCTTGTATTTGTTAATTCACCAAGGCTACTTCATGCTTTGCCCTTTAGTCTACATTATCCTGATTTTATGTACCATTGTATTAACCCTCGCAGTAAGTTAAATGTTTTAGCCTATGTCATGGCTCATGATTGTTGTATGTAACTGGACTGTAACTGGACGCTTGTGTAAATGGGCAGCAATGCTCACATGCTTTCCCAGTATAACAAATAAAAATGAATGAATGAATGAAATGAGAGGCACACAGTCAGGAAGTGAGAATATGTATGTAAACCCCACCAAATGGAATGCCAAAGTACAACCCATGCTTAATACATATGTTGTAACATTATAAAAAGTAATATACTTTAAGCAATACAGTTGCAACCTATAACGAACACCACAGTCGTACATTGTGAGACACAAGAAGCAGTTGCCCTGTCACAGACATGGTACCAGGCCAGTAGTGAGCTTCACAAATGACTCTGCAGGCCACCGGCAAAGCAGAACACCATTAACGCATTGCTCTTGGCCTGTGGCAGGATTCACAAATAGGCAAAAGTGCTGTACCATTACACACACATTGTCCTGGACCTGTAACAGTCTTCCTGAATGGTCCAGCAGGCCACTAGGAAAAGCTGCAGCATAATCAACACACACTGATCCTGACCAGCAGTGTGCTTTTAAATGGTCCTGTGGGCCACTCATGAAACAGCTGCACTACTGCACACTTTTTTCCAGGCTCGTAGCAGATTTCACAAATGGCCTATGGGCTACGAGCAAAGTAGCTGCAGTGTCACACACACTGGTCCAAACATGTAGCAGGATTCCTAAGTGGCCAACACCAGGAAACAGGGAATACAGCCAGAGTAGCAGTACCATCACACACTTGCTAACAACCAGTTGTAGATGTTGGAACATATAAATTGGTTGGAACAGCATGATGCAAAAATCGATTGGAAAAATATATAGTCACCTCACATCCCACCACAACCTAGGGGCTCCAGCACTTCGCCCATGTAGATCTTCATCAGGGGGCAGGATCCTAGAGTACACACCACCCCTTAAATGCTAGCAGTGACTGGCCCATAGGATCATACAGTTTATATGGGTAAAAGTTAAAGCAAGGTACGAGTGCTGCTCAGTGGCTCGGTGAAGCTGAACATAATAACCAAGGGAAACCTAAACTAGTGAAAGATGTACCCACAAACTGCATTTCAAAGGTGCTTGAATCATTAAACTTGAAAATGCACACAATATGTTAATCAGAAAACAAAATGTTTTAATAAAAAAAGTTATTATCAAAAGGAAATTATCAGAAAGAAAGAAGAATGCTCTTAGCAACCACAATTGATACCAATGACTGGATTTTGCATCCTGCCCACTCAGTTCTGCCGAAAGTTGAGGGCTTGGAAAGACTGGAACATAACACAGCAATCACCCAAGATGTAGACATAAGGTAGCATAGATGAAGTGGAGGGTCGCTATTAGGTGCTTGGCGGAAGTCGTGTCTCCACACGGCTTCCTGTCTAGACCTTGGTCCTTCACGCTGGCACTCTTTGGAGGTGGGGGTTTAGGGATTCCCATAGCTACTTCCCTACCCATGGAACCCCCCAACCTTGCAGTGCCCTGTGATCCCCACAAGGGCGTACGGATTTGATAATCGGCACCCTGCCACTGAGCCTCGCCAGGAATTGGGGAAAAATGTCCCCATAAAAAAAGGATATATGTTGCCTTCCCTAGTACCTACATGAAATTAAACAGATAACAGATTAGTAAGGCAGGACCTCCAGTAGAGTTAATTTTTTCAGTATCACATATTTACAATTATCGTTAAGGCAGAGAAGCACATGGCTGAAAATAAATCCCTGGTTTAACAAAAACACACACGGTACTGGTGAAAGGGAAAACCCTTAAAAAATGGAGTTAAGGGGACAGATGGGGCTTAGGTTTGGGAAGGTCGTGGGGTGGAGGAGTAGAGTGGGATGAGGAGCAAAGGACAAGGGGGAATGGAAAAGATGGGAGTTAGGGGGCTGAGGGATAAAGGGAAAGGGGCCCCTCTAAAGCTTCTGACCTACAGGTATCACAAGTTGTGCTCCTGCCCTGTAGTGAGTTTCACAAATGACTCATCATGTACACATTGTACTAGGCCTGTATCCTGTATCCTTGTGTCTTACAATATGAGTGCAGTGTTCGCCATGGAGTGTAACTTTGTTCCTCATACTATTGTATGTTATTCACTTATGATGTTAAACTGTTCAGTTACTTACTGTAACAGCAGAGATTCCAGAGAATCTACAGAGCCACTCCTTTGGAACTGTAGGCCACTGGCATCAAGACCACTCAGAAATTATTGCTAGCTGAAACCGCCCACATTGATGCACACTGATGCCACCTGTATAACGTGGGTGGGCCCAGCTCTCCTCAGTTCCCCACCACAGACAAGCCTGGAAGATGTATCATACCAGCAGGAGCCAGGAGACCAGAAACAGAGCCAGGCATATGGGAGAAGTGATGGGGCTAGAAATTGGAACCCATGTAGGGCAGAGAAAAAGGACACTGTGTAAGTACCCCCCCCCTTGTGGGGCTTACCAGTTGGGGCTACGGCCCCTGCCCCCCCCCAGTGCTGGTTGACATCACACTCTGGTCCCTTGGACTGAAGCAAAGTGGGAACAGAGGGCTTCCAAGTTTGTCCAAGGAACCCAGGCAGGATCCAGGCCTGGGCTCCCCCATACAGTAGAGCTTCACAGCTGCTGCTGCTGGCTCCTCCTACTCCTCAGCCCCAAAATGAGAATCAGGGCTGAGGTCTTGCTGTGTCCTGCTCTAGCAGGTGCACAGGACATGTTGTCTTCCCCCATGGGACTCTGCAGACAGCTGTTGTTTCCAGGGCCGGCTGCTGTGCTTAAACAGGGTAGCCATAGAAGTGCTATAGGGTATCCAGTGAACACGGAGACTGCAGCTGAGTGCTTACAAAAATGGCAACTCAGTTATGGTGCCTGTGTTCAGGGCTACCTGTCAGGGTAGAAACCGGATACCTGGGTAGGTGAGGTGGGGTGACGGGAAGCATACGCACGTATATGTGCAGGCACATATGCAGGGGAAGGGCAGGGGAGGAGGAGGGTATGTAGGAGGAGTGTGGCAGGCAGCTGCCAGCTGGTCACTGGTGTGGTGGGAGGTGGTCAGCTGGGAGGTGAAGTGTGCAGGGTTTGGGTCTGGCATGGCACAATTTTTTTTTTTTGCCAGTAGGTGGCTTGTATGTATCTAAGTATTTCACCCCCCTGACAAGCACTACCCTGGAGTTGAGAATCCTTTAGTAGGGAGGTGCGGGGGGGTGAAGCCCCCTGCGGGGTGTGTGGAGCACAGCTCCCCACATTAAAAAGAAACCCATTGTTCTCGGGCACCTTCTTGCCATTCGCTGTGAGTGAGCATCGCCAAAATTCATTTTTGGTGCTGTACACTCACCCAAACGGCAATCGCTATTTCACGAATGCTGTTATCACATAGAAAAGCACTACAGCACATGCACGGCCCAAATTTTAAGGAGCTGTAGCTTCATAATCAGTCTGGCCTGATCAGCCATGAAATAAATGCATGCCCAGCTCCAGGGCAGGCAGCAGATATGGGATTTAAATGGTAATCACCACTGAGCACAGCATTGAAGCATTCCCGGTACCTGGACAGGCACTGGGACAGGGAGTCGTTATCAAGAGATGTGCATGTGCACCCTTATTGAGGAGGATGGCGTGAATGGTTGCCTTCTCTTTCAAGAGCCCCATAGGACAATTGGAACACATTACAATTAAATTGGGAGGAGGGTTCCTGGCCCCTGAGCAGGCAGCAGGGCCAGGTCAAATTATTAACAGCCCTTAAGGGACTTAAATTAATGAGTGGGAGGCTGCTGAAGGATGGTAGCATATTGTAAACACATAGGTCAACCCCCAGGGATCTCCCAGCCACTAGGGCTGCTGAGAAGGGTCAAAGTTGAGCTACCAGTTTCCAAGGAACAGGCTGGCCAATGAGGATGGAAGCTGGGGACTAATATAAAAAGGTCTGTGCCCAAGGATCTGAGAGGTGTCCAGACAGCACTGAGAGGAGAAAGAGGGGTGGAGACTGAGAGAGGAGGGCTGCATAAGCCAGAGGCTAACAGTGGGGTAGCAAGTCACATCCAGAATGCAAAGTGCCAAGGCAGGGCAACTAGCTGTCCTGCATTCCCAGCTGGGAAGTTACCTAACCTGCTCTCCTGTTTCCCAGTCGGGAAGCAACCTAACTGGTTTGGTGTGTCTGCAAAGACCCGTCCTGACTGAAGTTCCAGAGAAACCAGTTGATAAAGGAAGACATCCATGGGAACCACTAGCCTGGGTGGAGCCCTGGTCTAGTAGAGTGCTTCGGAGGTGGTGGCTATCCTTCACCAGCAGCCAAGATCGGGGTGTCTGATCTCTCCACAAGGAGTGGTCTGGAGTATCGTCTCTGTGTGCTGAAGATGAAGAAAGGTCCAAGGGGTGAAGATGACAAAAGGCTTGGGGGGCCAAGATGACGAAAAGCCTGAGGGGTGAAGACAACTAAAGGTCCGAAGGGCAATTTCATCGAAAGGCCCATTAACAGTGATGGAAACAATGCCTGCCTGAAGCCTTTCAGCCTGCATCTTCCATTCTTTTAGTAGCTGCATCCTGTATTTGGTGCAGCACAGCCGAGCAGTATCCTTCAATAGAGCACCCCCTCAACTCTTCTAAACTGTGAGTACCTCAAGGCTATGGCCCCAAAGAATTGACAATAGTAAGATAGTTAGAAAAGGGGGTGAAATCCTGGGCAGGGCTTTGTAATCTTCCGGGAAAGCCCAGGCAGAAGATCAAAAAGGCCATCCAGACCACCCTTTTATGAAATACAAATAGGGGCCTCTTATAATAGTTCTTTCAAGTTCCAGATTGTTGTATCCACAGTCTCTACAAGTGCACCAACCTTGCAACCACTGGTTAGCTAACAGCAGCCTAGTGAGGTACCCACCATAACTGACATATATCTCTCTCACGGCCATTAGGGGAAAGCTGCGTGCACCCGTGGGGTTGGGTCGGAGGCCATAAGTCGGAAAAGTGAAGTGGCAATTGTTTATGTAGTTCCCACTGTCTCTCATTTTTTTCCCCAATACCCTTTTGTTTTTCCTTGTCCCTCCTTCCTAATAAAATGGAAGTTAATGCATTTTACAATATGTGTTCATGGTCTTTGCATTGCGTGCACATCTGTTGTGTGGGAAGTAGTTAAAGGTGTATAAGGGGGAAAAGAATAATTGTTCCTGGGGGGAGGTTACGGTCACATTGTGTAGCCTTCATTTACCCCTGCCCCTGGGCAGACACCTAACTCGTTTCTTGGTACCCTGTCAGTGTACTGTACATAAAAGAACCCAGGCCAACCCCAAGGTAAGTCAGTTGGTGAGGGGGTGCTGGTCAAGCACATACAGATCCCTCTTTACATTGTGGAGGCACCACTGGGATCCTCCTGCACCCAAACAGATAGTCCTGAAAGCTAATTTTGAAAAAAATAACACGTACACACACTCAACCTAGCTGCCCTCTAAAACAGAAATATTTGTCAAAGGCAGAATGGCACTCCAGGACTTGGAAGACTGGTGCCAAGGGGAGCAATTTACTGTATTTACTGGATGAAAACAGGACAAAAGAAGGCACAAGGCCCATCAAGATTGTCCTCCCACAACAGTGGGATATTAAACAAATTATTGAGCAAGTAGCCAGGAATCAAGTCTAAGTTTAAAGGAATCGAAGCTAGCTGCTTCTACAATAGTCTAAGGCAGAGAGTTCCAGCATTTTGCTGCTCTTATGTTAAAGAAATTGTCATATTTTTTATTATTAGCCCACTCAATTTTTAGTTGCTTAGCATGTAGTCTTCCCACAATTCTCTTGTTGGCTAATGATAGCCCACATATGTCGAGCAGCTTGGGATTATGTACTAGCTTGTACATAAGTAGCAGATCATCCCTTTGCCTTCTCACTAATAACAAATAAAGCTTTGTCTCCCTAAGTCTGGTGTCGTAGCATTTATTTCTTAATCTGGGGATGGATTTGGTAAGCTTCCTTTGAGCTTGCTCAAGATGATTTATATCAGCTTTAAGATAGGGACTCCATAAGGGAGAGCCATAGTCCAAATGCGGTCTGATATAAGCTGTATACAAAGGTACTAAATAATGTTCAGATTTGCTTATAAAGGTTTTTTTGATCTGTCTCCTAATTATGTTAGAAGTTCGGACTACTTTGCTACAGTGGTCGCTAAATGACAGTTTATTATTGATCAAAATACCAAGATCTCTTTCACAGTTAGATGATTCAAGTTCTTGACTGTTCAAGTAATATTTGTGAAAGGAGTTGTTCATATCAAAGTGTAAAATCTTACATTTATCGATGTTAAAGAACACTGAGATTTTTTTGGCCCATTGCTCAATGGAAAATAAATCTTGCTCAAGAAGTTTAATATTGACTAGAGTATTGACTCTACCACCAAGTTTTGTGTCATCTGCAAACTTTGAGAGGTAATTATTAGAGTTAATGTCCATATCATAAATGAAGAGATTAAACAAATTGGACTGGAAAAAGGTCATCTTAGTGCCTGGGATTTCCAAAGGGTTAAATAGGTCCAAAATTGTTGATGAATAGCTGGTATTAGGAGTTCTTTGACAATTTAAAGGTTCAAGGACTAAAGTATGACCGTGCTAATAAAAGTATCTGTGTCTTTCGCAAAGTGAGTCTGAAATTGATGTTGCCTAGTTATCCAACACTTTCTCTCCATGAGGGAGTGACTCCATCTGGATCTTAGTGACTCATAACAATGCCAAGAAAATGCTCACAGGTCCCTTGGGTGCTGATGATTTTAAAGCTAAATTTGATTTGTGGTTGAGATCAGAAGGGAAGACCCACCAAGAAGTGTAGGAACTGTACAGGTCTGACAGTGTCTCCCTGCTCGATCAACCTCCAGCTTCATTTACTGTTTTGGTGACTGGTTGAGGAGCAGAATCTTACCCGAGGTTGGAGCCATTCTCTGGGAGAAAACCTGTACCATCTGGAGAAGATGATTTAAAAAAATGGATGGGTCAAGCTATGGGTGCAATAACTGCAATTCCCAGGTGGTGGAAGCACCCGACTTGTCTTTTGCTTCAATCCACCAGAAGTAGGCCGTTATCCCACCATAACATCCCCCCCGACATGCCTTATTGCTTAAGTACCACACCCTCATCATCTTCTCTGCATAGAGCATATGCATGGGTACCAACCTTGTTGAGATAGTGAATTACATAAACATTTTCCATCTGCACCAGAAGGGATTGACCCTGCACATGGACAGCGAACACCTGTAGGCCAAGCAGAACAGTCTTCAACAGCAGAATGTTAATGTTGAGAGAGTGGTTGAGGGAAGAACAAAAACCCTGTGTTTGAAGGGACCCCAGATGTGCTCCCCAGCTGTTCCCCAACTCATCTGTTGTAAGAATGGTCAGAGTTGTTCAACACAAGAATTGAGCTCCTATGAGTAGATTAGAGGGACCCATCTAACAAAGGAGGGTGTGAAATAGCAGCAACATAACCAGGACTAAGTATTCCAAGTTGTCTTCTTCTTTGGTCCCTTTGTACGTGGAGCAGCCAATGAGTGATGCACATGTACAGATGTGCCAGTGAAACTGTTAGGATGTGGGCCACCATCAGACTGAGTAGATGAAGGAGGCACCTGGGTGATACATACAGCAGGCACCAAATGCAATCGGACTTGCTTATGCCACCAGAGTATCAGTACAGTCCTCTGGAAGGAAAGTCTTAGCAATAGTCATGTCCGTAACAGCACTTATGTATTATTGCCACTGGCAAGGGATCAGAACTGACTTTGGTTCATTTACCACAAACATAGCTGCTCAATCAGTTGGCCTGTTATAGAAACTCCAGAGCATGATCTTGCTGAATCATTTCCAGGAACCATAAGTTCCTTGTCATCTCCCTCCATTTTTGAAGAAAAAGGGAGAGTCTGCATCCTATCTGTATCCACGGGTATTGCAGAGTGGCAGGACGAGGCAGAAGAGAGTCCCAAGGTACCAGACACAGCAGAGACACCATCAGCACCTGCACCCTTAGGGGCCCTTGAGTGGGCACCTGGGGGCAAGGCGGCCTGGAAGCGCAATCTTGTGCACAGGAGCAATAGGCAGGGGGTTGGATGGCTTCTGAAGAAAGCCCTGATTACCTCCACCATATGGCTAAGGGTTTAGAGCCTTAGGAGTAAGGAGGGTCATTTTATTTATTTATTTTTATTTATTTATTTAATTATTCGGAAACGACCTTTGAGCAAGAGCTCTTTTGCAAAGGTTCCATGTCATGAAACACAATATAATAGTACATATATAGAATCACATCAAGTACACCAGAATTAGTTACAGTAAACAGATTAATTTGGCAGCAAACAAAATTGAAGACAGATTTTAGCACTTATATTCCTTGTAAACAAGCTTGACTAGGGGGGATTCAGTGAGTTTTAAGGTGCAGCCTTGTACAAAGGCTTTGTCGTTAAAAAGGGTGGGTAATGGTGGGAAACAAGAAAAAACAGTGAGTGACTGAGAGAGGCAGGGACTCCAGCAAAAGTGGGAATGTGACACAGAAGTTTTTTTTACCAATTATTTTACCAGGTGAGACACACTAAGCTGAAAGCTTGTTTGCAGGTGCAACCTGGGAGCACGAGGAAGTTACGTGACTTGAGCAGGGTCACACAGTATGCAAGTGGGGGCTGTGGGATTCAAACCCAGGTCTCCAGATTTGCAGCTCAGAGCCTTAAACCACTGCGCCATACTGCCTCCAGTTTAGATTTTAGAAGACTATATAGTATGTAAGTAAGCAATAATACCCAGCAGGACGGACAGTATTAGGCAATACCGGACCGCCCGGGGCATAATAAGACAGGTGGGCCTTATAGCTCCTGGAAGGGCTGGTATTGCCCAGTACCACCCACCCTGGAGGGTATTATTGAGCTTAGAAAATGGTCTTACATTATTTATTTGATTTTTTTTTATAGTAATGATTGCATAAGGAAGAAGAGCGTAAACATATTAATAACAAGCATTTGTCAATGCCAAATGTCTTTCTGGCATTGGCATTGGTAGTGCAGGAGTTAGAGAGATGCATAATAGGAATGGCAGTGAAGTATTGAACTGATGCCAACCCCACCCCCAACCTACAGAGACTGACAGGCATTGGGGTGTGCTTTTGGGTCACCGACCATAACACTCATGCCATTTCTCCTCACCCTACCCTACAGACACTGACAAGTGTCGCAGTGTGCCTTGGGTTCTTCGGGCCTTACGCTCACCCCATTCCATAAGGAAATACACTGAGATGGGTGCAGTATAGGAGAATGGGGTGAACTTTGGGGCTGAAGAGTCCAAGGCACAACTCGATGCCTGTCACTGGCTGCAGAGTTGGGGTGGGGGTAGAATGGTGTGAACATTACGACCAACAATCCCAAGTCACACCCCTGACGACTGTCAGTCTCTACAGGGTGGGGTGTTACGGTTAGAAACCCTAATGTCCTGGGCATTTTCACTCCAATTTTTCAACATGAGCTTTTTGTGACCCTACCTCATGAATAGTGGCAATATCAATTCATTAGCCAAAAGGTGATTTTGCACAGTGACTGTGCCATTTGGCGCCACAGGTGTGAAAACATATTTCATGCAGGATGTGAAAAATAACAACTGTACCATTCATGAGGAGATGTAAAAAATGGCAACGTTGAAAATCTGGAGTGAAAATATGAAAAATTGGTGAAGCCACGAGCATGCGTAGAAACTGCGCAATGCACACCTGTAATGCAATTATTTTGGGGATTTTTTTAACCAAATTTTCAACATAAGCATTTTGGAACCTCTGCTCATGAACAGTAGCACTGCAATTTTGTTAATCTGTCCCAAAGTTGATTTCCCACAGCAACGCCATTATGTGCCAGATGTGTGAAAACACATTTCAGGCAGGATGTGAAAAATGACAGCTATACTGTTCATAAGGAGGTGTGAAAAATGGCAATGTTGAAAATCTGGAGTGAAAATAATAAAATTTCAGAAGTTATGGTAGCGTGGAAATCTTTGTAATGCATGCTCATAGCACAGTCATTTGGAATTTTTCACAGATTTGAACATAGGTTTCTTGGGACCCCACCTCATGAACAGTGGCACTGTTGTTTCATTGATCAGTCCCAAAAGGTGATTCCACGCAGTGACCACAAAATCACCTTTTGGGACCGAATAATGAAAGGACAGTGCATGTGTTCATGAGGTGTGGTCCCAAGAACCCTTTGTTGAAAATTTGGAGCCAAAATTAAAAAAAATGGCTGAGATATCCACCTAAATTTAGTAATTTAGTTGTAATATTGCATTTATTTATATTACACAGGACATTGTTGCAAATGTGAGTCACACCCTAATCAACTTGTATCCTGTATAAAAATAAATTTTAAACAAACAAACAAATAAATTGAAACCCCCATTGATGCCATTATACAGCTTATTGTGATTTTCTTCAGTTCACGGTCGGCATTTGAAGAGTTCAGGCGTGTACCGCTCTACTGAAGATCAGTCAATCTGGACCTTCGGAGTAAGTATGGGGTGGGGGTTGCGGGGAGGTGGGGTGTGCAGAGGGTGGGTGTGGGTTGGGGGAGGAGGGGCGCCCTGATGATGAGGGACCGTTTTCTGCTATACAGGGACAAAAAAAAAACAAGCATTTGTCAATGCCGAATGTTGCTTGCTTATTTGTGCTGTTTAGGTATTTGGAAGTGAAAGTACCA
Source organism: Neoceratodus forsteri (assembly GCA_016271365.2). Classification (NCBI taxonomy): domain Eukaryota; kingdom Metazoa; phylum Chordata; order Ceratodontiformes; family Ceratodontidae; genus Neoceratodus; species Neoceratodus forsteri. The sequence continues at coordinate 1,102,769,402 of CM057454.1, read as the reverse complement.
TGCCTAAGAATTGTCAGCGGGGGTCAGAAGCTCATGCTGCCCAACCGTAGCCCAATTTACACTTTTCTTCTCTTTGGGGAGTGCGGGCGAGCAATGATGTTTAGGCACAGCATGCCAACGTCCTCCACACTCCGCTCCCTTTACTACACCGCTCTAGTAGTGCCCGGTCATCACCAGGGCCGCTACAGAAGCGGTGGGTCCGAGGACGGATGGAGAGAGTCCTCCGGATGCGCAATCCTATCCCTTCCCTGCCGACCCCATGCAGCCTGGGCTCGTATCCGAACCCAGGTCGCCAGCATGGTGCGTGGTGTGGCGTCCAGCGCCTCAACCCTCAGCACCAGTTTGCCGGCAGTAATGCTGCCTTTAATACTCCCCTCCCCTTTCTGCTTCAGTGTACCCTGTTCCCAGCATACAAGTCACTATTCTCCTCAGACCCTACCCCAGTTAGTCACTAACCCTTAATGTTTGGTGTGGAACCAATCCCTCAGCCACTCGTTGAACTCCTCAAGCCTACCCTTCCTCCCCATGCTTGCACATGGTACCAGCAGTACCTCCAAGAATGCCACTGACTTCCCCACCCCTTCACACTGCCTGCCCAACTACTTGAACCTCCCCCTCACTACTTTCACAGTGTCCCCCGCCAAGTCGTTTGTACGCACATGCAACAGTAAATGAGGTTTCTTCCTCCCCCTCGCTGCACGCATGAGCAGTGCCTGCTCTGCCCCTCCTGCAGTCAACCTGGGGACAGCTTCAACCCAAATACGGCTATGCCTTTCCCCCTTTCTGCCCCATCTCACCCATTTCAGTATAGAATCCCTCAGGATGAGCACCCCCCCATCCCTTACCCCCTTTCCCTTCCAATGCCCCTTCCACCACCCCAGTATTCGTTCTTCCCTGCCCCTTAACCCTGCCAGCTGCACCCTCTGTGACTTCTGTATCCATACCCCCTACTTCTGCCTCACCCCTTTTCTCTGCCTTATTCCTCCCACTCCCCTTGAACCCCTTCCCAGCCTGACTACTTCCTATTGGGCTTCCCATGTCGACCTCTCCTCCTCCCCTGCTGATTTCCAACCCCTCTCCTAGCCCCACTGTTGTCGATTTAGAGCCCCCATTCCCTTCTACCATGATAGTGATGCCCCTCCCATCCTTCCCCCTTCCTGTAGCCTTCTCTCCTCCAGTCACCACCCCTTCCTTCCTTACTAGCTCACCTTCTACCCTTTCATCCCTGCTATCTCTTCCCCTACCTGTTGCCATCCCTCTCATGTGCCGCTTGTCCTCCCCTTCAGTATGTTCCTGCTCCCCTCTCTCTCTCCCATAGCAGAGGTTCAAATCTATTCCTAGTCGATACCCTCCTACATCTCTTTCCTATTGGTTCCCTCTCCTACTTGTTCCCCTCCGTGCCACCCTTGTTCCTCCCTACCCGCAGCATCTGCTTTCTCCCTGGTACTCCTCATGGTTTCTTCCTCCCCATTAGGAGGCCCCCCTCACCTCAGGCACCCTCCCTTCTCCTGTCTTTTCTGTTAGTGCCTCTGATACTGGAGTCGGTTTCACTCCCTAGTTGTTCTTCCTGCATCCCCCTTTGCCATCTCCTATCCCCCCCTCCGGATGCCTACCATACTCATCTGCCCTGCCACTTAGACTCCTCTCTAACCTCCACAGTTCCTCCCTCAAACTAGCCAGTCATCTGCAGACCATACACCCCCCCATCCTCTAAGCCCAGTCCAGGATCATGGCGGACCCACACCCTGTACTGTACAGCCCACCACCCTTCCAAAGATGCCCGCCTTACTGACATGTGGCATCTGCCCCATTTTGGCCTCCATCTTATGTTACAGGCTCTTACTCCCAGGTTCTGTACCCTACTACAACTGTTAGGCCCCTATTTACTCAAATTCCTGTCCCCCAACCACACTAGACCCCCTACTGTCCCCTTGCCAACCAGGTTAATTCAGTCTCAAATCTCATCCATTAGATACTGTATTACTGTAGGAATCCTAAAGCCTCCTTGTCCGTTTTTCACCCCTCAGCTACCATACTTTTTTTCTCAGCTCTCATATAGTTTCACTTAGCCCAGTTAGAAATCCTATTGCACTCCAAGTATTACTCAGCTCAATTAGAGAAATAAACAGAACAAATAAATATGTATTATTACAACAATCATAACAGTATAGCTCAGTACTTAGCTCAATTAGAGAAATAAACAACAACTAAATCTGTATTATTACAGCAATCCTAAAAGTATCCAATCATTGCTTTGTCTCCACTCCTGAGACCCTGCTGTAATATAGGACCACAGAGGACACTGGGCGGGAGGGTGGGAAACTCTAAAGTCCCGGCAGAGCTCCACTGAACTCACTCACTCCCTCTTTCTCACTCACTCATTCTATTTCTCCCATCGCTGCAGGTTGCCCTTTTGTGCTGGGCTCCTGCTAGTGTTGGTGCCTTTTTCTGCCCACAAAGAAATCTGCAGCAGTCCCAACAGAGCTCCACTGAGCTCACTCACTCCCTCTTTCTCACTCGCTCATTCTATTTCTCCCATCGCTGCAGGTTGCCTTTTTGTACTGGGCTCCTGCCTGCATTGGCACCTTTTTCTGCCCACAAAGAAATCTGCAGCAGTCCCATCTCAGCTCCTTTGAGCTCACTCACTCCCCCTCTCTTACTTACTCCTTCTATTTCTCCCAGCGCTGCAGGCTGCCCTTTTGTACTGGGCTCCTGCCTGCATTGGTGCCTTTTTCTGCCCACAAAGAAATCTGCAGCAGTTCTGACAAAGCTCCGTTGAACTCGCTCATTCCCCCTCTCTCACTTGCTCATTATGTTTCTCCCAGCACTGTAGGCTGCCCTTTTGTACTGGGCCCCTGCCTGCGTTGATGCCTTTTTCTGCCCACAAAGTAATCTACAGCAGTCCCAACAGAGCTCTGTTGAGCTCGCACACACACCCTCCTTCACTCGCTCGTTCTGTTTCTCCCGGCGCTGTAGGCTGCCCTTTTGTCCTGGACTCCTGCCTGCGTTGATGCATTTTTCTGCCCACAAAGTAATCCACAGCAGTCCCGACAGAGCTCAGTTGAGCTCGTTCACTCACCCTCTCTCACTCGCTCGATCTTAATCTGTCCCAAACATTGATTTCCCACAGTGACTGCGCTATTCTGCCCCAGAAGTGCAAAAACATATTTTGGCCAGGATGTGAAAAATGACAGCTGTACTGTTCATAAGGAGGTGTGAAAAAATGCCAGTGTTGAAAATCTGGCATGAAAATATTACAAATTTGCGAAGTTACAAGGGTGCGTGGAAACAGTGTAATGCACACTTGTAACACAGTCATTTTTTGGACTTTCGTCACCAAATTTTCAACATAGGCATTTTCGGACCTCTGCTCGTGAACAGTGTCACTGTCATTTTCTTAATCTGTCCCGAACACTGATTTCCCACAGCAACCGCGCTATTCTGCACCGGAAGTGCAAAAACACATTTTGGCCAGGATGTGAAAAATGACAGCTGTACTGTTCATAAGGAGGTGTGAAAAAATGCCAGTGTTGAAGATCTGGCATGAAAATATTGCAAATTCGTGACGTTACGAGTGTGCATGGAAATTGCACAATGCACACTCGTACAACAGCCATTTTTTGCATTTTTTTCACCAAATTTGCAACATAGGCCTTTTGATAGCCCACCTCATAAACAGTGGCACTGTCATTTCATTAATCGGTCCCAAAAGGTGATTCTGCATAGTGACCGCAAAATTACATTTTGGGACCGAATAACGCAATGACAGTGACTGAGTTCATGAGGAGGGGTCCCAAGAACCCCATGTTGAAAATTTGGTGCCAAAATTCCCCAAAATGCCTGAGATAAGCATAAAAGTTGAAAAAACCCTATTTATGCCATTATACAGCTTACCGGCATTTCTTCACTTCGCAGTCGGCTTTGAAGAGGGCAGACGTGTTCCCGGTCCACCAAAGATTGTTGCGCTAGGCTCCGGAGGTAAGTATGGGGTGAGGGGGGTGTTGGGAGGTGGGGTGTGCAGAGGGTGGGCACGAGTTGGAGGAGGAGCCACCAAACACTACAAGGGACTGTTTTCTTATTTTACAGGTGTTGGAGGGGGGGACATTGCAAGACTGTTTTTTTTTTTTCAGGGACTTTGGCACACTGGAGCGGGCTTCCAGCATGCACCTGAATGTTTTGGGGGGGCTGTAGCCGACAAAGGATTGGGCACCCCTGTCAGCACATACCAGTTGGGTTGGGGGGTGAGAGCTGAGGTGGATTGGGCACCCCCCTCGGCAGACAACAGATGGGAGATTATGCCAACAGGGAGTGGGCCCTGTTAACCAAAATTCAACTGGGAAGGGGGGACTGAAGCCGACGGGGATTGGGCGCGCCGTCCAGCAAAGCGAAGGGAGGACATGATGCGAGGGATTGGGCACCCCTCGGCATACAGCAGAAACTTTGGTGTGGGACATTATGCCGATGGGGACCGGGCCCCGCCGGCAAACTGGGTTGGGGGCATGCAAGGTACCGCCCTGCAATGACGGGTCACTCCCTCATTGCAGTGGAATGGCTGACTCTGCAATGATGAGGTGGCCCCTGATTGCAGCGTCTAAAACATTTCAAGGTGGTGGCACGCTGGCTGAACTAGTGTCAGCAACAGCATGCCACCCCATTGGGGAAAGTGGGCCAAGCCTCAAAAGGCAGTGGGAGCACTGGCCACAACAGTGCCACACCTCCACAACCTGCTTCTGTAGCAAGCTGCCGCAACATGTTTCTTGTGCATGCGCAAAAGCAACATAAAAAACACATCGGGAAAGGTTTTTTATTTGCAGGTTTACGTGGACCGAGATTTGGGCACACTGGGTGGGCTCCCAGTGTGCCACATGAGTTTTTTGAGGGGACTGAAGCTGATGGGGATTGGGCACCCTGACGGCAAACAAATTGAACTGGGGGGCATACCAACAGGGGGATTCGGCGCCCTCGAAGTCGGCTTTCTGGGGATTGTGTGGTGGACGGCAGGAGCCGCCATGTTTATTGAAATGTTTTACCAGGAAAGGTACGTAATGGAGGCGTGTCATCTGTGCCACTGCATGACGAGCTTGTCTCTGATTGCAGCAGCACTTTTCTCACAAGTTGTGCCCACTTTACATAAAACTTGTGTCAGCACTAGCATGCTGGCTAATTGGGGAATGAGGGATGCACCTACAAAAAAGCATGCCCTGCATTCGCCAACACTGACACACCTTTGCATTTCTCCTACTACCACAAGATGTTGCTTCCACAAGCACAAGACAACATAAAAATGAACAGAAACAGCAGCTTGTGTAAAATAGTCCCTTTACTGGTTGAATTGGTTGAATTGCCAGTAGAGGGTCCTGCTGCTTGTGGGACACCTTTTGTATTAGATTGCAAAGTTTCTCTTCTATTTGTATTCATTATTGTTCTGTCACCTCCCCCATGACTTTAATCATTGTTAGCTACTGACACTGTTTTTTAAATGAAATCATTTTTTTTCTTGCCACACTTTCACTGGGGAATAATCGGCTTAGCGGTGCAGCGAGAATGCCACAATGTCCATCTCAAGTGCGATCGGACTGGGAACCTGGAAGCTACAGAGCTTGAGCGAGCTGACAGAAAAAAGAAAAGTAACTCTATGAGAACATGTATATTTCTGAATTTTTCTGCTGACTTTGCTATGCACTTTTCAGCAGGGGTACAGCACTCTAACAATTTTACTACTGCTCGGATTGGGAGAACCAGCCTAAGGAGTAATGATGGCACTTTTGTGAGCTCCATTCCACGGAGATGAAGATACACTGCCAGCCTGCATCTTTTACTACATCGGCCGGCCTCTGGTGGAGCAGGGAATGGGAGTAGCTCTCTCTCATTAAAGTAGTCTGCTGTGCCTGAAAACTTCTTTATTTCACACTAAAATGTGTGTTTTGTTTCAAAACTGAGGGTTCTGTGACATGGAGTGTGTGTGTACGGGAAGGACTGCCTGATATCAGTAGATCGGGAATAGTGGATCTGCGGTTTAAAATTTCTCTTTGCTTATTGATATTAGTAGTGCGGTCAGTTGGCACAGGCACTTTTTTTTTTACCCAGGCTCTGTTTTATGATAGATGCCCACCTTGCCAGGGCTATCAGCCAATCAGAATCCAGGGATTTCTTAGACCAATTTCTAAGGGGAGTTAAGGACTGACTGGTGTACATCAGTAGCAAAAGAAGCCACCCTAAACCAGGAATAGTGCCTAACACAAATGCCAGTGGCAGCAACATGTGTGAAAGCATCTGTAGTACCTTAGGCAGAACACAGGAGAAGCTTACTAAACATTCAAGCCATAGGCCAGAGTCCACTGGGCTTCACTTTTTGGGGGGCCATCAGGCAGCTTGCCAACCACAGCAGATAATGATTTCAACAGGCTATTTTGATATTTTATAAAATATAGGCCTGATAGTTAGCAATGCGTAAACCAAAGGACGCAGAGGAATACATCTGTTTACTTGTCAGATCCAGCCTCCATGATTCCTTATCAGGAGGCAGCAAGCTCATATGGTGAGGGGCTTCTGACCTGTTATGTGCAGTCATGTTGACAAAAGAGTCAGTTTCAGGCTGTGAGGAATAGAAAGCTTTCATAGTAGGCACCAGATACCGTGCATCTGCTTTGCAGGAACAGCAGACAGGGTACTCAGTCTATGCCCACGCAGCCATAGTAGTATCCCCTGCAGCAGGATGAACTGGTGGAATAATAAGGCATAGCGTGGGCCTCACAAAAACTCATAACAGTTCCTCTTCAGCAGTGAATACCAAGGAGTCCTGCAGAAGCTTTTGAAGGCTTGAAAGAAAGTATCCCCAAGAGGAGACCTGGGAGTGTAAATCCCAGTGTTTTCACTACAAGAAAAAGGGGTAGAGCTGGACCCCATTCCTCCAAGATGCTCTGAATCATTTTCTTCCTTTTTATAATTTTCCTCCATGTGGAAAAGGTCTGAGTTATATTTCTCCCCCTCATCAGGTTATGGGACAGAAGGAAAAGAGGCTTCACATGTGGAATGGGCATCAACAGTGGAAGCATGATGATTTCAATGGTAGTGGAACCCAAAATCTCTAAAGTCAGTGTCAACAGTGTCAACGCACAGGCCAGAAGGGACAGCAATGCAGTGATTGTTGGAGGTAGGGAAGTGAACAACTGTATAAACAACTCTGTGACAGTGGTAAGGGCTACCTGGGCATCAACAACACCCACAGCTGGGATGGACGATACTGTCAGCAAGAGGCAGTGCCCAAAGAAAAGGGCTTCACATTGCTATCAGCAGGAGAGCTAGTGCCAGACCCCAACCTTGGTGTCAACTTGATGGTCAGGACGGCAAAAGCACCCAATGTTGAAATTGTGGCTTCAGTCTTAGATTTACCCTTAGCAGTCCCAGATAAATAGGGAGACTGGGAATAGGAGGGAGAGGCAATCAACTGGTTTCCTTAAAGTGATTATAGTGGTGCCTGTCAAGTGATGCCGCTTTGGAGGTTTTATCCTTCTGCATCAATGACCATTGAGGGAACAGTGTTACCTAACTTTGTAGTAACCACTGGGTCATCAATGCAGAGTTGAAGAAGAAGAATGGTGATACCAGTGTTGAATGTTGAGTGCCTTTTATTTTCTAAGGAAAGCCTCTAAGACCATCTGATGGTGTCCCCACATGGCCTGGTTGAAACCATGACAAATAGCATAGTTCTTTATATCATGTGAGAGGCCAAGATAGCAAACACAGACAGTGTGAGCATTGTCCTGGTGGATTTTCCTGCCATAGTGACAAGTAAATAAGGGCTCCTTTGATGGTGGCATACCATGATGACTTCAGAAAAAATAATCAAAGAATAAAGTTGAGAAAGTTGATGGTGGTTTTACAGCATTATTTCTCTGAAGATCTGACAAGTGCTTAGCTGTAGGAAAATGAGCAGAGGAGACGAGAGGAGGGGCTATCCACATTATATAAGGGGCATTGATGTAGGTTCACTTGGGAGATCCTAGCTAGTAAAAGTTTTTGAGTGGTCCTGATGCTGACAGTTTATAGTTCCAAAGGTTGGCAATACAGAGAAAGATGTCCACAAAGATCATATGTTTTAAACCTAGGTTATACTTTGGTATTCAATTTGGTGGAGTTTACAGTGGTGGCAGATGGGGTGGGTGGAGTTAAGAGTTTGAAAAACCCTAACACTGCATTTTTTTCCGCTATTTAATAATAACCCATAACTACTGCAATGACATAGTTTTTTGCAATTTATTTTCTGTCTTTTTGAGATGGATACCTGCAATCCTCAAGGCTGGCATTGATGAGTGTGCCTGGAAGGACAACGGTGCAGCGATTGTTGGAGGTAGGGAAGGCAACAACTATCTAATCAGCTTAGAGATAGTGGCCAAGACTACCTTGGTGTCAGCAACTCACATAGCCAGGGTCAATGATACCATCATCAATGGGAAAGTACCCTACGAAGGAGACTGCACGGTGTTATCAGTAGGACAGCCAGACCCAGATTCTGATCTTGATGTTAATGTGATGGTCATAGGAACAACAGCACTTGAGGGGACAGATGCAAGGGGTCTTAGACTTACCCTCTGTAGTCCCAGATCGATGGGGAGACTAGGCACTGGAGGGAGATGCATGCAAATGGTTTTCCTTAGAGTGTTTACAGTGATGCCTGTCTGACAATGCAGATTTTGAGGCTTTATCCTTCTGCTTCAATGAAGACTGTTGAGGGGAATGTGTTGCTGATTTTTGTGGCTGGTTGCTGATGTACAGTCTAAGGAGTGGGATGGCGATACTGGCATGATGGCTGATGTCAAACATGAACTACTTTCCATTTTCAAGAGGACAGTCTTGAAGGCCTCCTGATGGCATCTCCTTGCAGTCTGGTGCAAACCCTGACGAATGGTACAGTTCTTTTTATCACGTGACAGGCCCAGGCAGCAAAAACAGACAATATGTCACCCTTGTAGATTTTCAAGCCACAGTGACAGAACAAAACAAGCATTAGTCAATGCCGAAAGTTCGCTTGCTGGTACTTGCATTGGCATTTGGCATTTATGCAGCCCCCCCCCCCCCTTAGTTGTATCCATGTCCCTTTAGCATCCATATCCCAACAGAGTACCTCTTTGCAACTCCTCTTGCATGTGAGTAACATTTCACCCTCATACTTCTTAAGTGTCTGTCTTAGGAACCCTAACACCCTGGTTGTGCTCAAGGGAATGAGCCTGTGTGGAAACTGCGCAACCTGCACTTGTAACACAGTCATTCAGTGGAATTATTTCACCAAATTTTCAGCATAGGCATTTTGTCACCTCTGGTCATGTACAGTGCCACTATGATTTTCTTACTGAGTACCGAACCCTGATTTCCCACAGCGACCGTGCTCTTCTACGACGGAAGTATGAAAACAGATTTTGGCCAGGATGTGAAAAATGACAGCTGTACTGTTCATAAGGAGGTGTGGGAAAATACAAATGGTGAAAATCTGAAAATATGACAAATTCGCAAAGTTACAAATGCACGTGGAAACTGTACAATGCACGCTCGTAAAACAGTCATTTTTTGGAATTTTTCAACATAGGCATTTTAGGATGTCTGCTCATGAACAGTCTCACTGTAATTTTCTAACTCTGTACTGAACATGATTTCCCACAGCTGCTGCGCTATTACACGCCAGAAGTGCGAAAACACATTTCAGCCAGCATGTGAAAAATGACAGCTGTACTGGTCATAAGGAAATGTGGGAAAATGGCAATGTTGAAAATCTGGAGTGTGAAAATGACAAATTTACAAACTTATGAGTGTGCGAAGGAACTGTGCAACGCACGCTCATAACACAGCCATTTTATGGAATTTTGCTACTAAATTTTCAACATAGGCATTTTAGGACCTCTGCTCATGAACAGTGTCACTGTGATTGTCTTACTCTTTAGTGAACATTGATTTCTATCAGTGACCACTATATTTTGCGCCAGAAGTGCAAAAACACATTTCAGCTAGGATGTGAAAATTGACAGCTGCACTGTTCGTAAGGAGGTGTGGAAATATGCCTATGTTGAAAATTTGGAGTGAAAATATTACAGATTTGCGAACTTACGAGTGTGTGTGGAAACTGTGCAAAGCACGCTCGTAAAACAGTCATTTTTTGGAATTTTTCCACCAAATTTGCAACATAGGCTTTTTGAGAGCCCACCTCATGAACACTGACACTGTCATTTCCTTACTCAGTCCTAAAAGGTGATTCTACGCCAAAATTCCCAAAAATGGCCGAGATATCCACCTAAGTTGGAAAAACCCTATTTATGCCATTATACAGCTTACCGGCATTTCCTCAGTTCGCAGTCGGCTTTGAAGAGTGCAGAGGTGTTCTCAGTCCACCGATGAGCATCGTACCGGGCTCCAGAGGTAAGTATGGGGTGAGGGGGGGAGGTGGGTGTGCAGAGGGTGGGCGTGGGTTGGTAGTAGGGGCAGGGACTCACCGAAGGACAGTTTTCTTCTTTCACAGGATTTTTTTTAAAAAAGGATGCTTTTGCCACACTGAGGTGGGCTCCCAGCATGCCACCTACCTGTTTGTGGGGGGGCATGGAACCAGTGGGGATTGGGCACGCCCTCTGGCCAAAACAGAAGCGGACACTTTTGGTACGCTAGGGTGGGCTCCCAGCGTGCCACTGACCTGTTTGTTGGGGGGGAGTGGAGCCAGCGGGGATTGGACACCCCCGCTGGCCATACAGAGTGCGTGTTGGAAGGGGAGCATGAGCATGCTGGGGTGGGCTCCCAGCGTGCCAATTGTTTTGCCTTTTGGGGGGGGCCACAGCCGACGGGGGATTGGGCACCTCCGTCTGCAACACAGTGTGCTGGGGGGTTCATGAGCCGTAGGAGATTGGGCACCCCCCCTCGGCACACAAGGTGGGGGCCGGGGACAAAAAAATGGGAGGACATTGGCAGAGGGAGGAAGTGGGAGGGATTTCTGAGCTGTGCATGACAGCAGTTTGGCTGACATACTCTAATTGCATACATGCTACCACTGCTGATTGCAGCAGACCTTTTGATAGAAGTGAAGACCAACACAGCTGAACTGCTGTCATACACAGCTCAGCATGTATTGGTCCCCTAGGGTCACGCCTGCTACAGTGAGCAGTGCATTGGGGAGGAGGGTCACATACCTCCAAAACTCATACTGTTGCAAGACGTTCCTTGCACATGCACGCAAGCGAACGTAAAAAGGACTACTTCAATAGCGGCATACAACAATGACTCCCGTTTCCATCCCACAGCTCCAGGAGCAGCACCGGAGCCCTCCTGCCCCAGACAGAGCAAGCAGCCTACACAGGTACAGACTGTATAAAACATATTCTTGGATCGTCAGAACACCTAGCATTGAACTTTCTTCTGCTGTTACCTTAATTTAATTCTGCTGGTACAGCATTACTGATTGTTTTATTTCCAGCAGTTTTGTTAGCGAGGGGCAGTGTTTTTAGCAAAGGACTGTGCTTGTATGTGTTAGCGTGAGATACAGAGCTTTTAGTGAAGGACTGTGCTTCTATGTGTTAGCGAGAGAGACAGAGCTTTTAGCGAGGGGCTGTGCTTGTAATGTACTGTGAAGTGTTTTAATTTCTACCTGCTCTCTCCATGTTGCTTCTGGCTTTTTCTTGTTTTTTTTCCTTCCTTCAGAAAGGGCGCCGTTTCTTCCTGTCCATCCCAGACCACGCATGCGCAATCTGGATCATCCTTCCCCACCTTGTTTCTCCACCAACCCACTATCTGATACCAATGCCCCCCTCCTCCTAATAGTCATCTCTCTTAACCAACAGGCTCTCCCGTTTCCACCATACAACTCCAGAAGCAGCACCAGAGCCCCCGCCCCAGATAGAGCAAGTCACCTACACAGGTACAGACAGTGTTTTCCCCCTAGTCCGTGCCCACAGTGTACTCTTGGACCAACCCCCACCCTCATCGATACACCCCTCCAAGGCCATATACACTTACATTCCAGCCAAAACCTTTCAACCCCCCACCTCTGCCCAACTCCCTTTAATAACCCTTGACCCTCCTCCCTCTCCCCCACCTCTCCACTGCCCCTTGTGTCTCACCTTTTGTGCACCCATCACCACTACTAAATGCTCCAGACAGGAAAATAAATAATTTACTCTTAACTCATTCTTTTCTAGGGCTCTCTTCCTACCACTACTCCTCTCCGGTACCATCCATCCAAACTCTGGCCCTAGTAACCCCAGCACACCCATCCATCCAAACCTTGGCCCCAGAAACCCTTGCTCCCCCACCCTACGGCCCCTACTCAATAAGGAAAGGAACATCAGCATAGTCCACCTCAACATACAGAGTCTCCCTGCGAAACTAGATGCATTTCAAGCTTGGGTCACCTCTTATGATTTTGATGTCATCACCCTTTCTGAAACCTGGCTTTCCCACAAAATCGCTGATGGCGAACTCAAGCTCAGCGGCTACACCTCTGTCAGAAATGACAGATTGTGCAAAAAAGGGGGGTGCATGTTCTACATCTCTAACAGATTCTCCTTCACTGAACATATCCAACACACCAAGTTTGCCCTACTTGAAACCCTCTCAATCAACCTCTTTGTGGGCTCCATCAAAACCCTCACACTCACCACCACATATCTCCCCCCAGGCACCCAGCACTCGGACCTAGAGTCACTGCTTGCCCCCAAACACTCCCTCCCACTGACTAGAGAGTGGATCCTCCTCAGTGATTTTAACATTAACTGGGACTCGAGCTTTGCAGACACCACCAAAGCCTGCATTGCAAACCTAGGTCTCCACCAGCTTATATCCACACCAACTAGATCCAATTATAAAACCGGCACGCATACTCTTATTGACTGGATCATTGCCACTCACCCCTCCCTTATCACTAGCTCTGGTGTCCTGCCTGACTGTATCAGCAATCACTGTGCCATTTTTTTTGTCTGAGGTTGGTCAGGCTTCCCAAACACCCCCAAAAAAAATTCATTTACACCAGGAGACTATCTGCTCTGAACATTGAGCTAATAACCCACAATCTTGGTCTAGTTGACTTGTCTTTCACCAATGGGTCAGGTGACTATGACTCTATCCTCAAAAAATTCTCCAGTATCCTTGTCAGTGTCATTGACAAGCATGCCTCCTTAAAGAGAATTTGAACCGGGGCCAAATTAATGAACGGATCTCTCCCAATATTATCAAACTTATGAGAACCAGAGACAAAGCCTGGGCCAGTTACAAAAAAAAAACACAGAGACCCTGCCCAGCTCTCCCTCTACAGTTGCTACGAAACAAATGCAAATCGGCTGTAAGAAAAGCACAATTAGACTTCCTACATGATAAACAGCTTGGTGAATCCTCAAATCCCCAGTGGCTATGGGGTACTCTGAACTCACTTCTTGGCAGTAACAATAATTCAGACCCTACTGCTTTGAACCATGGTGACAGACAGACAGACCAATGACCCAGCCAAAGTAGCAAACATATTTAACGCTTTTTTCATCGACCTTGAAAACTATAAATCCACTCCCTCCTTTCCCCGACCCACCCTCACACTGCCTCTGCTCTAACCCTACTGGTAGGCAGACACCCAATTTCTACTTTAAGGCACCAAAACCCGCAGACATCAAGTTCATCCATATGAACAACCCCAAACCCAGTAAAGGTGTCGACAGCATTGACTTCAAAATTCTGAAACTCTCCAACAACCTCCTCTCGAGCGCCCAGCATAGGTTCAGATCTGGACACAGCACCGAAACAGCCTTGGTCAGGTTCACCAGTGACATCCTCAAAGCTAATGACAAAGGCCAGTATACAGGCTCCATTTTTGTTGACCTGACCAAGGCATTCAACCTGGTGGATCACACCCTTCTCCTAAACACCCTCTAAGGCCTACATCTAATGGTTGTTCCCATCAAATGGGTTGGTAGCTACTTCTCCAGTAGTTCCCACAAGACTTCAATTGATGGCCATCTCTCCTTTGAATGTCCAGTTCAGTATGGTGTCCCCCAGGGATCAATCCTAGGCCCTCTTCTCTTCTCACTCTTAATTAACAACCTCCCCTCTATCTGCCACTCCACCCAACTTGTCCTCTACGCTGATTATGCGGCTCTATACTGCAGTGACATTGACCCGCTACTATGTTCCAGAATCTGCAATCTGACTTTAGGAACCTGCATTCCTGGTTCTCCGGGAACAGCCTGGTCCTCAATGCCAAGAAGAAAGCCCCTGTGTCTGGCCTTAAACTTTCCATCAGCTCTGGCACCCCCTCTGAACAAGTCTTTGAGTTCAAATACCTGGGCATCCACCTTGACCTACACCTCTCCTTCAACTTCCACATTAGTAACCTCATTAAAAAGGTCCATGTTAGGCTCGGTCTTCTATATAGGATTAGAAAGCACCTGATACTCGCTTCCAGACTTTGCCTGGCCAACTCTCTACTTCTGCCTCTATTAGGCAATGGATCTGTTGTCTTCTCCTCTCCAACCCCATCCCTCCTCTACTCCAAACTCAGGGTCACCTACAACAGCATAGCTCATTTTGTCACCGGTCTCCCCTGTAGAACTCACCACTGCACTCTCTACTCCTCCCTCGGCTAGCTCACTCTAGAAGGGAGGTTTCATCAAAAAATGCTCTCCTTCCTCCACAAGAGATATCTCAGTACTCGCCCACTTAGTATTAACTCCCTTTTCCCACCCAACTGATCAACTAGAGGGGCCTCCAGTCTGGTCTTTGGCACCTCTTTCTACAGGACTAAGCTTGCCCAGAACCCTATCACCTACAGGGGTACGAAGCTTTACAACAAAGTGCCCCCAAATATCCAGGTCTGCTGATCCATTAACTCTTTTAACACCTCCCACAAAGAACACTTCCTCGTATTGTCCACTTGCCGCTGCCCTGATAGGTCCCCTCCTCAGCCCAGTCACTAAGTCCAATAGTTCATTTCTCAGCATTACCTGCACTTACCCCACCTTTTATCATTATAACCATAGGCCCTTTACAGGGCCTGCATACCCTGTTCTATATTGCCTGACTCACCTGTTCTCTACTTGTCTGCTCAGGGTAACATCTTGGCTACGAAGTTACTCCACCACACCTTGTTGTTATCTTTCTGCCCTGAGTGAGTAGCCTTCAACAGCTTCTAACTACACTGCCACATCTTCAGACACTGCTTTTCTCCCATTGCCTTTTGTTTTCCTCCTGCACACTACCACCGCTGTAAATACTATGTATACATAATGTACCCTACCGGTTTGTGCTTTTACACTGTAAATGCAATGTATATATTATATATTCTTATGACCTTGTTTTTGTACTTCTACCACTGTAAATACAATGTCTATATCATGTATTCCACTTACCTTGTAACCATTTATCTGTTATTTCCAACACTGGACATTTGTGAAAACTGGCATTTTTGCTCACATACCCTCCAGTATACAAATAAAATTGATTGATTGAAAAATTGATGACTTCAGAAAAATGTATAAAATAATTAAGTCAAGAAAGTTGATGGTGATTTTAAAACATTGTTTCTCTTCAGATTCGGTGAGTGGTTGATGTTTGCAGAAAGATCTGAGAAGAGGAAAGGCTGACCACCTTTTATAGGTGGCAACTATGTACATCAACATGGGACACTCCAGGTAGCAAAAGTTTCCGAGTCATCCTGATACCGACAGCATACAGTTCCAAAGGTATGGCTTTATGGAGGGAGATGTCCTCGAAGAACATAGAAACATAGAAGTTGATGGCAGATAATGACCGTAAGGCCCATCCAGTCTGCCCTTTTTAATTTTCTACCTTATGAATTTGCCATAGGCCTTTACTCTGTCAATGGCCTATCTATTCATACTCATCTGTATTGCTCCCTTATGCCTATCGCATGCCTATTTGAAGCCCTGCACTGTATTCATATCCACCACTTCCTGAGGTAGGCTGTTCCATGCATCCACCACCCTTTCTGTGAAAAAGAACTTCCTCACATTACCCCTTAATCAGCTTCCCTCTAATCTCATGCTGTGCCCTCTTATCATGCTATTTTTCTTATATTGACACATGTTAACCTCTTTCACCTTGTTACTGCCCTTAAGGTGTTTGAATGTTTCGATCATATCACCTCTCTCCCTTCTTTAGGCTAGGGTATACATATTGAGCTCCATTAATCTATCCTCATATGTTTTCTGATGCAATCCCGGAACCATTTTGGTTGCCCTTCTCTGGACTGCCTCCATTTTGTTACTGTCCCTGTGAAGATGCAGCCTACAGTACTGCACACAGTACTCCAGACGAGGCCTAACCAGTGTCTTGTAAAGAGGGATTATTACCTCCCTCTTATGACTTGTGATACCCCTACTAATACATCCCAACATCCCCCTAGCCTTACTTACTGCTTTAGTGGTCTGCTTGGATGATTTCAGGTCATCTGTGATAGAAACATAGAAACATAGACTTTGACAGCAGACTAGGACTGCCTGGCCCACCCAGTCTGCCCATTTCCCTACCTAGAGGATAAGCTGCAGATCCTATTTAACCAACAGCCTATTTCTTCCTACCCCCCACAAAAATTGCCTTATGTCTGTCCCATGCATTCTTGAATTCTCCCACAGTTTTAGACACCACAACCTCCTCAAAAAGGCTGTTCCATGCGTCCAACACCTTGTCTGTGAAAAAATACTTCCTCACATTGCCCCTGAGCAGTTCCCCCTCTATCTTCAAATTGGGTCCCCTTGTTCTTGCACATCTCTTTTTCTGAAAGATGCTACCCTCTTGGACTTTGTTGATTCCACTGAGGTACTTAAACGTTTCTATCATGTCCCCCCTCGCCCTCCTTTCCTCAAGGGTATACATATTAAGCTCCTTTAGTCTCTCCTCATATGGCTTCTCTTGCAGACCCTGCACCATTTTAGTTGCCCTCCTCTGAACTGCCTCCATCCTGTCTATGTCCTTGCGGAGATGGGGTCTCCAGAACTGGATGCAGTACTCCAGATGGGGTCTCACCAACTGTCTATACAGGGGGATAGCAACTTCCTGTTTTCTGCTGGTGATACCTCTCCCTGTGCATCCCAGTATCGCCCCAGCCCTCCCTACTGCCTTCTCGCATTGCTTGCCAACCTTAAGGTCATCTGATATGATTACCCCTAGGTCTCTTTCCATTTTTGTTGTTGTTACTACCTCCGCCCCCCATTGTGTAATCTTCCCCTGGGTTTTTGTTTCCCAGGTGCATTACTTTGCACTTCTTTGCATTGAATCCAAGCTGCCATGCTTCTGACCATTCCTCCAACCTTGCCAAGTCCCTTCTCATCCTTTCCATGCCTCCTTGTGCATCAACCCTGTTGCAGATCTTTGTGTTATCTGCAAAGAGGCATACTTTTCCTTCCAGTCCCTCTGCAGAACCCTTTCTTCTGAGAAAGGACTAGGATCAACCCCGCTCTCCAGAGTGCTTCTGTTAATTGGATTAGGCACCTCCCCCACTTCCTATTTTGTGAATACTGAACAGAGGTATTCATTCAGTGTCCGTGCTTTATCACTGTCACTCTCCGCCCACCCACCATCCATTCTTTTCAGCCTCACTATCCCTCCCTTTGTCTTTCTACGCTCCCTGATATACCTATAAAAGGTTTTATCACCCTTCTTAACCGAGTTAGCTATCTTTTCCTCAGTTTGTGCCTTTGCTATTCTGACTACTCTCCCTGCTTCCTTCTGCCTTAACTGGTACAGTTCTCTGTCCTGCTCCTTCTGTGTTTCCTTTTACTTCCT
The DNA here is from genome assembly GCA_016271365.2 of Neoceratodus forsteri. Lineage (NCBI taxonomy): Eukaryota > Metazoa > Chordata > Ceratodontiformes > Ceratodontidae > Neoceratodus > Neoceratodus forsteri. Next base: position 1,102,751,645 of record CM057454.1, on the reverse strand, counting down.
AAATGCTATCTTCTTCTCCCTAACCTTCACCGCCACCTCTTTTGAGAACCATAGTGGCTTTTTCTTTCATTTTGATTTGTTTATTTGCTTCACACAAAGGCTTGTTGCCTCTGTGATAGCAGTTTTGATATTTGCCCATTGTTGCTCCACCCCTCCTTCTAGCCTATTTGCTAGTGCCTTTCTAAGGCACTCTCCCATCTTGCCAAAGTCAGCCCTCCTGAAGTCCAGAACCCTCACTTTTGTATGGCTTGACTCTGTAGCAGAGTTTATCATGAACCACACTGTTTGGTGGTCATGTGTTCCCAAATGGCTACCCACTTCTAGATCTGAGATCCTCTTACTGTCCCCATTTGAGAGTATGAGGTCTCAGATTGCTCCCTCACGAGTGGGTTCCAAAACTAGCTGTTTGAGGAATGCCACCTGAAGGGCATCAAAAATGGCCCTGCTTTTGGATGTGGCTGCTGTAAAGGTGCTCCAGTTAACATCTGCATGTTAAGGTACCCCATCAATAGTATCTCACCTTTCTCTGCCATCCTAAGTATGCCTTCTATCATATCCTTGTCCCTCCCCTGACATGGGATCTATACACAACCCCTGTGCAGATTGTGGTGCCATTTCCAGTCTCTAAGGTGACCCACAGTGCCGCCTCTCCTCCCTGTTTACTCTTTTGTTTGGTTGCTTTTATCCTTTCCCTTACATAGAGAGCTACTCCCCCACCCTCCCTGTCTCTCCTGTAGGTTGTGTACCCTGGTATGTTAACATTCCAGTCATGGTTTTCTGTGTACCATGTGTCTGTGACTGCTACAATATCCAGGCATCCCTCTTCCATCAAGGCCACCAGTTCAGGGAGCTTGTTGCCCAGACTACAGGCGTTGGTACTCATTACCCTCCATTTCTTAATGGCCTTACACTTTTTGCCCCATCCCTGCCCTTATTGCATTTGTCACTTTCTCCATTTACCCCTGCGCTTCTCCCTATTGACATCTCTATGTTGGTGTCTACCTCACTTAGTACCCTGATATTTTGGGTGGGTTAGGATTTCCCTGCTCCTTTCCAGTGCCTCCCCCCTTGGCTAGTTTAAATATTTGTCAATAAAGTATTTAAACCTATCACCTAGGATCTTGGCTCCCCTCCTGGACAGATGCAGACCATCATGCCAGTATAGGCCTGCATCCCTCCAGGTGGACTCCCAGTCTCCAGTGAAGCCAAGTCCCTGAGCTCTGCACCAGTGTTTCAACCACTGATTGAATTCCATGGTGTGGAGCACCCTAGCCTCACCCATGCCATAGACAGGCAGGACCTCCGAGAAGGTTACCGTGTGTGCTATTTGTCTAAGGTCCCTCCCCATCTCCACAAACGTTTCTTGCACTGCTCTGATCCCTTTCTTAGCCAGGTCATTTGTCCCTAGGTGGACAATGACATCCAGCTCCCTTCCCTGTGCAGCTGCTCCCGCGATCCTGAGGATTCGCTCCCTGTCTCTCCAAGCCATGACGCCAGGCAGGCACCTTACCTCCCTTTCCCCTTCCTCCCCCAGTTCTACCTTCCTAACAATGGAGTCCCCCACCAGGAGTTGTTTCCTTCCCTGTGGGGTCCCATGCCACCCTCCTTTGGGTCTCCTTTGTGGAGGTTCCCAGTATCCTCCTTGGTCTCCACTGTGGATGCCTCCATAGAGGAATCACACTTTTCCAGAACGGCATAGAAATTGTGGAGAGGTACAACTGGAGGGATGAGCCTCTGTTCCACCACCCTCACGCTGCCTGAGCCCACTGTGGTCCAACCAGTCTTCTTTCTTGGCAACCTCTGAGGCAATGGCAGTGACCCTGGTGGTCCCTGGGTGGGAGAGGAGGTCCCACAAATCCTGGCCAACTCAGCCTGGAGATGAGCAACCTCCTCCCTCAGCCCAGAGAGGTGTCTGCAGATGGGACAACACTGCATCCTCCATAACATCTCCCGGAAGACTGCTGCTCCACAGCCACTGCACTGCACTGCACCACTCCCATCATGTCTTTTTTCTGGCTCCCTAACTGTTATTTGGAATACTTACTCTTTCTTCTGTTTGTTTATTTCTTTTTTTTTCTTCTCTCCCTACTTACCTACTGCCTCTGCACCCTTTTATCTCCTGATTTTCCTGTTCTGAGACAAGAAGTTCCTATATTTCTCAGTAGTCTCCTTACTTGCTCAGAGTCAGACCTCCAGCAGCTGGGGATGGAGAGCTACTCTTGCCCTTCTAGGATGGTGAGTCTTTGGTGGCTCTGTGATCACTCACTTCCTACTCCCAAACAAGAAGTTCCTGTTGTCAGTTAAATCCTGTGCCTATAAAAATAGAATTGGTTTAGGGTTGGGGGTGGAGGGGAGGGAATGAGGGCAATATAGTCCCAGTAGAGAAGTTTTAGTTATACCAGGAGCTCCTTCCTCCTGGAGTTCTGTCTGTCCTCTGGCAGAAGCTGTCTAGGGCAGTATTTATATCTGGTCTTAAACTGGCTCCTTCTAGCTAAGCCACTCCCCCTACTTTGCAAATCTTTCTACACGTAGTTAATTTCAAAGATAACAATTCCCTTCTGACACCTGTGACAAACACACCAACTCATCCATGATGATGCCTAAGTCTCTTTCTTCCCTTGTGATTGCTAGCAAGTCCCCTCCCAACCTATATGTGGCTTCAGGGTTTCTCTTCCCTGTGTGCATGATCTTGCACTTCTTTGCGTTAAAACCCAGTTGCCAATCCTCCAATCATTTTGCCAGTTTATCCAGATCTTTTCTCATTCTGCCCACCCCATCTGGATCATCTGCTCTGTTGCAGATCTTGGTGTCATCTGCAACCAGACAAACCTTACCCTCCAGTCCATCTGCAGTGTCACTGATGAAGATATTGATGAGAACTGGTCACAGGACTGGTCCCTGAGGTACCCCACTTGTGACTTGCATCTCTTCTGACTGTATACCATTTACCACCACTCTCTGTTTTCAACCCACCTACCAGTTTGCCACCCAGTTGACCAACTTCTGACCCACCTCAAGCCTGCTCATCTTATTAATTAACCTTCTATGTAGAACAGTATCAAAAGCTTTGCAGAAGTCAAGGTAGGTGACATCAACTGCACTCCCTTGTTCCACCACTCTGGTTACCCAGTCAAAGAAATCTGTGAGATTAGTTTGACAGGACCTTCCTGATGTAAACCCATGCTGTCTTGGATCCTGTGCTCCTATGGATTCCAGGTGTTGCACTATTCTTTCCTTAAGAAGCGCCTCCATACGTTTGCCCACTACTGAGGTAAGACTGACTGCTCTGTAGTTCCCTGCCTCCTTCCTGCTACCACACTTGTGGAGTGGGATCACAGGAGCACTTCTCCAGTCTTCTGGGACCTCTCCTGTGCTCAGAGACTTACTAAACAGTTCTACAATGGCTCTGCTAGTTCCACCCTTAGCTCCTTTAGTGTTCTGGGATGTATGCCATCCAGTCCCATTGCCTTGTCCACTCTGAGCTTAGTGAGCTCTTGTAGTGCCCTTTTTTTGCGAAGGGACTTGTGCACACCTCCCTCCCCACTGTGTCCATGGTGCTGAACTGTGGGCCCTGCCCTACCTTCTCCTCAGTAAATACTGAGCAGAAGTCTCTAGTTAGGATAGATGCTTTTCCTTGGTCCTTCTCCACATACTCCCCCTTATCCCCTTTGATCTTAGCAATGCCCCCTCTGGACTTTCTCCTTTTACAAATGCATCTATAGAAAGTCTTGTCCCCTTGTTTTACTGTCCGTGCTAGTGTTTCCTTGGTTCGGGCCTTTGCCTGCCTTGCAGCCTTCCCTGCTTTCCTTAGGGAAGTTTGGTATGCCTCCCTATCTTCATCCCGCTGCGTTCCCTTATATTTCCTGAAGGCCAGTCTTTTGGCTCTGACCTTTTCTGCTACTGTTTTTGAGAACCAAAGTCGTTTCCTCCTTCTTTTGCTCTTGCTTTTCTCCCTAACACAATGGTGGGCAAGCAATGTGAGAAGGCTGTAAGGAGGGCTGGGGGATAGTGGGATGCATAGGGAGAGGCATCAACAGTAGAAAACAGGAAGTTGTTATCCCTCTGTACAGGCAGTTAGTGAGACCCCATCTGGAGTACTGCCTGCAACTCTGGAGACCCCATCTCCACAAAGACATAGACAGAGTAGAGGCTGTTCAGAGGAGGGTAACCAAAGTGGTGCAGGGTCTGCACCAGAAGACACTAAAGGAGAGACTAAAGCAGCTTAATATGTATACCCTTCGGGAAAGGAGGGAGAGGGGGGACATGATAGAAACTTTCAAGTATCTCAAGGGAATTAACAAAGTACAAGAGGGTAGTATCTTTCAGAAGAAGAGATGTGCAAGAACAAGGGGGCACAATTTGAAGATAGAGGGGGGGGGGATGGCTCAGAGGTAATGTTAGAAAGTAGTTTTTCACAGAGAGGGTTGTGGATGCATGGAACAGCCTTCCTGAGGAGGTTATGGAGTCAGGAACAGTGGGAGAATTCAAGAATGCATGGGACAGGCATAAGGCAATTTTAGTGGGGGTAGGAGGAAGTAAGCTGTTAATTAACTAGAATCTGCAGCTTATCCATCAGGTAGGGAAATGGGCAGACTAGGTGGGCCAAGTGGTCCTTATCTGCCATCAAATTCTATATTTCTATGTTTCTATGTTTTCTATGACCCACAGTTCTTCTGGCTCCCTATGTGTATTCTGACTTTCCGTAGCTTTGATATTTTCATTGACATAAAGGGCTATTCCCCCCCCACCCCTTTTTGCACCTTGGTCTCTTCTAAACAGTACATAGTCGAGTACTAAAGTCTCCCCAAGTGTGGTTACTAGTGAACCATGTCTCACTAATGGCTACTATGTCCAGTTTAGCCTCTGTCATTGTTGCCTGCAGGTCTGGGATCTTGTTTCCCAGACTGCAGGCATTTGTGTACATGATTTTCCATTGGTCAGATTTCGGTGCATTAGTTGCCGGGCAAGGTCCGGGGTTTCCCCTGCATGTCGTATGGAGAGCTGGACCTTTTTCCTTACCTGCAGATGCAAATGAACTACAAACATGCTGAACTTCGGTTTGATTACTAGCTGAGGGGGGAAGGGTGTTCTTCCTGTTCGATGTATCAGGTGCTGTACCCCTCTCCCAATTGGCTAGTTGAAATATTCTGCAAAGATGTCAAACTTCTACCCCAATTCACTGACTCCCTCCTTAGTCAGATGCAGTCCATCAAGAACTTTTGCTCCCAAAACTGTTGCCAGTTACCTACATATTTGTCCTTTTTCCTGGCACCAGCCTTTGAGCCACATGTTCAGCTCCCCTATCTCTCCTTCTTTGACCTTCCGTCCATCTGCCCCCCTCTCCCAGACTGGCAGGATCTCAGAAAAGGAGAAGCCAGATGAAATGGATGACAGTTTGTCTCCCAGCCTGGTCAGGTGTTCCTTGGCCTCCACAACTGACTGGCTGGAGAGATTGTTAGTCCCTATGTGTACCAGGACATTGATGTTTTCTCCTGCTTCCTGCATGCATGATTTTAGCAATGCAGTCAGTGTCTCTCCGCACTGATGTACCTGGGAGACATCTGACCATTACTCCCGGCTGGAGGTAGGCATCAACTCCCCGAATCATGGAGTCTCCTATTATCAGAAGTGTTTTTTCTGTTGCCTTTTTTTTTGTTTTGGTCCCTGTGTTGGGTAAGTTTTGTTGTGCTAGCTCCTGTGCTGCAGTGTCCTGCTCTGCAGTGTCCTCCGCCCCTTTGTTTGATTTTGGCTGTAGAGGCAGATACCTGTGTGTAGTTTTTATATGGTTTGCGGAGGTGATACGTTGGAGAGCATTGAGTGATGGGGCATCCAATTTGCCCCTCCTAACCACCTGCCAACCAACCAGACCATCTACCCTCTGTGGTCGAGGTACTTCAGTTGGATATTGGGGAAATGGCAGACGGTTCTTATAGCTCTTGCCCCTCCTCCCATCCCCCTGTTCATTCATTGCCTTTTCTTTCTCCCTCTTTCTCTCCCATGCCCCTGCTAACTCCCCACTTACTATCCTACCACCTCCCTTTTTCACTCCCTCCACCCCTTTCTCCTCTCCCCCACCTTCCATCTCCTTGCTTCCTACCCCCCCTTAGGTATCTCCCTTTCATTCCCTCCTAACCCCCTTCCCCTTCTCTTTCCCGCCTCCCCTGACAATGCCTACTCTTGCTGCTATTCTCACTACAACCCCTTGCCCCGCACTGGCTGCCCCTCCCCCACTGTTGCTCAGGCCTGTTAACCACCCTCTGCCCACCTACACAATACAGCTGCTGTCTTCTACAGCCAGTGGGCATGCTCTACCCCCATTTTAGATGTAATGACACTGAACTCTCCTTGAAGAATTCAAAGCTATCTGGGAACCTATAATTATTATCTTCCGCACAATGATTTTTACCTATGAAGTAACAAATGCTACTGTACGTGCTAGGATTGCATTACTGTTGTCTTTTACCTGATTCTGTATTACCACTGTACTACTCCTGTTGTCTGTCTTATCTGTTTTGTACGATGTCTGACCTGGAACCTTTGTAAATGAGCCTATGGCTCAAAGGTATTTAATCCCAAACTGAAATAAATAAAATAAAAAAAGAATATATTTCCTCCTCAATATACACTTTGAGGTGTGCAGTTTCTGCCCATGCTGCCTGGAGCTGAGCCCTTAGATCTCCAATGGTCCAGGATGTAGGACAGCGTCCTAAATCCTGTATAATTGCCCTTTGAAAAGTGTCTCACAGTGCCTGCAGTTAATAATATCCATTCGACTTGAGTTGCTGAGTTTATAACCTGGTCTGAATAACTAGAAGGAGGAAAATGAAAGCAAAAGTTTGATTTTTTTGTTTGTTTGTTTGATTTTTTTTTTCAGTTTGTTTTTGTTGAATAACTTGTTATAACAAGTTAAATCCCTTGTGCCCCTGTAAGTGAGGTCACTGTGTGGATACCCTTCTAATACTCCCCTTCCTGCTTTACTACAGGAAATGTTATGACTGTCGACTCTGTAAAAGGAGTGTAGCATGTGGCGGTTGGGGATGGGGTAGGTGATGGGCCCTTCCCCTGCCGAAAAAGAACCATGGATGAAAAAATAAGGAGGTAAGAGCAGAAAGAATCAACCAGCAACAAATGCAGTAGCCCTGAAAGCTTAGCCTAATGATAGATAAAAAAAGTCACAAAACCTATAAGCACCACCTGTAACAATTTAACAGAAGATATACCCTGCAAAAAACACTTTGCTACAGAGAAAAATAAAGCAGTAACAGAAGGTATACCTTGCAAAAAAAACAATCTGAATCAGAGAAGATTACAGCAGTAATCTGTAGCACAAAACAGTAATAACCCTGTAGGTACACCCTGTAATAATGCAGCATAAGGTATACCCTGCAACAGCCATTTTAATCAGAGAAGTTACAGCAGTAAAGTGTAAGCACAAAGCAGTATCAAATCTTGTGGGCACAAAAGAAAAAAACAACACACAGTAAATCTGCCTAGCAAAAAGAAGCCTTAATGTTTTTCCTTGCTCTGATAATGTTCCTTGCTCTGTCCTTACAAGTAAACCTAGAAGAGAATAGCTCAGGTAAGCTAGGTGTCTTTGCCAGCAAACCTAGTCTTCCACCTTCAAACATCATATGTTTCAAACCTAGGTTGTGCTTGGGCATTCAATTTGGAGGGGTTTATGGGGGCAGTGGCTGGGATGGGCAGAGTTAGGATTCTAAAAAAGCCCAAACTTCACATTTCTTTACTTTTTGCACTTTAATAATGAACCTGAGTTTTTATACTTTATTTTCTATCTCTTTTGATATAGGTAGCAGTAGTAGCTTTTTTTGTGTATGATACACAAAGCAGAAGACCCATACTGTTGAGCCCCAGACCTGTAGCTTGCTTTACAAATGGCCCAACAGACCATATAAAAAAGAGCTGCCCTAATGGCATGACCCTGGACCTGCAGCTTGCTTTCTGCATGGCCCTGCAGGCCATCAGAAAAGCAGCTGAATGATCAAGCATGGCCCCGCATCCGTAGCTTACTTTGCATGTGGCCCAAGGGCCATGCACAAAGCAGAACACCATCAGATAACATAGAAACAAAGACTTTGACAGCAGATAAGGACCACTTGGCCCACCCAGTCTGCCCATTTCCCTTCTTATTGGATAAGCTGCAGATTCTAGTTAACCAACAGCCTACTTCCTGCAACCCCCCACTACAATTGCCTTATGTCTGTCCCATGCATGTTTGAATTCTGCCACAGACCCAACAACCTCCCCAGGAAGGCGGTTCCATGCATCCACCAATCTCTCCATGAAAAAAAATTTCCTCACATTACCCCTCAGCCTTCCCCCCTCTATCTTTAAATTGTGCCTTCTTGATCTTACACATTTCTTTTTCTGAAAGATGCTACCCTCCTGGACTTTGTTGATACCCTTGAGGTACTTGAAAGTTTCTATCATGTCCCCCCCGTCCCTCCTTTCATTAAGGGTATACATATTAAGCTCTCTCAGTCTCTCTTCATATGGTTTTCTGATGCAGACCCTGCACCATTTTAGTTGCCCTCCTCTGGACTACTTCCATCCTGTCTATGTTCTTGCATAGATGGGGTCTCCAAAACTGCACACAGTATTCCAGATGGGGTCTCACCAACTGTCTGTACAGAGGGATAACTACTTCCCTTTTTCTACTTGTGATGCCCCTTCCTATGCATCCCAGTATCCCCCTGGCTCTCCTTACAGACTTCTCACATTGCTTACCCACCTTTAAGTCATTTGATATGACTACCCCCAAGTCCCTTTCCATTTTTGTTGTTGTTAGTACTTCCCCTGCTATTGTGTACTCTTCTCCTGGGTTTTTGTTTCCCAGGTGCATTACTTTGCACTTCTTTGCATTGAATCTAAGTTGCCATATGTCTGACCATGCCTCCAACCTTGACAAGTCCCTTCTCATCCTTTCTACCCCCCTTGTGTATCAACTCTGTTATAGATCTTTGTGTCATCTGCAAAGAGGCATACCTTTCCCTTCAGACTCTCTGCAGTGTCACCTATAAAGATGTTAAAGAGGACTGGACCCAGTACTGAGCCCTGAGGTACTCCACTAGTAACCCCCCTTTCTTCAGAATGTGTTCCATTCGCTATTACTTTCTGTGTCCTGTTGTGCAGCCAGTTTGCTACCCAAGCTACCACCCTGGAACCCACTCCCAGGCTAGCTAACTTGTTTATTAGGCTGTTGTGTGGGACTGTGTCAAATGCCTTGCTAAAGTCTAGGTAGACCATATCCACAGCCCCTCCCTGGTCTATTACTTTGGTCACCCAGTCAAAGAAATCAATTAGATTTGTCTGACATGACCTTCCTACTGTAAATCCATGCTGCTTTGGGTCCTGTGCCCCACTAGCCTCTAGGTATTCAACAATTCTTTCTTTCAGAAGTGATTCCATAATTTTCCTTACAACTGAGGTCAAACTTACAGGTCTGTAGTTTCCTGCTTCTGCCTTGCTCCCACTTTTGTGAAGGGGAATCACATCTGCCCTCCTCTAGTCCTCAGGTACCACCTCATCCTCCCATGATTTGTTAAAAAGTGTTGTCAGTGGTGTCACTAGGTCCTCCCTTAGTTCTTTTAGGATTCTGGGGTGAATACCATCAGGCCTCATTGCTTTGTCCACCTTGAGTTTTAGGAGTTCTTTCAGGACTCTTTCTTCCGTAAATAGACTGGTGTCAACCCCCCTATCCAGAGTGCTTCTATTGTCTGGTTTAGGTAACTCCTCCTCATCTTCTTTTGTGAATACTGAGCAAAAGTATTAATTCAGTATCTCAGCCTTTTCACTGTCTCCCTCTGCCCACCTCCCCTCTCCTTTATTAATCTTCACTATTCCTCCCTTAACCTTTCTATGCTCCCTAATGTACCTATAAAAGGTTTTATCCCCCTTCTTAACTGAGTTGGCTATTTTCCCTTGGTTTGGGCCTTTGCTCTTCTGACTGCCTTCCCCACTTCTTTCTGCTTTAATTGATACAGTTCCCCGTCATGCTCCTTCTGTGATTCCTTATACTTTCTGAATGCTGCCTTTTTCTCCTTAACCTTCCCTGCCACCTCTTTTGAGAACCATAGTGTTTTTTTTACTCCGCTTTGTTTTCTTTATTTGTCCCACACAAAGACTTGTTGCCTGTATGATAGCAGTTTTGATTTTTCTCCATTGTTCTTCCACCTTTCATTTTTGGCCATTTGCTAGTGCATTCCTTAGGTATTCACCCATTTTGCCAAAGTTGGTCCTTCTAAAGTCCAGTATCCTTGTTTTTGTATGGCTTGTCTCCATGGTTGTGCTTATTGTGAAGCACACTGTGCAGTGATCACTTGTTCCCAGATGTCTACTAACTTCTAAATTTGTGATCCTGTCTCCATTTGAGAGTACCAGGTCTAGTATTGCTCCCTCCGAGTGGGTTTCAACACTAGCTGTCTAAGGTCTGCCCCCTGCAGGGCATCGAGAATGACCCTGCTCTTGGATGTGGCTGCAGTACATGTCATCCAGTTAACATCTGGCATATTCAGGTCCCCCATCAACAGTATCTCCCCTTTTACAGCCATTTGGAGAATGTCTTCTATAATTTTCTTGTCCGTTTCCTTCCCTTGAGACGGTGGTCTGTATACAACCCCTGTGCGGATTGTGATGCCATTCCTTGTCTCCAAGGTGACCCAGAGTGCCTCTTGTCTTTACTTTTTAGTTCTGTAGCTTTGATCCCTTCCCTTATGTATAGAGCTACTCCACCTCCTCTTTTACCCTCCCTGTCCCTTCTATAGACTGTGTACCCTGGTATGTAGACACCCAGTCATGGTTCTTCATGTACCATGTTTCCGTGACTGCTGCAATATCCAGTTTTTCATCTTCTATCAGGGCTACTAGCTCAGGAAGCTTGTTTCCCAGACTACAGCACTGGTACTCATTGCCCTCCATTTAATGTTGGCTTTATTCTTTTCCCCCCATCCCTGCTCTTATTGCCCTTGTCTATTTTTCCATTTACCCCTGTCCTGCCCTCTGTTGAGCTCTGTACCTCAGTGTTTACCTTACTACCTGACATGTTTTGTGGGGAGAGACTTGAAATTTCTTGCCTCTTATCAGCACCTCCCCCTTGGCTAGTTTAAAAGCTTGCCAAGGAAGCATTTAAACCTGTCACTTAGGAGCTTGGTTCCCTTCGTGGACAGATGCAGATCATCGTGCCAGTATAGACCTTCATCTCTCCAGGTGTATCCCCAATGAAGCCAAAGCCCTGTGCTCCGCACCAGTTTTGCAACCATTCTTTAAACTGCATGGAATGCAGTACCCTAGCCTTACCCCTGCCATGAACTGGCAGCACTTCTGAGAAGGTAACCATGCTTGCTACCTGTCTGAGGCCCCTCCCCAACTCCACAAATTCATCCTGTACTGCACTGATTCCATGCCTAGCTAGGCCATTTGTCCCAATGTGGACAATGATATCTAGTTCCCTCTCCTGTGATGCTGCTTCTGCAATCATGAGGATTCACTTCTTGTCCCTCCAAGCCATGGCACCAGGCAGGCATCTTACTTCCCTCTCCTCTCCCTTCCCCAGTTCTACCCCCCAAAAATTGAGTCCCCTATCAGAAGCTGTTTCCTTCCCCTGTGGTGTCCCTTGCCACCCTTTTGTGGGTCTCCCTTGTGGATGTCCTCAGCATTCTTCTTGGTCTCTACTGAGGGTGCCATCATAGAGGAACCTTGCTCTGCCAGACTGGCGTATGATTTGTGTAGAGGTACAACTAGGGGTCTTCGCCTCTGTTCCACCACCCACACCCTCCCAGAACCCACTGTGGTCCAATTGCTCTTCATACTTGGCAACCTCTGAGGCAGTGGTTGTGGCAGTGGTGCTCTTTGGGTGGGGGAGGCCTCCTTAGTCCTTGCCAGTTCAGCCTGGAGGTGGGAAATCTCCTCCCTCAGAGCTGACAGTTGCCTGCAAATAGGACAGCAATGCAGTTTCCAGAATGTCTCCCAGAAAACTGCTGCCCCACAGCCAGTGCATTGCACCACTCCCCACATGTCCCTCTCCCTTATAATATACAATATGTATATATATATATATATATATATATATATATTTGTTTGTTTTGTTTTGTTTTCTTTGGTGGTGTGTACTTACCCTTTATGCACTGTGATGGGTTATTAAGAATATGACAGTTCTGCCCCAAGACCTGTTGAGGAAGTGATGTCAGAACTTTGGCTATAAAGAAAATGCCATGCCTGGGGGTGTGGGGTGTGGGGAAGGGGGGTGGGTAGTCCACAACCACAGGTGACTGTTAGAAACAATCAAATACACCACTGCTCCACAACCCTGGTGAGTACTGCCCTTTATAGTAATTCAACTAACCTCCAGTAACTTATTTAAAAATAGTTTAACTATCACAAAATCCTACGCACCAGTAAATTATTTAAAAATAGTTTCTGTCCCAAAATCCTAGTAGTCAATCCAGCTACCCCCAAGGGACAACCAAAATATAGTATTCAAACCCTTGTGAAGTTACTTCCAAGATAAGCAGAGTTTGCAAGCTCCTTATTCACTCCACAGCCACCTGTAATTTATTTAAAAATACTTTAACTGTCAGAAAATCCTAATAGACAATCTAGCTACCTCCAAGGGTCTACCCAAATGCAGTATTTAAATCCTTCTGAAGTTACTCACAAGATAAACAGAGTTTTCAAGCCCCTTCTTGGTTAACACTAAATAAATATGTAAATAAAAAGCAATTACCAAGAGTAGTTAGTTTCACCTCCCACAGAATTGAGCAAAAGTGCACGTTGTTGCAGATATCAAGTGCAATATAGAATTTTCCACACAGCTCACAGCTGAATAGAGAAGTAGTGTACTTCCAGGTCAAGAAGATGCAGCCCTGGCTGGTAGCTTCTTTTGCATATGCCTTGTAGGCCATATGCAATGCAGCTACACCATCAAATATGGCCCCAGACCTGTAGCTTATTTTGTGCAAGGCCCTGTAGCCCATGTACATAGCAGCTGCATGATTCGGAAGGGCCCGCACATCTGTAGCTTGTTTTGCATATGTTCCTGTGGATCATATATTTTTTTTTTATTCTTTTGTAACTGGACAAGGCCTACTGAGCAAAAGTACCTGCTTTCAGGGGTGACCTGGGAGCACTGGGGAAGTTAAGTGTCTTGCTCAGAGCCACAAAATATACAAGTGGAGTTTGTAGAAATCAAACCCAGTGTGACAGCTGCAATATCCAGTTTTTCATCTTCCATCAGGGCTACTAGCTCAGGAAGCTTGTTTCCCAGACTACGGCATTGGTACTCATTGCCCTCCATTTAATGTTGGCTTTATTCTTTTTTCCCCCATCCCAGCTCTTATTGCCCTTGTCTATTTTTCCATTTACCCCTGTCCTGCCCTCTGTTGAGCTCTGTACCTCAGTGTTTACCTTACTACCTGACATGTTTTGTGGGGAGAGACTTGAAATTTCTTACCTCTTATCAGCACCTCCCCCTTGGCTAGTTTAAAAGCTTGCCAAGGAAGCATTTAAACCTGTCACTTAGGAGCTTGGTTCCCTTCGTGGACAGATGCAGATCATCGTGCCAGTATAGACCTTCATCTCTCCAGGTGTATCCCCAATGAAGCCAAAGCCCTGTGCTCCGCACCAGTTTTGCAACCATTCATTAAACTGCATGGAATGCAGTACCCTAGCCTTACCCCTGCCATGAACTGGCAGCACTTCTGAGAAGGTAACCATGCTTGCTACCTGTCTGAGGCCCCTTCCCAACTCCACAAATTCATCCTGTACTGCACTGATTCCATGCCTAGCTAGGTCATTTGTCCCAATGTGGACAATGATATCTAGTTCCCTCTCCTGTGATGCTGCTTCTGCAATCGTGAGAATTCACTTCTTGTCCCTCCAAGCCATGGCACCAGGCAGGCATCTTACTTCCCTCTCCTCTCCCTTCCCCAGTTCTATCCCCCAACAATTGAGTCCCCTATCAGAAGCTGTTTCCTTCCCCTGTGGTGTCTCTTGCCACCCTTTTGTGGGTCTCCCTTGTGGATGTCCTCAGCATTCTTCTTGGTCTCTACTGAGGGTACCATCATAGAGGAACCTTGCTCTGCCAGACTGGCGTATGATTTGTGTAGAGGTACAACTAGGGGTCTTCGCCTCTGTTCCACCACCCGCACCCTCCCAGAACCCACTGTGGTCCAATTGCTCTTCATACTTGGCAACCTCTGAGGCAGTGGTTGTGGCAGTGGTGCTCTTTGGGTGAGGGAGGCCTCCTTAGTCCTTGCCAGTTCAGCCTGGAGGTGGGAAATCTCCTCCCTCAGAGCTGACAGTTGCCTGCAAATAGGACAGCAATGCAGTTTCCGGAATGTCTCCCAGAAAACTGCTGCCCCACAGCCAGTGCATTGCACCACTCCCCACATGTCCTCTCCCTAATATACAATATGTAATATATATATATATATATATATATATATATATATATATATATATATATATATATATATATATATATATATATATATATATATATATATATTTGTTTGTTTTGTTTGTTTTCTTTGGTGGTGTACTTACCCTTTATGCACTGTGATGGGTTATTAAAATATGACAGTTCTGCCCCAAGACCTGTTGAGGAAGTGATGTCAGAACTTTGGCTATAAAGAAAATGCCATGCCTGGGGGTGTGGGGTGTGGGAAGGGGTAGGTAGTCCACAACCACAGGTGACTGTTAGAAACAATCAAATACACCACTGCTCCACCACCCTGGTGAGTACTGCCCTTTATAGTAATTCAACTAACCTCCAGTAACTTATTTAAAAATAGTTTAACTATCACAAAATCCTACGCACCAGTAAATTATTTAAAAATAGTTTCTGTCCCAAAATCCTAGTAGTCGATCCAGCTACCCCCAAGGGACAACCAAAATATAGTTTTCAAACCCTTGTGAAGTTACTTCCAAGATAAGCAGAGTTTGCAAGCTCCTTATTCACTCCAGAGCCACCTGTAATTTATTTAAAAATAGTTTAACTGTCAGAAAATCCTAGTAGACAATCTAGCTACCTCCAAGGGTCTACGCAAATGCAGTATTTAAATTCTTCTGAAGTTACTCACAAGATAAACAGAGTTTGCAAGCCCCTTCTTGGTTAACACTAAATAAATATGTAAATAAAAAGCAATTACCAAGGGTAGTTAGTTTCACCTCCCACAGAATTGAGCAAAAGTGAACGTTGTTGCAGATATCAAGTGCAATATAGAATTTCCCACACAGCTCACAGCTGAATAGAGAAGTAGTGTACTTCCAGGTCAAGAAGATGCAGCACCTGGCTGGTAGCTTCTTTTGCATATGCCTTGTAGGCCATATGCAATGCAGCTACACCATCAAATATGGCCCCAGACCTGTAGCTTATTTTGTGCAAGGCCCTGTAGCCCATATACATAGCAGCTGCATGATTTGGAAGGGCCCACACATCTGTAGCTTGTTTTGCATATGTTCCTGTGGATCATATTTTTTTTTTTATTCTTTTGTAACTGGACAAGGCCTACTGAGCAAAAGTGCCTGCTTTCAGGGGTTACCTGGGAGCACTGGGGAAGTTAAGTGTCTTGCTCAGAGCCACAAAATATACAAGTGGATTTTGTAGAAATCAAACCCAGTGTGACAGGGTTGAAGAAGACCCTGCTCCATTTGTTATGCAGAAAGAGTTTAAATGCAAGGATCTGTTTTATCCTCTCCCTTTTCTGTCTCTTGTCAGTCTGGTGGCACAACCAAATTTTCTTGTGAGACCTAGGAACTCATCACTCCAACAATTTCGAAATTCTCTGCCTCTCGCTATCTCTTTGCCTTCCCTTGCTATTTCTGTCTTTTCTTCTCCATTGCATATCTAAGGGTATAAAAATATATGTGAATCTTTATGTGGAAATGTCACTAATACTGGGATCCATTTGTTTTCAACTGTTTATAGTTATACTGTTGAAATGATTGCAAAAAGCTGTTTGGAACTCAAGGGGTTAACCTGAGATGCAGTTTTTTTTACATTTTTGCAGTACTGTAAACAAGAGGTCAGTTTTGGGTCATTATGTACTGTTTTGTTGCTGCTGCAAAAAATGAAACTGACAAGAACATTCTGCAAACTTACAAGAACATTCTGTGAGAAGCAGGCTCTCTTAATGAGTTCCCAGAAAAAGAGCAGCAATGCTTTTGCTAGAGAGATAAGGAGAGTGAGGGCCTGAGAGACTGAAACTTGGAATTAAGAGGTACCCTCAGAAGAAGGACTTAGTTTTCTCTGTTTGTACTGCCTTTGTAAATAGTTATACTGAATAATGTTTCTTTTTATTTTGCTGTTATTGAGAAAAATGAAATGCTATTTGCAAATTTTGAAACTGCTCCTGGTTTTCCAATGCTTCCTGACCTGTGCCTCAATGACATCCAGGTCTTCTGGATGTGCCAAGCTCATCTGCAACTTGTTAGTCTAACCTCTACGCTCTACTGCCAGCTCTGTTTGGCATAGCCCTGGACCTGTAACAGATTTGTGCATGGCCCTGCAAAACAATTTGTATTTTTCCTGTTTTGTGACATGGACTGCCATATTCAGATCTAGCTGCTAGCACAGTGCAGCCTGTAGTGCTGTGCCAAAAATAGCACATGGCCAGCTCTGAGCCATCTTCGGCAAGTAAGCATGTACTAATAGAGCACACTGACTGACTATCAGGCCTTGTCAGCACAGTGCTAAGTGGATATGGGCTACATCGACATATACCAAGGCTGCACATGTGCCCCAGGAGATAGCACACCCAAAACTGAATAGTGCCAGGGCTCCTGTGGGCCATAGTCAGTCCAGCCATGTAAATGGGCCCACTGGACATGCAGGCACTAAGGGGCCATCTATACAGCACATGCGCATTATGGGCTCATTTGCAAATGAGCAGCAGACCCCTTATCACCATTGCAGGGTGAGAGGAGAAGATATTCCCTTTTAGGCTAGTGGATCCCCCACCCTCAACAGCCTCTGTCATAAAGTTAATTCAAATTCCTTGGTAATCTAGTGGACCCTGTCCCCCCAATCATCCCCATCACAAGGTTAATTTAAATTCCCTGGTAGTCTAGTGGATCCTCTACCTGCAAGTTCCATTTGTAGCATGGTTGTATAGCACAGGCTTGAACTGGCTCAGCAACTGTGAACATGATACTTAAAATAAATCTGCTCTACTCCAGCTCTATTCTGTACAGCATGCATTTTCCATTGCACAAAAACAATTACTTGCCCTTAGCAACTCAATGCAAAGTCCCAAGACAATTTATGACTAATAGACCAGCTGTTTTTTTTTTTATAGGCGGGCAAGGCACTTCACAACTATGGTATCACCTAGGGACATCTCACCTGCACTATCTCCATATGAATATATACGCTAATGATAGATTTCATAGGATGCTAGCAAATAACATTTGGAAAGGCTGCACACATTTATTCCCAGATTTTTCTCATATTTGCTTTCTTGTTCCTATCTCCTGAAACACTTGAGATTATAATGCGTTCACCTCTTTAAAAGTAAAAATAACATTTTCAACAACCTTGCAGTGAGTCACCACTTGGAAAAAAAATCTTATTATTTCTGTTAATGATAGGGATCTTTACTTCTTTTTTTCAATTTCCTTCTATACAGACTCTAAAATGTATCAGGCATAGTTTAGCTGGCATCTTAATATGAATTTCTGTAAAACATCTTTTTTATTATACTTGACGTAGCTTAGAATTAACCTCTATCAGATTATCCCCTCCGCAGCTCATTTATTGAAGAGCTTCACAGCAATCTTGGCTTCAGCACTGGATATACATGATAACACTGTGATGTCACTGGTGACACAGATAAGAAACACCAGTAGGAATTTAGCAAAAGCCTAATGCATTAACAGACATTTAAAAAAATGATCTCTGCGCATTTGTCAGTGTTATCCTTCAATCCCTGCTCCTTTGAGAGAAGTATTTTGTTATCTGGTTAAACAGGTTTCTACCAGGCCTCTTAACTTAGAGTGTGATAGGAATATGTCAAAGAAGATGCCAAGAATGGCAGCAAGAGATTTGATAGAACATGGTAGCATGGAATAATAGAATAGTTTGCATAGCACACACAATAGGAACACAGGAGTTTCCATCTTTCTTTGCAGCTGGGAGTCTGAGACCTGTACACATGAAAGTATAAACAACTTTGACTTCTTGTCAAATAAGTTTTGGGTTAAACTGGGATAACATTACTCCAAAAATATGAAAAAACATGTACTTTTGATTTACCAACCTATACTACTTCCAAGATAAAAACAAATTAAAATAAGGGCTGTGAAAACTTGAAACTGAAAAAAATGCCCAAACTTGCAACTTCTCAGTCACAAGATTAGCTAAAGTATCCTCTATGGTGCAACATGACACCATTTTTTCAATGCTAATTTTATGCCGGTACTAGTTATTGAAAAAAATAACACTGAGCCAGCAAGCATGGATTTTCAGTTATATGGTTTGAATTTTATTTTAAAAATTCAGGATGAATAGGAGGTAAGGGCAACAGGTTCTTCTCAGGATTTTTGTGATGAACCAAAATGTTTTGGTAAAATCTTGAATTTGCACACGAAGAGCCCTAATAAAAACTGATAAGGCACATTAAACACTGTGGGGAAAACAACTTATCATTAACTATAATCTGCACAGTTACAGCCTCAGAATTTTGTTTTTCTAATACGAACATACGTACAAACATACGAAATTTGCCAGCAGATAAAGGCCTAGAGGTCTATCAAGTCTGCTCAAATGTGCAGCTAGCACCCCTTATTCTGCAGCTGCCCCTCCCTTCCACCCTTCCCCTTCATTAACCCTTCCCCTTGCCCTGTCCCATCCTCATTTGAAGCAGTCCACTGTTCTACTGCATACCACTTCAGCAGGTAACGCATTCCACCCAGCCACCTCCCTCTCTGTAAAAAAGTGTCTCCTCATCTCCCTCCTGAACCTTCCTTGCTCCAGTCTCATATTATGGCCCCTGGTGGCCCTCCCCTCCCTTACTTTGAACGGCCCTTCTGTACCCATCTTGTTTATTCCTTTCATGTATTTAAAGGTTTCAGTCATGTCACCCCTGTCTCTCCTCTCCTCTAGTGAGTACATGTTCAACTTCTTCAACCTCCTCTCGTATGATAAGTCCCCCAGCCCCTTGATCATCTTTGTCGCTCTGCGCTGCACCCCCTCCAGTAACTTAATGTCCCTCTTCAGATACGGATGCCAGTACTGCACGCAGTACTCCAGGTGTGGTCTAACTAATGACCTATACAGTGGCAGAATCACCTCCTCCCTCCTCGAAGATATACCCCTTGCAATACAACCCAGCATTTTGTTGGCCTTTGCAGCTGCCTTCCTACATTGTGCCGAGTTGTTCATTGACCCTGTAATAAGCACACCCAGATCCTTCTCCTCCTGTGCCTGGGCTAGCTGCACTCCCCCTAGCTGGTAACTTCTCCTTGGGTTCTTCATCCCAAAATGCAGCACCTTGCACTTTTTGGCATTAAAGTCCAGTTGCCAGGTGTCTGACCAGGTTTCAAGCTTTGCCAGATCATCCTGCAACCCTGCCATCCCCTAGGTCATCCACCACCGCGCCTACCTTGGTATCATCAGCAAACAGACTGATCTTGCTTTTGATGTCCCATGATATGTCTGCAATAAATATCCCAAACAACACTGGTCCCAACATCGAGCCCTGTGGAACACCGCTCGTCACTGCCCTTGGGTGTGAGCTCCCCACCACCACCACCCTCTGTTGCCTTCCCTGCAGCCAGTTTCCTACCCATCTCACCAGCTTTGCACTTGCCCTGTGCCTACTAACTTCCTTCCCAGCCTTCCATGTGGCACTGAGTCGAATGCCTTACTGAAGTCCAGATACAGGACATCCACTGCATGGCCCCTGTCCAGTTGCCTAGTTACCCAGTCATAGAACTCTACCAGGTTGGTTTGGCAAGATCTGCCACGTATGAAGCCATGCTGTCTGCTGTCCTGTAGGCCTTTAGCCTCTAGGAGAGCCACCAGCCTCTCCTTCAGGATAGTCTCCATTAGCTTACCCATGATGGATGTGAGGCTCACTGGTCTGTAGTTTCCCAGTTCATCCTTGGGGCCACTCTTGTGGAGGGGCACCACATGAGCCATCCTCCAGTCCTGAGGTACACACCCCGAATGTAGTGAGGCATTAAATAGGTCTGCCAAAGGTCCTGCAAGGACCTCTGCCAGCTCCTTCAGTACCCTGGGGTGGATGCCATCTGGGCCTGGCGCCTTGTCCACCCTCAGTGCCTTCAAACCCTCTCGAACTCTGCTCTCCATGATTTCCCTATCTGTCACCACTTCCCCCCCTGCTTCTGCCATTTCTCCCACCTTGGGTGTCACCCCCTCTTCTCTTTAGTAAATACTGAGCAGAAGTACTCATTTAGTGCTTCTGCCTTATTGCACCCTGCTTCCACCCAACCCCCCTCCTTCCTAATCCTTACTATGTGGTCCTTACAGCTCCTTTTCTCCCTGATGTACTTAAAAGTCCTTCTCCCCTTCTTAATGCCTTGTGCCAGCCTGGAGTTCCGTAGATGCTTTGGCTCCCTTACTGCCCTTGTCACCTCCTCGATTCTGTCAAGTACTCCTCCTGCCCTCCCCCTCCTGTTTTCTTGTACTTCCTAAAGGCAGCTCTTTTCCTCCTTACCTTTTCCATGACCTCCTTGCTGAACCAGATGTGTTCTTTAGCCTAGCCTTCTTGCTATGGGCTTTGCAGCAAGTTTTGGTTGCCTCCACTATCCCCAGCTTTATGAGCTCCCACCTCTGGTTAGTGTCCATACTAGATTGAATAGGTACTAATGACCTGGCAAATGGGGAGCCAAAGGAAGTTCAGGAAGAGTTTAGGAAATTGGGGAGGGGTCTCAAGCAAGTAGCTACTTCTGTCACTTTCTCAGAAGTTCTACCTGTGAGAGGCAAGGGAGAGCATAGAAGTGCATGCACCAGGAACTTTAACTCATGGTTGAAGAACTGATGCTGTGAGGAAGGGTTTGGATTCATTGGTGACTGGGACCCACCTGGAGGGATGGAGGTTTGTTCAAGCCTGACGGCCTGCAGCCATCCTGGAGGGGAATCCAAGCACTCAATGATAAGTTTAAATGCTACATTGATAAGCATTTAAACTAGCAAAGAGGGGTGGCAGGTCAGCAAGGAAGGTACCTACTTGCTCACCCCCACAGCTAGCAGTGGAACCAGTGAACCAGAGGAGGGCTATCTCTGCAAAACAGTGTGCAAAGATGGAGATTAGTGCCCAAGAGGTGGATAGGCAGAAAGGGGCAAAATTCAGCAGAAGGGCAGACAGCAAGGAGAACCAGGGATAAAGGACAACCAAGGAAGGGGCTGGAGTAGAACAGTGAAACAGTCTAGGGAGGTCAAATCATGGAAAGCCATGTGTGCAAATGCCAGGAGCCTTAGCAACAAGATGGAAGGTCTGGAGGCTGTCATGGTGCAGTCAGACCTAGACATTGTGGCCATCACTGAAACCTGGTGTAATGATAACCACGACTGGGAGATGGTCATACCTGGCTACAACATATTCAGAAGAGACAGAGCAGGCAGGCAGGGAGGAGGAGTGGCACTGTATGTGAAAAATGACATAAGGGCCACAGAGATCCAGGAGGAACAAAATGGGGGAGAGATACTGTGGGTTAAGCTGGAAAGGAAAATGGGAACAGCCATCCGCACAGGTGTGGTCTATAGACCACCAGCCCAGGAGGAAGAAACAGATAGAGAGCTGATGCTAGCCATCTAAGGATGGCAGACAATGGTGAGTAGTACTGGTTGGAGACTTCAATATTCCAGACATGGACTGGAGCATCCCAGCAGCAGCATCAACTAGGAGCAGATTTATCCTGAACTCCCTTCAGGGTGCCTTCCTCAAGCAACTGGTCATGGAACCAACTCGGCAGAAGGCAATACTGGACCTTGTGCTCACAAACAGGGACAGTGTGATGGGGGTAACAGTTGGGGAGCACCTGGGGAACAGTGACCACCAGTCATTGTGGTTTGAAATCACAGAAAGAGCAGAACCAAACCACACAAAAACACGTATCCTGGATTTTAGGGTGGCAGACTTTGGGAAAATGGGGAGATACTTGAAAGAGGCATTAAGGGGAATGGGACAGGAATCAGGGGTTGAGGAACAGTGGGCAGTATTTAAAATGGGGACTACAAGAACAACAGAATTATACATTAAGCAGGTTAGCAAAAGGAAAAGGAAGAGGAGACCATTATGGTTTCCAAGAGGTAGCAAAGAAAGTGAAAGCCAAAAGATTGCATTCAGGCAATACAAAAAGACACAGGCAGAAGGGGATAGGGAGAGTACCAGGAGAAGCAAGGGAGGCAGGGAGGTCAGTAGGAAGCCAAAGCTCAGACAGAAGAACACATTGCAAAATCAGTGGGTAGAGGGACAAAACCTTTTACAGGTACATAAGTGAAAAAAGAAAGACAAAGGGAGGAATAGTGAGACTGAAGGGGGAGGATGGGGGCCGCGTGGAGGATGACAACAGTAAAGCTGACATATTGAACAGGTATTTCTGCTCAGTCTTTACTGAGGAAGAGGAGGGTAATGGGTCTGAAGGGAGTACAAGGGATGAGAATGGGGCAGAAATGGACACAAGTCCCTTTACACAAGAAAGAGTCCTGAAGGAACTGGAAATAATAAGAGTTGACAAAGCAATGGGGCCAGATGGGGTGCACTCCAGGGTCCTTAAAGAACTAAAAGAGGTGGTGGCTGAACCTCTGGCTATCCTGTTTAGCCGATCACTGGAAACAGGGGAGGTACCCAAAGACTGGAGGACAGCAGATGTAGTCCCCTTATACAAAAGCGGGAACAAAGAGGAAGCAGGGAACTACAGACCAGTCAGCCTCACCTCAGTAGTGGGGAAGATCATGGAAGCACTACTGAAGGAGAGATTGGTGGAACATCTGGTTGTCAATGGACTACAGGACCCAAGCCAGCATGGTTTCACCAGGGGGAGGTCATGTCAGACCAACCTCGTTGAATTTTTTGACTGGGTGACTAGAGAGGTGGATCAGGGGAGGGCAGTGGACATGGCCTATCTGGACTTCAGCAAGGCCTTTGACACTGTGCCACATAGAGACTATTACACAAACTGGGTAATATGGTGTGGGCAGGACAGTAGTGTGGTGGGTGGTAACTGACTGGGTGGCAGGACACAGAGGGTGGTGGTAAATGGCTGTCACTCCACAGAGGAAGAGTGACCAGTGGGGTACCACAGGGATCAGTGCTGGGACGGTCCTATTCAACATCTTCATCAGTGACATTACAGGACCTAGAAGGCAGAATTTCACTGTTCGCTGATGACACAAAGCTCTGTAACAGAGTAGACACTCCAGAGGGTGTAGACAGAATGAAAAGGGACCTGCAGAAACTTGAAGAATGGTCAGGGGTTTGGCAGTTGAAATTCAATGCAAAGAAGTGCAAGATAATGCATATGGGGCACAAAAACCCTGGCACAATATATCAGTTGGGGGGTGAGGATATAGCTTGCACCAAGCAGGAAAGGGATCTTGGGGTTATCATCTCTGATGACCTCAAGGTGAGGAAACAGTGTGACAAGGCAGCAGGTAAAGCAAATAGGATGCTGGGATGTATAGGCAGGGGCATCACCAGCAGGAAAAGGGAGGTCATAATTCCGCTATACAAGACACTAGTGAGGCCCCACCTGGAGTACAGTGTACAGTTCTGGAGACCTTACCTACGTAAGGACATAGACAGGGTAGAGAAGGTTCAGAGGAGGGCAACAAAGATGGTGCATGGATTGCATCACAAGTCCTATGAAGACAGGTTGAAGGAACTGAACATGTACTCCCTGGAGGAGAGGAGGGAGAGAGGGGATATGATAGAGACATACAAGTATCTCACAGGGAGGAACAGGGTGCAGGAATACACTATTTTTAAGCGAAAAAGCTGTTCCAGGACTAGAGGGCATGGGATGAAGTTGGAGGGAAGACGATTCAGAGGAAACATGAGGAAGAATTTCTTCACAGAACGGATGGTGGACAAGTGGAACACCCTGCCAGAGGAAGTGGTGGGGGCTGAAACAATCACGGTATTTAAGAATGCATGTGATAGACATAAAGGAATTCTGGAGGTCAGGGGTTAGGGGCAACAGACTTCTAGGAAAACATAAACTGAACTTACGAGCTCAAATGGGCAGACTGGGTGGGCCATAAGCCCTTATCTGCCGACACTGTCTATGTATCTATGTATCTATGAATTCTGGCCAGGTACCCTTTTACCACTTCCCCCATCCTCCCAAAGTCGGCTCTCCTGAAGTCCAACACTATTGTGCCATATTCCACTCCTTCCTTGCCCATATCCAATGTGAGCCATACTGAGCGGTGGTCACTCCCTGACAGCGGTTCCTCCACTGTAAGTTCTCTCACAAAGTCCCCATTTGCCAGCACAAGGTCAAGGGTATTCCCTAACCTGGTTGGTTCACTGACCATTTGCAGCAGGAAGCTGTCCTTGAAGGCATCCAGCAGTACCTGCCCCTTCTGTTCCTGGTTGTTGGGGTGCTCCAGTCACTCCTGGCATGTTGAAGTCCCCCACAATCACCACTACTCTTCTACTTGAGTCCTCCTGATCTGTCGCTAGTTCCTGTCTAACTCCTCCGTCTGAGATGGTGGCCTGTACACCACTCCCATTCTAGAATCCTATTCTTGGAATCCTGGATTTACATCCAAAGTGACTCCGTATTACCCTCCTCATCCTCCCTTACACACTTCAGTCCTTCCTTCACATATAGTGCCACCCCCCCTCCTTTCCCAATCACCCTGTCCCTACGAAATAACTTGTACCCTGGTACAGACAGGTCCCAGTCATTGTATTGGGTGGCCCGTGTTTCCGTGATGGCTGCAATGTCCACCTCTCCCTCTGCCATGAGAACCTGTAACTCTGCAGTTTTCCTCCCAAGGCTCCTAGCATTAAGGGTAACCACCTTCCACCCTCCCCCCCCATCCTGCCCTCCTTTCCTAGCATCACCAACAGTACTTGCCATTTGTTCTCTGTCACTGTTATGGGGGGTAAGCTTATATGGTTTCCCAACCTGTGGTCTCTGCATATCTCTTCCCCAACTGCCACCCCCCCCCACACTCCTAGTTTAAATTCCCAACTTCCTCTACGTACTCCTCCATCCTCTGTTTCAACACTTTCTTTCCCTCCTCACTCAAGTGTAGTCTGTCCTTGGCATAGAGACTACTGTCCTCCCAGGTCCCTTCCCACCCCCCTAACAGCCCTTACCCTTTAGCACAACACCAGGTTCTTAGCCATCCATTAAATTCCTCTATTCTCAGCTTTCTTGTTGTGCTTGCCTTTGGCACCAGAAGTATCTCTGAAAAAGTTACTGATCTTCCTGCCCCCTCACATAATTGTGCTAGTTCCTCCAACCTCCTCTGGACTGTATCTACTGTCTTGTCAGCCAGGTCGTTTGTCCCAAGATGTATAATTAAATGAGGCTTGTCCCTACCCCTTCTAGCATATTTCAGAACAAACTGTCCCACCCTTTCCACTGTCATTCCTGGCATGGCCTCCACCCAAATGCGACTATGCCTCTCTCCCTTGCTACCCCACCTAACTCCTCTTAGTATTGAGTCCCCCAGCACTAAGATTCCACCCCTCTTACTCCCTGCTTGCTTCCATTCATCTCCCTCTCTCATTTCCAGCTCCTCTTCTTCCTCCTGCACATTATTTCCCCCTTTTACCCCTGTTGCAATTCTCCCAGCAGAACTTCCCCGCTCCAGTTTGGTCCAGGCATTTATCAATTACTCCTCTAATTTCATTATTTCCCTCCTCCACCTTCTTCTTCTCTAGCAGTGCAAAACTATTTTCTGAAGGCCCTTCACAAATGCCCGCTCCCTCTCTCTTCATAGTAACCTGTTCTCTCCTTTCCACTCCATGACTTTTGCCACTTCTTCACCTCCCCTCACAAGTCCCTATCTCCTCCTTCCATTTGTCTTTTGTCTCCTGACCTGGTTTCCCTGGCAATTGTTCTTCCTGGCCTGGGCCCCCTTGTCTCTGCTTCCCTTCTTCTGACCCTCTCCTCACCACTGTTGGCTTAAATCACCCTCCCTCATCTCCCCTTCTTCCTTCCTCCAGTATTGGGCTAAACCCACCCCCAATCTGCCTTACCTGTCTTAGTTCCTCCTGCAGACCCTCAATCTCCTTTCTTTTTTTTTTTTCCAACCTTCTTTATTAAAGTTATGCAATAATTTTCAAGACAAGGACATATACACATATATCCCGAGGGATTACCCCGGGCCCACCTCCCCAAACTGGAAGTGAAAACTATGTACAACCCCTCAACTATTTACATACACAGTTACAATAAAATGCTCACAAAGATAGCAGACCATTCTTACTCAGACTTTCCTCACTTCCAACATAAGCGTTCAAGCTCTATTTGCATCTGTCCCTGAGTAACTGTGCCCCTAGGAAAGAGATATTCCCGACCCCCAACCCAGAAAAGACCAAACCTTTAAAGCTTAATTTCCAACCGAGTCAGAGAGATATATGAAGAAGATACAAAACTTCCCAGCAATTAAGCACCAATTCACCTACAGCGACTCCCCGAAGATTGGCCCTTATAAACTAGACCAGGTACTACTCTTCAGACAGACAGATCCGGACCCGAGGACATTTCCACTGCAATGATACACTGCCTCCAAGGCTCCCATTTCTTGTCAAATATTGTCTTTTCCTTCCATCCACATGTGCTGTAAGTCTCTCCAAAGTCTGGAGAAGGTCTCCCAGCCATTGGTCATAATTATAAGTAATATCATCCTTCCAATGTTTAAGAACAAAAGCTTTGACCACTGCTGATAAGAGAGACATGACACTTAGCAAAATTCGTTTGTATTCTACCATGTCCCCAAGTATACATATTTCGGGGAGATATACTCCATATAATTTAATACTGGGTCCATCTTTGCTTTAATTTGGGTCCATAATGGTTGAATCCTAGAGCAGGACCACAAGACATGTAGTAAATCTCCAGAGTCCCTATCACATCGAAAACACCGATCTGTCTGTCTGAGTTTACTAGAACACAATTTAGCTGGAGTGTAGTAGATGTCTGAACATATAAAAAATTGCATAGTAGTATATTTTGGAATAGGCTGATATTTCATATATTTCCATACTACATTCCAGTCAATTCTCAGGGGATAAACCCTATCCCAGTATAAAGTCCTATTTTCAAAACCTGTACCAACAAAATCTAACAAAATCTTATATACTTTAGACAAGGGATGACATGAAAGATCCAGTTTCTTTAAGTGCTCCCACGTAAAAACTTGACTTTCCCCCTCTGTTACTTGACGCTCTCGTATAAATTTTTGCAAGTGTAGTTAACTGAATCTTTTGAAAAAGTCCCAATCTCGAGATGACATAGGCAGGAGCACCCATCTGCATCCATACAATCCGCTACTTTAGAATCCAATAGCAATGACCTCCATGCCTCCCAGCACCGATTCCCACTCGAAAATTAGGGTTTCCCACTATCGGCTGGTCTCGGGCCCCCTCTTTGTATTCTCTTTTGCCCGGAGATAACCACTCCCACCACGCTTTAACTGCTTTATATATCGGAGATTGGTTACCTATTCCTGGCAAAACCGCCGGGTCCACATATAGAAGGGCTTTGGGAGAGCTTTAGGCCCTCCAGAATAAGCCTTTCAATTCAAGCAAGTTGGAATATATGCCTCATTTTCCCCTGTCTAGCCCATCGTCCCATATACCCAAGTTGTCCTGCAACATAGTACAACATCAGATCTGGAACTTTCATGCCACCCTCTTGATGAGGGAGGCATAAAACCTATATTTTTTCCTAGCGGTTTAGAGCTCCAGGGAATTCCTGAATAATCCTTTGAATATGAATAAACTTGCTCTTGGGGATACAATAAGGAGAAAGACTAATCGGATAAAGCAGTCGAGGCAGGAGATTCATTTTACTTAGACCTATTCTGGCAGTGAAGTTTGAGGAAGCTTCCTCCACCTTTCAATATCTTGCTTAATTTTAACTACGATACCTCCACATTCTCTTCCGCCCCATCTGCAGATCTAGCCAGAATCCATATCCCAAATACTTGATTTTGTCCGGACCCAATTAATTTGAAAATGATCAAAATCTGCCCTATGAGTATGAGCTGTGAGTGGTAGAACCTGAGTTTTAGACAAATTCAGTTTATAGTTAGACACCCTCGAAAAGCTCTCAATAATTTCCAAAGCTTTCTGAAAGCTTTTGGCCGGGTTGGATAAATGAAGCAAAATATCATCAGCAAATACCTATAATTTAAGCTCAAGCCCTACAATTTCAATCCCCTGTACTTCTGATTCCTTCCCCAAAAATCTCAACAAGGGCTCAAGGTAAAGATTAAATAAAATAGGTGACAATGGACAGCCTTGCCTTGTCCTGCTCTGAAGGGGAACCTCCTTAGAGGGATAGCCATTACACAAAATTTGGGCTGTAGGGGCTTTGTAGAGATTTCTAAGTCCTACCAAAAGCTCCTTTGGGAATCCCATTCTCTCCATTGTAAGAAACAGAAATTGATGGGAGACCCTATCAAGGCCTTCTCAGCGTCCAACGCTATTAGAGCCATAGCAGATTTAGAATTACGCTCTCGAGGATATAGGTGAAGTTTCCTCAGAGCATCTTGGGCCCCCCCTGGCATAAACCCAACTTGTTCTTGGCTAATCAATAAAGGGCAACTTTCAAGATCCTATTAGCCAAAATTTTGTAAGTATCTTCATATCTTGATTCATTAAGGCTATGGGCCTATAATTACCTGGTAGATGCCTGGGTTTATCTGATTTTGGAATCAACACGATATAAGCTTGGTACAATGGAGGATCACGGAACCCTTCACTCATAATAGCTTCAAAAGGTCTTTCAGCAAGGGTGTAGCCATCTCAGCATGGACTTTATAAAATTTAGCGGAAGGCCATCAGGACCTGGTGATTTCCATTTGGTAGATCTTTAATAACCTCAAGTATTTCCAACTCTGATATTGGGGCAGTCAGGGCACGAGCCTGTTCTAGATTAAGTCTGGGTAGAGGTATCTGGTCCAGAAACCCATTAATCTCACTCGCTGACTTAGGGGCCCCTACCTGATATAATGCAGCATAGTAGTCCAAAGGCCAGCTAACTGCTGAGCTATGAGATCATCTGTTCTTCAAACTGCACTGCCACAATTGTTCTTTCAGCCTCCTCCTTAATCCGATGAGCCAATAACCGACCTGGTATATCTCCTGCAACAAGTATTTAGCATTCAGCCTCTCCAGCCATCGGTCTGCCCTATAATACCAGATCCTTTAAATTCCTCTTTCAGCTCTTTAGCTCCTGTCAATCTCCTTAGAGGATCCTTCCAAAGGAGACAAGGACTTAATGGCCCCCAATATGAATTCCTCCCTAGCCCTGGTAAGCTTATTACACCTAGCGAAGTATTCTTGGGCCCATCCCGCATACAAAACTTTGCATGCAGGCCATGCCAAATTCCTGTTCCCAAGGGTTGGGATTTGATCTTGAATTATTTCTTTAAGTTTACCTTCCAAACAACTTACCAAATTGCTCATCGCTAATAACCTATCATCTAGACGCCATTGATATGGTTTGGAGGGAATATGATCCATCTTCCATACCATTTGTATCGGGGAGTGGTCAGAAAGTGTTCTCTCATAAGTACTAATCCCTACAACCCCCTTTAAAACTTCCCTATTGACCAAAAAAAAGTCAATCCTAGAGTAAGTCTTATGCACTCCAGAATAAAAAGTCATCTCGGTCTCTCCAATTCTGAAGAGCCTATATGGGTCAACTAATGCAGTAACTTCCAAAAATCTATGTAACACAAGCTGCGAATGGATAGGCCCTTTATTTGAAGAAGGTTTTCTGTCAATGCTATTGTCAGCACAAACGTTCCAATCTCCTGCCAAGACCAGGGAACCGTATGGGAGTGTAACCATATCCGCCTCCAATGAGGCACAAAAATCTGATCTAGCTGGTGTGGGCCCATAAATAGAAGCAAAGACCAGTGGGTACCCCAAAAAAGAGCCTAATGTATATAACGCTCTACCATCTTCCCTCATTCAGTGGACCCAATTGTGTAAGGACACCCTTTAGAACTAGTATAAGCTACTCCCGAGGCTTCGCATTCCCAATCCCACAGCTGTACCTACCCAACCTTTCCTAAACAAGTACGATTCCTCAGTCAAAGGTGGGTTTCTTGAAGCGCAGCAACATGTACCACCATCTGACCGATATATCTAAGTACAACCAGCCTTTTCTTCCTACTTGAGACCTTTCACATTCAAGATATAATTTTAAGTAACCCCATCTACTACATCCCGTCCCTAATCCCTCACCCCATTGTCTTCCTCTCCTCGTTGCCAGTCGTTGGATACTCTCTCTTTCCTCCCCCCTCCAAATACCCCTTCATACTACCCCGATCCTCCGATCGCCCTCCTAATTAGCCTGGGACGTGTGTGAGTTGGCTCCTGAGTTGTCTCTAGTCACCTCCCAAACCCCCATATTATCCCCAACAACTTTCTACCCCCTATTCTCTTGATGCAGTCCCCTTTCCATTAAAAATTTTAAGGGGAGAGTCCAGTGCCCGATAGTTTAAATTTCTTCCGTTAAAATTATCAGCAGGTTAACCAATATTTGAATCCCCCTATAGAAAAAACAACAGCAGAGAAGAAGGAAAAAAAAAAAAAAAAAGGGGGACCCCTAACCCAGTAAGATTTTTTCCAACATAATCATATGTCCACAGTGTTAGTTAAGTTCCAATTCTCAACGTCCTGTAGATAATTTCCCCGTCTGTTCTTCTCCTTCAGGTCCCTGATTTAAACAGGTCTGGCAGTTCCACTTTAAGGCTCTCAAGAGCTTCATCAGCAGTAGAATACCTTCTGTCCCCATTTGTGAGTTTGACCACCAAAGTAGCTGGGTATAAGCCTGAATTTTAGTCCTGCCATATACAGCTTTTTTTAATGTTACTACGCTTTCTGCTTCTCCCTCAAGAGGAACCAAGTCCTGAAAGAGCCAGAGGAGGCCCTTGCCAGTGCAGGTTTCTATTAGCTTTAACCTTATCCAAAACAAAGATTTTTCCTTGTAATTCAAAAAGCATTATTATTACCATGAATGAGCTCCAGTGGAGGTCTCCCTCAATGCAGGTGAGCCTCCTAGGGTTTAATGCATCCCGAGACGGAGTAGGCCCAAACAGCTTCAATAGCAACTCCTGTATAAAAGCCACTCAATCTGTACCCTCTGATCTTTCAGGGAGTCCTGCCAATATTAAGTTGTTCCTCGGCTCCTGCTTCCTGATCTTCAGGCCAGTTTCTAATTTCTTCACCTGCCTTTTCAGACTGACCCTCCTGGTCTATTGTGCCAACTTTCTTTCTTGCGATGCCATCCTGGCTTCCATCGCCCACTCGCTGAGTAAGTGCCTGTAGAGCTGGCTTCAGGACTGAAAAGTCAGATACCAGACCTTTAAGAAGCTGCTTAATCTCTGTAATGTCCTCAACCGTTGGCGTTCTTCCTGACCCTCCACCTTCCCGTCCTCCGATACCTCCGGGTCGGCGAATGGGGAGCTGAGACGCTTGGTCACTGGGGTTCTAGCCGCCCAGAGGCTCGAGGCTTCTAGCTCCATCTCGGCCTCTCCTACTACCCACTGCTCAGGCGGCGCAGTAATGGCTCCGTTAATCTCGAAACAACCAATTCGGTTCTTAGAGTGCAGCAGCTGTAAGTCGGGTGCCTCACTAAACGTTTCTGGCTATGTGGGGAATCTAGACAATCGCGACTAATATTGAATTTGTAGCGGGGCTCGGGAGCGCTGCCAGAGACGTCTACTCCATTGCTCTCTCACCACGTGACCCTCCTCAATCTCCTTTCTAAGTTTTTCTATGTGGTTGCACACTAAACATCCTCCCACACTCCTGGCAATTTTTAGAAAGATTGGTGCACCACAGTTGTTGCAGCCTACCACCCTACCCATTGCTGTCATTGCCACCAGCGAACCCCCACCCTTCCAGATGCAGGATACCAAACACTCCCCAAGCCTCCCCTCTCCCTCCTCTATCAGTACAAAACATTTTCTTTATTTCCCTTACCTCCTTTGTTGCACACGTTTAGATATATTGAGCAACTGCTTTTTATATTCCTATCCTTCCTATCCACACTCAAAAACAGACTTTAAGTAGCCATTGCACAACCTTCTTCAAACTCCTACTCCTCCTTTCCCCAATGCAATATCAATGTGAAGAAGTAATAATGAAAGCTCCTAGATTTGCATTTACTTCCCTTCCACTGAGAGAGCAGTCACCTCTTCACTTGCTGCTGTTCCTTTCCTGGATGTCTGCTTTTGCTATGACAGGTGCATATCCTTTGCCTGTTTGAGGAAGTGATGTCAGAACCCCTGGTATAAAGGAAATAATGGACCAGGGGTGGGACCAGCCCAAGTCTTCCAGAAACAATCAGGTAGCTGAGGCCTCTGGTCAGACCATTAGTACCCTTCCCCCACTCTGCACTCAAACTTTGCAGCTAGTGAAGCCAGCAACAATGAATCACAATTCTACTCAAAGCTCCCCAAATAGGTTTGCTACCCAAAGAAACAGGACTCCAATTCAAACAGCTTCACCATCAACACATCAAAATAGGCTTGGAATTAGAAGATATATGTCTCCAATTCAAAGAAACAAACCCAGTTAAATCACACCAATTATGTTTTAAAACAGAAGAAATATGCCTCTACAAATGCAGCCTGCCACACAGTGAATCAAACAAATGAGCCCACTTATAGCTACCAAAACAGATTTCAAAATTCCAACAGTCCCAAGCAATACCCTGCTAGCCCCTTAGTAGTAAGAAAGAAAAGAAATAACCTTCTACCAAGTAGAATCCACAAGAAACAATGTAAAACAACAAGAAGCTACTGTACTGTAGATCTGATCCTGTCCCCCTTCTAGTTCCTTCTAAGAAGCCAAAGCACTGACTCCACACCTGATTCTGCTCTGCCTCCCTAATCTGTTCTCAGCTGGCATTCAAGTCGGCATCTTTTTTCCTTCTTAAATTCTGCAGGAAAGCCCTTTCCTCTGTGCTTCACTTTACACAGCTTTGCAAATCATACCCCTCAACTATCCCTGATTTGTGGGCTTGACTCTCATTTTGCCTCAATAATTTCTTCTGTCCCTGGTAAAAGTGTTGTTTCTGTTACTGAAGAGTAGGGATTTAGAGCATAAATAATGCCACATATTAGTGTCACAGTCTAGTTTGGCATCAGAAAATGCTTTTCATAATAAGCCACACATTGTAGGAGGCTTCTTGAGTGGCTCTTACCATTTTGTAGACTGCGTCATAGATTCCAATTATTTGTCCCTTATTTTTTCTCTGCACGGGGTCATAATGTAAGACATTATACACTCTAATCTCATACATGCTGCCAATACAGCAAATATATTGCAGCAGCATATGTCTCTGTTTTGTGGGGCCATGCCCCACACACACCCTGCTTTTGGGGTTATGCTCAACCCCCGATATATCTAACTCTCGGGATTATCACTAAAAATCACACAACTTGTGAAAAAAATAACTTTTCTTGCATCTGGGACCGGGAATCGAAACCCGGTCCCAAACACACTGCCGGCATCCCTTGCTGCTCATAGCTCATCCCGTCGAGCCACGGCAGCATCTCACTGGCTCCTCTCCCAGCAGAGGTCTTATCCTCTGCATGGAAACAGAGAGAAGGTGCACTACCACGCATACTTCCTTTAGCTGTATTGCACCTTCTCACTGTTCACTACCACACTGTTCCTGTTGCTTGGGTATGTTGTACTCTAGTAAGCATGTGACATATTGATCCGGTAGGATTTTTTCAGCCCTGCTCCTCATTTACAAGACAGCAGGCTGAGCGGTACTATGGAGTACAGTATGTGCCAAACAACGTCCCTCTCAGTTTCCATTATAGTTTTTCCTTCTCAGAGGAGGCTCCCCTTCACATCAGCAGTAGGAACAATAGCACAGCATTTAAGAAGGAATATTCTGTTTAGAGCTGCAACAAATACATCCTCAAGTAACAGAAATCTAGAGAGGTCAGTAAAGTGTGTAATCAGTCAGTACTGTCTGCCTCGTAGGGGAGGGGGAGGTGGTTGCCTGTTGCAGGAAACTAGTAAGGAGTAAGTCAGAAGCCTAACTACAGTGCAGACTCGTGGAATTTTACCTAACCGAGCTGCTGGGACTGGGGGATACATTTAGTGTGAGCACTGTTCCTGACTCTGGACACATATCTTCCTTTGGATGGCCTTACTTTGCTTCTCTAAGCACTGCATATGTGCACAACACAAGAGGGCATGAAGGCATCCCCTCTCATTGGGCTTTGTTGATTCTGCTGGGATTAAGGAAGAGGGGTGAAGAAAGGACCCCCACTATCTTGGTTACTGATTGGAGCCACTCTTTTTAATTCAGTGTGGACAAGTTATCTTTGGTTCATATTCTGCAGTTGGGAACACTCCTGTCACAACCATTGGGGACCTGAAGATGTGCCCAAAAGTATCCATTATTGTTGAAAAAGACAGGAGGAAAGGGATGGTGGAACTACATAGTAACACAGTAAACTGAGGTCAGAAAAGACTCTAGGTAAATCATGTCCACCCCATGCTTCAGACACATGGATGCAAACATACAGTACCAGTTTATAAGGATTCCCTACCTACTTAACTGTATCCACCGCCTCCTACTCTGGGGGTGCAGCCTGCAGACCTCTTTTATATCCTCCCGTCCCAGATAAGAACTGTTTCTTGAGAACTCCTAGCAAACCCAATGACAAACCAGCCCTTCCCCTCACTATCCCTAACCTCCCTCCCTGTACAATTTCTGTTGCGGCCCATCCAAATCAAGTTGGAATCCTTTTAGAATACCAAAAACTGGGTAAGCTCAGTGCCACAGTGGCAGCACTCTAAATCTTCAGTTAGCTTAGGATTTCAAGCCCTGGGAGAATTTAGTTGAGAGCATTACTAAACAGATGCACTCACTCTATGGGGGTATCCCATTAAGATAGTGAGTCTTTTTGCGCTAGATAATTTGAACAAAGTCAAAATAGCAAAAGTAAAGATAGCTATGTGTAACCCCCCTGCAAATGGGGGTTCCCAAAAGACTTCCAGGAGCTTGCTTGACTGCTCCAAGCCTGAATGGTGTTTGGCGTTTAAGCCATTTATCAGTGAGTGTTTTTAGAGCCTGTGGTACTGTCTCTTTAAGAGCTGTCTGCTTGCAGACATAATTAGTTTGTATGGGGGGACTGTGTGCTTCTCTGTTTGAGTACCACTCGAGCTGCTGCCAATTCACTCCATTTTGCAGTCACTAGGAGTGCAAGGGAACCTATCTGAAAGATGTAACTGTTTGCCAGAAATCATTTACAGTAATAATGAAATTACAGTTTGTCTAACCTGCTTTCTTGCAGTCAGAACTGTGTCTGCCTAGTTCCCATTCTGGTTTTGAACTGCTGAACTGGACCAATCAGTGTGGGAGTAGCTAGCTCTAAAATGGTGCCTTGGACGAATCAGAACTTGGACTCATAATCTGAGCCAGCCACAAGAGGATTGTATGGGCAGTGACTCTGGGAGATGTAGTTTAGACTTCAGCGCCTTTTGGACCAACAGCAGCAGTCTATTGTGAGTGACAGCCAATCCAGTCAAGAACTGGGAGGAACTCAAAGGAAGTGCCCGGTTTTGTCTGTTGGAGTTTCAGTTTAGATCTGGCAGTGAAGGGGAAAGAAACCCTGTGCTCCTTCAGTGCACAGTTTCAGTCAAAAAACGTGTGTAAGGCCCAGAGTTCCGGTCTGCAGCTTGTGTAACTGCTTGTTAGGACTGAATCCGTCCTGTGAAAAGAATCAAAGGATCTCTGAAGAGTAGAAACCAGGCTCACCCTGTAGAAGACTGGAGAAATTGTTGAATTGCACTCGGTCTGTCAGGAACTGAATCTGCTGTGTGTTCTCCCGGGTATTGCAGTAATTGCGATCGGGATAGAGAAGCAGCCTGCCTGGTATAGTACTTTTTTTTACCATATAAATGTGTGAAGAGTCTCGTGAGCTCAAGAGTAGCCCTGCTGACGTTGAAGAACCCTATCTTGTTTGGAGGTCGTGAGTACTAATTCAGAGGTCGCTCCCTGTTGAATTGCCACATTAAATCCAAATGGAATCACTGTACTGCTGACTGTTTAAACTAATTTTCTTTTCACTGTGTGAAAGGGCCCCTACCAGCTGCCACGGTTTGGACTAGCCACTAGGGCTTGGGTACCCAGGGACAGTAACTGGTAGGGATAGGCCTATGCACAGAGCCATAGGTAGATAGTAAAGTGATAAGCTAATTAACCTGATTTCCCCTGTCCTTGTTATATCCCCTAAATAAATCAGAGCTGCTTGTTTCAGCAAAGTTATACTTCCTGAGGTATTTGTCTATGTTAAAGTACTGTACTGTGATTGTTGCACTGTATCTTATTTCACAGGAGGTCCCAGTGCCGGAACTAGTCCTGGGGTAAGTGTATACTGTGAAGGTAATTCTGATATATTGTGTGGGCCACTAGTGGGAAGAAAGGGGAGTTGCAGTGTCCCAGAGGGCTGTGACCAAGTAAGTTTAACTATTGCAAACCCTGACCTCTGGGTGGAGGCACCCGCCATTGGATCCAGGCCCCTCAACCTGTTAGTGGCAAATCAGGCAGGGGTAGTAGCCCCTGGGATAGTGCCATCTAGGGGTTACATATGTGCTATTTATAGCACAGAGTAAGTCAGCACGTAGTTTCCATATATAATTTGAGGAGTATGTGTAGGTTTGTTTATCAGGCCAGTTCCAAGCTGGTCATCTGGTATAGTGGTTAAAGTCACCACCTTTGTGTCTGTCAACCTGAGTTGGTAACCCATGAAGTGGGCACATGAGGAAGGGCACTGCCCGTTACGGCGACACCTTCTTCGGGCAATCCACTCACGGCGACCGATGGGTAGGGCAACCGGATGAGAGGGTGGGCGAAACAGGCGGCAGGATGTTGCTATACATATGCGCGCAGGGGATGGGAGCGAGCACGGCGAGCATGGGCTGGGGGGTGGAGAGGCTGTAGTGGGTGGTGCTACAGTCATCGGTTGAGCTGCAGCGTGGCATTGGGGATTGGGCAATGGCTGGGGTGGCTGAGGTACTGGGTCCGGGTGCTGGTGCGATTTTTATTGCGTCTGGCCCGAACCTTTTTAATTTTACTACTTTCACCACCCCCCTGACATGCACCCCCCTGGGTTGAGAATCCTTAAGTGGGGGGTGTGGTGGGGCTGCCACCCCCACAGAAAGTAAAAATATGTCCTGGTGCCATTGTGCTGGTGCGCCAGGGTTGTCAGAGTGCCGAAAATATGTTCGGCACTCTGAGCGATAACGGCAATCACCTTTAGGCATTTGCCGTTATCACATAGAACCACCTGAGTTCGGACCTGGCTGTGGGCATTTTTTTTTTTATAGTATAGTAATTATTTTAAAAACTGTCTTGTATTGTGTCCTGTTCCCCCATCCTCTTGACTTTGTTCCCCCTGCCTATGCTCCCACACGCAATGTTCTCCCCCTGCCATCTGTTTCCTAGTGTAGCCCCCTCCCATATTTTCCCCTCTTCCCCAGTAGCAACCCCCGCAAGTTGATTATTTTATGTTTGGGGGTGTGGGGCGCATAGCCCCCCGCATAGAATGTATATTTATCTTGTCCCTTGCTGTTGAATTCAGCACCGGTATGTGTTCCTGACAGGCGCTATAGTGTACTTTGCTGTTTTCATCACTGTGCAGTTGCTGATTTGATCAGCGACATTATGTCGGCGCTGTTATGACATAGAACCATCTATCGTCAGGCGCTGGTGACAACATAGTACTCATGCTCCCGCACCACTATAATCAGCTAGCCACAGAACTGTATTGCTGTCAGGTGTGAAGGTAGCCAGTCACCTACCCTCCTAGCTAGAGTATCAGGGCTGCCACTGTGACCATCTTAGACATGGAAGATAGACAAATGAGAGAGGAAAAGTGGATTAAAAAAAGAATACAAGCAGGAGAACACAGCATAGCATTGCGAAGGTAGGCAGCTTGGAATGGCTCTAACAAAGTTGTGAAATCTAGCACTGTTCGAGCTTTCAAAGAACTTCCCAGATTATTTCAGGAGAATGGCATTAAGGGTTACACAGCAAGAACAAGGGTAGCATTTAAGATGATACATTGAAGAAGTGCCAATATTCAAATTATAGTTACTGCTATGTGACAAGAGAGGAGATATGGGCTGCATCCCTTCTTTCATCACAGAACTGTGCAACTATGTAACGCCATATCTACACTGCATGGGGATGGGAGCAATGCACTCCTCTTTCATCACTGGAATTCTTGTAGAGGCTACTGCAATAAGATTAGTGGCCAGAGCTCAATTCCCTCACATTTCCCTTAGTAGTACATGTTGCAAAACAACCACACATACTTTGGCACTACTTATTTGTTTCTTGTTAACCAGGTGTAGCCCGGGACCCTCTGGGTATTTACTCCTTTGATAAGGGGCCAGCCCAGATTCAGTTCTTAACTGATTTCACAGGGGAACAAGGGGCACTAACTGAAACACACAGCAGCCACACCAGGAATGTCCAGCCAGCTTAAGAGACAACCACAAAGGAATTTTACCTGTGCATTCTTTGCCTCCTTCTTTCCTTCAAACACACAGCTCCCTGGTGGTACACTGCAGGTACATCTCCATAGGTTACTAACATTATTTGTACCAGCTCTTTTCTCATATCATTCTGAGATTTAATTCAGTCCTAAACTGACTGCATATGAGGCACATTGTGTCCCAAGGATGCAGAGGATCCCATTTGAGGGTCTCCACACAAGTCTCTAACACCACTATTTCAGCCTTTCTGCACAAATGACTCTGTGTCCTGAAGGTACAGAGGATCCTACTTGTGGGTCCCCACACAAGTTTGTAACCCCACTGCTCAGACTTTCTTCATCAGGGTTCCTGCATTCTGAGACTAGATGGGATCTCATTTGAGGGTCACCAAATAAGCATCTAATACCACCACTTCAACTTATCGAAATCTTTTCTGTCTTCATCTGCTACACAGGTCATGATCTCTTTCTCCCTCAGAGAATGAACTGCAGGACCTCTCAGAGGGAGCTACTGTCCCTGCTCCCTCCTGTGGAACTCTTGTCTACTGTCTAGCACTCTGCAGCACTTGTCAACAAAGCCTACTCCCTGACTCCAATGCCCCTCTCAAATGACATGACAGCCATGTCTGTGCCAGGATACTTTCAGACTCTGCTTTTCCAGTGGGCTCCAGGACCCAGGGGTTACGCAGGTTAGAAGAAATTGAGACAACATTCTCATTTTGAAACCTGACCCAGGATGAGATACAAGGCAGCAGCATTTTATAGGGCCAAAGTAAAGTAAATTCAATGTGCCTACACAACTGGTATAGTGTTATGCTTGTGTAACGCCTCTCTACCATGGGATATACCACACTGTAGGGGTATGAAGGCAAGGAACCCTAGAGGAGGGTTCCACCCCTAGAAGTGCCATGGGAGTGATTCCCTTAGCTGAAGGTACCTTAGGAAGAAGCCCATGGGAGAGAGAAGAAAGCCACAGGAAGAGGAGGGGTGGATGAAGGGGTAATGAAAGACAATTGAGGGTAGAGTGAGGAAGAGCAGCCCTTATATGGGCCAAGCAGGGGCATGTTTAGATGCTCCACCTCATTGAACTATAGGTTTTAGCCTTCCAATTTAGTGTGCCTATGCAACTGGTATAGTGTTATGCTTGTGTAACGTAGATAATCGTTGGCTGTTCGCCTCTCTAAACATGTGATATACCACCATGTAAGGGTACAAAGGCAAGGAACCCTAGAGAAGGATTCCACCCCTAGAAGTGCCGCGGGAGTGATTCCCTTGGCTAAAGGTACCTTAGGAAGGAGCCCAAAAAGAATGTCGAGCAGAGCAGACAATGTGCGGAACACTTATCATGATAGAAGACCTGTACGTAGGTCAGTTGGTAGTATGGTTTGAGTAGAGTAGGTAAGAAATGACAGGTGAATAGTGGCGGAGGTATCACTTCCTAAGGAGAGAGGGAACAGCTAGGAGGGAGAGAAAAGATAATTACGGGGCTGCCACCCAACTCCATCCAACAGCAGAAACTTGACTACGGGACCTAGGGAATATTACTACACCTTTCTAAATATTATGACCATTGGATGGAGGAGAGGAAATAAACCCTTTGAGAAGGAAATCTTTGGGGATCCAAGGCCTAGGTTACCTTTCCTCCAGGCTTCTGGACAATTTTTGTTTAGTGACAGCTCTGCTACTGCAACTTAGTAGACCAATCCAGTGGAGATTCCAATTTTGGAGAATACTTTCACTCTATCCCTCTAACGGGAATGCCTGGAGGGTTGCAAGTGATCTCTGCAACACTGGGGCACTTGGTGCAAACCTCCAAGGGGGGAGGAGGAGAGTAATGATCACTGAGGCACTCATCCGACTTGCTGATCTAAGAACAAACCGAGTGAACCAGAGGGGATTGTAGGGAGATCAACTTAAAGGGTGCCTCCAAACCCACTCAGGCAGCTAAAGGGGCCCTTCCCGTGAGAGCCACGCCCCTCACCATTGAAGCCTTAAATTCTACATCTATGGGTGCCGTTGGTATGGTTGATGACTAAAGGTCCACCCAGAGTGAGGACATTCCCAACTATGGGCCAGGTGAGAAGGACACCACCCCAAGCTTCACATGCTCAAGATGCAGACTTCAGGGTGCAGAGAGAGAGATACTGTCAGCCACAGGGTTAGCCCTGAGACCTGGAAGTAATGGATATGGTTGTCATGTCTCCAAAATGTGGAGTGAATGTAGTCATAATGTAATATGGGACCCATACGTGGGTCATGCTCGGAAGATCACTGACGGGGAGAGACCTGTACGTAGGTCAGACTGAGCAATGTGCACCCTCACGTGGGTCTAGGAAAGGCAGATAGCTGTTGTCAACCACAGAAATGCATGCCAACCAAGTCCATTGAGAAGTCAGATTAGGAGTGAAAGAAATTGAATGTTACGAGTGAGAGAATGGTAAGGCTGGGCCAGTGGCAGAGCCAGGTTTGGGAGAA
Source organism: Neoceratodus forsteri (assembly GCA_016271365.2). NCBI lineage: Eukaryota > Metazoa > Chordata > Ceratodontiformes > Ceratodontidae > Neoceratodus > Neoceratodus forsteri. The sequence continues at coordinate 1,102,710,457 of CM057454.1, read as the reverse complement.
TTTGGGAGCCGGGGGGGGCCATTCAGTCAAACATGGGCTCCACAATGGGCACTAAACAGTGAATAAAGATGTTGGTGGGGTGCCACTACTCACATTGGGGCAGCCAGGAGGGGTGACCACCCCCCCAGCCCCCGCTCTAGCTCCGCCACTGGGCTGGGCGAAGCCCAGGGCTGACAGGTAGGAGGAGGCTGCGAAGCCGGTTCAGTAGGAGGAGGCAGTGAAGCCAGTGTGATAAGAGGTGAGGCTCGAGGTGAGTAGACTTGATATGCTGCCAGGATGTGAAGGGGAGAGGTTCGAGAACGAATAGACTTGAAAGCTGATGTGTTAGTGCCATGAGAGATGGTAGGTGCGCGATACTGGTAGTGAGGGGGGCAGGAAGGCTGGGATGACTGGCTGAGCAGGCCAGCTGCTGATGTTGGATGATGATTTAGGGAGAACCTGCTTCCGCTGCTTGGAGCCATGGTGCTCACTGTGGCAATGCATTCTCCACTGTGGGAATAACAGAAAAGCCACAGGCCAGACACTGTGACATCAAAATAGCAATTGGTTAAATATGTAAATAATCAAATACCAGCATCCACAGCTAAACTCATATGTCCTGGAGTAAATTATATGACAGACAACCCAGGTGCGCCATGCATACCTTTTCTAAACAGGAGAGCTGAGAAAATAAGTCCAGGGGTAGCTGTAGCTATGCTATTAATAGTAACATAAATTGATTTGATCCCAGCAGCTATAGCTGGTTTAACATGTGGTAGAGCAAATACATAGTGGGCGATAACCGGTAACTATGTCCAATTAGATAGGAATTCCTTCAGAGGACTGTAATTGTTAAAACACCAAGGGAAGGAAAGCACAAGTAAATAGAATACAGTAAACCTACCGGGAATCGGCTGGAAGCCGGCTAACGGGAGCAGCGCAATGGGATAAGCACTGAGGTATTGCAGCAGTCCAAATTGTGGAGGGGAAGACGCAAGGCAAAGCTGAGAGAAGGGAAGCAGGGTGATGCCATAGTCCAACCAGACCGGTAGGGGACAGACAGAAGCAGAATGCTGTGCAGGCTGCTACAGCAGCAGGAATGGAGTGAGCCACTGGCAAACAAGAACTCCTCCCAAGGAGGACAAAAGGCCCCAAAGAGGTATGACACAATGGGGGGGGGGACTACACAACACAGGGGAAGAAGGCAGGCAGCCTCAAGTGAGTGGCAGACAAGAAGAGAACTGCTGAGGAGTGGGAGGGAAGGGACTGAGAAGCAAGTGGAAATGGGAGGGAGTGGAGAGGGGGCAGACAAATATCAGGAAGCAGAACAACAATCGCAAAGGGAGCAGGGAGAACAGGACCAAGGAATGCAGAGCAAGCAACAGAAGGAAGGGGGGCACAAACAGCCACAAGGAGAGTGGCAGACACAGAGAAAGGGGAAAAATTAATGGGAGAGGGAACTGGCGGCCGGAGGCAAAGAGTGAACACAAGGAAAGGGAGGGAAATGGGGGGGGGGGGCAGAGCCTCCAGCCACAACAAAAGATTATCGAGGGTAGAGTGAGGAACAGTGGCCCTTATATGGGCTGAGCAGGGTCATGGTTAGTTGCTCCACCCTACTGAACTACAGGCTTTAGCCTTCCAACAGTTATTCAGTAACCTTAACGAATGTCAGGAACATATAGTAAATAGAAATCACACAGCAAATTGTGAACAGAATATAGTATACAATAACTCAATAAGAATGCATAAAATCATATCTATATACAAAGTAGAGCAGGGGGAAAGTCACAAAGGGAAGGCAAAGGCCTACCTGGAAAAGGTCAACTTGCCAAAGCTACCATCATAGCAAAAGGAGATGTTGAATGTGCCTATTACTAGAAAAGAGATGCACAGGATGATTAAAGACCTTCCATTTGGAAAATCCCCAGGACTGGATGGATACATTCTGGAGTTTTACAAAAATTTTGCAAGTGTCTAGTACCAGCTTTGCATGCAGTATTTGCAGCAGTCACTGAAACCAGGGAGATCCCTGCCTCCTGGCAGGAAGCCTACATTTCAGTAATCTTTAAACCCAGGAAGTCACCTCATAGTTGCAGCAACTACTGACCCGTCTCATTGATAATACAAGATGCAAAAATATTTGCAAAGGTTTTAACAAACAGGCTCCAAAGGGTGGGGGTGGCCTTAGTCTAGGAGGACCAAACTGGGCTTATCCCCAACCGCTACATGTATGATAATATCATAAAACTTCTTAATGTAATGGTGGTTTCAAAGGGTAGTGAGGAAACTAATGCAGTAATAGCCACAGATGATGAAAAGGCATTTGATCACCTGAATTGGGTGTTCCTTCAACAGACTCTGGCAGTCTTTGATCTGGGAGATCAATATGGTCATTGGGTGGAGGCACTATATGGAAAACCATCAGCCAAAGTGGAATCAAATGGTGTGCTCTCCCCGAGCATTCCCATAAACTGAGGTATGAGACAAGGTTGCCCCCTCTCCCAGCTGCTCTTCGCCCTGAGCATCAGGCCACTGACAGCAGTTTTGAGGACCTCAGAGGTGGTACAGTGGATCCGCATGAGGGGTGAAGAGGTGAGGTTAGCTCTATGTGCAGATTACACCCTGCTATTTGTCCAAGACCCAGAAGGGACCCTGCAGGAATTGATGGGAGAATATGGGGAGGCCTTGGGATTTAGAATGAATGAAGATAAGTTAGAAATCATGCCGCTGAGGGCGGCAGTGGCAGGCAGTTGGGCCACCTCATGTAAACTGAAGTGGGTGCAACACCATTTTAAATATCCGGGAGTTCAAATCCTTACCCACAGGGCATCCCTCTCTGAAGCTAATTATGCTCCTCTTTTACTGGCCATGAACTTGGATCCCAAGATGTGGGCAGAATTACTGCTCTCAGTAACAGGTAGGGTGGAAGCTATATACATGAGTGTAACCCCAATACAAATGGGGGTTCCCAAAAAGTCTTCTTTGAGCTTACCTAAATGCTCACTGCCAGGCTGGTGACCAGCATTTTAGCAGTTTACATGTGATTGCCAGAGAGTGCCTGTATAGCCTCTGTGTGCTGTCTCTTTAAGAGCTGCCTGGATTGCAGTCATAAGTAATTTGAGAGGGAGCTCTGTTGAAAGATGTAACTATTTGCTGAAAATCATTTAGAGTGATAATGATAATGTAGTTTGTCTAACCTGCCTTCTTTGCAGTAAGGACTGTTTTGTTTATCTCCACTATCTTGGTCCTGGACTGCTGAATTGGACTAATCGTTACTGGTGGGACCTAAAATGGAGCTGGACTACAGGAGCTGTCTGGAGTCAAAGTCTGTAGGAATTGCAGTTTTGGGCTTTTGGCGCCTTTTTGCACCTGAAGGGGGAGCTCCTGTTGTGCTTGACAGATAACTCAGCCAACCGAACCTTTTGGATCGTGGGGAAATTCCCAGGCTTGCTGCAGTTTGAGTCAGATCTCAGTTGGGAGTTGAAGAGGCAAGAGCTTGAGACAGTCAAGCAGCCATCTGAGTAGTTTTGCATGGGAGAACTGTGGAAAGGCCTGAGTTGTGGCCTGCATGTCTGCTTGCTGCCCGAGCTGGAGAGAAGAGAATTATTTTGGACTAAATCCAAGTTTGTGAGAATGAAGAAAGCCACAAATTTTTTAGCAGGCTCATACCTGAAGAAGATCAAAGATTTTGCTGAATGCAATCGGCCTGTCAGGATTTCCAGTTGCTTTTGAATCACTGGTTTGTGCAGAGACTTTGCGATCGTGACCAGAGAGTGGTTTGCCTGGTACAGTAGAATTTCCTTACATGTAAATGTGCTGTGTATTGAAAGTGGGTCTTGATTTGGTTTCCCACTGCGTGAACTGTGTTCTGCTTGCTGGAAGCTGTATCCAGCCCAAAACGGACTGTATCCGAATTTGTCTCCATTTGGCCTGGGCCTTGCCACACTGGCCCAGCCAGACTGCCCGCTGCACAGAGAAAGCCATCGATAAGAGACCTGCCTGGGGATCAGCCCCCTGCTCCACGCGTGAACAGGAATGACACCGGTGATTTGTGTGGGCCCTGCTTCTCCTGGTACTCCAGATTAACCACCTGCTGTCCCGATTTTCATCCAGCCTGTGTCCGGTTTGGGTATCGTGAGTAATCATCAGCGTAGCTCCCTGCAACAACAGCCTAATCTAAAAGTGTATCATCTGATTGTCTTCTTGTTTTCTTTTCACGAACTGAGCCATCCGGCTCCAAATTACAAATAGTGTGTGTTGTGCATGTTGTTTTCTTCCATCACAGGGCCCCAACCAGCTGCAACGTTCCTGGCTAGCCCACTATTCTCCATCTGGGTACCCAGAGTGTGTGACTGTTTATGGACCCTGAAGTGCATGCATAACTGTTTGATTGATACAGTCTTTAATCAAATTAACCTGATTACATCCCTCCCTTGTTCAAGTCTCTTAAATAAATCAGATCTAACTGTTTTTTTAGTATTTACCCTGACTGTGGTTCCAGTTTGTGCAAGAGTACTGTACTGCTGTTATTTGCTGTGCATAGCCTTGTTTTACAGGGGGTCCCCAGGGCCAGGCCAGAGGAAAGCCCTGGTGGTAAGTGCAAACAGTGTGGGTACTTGTGTGGTGTATCGGCGTATTGTGAAAGTGATTATTGTGTATTGTTCCTGTCACTAGTAAGGAATGAGGAGGGTTACAGTGTCCCGGAGGGCTGTGCCCAGGTTAGCTTGACCACTATAACGAGGTGCTATCTGGCGCCATTGACTCCCTCGCACCTGTCCGTGTACGACCCAGAACTTCATACCTGAGATCGCCTTGGTATGATCGTGATCTCAGGGAAATGAAGAGATTGGATCGGAGATTTGAGCGTTGCTGGAGGAAATCCCGTCTGGGGGCTGACAAACTGGTCCTGTGTGCGCATTATCGCGCATATCAGGAGGCAATTGACCAAAAGAAGACATTATTTTTGTCCCGGGAGAATGCTGCTGGGAGAAGCCGACCAGCCTCACTCTTCCGGACTGTTGACAGACTTCTCCATCCTTCCTGTCTTCAGCCCGGGAGAGTTTCCTCGAATGAGGATTGTGGATTGTGAGGAATTTGCTCGGTTTTTCTCAGACAGGGTGTCTGCAATCCGGCGGGAGGTTTCCTCAGCCAGTAATATCATTGCTGTCAGTGGTCGTCAGTCGAGTTCAAAGAGCACTCATTCTGAGTGGGGGGAGTTTAGCCAGTGGAAGTTCGTGAGGTCATTGAGATAGCGGCCAACTTGAGGTATACCTTCTGTGAACTGGACCCTGTGCCAATGCACTTCTTGATGAGGTGCATTGACACTGTTGGCCCGGTGTTTGCTCTGATTGTCCGGTGTTCTTTGAGTCAGGGTGTCTTTCCGGATGCCTTGAAGGAGGCTCTGGTGAGACCCCTTTTAAAGAAAGCTTCTCTGGACCCGGAGATTAGGGCAAATTATCGTCCTGTCTCCAATCTTCCATTTCTGGGAAAGGTTGTTGAGAAGGTGGTATCACTTCAGTTGGGAGAGCATCTCATGACCAGGAGTTGTACGATCCCTTCCAGTCAGCTTTCGGCCAGGCATAGCACTGAAACTGCATTAGTTCGGTGCAAAATGATCTCCTTAGGGCTAGAGATCGGGGAAAAGACAATTCTTGTCCTCCTTGATCTCTCCTCAGCATTTGACACTGTGGACCATTGTGCGTGCTTCTCCGCCTGAGGGAGTTGTGTGGACTCACCGTATTGTCATCAAATGGTTTGAGTCATTCTTACCAACAGGAGGCAGCGGGTTGTGATGGGTAATTCTCATCCACGACCTGCCTCCTTCATGTGGAGTCCTCAGGGTCGTATTGGCCCCAATGTTGTTCGTAGTGTACATGCTGCCCTGGGGATATCATTAGGAGGTATGGTCTGAATTTTCATTGCTATGCTGATGATACTCAGCTATACCTATCCTTTGCACCAGGAACATCAGATGCAGTGGATGTGATGAATATCTGTCTGGCTGAGATAAATGACTGGATGTCTTCCAGCTGGCTGCGACTTAACCCTAATAAGACTGAGGTACTGGTGGTGGAGTCGAACAGAGCTCGTGATGGGATGGCCTCTGATTCAGCGACTGGCATTATGCTAGGAGCTGTGTCATTGATGGCATCCCCATGGTGCTGAATCTTGGTGTGATCTTTGATAGGACTTGTCCATGGAGGCTCAAATGTCCTCCATGGTACGTTCTGTTTCTTTCATCTTAGGAATATCGCCAGGATTAAACCGCTTTGTTCCGGCTCTGGACCTCCCTACTTTGGTACATGCCTTGTCACTTGAGACTTGACTACTGTAATGCGCTCTATCTCGGGTCTCTGAACTTCTCTCGCAGACTGCAGCTGGTGCAAAATGCTGCTGCCAGGCTTTTGACCGGACAAAGCAAGTTTTGTCTATAACTCGGTATTGCGCGATTTGCACTGGCTGCCTGTCAGGTGGAGAGTTTTGTTCAAGGTGGGTTTCTACCTATAAGACCCTACATGGACTGGGCCCTGGTTACCTTTCTGATCTACTGGTACCGTCCACCTCTGTCCGGGATCTTCGCTCCTCTGGTGGTGGCCTCACAGTTCCGAGAGCTAGGTTGAAATCAGCAGGGATCGCTCCTTTGGAGTTGCTGCTCCAGCTCTCTGGAACTCGTTGCCGCTGAAGTGAGAGAGGCCCCCACTGTAGAGGCTTTTAAGAGTAGTCTAAAGACATTTTTATTTGTGCAGGCTTTTGGGGTCTAAGTTATATGTTTGTGATTTTAACTTGAATGTATACAGTATGATAAACTGTAAAGGTTTTGTACGGCGCCCAGAGCCTTCGGGATTGGGCGTCTTTTTAAATAAAGTTGACTTTGACTTTGACTACCAACCCTGACCTCCAGGTGGAGGCACCGTTTCAGAACTCATGCCCCTTAACCTGCTACTAGTCAAACAGGCAGGGGTAGTAGCCCTTTGGGATAGCGCCACCTAGGGGTTACATTTTGGAGGCTCACCACTGGGATTTTGTGTCTTCTAGTGGCCAAAAATTATGAATTATTGTTAAAGATTAATGGCTACCCCAGTAGAAATGGTTGTATACCAGTTGGTGCAGTGGTGTACTGGGCAGGAAATTGACCCCCAAAATGCTCTCCTTATACTGGATATTCCCCTGGATACCAGTAAGGACACTGTAGAGGGAGTATTCTCCAAAGTTGAATGTTTAAAAAACCCTGTGGTGGTGGGTCAACAGACTGATCTGATTGCCCAAACTTTCATAGCCTTAGTAGAGTGTAGTGACCTTGTGAACAGTTCTAAAGTGCCGTGCCACAGACTATTGCCCCAGAAGAGGTTCCAGCTGCCTAGAGAGTGATAACAAAAGACAGTAAAGACCCCGGGGAGGATGAGCTCCCACCATTATCTGAGACTTTTGAGGAGAAATTTGCCAAGTTGTTGCTGAAGGAAGGGAAAACCATAGAGGACTGTAAGAAACTATTCCTGCCACCTGGGGGTGTTCCTTCTCCAACACCCCCTCCCAATTCAGCACCTGTAACTGCCCCACCTTCTCTTCCCATGCCAATGATGGCCCCTATATCTGTACCTGCTATTAGTCATGACACCTACCGAAGGCTGAGAATCTTCTTGGGCACCCTCCCCACCCCCCAAGGGGAGGATGACTGGAGATCTGGATAGACCATGTTGCCCCTCTAGTACTTAAATGGCAATGCTCAGAAGCAGAGAAATGAAAGAGGCTGTGTGAGAGCCTCCGAGGTCATGCCCTGGCTACCGTCTGTGCCAAGTGGGCCAATAACCCAGGAGCAAATGCACAGGGCTATCTTGATACATTGGAGAATGTGTATGGGAGCCCAGATTTAGATGAGAATCTGTGGTGGAAAGTAAGAAACGCTCAGCAGTACCAAGGGGAGCCATTGTCTGTGTATGTACCTTCGCTTGAAAAGCTGCTACAAGAGTGCCTCAGAAAGGGTAGTTTGCCATCAAATTAATTTGATCAAATTAGGCTGGACCAGATCCTTAAGTCTGCTCTGTTTTCAGAATTGTTACTGCTTCAGTTGCACCTTGCCACCAACTGGAATCGCCACCCTCCTATGATGAGCTAATGAAAGAAATTCAGGGGGGGGGTTGAGCAAAGGTGACCCCATTGGGGAATTGCACCCATATGTGCTGCTGCTGCGCAAGTGACTGAAAGTGATCAGCCAAGTGAGTCTCAGGGGCAAAATTTGGCACTTAACGAGCACTCTGAGAATGCAAAGGACTTCCCGGCCTGGGTCCAGCACTGGAAAGACGAGCTACTAAAGGAAGTCCGAGAACTGAAGATGGGTGGCTCTGCAAGGGTTTCTCCTATGAAACAAGATTCTGGTCCCTTTCAGGATGTGACTGCCATGGGGGTAGGGGTGCACCCTCAGGCATCCGCTACCAGGGGTGGCTCCTAGGCTGAGATCACCGGATTAACTGCCACTCTAAAGGAACTGTTAAGACACATTGCACCAGTTTCCCCACTGTAAGCAGATACTAGACCCCAACTTCTTACTTACTACTTCAGTTCCTCATATGATGTTCTCTCCCAGGATGACCCAGGAGTCTATCATTTGTCACAACTGTAGAAAGGATGGCCATAAGAAAAGAGAATGCCGGACCCAGAAGGACTTAGAAAGAGTAGTAAACAGACTCGAAGGGCAGCTCCGAAAAGCAAATCAGTGGCCAAGGGGTGCCCGAAATGACCACAGTGAGGGTTCGAGAAACCCTAACTCAGATTCCTTTGTGGCTAAATCATCTGTCCAGGCCTCTGCTACTGCCTCTCCATACTGGTCTAAAATAGTGAGCCCTTCAATGGAGACTATGGTGACTGTGAATGGTACTCATACTAGGGCTGTGCTTAATAGTGGGTCACAAGTGACCATTGTATTCCAGGACTGGTATGACAAACACTTATCTGATGTGCCTTTGCAATCCCTGGAAGAACTGCATGTATGGGGCCTGAGCGACAAGTCTTATCCCCACCTAGGGTATGTCTGCCTCTGGTTGTCTTTTCTTGCAACTGTAACTGGTGTAGGGTAGTGAGTAGAGACATTGGCCCTAGTATGTCTCATAGGTAGGTACAGAGCTTCAATAGACAAAAGTCCTTTTGCTCGCCATATCAAGAATATCCCGTTATTTTATGGTCAATGAGATAGTTGTCCAATCTGCTCTTAAATGTGTTCATGCTATTATTAGCCACTACCTCCAATGGGAGCATGTTCCAAATATTAGTTATTCTCAGAGTTAGCCAGGATTTCCTTTTCCTTAATATTGGACATTCCACTTTTAGTTGGAGGGGATGGGCCCTTGTGCTGTATGTTAATTTCCTAATGTTCAGCCCCAGTAGTTCCCATAACCCAGGGTCTATAAGGGATTTAAAAATCAAGCACATATCACCCCTTAGTCGCCTATATTCCAATGAATAAAGGCCCAAAATATTTAATCTAGTTTTGTAGTCCTGTCCTTTTGCCTCCACTATATTACGAGTAGCCCTACACTGTGCTCTCTCAAGTGCATCTATTTCAGTATTCCTATCAGGAGACCAAAACTGGGTGCAATACTCCAAATGTGGTTTCACCAAGGAGGCATACAGGGTCAACTTCACATCCCTATTTCTACATTTTATATGTTTAATAATACAGTGTAGAATACCACTGAATTTCTTAATGACCCTGTTACAATGTGTCTTAAAGGTTAAGTCTTTTGTTATCATGATACCCAGAACGCTTTGTTGCTCCACTGAGTTTAGTGTCTGTCCACCAAGTGCATATGTCATGTTACCATTTGATCTCCCAAATTGCATAACACAACATTTATCATTATTAAAGGTCAGTTTTTTATTCAATGCCCACTTTTCCAGATCATACTAACATACTAATTGCCAGCAGACTAGGTCTTATGGTCTATCGAGTGCTCGAACCTCAGATCCCTAGTTGGGTGCCGAGGCCCCCCCCCCCCCCTTGTGTTCCAGAAACCCCTATCATCCATCCCCAACCCCCTGGGCCAGGCCATCATCTGATAAATCCACTTTCTGTGTCTGTCCCACCTCTCTTGAAGCCCTCCACTGTGGATCTCTGAACCAGCTCACCAGGCAGTGCATTCCAAGGGTCCACCACCCTCTCAATGAAAACCTCCTCCTCTTTTCCCCTCACCCTTCCACCTTCCCAATTTCCAAACCATGCCCTCTGGTGATACCTCCCTGCTTTAGTCTGAAGATTCCCTCCATGTTTACCCTATTTATTCCCTTGAGGTACTTGAAGACCTCAATCATGTTCCCCCTGTCTCTCCGCTCTTCCAATGAAAACAGGCAGAGCTCCTCAAGTCTGTCCTCATACTTCAAATCCCCTAGTCCTCGTATCATCTTAGTTGCCCTCCTCTGTACCCTCTCCAGAAGCTGTATGTCCCTCTTCCAGTGTGGTCTCTAGTACTGTACACAGTACTCAAGGTGTGGTCTAACCAGTCCATTGTACAGCGGCAGAATCACTTCCCTGCTCCTAGAGGTGATCCCCCTTACAATGCATACCAACATCCTGTTTGCCTTGCTAGCCGCTCTCCTGCACTGCTCAGAGTTATTCATATATGGATCCATCATGACCCCTAGGTCTTTTTCCCCTATTAGGGCCTCCAGCGCCTCCCCTCCCAGGGTGTACCTGTGTTCAGGGTTTCCTGCCCAAGATGTAACACCTGCACTGGTGATATTGAAATTTAATTTCCATGTGTGAGCCCAGCTTCCAGGGTGTCCAGGTCCTTGCAGGGCAAACCTCCCTCTCCCTCAACTACTGATCCCATTTTGGAGTCATCAGTGAAAAGACTCATTTCGCACCTTATACCCTCCTGATGTCCGATATGTATGCATTAAACAGGATCGGACTCGAGGACCGAGCCTCCTATGTACCCACTACCAACCTCTCCAGAGTTCGAGAGCTCTCCACCGACCACTACTCTCTGGGTGCATCCAGCTAGCCAGTTTTTAATCCATCTGACCATCAAAGGGCTTACTCCCAACCCCATCAGTTTCTCCACCAGACCATTGTGGGGGACAGAGTCAAATGCCTTGCTGAAGTCCAAGAGTAATACATCCACAGGCTTTCCCCTGTCCAGTTCTAATGTTACCCATTCGTAGAACTCCACAAGATTGGTTTGACATGCTCTACCTGGCACAAACCCATGTTGCCGACAATCCAGACCTCCCACCTCCTCCAAGTACACCCCCAATCATTCCTTTAGTATACTCTCCATTAATTTTCCCAACAACAAGGTCAAACTGATGGGTCTATAGTTACCTAGTACTTCCCTCGACCCCCCTTTATGGATTGGCACCACATGTGCCTCTCACCAATCCCTAGGTACCCTCCCTGTCTCAAGCGACCTGTTGAAGAGCTCCGTCAGGGGTGCAGCCAGTATGTCCGCCAATTCCCATAGTACTCTCAGATGAATGCCATCCGGCCCAGGAGATCTGTCTTTCTTTAGGGCCTTGAGAGCTAAACACACCTTTTCGGCGGAGATAGCATCATCCGTCCCCTCCACCTTACTGGCCTTTTTATCCTTATCCTGATGTGACACCCCTGGGGTACCTCTCCCTTCCTCTTGCTCCATTTCTGTTGCTCCCCTGATCCCACTCACTGCCACTTCTATCCCCATCAAGCCTTGCTTTGTAGATATCCCATCCCCCTTCCTAGTGAACACAGAGGCAAAGTACTCGTTAAATACCTCTGCCTGGACCCTCGCCTCTTCCACCCACCCTCCTTCTGATCTCAATCTGCTGAGATGGCCCTTAGTTTTTCTCCGCTCCCCAATGTACCAGAAGAACCCATTTTCCCCTCCATGTATCCCCTGTGCCAGCCGCTGCTCTTTACTGGACTTTGCCACCCTCATCCAGGTGAGTTTTCTAGATGCAAGATGGTACATTTTCTTATCCCTATCCCCTCTTGTTGTTTTATATTTTTTGTAGGCTGCCTTCTTTTCTCTGACCGCTACCTGAACCTCACTGGACCACCAGCATGGTTTATGTGACCTTGCTCCCTTACATTTCACCTTAGCGCAGGTCCTGACTACCTCATGAAGTCCCCGGTTTATGACCTTCCATCTCCTTTCCACATTTGTCATTGATGTAATCCCCTTCAAGTGATCCTTGAGAATATTTTCCATGCCCACAAAGTCTTCCCCCCTGAAGTCCACTGCCACTGTCCTAGATCTCCCCCCATTCCACCCATGCTTATTTGAAACTAGACAGTATTGTGGTCGCTCCCAGTCAGGGGATCCTCTACAACCAGGTCCCTTACCAGATCCCCATCTGCCAGAACCACGTCCATGACATGCCCCTTCCTTGTGGGCTCCATCACATGCAACACATCCTGGAAGCCATCCAGCAGCCTCTGCTCCTTGGCCACCTTAGAGGACATGGTTCCCCAGTTTGTACCTGGCATATTAAGGTCCCCCATCAATACCACTCCTTCCCCTTTTGGTCCACACTGGGCAATGATGTTGTCCAGCAAACCATCCTCCAGAATATCACCCATCCCAGGAGGCCTATATACTACACCCAGCTTGACCTTATCTCCTGCTGGGGATCGTAAGGTGACCCATAAGGCCTCCACGTTTCCCTCTGCCTCTTCTACCCTTGCAATTTCTATGTCATCTCTAATGAACATAGCCACTCCACCCCCTCTGCCCTCCTTTCTATCCTTCCTAAGCATAGTGTACCCCCGCACGTTTAGGTCCCAGTCATGGTTTTTGTTGGCCCACGTCTCCATGACCGCCGCCACAACCACCTCTCCCTCAAACAGCATGGCCTGGAACTCTGGCAACTTGTTTCCCAAGCTCCTGGCATTTACTAACACCACCCCCCACCCCTTATCCCTGATCCCCTTTGTCAAACCCCACCCAGGTTCCTTATACTTCCATCCTCCCTCTGTTCCTCCTGGGCTTCCTGAAGATTTGCTACATCTTCCAGGCTATCAACTATACTACCTACTCTGGTGTCATCCGTGAATTTGGATACCATACTCTCATCTCCATTTTCATTGAGGCAATATACACATTAAATAAACAAGGCCCCAAAACGGAGCCCTGTGACACCCCACTCGTCACCTCTGCCCAAGTGGAACATGTACCACTTACACTAATTGATTGTAACCGTGTATCGAGCCATGCTTCTATCCATTTAGTTACGTTGCCCCCAAATCCGTGATCAATTAAAGCATCAATTAGTTCTCCATGAGGTACCTTATCAAAAGCTTTGGAAAAATCCAAATATATCACATCCACTGAGGGCTTTTGGTCTAATACTTTACTAACCCCTCCGTAAAACTCAAGGAGGTTTGTCTGACATGATCTTCCCCTTATAAAACCGTGCTGCACCGGGTCGGTTTGTTCTGTTTCAAGGTACCGATTAATATGATCTTTAATAATACCTTCTAGGATTTTACCCAAAACGGAAGTCAGGCTTATGGGCCTATAATTTGCCAGCTCATGCCTGCTCCCCTTTTTATGGATAGACACCACCAATTCCTGTTTCCATGCACCCAGGACTAAACCCTCATCCAAAGATCTTTGGTAAATAGCCGTAACTGGACCAGCCAACATTTCTGCCATCTCTTTGAGTATTCTCGGATGCAGCCCATTCGGGTCCTGAGATTTATTTTGATTGATTTTCAGGACCCTATTTAGAACCTCTTCCCTTGTGATCTGTAGGTCAGTATCATGCACTGAGTCCAGGTGTGCTAATTTAGGGTAAGTTTTGTTGCTGAATACGGATGTAAAAAAGCTATTATAATGCTGAGCCATTTGAAGCTGGTCAGTAACGATATTGCCATCATTTCCTTGTAATGGTCTGATAGATCGACTTGTACCCCTCTTGTTATTGATGTAAGCATAGAAGGATTTATAATTATCCTAGACCTTCTTTACAAGACTCAGTTCGTATGTTCGTTTTGCGTTAGAAATACACCTTTTTGTTTGTTTAAGCAGCAGTTTAGAAGAATCCCAGCATATACTACTGCCAGATTCCTTTGCTCTTTTAAATGCTTTATTTTTGTTATTAATCAATTTCCACACAGATTGAGTCATCCATTCAGGCACATTTTTGTTATTACCTACCTGGCTCTTAACTAACGGAGTGAAGGTTTTTGTTAGGGAAGACACCTTATCCACTAGGAGGTCCCACATAAGATGTAATGGTTTATCTAGAAATTCCTCTTCCCACTTCCATGTTTTTAGGGAACACTTCATACCATCATAATCAGCTTTATTATAATTATATTTAATTGTCTTACCTTTTATACTACCCAACCTTGTTCCAAAGGAAAAGAAAATCATGGAATGGTCACTAGACCCAAGGGGGTGGAGGACCTTACAATCATTTATATTTTCTGTTAGATTACTTAGAACCAGATCTAGAATATGGTTATCCCTTGTATTAGATGTCACCAACTGATTCATTCCTGCTAACAAAAAAGTTTCTAAATAACGTGACTCGGTTTTGGTCTTGGGCTGGAGTGTATCCCAGTTTATGCCAGGAAGATTAAAGTCTCCAAGAAGGACATTGTTTTTAGTATTACCAATTGTATTAATAAAATCTAGCAACTGAGCTTCTTCATCCACGGGGACTGAGGGAGATCTATATATCAAACCTATTTTAAAAATTTCTGAGTGTGGGGGATATTTTAACCCAAAGGATCTCAGCTTTATCCCATTTTTGGGTATCTACCATTTCTGAGATTATGCTGTCAGAGATGTACAGGGCTACTCCCCCACCCATTTGCGATTGTCTATCTTTATGAAATAAGGTGAAACCAGAGATATGCTTATCCCAGGAATCTCCAGAACTCCACCAGGTCTCAGTTATGGCACAAACACATATATCTAAAGTGTTCATAGTTACTTGTAGTTCTCCAAACTTATTATTCAAACTCCTGGCATTCATAAGGAAGCAATTCCTTAAAACTGGATCAGCATTTTTATTATAACTTAATATAGGTGTACCAGGCCATCCAACTCCCCCACCCCACTATGGAGTTTAAACGTTCCTCAATTGCCTGTCGGAGTTTATTTGCAAAAATCCATTTACCCTTCCTGTTTAGATGAAGGCCGTCCTGTGAATATAGTCTGTAGTTCCTAAAACTGGCTTTTTGATCCAAGAAAGTATAACCCTCTCTGAGACACCATCTTTTCAGTCATCCATTTACATAATGTATCATGTTCTGCTTCTCCTGGGATTTCCTAAACACAGGTAATATATCTGATATTATAAGATCACATCCATCATCTGTCAGGGACCTCCCTGCTATTTCATAATCTCTTTGGATGTTGAGGACTCTTCTTCTACCCACATCATTTACACCAACGTGTAATAAAACTAATGGTTTTGAAGTATTCTCTTGTAAACCAGGGAGAAGTTGATGAATATCCTTTATGCCCGCCCCAGGAAGTGTACTAACAGTAGTGGTCGAGTTCCTGTTCTTACAGATAATCTAATCTGTATATCTAAGTATGGAATCCCCTACAACCAATACATCCTGTGGGTTTACAAGCATCTCTTGTCAGCCACTCTCATTGTTACTGGTGTTTGGATGTGCTGCTTCCAAAGTTGAGGAACTTATGCTAGACAGTGGGTGGGGGGGGGTACTGAATCAGTAAACCTTCTTCATTTATAGTATCCTGACTTAGGGCAGAGTATCTATTTGGGGTTAAAAAGTTTGAAGATCCCCCTATGTTTCTTCTGCCTTTCTTTTTATTTGTATTTTTAGCTACTAGACACCACTCCTCATCACCCCCTAGGTCCTTTGTCAAGATGCTTTTCTGGTCACTAGCCTCAACCATTATTTCTGATGCACTATCAGTGAAGTGTTCTAAATTGCTAATGTCAATCTGCACCTGAACCCTCTGCTTTAAAACCTTAATTTCAGCTTGTAGCATACCCAGCATGATGCATTTATCACACACAAACCCCTCCAGAACCTCCCCTTCTGCATACATATTACATGTAGTACACAGCCTCATCCTAATTATTGCTCTTTACCTTGTATGTAGATGTTTTAGGCCCAAATCCCAGCAGTCCCAGTGGACACAGCAGACACACGCAGACACGCATGTCTCTGCGTGCGTCTCCAAGCGTGTCGCCACGTGCCCTGCACGCGCTCGCCCTGCTCGCTGCAGGGGGCAAGTTATATTCAGTGTGGTGACCCAGAAGTGGTCATAGAGATCATGGGTACACTCGTACTGACAACTTACTCAAACTGTTTTAATTTTGACCCTTGATGCATAGACTACTCATTTGTAGTCAAGGCACATGGAATAAGCCACAACATATAAAAACAAAGGTATATTAGCTGAAATGTAGTCCAGCACTCCTACCTGCAAACTACTCATCTCTCACCCCACCAGACTGTATGATGGGGTCCCCCTGTTAATTGGGACAAACGCCCATATGTTTGGGAGACTGGCACAACTCTGTCACGAGAAACAAGGGCGATGGACTGGGAGGGCCCTGAGAATTCTGGCTCTGATCAAGATGGTGTATGATTTGCAACAGAAATCCAAGGAAGTAGACCAGGATGAATCGGTGGGGATCGTTTGGAAGAAGGATCCCGATTCATTGGTATTGGCCCCTAATGCCCAGTGTACCATTCAAGGGGAGGTCTGCCTCCAGAAAGATGTCAAGAACAAAATACTGATGTTGGATGCACCAGGCGATGGAAAATTGCCAGAAGGATTATTGGTCAAGCCCAGCATCTTGCCTGCTCATGCCCATGCCTATGCACAATGAGTGATGGTCCAGATTCACAATGTGTCAGATCGGGAGAGCCGGGTGAACAGAGGGTGCACCTTAGCTATGGTACACTGCACAGAAACTGCAGTATTGCTCAGCAACAAGCACCCTGGTGAGAAGGAGAGAGTGACCCAAGACTTCTTTGACTTTGGTGACTTCCCATTGCCAGCTGAATGGAAGGCTAGAATTAGCAAGAGACTTGCCCAGAGAGACCAAGTGTTTTCATTGAAGGAATGGGATGTGGGATGTGTTCAGGCTGCAGAGCATCACATACGCTTGCACTATGAATGGCCATTTCAAGAGAGGTCCCAACGCCTAGCCCCAGCAGACATAGATGATGTGAGAAGAAACCTGTAGGAAATGCTCGCTGCTGGTGTGATACAAGAATCCAGGAGCCCATACGCCTCTCCCATTGTGGTTGTGCATAAGAAGAAGAATGGGTCTGTGAGGATGTGTGTTGATTATTGAACCCTGAACTGGTTGACCATCCCAGACCAATACACTATGCCTCATATACAAGATGCCCTGGACTGCTTGAATGGGAGCAAATGGTTCTCGGTGTTGTATCTTCTCAGCGGATACTACCAGATCCCGATGGCCCCGAAAGACCATAGGAAAACAGCCTTCATCTGTCCATTGGGGTTCTATGAGTTTCTGAGGATGTCACAGGAGATATCGGTTGCACCAGCCACCTTTCAGCGACTGATGGAATATGCGGTGGGAGATATGAATTTGCTGGAATGCCTGGTGTACTTGGACAATGTTATTGTGTTTGGGAGCACCTTAGAGGAGCATGAGAATTGACTGTTTAAAGTCCTAGACTGACTGGAAGACTTCGGCCTCAAGCTGTCCATTGGCAAGTCCAGTTTTTCCAAACCTCTGTGAAGTATGTGGGGCACATAGTATCTACAAAAGGGATAGAGACTGATCCCAGTAAAGTTGAAGCACTGACTACTTGGCCCCAGCCCCATAATCTGAAAAACTACAACATTTTCTGGGGTTCTGTGGCTACTACCGCAGGTTCATAAAAGACTATTCCAAGGTGATACGCCCACTCTTGAACCTTACCCAGGGTTACCCTCCAACCAATCATAAATACAAAAAAGGGTCCCTTAAAGAACCAGAAAAAGTATACTTCCACCCAGGTGAACTCTTCGGGCCCCGCTGATTGCCCGACTGTGAAGCAGCCTTCCATGAGATCATATACCAGCTCACCCACACCCCCATCCTCGCCTATGCTGACCCCACCAAACCCTGTGTGCTGTATACGGACGCTAGTCTGCAGGGTCTAGATGCGGTGCTGTATCAAGACCATGAGGATGGCCTGAAACCAGTAGTTTTCGCCAGTAGGAGTTTGACCCCGTCCAAACAAAACTACCCTGTGCATAAGTTGGAGTTCCTTGCGCTAAAATGGGCCATCATTGACCAGTTTCATGAATACCTCTATGGGGCAAAGATATTGGTGAAGACTGACAATAACCCATTGACCTATGTACAGACTTCAGCTAAGTTAGACGCCACTGGGCACTGGTGGCTTTCTGCAGTATCAACCTATGATTATGCTGTCGAATACTGAACCATATTGATGCTGATGCCCTATCACAAAGGCCCACTTCTAAGAGTGATTGGGTCAGCCTGTCTGAACCTGACATTCGAGCATTATGCCAAAAGTTTAGTAGAGATGAACAGATGTCTGCGGACACAGTGGACTGTTTAGTAGAATGCTTGGGCCCTTCAGACACCTGCATACCAGCTGCTTATTGCCACTTCTCTGCTCTAGACGTTAGTGCACTACCTCAGTTTGACAATGACAGCATTCAGTGGACTCAATCCCAAGATGCTATGATTCAGCCAGCACTTGATGCCCTGCGTGTGGGGAAAGATGTGTCTAAGTTACGTTCCACTGACTTGTAAACTGCTTTATTGTTTAAAGAAGGCCCCAGATTGAAGTTGCTCAATCAGTAGTTGTATAGAGAGACAGTAGATCATAGTGGCAAAGTAGACAAGCAACAATTGGTTCTGCCGACGACCTTTAAAGATTAGCTGCTGAGGTCCCTTCACAATCACATGGGGCACCTCAGTATTGACAGAACCCTTGACCTGGTATGATCTTGCTTCTACTGGCCCAAAATGGGGGCCGATGTTGAGCACCATGTAAAGACTTGTAGTAGCTGCCTGCAAAGAAAAGCCCTGCCTCAGAGGGCTGCCCCCCTTGTTAATATTACTACCAGCACCCCCATGGAACTAGTCTGCATAGACTTCTTGTGTTTAAAACCTGATCAGTGGAACAATGGCAATGTGTTAGTGGTTACGGATCATTTCACATGGTATGCACAAGCTTTTCCCACCAAAGATCAAAAGGAGTCTCCCGTGGCCAAGGTGCTAGTGGAAAATGTCTTTGTCCACTATGGTGCCCCCCCAGCGGATCCACTCTGACCAGGGCAGAGACTTTGAGAGTCGACTAATCAAAGAAATGCTCTCTCTATGGGGGTGCGAAAGTCAAGAACCACCCCCTATCACTTGCAGGGAGACCCTCAACCAGAACGTTTTAACCGCACCCTTCTAGACATGCTGGGCATCCTCCACCCAGAAGACAAGTATAAATGCAGCCAGCAGATTAGCACCTTGGTATACTCATACAATTCCACAAAAATTAATGCTACTGGGTTCTCCACCTACTGCCTCATGTTCGGGAGGGAGGCCCGGCTGCCAGTTGATGTCTGTTTTGGGGTCTCTCCAGATGGGGTCCGAGCTGAAAACTACTTGCATTATGTACAAAAACTGAAAGCTCAATTGAATCATGCCTATCAAATGGCCCAGACAATGGCCGCCAAGAGAAATCTAGCCAACAAAGAGAGAGGCATGATAAAAAAGTAAAGGCTCAAGAGCTTCGACCTGGAGACTGGTTGTTGCTACGCAATTTGGGACTGCATGGTAAACACAAAATTGCTGATCGGTGGCACCATCTTCCCCATGTAGTAGTTGGAAATTTGGATGATTTACCTGTGTACAAGGTGCGCCCAGAGAACAACTGCAAAGCTGTCAAGACCATGCACCGTAACCACTTGCTACCTATCAGCCAAGTCATGATTGAGGCTGAACCCCCAGAAATTGAGCCCCCTGGGCCAGTGACTCGTGCTTCTGCAAGAAAGAGACAGAGTCAACCTACCCCAGTGGTCACAGATTTAAGGTTTCCTCCACAGCAGGCCCAGAATGATAGTGACTGTCAGTCAACTTCTGATGAAAGTGAGTGCGACTATGTCTATTACCCCTCTTATGAACTGAGTCAACTGTTTCGAGGTAACCCCCTGATTAATTGTGGGGATGAAGCTGGGCCTTCTGGACTGCCTAACCCCCCGGCTTTGTCCTTGGAGCCAATGCTCCCTGAAAGTGGAGTGCAAAGTATCACGTCTAAAGATGCTGAGTCTCTGTGTATTGTGGAACTGTATGATTTGCCTGAGGGAGGGGCGGATCGTTTGAGTCTTTCTGGTGACATACCAGAACTTGAAGAACACTATGAGAGTGCTGGCAACCCCCCTTCAGTGCCTCAAAGTTTGATTGTGCCTGAGCCTTCGCAAAATGAGTCAAGTGTTATAGAAACAGAGCCTGCAGAGCAAGGAGCCGACAGTGCCCCAAGTTTGGATGTTCCCATCCAGGTAGAGGCACCCCTCACAAGTCATGAAAGCCCCAAGACTATTGATGAAAGTACAGAGACTGTGGTTGTTCTCCCCAGAAAGACTGGCCGAGCTGTCAAGCCAGTATTGCATTTCATCTATGATTCTCCGGGGAGGCCTGTGGACTTGCCTCTCCATGTGGTTCACAAAGGTGATTATGTTTCACCAAGCTCACTGCCCAAATTGAGCTTGATGGCCCATTCCAGGTTACTTGTTCTGCCCTCTCACCATGGTGCCCCTGCCCCATCCAGCCCCAAGTTAACTGATAGGAAAGGCCACCCTCTTGCATTGTTCAAGGTACAAGAAGTTATTACTTGATTTAGTCTAGTAGTGTTCAACTGACTTGCATGAAATATGCATGATGTCTTGTCAGAATGGAAAAAGTATTGGGAAATGTAGTGAATATGTATAGTAAAGTAATACATTTATGTTAACTGAAGCATGATGGTACAGACTTGACGTGGACACCAAGGTTTCTTCAGGCAGGGAAGGGTGTAACCCCCCTACAAATGGGGGTTCATGAAAAGTCTTCCTTGAACTTGCCTAAATGCTCACTGCCAGGCTGGTGTCCTGCGTTTTAGCAGTTTAAATGTGATTGCCAGAGAGTGCCTGTATAGCCTCTGTGTATTGTCTCTTTAAGAGCTTCCTGGATTGCAATCATAAGTAATCTGAGAGGGAGCTCTGTTGAAAGATGTAACTATTTGATGAAAATCATTTAGAGTGGTAATGATACTGCAGTTGTCTAACCTGCCTTCTTTGCAGTAAGGACTGTTTTATTTATC
The DNA here is from genome assembly GCA_016271365.2 of Neoceratodus forsteri. Taxonomy (NCBI): domain Eukaryota; kingdom Metazoa; phylum Chordata; order Ceratodontiformes; family Ceratodontidae; genus Neoceratodus; species Neoceratodus forsteri. The sequence goes on along the minus strand of CM057454.1, from coordinate 1,102,689,222 downwards.
TCCACTATCTTAGTCCTGGACTGCTGAATTGGACTAATCAGTACTGGGGGGACCTAAAATGAAGCCAGACTACAGGAGCTGTCTGGGGTAAAAATCTGTAGGAATTGCAATTTTGGGCTTTTGGCGCCTTTTTGCACCTGAAGGGGGAGCTCCTGTTGTGACTGACAGATGAATCAGCCAACCGAACCTTTTGGATCTTGGGGAAATTCCCAGACTTGCTGCAGTTTGAGTCAGATCTCAGTTGGGAGTTGAAGAGGCAAGAGCTTGAGACAGGCAAGCAGCTGTCTGAGTAGTTTTGTGCGGGAGCACTGTGGAAAGGCCTGAGTTGTGGCCTGCATGTCTGCCTGCTGCCCCTGAGCAGGAGAGAAGAGAATTATTTTGGACTAAATCCAAGTTTGTGAGAACGAAGTAAGTCACTGATTTTTTACCAGGCTCATACCTGAAGAAGACCGAAGATTTTGCTGAATGCAATCGGTCTGTCAGGATTTCTAGCTGCTTTTGAATCCCCGGTTTGTGCAGAGACTTTGTGATCATGACCGGAGAGCAGTTTGCCTGGTACAGTAGAATTTCCTTACATGTAAATGTGCTGTGTATTGAAAGTGGGTTGGGATTTGGTTCCCCACTGTGTGAACTGTATTCTGCTTGCTGGAAGCTGTATCCAGCCCAAAACGGACTATATCTGAATTTGTCTCCATTTGGCCGGGGCCTTGCCACACTGGCCCAGCCAGACTGCCCGCTGCACAGAGAAAGCCATCGATGAGAGACCTGCCTGGGGATCAGCCTCCTTCTCCAAGCTTGAACAGGAATGATGCCTCTGCAATTCGTGTGGGCCCTGCTTCTCCTGGCACTCCAGATTAACCACCTGCTGTCTCGATTTTTGTCCAGCCTGTGTCCAGTCTTGGGTATCGTGAGTAATGAGGGTAGCTCCCTGCAACAACAGCATAATCTAAAAGTGTGTCATCTGATTGTCTTCTTGTTTTCTTTTCACAAACTGAGCCCTCCGTCTTCGGATTACAAATAGTGTTTGTTGTGCATGTTGTTTTCTTCCATCACAGGACCCCAACCAGCTGCAACATTCCTGGCTAGCCCACCATTCTCCATCTGGGTACCCAGAGTGTGTGACTGCTTATGGACCCTAAAGTGCATGCATAACTGTTTGATTGATACAGTCTTTAAGCAAATTAACCTGATTACTCCCCTCCCTTGTTCAAGTCTCTTAAATAAATCAGATCTAACTCTTTTTTTGCATTTACCCTGACTGTGGTTCCAGTTTGTGCAAGAGTACTGTACTGCTGTTATTTGCTATGTATAACCTTGTTTTACAGGGGGTCCCCAGGGTCAGGCCAGAGGAAAAGCCCTGGTGGTAAGTAAAAATAGTATGGGTACTTGTGTGGTGTATCGGGGTATTGTGAAAGTGATTATTGTGTATTGTTCCGGCCACTAATAAGCAAAGAGGGGGGGTTACAGTGTCCCGGAGGGCTGTGCCCAGATTAGCTTGAACACTACCAACCCTGACCTCTGGGTTGAGGCACCCATTTCAGAACTCAGGCCCCTTAACCTGCTAATAGCCAAGCAGGCAGGGGTAGCAGCCCTTGGGATAGCGCCACCTAGGGGTTACATGAGCATCCTCCTCAAGTCTATATACTTATTTCCCTCATTACCAGTAGACATCCCACAAAACAGATGGGGAAGAATAAAAAAACAGCTGGTAGAAGTTCATGTTGGGGGACAGCTGCCCCAGGCTGAAGTGGACCCTACTGATACAAGACAAGCTAGGAGGGCTAGGGCTACCAAATCTACAGGGTTACTTCAGGGCCTACCAGATCCAGCACCTCATACAACATATAAAGGGGCCCCAGGCCCCAGAGTGGGTCAGATAGGAAGAAGAAGGCTAACTAGGCAAGCAAGCCTTTAACTCACTGAATCATAGGCAGGTGTAGCTCATTCAAAACCCCTGGGCAAGGGTGATGCTGAGTAATTGAGGGAAAATAATGCTGGGCGAGGGGGGTGAGGACAACCAAAGATTAGTGCTTACACTTTCTCTGGAGAGGGAAAAGGCTTTATGCCAGGTAGGGTGAACCCTATATACAAAAGGTATGAGGCAAGTGGATTAATCAAACTGGGACAACTGATGTGAAATGAGGCTCCCAAATCATTTACTCAACTCCAGAAGGAGTTAGGCCTCTTGCAAAGAGATCGATATTGCTACCTGCAAGTAAAACACTACATCCATGGAGCCTAGGAAAAACACAACTAGCAAGTGAGGTGGGAGCTCTATGAACGTTAATGGGTAAAATGACAGAGGATACAGAAATTAAGCTCCTAATATCTAGGTTATACCAGTTGCGCAAACCCACTCTTATCATTCCCAAGGGACAAAATACAATGGTGGTAGGAGAAAGAAGAAGGCTCAATACTGATGGAAGCAGAGTGGAAGAGGTGCTAGGCGGGGACGATACAGGCATTCATGTCTCTTACCTGAACAGAGCATAAATGGAAGTTCCTGACAAGATTTTTTTTAAAACGTCCAGAATCACAGCCCACTGTGGCCCTACTTATTCAAACACCACTGGAGATGTTGTAACAATATAGGACCCCATACACATATTTTCTGGAGCTGCCAGAGGTAAAGGCCTATTGGGAATCAGTCGGTAACATCATAGCATATATTCTAGAAATCCCATAGTTAGAAGGATTCAAGTCAGTGGTGTGGGACCTTTGTCCCAAGGTATGAAAAGGGAAGAGGAAGCTATATCTCTTCTACATCTTGATAATAGTAGCCACAAAAGGGATTGCTCAAAAATGGCTCCAGCCGGATCCCCCCCAATAAGGCAATGTGGGTGAAAAACCTCAAGAATATCCTAGAAATGGAGTGGTTGATGGTGAAGCACCGCAACACCACTAAAAAATGCAAGGGAATTTTGCTCCCCTTTTTAACTATTTAGAGAGACAGGAGGGCACCCCAGTTCTAGATCAGTTCACTGCTCTGCCATAGCACACTTTACTACACCAGGGGCCAGATATTCAAAACTTTGTGCAGGGCGCAGACCGATTGCACCACAATTGCACCACATTTGCACCAGATTGCTATATTCAAAAGGCCAAATAGCGCCAGCGCTAAAAGATAATGTATGCACGGTGCAAAGTGAGGGGTGGGGACGTGTATACAGGTGCAATGGCATATTCAAAACTATAGTGCCATGCAACGTGTGTTAGCATGGCATGTAACGTGGTGCAAATTACCACCTATGAAAAGGTATTCTTAACTCCGGGCAAACCAAGGATGGGGGGTGTGGACACAGCAGCAACACTGAACAAGGCTGTATGCAGTCAATAAGGAGGCAGCAAGGTCGGAGGACACCCTGGGCCACTCCAAATGCACAGGCACCCACACTGTGGAATACAATGCCTCAGCATTGCTTGGAAGCTAACAATCATGAACATTATGCAACAGAGCTACAACTTCACTTGCAGCAGCAAACTAACTGCACTGCTATATGTGAATTCTGGGTTGTTCTACACTGTATGTATTTATTGTACACTGCATCATTACATGTAGTGGCTCCTGGTCGTTCCTGAATATGGGCCATGGTCCACTGTGGCTACCCGGGCAACACAGCGATAAAGACATTTGAAAGTATTAAATAACTGGCAGTGCAGCCATATAGCACACACCTCCAGTCCCCCCATTGGGGTACACCAGCACACCCCAACACATACATGCAGCACTTGGGAACTGGAGGGTGTTGGGGGGATGGTGCACAGATAGCCAAGCTGCACCATATAGTGGGTTTTGCCACAAGGCTGGGGTCATCCCCATAGTGCACATGTTTCAGTGTCAGGAATACCCCAGCACCGGTGTTTATGTCTGATGGTATGTGCCAACCCCCCCACCCCATCCAGGGCACATACCTCACATCTATACAGAGACCACGTCACACACAGCCAGCCATGTGTATGTTACTGTGAGTATCCCATGCCAGTGGCGCAGCATATGTGGGACATGGGACAGCATGACAGTGGTGTCCACTATCAGAACACACCAGCCAGTTGGTCATGTCACTGTGTGGAGAGCAGTAGTCATTGATGCCTTACATGCCAGCCCTCACTAAACCAGCCACTATGGTACTCTAGCGTCTGCTACACATTGTAGCAGGGACTACAATATGTCCATGGCATGCAGCACCAACACCAATGGCTGTGATGCTATCCCCTGGGGTACACTAGACTCTGTTGCTGTGTACAGGCATAGCCTGCAGCTACTGACATGTTTCTCCACTATGACATACAGGTAGCGCTGTGGGGAGACCCAGCCTGTGGCTATTAACCCGTACTTTCAGTCCAACCTACTGGTGGAGCTCTGTGTACCCTGTAATAGCACAGGCAATCCACATGGAACTGCATGCAAATCAGGCAATAATGACATGCTAATGTGGCTGTTTGCCCACGGATTGCCTAAGTAGGCTCATTTGCAAAGCACTTTTGAATGGCACAGGGTCATTACCACGCACAACACTATGCCGCAGGGCACAATCGCGCTACCGATACAGCGTGATTCTTGCCATGTGGCATATCTTTTTCTGTGGGGCCTCATTCCTCACACCCCGTTATGGGGGCTGCACCCCAAACCCCCGAATATAGATTCTCAACTCTGGGGGTGGTCAGGTCGGGGAGTGCACAAAGATTGAGAAAAAATAAAATTTCTGGCACCAAGAATCAAACCGGGTCCCAGAAGCACGTTCATTGAGCCACAGCAGCTGGTCGGCTGAAGCCACTCCCAGCAGAGGTCTTATCCTCGGTCTGGGAAAGTGGGAAAGGTGCAATCCCACGTACAGCAGTATATACAGTATTGCACCATTCGCTCACTAGCGCAGCACAGTACTGGGTTAGCCATAATGTCGTATGCTATTAAACATGCGACATTATGAGCCAGTAGGCTTTTGAACATAGTAGACTGTTACCGCAGGCAAACATGTCAGCGCTGGGCAAATGTGGGAGCACCGTGCAAAGGAGTTTGCTCTGCGCAAAACTGTCTGAACCATAGCACAGTTCTGCAGGTTTTGGTGTGAACCATTGTTTGCATTTATTATGAATCCACTTCTTTGCTAGCACACATATTGGCTACATAGTTAACCTTTGCCTTACTCCACGTCTGTGTGCACTAGGCTGATCTTGTAGTTTGCACTGCCCGGTTGATATAATTAGAGCTGTTTTATTTGCCAGGCTGTGTTTGCACTGCACTCAAGGCCCTTTTTGCACACCATTGTTTGCATGTTATATTCAACTAATTTAGCCCCGGGGCTATTCCTTTGAATATAGCATGCAAATGGTTCAGGGCTAATTTTGCATGCTGTACAGTGCTAATTTTGCCCCAGGGCTAGGTTTTAAATATCTGTCCCCAGCCTGGGAAGTGGAGCTGGCACACAGGGTAGCGATAACTAGTCAAAACCAAACTCTCCCCTCTCAGAAAAATTCCAGTTAGCTAGAAGATGGGCAGAGACAAAAGTTATCACAAGATAATAAATCTGGCTATAAGATACGAGTTTTAAAATCCAAGATGGCCTTGATGGAGGAGGAACATCTGGATATCATGGCAATCACAGAAACATGGTACACACAGAACCATGACTGGGACATAAACATACCAGGATACACTATCTACAGGAGGGACAGGGAGGGTAAAAGAGGAGGAGGAGGAGTAGCTCTCTACATAAGAGAAGGAATCAGAGCAACAGAACAAAAGGGTAAACAGGGAGGAGAAGAAGCACTGTGGGTCAATTTGGAGACAGGCAATGGCACCACAATCTGCACAGGGGTTGTATACAGACCCCACTCTCAGGGGAAGGAAATGGACAAGGAAATTATAGAAAGTATACTTAGAATGGCAGATAAAGGGGAGATATTGCTGATGGGTGATCTGAAAATGCCAGATGTTAACTGGAGTGCAGTTGCAGCAGCCACTTCTAAGAGTGGGGTTATTCTAGATGCCCTACAGGGGGCATGCCTTAGACAACTAGTATTGGAACCCACTCGAGAGGGAGCAATCTTAGACCTGGTCCTCTCAAATGGAGATGGAGAAGTGGGTAGCCATCTTGGAACTAGCAACCATCGAACAGTATGGTTCACAATAAACACAGCAATAGAGTCAAGCCATACAAAGGCAAAAGTACTGGACTTCAGGAGGGCTGACTTTGCCAAAATGGGTGAGTGCCTAAGGAATGCACTAGCAAATGGGCAGGAAGGAGGGGTGGAAGAGCAATGGGGAATAATAAAAACTGCCATCACAGAGGTAACAAGCCTTTGTGTGAAGCAAATAAAACAAAATGATGTAAGAAACCACTATGGTTCTCCAAGGAGGTGGCAGTGAAGGTTCAAGAGAAAAAGAAAGCATTCAGAAAGTACAAGGAATCACAGAAGGAGCAGGAAAGAGAATTGTATCAATTAAAGCAAAAGGGAGCTGGGAAGGCAGTCAGAACAGCAAAGGCCCTAACTGAGGAAAAGATAGCCAACTCAGTTAAGAAGGGGGATAAAACCTTTTTAGGTACATCAGGGAGCGAAGGAAGACTAAGGGAGGGATAGTGAGGTTTAATAAAGGGAGGAGGGGTGGGCAGAGGGTGACTGTGAAAGGCAGAGATACTAAACAAATATTTTGCTCAGTATTTACAAATGAAGAGGGGGAGGTACCTAAAACAAACAATAGAAACACTCTGGATACAGAAGTTGATACCAGCCCATTTACAGAAGAAAGGGTTCTGAAAGAACTCTTAAAACTGAAGGTGGACAAAGCAATGGGGCCTGATGGGATTCATCCCAGAATTCTAAAAGAACTAAGGGTAGAACTAGTGACACCACTGACTACCCTCTTTAATAAATCATGGGAGGATGGGGTGGTACCTGAGGACTGGAGGAGGGCCAATGTGATTCCCCTTCACAAAAGTGGGAGCAGGGCAGAAGTGGGAAACTACAGACCTGTTAGTGTAACCTCAGTGATAGGGAAAATTATGGAATCACTTCTGAAGGAAAGAATTGTCGAGTACCTAGAGGCCAGAGGGGCACAGGACCCAAGGCAGCATGGATTCACAGCAGGAAGGTCTTGCCAGACGAATCTAATAGATTTCTTTGACTGGGTGACCAGAGTAGTAGATCAGGGAGGGGCTGTAGACATGGTCTACCTAGACTTTAGCAAGGCATTTGACTCAGTCCCACACAAAAGATTAATATACAAGTTAGCCAGCCTGGGAGTGGGTCCCAAGATGATAGCTGAGTAAAGTATTGGCTGGAGAATAGGACACAGAGGGTAACAGTATATGGAGTCCACTCTGAAGAAAGGGGGGTTACTAGTGGGGTGCCGCAGAGTTCAGTATTTGGACTGGTCCTCTTCAATGTCTTTGTAAGCGACATTGCAGAGGGACTGGAAGGAAAAGTATGTCTCTTTGCAGATGACACAAAGATCTGCAACAGAGTTGATGCACAAGGTGGGGTGGAAAGGATGAGAAGGGACTTGGCAAGGTTAGAGGAATGGTCAAATGTATGGCAGCTTAGATTTAATGCTAAGAAGTGCAAGGTAATGCACCTGGGAAACAAAAACCCAGGGGAAGAGTACACAATGGGGGGTGAGATACTAACAACAACAAAAATGGAAAGAGACCTGGGGGTAGTCATATCAGATGACCTAAAGGTGGGCAAGCAATGTGAGAGGAGAGTAAGGAGGGCTGGGGAGATACTGGGATGTATAGGGAGAGGCATCACCAGTAGAAAACAGGAAGTTGTTATCCCTCTGTACAGACAGCTGGTGAGACCCCATCTGGAGTACTGTGTGCAGTTCTGGAGACCCAGTCTCCGCAAGGACATAGACAAGATGGAAGCTGTCCAGAGGAGGGCAACTAAAATTGTGCAGGGTCTGCACTGGAAGACATATGAAGAGAGACTAAAGGAGCTTAATATGTATAGCCTCGAGGAAAGGAGGGAGAGGGGAGACATGATAGAAACGTTCAAGTACCTCAAGGGAATCAACAAAGTCCAAGAGGGTAGTATATTTCAAAAAAAGAGGTGTGCAAGAACAAGGGGCACAATTTGAAGATAGAGGGTGGCGGCTCAGAGGTAATGTAAGGAAGTATTTTTTCACAGAGAGGGTTGTGGATGCATGGAACGGCCTTCCGGAGGAGGTTGTGGAGTCAAAAACAGTGATTGAATTCAAGCATGCATGGGACAGCCATAAGGCAATTCTAGGGGGTTGGGGTAGAATGAAGTAGGCTGCTGGTTAACTAGGATCTGCAGCTTATCCATTAGGTAGGGAAATGGGCAGACTGGGTGGGCTGAGTGGTCCTTATCTGCCATCAAATTCTATGTTTCTATGTTTCTATGTTAAGATCATCTCTAATTTGTTTTCTGTTTTGTATTTATCTGTTTTTTATGTTGTCTTGCGCATGCGTAAGCAACATTTTGTGGCAGTAGGGGATGGTAGTAGGAGAAATGCAGAGATGTGTCAGTTTTGGTGAATGCAGGGCATGCAAGTGGTGACACAAGTTTTATGCAGTGCCACCAACTTGAAACAAACTTGCCGCTGCAATCAGAGCCAAGCTCGTCATGCAGTGGCACAGATGATACGCCTCCCCTACGTGCCTTGCCTTGTGAAATATTTCAATAAACATGGCAGCAGCTCACACCGTCTGCCTCTCACAAGCCCTAGAAAGCCAACTTCAGGGGTGCCCAATGCCCTTTTTGGCATGTTTAATACCCCCCCCCCCAAGATTATGTGGCACATTGGGAGCTCACCCCACTGTGCCTCTGTGGTGTGCAGAAGTCGACCACATCAGCATGTTCCTTCCCTCAACCCACCCCCACTGTGTACCACACTGGAACCCACCCAAGTGTGGCCAACATCACCCCCCCCCAAAGTCATGGGACACACAGGGAGCCCGCTCCAGTATACACAACATTTGTTTTCTTACACCTGTAAAGAAAGAAAACCATCTGCAGTGTTCCTTTTTATTTTAAAGTAACTGAAACAAAGAAAACAGTCCCTCGCTGACGGCTGTGCCCCCTCCCCCAACCTGCACCCACCCTCTGTGCACCCTACCTCCCCCCACACACCCCCCTCAACCCATGATTACCTCCGGAGGTTGGCACCGCAAAGAAATATTGTAAGGGGCCCCTAACTGTGTTCCACAAAATGGTGGGCTGGATGGCCTCTTTAACCTTTGGCCTCAACTTTTCTTGAAGATTACAAAGTCCTGCCCAGGACTTCACTCCGTTTATAACTATCTAAGTAACTAACTTTCAAGATGAAGTCCTTGGAGCCACAGCCCTGAGGTACTCACAGTTTTCACAAGCTTTGGGGGTCCTCCTGAAAGATACTGCTTGGCTGTGCCACTCTTACTACTGGAGGCAGCCTCTCGGAGAACAGGAGAGGCAGGCTGAAAAACTCCAAAGCCAGTATTGTTTCTATCACCCCAATGGGCCTTTTGTCATCTTCGCCCCTTAAGCCTTTCATTATCTTCATCCCTCTGGGGCCATTTGTCATCTTCACCCCTCGGACCTTTCATTGTCTTGACCCTTTGGGCCTTTCATCATCTTTGCCACTCGAGCCTATGTTTGTCTTCAGCACACAGAAACGGTGCTCTAGACCCCTCCACACAGAGAGATCAGATACCCCCACCCTGGCTGCAGGTGAAGGATAGCCACCACCCCCAGATTGCTTAATGTGACCAGGTTTCCACCCAGGCTAGCCGTTCCCCCTGGATGTCTTACTTGTTCAATTGGTTCTGTTGGAACTGAAATCAAGGTAGGTTTCTTGTCAGACTGATACCAGGAGGTTAGGTTGCTTCCCAACTGGAAAACAGGAGAGCTGGTTAAATAACTTCCCAACTGGGAAGGCAAGAGAGAAGTTTAAATAACTTCCCGGCTGAAGAAGCAGGAGAACAGCTTACTCTGCCTTGGAACTTTTGTTCTCTGAAGGGGACTTTCTGCTCCACAGCAAACCTCTGGCTTTTGTTGCCCTCCTACACAGTCTCCAGCCTTCTTACTCCCCTTAGCTCCATCTGGTCTCCTCTCAGACCCCTGAGCAAAGACCTTTTTATGTTATCCCCCAGCTCCCTGTCTGATTGGTCAGCTCATTCCCAGGCAAATGGTAGTTCACCTATGACCCTACCCAGCAGTCCTGGTGGTGTGGGGAGAACCCTGGGGGCCTCCATAATTGTTTACAAAGGCTGTCGTCCTTTTGCAGCCTCCCAGTACTTAATTTAAGCCCTTTTAAGGGCTGTGAATTATCTGACCTGACCCAGCTGCCTGCTCTGGCTTCAGGAAAACCCCCAATTTGTTGGTAAGGGACCCCATTCGTCCTACAGGGCTCCTGAAATAGGAGATGGCCGTTCATGCCATTCTCCCTGATGAGGGTGCGCATGCACACCTCCTTACAATGGCTTCCAGTCCCAGTGACTGTTTGGGGACCTAGAATGCAGCAGTGCTGCACCCGATGGTGCTTACAGTTTAAATCCCAGCTCTGCTACCTGCCTAGGAGCCAGAAATGACCTTAATTTACTGTCTCTCTGGCCAAGCATTTTATGTAGCTGTGGCTCCTTTAAGATTCAGCTGCACATGTGCCATAGTGCTTACACATGCACACCCACCATAGTTACTGTCTGAGCTGGCCTTGGAACTCCCCCAACTTCTCTGATCCCCCTGGGGGCAGAAATGTTTTTCCTTGCGGTGCAAAAACAGTAAGACCGCGGCCCCGCTTTCATTTTGGGGCAGAGGAGCAGTAGGAGCCAGTGGTGGATGCCGCAAAGATCTGAGGGGAGTCCTGGCCTGGATTTCACTAGGGCTTCTTGAACAAACTTGGAGCCCTCCAGTCCCATTTCCATTAGTCCAAGGGACCAGAGGGTAAAGGCAACAGCAGCAAGGGAACGGTGTCAAATCCCCAACAGGTAAGCACCATAATGGGGGGCTTACATGAACACTAACAAGCACCAGGTACACATGCAAATGAAGGGAGATAGCTTGCATAAAGGGTACACTGGCATACTGGTAGGTTTCTGTAAGTGCTAACAGGCATTCTGTGCAAAGATAGCTAATGCTGCCAAAATCCAAGTTTTACAGCTGCACAAACAGCATGATGACCACCTCTCTTCCCCAAACCCTGACAAGTGATTTCTGGGATCAAGTGGGCAGTGAGAACTCCCCTTCCTTGTCCCCATTTAAACAATCTCCCTGGATCTAGCGATACGCTCTCCCTCACCCAGTCCTCATTTAAATCATCTCCCTGGGTCTAGTGGCATCCCCTTCCCTCACCTGATCCCCATTTAAACCAGCTCCTCAACTCCAGTGGCACGCTACCTCACCCACTCCCTGTTTCAAGTCAGACATCTAGCTCTAATGGCACCCCCTCTCCCACCCTATTCCAATTTAAATCCTCTCACCATTTCCTCACACTCCTTGCCTCTGTTATGTACAATCCCTGGCATCCAGTGGTACATGCTTCACTCCTGATGCCTGTTGTTAAGCTTCCTGGTGTCCAGTGCCCCTCAGCCCCAACCCCCGCCCTGGAGATGGTGACTAACATATACCCTCTGCTCACCTCCACAACCAGCCACCCTTTATTGCACACATGTACTGTACTGCTATACAAGTCAGTACATCAGCACAGTACTTGCAGAACATCTTTTTACAATCACTGAACTTCTATGGCCACCATGTCAGTGCAGCAACAGGCCTGCTGCTCATAACACCACTGACCCAAGTCCAGGAATGTGACTGTGTCCTCAGGAGCTGGTCAGAGAGAGGAACATCCAGTGTCCCAGAGGATGTGCTCCTCCTACAGGGTGAAAGGGTATCTTGAGCTGCTGTGATACTACCACCTGGGAGCCACAGGTGGCAGTGCAGTCAGAGAAGCTAGAAAGGTGGGGAGAAGCCAGCTGGTGCGATGTTACGCACACTCACATGACTCCACATGCACTACATGCACACCCTAGCCACCAGCATCCTGAGAGAAGAGGTGACTGAAGGTGAGAAATGCCCCAGCCAGTGTAGGACGACTGACCTCCTGGTCCCTCACTACTAATGTTACACTTCTCCATATCTGGATCCAATTGTGGTGGGAGTTGGGGGGGCCCCACCATCCCCAGTAAGGGTGGTAAGCAACAGGGAACATAGGAGTTGAGGGAAGACCAAGAAAAGCTGTCTGATGTGGCTGAGGGAGTCAGCAAAAAGGGACTTGGCTGGAGACAAGGGGGGGCAAAATGAATACTCAAATAAAATCATGACCTTCCATGATGTAGAAAAGACATTCCACAAGTACTTTAGGGATCACCTAGCTTATACAGCCATACAGCCCTTGCATGTGACGGACAGAGGGACAGCCATGGAGGTGAGTGGAGGATATGTGCCAATCATCGTTATGGGGTGGGAACTTGGAGGGCCACCGGACACCTGGGTGCTTAACTGTGGACACTGGAAGTAGAAAGAGGGTGCCACTGGATGCCAAAGATTATGCATAACTTAACCAAGACTCCAGAAGTGAATCAGGGTACCGCAAAATCCAGCAAGATAGTTTAAACAGGGATCAGGTGGGTCAGTGGGTGCCACTAAAGCCAGGGAGATGGTTTAAATGGGGATCAGGTGAGTAGAGTGGAGCCACTACATGCCAGAGTAATACTGTTAGGAAAGACAGCAAGAGGGAAATGTTATATCCCATGAGGTGAACACACAAGAAGTAAGAGCTTCGACTGAGAGACACTGGGCAGAGCAAATCGCAACTTTAATGAGGCTTCATGGATCGATAATGAGCTAGTGAGTGTTTTACCACACCCTGTACATTGGGTAGGGTGATTAGCATTTTTGGTACCAATATTGCAGGTTAGCATTTCAGCATTATGGAATTGTGCAATGCAAACTGTCTTATGTGGGGCAGCTTTGCAAAGCTGACCAGGATCCACTTTTGCATTCACAATAGGGTTAGGGCTTTGCTGTTGTGTGTGCTGGCAGGAAGTTTGTTGTAGACCTGTTTTTACCACACACAAGCAGAGCACACACAAACCTCCAAAATGACCAGTGCACCAGATTCTTGCAAATCAAAATCAATTTATTACTACATGAAAAACAACAAAATAAAAAAATGAAGGCTACAGCCTGATGCGTTTTGGATGTCCTGCCATCCTTTGTACCTCTTTATGCAGTGCAGCACTGTTGTGCAAGGTTTCCAGAATACCTCCTTTTGTGGTTCCAGCACATCACCAAAAAAGCACACAGCTATTTGCATGCTAGTTAGCGTGAGCTTTGAATAAGCTATCTTCTAGTCTTTTTATTGAACTTACCTTTTTGTTTTCACTGGCAGCCCCCACTTTTTTAATACACTTATAGTGTATGGTGAGGGCTTGTTCTGCATGGAAATCCATCCTAGATGAAATGTTGTTATACCACAGCTCAAAGGTCATGTGTAACCCCCCAGTCCCCTGGGGTTACTAGAATCCCTTCAGTGTCAGTGCTAGGTAGGGAAGGTAGCTGGTGAATAACTAGTTAAATGGATTTTCACCTGCCCCTTCTCTGTTTACTTCGTCTCAGCTGAGAGGAGAGAGGGGATGTTATTTAGAACTTTCGCAGCAGCATAAGCCACAGTAGCTAGCTGTGAGTGGGGAGTTTTAGAATTTTCAGTTAGTTCTGAGTCAGCAGCTGAAGTGAGGAGTGAAGGAGTGAGGAGAGGCAGTAGTGGGCTCTGAAGAGAGCCTACTGTTTCTCACCCTAGTGCTGAAAAACATCTACGTGCCTTGTAGAAGCGGTGGAAACTGTCTAACAGGAGTTCCAGATTTCCTCATCCCTGGTGAGATGAGGAGGACTGCAGAATGGATCCAAGGGACAATCCCCTATTTTGATCAAGGACATTTAAAGCTGCCTTTTGTTTGACAACCGTGAGTAAGTCTGACTTTGGGTATCCCAGGAGAAATGTACCTGGCTTGTTTTCTTTTGGGGTGTGCTCCGACAAAGGGACCTATGCACCCAGTTCTGTTTGAGACTGTTCTCAAGCTATTCCTAAAGTTGGCTGACAATCATGGAGTCCCCAGTGAGACTTGACACATTGTTCAGGACTTTAACCTGCACTCAGAAGTAGTGTGTTTCTAATGCTGAATGTGAAAGCCATTCCAAGATGCATAGTTCTACAGTTTTGCTTAAAATTTGAGGTGTAACTCTGAAAGAATGGCTGGGTAGGGACTGAGGAAGGAAAAGGTGGGCAATCCCCCATCTGGAGTGACCAGTTCAGCACCTCAGGTTCTGTAAGGGTACCTATTTTTCAGGTCATATGGCCAATGCCTGAAGAGAAAGTTTACCCCTTGGTGTGGGTTCTGCTAATTTTGAGCAAAAGTGTGCTCTGTAGTGGCCAGTGCCACATTGCCAAATGTTTACTCCTATGCCATATGGGAAATGTTCTAAGTCGTGGCCCTTGCCACTAGAAGAAATTGTGTGCTCCATTGTGGCCAGTGCCACTAGAAGAGATGTGTGTTTCAGCTGAGGCTATGCTGCTGAAAGGGTTCAAAATCCTATGCAATATGGGAAGTTGGAGTTCGTCTGCTATAGATATTGTGTTCTGCATTGCCTTGTGCCATGAAGTATAAACCCTTGGGGGTCCACCTTTGCTTTTGTGTACCAACTTTGGAATAAAGCCACACTCTAGAATCCCAACCTGGTTTGGACGTTCTTGTTACTGCCTCCTGTGTGGAATTACTGGGTATCCCTCCAAAGTGTAGACCTAGCATAGCCCCTGGCAAAAGTTCTCTCCTCAGGACCTGGGTTTAGTATGGTCATGTTGCTATAATATTGTTTCTGTACCCCCACCCCTCTCTTACCCCTAGACAGAAATATGGGAGGTGTGCTTACTAGTTAAACAAGTGGTCAGTGGGGGTTACTAAAAATGGGGGCTTGTCCAAGGATTTTGTTTAATTTGAGGAAAGAACTAGAGATTTTTGCTGAGGGTATGGTTAGTGTTTGTCTGGTAACATGGTAGCCCAAACAGGAAAGGAAGCTTTGCACAAAAGGATTTTGCCCAGGAGAGTGGCATCCATATGTGTCGCTTGTGTGCCTGCTAGTACAGTAACATCAGAGTGCTGCTGTGTGTGTGTGTGTGTGTGCGTGTGCCATCTTGCAATAGGCAGTAAAGCCAGGAAGTGTATGTCCTTGTCTCTGCATCCAGAAAGTTTACAGAACTTTTTAATTTGCAATTTTCAATGCCAAAAGTAGTGTGGACTTTAGGAAACAGAGAGAAATGTGCCCTGAAAGTTTCATATGCTTTGTGTGCAAATTGGGGGAGTCTCTAAAGAAATTGCCCAAATCTGTGGAGAAAATGGTCAAAATAGTGCTCCCGCCGCTGAAATTGCAGACGAGAAAAAAAGTTACAGTTTGCAGTTTAAATTTGCCCTGCTTGATGATCGCAGTGAAGGAAGATCGAGTGAGAGAGAGAGAGAGAGAGAGAGAGAGAGAGAGTCTCATTTGCATGGCATCAAGTGATTGGTGCGACTGCAATCAGTCCCGCCCCCAGCCAGCTTCTGTGTGCAGTCAAATGTTCGAGGAGGAGAGAGAGAGAGAGAGAGAGAGAGAGAGAGAGAGAGAGAGAGTGGTATGCGAGCTGGTCAGACCAGCATCAACCATCGAGGGGCTTGTGAATGTTCTAATCTGTAAAAAAAAGACTTTTGCTTTGTAAATTTCGGGCTCAACCCATTGTCCGACCAACTGGAAAGTGAGCATGGCATCCGTGGCTATGATCGGCGGGACTGCCAGCCCGTTTCAACCCAGAAGCCTTCCAGGATCGGCACCAGGCCAAAAATTTCCACTGGAGAAAGCCAGCTACTGATTCAGTGAGTAAAACCAGCTAACTGAGCATCAAACCATTGTGAGTTTTCAATCCAGCTGAATCTGTGTTCAAGCAGTGTGATTGTTTTGTAAAGCAGGACTGTGAGTTGTAAGAGCGAGGCAACAAACATCAATTCTGAGCATAGACTGCTAGCATTTATGATGGATTCAGCAACAGTAAATGGTTCTAAGCAAAAGAGAGACTATGAGTTGTATATTAGGCTTCAACAAACAGGCATTCCTGTGCGATGGAAGTACTGTGGCTTGCAAGTGACTTTGAGCATGTGTATATAGTCTTTGATTCGATGCTGATTGGAAAGTCAAGTTAAAATCATATGAATGTGCGGAGAGATACAAGCAGTGCAATCGATTACAGTTTTGAGTAAAATTCAGTAGCCAGAAAAGGTCAGACACACCATTTTGAGTCAGAAACATTATATGATGCATGAGGAGAGCTACCATCGCCATTACAGGGCGGGGTTAGCAATGTAAATACCGCAGCAGGGAGCCATTTTGTGAGACTGTAATGGGACTAGTGAGCAATTTAATAACAATAAACTTTTACGTGTTTTGATTGCAGACATGACTTCGGAAACTTCCCGCTATCCGGATCATGCCCGAGCTATGATCGCAGAGGAGGTGGCCATACTAAGAGAAATCGAGAGAACTTTCTATGGTGAAGGGTTGCCTCCAGATGTAGCAATCCCTAGCTATCCAGTGAGACTGTGCAATATGTGCCTCAAGGTTGTAAGGGATGTTTTTCTGATACCCCACGGTTCAGATTTCCTTGTGAAGTATGGTATGAGCAGGGGTGCAGTGCCAGAGAGAGTATCACAATTTCATTTGACTCCCACATGGACCAGAGTAGGAAACTCTGCAAGTAGCAGCATGCAGGACCAGGCTGAACCTGTAGGGGGAGGCCCCATAGAGTGTGGCAGAGAAGGAGAGAGCCTGGATCTACTACAAGGGCAGGAACAAAAAAAGGGTTTCTACACCCGTATCCCAGGTGGGCAGGGCATCGGGAGGATTCATGGGCCCATGGAAGGAGGGTCCAAGTCCTAGCCTAGTAGGGGAAGATGAACTGCAAGAGACACTGAACTGGGAGGTGTCTACCTCCATGCCCAGTGAGGAGTGGACTGTCTTGGAAGTGAGTACATCTGCTTACTTCTGGGCTCAGATTCTGAGTGAGGAAGAGGAGGATGAAGAAATGTATCTTCATGTTGAGGGTCCCTGTGAGTCACTTCAAGCTCTTGCATCAGAGGAGCCAGAGAGAGAAGAAGACAGCTCCAGTACCCTGCCCACAGAGGTGGTTGGGGACAAGTTCTTTCATTCATTAAGTTTGAAGCACTGGCTCATCCAGGACTGGCCACCCCCAAGCCGGGCCATGGGCCACACACTTGTGAAGAGTAGTAAGTAGGGGAGAGACTGGTACGTAGGAGGGCTGATGCCATATATGGGAAGTCCTTTCCTACCTTTCCCCATAGAATCTGGGAAGAAACTGAACGGAACAGGAAGTCCTGGTTGTTGGAGGAGGCAAGCAAGAATTTGTACTCTGGTGCAGCAGAATGTGTCAGGATAGAGTCATAAATGATCTACTGAAATTCTGGAAACTGGGCAGAACTCTGTTTATGGACACTGTGTGAATTGTGGACAAGGCAGGAAATGAGACATTTCACAACATTACCTTTGGACGCCCAGATGGTGTCATAGTTCTTGCACCTCACCCTGAGTGGTATCACCCTTAATGGTGCCACTCCCTGTGAATATTCCCAGCATGCCTAGGGGGAAGCGAGCAATGGCAGCCCGGTGTCTGTCATCCAGCAGCAGCAGCAATATCCAAGGAAGAAGATGCAACTCTACTGGTATTCCAGGATTCGTCAGGTGCGTCCAGATTCATCAGCCCAGTTTTTTTCCTGTTTCATCGCCTGGTTTCCTAGATGACATCAACCCAGCAGTTTTCCTGTTTCATCACCTGGTTTTCCAGAGGACATCAACTCAGCTGTATCCGAAGATGCCACCTGGAGGTAGGGGGTCCTCAGTTCGGAGAAGTAAGGTGATCCTTTGTTTTCGGTCTTCAAGGAACTAGTAAGACCAAATTTCCTATTTTCTAACTGACTTTGCACAACACACCTTACACTGGCAGACTGACCATAAACTGTCTGAATTATCATCAAAGACTCTCCCCATGGATTGCAGTGCTTTTCAGGCCCTGCCCTGTTCCAGGACTGTTCTTCAGCGGGCTCTGGCCCAGGAGAGACTCTTTTATGGACCTTGCCCTCGGGCAACAACATTCTGTCACTAGTATGGATAATTTAGGGCATTCCACCCTCCTAAATGTGTTGTATAAATGTTTGTTTTCCATTTATTTTACTTTCGTACTTTTCTAGAAAAATATTTTTGGGGATTCTCTAGTGTTCAGATTGAGGTTTAGACACTGTGTGGTATGCAGGATGTGTTTTTGTGTTTTTCTTCTCTTGCAGGTGTTCCTGAAGAAGAAAAGAAGAGGATGCTGGAGCTCAGTCGAGTTCCTATTTTTTCTTAGAGTTTTAGGATTGTTTGTGGTTGACAGGGTCTTAACATGCTTTTTCGTCACAGGTGTGAGATTGTGGTGAAGTTTTGGGAAATGTATTGTAATGTGTTGTTTCATTGTTGTTTTGTTTGCAGGTACCCTGGGAGCTTTTGGGGAAGTTCCCCGAGGGGCACTGACCTGCAGTAGGGACCTCAGATCTGGTCTATTAGGGCATGCTTCAGGCAGTTTCTTGGAGCCACTGAATATTCATAGATAGATCGTAGGATAGAGGCTGAAATTTCATCAGCCAGCCTCTGTGCCTTTCGTGTTGCCTGCCTCTGTCTGGCACATGGTAGGGGAGAAATAGTGTTACCTCCCCATAGGTAACACAGAGGATAGGATGGCCTGGTGCCGGGCAGAGAAATGACTGCGGACAGTCATTTATCTGGCTCGGGGTGAGTGTAACCCCCCAGTCCCCTGGGGTTACTACAGTCCCTTCAGTGTCAGTGCTAGGTAGGGAAGGCAGCTGGTGAATAATTAGTTAAATGGATTTTCACCTGCACCCTCTCTGTTTACTTGGTCTACATAGAAACATAGAAACATAGACTTTGACGGCAGATAAGGACCACTTGGCCCACCCAGTCTGCCTATTTCCCTACCTATTGGATAAGCTGCAGATTCTAGTTAACCAACAGCCTACTTCCTGCAACCCCCCACTATAATTGCATTATGTCTGTCCCATGCATGTTTGAATTCCCCCACTGTTTTAGACCCCATAACCTCTCCAGGAAGGTGGTTCCGTGCGTCCACCACTCTCTCCGTGAAAAAGAATTTCCTAACATTACCCCTGAGCCATCCCCCCTCTAACTTTAAATTGTGCCCCCTTGTTCTTACACATCTCTTTTTCTGAAAGATGCTACCCTCCTGGACTTTGTTGATTCCCTTGAGGTACTCAAAAGTTTCTATCATGTCCCCCCGTCCCTCATTTCATCAAGGGTATACATATTAAGTTCTCTCAGTCTCTTTTCATATGGTTTCTGATGTAGACCCTGCACCATTTTAGTTGCCTTCCTCTGGACTGCTTCCATCCTGTCTATGTCCTTGCGTAGATGAGGTCTCCAAAACTGCATGCAGTACTCCAGGGGGTCTCACCAACTGTCTGTATAAAGGGATAACCACTTCCCTTTTCCTACTTGTGATGCCCCTCCCTATGCATCCCAGTATCCCCCTGGCTCTCCTTACTGACTTCTCACATTGCTTACCCAGCTTTAGGTCATCTGATATGACTACACCCAGATCCCTTTCCATTATTGTTGTTGTTAGTACCTCCCCTGCTATTATGTACTCCTCTCCTGGATTTTTATTTCCCAGGTGCATTACTTTGCACTTCTTTGCATTGAATCTAAGTTGCCATATGTCTGACCATTCCTCCAACCTTGCCAAGTCCCTTCTCATCCTTTCTATCCCCCTTGTGTATCAACTCTGTTACAGATCTTTGTGTGATCTGCAAAGAGGCATACCTTTCCTTCCAGACCCTCTGCAATGTCACCTATAAAGACGTTAAAGAGGACTGGACCCAGTACTGAGCCCTGAGGTACTCCACTAGTAACCCCCCTTTCTTCAGAATGTGTTCCATTCACTATTACCTTCTGTGTCCTGTTGTGCAGCCAGTTTGTTACCCAGGCTACCACCCTGGGACCCACTCCACCTGAGAGGAGAGAGGAGTTGCCATTTAGAACTCTCGCAGCAGCATAAGCCACGGTAGCTAGCTGTGAGTGGGGAGTTTTAGAATTTTCAGTTAGTTCTGAGTCAGCAGCTGAAGTGAGCAATGGAGGAGTGAGGAACTGCAGCGGTGGGCTCTGAGGAGAGCCTACTTTTTCTCAACCTAGCGCTGAGAAACATCTACCTGCCTTGTAGAATTGGTGGAAACTGTCTAGCAGGAGTTCCAGATTTCCTCATCCCCAGTGAGACAAGGAGGACTGCAGAATGGATCCTAGGGCAATCCCCTATTTTGATCCAGGACATTTGAAGCTGCCTTTTGTTTGACAACCGTGAGTAATTCTAACTTTGGGTATCCCAGGAGAAATGTATCTGCCTTGTTTTCTTTTGGGGTGTGCTCTGACAAAGGGACCTATGCACCCATTTCTGTTTGAGACTGTTCTCAAGCCATTCCTAAAGTTGGCTGACAATCGTGGAGTCCCCAGTGAGACTTGACACATTGTTCAGGACTTTAACCTGCACTCAGAAGTAGTGTGTTTCTAATGCTGAATGTGAAAGCCATTCCATGATGCATAGTTCTACAGTTTTGCTTAAAGTTTGAGGTGCAACTCTGAAAGAATGGTGGGGTAGTGACTGAGGAAGGAAAAGATGGGCAATCCCCCATCTGGAGTGACCAGTTCAGCACTTCAGGTTCTGTAAGGGCACCTATTTTTCAGGTCATATGGCCAATGCCTGAAGAGAAAGTTTACCCCCTAGTGTGGGTTCTGCTAATTTTGAGCACCAGTGTGCTCCATCATGGCCAGTGCCACATTGCCAAATGTTTAATGCAATGCCATATGGGAAATGTTCTAAGTCGTGGCCCTTGCCACTAGAAGAAATTGTGTGCTTCGTTGTGGCCAGTACCACTGGAAGAGATGTGTGTTTCAGCTGAGGCTATGCCGCTGAAAGGGTTTGAAATCCTATGCCATATGGGAAGTTGGAGTTTCTGTCTGCTACAGATGTTGTGTTCTGCATTGCTTTGTGCCACGAAGTGTAAACCCTTGGGGGTCCACCTTTGCTTTTGTGTACCAACTTTGGAATAAAGCCACACTCTAGAACCCCAACGTGGTTTAGACATTCTTGTTACTGCTTCCTGTGTGGACTTACTTGCTACCCCTCCAGAAGTGCAGACCTACTGTAGCACAGCTCCTGGCAAAAATTCTCTCCTCAGAACCTGAGTTTAGTATGGTCATGTTGCTATAATAATGTTTCTGTACCCCCACCACTCTCTTACCCCTAGACAGAAATATGGGAGGTGTGCTTACTAGTTAAACAAGTGGCCGGTTAGGGGTTACACATGGAACACAGTAACACCATGCTGTGGTACAACTACATTTCAACTAGTTTTGAAAGACATGAGCTGCACTGTTCTATAGAACAGCTATGGGGACAGAAACCGCAGGATCAACCAGATAGTAAGTGGGGGTCGGTGACACCGATCACTCAAACCCACGACTTAAGCAGGATCCACAAGATAAGTCTTAAAAATGCAGGCTAGAACTAAAATATCTTTACAGGATGAACCAAATATTTAAAACTTATTTACATGAAGGAAAGCGATTCCTCCCTACTTAGTCCTCTTGCTTAGCGAGAGATACCGCTGCAGAGTTTTTTTCTGCAAATCCCATCCACATGAAACTATCAGCCAATAGCAGCTCACACTATAGACATAGGGATGTCTGGAACCCAGCAACCACACCACTACTGACACTGGCAACCAACATCGGAAAAACAGAGTGAAACAGCGGCAAAAATTTATTTTTCTGTTCGAAAACATATAGTTTTTTCACTTTATTTTTCCGGGCACCATATGCTATAAAAAATAGTGGATGGGCAACTCAATGCCCAACCATTGTGTTGTGCCACCTCGGGGTTCTGATTCCCACAGCTCAAGAGGTCACAGGGAATCAGAACCCCTCAGTGGCACAACACACTCATTGTGAATAGTTGCCCATCCACTATTCTCTACATAGTGTAGAGTGAGGGTTTGTTCTGCATGGATTTGCATGCCAGCTGAAACCTTGGTGTATCACAGTTCAAAGGTCATGGAACATGGTTGTACCACAGAAGGGTACAACTGTGTTCCATGAACTTTAAACTGTGATACAATAAGGTTCCAGCTGATCAGAAATCCTGGAAGCAGTTGGTATTTTTTTACAGTGCTGCTGCATGCACAACAATCAGTTCAAGTTCTGAACTGGAACCACCTGCCTGCCGTGAGAGCGCTGTGAAAACACTTTCATTTTTAAAAAAATAAAAACTAAAAAAAAATTGCTGCTGCCCCCCCCTCCTTACCAAGGCCTGCATTTAACCCAACTTTTCTTGTTTGTGTTGGTTGTGCTGTAATATTGTGCTATAACTCAAGTGCTGAAACTGTCACTACTACCTTAGCTACTACCCTGTATAGGAAATTGTAACTTCTCAGCTGTATCTCTTCTCTTGTTTATCTACTTCTGACATGGAGCCTTTGTGAATGAGTCTCCAACTCCAAGGTTTGTAATTCCGATACTGTAAATAAATAAATAAACAAAATTACTGGTTGAGACATCACATGCCCAACCAGCCTGAGTTGTCACCTCAGGCTTCTGATTACATCGGACCTCTTGAGCTTCGCTCTCGAAGTCTGATGCAGACAGAATCCTCTGTGGCAGCACAGGCTTGTTCTGCATGGTTGAAAGCAACAAAAGACCTCCTCTGCACTGCTTGCCTATGGTGCAGGCTTCACAAAAAAATGAAGCTAAACACAGAAAAAAACCTGCACTCAAGAGCCATGAAAACAGTATTTTATTCAACGGATTCTAAAGCCTATTTATAAACAAACGTGTAACTTATTTACATTTCTGTAATGAAGGATGTTTTGATTTTTTATTCAGTATTTATTCACTGAATTAGACATTCAATATTGCTATACTGATTTTCTTCCATTATTGGATATAGCCCATACATAATATGTTATATGTTTTTTGTTTATTTGGAGTTTCTGTTTTGTCTGTCCTTTGCCTTAATATGTGTCTCTTCATTTCATTGCTGTTTTAACATGCTTTCATGTTATCATGGGTGTAATTTATTCTGTGGTAAGTACATTAGCCTGTTTAGATATTAATATTGTTGTATTTCTTTAAACAAACTGAATGTTATGCATATGTATTTTAAATATTCAAATGGCTTTTCTGTGATTAGCTGGTGCTCTGTATGTATGTTGGTGCACTTGGGATTAACTCCACCCCCAGAAGAAGGAGCTGTTAGCTCGGAATGCACATGGGGAGTTGGTCATAGGAGAGTTTTCCACTTACCACATCCTGTGGTTGTACTAGCTTTTTTAATAGAATAAAGTATTGTTTTCACAGCTCTTGAGTGCAGGCTTCTTTCTGTGTTTAGTCTTGTTGTGCATGGTTGCTCAACCAATATTCTCTATTTGTTTCTCTTTTCTGCTTTCTCCTCTATCTCACATTATTCCTTGCACCAGAGGCAGCAGAAGGGGGACGTGTCCAGATCCCATGTTAGCCTCCATTCATGCTCCTTTCTCTTGCTCATTCCTGCAGCAGCACTTACTCAAAATCTAGACCCCGTGGTCATGTTCATTCTGCTGCTGCCCCTTTCCAGTCTTCCACCCTATGAGTATGATTTTTCAAGGCACTGATATGAAACCATAAATTACGGCAAAATTAACTCCTTCGGTTAGTGGTCAATTTTACTGAACTGGTGCGATGGACGTGGTGTGGTGCAGTTGTTGAAGCATCAGCTTGGAAACCAGGAGTTCACAGGCTAAAGCACAACCACAATTAAATACTCACAGTGTGACCCTGAGCAAGTCACTTAACCTCTCAGTGCTCAGTCCACCTAGCTGTGGGAATGTGTAGAAGTAGCGCCTTCTAAAAACAATGCATTTCAGCTGGAGTCCAGCACTTTTCATGCTGAAAATGGTGCAGAGAATAACCATGTTTAGTGAGTGTCTACCAGCTCCAAACTGCTGCAGCAGCAAATAAATGTGCCACAGTTGCAGCATTTTGATATAAAATCCAAACACTCTACCAGACCATAAGCCTCTTCAGAAATCTGCACCTGTCTGTTTTAATCATGCATTTTTCCACTAGTTCTTTCTACCTAACAGACACTCTAGTGCCCATTACTCTTATAGGTATAGAAAGGGTGGATGGAAGGAATTGAGGCAGAGTTATTTAAGCAATAAGGCACGACAGGGTGTGTGTTATCATGTAATAACGTTACTCCTGGGGTGGGTTGAAGCAAGTTGAAAGCTCATTCACTCCCAGGAGTGATGTTATTACACATAACACACATCCCTGAGTGCCTTTATTGCTATTATACAATGGCTCATTTAAGTATAGAGAGAAAAGAAAAACAATTTTTTATGCATTTTTATTTAATTTTTTGTGGGTGGAGGAGCATGTTTTAAAAAAAAAGTCCAGCATATGTTTCTGCCACTAGAGGGAAATGTTACCCGCATCAGTGTGCTCTGCCCAGTCTTTTGACCTCTATCCCCTCAATGCACTTGATGTTCCGGTTTCATATTGACGCTGTCAGACTGAAATTGTATTTGAGGTTTTCCCGGTACACTTTCTAGTATTTCTTGTTTGTACCGGGAGAACACTTCAGGAAAATGCTGAAGGTGGAGCGGTGAATTGACAGAGGCGGCAGTGGTAGGACCATGAGCACGCGCCCGAGAAGCCACTCTGTGTGTCGGTACGTTTAAATTAAAAAAAAAAATGCTTGGTGCGGTTTATTTTTGGAAGGAGGGTGAATGTATAGCGATTTTAAAATGAACGAAACAATGCTTGTGCCTGGTTGCAGTTGGGGCATGGAAATCCGTATGATTCGTTTCGGTTTCTGCTGTTTAGTGAAACCGCTGCCGTCGAGAGAAAAAGGAAAAAAGTGAGCTCTGTTTTTTTATTGTTGAAGCCAGTATTTGTTGTGACTGACTTCGTTGTGGAAAGAGTTGATGTTTCTGGGGTGTAACTTGGGGGGTTCAGCGGTCAGCGTGACGGCTCATAGTGGCAGTAAGTTGTGGCAGGGAGGTGTGATTTGTATGTTATGTGGTCATGTGTGTGTCTGGCCTTTATACAGTGATGTTATTGTGTAATAACATCACTCTCTCAGGCACACAGTGACCAATCAGAGTCCAGGAAATTTTCTTGCCATTGTATAATAAATGAATATTTCTGCTCTGTCTTTACTAAAGTAAAGGATGAACCAGTGCCACAAGGGCAGATGGGCAAGGGGGTTGTATGTATGTATGTATATATGCATATATGGCAGTGGAAAGGATCACAGTAGATGGTGTCATGAAGGATCTCAGAACCTTGAAGGTTGGCAAGTCTCCAGGACTGGATGGCATGCACACCAGTGTGTTGAGTGAACTGGCGGCAAAGTTAGTGGGACCACTGTTGGACCTTTTTAACAGTTCACTAGATATGCAGGTGGTGCTGCTGGAATGGAGAACAGCACATGTGGTGCTGCTGCATAGGAACAGGGCAAGGAATAACTCAGGAAATTACAGACCTGTCAGCATGATATTTATAGTGGGAAAGCTGATGCAGACCATCATGAAAGAACGGTTGGTCTAATTCCTGGAGGCAGATGGGCTCCAGGCTGGGTAGGCAGCACGGGTTAATGGCAGGGGGGTCACGCCAGACCAACTTAACTTCTTCAGCTGGGTAAACACAGAAACATAGATTTCAATGGCAGAAAAGGACCACATGGCACACCCAGTCTGCCCAGATTTTCCTTGCGTATTCTGTCTCTCCACACTACCTGGTTTTCATCAACCCTCCCACCTCCCTGCCTCCTGTTTACTATATCCCTATATCTATCCTATGCATTCTTGAAGCCCCTCGTTGTTGTAGCATTCATCACTTCCATTGCCAATCTATTCTGGGCATATACCCTCATTCAGTGAAGAAATATTTCCTTAAATCACTCTTGAATCCTCCCCCAGCTTAACTGCATGCCCCCTAGTCATGATGCTTGTTATTATCTGAAAGAGACTCCCCACCTAAATTATGTTCTCCCCTTTGAGGTATTTCTATCAATCAATCAATTAATTATTTATTTATAAAACGCTATTCCAGCAGATCATAGCATTGTGCAAGCAGTATAAAAACAAATATCAGTCAGGCCATACCAATAAAAACAGATAATAAAACAGCAGGACTTTAAATGTTAGGAAAAGCTGAAACAAAAATATAAGATTTTAGGGCAGTTTTAAAGGCCTTGATGGATGGGCACTCTCTGATCTGACAAGGTAGAGAATTCCACAGGGTCGGAACTACAAAAGCGAAGGATCTGGCTCCTGAGGTTGTCAAACAGACCCTGGAAATCTCTAGCAATCCTTCAGTGGAATGGAGAGAGCAAAGGGGGCAGTAGGGATGAAGGAGAGCTTGCAGATACCACGGTTCCCGTCCATGTAGGGCTTTATAGGTCAATAACCCAACTTGAAGGTGATCTTCCACTGCACCAGCAGTCAGTGCAGGCTGCTAAGAAAAGGTGTGATGTGGCAAGATCTTGATAAGCCAGTCAACAGCCTGGCAGCCACATTGTGTACCAGCTGAAGTTGGTGAAGGTCCACCCTCGGTAGCCCTAGATATAGGACATTGCAGTAATCAAGGAGTGAGATCTCAAAGGTGCGGACCAGTGTGGGAAGATCATCTGATGAGACCAGGTGTTTTATCCAGGTGATATTCACTACGTATGGTAAAAAGAGGTCTTGACAATGGCCGACATCTGAGATTTAAGTGTCAGCTCGTTATCAAGCATAAAGCCCAGATTCCACACCCAGTCAGAGGACACTAAATGGCTGCCCAGCCAATGATCCCTCTCCTCAATGACCTGGGTCCTCAACCAATACCTCAGTCTTATCCAGAGTCAGCCTAAGCCAGTTGGCATTCATCCAGTCCTGAATCTCAGAGAGGCAGTTGTTAAAGACTGAAACAGCATCATTTTGTTCAGGCACAAAGGACATGTACAGTTGAGTATCATCTGCATAGCAGTGAAAACTCAACCCCGTACTGCCTAATAATGTCTCCCAATGGCAGCATATACACTGCAAACAACATGGGACAGAGCACAGAACCCTGTGACACCCCAAAAGGCTGAGGGACAGGAGCTGAGGAAAACATGCCAGACTCCACTCTCTGCATCATGCCCATGAGGAAAGAATAAACCATCTGAGGACTGTACCAGACAGCCCACAGAGTAACTGCAGGAGCTCTAGCAGCATCCCATGGTCTACGGTGTCAAACGCTGCAGAGAGATCAAGGAGAACCAAGATGGAAAGGCTCCACTAATCTTTCTCTATCAGGAGATCATAAAGTACCTGAACCAACGTGGTCTTGGTACTATGCCTTTTCCTGAAACCAGACTGGAGAGGATCATAGATATTGTGGGTGGTCAGATGCTTCTCAAGCTGTGACATTACTTCCTTCTCAATAACCTTACCCACAAAGGACAGGTTAGAGACAGGTCTGTAGTTGGTGAGACAATCAGGGTAGAGAGAAGGTTTTTTTCAAGACAGTGTGAACCACCGCCTCTTTCAGGGTGTCTAGAAACACCCTAGTCTCTAATGAACACCTAACTATCTCAGCCAGGACCAGACTGATTACCTCCACACACCCCACCAGGGTCCAAACAACAGTAAGTCGTCCAAAAGCCCTGGATCATCTTCAAGACATCCACGATTGCCAACTGGCCAAAGTCTGACCAGACAGACCGGGTGCTTATAATCTCACACCAATCTGCGCTCTACCCATTTGAACAGGCTGTGCAGATCTCAGATCTGATGGTTGTGACAGGGTGGAATAGGATCCTGTCCCAGTTGTTAGGGAAAGAGTTTGAATGCAGGGATCTGTTCTGTTTTATTCCTTACTTGTCTCTTGTCTGTCTGGTTGTGCAACCAAATTTCCCTATGAGATCTAGGATTTGATCACCCCGACAGTCTCACAATTCTTTTCATCTCACTGTCTCTCAGCCCTCCCTTGCTGTCTGTTTTTCCTCCCTTGAATATCCGCTGATATAAAAATATATGCAAATCATTATGTGGAAATATAATTGATACTGGGATTACTTTGTTTAGAAAATATATAGTGTTTATTTTTGAAATGTATATAATGGTGGTTTGAGATGACTGCAAAAAGCTATTGGAAACTTGAGTGGTTACCGGAGTGCAAATTTTTAAGCCTTTTGCAGAAGAGCAGTGGAAAAGGGGCCTTAGCTCAGGCACACTGTGGCCCTGCCTTGCACCTGCCTGAAACATACAAGAACAGGATGCTTGTTAAGAATGGGGGTTGAAAAAACTTATAAGAGAGCTGAGCTGCAACTGCTAGGGAGAGAAGAATGGGAACAGAGATTGAAGAAAAACTCAGATGGACTTTTTCTGTTTATTTGGCCTTTGTAAATAGTTATACTGAACAAGTTTATTTTTTTTGTTATTGCTAGTGTAAATAAATCTTTTTGGTGACTTCTACAACTGCTCCTGGCTTTCTATGCCTCCTGACCTCTGCTTCGATGACAATGGTGCCAACCTTATCCATGAAAAATCTAGCAAACTCATCACATTTCTTCTGTGAAAAGGCTCACCGATTCTGGAGACGGGCTGGATTGCATGGTCTGTCCACAGTCCGGAAAGGCTGAGCTGGTCAATTTCACGCAGCTGCCATCTCCCTGGACAGGAACTCTGCCTTCTTACAGGAGTCCGCAGATTGATAGTCCTTATAATGAGACATCAATCTAAGTTTTTCATCATTCATGCTCGATTTCCGACACCAATACTTCAACCTTCTTCCCACTCTCCTCAACTGCCTCAAGGTCCCATCAAACCAAGGGGACCGAGGGTGAAGGGTGAGGGGCAAACACGGACAGGAGCTATGGAATCCACAGCAGCCTCTACCGCCATATTACAGGCCAGCAAAAGATTCTCAGGGTCCGTGCTAACATTTGAGCTCCCCGATAGATCTAGCACCACCATAAGACCATCAGGGGTCAAACCCCACAAAGGGCAGTACCAGACCATCTCTACTGGGGCAGGTCTATTGGGGGGGGCCATGAAACTGAACCTTATAGTGTGGTGATCAGACCACCAGATGGGTTCCACCACCACGTCGGAGATCTCCATCACCAGTAGAAATACTAGATCCAAGAAATGACCTTGTATGTGGGTCGCAGAGGTAATCACCTGTGTGAAGCCCAATGAAACCATCAGTTGGAGGAAGTCACAATCAAAATGCGAGTGTTCATCATCGACCTATGCATTGAAGTGCCTCAGCACCAACCACATGGGGGACTCCAACATCATCTCGATGATGAAGTTTGTGACTTCCTGAAGGAAATCCTTCTTGCCCCCAGGTGGACGGTAGGAGAGAAGTATCCTACAGCCCACCTGCATCTATGATACATTCGAAGGAACTAGTGACCCCAACTGGCACATCTACAAGGCCTAGTTCCTTCCTGAAACAGATGGCTAACCCCTCCCCTCGCCCCTGTGATCCAACCTTGGATGCTGTATCACTAAGTTCCTGGCTGGAACACCCAACTCCAAAATGGGACCAGCATTCTCATCCAGCCAGGTCTCGGTGATGCATGCCAGGTCTGATGACCCAACATGATAAGCTATTACTGCCGTCTTGTTTCTAATTGACCTGGCATTGCATAACATCACTGGGGTTGGATGGGCAGTCAATGTTGACCATGTTATCTGTCCACACAAAGTGGAGCCCTTAGGTGTGGGCGCCAGGCAGGAAGGACCTCTTTCTTGGGCCTACTTCACCCCAGGGCTTCTCCTTAACCGTAACTCATTCACTCCACTCACAATCAGGTAGGTCTTTATCATGTCACCTCTTGCTATACTTTTTTTCAGGATGTAGTGGGGAGGCACTCAGGAATTTGTCTCTAATATTTCTACTAAATCAAATAGAAACATAGAAACATAGAATATGTGGGCAGATAAGGACCTGATGGCCACACAGTTTGCCCTATTTTCCCTACCTGTAGCAACGCCACAGATATTACTCGATGTCCGGTCTCCCCCATTGTTAAGATCCCGCTGTGTCTATCCCATGCATTCTTGGACCCTGTCGCCATTTCTGCCCCCACCACCTCTACTGGTAAGCTGTTCCATGCATCCACCACTCTCTCTGTGAAGAAATACTTCCTCACATTTCCTCTGAGCCTTCTCCCTTCTAACTTCATAGCATGATCCCTTGTCCTTGAGCATCTTTTTCTATGGAAAATGCTTCCCTCTTGTACCTTGTTTTTGCCTGTGCAGTATTTGAATGTCTCTATCGTAGACCTCCTTTCCTTCTTTCCTCCAGGGAATACATGTTAAGTTCCTTCAGCCTTACCCCATAGGGCTTTTGATGCAGGCCACGCATCATTTTGGTTGTCCTCCTTTGTACTGCCTCCACTCTCTCTATGTCTTTACGGAGGTGGGGCCTCCAAAAATGATAATTTTAAATAAAAACCTAAATTAATAAAACTATTTTATATGATTTATAAGCTGATGTAAATGTCTCTTGTATCTCTTATGGTATAATAATGTCATCTTGCTATCGCTTTGTTTGTTGTACCTGTTATTTATAGGAGTGTGTTGTTTTAGAATTGCATTATATATAGGGTTACTTGGAATCCACCAAACGGAATTATATTTGTTGAATTCTGACCCAATTTTTGGATTTCAAATTCTCAGAATTATAGTCTGAAAATCCTATTTCCTAATCCAAATCCTATAAGAAACATAGATGCATAGAATTTGATGGCAGATAAGGACCGCTTTGCCCTCCCAGTCTGTCCATTATTTTCCCTGCCTATACTGTCACTGCAGACCCTACTTGATCACTGGCTCCCTACCACCCCCTTACTTTCCACTAAGATTCCCTTATGCCTGTCCCATGCTTTCTTGACTGCCACCACTGTTTTCACTACGAAGGCTGTTCCAGACATCCACCACTCTTTCAATGAAGAGCTCTTGGATTTACCCTGTTTCAGCTTCATCATATGCCCCTTTGTTCTCGTGCATCTTTTCCTCTGAAAAATACTTCTCTCCTGTACACTTATTTACCCCTGAGAGGTATTTAAAGGCTTCTGTCATATTCCCCCGTCTCCCTTCTCTCTTCCAGGGTATACATATTAAGGTTTTTCATTCTCTCCTCATAGGGTTTCTGCTGCAGACCCTGCACCATTTAGTTGCCCTCCTCTGGACAGCCTCCACTCTGTCAATGTCCTTCCTGAGATGCGGTCTCCAGAACTGAACACAGTATTCCAGGTGAGTTCTCACCAGCAATCTATATAGTGGCAACACTACCTCCCTTCTTCAGCTGGTGATGTCCCTCCCTATGCACCCCATCATCCCACTAGCCCTCCTAACTGCCTTTTCGCACTGCCTTGCCAGCTTAAGTTCATCGCATATGATTACTCCCAGGTCCCTTTCCTGTTTGGTGGCTGTCAATACCTCTTCTACCATTTTGTACTCTGCCTTTTGGTTTCTGTGCCCCAAGTGCATGATTTTACACTTTTTTTGTATTGAAACCCAGCTGCCATGCTCTTGATCACTCTGAGTTTTCTCAGGTCTCCAACGAAGGCTGCTGGTAAGGGGCAGGAAGTAGATATACTGTACTTAGATTTTATCAAAGCCTTTAGTTTGGTTCCCCCACAGGAGGTTAATCAAAAAGTCGGAGGACATAGGGGCAGGTATCAAATTTAGGAGGTGGGTGGCAAACTGGCTCAGAGTGAGGACCCAAAGGATAGTGGTGGGAGGGGAGCTATCATGATCAACAGGTGTCACCAGCGGGATTCTGTACAGTCACAGCCACAGACATGGTCAGATAGTTCCTGAAATTTCTGCGATATTTCTAGAGAAATCTCTTGCTTGCTGCAGTTCCACAGTAGGAGCAGCAGAGAGAAACTCTTTAGAAATTTTGTGAAATATCTGGAAATATCTAATCATGTCTTTAGCTACTACGGTACGGTTGGTGCTCAGGCCTGTTTTATTTAATGTGTTCATTAATGACACAGGGGAAGGCGTTAAAGGCAAGATGGGAGTGGGAGTCTTTGTGGATGATACCAAACTCTGTAGGAAGTTGGACACCAAAGAGGGGGTTAGGGAACTTAGAGAGGACCTTGCAAAGCTTGAAAGGTGGTCTGGTATCTGGCAGCTGGTGTGCAACATGAAAAAGTGCAAGGTCATTTAAAATGGTTTCAAGAACATGAGAGCTGAATACAGGCTTGGGGGGGTTAAGGTCATGATGACAGACGAGATAAAGGAGCTTGGGGTAGCCACAACTAATAACCTTAAAGAGTCTGTGCAATGCAAAAAAGGCAGCAACTAAGGCTAATAGGATGTTGGGGTGCCTAGCCAGGTGGGTTACAGGCAGAAGGAAGGAGGTGAGCCCACTGCTGTACAGATCCATGGTGCAGCTGCACCTACTGTCCTGTGTGCAGTATTGTAGCCCCCACCTGAGAAAGGACATAAAATCACCTAGAGACAGTGCAAGGAAGGGCAACAAAGATGATCCAGGGTTAGCCGGGGGGCCCATACGAAGACAGACTAAGAAGTTTAAATACATACTCACTGATGGAAAGAAGGGAGCGCAGGAACATGGTCAAAACCTTTAAGGACCATAAAGGTATAAAGAAGGAGGGTCACAGGAACCTCTTTGCCTTAAGCAAGAACAGGGAGAACAGCTACAAATTGGTGGGAGAGGTCAAGAAGGAGGTCAGAAGACACTTCTTTACAGAATGGGAGGTGTCAGGGTGGAATGGACTGCTGGCAGAGGTTGTAAACCAGAAGCCAGTCGACAGATTTAGGAGGGAGTGGGACATAATAAAGGGGAGGGTCAGAGTTAAAGGGGAATAGGATGGGACCCACTGTAATTCAAGGTATAGGGAACCCACATCGAGCGGACTACACAGACTGTAATGCCTTCTTCTGTTGGCAAATTTGTATTTTCACATGTCTTTTTGTAGGTACCCTTCCTTCTACCCTTTTTATTAGCCACCCTTTCCATGTCACTTTCCATCGGGCATCATCCCCATGATTTTTTCAAGCACTCTTTGCCACAAATGTATTTATTTATTTAGTTTTTGTTAACCAGGTAGGTGCACTAGGCATATAATGCCTTTTTTTAGGCACGACCCACGAGAGTTACTCAACAAATTTAATACAAGGTGAAATGACATACAGAGGAAAACAGCTGTACTGTGCAATAGGCATGATGGGGCAGGCATGTCAACAGAAAAGGGGAATACATATAAGGCAACAGCAGCTATTGAATTTAACAATATGGCAACTAACAAGTGGCTAGGTAGTATAACTAGATACAACTTTGTAGTGCAGAGGACAAGAAAGGAAAGATATAATTTAAACAAAATACAGCAGTATCTGTAAAAGTACGTTGATTTTACATTGACTCTGAAAACATTTGTGAGTGCATCTCAAAGGTTGTCCAGGGTTGTCAAGTTCTGTAGGCAAACAACTTCCCTTCACAATCCCCTTTCTCTACTGTCTCTCTCTCTCTCTCTTTCTCTGTCTCTCTCTCTCTCTCTCTCTCTCTCTCTCTCTCTCTCTCTTTCAGGATGGTGATGACATACTATGGAAACAGCACTTCTGGTGATATTGTCAGTAGCAACAACATGACAGCAGTGTTTCTCAAGATATTTCCATTTAGGAAACTCGAATCCCCATGGAGCTGCTACATGCCTAAATCCAGAACTTTTACAGTAATTGCAATAAGCTTCATTTTCTATCCAGGTTGATTAGACACACTGATATTGGTGGTGTGTGTTGGGGGGAGGGGGGGGCTGATTTGTGCTCAACTGCATTAACTATCTATCCCTGCTAAACACTTTCTCTGTAGTCCATTAGAATTGTGTATGGCATTTCTGTAACGGCAATCATTTATAATACCATATCTTTCCAGTTTATCAGAATACAGAACTGCAGTCCATTTATAAGCCCCATCCATCTACGTCTCCATGATAAACAGGAAACACATATAATCTTGTGTTCTCACTGCTTGTCACCCCCGCCATAAACCTGCTGCACAGAATATTCACTTGCACAGCTGTCTCATGTGGATTCATAAGCTTCATACTTTGAAAACACTGAACACAGTAGTAAAAAACAGTTTATAGCTGCTATATTTCCAGCATTAAAAAATAACTAGGTTGTCACTGTTATATTGAGTACAGCACTGGCAGGCGATGTAAAAATGCTATACTTGCATGACACTGGAGAATACTGTGGTGAACCTATGGAGCAGGGCAAGTCTATGGAGCTGGGCTAGGAACAAAAACAGATGGGGTCAGAGTGCTTTGGTCAACTAACTGTGGGACACTAATGTGAGGAAAAAAGACTAAAAGTGCCACACAGTATCACAGCATGGAAACAGCAGCTCAAAACTCAGAGGAAATACATTAACAGTCTTTGTGCCTTTAAAATTATCTACTGGTACTGTAAGGCAATGAGGATTAATATGAATTGCTGATTTAACCCTTGGAATGCAACGTGGCGCACACCATTCTGTGGGACTGAGGAGTTTTGTTCATTTCCTTCCTTCCTTCCTTCCTTCCTTCCTTCCTTCCTTCCTTTCGTTCTTTCTTTCTTTCTTTCTTTCTTTCCACACTAAACAATTACTTGACTATTTTCAGTTATGACCCAAGAGATTACAGCAGTAAAAAATACAGGGAAAACAAGCAACAAGATCAGATCACACAAAAGGGGAAATCTAGCCTACTACACACGGAATAATATATAATAACCAAAAAAACCACAAACGGCATCTATCCAATAATAACAATCCAGTATACAGCAGAGTTAAAGAAAACAAATAAACAGTGACAAGATACCCCATCAGCCCAATTGCAATAATCACTTTGACGTACTTGCACAGTAATAATAGTTTTGAGTGATAAAACAAGAGCTGTTCCTTCAGAGGATGTTGAAAGGTATGGATATGAGCACAACCTCTCCGATGTCTCGCTCACATACTGCAGCTCACAACACAGCAACTCACTGCTCCTAGATTCCCATTCAATAAAATACACAGAATGTAATTTTCTTAATGAACCACCAGATGTCACCATACACAACGTATGGTGCAATTAAGTATCACTGTATTCGAAACTATAGTATGCACTGCAGAACTCTTTTTTTTTTTTGATTGTTTTAATTTAAAAGTTGAAGATATGCAGGATGAGAAGCAGGTCTCGTTTACAGACGGGCACAACTCTTGACAGTGTTATAGAACACAGAAATTCTCACTGGGCCATGTCACACATACCTCTCAACCTCCCTCATCACAAATCAGGGACAAGGTTTAAAATGATGAGGGACAAATGACCAAAATCAGGGACACATCTGAAAAAATAGTAATATTAGTTCCAGAAGCTATGTACAACATGCTTCTTAGTGTGAATAGCATTTTTTTAATGAGAAGTAGCTTGTAAATCCACTGGCTGGCATTATTTTGTGATTCAGATCCCTACTCGTCAGTGACAGAAATGCCAAATTTAGGAGGGACACTAGAAATTTCTGAGGCAAAATCAGGGATATCCCTGAAAATCAGGGACAGTTGAGAGGTATGATGTCACATACACTATGCTGTGAAATGTTGTTTATTAACCAAATATAATAAACTGAAAATGTACACATATATGTAACTTCCCCTCACCCTCCATTTCTGTCTAGGGGTCCCAAGGGTATGGGGGGGGGCACAGAACCTGAGATCCTCCTAGCTTATCTTCACAACAATTGGAACAAATCAGGCCTTACCTAGCTGATGATACATTCTTGCACAGGCCTCCTCTTACCAGGATGGAACAATCCCAAACACCGCTGCTTCTGCTGGCTTTAAACTTATGGGGGGTGTGGAGAACCTCTTGGGAGGAAATATGTGAAGTAATTCATTAAAAACTCAGCACCACTATAAAAAAGTGAAAAACAGAACATTTCAGTTTTTCTTCATGAAAATGATTGATAGAATTAAATAAATTAATGGAGCAGCTCCATGGGACTGAGAGACTGTAAGAAATGGCAGGCAAAGGGCACTTGTAACAGCCACAGCTTTTTGATTTTCCAGCCTAGATGATAGACCAAACTGGCTCCACACTTTCCCAAGTGAGCCAAAAATAAGCTCACCCGCTCCCTTCCATACTGCTTGTCCTTGTTCCTTTTTACCTTTTGGGGGAGTGCCTTACTCCTCCCTGCTACCAAACCTTAAATGTACCAGGGCATGATGCAGCCTAAATGCCTCCTGCGGCTGCTACCAAACCTTGCTTCCCACCAGAGCCAAACCAGGTGCCAAAATCCCTCCTTACAATCCGAGCTAATAAGAAGCCTGCCAAAGAGCATGATGACAGTCCCCTCCTTCCTAATAACTGTTTCCTGAAACCGCATCCCTTAATGTGTCTAACAGGTTTTGCCCCAAACATGGGCACAGTAGGCCCTAAAGGTGAATCCCAGGATGCAGCCCACCTCCCTTACCTCCAGCAGAATGTCACACGGGAAAATGGCTCCCCAAGCCTGCC
This sequence comes from Neoceratodus forsteri, assembly GCA_016271365.2. Taxonomy (NCBI): domain Eukaryota; kingdom Metazoa; phylum Chordata; order Ceratodontiformes; family Ceratodontidae; genus Neoceratodus; species Neoceratodus forsteri. The sequence goes on along the minus strand of CM057454.1, from coordinate 1,102,652,591 downwards.
AACTCCAGAAAGCCCTGCCATGGCCCTGCCACCACCACGGCAGCCCCACTAACTTGATTTCACTCCATTTCTTTGAGTAACTGGAACCTCCAGCCTCCAGATGGTTCTGCTGAATCTCCACCTCCTTCCCTCCTCCTGAGAACCCAGCAACGGCATCCCTGGCTGCAAACAGCCATCAACTCCTGCCACGTTCCCTTGGAAACCTCCAACCTGTCACACTGATGCTGCCAGCTGACAACTTCGGGGCCAAGACGTTTTAGGCCCCCCAGCCACAATAGCCCTACACAGCCCACCAAATCTCCAACTTTCCCCATCCCTCCGAAACCCTGAGCTTAAATATAAGTGAACTCCACCACCTACTTGGCAGAAGAGGGAATCACCCCCTATGCTGACTAATGGGAACAAAAAGGGGGGGGAGAGCAAAGGTAGTAAGCCCCCACAAGCGGGGGCTTATATACACACATACACACACACACACGCACACACACACACACACACACACACACACAGAGTCACCACCACCAAAAAAGCAGCTCTTACATTAGGAGCTAGACCAGTTTATGTTTAAAATCCCTATCCTTCCTTGTCTCCTTTTAGTATTCTGTCTACCACTCCTGTCACCCCCCTTACCCTCCCAGGACCCTTTGATCTCTATCCACCTGTTCTGGTCCCCCCAAGTCACTCACAATCACTCGCTCCACTCGTTCTACACCTACCCCCTCTCCCCCTTCCCCATTTCTCCCTTACCACACTACCCTTACATTCCACCTGGTTCTCTATCCTCCTATTCCCTTAACTTTCAGCTCCTTCATGGGCTTTGTTTCTCGTTTCCTCCCCCCATCCAGACCTAAACCCTCTCATCATCTTAGAGGGCATAGGTCTCCCTACTATCTCCTCATCCTCCTCCTTCTTCTCCTCCTCCTCCTCTTAGCAGGTGATGTTCAACTTAACCCTGGACCCTCCATCCCACCCTTCTTCTCCACTACCTAATGGACTCAGACTTTGTAACCCCAATGCAAGGAGTCTGCTTCCTAAGCTTGACTGTCTTAAAGTCTGAGTCTACCAATATTCCCCTGACCTACTCTACCTATCAGAAACCTGTCTTCCTTCTAGAGTTTCCAACTCCCAACTATCCCTTCTGAATTTCGACCTCTAGACTGTGGTAAATGGGATGGCAGGGTTGCCATTAACATTCACCCCAAATTATCCTGTCCTGTCTCCCTTTGTGAATCCTTCCCCTCCTTTCATGAGCTCCCATTCTGATTCATCTCAATTTCTCCTCCTCCCTCACCATCTTTGTGGGAGTGATGTATGCATCTCCTAAATCTCTCCTACCTCTCTCGTTGACATCATCTTCTCTCTTGTCTCTCTAGTCTCTGGTGAGCTTATTCTTCTCAGGGACTTTAACCTTAACTGGTCCTGTCCTGTCCTCAAACCCACCATTGAAAAGATAGAATCTCTAGACATCTCTCAGATGATCAAGGAACCTACCCAGCCCAATCCACTCTCCCTAAACCACTCTTTCCTAGACTGGGTGCTCTCCTCCTACCCTCACCGACACAGCATTGTAACTGCTGGTACTCCTCCTGATGCCTTTAGCGGCCAGTGTATGACTTACTGTGTCAGAAAGGTATGTATGTCCCACTCTCCTCCTAACCGTCTCTGGCTTAGGTCCTTCAGATCTCTAAATACTGATGCCCTCCTTCGTGATCTTCTCATCCAACTGGACCTCTCATCTACTCTTCCCATGATATTGATCTGACTCTCTCCTTCTTTTGCTACATCTTAAACAAGGTATGGAATTCTCATGCCCCCCTCCCCATAAGAAGTAGGGTCAGATGCTCCCACCACCCCTGGGTATCTGCTAACATCATCCAGCTTTGTAAGTTCCAAAATTTCACCTGGCGCACTAAAAATCCTCCTTCCTTCCTGACCTGCACCTCAATAGGTCCTTAAGAAATGCTTGTACAAAGTCTATTAGAGCAGGGAAAGACCAATATTTCAAATCTACACCAACTCAATCTTAACTCCTCCTCCAAATTCTGGAGGGCTCTTTTCTCCCTCTTCGATCCACCTTCCAAATCTTCCCCTCCAGTACTGCTGATTGATGAGCTGCAAGTCTTGGACCCCTCCTCTGTTGCTTCTATACTCAACTCATTTTTCGCTACTTGTGCCCTTTCGACAAACCCAGTTCCTATGCCTCTGCCTCCCCTGCTCCCTCTCCTTCTAAGGGCTTCTGCTTCTCCCATGGTTCTGTGAAAGACGTTTTTCTTGCCCTGCTTTTACTCATTCCCTCTAAATCTAGCCCAGATGGCCTGAACCCCAAACTTCTCTGTATCTCTGCCCCTGCCATTTCTCTGCTACTCTCCCACCTGCTGAACCTCTCTTTCACACTTGCTGCTATTCCTCAGGCCTGAAAAGCTGCCAGGGTGCTCCCCCTTCACAAAGGTGGGACTCCCTCTATAACACCTTTTGCCATTTTGCCTCCAATGCTGTACCCCAAACTGTTCCCTCTAATCCCCCCTCTCTCTTTCCTCTCTTCACTTACACCAGCAGCACCACTGTACTACTCTAATCTCCAAATTCTGGTTTGGATCTCTCCCCTCCTACCTTCTCTCACTCTCTCGCTCTCTCTCTCTCTCCTCTCTCTCTCTCTCTCTCTCTCTCTCTTCTCCCCCTCATCCCTCTCTTCATACTCGCTATGCTCCAGAGACTCCCATACCTTCTTTCTCCCCTGCCCTCTAACCAGTTCAGGGCAGGCTGCTTTCTTCTATTGTCTCCCCTCTCTCTGGAGCTCACTACCATCCTCCCATCGTCTAGCCCAATCACTTCACAACTTAAAATGTATGCTATCCCTGACCCCCCCTCCCTACTGCTCCTGTCCCTCCTTCTCTGGACAGTTTGTAGTGTGCCTCTTTCTACCCCTATTAGTTTGAATCTTCATGCACTTTACTATTTCCCCAAATGTTCTTGAATGTATTGCACTCTGTTATTTCCCTGTACTCTTTTCTGTATTATTTTTATCCGACTTTAATGTTTCTCATTGCTACTACAATATTTATTAGATTACACCTCTACCAATTTTTCTTCTTTAATTACTCATGCAATATTCCAGTCCCTACTGCTCACATAATTGTACTTCAAGCACCTTATATTTCTGCTGAAATGTCTTTAATTGTAATATGGCATTCTCTGCTCTGCGGTAAATGACTTACCCTTGGATTCTCAACTGAAGCTACCAATTGGGTCCACAATTATCTTGACAAAAGATCACAGGCAGTAAAATACCAGTCCTTCATATCAGACTACAAGCCTGTGACAGTAGGAGTCCACCAAGGCTCCATCCTTGGCCCCCTACTGTTCAGCCTCTTCATCAAGGAACTCCCTAAAGCGTGTACTAGCACTACTCTTCTCCTGTATGCGGATGATGCAGTCATCGCAGCTACTCACAGGAACTTTGACTCTATAAATAATTGTCTCCAATGTGACTTTGCCTCCATCTGTGATTGGTTCACATGCAACCTCTTCGTACTTGACTCAAAAAAGACCAAAACAATGCTATTCTACTCCCGGAACAAATGCCCTCCCCACGCTGCACTGTGTATCTCCACTACCTCTGGAGCTCCCATTGAACAGGTTACCACCTTTAAGTATCTGGGGTTAATCCTTGACTCGTGTCTGATATGCACCATGCATGTTGATTATCTGGTCAAAACTACAAATTCCAGATTTGACCTAGTATAGCGCAGTGGTTTAAGGCTCTGAGCTGCAGATCTGAAGACCTGGGTTAGAATCCCACAGCCACCTAGGTGCATACGGTGTGATCCTGATCAAGTCACTTCCTTGTGCTCCCAGGTCACATCTAGAAACAAGCTTTGGCTTAGTGTGCTACTTCTGGTTAAACAGTATTCCCTTACTCTACAGGCATAGAAGCTCCCTTTTGCTAGAAGTTAATCAGCTCCTTGTCAGCTACATCCACAGCCTCATCGATTATGGACATGCATTATATGGGTCTGCATATGACACAGTACTTGACAGGTGGCCCCCTGCACAGTAACACCACAACAGGGACAGACAAAAAAAAAGACCATTACAGTGACTTTTGCTGTAATGATCTGCAGTGCACCGAAGCAGCTTCTCCCAGTGTTGTGCCCCCTTCCTGAAAATACTCCAGCCTGGAGTTGATAACATATAGATGTGGGGGTGTGGGGGCACAGTCCCCCACAAAAAACACTTTGTATCTTGATTGTGCAATACCGCATGTCAGCATTGTGCCATCGCTGTGACGGATGTCAACAGATTTGTTGTCGACGAACAGCGGTGCTTCCATACTTGACAGGATTATGGAGCTGTTGAATAGGTCACGCCGATTTGCTCTAGACCTCAGATGGGACTCACATAAATGCACCCTCTATTATAACCTTGGCTGGCTCAACTTGGACTCTCAGATACAATATACCACTCTGATCACTGGGAAAAAAAGCCTTGCTTGGGCAAGTATCCCCTAATATACTACCTTTGCTAACCCACTCTGCCTTCTCTCAGTGTACCAGCGGGATATTGCTTAACTCCCTTTTACTCCCATGTTGTAAAACCTTCATGAGCCAGGCCTGCTTCTCTTTCCAATTCCCCAAGCTGTGGAACTCCCTCATCCCCTCACTCAAGGTCACTGACTCCATTGCTCAGTTCAAAACCCATTTGCTAACGTCTCTCTCCCCCCCCCCAGTCACTGCTGCAGCTATTGATAGCTGTCTCTGTCTTCCTTCAGGTAGCTCTCTCACACTCCTCAAATCCTCCTGCTAGCAACCACCTCCCCCTCCAATCACTGAGGCCACCATTTCTAGCTGTCCCCATTCCTTACTCCTGCTTCCTCCCCTCCTCCTCCTACTATCACCTTCTTCCCCTTCCCCTCTCTCCTCCCCATCTGTTGCAAGTGTATATTCTGCCTATTATTTCAAATCTGTATGTATGTACAGTCTATTTCAATCATGTAATACCTTGTAATACCATTGCACTCTGGACCATTTGCGCACAATTTGTACATATCAGTTACTTCTCAACCTCTTTGTTAAAATGTATTTATCTCACTCTGCTACCTTTGCTATGTATCCTGACTCTAGATCCTTTGAAAATAAGCACTGCCTAAAGGGTCTTGTGTGTAATAAATAAATTATATATGTGCTACCCTCTTTCCCTTTCCTCCGGGTTGCACCTGGAAACGAGCTTCAGCTCAGTGTGCCTCTCCTGGTTACCAAAATGTTAAATAAATAAATACATTAATCAAAAAATAAATAAATGTTTACAAATGTGTAGTCATTTATGCATTGCCATCAAAACACATTGAAATGTTTTCTGCCAAATTTGTACCGTTCCTTTCTTTGACAATACAGCCAGGCCTGTTTAAGCCAATGACACTTTGCCATGAACCATAAGTTGAGTAGAGCTGTGCAACATTTGTTTGTACTTGTCAGTGAAAGTAGTATGTTTTGCATGTTTTGCTAGTTTCAGACCCAGAGAGAAAAATATTGCTTTCTTCTTACCATTCGTACTAGTTTTTCCCAACACTGCAAGACCAATTTCCTGGATTTTCACTCTTGCTAACTGCTTGCCAAAACTGAAAAGTAATTTCATGGCATGCTCGACACTTGGACTGCCTTCTCTGGAAATCTAATTGATAATTTATTTTTAGCTTTCACTGTGGAAGTTTCATGAAATGAACATTTTTGTACTGTTTTATTCAAAATATCTGCAATTCTAGAAAGCTGCTGGAAACTGCTTGAAAAACACATCACATAAAGGCCCACCCGGTGGCATGGAGGGTTGAGACACTGGACACCACACCTCACGCTACGCCGGCAACCCAGGGTCACGAGCAACCTCGGGTTGCCACAGGTCAGCAGGAAAGGGAAAGGGCTGAGCATCCAATGGACTGCTCTCCTCTCCCAGGGAGGGGAGGATTGTCATCAGCATCAAAGTAAAGAAGGCAATAGAGCGCTGATAACTGACGGGCATATGCCTCCACATGCACACGCCTTATGCCACAAAGGGAGGAGGGTGGGGAGAAAACTGGAAAATGGAACTGGCAGGCTCCATGATGGCTGGTCATATCCCAATTCCAGCTCAGCCTGGCTTCTGGATTGTGCTCCGGAACTCCTCCTCCACCGCGATGAGGAGAGTAATTCATGGGGAACCACGGGGAACAGCTAGTTTGGGGTGACTGGCTCTGAAGACAAGCCCTCTGTGAGAGGGCCAGAACCACCTGCCAGTTCCAAGGAGGGCGGAAAAAGTATAAATAAATTAATTAAAAAAAACACAGCATACATAATTACTAATTACTAAACTGTCTGCCTACTGTATAGCTTACTGTTTTTTTATTTACCTGAAGAAAATGGCAATACTTGAAGGTCAATTAAAAAACATAATTTTTTTCTCACAGATATGCAGTTAAAATAATACTTTATTTTTTTTTCCAGAATTTATTTAGCCATGAGAGCCCAACTGAGAAGCAATAGCAGTATGCAGTTTTCAGTGAGGACCAGCTTTTACCCATTTCTGCAGCTGGGCAGACAGGAGCACTTGAAGGATAAGGAGAATGCCCATCCAGATACCACCACACCTACAGTAAGTGTGGGGCTGCTCCCCCAATTGCACATTTCAGGGGAAACATTTTTTATTTACATGTGCTTCAGATAATACGTTTTATCTGATTGATCCTGCCATCACCCTACCTTGGCATTACAAGCACACAGCTGATCCAGCAGCATATCAGATTAGCCCTCTGCTGACCTCACGGTCGGAATCAGCTTCAATTGATCAGATTGAACTGCCACACACTGCTGGTCCCTCAGCCCTCCCTAGAGTAAGCAGAGGTTGTGCAACCCATACTTAGACTCAAGTGGACAGTAGGACCAGTGGCCAGCAAAACAAAGATACAAATAGTTTTAGTCTGCAGTATGTGTCAGTGTGTGACAACTAAATCTCCTATGGTTGATATCGGCTGTGACATTAGCTGCAGGGGATTCTAGCTTGTGCATGTAATGTTAGGGCATGGTGACAGCAGGATCAACCAGATAAAACTTGCTACAGTAACAGAAGTACATATGAGTAAAAAAGGTTTCTCCACTGCAAAGTTCAAATCAAGGGAGCACCACACTAATTGGAGGTGTGGGGCTGTCTAGGTGGACGTTCCCCTTTAAGTGACTTGCAATGTCACACAGTGATTATTTGTATAACCCCCGCACCTCCAATTTCTGGGGCTTATGTTATTAGGCTACAGTGATGAAGGAAGAATGCATTGACAAATGTGACTGGATTGAAAATGACACTTTGTGATCAAAGTGCTCACAGACCAAAAGGGAAGAAAAACTTAGATGAAGCCTTTGGATGCATCATACACAGATGGAATAGGAAGAAGGGGTTTAACTTTCCAGGAATCAATGGAATCCAGGAAATAAATACTAGAAATTGAGACCAAGACATGATCACTCCTGAGTATCTGATAGCAAAAGGAGGTAGGAAACCTCTGTCAAGCACTATGAGATAAAGGAGAAAGAAGACTGACAGTGTGGTTTGTGCAGCTGGCAGCAATAAGCAGGGGATAGCGGACTGAGACCCTGAAAGACATATCCTAAAACAATCAGGATGGAAGCTGAGCTGGCGCTTTAACAAGGACTGCTCTTCATTGGGTCAGTACAGAATCCACAGTCCACATCCCATTCTGGCAGAGCCAGAGGAGCTGGGAGAGTGGCATGTAGAGAGAAAGAGTCTGTAACAACTAGGTTTTTACAGGGTCTGGTATGAAAGACGAAGCACTCTGCAGAAATTTTGCAATTTAAATGACTGAAAATGTCTTTAGTGAAGCACCATGAGGAGCCACTTTGGAACAAAATCATTCTAATGCTTTGCAGTTTCCCAGAAGGGCAATTTTGGACTTCAGTAGGATGGCAAATCCTGAGGTCCTCATCTAATCCAACTACCCAGCTGAGTACACCCCAGAAGTAAGCTATAGCTTTGTTGCTTATGTTGACTGTCTCTTTCAGTGGACAAACCAAACTGCAATCTTGCAGGGGCAGTGACTGGCCTTGAGTGAACCACTGTCATGACACCAGGGTAAGGGACTGGGTCACTAGCCACAGTCTCAGAGAGAGAAAAAGAAAGAGAGAAAAGGAGCAACCCCACACAAGTGTTTCACCAATCACCAGCAAACATCTGAATTACCCAGAAAGAAACTGTAGATTCAATCTGAGAATCTGCAATCTGCTTGAAACCACAGAGTGCCTGCTGACAAACTAGCTCCTGACAAGCACTGGACTGTTTTTCAGTGAATACTTCCACAAGACCAAGAAATCCATGAGTGCCTCAGGGCTCAGACCTTGGGGCACTTTTCTCAACTTAACAGAATAAGCCCAGGGGAAAATCCATTCAATTCATTAAACTGCAGCCAGCCCACTGGTGAAGAGGTCAGAGGCGCCTGGCACACCTTACCTTTTCCCATGCTGGTGACTCTTGCTTGAGCCACTAGGGGTCAGCCGGAGGGAGAGGACTGAGTGACCAATGGACAGCTTTCCTCTCCTGGAGTGGGGAGATATTCTGTCTCACTCTTTGACTGCCCCTTCATGGAGGCCGGGTGGCAGCACCAGAGTAAGAGTGACGTGGAATGGAATGGCTGTGGTTCCATAGCTTATGTGTGCCTCCACACACACACACACACACACACACACACACACACACACACACACACACATGCACTTATGTGCCACCACCACTGGGACAAGGGAGAAAAAGGGAAAAGGGTATGCACTAGCTTAACAAATCCCTGTCTGCCTGTCCCCTGTTCCAGCAGCATCTGACCACCGATCCCCAGTTTTGGATAAGAGTCATCAGGTTGGGGAAGGATGACTCTCCCCTTCCCGGCCCCACCACAGGGGGCATTCCATATGGGGAAACTACGGGACAAGGTGAGTCGGTCAGGAGGGTGCCAGGCAAGGGATGCAGGGACAGGGCTGAATAGCCTTACGGTCACTAGCTGGCATGAGAAAAAGCTGTATGGGGGAAAAAAATCATCAGATTGTCACGGTTACTGTTTGTGCATCAGTGGGACCCAATGCTCTGAGCCGACAACCCCAGCTTGGTGTAGGTTCCAGGTGAGAGGGGAGGATATGGGTTCTAAGTGGGCTGAAGAGGATGGGCATTTTTACTTGTATGGAAAGGAGGAGGAGGGTGTACTGTGTGGGGGGAGGGTGGTACTGGTACAGACTGGACACCCAGTATTGGGAACTCAAAGGGGGTGAGGGTTCTGTAGTAAGCCACTGGACTTGAGCACCTGGTGACCTTGGGTTTTGCCAAAGGACACTTTGTTTACACAAGCTACATTATGACATTGTACTGTCTCACAGCTTGTGTGAAAACTCAAGTTGGTGCCTCAAAGGGCACTTTCACGCAGGCTGTGTGAAAATGAGAGATTGTCCTGCTTCTTGCATGAAAATTCCAGTTTGTGCCACAAAGGACACTTTTTCATGTAAGCTGTATGATAATCTCTTATTTTCATGCAAGCTGCATGGCTTTTTGGTATTGTCCCAATGTTGAGACCTGGAAAGACTCAGGAAAGTGGCTTTGCAACTCATGAAAACAGGTTCTCAAGTGACTCCATTCAAATTTAAAGAAGAACCAGCACTACAGTCAAGTCCAGGGGGGTGCCACAATTGAGGTTGCAAACTTTTGTTCATACAAAGTTATGAGGAGTAGTGGTACACACCAACAAACAAGGCAAAAAAGGCAGGTGTGCAAGTAAAAAATCTGTATCATTTATTTTTGCCAACCAAATAGCCAAACTCTGCTGTCCACAATAGAAACCCCTGCGCTTCGACCGTTAGGTCTTCCTAAGGGGGCAGTTTTCTGAACATGAATGTATTGCATAAGTAGCCCCAGACAAGATTATGTCATAGGTCACATGACCAATATACACAGTTAAAGCTCAAGCCATATTCAGGCAGACCTTCTGGACACTGAGGTGCTGCCCTATCTGCATGCATCTCTCTGGACTGCGGGATGAGGTAGCCAGACTCAGAGTGGAAGTAAGCTGGGTCAGGAGTACCATCACCCCTATCCAGAGACCACCCAGTCCAATGCAACTGCCTCAAACGATGCCGAGAACGAGAAGCACTTGGATGACAGCGGGCTCAGGGAGGGTTAGCGTGGTCAGGCAGAGGCACATCCCAGATCCTATTCCACTCAAGAACTCATATGCCACACTGGCAAATGGATACAATGAAATAGAGGTACCCAGAGAAGTGGAAGGAATGGATGTGGAGGTTAGCCAAGGAGGTGACCTCAGCGGGGAGAGCAGTGGACCCCAGAGGAGCAGGAAGCGAATCCTGGTGGGGGACTCCATCGTAAGAGGGATCCAGCTAGGAACACAGGAGGGGGAGGACAGGGAGGTGAGGTGCCTACTAGGTGCCACGGCATGGAGGGATGGAAGGAAGATCCTGGGGATCACTGGGAAGGCAAGACGGGAGGGTGAGCTGGATGTCATTATCCACCTGGGTACTAATGACCTGGCAAATGGGGAGCCAAAGGAAGTTCAGGAAGAGTCTAGGAAATTGGGAGGGGTCTCAAGCAAGTAGCTACTTCTGTCACTTTCAGAAGCACTACCTCTGCGAGGCAGGGGAGAGCATAGGGATGCATGCACCAGGAACTTTAACTCATGGTTGAAGAACTGGTGCTGTGAGGAAGGGTTTGGATTCATTGGTGACTGGGGACCCACCTGGAGGAATGGATGTTTGCTCAAGCCTGACGGCCTGCATCCATCCTGGAGGGGAATCCAAGCACTCAATGATAAGTTTAAATGCTACATTGACAAGCATTTAAACTAGCAAAGAGGGGTGGCAGGCCAGCAAGGAGGATACCTACTTGCTCACCCCTCACAGCTAGCAGTGGAACCAATGAACTGGAGGAGTGGCTATCTCTACAAAGCAGTGTGCAAAAGATGTAGATTAGCACCCAAGAGGTGGATAGGCAGAAAAGGGGCAAAATTCAGCAGAAGGGCAGACAGCAAGGAGAACCAGGGATAAAGGACAACCAAGGAAGGGGCTGGAGTAGAACAGCGAAACAGTCTAGGGAAGTCAAATCATGGAAAGCCATGTGTGCCAATGCCAGGAGCCTTAGCAACAAGATGGAAGATCTGGAGGCTGTCATGGTGCAGTCAAACCTGGACATTGTGGCCATCACTAAAACCTGGTGTAATGATAACCACAACTGGGAGATGGCCATACCTGGCTACAACATATTCAGAAGAGACAGGGCAGGTAGGAAGGGAGGAGGAGTGGCACTGTATGTGAAAAATGACATAAGGGTCACAGAGATCCAGGAGGAACAAAATGGGAGCGAGATACTGTGGGTTAAGCTGGAAAGGAAAATGGGGCCAGCCATCCGCACAGTTGTGGTCTGTAGACCACCAGCCCAGGAGGAAGAAACAGATAGGGAGCTGATGCTAGCCATCCAAAGGATGGCAGACAAGGGTGAGGTAGAACTGGTTGGAGACGTCAATATTCCAGATGTGGACTGGAGCATCCCAGCAGCAGCATCAACTAGGAGCAGATTTATCCTGGACTCCCTTCAGGGTGCCTTCCTCAAGCAACTGGTCATGGAACCAACTCAGCAAAAGGCAATACTGGACCTTGTGCTCACAAGCAGGGACAGTGTGATTGGGGTAACAGTGGGGGAGCACCTGGGAAACAGTAACCACCAGTCATTGTGGTTTGAAATCACAGAAAGAGCAGAACCAAACCACACAAAAGCATGTATCCTGGACTTTAGGGGGGCAGACTTTGGGAAAATGGGGAGATACTTGAAAGAGGCATTAAGGGAAATGGGGCAGGAATCAGGGGTTGAGGAACAGTGGGCAGTATTTAAAATGGGGATTACAAGAGCAACAGAATTATGCATTAAGCATGTTACCAAGAGGAAAAGGAAGAGGAGACCATTATGGTTTTCCAAAGAGGTAGCAAAGAAAGTGAAAACCAAAAAGATTGCATTCAGGCAATACAAAAAGACACAGGCAGAAGGGGATAGGGAGAAGTACCAGGAGAAGCAAAGGGAGGCAGGGAGGTCAGTAAGGGAAGCCAAAGCTCAGACAGAAGAACACATTGCAAAATCAGTGGGTAGAGGGACAAAACCTTTACAGGTACATAAGTGAAAAAGAAAGGCAAGGAGGGATAGTGAGACTGAAGGGGAGGATGGGGCTGCGTGGAGGATGACAACCGTAAAGCTGACATATTGAACAGGTATTTCTGCTTAGTCTTACTGAGGAAGAGGAGGTAATGGGTCAGAAGGAGTACAAGGGTGAGAATGGTGCAGAAATGGACACAAGTCCCTTTACACGAGAAAGGGTCCTGAAGGAACTGGAAGCAATAAGAGTTGATAAAGCAATGGGGCCAGATGGGGCACCCTAGGGTCCTTAAAGAACTAAGAGAGGTGGTGAATCTCTGGCTATCCTGTTTAGCCAATCACTGGAAACAGGGAGGTACCCAAAGACTGGAGGACAGCAGATGTAGTCCCCTTATACAAAAGTGGGAACAAAGAGGAAGTGGGGAACTACAGACCAGTCAGCCTCACCTCGGTAGTGGGGAAGATCATGGAAGCACTACTGAAGGAGAGATTGGTGGAACATCTGGTTGTCAATGGACTACAGGACCCAAGGCAGCATGGTTTCACCAGGGGGAGGTCATGTCAGACCAACCTCGTTGAATTTTTTGACTGGGTGACTAGGGAGGTGGATCAGTGGAGGGCAGTGGACATGGCCTATCTGGACTTCAGCAAGGCCTTTGACACTGTGCCACATAGAAGACTATTACACAAACTGGAGAATATGGGTGTGGGCAGGACAGTAGTGTGATGGGTAGGTAACTGGCTGGGTGGCAGGACACAGAGGGTGGTGGCAAATGGCTGTCACTCCACAGAAGGAAGAGTGACCAGTGGGGTACCACAGGGATCAGTGCTGGGACCGGTCCTATTCAACATCTTCATCAGTGACATTGCGCAGGACCTAGAAGGCAGAATTTCACTGTTCGCTGATGACACAAAGCTCTGTAACAGAGTAGACACACCAGAGGGTGTAAACAGAATGAGAAGGACCTGCAGAAACTTGAAGAATGGTCAGGGTTTGGCAGTTGAAATTCAATGCAAAAAGTGAAGATAATGCATATGGGGCACAAAACCCTGGCACAATATATCAGTTGGTGGGTGAGGATATAGCATGCATCAAGCAGGAAAGGGATCTTGGGGTTATCATCTCTGATGACCTCAAGGTAGGGGAAACAGTGTGACAAGGCAGCAGGTAAAGCAAATAGGATGCTGGGATGCACAGGCATGGGCATTACCGGCTGGAAAAGGGAAGTCATAATTCCACTATACAAGACACTAGTGAGGCCCCACCTGGAGTACAGTGTACAGTTCTGGAGACCTTACCTACGTAAGGACATAGACAGGGTAGAGAAGGTTCAGAGGAGGGCAACAAAGATGGTACATGGATTGCATCAAAAGTCCTATGAGGACAGGTTGAAGGAACTGAATATGTACTCCCTGGAGGAGAGGAGGGAGAGAGAGGATATGATAGAGACATACAAGTATCTTACAGGGAGGAACAGGGTGCAGGAATACACTATTTTTCAGTGAAAAAGATGTTCCAGGACTAGAGGGCATGGGATGAAGTTGGAGGGAGGACGATTCAGAGGAAACGTGAGGAAGAATTTCTTCACAGAACGGGTGGTGGACAAGTGGAACACCCTGCCAGAGGAAGTGGTGGGGGCTGAAATAATCACGGCATTTAAGAATGCATAGGATAGACATAAAGGAATTCTGGAGGTCAGGAGTAAGGGGCAACAGACTTCTAGGAAAACATAAAATGAACTTACAAGCTCAAATGAGCAGACTGGGTGGGCCATAGGCCCTTATCTGCCAGCACTGTCTATGTATCTATGTAAAGCAATAATTTTGCTATTACTTCATAGGTTTCATAGGTGTAATCAAGCTTATAGACCTTAGTCCTTTAAAGCTTGCAATTACCTGACTAATTTAAAATTGGAAAATGTTGTCCCTGAAATGCCTATCCAGCCCATTTTTGAAACTATTCATGCTAGAGCTGTTCACTACATCATGTGGAAGATCGTTCCATAATGCCACCACTCTATGACTGAACCAGAATTTATGCAATTTGGTATTCCATGTTTGAAGAAGGAGCTGCTTATTATGTTTCCTGGTACTGATCCTCCTGAGATTATTCTTAAATCCTGTTTCTACTAAGAGATTATTATCCTCCATCAGTCAATATAGTAAACATAGGTCTCCCCTAGTTCTTCTATAATGTAAGGAATATAGATTGAGCTATGCCAGCCTTTCCTGGCATGGTTTATTATTTAAACCCTTTACTGATCTAGAGAGTCATCTTTGAACCCCCTCCAACAGATTGATGTCCTCCCTGTTTTGAGGAGACCAGACCTGGGCACAGTACTCCAGATGAGGCCTAACCAAAGCACTATAAAGGGGTATAAGTACTTTTGCATCTCTACTGGCTATGTGTCTGAGGATACAGTTTAAATTATAATTGGCTTTCTTAGTCTGAACCCTACAGTGGGATCTAAATTTTAGGTCATTAGTAGTTATAACCCCAAGATCTCTTTCCTCTTTGGTATCTACCAGTTGTGAGTTACCCAGATTATAAATCGTCCTTTCATTATTTTCACCTAGGAAAAATCTTGTAAAGTTAGAAAAAAAATTCTAAAGCAATAAACATTCAAATACAAAACATGGAGTTGCATAGCATGATCATCAATTTCATCACAATGGCAAAGCATTTAAAAGTACATATAAACCGCAGGACTGATTAGATACTTAGTAAAGTTAAAATTCAAATTATTTTACAACTTGGTCTCTGTGATTACAGCCATTTCAAGTGACTACAGCAGCCTAATGTCATTAATATGTAAAAACTGTTCTTTTTTAAATAAAAATAGCACTTGAAGAATCAACCTTACTCCCTACATTGTTGACCACATAATTTGTAGCCTTAATTTCCAACAGTTTCTTGTTTTTGATGTGCGATTCTTTCTGGGGTTTTTTAACCCATGTATCTGATTACTAAGGCTCGTAAAAGCAGGGTCATATCTCATAAATGTGGACACCTACTAACAAAAGTGATGTAGGTCAGTTTTGCAGAAATGCAGTTAAGAAAAATTCCTGCAAATGAACTATGTATTTGTAAAAACAGTAGTTTATTTTGGTAACCAGTTAAGGCCCACTAGACACAAATGCCTGTTTTCAAGGGTGACCCAGGAGCATTGGTGAAGTTAAGTGACTTGCTTAGAGTTACACAGTATGCAAGTGGAGGTTGTGGGAATCAAACCCAGGTGAGGTGGATGTACCAAGCTTATTTACAGCTCATCACTCTAACCTCTAGGCTATACTGCCAGTTCCTTAAACATTTAATATCTTCACATTTTTCAGTAAAGACACCTATAAAAGACGTATCCTTAGGCCAGACTCTAACAAACCATGAAGTTTCAGGTTTCAGCCTGCAGCTATTTTTGTACTATTGTTGAGGAAAAAAAAGGTCTTATAAACCCCCATGCCCAGTTCATTACTTTAGAAGTTTTTTCTCTGCCTTGCCCTGCTCCTGCTTCCACCATGCTTCATTATGTAGGCAACTGTAACCTTGCTGTCGGACCTGATGAGGAAATTGTTGTGTTTTATCCTGTTGCTGAAGCTGAGTAGTGCTCAAAATACTGCTCTTATCTCCAGCACATTGATCAGAAGTTTGGACTTTGCCAATGACCATTTGCCTTGTGCGGTCTGTTGCAGTAGCAGAGCCAGGTTTGGGAGCCGGGGGTGGGGGGGGCATTCAGTCAATCATGGGCCCCACAATGGGCATTAAACAGTGAATAAAGATGGTGAAGGGGCACCATTACTCACACTGGGGCAGTCAGGAGGGGCGACTGCCCCCCCAGACCCCCTTTAGCCCCACCACTGGTCTGTTGATCCATGTCTGCAACTCAACCTGTTGGACTGGTGCCTGTGTCTATTAGAATTTCATGTTTGTGAAAGGGAGATCCTGCCACTCTTGAGAACTGACCTTTTCTTAAATCTGATGCAATAGTTCTTCTATTTCTTAGCCTAATCTATACTTTACAATTTCTATTCCATAAGGTTGGCCACCTATGGGCACCTCCTCCCCTTTCATGACTATGCTATAGTGTTCTCTTTTTTATCATAGAAAATTTTATTGATTTTAAGATAAAACCAGTCACAGCAGTATACAGCATGAACTTTGATACTACACAGAGATACAGCACTGCAACTAGGTTAATACAACAGGTAGATACAGGATAGAAGCTAAATAATCAAGACAACAATATACAGCAATAAAGAAGGATATACGTGCAGGAAAGAGGGAAAATTATCCTACCTAAATGAAATCTAGATTTAGTAGTTGCCATATTGGTCCTTGCAAGAATAGATCCAGAAGCAAATGATTTGATACCTTTTAATGGACCAACATAGATGTAACAACAAGAACAAAGTGCCCTTTTGAGTGTAGGGCACTTTATTCTTGTTGTTACATCTATGTTGGTCCATTAAAAGGTATCAAATCATTTGCTTCTGGATCCTACCTAAATGAAGCATGGTGAACAGTTTGCACTTCACAGTGAATAGGCATGCAGGTGAGGTCAGGTTGAGAGTGGGTTAACCTCAGGAGTGTGTCCTTGGTAACAAAGGGCCTTGTAGAGAAAGGGATCTCGATAGTGGAAGAGCATGCTACAGTCAGATATTGAGGTGGGTCCTTATACCATGGAGGAATTAGAGTACAAGGCCAGAGGTGGTCAGGGATTGTGCTCATACAGGGGGGTTGCCGGGGGTGTTGGGACTTTGCAGAGGGAGAGTGAAGATATGGACCCCATTTCCAGAAATACTTCTCTAACTGACCAAGCCGGGAGTAGGACAGCCTTTCCATAATGACAAGGTTTGCTAGGGCAGAGTGCCGAGTGGACAGAGCCGGGGGCACTGGTTGGTGGCATTTCATTAGCAAGGCCCATTTGGCTTCCATAAGGGCTAACATGACCCAATCCCAGTGTTCAGGAGATAGTATGGTTAATGAGAAAGAGTCACTTAAAAGCAGCATGGGATCAGATAGACAAATTGGCTGGCCCAGCACGCTTCCACAGTCAGCCGAAACAGCAGCACAAAAAGAAGTAATGTGGAGGCATTGCCAGAGTATATGTAGCATGTGAGCAGGGCTTTGCTGACACCGCCAACAAACGGAATGAGGGAGAATCCCTTTTGAGTGTAGGGCAGCTGGGGTCTTATACCATCTGAGGAGGATTTTAAGTTGAATAAGCTGACTTCTAGCATCAGTATACCATCAATGGGCTGACTTGAGGCAGCGGGACCATGAGTCCACAGGTATAGGACATTGAGTTTCGGCCACCCATTTGCGGCGGCATTCCTCTGTGTAATCTGGTTGGGAGTCTCACCACACATTGTAGAAACATCCAGCCAGACCGCGGAAGGTGTTTTTGATGTGAAGGGAGGCTAACCATTGCCATTTGAGGTCTGGAATGGAGCCCAACTGAAGGGATTGAATTGCACTTCGAATCTGTAAGTACTTCCAAAAATCTCTGGAGGGAAGATCAAAGTGAGACTTCAGTTGTTCAAAGAATAGTAACTCAGGGGAGTTAGGCATGAGCAAATCTTGGATGAGGCTGATACCCAGGGATGTCCATCTGGACCAAAAGATTGGTTGCTTGTCTATAGAGACAAGTCGGTTGTTCCAGAGTTTTTTTTTTTTTTCCCCAATTATCTTTCCCTCCTGGTCGCGGTCCATGGGGCCTCTCTCAGGCATCCAGCTGGATCCTGCCCTGACCAAAGTCCTTCTGTCTGAGCCTCCTCTCTCCTCCCCTTCGTCCCGCAGCTGGCACCCCCAGCTTAACCCCTCTGGGGTGGAGCCGCTCTTCCTCTTTGGGAGCACTTACTCATAGACTCTGACTGCAGGTGAGGGCACTGGTGGAGGAACCTGAAAGGGCAGACAGAACGGACCCAGATGTGGGCATGGGGGCTGGTGCCGTCGCCGACCCCATGGACCAGGGGTTTTCTTGTTCTGGTGGTGATCCTCTCCCCTCATGTGTGGCATACGCCCTGACACAATGGTGCATGGCAACCCTGCCTTGCATCGGCCATGCTGATCACATGCTGCCCTACATGCTGCAGTGCCCCCCGGTCTCCACCAGGGGCCACTGGCATGCCGGACCAACCCAACCCTCCCTCCCCAAGGAGGAGAGAACCCGACGGGTGCTCAATCCTCAACGCACCCCTGCTAACTCCCAGCGCCTGAGCTAGCTCCCGAACTCAGGTCGCCAGCGTAGTGTGAGGTGTGGTGTCCAATGCCTCAACCCTCAGTGCCACTGGGCCGGCGGTTGTTCCAGAGTTTGAGATACCTGATAGGTGGGGCCCAGGCAGACCATGGAGTGTGAGTGAAAGACATGAGATGGTGCCGTACCTGTCTGGTTTCAAGCAAATCCACTGATAAGTTGCGGGACAGCTACCGTGGATAACGGGAAGCCAAGAGGTTGGGCACCCAATATCCTGCCTCCAAGTCCACCCAGGCAGGAGGCTGATATTGGGAGGGAACGAACAATCTAGTGGCCTGAGCAGCCAGTTAGGCCAAGTGGTAATCCTGGAGCCGGGGAGACCCAAACCCCCTCTGGCCCAGTGAGCTTGTAACTTATTGCGGCTCCAACACAGGGGTTTACCTTCCCACAACAGTGAGATGTAAGTCTATCTAGGGATCGAAAAGCTTGGGAGAGAGAGAGAGAGAGAGAGAGAGAGATGAATGGGTAAGTTATTAAGCAAGTATGCCACTCAGGGGAAAAGGAGCATTCTTATAGCTGCCACTTTCCCTCTTAGTGAAAGGTTAAGTTTGTGCCACTGGTCTATTTCCGATGACAGACTTGCCACTAGGGGGGAGAAATTGGCTGACTCTTTCTTCTTCCAATTGTATGGTATTACCACTCCCAGACAGGAAAAGCCCTGCAGGGCCCAAGCCAGGTCCGTGCCCTGTAGACATTCCTTAGTGCAGGCCAAATTTAACAGAGCAAGGGTGGTCTTCTTCCTGTTGATCTGGAGCCCGGAGAGTGTGGCAAAGTCCTGTAGAATTACTAAAATATGGGATAAGGATTGCTGTGGATGGGTCAGGGTAAGCAAGAGGTCGTCGGCATAAGAAGTGGTCAAGTGGGTAGTTCCAGATACCGGTATGCCAGAGATCACCTCCGAGGACACAAGTTTCCTTATAAGGGGGTCAAGGGCTACAAGAAATAGGAGGGGGGAGAGGGGACAGCCTTAGCGGGTGCCCCTATGCAGTGCAGAAGGGGGGTGGAATATCTGTATTAGTCATAATCTTGGCAACTGGGGAGCTGTAAAGGGTAATAATAATAATAATAAACTTTATTTGTCTGCGCCTTTCTTAAAACCAAGGCGCATTACAATAAATTACAGATAAAAGCATTCTAAGACTATACAATACTTCATATAACTAAAATTAACAGCAGGCAATTAAAATACATCAGCCTTATCTGAAAAAGCTTTATTCCATAGAAAGGACTTTAAGCCCTTTTTAAAACCCTCTACCGTCATGCACTCTCGAATCCAACGTGGTAGAGAATTCCAGAGGGTGGGTGCCGCAAACATAAAAGCTCGGGCACCAGAAGATTTTAAACCAACCCTCGGGATCTCTAGCAACCCCTCGTTGGTGGAGCGGAGTGGACGTGTCGGTCGGTAAGGCACCAAGCTCTTTCAGATAGTCAGGGCCCAACCCGTGTAGGGCTTTGTAAGTCAGAAGACCTACTTTAAAGGTGATCCGCCACTGAATCGGCAGCCAGTGCAGATCTCGAAGCACCGGTGTGATATCCAAGGAGCGAGAAGTCCCCGTTAACAACCGGGCTGCCGAGTTCTGCACTAGCTGGAGGCGGCGGATATCTACCCCAGAAAGCCCAAAGTAAAGGGAATTGCAGTAGTCCAGATGAGAGGTCACAAAGGTGTGGATCAGCGTAGGTAGGTCGCCAGATGGAATAAGGTGCTTGATCCTGGTGATGTTTCTAAGATGGTAGAAGGATGTCTTAACGACTGCTGACACCTGAGCATGCAGAGTCAGCTGATAGTCCAGAATCACCCCCAGATCTCGCACCCTTTCAGAGGTCGGGAGCTCCACACCTCCCAAGAATAAACCGGAGGCTAAGCAACCACCCGACCTCTTAATCCGGCGATCGGGATCCACAACCAACACCTCAGTCTTCCCAGAGTTCAACTTCAGCCAGCTGGACCTCATCCAATCCTGGATCTCCCTGAGACAGCTGTTAAACACTGAGAGAGCTCTATTCTGGTCAGGTACAAAAGATAGATAGAGCTGGGTGTCATCGGCATAACAATGAAACTCCAGCCCATATCTTCTTACAATGTCTCCGAGGGGAAGCATGTACACCGCAAACAACATGGGAGAAAGCACAGAGCCCTGAGGCACCCCACAGGTCAGAGCAGTAGGCTCAGAGGAAAAAATTCCCGATACCACCCTCTGAGTTCTACCTGTGAGGAAGGAAGTAAACCATCTGAGGACCAAACCCGACAGCCCGCAGATGTATCTCAGGCGCTCAAGCAACACCCCATGGTCTACGGTGTCAAAAGCTGCTGACAGGTCCAAAAGGACCAAATAGACCGCTTTTCTGGTCTCTCGCCATCAAGAGATCATTGAGGACCCGAACCAGCGCAGTGTCTGTGCTGTGTCTCTTACGAAAACCTGATTGAAGAGGATCGTAGATATTATGGATGGTAAGATGGTTGTCTAACTGGGCAGCCACCACTTTCTCGATAATCTTCCCAACAAAGGGGAGGTTCGAGATGGGTCTGTAGTTTACCAGGGAGTCGGGTCCAAAGATGTCTTTTTCAGCACTGGTGTCACTACCGCCTCCTTCAAGGAGCAGGGATATTCACCAGTGTCCAGGGAACACCCGACTATCCTGGTAAGAATTGGGATGATGACATCCCTACAGCCCATAATCAGGCCTGTAGGACCTGGATCTAAACTACAGCTAGTGGTGCATATACCTAGGACAATCCTCATAATATCCTCGATTTCCGGCCTTGTGAAGGAACTCCAGATGGACAAGGTGCTTGCAACCATAGGCTGGACCACTGCAACTCCCATAGAGGAGGCGGCGCAAATCTCGGCCCTGATGTCGGCCACCTTATCAGCAAAGAATCGAGCAAGCTCCTCACACTGTAACTGTGAAAAAGCTTGATGGATCTGCAGACAGGCTGGGTTGCACAGCCTGTCCACAGTTCAGAAGAGTTGGGCTGGTCGATTCTGAGTGGCAGCAATTTCTCCAGACAGGAACACTGCCTTCTTATGAGTAATTGCTGACTGGTAGAGTTTATAATGCTCTAGAAGTCTAATATAGTCGGCATCAGAGCTGGACTTCCGCCAACCTCTCTCTAACCTGCGACCAAGTCTCCGCAACTCCCTCAGATCCTGGTCAAACCATGGGGATCAAGGGCAAAGGGAGAGAGGTCGCACACGGGTGGGAGCAATTAAATCCAGAGCAGAGGTGATAGCCTTATTATAGGCCTGCACCATTGCTTCCGGATTCATGCTCAACCCAGGAAACTCTGATAGGTCAAGAACCGCAGTTAGACCAGTGGGCGTAACATCCCGTAAAGGGCGGTACTTGACCATCTCCACTGGGGTAGGTCAACGCGAGGGGGTGCCAAAATTGAATCTCACCGTGTAGTGGTCGGACCAACTGACTGGTTCCACCCCCACCTCGGAGGCCTCCAACCCCAGCAGGAAGACCAGATCGAGTGAGTGGCCATATTTATGAGTGGCAGAGGTAACTACCAGTGAGAGGCCCAATGAACACATCAATTGGAGGAAGTGCTGACCAAATGGCGAGAGTTCATCATCGATCCAGGCATTGAAATCACCCAGCACCATCAATCTGGGCGACTCAAATACCTGGTCGACGACGAAGTCCACCACTTCCTTTAAGAAAGTTTTCTCATCACCGGGTGGACGATAGACGAGAACCATTCTATAACCTCCACCTGCCACCACGACACTCTCAAAAGATCTGGTCTCCTCCACTGAAACACTTGTGAGGTCCAATTCGGTCTTAAAACAGACCACAACCCCCCCACCCCTGCGATCCAATCTCAGGTGGTGAATCACCGAATACCCAGCCAGAATAGCAGCCTCAAAAACTGGGCCTGCATTACTATCCAGCCATGTTTCGGTAATGCAAGTCAGGTCCGCTGTACCTACAAAGTCCGCAATGATGGCAGTCTTGTTCACAACGGACCTGGCATTGCACAACACCGCCAGTTGGATAGGTTCACAGAGCCCCAACCATCTGCCACCGTTAACAAAAGGGTGGTGCCCTTGGGTATGGGGACCAACCAGGAAGGACCCCGGTCATCACTCCATTTCGCCCCAGGGTGTCTTCTGGACTTAACCGGCCGAATATGCACAACTCCCTCCTTCATCCCCCGCTGTTCACATCTCCCCACCCTCCGAATTCTACCACGCACAATCCCCAATGCCCTACAACGTTGGTATACAGGGAAGGACAAGGGGGGGGCAAAAAAGGCAGAGGGCATGAAGAGCGGATGAATAGTGCATGACGGGGGTATGACGAAAATAAATATTGTAGATCCATAAGAAGCGGGTCAGGGCCAGGGATCTCACTACTCCAGAAATCCCACTAAAAAAAAATTGTAAACTTAAAAACACATAACTTAACTAAATAAATTAAACAGTCAAATTATCCAAAAGGCATACAATAATAATTCAATTAAATATATAAAATCAGTCTTTAACACAGTGGAGCTCCCACCATCCACCGTAGGGATAACCAGATATAGAGGCATGAACTCTCACTCCATGCATCCAAAAAATAAAACCAAAATACAAAAAGAAAACCCCCACCCCCAGTTCAAACCCCTCCAAGGAGCTCTCACCACTCTGGAAGGGTCAGAGCAGGCAGAAAAGATTCCAAAAGTAGGACAAAGTCAGCAAATCTCAGAAAGAATAGTTCAAGCAGTAAAGTCCATAGTCCCACATGGGCTCTCACCACCCGTATGAAATAACGGATCCAACTGTTCCTGCTGTAGGAGACATTTCACAATACTTCCTCCTCTGGATCAAATTCAGGGTCGGGAAATGAGTCTAAGGCATTCCAACATTCGTATCATAGAAAGGGGAGATAACAAGCCACAGGCAGATTCAGGTAATCACCATGTGAACACCACCCACAAAACGGACCTTACCACTCCCAGGTCAGCTCTCCAGCCGAATCGGAGCGGGTCAGAAGAACCAGAAATACTGCTGCCAAATAGCAGCAACCATCCAGCCCACCACCTTCTCGGGGCGGATATTCAACATGGTGGCCCACCAAATCCATTGGCAGAAATAAGGTCCAAAACCGTACAGTATAAGCGAAGGACCTCATGTAGGAACCCCCACTCCATAGAGTCAAATGCCTTGGAAAAATCCATGGTGAGAGCTGCCATGGGAGTGGGGGAGTGCATTGCCAGCCATTTAAGGTTAAGGAGAAGATGAGTATTGTCTGCTCCCAGCCTCCCCTTGGTAAATCCTACCTGAGAGGGGCGAATAATAGTTGTCAGAACCTCCACCATCCTGTTGGCTAGGATTTTTGCTGCCAGCTTCATGTCTACTGTAAGCAGGGAGATGGGTCGATAGTTGGCACAGTCCAGGGGATCGTTGGATTTTTTTGGGGAGGAGAGTTATCAAGGCTTCCCTCATAGTGGTAGGGAGAGTGCCTGATACATGCACCACTTGCAGGGCACTGAGCAAAAAGGTAGTGATCTCTTAGCTAAGAAGCTGATAAAATTTGACTGACATCCCATTGGGGCCTGGGGCTTTGCCTTTGGCCATTTGTGAAAGCACAAGCTTCAGCTCTTCCACGGAGAAGGGCCAATCCAGGACCACTACTTGCTCCGGTGAGAGGTAAGGGTATACTAGAGGAGGAGCAGAACTGATGCAGCTCCTGGATCATTTGGACAGAGTTTAGAGAGTTTCAGGACTGGTAAAGGGTCTGATAGAAGTGTTGCATGATGTCATTGATTCCTTTGGGATCTGAGACCACAGTACCGGAGGGTGCCTTGAGGGCATGGATACGCAAAAATGCTTGTTGCTTCACCAGCTGATACACTAGAAGTTTGCCCCCCTTTTCTCCCCCTTCCCAGTGAGTATGATGCGTACAGAGGAGCATCCACTCAGCTTTTTGATGCATTATTGAATTGATTTGGTATTTGATCCCTTCTATATCCCTTATCAAGGACTGGTGCTGGGAGTTTCTTTTAGCCACTTTAGATGCCTTAAATTGGGCCTCAAGTACGGATAAGTCAGCTTGTAGCTACGTGAGGGTTGCCTTCCTCTTTTTATCCTTGGCTGCGGAGAAGGCTATATTCCGGCCCCTCAAGACTGCCTTAAATGCCTCCCAAACCAAACCTGGAGCCACCTCTCCTGTAGAGTTAAGGGAAAAGTAGTTCTTGGCCTTCTGAATCACTACCTGCTGAAATTCTTTGTCCTGAAGTAGACACGGGTTGCACCGACACCTGATGCCCGTCATGCCTGACGTGGTGGGGGTATAAGAGCACATGACCAGAGTGTGGTCGGAGACCAGGATATTGCCTGTCTGGGTGTCCAAGACGTTCATGGCTGACATCGCATTGGCTAGCCACAAGTCGATATGGTTGTGTGTGGCATGAACTTGTGAAAAAAAGGAGTAATCACTCTGTGTAGGGTGGTCACATCTCCATAAGTCTGTAAGATCCCATTCCTCCATCATGGCATGTAGGGCAGCCTTGGCTTTGGGGTGGGCCTGAGGAGTGTGCCTCGACTTATCAAGGAATATGTCCGGCACTAGGTTGAAGTCCCAACCTACTAGGACTGGAATGTGGGAGTGTCCGGCAGATACAGTAGAAATTCTATGATTTGACTAATACATTGGAAGAAGACGGCATCTTCAACATTGGGGGCATATTTATTGACAAGTATAGCCTTGCCACAAGGAAAGGCAAACTGGGCAGCCACCCATCTCCCCTGCTTGTCCGCCTTAACCTCTTCCTCGATGCAGGGACAGGGACGATGTATCAAGATGGCAATCCCTCTGGATTTGGTAGTCGCTGAGCTGGCTACCACCCTGCCCATCCAGGATTTCTTTAACCACTGAGCAGTCCTGCCAGTGAGATGCGTTTCTTGAATGAATGCGATGTCAGCCTGCAAGGAGCACAGATGTTGAAACGATTTGGTACGCTTGATAGGGTGGTTGAGGCCTTTAAGATTCCAGGATATAAACTTAAGACTACTGGGGACTTTGGACATGTTGAGAGGTGTATGCAATGAGAGGTGAAAAGAAGCATACTCACCCACAGGTGATAGTTTAAAGGATATGGGTACCTGGACAAAATGGAAACAGTTGGGTAGACCAACCCAGGAAAATTGCGCCTGATGGTGAGAAGTGCAGCCTCTGTATCTTATAAACTGGCACTGAAATAAAAGTAGCTTAGCACAGCATTTACCAGACTAGGAAAAGAGAAGAAACAGAGAACAGTCAATATCAGTATTAACAGCAAACAGTGAACTCGCTTCTATGCACCCACTAAAAGGAGTCAATAACACAGGTGAGGTAACATTAAACAATTAGCAGTGATTTCGCTAAAGGGGAGAGGGCTAAACATGTAAGAGAATCCCTACTCGGAGGGGCTCTCAGCTACGCTAATTCACTCACCCAGATGGGGAAACTGTGGAAATAGGTCCAGAAGATGGAGAGGTACCTCAAACTGGGGGTCAACAAGGTTGGGATGCAGCCTAGGAGGCCCAAAAGGAGCCATGAAGGAGAGGAAGAAGGGAGAACAGGGGTATGGGTGGAACCCCCTGACTAAATTCAAATACGGCGCTAGTAGACTTATTATGGTCAGCAATAATGGCCCAAGCCAGGAGGGGAACAGCCCTTTAGGGTAAGAACAAAGGTCAGATAGGGGAGAAGGACCTCCTACTGGCTAAACTGGGCAAGAGCAAAAGTAGAGGACGGCCAGCAGGTAGGGACACTGGAGTCCTGCCGCCCACCCCTATGGCTGGGGAAGGGCTTATAATGAGCTGACTGGGTATAGGCACGATCAGGGGATCACCCATGTAGCCTATTATGACAAGTCTGCGCAGGGGGCCAATGTGAGCTGGGGGGGGGGCACGCAAGTGTTGCACAACCATGAACTATAAGGATTGGTTGAGCAATGAGAACTGCTGATGGTAATATAAAACTTTAATATTAGAGCAGTTTGAACCCGAGGAGTGCTTGCCCCAGGCATAAAAAAACACCTCCCTAAGCCTAGACAGTGGACATGTTCCCTGTACATATATAGCATTAAATGTAAGCATACTGTCCAAAAAAACACGTTCAGCCTGAGGGGCTTTGTATTGGAAAGACATCTGGCAAGGAAGACACCTCTACAGGCTGGGGCAGATTCATGGCAACCGCTGCTGCATAGGATTGCAGGCCTGGTTTTAGCAACCGCTGTTCCTCTGCTGCACCAGTTTCAGGCACCAAAGAGTCAGACCACACCGGACATGTAGCAACATCCATCTCTTCCTTGTTTAAGACAGCTGGCCAGGATGCCTCTTCATTGGGTGGAAAATCATCCCGAGGTAGCTTGGCAGGTGGGGCAGAGAGACGTTGATCTCGGGGGGAGGTAGTCCCACTTCTTGAACGCTGTCTAGAGCAATGTGCTGACATCTGACCACGGGGTTGCAGGGGAGTAACATTAAATGCTGAGTGTGGCTGGAATACAGGGGCCTGTGAGCACTTCGGTGGTTGAGGGTAGCCCTGGGGGAATCATAAGAAGCTGGAGCAGTCCAGCTGGGAGAGAGTTCCCCAGGAAACAGACCCCCCTGCAGGATGATTACTTCGGGTTAGGGATGACTGACCAGGCCATAGAGGCTTCTGGGAGAAGTAGTTTGTAATGAAATGTTAGGCCAGAATTGAGATATCCACAGTTCAATGTCTCTGGGTTGGCTTGCGGTCAAATCTCTCCCATCTTTAGACACCTGCAGAAAAGTAAGATCCCAGAATCTATATTTGAAGCCGTGGAGTTGCAAAGCTTTCTTGATAGGCATGAAATCCTTTCCCCACGCGGCTGCCTCCTGAGAGAAGTCACGATAAAAGGAAATCCTATACCCTTGCCAGATCACTTCACCAATGTCCCGTGCAGCCCGTAACACTTTCTCCTTCATGGAGTATTGTAAAAAGTATGCAATAATAGACCTTGGAGAGATACCAGGGTGGTCAGTCCTAGCCGTTAACCTATGGACCCTTTCAATTTCAACTGGGCCCCTCCACCTGTCACCCAGCATATTTGGGAGAGTGACATTCAAAAATTTCTCCATGTTTTGTCCTTCAAACCCTTCGGGGAAGCCGAGAATTTGGACATTGTTTTGGTGCCCCCAATTTTCCTAACCCTCAGCACGGTCCCATAAGGTGGCCAGCTGGGCTTCATGTGCCTGCAGTCTCTGCCATAGTTTAGCCTGCTAAAGCTCCAGACCCTTAGTGCGCTGCTCGTCCACATTCATCTGGTCTTCCAACTTGTGGACATCAGCCACTGTCCCTGTCAGCGCCGTAGTGATGCCATGTACCGTGACAAGCAAAGTTTCGAACATCTTCGTAATGTGTTGTAAGAGTCTCCCAATGTGGACTGCTGAGTCAAGGGTTCCTGTCCTATGGAAGCTTGAGAAGATTGAGCAGTAGTAGGAGAGGCTATCCCTGACAGAATTACTGGGCAGAAAGTTGTAGCTGGGGTAGAAGATAGGTGCCCAATGTGGTGACAGGAGTAGAGCAGAGTACCAGGTTGCAGTTCGCTTCCCAGGGTAAACTGTGTAGAATTTGCAGCCCGGGAAACAGCAGCATGGGTCGTGCAGCCTAGACATCCAGAATGGTTCACACAAGCACTGGTGTGAATGTCACAATTACCGGGTTTCCTAGTAGAAAATACTTGCACCGGACAGTCGGGGGGGGGGGGGCGCAGAGTATTATATGGATTTACATTAGTTGAATGCCATGGGATCAAAGAGGTAGCCGCAGATCGCAAACAGTTCAGGGCACCACAGTAGATTCAAGCTGCCATCTTACCAATGGCCATGCCACGCTCCCCCAATAGTGTCCTCTTTAATTGCCCTTTTCCCTCTCAGGTCCTCATACAGGGAGGTTATTGTGGTGACCTCCGAGCTGATGTAAAACAACAGGCTGTGTTCCTCATTGTTGGATTTAGTATGTAATAGCACTATGTCATAAAATACCTTGATGTATATAACTTATGTGTATGAAACCTGTAAATGTTGAAAATACCACGTCACTAGGTGTTTTAGATAAAGGTAAAGTTACTGGGGGACTGTATTATAAACATTAAGTTATGGGGTAGAGATATCAGAAAACTCCTGTTGAGATATTTAAATGCATGTAAATTACAGATTGTTTAACATAGAAACATAGAATTTGATGGTAGATAAGGACCGCTTGGCTCTCCTAATCTGCCCATTTCCCTACCTAATGGATAAGCTGCAGATCCTAGGTAACCAACAGCCTACTTCCTCATACATCCCCCCCCCACTAGAATTGTCTTTTGTCTGTCCCATGCATTCTTGAATTCCCCCACTGTTTTCGACTCCACTACCTCCTCAGGAAGGCCATTCTATGTAGCCACAACTCTCTCCATGAAAAAATACTTCCTCACATTACCTATGAGCCATCCCCCTCTATCTTCAAATTGTGCCCCCTTCTTCTTGCACATCTCTTTTCTAAAAGATGCTACCCTCTTGGACTTTGCTGATTCCCTTGAGGTATTTGAAAGTTTCTATCATGTCCCCACTCTCCCTCCTTTCCTCGAGGGTATACATATTAAGGTCCTTTAATCTCTCTTCATATGTCCTGGTGCAGACCCTGCACCATTTTGGTTGCCCTCCTCTGGACAGCCTCCATCCTGTCTATGTCCTTGCAGAGATGGGGTCTCCAGAACTGCACACAGTACTCCAGATGGGGTCTCACCAACTGTCTGTACAGAGGGATAACAACTTCCTGTTTTCTACTGGTGATGCCTCTCCCTGTGCATCCCAGTATCCCGCCAACCCTTCTTACTGCCTTCTGACATTGCTTGCCCACCTTTAGGTCATCTGATATGACTATACTCAGGTCCCTTTACATTTTTGTTGTTGTTAGTATCTCGCCTCCCCATTCTGTACCCTTCCACTGGGTTTCTGTTTCCCAGGTGCATTACTTTGCACTTCGTTGCACTGAATCTAAGCTGCTATACATTTAACCATTCCTCCAACCTTGCCAAGTCTCTTCTCATCCTTTCCACCCCACCTTCTGTATCGACCCTGTTGCAGATCTTTGTGTCATCTGCAAAGAGACATACTTTTCCTTCCAGTCCCTCTGTAATGCCACTTATAAAGACATTAAAGAGGACCGGTCCCAGTACCGAACCCTGCGGTACCCTACTAGTAACCCCCCTTCTTCAGAGTGGACTCCATTTACTATTACCCTCTGCGTCCTGTTCTCCAGCCATTTTTTTACCCAGGCTACCACCTTGGGACCCACTCCAAGGCTGGCTAACTTGTATATTAATCTTTTGTTTGGGACTGTGTCATATGCCTTGCCAATGTCTAGGTAGGCCATGTCCACAGACTTCCCAGGTCTACTACTTAGGTCACCCAGTCAAAGAAATCTATTAGATTCTTCTGACATGACCTTCCCACTGTGAATCCATGCTGCCTTCTGTCCTTTGCCCCACTGGCCTCATGTAACTCAACAATTCTTTCCTTCAGAAGTGATTCCATCATTTTCCCTACCACTGAAGTCAAACTAACAGGTCTGTAGTTTCCTGCCTCTGTCTTGCTCCCACTTTTGTGAAGGGGAATCACATCCACCCTCCTCCAGTCCTCAGGTAGCACACCATCCTCCCATGATTTGTTAAAAAGGGTAGTCAGTGGTGTCACTAGTTCTACCTTTAGTTCTTTTAGAATTCTTGGATGAATCCCGTCAGGCCCCATTGCTTTGTCCACCTTCAGTTTTAAGAGTTCTTTCAGAACCCTTTCTTCTGTGAATGGACTGGTATCGACCTCCCTATCCAGAGTGCTTCTATTCTTTGGTTTAGGTACCTCCCCCTCCTCTTCTTTTGTAAATGCTGAGCAGAAGTATTTGTTCAGTATCCCTGCTTTTTCACTGGCATCCTCTGCCCACCCTTCCTTCCCTTTATTAAGCCTCACTATCCCTCCCTTGGTCTTTCTTTGCTTCCTAATGTACCTATAAAAGGTTTTAGCCCCCTTCTTGACCACATTGGCTATCTTTTCCTCAGTTTGGGTTTTTGTTATTCTGACTGCCTTCCCCACTTCCTTCTGCTTTAACTGGTACAGTTCTCTGTCCTGCTCCTTCTGTGTTTCCTTATAACTCCTGAATGCTACCCTTTTCACCTTAACCTTCCCCACCACCTCTTTTGAGAACCATAGTGTTTTTTTCCTTCATTTTGTTTTGTTGATTTGCCTCACACAAAAGCTTGTTGCCTCTGTGATGGCGGTTTTGATTTTTTCCGCATTGTTCCTCCACCCTTCCTTCTTGCCCATTTGCTAGTGCTTTTCTGAGGCATTCTCCTGTTTTCCTAAAGTCAGCCCTCCTAAAATCCAATACTCTTGTTTTTGTATGGCTTGACTCTATAGCTGTGTTTATCGTGAATCACACTGTATGGTGGTCACTTGTTCCCAGATGGCTACCCACTTCTAAATCCGAGATCCTTTCTCCATCTCCATTTGACAGTACCAGGTCTAAGATTGCTCCCTCCTGAGTGGGTTCAAACACTAGCTGCCTGAGTCATGCCCCCTGTAGGGCATCGAGAAGAACTCTGCTCTTGGATGTGGCTGCAGCAAAGGTGCTCCAGTTAGCATCTGGCATATTCAGGTGCCCATCAACAATATCTCCCCTTTTTGTGCCATTCTAAGGATGCCTTCTATCATTTCCTTGTCCATTGCCTCCCCCTGAGATGGGGGTCTGTATACAACCCCCGCATAGATTATGGTGCCATTTCCTGTCTCCACGGTGACCCACAGTACCTCCTCTACTCCCTGTTTACCCTTTAGTTCCATTGTTTTGATTCCTTCCCTCAAATAGAGAGCTACTCCTCCTCCTCTTTTACCCTCCCTGTCCCTTCTGTAGCTTGTGTCCCCTGGTATGTTGACATCCCAGTCATGGTTCTTTGTGTACCATGTTTCTGTGACTGCCACGATATCCAGGTGTCCCTCTTCCATCAAGGTCACTAGTTCAGGGAGCTTGTTACACAGACTATGGGCATTGGTACTCATCACCCTCCATTTTTTGATGGTCTTTCCCCTTTTAGCCCCATCTCTGTCCTTACTGCCTTTGCCTTTTTCTGCATTTACCCCTGTCCTGATCCCTATTGTCTTCTCTACCTTGGTGTTTACCTCACTAACTACCGTGTTTTGTGGGAGAAGGCTGAGATTTCCCTGCTTCTTTTCAGTACCTCTCCCCTTGGCTAGTTTAAATGCTTGCCAATGAAGTATTTAAACCTATCACCTAGGATCTTGGTTCCCCTCCTGGACAGATGCAGACCACCACACCAGTATAGGCCTATATCCCTTCAGGTGGACCCCCAATCCCCAATGAAGCCAAAACCGTGAGCTCCGCAGCAGTTTTTCAACCATTCATTGAATCCCATGGTGTGGAGTACCCTAGCATCACCCTTGCTATAGACAGACAGCACCTCCGACAAGGTTACCGTATGTGCTACTTGTCTAAGGCTCTTGCCCAACTCAACAAGCTCCTCTTGCATTGATCTGATCCCATTCCCAGCTTGTCCCTAAGTGGACAACAACATCCAGCTCCCTCCTTCATGCAGCTGCTTCCACAATCCTGAGGATTCGCTCCCTGTCCCTGCAAGCCATGGCACCGGGCAGGCACCTTACCTCCCTCTCCCCTTCCTCCCCCAGTTCTACCCCCTAACGACTGAGTCCCCCACCAGGAGTTGTTTCCTTCCCCTGTGGGGTCCCATGCCACCCTCCTGTGGGTCTCCTTTGTGGAGGTTCCCAGCATTCTCCTTGATCTCCACTGCAGGTGCTGCCATAGAGGAACCACTCTCTGTTAGAACAGCGTATGAATTGTGGAGAGATACAACTGGAGGGATACACCTCTGTTCCACCACCCTCTCCCTCTCTGAGCCCACCTTGGTCCAACCACTCCTCTTTCTTGGCAACCTCTGAGGCAGCGGCAGTGGCCCTGGTGGTCCCTGGGAGGGGGAGGAGGTTTCACAAATCCTAGACAGGTCAGCCTGGAGATGGGTAACCTCCTCCCTCAGATCAGAGAGGTGCCTGCAAATAGGAAAGCATCGCAGCCTCCAGAACTTCTCCCGAAAGACTGCCGCCCCACAGCCATTGCATTGCACCACTCCCATCATGTCTTATTTTGTGGCCCCTCTCCTGTTGCTTTGTATGCTTACTCTCTTCTCCCTCTGTTTATTTTTCCACCTACTTTCCTACTGCCTATGTGCCCTTACAGCTCTCGCCCTTTCTGTTCTGGGACAGGAACTTTCTATATTCTTCAGTAGTCTCCTCCTTCTTCCTTGCTCAGAGTCAGACCTCCAGCAGCTAGGGGGAGCAGGAGAGCTACTCTTTTCCTTCAAGGATGATGAAACCTATGTGTCTCAGTGATTCTTCCCTTCTTACTGCCAAACAGGAAGTTCCTGTTGTCAGGCAAATCAAGTGCCTATAAAAGTAGCACTGGCTAAGGGGGGGAAGGGGGAGGGGAAGGAAGGTGTGCAATTAGTAAAAGAAGTTCTAGCTTTTTAGTCAGCTGCTCCTTGCTCTGAAAGTGAGAATCCTATCTGCCAAAAGCTAGCAGTAGGGAACTGTAATTGGAGACACCTGGTTTTCTATTGCCTAAGCCACACCCCCAATTAACTTCTCTCCTCCCCTCATGACTTAGCAAACTAAGAAGTTGATACAGTCCCCTTTCCCCAACACAAAAAAACATACTAACTTTCTTTTTTTAACCTAAATGATACCCCCCCCACTTCTAATAAAGTATCTGTTTGCTTGTTTGCTTGCTTTCTTGGCTCCAGCTCTATCCCTCTCACCCTTTCGCCCCTCCAACCTCCCATCCCCTCTTCTCAGACTCACTCATTGGTATGGCCACTGGCCTCTGTCCCCCTCACTCTTTTCATCCTTGCCTGACAACGGCACCTTTTGGCCGGCTTCCTACTGACTTTTCCTACCAAGTATACTGTCTTCACCACAAATCCTGCTAGAAACAAGCTTGTGTTTGTTCTTCTGCAACAGATTGACTGAACTATTTCATGTACTTGTTATTCTGTATGTTATGACTGTTACCATGTTTATCATTGTTGTATGTTACCCCCATCCTCTGACATGAAACCTTTGTAAACGAGCAGTCTCTGCTCAAAGGTAATTGTAATCCTAGAGTTTAATAAATAAATAGATTAATTAATTAATTAATCCCAACATGCACTGACTCCTGCTGAGATAGAAGTGTTCAATTAGTAAGAAAACTTTTAGCTTTTTAGTCAGCTGCTCCTTGCTCTGAAAGCAAGATTTCTGTTTACCAAAAGCTAGCAGTAGGGTTTGAGAGGCCCTTTAGCACCATGCATTCCTGCTTTAAGCTGAACCAACCTAAAATTGCATGGTGATTTGCATATAGGGCTGTGGCTAGGTGAAGTGGTGGCTGGCAATGAATTGGCTTTTCCATGCAAGGAACTTGAGAAGGAAGTAATACAAGGGGCCTTTTGTAGAGGGGCATCCCCGTGGTGCTCTCATGGGAGAGTGGGGGTATCATGCTTGGAGCAATCGGGTCGGTGCTGTGACCAATATGGCACCAACCTAACCGTGCATGTGCCACTGGGTGAAGGAGAGCCATAAACAGCTCTGTGTGGCATGCCAGCATGATGGCTACATAATTAAATATAGCGGGAATAATTTTGGCCACAGATGGCATATTCAGGCACCACATCCTTGGATCTACTGTTGGCCACTGAACTGATTAACATCCCACAGAATTTAACCTATGGGAGAAATTCATCCTTAAATGGTGGCGATTGGATTAAGGAGATATGTTAGTCATGCCATATTTTGTGTATCCATTTATGCTGAGGGAACATGTCCAAACAGTGTATTTTCTTGGAACCACTAGCAGGAGTTCCAAGACACCACTAGCACTGATTAACTTAGAAAGTCCCTCTAGCAGAGGAGCTTCCAGCAACTGAGCAGCACAGCATTCTGTATGGCCACTGACCAAGGGATCATACACATGCACCAGCATGTTCCTGGTTAGGGGGTGTGTAGCATTAAGGCACTGAATTTAAATTTCAGAAAAATTCATGCACAGTAGCAGTACTTAGGATCACATAACTAGTGGACTGCCTGTTTAACTGATGTAGTACACGATGCCAGCCTTGTGGATTCATAGGCTAGCTGCCCATAGAGATCCCAAAACAGTGAGGAATGAGGTTAGACTGAGACATACTGCAGCCTGTCTGATAGCCTTACAGTTTTAGTCACACAAGCCTAAGTAGAAAGAGCATCATACCTTCAGTAGGATTTCACCAAGCTGGTTTAACAGAAAACCTGCTGACTGGCTTTACAGTGATGGCACATTGTTGCCCACGATTGCAATCCGTACCGCTGGGAACGCAAGTGTGTTTTCTGCGGGTGGGGCTGTTTCTCCCTCACTCCCCATGCAGGAGACTTCACCCCCTGCATCCTCCAGATTTTCTTGTAATCACCTCCATGGTGGAGGTGATTCGGGAGGGGGCGCAAGACATTAAGAAGCTATGCCTGGGTCCCACGTAACCATTACAGAAATCGGTTATTCTGTCGGTTCCGTTTCTGTAAGTGATCGGTTTCTGTAATATTTTCAACAAAGTTACGTGCTGTGCTTTTGTAGTATATTGTAGATTGTTATTTAAATTTGGGTAGTTGAAGGCAGGAAGCAAAAAACCTGGTGCTGCAGCCTAGTCAGATGCACATTCAAAACTGATCCAAACTGGCCAGATCTCTCCTTACTGGGTCAGATTTCATCTATGATGTCACATGCGCATTGACAGCCTATCACATAGACACTATAACCCTATCTGTAAGAAATTGGAGTGCCACAGAAATTAACTTCCACTATGTGAAGACTGCCAAAAGAAAAAAACAAGCATTTGTCAATGCCGAATGTTCGCCACTTGCCTTGCTGTTATACTGGGTCTTGCTTGTACACATTTTTACTATATATTTACTCAGGATAGAGCAAATGAGATGCAATATCTCATTTTCAGTGGTGTCCTGCTTTTACACATTTTTAGACTGTATTTAACCAGGATAGGCCAGCTGAGAGGCAATATCTAATTTTCAGAGGCCTCCCACAGTTTGACCCCAAATTTCCAACAATTTGTTTTATAACCTGACGTTATGCTCAAGATAGGGGAACTTTTTTAAATCCCATCTGAAAGGTGATTTTGCAGTGTGACTGCAAAAAGAAGTTTCGAAGGAGATTTGAAAAATGACACCTGTCATGTTAAGGAGGTGGGGGTAACACAAGGGATATGTTGAACATTAGAGACCAAAATCTGCAAAAATAACGTTGTGAGTAAATGTTGGAATAATTCAATGTTTCTTTATTACTTAGTTGTTTTTAAACATTTTGACCCAAAATTTTCAACAGTTTCTTTATGGCCACAGTCATTTATAAAATAGTGGCCAAAATGTCTTTTTACGCCACAAGTGTAAAAACCCATTTTGACCAGGATTTGAAGAAAATGACAGTTGTCACCTTCATAAGGCGGTCTGAAAAAATGGCTATGTTGAAAATTTGGGGTCAAAATATTGAAAATTATCAAAGTTACAAGCAACTTATGCATATAACTTTGTTGTTTTTTTAAATGTTACTTCAGATTTTCAACATAGCCTTTTTATGACCCCACCTCATGAACAAGGGCAGAGAAAATGTTCAAATCCTTCCCAAAAGGTGATTTCTTGACACAAGTGCAAAAACACATTTTGGCCAGGATTTGAAAAATTACAGCCATCACATTCACGAGGAGGTGTGAAAAAATGGCTATGTTAAAAATTTAGGGTCAAAATATTGAAAATGACCAAATTTATGAGCATGCATTGAAAAAGTTTAATGTAGGCTCATAACTTTATTGTTTTGTTAAATATTTTTGCCCCAAATTTTCAACATAGCCTTCTTATGACCCCACCTCATGAACAAGAGTAGAGAGATTTTTCAAATCCTGCCCAACAGCTGATTTCACACAGTGGCCTGGATATTCAAACTGAGCTGAAAACTGGCGCAACAGTAGGAGCAAGCGCAAACCAGTTGCACAAATGCACAACAGGTGCGATATTCAAACATGGAGCAGAGCAAATTGAGCAAGCAACCAACGTCTCAATATCGCACATACTGCGCCATGGCGCAACCAGGAAGGAGAAGCTGAGCCAAAATGCTGCACCATGGCGCAACCATGGAAGCCTCAGCTGAGCATTGCAGAGCTGCCATACGCAAGTACAGCCCCCAGAGCAATGGAACTGCACATCCAGGGAGGCAGGCTGGGGCCCACCGCCAGCCATGCCACACATGGGCACAGGAACACACCGCAGAACCCACACCACACCGGGCACACCCCAAGCACAGCATCACTGGGGGTGGGACGGATGATCCACGTGCCCATGGGGACAAGCCAACTAAAAGCATAGCAGAGCCATGACACCCCAGCACAACCACTGGCAGGCAGAGAGTGCCACACACGGGGTTGACAACCACAGTGCACATCAGTCCCCATCGACGCTGCACACGTGCACCGTGCCCCAAGACACTGCTCATGTGCAGTGACAGGCACTGCAGGAAACACCATGCACCCCGTGCCACATGTCAACCCCATGCTGCAGAGAAGCATACCAGCCAGACCCACCCTGTGCACCAGCAGTGGGTGGCAGCAGATCTGCAAGACCAACGAAAGGCAATGCCATGCTGGTGATACCCACTAGCGGCTCCAGCCGCAAATGGTTACCAGGGCACAGCTGGGTCACAACAGATGGCAGCCAGGGCACTGATGTATTGTCACTATGGGGGAAGCTCTGCACCATATGGGGCACCAACTGGGGCACAGCATTTTTTTACCAGGGCACGTGCCCTGGCGGGCCCTGGTGTAGAGCCGCCACTGGTGATACCTCCCCATGGACACACACACACTCACATATATACCCAGGACCATAGCAGCCCAGATGGCATGTACACCCCTGCAACGGAGCACCCATAGCCAGTTGCAAAGCAGACACCAACACAGCAGTTGTATCAAAATAGAAATGTATATTTCAAAAACAACATATGAACAATAACAGGTGAAACTATGTACAGGTTGGGGGACGGGTAAAAGGCAGGGGTGTTCAAGGGAGGGAATAAAACTTGGAGAGGAAGGCAGGGTGAAAGGGATGGGAGAAGTGGGAAGGGAATGTGGCTACGCCCAGCTGGCTCCTGGTCCTCCCCTGCTGGCGTCCCCTCCTGTGCCGCTGCCGCTGTTCACCCTGGCGCTGTATGGCCTGCAGGAGCTCCCGGTTTTGTAGACCAAGCTGGGTGAGGCGCCGCAGATCTTGGGCCATGCGTCTCAGCACCCCGAGGCCTAGGGAAAATGGGAACACAGTCAATGGCTGAGACTGACCACAACCCTGAACACCACCCAACCTGCAACCCATATAACCCAATGTCCTGCACCTGTGATGGCATGCACCCACCCACAGTGAACATGCACATGGCCATCACAAACAGGCGGCACCAGCTATGCACACCACTGCCCACACACACTGCCCACGTCAATCACAGTACAAACTAGGCTGTCAAGTGATGTGGCAACGTGGTGCAAGGCCAGTTACACAGCTATGTGCCCAGTGCATGCCTGGACCACCTGTGATGCATACACAGACGTGTCGTGATGCTGCACTGTGATGCAGGTCACCTGTGTCATGTCTACATACATGGATACATAGACAGTGTCGGCAGATAAGGGCCTATGGGACACCCAGTCTGGCCATTTGGCCTTGTACGTTCACTCTGTTGTCCTATAAGTCCATTCCCCTCACCCCTGACCTCCAGAATTCCTTCATGGCTAACCATGCATTCATAAATCCGTAACCAAGTCAGCCCCACCACATCCTCTGGCAGGGTGTTCCACTTGTCCACCACCATTCTGTGAAGCAATACTTTCTCATGTTTCCTCTTAAACAGAGCCCCTCCAACTGCATCCCATGCCTCTAGTCCTGGAACATCCTTACGCTTACAAATATTGTTGTCCTGCACTCTGTTCCCCCCTGTAAAATACTTGTATGTCCCCATCATATCCCCACAGCCTCCTCCCCTCCAGGGAGTACATGTTCAGTTCCGTCAACCTGTCTGCATAGGACTTGTGATGCAATCCATGCACCATCCATGTCGCCCTCCTGTGAACCCTCTCCACCCAGTCCATGTCCATACGCAGGTATGGTCTCCGGAACTGTACACTGTACTCCAGTGTGGGGACTCACTAGTGTTTTGTATAGTGGAACTATGACCTCCCCTTTGGTTGTGTCCAGCATGGTTGGTGGTCTTGCCCCCCCAGCATGCAATAGCATCCATGACGTAATGATACTCACACTCCTCCAGCAGCTCGGTCTGATGCTGCTGCTGCTGCTGCTGTGGCACAACATCCCATGGCACCGGGGCCCTGGCATGGCCCACATCACCGTGGTCCGGTGTCCTCACAATCCGGCCTGTGGGAGACATATGGAGAGACAAACATCAGTGTGACTCAAAAGCAGAGTGCCCCCTGCCCCAGTGAGAGTGCCTGCCCACACAGCCATAACCATCCATCGCACAGCTGCACACTGACACACCTATGCACAGCCACCCAAGCACACACACCTCTACAGAGAATATAGGTGCATAGATGGTACACTCACGTGGCCTCAGGCACCAGGCCCCACCTGAACGCAGGCCGCCAGTCAAGAGGTCCGCTCCTCCGGGCGGAGGTCACTGTGCCCGTGCCGGCACTGCTCAGCAGACCGGCCCCGCCAGTGACTGCCACCAGGTCAGTGGCCACTTGCTGCCACACATGGGTCCTAGGCATGGTGAGGGGCCTCACCATACAGTGCCTCACAGTGGGGCTCCACCAGGGCCACCAGGTTGGCCACTTCAAGCTGGCTCCAGGACACCGCCCTCCTCCTAGCCATGGCACCAACTTTACAGCAGGCAATATGGCGCCCCGCTGCGCCGTAACCCCACGTGGAGTTGTTGCGCAATAGACCAGCACAGGCTCCAATCGCACTGTGCGAACAGCGCCGTCACTTTACATGGCGCTGTCACCAGACAGCGCAATAGGGATGTACACATGGCATGCCAACAGCGCCAGGGGTCAGAGTGCATACACAAGGTCACGGCAATGACGCAAGGCTACGCACAGCGCCATAGGATGTATAGGCATCTTGCGCGACTGCTAAGCACAGCACCAGTGCCACAGTGGACTATCGCGCAGAAGTGCCACAGCGCCATATAGTGCCCAGTGCTGTAGCGCCACTGGCACAATGGTGGCCATGGGCTGAATCGCCTATCGCGCTCAGCAGGTCTGCAGCGCAATCGACGCATGCGTAACCTGTCTGGGCATGCGCAATGCAGTGTAGCACACAGCCACAAACTTGCGCCATCGGCTCAGCCGGACCTTCCGTATTGCGCTAAGCGCAAAAACGCGATATTCAGCCGACATATGCAAATCATTCGATCAGCCATTCAAAGGCGAAGTGGCGTGATTAGCATGTCATTAAAGTTGAGCCACACCTCATTTGCATGTATTGCGCTATAAAATGCGCCACTGGGTTGTGGTGGCCAGATTTGGTTGTTGCAGGTGAGAGGTGAGTTACATGCTGTGTGATGCTCAGGACAATGCTCATGGGCAGGGGTGCTGGAGGATGATATAGGTTGAGGGGGCTGAGCATGATGAGGGCACTTAGAAAGGGACAGAGGGCACCCTTTCCATCAGTATCTGCCATGCGGAGAGGAAAGGGGGGGGCTTATGCCCCCCCCGGCCGGCAGCTATGC
This sequence comes from Neoceratodus forsteri, assembly GCA_016271365.2. Taxonomy (NCBI): domain Eukaryota; kingdom Metazoa; phylum Chordata; order Ceratodontiformes; family Ceratodontidae; genus Neoceratodus; species Neoceratodus forsteri. Next base: position 1,102,612,365 of record CM057454.1, on the reverse strand, counting down.
TCATGGGGAAATGCTGTGGACTGCACAGTGACATGTGTCCACTTCCACCCATAGAGATCACCATGACTGACGAGAACCAGGCTGAGGCTGTGGACGGCGGGCGTAGGAGGAGGCCGAACTTCACCACGGCAGAGACTGAGGCCCTCTTCCAGGCCTACCTGGAGGATGAGCCACTTTTGAGTGGGCGGAGGGCACCCTCAGGGCTGCAGCTGCATGGGAGGGTAGCTCGGGCCGTCAACCTGCAGGGAAGCCACCAGCACTCGTGCAGGAATGCCAGGAAGAAGATGGGGACTGACCGCAGGAGGCTGAAGGAGAAGGTGGCAGCCTTCAGGGTGGTACGTGCTGCCACTGGTGGGGACCACCAGTGGTGTTGCAACTGACCCGACTGAGGAGACACTGGTCGCGCCATGCAGCCGACTGCCATTGCAGGCGTTCAGGTGGAGGGTTCCAGACAGGTGGAAGCCCATCACTGCCGGTATGACATGGTGATGTTGTTGGGGGCTGTTGTTCACATGCACTCACATGTACTCTCTTTCTGTTACAGATCCTGTTCGTCTGCAGGAGACGGTGGTGGTGGTGGGTGCAGACAGTGAGGCAGACCTGCTGGACCTGGAGGAGGACCATCCACCTCCGCCACCAGCCTGCAGGCACTGCAGCAGCATGCAGGCTGGCCCAACAACTCGGGCGGCAGTGATACGGGTGCAGGGTGCACAGCCTGTGTCACAGCAGTCTGGCATGCAGGTATGCCAGCCTGCTGTGCCTATATGATAGCACGCACGGCACCATTGATGATAGCAGGCCTGCAATGGCCAGTGATAGGTGTGTGTCCACGGCGGACACATGGCGAGCCAGCACGTGCCCCTGGGCCGTCCTGGTTCACACCTGTGTACCAGCATGCTGGCACAGTCACAGGCTGTGCCTGTCAGCACCGGTGGGGCAGCATCGGTGGCTGTGCAGGTGTCTGGCACTGTTGACAGCACAGAGGTGGAACAGGTGGACCTGGGGGCTCAGCAGTTGGAGGGGCGGCAGCAGCAGTTGCACACCAGGCCTGGGGGGACAGCGTCAAGCAGTGGCACTTGTCCACCGCCCTTAGATCCGCCCATACCTGGTCCTGGCAAACAGCGGCCACCTCAAGAGTGCTGTGCACCAGGACCATCCACACCCTAGGGGTCACGATGCCATTGGGGCACAGTACCCGTGGACGCGCACACCCGCTGCTGCAGGGAGTCGGTACAGCTGCAGGGGTGGGTTGCAAGGTCCGTGGAGGCACTGTCTGTGTCCGTGGAGCAGCATAGCAGGGAGTGTGCTCGGGACTGAGCCGAGATGGTCATATGCGGACGGATGTGACCGCTGCCATTGACAGGCTGACCAGGCGGTGGTCTCTGTGCCGCGATTGACCACACTGTCAGGTGCCCTGCACCATGCACCCCACACAGTGCGCACCACTCCCGTTCCCGGCGTGCGCGACACCAGGCCTGTCGACGCGGGTTCTGCTGTGGGCATCCCGAGCACCCTGGTGCAAGTTTGTTTGGCGGGATGCAGACCCCTGTGTGGGCAAGGTCGCGATCGCGCACTGGGACCCCTGGTGGTGCACTAGCGCCACCCGATGTAACCCTGCTCAGCCTGCCAGTGCTGCTAGGCCAGGCGGGGCCGCCACGCGCATCCGTGGTGGCCGTGGGACAGTGCTCCTGACTGAGCTGTCTCCCAATTCCAGGCCCTGTCTGGTGCTGCCCTGTGTGCAATGTGTGTCATGGTGGGCAGTGCACTGCTGGGTGCTCTGCTCACCAAGCTGACACCGGACCACCTGCACTCTCCCAACTGCTGTCCACAGGTGCGTGTGCATGATGATGCTTGCATTGCACTGTACACCAAGGTGCAGGTTGCCCAGGTCCTGACACGTCGTGGACAGTCCAGGTGGTGGGGGTGGTTGGTGGTGCTGTGTGTTGGTGATGTCATTTCCACAGTGCTGTGCTGCTGCCCTGTCTGCTGTCTGGTGTGTGTGTGTGTCCATATAGTGCTCACCCTCTCTGATGGTGTGTTGGTATGCCTGGACCCTTCAACTCTCCCCAACCTTCATACTGCAGTGTGTTCCCTGTGTGCCTGTGGTTTGCGCATGGACAGTGTTGCCTGCACATGTCCCTTGACTTACCTGTGTTGTGCGTGGTGCTCTTCTGCAATGGTGTCCCGGTGCAGCTGGAGCCTGCCGTGTCAGTCGGGGTCCCTCCGTCCCTGGGGGGCTGCTCATCACCCATCACCGGCGCCACTGGCGTCCCCATCGCTGTCCCCTCTTGGACCTGTCCGGCTATCCCATGGTCTTTGGCCATGTTGTGCAGGATGCAACAGGCCAGGAATATCCCACAGGCCTTTTGGGGCTGTACTGAGAGCTCCATGAAGGTGTCCAGGCATCAGGCGTGCCATGAGTATCCCAAACACCTGCTCTATGATGTTCCGTGTTGCGGACATGTGCCTCATTGAAACCGAGCTGCGCTGGGGTCGTGGGGCGCCGGTATGGTGTGAGCAGCCAGGGCTCAGTGGGTATCCACAGTCACCTGTGTGGAGATAGTGGAGATCAGTGTCATGTCAGGTCCATATTGCCCATATCCTTGTGTGCCACTACCATGGCACCTGTGTCATTCCCACCCTTGCACAGAGTTTGCATTCCATACATGTGTACTCACCCACTAGATGACCCGTGGGGATGTTCCCACTCTCAAATTGATGGCACAGTGCAGATTGGTGCCATATGAAGGCATCATGTGCTCCGCCAGGGTGTGTGGCACAGACATTGATGATGCGCCCAGTGGCATCACACACAACCTGGCAGTTGACACTGGAAAAGCCCTTTCAGTTCTGATAAGCATGGCCATCGGGGCCAGGTGGCGTGCGAATGACCACATGGGTGCAGTCTATGGCCCCTAGCACGCCAGGCATATGTGCTACCCTGTGGAACTCCTGCATGTTTGCTGTACGCTCTGCCGCGGTGCTGGGGAAATGGATGTACTCCGCAGCATGAGATAGCAGTGCGCTGAGGAATTGGGTGAGGATGTGTGACGTGGCCGACTGTGTAATGCCTGTGGTGTCCCCTGTCGGCCCCTGGAAGGTGCCCGTGGCGAGCAGGCACATGCAGGCTGTCACCTTGGTCTCCACGGACAGAGCATGACTCCGTCGTGAGGGTGCCTGCATCACATCACTGCACAGCTCGCTGAGCCGTCTCAGTATTGCCCTGTTCAGGCGGTGCCGGGCCACAATCTCGACATCTGTGTACAGCTCGTAGCTGATGCGAGCCGCGATACCGCCTGTCGGGCATACGCCGACGGGCCCTCCGCGGCCACGTCCCCTGCAGCATGGTGTCTCACCCCTCATTACAGCTTCCATGTGGAAGCTGACACTATCCATCTCCCTGGCTTCTGCCCCCCAGCTGCTGTTCCTGTATTACCCCCACTGCCCCCTGCTGCTTCCACTGCACGGGCACCCCCACTGGCCTCTCTGTCCTCCAGGACCCACTGTCCCTCTCTGCCCTTCCAGCTCCTGTCTCTCTCTCTCTCTCTCTGTCTCTCTCCCCAGTTTGCGGCCTGCTAGAGTTCTTGCGCCGCTTCCTTGAGCCTTTTATTTTGGCTCAAATCCGGTGCCTCTGCAACTTCGGCTCAGCCACTCTTGCGCATGCGAGCAAGTGATTCGGATGCGCATTGCGTACTTTATGCATGGACCCGCCCCCTTCGGTTGCGCATGCCTTCATTTCCATTGCGCTGTTGCTCAGCATGTTTTCGGTGGCGCAACTGGCCCCTTCTGAATATTGCAGAATGGCACATTTTTGGAGTTGCGCACGCGCAACCCTGTTGCGCATGGCGCAACCCTTTTGAATATCTGGGCCAGTGACTACAAAATCACCCTTTGGGACAGATTTGCATAACTTCACCAGCTTGCTCATGAAGTGGGGTTCCAGAAAGCCCATAATGAAAATTAAAAAAAAAAAAAAATAGCTAAGTTATGAAGTCAGGTTCAAAACCCAATGAAATGCATTGAACCACATACCTGATTTCCTCAGTTTCCACTCCAGCACTGAAGAGTGAAGACATGTCCCCTGTCCAGAGAGGATTACAGAGCTGGACCCCTAGAAGGTAAGTAAGAGGTGGGGAGTTGTAGGATGGTTGGTACTGAGTGGGAGGGTAAGGTGGGGGGAGGGTAATGGTGATAGTATGCCGGTAGCTGCAACAGACATTGATTGATGGTTTTCTTTTTACAGGGTGTACAAAAATAAGAAAAGACTACAAGGGATGGCTTGCCTTATTCCAGGTAGTGACACTGGGGATTACGCACTCCATTGTTGGTGTTATATTTGGCAGCACTGGGGGTGGGCTCTCCAGTGTCACACAGTGAAAACAGGTAGAATGGTAGGTACTAGCAGACACTGGGGATTGGGAATCCTGGTGTCATAAAATTAAAAGTAAGAGGGTGTGGAGGGGTGCTGAGTGGAAGAGTCAGGTGGGGGGAGGGAAATGGTGGCAATTAGCCAGCAGCCACAACAGACTTTAATGGATGGTTTTCTTTTTAACAGGTTATATAAAAATTAAAAAAAAAAAAAAAAGACTACAAGGGACAGTTTTCTTTATTTCAGGTACTGACACTGGGGACTGAGAGCCCCATTGTCAAGCTAGTGTTCAGCAGTACAGAGGGGGTACTCACCAGTGTCACACAATGAAAATAGGCAGGGTACCAGGGTATTAGCTGGCACCAGGGACTGGGCTCCCCAGTGTCAGATAATTATGAAGGGGGAAGCAATGGGAGGTGGGAGGGATACTTGGCACAGGGTGAGAGGGATTGTTTTTACATTGGGGGAGGACCACAGCAGGCTGATTATGAGACTGATCAGCTCTGCTTGCTGTGCAGCTTATGAAGATCAAAGGAAAGAGCTGCCCTATGATTTGGGTGGCTCTTTTCTATGAACTACACAAAGTTTCCACCCAATAAGACAAGAGGAGTGTCACGAACAACCTGGCTGATGATTGGTCTAACATTGTCTGGCCCCTTGTAGACAACCCTGCACTGAACCAACAGTGACATATCTCTCAAAACCCACTGTCATGCCAATATGTTTGCACTGCTCAAGTGCAAGGGCAAACATAAAAATGAATCTATCTAAAACATTTTTCATGGGATGCCACCATGGTGTCAACTACCAGTGGCTGAGCACCTGTCTGGCAAGCTGCCAGCTGGCCCACACTTGCTACCCACTGCCCAGATCACACTGTAACAGCACATCTCAGGATGACAGACAGACTGCTTCAGTACTCAGGAAGAAGAAGGAATTGCAGCAAGTTGGAGGAACACGAGGACTATCACAAGAAAAAAAAAAACGTATTTTACATTTTGTTTAAGGGATGCAAGCAAGGTGCCAACTAACAGTAACTGGGCACTGGTCCAGCAAGCTGCCAGCTGACCCACAGTTTAATTTACTTTTTTTTTTTTTTATGGGTTGCCACCAAGGTGCCTACTTCCAGGCTTCAAGCAGGGACCTCAGTCAGTCTATCTGTATGTATGCCATGCTAAAATGCTAATTCTGCAGTGCAAAAAAAAACTGTGTGCTGGACTGTTGATGAGATTAGGCAAGTGGGCACTGCCAGATTGCCACCTCATGCCACATCTTCCTACTGCCCAAGCACACACCTACAGAGTCCAGTCCCACCACTCTCAGTTCCCTAACAGGCAAGCCCCTGGTTTTAGAGGTCTGGTGCTTTGGAAGCACTGATCATCCTGACTCCACTTTTGTTTTTTTCCCCTTCTATTTCCTCCTAAATGTTACTCCCCCCCAATAAGCCTTGCTGTTTGGTCAAACATTTATGTAGGATTTCTTATATTTTTGCAGATTTATAAGATGTTTAGGTATTTCCTAGCTATTCTAACTAGAAGTTGATCATAGCCCAGTCTGAGCTGCCTGTCATCCTGAAAACAAGCGCATAAGTGAGCTTTTACAGTGACTCAGTCATTGAGCTGAGTCTAGCACCAGAATGAGGCCATGACTTACACTCTGCCTAGTTAATTGTTTCAGTGCAAACTGCAGTTTGCATTTCAACTGGTTTGCCTGGTCTGCCCCTTTCCGATTAAGGTGAGCCAGTTGAACCAATAGTCTACCTAGTTGTCTCAAGACTGCCACAGTCCAAAAGAATTTAACACCAAAAGTCTGAGGTGTTTGATTCTTTCATACAACCTAACTTGCAGCTCTGTTTGCAACCAAGTAAAGCCTTGTTTTATTCATTAAGTGCAGCAGTGCCAGCCGACCACATGCAGCACTCATCAGGCATACACTATTTCTATGCTTGGGTATCCAGTGAAGTACCAGGAGCTCCTATAATTTTAAAGGATTATATTTACTAGTATCAGTAAGAATAGGGTAGTGGCAGACCATACAACTGGGCAAAAAGTTCCTATGTATGTGTGATTTTGAGGTGGGTTACCATATTGGGCTGAACCTGGAAGGGCAATAGAGGAGCATTCTGTATTTACTTCTGACTGGGCCCAAGACAGCTATGGAAAACCAGCTAATAGTCTATACCGCTACCTCATTGCTAACGACCTTTATGTTCCCTAAGGCCTGATCCTGATCCTGATAAAATCCTTGTTATTTTTGTTGCAGTTACTGTCTGAGTGCCTATTAGAGTGTTACACTGCATGCTTTCTGGGGTGGGTGCAAAAACAGTGGTGGGCTTCATGTATGCATGGGATAGGTATAAAGGAAAACTGGTATCAAAGCAGGGGACGAAGGTGACCAGAAAGCAAACAGGGTCTGCAATGGCAGAATAGGCTTTGTTGTTGTTGGCTGTCAAGGCAGGGTTGCAATGACTGCCCTGGAGGAGGTCGGATTAGTTAGTTAAGTTGTGTGCTCACATGTGGCTGATGAGTCCAGTGCTTACTGTCTTTGTTTTAACTTGAAATGTTTCCATGTTTTTCACAGTTTAAACACATTTTTTAGACTTTTAATGTAAGAATCAAAATATCAGTAGCACTATGCCATAAACAGTGTCGTTTAATGTTGCTTGTCCCATATTCGAAAAAGTGGAATTTTCATCTGCTGCAAACCCAGTTTCAACTGAGTTGCCATTTGGCCATTTTTTTTTTTGGCAAGAGTGATACTGTACCTGCTGTGTTTCTGATTTTGCCATTTACTAAAATTGCCAATCCAGTCAGGGGTGTGGCCAGCAGCCGTGCTGAGAACAACTTCTCTGTAACGCTCCACAACTCACTGGGACTAATCTCGATAAAAACCTCTCCTAAGCAGATACTTTGCATTTTGTTACCAACCAGTCGAATTGGCATCGTCTCCGGATTCTGCAGATAAATTTTTTTTTAAAGAAGTAATACATACAACCAGAGAGATGGTGCGAGGCAACAAGGTGGCTGCAAACCAAGTTGAAGCCAGATCTAAGGACTCAACAGCGGGCGGGAGCAAGGACCAACATCATGGTGGCAGGGAGCACTCCGAAGCCCAACCCTCTAATGCAGCTCTGCTACGAGCAATTCAGGATTTGGATAAAAAAATAGAAGACTTCAGATCAGAACTGAAAATACTTACCACCAAAGTGGCAACTTTAACTGAAGACACTAAAGGGGCAGCGAAAACAGCAGAGAAGGCCCTGGTGGTAACTACGGGACTGACAAAAGAGAACACTTTACTCCAACGGCGGCTAGAAAATTTAGAAAATGCTGCGCACTCTGCCAACATCAGACTTCTGGGCCTGCCAGAAATCACCGAGGGAGAAACCCTTAAGGTATTTTTAAAGGAAATGGTAACTAAAATATTAAATCTTGAGGGGGACTTTGAAATAAAAAAAATGTACCACATCTCATCATGTGGAGGGAGGCCCAGCAACATCACAGGAGAAACCATTCTCCAGACTATTCTAATGGAGCTCAAATCTTCGGCGGATAGGGACTTTATTTTGAGCCATGCAAAACAATTCAGCCCGCTGCATTGGCAGTACGCAAGAGTACATATTTTTCCTGACCTGAGCTATGTGACTAGAATGAGAAGGAAAGGATTTGATGGCATCAGATCTCGTCTGTGTGCTTTGGGAGTGCACCATGTTCTATTGATGCCAGCAAGCCTCCGAATAGTTTATGGAAGGAAGGTCTTCCAATTTTCTGATCCCGCAGATGCTACCAAGCTGCTGGTTAAACTGGAAAATCAGTTTTCCACTAGAGGTGAGCAATCAGACTGAGAGGCAGACGAGGAAGATTAATATTTAAATCAGGACTATAAATACTATGGAAGTGGGTGAAGATTAGTGGCTTAGAGACTGCCTTCCAAGATACTATATATACATCTAAATAGTGAACTTTGAGGGTTTTTATAAAATGGCAGGTTAAAATCATGTAATCTGATTGGCTCTTATTCATGTGTACAATATGGTTTACACATGGTTAAAAAAAAAGACTGATCAGCAGTGAAGAGTCTGCAACACAAATCAGTGGGCACTTGGAACACAGCCAGAACTGATTTTCCACCACAAACATGGCTGCTACCTTTACACTGTAAAAAAAAACTTCAACTGAGCCCTAAAAATAAAACCACCTTAAATAAAAAATAAAACAAATGAAATAAATACTGTTTCCTGATTATCACACTCTCCTTACATACATAAACAAATTAGCAACAATAAGTATTGTTTATAGTTTTCACTACAACTGTTTTTTCAAACAACATGAAGTCTTGCTGTATTCTGACTATTGCAGTTAACCCCAGCCTTTAAACTGCCCCGGAGAACAAAGGGTTAACTTTCTATGCAGAGCATAGAACACTGAGCTCGAGCTCAGTTGAGGTCTCTGTCTGCATCCCTTTGAAATCCAACTGTCAGATTCTTTACTCCGCCTCACTGAACAGTCGCTCTGGAGATTTCTCCTTCAGCTCGGTTCGAAAAGTCGGTTAAAGTGTCGGTAAAAGTTGTCTGTTTTAAGCCGAATTTGTTCCGCTTAGTCGGTTCAGTTTCTGTCTGCGGTACCTTGAGTACTAGATAGGTTTTACCTAAATTCTGTGTGGAAATTGTAATCCTTCTTGATCGGTTCGGCTGAACTGATCACTTTTAGTGAATTTCTGTTCTTTTACTTAGAGTGTGGTTACGGTCCTTATCGGTTCTAAAAATGTGTTTTAACGTTTTTTCCAACACCGTGACACGCGTTGGGAACCGATAAGGAGTCTTCTGGCGGTTGCCATAAAAGGTAAGTTTGTTAGGTTGGCCATGTCTGAGAAACCCAAGAAGAAAACCAGGCCCACTGGGTTTCAACACTGCAGTGAGTGTGGGGAAGACTTTGCTAAGGCCGATCCCCACACCACCTGTGTTTACTGTCTGGGGTTTGAACACCTCGATACAGACTGCCAAATTTATAAAAATTTTCCTAAATCTACCCTTGAAAAGAGATTAGGTAGACTGAGGGAAAAGGAGGCTGAAAAGTCCGCTGACCCGGATGGCCAGCCTGGTTCAGTTCCGACCGAACCAGAAGGAGTGCCCTCTGGCCAGGGTGATACTTCTTCAGGCAAGAGGAGAGCCAATCCTGAGGGGTCAGTTCCTACAAAAAGGAAACTCAAAGAGAAATTGACCAGTTCGGATCCAGAGGTTCATGTTCTGACCGCCAAAGAAATAGCCAGAGTGATTCAGATTGTGGAATTGCTTCACCCAGTTCCAACCGATCCGGCACCATTTGGCAGGGGTTCGGTTCAGTCGGTTCCCCCGGTTCAAGATTATACCCCTGAAGATTTTTATGAACCAGAGTTTGAGGAGGAGGGGGAGTTCGAAGATGATGGTGGTGATGATGGTGAAAGTCTGGATGTGCCTGTGGAACCGGACATCTCCCCAGACAGACCTTCTGGTATTACCCCTCCTAGGCTTTCTGAGTCCCCGCTCCACTTTCTGTTTTACAGAAAGGTGGCTGAAACCCTCCAGCTTCCTATGGAGGAGGCCATGGAGGATCAAGAGGAGCCTAATTATGTGGAAATGATGGACATCCCAGTGTCCAGAAGACTGTCTATTCCCCTCCAGAAATCCTTTGGAAAGCAGACACTCAAAATCCTAAAGTCTCCCAATACTGTACCTCCTGTGGACAGAAGGATGGACAAGAGGTACACACTATCAGGCTCAGATACAGAGTTTTTGTACCAACAATGCAGCCATGTTAGGGTAGTGCAGGCTGCTGCCTGTGACAAGGCAAATATTCCCTTGGCTTCACACCCCCCCCAATACAAAGACTCAAGGAAGATTGATGCCAAGGCAAAAAAAGCAGTACATGGCATCTTCCTTGGGACTCAGGCAGGCGAACTATATGGCGTATACAGCCAGGTACCAGAAGTCCAGGTGGGACACTGTACTGGCACTGGCTAAACAGGCCTCCCCCCAGCTAGCCAAGGAGCTGGAGGAGGAGGCTGCTGATGGGATTGAGGCATCAAAAGTACAATTTCATGCTGTGGACGCCAATGATGTGTCATCAAAGTCATGGCTACATCTGTGGCTCTTCGAAGAATGGCTTGGCTCAGATGTATTAGCCTCTCACAGGACACACAGGCTAAGGCCATGGATTTTCCTGTAGTGGGTAATTCTCTGCTTGGGGAGCAGACAGAGAATTACAAGAAGAAAATGGACGAGTACAGAACCACTTATAGGAGTGCTCAGGCCAAGGAGAGGCAGGCAACTCCTCAAAAGCAGCAGTCTAGGGGCAGGGGCAGGCCTTTTTATAGGTCTTTTTACCAAACACGGGCCTCTTCTCCCTTTTCACAGAGAGGGTTCTTCAGAGGGAGAGGTAGAAGGGGGATGAGCAGGGCTGCATCCACTCCTCAGCCTACGGCCTCTGCCAAGCAGACACCCTGATTGGTCTGCCCGGGTCGACTCTCCTATTCCAGTAGGGGGCAGGCTGGCTTACTTTGTCCTGGACTGGCTGTCTATTACCTCAGACAAGTGGGTCCAGGAAGTAGCAAGCCAGGGACTGGTTCTCAGCTACAAAAAATTTCCGAAGATGAGAGCCAGATCTTTTCCACCTGCAGGTCTCTCAGAAACCTTTGCCCTAGAGGCAGAGGTTTCATCTCTTCTGGCCTTAAGAGCCATAGAGAGAGTTCCTACCCTTCACTGGGGCAAAGATCTGTACTTCAGGTACTTTCTTACCCTAAAAAAGACAGGGGAGTGGTGACCCATCCTAGACCTAAGATACCTGAACAAACATCTTTTAAAACCAAAGTTCAAGATGGTAACTCTAGGAATAATTCTTCCCTCTCTAAGGCCAGGGGACTGGCTAGCCTCCCTGGACCTCAAAGATGCCTATTTTCACATTCCCATCAGGTGCTCCCACAGAAAGTACCTCAGGTTCAAGTTGCCCTCAGGCCACTATCAGTTCAAAGCAATGCCCTTTGGTCTAACATCAGAACCAAGAGTTTTCACAAAGTGTCTGGCAGTAGTCGTTGCCTTTCTAAGAAGGCAAAAGATTTCCATTTTTCCATATCTGGATGACTGGCTCATATTGGGCCAGTCTCCAGACCAAGTCAAGTCAGACCTGCAAGTGACCCAGCAAGTGCTCACTTCTCTAGGATTTCTTCTCAACCTTCCCAAGTCAGTTCTCGAGCCAGTGCAGCTCCTTACCTTTATAGGGGCAGAGCTGGATACTGTCAAAGCAAGAGCTTTTCTTCCCCTGGAAAGGGCAAGAGTTCTTCTAGAACTGGTTTCTTCCTTCAGCCTTCAGGTATCTCGACCAGCAAGGCATTTCCTTCAGCTCTTGGGCCACATGGCAACTTCTACAGCAGTGGTCCAAGGGGCAAGATTCCAGATGAGGGACATTCAGTTCCATCTGAGGGCCTTTTGGTCCCAAAGGAAGGATCCCCTTACCAAATTGATTCCAGTGACTCGGACTCTGATCCAAGTCCTTCAATGGTGGCAGGATCAGCACAATTTAAGGCAAGGGGTCCCATTTGTCACTCAGTCTCATTCAGTGGTCCTTACCACGGACGCTTACCTTCTGGGCTGGGGAACCCATCTGGGGGCCCTCACTGCCCAGGGATAGTGGTCCCCTCAGGAATCCCTTCTCCATATCAATCTCCTAGAACTAAGGGCAGTTTTTCTGGCCCTGCAAGCTTTCTCTCAGTCAGTGCAGAACAAGGTGGTTCAGGTCAGAACAGACAACACCACCACCATGTGGTACATCAACAAGCAGGGGAGGCACTCGGTCTATGGCTTTGTGCACAGAAGCCATGAAGTTGTGGTCCCTGGCTTATTCCCTGCAAACCTCTCTGATAGCAGTCCACCTTCCAGGGAAGGACAATGTGCTAGCAGATGCACTGAGCAGGATCTCACAGGGCCATCACGAATGATCCCTGGACCCTCTGGTGTTGAAGGTGATTTTTTTTCAAGGTGTGGCATTCCAGAGATAGTTCTCTTTGCAGCCCCAGACAATCACCAACTTCCTCTCTTTTGTTGCAGAGCCCCAATCTTGGGCTCAGACCCTCTGGATGCTCTGATTCTGAACTAGGAAGGGAAATTTCTGTATGCCTTCCCTCCCTTTCCTCTACTGTTCAAAGTTTTAGTCAAGATAAGGTCACAACCTTGCAAAGTGATTCTGATTGCTCCAGACTGGGCCAGACAGCCTTGGTACCCCCTGTTACTGCCCCTAGCAGTCCATCTTCCCCTGTCTCTTCCCAGGAATTACAACCTGTTAACCTCCTCCCAGGGGAGGATTTGGTACCCAAATCTTCAGTCTCTCAGTCTCAAGGCATGGCTCTTGAAGAGTTAGAGTATGCAGATTTGCATCTGTCTCGGGGGGGTTCTGAATATCCTCAAAGCCTCTCGGAAAGCCCGCCACTAGAAAGACCTATAACTCCAAATGGAAGAGATTCAGCATTTGGTGTTCCAAGCAACATATTTCCCCAGAAACTGTTGAATTGCCTACAGTTCTGGATGATATGGTCCATTTAAATGGCTTAGGTCTCAGACTAGCTACTCTCAAGGTGCACTTGTCAGCTGTTTCTGCTTTTCTGTCAGTGTGGAAGTCTTCCTCACTATCATCTCATCCTGTGTTCTGTAAATTTTTTAAGGGATTGCTTCATACCAGTCCTCCCTTTAGAGATCCTGCCCCTGCCTAGGACTTAAATGCTTGCATTGCTCAACTTATTCAACCTCCCTTTGAACCTATGTCCCCAGCAGATCTTAAGTACTTGACTGGGAAAACTGTGTTTTTAGTAGCCATTACCTCTGCCAGATGTATCAGTGAATTGCAAGCCCTGTCAGTGGAACCTGATTTCATCTCCTTTCATAGGGATAAAGTGGTCCCTAGAACCAATAGAAGGTTCTTGGCCAAAGTGGTTTCAGATTTCCACTTGAATCAGTCTATGTCTCTTCCTGTCTTCTTCACTGATCATTCTTCTTCAGGGGAGAGGAGACTATACAGTTTAGATATTAAAAGGGCCCTTAGCTACTACATGGAATGTACCAAGGGTCGCAGGTTTGATTCCCTCCAGTTGTTCCTCACTTATGGAGAAGTGTGAAAGGGCAAACCTGCCACCAAGAGAACTATTGCCAGGTGGATTGTGTCTTGTATACAATTCTGCTATGAGAAACTAGGAAAGATTCCACCCTCAGGCCTGAGGGCTCACTCCACCAGAGGTACAGCTGCTTCCCTGGCTGCTGCCAGGGATATTCCTCTCTTAGAAATTTGTCAAGCAGCCACCTAGAAAACAGTCCATACCTTTACCAAGCATTACTCTCTGTATATCCAGGCTAGGAGTGATGCTCGGTTTGGCACAGCAGTACTTCGGAGCCTATTCCCAAAGTAGGTTATGTCCCTCCTCCATGGAGGTACTGCTTGGTAGTCTGCAATAGTCAGAATACAGCAAGACTTCATGTTGTTTGAAGAAAAAATTACTCACCTTAGTAATTATGTTTCTTCTAATGGAGTCTTGCTGTATTCTGATCTCCCTTCCTGCCTCCCCTCTTAGAACCTGTTTTTGGGAAGTGGGTGGACAGGTGCAGTGTTGCACCTCGGGGTGCTTCTTTTACACCCTCTTCTTTTTGTTTGGGTGTTTGTTTTACTGTTGTTCTTATTTGGATTGGTTTTTGGTTTGGGGTTTCCTGACTTGAGTCTTTCTTGGGAATTCAAAACTCTTGTTGCCAGTTGGCTAGTAAAAACTTTACAATTTCCACATAGGGTAGTTAATGAGTTTTTGCTCGTAAGAATCTGATGGTTGGATTTCAAAGGGCTGCAGACAGAGTCCTCAACTGAGCTCGAGCTCAGCATTCTATGCTCTGCATAGAAAGTTAATCCTTTGTTCTCCAGGCAGTTTAAAGGCTGGGGCTAACTGCAATAGTCATAATACAGCAAGACTCCATTAAAAGCAACATAATTACTAAGGTGAGTAATTTTTTCTTTGCTGACAGTGAAAAATGCCCCTTCTATCTTTACCTGCTTATGAGGGAACTCTCTTCTTCTTGCCCTGACAATGAGATAATTTAGTCTCTGGCTGTAACAAAGGCCTTTATAGTGTATAGTGGAATGTTGTTCTGTATAGAATTCCATCCCTTTCAAAATGCTGTTCTACCACAGTTCCAAGGTCATGGAATGCTGTTCTACCCTACTGTGGTAGAACAGCATTCTAGAACATCTAGAGACTGCATGAGTCAGTTTCATTTTGAAAGCAAAAGAACTCACAACACACACTTTTCGCACAGTACTATACACTATAAACAAGCATTTGTCAATGCCGAATGTTTGCTTGCTGGCATTGGCATTGGTAGTGTAGAAGTTACAGAGCTGCATAATAGGAATGGCAGTGAAGTATTGAACTGAAGCCAACCCCACCACCACCCTGCAGAGAGTGACAGGCATTGGGGTGTGTCTTTGGGTCATCAGGCATAATGACCACATCATTTCACCACACCCTACCCTGCAGACACTGACAAGTGTCACGGTGTGCCTTGGGGTTTTTGGCCCTTATGCGCACCCTGTTCCATCAGGAAATATGGTAAGATGGGTGCGGTATAGGAGAATGTGGTGAAGTTTGGGCCCGAAGAGTCCGAGGCACACCTTGATGCCTCTCACTGGCTGCAGGGTGTGGATGGGGGTGGAATGGTATGAGCATGACAGGCAAGAATCCCAAGTCACACCCCTGATGCCTGTCATTCTCTACAGGGTGGGACGTTATGGTCAGAAACCCTAACGCCTCAGGCATTAGTTGGTATTTTCACCATGTTTTTTTTGTGACCCCCACCTCATGAACAGTGGCAATATCAGTTTGTTAGCCGAAAACTGCTTTTGCACGGCGACTATGGCATTTGGCACCACAGGTGCAAAAACACATTCCGAACAGGATGTGAAAAATGACAGCTGTACTGTTCATGGGGAGGTGTAAAAAATGGCAATGTTGAAAATCTGCTGTGAAAATCTTAAAAAAACTGGTGAAGTCACAAGCATGCATAGAAACTGTGCAACGCACACCCGTAATGTAACTAGTTTGGGGATTTTTACAGCAGATTGTTAACACAGGCATTTTGGGACCTCCGATCATGAACAATGTCAGTGTGATTTTCTTTATCTGTCCCGAACAATGATTTCCCACAGTGACCACGCATTTCTGTGCTGAAAGTGTGAAAACACATTTCGGCCATGTTGTGGAAAATGACAGCTGTACTGTTCATAAGGAAGTGTGAAAAAATGCCACTGGTGAAAATCTGGACCTTAAATATTACAAATTCATGAACTTACGAGGGTGCGTGGAAACTGTGCAATGCTCACTCGTAACACAGTCATTTTATGGAGTTTTGTCACCAAATTTTCAACATAGCCATTTTAAGACCTCTGCTCATGACCAGTGTCACTGTGATTTTCTTAATCTGTCCCAAACATTGTTTTCGCACACCGACTGTACCATTGTGCGCTACATGCACGGAAACACATTTTGGGTGAGATGTGAAAAATGGTAGCTGTACTGCTCATAAGGAAGTGCAGTAAAATGGCACTGTTGAAAATCTGGTGTGCAAATATTACAAATTTGCAAACTTGCCAGTGTGCGTAGGAACTGCACAACGTGCTCTCCTAAAACAGTCATTTTGGGGAATTTTTTCACTAAATTTTCAACATAGCCATTTTAACACCTCTGCTCATGACCAGTGTCACTGTGATTTTCTTAACGTGTCCCATACATTGATTTCGCACACAGACTGCGCCATTGTGCTCTACATGGGCAGAAACACATTGTGGGAGATGTGAAAAATGACAACTGTACTGCTCATAAGGAGGTGTGGTAAAATGTCAATGTTGAAAATCTGGAGTGAAAATATTGAAAATTGCGAACTTACGAGCATGCGTAGGAACTCTGCAATGCACGCTCATAAAACAGTCATTTTTAGGAATTTTTTCACCAAATTTTCAACATAGCCATTTTAAGACCTCTGCTCATGAACAGTATCACTGTGATTTTCTTAATGTGTCCCGTACATTGATTTTGCACACTGACTGTACCATTGTGCGCTACATGGGGAAACACATTTTAGGTGAGATATTGAAAATGACAGCTGTACTGCTCATAACAAGGTGTGGTAAAATGGCAAATGTTGAAAATCTGGGTAGAAAATATTGAAAGAGATCGCAAACTTACGGCGTGCATAGGAACTGCATATTGCAGCTCTTGAAACAGTCATTTTAGGAATTTTTCCACCAAATTTTCAAAATAGGCTTTTTGAGAGCCCACCTTATGAACACTGGCAGTGTCGTTTTGTTAATCATTCCGGAAAGGTGATTTCACGCAGTGGCTGCAAAATCACCCTTAGGGCCCGAGTAATGCCATGACAGTGACAGCATTCATGAGAAGGGGTCCCAAAAACCCCATGTTGAAAATTTGTGCCCAAAATTCCCAAAAATGCCTGAGATATGCAACAAAGTTGAAAAAACCCTATCTATCCCATTATACAGCTTACCGGCATTTCCTCAGTTCGTGGTCGGCTTTGAAGAGTGCAGACGTGTTCCCGGTCCACCGAAGATCGACGCGCCGAGCTCCGGAGGTAAGTATGGGGTGGGGGATTGGGGAGGCAGGGTACGCAGTGGGTGGTCACGGGTTGTGGGAGGGGGGCAGGGAGAAGCGCAGAGGACAGTTTTTGTATTTACAGGTTTTTGTTTTTTCTAAGACTATGAGGACGAAGACTCGAGGACGTTTGCCATGCTTGGGTGGGCTCCCCAGCATAGCAGCTGGAAGGCTGTTGGGGGCTGGAGCCGATGGGGATTGGGCACCCCGTCGGCCATAACATCAATTTGCCACGCTGGGGTGGGCTCCCAGCATGGCATCTGGATGCTTGGGGAGGCATGCAGCCGATGGGGGATTGGGCACCCCCGTTGGCTATACAATATGTTCGTGGGGGGAGCATGTCAGCACGCAATATGCATGCATGCATGTGTGGGGGGGAGCTCTGCTCACTGAAGCGGAGCTCTCCCTTTCAACTGTATGCCATTGCATTTTCAGCTGTCATAGACAGCTGGAGCAGTGATTGGCGCACTGCGACCGTGCCTGCAGACACACTGACTGAATTGGAAGAGGCTGACACACCTCTGGAAAACTCGGATGATGGCACTATGTTTCTTGCACATGCGTGCAAGCCAACATAAAAATACAGGATGAGCAACTCTATGCCCATCCAGTGTGTTTTGCCACCTCAGGATTCTGATTCCCATGGACCTCTCTAGCTTTGCTCTCAAGGTCAGAGGGAATCAGAATTCCTCTGTGGCAGAACACACTGGTTCTGCATAGTTGCCCATCCAGTATTCTCTATGTTGTCTCTGTGTATAGTGTGTTGGGAGAGAAACATTCTGCCAGTGGAACTGAGCAGAATTTTGAATCCATGTATTCCGTGGTAAACATCATTCCATATTTTGAATGTGGAGAACAGCAGAGAGAAGAAAAAAACAGGAAGAAGAAAGTAGGCAATAATACAATGACATCACTTGCAGTGGGTGGAAGGACTATTTTATCACAAATGCACACAAGTAAATCTATTTTTTCTACATATAAATATGCTTTTCCCAATGGTCAAAAGTTAAAAAAAAAAAGGAGCCAATTTTATAAGTGCAATAAGGCACTCAGGGGTGTGTGTAAACCATATTTTACAGCACGGCCAACAGCTGAAGTCACTCGGCCTTCAGCCTCATGCCTTACTATGCCCCTGGCCGTGCTGTAAAATATGGTTTACACACATCCCTTCATGCCATATTGCTTACATGTTGGGAAGCATATTATTTGATGATATTATTTCAGTTTAAATTAAACCTAGTTATATCCCGGGGCAATAGTCTCAGAAGGTGCCATTTCATCATTAAGACTTTTAACCTGTGCCTTAATAATTGTTCAACATATCAGAACCACACCGCGTCATAAACTGATTAATATTGTGCTTCTGTTTCATTTAATCTTTTGGTTGCTGCATGAAAAAAAAATTACAATGTTTTTGCCTAAGGTGGAAAAGTAATTTGCTTAGAAGATTAGGGGTTTGTTTGGGGGGAACCCTAATGACCGAGTGGTGCAGAGATCAAAGAGCCCTACCAGCCTCGGCCCCTGCACCTGCCATGTTGTTGGCTTACCTCCACAGCAAGCTGGTAGTATCATTATGGCAACAAACAATCCAGGTGTTAAAATGCAATTTCATGCTTCTCCAGGTTGCTTCACAGTTGCGTAAAGTCTCTAATCTATACAAAACCTTGCAAGGTTGGGATAACAGATTACCCTTGGGCATCTGTTTCTATTGGGTAAAGGAACTAGGTATCCCTGAGTATGCTAATGTGTGGGAAAAAATCTGGATCACCCTATATAAGATTGTCAAGTAGGACAGGCTTAGAGTAGTAAACTACAATATTTTGCACAATTTGTATTTGACACCATCCAAATTATATAGTTTTGGCCGGGTGCAAGGCGCTAGCGTAATAGATGTAAGATGGATGTGGGGTCCCTCTATCATATGTTATGGTTATGTCCGCTGTTAAAGTTTTTTGGCAGGCTATTAATAGCTCCTCAGACCCTATCCTTGGCTTGAGGGAGCTATTCTCGAAGTGTGCCTGATAAATCTTTTTCCCGATTCGCATTCCAAGCATAGGAAGGCGATATGGCTTTTAATAGCAGCAACTGCCAAGCTAGCAATAGTGAGACATTGGATGGACAAGAAGGCACCCTTAATAATGGAATGGTACAGGAGTGTGTTTTGGCCTTGCAGTTGGAGAGGCATATAGCACTTATGCGGAACAGAGGCAAAGCTTTTACTTCTCGGTGGGGGAGTCTTGAGGCTATTATGACGATATGGAAGCCGCCAGGTAAATAGGAGGTAGTAGTCAACTACGGGCATAAGGTTAGTAGTATTGTGCAGCCTGTGGGGTGGGTTGGTGGGGGAGGGTGTGGGGTTTTTCTCTCTCTTTTTTCTCTCTTTTCTTCATGTGTATTTTCTTCTTTTTGATGAATACTGTTACAACTAATATTATCAAGTGTAGATGTTATGTGACGTTGTACATTTGGTGCTGAAATTAATAAAGAGTTAAATTAAAAAAAAAATGCAATTTCAATCGTAAAATTTAATTAACTGGGTCCCAAGGACTTTCCAGTTCTAAGTGCCGTCCATGTCCCACCCCCGTGCTCGCTGACGTGATGAGGAGATGCCAGGGAGAGCGCTGGGGCATGCCCCATTATAGATAATGTGAAGCGGCTTTTGAATCATTTTTAAATATTATAATGGCCACTTGGTAATGAAACGTGGGCACGGTCAACTAACAAGCCCTTATTAGTTGACCAGTGCCCGCCGCTTTCATTACTGGCGCTGGCTATAATATTTAATAAGCATTTGTCAATGCCGAATGTTTGCTTGCTAGCATTGGCAGTGGTAGTGTAGAAGTTACAGAGCTGCGTAATAGTAATGGCAGTGAAGTATTGAACTGAAGCCAATCCCACCAACACCCGGCAGAGAGTGACAGGCATTGGGGTGTGCCTTTGGGTCGTCAGCCATAACGGCCATGCCATTTCAGTACACCCCACCCTGCAGACACTGGCAAGTGTCACGGTGTTCCTTGGGGTCTTTGGTCCTTATGTGCACCCCATTCCATTAGGAAACACAGTGGGATGGGCGTGATATAGGAGAATGGAGTGAACTTTGGGGCCGAAGAGTCCAAGGCATACCTCAATGCTTCTCACTGGCTGCAGGGTGTGGAATGGTATGAGCATTATAGGCAAGAATCCCAAGTCACACCCCTGATGCCTGTCATTCTCTACAGGGTTGGGCGTTATGGTTGGAAACCCTAATACCTCAGGCATTCATTGGTATTTTCACTCCAAATGTTCAACATGGTTTTTTTGTGACCCCACCTCATGAACAGGGGGAATATCAGTTTCTTAGCCGAAAGCTGCTTATGCACAGCGACTACGGCATTTAGCACCACAGGTGCAAAAACATTCGAACAGGATGTAAAAATGACAGCTTGTACTGTTCATGGGGAGGTGTAAAAAATGGCAATGTTGTAAATCTGAAGTAAAATATTTAAAAAATGGTAAAGTCATGGCGTACATAGAAACTGTGCACAGCACACCGTAATATAATTAGGTTGGGGATTTTTTACAGCAGATTGTCAACTCAGGCATTTTGGTGCCTCCGATCATGAACAGTGTCACTGTGATTTTCTTTATCTGTCCCGAACAATAATTTCCCACAGCGACCACGCATCTCTGCGCTGAAAGTGTGAAAACACACTTCGGCCATGTTGTGAAAAATGACAGCTGTACTGTAAATAAGGCAGTGTGGAAAAATGCCACTGGTGAAAATCTGGACTTAAAATATTACAAAGTCATGAACTTACGAGGGTGCGTGGAAACTGCGCAATGCTCACTCATAACAGTCATTTTATGGACTTTTGTCACCAAATTTTCAACATAGCCATTTTAAGACCTCTGCTCATGAACAGTGTAATTGTGATTTTCTTAATCTGTCCCAAACATTGCTTTCACACCAACAGCACCATTGTGCGCTACATGTGCGAAACACATTTCGGCAGCATATGAAAATGTCAGCTGTACTGTTCATAAGGAAGTGTAATAAAATGGCAATGTTGAAAATCTGGAGTGAAAATATTAAATTTGCAAACTTATGAGCATGCATAGGAACTGCATAGCATGCAGCTCGTAAAACAGCCATTTTAGGAATGTTTTCACCAAATTTTTCAACATAGCCATTTTAAGACCTCTGCTCATGAACAGTGTCACTGTGATTTTCTTAATGTGTCCATACATTGATTTACATACATCGACTGCGCCATTGTCGCTCACATGGGTGGAAACACATTTTTGGGCAAGATGTGAAAAAATGACAGCTGTACTGCTCGCAGGAGGTGTGATAAAATGGCAATGTTGAAAATCTGGAGTGTAAATATTGAAAATTCGCGAACTTAGAGTATGTAGGAACGGCACAGCACGACGTAGAAACAGTAATTTTTGGAATTTTTCACCAAATTTTCAACATAGCCATTTTAAGACCTCTACTCATGAACAGTGTCACTATGATTTTCTTAATTTGTCCCATACATTGAGTTAGCACACCGACTGCACCATTGTGCGCTACATGGGCGGAAACACGTTTTGGGTGAGATGTGAAAAATGACAGCTGTACTAGTTATAAGAAAGTGTGGTAAAATGTCAATGTTGAAAATCTGGAGTGAAAATATTGAAAATTTGCAACTACAGTGCATAGGAACTGCTAGCTGCGCTACGTAAAACAGTGATTTTGAAATTTTTCACCAAATTTCAAAATAGGCTTTGAAACCCACCTTATGAACACTGGCAGTGTCATTTCATTGTCGGTCCCGAAGGTGATTTCGCGCAGTGACTGCGAAATCACCTTCGAACACCGAACTCGTGACAGTGACATCATTCATGAGAAGGCCTCCCAAAACCCCATGTTGAAAATTTGGTGCAAAATTCAAAAAATGCCTGAGATATGCAACAAGTTGAAAACCCTATCTAGCCCATTATACAGCTTACCGGCATTTCCTCAGTTCGCGGTCGGCTTTGAAGAGTGCAGACGTGTTCCCAGTCCACCGAAGATCGTTGCGCCAAGGTCAGAGGTAAGTATGGGGTGAGGGTGTGGGGAGGCAGAATGTGCAGTAGGTGGAGTGCGGTTGTGGGAGGGCCAGGAGACTACGTGGGACCGTTTTCTTTACAGGTGTTCTTTTGTTTCCAATGCGATGCAGGGCGTTTGCCACGCTGGGTGGGCTCCCAGCATGGCACAAGGACAGTTGGGGGGCATTCAGCCGATGGGGGTTGGGCACCCCGTCGCTAAGCATCAATTGCCATGCTGGGGTGGGCTCCCAGCGTGGCACCCAGTACTCGGGGGTGAGGACAGGTGGAGCCAGCGAGGATTGGGCACCCCAGCTATATCATGAGTTGCCACGCTGGGGTGGGCACCCAGCATGGCATTTGGAAAACTTTAGGCGGGGAGGCGCAGCACGGCCGGCCGAGGATTAGGCACCCTGTCGGCTATACAGTGCGTGCGTGCATGCGGGGGAGCACACGCCTGCGTGTGAGATGTGTGTTTGGGAGGCTGCGCACATGCAGGCGATATCTTCATCGCTGCTCACTGAGCCGTAGCTCCCCTTGAACTGTAATGCCACTGCACCTTGGAGCTTGTCAAAGACAGCTCCAGCATGCATTGACTTACAGGGGCCGCGACTGCCAACACACTGATTGAATTGGAAGAGCAGGTGACACACCTCCGAAATCTTGGATGATGGCACTATGTTTCTTGCACATGTATGCAAGCAAACATAACAAACATAATAAATGTATCTTAATTTTTGAAGACCGTTTTTTTCTTTTTTGTGCATGCATATGTGACATATGAATGAGGGATCCACTCACTGTAGATCAAGGTAGGATGTGAAATGGTGCAGGTACATGGAGGGGTGAACAAAGTGGTAGACAGTAAGCCCTACCAGAGCTTCAGGTTGATGTAGCACAGCGATACATGGGGGAGGGTGAACAAAGTGGTAGACAGTAAGCCCTACCAGAGCTTCAGGATGATGTAGCACAGCTGGACTAAGGCAAGGGAGGATGTGAAATGGTACAGGTACATGGGGGGGGGTGAACAAAGTGGTAGACAGTAAGCTCTACCTGAGCTTCAGGCTGATGTTGCACAGCTGGACTAAGGCAGAAGCACCCACGGCATGTTCTTATAGTCCCCATGTATATGTCCATTTATGTTCTTACAGCGCTGATTGCCTAACTGAGCCAAGATGTAAAACAGACACTAAAATGTCAGGTTTATTTCAGGTGACCATGTTCTTATAGTCCCCATTTATATGTCCATTTATGTTCTTACAGCGTTGATTGCCTAACTGAGCCAAGATGTAAAACAGATACTAAAATGTCAGGTTTATTTCAGGTGACCAGGATCGTAGTGGGGAGAGGGGAGCAAGTGAAACAATGTCCTGAGAATGTGCTTAAACTTATTAACCGTTGCTGTGCCAAGGAGTGATACACCGGTCCAGAATCCCTATATGTTTAAATTATGTTTGCAGCCTAAAGGTGCTTAGGTGGATTGGCATTTACATTACTCAGCGGCAAATCTTTTTCATACTTTTTTGTGATCATCGGTTGAGATATAACCATTAACTGATGAGACACTTGGGGGCATGAAACTGTGCTACCAGCAAAGTTGCATTTGCAAAGCCCTGAATATTTATCTGTTGATAATGAAATGAAAACTGTCAGCTGATAACATTCAGCCACTGTTCATTGCACAGAATAGACATCTCACTGATAGATCTGGAGCAAAGGGAAATGCACTTGACAATAACACCACTACAACTCCAGACACGGAAGAAAGAAGTTCATGCACTTTCAACACTGTTAACTTTTTCAGCATTTTAAAACAGTTGCTTAGCATCTGCACTAAGATGTTACACGTCGCTGAACTGAATTGTGACATCAGAATCCCTGCGATCAACATTTGTCAGCAAAAGTGAATTGAAAAAATCAATAGATGCATAAAATGGTAAGTGACATGAGTCAATAACAACATATCTGCATGTAATACTTGGCTTAAAGTTTGATCACCACCATATTCCGCACCACAGCATCAAACAGGGATGCCATTTATAATTCAGCTAATGTCAAGCAGTTTTCGAGCCATAAAAAGTAATACTGTATCAGTATGGTGGCAGCAACAGGATCAGGAAATTATGAAATAAAATGCAACAGCACCCCCGTCAGCCATATGTTGTGCGGGTGGAGGGAGTGCATGAGCACCCAGGGGTGGGCTGTTAGGCGGCTTCAGATTCACCGGAGAAAAGGGTGGATTCGATTGTGAGCTACGGTTGAATTTGTGTTTTCTTTTTCTATACCTAGTTTTCGCTATTTTGGTAGGGCACATGTCCAACCATAAGATGTTTAGGGTCACAAGGTGATGTGACTTCATTGAGCATCTGATTTGAGAAAGAGCTGTGTGATTCTATCTAAATGCCAGCTCACTGCAATTCAGAGAAAAAAAATATTTTGAAGCTGCATTACCAGACTAAGTGTGCAGTTTAGTGAATTACCACACAGGGGTGTGTATATGACAACACTAAAAGGCGCATTAAAGTGCTTCAGTCATGAAAACCTCCCCCACTGGCTGCTGCTGAAATGCATAGCAGTATGTTCTCCTTTGTGCATTCTGGCTGTTCTTTGCTTCAGCTGCAGGTAGTACAGTACGCTCAAGTTCGTTTGCATAGGTTTTAGCAGCGAGGAGTTCACATTGACAGAGTCTAGTAAGAGAAAATGCTTGGAATTACACATACAAAGAAGTCTGAGTTTTCACATCAAATGCTGAGGTATTTTTTTTTTTGGAGGATTAGAACCCATGGAGTCCATGAAGGTGTGCTTTGGAGAGCTGGTGTGTGGAAGGACTGTTAGGCACCCACACATTTTGGTGGTCCTGCTTTGGCAGGGAACAGTTTATTAAAGTAATGATGTGTGGCTTGTCTCTCTAAGCTAGACAAGACTACACCATTCTATCAGGCAACCTACACAGTTGATCTGTGTGTGTGTGGGGGGGGGGAGGAGCTGCTCACTGAAGCGTAGCTCCCTCTTTCAACTGTATGCCACTGCATTTTCAACTGCTGTCATAGACAGCTTCAGCAGTGATTGGAGAACTGTGACCACGCCTGCAAACACACTGACTGAATTGGAAGATGCTGACACACCTCTGAAAACTCAGATGATGGCACTATATTTCTTGCACATGCGTGCAAGCAAACATAAAAATGATCCAAAACCGCCTCATTGTCTATAATGGGCGCGCCCTGCTGATCTCCCTGACGTCTCAAATCATCACATCAACAAGCGCGGGGGTGGGATGTGGACGGCTCTTAGAACCGGAAAGTCCTTCGGACCTGGTTAATTAAATTTTACGATTGAAATTGCATTTTAACACCTGGATTATTTGTTGCCATAATGATACTACCAGCATGCTGTGGAGGTAAGCCAACAACATGGTAGGTGCAGGGGCTGCAAACTGCTATCTTGACAGATCTCTTTAAGGTTTATAATTTCTGATAAAAGATGCAAGTGGATGGGGACATCTAATCTATTTCATAGGGGGAAATAAATAGTTACCAAATTTACACAGTCCCTACTCATGGATACAAGGGTCATATTAGAATAATAATTATCTAGAAAACATTGAAGTTAATCTGGATTTATTATCCAGCATGACAGAGGATGTTTAAAGGTTGGGCAAATCAGCATACTCCTGAGTGATGTAACACAGTACAGGGGTTAAGTTATACATTTTGTTACTGGTACAATGATGTTCTTGTACTGTGCAAGTGTACAAACCTTTCTGAAAACTTGCCTGTATGGAAATATGTGTAATGCTCAGTTACATAAATGCTAATAAAATATAAATTAAAAAAATTTGCCAATCCTCACACTAGGTAAGTGTTTTTTTGTAATAAATTCTTTCCATTTCAAACTCTCTCAGCCTCTGCTTATTCATGCGATACATGTGTTTTTTTTGTGAATGGTTGCCTTGATGTAGTTTTCTAGCTGGAAAAACATCACAACACCAGAAATTATGAAAATGAACTCATGCGATAGAGTGTTTCACTCATGTTTAATACACACCTATGGTGTATGGTGCTGGATAAACCCCTCAAGCTTTGCTTTCTGGATTTAGGTAGCAACACACAATTTGGGTGTGTCTCAACTTCTTCTAATGCACTCCACCCCATGCATTATTCCCTATGTGTTGATTTACAGGATAGTTGATCCTGAGGGGAGGTTGGGACTCGGGTGGCACTGCATCCCTGGAAGGGGTACTATACTTACACCAGGCCCACTTAAACCTTTCTCTGTGTGAAGGCACCAAACTGTTGAAACTGAACCTTAGATACAAATCCTCCCGCCCAAGTGTTTAACAGACCCAGGCCCTCAACCACGTTGAGCCCACAAGGCAAGGGTAGTAACCACAATTTCAACAGTGGCCTGGTTACACAGGTATTTTATATTTATTCACAAGGAAATCATATATTAATTCCAGTGTGATTAGTTTTTGCCATGGAATTAAAACCTCTTATTGTAAAGTGTTACTAAGTTGGTCGAGAGTGAGCTGGTCTGAGAGGAAAGTGGCCAAGGGAAAACAACTGTTTCTAACAGCATAGGCTACCAGGGGGCATAGAAGCACACCTGGAGTGCTGCCACGGCTATGTGATGTATGTCACCTGAACAGTCAGAGGGCAGGGCATACATCTGCAGCTGTTGCGAGCTGGTCAGTGTTCTTCAGAGGCATGCTGCCAGACTGTGATGATAACTACATAGCCAAGGTGGCATGGATGGGAGGGATGGCAGCTGTAGAGACTCTACAAGGGATGGATAGCATCCAGAACACCAGAAGAGACCCACACCTGGTGTGATGCCAGGGCTGTGCAATGCAGAACATCCTGCCTACATAGGGAAGGTGGAACACAGCAGCGGCAGCTGTGCGGAGATCAAAGCTCTTTAGAAGGACATTACCAGGCTTGAGTGGCAGTTGGAAGCACTGAGGAATGGCAGGGAGGAAAGCAGGCAGCTGAGAAGGATGGGGCAAAAGAAGGTTAGGGACCTGGGCACTATCCCGGGGGAGAAGTTGGCAGGGATATGCGGGATAGGGTAATGGTGGCAGAGAGGATCTTGAGTGGTAAGGATGTGAAATGGATACACATAGAGCACTAAGGTAGCAGGCATACTTACTAGGCAGCACCATCACCAGAGGGCACGAGCAACAGATATCAGCACTTGGTTGGCCAGGTTGCAGGGGTCAAAAGGTAACTGGGGCTGTTGGTGGCAGTCCAGGCGCTAAGACAATCAACCTAACAAGGTGATGGAAGGAAAAGGTTGGGCAGAGCTGCAGTAAGGTAATAGCTACTGGAGACACAGAAGTTAGGTCAGTGAGTGAGGTGGAGGGGCATTGCTGGATGAAGACTGCAGGTCCTGCGAGGCTGTCTGCCTTCCTGGGGCACAGATCATATGAGTGCTATCAAAGGCCAAGCAACACAGCTCTGGGAAGGAGCAGACCATTGTTGGCTATGTGGGCATTTTATTTATTTAGTTAGTTTTGGGTGGCCAGGAAGGAGGACTAGACAACAATTGTGTCTATTTTCAGCCTCATCCCGGGGGAGGGGGATACAGATGGATGCCAACTGACACTGAACCAGATTAAGCTGTTGGCAATATTTTAAGTGAACGGGGGAAATTTGGCCAGGACACCGGGGAAATTCCCCTGTTCACAGAAGGGGGCGCTGTTGGCCACTTCTGTGATGGAGGTGCCAGAGGTGATTGTGCCAACTGAGCAGCAGCAGGTCAGGGCTCTGTCCTCTGGCCCTGCCTGTTTTTCGAATGAGTACGATAATTTTGAGTTTGCTTCTATAAACTCCAGTGTGGGAGAAATGGAACAAGATCTGAAAACTCCAGTGGACATTACCGATAGTTTGCCGGTGGATGAGGAAGATGTGGATATGTCCAAATTTGTTGGGACAGAGATGGCTGCTGAAGTGGCTAAATTGGATCAGGACCTAGAGAAATGTAGAACGTACCTGCTACAGATGCTGGTGCAGGATGAAGAACAATATATGAAGGAGAAGGCTGGTCTTTGGAAGAAGTTCCACAGTGTTCTCCCTCCCCAAGACTCCAGGAAAATGATTATTTTGGATGAACTGTGCCTTCTAGATGATGCGGTGTCACAGGATGGCACACCCAGCGATGTGCAGCTGGAGGGGTTGTGACTGGGAGATGGAACTACAGCTGGACTTTCTTCTGATGTGCCATGCACAATGGCAGAAAGGATTAAAGCGGTGTTTAATCTTGCTACACCTGATGAAAAAGCCCAGCTTCACACGGATGATGGAATAAGGAGTCTGTGTTGAAAAACACAAGGTGGAAACAGAGTCTGGGGAATGGATCCTGGACCCTTCTTTTGATCAGCCACTAAGCCTGATGGTCCTGGAAGAACAGACAGTGCGGGAGAATGCAGAACGCACAGGACAACTACTGGAGACCCAGACTGATCAGTCAGAGCCACAATAGGTAACTGTTACTGTTTTACATAACAATTTACCTACTGAGGTACCGGGAGAGTCTGTACATATGGGAGTGCTTATTGGTACTGAAGATAATATGGGTTTTAATCGGGAGCACGGCAGTCAGGCGGGTCGGGGGATCTGGACAGTCAGAACTGTGAGCAGTGCCAAAGGCTGACAATACAGAAGGCTCTTCTAAGAAATGGGTTACAGAAGCGTTATGCAGCTGTTACTGCTGGACTTGGTGAGGACACTTCAGGGTGGGGTGCACCGCCCTCCCCCGTGCTCAGAGACTCAGACTGGCTGATTTATATTTCTGAGTGAACCTTTGCCTTGGCGCAATGCAGTGTGGCCTCATTATAAAGGTGGCCTAGACATACATCCAGATAGGCTTCAAGTGGCAAAACTTTTGTTAAAAGAAAACATGCATTTTATGGCCTGTGAAATCTATGCACTTATTCGCATCTCTGAGGAGGATGTGTTTGATATTAGCTTCAGACATCCTAGTGGTCTGGAATGTTTCTGGACATTATATAATCAAGTAAAGTTTTCTCCCCTTTGGACCCCGTTTATTGTTATCCTCCTGACTAAACTGCTAGTGAAGATGGTGACAGTAATGTTTCACAACAAAAGTGTATGTGTGGCTGATATTGTACATTGGCTATAGCAGCGTTGTGACGTTTTGAGTGCCCCTGAAGCCTTCATTAATTCAGAGTTCCTGTGGACTGGTGGTTGGAAATTTAAGGTTAAGTTGCTCCAAAGTCTGGAAGGGATTTTACACATCCCAAATACTTTCTTTTTAGGCCAGGACAGAGGGGTTTGTTTTTATGCAGGCCAGCTATAAATGCAGATCCAGAACTCATTTATCAAATATGTGCGACTGCTGGAAATGCAGTATTTGTGGGCAATTTGATCACATTAGTGCCCAGTGTGCAAATCATTCCAGATGTAATCTATGTGATGAGTATGGATAAGGAAGATGTGGATATGTCTGAATTTGTTGGGCCAGAGATGGCTGCTGAAGAGGCTAAATTGGATCAGGACCTAGAGAAATGTAGAACATACCCGCTACAGATGCTGGTGCAGGATGAAGAACAATATATGAAGGAGAAGGCTGGTCTTTAGAAGAGGTTTCACAGTGCCCCCCCAAAGACTCCAGAAAAATGATTATTTTGGACAAACTGTGCCTTCCAGATGATGCGGTGCCACAGGATAGCACACCCAGTGATGTGCAGCCAGAGGGGTTGCAACTGGGAGATGAGACTACAGCTGGACTTTCTTCTGATGTGCCATGCATGATGGCAGAAAGGATTAAAGCGGTGTTTAATCTTGCTACACCTGATGAAAAAGCCCAGCTTCTCATGGACAATTGGAATAAGAAGTCTGTGTTGAAGAACGTGGGGTGGAAACAAACAGAGTCTGGGGAATGGATCCTGGACCCTTCTTGGGATCAGCCACTAAGCCCGACAGTCCTGGAAGCACAGACAGTGTGGGAGAATGCAGAGCACACAGAACAACTACTGGAGACCCAGACTGATCAGTTGGAGCCACGACGGGTAACTTTACTGTTTTACATAACAATTTACCTACTGAGGTACCGGGAGAGTCTGTACATACGGGGGTGCTTATTGGTACTGAAGATAATATGGGTTTTAATCAGGAGCACGGCAGTCAGATGGGTCAGGGGTATCTGGTCAGTCGGAACTGTGAGCAGTGCCAAAAGGCTGACAATACAGAAGGCTCTTCTAAGAAATGGGTTACAGAAGTGTTATGCAGCTGTTACTGCTGGAATTGGTGAGGACACTTCAGGGTGGGGTGCACCACCCTCCCCCACCCCCATGCTCAGAGACCCAGACTGGCTGATTTATATTCCTGGAGTGAACATTTGCCTTGGCGCAATGCAGTGTGGCCTCATTATAAAGGTGGCCTAGACATACATCCAGATAGGCTTCATGTGGAAAAATTTTTGTTAAAAGAAAACATGCGTATTATGGCCTAGAAACATAGAAATATAGAATTTGACAGCAGATAAGGACTCCTTGGCCCACCTAGTCTGCCCATTTCCCTACCTAACGGATAAGCTGCAGATCCTAGTTAACCAACAGCCTACTTCTTCCTACCCCCCACTAGAATTGCCTTATGTTTGTCCCATACATTCTTGAATTCCCCCACTGTTTTTGATTCTATGACCTCCTCAGGAAGGCTGGTCCATGTATCCACAACCCTCTCTGTGAAGAAATACTTCCTCACATTACCTCTGAGCCATCCGCCCTCTATCTTCAAATTGTGCCCCCTTGTTTTAGCACATCTCTTTTTCTGAAAGATGCTACCCTCTTGGACTTGTTGATTCCCTTGAAGTATTTGAAAGTTTCTATCATGTCCCCCCTCTCCCTCCTTTCCTCAAGGCTATACATCTTTAGTTTCTTTAGTCTTTCTTCATATGTCTTCTGATGCAGACCCTGCATCATTTTGGTTGCTCTCCTCTGGACAGCCTCCACTCTGTCTATGTCTTTGCGTAGATGGGGTCTCCAGAACTGTACACAGTACTCCAGATGTAGTCTTACCAACTGTCTGTACAGAGGGCCAACAACTTCTTGTTTTCTACTGGTGATGCCTCTCCCTTCGCATCCCAGTATCCTCCCAGCCCTCCTTACTGCCTTCTCACATTGCTGGCCCACCTTTAGGTCATCTGATATGACTACCCCCAAGTCCCTTTCCATTTTTGTTGTTGTCAGTATCTCACCCCCCATTGCGTACTCTTCCCCTGGGTTTTTGTTTCCCATTGCATTGAATCTAAGCTGCTATACATTTGACCATTCCTCCAGCCTTGCCAAGTCCCTTTTCATCCTTTCCACCCCACCTCATGTATCAACCCTGTTACAGATCTTTGTGTCATCTGCAAAGAGACATACTTTTCCTTCCAGTCCCTCTGCAATGTCACTTATAAAGACATTAAAAAGGACCGGCCCCAGTACTGAACCCTGTGGTACCCCACTAGTAACCCTCCTTTCTTCACTGTGGACTCCATTTACTATTACCCACTGTGTCCTGTTGTCCAACCAGTGTTTTACCCAGGCTACAACCCTAGGACCCACTCCCAGGCTGGCTAATTTGTTTATTAATCTTTTGTGCGGGACTGTGTTAAATGACTTGCTAAAGTCTAGGTAGGCCATGTCCACAGCCCCTCCCTGGTCTACTGCTTTGGTCACCCAGTCAAAGAAATCAATTAGATTTGTCTGACATGACCTTCCCACTGTGAATCCATGCTGCCTTTGGTCCTGTGCCCCACTGGCCTCTAGGTACTCAACAATTCTTTCCTTCAGAAGTGAGTCCATCATTTTCCCTACCACTGAGGTCAAACTGACAGGTCTGTAATTTCCTGCCTCTGTCTTGCTCACAGTTTTGTGAAGGGGAATCACATCCACCCTCCTCCAGTCCTCAGGTACCACCCCATCCTCCCATGATTTATTAAAAAGGGTAGTCAGTGGTGTTACTAGTTCTTCCCTTAGTTCTTTTAAAATTCCGTGGTGAATCCCATCAGGCCCCATTGCTTTATCCACCTTCAGTTTTAAGAGTTCTTTTAGAACCCTTTCTTCTGTGAAAGGACTAATATCAACAAACCCTATCCAGAGTGCTTCTATTGACCAGATTAGGTATTTCCCCCTGCTTTTCCATTGTGATTACTGAGCAGAAGTATTCGTTCAGTATCCCTGCTTTTTCACTGTCGCTCTCTGCCCAACCACCTTCCTCTTTGTTCAGCCTCAGTATCCCTGCCTTCATCTTTCTTTGCTCCCTAATGTACCTATAAAAGGTTTTATCCCCCTTCTTAACCGAGTTGACTATCTTTTCCTCGGTTTGGGCCTTTGCTATTCTGACTTCTTTACCCGCTTCCTTCTGCTTTAACTGGTACAGTTCTCTGTCCCGCTCCTTCTGTGTTTCCTTATACTTCCTGAATGCTATCTTTTTTTCCCTTACCTTCCCACCACTTCTTTTGAGAACCATTGTGTTTTTCTTTCGTTTTGATTTGTTTATTTGCTTCACACAAAGACTTGTTGCCTCTATGATGGCAGTTTTGATGTTTCTCCATTGTTGCTCCACCCCACCTTCTTGCCTGTTTGCTAGTGCTTTTCTGAGGCACTCTCCCATTTTGACAAAATCAGCCCTCCTGAAGTCCAGTACCTTCACTTTTGTGTGGCTTGATTCTACAGCTAAGTTTATCGTGAACCACACTCTTTGGTGGTCACTTGTTCCCAGATGGCTACCCACTTCAAGATCAGAGATCCTCTCTCCATCCCCATTTGAGAGTACCAGGTCTAAGATTGCTCTGTCTCGAGTGGGGCCTCTCTCATCTCTGAGGAGGATGTGTTTGATATTAACTTCAAACATCCTAGTGGTCTGGAATGTTTCTGGACATTATATAATCAAGTAAAGTTTTCTCCCATTTGGACCCCCTTTATTGTTATCTTCCTGACTAAACTGCTAGTGAAGATGGTGACAGTAATGTTTCACAACAGAAGTGTACATGTGGCTG
The DNA here is from genome assembly GCA_016271365.2 of Neoceratodus forsteri. Taxonomy (NCBI): domain Eukaryota; kingdom Metazoa; phylum Chordata; order Ceratodontiformes; family Ceratodontidae; genus Neoceratodus; species Neoceratodus forsteri. Next base: position 1,102,579,274 of record CM057454.1, on the reverse strand, counting down.
ATATTGTACATTGGCTATAGTAGCGTTGTGATGTTTTGAGTGCCCCTGAAGCCTTCATTGATTCAGAGTTCCTGTGGACTGGTGGCTGGAAATTTAAGGTTAAGTTGCTCCAAAGTCTGGAATGGATTTTACACACCCCAAATAGTTTTTTCTTAGGCCAGGACAGAGGGGTTCATTTTTATGCAGGCCAGCCTAAGGTCTGCTATAAATGCAGATCCAGAACACATTTATCAAATGTGTGCGACCACTGGAAATGCAGTATTTGTGGGGAATTTGGTCACATTAGTGCCCAGTGTGCAAATCATTCCAGATGTAATCTATGTGATGAGTATGGCCATATACACAGAGATTGCCCTTGGGCAGTGCAGGAGCGTCATACCTTGAATCCTGATGATTTTATTAGAAACGTTCAGCAGGCAACACCCCCGAAACCACCACAACCTCCTACTGAGCAACATCAAGAACAGGAGGTTGTGCAGGATCTGACAGGGATAGGACTTCTTCAGTTAGTGCATGGAGGGGGAGTCAGGAGATTGCACTATTACACAAGGGGAGTGTGGTTCCAAATATGGAAAGCATGGAAACAGAAGACGCTATGCTTCCCCCTTCCCCACAGGAAAAGTGGTCTGTTCCTACACCTCAGAGATGGAGTACAAGGATTAATAAATCTTCTTTGACACATATGGACATTATTTTGGATAATCAGTATGGTATTTTAAAAGCAGGAGGGTGAGGGTGAAATTGAGGATGATGGTATGATTTCTGATACTTCTTCCATGACAGATCAACCAACTGTAGAGGACCAGACACTTGCTCAGATGAAGAAAGAAAAACAGAAAAATAAAAAAAAAAAAAAAAAAAGAAATCATGATTGAAGATTCCTGGATGTATAAATTTTGATCAAATGGAAGGGAGAATTATTGCTGCTTTCAACATCTGCAGCATTAAAAATGCTGGAAAGACGACAGCACTATTCTCCTGGTTGCATGGCTTACCTCTGGATCTGAAATTTCTTCAAGAGACTTGGATGGACTCTAGTCAAATGTTATATACCACTAAATATAATTGGATGTGGGGACCATCATATTGGTCTTTTGGGTTGGATAGGGTGGATGGGGTAGGGATCTTATTTTGGGGCTGGGGTTTGGGTTTCAAAAACTGGTTGACTTACTTCCTGGACAGGTACTGATTGTAGATGGGGTGTGACATTTGACACCTAGTAGGTTTATTTCAGTATATGGGCCACAAAGTAAGGCAGAAAGGGTAGAATTGTTCATACTTTTACAACCATTTTTAATCACTACTAAGACAGTGTATATGGGGGGGGGGGATTTTAATGTTACTTTAGATGTTATAGATAAAAGATTATGGGGACAGGTTCATTGTGATTCCCATACTTTTCGTAAGTTTGTGGATATTGCTCCGGGACACTGGTTTACCAGGACTGAAAAAGGGCAAATTCCATTTTGCACATTATAAAAAATGGTACTGTCACCGGTGTCTGCTAAGTCAAAATCTGGTTTTACTGGTTTTTTGGTTTTGTGTACTGCATTTAACAATTTTTAACTCTGCTAACATGCATTTTAGCAGTTTTGACCTCCACTATTGCACATCCTTCCATCCTTGTACCAATTTAAAGTTATTTTAGGTACAAGATGTGACAGCAGCAGCAGCACTACAGCCCCCATCCCTGAGGTGTGATGGAAGCAGTACTACGGCCCCCATCCTTCAGGTGCGATGGCAGAACCAACAGCACTACAGACCCATCCCTCTGGAGTGATGGCAGCAGCAACAGCACTGTGTCCCCCCTCCCTCAGGTGTGATGGAAGCAGCAGCACTGTGGCCCCTATCCATTAGGTGTGATGGCAGCAGTACTACGTTTTGCATTCCTCAAGTGTGATGGCAGTATCAGCACTATGGCTCCCATCCCTCAGGTGTGATGGCAGCAGTACTACATTTCCCATCCTGCAGGTGTGATGGCAGTATCAGCACTATGGCCCCATCCCTCAGGTGGGATGGCAGCAGTACAACAGTTCCCATCCACCAGTGGTTATGGCAGAAGCACTACAGCCCCTGTCTCTCAGGTGTGATGACAGTAGCAACAATGCAGTCCACATCCCTCAGGGGTGATGGCAGTAGTGACAGCACTATGATCCCCTTTCTACAACACCCACACTCCACATGCACAAGTTATAAATTACTCAGTCTCTTTGCTTGTTAGAACTCAGATGTGAATTAATCTGAACCACCACTACTAAGGTGGACCACCTTTGTTTTTTCCCATCATTTAACTGCCTGAACTGGATTTCTGCCTGTGACACCACTGACCAGGGTTTGAGAACAGATTTGGGTGTTGGAGGACTGGCCGGGGGGGGGGGGTGAAGGCTTGAGTGTCCAGCAACCACTCTTCTTCTGGGAGGGAAGGTGTATTCACAGCTCAGCATTTGCTGGCCCCAGGTGGAGGCTGGAGGCACGGCAACATGTTGGCCTTCACTGCGGGAGGGAGCGTGATGGACGTCAGCTTGTGCCTTGACATCATGTGGCCTGTCACGCTCCCACGAAAATGGGAAAACACCTGCTGGCCACCTGGAGGATGGCTCCTGGTCCCTCCATAAGCATGAAGCCCCAGACACATGTATCTGTTCTGACCCCTGCCATGCCTGTGATATATACAGGAAGCTCTTTAGGGTGATTGTCCTCCCCTGTTAGCCTCCCACAGGGGTAGAGGCCCACCCAATGAAGGGTTACTTTGGGTTACCTGGTAGCATGGCCATAAGGGTCAGTGGATGGTGGTCGGGACTTAGCAGCGGAGGTATGGGGACTTGGCAGGCCTGAAGGAGTGGATGACCAGGGGGTAGGAGGAGCAAAAAAAAGCTGCCTGAATTTGCTTCTTTGAAATACAGTGTCTTCACCTGAAAAAAATCACAAGTGATTAGTGGAGGACCTTCTAATGGAAAATCATGCATTTCACAAACACATGGATGCCTTTTTTTCCCTTGGTCTCCATGAAAAGGGTGTCTCTCAATTTTCATGTCTGAGCTAAGAAGTGAATTGAGCACCACTCTGCCCACCAGCATCATACTTCCCCTGGGGTCTTACCTTCTGTGTGTCACTGAATGTGCTTTCAAATCCACTGGCCAAGCATAAGTACAATTAAACACTTAACAGTTGCTTTTTATTAAAGCAGTCTGTCAGAAAAAAACATTTTGTTGTCACAGAGACTGAAACAGCAGCTGGGAGAGACTGTGCAAATGATTCCATTCACCTAAATGAGGTGCTAACTGTGAAGTTTTTTTTTTTGTAAGTAGTAAGGTAGTTTCTGCCTTGTGAACATACTTTCATTCAGACTAGTTTTCATTCAAACAACTGAGGATGCTGGATGGCCCTGCTGATTATAAACTTGAATAAGCTAGTTGGTAACAATGATCATGCACTTAGCAATCTACAACCTAGATGTTCACATGCAAAGAATACAATAAAAACCTGGCTAAAGTCTAAAAACAAGCTTATAAAACACATAAAATGTATTTGAACATTTTTATTTACCTATACAAAATCATCGCAGCCAAAGTAAAACTCAGGTAAATTACATGGTACCCCGGCTACTGTATGATGTAGTAAACATATATTGGTATTTTTTTTATGTTTTTTGTAAACCAGGTAAGTCCACTAGGCAGAACTGCCTGTTTTCAGAGGTGACTCAGGAGCACTGCGTAGGTTAAGTGACTTGCTCGGAGTCACACAGTATGCAAGTGGAGGTTGTGGGAATCAAACCCAAGTCTTCTAGATGGACTTAGTTCAATCGCTGTTTGTTACTCTAACCACTAGGCTATACTGCCAGCCATAACACCCATATATAATGTTTAATATATGATTTCAGTAATAGTGCACAGTACCTACAGTGCAAATTATGAACATTAAACCTTTACATTTTACTAAAACTGAATTATTTGCCTCTCCATCTGCTTATGTTTTCTTACACCAAAGTGAGTGTATAGTTGACAGAACACTGTAAATAGCCTGTGGTAGCACTACTGCTTGCAATGCCAGGGACTCGGGGTTGAAAGTGAATTCAGGTTGCTAGAGGTCTGGCAAGGGGAGTAGGATTGAGCTCCTGGGAGCCACTCTCCTCCTCTGGGAACGGTGGCCTGCAGGTCCTGCTGCTTTACTGCCACCTGGGTGACCACGGATGGTGGTGCAATGGGGCTGCAGAGCAATCAGGAAGAGAGGAAGAGAGGAAGCAAGCCAGGATCTGGAGCAGTGGCATGTCTCTATGTGCTCTACCTCCTTGGATCCCCTTGAGTGCCATTGCCCTCAGGGACAGAGACCAGAAAACCAGTAACAATCACCCCACATTGGCTGCTGGTAGAAGGGACCCAGCTGCCCCAGACTTCATAACCAGGTTCCATGAGAGACCCACTGGGCTGCCCGACATACATTAAAGGACTGTGGAGGGGTGACCTGGGGTCCTCTCCCTTCCCACCTGGGGGGTACAACCCAGGCAGGATGGGAGCAGGTTCACAGGAGCTCCTGAGCATTACCTGGGTTGAAGCTAGGTGATACCCAGCCTAGGGATCTCTGAAAAGTGGAGACTGATACTGTGAGAAGGGGGCATAGAAAGAGAAAATAAAAAAATGTAAAAAGATGCTGAAATCTTAGGGATTCTGTGCAATGAGATGCAATTTCCATGAGGCACCGGTACAAGAATTCAAAATCCACAATCCAAGCAGGATTCCGTGATTTTTACCGGTGTTACTGGTAAAAATGGAAAACCAGGGTCCCTGATATTGCTGATTTAAGAGATTGTTCTTCTAACTCCAGGTGCCCATTTATGTACAGTATGTGAGGGGTTCACTTACGAGTAAAATAGATTATATATTGGTTTCAAAGTCTTTAACAGTCCATACCATGGAGACAATACCAATAGAATTCTCTGATCACCTGTTGGTACAATTGGTTTTAAGTTTAGAGCCTGCTGTGGTGTTGACCCTGGGGAGATGGAAAATAAATATTTTGGCCCTATCAGACAAAAGGGTAGAATTGAATCTTTTGAATATTATGATTACAAAGGTTTCCATGATGGCCTTTCATGAAGATTTGAGTGAGTGGTGGGTGGATTTAAAATGGGAAATAAAGGACTGTTTAATATTGCACAGGAAACAGAAGGTAAGATCAAAGTTTTATAAATATTTTCAATTACAGGATCATTTATATCGGTTGCATACTGCTGCCTATAGCAGCCATCAAGATGTCTCTAGTCAAATACGGGAGATTAAACAGGAAATGCAGCTTTATCAATATGATAAGTCAAAGGCTTTAAAAGTTGCAATGTCTTTTGGTACCCAATAATCACCTTCTATAGATCCTTGTGAGGTGTGTAAGGATAGCAGGCATAATTCTCAGGTAACTACTTTACAAACAGAACCGGGACATATTATATCTGAGGTGCCTGGAATTTTGAGGGAAATGAAGTTGGATCTGACAAATTTGTATTCTTCTCAAGATGTATCTTCCAAAGAAATTGATGCTTATTTGACTAAGATTCAGGTACTACCACTGGGGAAGCATGATATACATGCTTGGTTGGGCCTATTACAAAACAGGAAGTTTATTGGGTGATTCATGACTTAAAATTGGGAGTTTCGCCAGGTAAAGATGGAATGCCAAATGAGTTTTATAAGGCTTTTATTGACATATTTCATTACTGTTTAATGAGGGTGTTTAATTTTACTTACTTACAAAACAATATGTACCTTCAGATTTTTCACTAGCATTAATTCATTTTCTGTTCAAATCTGGGGACTGGAGACAATTAGTCAACCAGAGACCAATCTGTTTATTGAATTCTGACTGTAAGATTTTAACTTCTGTTTTACAGAGAAGACTTAAGCAGGTAGCGCCCATCTCAATACACCCGGTTCAGGCTTGTTCCATACCAGGGAGAACAATGCAAGATAATTTGGGATTAATTAGGGATGCGATGGAATATTGTAAACATTGAGAACAACCAGGGTTTTTACTTACCTTGGACCAAAGCAGAGCATTTTACAGGGTAAATCATATGTATCTGTTCAAAGTTTTGCAGCATTATCGGATTCCGGCTAAATTTATTTCATGGATTTCTTTGGTATATCAAATGGCCAGGGTAGCTCTATTATTGAGAGGGTTAGAAGGGACTACTGAACCGGTAAGATCTGGGGTATGACACAGATGCCTGTTAAGCCCACTTCTTTATGTCTTTGCTTTGGATCCATTGATTAGGAAAGTTGTACATAATCCAGTGATACATGGAATTGTTAGAAGGGAGGAGGGGGAAGCTGTGAAAATTATAGCCTATGCCAATGATGGTTGTGTATCTGTTCAAAATGAGGAGAAAAAAAACATCAAATATGTTGTGGGTAATGCATTTTTTGGACTAACAAAATTATTTCTGAGACTAGCTTTCGAGAGCTAAAGCTGTCTTCTTCAGGTCAGGTCAGCTCTAAAGAAGAGAGCTTTATCTCTTGAAAGCTAGTCTCAGAAATCATTTTGTTAGTCCAAGAAAAGGTACCACCCGCAACATATTTGCTGTTTTTTTTCTCTACATTGGTGACTGGACTAACACGGCTACCACATTTCTTTTTTTCAAAATGAGGAAAGGGTGCATGGTCTGATGGATTCATTGGCTCATTTTTCAAGAGTTTCTGGGGCAGTATTAAACAAGGATAAGAGTAAAGGGTTGATTCTTGGACCACAACCTTTTTTGGGATCACAGCTAGATGGGATTCAGATAGTGTCTGAACCTTGTAAAATATTGGGCCTCAAATTTGGCACTGGGGATGATGCAGTGCTGAATTGGGAAAAGAATCTGGCAAAAGCTAATAGCAAAGTCCAGTGGTGGAAAGGTTGGAAACTGTCAAAGTTAAAACGAGTTTATATAGTTAAACAATTTATTTTGCCCTTGTTTTTGTATGTGGGAATGGTGTTTCCATTACCTCTGCATATGGAGACCAGGATTTTCGACTTTTTTTCCAAATGATTTGCGGGTGTGGGCTGATCCCAATAAAAAGAGTTTACGCATATTTACCAAGGAAAAAGGGGGGCCTGGGTATGATACATCCAGTGGCTTTTTTTCATTCTTTATTCTGGGCAGGGTCATTCAAGTTGAGTCTGTCTTCCATTAAGGGGCCGGCACAGATCTGGTTTATTATGGTTTATAAGGAATATTTGGATTTTTCGGAACAGGTCTCACCAACTTTGGGGAAAGGGAGGTGGTTACCAGAGTTTTTTAAGTCTACTATTTTGAAATTAAGGAAATGGAAAATCACTAAACAAGATTTACTCTCCTTACATAGGAAATTGCTATATGCTAAAGTAATGAAAATGGAAGGAGAGTCCGGGAACCAGAATTTAAAGGGTGTAGACCTTCAAAAACCAGATTGGTTTGTTGACAATTGATGAATCCTAGAATTCCCATTAAAATGTGGGATATGCTGTGGTTGGGATCTTATGGGCGTTTAAATGTGAAAGGAAATCAGATGCATAAGTCTGTGACTGAACGGGTGGGGGGGGTTGGAATCTATGGACCACTTTTTATTTGCTTGTACATATGCATCAGGATTTTGGGCATTTGCTATTCACAAGTGGAAGCAGTTGTGGTTATTAACTTTAACATACAAACAATTGGTATTAGGGGATATGCAGCAACTGATAGACAGATACGATATGGGTACTTTACAGGTGTTTTTCGCATGTATCAAATATTATTTATGGCAAGCTAGAGTACAGTTTGTTTTTCAACAAAAATGTATCAGATATACTCAATGTATTCTTATTGAAAATCCATTTAGAGAATCTATAGGAAAGAGTATTTATTTCACCCTAGAGCTAGGGTTAAAGTTTGGTGGCAGGGTTTTTTCATTCTTATTAAAATATAAGTAATGGTTGGTGGGGGGCCTTGGGGTAGAGTGTACTGACTGGGTAATATTGTTTCATGGGATTTAGGATTCTTTTTTTTTATTATATTTACAATACATATCTGGTGATTTGTCTGTGATGTTTCTATTTCTGAATAAAACATTCCCCTACTAGGTATCAATTTTTCACACAATTACATACAAATCCTATAGCTATTGCTCTTATGATAGAAATAATTCTTAAAATGGTCAACATACAGGACTTTAAAAGATTGCCTAAACCAAGGGCTGATGCCCTTTTCAGAAGAATAGCTTGGGTGGAAAAAAATGAAAGAGTAAAAATAAGAGATGTCTGGCCAATGCAGTTATTATGATTTACAAGTTTTCTAATATAAATGTTTAATAAACTTGAGAAGCATTGACATTTGTTTTTATGAGAAAGTTTCAAGCATTGTTATGAACAGGGATAGTACATATAAAATATTAGAAGGTGGAAAGAAAAAGGACCTATTGAAAAATAATTTTCTTTAGTTAATGTTTTGTATACCAGAGGTTGTGCATTTCATTCTTTTTGGCTTTTGATCAAGGGGTTACGTGGGCAAAAGCTTGTAATATTCCAGTTTAAATAAGAGACCGTATGAATTTAAGTTATACTGTTGTGAATTTTTGCTTTGCATGGAATTTGACATACCCCAACACAGATATTTTCTTTAATTTAAAAGAAAAAGGGGGACTGTCCTTTGAAGATTATAAAGAGTGGAGAATAGCTTAACACATCTTTTTTTTTCTTTGTTTATTCAACATTTATTGTTCAGTGGGTTACACTGAAATTTATGTGTTATGATTTCTCTTTTGTAAGCTGTTATAGTTTCTTTATCATAATAAAAATTCCCCTGCTCTTTTCGAGGAGTGCCATGGGACCTTTAACATCCACCTAAACTACCACCAGAACAGGCAGATGGAACCTTGGTCTAACATCTCATCCGAAAGATGGACATAAGGAGCACAAGTCCCAAGGACAGGAGAAGGTCATGGAGCTATAGTAGGGATATTCCTAAACAGAAAGGTATCCACTGTGATCTTTGTAGACCCCCCCCCCGCCCAGTCCTGGAGACTGGTGAGGACTGGCAGAGGACTATTAGGCAGGCAAAAACTTGGCTTGGGGTCTGATGCAGGAGATAAGGTTTTCTTTTGCTTGCCTCATGTATGACCCTCTCATACAAAGGACAACTATATGCTCAGAATGGACTGTACCTGCACAAAGAGGGAGTGGGGGTACTATTCCACAGAATGGACAGGGTAGTCATGGTGAACTTAAACTAGAGGATGGGAGAGGGAGCTGGTGCAGGGACTCACCCATGGCAGGAAGCAGATGAAAGGGCTCACCAAAGGAAGGACAGTAGAGTAAGAAGCACCAAAAAAGGGACCCTCAGGGGGGCCAAGGAAGCACAGAGGAATAACCATCCTCACTTGTATGCATATCAATACGAAGAGCACACACAGCAAAATTGGCTATCCTAATGGCATAATGCTTTTCAAAGGCCAGAAATGAGTGGCACAGAGAGAGACCTGGTGACAGGGAAAGAAAATGACTAGGACATCAGGATAACAGTCAGTAGGCTACTCTGAAGGGATAGACTCAACAAGAATGGGGTAACGATATCTCTTTTCAAAAGGGAAGGAGTCACTGTGCAGATGAAGGAATACATCAGGGGCAAGCAGATCAACAGAGCCCATATGGATTGAGCTAGTCAAAAAGGGAGACAAGAGAGTCACCGTAGGTGTGTGCTACAGGCCCCCCCCAAGGTGCTCAGCAGAGAGCAATGCCCAGCTGTTCTGAGAAATTATAACAGCAGCCAAATCAGGTGCAGTGGTGATCCTTGAGGACTTCAGTCTCTCATGTATAGACTGGTGTCTTGACAGGGCTAATGGCAGGACTGAGAGTGGCTTGCTGACCACCTTCCATTAATGTTTCCCAGAGCCCCTTACTCTTTAGTCTCTTCCTCAGTACCCTCCCCCTGGCATGCACCAATAATATACTTCTATATGTGGATGATGCCATCATTTTCACTAGTCAACCTGACCCCTCCCCCTTGAGTCACCACCCCAGGACAGTTTCTCAGCTATAGAGGCCTGGTTTACGAAGCATAAGCTTCTAATGAATTTCAAAAAGACTAAAGCCATGATCTTCTCAAGCCCACACAACAAATACAAATCCCACCAGTTAACCATACTGTAGGGAGTAGCTATGGACACCACACTCAAACCAGCACAGCACTAAACAAGGCATGCAGGCGGATTACAGGAGTGCACAGACTAACACATACTTGCGACCTGTATGCACAGTCTAACTGGTTAAACCTTAAGGGCAGAATAAAATATCAGACCTGTCTCTCAGCAAAAAAAATTAGTCTTGGCCAGTTCCACCCCACCACACCATCATCCAGAAATTCCTAATCCCTGCATCTAACCCTCATCGAACTCAGGGCATGTCAAAACTGACTTAGTAAGTCCCATTTTGCTGCACCTCCCAGGTGCAGAAATCCTTTTCATATAGGGCACCCAGCTGGCTGAATAACTTCCCCTCGAGTATCCTGGATGAGACTAGGATTGACCTTTAAGTGTAAACCGCCCAGCACCTCCTGCACTTGGCAGCTGCGATCATGCCTATAGGTCGCTCTTCCCCACACAACGACATCCCAACTCTTCCTTCCCCTCCTTGTCACTAGATACAACTTTGTCAACTCTTGCTAGTAACCCCTCTCCCCTTCACCCCTCCTTCCTCTCCCACCCTGGTGTCTCTGCTACTGCTTCTTCCTCCTCAACCTTAGCCTTCAATCTGCCCCTCCCCTCCTCCTCTTGTTGTTGCTATTCTTCCCCTACTTTCATCCCTCCCCACTACTCCTCCTATATCAACTCCCCCAACAAAGCCTACATCTGGATGCGTCTTACCTAGTGACCGTTTTGATTATATTCACCCTGCCTGTTATATTATGCCTCAGTTTGTATTCACTACTGTTATGAATGCACTGTGTCTGGCATGACTGTTTCTAACAGCCTTAACTGTATTCATTGCTGATATTGAATGATTTGCCTAATTTATCTTGTATGCCTTTGCGTCAATCTACTGACGTGGAACCTTTGTAAAAGAGCCCTTGGCTCAAAGACATTGTAAACCGAGATATAAATAAATAAAATCATGACCACCAGGGGCTAGCTTTAGTGCAGAGCTCAGGGGTTTGGCTTCATTGGGGATTGTGGGTCCACCTGGAATGATGCAGGCATATACTGGCATGATGGTCTGCACCTGTCCAGTAGGGGAACCAGGATCCTAGGTGATAGGTTTAAATGCTTCATTGGCAAGCATTTAAACTAGCCAAGGGGGGAGGCAATGGAGAGGAGCAGGGAAATCTTTGCCCCCTCAAATATCAGGGTAGTTAGTGAGGTAAACACCAATATAGAGATGTCGATAGGAAGAAGGGCAGGAGTAAATGGAGAAAATGACTAAGGCAGTAAGGACACGGATGGGGCAAAAAGGGGAAAGGCCAGCAAGAAATGGAGGGTAATGAGTACCAATGTCCATAGTCTGGGCAACAAGCTCCCTGAACTGGTGGCCTTGATGGAAGGGGGATACCTGGATATTGTAGCAATCACAGAAACATGGTACACAGAGAACCATGACTGGGATGTTAACATACCAGGGTACACAACCTACAGGAGAGACAGGGAGGGTAGAAGAGGGGGAGGAGTAGCTCTCTATGTAAGGGAAGGGATAAAAGCAATGGAACAAAAGAGTAAACAGGGAGGAGTGGAGGCACTGTGGGTCACCTTAGAGACTGGAAATGGCACCACAATCTGCACAGGGTTGTATACAGACCCATCTCAGGGGGAAGGAATGGACAAGGATATGATAGAAGGCATCCTTAGGATGGCAGAGAAAGGGGAGATATTGTTGATGGGGGACCTGAATATGCCAGATGTTAACTGGAGCACCTTTGCTGCAGCCACATCCAAGATCAGGGCCATTCTTGATGCCCTATGGGGGGCATGCCTCAGACAGCTAGTGTTGGAACCCACTCAGGAGGAGCAATCTTAGACCTCATACTCACAAATGGGGACAGTGAGAGGATCTCAGATCTAGAAGTGGGTAGCCATCTGGGAACAAGTGACTACTAAACAGTGTGGTTCACGATAAACTCAGCTGCAGAGTCAAGCCATACAAAAGTGAGGGTACTGGACTTTAGGAGGGCTAACTTTGTCAAAGTGGGAGAGTGCCTTAGAAAAGCACTAGCAAACAGGCAAGAAGGAGGGGTGGAGCAACAATGGGGAAACATCAAAAATGCCATTACAGAAGCAACAAGCCTTTGTGTAAAGCAAATAAACAAATCAAAACAAAAGAAAAAGCCACTATGGTTCTCAAAAGAAGTGACGGGGAAGGTTAGGGAGAAAAAGATTGCATTTAGGAAGTATAAGGAAACACAAAAGGAGCAGGACAGAAAACTGTACCAGTTAAGGCAGAAGGAAGCAGGGAAAGCAGTCAGAATAGCAAAGGCCCAAACTTAGGAAAAGATAGCTAACTCGGTTAAGCAGGAAGATAAAACCTTTTATTTATTTAACTTTTGTTGACCAGGTAGGTACACTAGACAAATTATATGCCTATTTTCAGGTACAACCCAGGAAAGTACAATGAAAATACAGGTTCAAACAGGGAACATAACAACAAGTTGGGCAATGTACAGAGTCACAAAGGAACCAGGTGAACATAGATAGTCTACAGTAAGCAGTAATAGGTAAAATATATATATATATACATAAAGAATAAATAGACTTAGTCATTCAATGGCAAGAGCAGTGAACAACGTATAAATTATAATGTATGAGTAACCCTTAATCAGAGCCACAAAAAGGATAATTTCTGAACAAATAAACAAGCAAATCACATGCATCTCAGAGTAAAAAAGACAGTCGGCATCATCATTAGAGCCTACAAGAGGGACCCCATGGCTAGGTGAGTCCAATTTAGAGACCTGAGACTGGCTATGGTGGCTTAGGACACCCACATGCAGAGGCCAGCTTCAAGTGCCCCCACAGGGAATTCCAGAGACACAAGTGGGAGGGGAAGGATGAACATTGGCAGAAAGGGAGTTCCATAGCCTCATCGCACACGTAGTGAAGTCCCTATCCCCCATTAGGGTACGGGTATGGGGAACTTTGAGCACCCCAGGACCCTGAGACCTGAGAGAGTAGGAGGAGTCAGCAAGCTTGAGAAGCTGTGCCAGCCCCGGATGGGTGCCAGTTCTGATCACCTTGCCCACCAAGCTGCCTAACCCAAAGTTCATGTGATTGGCCTGGGAAAGCCAGCCAAGTTTGTCATATAATTCACAATGATGGGTGAGGCGAGTGGCAGCCAGGGCAAAGTAACAGATGTTATTGTAGGTCGTGTTCCACCGAGTGAGGTGAACCTTGGAGGGGTGAGCAAATAGGAGAAGGTCATAGCTGAGCGAAGGAAGAAGCGCACCTCTGGCCAATGCCAAGCGAGCAGCAGACGTCAGATTTTTCTCTGCCCTGTAGGCAAGACCCAGTTTAGAGTTTATGGCTCTGCAAACATTTAGGAAATGACACCCCAGGTCGAGTTGGGGGTCAAGCATCACCCCAAGGTATTTAATGGAAATTGTGGTTAGGAGGGTAGCATCGTCCATGCCACTGACACACAGAGGAGCAGGGGAGGACTTGATCTTGTCCAATGACCCAAAAAGCATGGACTGAGTTTTTTTTTAGGTTGAGGACCAGCTTGTGAGACATTACCCAGGACTGAATATTCTTAAAGTCCTCACTCAGTCAAAGGTTGAGAATCCCAATGTCCCAGGAATGTGTAAGGATGACCAGATCATCTGCGTAAAGGGTGGAACTACAGTTGGAAGCAGTGGCTGGGAGGTTGTTAATAAATACAGAGAAAAGAAGGGGCCCCAGAACTGATCCCTGGGTGACACCAGAGGTCACTGGAGTGGCGTCAGAGAGAACCTTGTTGAATTTGATCAGTTGTAGTCTGCCCTGGAGGTAATTTCTAAGCCAACTCAGGGCAGGTAGGGACAGGCCAAGGGACCGCATCTGTGAGTAATGTAATGCATGGTCCACAAGGTTGAAGGCCTTGGATAGGTCAATGAATATGGTCTCAGTGAGTCTGCCCTGGTCCATGGCACCCTGATGCTACAGGAGACAGAGACAAGGGCTGAGGATGTACTATACCCTTTTCAAAAGCTGTGCTGCGCAGGGGACAGCAATTTATGGGTCTGAATGTACTCCATGAGTTGTTCGGCCACAACTTTCTCTAGGAGTTTGCTAATAACCGATAGGATGGCAATTGGCCAGTAGTTGTTCAGAACCTTAGGGCTGCCCTGCTTCCGAACGGACAATTCTCTCCTCCTTCCAGATGTCTGGGATAACACCAGTGGCAAGGGCCAAGTTGAAGATATGTACCACTGGAATGGCAATGAGGGGGCACACAGCTTCAGAAACTTGGTCTCTATGTTATCGTGGCCAGCACTGGAATGTGGGGAGAGACCAGAAGGAAGTCTCTGCATCTCCATGACAGACACAGCCCTGAGATAAAATAATGGGTGGGAGGAGTGACTGGACCTCCTGAGGGGCGGAGGCCAAGGGGCCACTGACTTTCCCTCCTGCAAGGAAAGGGAGGTGAGCGTGGACAAGTCCGAAAAGTGGGAATTAAAAGCATTTGCAATCATAAGTGGATTATTACAACTTGACCCACCAATGATCATATCAGATACTCCAGAGTTGGAGGAGCCACTATGTTTTTTATGTTTTTCCAGAACATTCGAGGGTCCCTAGCAGAGCTAAGCAGGGCAGATTTACAGTATTCATTTTTTGACCCCCAATGGCTTTTTTGCACTCATTTCTGAGCCTCCTATACTGTTGAAAGATGGACTGATCCAACATACCCTAGAAGTGAGCCCAACACTTGTCTCTAGCCCGCATGAGGGCTAAGAGGCTCCCATGCAACCATTTTGTGGCAGACCCCTTTACTCTCCATCTAATAAGGGGTGAATGCTTGGGAGGTACATTAGGGAGCATAGAAAGACAAAGGGAGGGATAGTGAGGCTGAATAGAATGGACAGTGGACGGACAGGGAGGGGACAGTGAAAAAGTAGGGATACTGAACGAATACTTCTACTCAGTATTCACAAAAGAGGAGAAGGGGGAGATGCCTAATCCAATTAACAGAAGCACTCTGAATAGGGGGTTGATCCCAGTCCATTCACAGAAGAAAGGGTTCTGAAAGGATTCCTAAAACTGAAGGTGGACAAAGCAATGGGGCCTGATGGGATTCACCTCAGAATTCTAAAAGAATTAAGGGGCGAACTAGTGACACCACTGACTACCTTTTTTAACAAATCATGGGAGGATGGTCTGGTACCTGAGGACTGGAGGAGAATGGATGTGATTCCCCTTCACAAAAGTGGGAGCAAGACAGAGGCAGGAAACTACAGACCTCCTGAGGAGGCTGTGGGGTCTAAAACTGTGGGAGAATTCAAGAATGCATGGGACAGACATAAGGCAATTCTTATGGGGGGTAGGAAGAAATAAGCTGTTGGTTAACTAGGATCTGCAGCTTATCCAGTAGATAGGGAAATGGGCAGTCTAGGTGGGCCAAGGTGGTCCTCATCTGCCGTTAAAGTCTATGTTTCTAGGTTTGAAACCCTTCTTGACCTTGTGCTCAGAGCTGGGGACTGGATCATCTCCAGTGTGAATGTCAAGGAACCAGTGGTGGGCAGTGACCAAAACCAGGTAACATTCTCCCTGTTGAAAGATAAATGCAGCTGCACTTAGTGACTAGGACCCAAAACTTCAGAAATGCAAATTTTGCCAAAATGAATGACTGGAAGCCAGATTTTCGAAAGTGGAAAAATTTTGCATGTACGGAAAACAAAATTACACAAGGGAGGGTTGTGCAACTGTAGTTTTTTCTGCATGCACTTAATTTTCAGAAAGGTTGTCTTTTTGCAATCTTTTCCACAATTCACAGCAGTTTGTGCATATTCTTTTGTACAACTGCAGAAAAATGCTATGGCATGAGGCATAGCATGTTTTGTACAGCTGTGGAAAAAATGAAAACAGCATTTTCTCAGGTGTGGGGATTTTTCTCTGCACCAGGGAGTTGTACACAGGGGGTCTATTTTCAGAGCCCTGTTGGAGTGACTCAACTTGTGCCAAACCAGCACTCTGGTACGCCAGGCACCCTGCACCAGAGTTTGATAGAGGTAGGGTCTTGGTGCCTAAGTCCCCGACATTACCACAAGTGGTCCTGTGCATCAACACGCTGGCACATGGGGAGGATTGATGGAGGCTGACATCAGTCCATGGAGTGTGACAATCCGGCAGGGTCATCCTTAGTAATGGAATATTTGCAATGTCTAATTGTTATATAGGCAGTAATTAATGCAATTTTGTGCTGGTAAAACAATTGACGTTTTGAAGAGATTATCCATCAGTACTTAGGATTCTTCTACAATTGACCCACATATGGTTGTTGTTGCCGTTGGTTTTAAACTGCTAGTTCTAATTACTGAAGTTATGCTTCAAATAGTTCTTCCTTGGAGTGTCGTGTCATCGTACTGCTATCTAGACACTCACTAAGTTATGAAACTGGAAACTACCTTTGCAACACCCGACAGATGTCTAGGGAGGGAGTGTATAGCACACTACACTGGCAGATCCCTAGTTGCATTGTGTCTTATGTGAACATATTCATAGATTGTGCTATTTTTGTGACTACAGAGACAGTGCTGCACATCAATGCTCCAAGCATCTGTTGGCTCCAACCCCTCGTGTTTTAGCCTACGTGCCATTTTCACATAATATGCCATATGATATGCAATGATAGTCTGCATGACAGTTGTTCACAACAAATGGAGAGTAAGTCAGAGAACAGAAGCGACATTTGGGTAAGTAGCATCCATTGGGCAGTCATCCAGTGAGGAAATAAATGCACAAAAACCACTGTGGGGTTAGTCAACAGAAGGGACCCAGCCTGTCTGAAGATTACGCACTCTAAAGCAATTGACGTGCTTGTATATGTGTCAAGAGTGGGGCTCCTGGTGCTGCCCTGCTCCCTTCACACCCAGGTAACTCTTTGTGGCTGCGGACAAGGTGAACACATTGCCTGCTGCATTATTATTACTGGGATGGCAGCCTGGCAGGTGCTGAATAACAGACACAAGCATTATCCCCGTTCTCCTTTTCATTCTGCCACATTACTGCTCCATATCAAAGCTTCATCTCTCTGATGCTTTTTTTTTTTTAGTCATTTTTCTCTCCCTGGGCAACCAGTCAGTCTTACCTTCCACGTCTTGGCATCCTCCGTGGTTTCCGGCCACTATCCCGAGGAACTTCCTCAGCTCCTATTCGGATCCTGCAGCTTCATCCCCATGGCTTACCCCCCACGGCAGAGAGGTGGCGAGCCCCCCTCTGCTCATCCACCAGAACCAGATCCAATGTTGCTGTGTTCCCCTCGGAGCTGAAGCTTCCCCCATAGAGAGGTCATCATGCTGCGCTGTGACTAGTGCCCAATTTTTCCCTATTCAAATTACCCTAGAATGTGTGAGGTGTGCAATGATGCCAAGGGACAGGAGTGTGCACCCTTCTGCATGCACTCCTTCCCGGTGTCTGCCCCAGCACATCGCCCTGTACTGCCAGGAACACTGCGTCACCCCCAGCCTCCGCAAGGGGCCACCAATGCTCCGATGGCTGCACACACCCCTCCCTGGAGAAGGAAAGCAGTCCTATGGACGCTCAATCCCTCTCCACCCCTGCCAACCCCCAACAATCCAGGTCCACTACCGAACCCCGGTCGCCTGCGTGGTGTGAGGTGTGGCGTCCAGCGCCTCAGCCCTCAGCGCCACCAAGCCGGCCTCCTCTCTGATGTTTTGTGTACGAAAAAGGTTCATAGCATGGCAAGATTACAGAAATTAAAACATGAGAAAACTGCTTAGAGGATCTCTTAATTCTTTATTGTAGGGCCAAAGTGACAGCAACCATGGAATCCTCAGCTTCAAGCAACACCAAAAGCAGGGAATCTAATAGGCCAGGAAAATAAGACATCAGCAATAAACTAAGACACTGGTGCCTGAAGGAAAGCATAACATGCATTAAAACTTGGGAGATCTTTAATGGAAGACATGATCTGTGTGCGTATGATGGAATACATTTAAGTCATAAGGGTAGTAGAACACTAGGTAATATTTTCTATAACACAATTTAAGACTGTAATTTAAACTAGAAACACAGGGAAGTAGAGAAAATAAAATTCCGTAGCAAATGCCAGAACAACAAAACATGTACAGAAAAAGAGAAATAATGGACAATATCCAAAACATAATCAAACTAATGGACAAGGTACAGAAAATATAAAAGCATTATTATTAAATGCACGAAGCTTAATTAATAAAAAAGATGAATTGCGACATATACTACAAACTGAAAAAATGCATTTGTGTGCCATAACAGAAACCTGGTGGCAAGAAGACAAACAGATGCCAGACTACATGCTTTCCTATAGAAACAGAGTAGGGAAAAGGGGAAGAGAAGTAGCCCTTTATATAAAGGACTTGTATGAAACTTACGGGATAACACCAGGCACTGAAGGGGGGAAAATATTGAGCAAATATGGGTCAAAGTGATTAAACCAGGTAGCAAAAAAAAATCACCATAGTAGTTTGTTATAGGGCACTGGGGTAAAATGCAAATGAAAACAATAGATTTTTACATACACTAGAGAAGATGGACATGAGTGGGAAACATTAAGATTAGGTGACTTCAACATGCGAAGTATAAACTGGAATGAATACAAGGGGAGAACAGATTTTGAAAACAGGCTCATTGAAGTGATCATAAGTAACAGCATAGAACGATATGTAAAACAGAACACAAGAGGACATAACATCCTAGATATTGTACTAAGCAATATGGAGGATGAATTGTGCCAATATACAGTCAAAGAGTCACTAGGAACAAGCGATCATAATTCATAATATAATAGAATTTACCATCCAAGGAAAAAATCAGGCAGCTAGGAGCACTACTATAATTGGAAGGCTATGTTTGTAGTCCAGTGGACAAGTAGCTAGCCACTCCCCCTTCCTGTGCTATATAAGCAGTTCCTCTGAGCCTCTCTCTCAAGCACTTTTTCTTTGCAGCTGGAGGCTCTGTCAGTCTATCCTTTGCTGCTGGCTGGGGCCTACCCCCCCCCCCACCTTGCTATTTTGGCCTCTGCTTGTTTCTGCTGGACTTCTGTTGTTTGTTCTCCTGCATTTGATTTGTATTTTGCCTCCAGCTATGTGCTTCTTTGTGTTGTTTGTTCCCTGTTCTTCTGTGTTTGTGTGTCTTTTGTTTTGAGTTCTTTTTGGGGGCTTCTGTTTCTAAACTCCTTGTATATTGCTAATCCACAGTTCATGCTACTTGCTCCCATTTACTCACAATACAACTGCTATCATGATCTCTGTGTTTCAACTCATACCACATAGCTGCTCTCCATGCTATGCACCTTAATTGTTTTCACCTGGTTCAGGCTCACTCTGAACCCTAACCTATGCAACTCAATCCTGCTTCTTCAACTCATACCACATACCTCATTGCTGTTGTTTCACTGCACTGCCTGGCAATAGCTGCTTCAGCGCATTGCCTCTCTCCAATCTATGTTCATCGAATCCTACAACTCATAGTTACTCAATACAGCTGCTGCTCTTTATGCTTGTATGTTGCTATTATACTCTGGAGGTCAGTTAACTACCACTGATGCTGTAAACTAGTTTTAGTATTTGCATGTGGGTCTCGGTGTCTTCCATCACTTTCTTGTTTTTCCTACGGCAGGGACTGGGAGGTGTTGGGGGAGTCATGGCCCCGTGTGGCATATTTATTTTATGTTCTAATCCTGCCTTCACCACCAAAACTCCTCAGAGTATTTGTCTCCTTTCATTTGCTTCCTTGAATGCCTGGCTGGCTTGCCTCACTTTTCATATTTGCTGCTTCTCTGACCTACATGCAGGTCCAACCATTGCTACTCTGCTTTTCAGATCTACATGCAGGTCTGATCATTGCTACTCTGCCTTACTGACCTACGTGCTGGTCCACTCATTGCTTACATAATCATTGCTCAATGCTCACTACTACCATCTGACCTACGTGAGGTCCCAGCACTCAATACTCATTCAGCTCCTCTTCAGTGTTCTGGGGCATGCCAGCCAAACCATTCTGGTGCAGGGCCTCCCTGCAGCTGATGGTCTTGCTCTACATTTCCAAGTCTGCATCTGGAGCTTGCCTGACTTGGGGTGGGGTCCTTCTAACCTGGTCCATAGCTGGGAATATCCTCACTCTGGGCCTGGCTTTGGCCATTCAAGACTCGATGGCAGCTCCTGGTGTAGAATTTAAAACTAGCTGTGAAGGGTGGCTACAGCGATCTCCTTTGGCTCTAGTATTCTACTAGCAAGGCACCTTCACCGCATTCTCCCTATGACTGCTTCTAGTTCATCTGGTTTGTTTTTAGGGTGAGTAGGTCAGGTGAGAGCCTCAGCAGTCATTGCTCTCCTTCTCCCACCTTGGTTGCCCCTGATGTTGCAGAGCACTCTCACAATCTTCCATGGCATTCCCATTAGAGGACTAGAGTGAGAGCTTTCCTCTAAACTGGAATATTTTCCACCCCCCTTTTATTGGGTTTCTAAATTGCAGCAGCAGAGCCATCACAAAATAAACTCCCAAGCCTGGAGGGAAGGCAACCTAGGCCTTGCATCCCCAGAGATTTCCTCCTCAAGGGTTTTTTTTCTCTCTTCCATGCCTCGGGTCATAACCATTAGTTAGCCATAGTTAGTGTTCCCAAGTTCCTTTAGGTTGGTTCCACTGTTGGACAGAGATGGATGGTGTCCCTACTTGCCATTCGCGCTCTCCTTAGGAGGCCCCCTCAATCACCAGTGCAACCCATCATACTCATGCCATTGCTAACCTGCGCATCTCATTATGTTATCAAGCTGCCTGATGTCTTACCTACTACCATGCCTCACAGCTACTGACTGCTGACATGCTTTGTACTACTAAATTTCTTTTTGGGGATCCTTCCTAAGGTACCTTTAGCCAAGGGAATCATCCCACGGCACCTGTATGGGTGGAACCCTCTTCAAGGGTTCCTTACCTTTGGTACACCTACAGGGTGATAATTCCTCTGGATAGAGTGTGAATGGCCAAAACCAAGTAACACAGTTGCACAAACATAACATCATACTGGCTGTTTAGGCCACTGAATGAAATGTTGGAACAAGGCAAAATACAACAAAATGAAAATGTTCCTTAGAAACTGGAAGTGGGAAAAAAAATTGTATAAATTAGATATGGAAGAGACATGGGAAGCTATAAAACAAAAAGTAATTTACTATACAAATGAATATATACCCAACAGAATAAAATACAAAACAAACAGTAAAATACCACCATGGTTTAACAAAAGGATACAGAAACTAATAAAGAAAAAGAAGCGAGTATACAGTAGATACAAAAAAATCCTTCTCCCCGAAATTGGAACATATTCAAAATCATAGCAAGAGATTGTAAAAAGGCTATATAATCAGCAAAAATGAACAAAGAATTAAGAATTGCAAATAAAACAAAAGACAACAAAACACATTCTTTAACTATATTAGTAAACCAAAAGAAAGGAACAAACAAGATAGACCCATTAAAAGATGATAACATTGTAATAGGTGTTGAAAAAAAGATGACAGAACAATTCAATATACATTTTCTCAGTACACAACAACCAAAGGAGGTACCAAATAAAAATATAGGAAAATTAGAAGCACATCCAAATCCTGAAAACACAATATTATTTGATTCAAAAAGCATAGCAATTAAGCTACAAAAACTAAAACTAAACAAATTACCAGGACCTGATGGACTACACCTTCAAATTTTAAAAGAGTTGGCAAACAAACTTGCAGGCCCAATAAACAATACTATTCAGAAAATCACTGGACAATGATGAGTTACCCAGTAATTGGAAAACAGCCAATGTGATACCAGTCTTTAAAAAGGGAATAAGAACGGACTGTCAGAATTATAGACCTATATGTCTGACGTGTATACTAAGTAAAATCATGGAGGATTACATCAAGAAATACCTAACCAGACATCTCTCTATCAAAGGTCTTATAGATGTAACACAGCATGGATTTACACCTGTGAAATCATGTCAAACCAACCTTATACATGTGTATGAACATGTCAACAGAGCACTGGAGGTAGGCTTAGTGGTGGATGTTGTATGCTTGGATTTTTCTAAGACATTCGACCTGGTGCCTGATGTAGGACTAATAGGTAGACTGTAGGAGTTCAGGGTGGACAAATCAATACTGAAGTGGATGACAGTATGGCTGACAAATAGAAAGCAGTGAGTGGGCATCAGGGGTTTTATGTCCGACTAAGGAGAGATGACAAGTGGGGTGCCATAGGGTTCTGCCCTGGGGCCTACTCTGTTCAGTATCTTTATATCCACATCCAGACATCAACACATTGTTGGATGACAAAGTTTGCGGACGACTATAAAATTGGGGCTGTTTCCTACGGTGGCCCTGAAGTGCAAAACACAAATACCAAAAAAAGTGAAATGCAATTTAATAAGTAGATGAAAACAAAAACCACAACACAACAAAAAAGTGAATGCAAACAAAAAAAAACACAACACAACAAAAAGGTGAAGGCAAACAAAAAGCACAACACAACAAAAAAGGTGAAGGCTAACAAAAAATACAACACAAAAAATCACAACACAATGAAAAAGTAAATACAAACAAAAAAAACAACAAAAACACACAACACAAAAGTGAATGCAAACAAAAACCCATAACATAACAAAGAAAACCAAAACACAACTAAAATGTTAATGCAAAGAAAAAGCAGATCACAACTACAAAGTGAATGCAAACAAATAAACCCAACACAAGTGAAAATGTGAGAGACCAATAAAAAGATAAAAGATATGTGTAGCAGCAAAAAAAGGAAAACAGAAATCAACCAAAAATGTATACTGGAACTTAAAACACAAAGCAACTTCAAAAACAGTGGACATGTCCCAAAAAAAGGCAACAAAAAAAAACTAGTAATGGAAGCTATTTTGTCAATGGAAATGCCCTCACTGGGTTGGGGAGGAGTCAGACACCATACTGACTAAGTGGAGAGACACTCTCAACTCTGCAATGTGCTGCTTACATGCATTTAATCCACTGCCACCTGATGGATTTCTGTTTTTAATAACCCATGCTATAAGAGTACAATAGAGCCCCCGGTTTGTAACATGTGGTCCAGGAGAGAGAGTGGGCAGAGTTAACTGTACTGACCGGGGTCTCTTAAACACAGTAGGGCAAATGCAGTCTCTTTTGTTATTGCTGTGCATCTTTTTTTGTCATACTCGAAGTTCGTGCCAAAGAGTACAGTGGGTTTTCAAAGACAGGCTGAGAAAGAGACAGAGAGAGACATGGCACAGCGAGTAGGTTGTCTTCCCCCCCCCCATCCATCCAGACATGCAGTATTGACAGTGGGTCATTGTACCTTATACCCCACAGATGTGCCATTAACCATCATAATGCCAAATGCCCGGCCATGCAATTTCCTGGCCATCCGCTCTCAGTCCACCACATAGATAGAGAGAGAGAGAGAGACACACACTGAGGCAGAAAGACAGCAAGATTTGTCCCGCAGCCAGATTCTCCATTCCCACTCCGGGTCCCCACCATGTAAGACAGACAATAAGATCTAGCAAGCACAACCATGCTAACCAGCCCCAGTGCACATAGAGAGACAGGGTGACAGTGAGGGTGCCAGACCGGGACATTCAAGTCCTGCAAAGTTGAACTGTTGCTGGTCGGGAGTGCAGGTGGGTGTCCTCATGGTCTGTCAAACCTTTGTAGAGTCACTGAGCACACTGCTTCAGCGAATGTCATGAGCATGGAGAAACTAGTGACAAAGGGTTGCAGCCATGCAGCCAACTACACAGGGAGCAGAGAAAGAGGGAGCAGCAAAACTGGCATGACACAGAGAGGGCAGACAGACAAAGCGGGACCACTAAGTAATAGTCACATGGGAGGAAGGAAGGAAAAAAACTTTATGGTCAGTTGAGATCTGCATCAGTTTTACATGATACTCAGCATCTGGCACGAAGTATTGTATACAGTTGCAGCTGCTGAGTACTGTGAAATGAAAGTTGCCATAGGAATCGCAAGGACAATGTGTATGTGTTTAGGACACAGGGAATCTTCAGCTCAGCACATCAGGAGGATGGTCAGTGTCCTATATAGCCAGCACTGTGCATCTGTGTTTGCGAGCATCTTCTTGTTTGGGGAGGGAGAATAACACCAGCAATCACAGTTGGCATCACTGTTTTCGGCAAGGAAATGTCACAAATCAGGTTAGCAGTATCTGAATGCCATGTGCCTGTGCATATCACACAGACATGAAGTGAGGGACGTTCACGCTGTTATTGCCCTTAGTTGATCCAGATGAGTCCATTGGATTTAATGTTAGCAGACCTGGGGCTCTATGATGTTATTGAATGTCTTTTTTTATTCATTAAGTAGAAGTGTATTTTTTGTTCTTCCCTCTTTAGGCAGTGTCTGCTTCCAGATGCCCCCTCCGGCCCCCATACTCAAAGGAACTGTCAAACTCTGAAGTTCACTTTGCTGTCATTTGTGATTACTGTTCTAGTATAAAATAGAGAATAAAAGCTAGGCAAGAGTGTGTTATGTTTTTTATTTTACACACCCAAGGTGTGTGATGACCCATAACCCTCACGAGCGAAGCTCGAGAGGTTTATCAGGTCATCACACACCGAGGGTGTGTAAAAATTTTTCTAAGACCACACTTGCATAGCCTTTATTTTTTATAATTACTGGTGCAGGGAATTTGTCTTCCTCAGCACCTAACACGAGAGACAGAGAGCAAATGTAAAGCAGTTCTGCTAGATACACACACACACAGTCTGTCTCTGTCTCTTTCTCCACTAGAGAGTTTTCTTGTTTTGATTTATTTAAAATATGCTGTGTGGAATCATCATGGTAAGTGGGATAGGAAGACAGCAGTTTGAAGCACAGTCCGTTCTCAATCAGACTCACTGTCTTCTAAAGTCCCGCCAAAGTGTAAAAACAGCAGGATCAGCCAGATAGATTTTTTTCTTGTAAAAGGCAGGATGAGGCAGATAAAAAGTAATAATAAATAATATCTAACATGAGGAGGGTGAGGGGTAAAAGATTAATTTGGGTGAGCAGCGCTAGACGTCTGAAATGGAGAATTACAGCCGCCATGTTTGTAAATGTTTTGGCTCGCCCACACACAGACTAGAGGCCAATAAGATGGTGTGCTGCAAATGACTGATGTTGGGGGAGACTGGCATTGTCAGAAACTTTTAAGAAACACCGTAATAACCAGATTTTGAGTTATTACAGTGTTTGACAGTTCATGTAATCCAGTTGATAAATAGGGTCACCAGTAATTATATCATGTTAGGTAACTCCTCAGGATTTGCTACCCTCATCAACTGCGATGAGGGTAGCAAATCCTGAGCATCTTTTTTTTCACCAATGAACAGCTTTGAACTCAGCAGTAGTCTCCGGTCCTCCGTCTCATTCTGATCTTTTCTGTGTGAATTTATTATGAGAAAAGCGACTATGGGACAACTGAAAAGAAGAAAACAATTTGTTTTGTCAGTTTCAGTGGACAGCTAATCTCTTTTCCAGTAATTAATTTACAAAGGCAGCAGTCACGATCTCCAGAAAATAAACATCCACGTTCCTTCATCTGCATCTTGACACTGTCTGAAACTGGGGGCTGTAACTGTTTATCTCCCTACTGTTTTGTGTTAGTGTGTGTAGTTCATTTATAGGCTGAACTTCTTACTTTATAAAAAAATCTTGCTGACTCTCCGTGTCTGATCGTCCCTGTGTGAATTTATTACGGGGGAAAGCAACTATCTGACGGCTGAAAAGGATAAAACATTTTGTTTAGTCAGCTTTAGCGGTCAGCTAGTTTCTGTTCCTATGTTCCATGTGGCATAAGTTGCACTTAGCGCCATGGGTTCTACCGGATAGGATTCTAAGAGGCGGCCTGCACCATAGCACAGGCTGCCTGTGCCCGGAGGACATATGCCTTCCAAGGCCCCTACAGCATGGCAGAATGGCGGTTATGGCAGCATCTGTGCCCAATTCCCAAAGGGCAGCTGCCGTAACCCCTCAATGCCATTTCAGGGGCCTGCAGGCATGTCTTGGGGCTTGGGGCTGCGCCCTGTCATTGGGCATGTAGGCAGCTTGCGGCACCCAGATCAGGTGGACCCTTCCTGTGGCACACCTTCTGGAGGTGCAGCAAGTCACAGGTCATAGTTGCCAGGGACCCTGCCTGTTCTGGAATCTGGCACAGGGTCCCCAGCGTAGCGGCGTATGTCACAACTCGCATTTACCAGTGAGTTGCACCATACGTCTTAAAATTGGGCCCTGATCTCCAGATAATAAAAACATGCAGGTTCCTTCACCAGCATCCTGACACTGTCTTCAACTGGGAGTTGTAACTGTTTATCTCCTTATTATCTCTGTGTGAGTGTGTGTAGTTACTGTAGAGGCTGAACTTCTTACTTATAAAGAAAACCTTGCCAACTGGATTTATTTTCTGACCATCAAAAAGACCTAGAATGGTTAGGCTGGACCCTCAGTATTTGTAGAAAGGCTGAAGGTACCTTTTAGGCTTCAGACCTTACATCTGCATCTAGTGTTGGTTGAATGGCTTAAACTCCTTGTCTGTAAATATGTATTACAGGCAAGAAAACAACTACAGTATCTGACATCTGAAACTGGCAGAACATATTGTTGTTACTTTTAGCTGGCAACTAGTTTGTCTTTCTGCAGTTAAAGGACAAGTAAAAAGGCTTTTAGTAAAATGAGCAAACACAAAACCAAAAATATAGCAGTATAGGTTACAGGATTTCCTACAAAATGATGTGCTAAATGTGTCTTAAAAATGTGATTTAATACATTTTCATCAGCTTTACAATATTGTCCCAAAGGTAAACAAACCCAGACTTTCTCTTCAAATGCCTCATTACTGTATACGCTTAAAATGGCCAAGACATCATTACACTGTGATGTTAATGGAGTGAAAGTGCCCTGGAGAGCTCATACAGTGGCACTAGGTCATATCAGCGCCTGCATGGACATCGCTGTCAAAAACAGTGCCATCCATACAGCACTGACAATAAAACTGCCAGGAGACAATGCCGCCAACAAAATCAGCACCAGTGGTAGTGATCACAAAAGTGGTTCACGATCGCTACCACTGGAAAATATTATTTTTAAGGGGGGCTCTGCCCCCGCACCCCCCCTTGCTTAAAATAATCAACTCTGAGTTAGAGTTGGATTATGGGGGAGGAATAAAATTGTGGAGACCAGGATTAGAACCCTGATTTCAGTTCTATTCTAGATCAAGCTGCTGCTGCATTACCATGCCACACCACAGGAGCAGTTCAGCCAGCCAGCCACCTCCATTCCTTGATCCTTGTTTTTGTTAGTAGCACCATGGATAGTGACCAGGGGAGCGCTTACTACATGGCGCTGTAATTCCCCTGTTGCTATCCATGGTAGCGTGGTATAGACCATGCTATGTTAGCTTGCACTATTCTTGAAGTGCTATTCTGACTGGGTAGACATACAGCCTATATAGGGACTTTACAAGCATTTATCATCAAAATCCATTACTGCCATGTGTGAAAAGGTTGCCATGCATGCACAGTAATTGGAGTTGATGAGAAACAAAGTCACTACACACATTGTATTATCTCTCTGGGGAACTGCTGCTCCATTGATGTCATTACTTAAAGACATCGCAGCCATTTTAAGCATGTATAGGAGTGTTTCATTTGGAGAGAAGGCTGGGGTTTGTTTACTTTTGGAGCAGTATTGTAACGCTGAAGAAAAAGGATTAAATCATGTTAAGACACACAGAGCACTTCATTCTGTACAGAAGACTGCAACCTACAGTGCTATGATTTTGGTTTTGCATTTTTCCCATTTTACTTAAAGCCCTGTTTACTTGTCCTTTAGACACTTGTCTCTTCTAATCCTTGTAACCCTCCCCCACATTCCAATATTTTTTGTAGGTCTCTGCACTGCAGTTTTGCTGTCTATACAACTGGTGAGCGTCCTGTGGGGCTGATCAATAAAGGTTGCCAGGATATTCTTGAATCAAGCTTATTTTTGCTGTGGCAGTGCCCCTTCATTCCTATCTGCACCAGATGGCATCCTTAGTTCCTGGTCTCTGGGTTCCGCTACTGCAGAGCCATGTAGAGAGGCAGGGGTTGGTGGAGTAGTCCAGACAATAGGCATCCAATCAGATGCCTATGTCAGTCCACAACTGAATCCTCTGCCTGTGCAGGGAGCAGTGCATGCTGGATATGGCGGTCCTCCAGGACTGCTATATCCCCACTAAAAATTTAACTATAGTGTAACCATCTGCATTCTCAACCATGCATATATGACAGAAATATGTGTGCACAGTTGATGAAGGCAGGATAATCTGAGCAGTAGGTGATTTTGACATTACACTGGTATGGTAAAAGCGCTAATAAGGCAGACATTTTGGCATGATACTTACAGAAGGTAAGAGGGAGGGAGCAAGTAAGGAGGGAGTCAAGGTGTGTGTGTGTGTGTGTGTGTGTGTGTGTGTGTGTGCAGGTGGGGCAGGACTAAGTTGCCAGATAATGTATAGTGAGAAGGAAGTAAGAAGTTGGAGTAAAGGGGACAGTGTCCATTTTTCTGTTGAGGGCTTATTAGGTTGTTGTGTTCATGAGTGTGTATAAAAGCAAGAATGTGTGCCTAGTTGGCAGGGTTTTCTGGTGCTTGTATGTGCAAATTTTATTGCAAATGAGTCGAA
This sequence comes from Neoceratodus forsteri, assembly GCA_016271365.2. NCBI lineage: Eukaryota > Metazoa > Chordata > Ceratodontiformes > Ceratodontidae > Neoceratodus > Neoceratodus forsteri. Next base: position 1,102,550,415 of record CM057454.1, on the reverse strand, counting down.
AGTGTTATTAATTAAAAAAAACACTTACAAAGGTAGTCAACCTATATCAGGATCAAACACATTTAGAGTATCTCTAACCACCAAAGAACAGGTCACAGATTGTTTTCTTGTGGTTGTATATTAATATTTTATTGCAAACAAGTCAAATGTACCAGTTATATTGTGTGTCTCTGTTGTGTTGTGTTTTTTGTTTGCATTCACTTTTGTGTTGTGTTGTGGGTTTTCTGTTTGCATTCACTTATTTGTGTTATTTTTTTTTGTTTGCATTCACTTTTTGTTGTGTTGTGTTTTTGTTGTTGTGTTGTGGCTTTTTCTTTGCATTCACTTTTTTGTTGTGTTGGGTTTTTTGTTATTAAGTGGATTTTTGCTTGCATTCACTTTTTTGTTGTGTTGTGTTTTTTTATTTGCATTCACTTTTAGTTGTGTTGAGTTTTTTTTTCACTTTTTAATTGTGTTGTGCTTTTTTGTTGTGTTGTGTTTTTTTTTTGTTTGCACTCACTTTTTAGTTGTGCTGCACTTTTTGTTTGCATTCACTCTTAAATTCTTTACATTTCTTCTTGTTTTGTTACTTTATTTTTTGTGGCATGACACCACTTTTCAATTTATTGCTTTATTTTTTTGTTTGCATTTCACTTTTTTGGTATGTATGTTTTGCACTACAGGGCCACTGTAATACCCAGTACTGAGCAGAACATCATAAACGTTCAAACTGATTTAGATCAAATATACAAGTGGGCACAGGAAAACAAAATGAAATTCAACACCGACATGTGCTGTGTGATACATTTTGGGAAAAACAATAAACAAGCCAAATATTTATTAAATAATAATATTTTGAAATCAACAGGGTGTGAAAGAGATCTGGGAGTACTTGTTTCAAATAACCTGATATATAAACAACAGAGCATAGAGGTGTCAAAAAGAGCAAACAAGATGATGAGCTGTATCTTAAGAAACATCAAAAGCAGAGATAGCGCTGTTATTATGTCACTGTATAGCTCTCTGGTTAGGCCCCTTACAGAGTTTAGTACCCATTCTGGAGCCCTTCACATAGGAGGGACATAGACCATGTGGAGAGAGTGCAGAGAAGAGCAACTAAAAGCATATATAGACTAAAATATCTGACTTATGAAAACAGACTCAAGGAACTAGGACTAGACACACTTGAGAACCACAGACAACGAGGGGATCTATGTCTTGTCTATGGAGCCTACAGAAATAAGGACTTATGGGAATGTGTGGGTCTCAGAAAAAAGGTACCTAGTAAAACTACAAGAACACACAGCTTCGAACTATGGGGTGGACTATACAAAACAAACAGAAGAGGGTCATGGTTCAATTGAATAATGGTTAAGCCATGGAATGAGCTGCCAAGGGAAATTGTGGAAAGTGACACAATTAAGACATTTAAAAATAAAATAAACAAATATTTATGCAAATAGATAGACCCATTGAATAATAGCAAGTCTGGAAGGGGACAGGATCAGTTGTGTTCCAGCACAGTAGCTGCTGCTGCTGTTGTTTTCACAGGGTTCTTGTGGATTTTACTTGGTAGGTTAGTTCTTTTCTTTCTTACTTCTAAGGGGCTAGCAGGGTATTGTTTTTGGGGATGCTGGATGTTTGTAAACTGATTTGGTGGCTGTAAGTGGGGCTCTTTTGTGGATGTTTCACTGTGTAACAGGCTGCGCTGTAGAGTCCTATTTCTTCTGATTTCAAACCTATTTGGTGGGATTTGCTTGGGCCTGGTTCTTTAGCTGCAGGGCTTGGAGGGGAGACACAGGGCTGATACACTCTCTCTTGTCAGGTGTCTGCCCAAGACCCGGCCTCCCCAGAAGTCTGCAAATTTATAGGGGAACACCTGCCCTGCAATTGGAGGAAAAGGCTGCTGGTGCAGCTCATGTAGTTCTAGCCACTGGGGGTTGGATTTAAAGGCTGGGAGAGAGGAGCTTAGGGAGTTGTTCATTTCCCTTATAAGTTTAATGTGTTGTACTGCACCTAGCAACAGAGTTACTGGTGTACAGTGGGACTGTCTCTAAGATTAGTGGGTGATCTGATTAGGCAGTAGGGGTATCTTGGACTAGGGGGGAGCCTGGTGGCTCACCCAAGGAAACCTATTTGGAAGGGGATGGAACCACACATCATTAGGGCCGGCATCTTTGGGAGGGTGGTGGGGTGCACAGGGTGTGGAGCAGCCATGATACTGGACTGGGCTTGAGTTTGGTGGTTGCCCAGTATGCTACCAGCTAGCACAGCTTAGGGAGGAGGTTGTGGGGGAGGAGGGGTGGTATGGTTGGGGAAGGGGCTGATCTCCCACAGGGTTGCACCAAGCACTGGGGTGGGGTATAGGGAAAGGAGTGCAGGAGAATACTCAGGGGTCACATAGGGACCCTGGCAGAGGGGGTCTAAAAGGACACTACCAAGGAAACAGGCAGGTAACTGGGGACCCTCACAAAGGGGGGACGGAGGGACAACATTCTCAGGGAAGTAGGCAGATGGCCAGGGCTGGACAGAAGGAAGAAGCAAGGCGGGAGGTGGATCAGAACTTATACTCAGTAACCGCTTCAATTCTCTTCTTCTGCTCAAGGATGAGGGGTGATGTAGCCACGACAGAGGTGGTTAGAGGCGGAAAGGGTGTGGAGTGGGAGGCAGGAGGCAGGGCCAGATAGCAGGAAGAACGGGGGACCGGGAATGCAGGAGAATGGGGAGCAGTGAATCAGAGCAGGAGGGGCAGGAGGAAGAGGGAGGAAAGCGCAAGGAGAAGGACCAGTTGGGAGGAAAGGTAAGGAGAAGGACCAGAGGTACAAGGAGGATTCAGTAAAGGAGCTGAGGGTTTAGGCCAGGGGAGCAGATGAGCAAGGAGGAACTAAATGGAGACAGGAAGGAAGGGAGGATGAGTCAGGCTAGTTTAGCAGATGGGGGAGAAGGACCAGTTAGCAGCAGTGAGGGTGAATTAGCAAGGTACAGAAGGATACCAGGAGGAAGAGAGGCATAGGATTGGAGGAGGGAGTGGCCATGGTAAATAAGGAGCGGGTGGCATGTGGCACCCAGATAGGGGGAGGAACAAGGAGCCAGCTGGGTGGAGGGGCCCGTAGAAAGGATGAGGGACATGGAAGGGGGAATGGAGGAAAAGGAGTGGTCAGAGTGCTCCTGCTGGGGGATTCTATGATCAGGGGTATCAAATGGGATAGGGAGGGAGAAGCCTGGCCAGTTAGAACAAGATGCTTCCCTGGACTAATGGTGCACAGGGCTAAGCACGAGGTATATCAGCTGGCAAAGGACTGTGGGGGTTCCCCAGACATACTGGTCCACCTGGGTACAAATGACATTGAGGGAAATAGCGAGCTAGAGATACAGGCAAGATTCAGGGAGCTCGCCAGGGTCTGTCATGACATAGGATGCACAGTTTCCTTCTCAGAAATCCTGCCAGTGCCAAGGGCTAGTGGGGAACACAAAAGGAAAATTAGGGAGATAAACCAGTGGCTCAGGGAGTGGTGTGAGGCCAGAGGGTATGGGTTGATGGGGGATTGGGGGGAGACCTGGGAGGATAAGGAGCTATGCTAGAGATAGACTACTTCAATTTGGGAGAGGGGAATCTTAAGTTGAAAATAGAGGAGTTCATTGGTGAAAAGTGGGTTTAAACTTGTGAAGGAGGTGGGATGGGAGAAAAGGCTGTCAAGGGTGCCGATAAAGGATGGACTTGTCTCCAATTCTGGGGACCAGGAGGATTGCAGGAAAAGGCCAACTGGCAAAGTGCAGACCAGGAGGAAACAGAACTCCCATGGGAACACGAGCAGGGGAAATGGAACTATAGGGAAAGGGTGGAAGGTAGTCCGTTAAATGCCAGAGCTTGGGCAATAAAATGCCTGAGCTCCAGGTGATGTTAACTGAGGGAGCAGTGGATGTGGCAGCGGTCACTGAGACTTGGGCCACTGCAAGACATGACTGGGACCTGAACCTGGAGGGTTACACTATGTTCAGGAAGGACAGGGGGAGGGAAGGGAGGAGGGGTAGCTATGATAGTCAAAACTGCATTGGCATAGGGGAGTAGAGGAGGCGGAGGAACTGTGGAGGCGATTTGGGTCACCTGATAACAAGGGGGCAAGAGAGTAAAATAGGAGTGGTGTATAGACCCCTGCCCTGGCGGAGGAGCTGGAGGACAGTCTGGTGGCAGATGTTAGGAGACACTGCAGACTGGGCAGAGGAAAGGTGGTGGTGTTAGGGGACTTAAACATGCCAGGAACAGACTGGGAGACTATGACATCCTCTGTGACCAGGAACAGAGGTTGTTGGATGTCTTTCAAGACACGTTCCTAACTCAGCAGGTGAGGGAACCGACCAGGGAGGCACTGGTGACTGGATGGTCCTGGCAGACAGTGACCAGATTGGGGGCCTGGAGGTAAGGGACCCATTGGTGGGGAGTGACCATGCCACGGTCTGGTTCTGCCTGGAACTAGGAGGGTAGAAGGCTGCACAAGACGGAAGTAACCGACTTCAGGGGGGCGGATTTTAAGAAATGGAAGGATCCTTAAGGAGCATTTGGATGGGATTGGGTCAGACATGGACGCTGATAGTAGGTGGGAAATCATCAGGAGAGGGGTGCAGGATGCTACCAGCACCTGTGCAAGAATAAGACGAAAATGCGGTAGGGCCCAAAAACCCTGTTGGTGGACCAGGGAGGTCCAGAAGGTGGTGCGGAAAGAAAGCAGCCTATAAGAAATTCAAGTGCTCAAGGAGTGAAAGGGATCGAGGGGAGTACGAGCTGATGGCTAGAAGGGCCACTAGAGTGGTGAGGGCGGCTAAGGCAAGGAAGGAGCAGAACCTGGCCAGGGAAATTAGGAGAGGGAAAAAGGGGTTCTTTAGATACATTGGGGAAAGACGAAGGGTGAAGGGGCAGATTAGCAGGATTAAATCAGGGGAGAGATGGGCACAAGACCCAGGGGAGCAGGCTGAGGTACTAAATGAGTACTTCACCTCAGTTTTCACCAGGGAAAATGGGGATGCTGCATCATACATGGGAGGAGACAGAGATAATGAGGAGGGGGGACCCTTACCGATCGGCAGGTCTGGGGAGAGGGGGGCATCACTGGCAGGTGGGGGGAGGGTTAAGCAAGGAGAAGAGGTACCAGAAGTGGAAATCACAGCAGAGAGAGTGAGTGAAGCCCTCAGCTCCCTTAAGACGGAGAAAGCACCGGGGCCAGATAAATTACATCCTAGAGTGCTGAAGGAACTTGCAGATGTCCTGGCGAAACCCCTGGCAGAGCTTTTCACCATCTCTCTGAGGACAGGGTGGGTGCCCCAAGACAGGAAGGTGGCGCATGTAGTGCCTATCCACAAGGGGGGATCAAGGGAGCTGGCATGGAACTACAGGCCTGTCAGCCTGACCTCGGTGGTGGGAAAGGTGATGGAGGGCATTGTCAAGGAGAGGCTGGGGGGGACCTGGATAAGTCAGGGTGCCTGGACGATAGACAGCATGGATTCATCCCAGGGAAATTGTGTCAGACAAACCTGGTGGAGTTCTATGACTGGGTGACAAGTGCCTTGGACCTGGGTAGATCAGTGGATGTCCTCTTTCTAGACTTCAGCAAGGCATTTGACTCTGTTCCTCACGTGGGCCTGTTGGATAAGCTAGGAGAAATGGGAGTGGGAAACCAGATGATCAGATGGATAGGCAATTGGCTCCAGGACTGGACACAGAGGGTCGTAGTTGGTGGGATAGTCTCATCCCCAGGAGGGTCATTAGTGGGGTCCCACAGGGATAAGTCCTGGCCCCTTCTGTTCAACGCCATCGATCTGACATAAGGACAGGAATCAGGAGTGAGATGAGTCTCTTTGCAGATGACTCGAAACTGGGGGCAGTGGTGGATGGGGAGGAGGAGGTGGCCTGCAGGGGACCTGGAGGGCTCTGGAAAGATGGTCTAGAAAGTGGAAGCTGAGGTTCAATGCAGGAAATGCAAGGTACTCCACCTGGGGGCCAGAAACCCAGGCCAAGTGTACACCTGGGGAAATACTACAAGTCTCAATGGCTGAGAGGGACCTGGGGTGGTGGTGGATGTCAAGATGAACAACTCTGAGACTTGTAGGAGGGCAGCAGCCAAGGCCAACAGGATGCTGGGATGCATCACTAGGGGATCACCTCCAGAAGGAGGGAAGTGATACTCCTCTGTATAACTGCTTGGTGAGGTCAGCACCTGGAGTACTGCGTGCAGTTTTGGAGGCCACACTTAAAGAGGGACATTAACCTCCTGGAGAGGGGTCCAGAGGAGGGCAACCAAAATGATTTGGGGCTTGGGGACAGGCACTATGAGGAGAGGCTCAAGAGCTAAATATGTACACATTGGAGAGAGAAGGACGGGGGACATGATAGAGGTCTTCAGGTACATGAAGAGGGTAAATGGGGAGGAACAGTCAGGGTGCTTCGAAGGAAGGAGGAAGGGCCACCAGAGGCGTGGGTTGTGAAGCTGGAGGGGGAAGATTCAGGGAGAAAGGAGGAGGTGCTACTTCACTGAGAGGGTGGTGCAGCCATGGAATGCACTACCTAGGGGGCTGGTGGAGAGGAGACAGTGGAGGGTTCAAGAGGGGTGGACAGGTACAGGGAAAGGTTCCAGGAAGCAAAATCCAATGCAGCAAGAATATCCGGAACTGGGAAGGAGAAGCCAGAGAAGGCGAGAGGGATAGCAAGGTCAGCACCCAGGGTGGGGGCTGACCAAACGAGCAGACACGAAAGACCGTTAGGCCTATTCTGCTGGCATTTTAGTATGTTAGTAGTATGTTAGTAAGTCTCCTTGGCACAATCTATAAACTTGTTTTCTAACCTATGAAACATAAGTTTAGCTTATGAACAGTTGCTCCGACATTTGTTAAACATATCTGGAACTATTGCTGCATCTGGATTTTGCTGATAACTGTGGATTACAGGGACCATAGCATGGGCCACACAGTTGACACACGGCTGTTGCATAGTCTTTGTATCTCTATGATAGGGTTGAGTAAGACCCTGTCCCATTTGTTATGCAGAAAGAGTTAAAAGAAAGGATCTGTTCTGTCCTTTCCTTTTCTGCCTCTTATCTGTCTGATTGCACAATCAAATTTTCTTGTGAGACCTAGAAATTGAACACTCCAACAGTCTTGCAATTCTCTCCACCTTTCTATCTCCCTGCCTTCACGTCTTGTTTCTTGCTGTTTATATTTTTCTTCACCCATGTGTATCTGCAGTTATAAAAATATATGCAAATCTTTGAGTGAAAATGGGATCCCTTGGTTTGAAAATTTATATAGTTATATTGTTGAAATGATTGCAAAAAGCCATTTGGAACTCAGGGGGTTAACTTTGAGATGCAGTTTGACCTCAACAAATTCTTTTGCAGAGTTGCAACAGGAGATTAGTTCCGGAACACCATGTTCTATTTTGATGCACCTGCAAGGAAAGAAACTGACAAAGTTATGATATAGTTTGTAAAAACAGGATGTCTCTTAATGAGCTCAGGATGCAAAAATTAATTACCAGGCAAATACTTATTATAAAAAGAACAGCAATATCTGTTACAGAGCGAGAGATGGATTAAAATTCAGAATTAGAGAGACTGTCAGAGAAAGGATTTCTGTTTGTTTGAACCGCCTGTATAAGAGCGATCCTGCACACAATTATTTTTTTATTTTATTGTTATTGATATTAATAAAATGCTACTTGCAAAGGTTATAACTGCTCCTGCTTTTCTTATGCTTCCTGACCTATTCCTTGACAATAGATGGTGTTAAGAGTGGGATCTATGCTGTGCAAACACTAAGCCAGAAGTTTTGTGCGTGATTACTGGACCTGGTACCAGGGAAGCATAGAAGAAAGGTATGGATCCTGCAACAGCAAGCTCAGGAGTGATTACCAGAAGAATGGCAGACCAACTACCAAGACAAAAGTCCACACTGAGACTGTACAGCCAGCACCAGTGGTGGAAGAAGAAGAACAGGCAGGGAAAGAACTTGAAAGCATGTCTGACTTTTTCAAATGGTGTGCTATACAACAAAGAGAGACAGAGAAGCAGAGAAAAGAACAGATGCTGTGACAGGAGGAGAGGAGAGAAGAGAAGAGAAGAGAAGAGAAGAGAAGAGAAGAGAAGAGAAGAGAAGAGATGTAGTGACAGGAGCAGTGATGGCTGGATGCTTGCAAACTATCAAAGCTGGAAGATCTGGCACAGGTTCAGCAGAGTAACAAAGCAAAAACAACTCAGAAGACATTAAATTTACAAAGTTGTGTCCCTCGGATGATAATGAAGCATACCTAACAACCTCTGAAAGGGTTGCTGCAGCCTGCCAGTGGCCAACGCAGCAATGGGCAATCAGGCTGGTACCTTACCTGACAGGTACAGCCCAACTTGTCTACAGCAACATGGACACTGCACAATCAAAAAATTATGACCTGGTGAATAGAAAAATCCTGAAAAGATTTGTATCTGGAGTCACGTGATGATCTAAACGTGGCAGCAGCTTCTCTCTCATTCTTCTGACCCTCGCTAACCTAAATTACATTTTTAAAGCAATTTAATTAAGCTATTCGTCATTCTACCTACTTCTACTGCTTACCAAGAAGCCTAAGAACCTGTCTGGTGGTGGAAAAATGAACAACCCAACACAATGTCAGAGGCGGAGATGCGTCAAGCTCCCCCTAAGCATACTCCACCGAAAACGCCTGACAAGCAATCTAAATGACCCAAGGCTCAGGCTCTGGTCATGCCTCCACCACAACAATGACCCATGTTCCATTAATGGAGGACCATCTAATACAAGCCCTAGAACCTCTCCCCATGGCAATTCAAGAACTTACTCACCAGGTTAAAACGGTCCGCACAGAACTGGGTGATCTAGGCAGACATGTGGGGACGTAGAAACCAGGACCTACTCCCTCGAGAACTGGAGAGACCAAACTGACGCGGATGCTTCTACTATGCAGTAAAAGATCACCAAGCTAGAATCCAAACTTGAAAATCTGGAAGGCCACAACAGATGTAATAATTTAATAGTAGTTGGCCTTACAGAAAGTGAAGAAGGGGCTAATCCGATTCAGTTTGCGCAAAAATTTCTCAAGAGGGTGGCGGGGCCCTCTCCAAACAGACCGGTGTATGTAATTGAACGAGCCCACCATTCGCTTAGACCTAAACCTTCTGCAGATCCCCCACCCCACCCATTTATGTTGAAAATACTGAACTTTCTGGACAAGCAATTTGTTTTACAAAAACTAAAGATCTTAAGAATATACTGTGGGAGGGCAAGAAACTATGGATAACACAGGATCTCCCAGTAGGGATCAGGCAAAAATGGGCCCTCTTTTCACCCACTAGTTTCAAAACTAATTGCTGCTGGTATAAAATTTTGAATGCAATATCCTGTACATTTACAAGTATACATTGGCAACAGATGGCATTCTAATGAAACAGTGGATGTTGCTATCCAGGACCTCAAGAAGCTCTTTTCAGACATTTAAGGGTCCTTGAAATGCATTTCTCATGGGAGCATGATCGGGTCACAGTTTTCCTCTTCTGGAGCTGATTTTAGTCAGTGATATTTCCAGAGGACTTTTACTATTACAAGACAACATACTACAAATTATTAAAGTTTTTGTGCAAACAGGGTGTCCTGCTATTAGCTTTAATATGCATTTCTCATTTATCAGTGTCCATGTGCTGCCTTGTTGGTTCTTGTTCAGATATCCAAATCCTGGATTAGGATGAGACTTTATATTTCCCTAGAAGATGTACAGATCATAGTGGGCAACTTTAAGAACATACCAGCAATTATATCTGGATTTTACTATTGCTGTGCAAGAAGCTGATCTTCAGAGGACACTTGTACCCGCTAATACTTCTATGTTCCTGGGGGTTTTTTTTTGGTATTTTTTTAAACCTGTTTCAGAGCTCTGTGTTCTCCAATACAGTGTCTGTTATAGCAAGGAATGTTTAGCTAAGGCTCTTGAGTTTGGGTTGGGTTTGCTGTTGGGTGCAGTCCCCCCACCCCCCCGGGAGGGGAATGATCCATGCCTACTGTGTTAATGTCAGAATATTATAGACAGGGTGCCTTTTAATCACTTGCATTGTTCCTGTTTGGGTACAGCTTGTTATGTGTTGGCCCCCCCCCTTTTTTGGGGGGGTCTTGGTTCTCGTTAAGAGGGGGTATAGTCTCTTATATTGTTCCAAAGTTGTAGTTTTTCCAAATAATATCCAAATGTCACTCTACTAGTTCATCCTGGCTTTTCCCCTTCTGGATAAACAAAGAATAGATATGCTTGCTGCCGCTTCCGAGTGGAGTGTGGATCCTGGGGGGAGGTAGGAGAGTATAATACAGGAAACATAAAAGCTATCAGATAAATGTGACAAGGGTGCACTAAAGTATAAGAATAAATTATGATGCTTTCATAAACATGGGTGCCTAAGATTCTTATAAAGGTCTTTGCTGCTAGAGATGGTTGGTGGAGGGAGGGAGTATGGGGAGAGAAGTGAGTTATGTATGGTATGAGCCTTGCACACTAACAAGCGAATGAAGGGAGGGGAATTAGTGGGTGGGGGTTTTGTGGGCTGATTGGTTTTGTTTCTTGTTCTAGGTTTTTTCTTCTTTACGTTGGATTGGTTGGGAGGGTTTTCTATAGCTTAAGGAAGGGTAAGTTCAACTTCCAGAGTTTTTTTTGAGGGGGTACCACCGGAGTTGGGGTTCCGTTATGAATTTTTCTCTGTGTGATTGTTTCATTGCCCCTAGCTCTGCCTGTCAGCATTCTCTTTAATTTGCACAATGCAAAATGACAGTGTACAACTTTTGTTTGTGGAATGTCAAGGGCACACAATCCCCTCAAAAGCGGTCTAAAATTTTGCTTCATCTACACAGGCTGCATACTGATATTGCCTTTATACAAGAAACTCATTTGTCCTCCTCCCAGGTCCCCTTGTTTAGGAGGTCCTGGGTAGGACAGGTATTTGGTTCAGGTTTGGATTCCCGTAAGAGGGGAGTTGTTATCTTGATAGTCAGGAGAATCCCCTTCCGCCTCCTCCAAGAAGTGAAGGATTCACAAGGCCACTATATCTTTATCAGAGCTCTATTAGGTCATTTGGAGGTAATACTTGGGGCTATTTATGGCCCCATGCAGATGACCCCAGTTTCTTTACCACCCTTATGTCTATCCTAGCCCCCTGGCTAAACTTCCCTATACTTTTAGGAGAGGATTGGAATTTGGGCCAATGTAATACCTTGGACAGGACAAATTTGTCCTGTCTGACTCCCACCCCTGGTCAACTCACTATTCAAGAATTCATACAATCAGCAGGTTTGGTGAAACCCTGGAGGGCTCTTAACCCATCCTGTTGGGAATATTCTTTTCACTCTCTCCTCCATAATTCCTTTTCCAGGAAAGATTATTTTTGTTAGGGGTCAATTATCTTTCTGGGATAAGGCTATGCTAATACTCAGCTAAAGTAATCTCAGACCACCATCCTGTTTTACTTCAGGTTACTCTTGTGCCTACCTTGACTAGGGATAAAATATGGATTCTAAATAATCAATTGCTTAGATCCAAGGATTTAGTGGAACATCTCCAATCCTTTATTTCAAACTTTCTGTTATTTAATTCCCCTACTATGCCTAAACTTGACATTTTATGGGGGGCCCTAAAATGTGCACTTAGAGAGGAACTGATCCACATAGCAATCCAGTGTAAAAAACAATCCACAGCCTCTCTTACAACTCTGCTTAATCAAATAAAGCTTCTCGAAGAAAGTATATCAGTATCTTCTCCCCAGTCGGATTTGGAACAACTTGAACAAGTTAGGTTCCAGTACAATACTCGATTGGGGGAAAGAGCTGAACATATGATATTACGCTCTAAGGTAATATATTTTGATCAGGGAGAGAAGGCTGGAAGATTGTTAGCCCTCAGACTATGTTCTCAGGTAATGGATAAGATTGTCCCCTCATTAAGTAGCAACTCTGGTCATTTACTCGCATCACCTCAGGACATTGTAGAAGCCTTCAAGGCATACTACCAACAATTATATGCTTCCCATCTCCTTTTAATCAATCCCTTTTTGACTCCTTTTTCAGGACCTTACAATCCCTAAATTGAATCATCAGCAACAAGCTATTTTAAATGCCCCTCTGACTCTGTTGGAAATTTCACACTCCATAGATGCTCTAGCTGTAGATAAGACTCCTGACCCGGATGGCTTCATTAAGAATTTTTATAGAACCTTAAAAGATCAGGTAGCCCCTATCCTCTTTAATACATATAAATAAGTTTTTGAGAAGGGTCTATCTGACTTTTCTTTCACAGCAGCATCTATAGTTGTTCTTCCTAAACCAGATAGGGATCCACTATTGATTTTTAATTATAGACCAATATCACACATTAATGTAGACCTTAAAATACTTTCTAAGGTCTTGGCTAACAGATTGGGGTCAGTTTGGGACTTATTAATTAGCAGAGAACAGGTAGGTTTTGTAAAGAGTCGACTTTCATCTGACCACCTTAGGAAACTGTCATATCTTTTCTCGGTGTCCAGGGATCTTCCCTCTTCTGCAGCAGCAGTGTCCCTAGATGCTGAGAAAGCCTTTGATAGGGTTTCATGGGACTACTTATTTGCCCTTTTACCAAAATATGGCATCCCAAAAACATCTATAAAATGGATTCAAATACTTTATACAGTACCTCCCCAGCAACTCAGGTATTATGTAATGAACTGCTTTCCCAACCCTTTCCACTACATCAAGGCACAAGAAAGGGTTGTCCCCTCTTCCCTTTCTTATTTAATCTCTTTCTAGAGCCCTTGACTCGTAAACTTAATTCCTCATCTCTTGTCACTGGCACCCCTGTTGGAGGCATTGATTATAAACCTTCCACACATGCGGATGATTTATTATTACATGTATCTTCTCCTGCAGATTCTCTACCTGCATCCTTACATATAATTTCTCAGTTTGGGGACTTTTCCAACTATAAGTTAAATCTGTCTAAAACTGAAATTATGCCACTTAACACTAAAACTTTCAGAGCAGAAGTAGAACACCTTGGCCTTGTATGAAGGAAGGACAAATTTAAATATTTAGGCATTTTTCTTAGTACCTCCCCCACTGGCATTAAACAATTCAACCTGGATTCCATTGTATCCTGAATTAAGACAGACCTTGACCACTGGTCCATGTTGCCCCTTACTCTTTGGGGTAGAAAGGATATAATTAAAATGAATATTTTACCCCACCTGCTATACCCCCTTCAAATGTTTAGTTTGGTTCTCCCCCAATCTTGATTTACTCATGTCCACAGAATTATTACGTCCTTTATTTGGCAAGGTAAGGCTACCCACTGGGCACTCTCAAAACTTATGAGAGCTAAACAGGATGGTGGTTTACAAATCTTTAACTTTTACCTATATTACCTTGCTTTGCACCTGACTAGAAGTTACTATTGGTATTGCTCACTGGGGTTCAAATCTAGTCCAACGTATTCTCCACAATGGGATGAAACAGAACAATCCCATTGCAGCTTAAATGGGATAGACATCCATGCTCTCCTTTTTTTGTCTAAAGGGAAATTGCCTCGCTTATTAAAAGATACACCTCTTGGCTCATTTCTCCATTTATTTATTTAGTTTTTGTTTACCGGGTAGGTGCGCTAGCCAAACAGGTGACTATTTTCAGGCACAACCTGGGAGGTACAGTAACAATACAGAGTTCATTTACATAATACAGGGAAGCAGTAACAATACAGAGAACAGTTTTCAGTGAAAGGCAATAAAGCAGTACAGCTTCAGAGACAATCAACAGGTCAAGAGAAAAACAGCAGATTTACAGTGTACAGGTAGCATTTAGTGAGTGGGTAAAGGTATACAGGGCAGATCCAAAGGACAGGTGGGTCAGAGGAGGAGAGAGAATGGGAGGAACTGGGTGAGCAGGTAAAGGGGGGATGCAGGAAGGCAACCTTGCGGCTAAGTGGTTAAGGTGGCAGCAGGGATGAAGGAGGCAGGACGAGGGGGTCTGGGTGTGGGGCGGTGAATGGATGGTGGCGGTACATGGTCGAGGTGGGGGGAGAGAGTATCCATATCCATTTGCAGCTCTGCTCATTGCTTAAAATTAATAATGTTAAGGATATCTTACAACCATTGTTTGAGAATCCTAACCTGCGAATTGCAGGTCAGAGGATTTCCAAGCGGTTCTGACCCAATATTGGTGTAGGTCAAATTATAGACCTTACACACAATCAGAAATTACTCTCTTTTCAGGCAGCAAGTTCATTGTATTGCTGACCCAATACCTCGAGTTTTAAATATTTTCAGTTATGCCATATGCTCATGGAATTTTTTGGCTCAGGACCATGGCTCAGTCCACTGGGCACAGTGATTTTTCCAATTTTTCCCTCTGCACCCCTCTCTCACCTTATCTCATATTGTTATAGATCACTGAAAAATTGTTTAGTGGCTAATGATGGTCTCCGGGTTTATGACTGGGACCGTGTTTTCCTGGTCACCACGACTTCCAGGAATTGTCTTTCCATCTGGAACCAACTATATAAATTAACAAAGTGGAACCAATATCACCTGATGCAATTTCAGATCCTCCACAGTCTCTACTATACTAACATACTAACATACTATTTGCCAGCAGATTAGGCCTTACGGTCTATCGAGTCTGCTCAAACTTTAGATCCTTAGTTGGGTGCCGAGACCCTCCCATCCCTTGTGCTCCAGAAACCCGTATCATCCATCCCCACCCCCCTGGGACAGGACATCATCTGATACATCCACTTTCTGTGTCTGTCCCATCCTCTCTTGAAGCCCTCCACTGTGGATCTCTGAACTAGCTCACTAGGCAGTGCATTCCAAGGGTCCACCACCCGCTCAGTGAAAAACCTCCTCCTCTTTTCCCCCCTTACCCTTCCACCTTCCAACTTCAAACCATGCCCTCTGGTGATGCCTCCCTGCTTTAGTCTAAAGATCCCCTCCATGTTTACCCTATGTATTCCCTTGAGGTACTTGAAGACCTCAATCATGTCCCCCCTG
The DNA here is from genome assembly GCA_016271365.2 of Neoceratodus forsteri. NCBI lineage: Eukaryota > Metazoa > Chordata > Ceratodontiformes > Ceratodontidae > Neoceratodus > Neoceratodus forsteri. The sequence goes on along the minus strand of CM057454.1, from coordinate 1,102,535,392 downwards.
TCTCTCCTCTCCTCCAGTGAAAACAGGCAGAGCTCCTTAAGTCTGTCCTCATATGTCAAATCCCCTAGCCCTCATATCATCTTTGTTGCCCTCCTCTGTACCCTCTCTAGGAGCTGTATGTCCCTCTTTAAGTGTGGTCTCCAGTACTGTACACAGTACTCAAGGTGTGGTCTAACCAGTCCATTGTACAGCGGCAGAATCACTTCCTTGCTCCTAGAGGTGATCCCCCTTACGATGCATCCCAACATCCTGTTTGCCTTGCTAGCCACTCTCCTGCACTGCTCAGAGTTATTCATACATGCATCCACCATGACCCCTAGGTCTTTTTCCCCTATTGAGGCCTCCAGCGCCTCCTCCCAGGGTGTACCTGTGTTTAGGGTTTCCCGACCAAGATGCAACACCTTGCACTTGGTGATATTGAAATTAATTTCCATGTGTGAGTCCAGCTTTCCAGGGTGTCCAGGTCCCTTGCAGGGCCAGCCTCCCTCTTCTCCCTCAACTACTGCTCCCATCTTGGAGTCATCCATGAAGAGACTCATTTCACCCCCTATACCCTCCCTGATGTCGATGTGCATTAAACAGGATCGGACCCAGGACCGAGCCCTCGCGGTACCCACTACCAACCTCTCTAGGGTTCGAGGCTCCCCACAGACCACTACTCTCTGAGTCGTCCAGCTAGCCAGTTTTCAATCCATCTGACCATCAAAGGCCTACTCCTAACCCCATCAGTTTCTCCACCAGACCATTGTGGGGACAGAGTCAAGCTTGCTGAAGTCCAAGAATAATACATCCACAGGCTTACCCTGTCCAGTTCTGATGTTACCCATTCATAGAACTCCACAAGGTTGGTTTGACATGATCTACCTGGCACAAACCCATGTTGCCGACTATCCAGACCTCCACCTCCTCCAAGTACACCAATCGTTCCTTTAGTATACTCTCCATTAATTTTCCCACCACGAGGTCAAACTGATGGGTCTATAGTTACCTGAGTACTTCCTCGACCCCCTTTGTGGATTGGTACCATGTACGCTCTCCAATCCCTAAGTACCCTCCCTGTCTCAAGTGACCTGCTGAAAAGCTCACCAGGGTGCAGCCAGTATGTCCGTCACTCATAGTACTCGGATGAATGCCATCCAGCCCAGGAGATTTGTCTTTCTTTAGGGCCTTGAGGGCTAACCACGCCTTTTGGCAGAGATAGCATCATCCGTCCCTCCACCTTACTGGCCTTTTATCTTTACCCAGATGTGACACCCCTGGGTACCTCTCTCTCCCTCTTGCTCCATTTTGTTGCTCCCTGATCCCACTTACTGATGTTTCTATCCCCTTCGTGCCTTGCTTTGTAGATATCCCATCCCCCTCCCTAGTGAACACAGAGGCAAAGTACTTGTTAAATACCTCTGCCTGGTCCCTCGCCTCTTCCACCCACCCTCCTTCTGATCTCAATCTGCTGAGATGGCCCTTAGTTTTTCTCCACTCCCCAATGTACCGGAAGAACCCCTTTTCCCCTCCATGTATCCCCTGTGCCAGCCGCTGCTCTTTACTGGACTTTGCTCCCCTCACCATACGGGTGACTTTTCTAGATGCAAGCTGGTACATTTCCTTATCCCTATCCCCTCTTGTTGTTTTATATTTTTTGTAGGCGCCTTTTTCTCTGACTGCTACCTGTCCTCACTGGACCACCAGCATGGTTTATGTGACCTTGCTCCCTTACGTTTCAACTTAGTGCAGATCCTGACTGCCTCATGAAGTCCCCGGTTTATGACCTCCCATCTCCTCTCCACACTTGTCATTGAGGTAATCCCCATCAAGTGATCCTTGAGAATATTTCCCATGCCCATGAAGTCTGCCCCCTGAAGTCCACTGCCAGTGTCCTAGATCTCACCCCCCCTCCATGCTTAGTTGAAAACAGACAGTATTGTGGTCGCTCCCAGTCAGGGGTCTTGTACAACCATGTCCCTTACCAGATCCCCATCTGCCAGAACCACATCCAGGACATGCCCCTCCCTTGTGGGCTCCATCACATGCTGTGTTAGAAAACATCCTGGAAGCCATCCAGCAGCCTCTGCTCCTTGGCCACCTTAAGGACATGGTTCCCCAGTTTGTACCTGGCATATTAAGGTCCCCCATCAACACCACTCCTTCCCCTTTTGGTCCACACTGGGCAATGATGTTGTCCAGCAAACCATCCTCTAGAACCTCACTCATCCCGGGGGGCCTATATGCTACACCCAGCTTGACCTTATTTCCTGCTGAGGATCGTAAAGTGACCCATAAGACCTCCACGTTTCCCTCTGCCTCTTCTACCCTAGCAATTTCTATGTCATCTCTAATGAACATAGCCACTCCACCCCCTCTGCCCTCCTTTCTATCCTTCCTGAGCACAGTGTACCCCCGTACGTTTAGGTCCCAGTCATGGTTTTTGTTGGCTCACGTTTCCGTGACCGCCACCACTATACTCCTATTAAGTTGCACAGGATTGGTCAGCTCCCTAATAATCTTTGCTTCAGATGTGGCCAAGAGCCTGGTTCCCTTTATCACATCTTGTGGACCTGCTCAAAAGTGGTCCCCTTTTAGGATTCAGTTTGGTCCCATTTGTATCCCTTATTAGAGCTCTCTGATGCCTTTTCCCTGAACTTTGTATTGTGGGTGATTACACGGGGTCCTTGATGGGTAATCAGAAAGCTCACATGGCCTTAATATCACTGTGTGCTAAGAAGGTTGTCCTTCGGCATTGGTTAGACCAAGATATCCCTCACTTCCTGGAGTGGTATAAAGAGATTTTATTTACCTTGCAAGCGGAGCACCTTATTGCTAGTTTATCTGACAAATCTGGAAAATATAAGCATGTCTGGGAACCTCTATATACATTATTAACTGTATAAATACTGGTCAGAGTTCATTCTCTTTGTTATGTATAAAACAGCTGTACTCCTCTGTACATACCTCTCAACTGTCCCTGATTTTCAGGGACGTCCCTGATTTTGCCTCAAAATTTTACTCTGTCCCTCCTAAAAATTGTGTTTCCGTGACCAAACAGTGGGGGTTGTAAGCACAAAATAATGTTAAACATTAAAGTTACAGACTTGTTCTTACTTAGAAAATGCATTTTACACTAAGCCCCTTATTCTGCCAGCTTCCTGAGTTGATATCTCCAATTTTGAACATGTGTCCCTGATTTTGGTCCTTTGTCCCTGGTTATTTTAAGCCTTGTCCCTGATTTATGAGGAAGGAGGTTGAGAGGTATGCCTCTGTATTCTTTGGGGTAGATAGGAGCATACTGAAAATATTATCATTAAACATATTCCTGACTAAATTTGGATAATACTCTGGTGGTTGAGTGGGAGGGAGTGGGGGGGAGAGGGGAAGGGACATACAAAATGTACAAAGCAATGACATTTGTTTCTTATCTTTGTCTCTGTTTCTGTGCTGTTTAATAAAGTTTATTACATTTGAAAATATATGGATCTTGATTCTCAAAGAGTCCTTAGAGTCATGCAAGCTGCCTCCAAAGGCAGCTTGTATCAAAACCTGATGCACCAGGGACCCTGCACTTGATTCTCTATGGGGCAGGGTCACGGCAACAAAGTCCCGTGACTTGTGGCAACCGCGACCATGCACCAAATGGACAGTGCACTGGGAGGGTTTGCTGCAGGGCAAGTGTGCACCACTCTAGACCCTGATGGTCTAGCAGCCCCCCCGACATGCCCATATATGTAAAGGTTTATAATAATCTATACCTGGTGGTCTAGCAGTCCCCCTTCACAGATCCTCGATGTTGCCCATTGTGATAATAAGTAATAAAGCCCCCTTTTCTGGTGGTTGAGTGACCCCCGATCCCTGATGTGGCCTGTTATAATAATAATTAATATTGCCCCCTTCCCTGGTGGTCGAGTGGCCTTCCTCCCTCCCTGATCCCTCATGTGGCCCATTATAATAATAATTAATATTGCCCCCTTCCCTGGTGGTCGAGTGGCCCCCCTCTCTGATTCCCAATATGGCCCATTATAATAATAATTAATATTTTTATTTATTTAGTTTTTGTGAACTGGGTAGGTGCACTAGCCATAAAATGCCTATTTTCAGGCACGACCCGGGAGAGTACAACAAAAACAGAACAGTTGAACAACAGCAACATGGGTACAACAATAAAAATATAGGAACAGTACAGCAGTGCTACAAAAATACAATGGGTAGAAACAACAAAAAATAATGGCAAGCATTATACAGATAATGGCAGTAAGATATATAATAAGTGCAGAAACCATGGACCCGACCTGTGGAGTGAAAGGGTTAATAAGATAGTAAGGTTATGTAGAGAGAAATGTGAGGAATGTTCCAACATAACAAGAAAGACTGACAGAAAGAATGTTGGGGGGTAATTGGCAAAATAACAGTGGATGGTCAGCAACAAGGTTCGAGAAGGAAGAGAGCTAGTAGTCAAGAAGTTATTTACAAAGAGAAGGAAAAATATGGGGAGGGGAAGAGGAGACAGTCTTGGAGCTGGATTAGAGCAGGGGTGACATTACTGGTAAGTCTCAGGAGCTTCAGGTTGGGTCAAAGCATGTACAGGCATCAGCTAAGGATAGATAATGACGATATTCACTTTTAAATCCAAAGTGAGACTGAGATAGCCGGAGGTTGAGTGGAAGAGCATTCCATAACCTGGGATCAGAGAATTGGAACGCCCCTGTGCCTTTAGTCATCTGACATCTCAGAACATAGAGTAAGGATTTGTCAGCTGATCACAGGCCATGGGAGGATGGTTTAGGGACCAGCAATGGCGCCAGCTGGGATGTTTTTTTTTCCCAGATGATCGAGCCATTAGTGATCCAAGGTAGCATTGTGTACTGGCAGAGGGTGAGAGTCAATTCAGATCCTTATAAAGAAGGCAGTGATGTTTGAGTCGAGGCGACGAAGAGGCAAATCGGCATATATTGTTATAAGTTACGTCCCATTTTAGTAGGGAGGTTTATGGGCAGAGGTAAGAATAGAGGCACCATAAGTAAGGGTTGGGAGCAGAATACCTCAGGCAATTGCTAATTTGGTCGAGGGTGTAAGCATGTAGCTCATTTTGTAAGCTACTCCCAGTTTTGAGTTTACAGCTTTACATGAGGACTGAATGTGAAGATTAAAATCCAGGGACAGGTCCAGCAGGACTCCAAGATACTTGAAGGAAGTAACATTTTCAAGTGGAAATCCTCCTGGGTGAAGAACCTCCAGCAAACTAGAACAGGCCTTAATCTTCGGTGCAGAACCTAGGAGCGTGGCTTTCGTTTTCTTTTCATTTAGTGCAAGTTTAGGTTTAATAGCTAGTCTAGGACCTTATTGAAGGCTGAAGTAAGTGATGTGTTTATGCAGGCAATACTAGAAGAACTAGTATAGATGATCAGGTCATCAGCATACAGAATAGCTGAGCAGGATTCCAGGACCTCAGCTGCATTGTTGATAAAAATTGAGAACAGAAGGGGCCCAGGGATAGAGCCCTTGGGGACCCCAATGTTGATAGTAGATGCGTTGGACGGGGAGGAGTTAAATTTGACAGCTTGCAACCTGTTTGACAGGTAGCTACAGAACCAGTCCACAACAAGGGTAGAGAAGTGGAATTTATGGAGAGTGGAGAGAAGCAGGGGATGGTCTACTAGGTCGAAAGCCTTAGTGAGGTCAATGAAGATGGCACCTGTGAGTTTTCCAGAATCCATGTTGGATAGAATATCAGTAGTTAGTTGAAGAGAGCCGTGGTGGTGCTATGACCTTTTCTGAAACCATGCTGGGTGTCTGTGAGGAGATTGTAGCGTGTAAGGTAGTCAATGGTCTGTGATGCAACTATTTTCTATAGGATCTTGCTAAGGACAGAGAGAATTGCTATAGGTCTATAATTGGCCATGTCCTTTGGGTCACCTATTTTAAAGACAGGCGTTACTCTTGCAGATTTCCATAGGTCCAGCACAGTGCTATGGATAAGGGATAAAGTGTAGATTCTGGCAATCGGAGAGGCAATGAGTGGAGCAACCAGCTTAAGAAGACGAGGTTCCAATGAGTTAGAACCAGAGCTGGTATTGGCAGATATGGATCTCAGTAATTTCAGAACTTCCACTCTTAATATAGCCTTAAAATAGAATGGTGGCGCTGGAGGAGCATCATACGATAGGGCAGTATGGTTGTCTGATGATAGCATGGTAGGTAGATTGGAGTGCGATCCACTAGGTTGTAAAGCCAAGATATAGTGGCAGATCTGAGAAAAGATTGTTAAAACTGTTTGAGATGGTCCTAGGGTCATTACAATGTGCCCCATTTATGATCATTTCATCAGGAGTGACCAACTGCAAGGTACCCATAAATGTTTTGACATGGGCCCAGAATTTCCTCGGGGCGCAGGCTAAGCTTTGTAGAAGGTCCTTGCAGTATTTGATTTTAGCAGCTCTAACTTGTCTCTTACATCTGTTCCTTAGTTCACGATAGACAATAAGATCTGACTGTAGGCCAATTTGTTTGTAGCAAATCCAGAGCTTGTCCCTCTGGCGCAGATTAGCAATGAGGTCTTTATGCAGCTACCTCATCTGTTTTCCTCTAACCCTCCTAGTAGTCTTGGGGGCATGTTTGTATTGAATGGTAAGAAATTCATGTATGAATATCTGTAGAGCAACCTCCACATCCTTTGTTTGATAGATACCTGTCCAGTCAATATTGGAGACATCATAGAGAAATGCATCCTGGTCAATATGAGCTAGATTTGTGGGGGTCACGTGATGAGCTGAATATGTTCGGACATCTCCTGTGCTGCTCCGAGGCCCTAATATAAAGAATAAGCTTAAAAACCTCCAAGATCGGTCTATTTTAAACTGAAATAGTCGTAGCTGAGTTGAGAAGCTCCGCAGTCTTATTTTAGGGGGACTCAGTGTAAATTTCAGGTGAAAAGGAAGCAAAGTATTCTTCCAGACAGTGAACGTCTGGTTGCAGTAGCAGGCCGACTGTAAGCACCAGGATGGAGGTTGAAGGTGGCGAGCCTTTAGCGGTGAGAACCCCCGCTACCAAACGGCCGAAGCCCCAATCCCCTACTCCGAATGACCAGGAGGACGATTCAGGGAAGGAGGGGGGTTCATGTTCTAATAATGCGGATATTTAAGATATCAAAGTAATGCTACAGTGGCTGGTGACAGATTTCGCAGCAATGAAGCCAGTGTTGCATTCACTTGCCCAAAGATTGGGTCAGGGTGATGCGGAAGCTCGGATCTCTTCACAAGAAAGGAAAACGTCTGTGATGGAACAGGATTTAGTCGGGGTCAGAAGGCAAGTTGAAAAGCTGGAAGAAAGAATAGAAGACCAAGAGTCAAGAAGTAGGAGGAATAATCTGATCATCGCAGGATTACCGGTGAGGGCTGAAGGGCAGGACTGTGTTACGTTTATGCAGGATCTCCTGCTTAAGCTGCTGGGCCCTTCCCTGTTCGGTGAGGCATATAATTTAGAGAGAGCCCACCGGGCATTACGGGAGATGCCACCGCCTGGAGCTAGACCCTGAGTGATAATTATGTGCTTTCTCAATTTTAAGGAGAAATCCTATGTGTTGCTTACTGCTAGGCAGAAGAAGACCCTGCAGTGGAATGGTGCCTCGCTCTGGCTCTTCCAAGATCAAACGCCGGTGGTTCGAGAGAAACAGAAGCAATATGTCGAAATTAAGAAAAAGCTTTATTTGGCTAGGATAAAGTTTCGTCTGCAATATCCAACGACTCTAGTTGTGCAGCTGTAATCAGGGGAGAAGAGGTTTCTGACCACAAAAGAAGCTCTCAAGGGTTGCGATTTGAGCTTCCAGATTTATTCAAGTCAGCAACTTGAATGTGTGTCTGAAGAGCAGAACATTGTGATAAGCATAAGGACTGGGACTGGGGAAATGGCAATGATTTTGATGTTTAAAGTTTTAAACAGTTTGTATGTTATACTGGGTTATTGGATTATTGTTATTAGTCCTGGATTTAAAGGGTTTATAGAGGTTGGGGGGCACCAGAGTCCTCCTCGGGGAAAAAGGAAAGTAGGTGTTAGACTCTGCGTTATTAAAACGGAGGTGAACTAGTTGTTCAAGGAGTCGGGGTTGTGCGTTAATGATAGGGAGATGGAAGAGTTGAAGGGGCCAGTCTGGGGTGGGTAATTGAAAGCGAACTGCCCTGTGGGGTTCAAGATGAAAACGTAACATGGATGCTGGGGGAGGGGTTAGAAAACATTGCCTACAAAGACAGAGGAGTCGATACTAAGGGGAGACAGTTAAATGGTGAGAAGGCTTGGATGGTGAGCGGGGGGGAAGTGTAGGAAGGTGAGACAGACAAGGCTTGGCACGCTTTCGCAGGGTGAGACTCAGCAGAAAGGAGGCCAAGCGCTGTTAGGGCGGCGATGTCTATTAAACAAATATGACCTCTTTGAGATGGGGTGCCCTACATTAGTAGAGGGGGGTGGACAGCTTATTTACCAACCTCTAGGGGTGCAGAGCTCTTAGTGATGTTGGAGGTAACTGAATCTAAATGGGGTGGTATAACACTGCATCTTCAGGTAAAATAAAGTAAATGGCACTTCATGGTATAATTGTCGTGGCAGTGCTATAGGGATAATATGGGGGGGTAACTTGGTAACTGGAGCCTATTAATGGTTCCCCCTAAGGTACGAGAGGGACTATTAATAGATTAAGGGACATGGGAAAGAGAGTGTCCTCTAGGTCTGTTAGTTCACTAGGAAATTGAGATCGGGGGATCCCTACCTATATTGTAGGTAGGGATGAGGGGCAGTTCTTACAAGTGGGAACAGGGCACACTGTAGGGGAGAGGGCTACAGAAGATATGAGGAATCAAATATAGCGGGGAAAGGAATAAGACTATGCGTTAATAGTTCGGTGGGTTTCGGGTATGGTCTTGGAGTATCTAGACATGGGTGGGGCGGGGGGTAGCACAGGAACGGTTCATCCATGACTAAATATTTGGTAGGAGGATGATCTATGGATCGGGGATTGGTGGGGGAGGGGTGGGGAGGGTGGGAAAGAGAGAGAGTCCAACATGGGGACTAAGGTGAAAGCAGACCTGGAGCAAAGGAAGAGAGCTGGCTTAATCAAAGTATATCGAGGTTTTGGTAAATGTCAGGCATTAAAATAATCTCTTGGAATGTTAAAGGACTCAGGGGTAGACGTAAGAGAATGCTGATTTTAAGGCACACAGAGCTAATGGGGGCTCATATTGCTGCTTTGCAGGAGACACACCTACTGACGGAGGAACTGAAGGGGCTTAAGAGGTGATGGGTGGGGCAGGTATACGGGACAGGTAAGAAAAGAGCTTCAGGAGGTGGGGTGGTGATACTAATAAAGAAATCTTGCCCATATGAAGTGGTGCAAGTTAAGGCCAGGGAGGATAGTAGAGGGATATATCTCTCAGGCACCTTACTGGGCAAGGCAATTTTGGTGGCTTCTATTTATGGCCCAACACCCCCAGATCCTGGGTTCTTTGCCTCTATTGAAAGAGACTTAGCGGATCTTCTATCGCCTTTATTAATATTGGTGGGAGACTGGAACACCTGCCTTAGTAATCATGAAGATGGAATCCCATCGTCTAAAGCGCCTTTGTCCAAGGCCCAGATTGCTTTGAACAGATTACTCGAGGCGACGGCATTGGTAGACCCAATTAAACTGTACTCGAAGGGGGGTATGTCTATGACTTTCTACTAGGCAGCCCACAGGAGCCAGTCTCGAATCGATTTTTTTCTGGTAAATAGAGAGGTGATTGGAGAAATTAAGGAAGTAACCACGGGGGCTAGAACACATTCGGACCATTCGCCCATTCAAATATTGTGGGAACCCAGACCCACCCCTCCCAGGTCGTATAGATGGAGGCTGAATGATCTCTTGCTGGTGGAGCCGCAGGTGCAGGATAGGTTAGAGGAGGCATTGTCTGAAATCATACAGCAGCAAATTCCTACACTTCAAAATAAAAATTTGGCGTGTGGCCCACTTGCAAGGTTTTATATGCAGGGGTGGCCCAGGGTATTGCTGTACAAAAATGTAGAGAGAGAAGGGCAAAAGAGGAGTTTATTTTGGGGGCGACTGATTCGCTAACACCATTGGAAGGGTCCTCGGGGGAGATTGATGCTGAACTCAAAAGCTTGCGGGAGGAGCTGGGGGATATTGTTAATAGTAAAATAGAATTCTGGTTGGAAAAGATTGATGCCAAATATTTGATGCAGGGAGATGTCCCAGGGTGACTGTTGGCGGCTAGAGTTAGAGAATAGGAAGCAAGCAGAACGGTCTCTTCCATACAATGGGGGGGGGGGACTCCTAACCGATCCACAAGTGATGGCAGAGGCCTTTGCGTCATACTTCGAAGAAATATATCAGGCAGAGGACTTAGCTGGGGAGGTAGAGATTGAGAGTTTTTTATAGAGGAGATCACCCTTCCAGTACTGGACCCAATACAAGCCAGGGAGTTGGTGGCTCCAATAAGGGCCTCGGAGATTATTGGGGTAGTGTAATCGTTACCTGCTGGTAAAACCCCGGGGCCGGATGGCCTCTCCACCAAATTCTACCAGGTACATATACAAACTATACTCCCTATGCTCCAAGATCTGTTCAGTGCTATAATGCAGGAAGGGGTACCCCACCCTACGATGTACCAGGCGTATATCACTTTGCTTCCCAAGCCAGATAAACCCAGGGATGTTCCCAGGAACTACAGACCTATAGCCTTAATGAATCAAGATATTAAAGATCCTCACAAGAATTATAGCAAACAGAATTCTGCATATTGCTCCTAGTCTTATTAGTCAAGAACAGGTGGGATTTATGCCCAGGAGGGGAGCTCATGATGCTCTTAGGAAGTTGCACCATATACTAAATTACGCACCCGACTCCCAGTTACCCTTAGCGTTGATATCGTTAGACGCAGAGAAGGCTTTCGATAGGGTCTCCCATCCTTTCCTTTTTGCTACGATGGAGAGGATGGGATTCCCTGAGGGTCTTCTTAGGGGTATTAGGAACTTATATGTGGCACCAACGGCTAGGATATTATGTAATGGCTATCTATTGCTTGAAATACAGTTAGGGAACCGGACCCGTCAAGGATGTCCTCTTTCACCGATACTTTTTAATATATACTTGGAGCCCCTTTTGAGAGCTATCAATAGGGATGTCCATATTAAAGGGATTAAGATAGAGGGGAGGGAGTTGAAACTTTCAGTCTTTGCAGATGATATATTGCTGCATTTGGAGGATCCAGCATCTAGTTTTAAGAGGGCAACTGAAGTAATAGATCATTTTTCTAGGGTCTCCAACTATAAGCTGAATTTGAATAAGACCCAAATTCTCCCCTTGACGCCGTGAGTTACTAGGGCTGATTTTATACCACTGCAAATTCAATGGAGGACAGATAAAATTAAATACTTAGGTATTTGGATTACCGCAGATTTGGAGAGGGGGCAGAAACTAACGTGGGGGAAATTATATCTGAACTTAAAGGGGATATAATAAGGTGGAATAAATGGTCCTTAAACTTTATGGCCCGATTGGGTCTTATCAAAATGAATATATTACCCCGCTTGTTATACCCAGTATATTTAGCTCCATATAGTATTCCTCAAAAGTGGTTCAGTATTATTAGGAAGCTAATCTCGGAATTTCTATGGAATGACAGGCCTCCTAGGCTAAAGTATAATATTTTGCGATTATCGCATAGAGGGATGGGATTTTACTACCCGATCTCCATATGTATTATGTGGCGGGCCAGTTGGGTCTGATGAGCCGGTGGGTTAAAGAGCTTGAGGGGGAGAGTTATAACCCAATCTGGCTCCAATTGGAGAGACAAATGTTAAAAGACGTCGGTCTCGCCCCAGAAGCAATGTTGTATGCTAATATTGGGAACATCTTCAAAAGAGGGTATGGGAACCCAATTGTGAAAACAGCAGGCGCTTGGTGGTCTTTCCTTACCCCTGCGCAAAGAAAGGGACAGATGAGGGCTGGAGATTAGCCGGTGTTGGGTAACCCTAATTTTATGGTTGGGAATCGGGTAGTTAACCCGCGGTGGGCTATTCAGATGCTGAGTGTGAGGCTAAGGGAAACTGCTCAGGGTACCAGAGTGGTCTTACCGCCAAGATGTGATGGAATGCCTTTCTTCCAAAAGCTACAAATCAAACATATGGTAGAGGGTGTGCTGAGGAAGTTGGGGGGTATTACAGACAAGTCTCTTTCCTGGGGGACGCTTGAGGAGGTTGATGCAAGAGCTCATCCGTTATCACAAATATATAAAGTAATGTTAGATTTTCTTAGCCCAAGCTCTACTAGGAGAGTTGGATACTGGGACAAAGCGATGGTTCCTCGGAATTTAGATTGGGACAATATTTGGGAAAGCAGCAAATACAATATTATACCTAAATATAAAAGTATGCATTTTTTTATTGTTTCCAATTTGTACTTTACCCCTGTGAAACTATGTAATAGAAACTTGAGACAGACAGACCTGTGTTTCAGATGTGAGGGGGGGAGTAGGTGATCTTCTACATGTGATCTGGGGATGTACTAAAATAGTGCCCCTTTGGGGAGAAATCAAAAGACGTATGGATCCAATGTTGGATTATTCAGAATTCATAACGCCAGAGATATGTGTTTTAGGTGATTTTTCCCACATCTCGGGTGTTATACCTAGGTATCATCTCTCCTTGATGACTGCGATAGTTAAAGCATTTCTGTTAAAGCACTGGAAAGATGACCATGTTTACACTTATAACCAATGGGTAAAAGACTTAATGGGGATGTTGGTTAAAATAAGGAAATATTTTTATATGAGGGAGAGAGGGAGATTATACAGTATGTTAAGAGATGGGCGATGCTTGATGCAGTATATACTCTCCAGATCACAAGTGGGTAAACACAGGCTGTCTGTCGGAGGGGGATTATCAGATGAAAACCATTCGGGAGCTTGGAAGTGTTATTTTTGGTTATATTTTGCGTGTTGTGGTGGCGAGTAGGATATACAGTTGAGGGTAGATTTAGGACGGTAAGGGTCTGTTAGCTTCAAGGGGGCATGGGGGACTCTCTCTCTTTCCAGGGGATACTGACGGGTGCCACCCTTGAGGGGAAGATTTGGGATAGCGAATAGGTCTCCATGCTGATAAAGGGTTATTGTGGTATGGGGAGTTAGGGTATGATGGGTAAAATGAGTTGATATGCAGATTTACTGTGATAGTGTATGGATGATATACGAGACCTGGATTGTTCTACGGGTGGCTACCTGCTGTGGATGTATATGGGGGGCTGTACATAGTTTGCACGGTCAGTTTGAGGCTGTGTACCCTGGTCTTTACCAGGTTTATGTACGTTTGTCTGTTTTATTTTTTTCTTGGAAAAAGTGAATAAAGATGGATTAAAAAAAAAATATATGAGCTAGATTTGTAAACGTGATTAGTCTTGATGGAGGAGATGGAGGCGCAACCATAGATAGGATATAAAAAGTGGGTGACTGGTCTGTTAGTGCATCTGCAAGGATTCCTGCTTTCGACACATGTTCCATATGGTTAACCATCACCCAGTCTAGGAGTATACATGTTTGATGGGATGACGTGGCTCTAGTTGCTTCTGAGATCAACTGGTGAAAATAACTAAGCATGAGTGATTGCAAGGATATTTGAGCTGACCCTAACCAGCTGAGGTTTAGATCACCTAGGACGACAGCCTCATTATGATTTACAGTCTGGGAGGTGATGTCAAGGAGTTCTTGAAGACCTACTATTCCCCCAGCAGGGGGATTATAGGCACAGATAATATGAAGCTTATTTTCCCCCAATACAACAGTTGCCTGTATGAATTCGCACACTGCAGGAGAGGCAGATGCCGGGACAATAGAGATGTTGAGGTGGTTTTTGAAGAATAGGGCAACTCCACCTACACGCTTGGATGAGGATCTATCCTGCAGGAACAGGGAATAGTTAGGCAAGGAGCATAAGTCATCAGGTATACCGGGTTTTAGCCAAGTTTCTGTGAGACAGAGTACATCGGACTGTAGAGTTTCACCCAGGACTTGAGTTCTGCATGGTGACAGGTAAGACTTCTGATATTGATATGGGCAATTAATAATCCTTTCTTGGACATGCCAGATAACTCATTTGGGGAAAAGAAACAGGTAGGTGGACCTGGATTTAGTTTGATGTCCCCAGATAACAGAATAATGATCATGGCTAGGAACCAAAGCCTTGCACAGTGGCAGGTTAGGGTGAAAGCACATCTCCATGGCGCAGCTTCCTCCTGGCATGTAGAGGGTAATAGATGCTGCCTCCAACAATGAGGATAGGGTTAGGTTGAAGATCAGGCTTTGTCTCTGCAATCAAGTTAGGGAAACTATAGTTGCGGTAAGCCTCTGATGAGTCTTTTGCCATTTGGTTACATGTGGCAGTGTCCAGGCTGAGTAAAAGGACAAATGACAGGAGTGCCCATAGCAGACTATACTTCACCATAGTGTTATTATTTGACTTGGGTAGGAAGGCTAGTGGTATACTGAGACAGAGGATTAGCTCTTAGGGATAAAGAGATAGTGTGTGTAAAATTAAGACTGCCAAGGATGACCGTGTTACACCGTTTTAACCCTTGGCCAAAATTAGAGATAGAGCAAAAACAGCAAAGTGTTTCCTGCTAGAGTAGCAATTATTTAGAAGAAGTGGATCAGAGAAGCAGAAAGTAAAGCCCCGCAAAGGTTAATTTGGAAAGCAGACCAGCCGGAGGCTCTACTTGTGGTAAAGATTACAGTGACGAAATGAAGACCTATTCAAGATATGTTAGAAGGCACCCCTAGTGGTGGAATTTTATAAGGAACCAATGGGAGACTAGACAGATAGCAGTAATGTTCGGCAAAAGTCAATGCAAAGCAGAGGATGCCGAAGCCCAGAGACTGATAATCCAACAGAGAAATGGCAGGGCCAAACAGTGGCCAAGCAGACAGCAGCAGTCCAATTAGAGGAGGGTTGCAGCAGGTGGCTGCCTATCAAACCCACACAGTGCCTGGACTTCCAGTGGGAATCAGTGAAGATGGCAGCATAAAACAGATCGCTCTGCCCCAGCCCGATGGAAATTCTGCACCTGCCACTGGAGTGATGGCTTAAGCGTGCTTTTTGGCCCCTAACCTTTTCCTCCCCCACCCTCTGTCACTGCTAGCAAAGCAATTTATGGGGAAATAGAATGCAGAAGGGCTGATGAAGTGTGTAATCGCCTGTTGAATTGCTGCTAAGTAGGCTGCACAGGCCCGACTGCAGTATTCCCAACTGAAGCGCCTTGGGGTCTTCTCTCCACGGAGCACCCGTGTCCCAATTCTGCATTGAGCTGCCCAGATTGAAATTAGGGGAGCTGAAAGCCAGTTGGAACTCTGAATTGTTGAAGCGGACCAAGCCACAATCCTGAAAAGCTTCCTAATACACCCTGCTGTTGTCACACGGGGAATTTGCCGGCAAGATAGACCAGATTGTGGGCAGCAACAATGGGGTGGCTGTACAGGGTGCCCTGGCTCAGACAAATGTGGGGGAAGCTTTAGGCAATATTACCAAAATGCTCCAGGCATTACTCTCCAGGGTGGACAGCATAGGTGCTTCATTGGCAGGCAATGTCGCCGATGTCCGCAGGTTGGAGGACCAACACAATGTACTGGAGCAGCATGTGGGGGAACTGGAAGGCCAGCATCTGATTGTCCTGCATAAACTAAGAGATCATGAAGCCAAGCTGGCGCACCTGTGGCAGAGGGCCGAAGTGCAAGAGAATCGCATAAGAAGAAATAACATTCATATTCTTGGGGTACCAGAGGGGGCAGAGGGCCCAAATTTAGAGAAATTTATAAATGAATGGCTCCCTCAGATAGCAGGAGACCGCTGGAAGAAGCCTGTCAATGTGGAGCATGCTTATCGGGTCCCCAGCAACTCGAACCACAACAAAAGTCCTCAGACAATTGTAGCATGTCTACTGCATTTATCAGTAAAGGAGCACTTGCTGAAAGTCATGAGGGATGTTGGGGAGCTGTCATGGAGGAGGTACGCCATCTCTATTTACAGAGACTTCTCGCAAGAGGTTGCGGCAAGACGAGGTGCTTACAAGATGATTAAAAAAGTGTTGAATGCAAACTCAGTACAGTATAGATTTAAAGGACTCACTTCACTCTATATGTTCAAGGATGGTCAGTCATTTGTAGTAGAATCGCTGAGGGATGCGGAGGCCTGGATCCGAGGGCACTGGCCAGATATGCTGGCTGGCACTACATCTCCCAGACACCTGTGGGAGCCTAGGAGGAAGATATCACAAGGAACCACTAAAAAAGGTAGTGCTGCTCCTCCAGAGGACCACTTTCGCAGGCTAATGAGTCCGACCAATACAGCTCCCCCATCGCAGAGGCAGCTATGGGTCTCCTCCCCCAATGAAACTAAGACAAATATGTCACATTCTGCATCAGATCAAGCCTTGGAAACACCTAAAGAGACTCCAGCTCAGCAAATTCCTTAATTGGCTGACCCCCCCGATGCCAGCGAGGCAGCGTGCACGCCCAAGAAGTTCTCGTCCACCAGCTCAGGGGAACTCAGCTGCATCCCCACCTGCCAAGTTTCTAAAAGCGGATCTTAACACGCCAGAGAGAAGTAGAACAGCAGATAAGGTGGAGGAAGCAATGGGGGCCCTGGAGGATGACCCAACACCGATCGATTGTGTGATGGCTATGGAGGAGGAAGAGAGCGATGTGGAGAAGACAACCTGTGCTGCTGTGAAGCCAGGGCTGAAAACATATGCCGAAGCCATGTCCATACCTGGGACTTGAAAATTAGAGGACTACCTTTACTGACATTCTCTATAGCTGAAAGTTGGGTTGCATTTGCTGTGCGGCAGTTGGGGAGGGGGGGGGCATCCCCCCCCCACTGAACCCCTGCCTACACTAGCCTATTTAGTGCAATATGAGGCTACAACTGGGGGCCAGGGGCTAGAGACTTTCTTCCTCTCCCTTCCTGTATTTACCTCCCTTTTTCTGCCCATGCAAGGCTCTTGTTTGGCCTGGCTGACGAGATCAGTAACTTGTCCCCCTATATGCTAAGGCAGATGTGCTACCATACATACCCCATATCTGGTAATGGAAGGGCCGTGCACCCTAGTGCAATTTTAATTGCCAGCACTCCTGATTAAACCTCATACTGCATGAGTAACTCTTCAGCTGGACTACTTCTAAGTGGTACACATGGGTGTACCTAATAGTCGCTGCTATGATTTGTGTAAGATACCTAGCGTCTGAACATCTAGGGTCAACTTCCCTTTCCCCACATGCTAAATGATTGGTAAAAGGTTTCAAGCGGATTGACAGATCCCCTTCCCCCTCCCCATTCCTCTCCCTCTCCTATCACCTGGTCGGATGTTTTCAACTAAATCCCCCCCCCCTTATTAGCAGGATGAGGGGGTGACACCAGCCTATAGGTTGCTCCTGGAGGCTTGATGTAGCGTATCTAGCCGGAGCCATAGTCTCGGGCTGGGACAGAACACTTGGTTTAGTGGGACTCCTGCCCGATTTACGTTTGGTGTCCGAAGCAGTGTGGCTCAGGGGCATTGCCCCTACGCACACGTTCAACTCGGGGCCAGTAACTGAGCTATAGCTGATAGATTCATTGTGTGATATTGACAACAACTAATTTACTGGTTAACCTGGTTACCTGACAGTTGTATTGTTGGCAATTTTCTGCCCTTTTTCTCTCTCTTCTAGCTCTCCAAACTTCTAAAGTACATAATTCTGGTTTTCATAGTTCTTTTTTCTCCTCTTACTCTGTGCAGGCCTTATTACTGCTACAGGTAGTCTGACCGTTACAGTCGTTCCTACACACCTGGTGATTTAGAGGCTCATCAGAGGCCCAAGACCAGCTATAAGTCACTAGCCGAATAGTCTCACTCTCCCATCAACATCTACCTTTCTTTTCCCTGCTGACTGGGTGAGTACACACATTCTCTTTGCTACGTAATAGGAGGGTGATGCCATGGCCCAAACTGCAGTAATGCTGCAAGGTTGGGGTTGTGTCTCCTGGAACGTGTGTGGCCTCAATCATCCAGCAAAGTGGACCAAGGTATTCCAGTTTTTGCAATCGCTGGGAACGGACATTGCACTACTGCAGGAGATGCACCTTACCAGCCGCACAGTGCAATGGCTTAAAATGTTGTGGGTGGGTATGGTGTTGGCCAGTTGTGCCTCCACGAAATCCAGAGGAGTGGCTATCCTCCTACGGAAGGCAGGCCCGTGAGCTGTAGAAGGTCAGCGTCAGAACTCATTGGGTAGGTGGCTAGTGGTTAAGTTGGTGTATCTGGGGAGGTAAAGCTTTGAATGCCAATGTATACGGATTTAACATGGATACAGGGGATGTTTACTTTGAGGTGGGTCAAGCCCTCACAGAGCTCACAGGGGATGACCTGGACATCCCGATCCTGTTGGGGGATCACAATTTGGTACATGACATTTTCTTAGATAAATCCATACCTACACCACAGTCCCACCCGAGGGTCTTGGAAACACTAAATTCCTTGATGTCGGAATGAGGGTTAGGTGACCCATGGAGGATTAACTACCCGAACAGGCGTGACTACACATACTTCTCCACAGTACATGGGACGCACAGTAGACTTGATTTTTGGCTGGCCAATCATGCTGCTTTGCTGGGGATAGTAGCTCCCACTATTTTTTTTTTTTTTGCTATACTTTTTATCTCCTCTGCGGCTGGGGGTTGTTACCAATGGTTCCCCCAAGTCCGGCCCAACCTTCAGCCCCTGCTCTTGCCCCATATCCCCAAGCTCTACCCCTTACCTCTGTCCTGCACAATGATCTGCCATGGTGGGTACTCAACCACTGCCACGGGATCCGGGGGGGGTCAGATCAGGGAGAGCATCCAAGGTGGAAGCTGGCGGTGCTACTTGTCCAACCATCAGGTAGCGCACCGAGGTTATTTTCCCTTTTTTTCTCTCTATACGTTTTTGTGGCGTGCAATGACGCCAAGAGACCAGAGCACGCACGCTACCGCACACGCCCTGTCCCAGCGTCTGCCACATCATGTCCTTCCAGTTCTGCCCATGACCTGCCATAGCCCCCAGCCACCGCTAGAAGCCGCCAGACCACCGAGGCATCTCACCCCCTCCCGGAGAAGGGAGAGGCAGTCCCTCTGGACTTTCCTTCTCCTCCCCTGTCGACCCCCGAAGACCCAGGCTCGTTCTCGAACCCGGGTCACCGGCGTGGCGCGAGGTGTGGCGTCCAGCACCTCAACCCTCAGCGCCACCGGGCCAGCCTAGTAGCTCCCACTATTGGCAGTATTGTTATTTCGGACCATGCCCCCGTAATGATTACCTTCTCTCCCCCAGGTCAGAGCCCAAAGTCTACAAGATGGAGATGCAATCCATTACTAATGGAGGATGCAGCTTTTCGTGAGTGTATAAAAAAGGAAACCTTCTCCTACTTCGAAGTTAACACCCCTGGGGAAACCAGTGCAGCCACAGTCTGGGAAGCCTTTAAGGCAGTCATACGGGGGAGAATCATCTCCTTCTCTGCGGCCAAAAACAAGGAAACGGCAAAGCGAATATCTGAGCTCCAAAAAGATCTGGCATCCCTAGAGAAACAATTTAAACTGTCACCTACCAACCCGCTTAACTCCCCTCTCTTAGCAGACATTACTGGTCTAAAATATAAACTTAATGTGCTACTGAACAGAAAGGCGGAGTGGCAACTCACCCGTGCTAAACACAGATTCGGGGAGGGGGAAGATAAAGGAGGGAAACTGTTAGCATACTGCCTACAGAAGCAACAGGCTGCTTCCAGAATCCTAGCTTTAAAAAATAAGGAGGGGAAGGTGGCCACAACACCAAAGGGGATTAATGAAGCTATGAAAGTATTTTATCAGGATCTATATCAATCTAAGAGCTCCCTTTCGGCTACAGAGTTATCCCAGCGACTGCAAAGCTTCTGCCATGGGGCACAGCTTCCTAAGCTCATGGAAGAGCAGGTTCTAAAGCTGGATGCTCCTATTACCCGGGATGAGATGCGGTCTGCACTATCCCATATGGCCAAAGGAAAGGCTCCTGGGCCGGATGGGCTATCTGCCGAACTGTACCAAGTCCTACAGGACGAGATCACTTCTCCTTTATTACAGGCTTTCCAAGAAGCCCAGTCAAGTGGTACTCCCCCCTTCCCCCACTATGCACGAGGCTCTTATATCACTAATCCCCAAGAAAGCTTCGGACAGCCTATCGTGTGCAAGCTATAGACTTATATCGCTCCTATCAGTCGACACTAAGATATTAGCTAAAATTTTAGCAACTAAACTGTCCTCAGTGCTTCAAAAACTGATTCATCCCTCCCAAACGGGGTTCTTGAAAAGGAAATTGAGTGCAGACAACCTACGCCTTATTTTAAACCTAAAATGGTTGGCTCTGCACTCCAAAGTCCCTATGGCAGCCTTGGCGGTCAACTTTGCCAAGGCTTTCGATTCACTGGAGTGGGAGTATCTACACCAGACTCTACAGCTCTATGGATTCAGACCCCAATTCTGTTCGTGGGTATAGACGCTGTACAATCTGCCTTCGGCCAGAATCCTTACCAACAAGCATACCTCCTCCTCCTTTACTCTCCAAAGAGGTACCAGGCAGGGGTGTCCACTCTCGCCACTCCTGTTCCTGATAGCTCTGGACCCCTTAATTTGAACGCTGACCAATACCTCAACTGTAACGGGTATTCCCGTGGGGAGCACCTCATATTTAGTCAATGCATATGCAGACGATATGCTTCTTACCCTGAAGGAGCTGCAGTCCTCCCTCCCACCTGTTCTATCTCTACTGCAAGAGTTCGCTGAGATATCTGGCCTCACGGTAAATCAGAAAAAAACCTTTTATCTCCTCTAAATAAAAAATGCAGCAGACAGTGTTTAGCGAGTACAGATATTTCATGGGCGCAGCTGGGCTTCCCCTATTTGGGCATCAACATCACAGCAGCCTGGAAGGATCTTGAAACAGCGAACTTTTCTCCTCTCCTAACGGCCCTAACAGCGGAGATCCATTGCTGGAGGAAGCTGCGGCTAACTTTAAAGGGTAAAGTGGAGGCGATTAGAATGTTTATCTTCTTGAAGGTTTCTTACCTATTAAACAATCTCCCAATTCCATTTTCCCAGAAACCTTTCCAAGTCCTAGATAGACTGGTGGCACTTCTACTCTGGGAAGATGGCCTCCCCAGGTGGGGTAGAATGAAACTACGGGCACACTGGACTAAGGGAGGGCTCAGCCTCCCCTGGTTTGTGGGATACCACCTGGCCTTTAATATGGCCCAGACCCTGATGTGGTTTGTTCCTCGTCATGCTCCCCCTCCTCAGTGGGCAGTGCTGGAAGCTACGCTGGTAGAAAGGCCCCCCCTTTACTCTCTGTTATCTAATAAAAAGCCGACTAACTCCCAACTTACACTGGTTATGGCAAACTCGTGTGCTCTGTGGAGACGCACAATGGGTCTAACTGGAGTCCCTAGTTCTGATTATCTTCCCCCCTTAAGCTATGCCCTGATTTGGAATAACACGCTTGTAAAAGTGGACAGCAAACCACTTCACTGGGCTTCCTGGGCATCTAAAAAGTATGCAGACGATAGCTGACCTTATAATACCAAATACCCATATGGTGATGTCCTTCGAGCAGCTTAAAACTAAATACAAATTACCAAACCAAGACTTCTGGAAATTTCTCCAACTGCATAGTGCTGTGACCCCTCTACTTAAAAGCTGGCCTCCTCAGTCTCCGTGGAGTTGTTTGAACAACATCTCCCTGCCAAACAGAGGCAAGGGCCTCGTGGGTGCTATATACAGAACACTCAGAGACTCGCAGCCCGATGTCACTCTACCCAGCAAAACCACATGGGAGCAAGATACCTCACATGATTTATCTCTACAACAGTGGTCGGATTGTCTCAGACTGGCCCATACGGCCTATGTAGACTCAAGGAGTCAGTTGGTTCAATTAAAAAATTCTTCTCAGATGGTACCAAACTCCTGCAGTCCTACACAGGCATAAGATAATCCCACAGGACAGCTGCTGGAGATGCCACTCTTCTCTGGACCACCTATACCATATACTGTGGTTGTGCCCAAATATTTGTACCTTTTGGACTTTAGTCCTAAAGGACTGCTCCACAATAGTGGGTACCCCGTTATCTCTGCAACACTACTCCCTGCTGTTAGGAGATACGTTCTCACTTAATGCACTTACCCCTTCTAATAAGGCCTGGCTTCTGGTTGCTATCATGGAAGCGAAGAGAGCACTGCTAGTGAAATGGAGGCAACCTATGCCCCCCACACTTTCTCAATGGCGGGCGGCCATGGTCAGACTGGCCACATTTGAAAGACTGACAGCAGTAGCTAGAGGCAAATTGACCGATTACTATGTAAAATGGGACACTTATCTTCACTCATATATTTGCAGAGTGCCCCCTTCCCCTTTACAAAACCCTCCTATTACTTAATAGCAGAGGGGAGCCGAGAATGGTATGCTTTACGCCATGCATCCTCTTCTGTGGTGTGTAGACCCGTTAAATACTCTTTTCTTCCCCTCTTTTGCTTAAGTCAATGTTCTCCCTATATTGCTTCCCTGTTGTCTCTCTTTTAACTTTAGTCCTACCTGTAGCTTAAGCACTACCTTGTGGGTTTGTTGGATATAAGCAGATTAGAAGCACATAGCTAGTGTTCACCTAATGTTTACATTGAGCGGTCTGCACTGTAAGGTGATGCTCTATTGGACCTTATGTTCTAGTATTCATCTACATCCATTTAAAGGTTATAGTAACTAGTATATTGTTTTTACAGGTCAGGCCTCCCATCAAGGTTAATGGAGACATAGATTTTGTACCACAGAAATATAGCAAGGCTGTAACCTGGCAACTAGGATAAGCTCTGTAAAATGGCAATGACATTAGATAGCCCGTAGTGTGGTCTCAGCAACTGAAACTTATTGTGAATACACTGCTATGTGCTAAATGAACTAAATGGAAAGCTGAAAACCTCAATAAAACATTATATGGTAAAAAAAAAAAACACACAGTGCCCCCTTCCCTGGTGGTCGAGTGGCTCCCCCTCCCCAATCCCTGATGTGGCCCATTATAATAATAATTAATAAAGCCCCCTTGCCTGGTGGCCTAGTGGTCCCCCACCTCAGGAGGTAGTGCCTACCACCCACTTCCCCATCCCGAAACAGAGCCGCTGATTGGCACAGCCGTCTTCTCACTTCTGTGGTCAGCCCGCCAACTGAACTGTCACTAAGCGCGTACTGTAAAGTGTATGCATTCAATGATTAATCAATGAGCACAAACACTTTGCAGTACGTGCTCAGTAACAGTTCAGTCGACGGCCAGCCGTGGAGGTGAGAGGAGGGCTATGCTGCTTGCTGGCTCTGTTTCAGAATGGGGGAGCAGGGTGGTATGCACTACCTGCTGGGGTGGAGGGGTGGGGAGACAACTAGACCCCCAGGGAAGGGGGATTTATTAATTATTATTATAATGAGCCACATCGGGGATCAGGGGGCCACTTGACCACCAGGGAAGGGGGCAGTATTAATTATTATTATAACGGACTACATCAGGGATTTGGGAGGGGGGCCACTCAACCACCAGGGAAGGGGGCAATATTAATTATTGATATAATGGGCCACATCAGGGATCGGGGGCCACTCGACCACCAGGAAAGGGGGCTTTATTAATTTTTATTATAAGAGGAGACATCAGGGATTGGGGACAGGGGGTCACTAGACCACCAGAAAGGGGTATATAACTACAAACGACTATGGGGACATCAGGGATTGAGGAGGGGGGGACCAAGACACCTTGCCACGAACAGGCAACTCTTCCAGAGGAGAATTTTCTAAGTACACTTAGACCAGCCCTCCCTGGTCTAAGGGTAGTTGGAATTTCTCCCTCTGGGAGAGTTTTGAGAATCCTACATTCAGGGATGTGGCAGCTTGTGTCTGCCACATGCCCACTAGTGCTATGCTGCAGCCCACTTTTGGGGCCCACAGGTGGCGCAAGCCCCGGTTTGGGCAGGTAGCCTGCAATTAATGCAGGCTGCCATTGACAATCACTCATGGCACATTGTTTGGCACAAGGGGCACTTTGCACCATTCATTGTGATGCAAGCCCCTTGCGCTGTGCCGGGAGCTTTGAGAATCAAGCCCATGATATCTCAGGAGAAACATACAGGCAAAGATTCCCGTCCCTGAAGTGTCACTCAGCCGACAATCCTTTAGAAGCCGTCACCCACCTCAGAGAACTCCTCATTAAATGGCTCCAACCAGAGGGCAAAACAGTCCCAGAGATCATCAATATATTTACAATGGAGCAATTCATCAATATCCTTCCCACAGACGTGCAGCTTTGCGTAAAAGAACACCAACCAGAAAGTGGGAAAACTGCAGTTTATTTGGTTGAGGACTATCAGATGGCCAGACAGACATCGAAGCAGAGAAGTAACAGCCAAGGACCAGTAAGACCCTCTTTTTCCTGATTTAACTCCAGGTCAGATAAGAACTCTGGTGGGGATAAAAAATCTGCACCCAAAGACTTTATGTGCTGTGACTGTAATAAGCCAGGCTATGGTGCAAGAAACAGATCTAAAAATAAGGAGGGTAACACACTGGAACAGATTTGGCCTTAGCAAATTGGGGCAAGTATTTAACAGATGTCAAGGTAGAAGATAAAACTGTGAAGGAACTTACTGATTCAGGAAGCAGACAGACCCTAGTGCATGTTGAAGTGTTAGGAAAACACTGTGCAAAAGGTCCAGGTACTGGTGTCACCTACATCTACAGGGCACTTGATACTATCCCACCACCCAAGTGACTCTGAATATTAATGGAGTGTTTCACCAAATGAAAGTGGGGGTAGTGCCCAAGTTACCTGTATCTGTGATTATTGGAAATTACTTTCCAGGATTTACTGAGTTAATCACAGTGGGAGAAAAACCTGTAGTTTCAGCAGCAGTGGTAACAAGAGCACAGGCAAAGAAAATTTCAGATGGTGGGGACCTCTTTCCCTTTTGGTGACTTTGATGCAGACTTGTTTGAGACCAGCTCCAAGATCCAGAAATCCAGGAAAGAAAGAAGATGCCTAAAAAACAGTGGCAACAAAAGGCTAATGGACATAAGGAGTTACCATATGAAAATGCTGAAACTAAACTGAAGAATGACTATGATTTTGTTTCAGAGCAAACTAACGATGCTTCTCTCCAAGGTTATTTTAAGCAGCTGGGGGTGAAACAAAAATAGGGTGAACCTATGTTTACAAAGGTAATGGGTTACTGTACAGTTTGTGTTAATCCTCAGATACAGGAACATATAGAACAATTGGTCATTTCAAAGAAGTACAGATCTGAGTTGTTACAGATTACACATGGTAGTCCTATGGCTGGTCACTCAGGGAGGGACAGCATCCTTCCCAGATTACTGCACAGATTTTACTGGCCTGGAATTCATGAAGATGTTGCTACCAACTGCAGTTCTTGTGCTGAATGTCAGATAGTAGCCCCAATGACTAAAAAAGACAAGGTGCCCCTGGTTCCCATACTCTTGATGGATGTGCCTTTTGAGAGAATTGCAATGGGTGTGGTTGGCCCCTTAGACAAAAGTACAAAGAGTAATCAATTCATTTTGGTAATATGTGACTATGCTACTCGAGGGATCCATACTAAATCCCGACTCTGACAATCCCGACTCTCAAATGCCTGACTCCGGAATCCCGACAAGTTAAATGCCAACAGTGTGAAAGTCTGACTCTTAAGAAGCCGACAGTGCACAGGCTGACTGTACTTTACTAAATCAGCATCAGATCACGTTGACAGTATCAGTAGCGTTAACTGCAATGACCAACAGCACCTTCAATTTAAATTTGATAAAATGCCGTCCTGAAGCCATTACTCACCCCAGCTTCTCAAACCACAATTGACTGCCTCACGCCAACAGTGAAGCCAAAACTCGCTAACTAAGTAACATTTTATGATCAAGACCATGGCTATTAAAAATGAACTGAGCAAACCATTGAAAAAATGTTACAGCACCATGTTCACGGTTAAACTGAAAAGCTAAAAGTAATAACATGTTATTGAAACCATGCTTCCTAACTTCTGGTACTTCCAGTCCTGTACAATTCATTCATGGTAAATGGTTCAGGGGTAAAAAGACAGTAAGGACAGGGTTGGCGCTAAAAGGAGTAAGGCCATAAAAAAAAAAAAAAATGGAAGGTGATAAGTACCAATGCCCACAGTCTGTGTAACAAGCTCCCTGAGCTAGTGACCTTGATGGAAGAGGGATATCTGGATATTGTGACAGTCACTGAAACATGGTACACAGAGAGCTATGACTGGGATATCAACATACCAGGATACACAATCTACAGGAGGGCCAGGGTGGGTAAAAGAGGAAGAGGAGTAGCTCTCTATATAAAGGAAGGGATTAAAGCAACAGAACTAAAGAGTAAACAGGAAGTTGATGAGTCACTGTGGGTCACCGTGGAGACAGGAAATGGCACCACAATCCATATGGGGGTTGTGTACAGACCCCCATCTCAGGGGGAAGAAATGGACAAGAAAATGATAGAAGGCATCCTTAAAATGGTAGAAAAAGGGGAGATATTGTTGGTGGGGGACCTGAATATGCCAGATGTTAACTGGAGTACCTTTGCTGCAGGCACATCCAAGAGCAGGGTCATTCTTGATGCCCTACAGGGGGCATGCCTCAGACAGCTAGTGATGGAACCCACTCGGGAGGGAGGAAGCAATCTTAAACCTAGTACTCTCAAATGGGGAAGGAGAAAGGATCTCAGATTTAGAAGTGGGTAGCCATCTGGGAACAAGTGACCACCAAACAGTGTGGTTCACAATAAAGACAGCCATAGAATCAAGCCATACAAAAACAAGAGTATTGGACTTTAGGAAGGCTAACTTTGGGAAAATGTGAGAGTGCTTCAGAAAAGCACTAGCAAATGGGCAAGAAGGAGGGGTGCAGGAACAATGGGGAATAATCAAAACAGCCATCACAGAGGCAACAAGCCTTTGTGTGAAGCAAATCAACAAAACAAAATGAAGGAAAAAACCACTATGGTTCTCAAAAGAGATGGAAGGGAAGGTTAAGGAAAAAAGGATAACATTCAGGAAATACAAGGAAACACAGAAGGAGCAGGACAGATAACTTTATCAATTAAAGCAGAAGGAGGCAGGGAAGGCAGTCAGAATAGCAAAGGCACAAACTGAGGAAAAGATAGCTAACTCTGTTAAGAAGGGGAATAAAACCTTTTATAGGTACATTAGGGAGCGAAGAAAGACCAAGGGAGGGATACAGAGACGTAATAAAGGGGAGGAAATGTAGGCAGAGGGTGACAGTGAAAAAGCAGGAATACTGAACGAATATTTCTGCTCAATATTCACAACGGAAGAGGAGAGGGAGGTACCTAAACCAAACAAGAGAAACACTCGGAATAGGGGGGTTGATACCAGTCCATTCACAGAAGAAAGGGTTTTGAAAGAACTCTTGAAACCGAGGGTGGACAAAGCAATGGGGCCTGATGGGATTCACTCAAGAATTCTAAAAGAACTAAGGGTACAACTAGTAACGCCTCTGACTACTCTCTTTAACAAATCATGGGAGGATGGGGTGGTACCTGCGGACTGAAGGAGGGCAAATGTGATTCTACTTCACAAAAGTGGGAGCAGGGCAGAGGCAGGAAACTACAGACCAGTTAGTTTGACCTCAGTGGTAGGGAAAATGATGGAATCACTTCTGAAGGAAAGAATTGTTGAGTACCTAGAGGCAAGTGGGGCACAGGACCCAAGGCAGCATGGTTTCACAGCAGGAAGGTCATGTCAGATGAACCTAATAGATTTCTTTGACTGGGTGACCAAAGTAGTAGACCAGGGAGGGGCTGTGGATATGGCCTACCTAGATTTTAGCAAGGCATTTGACACAGTCTCACACAAAAGATTAATATACAAGTTAGCCAGCCTTGGAGTGGGTCCCAAGGTGGTAGCCTGGATAAGAAACTGACTGGACAACAGGACGCAAAGGGTAACAGTAAACGGAGTCCACAGTGAAGAAAGGAGGGTAACTAGTAGGGTACCGCAGGGTTCGGTACTGGGACCGGTCCTCTTTAATGTCTTTATAAGTGACATTGGAGAGCACCTGGACAGAAAAGTATGTCTCTTTGCAGATGACACAAAGATCTGCAACAGGGTTGATACACAAGGTGGGGTGGAAAGGATGAAAAGGGACCTGGCAAGGTTGGAGGAATAGTCCAATATATGGTAGCTCAGATTCAATGCAAAGAAGTGCAAGGTAATGCATCTGGGAAACAAAAACCTAGGGGAAGAGTACACAATGGGGGGTGAGTTAATAACGACAACAAAAATGGAAAGAGACCTAGGAGTAATTATATCAGATAACCTAAAGGTGGGCAAGCAATGTGAGAAGGCAGTAAGGAGGGCTGGGGGGATACTGGGATACATAGGGAGAGGCATCAACAGTAGAAAACAGGAAGTTGTTATCTCTCTGTACAGACAGTTGGTAAGACCCCATCTGGAGTACTGCGTGCAATTCTGGAGACCCCATCTCCGCAAAGACATAGACAGAGTGGAGGCTGTTCAGAGGAGGGCAACCAAAATGGTGCAGGGTCTGCACCAGAACACATACGAGGACAGACTAAAGCAGCTTAATATGTATACTCTTGAGGAAAGGAGGGAAGGGGGACATGATAGAAACGTTCAAGTATCTCAAGGGACTTAACAAAGTACAAGAGGGTGGCATCTTTCAGAAGAAGAGATGTTCAAGAACAAGGGGGCACAATTTGATAATAGAGGGGGGATGGCTCAGAGGTAATGTTAGTATTTTTTCTCAGAGAGAGTTGTGGATGCATGGACCAGCCTTCCTGAGGAGGTTGTGGAGTCAGGAACTGTGGGAGAATTCAAGAATGCATGGGACAGACATAAGGCAATTCTAGTGGGGGGTAGGAGGAAGTAAGCTGTTGAGTAACTAAAATCTTCAGCTGATCCATCAGGTAAGAAAATGGGCAGACTAGGTGGGCCAAGCAGTCCTTATCTGCCATCAAATTCTATGTTTCTATGTTTCTATGGACATCAGGTAACACAGCATGGCGGGTAACAACACAAAAACATAAAAATGCTTTTAGACTTTTTGTGAAGAACATGCATACTGGCAGTCAATTGTGGTTTGCAAAGCTGTGGTGAGAAGGTGCTGCTGGTCATTGCAGGTAGCGCTACTGAAGAACATGCAGACCGGTAAATGATGTGTGCTCTGTGAGGCTGTGTGGAGAGGAGTGCCTGCATTTAGTGCTGTGGTCAATGTTATAGTGCCTGCATTTAATAGCTTGTCAGGATTCAGATTTCTAGATGGCACAACTTCATTTATGATTTTACATGTGACCGCAATACCATTTGCTGACAGCGATGGTATTTTGATAGTCGGCTATTTCGGAGTCAGCAATTTCAGAAGCGGGATTACAATGGTGACGAGATTTCAGAGTCAGTATTTTGAACATCTGTCAAGTATGAGTGGGAATTTCATACCAGACCCCTAATCAATACCCAGAAGTAGTTCAAATGCATAATGTTACAGCCCCAAAAGTGGCAGCAGAGTTTTCCAAAATTTTCAGCAGGGTAGGCATACCTAAAGAGATTATTATTGATCAGGGTTGTCATTTTGGTGCTGCTTTACTGAATGAGCTGTATTGACTACTAGGTATCACTGCCATAAGAACCTCCCCTTATCACCCTCATGCAGACAGTCTTGTTGAGAGTTTTAATCAAACCTTAAAACACATGTTAAAAGGTTTGTAAAAGGGGAAGGGAAAGACTGGTGCCAATACTTGCTTTACCTGTTTTTTGCTTATAGAGAAGTGTCACAAGCCTCAACAGGTTTTTCACCATTAGAAATGCTGTATGGTAGACAAGCTAGAGGGCCACTAGATGTAATAAAAGAAACATGGGAAGATCACCCCAATCAGAAACAATCTATTGCATCTTATATGTGTGCCCTTAGAAAGCAACTGGCACAACATGTTGACATTGCCCATAGTAGTCTGGAAGAGACCCAAAGCCAGCAGAAGGTGTATTAGACCATGGGGTAAAAGAAAAAGGTTTTGAGCTAGGGGAAAAGGTCTTGCTACTGTTACCCACTACAGACAATAAACTGTTAATGAAGTGGCAAGGGCCTTATAAAGTGCTTAGACATAATGGTACAGTTAACTATGAGACTGAGACCCCTGCTAGGAAAAATCCTACCAAGATATACCATGATAACCTCCTGAAAAAATGAGTTGAAAAAATACCAAAGGCTGCTTTGTTAGTATTACCAGAAGATATTGATTTAGCTAACGACATACTGGATCAAACTGTAACTGCTGATGCTGTATAGCTGAATGTTTCCTTAACTTCTGAACTAACCGCACGCAGAAACTTGTAACTTGGTTAAGATATTTAACAGTACTTTTCCACGGTGTCAGGCCAAGCAAAAGGGGTCGAGAACATGATAGTGACGGGGAATGCTCACCCTATCAGATAAAAGACATACAAATTATCAGAGCGGTTAAGTGCAGACATTGTTAAGGAAATATAAAGCATGAAACAGTTGGGTATCATAGAAGAATGGAGAAGTACTTGGTCATTACCAATGGTGACTGTAAATTAAAAAGAAAGTGTAAGAATCTGCCTTGATTTTACAAAACTTAATCAAAAGTCTGAAGTTGACAGTTATCCTAAGCCCAGGATAGATGATTTGGTGGACAGATTGGGAAGTACCAAGTACATCAGTACCCTCAATCTCACCAAGGGTTACTGGCAAATTCCACTAGCTAAAGAATACAGAGACAAAACTACATTTGACACTCTTGTTGGATTCTATGTGTTCACTACTATGCTATTCTGTTTATATGGTGCACCAGCTACATTCCAGCGGCACATGGAGGTAATTTTAGCGACTCACACTGGTTATAGTGCTGCTTACCTTGATGATGTCGTGGTGTACAGCCCAGAATGGAAAAGTCACCTGGAACACTGACGAGCAGTTGTCCAATCCATCAAAAAGGCTGGTCCGACCATTAAGCCTACCAAATGTGAATTGGGTATGCAGGAAACCAGACATTTGGGATATATTCTGGGAAATGGAGACGTAAACCGAATATTTCTTTTTTTTTTTTTTTTATCATTACATTATTTCTTACTCCCCACAGGTTGGTCTGCCTGTCATCCAGCCACCGTCCTCTCTCTCCATTCAACTCACTGGCTCACTCGCATCCAGTTAGCATGCACAGTATTTGCAGAGGGGTTCCCACTCCCTCTACCAGGCCTGGATCTAATACCAGAGCATGATTCCAGAAAAATCGCCTGGGTGAAAGATGTATGGGTGGATGCTACACCTCATGCCATGCCAGCTGCCCATGTTCGGAACAAGCACAGGTCACCAGAAGTTGGCAGGGGAGGGAGAGGATCGAGCCTCTGAAGGACAGCTCTCCTCTCCCGGTGAGGGAGGACTGGTGCTCCCACTGAATAACTACCCCCAGGTGGAGGCCAGAGAGTAGTGCGGGTCAGAGGGGCCAGAGGAAGGGAGGGTGCTGCGGGACTTCTGCAGATGTGCACATGCCTCTACATGCGCACGTCCTGCGTGTGAGCCCCCACAATGGGGAATGTGGAAAAACACCCCTGGCTGCGGATGATGACCAACCTCTCACAAGATCTGCACCTGGTGACCGGGCAGGGGTAAGTCACGGTGACACTGGAGTGACAAGGCTGGTGGGGGGTCAGTCAGAAGGAGGCAAGTTGGGGCAGAGAAGTATAAAATGTATATTAAAAAAAAAGTAATGCCTCACAGCAAAGTGGGCCATGGAGTCCCTTAAGTTTTATTTGTTAGGAGCTGACTTTGTACTTATACCAGATCATAATTCTTTCTGTTAGATTAACCAAATAAGGATAACAATTCCAGAATCACAAGGCGATGCCTGGCACTACAGCCATTTAAATTCAAAGTGATGTACAAATTTGGAAAAGATAATGTCAATGCTGATTTTCTGTCAAGATATACTGTACAGTAGATCAGGAATTGAGAATTCTGAAGGTTAAAAATATGTGTGGGTTTAAATTTAACTGTTTGCTGTACTGGTTGTTATGGAAAAAGGGATACTGCATATGCGGAGAACTGTAAAGGTTATAAGGTCATGTTAAAAGAGAATTAAAAGAAAGTTTTAGAAACCTGTTTTTTTAAAACAGGTTACATAGAAACATAGAAACATAGATTTTGATGGCAGATAAGGACCACTTGGCCCACCCAGTCTGCCCATTGCCCTACCTAATGGATAAGCTGCAGATCCTAGTTAACCAGCAGCCTACTTCTTCCTACCCCACCCCCTAGAATTGCCTTATGACTGTCCCATGCATGCTTGAATTTCACCACTGTTTTTGACTCCACAACCTCCTCCGGAAGGCCATTCCATGCATCCACAACCCACTCTGTGAAAAAATACTTCCTTAAATTACCTCTGAGATGCCCGCCTTCTATCTTCAAAGTGTGCCCCCTTGTTCTTGCACACTTCTTTTTTTGAAAGATGCTACCCTCTTGGACTTTGTTGATTCCCTTGAGGTACTTGAAAGTTTCTATCATGTCCCCCCTCTCCCTTCTTTCCTTGAGGCTATACGTATTCAGCTCCTTAAGTCTCTCTTCATATGTCTTCCGGTGCAGACCCTGCACCATTTTAGTTGCCCTCCTCTGGACAGCCTCCATCCTGTCTATGTCTTTGTGGAGACTGGGTCTCCAGAACTGCATGCAGTACTCCAGATGGGGTCTCACCGTCTGTACAGAGGGATAATAACTTCCTGTTTTCTACTGGTGATGCCTCTCCCTATGCATCCCAGTATCCCCCCAAGCCCTCCTTGCTGCCCTCTCACATTGCTTGCCCACCTTTAGGTCATCTGATATGACTACCCCCAGGTCCCTTTCCATTTTTGTTGTTGTTAGTATCTCACCCCCCATTGTGTACTCTTCCCCTGGGTTTTTGTTTCCCAGGTGCATTACCTTGCACTTCTTAGCATTGAATCTAAGCTGCCATACATTTGACCATTCCTCTAACCTTGCCAAGTCCCTTCTCATCCTTTCCACCCAACCTTGTGCATCAACTCTGTTGCAGATCTTTGTGTCATCTGCAAAGAAACATACTTTTCCTTCCAGTCCCTCTGTCGCTTATAAAGACATTGAAGAGGACCGGTCCTAATACTGAACCCTGCGGTATCCCACTAGTAACTCCCATTTCTTCAGAGTGGACTCCATTTACTATTACTGTCTGTGTCCTATTCTCCAGCCAATTCTTTACCCAGGCTGTCATCTTAGGGCCCACTCCCAGGCTGGCTAACTTGTATATTAATCTTTTGTGTGGGACTGCGTCAAATGCCTTGCTAAAGTCTAGGTAGGCCATGTCCACAGCCCCTCCCTGATCTACTACTTTGGTCACCCAGTCAAAGAAATCTATCAGATTTGTCTGGCATGACCTTCCCGTTGTGAATCCATGCTGCCTTGGGTCCTGTGCCCCTCTGGCCTCTAGATACTCAACAATTCTTTCCTTCAGAAGTGATTCCATCATTTTCCCTACCACTGAGGTTAAACTAACAGGTCTGTAGTTTCCTGCTTCTGCCTTGCTCCCACTTTTGTGAAGGGGAAATCACATCTGCCCTTCTCCAGTCCTCGGGTACCACCCCATCCTCCCATGATTTAGTGGTGTCACTAGTTCTACCCTTATTTCTTTTAGAATTCTGGGATGTTTCTATATGTTTCTATAATCCTATCAGGCCCCATTGCTTTGTCCACCTTCAGTTTTAAGAGTTCTTTCAGAACCCTTTCTTCTGTAAATGGGCTGGTATCAACTTCTGTATCCAGAGTGTTTCTGCTGTTTGTTTTAGGTACCTCCCCCTCTTCCTTTGTAAATACTGAGCAAAAATATTTGTTTAGTATCTCTGCCTTTCACAGTCACCCTCTTCACCCTCCCTCCCTTTATTAAGCCTCTAACAACCTCCTTGGTCTTCCTTCGCTCCTGATGTACCTATAAAAGGTTTTATCCTCTTAACTGGTTGGCTATCTTTTCCTCGGTTTGGGTCTTTGCTGTTCTGACTGCCTTTCCAGCCTCGTTTTGCTTTAACTGATACAGTTCTCTGTCCTGCTCCTGCTGCGATTCCTTCTACTTCCTGAATGCTTTCTTTTTCTCTTGAACCTTCACTGCCACTTCCTTTGAGAACCATAGTGGTTTCTTACATCGTCTTGTTTTGTTTATTTGCTTCACACAAAAGCTCGTTACCTCTGTGATGGCAGTTTTTAATATTCCCCATTGTTCTTCCACCCCTCCTTCCTGCCCATTTGCTAGTGCATTCCTTAGGCACTCACCCATTTTGGCAAAGTCAGCCCTCCTAAAGTCCAGTACTTTTGCCTTTGTATGGCTTGACTCTATTGCTGTGTTTATTGTGAACCATACTGTTCGATGGTCGCTAGTTCCCAGATGGCTACCACTTCTACATCTGAGATCTCTCTTCATCTCCATTTGAGAGAACCAGGTCTAGATTGCTCCCTCTCAGTGGGCTCCAATACTAGTTGTCTAAGGCATGCCCCATGGGCATCTAGAATAACCCACTCTTTGAAGTGGCTGCTGCAACTGCACTCAGTTAACATCTGGCATATTCAGATCACCCATCAGCAATATCTCCCCTTTTTCTGCCATTCTAAGTATTCTTTCTATCATTTCCTTGTCCATTTCCTCCCCCTGAGAAGGGGGTCTGTATACAACCCCTGTACGGATTGTGGTGCCATTGCCGGTCTCCAAATTTACCCACATTGCTTCTTCTCCTCCTTGTTTTCCCTTTTGTTCTGTTGCTTTGATTCCTTCCCTTATGTAGAGAGCTACTCCTCCTGCTCTTTTACCCTCCCTGTCCCTCCTGTAGATAGTGTATCCTGGTATGTTTATGTTCCAGTCATGGTTTTGTGTGTACCATGTTTCTGTGACTGCCATGATATCCAGATGTTCCTCCTCCATCAAGGCCACTAATTCAGGAAGCTTGTTACTCAGACTACAGGCATTGGTACTCATTGCTCTCCATTTTTTGATGGCTTTACCTTCTTTTGCAGCATCCCCCACTGACCTTTCTACCTCGGTCTTTTTCTCATTTAGTACCCTGTTTTGCAGGGAGAGGCTGGGATTTTCCTGCAGCTTATCAGTGCCTCCCCTTGACTAGTTTAAAAGTTTGCCAATGAAGCATTTAAACCAATTGCTCAAAGACTTATTCCTTCCTGGACAGATGCAGACCATCCTGCCAGTATAGGCTGGTGTCCTCAGGTGGAACCCCAGTCCCCAATGAACCAAACCCTGTGCTCCACACCATTTTTTCAACCATTCATTAAACTGCATGTTGCAAAGTACCCTCGCCTCATTCATGCCATTGACAGGCAGCACCTCAGAGAAGGATACTGTGTGTGCTACTTGTCTTAGGCCCCTCCCCAATTCTACAAAGTCCTTCTGCACTGCTCTAATCTCATGATTAGCCAAGTCATTTGTCCCTAGGTGGACAATGACATCCAGCTCAGACTCCCGTGCAGCTGTTCTCGTGATCCTGAGGATGCGCTTCCTGTCTCTCCAAGCCATGGCACCAGGCAGGCACCTTACTTCAGTTTTCCCTGCTCCCCCCAGTTCTATCCCCCTAATAATTGAGTCCCCCACCAAGAGCTGCTTCCTTTCCTTGTGGTGTCCTCTGCCTCCTTCCTGTGGGCCTCCCTTGTGACAGTTGCCCTCAGCCTCCTTAGTCTCCTCTGCATGTGAATCCATAGGGGAGCTATGCTCCCCCAGAATGGTGTATGGATTGTGGTGTGGAACAACTAACTGGGTGTGCCTCTGTTCCACCATCCTCACCCTCCCTGAGCCCACTGTGGTCCAACTGCTGTGCTTTCTTCGCAACCTCTGAGGTAGTGGTGGCTCTGGTGCTCCCTGGATGAGGGAGGTTCTCTTCCTACCGTCCAGTGTGGCCTGGGGGAAGGTCCCCTTACTACTGTCCAGTGTGGCCTGAAGATGGGCAACTTCCTCCCTCAGGGCAGAGAGTTGTCTACAAATAGGGCAGCATCTCAGCCTCCAGAAATACTCCTGGAAGACTGCTGCCCCACAGCCATTACATTGCACTACTCCCCACTTTTTTTTTTGTGTGTGTGATTGGTTTGTAATATAGAAATATATATATATATATTATACAAGGTGTATGCTTATATTGTCAGTGCAGTGTGCTAGAGAGGATATGACAGTGATATGCCATTGCAATTGTTGAGAAATGATGTCAGAACCCCAGGTATAAAGGAACTATTTCAGGGGTGGGTGGGGTGAGGGTGGGAAGGGGTTGGGCCTAAACTGTGCCCTCACAAAACAATCAGCTTAAAGCTGACCCACCCCTGCGATGAGTGCCTTCCTGTCAGCAAGATGCCCTACACAACAATTTGACAGGAAAATACCCTGCTAATCAAACAGAGAAAATCCACACATCCAAGTCAGACACAGGTAAACCTCCCCAGCCCAAAACAGGCCTGGTGGTTTGTGCTCTGAAGCTGTCAACCCCGAAATAAGTCAGCTGTGCTTTAAACTCTTCCTGCACTGAAAATGTTAAGAATTGTAACAAACAAGCGTAAACCTAGATCCACCTCCCTCTGTTGCTTGAAAGACTGTCTTTTCCTGTTTCACACTGCAGGTTTTCTATGACAACTCCTTAACCACAGTAACTTATTTAAAAATAGTTTAACTATCACAAACTCCTACGCACCAGTAAATTATTTAAAATAGTTTCTGTCCCAAAATCCTAGTAATCAATCCATCTACCCCAAGGGACAACAAATGCAGTATTCAAACACTTGTGAAGTTACTTCCAAGATAAGCAGAGTTTGCAAGCTCCTTTTTCAACTCCTCGGCCACCTGTAATTTATTTAAAAATAGTTTAACTGTCAGAAAAATCCTAGTAGACAATCTAGCTACCTCAAGGATCTACCCAAATGCAGTATTTAAATCCTTCTGAAGTTACTAACAAGATAAACAGAGGTTTGCAAGCCCTTCTTGGTTAAACGCTAAATAAATATGTGAATAAAAAGCAATTACCAAGGGTAGTTAGTTTCACCTCCCACAGAATTAAGCAAAAGTGCACGTTTGTTGCAGATATCAAGTGCAATATAGAATTTCTCACACAGCTCACAGCTGAATAAAGAAGTAGTGTCCTTCCAGGTCAAGAAAATGTGCTTTGTGAAATTGTCAGCAGACAAGGACTGCCTGGCCCATCTAGTCTGCCTGTAAGCCCTTGTAGTGGATTACTGCTTCTGACCCACCTGCTGCTATACCTCTATGGTTCCCCTATGCCTGTCCCAAGCATGCTTGAATCCATCCACAGTGCTCACTCCCACCACCCCCTGAAGCAAATCATTCCATGCATCCACCATCCTCTCTGTGAAAAATAAACTTCCTCACATTCCCTCTTAACCTCCCACCTTCCAATTTCATGTCATGACCCCTCATTCTTATACTTCTCCTGTACTGGAAAATGTCTACCCCTGCACCTTTTTTATCCCCTGAGGTACTTGAATGTTTCTATCATGTCCTCTCTTTCCCTCCTTTCTTCCAGCAAGTACATATTGAGGTCCCTTAATCTCTCCTCATAAGTCTTGTGTTGCAAGCTCTGTACCATCTTAATCACCCTTCTCTGGACCATCTCCAGTCTGTTAATGTCCTTACGAAGGTGCAGCCTCCAGAACTGCACACAGTACTGCATGTGAGGCCTGACCATGGTTTTATATGGCATCACTACCTCCCTCCTTCTACTGGTGATACCCCTACCTATGCAACCCAGCATGCCAGTGTGGCCCTCCCAGCTGCTTCAGCATTCTGCTTTGACATTTTCAGGTCATCTGAAATAATAACCCACAGGTCCCTTTCCTCCTTTGTGACTGTCAGCAACCTCCCCCTCCCAGCCATCCTTTAGCTTTCCCCATGGTTTCTGTATCCCAGGTGCATAATTTTGCACTTTTTTGAATTAAACTTCGGTTATCAGTCCTCAGACCATTTTTCAAGCTTCCCCAGGTCCCTTCTCATTTTCTCCACCCCCTCTTGGGTATCCACTCTGTTACAGATCTTGGTGTTATCTGTAAACAGGCAGACCTTTCCCTCCAGCCCTTCTGCAATGTCGCTAATGAAGATATTGAACAGGACTGGCCCCAGAACCGATCTCTGAGGCACCCCACTGGTCACCCCCCTCTCCCCGTACTGCATCACATTTACCACCACCCTCTGCCTTCTGTCTGTTAGCCAGTTTCTAACCCTGTTTACTACCCTGTCCCCCATGCCCAGCTTACCCAGCTTGTTTATCAGCCTCCTATGTGGGACGGTGTCAAAGACTTTGCTGAAATCAAGGTAAGCAACATCCACTGCCCCACACTGATTTACTTCTTTTGTCACCCAGTCAAAGAAATCAATCAGATATGTGTGACATGACCTCCCCTCTGTGAATCCGTTTTGCATATGGTCCTGGGTTCTGATGACTTCTAGATGCCTCACTGTCCTTTCTTTAAGCAATGTCTCCATAATCTTCCTCACTACTAAGGTGAGGCTAACCAGCCTATAGTTCCCTGCCTCCTCCCAGCTGCTGGATTTGTGTAGAGGGACCACATGTGTCCTCCTCCAATTGTCTGGTACCACCCCTGTGTTGAGTGATTCTGCGAACATGGCTGCCAGAGGTTCTGCTATCTCCCTTTGCAGTTCTCTTAATATCCTTGTGTGTATGCCATGTGGTCCCATCGCTTTGTCCACCTTCAGTTTAGTGAGCTCTTGCAGGACCCTTTCCCCTATGAATAGACTATTGTCCACCTCTTCACTCCCTTGGCAACTGCTGCACTGCTGTGGCCCCTGCCCCACCCCCTCTTCTGTGAATACTGAACAGAAATATTTATCCAGTATTTCTGCCTTCTCCATGTCACCCTCCTTGCATTCCCCTCCCTCTTCCTTGAGCCTTTCAATCCCCCCCTTGTTTTTCCTCTTTTCACTGATGTACCTGAAGAATGTCTTGTCCTCTTTCTTAACTGACTGTGCTAAACCTTCCTCAATCTGTGCCTTTGCTCTCCTTACAGTCTTTCCCACTTCCCTTAGACACTCTAGGTACTCCTCACTGTCCTCCTCCCTTTAGGTCTCCTTATATTTCCTGAACCCTTTCCTTTCTGCCCTCACCTTTACCGTCACCACAGTGACTTTCTCCTTCTCTTGCCTTTGGATACCAATCTGATGCATTGGTTTGTTACTTCCAGGCTTCCTTTAGACGCCTCCACTGTTCCCTCCAGAGCTGTTTTGATACTCCTCCCCATTTCAGTGAAGTCAGCATTTTTGAGATACAAAACCTTTGTCCTAGTATGACTTGAGTGAGTCTCTGTCCCTATGTTGAAACACACAATGTTGTGATTGCTGGATCCCAGTTGCCCTTCTACCTGGACATCTGTGATTCAATCCCTGTTTGTCATTATTAGAGCTAGAATTGCCCTGTCTCTAGTGGGATCAAGCACAAGCTGCCTGAGTCCAGCCTCCTGGAGTGAATCAAGGATGCCTCTGCTTCTGAGTGAAGCAGCTACACTGGTGTTCCCTCTTAAAAAGGAGGGTATGTAACAGGGTTCAATAAAACCCTATTTCATTTGTTATGCAGAAAGAGTTAAAGGCCATTATCTGGCCTGCCCAGTGGCACTGAGGGTTGAGGTGCTGGATGCCACACCTCACACCATGCTGGCAACCCAGGTTCAGACACCAGCCCGAGGCCATCAGGATTTGGCAGGGGAGGGATAGGATTGAGCATCCAGAGGACCACCTTCCTATCCCAGGGAGGGTTTCAGGGAGCCACTACTCTGTAGCAGTCCCTGGTGATGACCAAGGGCACTACTAGAGTGGTGCTGCAATGGGGGCAGAGTACAGCAGACTTTGGCACACTGTGACTGGATGTTATTGCATGCCCGCACTCCACAGGGAGAAACACTGGAAGAAAAACTGGTACAGGTCAGGCAGCATGATCTTCTGACCTCTGTGGCCCGACCCGAATGGTGCCCCCTCAGCTGGATCCATTCTGGGAGAGTTGAGCTGTGGGTAGCTCCTTGCTGCCCTGCCATGGGGGGTAATCCATGGGAGATATGAGGGGGTGGCCTGATCTTGGGTTCGGGCCGGGGGTCAGTCAGGATGACATGCCAACTGTGCCTAGGAGGAGTGAAAAATATATACAAAAAAAAGGCAAGGATCTGTTATGTCCTGTCCATTTCTGTCTCCTGTCTGTCTGATTGCACAATCAAATTTTCTTGTGAGACCTAGGAACTGAACACTCTGACGGGTCAGCAATTCCCCCTTCCCCACCATCTCCCTGCCTATACTTGCTGTTTCTTGCTGTTTGTATCTTTTCTTCCCACTTGCATATGTGCAGTTATAAAAATATATGTGACTCTTAGTGTGAAACTGGAATTCCTTGGTTTGAAAACGTATATAGTTATATTGTTGAAATGACTGCATAAATCTATTTGGAACTCAGGGGGTTAACTTTGAGATGTAGTTCGACCTCCACAAACTCTTTTGCAGAGCTATTAACAGGAGATTAGTTCTGGGACACCATGTTCTATTTTGTTGCACCTGCAAGGAAAGAAACTGACAAAGTTCTGATACATTTTGTGAGAAACAGGATGTCTTAATGAGCTCAAGATGCAGAAATTAATTATCAGGCAAATACTTCTTACAAAAAGAGCAGAAATGTTTGTTAGAGAGAGAAAGAGATTAAAATTCAGAATTAGAGAGACTCTCAGAGGAAGGACTTCTGTTATGTTTCATCTGGGCATAAAAGCTATCCTGCACACTATTTTTTTATTTTATTGTTACTGATAATAATAAAATGCTACTTGTAAATTAATAACTGCTTCTGGTTTCCCTATGCTTCCTGACCTATGCCTCGATGACTGTCTCCTTCAGGGGGCCATCAAACCAGCTCTGGCTGGTCTAAGCACTGCTGGGACCCACAGGCTTGCCAGATTGCAAGGGGATGGAGCAGCAGGGTTCTCCATAAACCTCCTCTTCCATCATGGTGCCACCCTGTGGTGGCATAACATAAGACACAAAGTCGTATGATACATGTGGCCCCCATGTCAGCATAGGCACCCTTTGGAAATTGGGACTGACAAATTGTGTGTTGCAGGGAACCCCTTGCATCAGCTCTGTTTGGTGCAAGCACCATCTGTCAGTCTCAGGGCTTTGAAAATTGAGCCCAAGAACTTAGTCTCTGGGCCATATCAGGCCCTTTGAAACTTTGACCCTGGTGTCTAATGGTGTATTGCAGCTGCATTGTATTGGTTGCAGACTTCATCACACCTCAGTGCCAGTATCCCCACAACCCTAAGTGCCCTCACAGTTCCAGTAGTAGTATAAATCAACCTACTAACAATGGCTGCTGTGTAACATTGTGAACCAGGGAAGCTCTCTGCAGTTTGGTGAACTTTGGGACTAACTGTTGGCTACTTCAGAGCTTGGAGGTTGTTCCTGGTAGCAGCTTGACAGTGGGACTCAGCCCCTCTGCCCTCTCTGGACCAACCGGGAGCCTGCTGAGCTCTGAGAGTGGGGCTACAACTGTCTGGGTGTTCTGGGTAGCTTTTGAATGGAGCCACATTCCTTTTCTAAATCAATTTGCTGTCACTGTCACTGGCTGCTGTGTAACATCATGAGCCAGGGAGGCTCTCTGCAGTTTGGTGGACTTTGGTGGACTTTGGGACTAACTGGTGGCTATTTCAGTGCTTGGAGGCTCTTCCTGGTAGCAGCTTGACAGTGGAACTCAGCACCTCTGCCCTCTCTGGACCAGTCAGGAGCTTGCTGAGCTCTGAGGGTGGGGCTACAGCTGTCTGGGTGTTCCAGGCAGTTTTTCCATTGGCCCCTGCACTTTTATTGGGCTCATCACATGTTTGGGGGAGGGACTACTGGGGTGTTTAAATGGCAGCATATCTAATCTGCCCCACTCGTTCATGTCCCATTGAGTGAGTGGAACAGCAAAGGAGTGGAACAAGTAAAATAGTCATGTCTTAGGTATCGGCAGATATCAGCAGGGGAAGCCGGGAAGCAGAGGACCCTGTCAGAGGCTAGGGTAAGTACCTGTTTCCTGTTGTTGTTGCACTCACTGGTGGGGTATAAGTAAGGGAAGGCCACTGTATTGTAATAGGTTACAGAGATTGAGTGTATAAATGTTGTAGTGTTTAAGGTATAATAACAAATTCATGTAAAAAAAAAATAAAATAAGGGGGGAAAAGAAAACATATATCTTGTTACGGTATACCCTTAAAAGTGGAAGTATGAGTTGTGTAGTGTAGTTACTCGTACTATAGACAACTTATTCTTATTGGGTTTGGGGAAGAGAGGACAGGAAGTAAAAGGCAAACAAAATTTAGGAATAGGTGAAACACCCTATCTAGGGTAGGGGTAGAAAAGGGTTCCAAAAAAGCAAAACAAAAACAGGCAGGGTAGAAAATAGATATGCTGGGAGTTGTGCAGTGCAGTGGCTATGGGGCGGCAGTTTTCAGGGAAACTTTCTGGAGATTGCGGTGCTGCCCCTTCTGCGTTCACCTCTGTTGGCTGAGGGGGGAAGTTGCTCTACTCGAGGCCAAGTTGGCTAGGATTCAGGAGGCCTTCTCTCCCACCCAGGAACTGACAGGTCTGCCATCCCTGCCTCAAAGATTGCCAAGGAGGAGCGGTTGGACTATGGTGGGCTCACTAAGGGTGAGGATGGTGGGCCAGAGGCACTTCCCCCATAGGGTGGCATTATACATTTCCTATGCTGCTCTGGTGGAGCAGGACTGTCCCATGGATGTACTCGCAGTAGTGACCAGGGAGGATGTAGTGGAGACCCACAGGGGGTGGCAGAGGACCACAGTGAAGGAAGAAGCAACTCCTGGTGTGGGACTTCATTGTGAGGGGGATAGATTTAGGAGCAGGAAGGCAGCGGGAGAGAGAGAGAGAGAGAGAGAGAGAGAGAGAGAGAGAGTTTAGGTGCCTACCCAGCACGACTGCTCGGAGGGATGGGAAGTGGATCCTGAGGATCACTAGGGTAGCAGGACGGGAGGGAGAGCTAGATGTCATTGTCCATCTAGGGTCTAATGACCTGGCTAGGGACAAGGATAGCATCGTTCAGGTAGAGTAGAGATGGGCAAAGTGGGGAAAATTTGCTCTGCAAAATCTTTCACCAGTATTCCTCATTTTGCAAAGTTAAATCCCAGTACGAAGTGTAACTTTACCCCCCCTCCCAAAACAAAATGTGAAGTTTGGCAACTTCACTGGTGGAGCTCAAACTCCACATTTTGCAGAGTTCTTTTCTAGTCTGCCCACCCCCACCAATCGTCACCCCATGAAGAATAAAACTTCCCTGGTGTGTAGTACTCCCTCGCTGATCGCCAATTGCACCTGATGTAAAATTAAATAATTAATTCTAATTCCTGGTGTCTAGTGCACCCCCCCACACACACACACACTGATCATCGATTGCTGCCCGATGTAAAATTACAAAGAGTATAACATTCAATTAAAACATTTACATTCTAAAAGAGATTTAAAGTGCAAATACCATGTAAGTGAGAAAGATCCATAAGAAGATAGATTCCTGATAGGAAATGGTATACCATTCCAAATACTTGGGCCAATAAAAAAAAAAGCCCTGTGTCCACACTTAGTTCTTCTTAGAGGGAGCCGCCAGGTTGCCTCATCCACCCTAGCTCTAGAAGATATACTCAGATCAAAATGCTGTAGGAAGCCCCAAAGACTAATTGGAATACCAGCTTGAACTATTCTGTAAATAAATTTTGCCATTACATATTCATAGTTCAATTCAGTTGACTGCCATCCCATTTTGTCAAAAATAATGCAATGGTGAGTACCACGAGGAAGTGACAGGGCAAATTTGCCTAGCTTTTGTAACAAAACTGATTTTTTGGATAAAAAATATATGGAAACATTGTCTATGACCAAGGAGGCATAGGTAAGAATGGGAAGTAAACATTGCTTAACTATAGCTATTCTAGTCTCATCTGTCAAAAATGACCTAATTCTGTATAACATACCTAATTTACCATGAATCTTAGATGTTACATTAATTAAATGAGCATCAACATTTAAAACAGGGTCTAATATAAGGCCCTAATATCTGAAAGTAGTCATGTTCTCAAATGTGGTACTATCTAAGGCTTTAACCTGAAGACTAAAACCTTTTACTTTTAATTTGGAAGATGTACTAGAT
Source organism: Neoceratodus forsteri (assembly GCA_016271365.2). Classification (NCBI taxonomy): domain Eukaryota; kingdom Metazoa; phylum Chordata; order Ceratodontiformes; family Ceratodontidae; genus Neoceratodus; species Neoceratodus forsteri. The sequence continues at coordinate 1,102,491,055 of CM057454.1, read as the reverse complement.
ATCATTGTTTTTGTTTTAGTTATATTCAGAACTAATTTGTTACAAGCCAACCAATGCTGAAATTTGCCTATTACCCCAGTTAGGGTTGCATTCAATTTATTGACAGTTTTACCATGGGCATACACTACCACATCATCTGCATAAAACAGGAAACATCATTCAAAGCAGCAGAAACCCCATCAAAGTATAAGGAAAACAGAATAGGACCCAGTATGGAGCCCTGAGGGACTCCATATTTGACGGGAGCCTTTTCAGAAACACACCCTTGAAACGTAACCATCTGAAATCTATTATGTAAATAGTTAGAAAACCACATTACAGTAGGATGTCCCAACCCCAAAGTTCTTAACCTATTAATCAGAAGCTCATGATTAACCAGATCAAATGCCTTGGTCAAGTCCATGAACGCAGCTCTAGTTAAACACCCCTTCTCCATGCCCTCGAGGACCGCTTTTGTGAACGTAACCAAGGCAATCTCTGTCCCATGTCCCTTTCTAAAACCATGTTGGTTTCTAGAAAGCAATCCATAGTTACCGACATATACAACAAGTTGATTATAAACAATCCTTTCTTGTGTCTTGGCAACTGCAGACAAAATTGAGATAGGTCTGTAATTCCCAAAGTCAATAAGAGGACCCAATTTGTGAATAGGGACCACTAAAGAATTCTTCCAAACATCAGGGACCTCCGCTGTCATAAAAGATAAATTTATCAATACACTGATGGGATAGGCCAAGACACTTGTTGCATCATGGAGCAGATTAGGGGAAAGGCCATCGTAACCAGCTGAACTATTTAACTTAAGCTGCTTTAAAAGTTTATAATCCTCATTTGGGGCAGTAACCTTTAAATAACATTTAGGTTTATTATCAGTATCAGAGGCTGTAATGTACAGTGAATCTTAACTGGTCCCAAAATATTTATTCAAGTCACTAAACCTTTTGATAAACTCATTTGCAATTAGTTGGGGGGAAGTAACCATGTCATTATCCAGTTTCATAATCATTTCAGATTTGACTGAGGGATTAATTAAACTATTAACTGTACCCCAGAATTTCTTATTGTCCAAAAGCCCATCTGTTTGCTTTTGTCTCAAAAATTTTATTTTTGCAGATTTAATCTGGGCCTTACACTTATTACGTAAGCAGCGATAATCTTGAAAGGCAGTCACAGTACCCATATTCTTATAATTTTTCCATGCCTTGTCCCGCATACACATTAATTTAAATAAGGAAGCATTAAGCCAACCAGCTTTTTTCCCAGATTTACGTCTCCTAACATATGGTGCTATGGAATCCAACACAGCTGTAAATTCATGAACACAAAAAATCTAAAGCACAATTTATATCGGGAATTGAATGCAAATAAGACCAATCAACCCCTCTTAATTTTTCACAGAACAATTGCTGCTCATAATTATGGAAGTTTATGGAAGTCTCTATTACAGGCTCACGTTTCTTAGGGCCCTTGTGTATCCACAGACAAGATATAGGACTGTGGTCACTTATAGAATCTGCTATGTATAGAATCTACTATGACACCACATTTCAAAATGTGATGTGGTTTGTTAGATAATATCCAATCAATAACAGTGTGTCTATTAGTTTTATCATTTAACCTAGTAGGCAGAGTAATCAGTTGTTGCAGGCCAATGGGATCTAACATAACACCAAACTTTACCACTTCAGATCCCACCCAGTTTGAGTTAAAATCCCCCAAGGCCAAGATTTCACCAACAGCTTTGTAGTCCAAATTATCAACAAATTCTTGTAATCCTTCATTTCTAGTCTTTGGGGGAATGTAGGAACAACAAATAGTTAATGTTTTAGTATGACCCAGAGAAACCTGAATTACTAAATGTTCCCCATAAAGCATACTGTCTTTAAATAGATACTTTTCAGCAAACAAATAATGATTTTTCACATACAACATAACCCCCTCCCCTTCCCCTTTCTCTGTCTTTTCTATAAATGTTATCGCCAGGAAGATTCATATCATTATTAGAGACACCTGGCATCAGTCACTTTTTACTCAGCGCCAGAATATAAGGCATGTACATCTCAGTCCAGGCCTCCACCTCATGCATCTTGGGGAACATGCTCTGGACATTGAGATGCATAATCCTCATACCAGATGGGTTATGTCTAAAATAATCAGCATCAAGCAGATCTTTCTTATCGGGTTCTGGATTCAATTCTACGTCACCAGCAAGCAATATTGCAAGATACCCACATATCAAACCCTTCAGACATTCCTTCCATTTAACACAGGCCCCTTTCTGTCTAGACACACTATAACTCAAACAATAGCCCATTAGCTTGTAGTTATTACCCATAATATCACCACACTTCAATGAGTAGTTGTAAGCATAAAACAGTGCTTCTTCAGTTTTACAATTATAAACAGTAGAAAGAGCAATTTGACTAAACAGCATCCATACACAAAACACAGCAAACGTACAAGGACACTGACATAATCTCACCTCCTGCCATCATTAATTAGATTTCTACAGATCAAAGAGTACTCAAGAAATTTCTTGCAGCATTCTTTGCCCCGGATTTATTCCGGACTGACTCCGGTCAGACTCCTTGCAGGTTCACTTTGCCTCCCCACTTCACTGCTGCCGTGCTTTCAATGCTAGAGCTTTTAAAGTCTGTTACCCACTCAATACCTGAAGCAGCCATCAGCAGGATTCAGGGAGCAAGTGCAGAGTTCAAAGGCTTCAGGAGCTAGTAATTACTGGCTTGCGGCTGGTCTGTAGAAATACTGTATAGTTGCTATGGGCAACAGTGCTTCCAAATTACCCAAGAAAGACCAGGATTTATTTATCAAGTTAAAATAAGGGGCTCTCATACAGCAGTCTTGATAAGCAGCACACATCCCTTTCACTCCACCCCGACCCCAAGTGGGCGACTAGCACAGCCTTCCACTCTCCACCACGTTTGGCTTCCCCACTGAGCTGAAATGAATAAGCACATAATTGTACAAGCACATGCCCATTCATTGCCAGACAGAGCTCTTTAGGGGGGCATAGACAAGAGCAGAAAGCTGCTCTGTTTCCTGCGAGGGGTCAGGATGGGGGGGGAATGGCATCATGGACCCCTTGTCCACCCCCCCAAAGAGCTCGATGAATGAGCACGATCTGGCCTGGCTATCAATGAATGAGCGTGTGCTTGTACAAGTACGTACTCATTCATTGACAGCTCAATTGGGTGGCCAGCAGTGGTGGAGACTAGAGCTGTGCCAGTCTACTGCTCTGGGTTGGGGGGGGAGCAGGGTAGTGTGACACTATCTGATGGGATGGGGGTCCGCTAGACACCAGGGAATGACAACATTGGGGGATGGGGATAGGGAGGGGGGTCCACTAGACTCCAGGGACTGAGTTAATAATTTATTTTTACATTGGGGCAGGCGATCATGGAGGGGGGAACCACTAGACACCAGGGATTGAATTAAATAATTCATTTTTACATCAGGCCAGCGATTTTATTTTACATCGGGTGGCGATCGTCTGGGGAGGAAGCACTAGACACCAGGAAGTTGAATGGAGGGGGATTGGTGGGGTGGGGGGATTTCACCATTTCTAACTTCTCCTTTCTTTGGGGGCTTTTTAAGTGCAATTTGCACTTAAAAAAAAACAAAAGCAAGGTGAAGTTACAAATGGAGAATTTTTAATTAAACGGGACAACTTCTCAAAATGGCCCACAGAGGTGGATTTGGCCACTTTGCCAAAAATTCACTGGCAAAGTAAAACTTTGCTGCATCTCTAAGAAGGAGTTTAAAGAATTGGGAAGAGGTCTTTGGCAGGTAGCATGCTCAGTGGCCCTTTCTGAAGTGTTGCCTGTCTATGACAAAGGGGAGGATAGGGTACTCTGTACCTGGAGTTTCAACTCATGGCTGACAGAGTGGTGCAGAGAGAAGGGTTTTGACTACAGTGGGGACTGAGGTCCCACCTGGCAGGATAAGGGCCTATATAAGGAAGATGGCCTGCATCCATCCTAGAGCCAGAGGGGAACTGCAATCCTCAGTGAACAGTTTAAGTGTTACATTGGTGAGTGTTTAAACTAGACAAGGGTGGTGGTGGAAAGAAGCAGGGTGACAGAAACTACTCCCTACCACAAGCTGAAGTAGTAAATGGGGAGCACCCTGGAGAGGAAAATCCCCAAGGGTACCTAATAACAAGAAAAGCAAAATGGAAGAAATGAAGAAGGATGGGAATGAAGGCAGAGGGGACAAGGAGTATAGGCAAAAGAGAAATGATGAGGCTGACAGGAAGGGTGGCAACAGAATTTGGAAGACCATGTGTACAAATGCTAGAAGACTGGGAAATAAGATCCCAGACCTAGTGGCCATGATGGCAGAGGGTGACCTGGACATTGTCACCATTACCGAGTCATGGTGCAATGAGAACCATGACTGGGATATAGCCATACCAGACTATACTCTGTTCAGGAAGGACAGGGTGGGTTACGGGTAAGAAAGGGGGAGGAGTGGCTTTTTATGTGAGGGACAGCATTAAAGCAACAGAGATACAGGGAATACAGGGAGGAGCAGAGGTACAGTGGGTCACACTAGAGATGGAGAATGGAGCAGCTATTTGCACTGGCATGATCTACAGACTTCCAGCATAGTGGGCAGAGATGGAGAAAGTTCTGCTGGAAGAAATCCAAAAGACGGCAAATGAGGAGGTGCTACTGGTGGGGGACTTCAATCTGCTGGATATAGAAACATAGAAACATAGACTTTGACGGCAGATAAGGACCACTTGGCCCACCCAGTCTGCCCATTTCCCTACCTACTGGTTAAGCTGCAGATTCTAGTTAACCAACAGCCTACTTCCTGCAACCTTCAACTATAATTGCCTTGTGTCTGTCCCATGCATGTTTGAATTCCCCCACTGTTTTAGACCCAACGATCTCCTCAGAAAGGCTGTTCCATGTATCCACCACTCTCTCCATGAAAAAAAATTTCCTCACATTACCCCTGAGCCGTCCCCCCTCTATCTTTAAATTGTGCCCCCTTGTTCTTACACATCTCTTTTTCTGAAAGGTGCTACCCTCCTGGACTTTGTTGATTCCCTTGAGGTACTTGAACGTTTCTATCATGTCCCCCCTGTCCCTCCTTTCATCAAGAGTATACATATTAAGATCTCTCAGTCTCTCTTCATATGGCTTCTGCTGCAGACCCTGCACCTAGTTGCCCTCCTCTGGACTGCTTCCATCCTGTCTATGTCCTTGCGTAGATGAGGTCTCCAAAACTGCACGCAGTACTCCAGATAGGGTCTCACCAACTGTCTGTACAGAGGGATAACAACTTCCCTTTTTCTACTTGTGATGCCCCTTTCTATGCATCCCAGTATCCCCCTGGCTCTCCTTACCGACTTTTCACATTGTTTACCCACCTTTAGGTCATCTGATATGACTACCCCCAGGTCCCTTTCCATTTTTGTTGTTGTTAGTACCTCCCCTGCTATTGTGTACTCTTCTCCTGGGTTTTTGTTTCCCAGGTGCATTACTTTGCATTTCTTTGTATTGAATCTAAGTTGCCACATGTCTGACCATTCCTCCAACCTTGCCAAGTCCCTTCTCATCTTTTCTACCCCCTTGTGTATCAACTCTGTTACAGATCTTTGTGTCATCTGCAAAGAGGCATACCTTTCCCTCCAGACCCTCTGCAATGTCACCTATAAAGATGTTAAAGAGGACTGGACCCAGTACTGAGCCCTGAGGTACTCCACTAGTAACCCCCCTTTCTTGAATGTGTTCCATTCACTATTACCTTCTGTGTCCTGTTGTGCAGCCAGTTTGCTACCCAGGCTACCACCCTGGGACCCACTTCCAGGCTGGCTAACTTGATTATTAATCTTTTGTGCGGGACTGTGTCAAATGCCTTGCTAAAGTTTAGGTAGGCCATATCCACAGCCCCTCCCTGGTCTATTACTTTGGTCACCCAGTCGAAGAAATCAATTAGATTCGTCTGACATGACCTTCCTGCTGTAAATCCATGCTGCTTTGGGTTCTGTGCCCTGCTGGCCTCTAGGTACTCAACAATTCTTTCTTTCAGAAGTGATTCCATCATTTTCCCTACCACTGAGGTCAAACTTACAGGTCTGTAGTTTCCGCTTCTGCCTTGCTCCCACTTTTGTGAAGGGGAATCACATCTGCCCTCCTCCAGTCCTCAGGTACCACCCCATCCTGCCATGATCTGTTAAAAAGCGTGGTCAGTGGTGTCACTAGGTCCTCCCTTAGTTTTTTAGGATTCTGGGGTGAATCCTGTCAGGCCCCATTGCTTTGTCCACCTTGAGTTTTAGGAGTTCTTTCAGGACTCTTTCTTCTGTGAATGGACTGGTGTCAACCCCCCTATCCAGAGTGCTTCCATTGTCTGGTTTAGGTAACTCCTCCTCATCTTCTTTTGTGAATACTGAGCAAAAGTATTCATTCAGAATCTCTGCCTTTTCACTGTCCCCCTCTGCCCACCTCCCCTCTCCTTTATTAATCTTCACTATCCCTCCCTTAACCTTTCTATGCTCCCTAATGTACCTATAAAAGGTTTTATCCCCCTTCTTAACTGAGTTGGCTATTTTTTCTTCGGTTTGGGCCTTTGCTAGTCTGACTGCCTTCCCCACTTCTTTCTGCTTTAATTGATACAGTTCCCTGTCATGTTCCTTCTGTGATTCCTTATACTTTATGAATGTAGCCTTTTTCTCCTTAACCTTCCTTGCCACCTCGTTTGAAAACCATAGTGGTTTTTTACTCCGCTTTGTTTTCTTTATTTGCTTCACACAAAGGCTTGTTGCCTCTATGATGTCAGTTTTGATTTTTCTCCATTGTTCTTCCACCCCTCTTTTTTGGTCATTTGCTAGTGCATTTTTCAGGTATTCACCCATTTTGCCAAAGTCAGCTCTTCTAAAGTCCAGTATCCTTGTTTTTGTATGGCTTATCTCCATGGTTGTGCTCATTGTGAAGCACACTGTGCAGTGGTCGCTTGTTCCCAGATGTCTACTGACTTCTAAATTTGTGATCCTCTCTCCATTTGAGAGTACCAGGTCTAATAGTGCTCCCTCCCGAGTGGGTTCCAACACAAGCTGTCTAAGGCCTGCCCCCTGCACGGCATCAAGAATGACCCTGCTCTTGGATGTGGCTGCAGTACCTGTTATCCAGATATACAGTAGATTGGAGCATCCCAGCTGCAGCTTCAGCTAGAAGCAAAGACATCCTGGACTCCTTGCAACGGGCATTCATAAGGTAACTAGTAGGAGAGCCCACTTGTGAGGGAGCAATATTGGACCTTGTATTTACCAACATGGACAGTGTTGCAGGGTGACCACCTGGGGACCAGTGATCAGTATAGTGTGATTCAATATAAGAATTGTGGCTGAATTGAACCGCACAAAGGCAATAGTCCTGGACTTCAGGAGGGCCGACTTTACAAAGATGGGGCAATGCCTCAGGGATGCCCTGGAGGGGTTGGGGGAGGATTTAGATGGAGAGGAGGAAAAGCCCGTAAAAACTAAAAAGATCCATAATGAGGTCAACAGACTTCTGGGTCAGGCGAGTTAGCAAAGGCAAGAGGAAAAGGAGACCACTTTGGTTCTCAAATGAGGTGGCTGGAAAGATATGGGCAAAAAAGTATTCAGGGGGTATAAGGGGACACAGAGGGAGGAGGATATGGAGATGTATTAGGAGAAGCAGAAGGAGGCTATGAAAGCATTCAGGAGCGCAAAGGCGCAAATGGAGGTGAAAATAGCCCAGGCAGTAAAGAAAGGGGCAAGACATTTTTAGGTATGTACGAAAAAGGAGAAAGACCTGGGGGGATTGTAAGATTAAGGAGGGAAGAGGGAAAGTGTGTGGAAGGGGACCAGGATAAAGCAGACCTCCTGAACAAATACTTTTGTTCAGTGTTCACAGATGAAGCGGAAGGCAAGGGACCACAGATAAGGGGCAGGATCATCGAAGGTAGGGAGGTGGACACAAGTCCATTTACAGAGGAGAGCATCCTGAAGGAACTCACAAATCTGAAAGTGTACAAGGCAGTGGATCCAGATGGGGTACATCCACGTATATTGAAGGAGCTCAGTGAGGTGCTGGCTGCACCTCTGACAGTCCTGTTCAACCATTCACTGGAGACGGGAGTGGTTCGGAAGGACTGAAGGAGGGCAAATGTAGTCCTACTTCACAAAAGTGGTAGCAGAGAGGAGGCTGGAAATTACAGGCCGGTCACCTTGACTTCGGTGGTGGGGAAATTAATGGAATCATTACTGAAGGAAAGGATTGTGGAATATCTTAAATCCAGTGGCTTACAGGATCCACAGCATCATGGATTCACAACAAGGAGGTCATATCAAACAAATCTGATAGATTTCTTTGATTGTGTGATCAGGTAATTAGATTAGGGTGGAGCCATGGATGTGGCTTCCCTAAGTTTCAGTAAGGCCATTGACACTGTTCTACATAGGAGACTCATAAACAAGCTTGGCAGCCTGAGAGTGGATCCAAAGGTAGTAAACTGGGTAAGAAATTTGTTGGGGGATAAGCGATAGAGGGTGGTGGTAAACAGAGTTCAATCCAAGGAAGGGGGGGTGACCAGCAGGGTGCCACAAGGATCAGTACTGGGATTGGTCCTCTTTGATATCTTTATTAGTGACATTGCAGAGGGCCTAGAAGGAAAGGTATGCCTTTTTGCAGATGACACAAAGATCAGCAATAGGGTAGACACTCCGTGGGTGTGTGGAAAAAATGAATAGAGATCTAAGAAAGCTTGAGGAGTGGTCAAAAGTGTGGCAACTAAGATACAATGTGAAGAAATGCAAAACCATGCACTTAGGGTACAGAATCCCAGGGGTGGACTACACGATGGGGGAGTGGTACTGACAACAACCAAGCAGGAAAGAGACCTATGGGTAATCATATCTGATGGCCTAAAAGTGGCCAAACAGTGTGACAAGGCAGTGGGGAGAGCTAGTGGGATGCTAGGGTCCATAGGGAGGGGTATCAGCAGCAGAAAGAGGGAGATGGTGATACCGCTGTATAAATCATTGGTGAGACCTCACCAAGAGTACAGTGTCCAGTTCTGGAGACCACATCTCCAGAAGGACACAGACAGAATAGAGGTGGTCCAGAGGAGGACAGCTAAAATGGTGCAGGCCTGCATCAAAAGCCCTATGAGGAGAAGCTAAAGGACTTCAATAGGTACACCCTGGAGGAAAGGAGGGAGAGGGTGGATATAATGGAGACTTTCAAATACCTCAGGGGTATAAATAGGGTACAAGAGGGAAGCATTTTTCAGAAAAAAGATGCTCAAGAACAAGGGGTCATGCTGTGAAACTGGAGTGGGGTAGATTCAGGGAAAATGTGAGGAAGGACCTCTTCACAGAAAGAGTGATGGATGCCTGGAACAGCCTCCCAGCAGAGGTGGTCAGGACATAAATTGTATCAGGATACAAGAACACAAGGGACAGACATAAGGGAGCCTTATTAGTTAGGAAAGGGAGGGTAAAGCCAGAGACCAAGTAGGTAGGGAAAATGGATAGACTACGTGGGCCAAGCGGTCCTTATCTGCCGTCAATTTCAATTTTTATAAATTATTCCCATAGAAACCATTCCCAGAGACCATAGTTCTCTGCAGCTCTTCAGGCCTAATTTATGTTGCAGGGCCCATTGGCTTCTTCTGGGGCAGTCAGTGCTTGTCAATGCAGAACAGATTATTAATTTCTGTGGCACAATGCTGTTTATCCATAGGTTACAATCTCATGTGATGTTTTCAGTGATGGCAGATGCCATGCATGGAGGAGAGGCTTCTGGCTGAAAGACTGAGAGACTGGAAGAGAGCCAGGTACTCTGGAAAAACTGTACATTTTAAATTATAAAAAAAACTAAAATACTGAATTCTGCATTCACATCCTACATCCTGTGGCAGAGTGCATATTCTGCACCCAGATCTGCATTTTCAGAGTCACAGAATTCCTGAGGACCTAACTATACCTCCAGACTTTTGTCCAGCTCTAGTGGCTCCTGTTCACAGCATTCCTCTTCCTATAAGACCTAGCCTTTTGGTCTCCATCATCCTGCTACTGATGGATCCCAAAAGGCAGACTCCCTTTGCCTTGGCATCATTGCCTCCATTGCAGCTTGCCCTACTCCCCCCACTCTCAATGGGAGAACTTTATTATCCAGTTATCCTACATTGGTACTTCCTAACCTAGAAGTGATGTCACTCACAGATGAAATTGGTTTGACCATTCCTTCCTTCCTTCCTTCCTTCCTTCCTTCCTTCCTTTGATTATTTGAAGAGAATCAGAAAGCCCTTAAGCCAGTCTCATCTTCAAAGGCATCCACAGTAAGTGCAAGTGCTATGTTACAGTTATACAACAGATACAGACAGAATATTTTGGTAACAGTTAAAGAGGCATAGTAGGTACAATAACGGTCCAGGACATACAGGTATAAAATAGGAAATACAGCAAAAATATAAAGCTTATACTGGCTTAACATGAGAACATTAACTCTGCCCACTCCTATGTTTGTCTCTTGTGTCTCTTGAGGCAGTATAGTGCAGAGGGTTAAGGCTCTGAGCTGCAGATCTGGAGACCTGGGTTTGAATCCCACAGCCGCCTACTGTAGGTGCATACTGTGTGATCCTGAGCAAGTCATTTAACTTCCTTGTGGTCCCAGGTCGCATCTGGAAACAAGCTATGGCTTAGTGTGCTACTCCTGGTTAAACAATGTTCCCTGTACCTCTTATAACCCCCCACCACCACCACCTTTGTTATCGGCTTCTTCTCAGCAGCAGAGTGGAGAAAAAGGGGAAAGGAGAGATTGTTTAAGCAGGAAAGGTACCCTAAGCTGAAGCTTGTTTCCAGTTGTGACCTGGGCAGTACAGGGTCATTTCACCATAAACAAAAAACACGTGGCAATACATGCTGCAAGCAAACATCGCCCTCCGAAACAAGGTCGGGTAACACACTGACCCGACAACAGTGCAAGCCCATTGAAAAAAATTTGACTTTTTATTTTTGTGGGAGACATCGCCACCCGCACACACCCGGATTTAAAATGATCCACTCCAGGGGGTTGTGGACACGGGGATGGGGAGAAAATTGGGAAGGAGGAAATTACTAAAAAAAAGAGTTGCAGCATGAGGAGACCTGGGGAGAACCAAACTGTGGTCCCACGTCCTCTACCCCACTGTGTCCCAGTGCCATAACCACTCCACCATGGGAGCAGCTCAACCAAGCACCCCTGCACACAGCAATGTGATCCCTCTACAGTTAAAGTGCAGAGTGACAAGGGTAGCGGTAATTCCCTACCACTATTATACCCCTGTCGCTCTAAATCCTCCAGCTTCACCATCAGCCCCCAACCCCACCCCCCACCCCAGAAGCCACTCAAAGAGCAGTACTTTCCTTGGTGAATTTAAATCATAAACTTGCTTCAGTGGGCTCTCAGGCAGATTGCTTTTCTTGCTGGGTCATTTTACCACTTGTCCAGCATCCACCTTTTTCAAATAACAGAGCACTGATGTGATGCTTGCTTTAGAGACCCCGAACAAGGAATAATGCACACTTACAATATTTGTTGGAAAAGAAACTGCTACACCATAAGGCAATATATAGTATTTTGCTTTTTTTTTGTTTCTTACTCCTCAGCTTCTTTAGCTCAAACTTCAACCCAAATGCATTGTTCTGTTCACTTTCCAAAGGCTGTTGGTGAAATAGGATCTGCAGCTTATCCTCTAGGTAGGGAAGTGGGCAGACTAGGTGAGCCAAGCGGTCCTTATCTGCCGTCAAAGTCTGTGTTTCTATGTTTCTGTGTTTATACTTTATCTAAAAAGTAGAATCTAGCCCCCCCCCCCAACTGAGAATTAGTTGAATTTCAATGTTATCTATGTTGGGTTAAACAGTATAAGCATGCCTTTCATCCCTGTTTGTAACTAGTTTAATAAAATTAAAAATCAACACGGAACTCTTGCTTCAGCTATGTAACAAATTCTGTAAGACAAGTTTGATATTAACCAAAGAAACAGTGTTCTAAAATACCAGGGGACTAAAGAGTTTCAAAAGGGTGGACACAGATGCGAATACATACTGTGCCTGCATCTACGTCTGTACAAATGTGTCCGGGCAGCCTTGTCGCTGTTATCAAAAGAGGCCTCCATTATCAACAAACTGTCACAATTTATGGTGAAAGAAAAAATTATGAAAATGCAGTATGCATCATTTTTTGACACAGCTGTTCCTTCTTTGTCAAAAAATGTAGATGCTGTTAAGATTATCTGATAGATGGTCTAACAGTTTGGAGGCATTTCCATTTTGAAAACAGTGACAGACAGTGTGGATTCCTTTTGAAACTCTTGCCCAAAGAATTAAAAAAAGAAACAGAGGTTTGTGATGCTTCTGTAAGGTCTAGTAGACAAGTGTACGTAAAGATAACATGGCAAGATGTAAAGCAAAAGAAAACAATGTACTACCAGCTGTTCAGCATGTATTTGTAATTGTTCTATGTTATTCTCTTGACACTGCCCAGGTGCTAGCTCTAAAATTATTTCTTTCAGAAACAACATCAAACCTGGCTTAAATATCAATCCCCGCAGTTCATTGTAATTATTCCACCACTACCAGTAAAGTGTGACAAAAGAAACAGCGTTATATTCAGCACAGATGTTGTCTACCTGCTCCTGTTTTGTTGTGCCCTACCATGGCCATGAGCTGGTGAAGAGAAGTGCTGTTTTTCCTTTGTGTGGCTCCATATCCTATCAGTTTGTGCACATGTAACAAAGCTGAAAGGTGAGTAATACGATTGTGAATTACAGGATAGGCTAATGAGAAACTGTCTTCAGTGACTTGGTCTGAAGCTTAGAGTGTGAAGCCAAGGCTTTTTTTTTTATTATTTTATATCTCAGAAATAATTTCAAAATAATGTAACATATGTGTACAAAGGAAACCTTGTATATTAGCAGTTTAGGAGGTGTGTATACTATAAGAAAAGGCCATTCTACATCTGGTGCCTTTTTGATTTAACATAGAGAACCATACTGTAGTACTGTACATAATGTATTTTGAAAGACGAGCAGTGAGAGGAGGAATTGAGCAGCTGTACTGTTTGCATGTAAAAGGTCAAAAGGAAGTGGATGTTCTATGTTTTGAAAAGTTCTAAAACTGCCACAGAGAGGTAGACTCTGTGTATAGAGTGCATCATTACGTGATTGCATCTGTGTAATGGTGGTGGCACTGGTGATGATTACACTCTGAATGTTCAGTCCTGTTGTTGTGCTTTTAAAATAGCAGTATGTGCAGCAGTTGCTTATAGGGAAACTTCTTACCTAGAAACAGAGACCATGACAGCAGAAAAAAGCCCTTAGGACTAATCCAGTCTGCACAGTCCTACCTATTCTATGTTACCTTTTGAGAAGGTCTGAACTAGAAGCGGTCTGCCGTGCCACTATCTTGTCTGGAGGAATGCTATTTTGCCTAGATAGGGTGATTCTGATGATGCCGAAATGATAATGCAGAGACAGTAAAGATCTGGCATGGAGAGGGGAGTTCAGTGAGTACCAGAAACATTTAAAATGGTGACCCTAGTCACTACTCACACTTCCTGGTCTTTGTTGTTGTCTGAAAATGTAAGCCAGGGCCATAGCCAGCAGCACTTTACATTCAAGCTATGTACTGTACTGTATGCCTGCCCCCATAAGGAAACAGGTGCATCAATGGCGCATGCCATGTGTTGTTGAATATGTGACCCTCAAAAATGTAAACCTTCGTACAGCTTTATTGTGAGCAAGTGTCTACTGTCAAATCATGTATTTCCCACTGCAGTGGTTGCTCTCATTTATTTTGCCACGGTCTTGACAAATATATTACTTTTTACATATTAATAACTGAGATGTGCTTGAGCACCCTGAATAAACAGTGAAAAGGGGTAGCAGTTTATGTGATTCCTAACAATTTAATAGGCCTTTTTATTTCTGCAAAGGTGAGCATGACTTCGTGTCACTCTTGAGATGAGTATTGTTTTTGTTGCTAAACATTGTTACACTGCATTTGGGCAAGTTAAATATCCCTAATGACTGTACAGTAGCTTTTGTATACTAATTAATTTATTACATGTGTAAGCCCCCCCTCCCTGTGTCTAGGGGTCCTGATGATAAAAATGGGGAGGGGGCTCCAAACCAGAAATCTCCCAGGAAACACAGTCTTAACAAGCATTTGTCAATGCTGAATTTTTGCATGCTGGCATTAGCATTGGAAGTGCAGGAGTTAGATGCAGAATAGGAATGGCAGTGAAGTACTGAAGTGACGCCAACCCCACCCCCACCTTGCAGAGATGGACAGGCACTGGAGTGTGCCTTTGGGTCATCGCCCATAATGCTAATGCTATTTCACCTCATCCTATCCTGCAGACACTGGCAAATGTCAAGGTGTACCCTGGGGTGCTCAGGTTTTAGTCATTTACACTCATCCCATTCCCTGAGGAAATATGCTGAAATGGGTGCAGTATAGGAGAATGGGGTGAACTTTGGGGCTGAAGAGTCCAAGGCACACCACAATGCCGTCACTGAATGTAGGGTGGGGGTGGGGGTGGAATGGTGTGAACATTACTGTCGACAATCCCAAGTCACACCCTTGATGCCTGTCAGTCCCTGCAGGGTAGGGTATTATGGTCAGAAACCCTAATGCCCTGGTCTTTCTTGGTATTTTCACTCCAAGTTTTCAACATGGGCTTTTTGTGACCCACCTCATGAACAGTGACATTATCAGTTTGTTAGCCAAAAGGTGATTTTGCACAGTGACTGTGCCGTTTGATGCCACAGGTGCTAAAACAGATTTCAAACAGGATGTGAAAAATGACAACTGTACTGTTCATGCAGAGGTGTAGAAAAATGGTAATGTTGAAATATGGAGTGAAAATATAACAAAATTGGTGAAGTCACGAGCGTGTGTAGAAACTGCACAATGCACACCCGTAATGCAATTATTTTGTTTGTTTTTTTACAACAGATGATCAACATAGGCATTCTGGGACCTCCGCTCATGAACAGTGGCACTGTGATTTTCTTAATCTGTCCCAAACGTTGGTTTCGCACAGCAACCATGCCCATTGTGTGCCACAGGTGCAAAAACATGTTTTGGGCAAAAAAAATGACAGCTGTACTGTTCATCAGGCAGTGTGCAAAAGTGACAATGTTGAAAATCTGGAGTAAAAATATAAAAAATTGGTGAAGTTATGAGCGTGTGTAGAAACTGAGCAACTCACGTTGGTAATGCAGTCATTTTTGGGAATTATTTCACCAAATTTGCAACATGTGCTTTTTGGGACCTCTCCTTATGAATACTGTCACTATGATTTTCTTAATCTGTCCCGAACATTGATTTCGCACAGTGACCGTGCCACAGTGTGCCACATGTGTGAAAACACATTTTAGGCCAGATGTGAAAAATGACAGCTGTACTGTTGATAAGGAGGTATGGAAAAATGGCAATGTTGAAAATCTGGAGTAAAAATATTAAAAATTCTCAAAGTTATGAGCGTGCATGGGAACTGCGCAATGCACACTCGTAACAGTCATTTTTGGGAATTTTTTTCACCAAATTTGCAACATAGGCTTTTTTGGAGCCCCCCTCATGAACAGTGACAGTGTTGTTTCATTTATGGGTCCCAGAAGGTGATTCCACGCAGTGACAGCCAAATCACCTTTTGGGACTGAATGACAACATGACAGTGACTGGGTTCATGAGGTGGAATCCCAAGAATCCCATGTTGAAAATTTGGTGCTAAAAGTTGCAAAAGTGGCCGAGATATCCACCTATGCTGAAAACCCCATTTATGCCATTATATGACTTACTGGCATTTCTTTAGTTCGTGGCCAGCTTTGAAGAGTGCAGACATGTTCCTGCTCCGCCGAACATTGTTGTGCCAGGCTCCAGAGGCAAGTATGGGGTGAGGGATTTTGGGGAGGTGGGCGCATAGAGGGTGGGTGCGGGTTGGGGGAGGGAGGCACCACAGACAATGAGGGACCATTTTTTGTTTACAGGTTTAAAAAAAAATTTGAGGGAAGGTTTTCTTGTATTACAGGTACATTTGACATGCTGGAGTGGGCTCCCAGCATGCCACCTGTATTTTTGGGGAGGGGGGACTGGATCTGACAGGGATTGGGCACCCCATCGGCAAAGAAAATGGGTTTGTGGGGGGGGCATGGTGCCGAGGGGGATTGAACTCCCCCGTCAGCAAATGAACTGGGGAAGGGCCATGCCGACAGAGGGACTGGGCACCCCCCCACGTCGGCTTTCCTGGGACTATGAGAGGCAGATGGCGACAGCTGCTGCCACGTTTATTGAAATGTAACACCAGGCAAGGTACGCCCTGCAATGAGGGAGCATTGCAGTGGCAAAATTGTTTCAAGTTGGTGGCACGCTTCTGAGCTGCTGTCATAGACAGCATGCTCATTTAATAGTGCCACAAACACAAGCCCCCAAAAGCAGTAGTGGCACTGGCTACAACACGACCACACCACCACAACCTGCTTCTCTAGCAAGCTGTCACAACACGTTTCTTGTGCATGCATGCTAGCAAACATAAAAAGGACAAAAAGGTCTTACCTTGCCTTCAGGATTTCACAAGGTAGGAAACCATGGCTCTTAACTTGATCAGCTGGAATAATCGGCAACAGGCTGCAGCACTTCTAGGACCAGACCAGAGAGACAGATGCTATTTTTGATTTTTGATGGAAAGAGAAACATAGAAGCAAAAATATTCTTGGCACACACCAGGGTAAAGATAAGTAAAATAATTTACATTATTGTTAAATCAATATAAGGTGCCTAACCAGAGGAAGAGGAGATATTTTAATAAGCCACCCAAGAGGGATGGCTTCCACTCTTCCACTTTAAATTCCATTTCCTCCAGGAACAGCTAATATTCTTCAGGTGAAGCGACTTCTGGCTGGAAGCTGCAATACTGAACATAGGATTTGCAAGACAGCGAGTTGTGCTCACAACAGAGGGAGGTGAACCTTACAATTGTCTTTGGTTTGTAGCAGATATTCTGCAGGTGGAGACTACTTCTAACTGAAAGGTGAAATAAGGAACTTTGAATTATCAGGAAAAGACAGTCTTTCAAGCAACAGAGGGAGGTGGATCTAGCTTTACTTTTGTTGCAATTCTTAAGATTTTCAGTGCAGGAAGAGTTTAAAGTACAGCTGACTGCTTTCGGAGCACAAACCACCAAGCTGTTTTGGGGCTGGGGAGGTTTACCTGTGTCTGACTTGGATGTCTGGATTTTTCTCTGTTTGATTAGCAGGGTATTTTCTCTGTCAAATTGTTGTGTAGGGCATCTTGCTGACAGGAAGGCACTCATCACAGCGGTGGGTCAGAGCTTTTAGCTGATTGTCTCATGAGGGCACAGTTTAGGCTGACCCAACCCCACCCTCACCCCACCCACCCTGGAAATAGTTCCTTTATACCTGGGGTTCTGACATAATTTCCTCAAGAGTGCAAGATGCATATCATTGTCATATCCTCTCTAGCACACTGCACTGACAATATAAGCATACACATTGTATAATATATATATTTCTACATAACAAACCAATCACACACAAAAAAAAAGTAGATAAACATGTGGGAAGTAGTGCAATGTAATGGCTGTGGGGCAGCAGTCTTCCAGGAGTCTTTCTGGAGGCTGAGATGCTGCCCTATTTGCAAACAACTCTCTGCCCTGAGGGAGGAAGTTGCCCATCTTCAGGCCACACTGGACAGTAGTAAGGAACCTTCCCCAGGCCACAATGGACAGTAGGAAGGAACCTCCCATCCAGGAGCACCAGAGCCACCACCACTACCTCAGAGGTTGCGAAGAAACACAGCAGTTGGACCACAGTGGGCTCAGGGAGGTGAGGATGGTGGAACAGAGGCACACCCAGTCAGTTGTTCCACTCCACAATCCATACACCATTCTGGGGAGCATAGCTCCCCATGGATGCAACCACAGAGGAGACTAAGGAGGCTGAGGACAACTGTCACAAGGGAGGCCCACAGGAAGGAGGCAGAGGACACCAGAGGGAAAGCAGCTCCTGGTGGGGGACTCAATTATGGGGACAGAACTGGGGGAGCAGGAAAACTGAAGTAAGGTGCCTGCCTGGTGCCGTGGCTAGAGGGACAGGAAGCACATCCTCAGGATCACGAGAACAGCTGCACGGGAGTCTGAGCTGGATGTCATTGTCCACCTAGGGACAAATGACTTGGCTCATCATGAGATTAGAGCAGTGCAGGAGGCCTTTGTAGAGTTGGGGAGGGGCCTAAGACAAGTAGCAAACACAGTATCCTTCTCAGAGGTGCTGCCTGTCAATGGCATGGGTGAGGCGAGGTAATTTGCACCATGCAGTTTAATGAATGGTTGAAAAAATGGTGTGAGCACAGGGTTTGGCTTCATTGGGGACTGGGGTTCCACCTGGAGGACACTAGCCTATACTGGCAGGATGGTCTGCATCTGTCCAGGAAGGGAACAAGTCTTTTGAGCAATCAGTTTAAATGCTTCATTGGCAAGCTTTTAAACTAGTCAAGGGGAGAGGCACTGATAAGCAGCAGGAAAATCCCAGCCTCTCCCTACAAAACAGGGTACTAAATGATAAAAAGACCGAGGTAGAAAGGTCAGTGGGGGATGCTGCAAAAGAAGGTAAAGCCATCAAAAAATGAAGAGCAACGAGTACCAATGCCTGTAGTCTGAGTAACAAGCTTCCTGAATTAATGGCCTTGATGGAGGAGGAACATCTGGATATCGTGGCAGTCACAGAAACATGGTACACACAAAACCATGACTGGGACGTAAACATACCAGGATACACTATCTACAGGAGGGACAGGGAGGGTAAAAGAGGAGGAGGAGGTAGCTCTTTACATAAGGGAAGGAATCAAAGTAACAGAACAAAAGGGTAAACAGGGAGAAGAAGAAGCACTGTGGGTAAATTTGGAGACAGGCAATGGCACCACAATCCGCACAGGGGTTGTATACAGACCCCCTTCTCAGGCGGAGGAAATGGACAAGGAAATGATAGAAAGTATACTTAGAATGGCAGAAAAAAGGGAGATATTGCTGATGGGTGATCTGAATATGCCAGATGTTAACTGGAGTGCAGTTGCAGCAGCCACTTCAAAGGGTGGGGTTATTCTAGATGCCCTACAGGGGGCATGCCTTAGACAACTAGTATTGAAGCCTGCTCGAGAGGGAGCAATCTTAGACCTGGTTCTCTCAAATGGAGATGGAGAAAGGATCACAGATGTAGAAGTGGGTAGCCATCTGGGAACTAGCGACCATCGAACAGTATGCTTCACAATAAACACAGCAATAGAGTCAAGCCATACAAAGGCAAAAGTACTGGACTTTAGGAGGGCTGACTTTGCCAAAATGGGTGTGAGCCTAAGGAATTCACTAGCAAATGGGCAGGAAGGAGGGGTGGAAGAACAATGGGGAATAATAAAAACTGCCATCACAGAGGCAACAAGTCTTTGTGTGAAGCAAACAAAACAAAACAATGTAAAAAACCACTATGGTTCTCAAAGGAAGTGGCAGTGAAGGTTCAAGAGAAAAAGAAAGCATTCAGGAAGTACAAGGAATCACAGAAGGAGCAGGACAGAGAACTGTATCAGTTAAAGCAAAAGGAAGCTGGGAAGGCAGTCAGAACAGCAAAGGCCCAAACTGAGGAAAAGATTGCCAACTCAGTTAGAAGGGATAAAACCTTTTATAGGTACATCAGGAGCGAAGGAAGTCAAGGGAGGGATAGTGAGGCTTAATAAGGGGAGGGAGGGTGGGCAGAGGGTGGCGGTGAAAAGGCAGAGATACTAAACAAATATTTTGCTCAGTATTTACAAATGAAGAGGAGGTACCTAAAACAAACAGTAGAAACACTCTGGATATAGAAGTTGATACCAGCCCATTTACAGAAGAAAGGGTTCTGAAAGAACTCTTAAAACTGAAGGTGGACAAAGCAATGGGGCCTGATGGATTCATCCCAGAATTCTAAAGAACTAAGGTAGAACTAGTGACACCACTGACTACCCTCTTTAACAAATCATGGGAGGATGGGGTGGTACCCGAGGACTGGAGGAGGGCAGATGTGATTCCCCTTCACAAAAGTGGGAGCAAAGCAGAAGCAGGAAACTACAGACCTGTTAGTTTAACCTCAATGATAGGGAAAATGATGGAATCACTTCTGAAGGAAAGAATTATCGAGAATCTAGAGGCCAGAGGGGCACAGGACCCAAGGCAGCATGGATTCACAGTGGGAAGGTCATGCCAGATGAATCTGATAGATTTCTTTGACTGGGTGACCAAAGTAGTAGATCAGGGAGGGGCTGTGGACATGGCCTACCTAGACTTTAGCAAGGCATTTGACACAGTCACACAAAAGATTAATATACAAGTTAGCCAGCCTGGGAGTGGGTCCAAGATGACAGCCTGGGTAAAGAATTGGCTGGAGAATAGGACACAGAGAGTAATAGTAAATGGAGTCCACTCTGAAGAAAGGGGGGGTTACTAGTGGGGTACCGCAGGGTTCAG
Source organism: Neoceratodus forsteri (assembly GCA_016271365.2). Taxonomy (NCBI): domain Eukaryota; kingdom Metazoa; phylum Chordata; order Ceratodontiformes; family Ceratodontidae; genus Neoceratodus; species Neoceratodus forsteri. The sequence continues at coordinate 1,102,470,509 of CM057454.1, read as the reverse complement.
TATTAGGACCGGTCCTCTTCAATGTCTTTATAAGCGACATTGCAGAGGGACTGGAAGAAAAAGTATGTCTCTTTGCAGATGACACAAAGATCTGCAACAGAGTTGATGCACAAGGTAGGGTGGAAAAGATGCGAAGGGACTTGGCAAGGTTAGAGGAATGGTCAAATGTATGGCAGCTTAGATTCAATACTAAGAAGTGCAAGGTAATGCACCTGGGAAACAAAAACCCAGGGGAAGAGTACACAATGGGGGGTGAGATACTGACAACAACAAAAATGGAAAGGGACCTGGGGGTAGTCATATCAGATGACCTAAAGGTGGGTAAGCAATGTGAGAGGACAGCAAGGAGGGCTGGGGGGATACTGGGATGCATAGGGAGAGGCATCACCAGTAGAAAACAGGAAGTTATTATCCCTCTGTACAGACAGCTGGTGAGACCCCATCTGGAGTACTGCAGTGCAGTTCTGGAGACCCAATCTCCGCAAAGACATAGACAGGATGGAAGCTGTCCAGAGGAGGGCAACTAAAATGGTGCAGGGTCTTCACCGGAAGACATATGAAGAGAGACTTAAGGAGCTTAATATGTATAGCCTCGAGGAAAGGTGGGAAGGGGGGACATGATAGAAACTTTCAAGTACCTCAAGGGAATCAACAAAGTCCAAGAGGGTAGCATCTTTCAAAAACAGAGGTGTGCAAGAACAAGGGGGCACAATTTGAAGATAGAGGGGCGCTCAGAGTTAATTTAAGGAAGTATTTTTTCACAGAGAGGGTCGTGGATGCATGGAACAGCCTTCCGGAGGAGCTTGTGGAGTCAAAAACAGCGGTGGAATTCAAGCATGCATGGGACAGTCATAAGGCAATTCTAGGGGGTGGGGGTAGGAAGAAGTAGGCTGCTGGTTAACTAGGATCTGCAGCTTATCCATTAGGTAGGGAAATGGGCAGACTGAGTGGGCCAAGCGGTCCTTATCTGCCATCAAATTCTATGTTTCTATGAAATGGGGCAACCTGCCTTCAATGGGAGAACACTGACTGCATGGGTATGTGCACTCCCGGCCCAGACAAGCCTCCCACAGCACACCAGTGATACGAACCCTGGGACCCTACCCCACAAAAACACTGCGTGGAGCTAGTACTGTCCAAAATGGTACAAAACAGAATTCTGTCCACCAAAACAACAGCACCAGGCTAATTAAAAAAGGTTAAACATTCATAACAATAACTTTCATTTTTACAATATTTGCTGCTTTTCTTAGGAGAAAAGCCACACATACACTACACACTCTCCCACCTCACTCAACCAAGCACACTTTACCTTTCATAATCTCATACACCTCAACTACGCTCCCTTTCAGCCTACACTTCACAGTCTCATTCAAAACTAGGAACATTAACTTCAATGTCTTTTTTTTCCTTCTTAAGAAAGCAACATTTCACCTTCCCAAAAAGGGAAGCGGCACTTTACTGTTAAAAGTATTCACAGTGGGTTTAATCCACACAGTCTCAGTTTCCAAATACAGGAAACAGTCCTACAGCGACCTTCACTGGGCACCAGTCCTTGGGGTTTAAACTTGAATTAGCAAAACAGTAACTGTAACTGAGGTAATGTTAACAGTCCTGGCAAAATACAAACGGGTATGCTGAGTCTACAAGCAGGTCCTCCACCCGGGGATAATAGAAGGCAGGGTCCAGTTTGGTGGTCTCTTCTGCGAATGAATCCAGGGATGTGTTGTAGTACAGTACTTCATTCTATAGCCAGCGATGTCCTGAACCAAAGAATAATGCTTAAAAAGGGTGAGCCCTGTCCAAGGTGACAAGAAGCACGGGGACCTGGCTTTTCTGATGACTTCCTCCATTGGTGGGCTGGATGCTTCAGGTCAAAGCTGCAGCTTTTGAACCATCCCATGGAATACCCAGTCTGGGCACTTCTCCATAATATCCCAGAGCCTCTCAGATGTGTATGGGTACCTGGTAGTCTGTGTTGGAGTTTCCTATGTGCATCCACATGACGCACCCACCTCTTGTCCTGTGACTACTCTGGGAGGTCCTGGACATTGGTCCAGTGTGCTTGGCCAGGCTCCAACCATACTCCGGTCCAGTAGGGCACATTTATAGGGTCATTACTGAGCAGTCCATCCATGCTTACTCATGTCATAGAACATTGTCAGGCAATGATATCACAGGACACATATAGGGGTGAGGAATGGAATGGTACACCTCCTAATCAGCAGACTGGTAGGATTGAGGAGCTTGTCCAGGAAAAATGCAACTGGCACCTTTCACATGATCTCACTTTCTTGTTCTTCCACCCCTGAATGGCTGGGACTACCTTGCTGGGAAGCCTCCTCATGTGGGATACCCAGAGAGCCATGGTTGCCAGGTAGAGGACCCAAGGCCAACTCCCAGGGCCACAGGGGGTCACCAGTTGTAACTCCCTGTCCTCTACCTCTCCCTCTGCCAGTGGGATAGCCAATGATGGCAGGTGCCAGGGGGCTGGGCAGATGACTGTGCCGCACTGCACCTCTGCCAGTGTCCTCCTCCAGGACCTCAACTACAACATCAGGGGACCCCACATTAGTCTTCACAGGGTGAGCAGATGGCTTAGACTCTATATAGCTCCAGGCTCGCCCTTGATAGTAGTGATGCTGTGCCCACAGATGCCACTGATGGATACAGCCAGGAAAATGAGTAGGGAGTGCCTTCAAACAGTCCCTAAGAGGGCCCTCTAGCACAAACAGAACACAGAGATGACTGGATCACTCCGTTTCCTTGAAAGTTGCAATGCACACATCTATCCTCTGCTGCTCCACTGCAGGCTGATTTCCACAGCCAGGAAAGCAGTGATGCTGGAATGAAGCCCTGGAGCTCATCAACAGGAATTTTCTCAGCCATTATGTTTTTCCTTCTCTCTCCACTGTCCTTGCCTCTACACCATGGGCTTAAGGAAAAAATAGTGCCCCTACAGCACGATCCCCACACAGCTGGATCATGGGCCAATCACAGCTGTCACTTCATCCATTCTGATCATTCCACTAGACTGCCAGGCATCCTCTCTTGCAAGGAGGGGGGAGTAGGAGCAAACTACTCACAAAATGGCACCCCATGGTGATGCACCAAAACTTTTGACAGGGGTCAGCTACTGAGGCCAAACTATTGCTCTGGCCAGTCCACCTAGAAGCAGCCAAAATTAATCCCGGATGAGCCCCCACATTTGTAAGCCCCCCTCCCCATGTCTAGGGGTCCTGATGGTAAAAATGGTGAGGAGGCTCCAAACCAGAAATCTCCCAAGAAACAAAGTCTTTAAAAAGGACCAAAAGGTCTTACCTTGCCTGCAGGATATCACAGACAGGAAACCATGGATTTTACTTGGTTAGATGGAACAATCGGCAACAGACTGCAGCACTTCTAGGAACAGACCAGGTAGACAGATACTATTTTTTCCTTTTGATGGAAAGATCAAAATAGAAGCAAAAATAGTCTCGGCATACACCAGGGTACAAATAAATAAAATCATTTAATTAATCATTTAATCAATATAAAGTGCACAGCTCTATGGAGTGGAGGATCAGACAGGTCATATAGCCACACAAGCTAAGACTGAAATTCAGCATTAGGTTGACATGGATGTATGTACCAAAAAAGGCTGAAATTGGGCTGGATATGGGTTTCACTCAGAAACTTTGAGCCAGAACCAAGCTCAGACTGATAAAAATGGTATGATGCTTACTCACATTGGGGGGGGTGAACTTACTCCTCCCGAGAACACCCCAAAAACAGGTAATGGCCTATGTAACCACAGCCAACCTGAAAACCTTGCTGAAGACCAAAACCATCCCAAACCGCCTACCAAGGGAAAACAGTTGCAGGGATAAAAAGCAGCAAAACAAACATGGCCCTCCTTACAGTTTCACACCATCCTAAAATTCTTGGGCCTAGATTGGAACCTGCCCCAGATACAGGCATGGCAGGTCCAATAACGTGAGATCCTTGCAGGCCACAAAACTTAACCCCAGCAGTGTGCCACATCAGGTACTGGCTTTCTCAGTTCTGCCACCATCAATGAGCCCTGTCACAGCCCTGCCACTGCTGTAACAGCCCCACTGCCATACCTCTCAAAATTGGAAAGCAGGATCCAGTCCCACCCCTGCACATGATGGGGATTACTTCCATCTCCCTGGTCCAAACGATCCACTCTTCAATTCCCAAGGACCCCTCTCCCATGGTTGCCTTGCTCCTACCACTTCACCGCAAGGACCCAGCCACACAACCAGTGCCGGAAAGAAAAATTGACCGCATCTCCCCGGCCAGGGGGTTCGAGACCCAGGGCCACTTGCATGAGCTACCACTCTCCAGCCTCTCTCTGAACCATTCCCAGAGGGCTCATTTTAAAGGGCAGAGAGGGCCTAGAAGAAAACACCCCCCCAAGGGGTGGACTCAAGCTGCCCAACACACCACCTAACCAGAGGGAGAGGAGTGATTTTAGTAAGCCACCCTGAGAGGGGGTGGCTTACACATGCATTAAGTTAAATATAATTTGCAAATAAGAATTTCTGCAAAACAGAAAAAATTAACAAAATGATAATTGCCACCTACTGTAACTCTGTTACAGTTGCTTTATAAACAAAAAGTTCAGACTTAGACTGTAGGCTTTATTCACAAACAAGGCCTTTTGGCATCGGTCTGCCTGTGATAAGGGTCTAAGCTAAACATCTTAATTCAGGGAGAGGAGGTGCAGCTGAGTTTCACAAGCCACCACCTGCCAGGTAGTAAAAAGTCTAATTTGCTTCAGAGTTTGGGGGATCTTTCAAACAGTTGCATGTTGTTTGAAACATAGAAACATAGAAGTTGACGGCAGATAAGGACCGCAAGGCCCATCCAGTCTGCCCATTTCTCTTTCTACCTTATGAATGTGCCATTGGTCTTTGCTCTGTCAATAGCCTAGCTATTCATACTTATCTGTATTGCTCCCTTATGCCTATTCCATGCCTGTTTGAAGCCCTGCACTGTATTCATATCCACCACTTCCTGAGGTAGGCCGTTCCATGCATCCACCACCCTTGACTTACCTGACGATGGCTGTCTGTGGATGCTTCTGTGGTCATGTCCTTTGCTGCTGGGGGAGGGGGATGTTAAGGTTGGAAACCCTAATGCCACATTTACCTTGTTTTATAGCATTAAGTTGAACCCTAATTTGTGCATTAATGCAGTTTTTTTGCAATTAATTTCCTTTCTCTTTGAGAAAGTGAATAAACTGAAATTAAAACAGTACTTATGTCTGCAGATATACATACACACTGTAATACACACACAGTCACTCCTGGCTGCAGATAAAAATCCACGATACCCAAAGTATAATCCACTTCTGAGTGCAGAAATACAGCCCTGCTTTTGCATGATGTGGGTATGGAATTTGGGCCCCAAACAAATACACGATGCTATCAGCAGACCATTGACACTATAATTGTAATCCAGTATGTGAGCTTTCAGTCTTGGGGTCTTACACTGCAACAGGTGCACATTGTGCACTATAGCACATGTGGTTTCTGATAGCTATATGTCCATGGTCTCACCAGGTGGTGAGGCTTGGACATCATCAGATGGGATAATATGTTGAAATGTGTGACAGCCCTAGGCTAAGATGACGTGGTACTTCAGGGCACAGGGACTGTGAAAGTTTAAAAAAACAGCATGTAGCACTGATCTGGTGGTGCGGAGGACTGAGGCATCCATGCCTCACCTGTCCCCATGCTGGTGACCTTGGTTCAGGAACAAGCAGGGGCAGCTAGGTGGTTGGCTGGGGGAAGGAGAATTGAGCATCCCATTGGATACTCTCCTCCTCCAAGGAGGGAGAGTAGCCTTCTCTGTTGCAACACCACCACCTACCTGAATGTAGGTGGTGGCGCAGGTTAGGATCAGCAGTTCTGGGTGGAGGATGCTCCAGGTGGAAGACATGAGGGAGTCAATTGATGCATGCTCATCATGCTGCCATTCCCGTGGACCGTCCAAGGGTTGGGGACCAGAAAACCAGGAAAAACCCCACATTGTGCAGGATGTAACTTCCTCTCCTTGCAGGCCTCACATCTGCCCACTAGGCTCACTGAATTACGACCGAGCTAAACTCCTCCCTGGCCTGGGGAACCTGAGGAATCTGCCACAGAGGGTAAACTGTGAGGCACTGAAAGGGTTGGCAAGAAAAATCCCAGTGATGGCAATGTGATGGGGCTGGGGCACAGGGAGTAGTTAGGGTCCGGCTGGCAACCAGAGGATAAAGCATACTAAATAAAAAAACAAAAACAATATGTAGAGCTGCTAGTAGCACCAGAATGTTATTTTCTGTGGTTAGATCAGGCTTTTAAGGGTTAGATAAATGAACAGTGAAGCCCAGTGGTACACATTCCCTTTAAGAGGGATGTGAGCCGATACTTCTTCACAGAAAGATTGGTGGACTCCTGAAACAGTCTCCCAGAGGAGGTGGTAGAGACAAAGATAGTCGGGGCTTCAAACGTGAATGGGATAGACACTGGGCATAATAAGTAAAGGAAAGGGAGGAGGGAGGGAGGGAGGGAGGGAAACCTGAGACTGAATAGGGTCCGGGGATGTGTCATAAGCAGGGAAACAGAGCAGACTAGATGGGCCTATCAGTTATTTTCTGCCAACATATTCTATGTTTCCATGTCCCATTTTTCAATATTTATATTGCAAATTCTCAGAACTTATATTTTAAGCCTCCACAACATCTTCAGAAGTGATGGACCTGCAATCCAACCTTCTAAATTTTTTTATGGTGTTACACTATAGAAACACATTTAATTTTTTTTTGGGGGGGGGGATTAAGGAAAGGGAGGAGGGAGGGACACCTGACACTAAAGACGGTCCGGAGAGTAGCAATAGGCAGTGAAATAGAGCAGACTAGATGGTTCTACCGTTCCTTTTCTGCCAACACATTCTATATTTGTATGTTCCATTTTCAATACTTATGTCTCAAATTCTCATAACTTATATTTTAAGCCTCCATAACACTCACAGAAGTGACGGACTTGCAGTCCAGCCTTTTACATGTTTAATTGTATTACAATACAGAAACACATTCTTTTTAACGTTATTTTCAGTTTCTGCAGGGATTACATTGTTACACGGATCTTCAGGTGAAACCATTAACAAACACATTTAACAATTAATACAGTTGCTTGAGCCATCATATATGCAACCCACATCTACTTCACCATGATTGCATTGAGAACCTATATGTTGTACCTAACATGATCTTTTACTACAGTGTCAACTGCATACCCATTGTAAGAGCTGGTGTCTCCCCCCCCCCCAGCACTTCCAGCTTAATTTCCCAGCTTGATATCCTACTTGTGATGGGGTAATACTGGATTTGGTGCTTACCAACAGAGATAGAGCTGTAGATGTCAGTGTGGGAAGCCATCTGGGGACCAGTGATCATTGTACAGTGTGGATTAACATAAGAACAGCTGCGGAATCCAACCACACAATGGCAAGGATCCTGTACTTCAAAACAGCTGAGTTTACTAAGATGGGTGAATGCTTCAAAAAATGACCTGCAGGAGGAGAGGACCTGGAGGGGTGTAGGAATAGTGGGCCAAATAAAAGAGGGCATATTGAAGGTCAACGAACCTTTGCACCAAACAGGTAAGTAAAAATTAAAAAAAGAGGAGACCGTTATGGTTCTCAAAAGAGGCAGCAGAAAAGGTAACGGTTAAAACAGTGGTATTCAGAAGATGTAAGGAGACCCAGAGAGAGGAGGATAGGGAAGTATATCTGGGAAAACAGAGGGAGGCAGGCAAAGCAGTAAGGAGTGCAACACCAAACTGACGAAAGAATATCTCAGGAAGTATCAAAAGGGCACAAGACATTTTTGGGGTATGTCAGCAAGAAAAGGAAGACTAAGGGATGGATTGTATGGTTAAAGAAGGAAGGGGGTGACTGTACAAAGAGGGGATCAAAAAAAAGGCAAACATTTTGAACAAATACTTCTGCTCAGTAGAAGGGATGGGGAAGGGACCTCAAAAAGGCGCCAGGAGCATTGATGGGAGCTAAGAAGACACCAGTCCGTTTTCTGAGGAGAAGGTCCAGAAAGCACTAGCAAACCCGAAGGTGAACAAAGTTATGGGACCAGAGGGGTTACATCAAAGGGTGCTGAGAGAGCTCAGGAAGGTACTGGCTGCACCTCTGATGGCTCAATTTAACTGATCACTAGTGACCAGCATGGTCCCAGGGGACTGGAGACAGGCAGAGGTAGTCCCACTCCACAAAAATGATATCAGGAAGGAGGCTGGAAACTGTAGGCCTGCCAGCCTAACATTGGTGGTGGGTAAATTAATGGAAATACTGCTAAAGGAAAGGATTGTTGAATATCTGGTATCCAATGGACAACAGGCTCCAAGACAGCATGGTTTCACAGGGGGAAAGTCATGCCAAACAAATTTGATAGACTTCCTTGACTGGGTGACCTAGGAGTTGGATCAGGGAGGGGCGGTGGACATGATCTACTTTGACTTCAGCAAGACTTTCGACACTGTTCCTCATAGAAGAGTTGTAAACAAGTTAGGGAATTTGTGGGTGGGTATTAAGGTGGTAACTTGGGTAAAAACTGGTTAGAGGACAGGACGCAGAGGGTAGTGGTAAACAAAGTTTGCTACGAGGAATAGAGATCGACCAGTGGGGTACCTCAAGGATCAGTGCTGGGACCAGTCCTCTGCAATGTCCTTTATATATATATATATATATATATATATATATATATATATATATATATGTATATATATATATTCATGTTTCACCAGGAAGGCACACTGAGCCAAAATAGCTCATTTCCAGATGCATCCTGGGGGGAAGGGGAATTGGGAGTAATAACAGTACATAAACACAAAATACATGGACAAATGAATACAATTGATAATAAACAAGCAACATAGTGTACATACAGATAAGTCAGCCAAGATGAAGCACAGTGTCACAGGTTTACTGCATGACAAAAGGGAGTAACTCCCATTGAAATTCCATTGTTTAGTGCAGTACCTCTACTGCAGCATTCTGCAGCACTGCACTTCATCCTGGGTGACTTCAATACAATAGCAATAGAACAACAAATATACAACAACTTGCATAGTCATTGCAATAAGGTACACAATACAAGTGCAGTATGAATACATAATATAAGTAGAGGCTCCAAACAATAAGGGTAAGCCCCAAATTGGATAAGGGCGTCAACTGAAGGGGGCTAGTTGGGGCACAACATTAAGTGGGTTCGGCCCAGCAGAACGGTGACTAGGGGCACAGGGTTAGGGGATTAGGGGTGTAGTAGAGGGGGCAGTGTGAGATGAGAGGTCAGAGGATTTTGACAGGAGCAGCTAGGAGATGAGCAGTCACATAGGAGGGTGGAGAGTTCTTTGTGTGAGGAGACACTGTGGATGGATGGCGGGGGAGCATTCCACAGTTTGGGACAGTGGAAAGAGTGGGCAGATTTGCCAGTGGTAGTAAAGTGGCAGGGAATGCGAAGGATTTTAGATCAGAGTTTCTGAGGGAATAAGTGCATTGAGAGGAAGCGCAAATGGAGGAAGAAATATAGCAGGGAAGGTTACCAGTCCAGAATTTGGCCATAAAAGTGGCAGTATGGGATGGGCATCTGGACTCTAGGGATAGGAGTGACAGTGCTTTATAAAGGTCACAATGATGAGTGTGAGGAGGGCAGGGTAGAATAAAGCGACAAAAGGAGTTAAAGAGGGTGTCCAGTCTGGCTAAGGTAGTTTTGGGAGCTGCACTGTAGACTATGCCAGCATAGTCAAAGGTGGGGAGGATAATTTTCTGCACTAATGCATGGCGTGCAGTTTGAGGAATGCAATCCTTGTTTCTGTATAGTGCATGAAGCTTGGGTTGCAGGTTCTTTTGGATTCTATTTATGAGTGCTGAAAAGTCTAGATGGTGATCTAAGCAGACCCCAAGGTACCTAAAGGTAGTGACATTTTCGTTAGGTGTACCGTCCAAGGTGTGAAAGTCAGGGGCAGTCGAATTTTACATAGCCTCTACCTGGTGTCGAAGGTCATGGAGACTGTCTTTTTGGCATTCAGGAACAGCCGGTTGGACTGGAACCATAGCTGGACCTTGTTGAAATCAAGTTGCAGTCTTGTCTCAGCGTCTGCATGTGAGGTGCTAGACGTGTACAGGATGGTGTCATCCACATACATGTGGATCTGGGATGAAGAGCAGACTGTAGGGAGATCATGGAGGAAGACTGAGAATAAAATAGGTCTGAGTACGGATCCCTGTGGGACACCAGTGGAGATGGGGAGTTGGGGGGAGAGGCAGCAGTCTTAACCGATTGAGATCTGCCTGATAGGTAGGATTGAAACCGGGCGGTGACTGAGGATGTTAGCCCAGCAGCTGAGAGTTTTTAAAGGAGGAGGAAATGTGAAATTGTGTCAAAGGCTTTGGCCAGGTCAACAAATATGGCGGTGGTGACATGTCCCTGATCCATATTACTGAGTATAGAGTCAGTGAGCCATAAAAGGGTGGTGGTAGTAGAGTGGGATTTGCAGAGGACAGACTGGAAGGGGATGAAAAATAAGGTTGAGTCAAGGTAAGCTGTGAGCTGAGCAAGGACACTACGTTCTTGAAGCTTAGCTAGAATAGGAAGAAGGGAGACAGGGCGATAGGTCCCAGGGGCTGTGGGATCACCACCCTTGGGGAGAGAAATGACAGTAGAGTGTTTCCAGGTTGAGGGAAATGTGGAAGAAAAAGATAAGTTTAGTAGAGTGGCAAGGGAAGAAGCTATAGCCGAAGCGGATAGGTAGAGTAGTTGGGGGTCCAGACCATCAGGGCTCTTACCCTTACTGGGGTTCAAGGCATGGAGGGCCTTTACAGCATCGTATGGTGAGCTAAGTTAGAATGAGAAGGGGAGAGTGGTAGAGAGGTTTGGGGAAGGAAGGGGGTTTAGAGGGCGTAGGTGTAATGAGGGGATGAGTCTAGGAAAGAGGAGGCACAGGAAGTGAAGAAAGTGTTGAAAGTAGATGCAAAGGATGAGGGGGTCAGATATCGTAGCATTACCATGTATGAGGGTTGGGATGGGGGGATGGGAGGGAGGAGAGAAAAGAGATTTAACAACTCACCAGAACCTAGAAGGATAGCTTAAATTGATGTTGAAGGAGGTGGAGAAATATTCAGATTTAGCATGTCTGGTGGCTTTCGTGCAAGCATTTCTAAGGTACCATTAATAGAAGAGTAGGGATTGGAATCTGGATTTTATGTAGCCCTTCCAGACCTGGTCTCTGGCCCACATGCAGGACAGTAGTTCATCAGAAATCCATGGGAGGTGCACACTTTTAACTCTTGTTAGTTTAGGAGGAGCATGTAGATTCTAGATTTCCAGGAATTTTGTCTGGAAATAGCTGAGGGCATTATCAATGGAGGATTCTGTTGAGATTGTGGACCAGTCAGCGTGATAGAAGTCATTTAGCAGGGGGTTAGGTCTAGGGAGTGACAAGAGCAAAGAGAGAGAAATTTTGGGGGAGCTTTAACCTGGTGGACTTTGTGGATACAGTAGATCATGTGATGATCGCTGAGGAACTCTGGGAGAATACTGGAGGCAATTATACAGTGGGGGGGGGGGGTGAGAGGTAAGAGCCCAGTCAATCATGGTGTGTTTGAGGGATTTGTTGTTGAGTCGAGTTGGCGAGATTATTAATTGTGTTAAGTTTAAAGAGTTTGCTTTAGAGCAAACTTTGGAGTTAGCAGTTGAGAGCCATCCACATTTATGTCACTTAGCGTGTATAGCTCACCTGAGGTGGCGTGGGAGGTAATAGTGGTAATAAGCTCAGCTATGACAGTTATAGGGAGACCAGGGTGACAATCAGAGCCAGCTATGTACATAGGCAGTGTAAAAGGGAGTGAAAGTTTGATGAGGAGGAGCTCATACTGGGATGGGGAACAGAGTGACAGCAGTAGTAGTAGTAGTAGAGTTTATTTTGGGTGCACTTCCTCGATGGCTCAGGACATCCTTACAACAAATTAAAATACACAAATACGGAAAAGGAGAACAGTCCACATCACAATACATAAAAAACATTTCCATTACCCATTAAAAAAAAATCTAAAATCAGACTGAATCCCAGCTGTCTAAGAACCAAACTAAGACTATCAGGTCCCAAAGATCTGTTCAGATCGAAAGGTCTTAAGGTGTTTTTTCAAGACCTCTACAGACAGCACTTCCCAGAGGTACCCCAGCAAAGAATTCCAGAGGACCGGGGCTGCTGCTACAAATTCCCGGTCCCTGGAAGATTTTATTCTAGCTCTGGAGACCTCCAGGAGTGCCTCACCTACGGACCTGAGGGAGAGAGACCGGGTGTAGGGATACAAAAGCTCCTTCAGGTAGCCCGGGCCCAACCCATGTAGGGCCTTGTAGATCAAAAGACCTACTTTAAAGGTGATGCGCCAGTGCACCAGCAGCCAGTTCAGTTTGTGCAGCACCAGTGTAATGTGACTGAACCTTGAGTGTCCAGTCAACAACCAGGCCACTGCGTTCTGCAGAAGTTGCAGGTGCCGTATTGCCCCTCATCTGACCCCGAGGTACAGTGCATTACAGTAGTCAAGCCTCAAGGTAATGAATGCATGTACCAGCGTGGCTAGGTCATTGGGGGGAATAAGAGACTTAATTCAGGCAATGTTATGGAGATGGTAAAACCAAGTTCAAACAACAGCAGACACCTGAACTTCAAGTGTCAGCTCATTGTCCAGGATAACGCTCACATTTTTCACCTTTAATGAGGCCTCTAGTTCAGTTGGGCCAATAAAAAGGCCCAACCTATCCCCAGAGTCCCCCACTCCACCCTTTCAACCCTGCTCAACCACCAGCACCTCAGTCTTTCCTGAGTTAAGTCCCAGCCAGTTTGTTGACATCCAAGCCTAGATTTTGGCCAAGCACTCATTCAGCACGTCAACCATGTCTGATCTTTTGGGTGCAAAGGTCAGGTGGATCTGAGTATTATCAGCATAGCAATGAAAAATCAGCTCATACCACCTTATAACCTTGCCTAAGGGCAGCATGTCCACTGTGAACAACATAGGAGAGAGGACAGAGCCTCGGGGGACTCCACAGGGCAGGTCCGTTGGGTCTGAGGAATAATTCCCCACTATCACCCTCTGAGACATACCACAGAAAAAGGACTCAAACCAGCTGATGACCTTGCCAGTGAGTCCTACATATTCCATTTAGCCTGTCCAACAACACCCCATGGTCCACAGTATCAAACACTGAGGAGAGATTGAGGAGAACGAGAATTGTTCATTCTTCTCTATCCCTTGCCCTGACCAGGTCATTCAGCACCCTAACCAACATGGTCTCTGTGCTGTGCAAGGCCCTAAACCCAGACTGGAATGGTTCATAGATTTGGAAGTCCGTGAGGTGACTCTCAAGCTGCTCTGTGACCACCTTCTCAAAAACCTTCCCCAAAAAGTGGAGGTTCGAGATTGGGAGGTAATTTGCCAAGACGTCGGAGCCCAAAGATGTTTTGTTCAGCATGGGTTTAACCAAAGCCTGTTTAACAGACTTAGGAAAAAACCCTGCTGACAAGGAACTTCTGACAATCTAGGCAAAAAAAAGACCCAGGACCTCAACGCAGCCAACTAGCAGTGCCGTTGGGCCCAGATCAAGGTCGCAGAAGATTGGCTTAAGCCAAAAGATAACCCCACAGACCTCCACCCATGTCACTGGCTAGAACTCACCCAAGGGAGACCAGGTGCGTGCACTGCCCAGAAGGCCACCACCGTTGGAGAGTGGTGTTTCGCTTGGAGACATCCCAGCCCTCACGAAGGGCATTCTGTCTAAGAAGAACCGATTGAACTCCTCACACTTGTGAGCTAAAAAAGGCCTGATGGGTTCCAGACAGGCCAGATGTAATAGCCTGTCCACAACCCGAAAGAGCTGAGTTGGTCAGTTCTTCCCAGCTGCAACAATCCCAGACATAAAAGCTGCCTTTTTTTGGATGATGGCATTCTGATACTCAACCCAGGAGAGTATTTGAGGTCGGAGGATATGAATATAGTGACACCTCCACCTTTGCTGAGTCTGTCCTGCCTTATTATAGAGTAGCCAGGTATAGTGAGATTATTGTTGGGTATCTTGTGGGATAGCCAGGTTTTAGAGAGTACCAATACATCCTGCTGTAGCTCCAACTTGATCGGTTGGAGGAGGGTAAGTTTGGGGAGTAGGCTTCTGATATTGAAGTGAGAGATGTTTAAGCCTTTTGGGAAGGGAGTTTTGGGGGGGGGGGGGTATGCCCAGGTTGGATTCAATGAGCAGGAGAGCAATAAGTAATTTGGAAAGATAGTTTAACCATTTTGTACATTTTGGGATTAGGGGGCAGGAGGGAAGGATAGGCAAGGCAAGACAATTTTATTTATAAGGTGCCCAATCCCTGAGGCTCAGGGCACCAAACATAAATGAGAACATACAGCAATGAATATAAACATAATAAAACCTCATTAAAAAGTAACAGGATTAAAGTTTAGCAAAACAGAGGTTTGCAGAAGTCAATCTTCAAGGGACTGGCCAAAGCTAAAGATGGTATCAGCAGTCAAAGGCCAGGCTGAAGAGGTGGGCCTTTAGACTCCCCTTAAACACTTCAGTTGGGGGAACCTCCCAGCTAGGGAAGGGAGGAGGGGAGTTTGGAGAAATGTAGGTTAACCAAGAGAGATGTAGGGGGAAGTATAGATGCATGAGGAGGCCAGGGGTAGCTGTTTAGGTTATGTTAAGCTGGAAGTGTAGAGTGTGTAGAGGTGTAGGTTGGATGGAGTAGTATGGGGCAAAGTATGGAGGGTTGAGTGATAGGGGGTATTGAGACTAGGGAGGGAAGGAGAACGAGGTCAAGACAATAAGATAAAATGTGCATTGTAATGAGGGTGACAAGAGTGAAGTGACGCTATAACAGGGATGCAAGCTGGGTAATAGTCTGGGCAGGGACAGTTGGTAGCAAGGAGGTGTAATACCACCTGCGACCACTGAGCACTGTGGGATAACAGAGGAGGTGAAAAAGTGTACACTAACAAGCTGTGTGGCTTAGTGGTTAATGCAGCAGACTCTGATAGGACTTAGTAGTAAGAAGCGGGGGTTTGAAACCACCATAGGGAGTGTTGAGAAAGAATAGGGGCTTGGGAGTTGGAATAATAAGTTAATACTGTTTGAGCTTGCGAGGAGGATAATGCTATATCTATAACAAGTTTGTGAACTCTTTGAGGTGACATTTGGAACTTTGACAGCAAACAGCTTAATCTGGTTCAAGGTCAGTTGTTGTTCATCTGTGTCCTCTCTTCCCCAGTTGTGCCTGAAAATAGGTGGAATGTATCTAGTGCACTTACCTAGTCAACTAAAACAAAATGATGACCTCAAGAAAAGTTTTCAAACTTGTTATAGATACAGGACTATACATTTTCTTTTATACTGTATGGTCTACTATCTATGGTGACAATTTACAAAAATGAGGGGCTGAATCTGCACACCTACTTACTGTAGCCCACAAAAGCTAACAAATACACGGAGATGACAGCAGTTGATATTTTGAAACTTTTCTCACAGCACATGAAGTTTTCGTCGGACAGCAACATCACGATCAGATAACTCACGAGAGAAAACAGCAGATGACTTTTTTTTTTCAGGACCCGCAATTTGAAATTACCACTCATTTAGCCATGAAATGGTGTTGTCAGCTGCTGCTTGAAAATGCAGCTTGAGCTTACAGAACTCAATACAAGGTTCTAAGTTGTTAAGTAAGCATTAAGCCATGACGAAGGTGGCATCTAATGCTGGATTAATGCATGGTTGGGAGGGTTGTGGCCGGAGGCCGAGGGTGAACAACAGCCCAACCATGCATTAATCGCATTAGATTCCACCGCCGGAGTGGCTTAATGTGCTTGTAACATGGGCCGCCCGACGAGAGAGTCGCCAGGAGTGTATATCGACTGGTAACAACAACATTACACAGGAAGTCGGTGTGCTGATCAAAGATTTGTACTGCATTTACAAATCGTCTAAGACAACAGCATTAATATGCTGATGCGGTCAAAGCATTAGGTAGCTGTACTGAAAGAAAACAGTGCAGCTCACATGGCAGTCCAAATAATGTAGCGATGTACGTGGGTATTTCTCTGATACCAGCCATTGGAGTTCTCCGGTGGACAGCTGCCTTGCCGCGGTGTGCGACGCGCTGAAAAATTAACATGCTGGCTGAGTCACTTCCCCTAAGCGTGCGCCACTTCCCTGTGTCTGTGCCGGACTCTGTTATGTACTGCTCCTGTCCGCGCCTGCTTCTTCTCTCCCGCCCCATTTCCGTCTGCGCCTAGCTGGTCTCCCTCTCCCTGTGCCACACTTGCCTCTCTGAAACTTGATCCCCGCCTGTCCCAGTGCTGCTAACCTAGCTGCCTGGCTGAGGGTAGTACTTCACTTTTGAGGATGGTGGGTATCGTGGATTAATACCCGCTCCGACTTGGCCCTCGTGATGCGCTTTGCCCAATCGCAGGTCTGCATTTCGGTATTCACATTATTGCCATTTACAAGCTGCAGTAGCTATGTACCTAGTGAAGCATAACAACAAACTACTGCAGCATAACAACTTTTTGTCTGGGATGGATTTTTATACATAAGAATGTTCTACCATACACTATATTAATGTTACAACAAGTTGAGAGGAGTCAGTGCAACCTCTGGTGGTTACAGTGAATAACCAGCTAACGGAATCCTACACAGACAGTGTCACGTGATGAGAGGTGGGCCTGTATAACAAATACACACCAAGGGTGGAGTGGGAGTAGGCAAGGCAGCAGCTGTGGGGCAGCCACCACGGGCCAGCACAGGTACACCAACCAGATGCTCCCAGGTATGCTAGGGCTTGTACTTGCTGAAAATCTTGCAGGCTGCACTGAATGAGAACTCCGGTCCAGCTGGGAGGGGGGAGTGACAGCCTCCAAGGTCGACGCTCCATTCAGCATGTAGTAAGAAAGAAACAGTGGGGTGAGGATATACTGAGGATTAAAGGGTTATATGCTAGACAATAGGAGGTACAGGGATCAAGGCAGGAAAAACAAACTGGGGGGAGGGGAGGGGGTAATGGCAGCTGAGCCACCAAACAGAAATCCCTCTGAAAATGGCATCAAAAGCAATATGGCCTAGTAAAACACTCACAAAGTAATAGTTTAAGTAAAAAGCACAAACTAGCTGTGATCCTGCATGCAGAAAATCA
Organism: Neoceratodus forsteri; assembly: GCA_016271365.2. Taxonomy (NCBI): domain Eukaryota; kingdom Metazoa; phylum Chordata; order Ceratodontiformes; family Ceratodontidae; genus Neoceratodus; species Neoceratodus forsteri. Next base: position 1,102,453,260 of record CM057454.1, on the reverse strand, counting down.
CTAAGCAACTACCTTAAATTAACCTGCAGAAATCCAACAAATACAAGCAAAGATATCAGTAATGGTGGCTGGCAAAAAATTGACAGCATAGGTACACTGACCAGATGCTCCCAGGAATGCTAGTGCTTGTACCTGCTGAAAATCTTGCAGGCTGCACTGAATAAGAAGTCTGGTCCAGTGGGAGGGGGAGAGGGGGAGGAGGGGTGAGACACTCCAAGATTAGCCCTCCATTCAACCTGTTGAAAATCTTACAGGCTGCACTGAATGCGAACTCCGGTGGGGGGGGAGAGTGAGAGCCTCTGAGGTCAGTCCTCCGTTCAGCCTGCTGAAAATCTTGCAGGCTGCACTGAATGAGAGCTCCGGTCCAGTGGGGAGAGGAGAGGAGAGTGAGAGCCTCTGAGGCTGGCCCTCCGCTCAGCCTGCTGAAAATCTTGCAGGCTGTGCTGACTGAGAACTCTGGGCCGGCCAGGGAGGGGGGAGGAATGACAGCCTCCAAGGTCAGCCCTCCATTCAGCCTGCTGAAAATCTTGCAGGCTGCACTGAATGAGAACTCAGGTCTGGTGGGGGGGGGGGGGAGGCAGTGAGACCCTCTGAGGTCGGCCCTATGTTCGGCCTGCTGAAAATCTTGCAGGCTGCTTCTGAATGAGAACTCCGGTCCAGCTGGGGGCGGTGATAGTGACAGCCTCTGAAGTCAGCCCTCCATTCAGCCTGCTGAAAATCTTGCAGGCTGCAATGAATGAGAACTCCAGTCTGGCATAGCAAAGGAACTGAAGGGGAAGGTCTGGCTTTTTTGGTATGACACGAAGGTCTGCAACAGAGTGGACACTATGGGCGGGTGAGTAAAGGATAGGTAGGGATCTGAAAAGACTGAAGGAGTGGTCAAGGGTATGGCAGCTGATAGAAACACAGAAGCAGAGTACAAAATGGGTGGAGTGATACTGACAAAGACCAAGCAGGAAAGAGACCTGGGAATAATCATTTCAGGTGACCTAAAGGTGGCTTGGCAGTGTGATAAGGCAATCGGTAGATAAAGTGGGATTCTGGGGTGCATATGAAGTGGCATTGCCAGCAGAAAGAGGGAGGTGGTGTTGCCCCTATACAGATCGCTGGTAGGACCTCACCTTGAGTACTGGGTCCCATTCTGGAGACCACATCTCAGGAAGGACATAAAGTGGAGGTAGTCCAGAGGAAGGCTACCAATATGGTGCAGGGTCTGCATCAAAAGCTCTATAAGCAGAGGCTAAAGGAGCTAAATATGCACACCCTGGAGGAGAGACGGGGGACATGGATATGATAGAGACCTTTAAATACCTTACAGGGTTTAATAACATACAGGAAGGGGTATTTCTCAGAGGAAAGGTGCTCTAGGACAAGGGGGCATGCTATAAAGCTGGATGATGTAAATTCAAGAGGAATGTGAGGAAGTACTTCTTCACAGAAAGGGTGGTGGATGCCTGGAATAGCCATCCAGTGGAGCTAGTGGGGGCGAAACAGTGATGGAGTTCAAAAATTCCTGGAATAGGCACAAGAAAATCATGGAGGAAAGGAAAGTAGGTGAAGAGATGGCACCGTAGATCAAGTAAAGGTCTGCAGCAAACAATGTAGGTTAAAAAAATATGGGCAGGCTAGGTGGGCCTGGCGTCACTTATCTGCCATCACATTCTCTGTTTCTATGTTTCTATGTTTCTACATCCCTTTGCACCTCCTACACACTACATTCTACTTTGCACCCCTGCTCAGGTTACCCTGCTAGTGTGCCCTGCTCCAGGGCTATGAGGACTGAACACCACATCGCTTCCAATTTATCCCCCACTCCAAGGTCATTAACACAGCCGCAGTACTGTGCTATAGTTTTTCTTGCAGTTACTAATGCCAGGCTCCGTGGTGGCCAGTGTCACTCCCCTCCAGGTTTTTGCCCATGAAGAGGCCAGAAAGGGAAGGATCCAGATTCATTTCAGTGCAGTGCAGTAACTGCTCATTGCTGTTGTAACCCCTAGGTGACGCTATCCTAAGGGATACTAACCCTGCCTGCATGACTAGGCACAGGTTGAGGGGTCTGAGCTCGGTGAACGGTTGCCTCCACCCGGAGGAATGGTTTTGGGGTACCATAACTGCTGTGGGTAATAGTCCTCCGGGACATTATAACACCCCCACTAACCCTTCTAGTGGCCTAATCAGGTAAGCAGATAATCACACATACCATATGATGACAATACTGAACCCACACTCGGTACACTTACCACCAAGGCTGGATCAGCTGCAACAGCCCTGGAGACCCCCTGTAAAATGAGACCTGCAATATAACAGTTCAATGACAATGCAATATCACTTCACAAAGGTACACACTAACCAGGTTAAATGCACAAAGAACAAAATCTGATTTATTTGGGGGAATTGCACAGAGGTGGGGCAGTAAATCTAGTAGGTGATTCTTTGAACTGATTGGTTCAGGCTGAACATGCACGCACAAAGAGTCCCTCTGTCACAGTCACACACACTCTGGCTACCCCTGTTACCCAGGCTAGCCTGAAGTGTTGCCCAGGATAGGCTAGTGTTGCAGCTGTTGTTGGGGCCCTTAGCAAAGAAAACAATTAACATGCACTTCAACCCAGAATTTGTATTCTGGAGCCGTATGGCTCAGTTTATTGTAATAAACCCAAACAATTAAATCAGATGACACACAATGATTGCAGCTTTGTTGCAGGGAGCTACCCTGTTTAGTACTCATGCTACCCAGACCAGGAGGCAGGACTGATGAGATGAAGACCTCTGGATGTTGTTCTGGCTTGCCAGTGGAAGCAGGGCCCACATGACTCACCGTGGTGGTCGATGTCTGTTCGATGGTGTTAAGCAGCGAGCCGAATCACCGAGCAGGTCTTTTGTCGGATAAGTATCTGTGGTGGGAGTGGCAATCTAGGCCAAAATGGTAGGGCCCAGAACAAAGCAGACAGTTCAGATTTAGTCCGTTTAAGCGCTGGAGCAGCTTCCAGCTAGCATAACACATTCGGGGGTGGGGAACCAAATCGCAACCCACCCAACACATTCAGCACAATTATAAGTAATAAAGCTATGACCCCCGGGGATCAGATGACGTCTGTTTGCAATTTAACAAGATTTCTACACAAACTTCCCGTTCTGAAGCACTCTCCAGTACCTGACAGGCCGATCGCTTCTGGAGCAAGTCTTCAGTCCACACTCATGTGAAATTCACTCTTTTCCAATTCAGGATTCAGGTCTCAAGAAAGATATTCAGATGCAGTCCGATTTTATTTGCACAAACTTCTTCACACTGGAAGATGGTAGCAGGCAAACCAGACACAGCCTTCCCACCGAACCCCAGCGCTACCATGCAGGAGCAGCTGCTCGAATGGCTCGAGCTGTTCACTTTCCAAACTCCAGCTCTTGACTGACACACTGCTGCAGGCAGCTCTGAGATTTCCCAGTGATCCAAAAGGTTCAGTTGGTTGATGAATCTGTCTGTCACAGAAAGGGCTCCCCCTCCAGGTCCATTTAGGTGCAAAACATCAAAAACTATAATTCCTACTGAAATTCAATCCCACAAGGCCTCCAGGGGACAGTCTCCATTTTAGGTCCCCCGAGGTTCTGACTGGTCCAATTTTGGCAGTCCAGAACCAAAATGGTGGCTCTAAGCAGAAAGTCCATGTTGCAAAGGAAGGTAGGTTAGACAAACTCCTATATTATCATTTTTAAAGCAGATAAACAGCAAACAATCACAGATCCTAAAAGGGCTCCCTCTGTAGCATATAGCAATGGCAGAATGGAGCAGAAGTACCACTCCCTGGGCGGGTCTTGAACCTTAAATCACTTGGTCCCAACCCAGACTAATTATCTCCTACAAAATAGATAGCTCTGAAAGAGACAGGCACAGAGGCCAAACAGGGCACTCTCATGCAAACACTCACAACTACCAGAGGCACAGAACACCATCCTGGCAGTGGGCATTAGGCAAGCCCAGGAAGACATTTTAGGAACCCCCAGTTATAGGGAGGTTACACTGTGTTTGTTTTAAACCTAGATTTGTGTGCTTTTAGTAGTACTGTTATTTCTTTGCTGTCTTTACTTAGAATTGTTTTTGGGCTGTTGAAAATTTAAAATCTAGTTTGGTGTGCTTGTAGTGGTGCTATTTTCCTTTGCTGTCTTTACTTGCTGCACATTTTGTCTTGTCTGTCTTGCCCTGTAGTTTGGGGGAGAGGTGCTAATTGTCTGACCTCTGACCACAGGTACGTGATAACTGGAGGTGGGGCTAAGTCAGATTTGAGGTGGCAAGTTGATTTTTGGTTTCACAGAAGAGGCAAGAAGGAGAAGAATCCAGATTCATTTCTGTGCAGTGCAGTTACTGCACATTGCTGTGTTTGTTTTAAACCTAGTTTTGCTGGCTTTTAGTGGTACTGTTATTTCTTTGCTGTTTTTACTTAGAATTGTTTTGGGGCAGTTGAAAATGTAAAACCTAGTTTGGTGTGCTTGTAGTGGTGCTGTTTTTCTTTGCTGTCTTTATTTGCTGAACATTTTGCCTTGTCTTGTCTGTTTTGCCCTATAGTTTGGGGGAAGAGTGATAATTGTCTGACCTCTGACCTCAGCTACATGATAACTGGAGCTGGGGCTAAGTCAGATTTGAGGTGACAAGTTGATTCTTGGTTCCTCAGAAGAGGAAAAAAGGGGAAGGATCCAGATTCATTTCAGTGCAGTGCAGTAACTGCTCATTACTGTGTTTGTTTTAAACCTAGATTTGTGGGCTTTTAGTAGTATTAATTCTTTGCTGTATTTACTTAGAATTGTTTTTGGCTGTTGAAAATATAAAACCTTGTTTGGTGTGCTTGTAGTGGTGCTGATTTCATTTGCTGTCTTTACTTGCTGCAGATTTTGTCTTGTCTTGTCTGTCTCCCTCCCCTTCCCCCCATTTTTACCTATATGCCCTGTTAAATCTGATTGACAAGAGCCAAGCACAGGGAATAGCAGAGGTTGTGGAGAAGGAGGAGCATAAGTGGAGGAAGTCTGCCCTCGGCACTGCAAGTGTTTTGACTCTTTTTTTTTCTTTTTTCTTTAAAAAAAAGTATCTGAAGATCAGTGACAGGATTTCCAGGACAGTAAATTAATAAAGAGGGAACTACAAGGAGAGCTTCAGTAACAGACAAGTACTGGAACAGCAGTATAAGTGCAGTATAATGTGGGGAGAGGTACAATGCAGTGGATACGGGGCAGCTGTATTCAGGCAGACCTTCTTGTCACTGAGGGGGCTGCCCTATCTGCAGGCATCTCTCTGGACTCAGAACGGAAGTAAACTGAGTCAGGACTACCTTCATCCCCATCCAGAGACAACCCAGTCCAACACTGCTGCCTCAAAGGATGGCAAGAATGAGGAGCACTTGGATGACAGTGGGCTTGGGGAGGATTAGGGCGGTCAGGCAGAGGCACATCCCAAATCCTATTCTACTCCAGAACTCATATGACACACTGGCAAATGGGGACAACAAAACAGAGGTACCTAGAGAAGTGGAAAGGAAGGATGTGGAGGTCAACTAAGGAGGTGACTTCAGTGGGGACAGCAGTGGACCCAGAGGAGGAGGAAGCAAATCTTGGTGGGGGACTCTATCGTAAGAGGGATCCAGCTAGGAACACAGGAGGGTGAGGACAGTGAGGTGAGGTGCCTACCAGGTGCCACAGCATGGAGAAATGGGAGGAAGGTCCTGGAACTTGCCAGGAAGGAAAGATGGGAGGGTAAGCTGGATGTCATTATCCACCTAGGTACTAATGACCTGGCAAACAGGGAGCCTAAGGAAGCTCAGGAAGAGTTAAGGAAAGTGGGGAGGGGTCTCAAGCATTAGCTACTTATGTCACCTTCTCAGAAATACTACTTGTGAGAGACATGGGAGAGCATGGGGGCACGCACCAGGAACTTTAACTCATGGTTGAAGAACTGGTGCTGTGAGGAAGAGTTTGGATTCATTGGTGACTGGGGACCCACCTGGAGAGATGGAGGTTGGTTCAAGCCTAATGGCCTGCATCCATCCTGGAAGGGAATCCAAGCACTCAGTTATAAGTTTAAATGCTACATGGACAAGCATTTAAACTAGCCAACGGGGGGGTGGCAGGCCAGCAAGGAGAGTACCTAATTGCCCACCCACACAGCTAGCAGTGGAATCAGTGAACAGGAGGAGTGGAAAGCTCAACAAAGCAGTGTGCAAAAGATAGAGATAAGCACCCACGGGGTGGATAGGAAGAAAGGGGGCAAAATTCAACAGAAGGATAGATAGCAGGAAGAACCAGGGATAAAGGACAACCAGTGAGGGGGCTGGAGTAGAACAGCTAAACAGTCCAGGGAGTTCACATCATGGAAAACTATGTGTGCCAATGCCAGGTGCCTTAGTTACAAGATGGAGGATCTGGAGGCTGCCATGGTGCAGTCGGACCTGGACATTGTGGCCATCACAGAGACCTGGTGTAATGATAACCATGACTGGGAGATAGCCATACCTGGCTACAACATATTCCAAAGAGACAGGGCAGGCAGGAAGGGAGAAGGAGTGGCACTTTATGTGAAAGATGGCATAACGGCCACAGAGATCCAGAAGGAACAAAATGAGGGAGAGATACTGTGGATTAAGCTGGAAAGAAAAATGGGGTTAGCCATCCACACAGGGGTGGTCTACTGACCACCAGCCCAGGAGGAAGAAACAGATAGGGAGCTGATGCTAGCCATCCAAAGGATGGCAGACAAGGGTGAGGTGGTGCTGGTTGGAGACGTCAATATTCCAGACATAGACTGGAGCCTCTCAGCAGCAGCATTAATCAGGAGCAGATTTATCCTGGACTTCCTTCAAGGTGCTTTCCTCAAACAACTGGTCATGGGACCCAACCCTGCAGAAAGCAATACTGGACCTTGTGGTAACAAATAGGGACAGTGTGATGGGGTAACAGTGGGAGAGTACCTGGAGAACATGAAATCACAGAAGGAGCAGAACCAAACAGCATAAAAACACATATCCTGGATTTTAGGGGCAGACTTTGGGAAAATGGGAAGATGCTTGAAAGAGACATTAATGGGAATGGGGTGGGAATCAGGGGTTGAGGAACAGTGGGTAATATTAAAACAGGGATTACAAGAGCAACAGAATTATGCATTAAGCAGGTTAGCAAGGGGAAAAGGAAGAGAAGGCCATTATGGTTTTCCAAGGAGATAACAGAGAAAGTAAAAGCCAAAAAGATCGCATTCAGGCAATACAAAAAGACACAGGCAGAAGGGGATTGGGAGAAATACCAGGAGAAGCAAAGAGAGGCAAGAGATCAGTAAGGGAAGCCAAAACTCAGACAGAAGAGCGCATCGCAAAATCAGTGGGTAGGGGGGACAAAACCTTTTACAGGTTCATAAAAGAAAAAAGAAGGGCAAAGGAAGGGATAGTGAGACTGGAGGGGAAGGATGGGGACTGCATGGAGGATGACAACAGTAAAGCTGACACACTGAACAGATTTTTCTACTCAGTCTTTACTGAGGAAGAGGAGGGTAATGGGCTTGAAGGGAGTAGAAGGGGTGGGAATGGCACATAAATGGACACAAGTCCCTTTACACAGGAAAGGGTCCTAAAGGAACTGGAAGGAACAGGAGTTAATAAAGCAATGGGGCCAGATAGAGTGAACCCCAGGGTCCTAAAGGAACTAAGAGAGGTGGTGGCTGAACCCCTGGCAATCCTGTTTAGCTGATCACTGGAAACAGGGGAGGTAGCCAAAGACTGGAGGACAGCAGATGTAGTCCCCTTATACAAAAGCGGGAACAAAGAGGAAACAGTGAACTACAAACCAGTCTGTCTGACCTTGGTAGTGGGGAAGGTCATAGAAGTGCTACTGAAGGAGACATTGATGGAACATCTGCTTGCCAACAGACTACAGGATCCAAGGCAGCATGGTTTCACTGGGGGGGAGGTCATGCCAGACCGGCCTCATTTAATTTTTCAACTGGGTGACAAGGGAGGTGGATCAGGGGAGGGGAGTGGACATAGCCTATCTGGACTTCAGCAAGGCTTTTGACACTGTGCCACACAGAACTATTAAACAAACTGTGGAATATGGGAGTGGGCAGGACAGTAGCGCAGTAGGTAGGTAATTGGCTGGGTAGCAGGACACAGAGGGTGGTGGCAAATAGCTGTCACTCCACAGAGGGAAGAGTGACCAGTGGGGTGCCACAGGGATCAGTGCTGGGACCAGTCCTATTCAACGTGTTCATCAACGACATTGTGCAGGACCTAGAAGGCAGAATTTCCCTGTTCACTGATGACATGAAGCTCTGTAACAGAGTGGACATGCCAGGGGGTCTAGACAGAATAAGGAGGAACCTGCAGAAGCTTGAAGAATGGTCAGGGGTTTGGCAGTTGAAATTCAATGCAAAGAAGTGCAAGATAATGCATATGGGGCACAAAAATCCTGGAATAACATATCAGTTTGGAGGTGAGGATATAGTATGGACCGAGCAGGAATGGAACCTTGGGGTTATCATCTCTGATGACTTTAAAGTAGGGAAACAGTGTGACAAGGCAGTAGGTAAAGCAAATAGAATGCTGGGATACATAGGCAGGGGCATCACCAGCAGGAAAAGGGAGGTCATAATTCCACTATACAAGACTCTAGTGAGGCCCCACCTGGAATACAGTGTACAGTTCTGGAGACCTTACCTATGTAAGGACTTAGACAGGATAGAGAAAGAGGAAGACAACAAAGATGATAGAGGGATTGTATCACAAGTCCTATGAGGACAGGCTGAAGGACTTGAATATATACTCCCTGGAGGAGAGGAGGGAGAGAGGGGATATGACAGAGACATACAAGTACCTTACAGGGAGGAACAGGGTGCAGGAATACACTATTTTCCAATGAAAAACATGTTCCAGGACTAGATGCATGGGATGAAGTTGGAGGGAGGATGATTCAGAGGAAACGTGAGGAATAATTTCTTCACAGAAAGAGTGGTGGATAAGTGTAACACCCTGTCAGAGGAAGTGGTGGGGGCTGAAACAATCACGGGATTTAAGAATGCATGGGATAGACATAAGGGAATTCTGGAGGTCAGGGGTAAGGGGCAACAGACTTCTAGAAGAACATAATGTGAACTTACAAGCTTAATGGGCAGACTGGGTGGGCCATAGGCCCTTATCTGCTGACAGTGTCTATGTATCTCTGTATCTACCCATCAACAGTTCCCATGGCGAGCTAGGCAATTTAGCCTCAGTAACTTTTCCATAATATTGTGACCTCCCTCGCAGAAAGCTAACTGTTTGGGGCATTCCAGGAACACGTGAATGTTCATACCAAGGTGGTACTCCCACATTTCTGACATTTATCATTCACACTGGGTTTAAGTTTTTGTAACTCAGTTGGGTACAGATATATTCTATGTAGAAGATTATATTGGACCTGATGGAGCCTGTTTGATCTTGCACATGCCCTGACTTGCTCCACAGACCCCTTCCAGATATACTGCAATACTACCATATCCAGGTCCCTCCCCCCAGGCCTCCCAATATTCCTTAGTGAAAAGGGGATACTGTTGCAAATTTGCTTATAATGGAAGGACAGCTGCTTGGCCCCTGGTAGCAGCCTGAAAATAACACTTTCCACCAGAGAAAACTGTGGCTCTAAGGGGTCTGCCCCATTATCCTACATTAGGACCCTGACACACAAATATACATTGTAGGAATTATTGGGAAGGTTGTAAGTAGCTTTTAGGTCTTCAAAATACATTATGGCTCCTCCGTCCCCCACATGTTTTGTACCCTCCCAAGGTCCAATCATGCCCAATTTAGGAGTTCCTGGTGCACAAACGGAGTATATCCCCTCCTACCCTAGTAAGTCAAGGTGAAAGCAGCTCCTGGGGAAGTTCCCCCTAGGTGTTTGATAAATGTGTGCACTGTAAGCAATATACTCAATGTAAGTTTGGTAAACGGGTTTCTTATTCTGGCTTGGTAGTGTATGTCCAGAGCAGAAGACATGTCGTCTCAGGTAGTGCTCCTCCACTTGTCACCATGAGGATATTTCTGCTATTTCCCCTGCAGCCAGAAATGACAACTGGGAGGCCCGATAATAATGATGCATGTGTGGTAGTGTCATACCCCCCTCCCTATTTGCCAAATAGAACACATCAGCCCTTATGTGTGCTGGTTTCCCCCTCCACATGAATTTATGAAACATACTATTGACCTGTCTGAAAAACTTCTGTGGGAACTTAATAGGTAGGGCCTGGAGTAGGTTCCGCATGCAAGGGAATACACACATTTTCAACACGTTCACTCTGCCAGTGAGAGATAGGGGCAGCCCCTGCCATCTAGATCCTCATGCACCTTGCTGAGCAAGGGTGAGAAGGTAGCCTCATACAGTTTGCTAGGGGACTTAGGAATTTGAATCCCTAAGTATTTAAGAGCTTCAACCTCTTAGAGAGCCAGCCCTCCCCCTCATCCCCATTTCTGCCATTCCCTACATACATAATCCCACTCTTCCCCAAATTTATCTTATCCACTGATATAGCTCCTTATTCTTGCAAAAGACTAGCCAATCAGGGAAGGGCTTTCTTCAGCCTCCTGACATACAGCAGCAGGTCATCTTCAAAAAGTGAAACCTTGTATTCTACCCCTCCCAATTTCAAACACAGTGTCTGACTCACTCTTCAATGCCTGTGGTAATGGGTTTAATGACAGGACACATAACAGCGGGGAGAGTGGGCAACCTTGATGGGTGCCTTTATGCAATTTGAAGGGCTGGGTAAGAGACTCGTTAACCAGTACTTGGGAAGTAGGAGAGTTGTATAACATTTGTACCCATCTGCGGAATGTTTCACTCATCCCAAAGTGTTTCATTACCGGGTGCAGATATCCACATTCCACCCAGTCAAATGTCTTCTCGGCGTTGTCTAGAGGGAGTATCCCCAATGGCTCCCCCACCCCCTCCATCTCCATAATGCATTCAGGGTTCTGAGGATGTTCCCCTTACCTTGCCTACCTTTAACAAACCCCAATTGCTCCATGTAAATCATGCCCAGCAGAAATCTCTCTAGATGAGCAGCCATCATCTTAGCCATTATCTTATAATCCACAGTTAATAGGGAGATGGGGTGGTAAGAGGAGCACAGCATGGGATCCTTCCCTGACTTTGGCAAAACCACTATTGTGGCAATTGAGTGGATGGGGATAACTCATCCTCCCCCATACTCTGACAGAATCCCTATTAGGGGTGTCTAGATACTGTCCTGGAAAGTTTTGTAAAATTCAATTGGCAGTCCATTGGGCCCTGCCACCTTATCTCCTGCCAACCTTGCTACTGCTTCCCACACCTCCTCCTATTTCACCAGAGCATCCAGGTCCTGCCTCTGCTCCTGGAACAGCTATCTGATAGGCACCTTTTAAAAAAACTCCTCCATGTGACGCTCACCTGTCTTGCATTCTGAGGTATAGAGGGTTTGATAAAAGTTCCTAAATTCTTTCTCTATTTCCCTGGTGATGATGTTACTTTCCTTGCCCGCTTTTTAATTTTTGTGATGAATACTGCCCCCGTCCTGGCCTTTAGCTGCAACACCAGCCACTTCCCTGCCCTGTCCCTCTCAAAATAGGCCCCTGCCATGGTTTTCAGAATTTGAGATTCAAGTAACCTTGTGCTCAATTTTAGAATTTTTGCATGGCCAGTACAGCGCAGCAGTTATGGTTCATTTTATGTGCTGCCTCCTTGCTAGCAAAAATATTTTTCAGTTTACTGATCCTACCACTAGTGGCTTTATTGCTATGGTTAGAAAATAAAATGATTTGAACAAGAAGGGTGTCTTTGAGGGCCTTCCATCTGACAGAGTCTAAGGTTTCCCCCTCCCTGTTATGTACCAGGAAGTCTTGCACTACCTTAACTATGTGGGTATGAAATCCCACTTCTTGCAGGGGTCTTGGGACCATACATTGCCTGCTCCATCCCCCATGGCCATGGTAATTGGGGCATGATCAGAGATTACAATTTGCCCGTGGCTGACCATGTCTCCCTCCCTAAGCAGCCCCTTACTGGACAACACCAAATCGATCCTCACATATGTTCCATGTGTGACAGTAACATAAGTAATCCCTCACAGCTGGGTTCTTGAGCCTCCTCAAATCCACCAATCTGTGCTACCTAATAGGTTTCCTTAAGACACCTGAGCTTTTGGTGGGTTTGTATGGGTGAGGAGGGGAGAGGTCTAGGACCCCATCAGATATCTAGTTTGCACCCCCCTTCCCACCATAATCCACTCTCCCTGGAAGTGTAGCATCTCTACCACTAGTTTTGTATACTGTACAAATCAGCTGTGTCATGATTAGGGCTATAATAGGGAAATATAGAATACTCACTACCTGATGCCAATTGTATATGCATTAATGAGTAGCACCCCGCTAGGTCATCAGCCACCTTTCACACTGTGGCCTGCACATGTTGGCATACCCATACAGCCATGTCTCATGCCTTTGAATTAAACATGGACCTCATCCAGACACTGACCCAATTTTTCTGGAGATGCTGCAATTCTCCCAGTGTTGCATGCATCTCCTGCAAAAGTACCACATCAGGGTGCACCTTCTTGATAGCCCCCAGCACATTCTTCCTTTTGACATGCAATTTCAGGCCACTGACCTTCCAGGAGAGAGCTTTTATAGAGTTAATCATAGTACACAGATACTGTATGCATCAAACAAACCAACATTTAAAGTAAAGTAAAGTAAAATTTTATTTGTATGAGGCGCTCTTCCAAAGCTCAGAGCACCTTAACAATATCCATTGCAAAAATGTCACAGCAGTACATATAAAAACAGATAAAAACCATTACAATCACTCAGTAAGTCCCCACAAATGCTTGGTTGAATAGATACGTTTTCAAGGATTTTTTAATAACATCAGATAAGTTGAGCTAAACCGCTTATGTTGTAATCCTTTAAGCATGGGTGTGGTTGCTTCCATCTTGAATCTGTGGCCTGCTTTAAAGGAACAAGACTCCCCCAAACATGGAGGCTGAACCCTAACCACTGCATCCCCCCTCCCCAGAGGCCCTTCCCTAATGAGGTCTCCCACTTCCCCCAAATTGCAGTGGATAAGATCCATGTGTGTGGACTGTGGTGTTTGTGGTGACTGCTCTTTTCTCCTCATTATAATTACTACGTATGCTGAGAATAAACCAGAAGCCACATAGAGAGTCCACCGGCCACTCCTTATCCACCCAGGGAGGGTTTTATCCAACTGCTGCAGTGAACAGTGATAAGGGGATGCACCAAGCCCCAGCCCCCCACACTATGCTGCAGTCCCTGTTGGTTTTCCAGCGGTGGTCAGCATACTCAGACCAAGAACCACCCCCATACCCATATATAGCAACAAACCCCAGATGTGTAACAAGATGCAAACTATCAACCTATAACTGAAACAGAGCAACAACTAATGAAGCCTGACCAAATCAAACTGCTCACCCTGCTCTTATGCCAATATGTGAGATTAGTCTTCAAAGTCATGCTCACACCAAAGAATCAATGCCTCCTTCTCAGTGCCTATACCTCCACAGGCATAGCGAAGATCAGGGTAAAAAAAGTGAAGATGGTAGTGGCTCAAGCATCCCCTTATAGCTGCACTACTCCCCACCCCAGCATAGAAGCAGAGTTGGTCCGGATCTATAGTCCCAGATCCTGATTTCAGGACTACCACATTATGCTTGAACACACAGTCACCAACCTGTCTCTAGCATGGTTGTGGTAGCTTGTGAGTGCAGCTGTAAACTCAAGACGTCATGCAGCTGTCATGACCATCATGGCCAAAGTCAGTTACTCTTGATGAGAACTCAACTAACGCAAAGTGCTAATGGGGATAATGGGGGAGAGAAGGGCCCTGGTGGGGTGCCTTACCACACCCTAGGAAACCACAAACATAGTACCTTAGTCCCCGCTGGCCAGCCGATATCTCTACTTCATTTTGCTAGTGCTGTGGCATGCACAGAGGAGCAGCCCTCTGCCATGGCCTCCTCCCTCCTCAGGAACTCCTTTGCTTTGCCTGCATTAGTGAATATTCTTGAGGGCTGTCTGTGCTTTGAGATATGAAGCTTCAATGGATATAGATGCTAATGTGGTCACCCCAGTTGTCTGAGCTTGGCTTTGGCTGCAGTGAACTTTTAGCGCTCTCTCTTGAGGGCCCAGCTGTAGTCAGGGAAGATTAGTACCCTGCCATTTTCCACTGCAATAGGCCCTCTCACTCTGATTGTCAAAGTACTGCTTCCTTGTCTTGATAGTAATGAAATTTTGTAAGGAAGTGCAGGGGTCTATCCATCGGTCAAGGCCCCCCTCCTGTTGTGCAGTGTTCTCTTTCCACTTTGTAAGAGTGTGATACCAGAAAAGTCTTTTCTCAAGGACCTGGATCAATCCAGGTAAAGCCAGCTAGACACTGAAAATTAACAAGGCATAAGCAACCTAAGACTGCTGGGCTTATAGTTATTTTCTCATTGCTTTTGCTGTATAAAGAAGACAATGATTTTGCCATGACATTTCTAATGAATCTTTCTGATATGTAAACTTTTTTTAAATGTGATTTATGCTTATGTTATTTAGTGAGTATGAAGGTACCCTAATCATAACTGAGTGAACTGAGTCAGCTACCAGAAATATTATGAGGGATAAGACACTGCACTTCTGACCACAAAACTCATAAAATAGCTTCTCCCTTTAGTAGATACTGCAGCCTTAACCAGAGTGTTTTCTCCTTTGACCAAAGAAGGAGAAGAGACAGAAATGACTGTATGTGTCCTTTTGCATTTCTTCCTAGGAAAAAAAAAAAACATTCGAAAGACACTCACCAGCAAGACCATACAATCCCAGACTTTTGATAAAAAAGATGGACACTCCAAATACATTCCTGGGAAGTGACTGCTGAGTGTCTTAGTGGGCATTTTGGCTAGGCTTGCTGCCAGGGTCCCAAAAAGTAGTAAGAAATTGGATAAGATCTTTGCCTCTAGCACAGGTCACTTCAGAAGTTAAATACTATTGGTCAGGAGTGTGGGTTTAATAAGACTGCTGTTTGGGAAATGATAGCTTTGCAACATGAATGCAGAAGTTATACAACAGGTTAATTAGAATATAGCTTTAAATAGTTGTTTGTAATAGGAATACTAATATTACTGTGTAATTCAGTTAGGCTAGCTGGTTCTGTTTCTCAGAACAGGAATTTGTATAAAAAGAAGACTGCTGTGCATATAGTTATTTTCTCATTGCTTTTGCTGTGTAAAGAAGAGAATGATTTTGTCATGATATTTCTAATGAATCTTTCTGTTATGTGAACATGTTTTTTTTTTATGTGATTTATGCTTATGTTGTTTAGTGAGTATGAAGGTACCCTAATCATAAAAATAATACTAAAAAAAAAAACGCTTGAGTTTTGCCAATACACCCCAGATCTGTTTTATAATATACATGTAAACTGAGTACTCATATTCTTGTGTCATGTGAACCCTGGCATCACCATCTGCTTCTGGTACCAGTTTCTGGTACTGGTTCCATGTGACAAGTGCCCATCAGACCCTAACTCCAGTTTATCTTTCAGCCAGTTACTGATGAATGATTCTGAGTTATGGCCTCCAGCTCCTCCAGTAACCCAATTATCTGGATATTTTCCTCCAAGCCCTATTTTTCTGGTTATACACCTTCTCCCCTAGTTCTTGCTGCAGCTCTTTTAAACTGTTCTTCTCTCTAACCAGCTTGGTATGCTGACCTTCAACAGTGATCACCTGCCCTCAATCTCTGTCAGCCACATAATTTGGTCCACTGAAGCTGGACTCAGAGTTTCAATCAGGGCTTGCCAATGTGACAGTGGGACATTAATATTTTTTAAACTTTCCTGTGTTTTGTACCCCATACTATTAATGAGTGCTTTCATGGAAGCCACCTGTTCCCCCTCTGCCTCAGATGGCTCTGTCTTTTCCGTGGTCATAGTGCCAGCCCACGCGCGTGTCTCAGGTGGCTTAATAGGCTTTGTCAGATTGTTAAACTGCAGCTGCATTTGCATTTGTATTTTCACCACCTTGGAAGTCATGTACTTTGCCAGGTATATTGCTGTATCTTTTTATCTAAGATCTGTTGCAGGATTCCACTGAAATGCAAGGGCTTGAGAGCGTTAGTGTGAGATAAGACCCGCTAGACATCCATAATGTCTGTCAGTCAGCCATGCACTCCTAGAAACACATTTAGAGGTGGAAATACTGTAACACTTCTCACCCACTGTGTTCATCTAAGGGCCTTAAAGAAAATCTGTACGTTTCCTTATGAAATTATTGTGAAGGTTACTATGAAGATCCAGTATATAAATTGCTGGATTATATTAAGAAAATGTTTTCAGTAAGACAGAAACATGCTTTTTAAATAGGGAGGTGGAGGCATCCATTTTGTGGACAGGAAGAGTGTTGTGATGATGTCACTGCCTCACCAGTGTTAACAGTGTGCGGTGCAGCATGTGAGAACAGTTTGACTGTGCTGTCAGGGATTCTATGATATTTTGAGGAACACCCAGGATTTTATGTTTGGCAAAATGCAAGAAAATAATCCAGTGCTTCTCTTAATGATAGAACAGGATCCCTGTCTGTAGGAGCAGTTTGTTTTAACCTGCTTAATTGCATACTGTTAGAACTGGTGAGCCAGTGACATCATCAAGCAGATAGCTGGGCAAATGGGCAGACTTGGTGGGCCTAGTTCGGTTCTTTTCTGCCATCACACTTCTATGAATCTATGTGTAACCCCTTTGTTACCCGGGGTTACTAGAATCCCAGTAAGACCTAGTGGTAGGCAGGGAAGACAGCTTGTGAAACTTCAGTTAAATGGGTTTCACACTGTCTCACTCTGTCCTCAGTCACAGCTGAGACTTGAGAGATGACATCACCATAGAGCTGTCGCAGCTGCATGAGCCACATTGGAATCTACAGCTCAGGGAGTGAGTTTTAGAACTTTGGGAAATTTCAAAGTCATTCTTCAGTTTGTCCTAAAGCAAACAGGAAGGAAGTCGGTCAGTCTTCAGTTTGTTTCAAAGAAGAAGGAAGTGTTCCTGTGTTTTTTTTTTTATTTTTAAAGTGGTGGAGACTGCTGCCCCGGTCTCAGTGCCCCCCTCCCTCCGGAGGGGAGGAAAAGTTCTCTGTGGGTTCCAGGGGCAATCCCCTTCTCCCACCATGGAAGGAAGCTGTCTGGTTTTATTTAGTCTGTTCTTGTATAACAGCAAAGGTTATAGTACTTCGCCTGTGGGGCACCTGCAACGAATGGGTGAGTGTTTGGCTCCATTTGAAGGGGCAAACAAATTGTTTTCTTCAGTTGGGAAATGAATGTGGACTGCTATTTGGGAGGACTATGTTACTATGATGAACAAATGGAGCAGTCAAACAGTCTAAAGTTTTAAATGGATTTCAAGTAATGTGGACTGCTATTTGGGAGGACTATGTTTATTAAGACAAACAAATGGAGCAGTCAAACAGTCTAAAGTTTTATTGGATTTCAAGTAATGCTGTAGAGAGGGTACTTCAGGTCATCCACCGTTCCAATCTACATTTTAAAGTTCTAAAGTTTTCTGTGTGTATCCAGAGAAATGGCCGGGTATGGGCTGTGGGAGCTGGAGGTGGGAAAACCCCCCATCTTTAGTAACCAGGTCCACCTCTACGGATTTCTTCTGTGTTTTGCTACTTGCCTCATGCACTTGGCCAGTGATGGGGTGGGTACCCAGACATGGGTTGCAACTTGAAAATCTCTCTAGGAGTCGCAGACTCTAAGTGGTGTGGGGAGCCACAGGATGGGAAAATTACTCCTTGTCGGATGGGAGTCTCCTTGTTTGATGGGAGTTCGTTTGGAAGTAAGAAAACAAATCTCTCTAGGAGTCACAGGCTCTAAGTGGTGTGTGGAGCCACAGTTTGGGAGTCTCCTTGTTTGATGGGATATCTTTCCAAGTAAAGTTTGGGTTCATTCTTCAAGTGGACCTTCAGTCAAGTGGCCGGCAGGGGAGCCGGGCCAGTCGGGCTATGTATCCAAAGCGCATGCAAAGTCCGGGCTGAGTGCCTGGTGGGTCCAAAGCCAGACAACAGTAGTAATGTGTTCATTCTTCAAATGGACCACTTGGTTAACCTCTAATCTGCACATACAGGAACGTAGCCCTTTGGGGGACCATGCAATGCTTTGTTTATGTTCAGTTAGTTAATAAATAAAGCCACACTGAAAAATCTCAATTCTGGTTCTGGACATTACAGTTATTGCTTCCTGTAGTTGGATTTACTTGGGTGTCCCTGTGCAGAGTAGCCAAACCTAGGTCCCTTGTGCCAGGTAACCTCATCCTCCCCGAACCCAGGTCCCCCACCAGGTATTGCTGTCAACGCCAACAGCATGCCACCTGTCGTTTTAGTAAAAAGGCAGGGGTGGGGTCCTTACATATGAATATATAAATCACAGCAGTATAGCGCAGTGGTCTAAGGCTCTGAGCTGCAAATCTGGTGATATCCAGCAAACCAGACATGGGTTTGAATCCTGCAGCTTCCACTTGCATACTGTGTGACCCTGAGCAAGTCATTTAACTCCCTTATGCTCCCAGGTCTCAACTGGAAACAAGATCCTGCTTAGTGTGCCTTTCCTGGTTAAACAATTTCCCCTTCCCGTCTACAAAATGAATGCATTCACATCACAATTTTAAATGTATTTTTCTGTCTTACTGAAAACATTTTCTAAATATAACCCAGCAGTTTATATACTGGATCCTCATGGTAATCTTTAAAATAATTTCATAGGGAATCATAAGGATTCCCTTTAAAAAAATAAGATTATTGAAAATTTGGTGGGAAAAAGTTTCAAATAAGGCTGAGTTATGAGTAAAAGCTGTTTTTTTGGTAGAAAGTACCAATTTTATTGTCACAAATTGGTATTCTTTGGTCACCATTAGTGGCAATCAAAGAATTATTTGAGCATAAAAAATTGTTATCCAGCACTAAAAACACATTTTTATGTGCGAACAAAGAAATCTTTGTGTACATATTCTGTGCAACCAATGAATTATTTGCTCAAACATATAAACTGTTAAAAACAAATTATTATTTGTGAACAAAGACTTCTTTTTCACATTTTCTCACAGGCAAACAATTCTCAGCTCATGACAATAAAATCACAACCTTCGTTAAGCTGGCAACCTAAGATTTTCAAAGTACCACAAGAATGTATGTTTGGGTCATGTTTTGTCAAACAAACCACATAATCTAGATAAATGAGTCAAGTTTACCTAGGTTCGGGTGTTTGTTTCTCAAAACTGCATAATTTTTGTGTGTCTTTCAATTTTTTTTCCTAAAACAAAAAAACAAGATGGTGTTGCTCATGACCATGAATGTTTTTCCTCACAAACATAAAAATATTCTGTCATGAAAATTAAGCTAGCTCATGAACATAAATTCTTTGTTCACACCAGTTATCCTGAAACCCCTACTGAGCATGCTCAGAATCCAAATTATGAAACCCTGTAATGTGAGAACTGACTGACATTTTTTCACAAATTCTTTGAAAGGCATACCGTTGGGCTGACCCCCTCCTACCCTGAACAAAATTCCAAACTGTATTAGCTCCACGAGTGAACAAAGAAATTTCAAACACAGTGCATTTTTAAAAGCTTTTGAAATATCTGGATCTCAGAATCTTGGTAAGTGGCTGTCCCAAAACATCTTAAGAACTTGCCACCCAGACTTCACAGGCATAATTTCATGCAATTATGTTGAACTGCACCAAAGTTATTATGGTGTACAAGTCAACTGCATGAGAGAGCACCAAAATGATGAATAGGAACCTCCCCCATTTAAGGAACAAAGCTGGCTGAGCAAGAGATGCAATACAGACATGTCCAGAGAGATATGTATGCTGAGATGAAGAGTGCAGTCCCAGGGGACCAGTGCATGGACAGTTACACATAACCAACGCATTTAACCCAGGAGACATGCACACTGCATCTCTGCTTGTTCACCAGTTTGAAAGATACTCAGAAACATAGCAAAAAAAAATATGAAATGCATCAGGCTTGATTGACACACATGCCATGCTAACTGGTGGACCAGGTAATAGATCTATATATACAGTACTCCCTCTCTCTCTATATATATGTATATATATATATATATATATATATTCATGGCAAAAAGCTCTGTTTCAAGCATCAGTTAGGGTTGTTCCACAGCAACAAAAGCGAGGACATTCAGTGTTAGGGTTGCCACAGCCACCCCACACACCGCCCCTACCAACAGGCATTGGGGTGTGAGATGGGGTCATTGGCTCAACTCTCACCCCATTCCATGTGTAAACAAGCTGAAGTGGTGCAGTATAGGAGAATGGGGTGAGAGTTAGAACCGATGACCCCAACGCACACCCTGATTCCTGTTGGTGGGGGTGGGTGAGCGTGGGGTGCAAGGGGTGGCAACCCTAACACTGAATTTCCTCACTTTTGTCACTGTGGAACAACCCTAACTGATGCATTAAACAGAGTTTTTTTGACATGAATTTCCCTTCTTTTTGAGAATGTGCACTATAAATAGTAAATGGAATGTGGTGGTGGGAGCGAGGGCCCACCATGTTAATTTTTGTCACTTCGTTGCGCTAAAACTGTATGACTGACTGAAATGAAAATTGGCAAATGAAGACATGTACCATACCCCAACATGTACAACAGATGTTATCTGAATCTGTTCAATAGTTGTGCAGCGTCACGTCATGAAAACTGTGCAGGAGTGCCAAAAATAACATTTTTGCCACTTCACTACACAAGAACCATATATCCGACAGAACCAAAATTTGTAAAAAGAAGACATGTACCATAACACACCATGTAAATTGTAAAAAGAAGACATGTACCATAGCACACCATGTGTCCATAATTGTGTGTACATCCATTCAATGGTCGCACAGCGCCATGAGCAAACAACATAACATGCACAATTCAGCACCTGTAAGTGCCAGTGACCCAAAAAGTTGTGCAGTTCAAGATGAATTAAAAATCTTTGTACATTCTAAATGCCAGGCAAATTGGACACACTGTTCAGAAGTTATTGAAGCATAATTAATCAAATTTTCATTCAATGGAGAGGCATAATTCTACACCTGTTAATGTTGTACACACCAGACCACTGCAAGGCACCTCCATACCACTAAGGCTATCTATGCTATAAATTTCAAGCCAGTATTACCATGCAGAGTGCTATGCACAAAATGCTGTGTCATTCAGTATCTCCACAGCAAATTATTTTTCCAACATGTAAACAGCATTATCCACATCCCCAGGACATCCACTCAATGCCCTCCAAATTTCATGTGAAAAGACCAAACTGTTCCAGAGATATTCAATATTTACATTTCTGCACCTTTAAGAAGTCTTCCACCACAAAATGGTGGAAATCGCAGCCGAAAATGCGCTAAAATGACGAACCTGGCAGCTGAAAAACCTGTAACTGTGAGGGGGGCCAACTTCAAATGGAAATAACTCTGGAACGGGACAACATTTTTCCACCAAACAAAAACTGGCAGGTTCCTTGAATATGTCTTTCTACATGGCAAGTTTCAGATCAATCAGCCACAAACTGGCTGCTCTATTTGTCATGGAAGACAGTGCAGAAAAATAGCAAAAACTTAATGTTTTGCACTGCACTGTGGAAATGCAAAAACACAAACAGTAATGTTAATGCAAACGGTGATGGCAACAGTGAGGTAAAAGGAAATAGTAACACTAACGGTAACGCAAACGCAAGCGCAAACAGTAATGCACACGGTGACACAAATGGAAACAATAATGCAAATGGTAAAAGAAATGCAAGCGCAAGCGCAAATGTAAATGAAAACAGAAATGGTAACGTAAACGGTAACACAAACGCTAACGGCAACAGAAACGCAAATGGTTATGAAAACGGTAATGAAAATGTAAACGGTAACAGAAACACAAACAGAAATGCAAATGGCAATGGCAGCGGCGATGCAGAAGGAAACAGTTACACACTCGACAATGGAAACGCTACCGAAAACACAAACTCTGAGGCCAACAGAAATGCAAATGGTAACGAACACACAAACAGTAATGGTAATGCAACTGGAAATGCAAACAGTTACGATAACACCAAAAAATGATGCCAAAGGAAACAGTAGCACATACACAAACGCAAATGGTAATGCACACAGTGAAGCAAAAGTAAACAGAAACAAAAATGTAAACGCAAATGGTAACAGTAACGCAAACGCAAGCGCAAAGATTAATGCACACTGTGGCAAAAACAGAAACACTAATGCAAACGGTAATGGAAACGCAAGCGGAAACGTTAACGGTAACAGTAATGCAAACACACACCCTTTTTTCCCCAAAAGGTGCATTCAGAAGCACAGTGAATACAAAGAATGTATGCATAATAATGGCCCTTGGAGCAGAAAATGAGCACTTAGAATGCTAGTTTGAAGTCTGAAGTTTATTGTTCTAGGAATTAATACCTTTGAGCCAAGGCTCTTTTACAAAGGTTCCACATCATTAAGTACAACAACATAGTAGACAGTGTTACAAACAATCAGTAAGCCATTTAACAAGGCCACAACTTAAACAGTAACATTTATGTACAGAAAAGAAAAAGGAACTCAGAGGCAGTGTCAAGGGCAAGGAATAAGGATTGGAGAGCTTGAGAGGGAAGAGAGGGAGGGAGAAATAAGAAGTTTAGGAGCAGACAGAACCAGGTTAGTGGTACTCAGGTTGTCTTTGTCAAAGAGGAGACCATGGTGGTTGAGTGAAACAAATGTAAGTGCACTCAGTGGAATGAGACTTTAGTCAAAGCAGTCACAGGAGCTGGAGGCTGTGAGGTGAGTGTAAAGTATGGATTTGAAAGCTCCCAATGTCGTGGAGGATCGGGAGGGCAGGTTAAGGGCATTGTACCAGGTAGGGGCACGGTATGTAAAAGATCTTTGTCCCTGAGCAGTCTGGCATCTAGGGACAAGGAAAGGTTGGTGATCAGATCTTCTGGTGGTACGAGTGCCATTGTTCAGGCACAGCAGGTCCCGGATACATGGAGGAGTGAGTCCCATGATTGATTTTTCTGCCATCACGCAGGTGAGATACATGAGGCGATTGGAAAGATGCAACCAACCGGTTTCCATGTAGAGGTCACAAGTGTGGGTCCGTCTCTGTGCTCCAGTGAGGAGTCGACAGGTTTTGTTTAGTGCTGTTGAGATGCGCTTTAGTGCAGTGGTAGTAGCTGAGCCATAGACAACTAGACCATAGTCTATGATTGAGATGATGGAGCTTTGAACAGCAATCCTCAAGGCAGCTTGGTTGAAAAATTGATGGTTCCGGTCCAAAATTCCCATGCGTTGGTGCACTGTTTTGCAGTGTTATCAATATGGGCATAAAAGTAAGACATTCGTCAAAAGTGATACCAAGGTATTTGAAGGTGTTCACTTGTTCTAGTGTATTTCCAAGAGAAGTTTTTATGACGAGTGGAGTATGCCTATTTCTGTTTTGATGACTGGTGAAAAGCATGACTTTAGTTTTTTTTATTTAGGACCAGTTTGTGCTCAAGGAACCACTTTTCAACACATGAGAAAGCAAGCTGCAAGCTCTGTCATAGTGGATTTGGATCCTTATGGGAGGAGAGAATTACAGCGTCATCAGCATAGAGTATTAATTTTTCAGGGCAGGCTTTGGGAAGCAAGTTTAGAAATAGGCTGAAGAGGAAAGGACCTAAAATTGAGCCCTGGGGGGACACCAGAGAGGACTGGTTTGGAGTCAGAGAGAACCTCAGAGATTTTTACTGTTTGAGAACGTTGTGCCAGGTAACTTTTTACCCAGGCCCCAGGTCCCTTGGCTAGCCCAATGTTGAGCAGAAGAGAGATTAGAAGGCTATGGTGAACAGTGTCAAAGGCCTTTGTGAGGTCTAAGAAAACAGCTCCCGGTTAAATAACCCTTATCCAAGGCTTTGTGAATTTCACTAGAGAAATCAAGTAGGGCCATCGACGTACTGTGTCCTTTCCTAAATCCATGTTGCTGAATGCAGAGTAGATCGTACTTTTGCAGGTAGTCTGATAGTTGATCCGCCATGATCCGTTCAAGAGCTTTGGAGAGGGGAGGAAGTATAGATATGGGCCGATAGTTCTGTGGTGTGGATTTTTCGCCCCCTTTATGCACTGGTGTGACTATAGCTGCCTTCCATGTGTTGGGGAATTGACTTTGGCACAGGGAGAGGTTGAGAATTTTGGTGAGGGGGTGGATCACTTCTTCCAAGGTGAGGGACAGAAGTTTTAGATCAATGGTGTCACTGCTATTTCTAAATTTAGAGCAGGCCTTTTTTATGTATCTGTAGGCTTCATATGTCTTAACTATTTTAAAGTGAAATAGCGGTTTGTCTGGCGAGGTGGTTTGGGATATGAGTTTTGGAACTGACAAGTCCTGGAAGAAGTCTGGTGAGAGGACACCACTGAGGTCAGTGAAGGTTTTATTTAGGGCATCGGCCATAGTCTTAGGGTCACGAGTAGTGGAGCCATCAATGTTCATTGCCGTGGGAGAGGATTTAGACTGTTTGCCCGTAATATTACGTATATTGTCCCAGAAGGATCTCCCGTCACCCCAGGTGGTTTCTAGAGCATTCTTGAAATAGGAGCTCTTCATTTGCCTGATTTGTGAAGTGCATAGGTTGCGTGCCTGTTTATAGTTAAGTGAGTCTGTTATGGAGCCTGTGGCCCTGGCTATAGCCCAAAGATGGTCACGTGCTTTAAGCTGAGCCAGTAGTTTGGCTGTTAGCTAGGGATTAGAGAGGGCTTTGATTTTATGTTTTTTGGAAGGTGCATAGGTGTCACAGGCAGTGTTGAAAGTTTTAATGAAGAAGTCTAGGGCAACGTCCACATCTAGCGTATTGTAGATAGGGGACCAGTCTTGTTGTAGGAGGCAGGTCTTTAGCTTAGCAAGGTTTCGTGCAGTAGCATTCAACTTAGGATGGTTTTAGGAGGTGGTTTGTGGAATTTATTTGTCCAGATACAGATCACAGGGGAGTGGTCGCTGAGGGAGTTGGAGAGAATGGTGGTGTTTTTTATCTGGTCCGGGCAATTAGTAAGAATCCAGTCAATGAGAGTGCTGGTTCCAGTCTTGTAGTTTTTTCTAGTAGGGGAGTTGACCATCTGTGTTAGGTTGGTTGCTAGGATAGTATCCCTGCTGGGTCCGATATCGGAGGCAAGCCAATTTATATTGAAATCACAGAGAAGGAGGAGCTCAGAGTCAGGAGGTTGTAATCTTTCAAATTCAAGGATAGACTGGAGCCTGGCTCGTGGGTCTTTAGGGGGGATATAGACTGCAGCCACGATAAGCACTTTGTTAGGGCACCAAGGAGAAGCTTGACAGGAAGAAGTTGTACTAGGGTGTTTTCTGGGGAGAAACTGGCAAGGTGGCACTAGAGGTAGTCCTTTATATAGATAACACATCCGCCCCCCTTTCTTTTTACCCAGTCAAGTCTGAAGAGGTTGTAGACTTGGAGCGAGATTGCTTGACCTGGAGTGCTATGTGTTAGCCAGGTCTCAACAATTACAAGTATGTCAGGATTATGTTGTCCAATAAAGGCTTGAAGAGATGCCAGCTTAGGAAGGAGGCTGCAGATATTTAGGGTAACAATGAATAGCCCGTTTTCAGTTTTTGCAGGCTTTATCTTAATGTTTGAGCCAGGGCCAGGGTTTGGGTGGATCCCACCAGACATGAGAAGTAGGAGGAGCAGCAGTTTGAGGGATATCTCCCGTAGCTCATACCATGTAACGTCTTTCCTCTGCATGCTGCAGGTTTGGATACAGTGCAGTCGCCTAGGGTCCCAACAAAGGAGGGTTGCTAATGACAGGTGCTCAAATATGATTTTTCCAGCCAGGGTGGTCGTTTGCACCCAGTCCTTAGTAATGGGGTGCCTCAGATAGAAATAAATGGTATTTGCCATGGTTCCATAATGACGGTAGGATGTCAAGCTGCTTACAGTGGGGGGTTGCGTGGGGTAGGGGGAGAGAGGAAGTTGACACAGTGGAGAACAAATGGAGAGAGATAGAAAAGACAGGAGGAGGTTTACATGGGTAAACCCAAGGCTCACACATGAGCAGGGACAGATCAATTTCGGTGGTGTGCCTCCAGGGGGAGGATTTGCCCCATTGCCAAATGATGTAAAATAAATCAAATCCACAGGAAAATGACCAGTAAACTGTTTGATCTACGTTAACAAGACAAAGGATGTGTTAAATTCCTGGAACACTGGCCTGGGGCATATGCAGGAAGTTAAAACCCTTTGTCAGTGTCTTCCCTTTGTTTAAATATTTGTGAATGGTTCTCAAAGACATGCAGTTCCCTTTAGCAACAAGGTAGATCGAAAAGTGGATTCAGTTTGCACTTCCCAGGTCAGAGCTTATAGAATTTCTTAGCTGTACTTACTTTGATTGTGATGACTTCCAAAAAAGTTGATTTATAATGAGAATCCCAATATGTGCTGGTGATGTCTTCCAGTTTCTTAGTCCAGGAAACTTTCATAGATCATATATCCAAGAATGGTCTAGTTCCTCCAAGCCAAAAAACATGAAAATCCACAAAATTAAACTATTGACAGAGACAAACACAAACACCCAGCCACGCAGCCCAAGTAGGCGGAGCTTCTACTAAATTCCCTTATATCTCAGGAAGCGAGCGTGAAAAAATGTAAGATCTCATATTATTTATGGCTTTCCAGACTAGTTTTGTACTTAGCCCCCAAGCAGGGGACTAAGCATTATTCCAATGAAAAGTCCGTACCTCAAACTATTTT
This sequence comes from Neoceratodus forsteri, assembly GCA_016271365.2. NCBI lineage: Eukaryota > Metazoa > Chordata > Ceratodontiformes > Ceratodontidae > Neoceratodus > Neoceratodus forsteri. The sequence goes on along the minus strand of CM057454.1, from coordinate 1,102,426,451 downwards.
CAAGATATGGGCCCCAAAAGGCGCGGCAGACGCTGCAATGTTATCCTATGGAAAACATCTTCAACTTCGGAGTGCCATAACTTTGCAGCCCTCTATTATTTTGTTACCAAACCACCAAAAGGCACATCTGTGGGATCTTGCTTTCTTCCCTCCACATTTCAGCCCAAAAGGCCAAACCGTTCTTTTGCAGCAGGGTGGCAAAGATTCCTTATTGTTTTGGCCATAGTGTCGCAAAGTACTTTCGAAAATCACGACAGTTTCGCAAATGAAATCACAAAAGTGTCACATATGCAAAAGGACTTTAAAAAAATTAGTTTTTACAAAAATGTAAAAAACGTAGTTTTGGAGTGTTTTACCACCAAAAAAAGACATGGCTAGCATCCTCAGGGCTCGACTAGGTGAACACAACAAGAATTGTGTCTTAAGAGGGTCCCAAATTTAAATGCCAAGCATTTCTGTGACCACCAATTGAAGATAAGATGGGCGATTTGCGACACTACAAGGGTCATTTGCGAAAGTAAAAAGTGCATTTGCGACACTTTCACATATTTAAACTTTTCCCATTGACTATAATAGGAAACTATATTTTTGAATAATTTTTGAACCATTTAATATTTTTTCACGAAATCTTTAAAAGACACATTGGGGACCCTAGCTGCATGTTCCTTGAAGGTTTCAGACTGGTCGTACAAACTGTGCAGGCTGTAGGTGCGAGCAAAGAATGCGTAAAAATGCATAATTTTGTGTGTTTTTTTGGTGCTCTGTAGCTCCACAACTGTTCATTTTATCATAGCAAAACTTGGCAGGCTCAGAAATCTATAGTACCAGACTATGCATTCCAAATTTCAGGCAAATCTGTCATATGGTGGCAAAGTTATTAAGCTGCCAAATTTCAAGTTTAACCTTTAATTGGGTACACAACCCTAACTATAGTGGCACTACCATGCCACTATATATATATATATATACACACACACACACACACACACCACTGAGTCAGCCACGATGAAGCACAGTAACAAAATGGCTTAACTGCCATTGACTTACAATGACCCCTGTAGTAAACTGCAGAATTCTGTGATATTCTACAGTATTTCTGTGTTGCATGCCGGCTGTCACATCTGTGTGTGTGTGTGTGTGTGTGTGTGTGTGTGTATATATATATATATTTATATATATATATATATATATTCATTGCAAAAACAATCTCTGTTAATGCATCAGTTAGGATTCATATTAAAGCAACAGTATGGAAATGTGGTTTTACAGTTCTAACCCACCACCCTCCACTCCACACCAACAGGCATCAAGTTTGCCTTGGGGTTGTGGCCTAACTCTCACACCATTCCATGTAAGGAAGCTGAGATGGTACAGTATAAGAGAGAATGGTGTGAGAGTTGGGCCTGATGCTTAAGGCACACAATGCCTGTTGGTGTGAAGAGGGTGAAAGGTGGTGGGTAGGGCTGGGAAACTTAACACCACATTTCCATACTTTCATCACTGTAATATGAACCCTAACTGATGCATTAACAGAGTTTTTTGCAATGACTTTCCTTGCTTTTTGAGAAAGTGTATTCTTACCCTTATCTAGTTGTGGGAGTGCAAGGCCCTCTGGGCCCTGTGCTCCCATCAGTCTATAGTGTGTTGTGAGAGCATGGGTCCCTCCATGCCCTGTGCTCCCATGCATTCATATTGTAATTGTCTCTGATTTTCATGTGGAAGTGCAGGGCCCACTGGGACCTGCACTCTTATTGAACCATAAGTGAGGAGACATTGTAATTAACCCTCATATCCCCGTGGGAGTGCAGGACACTCTGGGCCCTGCACTCCCATCACTCCATAATGGTGTCCATTTGTGGGAGCCAGGACCCTAGGGGCCCTGTGCTCCCATCTATCCATAATTTTAGAGATATTTTAATTAACCATCATCTCCCTCTGAGTAATGGAGGGCCCTGCACTCCCATTACTGCATAATAGTATCCATATGTGGGAGCACAGGGCCCTCTGGGCCCTGGCTTCCCATCTACCTATAAGTGTAGAGACAGAACACAGGCCTAGCGACAGCCTAAGTAACCCTTGCACTGCAAATTGCAAAATATCTCAGTATCCATAGGAACATTGGAAAAAATGTCACTGCAGTTGTAATCATGGCCTGGCAGCTGCATACTTGGTTAGTACACCTAAAGGTGTAGTAAGCTGTATTTAGTGAAAAATCCGTATCTCGAAGCATTTTGGAGATATAGCTGCCAAAAGGTACTGTGACCACCAGAATGTTATCCTATGAGAAATGTCTAAACTTTGGAATGTTATAACTATGGAACCGATGTAAATTTAATCACCAAAACTGCAAAAGGTACATCTGTGGGGCAAGCTCTTTCTACCCTGCAAATTTTAGCTCAAAAGTCCTGTTTATTTGCAGTGAATTGGCAAAGAAACAGCAATGTTTTGAAAGTAGTTGTGAAAGCTTTCTTGAAAACTATCGCAAATTTATAACACTTCGTTTGCAAAACTTTTGCAATTTACGAAAGTTTCACAAAAGTAGTGTCGCAAAATTGCTACACTACCAATGGCCAAACTAAACATATTTCCAAACATTATTTTTAAAATTTAATACCAGGATCATGTTCCTCAGGCCAGATAAGGTAAACACAACTGTTGTTTACAAAAGGGGCAGTATTTTTTGAATTACAGTGTTTTTTAACCGTCACTAACTCAAAACAAGATGGCGGCAGCACAACACTACAGAACCCATTTAGGGCAGTAAAAAGTGCTTTTGAGAAAGAAAAAAGTGCTTTCACATGGCACATCTATTTTTTCCCATAGACTATAATGGGAAACTTTAAAGTCTAGTAACTTTTGAACAGATTAATTTTTTTTCACCAAATCTTCAAAAGGCATATCAGTGACCCAGACACCATATACCCTAACAATTTCAGACCAGACCCCAAAATATTTTGGACTTACAGATGAGCAAAGAATTTGCACCTAAATAGTAAATTTCAAATTTTTTGGCACTCTGCAGCTCTGCAGCTGCACCATTGACTGGAACAAACTTGCCAGATCCAGAGATCTGTGATACCAGATGGTGCATAAAAAAATTGGGGCACATTGGTCATACGGTTGCGAAGTTATTAAAGTACAAAATTTGGGGTTTACCATAAAAGTGGTCAGGCAACCCTAACTATAGTGGCACTACCATGCCGCTATAATATATATCTATATATATATATATATATAAAGAGAGGGAGAACAAATGAGAGAGAGAGAGCGTGAGAGAGAGAGAGCACAAAGCAGACATATCTTACTGTTTATAACACTTTTGCCACAGGCTCCCAAACAATATATTGCACTGTGAAATAAGATGCCTAGCCCCTACTGTTTGGTTCTAAATGGGTACACAGTGCAGTAGTGGAAGTTCAGCAGGCCCACCAGGGCTTGACCTGTCCTCATAGATGTGAAGTGAGTCTGTGTATGCTCCCCTTTCACTTCCATTTTTATGGCTGCATAGCAGAGCTATGCGGATGCCTTGCTATTACACAGAGAGAGAAAGGGCTCTGGAAGCATGTGATTGGATACCTAGTCTGTGTCCTTTCACAATGGAGTTGAAGCACATATGATCCTCCCCATACAACAAAGTGCTGTTCCTTTTTTTCTGCCCCCGCCCTGGCACTATTTTCTTGTAGTGACTGCTGGTAGTGCTGGCCCTCATCATTTCCTGTAGATTTGTTGGGGGTTCTTTTTGTTTCTTTATCTTTACCTCTTTTGCCATCTCTCAAGGTTGTTGGGGTCAGATTCAAGGAAGACTGTGTGGACTGAAAAGGTTAAACACAGCTGCATGCCACACCACGCCTATTCCAACTGATTGCATTCCTCCAGCTGTGTAACTCAAGATCTATCTTTCTCTCTCTCTCTCTCTCTCTCTCTCTTATGAGCTTCAAGTTGCATCTCTCTCTCTCTCTCTCTCTACCAACAGTGTGTGTGTGTGTGGGGGGGGCATAAGCAGCAAAAGATCGGATCACAACATAAGCCAGGAGACATGGGGAGAAAAAAAAAGGAAGGCAATCAACTGTATCTTTCTCTTTCATGAGCTTCTAGTTGCATTACTCTCTCTAACACTGTGTGTGTGTGTGTGTGTGTGTGTGTAGGGGGGTCGAGCAACAATAAAGTGCATCAAACAGTAAAGCAGCAGAAGATCAAATCATAGAACAAGGCAGGAGACATCAGGAGGAAAAAAACAGGAAGTAAGACATTTGAACCTCATAGAAGAACTATACAATGTATTTAGATTATGTGTTGTTCTCCAGACAAAATAAAGAACAGCACACACGCACACCTATCTATATACACACACATGCACATACACGTGCATGCACACACACACACACACACACACAAAAACACCTGGCTTATGGTGCAGCTCATGGTATCTAAAGATTAATGCAGGGGGGTATGCTGGTGCTGGAAAGGGCATGACCTGGTGATCTTGTCACCCTGCATCCAGGGTAACAGTCTAAGTTCAGCTGCCAAGTTGAGCAGACAGGAACTGCTTAGATTTTAGAAATTAAACCCAGCTTTTAGAAGTGTTCACGGAGACAGTAATTTCAATGTATTTTGGATAATATGATACTGTTCCCAGTCACTGTGAATGCAGGTTCTGTTTGTAGTCTGCATGCATAGCATATGCACTGTTCAATGTGTTTATTTGACAGCTTGTGATCGGGAGAGGCATGCTGATACGTGTCTCATTTCTGGTGTGGGGCTAGAACCCACCAGCTTCAGCTTTTCTGTTCTCAGAGGTGAGTGCGCTACTTGCTGAGCCACTGACCAGAGAGTGCACAGCTATTTTATTTTAAAATGTTCTCAATAATCTTTCCACTCTGCCTTGCACTGAATCAGTCCTCTCTACTTAGAGTGTGTGTGAGAATATGAAGCAGTCTGCAGTTATTTAGTCCTCTCTGCTGTGAGTGTCAGCATCCAAATGTTGATCTTTTGCTGTGGTGAGGGTTCTTTTAAGTTATTCTTTTAGGACCAATCTACATTCTTAGTGGCATTTTTTTGGTAACCAGGTGAGGCCCACTAGGCACAAGTGCCTGTTTTCAGGGGTGACCTGGGATCACCGGGTGGTTAAGTGATTTGCTCAGAGTCACGCAGTATGCAAATGGAAGTTATGGGAATCAAACCCAGGTCTGCCAGATGTACCAAGCTCATTCACAGCTCATTACTCTAACCTCTAGGCTATACTGCCAGCCCTCTATTCAGTTTGTTTAAGACTTGAATTTATCTCATAACTTCATAATTCACTAAAAATATTTTACCACCAACAGCTTAATCTGGTTAAATGTCAGTTTGCATCCATCTGTATCCCACTCCCCCAGGACAAGGCTGAAAAAAGGCAGAAACATAGAAACATACAATCTGACAGCAGATAAGAACCTCTTGGCCCACCTAGTCTGCCCATTTCCCTACCTATCGGATAAGCTGCAGATCTTAGTTAACCAACAGCCTACTTCCTCCTACCCCCCACTAGAATTGCCTTATGCCTGTCCCATGCATTCTTGAATTCCCCCACTGTTTTTGACTCTATGGCCTCCTCAGGAAGGCTGTTCCATGCATCTACAACCCCCTCTGTGAAGAAATACTTCCTCACATTATCTCTGAGCCTTCCCCCTCTATCTTTAACTTGTGTCCACTTGTTCTTGTGTAACCCCCCTACAAATGGGGGTTCCCAAAAAGTGATCCTTGAGCTTGACTAAATGCTCACTGCCAGGCTGGTGTCCTGTGTTTTAGCAGTTTAAATGTGATTACCAGAGCTTGTATAGCCTCTGTGTACTGTCTCTTTAAGAGCTGCCTACTTGCAGTTATAAGTAACCTGAGAGGGAGTTCTGTTGAAGAATGTAACTATTTGCTGAAAATCATTTAGACTGTTAATGATAATGTAGTTTGTCTAACCTGCCTTATTTACAGTAAGGACTGTTTTGTTTGTCTCCACTATCTTGGTCCTGGACTGCAAATTGGACCAATCAGTTCTGGTGGGACCTAAAATGTAGCCAGACTACAGGAGCTGTCTGGAGTCAAAATCTGTAGGAACTGTAGTTTGGGGCTTTCAGCGCCTTTTTTGCAACTGAAGGGGGAGGTCTTGCTTTGACTGACAGCCAAATCAGCCAACTAAACCTTTTGGATCTGAGGGAATTCCCCAAGCTGCCTGCTGTTTAGGGCAGATCTAAGCTGGAAGCTGAAGAAGAAGGAGCTGAAGTGGTTCTGGGCAGCAACCCTGAGTGGATTCACTTGGGAGAACTGTGAAAAGGCTGCGTTTTTGGCCCACATGTCTGCCTGCTGCTCCTAAGAGAGGGAGAGAAGAGAATTATTTTGGACTAAATCCAAGTTTGTGTGACTAAAGTAAGCTGCTGAAGTGGGCCAGGCTCAACCTGAAGAAGACCAAAGAGTTTGCTGAATGCGATCGGCCTGTCAGGAGTTCCAGCTACCCCTAAGGTCCTGGTGTGTGCAGAGACTTTGTGATTGTGACCGGCGAGCGCTTTGCCTGGTACAGTAGAATTCTCTTGTAAATGTGCTATGAGCTGCTAGTGGGTCGTGAGTTAGTTCCCCACTGTGTGAACTGTGTTCTGCTTGCTGTAAGCAGTATCCATCCCAAAATGGACTGCATCCAAATTTGTCTCCATGTGGTCTGGGTCTTGCCAGACTGGCCCAGCCAGACTACCCACTGCACAGAGAAGCCATCGACGAGAGACCTGCCTGGGGATCAGCCCCCTGCTCCACGCTTGAACAGGAACGACGACTCTGTAACTCATGTGGGCCCTGCTTCTCCTGGCATTCCAGATCAACCACCTGCAGTCTCGATTTTCGTCCAGCCTGTGTCCAGCCTTGGGTATCGTGAGTAAATACCAGAGTAGCTCCCTGCAACAACAGCTTAATCTGAGTGTGTCATCTGATTGTCTTGTTGTTTTGTTTCCTTTATGAACTGAGCCCTCTGGCTCTGGATTACAAATATTTTGTACTGTGCATGTTGTGTTTTCCATCACAGGGCCCCAACCAGCTGCGACGCTGACCAACCCCGGGCAACAGTCCTGGCTAGCCCATCTCTTCTCCACCTGGGTACCCAGAGGTGTGACTGCATGGGGGAACTCAAAGTGCATGCATAACTGCTTGACTGATATAACCTTTAAGCTAATTAACCTGATTTTGCCCCTCCCTTGTTCAAGTCCCCTGAATAAATCAGATCTAACTTTTTCTGATTGTAATCTGACTGTGGTTCCAGTTTGTGCTCAATGTACTGTACTGTTGCTATTTGCTGTGCATAACCTTGTTTTACTGGGGGTCCCCAGGCTCAAGCCAGAGGAACCAGCCCTGGTGGTAAGTGCAAACAGTGTGGGTACTTGTGTGGTGTACCAGGGGTATTGTGAAAGTGATTATTGTACAGTGTTCAGGCCACTAGAGGAGAAAGAGAGGGGTTACAGCGTCCTGGAGGGATGTGCCCAGGTTAGCCTGACAACTACCAACCCTGACCTCTGGGTGGAGGCACCCATTTCAGAACTCAGGCCCCTTAACCTGCTACTAGCCAAGAAGGCAGGGGTAGTAGCCCTTGGGATAGCGCCACCTAGGGGTTACATCTTGGAGGCTCACAGCTGGGATTTTGTGTCATCTCGTGGCCGAAATTACGAATTATTGTCAAACATAAATGGCTACCCCAACAGAAGTGGCTGTGTACCAGTTGGTGGGGTGGTGTATAGGGCAGGAGATTGACCCTCACAATGCCCTGCTTGTATTGGATATTCCCCTGAACATTGGTAAAGATGCTGTAGATGGAGTACTTTCCAAAGCTGAATGTTTAATAAATGCTGTGGTGGTGGGGCGACAGGCTGATTTGACCACCCAAAGTTTCATGGTGTTAATAGAGTATAGTGACCCGGTGGACAGTTCCAAAGTGCCATGGACTATTGCCCCAGAATGGGCCCCAGCCACATGGAGAGTGATAAATAGAGACAGTAAAGACCCTGGGGAGGATAAGCCCCCCATTATCTGAGACTTTTGAGGAGAAATTTGCTAAGTTTTTGCTGGAGGAAGGGGAAAACCATAGATGACTTTAAGAAACTATTCCTGCCACCTGGGGGTGTTTCCTCCCCAACACCCCCCTCCCACTCCAGCACCTGTTACTGCCCCACCTTCTGTGCCAGTGACAATGCTGGTCCCTATATCTGTACCTGCCATTAGTCATGACTCCTACTGAAGGTTGAGAATCTTCTCGGGCACCCTCCCCACCCCAAGGGGAGGATGACTGGGAGACCTGGATAGACTATGTTGCCCCTCTAGTACTTGAATGGCAATGCTCAGAAGCACAGAAATGAAAGAGGTTGAGTGAGAACCTCTGAGGTCCTGCCCTGTCTACCATCCATGCCAAGCGGGCCAATAACCCCAAAGCAACTGCACAGGACTATCTTGATGCATTGGAGAATGTATATGGGAGCCCAGATTCAGATGAGGACCTGTGGCGGAGAGTAAGAAATGCCCAGCAGTACTCAGGGGAGCCATTGTTTGTGTATGTACCTTGGCTTGAAAAGCTGCTACAAGAGTGCCTCAGAAAGGGTAGTTTGCCGGACTTCTGGTTCCGCCGCTGGGTTGAATGGCAGCTTAGGGAGTTTACTGGCTCAACCTCCTCATCTAATCCTTCTCTTCAATTATAGCTTAAATCGACCAAAACCTTTAAAAACAATGAATAAGAGGGGGAATAAAGGATCCAAACCATTACAGACTCAAAACATGGAAGACTACTTGCTGGATGCTGAAAGATCCGAGTCGGAGGCCTCTGGGTCAAATACCACGTTGGCCCAGCAGGCCCTGACTCCAGTCAAAGCCACTGTCTCATGTACCCCTAAAGGTAAAGCCAACAAAAAAATTAAACTCCATACGATTTACAATTAACTATGTGCATTCAGAGCAGAAATAAAATCTCTCTATGGCGAAATGAGAAAAGATACCACTTCCTTAGAGCAACGAGCGGATGACAATGAGCGGCAACTCACTGCTACAGAAAATAGAATAGATGACATGGAGAACCTAGTTAAACAGCTTCAAGACCAACAAGAGATGTTAGCAGTCCATCAAGAAGATGCAGAGAACCGGGCTCGGCGTAAGAATATACGCCTTTACTGTATACCGGAGGGGGCAGAAGGTGGGAAAATAAAAGGATTTGTTACAAATTTATTACAAAAATCCTTGGATTTACCAGACACCATGCCTTTGGATCTCGAACGAGTACATAGGGCTCTGACCCCTAAGCCCACCTTATCAACTGCCAGTCCACGCTCAATAATAGTGCGATTCAATAACTATGCGATTAAGGAGCAAATTTAACTAACGGCTTGGCGCAGGCAAAAGATTTATTTCGGTCAAATAAGGTACTACGTCGATCATGACTATGCTTCCCATACAATGAAGTTGCACAGAGCTTACCTTCCTTTGCTCCCCACGCTGAAAGCACAAGGGATAAAGTTTACCACACCATACCCAGCAAAACTGGTGGTCTTCATGCAAGAAGGGAAGCAGGAGTTTTCTTAAGCTGCTGAAGCGAGAGAAACACTGTCAGCTAAGGGCCTCGTCTTTCCGGATAGAGCATGTACTTCCTCTCTGCAACCACCACAATGGCAGAACATAAACAAGGCAGCAAACAAGGAGACAAGGGAAAATAACCCCACTGAAGCAGATCCCATGCGCCGTCTGTCCGAATTCCGTAGAGAAACAACACCAATTAAGAAAACCTGAATGGAAAGGATTTCGGATTTTTTTCTACAAATTTAAACACTTTTGGTTAACACAAAGGTAGTGAGTTGAGGGTGTCTGGGAAGGGGAATGGAATGAGAGGATGAGGAAGTGAAGATGTTGATTTATTTTTCTCTCCTCTCAAGCGCTGATTCTGGCTTGGGAGGAGACCTGACTCTAGACCGCATAGTTAACATGCATCCCTCTGCATCTGGGAGAACGTTGGTCGTTTGTCGCCATCCACCTCAGTAGCTACATTGCAGCTAACTTATTCCCTGAATAGCCCACAAAACCCCCTATACCCTGGTTACTGAAGTTTGACCTATGTTTGGCAAAATACATCTGTTGGACATCGAAGGGGGACTATACTGAAAGATATAAGATAGACTTCTCTTCAACTTGATTTATGCAAGCTGAATGGCATGTAAGATTTTGCTCCTTTGGGTTTTTCCTTTTTACCCTCCACGATGGACAGGGCTGCAAAGACTTGTGATTTGTTAGGCTTTTCATTCTCGAGGGATCTTTCAATCCGAACATACTGTTTTGATTATTTGTCTGGCAATATTTTGGTTCAATAATATACCTAGTGGTTCGTTTGAAATCAAACTACTTCAACAAAGATGGGGAGGTGGAGAGAGGTGCTATTACGAGCTCCCTGATTGCCATTCTTCTTGTTCATTAATATGGGGCTGTTCTTTACCCTGATAACCCTTTTTAGTTACTCCATTAACATTACTGGTTTATTTAGGAGCCTAAGTGGTTCTGAGGGGGCCCGGGGAACACAATACCTTGGAGTTAACCCCCAGCCTGGGATGAAGCATATTTACACCCCTGCTTCCCGGACTGTATAGGGAAATGGAAAATAATTTCCCCTACCTTGGAGGTCTTTTATGGTGGGGTAATTTCTAAATATGGTTCAAAGGTTTTGGCCTTTCAAAAGAGCACTATGTTTAAAATGTTTTTTCAATGTTTATGTTCTGTGTTCAATTATTACCATGTTCTGTTGACATGGCAGTTCTTGTTATATAGTTTAGTATATGCCACAATAGCCAAATCTCTATTGGATCAAATAATGGGTATTAGATGGAGAAAACTAACCAATTTTGTTAAACAGGGGACATGGAGGCAATGGAGAAATAACGGAGCTTATCTGACGAACTATGACTTAACTAATATTATAGATCTGATGCAGCTGGGGAGAATAGGAGGTGGGGAGGGTGATGACTGCCTGGAAGATATACACTACCTGACTGCAAAAATGACTGACATGGCACGTATTATGTCATTTAATGTAAATGGGGTGCACAACCTGATAAAGTGTAAACGCTTATTGAATTTTGTTAAACAAACTAAATCAGACATCATTCTTTTCCAGGAGATGCACTTGTCACAAACCGAACATTCTAAATTTGGTTCATGGGGATTTAAAGCGGTAATTGCCTCTTCGCACATGTCAGGGAGACGAAGGGGTACGGCAGTCTTGATACCACAGGGGGTGAATTTTCAGATTCAGAAGCAAATTATAGATAATGAAGGGAACTATGCAATAGTGATGGGCTGACTTTATTCGGTGCAAGTCACACTTGCATCAGTGTACCTCCCTCCAGGCAGCACATCTCAAAGGGCACAAACATTTTTATTAGTGGCGGAAGGTCATTACATAATTGGGGGATATCTCAATGTGACATTGAACATGAATTTGGACACTTCTGTTCCTTCTAGATAGAGGGCCTCGGCACTTCAAAAGTACCTCAGACATAATTTTCTCACACTAGACCTAACAGACATCTGGAGGCATTTTTTTCCATCGATTAGGGCCAACACGCATGATGCCTCAAAAACAAACACATTGGCATGGTTGGATTACTTTCTGTCCTCCATGGAACATCTAGAATCAATCAGAGATATCTCCACTGGGGCCTCTATTCTATCAGACCACACCCCACTATTTTTAAAAATAGACATGGATAAACCAAAAAAACTGGTGTTCTGGAGGTTGAATTTAACCCACCTTCAGGATCCAGAGGTCCTGCAGATGATTAAAAAACAGATCCCACTTATCCTAGCAGACAACTCCCCTTCTGATACATTTGTGACCATCGAGTGGGATACACTCAAGACTGTACTGCGAGGGAAAAGTATAAAATATACGACATATCAAAAAAGGAAAAGAGAACTTTTAGGGAAAGAATTAGAGGAAACTTTAAGCAAACTACAAAAAATAACTTTATCATGGGGATTTATCAGTTAAACCTCAACTATTGGTTGTTAAACAAAAACTTCAGAGACTGGTGATTGGCAGATCAAGAAATAGAGCGGCAGCTATATTATTTAAAGCTTAATTCACGAGAAGGAGGCCCTAGGGGAGCTAGAAATTTAGCCAGGCACCTGAGGGGTGCCAGACAATGGGTGATGGTTACTAAACTACGAGACCCAAAGACCAAGCATGTATTACTTCAGCCTGGAGAGATTAGGCAGGCCAAGGCAGATTTTTATAGTGTGTTATAGTCAGAAACAACTCATGTATCCACCCGCCAGATAACTGAATATCTCCAAACTACCCCACTGCCACGCCTCACCACCCAACAAACAGAGGACCTCCTTCGTCCCATAACAGGAGAAGAAATCAAAGCCACTCTTAAACTAACTAAATCCCAGAAAGCTCCGGGTCCGCATGGCTATCCAAATGAATACTATAAGAAATTCTAGAATTTACTCTTGCCTGTAATGCTGTCAGCCTTCCAGGACATACAGGAGGGGAAGCCTCCTCCCCCTTCTTGGAGATATACTGAAATTGCAGCAATCCCCGAACCTGGAAAGGATATCACATTAATATCTTCCTACCACCCGATCTCAAAGTTAAATGGCGACTATAAAATATTTTATGTCAATTTTAGCCCATAGGATAGACAGTTTGTTACCACAGCTTATAGACTCTGATCAGGTAGGCTTTATTAGGAGACGTCAGGCACATGACGCAGTATGCCGAGTACTACTGCTAATTGAATATGCTTTGCAAAGAAAAATACCCCTACTTCTTCTCGGCTTAGATGAGGAGAAGGCTTTTGATAGGGTGTCATGGCCTTTTTTAGGGGCTACCTTAAGGCAATTTGCTTTCCCGGAGAAATTAATTTCTCAAATCCAAGCCATGTACTCCACACCAGTGGCCTACCTTAAGTTAGATGGATCCCTTTCCTCTCCTTTCCCTCTATTTAGAGGGATTAGACAGGGTTGCCCTTTATCCCCTCTACTTTTTGCTTTATACCTAGAACCCCTGGCTGCCAATGTTAGAAAACAAGCTATTATAGAGGGAATCCCATTGGGGGGAGATCATATAAACTTACTCTTTTTGCAGATGACATTTTGTTATTATTGACCTCACCTGAAATATCTGTGCCAGCATTTTGGGAACAATTGGAGCTTTTGGGGAAAGTCTCAGGATATCAGATAAACAATTCTAAAACTGAAGTACTTAACTTCTCATTCCTTCCCTCTAATAGCCTAAAAAATGCTTTCCCATTTTGATGGCACAGAGTAGAAATTAGATATCTGGGTGTTAAAATACCCTACAATATGATGCATTTGGAGTTGGTGAATTTTGAACCAATCTCCCAACAGATTATGGCAAATCTATCCAAGTGGTCCCAGTTATACCTTGGACTTCTCAACCGAGCAGAAACTGTACAACAAAATATTCTACCACGACTGCTTTTTTACTTGCAAATGCTTTCAATCACCCCTTCGGGGTCTTACTTTAGATCATGGGACAAAATAATTTCTAGATTTATTTGGGAGGGTGGGTCACCACGAGTGAAATTTAATCTATTACAGCACCCTAGGGCATGGGGGGGGGCTAGGCATACCAAATTTAAAGGACTATGCAATTGCCGCACAAACTCGGATAGCCCTCTTGCATGCATCTACCTCCTATGCGGCACATTGGAAAAATATAGAAGTGATTATTAATGGATTGGAACCATTCTACCCCTGCCTGTTGGGAAATCCACCAAGATGTATCCATATGGCAAGCTTTTTAAAAATTATGAGAGAGATTTTTAAGACCTGGACGTACTTAACTAGATATATTTTATCAACACCTGAGAAATATTATTTAACAGCTATAGCATATGATCAAGACCTCTGCACGCCTCAGTTAAGCAAATCATTAAGTGATTGGGAACACTACTCCCTTTGCTTCACTTTTCAACTAGTGGGCCTTTTGGGCATTTATTCCTTTTCTTACTTACAGTCTGCATACAAATTACCCTCTAAATACTATTCAACTTATTTATCACTTAAGACAAGGCTTGCTCCACTTGAAGATGCACTAACTAAAATAGCGGACTCTCCCTCAAGATTAGTATCGCTGATTATCCACCATCTGAAAGGTGAAACTTCAGAACATATTATTAGTGCCCTATATAAAGCACTACAGCTATATAAAAAAGATAATTTGAATGAGGTCAGGTTGAGGTGGGTCAGGGACCTAGATTCCCCAATTGAGGTAGAGAGGTGGCAACAAACGACCCTTCCTTACTCAAAAATTACCTCTACAACATACTTAAAGGAGTTTGCGTGGAAGTCCAGAGTTTGATTTTTTTTAAGACCCCAGATATATCTGCTAAAATTCAGGGCCCGGAATGGGGCTCTTGCTGGAGAAAGTGTGAGTGTATAAGAGCAAGTAGTGCACACATATTTTGGTATTGTCCTCTGCTTGATGGATACTGGAAAGAAATTATATCAGAACTATCAGAGATAGTTGATATATCAGAATGAGTACACCACCTTTTATCCTGACTGCTACCCTCCATCTGGAATTAAAATTAATTGGATACAATATAAGAGTGGTGGCACTTCTAATTCTGATAGCTAAGAAGGTACTCTACTAGGCTCTGAGCACAGACAAGATCAATACCAAAGAAACCTGGAAAAGCTTAACCTGAGTGTATAATTTAGAAAGTACTTCAGCTAGGCTGAACAATAGAAAAGAAAAGTTTTGATAATAAATGGAGACTTTGGATTTCTACTAATTGGAACATTGCCCTGGATTTGTTCCATGAGGGATATGGCTTCGGGATAACTTTCTTGGGTACCCTCTAACTCGAGCATTCATATTAGCTATTTTCATGCTGAAGATGGGGTCTTTAGACTTGATAGGGATAGAGCTCAGTAAATAGATTAATAGATATATGTATGGCTTCTGTTGGTTTCCGATGATACATTTGAGTGTGATGGATGATAAAGGAAATGTTTTATCTCTCAAGAATAATAAGTTCTTGTTACTATTGCCATTATTTATGCTATATATGAGATGTCTAAAAATGTTCTTCTGTCTCCGTTTTATAATGTTTGGCTATGGTGTATGTGAGGATGTTTGTAAAAATAAAAATGTTAAATAAAAAAAAAAAAAGAAAGGGTAGCTTGCCATCAAATGGATTAGATCGAACTAGGCTGGACGGATCATAAATCTACTCATTTCAAATTGTTACTACTTCAATTCGCACCAACACTGGAGTGCACCTCTTATGACAGCTAATGAAAGAAATTTGGGGGTTGACAAAGAGACCTCAAATTTCACAATATCTGCTGCCACTGCACAGTGACAGAAGTGATCATCAAGTGGGTTCAGGGGCAAGCATCGACACCTAACAAGCATTCTGAGAATGCGAGGACTTCCCATCCTGGGCCCAGTTTTTGAAAGTCGAACTATTAAAGGAAGTCTGAGAGTTGAATGTGGAATTGCCTCTGCAAAGTTCCCCGCAGACAAATTCAGCCCTCTCAGGACGTGATTACCATGGGGGTGGGGGTGCACCCTCAGGCATCCTCTACAGGATAGCTCCCAGACTGAAATCAAAAGTGATGCCACCCTAAAGGACAATGGACACGTTGCATGCTTCTCACCGCTGCAAGCAGATATTGGACACAATCCCTTGCTACTACTTCAGTTCCTCATCAATATTCTCCAAAAGGATGACCCAGGGTCTATCATTTGTCACCTGTGGAAAGAATGGCCATATGGAGAGAATACGGTCTCGAAAGACTTAGAAAGTGGTGAACCGACTTCAGGAGAGCTTCAGAAAACAAATCAGTGGTTAAGGGACACAAAGGACCACAGTGAAGGTTTCAACATCCTAACAAACCCTTTGTGTAATCGTCATCAGGCCCTACTGTCGCCAGACTGGTCCAAAATAGTGACTCTTCAATGAAACTACCATGGCTGTAATGGTATCCTATTAGGGCACTCTGGACAGTGGAGTGAGTATTGGAATTTAGGACAGGCATCAAACATATCTGCTGTGCCCTTACAATCCTGGAAGGCCTACATGTGGAGACTGAGCAACAAGTCTTATCCCTACCTAGGATATGTCCGCCTCTGGTTGTCATTTCCTGCAGCTGTAACTGGTGTGAGGAGCAGAAGTGAGACAACCGGCCTTAGTGTATCCCTCTACTGGACTGTATGATGGGGTTCCCCTGTTAATTGGGATCAATGGCCCATATGGTTGGGTGACACACAACTCTGTTAACGCGTGAGAAACAAAGGCGATGGACTGCGAGAGGCCATAAATTACCACTCACAGTCAAGAGGGCTATGATTTACAACAGAGCCCCAAGGAGTGGACCAGGATGAACAGGTAGGGGTCATGTGGAAGAAGGATCCCAATTCAATGGTACTGGCCCCTAATGCCCAGTGTACCATTCAAGGGGAGGTCCACCTCTGCAAAGATGTCAAGAACAAAATACTGATGTTGGACACGCCAGGCGATGGAAAATTGTCAGAAGGATTATTGGTTAAGCCCAGCATCTTGCCAGCTCGTGTTCATACCTATGCACGGCGAGTGATGGACCAGATTCATAATGTGTCAGATCGGGAGATCTGGGTGAACAGAGGATGCACCCTAGGTACGCTACACTGTGCAGACACTGCAGTGTTGCCCAGCAACAAGCACCCTGGCAAGACAGATAGAGGGACTTCCGACTTGTTTGATTTTGGTGACTCCCCATTGCCAGCTGAATGGAAGACTAGAATTAGCCAGAAACTTGTCCAAAGAGATCAAGTGTTTTCGTTGAAGGAATGGGACATGGGATGTGTCCAGGGTGTGAGCATCACATACGTCTGCATGATGAAAGCCATTTGAGAGAGGTCTCGACGCCTAGCCCCTGCAGAAGGGCCGATGTAAGAAGACACTTGCACGAAAGTACTCATGGCTGGTGTGATACAAATCAAGAGCCCATATACTTCTCCCATTGTGGTTGTACATAAGAAGAACAGGTCTGTAGAATGTGTGTTGATTATCGAACTCTGAATCAGCGGACCATACCCGATCAACCACCATGCACCCGTATACAAGATACTCTGGATTGTTTGAATGGGAGCAAATGGTTCTCAGTGTTGCATCTTCTGATGGATATTACCAGATTCCAATGGCTCTGGAGGACCACAAGAAGACAGCCTTCATCTGTCCTTTGGGGTTCTATGAATTCCTGAGAATGCCACAGGGGATATCAGGCACCCCAGCCACCTTCCAGTGACTGATGGAATGAGCAGTGGGAAACATGAATTTTCTGGAATGCCTGGTGTACTTGGATGATGTCAATGTGTTTAAGAGTTCCCTAGAGGAACATGAGAGTCGACTGTTCAAAGTACTAGAATGACAGCAAGATTTCCAGCCTCAAGCTGTCCATTGACAAGTACCAGTTTTCCAAACCTCTGTGAAGTATGTGGGACACATAGTGTGTCTACAAAGAGGATAGAGACTGATCCTAACAAATAAAGTTGAAGCCTTGACTACTGAGCTAGCCCCACAATTTGAAAAGGAACTACAATGTTTCCTGGGATTTTGTGGCTACTACCGCCGGTTCATATAGGACTATTCCAAAGTGATTCAGCCACTTAGAATCTTTACCCAGGATTACCCTCCACCAATCGGAAATACAAAAAAAGGGCCATCAAAGAACCAGACAAACCATATTTCCTCCCAGGTGAACTTGTACAGGCCCGTTGGATGCCTGACTGTAAAGCAACTTTCCAGAAGTGATATACCAGCTCACCCAATGCCCCATCCTCGCTTATACGATCCACCAAACCCTATGTGCTGCATACTGATGCCAGTCTGCAGGTTCTAGGAACTGTACTGTATCAAGACCATGAGGATGGTTTTGAGACCAGTGGCATTCGCCAGTAGGAGCTTGACCCCATCAAAAGCAAAACTACCCTGTGCACAAGTTGAGTTACCTTGTAAAATGGGCCATTGTTGACCAGTTTGCGAGTTACCTCGATAGAAAGAAAATATTGGTGAGGACTGACAATAACCCATTGACCTATGTACAGACTTCAGCTAAGTTCAGGCAGCCATGGGGCACCAGTGGCTTTCTGCATTGTCAACATATGATTATGCTGTCGGTACCAGACCAGGCCTGGATCATGATGCTGGCAGCGTAACCCTATCCCGGGCCCATTTCAGAAGCGACTGTGTCAGGCTGTCTGAACCTGACATCAGGCATTTGGTACTTAAAGTTTGACAGAAATTAACAGATGTCCAGACACAGTGAATCGCTTAGTAGATTGCTTGGGCCCTCTGACACCTGCATACTGGCTGCATATTGCCTCTTTTCTGCTCTAGATATTAGTGCACTACCCCAGTTTGACAATGACAGCATTCAATGGGCTCAGTCCCGAGATCTTATGATTCAGCCAGCACTTGACACCCTTTGTGCAAGAAAAGATGTGTCTAAGTTGCGTTCTTCTAATCTCAGAACCGCTTTATTGTTTAAAGAAGGCCCAGATTGAAGCTGCTAATCAGTTATTGTATAGAGATGATGATCAGGGGTGACCTGATGAATGACAACAGTGGTTCCTTTGGCCTTCAATGATTTGGTACTGAGGTCCTCCACAATCATTTGGGCCACCTCGGTATCGACCGGACCCCCTTGACCTGAAATGCGATCTTGATTCTACTGGCCCAAGATGGGGGCGATGTTAAGCACCATGAAGATTTGTAGTCACTGCCTGCAGAGAAAAGCCCTGCCTCAGAGGGCTGCCCCTTGTCAACATTACACCTTTTAATGGAACTAGTCTGCATAGACTTTTTGAAGTTTAGAGCCTGATCAGCGAAACATTGGCAATATGTTTTGTGATTACGGACCATTTCACCACGTTATGCACAAGCTTTTCCACCAAGATCAAAAGCATCTACCGTGGCCAAAGGTGCAAGTGGAAAATTCGCATCCCACTATGGTGCCCCAATGAATTCACTCTGATCAGGGCCGGGACTGGTCGGCTAATCAAGAAAATGCTCTCTCTGGGGTTGCAAAGTCAAGAACCACCCCTTATCACCCACAGGATCTTCAACAAACGCTTTAACCACACCCTGTTGAGATGCTATGCACCCTCCACCCAAAGATAAGCATAATGGAGCCAGATTAGCACCTTAGTACCGCATACAATTGTGAAGGAGAAGTACTAGTTCTCTCCCTCTGCCTCATATTCAGGAGAGAGGTCCGGCTGCCTATTGACGTCTGTTTTGGGGTTTCTCGATGGGGTCAAACTGAAGATTACCTGCAATATGTACAAAACCCAGAAAGCTCAATTGGTTATGCCTATCAACTGGCCCATACAATGGCTGCCAAAAGAAATCCTAGTAACAAAGAGAAACATGATAGAAAAGTAAAGGCTCAGAGCTTAGGCCTGGAGACCATGTGTTGATACGAGAAATTTAGGATTGCTTGATAAACACAAAATTGCTGATCAACGGCACCATCTTCCCCATGTCATAGCTGAAAGTTGGATGAATTTGCCAGTGTACAAAGTGCACCAGAGAATAACTCCAAAGCTGTCAAGACCATGCACCGTAACAACTAACTACTATGGGTAAGTTATAATTGAGCTGAACCCACGAGAGTGATTCCCTGGACCAGTGACTCATGCTGCTGCAAGAAAGAAACAAGTCAGCCTGCCCCATTAGTTGCTGATTTAAGACTTCCCACAGCAGGCCCAGAATGATAGTGACTGCCAGTCTAACTCGGATGACAGTAGGTGTGATAATGCCTATGACCCTCAAATGAACTGAGATCAATTTGTTTCGTGGAAATCCTATGTTGAATTATGGGGATGAAGCTGGGTCTTCTGGACTATCCTAACCCTGGCATCATCATGGAGCAAATGCTCCCTGAAGGTGAAGTGCAAAGTATCACATCTGAGGATGCTGAGTCTTTATGTATCGTGGAACTGTATGACATTGCCTGAAGAGAGGCGGATGGTATGAGTCTTTCTGGTAACATGCAGAACTTGAGAATACTATGAGAGTGCTGACAACCCCCTTCAGCGAGGCAGAGTGTCTTCAAAAATGAGTCAAGTGTTGTAAAACAGAGACTACAGAAGCAAGGGCTGACAGTGCTCCCAGCTTGGACATTCCCCTTCATGCAGAGGCACCCTCACAAGTGATGAAAGCCTCAAGGCTGTTGCTGAAAATACAGAGACTGGTTGTTCACCCAGAAAAGTGACCGAGCTGTCAAGCCAGTAGTGCTTCAATTACAATTCCCTGGGAGGCCAGTGGATT
This sequence comes from Neoceratodus forsteri, assembly GCA_016271365.2. NCBI lineage: Eukaryota > Metazoa > Chordata > Ceratodontiformes > Ceratodontidae > Neoceratodus > Neoceratodus forsteri. The sequence goes on along the minus strand of CM057454.1, from coordinate 1,102,406,124 downwards.
GCATCTCAATGTAGTCCACAAAGGTGTTTATCCTCTCAGAGCTCACACTGACCAAATTGAGCTTGACCCATTCAGTTACTTATTTTGCCCACTCACCATGATACCCCTACCCCATCCAGCCCCAAGTAATCTGATAGGGAAGAGCCACCTCTTGCATTGTTTGCATTACAGAAGTTATACATGATTCTATATAGTAATTACAATTTACCCATGTGACATGCATAATGTATTATGAAATGGAAATGATACAGTGGAGTATATTGAAATGTATAGTAAAGTGACAAGTTATGCCAATTGATGAATCAGATAGTACTTGTATAGCATACTAATGGTATAAATGGTAGATCACGTGTTGGGTCTGGCTTGCTAGCTGCTGTTCCTTGGGCTTCTGCTTCTCCCCTTCGGAAATCCACCTTAATCAACCTATATTGGGTCAGTTTTGCAGTGATTGCCTCATTGTTATTGTTCCTGCATGTACTTAGGGAGATCATTTGGCGATTTTGGTGTGTCTGGCCGATAAATAAGGCAGATGGAGCGAAAATGGGAAAACGGCCTTACCCAGACATACCCCCCCGGTCTCACCTGATAAGCAGGCCAAGAAAGCCAAATCTCAGCAGCAATCCTCAGCTAAACAACTGAGCACTCTCTCTCTCTCAGCTTCTGTTCCGCTGTCAGAAGAATGATTCCTACAAGAGCTGCAACCGTTCAAAGAAACACTACAGGACATTGCTGCAGATCTTAAAAATATACGCAGTGAGATGGCTGATCTTAAAATGAGGCAGCGAAGATACTGAAAAACACCCCACTCCCCTTGAAGCTTGGCGAGACAAGGCAGATCCCGATATAATAAAGCTCAAACAACAAATAATAAAACTGCAACTCAAGACAGAAGATCTAGAGGGACGTAGCAGAAGAAACAATATCTTAATATTTGGATTACCAGAAGGGGCGGAGGGTTCTTCTGCCATTACATTCATCCAGAAGCTTTTTAACAAGATTGTAGGCCCTTCTCCACATAACCCCACCTATCTAATTGAAAGGGCGCACAGGTCCTTACACCCAAAACCGGAGGAGTCTGCTTCCCCTCGCCCGATGATCATCCGGATGCTTAATTACCTAGAAAAGCAGCACATCCTCTCAAAAGTCAGAGAACTGCACTCCATTCAATGGGAGGACAAGCGACTACATATCACCCAAGAGCTGCCTTTAGAAACCCGCCAGAAGAGAGACACTTTTCACCCCACAGTCAGTAAACTGATTGCAGCCAGTATTAAATTTCGGATGACCTATCCAGCTCGTCTACAGGTGTTGGTAGATGGATCATGGCTTTCCTTTGAATCTGCTGCTCAAGTTCAGGCAGAATTGGGCAAGAAGCTTCCTTCATTGTTTAAATCCCCATGGTGTGGGTTACAATACTAGAAGCCCTGGAGTTTCCTGGTTAATGCCTTAAGTTGCCTACCTTGGATGTGACTGGTTTGCATGGAGCCTGCGTGATGGGAAGTGGCCTCTGATTTTAGACTGGCATTGGTGGATCCAGGAGGAGACGACCCGTGGCCTGTGGTTCTGGGGGAACTCGCGCTTCACCGTGTTGCTAGTCCTGAGGACCTTTTTTCCAGACTGCTGTTTCCCTGGGGTTTGTTTTTCTGTGTGGCGCGAGTCCGCTGACATTTTGGTTCCCCTGGGAAACATCTACTCCCATGCTGGGTCATATGCCACATCAATCTGGCTAGAGTTACTTTCATTTAAAAATACTCTTTTCCTCCTTCACTCTTGCTTTTGGTTTTTATTTGCTTTATGTATCTTTCTCCTACTATCTCTTTAGTTTTGACATACTGGCAAATGATGGCTGGGCTGTAGTCCTACACACCTAGTCAGTCCTTACATTTTATTTCACTCAACGACTTCTGTTTCCTCCTTTTGCTTCCTAAGTTTTCTTGCCTCCTTCTATACTAGAGTTTCCTGCCTACAATCATCCTACATCTATGGCTATATCCTTAGCTTTTTATTTCCTTCTCTAATCTGTTCTTAACCCAGAGCTTCTGCAAGGCATCTTATTTGATACTAAGCTGGTAACAGCTCGGTTATCATAACTATTATATGGATGGCTCTTTTTACAATTGCATTGTGTTTTTTATTTTTTCATCTTTAGGATATTGTTGTTACTTGTTGGTTGGGTTCCTGGGGGGAGGGAGAGGGAGGTAGAGGGATAGCATTAGCTTAGAAATAGCCAACCACATGTACTGGTGTGTGGGAGGGAGTACCCTAGCTACCCTCAAGAATATTATTATAATTCATGCCACTTCTGGGTTCATATTGTGGGCTTTAGGGTGGAATCTTCTTGTGGTTAATTCATGTTTAGCGAATTATACTATATACAGATCACTCAACCCTTGCTATATAGGTTTAGATGTGCTTATGGGGGGGTAGTTATATCAGGGTACATGAGGGATCTCTACCTATCAAGGCATTGTTACATACCAGCGGATATTGACGCCTGTTAGAGAATTAACTGTAAATAGTTGTAAGTGGGTATGGTTTATGGGGGGCGTGAGGTTTATCAATAATTATGGTGTTCCTAATCCCTTAAATTTAGTCTTTTGTGAATTCGATATACTGTAAATATCTGCGGTTTGTGTTAATGCTACCTGTTTGTTGGGTCTGGGGAACACAAAACTAATTTTTGGAGAATATTTTCATGAGAGAGAAATCCGTGGTGCACTTTTACCGTACAAGAAACTGGCTATATAAGAAGGCTCCATAGAAGTTAATGAGCTACTGGTATTAAAAATTGATAACTTGGAATGTTAGATGGGCTCATGAGACTTAACAAAAGATTCCAGATTCTCAAACATTTATCAGTATTGCATGACTAATATCTCTTATCCAAGAAACCCATCTCTCACCCTGGGAAGCTATTAGTTTAAGTAGGCAGGAGGTTGGGTAAGAATCTATACATCTGGCATGTCGAGGCGGCTAGTGGGGGGACTGCCATCCTGATTCACAGTTCAGTAGCCCTTTCAACCAAAGATGGCGATCCTTTTAGATCCACAAGGAGATATGTGCTAGTTCATGAGTCTAATGGATCGTACTGAACTAGTCCTTGGGAGTGTGTATGGGCGGTGGGGGGGTAGCCTTGAATTTTCCTAGACCTGCTAAGTAAACTGCAATCATTTTCATCTTTCCCATTAATACTTGGGTGGAGATTGGAACCTACCACCCAGCAGGATTGGATCATTCAACTCAAAGCAAGCCCCTCTCAATGCCCAGAAAGCATTATCTAAATTCCTTGACTCTGCTGGGTTGTCACGTCCATGGAACTACAGAATCCCACAGCCCGTATTTTCTCTTCTCAATCCACGGTGCACTCTTCTTGGTCCGTCTGGACTATATTTTACTCAGTCGCTTGCCCTATACATGGCTTAAGCGATTCCATATAGAACCGATATTATGCTCGGATCATGCTGTTACCCTGGGCTACGTTTTTGTTAGACCATACTTCCCAAAAGAGACCCAGTATGGTGCCTAAATATGCAACTTCTAAAGGAAGATTATGTTATCACCAGAATCTCCGATTTGATTCAATCATTTGTTGCCAATAACCATGGCTCAGTCGAGAGAATGGACCTCAAATGGTGCGACTTGAAGTGCTTTTTGAGAGGAGAGTTGATTAGGCTGACCTCCACCCGTAAACAGAAAAGAGAGGCTACCATCACATCACTTTTGGCTCAAATTCACTCCCTCGAACAATCCCTCTCTCCCTCCTCCTCTCCTGATCTATTGAAAACATTATTACAGTTAAGGAACCAATATTCTTCCCTATTACAAGAAAAAGCAGAATTTGCCATATTAAGAACACAGGCAAAATATATAGAGCATGGGGAGAAAGCGGGTCACCTTCTAGCTTTGTGTCTGAGGAAACTGGAGGCATCAAGGTTCATTTCTGCTATTAATGCCCCTGATGGAATCATTAAAACTCATCCTAGAGACATTGTACTTATTTTTAAACAATTTTACTCTTCCCTCTACATTAAATGTTCTTTGTCCCCATCACAAAGTGAGTTATTAGAATATTTGACTGCCTCATCACTACCAACTCTTTCACCTGCACACCAGTCCTTCTTATCCACTCCTATCTCTCTTCAAGAAGTAATATCAGCTATTAATAATTTAGCTATGGACAAGGCTCCAGGCCCAGATGGCCTACCTTCAAACTTTTACAAAGTCTTTGCTAAAGACCGTGCACCTAGTTTGTTACGCCTGTATCAATATATGCTTTCAGGGCAAATTCAGGACCCATCCTTATTAGAGGCCTCAATTATTCTCCTCAAGCCAGACAAACCACCCCATTCCCCAGCGAGCTACCGTCCAATCTCCCTGTTAAATTATGATATTAAAATTCTAGCCAAGATACTCGCTAGTATAATTGAACAAATCTGGACTCACCTTCTTAGCCCAGAACAAATAGGATTTGTATCCGGTAGAACCCCAGCAGATCACCTCCGTAAACTGTCGTATCTTATTCAGTCAGCAAAAACTACCCCTATCCCAATGGCATTGATTTTTTTAGATGCAGAAAAGGCCTTTGATAGGGTGGACTGGAATTTCTTGTGGGCAACGTTACAGGCAATGGGTTTCCTCAGTGACTTTATTAAATGGATTCAAGCTTTATATTTCTCCCCCCTGGCCAAGATACACTGTAATGGTGTACTCTCAGATGCTTTTCCTCTTTTCTCAGGTACACAGCAAGGGTGCCTGCTCTCTCCCTTCCTCTTCAGCTTATATCTTGAACCCCTTATCAGACGATTGAAATCTTCTCCTTTAGTCATTGGTATACCTGTGGGTAATAGAGCCCCACTGCTTTCGGTCTATGCAGACGACATATTGCTTCACCTTTCGGATCCGGCCTCTTCCTCAACAGAGGCACTGGATATTATTGACACTTTTGGGAAACTCTCGAACTATAAACTCAATCTCAGTAAAACAGAAATTTACCCCATTAATCACTTAACATATAGCTCGTCTCTTAACAAATTTGGTATGAAATGGACCCCCCGGTCTATTAGATATTTAGGCATCTATGTAACCTCTGATCTATTGTTATCACGGAAACTTAATTTAGAGGACTTATGGCACAACATTCAACAGGACCTGAAAAGATGGAAAAATCTCCCACTTTCGTTATGGGGCAGAATTAATATTGTCAAGATGAATGTCCTGCCTAGACTGTTTTACCCATTAAATATGTTGGATATATGGTTACCTGTATCCTTCTTTCAACATATTTACTCAGATGTTAATTCATTTATTTGGCAGGACAAGGCAGTTAGAAGATCTTATCTCAAATTATCCCAACCTAAGGAGTTGGGAGGGCTGCGACTCCCTAACTTTCTACTTTATTACTGGGCCAGCCACTTGTATAAATGTGGGGAAATGGCTGTCCTTACCTGAACTTCTTACTCCTCATGACTACGTCCCAATATGGTTGCAAATTGAATTGGACATGTTTGCTTCCCACAAATTAGCCCCAACCTCACTCTTTTACACTCCAATGAAGAACATACCAAAACCCTTGCAGTCTCTTCAATTGGTACTTCATTAAAAGTTATATCTCAATTGTTTAGTTATTGTAAGAGTATCTCCGACCTCTGATTTTCTCAACCAATCTGTGCTAACTAAATCTCTAAATAGGAGGAGTTCCCATAACTGGAAGCTGGTTACCAATATCTTCTGAATATACTGTTACTGACTTTACTCACAGGATTCTATTTTGTCCACACAAGAGATTTTAGCTAAATTTCACTTATCACATCGGCAGCCTTTAAAATTCTTCAGCTTAAGCATCTTCTAATTAAAATATTTGGGAGGGAACCCAAACCCTCCTATATTGGTGCTTTTCTTCAACAAATTATCACCCCAGCAAGTAAACCACATGGCATTTCTACTCTTTACAAATTGCTTCTTACATACCCACAACCTCCATCGGCAGTCGGCTCTAAGATCTGGCAAGGTTTTTTCCTGATGAAGATATCAATTGGCAATGTCTATGGAAGGATTTATTTATATATATATTAGAGGCAAAAAACTCCATTTAATGCATTAGTTAGGGGTTGTTCCACAGCGACAAAAGTGAGAAATTCACTGTGAGTTTAGAAACCCCCTTGGACCCATGCCACCCCAAACCCCGGCATTAGGGTGCGTGGGATCGTCATTAACTCTCACCCCATGACATGTGTAAAAGCAGCAGAAGTATAGGAGAATGGGGTGAGAGTTAGGACCCACAATCCCGTCACTTTATATGCAGTTGGGGGTGAAGCGAGGTCAAAGTTTTCAACCCCTAACCAATTTCCTCACTTTTTGTCGCTGTGGAACAACCCTAACTAATGCATTAAATGGAGTTTTGCCTCTAATTTCCTTCTTTTGAGAATGATAACGAGAAATAGTGAATGTAATGCTAGCGGTAGGGAGGCGCGAGACCCTTCAGGCCCTGCTTCCGCCACATGATGTGTTGGCATACTAACAGGGACAGCAGCGCAAACAGAAATGCTAACAGTGGCGCATGGTAACACAAGCACGAATGAACAGAAGGAGTAACTTACATGGTGGCGTGGGCAGAATGGTCTGCCATGTGATGTGTTGTCACATAGTAACATGGTGCCTGCAAACAGAAATGTCAATGGGCATGGTGATGTAAAGTGAAACAGTAAGATAAACAGTACTGTAGACAGAAATGGCAAAAATAACAGATATGCAAGCACAAATGAAAGCATGAAAGGATAACGCACATGGCGCGAGACGTCCAATGGTAAGTGAACGGATAACGACATAGCGGAAAGGGCAACAGTAACAGTAATGTAAGCGCACAGGCTGGTTTTCCCCAAAACCTGCATTGAGAATGACAGTGAGTACAAATAATGTATGCAAAATAATGAGTATCGGCGCAGAAAATGAGATCTTGGAATACTAAATACATTGTATCTCAGGAACCGTACGATGTAGAAAAAAAATGTAAAAGTCATATTATTTACAACTGTCCTGGCTAATTTAAATCTTAGCCCCATTAGGGGCTAAGAAGTTTTCCGACGAAAGTCCGTATCTCGCACCGTTTCCGAGATACGGGCCCTGAAAGGCGCAGCGATGCCGTGAATGTTATCCTATGGGAAAAAGAAAAGTTCAGAGCCATAACTTTGCCTCCCTGTAATTTTTTCACCAAACTACTGAAAGGCACATCTGTGTACTGTTGGCTGTCTTCCCTCCAAATTTCAGGAAAAAAGACCAAACCGTTATTTTGCAGCAGGGTGCCAAAGGATTCCTGTAATGCTTCGGGCGCCGTAATGTTATCCTATGGGAAAAACTGTCAACTTTGGAGTGCCATAACTTTGCTGCCGTGTAATATTTTTTCAATACAACACTGAAAGGCACATCTGTGAGATGTCGGCTGCGTTCCCTCCAAATTTCAGCCCAAAACTCCCAACAGTTATTTTTCAGTGCAGTGCCAAAGAATTGCTGTCATTTTCCCACAGACTAGAAAATTACTGTCGCAATTTGCGAAAGCTTTCGCAAAAATTTGTGACACTTTCGTGAGCATGAAAGTAATTTGCGAAAGTACTTTTTCCAGAAATTTGAAAAACATATTTCTGGGGTGTTTTACCACAAAATAAAGACATGGCAAGCATCCTCAGGGCTCGACTAGGTGAATACAAAAAACATTAGGTTGTTAGAGGGTCCCAAATTTAAATGCCAACCATTTTTCTGATCACCAACTGAAAACAAAATGGCCAATTTGTGAAAGTAACAGGCCCATTTGCGAAAGTAAAAATGCATTTGCGAAAGTGTTGAACTTTTTGTTAACTTCTCCCATTGACTTATAATGGGAAACTGTTTTTTGAATAACTTTTGAACCGTTTAATATTTTTTCATGAAATCTTCGAAAGACACATCAGGGACCCTGGCTGCACGTTCCCTGAAGATTTTGGCTGGTCACACTAAAACCGCATGGACCTGTAGGCGCCACCACAGAATTCCAGAAAAGCGTAAATGCGCCGCGACAGATCACAATAACACCGCAGCCGTATATCCAACCAGTACAAAACTTGGCAGATCCTAAGGCCTATGGTTCTTGATCATAAATTCCAAATTTCAGGCAAATCCATCAAACAGTTGCAAAGTTATTAAGGTGCAAAGTTTTGGGGTTTAACATAGAAATGGCTCCTCAACCCTAACTATGGTAGCACTACATGCCACCATAATATATATATATATATATATATATATATATATCACACTCAAGATCGTTATAGGGTAATGCAATATTGTATCTTAAACAATATGTATTATACTCCCATTAAACTGGCTCAAATGAAACGCCTCCCTTCTAGAATTTGTTCTAGATGCAATAAAGAGGAAGGTTCGCTCTTGCGTATATTGTGGACATGTGAAACAATATCTCCCTTGTGGAAACAAATTGAAACAACTTTAGATCTACTGTTGGGGCTGCAAGGTCTTTTCTCCCCTGCCATATGTATTCTGGGAGATTACTCTAGAATCTCGGTGAAGGAGAGAAGATACCATATGGCTGTAATCTCACTAGCAGTCAAAAAAACTAGTGCTTAGACACTGGATGGATCAAGCCCCTATTTCTTATGCAGAATGGCTGCATGAAATATCTTTTGCACTCCAAGCTGAACATTTAATTGCAAATGTGTGCCACCGTCAATCATCTTTTAATAAAAAATGGGGGAAATTATATGCCCTCTATTTGACTTGACAGGGTGGCTTAGGTTTTTCACGAGCCTCTCACTCTCCTCCTTTTTCTTGTTTTTTCTTTTCGGAGTTCCCTTTTGTTTTCACTTGGCCTCTCCTTGTTCTCTTTTCTTACATAATTGCTAATCATCCGGTCTTCATTTAGCATAGCCATAATAGACTAGTGATAAGTGTACACCATGGAACGGGGTGGGGGAGGGGTAGTAGTTAGGTTTGTTTAACTATTATGGTCTCCGACTGTCATCTTTTCCTTGTAAATATTTTCCTTCCAGTATATTTTACTTACAGACTTTGTTTATGTCTTGTTCTGTTATTTTGTGTTATTTTATATAAATAAATAAAGCATGTTCAATTAAAAAAAGCATACTAATGGTATAAATGTCTTGCATATGTTGCATTTTCAATGTTATGATAGTACAGACTTGATACGGACGCCATGTTTTCCCAGGCAGGGAAGGGTGTAACCCCCCCTACAAATGGGGGTTCCCAAAAAGTCTTCCTTGAGCTTGCCTAAATGCTCACTGCCAGGCTGGTGTCCTGTGTTTTAGCAGTTTAAATTGATTACCAGAGCTTGTATAGCCCCTGTGTACTGTCTCTTTAAGAGCTGCCAACTTGCAGTTATAAGTAACCTGAGAGGGAGCTCTGTTGAAAGATGTAACTATTTGCTGAAAATCATTTAGAGTGTTAATGATAATGTAGTTTGTCTAACCTGCCTTCTTTACAGCAAGGACTGTTTTGTTTGTCTCCACTATCTTGGTCCTGGACTGCAAATTGGACCAATCAGTTCTGGTGGGACCTAAAATGTAGCCAGACTACAGGATCTGTCTGAAGTCAAAATCTGTAGGACTGTAGTTTGGGGCTTTTGGCACCTTTTTTGCAACTGAAGGGGGAGGTCTCGCTTTGACTGACAGCCAAATCAGCCAACCAAACCTTTTGGATCTGAGGGAATTCCCCATGCTGCCTGCCGTTTAGGGCAGATCTAAGCTGGAAGCTGAAGAAGAAGGAGCTGAAGTGATTCAGAGCAGCAATCCTGAGTGGATTCACATGGGAGAACTATGAAAAGGCTGAGTTTTTGGCCCGCATGTCTGCCTGCTGCTCCTGAGAGAGGGAGAGAAGAGAATTATTTTGGACTAAATCCAAGTTTGTGTGACTAAAGTAAGCTACTGAAGTGGGCCAGGCTCAACCTGAAGAAGACTGAAGATTTTGCTGAATGCGATCGGCCTGTCAAGAGTTCCAGCTACCCCTAAGCTCCTAATGTGTGCAGAGACTTTGCGATTGTGACTGGGTAGTGCTTTGCCTGGTACAGTAGAATTCTCTTACATGTAAATGTGCTATGAGCTGCTAGTGGGTCGTTAGTTAGTTCCCCACTGTATGAACTGTGTTCTGCTTGCTGTAAGCTGTATCCAGCCCAAAACGGACGCATCCAAATTTGTCTCCTTGCGGTCTGGGCCTTGCCAGATTGGCCCAGCCAGACTACCCACTGCACAGAGAAGCCATCGATGAGAGACCTGCCTGGGGATCAGCCCCCTGCTCCATGCTTGAACAGGAATGACACCTCTGAGAATCGTGTGGGCCCTGCTTCTCCTGGCATTCCAGATCAACCACCTGCAGTCTCGACTTTCGTCCAGCCTGTGTCCAGTCTTGGGTATCATGAGTAAATACCAGGGTAGCTCCCTGCAACAACAGCTTAATCTGAGTGTCATCTGATTGTCTTGTTGTTTAGTTTCCTTTATGAACTGAGCCCTTTCACTCCAGATTACAAATATTGTGTACTGTGCATGTTGTGTTTTCCATCACAAGGCCCCAACCAGCTGCGATGCTGCCCAACCCTGGGCAACAGTCCTGGCTAGCCCATCTCTTCTCCACCTGGGTACCCAGAGGAGAGACTGTGTGGGGGAACTCAAAGTGCATGCATAACTGCTTGATTGATATAACATTTAAGCTAATTAACCTGATTTTGCCCCTCCCTTGTTCAAGTCCCCTGAATAAATCAGATCTAACTTTTTCTGCATGTAATCTGACTGTGGTTCCAGTTTGTGCTCAAAGTACTGTACTGTTGCTATTTGCTGTGCATAACCTTATTTTACAGGGGGTCCCCAGGGTCAAGCCAGAGGAACAAGCCTTGGTGGTAAGTGTAAACAAGGTGGGTACTTGTGTGGTGCACCAGGGGTATTGTGAAAGTGAATATTGTACAGTGTTCAGGCCACTAGAGGGGAAAGAGGGGGGTTACAGTGTCCCGGGGGGCTGTGCCCAGGTTAGCTTGACCACTACCAACCCTGACCTCCAGGTGGAGGCACCCATTTCAGAACTCAGGCCCCTTAACCTGCTACTAGCCAAGCAGGCAGGGGTAGTTGCCCTTAGGATAGTGCCACCTAGGGGTTACACTTGCACATCTCTTTTTCTGAAAGATGCTACTCTCTTGGACTTTGTTGATTCCCTTGAGGTATTTAAAAGTTTCTATCATGTCTCCCTCTCCCTCTTTTCCTCAAGGCTATACATCTTAAGCTCCTTTAGCCTTTCTTCATATGTCTTCTGGCGCAGACCCTGCACCATTTTCGTTGCCCTCCGCTGGACAGCCTCCACCCTGTCTATGTCTTTGTGGAGATGGGGTCTCCAGAACTGTACATAGTACTCCAGATGTGGTCTACCAACTGTCTGTACAGAAGGCCAACAACTTCCTGTTTTCTACTGGTGATGGCTCTCCCTATGCATCGCAGTATCCCCCCAGCCCTCCTTACTGCCTTCTCACATTGCTGGCCCACCTTCAGGTCATCTGATATGACTACTCCCAGGTCCCTTTCCATTTTTGTTGTCAGTATCTCAACCCCATTGTGTACTCTTGCCCTGGGTTTTTGTTTCCCGGGTGCATTACCTTGCACTTCTTTGTGTTGAATCGAAGCTGCCATATATGTGACCATTCCTCCAATCTTGCCAAGTCCCTTTTCATCCTTTCCACCCCACCTTGCGTATCAACCCTGTTGCAGATCTTTGTGTCATCTGCAAAGAGACATACTTTCCCTTCCAGTCCCTCTGCAATGTCACTTATAAAGACATTAAAAAGGACCGGCCCCAGTACTGAACCCTGCAGTACCCCACTAGTAACCCTCCTTTCTTCTCTGTGGACTCCATTTACTACTACCCACTGTGTCCTGTTGTTCAGCTAGTGTTATACCCAGAATACCACCCTGGGACCCACTCCCAGGCTGGCTAATTTATTAATCTTTTGTGCGGGACGGTGTCAAATGCTTTGCTAAAGTCTAGGTAGTCCATGTCCACAGCCCCTCCCTCGTCTACTACTTTGGTCACCCAGTCAAAGAAATCATTTAGATTTGTTTGACATGACCTTCCTGCTGTGAATCCATGCTGCCTTTGGTCCTGTGCCCCATTGGCCTGTAGATACTCAACAATTCTTTCCTTCAGAAGTGATTCCATCATTTTCCCTATCACTGAGGTCAAACTGACAGGTCTGTAGTTTCCTGCCTCTGCCTTGCTCCCACTTTTGTGAAGGGGAATCACATCTACCCTTCTCCAGTCCTCAGGTACCACACCATCCTCCCATGATTTATTAAAAAGGGTAGTCAGTGATGTTACTAGTTCATCCCTTAGTTCTTTTAGAATTCTGGGGTGAATTCCATCAGACCCCATTGCTTTATCCACTTCAGTTTTAAGAGTTCTTTCAGAATCCTTTCTTCTCTGAAAGGACTAATATCATCTCCCCTATCCAGAGTGCTTCTATTGACTGGATTAGGTATCTCCCCCTGCTTTTCCATTGTGAATACTGAGCAGAAATATTCATTCAGTATCCCTGCCTTTTCACTGTCGCTCTTTGCCCAACTACCTTCCTCTTTATTCAGCCTCAGTATCCCTGCCTTCATCTTTCTTTGCTCCCTAATGTACCTATAAAAGGTTTTATCCCCCTTCTTAACTGAGTTGGCTATTTTTTCCTCAATTTGGGCCTTTGCTATTCTGACTGCCTTCCCCGCTTCCTTCTGCTTTAACTGGTACAGTTCTCTGTCCTGCTCCTTCTGTGTTTCCTTATACTTCCTGAATGCTATCTTTTTCTCCCTTACCTTTCCCGCCACTTCTTTTGAGAACCATAGCATTTTTTTCTTTCATTTTGATTTGTTTATTTGCTTCACACAAAGGATTGTTGCCTCTGTGATGTCAGTTTTGATGTTTCCGCATTGTTGCACCACCCCACCTTCTTGCCTATTTGCTAGTGCTTTTCTGAGGCACTCTCCCATTTTGACAAAATCAGCCCTCCTTAAGTCCACTACCTTCACTTTTGTGTGGCTTGACTCTACAGCTAAGTTTATTGTGAACCACACTGTTTGGTGGTCACTTGTTCCCAGATGGCTACCCACTTCAAGATCAGAGATCCTCTCTTCATCCCCATTTGAGAGTACCAGGTCTAAGATTGCTCCCTCCTGAGTGGGTTCCAAAATTAGCTGTCTGAGGCATGCCCCCTGTAGGGCATAGAGAATGGCCCTGCTCTTGGATGTGACTGCAGCAAAGGGGCTCCAGTTAACATTTGGCATATTCAGGTCCCCCATCAGCAATATCTCCCCTTTCTCTGCCATCCCAAGGATGCCTTCTATCATTTCCTTGTCCATTTCCTCCCCCTGAGACAGGGGTCTGTATACAACCCCTGTACGGATTGTGGAGCCATTTCCAGTCTCCAGGGTGACCCACAGTGCCTCCTCTCCTCCCTGTTTACCCTTTAATTCTGTTGCTTTGATGCCTTCCCTTACATAGAGAGCTACTCCTCCCCCTCCTTCTCCTCCTCCTCTTCTTCCCTCCCTGTCCCTCCTGTAGATTGTGTACCCTGGTATGTTGACATCCCAGTCATGGTTCTCTGTGTACCATGTTTCTGTGACTGCCACGATATTCAGGCATCCCCTCTTCCATCAAGGCCACCATTTCGGGGAGCTTTTTACCTAGACTATGGGCATTGGTACTCATTACCCTCCATTTTATTATGGCTTTATTTCTTTTTGCCCCATCCCTGTCCTTACTGCCTTTGTCTTTTGATCCATTTACCCCTGCCCTTATCCCTATCAACTGCTCTACCTTGGTGTTTACCTCACTAACTGCCCTGATTGTTTTGGGGGAGGCTAGGATTTCCCTTCTCCTTTTTAGTACCTCCCCCCTCCTTGGCTAGCTTAAATGCTTGCCAATGAAGCATTTAAACCTATCACAGAGGATCCTGGTTGCCCTCCTGGATAGATGCAGACCATTGCGCCTGTATAGGCCTGCATCCCTCTAGGTGGAGCCCCAGTCCCCAGTGATTACAAATCCCGGAGTTCTGCACCAGTTTTTCAACCAGCCATTGAATCCCATGGTGTGGAGTACCCTAGCCTCATCCATGCCATAGACAGGTAGCACTTCAGAGAAAGTTACCATGTGTGCTACTTGTCTAAGGCCCCTCTCCAACTCCATGAATTCCTGTTGCACTGCTCTGATCCCATTCTCAGCCAGGTCATTCATCCCTAGGTGGATAATGACAGCCAGGTCACTCCCCCTTGCAGCTGCTCCCATGCTCCTGAGGATTCATTTCCTGTTCCTCCAAGCCATGGTGCTGGACAGACACCTTACCTCTCTTGCCCCTCCCTCCCCCAGTTCTACCCCCCCAACAACCGAGTCCCCCACCAGGAGTTGTTTCCTTCCCCTGTGGGATCCTGTGCCACCTTCCTGTGGGTCTCCATTGTGGAGGTTCCCATCATCCTCCTTGGTCTCCACTGTGGGTGGCTCCATAAAGGAACCATGCTCTGCCAGAGTGGTGAATGAATTGTGGAGAGGCAGAACTAGAGAGATGCACCTATGTTCCACCACCCTCACCCTCCCTGAGCCCACCATGGTCCAACCACTCCTCTTTTTGGCAACCTCTGAGGTAGTGGCAGTGTCCTCCTTTCTCGGTCAACAAAAACTAAAATAAAAAAATAAATAAAAGCTATTCACAAGTGTTCTTCTAGTGGGAAGTGAGGAGGTTAGGAATCAGACTGCATTATACAGGGAAATCTGAAAACTAAAGAGGACCAAACATGATAAATAAGGATACAGAACTGAGCTGCCATATCAGGGCTATGCAACGGTAGCTGTGATAAAATGTTGTTTGTGAGGCAGGCTGCATGCACTGAATCCAGCTGCTTGCATTTTTATATAACCTTTTTTAGTTCTGGTAAAGTTACCATCATGCAGTGAATGAAGTAGAATTCTTGGGGTGGGAGTGGGGTGAAAGCAAGCAGTGTATTACACGGTGTGTGTTTGGGATTTCATAAAGGGACCTGTATGCAGATGCCAGTTAGCCTCATGGAACAGGAATAATGGTAAGCCACTTCCCAGCTGCTAGTGCTGTTGATACTAATATAAAATGTGAACAACTTGGATGTTGCATCATGCAGTATGTATATTTATTATACAATTTTTGCCAAAAAAGTTACAGACTCAGAATTTTCAAAGGTAACAAAACAAGGTCATCCTTACCAGCTGCTGCTACAGTTACACAGTAGGAGACAAATGCCTTAAATTATAGTTGGTGCTTGTACATGTATTTTCTTTTCCTTGATTCTGAAGACTTATTTGTCAAGTTACATTTTTACATTTTCCCCATTCTTTTTAAATGCTAACATTTTCTGCTGTGTGGCTTTAAATTGAATGCAATAAATAGCATAGTGTAGCCTATTAGAATGCAGTTGGCAAACTGGAAATACGTATGAGGTGGAACTCTTATGACTTTATATTTGTTGGAGTAGTAGCTGTCCTTTAAAGGAAGGTGAGACCTTACCAATAGCAGAGTATCATTTTAGCAGAACCATAGGAGTTGCAAAGCTCCTCGACCTATCACATTTTATATAAATAAATTCTAGGCAAACAATGTTTTAGGGGTTTCCAGGGGTTGCAAGGGGCATCATAGGGAGTTGCAAAGAAATCACAGGGGTGTCCACCACAACGCCTGGCTACCCCAGAATGGTGCCCTGGTACATAGCATTCAGTGGGTCCACAAAGAGGCAGATGTATTGGATCTAGGGAGGGGAGTGTCAGATGGAAATTGTTCAGGCAGGGAGGTACAAATATCTATTTGTTTATTTGTAAATTTATATAATAAATGGAATTTTGATGTTTTTTTCAAGGTGACTTGGTGCATTTTGTATACTGACTCAGGCCCTGCAACATGAAGTGAATGCCTTTCTTTATATTTTAAAAAGGACATTTTAAATTGGCCTTTAACATTGAATAGAATCTGCTTTCTGGATCTCAGGATGATGATCTCATGTACTCTGAATAAACTCATGGATAAACATTTCCAGCAGGTGGCCTCTACCTTGGAAGATACATCACCCGAAACACCCTCAGTCACTTAACCTTCCCAGTTCTCCTAGGTCACCAAAGAAAACAGGCACTTGTGCCTAGTGGGCCTTACCTGGTTACCAAATAAATTTATATGAATACTGTCATCATTAAGGCCTGAATCCACTCCTGACCTAACGTCCTCTTGTCCACTTCCAGTGCTCAGAGTGCTGGCATTATGGTGCCAGGCAATCAGGGTGCCAAATGCGGGATGCACCCTCCCCCAAGACACAGCCCTGCACAAGAAACATGATAGGCGATGTTGCCGATTGGCACACTAATTTCCCATTGCCGTATCGCGGGCACATTCCAGTGGTGAAACTCTTCTTGTGACTTGAAAATGCAGGTCAAATCATTCTCGTAAGTCTGCTGTCTATACATTTCTTTATAATTTGCCACACCGCAAGTGATTTCCCAAAAATGAACAAAGTGGTAAAAAAACACATCAAGGTTACAAATTGTAGGGAGTAATCCTTCACTATATGTCATTAGTGTGTAGACAATATCTGAATTATTTAAGAAAAAAACACAAAAATAAATAATTTCCCATAATGTAGCTAACTCAATGTTGGTATACAGCTGGGTACCATCATAATAATATAGTAACATCATACAGTATGTGCCTATGAGAAGTGTCACCACTCTATGAGTAGTATATTGCTTCATACATGTTCCCCGTGATTTTTTCTCCCTTGCTCATTGTATATATTATTGTCCATTAGATTATTGTGTATGTGTAGTGTTGCACAACATGAATTGTGTGTGCCACACAGTTTACAGTATGGACATTGTGCATATTAATAATATTACACTGCATCCATCTGAATCACATAACCTATCATACATGAAAACATAGAAACTGATGGCAGATAATGACTACTGCGCCCATCTAATCTGTCCATTTTTAATTATGATCACTTTTGCTGCAAACCCTACTTGATCTATGGCACTGCCTCTTCCTTCCCCTCCCTTCCTCCCTTCCTTCCTTGATTCTCTTGTGCCAGGCATTTTGAAACCCACTACTGGTTTTGACCCTACTGCCTCCGATGGAAGGCTGTTCCAGAAATCCACCACCCTTTCTGTGAAGAAGTACTTCCTCACATCTCTCCTGAATCTACCACCTTCCAGCTTCATATCATCACCCCTCGTTCTAGAGTACCTTTTTCTCTGAAAAATGTCTCCCTTCTGTATCTTATTAACCCCTGTGAGGTATTTAAAGGTCCCTATCATATCTCCTCTCACCCTCCCCTCCTCTCAGGTGTACATATTGAGCTCTTTTAGTCTTTCCTCATAGGGCTTTTGATGCAGACCTTGCACCATTTTGATAGCCCTCCACTGGACCACCTCCACTCTGTCTACCTCTTTTCAGAGATGTGGTTTCCAGACCTGGAAACAGTACTCCAGGTGGGGTGTTACCCAGTGACCTATATGGGGCAACACCGCCTCCCTCTTCCTGCTGGTCATACCCCTACCTATACATCCCAGCATCCCACTAGCCCTCTTGACTTCCTTGTCACATTGCCTGGCCACCTTTAGGTCATCCTATATTATTATTACCCTCTTTTTATTCTTGCTTGGTCATTGTCAGTATCACTCCCCCCATTTGTAGTCAGCCCCTGGGATTTTGTGGCCCAAGTGCACTACTTTGCATTTTGTTCTATTAAAGCCTAGCTGCTTGGTTACCCAGTCAAAGAATTCTATCAGATTTGTTTGGCATGACCTTCCTCCGTGTAACTATGCTGCCTCGGGTTGGTTAATTTGTTGACTTCCAGATAGTCCACAATTCTTCCCTTTAATAGTATTTCCATTAACTTCCACACCACCGATATCAGGCTGACAGGCCTACAATTGACCACATCTTCCTTGCTACCACTTTCGTGAAGTGGGACTATGTCTGCCTTTCTCCAGTCTTCCAAGACCACACTGGTCTCCAGTGATCTATTAAATAGGTCTGTCAGAGGTGCAGCCAGTACCATCCTCAGCACCCTTGGATGTATCCCGTCTGGCCCCATAGCTTTGTCAGATTAGTGAGTGCTTTCTGGACCCTTTTCTCAGAAATGGGACTAGTGTCCATTTTCCTCCCCTCAAAGCCCCTGCTGCATTTGTGTGGTTCCTGTTTTTCCCCTTCTACTCTGAACATTGAGCAGAAGTATTTGTTTAAGATGTCTACTTTTTCTTGGTCCCCCTCCATACAGTCCCTCCTTCCATTAACTGTACAATCTCTCCCTTTGTTCTCCTCTTCTCTCTCCCATACCCCAAAAATATCTTTCCCCTTTGATACTGCCTGAGCTACTCTTTCCTCATTTTGCACCTTTGCGCTCCTGTTTTCACTGCCTCTCTCTGTTTTCCCTGATATGCTTCCCTATCCTCCTCCCTCTGGGTCTCCTTATACCTTCTGAATGCTACTTTTTCAACTTTTACCTTTTTTGCCATCTCTTTCGAGAACCATAGTGGTCTCCTCTTCCTTTTGCTTACTTGCTTGACACTGAGGTTTATTGCCTTCACTATGCCCTCCTTTAGTTTGACTCTCTTTTCCTCCACCCCTCCAAAGTCATCTCCCCCGTCAGGTCATTCCTAAGGCATTCAACAAGCTTTGTACCATCAGCCCTTCTGAACGCCAGGACCTTTGCCCTTGTGTGGTTGGATTCTGTCGCTGTTCTTATGTTGAACTACATAAGCACCCTGCTAGTTCCCCATCATACCACCCTTATCTGCCAATCAGGTTTCTCCCATCGCTTCCCCAAAATCTGGAATTCCTTCCCACCTCAAATATGACACTCCTCCTCCTCCTCCCACTCCCTTGCCTCTGCCTTACTTAACTTTCTCTCTGCTAGCTGCTCCTGCTACAGTTCTCCTTAACTTGTTCCCCTATGTACCTGCTTCAGCTTCACGCCCACCTCTTTCTGCAAAATCCTCCCCTATATCCTCCACCAGCACCCTTTCTTTCCACCTTACTCCCACCCCCGTTCCCTCCTCTGTATACCAGCTTACCCTCACTATCCACTCGCTGTTGCTTGGCCTAGGGTCCTGGCAGGGTTCTCTGCATCCTGGAAGGGTCCAGAACCTAGGCAAACACCTTCCTCGCCTCCTACTCCCACCCCATTCTTTCCTGAAAGGGCTGGATCTCAGCCCCTCTTCTCTCCCACCTCCCTCTCTCTTGGTCCTTCTGAAGCCTACTTCCCATCGCAGCCTACTTCCCTCCTGTCATGCTCTACCTCTGCTGCCTAGAACCTGCTTCCCTCCAGTCATGCTCTACTTCTGCCTTGTGCAGGCAGGGTCTACAGCATACTGGAGGGGTCAGGTCCTGGCAGACCCTTCTCTTCCCCCTCTCTTCCTTCCTGACATGCTTTAACTCCCACTGCCTACAACCTGCTTCCCTCCTGTTCATGCTTGCCCTCCACCTGGTGCAGGCTGGGTCCCCAGCATTCTGAAGGTGTTAAGCCCTTGCAGACCTTTCTCTTCCACCCCTTGCCTTCCCCTCCTCCAAATCCCCCCTTTCCACCCCCTGCTCTCTGCCTATATGCCCCCCACCCACCCACCCCCCCTCCTTCCTAGCCATAGTTGTTGGCTAACTCCCAACCTCTAATGTACTTATTGTCAACCTTGCACTTTTGTTACACCTTGCAAATTTTGTTCTATTGGGGTCTCTCCTCGTAATCTTGCCCTAGTTCAACCTCCTTGTATTCTATCCAGCCATTTTCTAACTACAAAGCTATGTCCCACCAAGTGTTTGCCAAAGATATTTGTGCTATTATATCTATCTAGTTCAAGACTGTTAACATTGTATCCTTCTAGTTCATACCTCATAAAAGTAGCTCTCAGCAAAGCCTGCTGACTCCTAACAGGATCTGCGAGACTGACCCACACTTGCGACCTGTACAAACAGGCTAATTGGCTCCTGCTCTCGGGAAGACTCTCATACCAAGCATGTCTATTGGCAAAAAAAAGTCAGTTTAGGTCTTATGCCACCAGGGATACAGAAGCTCCTTACTACCTCTGATAACCTGTGGCGTAGGAGAAGTTCCAACAGCCAGACCTTTAAAATCCCTCACTGCCATACCTCCCAATGTCAAAGGTAATTTTTTATCAAGCCCTTCTTTGGTTTAACTCCCTTAATAGTGACATATCTTCAGCTAACACCCTGGGACCATTTAAGAGGAAACTGTGGTACCAACTCATTACCAACGCCACCTGCGACTGCTTCCACTAATCAGAACTACCCCTAGCACAGCATTTATTCTGCCTATTACACCCTCTTGCTCTAACTACCTTGTAAGCATGTCAACATGTCCGTTCTTCTCATCCTCCCTCTCCCCTACACCCTCTCACCTTCCCCTTACTCCCCATTAACTTCCCTCCTGTACTAAATGTTGTTTGTCCTCACGACAGTCTGCACCATCAATTTCTTGCTCCTCCTTCCCCTTCCCTCCCTTCCTCTCCTCCAACCCTCACTACCAACCCACCCCTTCCCCTCATCCAACCCTCACTACCAACCCACCCCGCCTCCACTGCATACCCTGATATGTGACCTCCTGCCTATTCCTCTCTTCCCTTCACAGTAGTCCTGCCCCTTCCCATCCTGTCCTCCCAATTCGTTACTTTTTCTTTCTAACTCTGTGTCAGACTAGGCCTTATGGGCTGATCCTCCCTCTGTCATTTAGACTATATCCATGATGTACTGTTTTGCCCTCCTACTCTGTAGTGTTGCTCTTCCCGCTGCTAGTAACTGCTATTTTACCTTAAACGTTGCACGTGTTGTCAGCTGACACTGGTTACATACCCTCCTCTCTTTTGTAACTCAATATGACTTTGAACGTATGTAAAGAGCTTCACTCAAAGGTATTTCTGAATATACAACAAATAAATACCTGTTAGCATTCCTCCTTTTCAGTACTTCTGTATAGTATGCTGACTTTATTGAATGTAATCAAATTGTATACCTATATTGTGTACCAAATCTCTGTATACTATTCTCATGTTCCCCACCCCCAGGTCGCACCGGGAGACAAGCAACTTGTTGTTCAGTGTGCCTTCCTGATGAAACATTTCAATAAATAAAAATAAATAAATAAATAATGTTGAACTACACTGTACGATGATCACTGGTCTCCAGATGACTTTCAACCTTAATATCTGCAATACTGTCCCTGTTAGTAGGAACCAGGTCCAGTATTGCCCCATCATGAGCAGGTCCAATGACTACTTGCCTGAGGAATGCCCCTTGCAGGGAGTCCAGAATGCCCCTGCTCCTAGCTGACACTGCAGCAGAGAGGCTCCAAACTACATCCGGCAGATTGAAGTCCTCCACCAGCAACACCTACTCCTTTTCAGCCATTTTTGCCAATTACTTCTAACATTTCTTTATCTAAGTCCTCCCCGTGTCGGAGGCCTGTAGATCACTCCTGTCTGAATAGCGTCTCTATTTTTTGACTCGAGGGTGACCTACATCACCTCACCCTCTGCCCGAATTCCCTGTACCTCCATCACTTTTATGTTTTCCTTCACATAAAGCCCTCCTTTCTTCCCAACCCTGATCATTCTAAACATTGTGTAGCCTGGTATGACCATTTCTCAGACATGGTTGCCAGGATGCCATGATTCGGTATTGGCCACAATATCTAGGTCTGCCTCCACTATGATGGCCTCCAGGTCTGGGACCTCATTTCCCAGACTTCTAGCATTGGCACACATGGCCTTTCATATTTTATTAGCTCTTTTCTTGTTGCTTTCTCCTTTTTCCAATTGTTCCCCTCCCTCATCTTTCTCCTTTGACTGCTCCTTTCCCCCCCCACGTCCACCTTTGCTAACTCCCTGCTTCTTTGAATAACTTGCAGCCTGGTGGGACTCTCTCCCCTTGGGATCTCTACTCTCTATCTCAGGCTGTGGTTTGCCACTTTCTGCTTCCCCTATTTCTTCTGTTACCCCCCTCAGCTAGTTGAAATTTCAATCAAAGTAACATTTAAATCGTCCACTGAGGCCTATGGTTCCCTTCTGGATGGAAGCAGGTCATCACCTCAGTATAGGTGACTATCCTTCCAGGTTGGCCCACAGTCCCCAATGTAGCCACACCTCTCCTCTCTGCACCATTCTGTCTACCATTATTTGAAGGCCTGGGTGAGGAGCTCCCTCTCCTTCCTCACATAGTACAAGACACACTTGCCGCTTGCATTTTAAACACATGGGAAACACAGGATCAACCAGATAAATGATCTAACTTTACAAAAAGCTAAATGTACACACGGAGCTGACTCTGGCAGTTCATCTCATAAAGTATTTGACTCAGTGAGACAATGGCAGATCATTCTGAATGATATGTAGGATAAAGAAGTATTTGGCTTCAGGCTGAAAGCTCTAGCAGCTCTGAATGAATCTGATCATCTCAGTAGAGGGCGGGAGGCACACTGTATCCTTTCTGACAGGATCCTGGGGGACCACCAGGCAATGGCAGGTGACTTGCAATATCTCTGTATCAACTAGAGGTATGTTTTTATAAAGTACAGGAATTATAACAAAATGTCTAAATACTGCCTGCTGTGGGCAACTCTCTAAGGAAAGAGGATTTTTTTTTAAATAGGAAAGAAAACATTGTTAAACATTTAATAAGTTTGAATATTCATGACATGCATTCTTCAGAATGGACAACAAAAGAACACTTCTCACTTCCTCCACAGTTATTCTTTAAAAAAGAAAATATATATATATATATATAGAGGCAGGTCCAACTGAGATGCAACCCTACCTTTTCCTGGGTCTGGTTTCTCCCAAACTTTACAGCTGGGACTTGACCAAATCTCAGGGCAGTTAACAAATAACTCACTCAAGGTCACACTGTGATTGACTTTGATGGGATTTGAACCTGGATCTCATGGTTCACAGGTCTGCACTCTAACCACTAGGCCACACTGCTTGCTATTCATTGGGGTTCTTTGAGAATTACCTTGCACCTTTTTCACTGCTCCCCAACTACCATGTTTGAGGTGAGAAGTATGCACACAGCAGAACTGAGAATGCTGATCCCACACAGAGACCACCATTAAAGGAGTACTACAGTCAAAATTTGCAAAAACATATGTTGTGCAGAGTGTTTTGTGTGTTTAGTCCTGCTGTGTCCTTCCCTTTGTCTGCTATTGTGAGTTTTTTTCTCAGTTTGCCTACTAGTTTTAGGGCCTCTTAGGATCTCCATGTTAGAATGGTTTATTGCTCTGCTTTGTCCAGTGTACAGTGCCTTCTGTCTCATGTGACAGTGATGCATCCAGAACCACTGGCTCAGTGAGGGAAAGTACTGCAGCAGTAATCTGAAGATAGAAGGGAAGGCAAGGCAAGGCAAGGTTTATTTTTCAGGCACCCAATCCCAGAGGCTCTGGGCACCGTACTACAAAAACAACAGCAACAAATCTATCATAAAAATGACATAAAAACATAAAAATCTTTTGCAATCTACAAATTATCACGTTCATATGTTAGACTCACTAAAACCAGAAAGGGTAAGGGGGGGAGAGAAGAAAAATTCCTATATAACTCAATCTGGAGAATTGGAAAAAGCTTGACTAAATAGGTAGGCCTTGAGGTGGGTCTTAAAGACCTCCACTGAAGGGGCCTCCCGTATAGCTGGAGGAAGCGAATTCCACAGGACAGGGCCGGCGACACTGAATGCCCTGTTGCCAGCCATTTTCAGCCTCATCCTGGAAATCGGTAGGAAGCCCCTTGTGGAGGAACGGAGGGAGCAGGTTGATGCAGCAGGCGACAGGAGGTCAGACAGGTAACAAGGGTTCAAACCATGTAGGGCCTCGAAGGTGAGTAACCCCACCTTAAAGAGGTTCCTCCACCTGACCATCAGCCAGTGCAGTTCATGCAGCACTGGAGTAATGTTACAGAATTTAGACTGCCCCACCAACAGCCTGGCCACTGCATTCTGCACTAGCTGCAGCCAGTGGAGGCATCCCCCAGACACCCCAAGGTAGAGCGCATTACTGTAGTCCAGTCTGGTCAATACAAAGGTGTGTACCAAGGTGAGGAGGTCCAGGGAGGAACCAGGGGCCTAATCCTGGCAATATTCCTAAAATAGTAATAGCTAGTCTGGACAGTGGCCGACACCTGAGCCTCACATGTCAAACCACTGTCGTGGATTATGCCTAGGTTACGCACCCTTGAGGAGCCCTTCAATGGCACAGATCCCAGAAACAAACTGGTTTCCACACCAGAGGCTATCCTATTCCACCCTCTGTTCACCTCCACCACCAGTACCTCCATTTTATCAGGGTTCAGTCACAGCCAGCTGGAGACCTTCCAGTCATGGATCTCCACAAGGCAGTTGTTAAGTACTTTCACCATGATGGCTGATCCTGGTGCAATGGAAAAATACAGCTTGGTATCATTGGCATAGCAATGAAAATCCAGACCATATTTCCTAATGATCTCACCCAGGTGCAGCATATACCTGAAAGGCTCATAATGATCAAAGGTCAAGAGGTGCTCTTCCAGCTGAAGTGCTACCACCTTCTCAACAATCTTCCCTAAAAATAGGAGACTGGAGATGAGGCGGTAGTTTGCCTTGATGTCAGGGTCTAAACATGTTTTTTTTAGGAGGGGACTCACCAATGCCTCCTTCAAGGCATTGGGGAAATTCCCCTCAGATAAAGAACACTGGACAATCAGGACAAACACCAGGCTAACGATATCAACACATTCCATTAAGAAACATGTCAGTGCCAGGTCCAGTTCACAATGGGTGCACTTCAGCTTGATTGCAACCCCAATGACCTCTGATGCCTCCACAGGCTTAGACTTCCCCCAGCTGGCAGAGTGCTCTCTGGACAACCAAGGCAACCACTGTTGGCCTCCATAAGGCCCACTGGTGGAATCCCCTGCCGGATGGTGGACACCCTGTCCGAGAAGAATCTAACAAACTCTTCACATATCATGCTGGAAAAAGTCTGCTTCGGCTGTAGACAGGCTGGGTTTAGGAGCCTGTCCACAGTTCAAAACAGCACTGTTGGTCAATTCCTCCCAGCTGCAATCTCCCTTGACAGGAACTCTGTCTTCTTCTGGGTGATTGCCCCCTGGTTCTCACGATAGTGAGTGTGCAGGGCCAGTTTATCCACCTCCAGGCCGGGCCTCCACGAGCAGTGCTCTGACCTCCTACCCAAAATCTTCATCGCCTTGATATCCCCATCAAACCAGGGGACCTCAAGTGAGAGGATTTGGGTCATGCACAGTTTGGTGCAAGAGAGTCGAGTGCTGCAGTCAGCATCCTGTTATATAGGTGGTGACAGCTTCACCTGAATCCTCTACGCATGCACTGTCCACACTAGATAGATCAGCCATCGCCAGCAGTCCCTCCAGGGTCAAACCCTTCAAAGGGCAATCACTAACCATCTCTGCAGGAGGAGAGTTCTTGGGGGGGGCAACAATTCCTCTGTGCAATGATCAGACCAGATGACCCAATCAGTCTTGAGGTTAGTAACCTCAAGCCCCATAGAGAGGACCAAGTCCATCCTGTGACTGCCCTGGTGTGTCACAGAGGAGACTTTCTGTGTCAGACCCAGAGAAGACATCGTCTGAAGGAGGTTGGAACCCAGCCTGGACGACTCATCATCAGCCCATATGTTAAAATCCCCTAAAACTAAACAACAGGAGGAAGCCAACATCTCACCAACGATGCAATCAACCACCTCCTGTATGAATTCTCCCACTGACCAGGGGTGGTGGTAGATCAGGAGAATCCTACAGCCTGCGCCTGGACCACCACGTATGGCCATACATTCAAATGAACTTGGTCTTCCCACTGGGAGCACAGAGAAGTTGAGCTTGGATCTAAAACAGATGGCCATTCCCCCACACCTGCATTCCACTCTGGGGCAGTGTACCACCGAATACCAGCAGGGTAGGGTGGCTGCTAGAACCAGGCTAGCATCATTCCCCAGGCAGGTCTTGGTGAAGCAAGCCAGGTCAACCGAGGAAATCAAGTCCGAGATAACAGCGGTCTTGTTCCTGATCAACCTGGCATTGCACAACACTGCTGTCAGGGGACTGGTGGACAATGTAGACCTCTTAGTCACCTGCCCGCTCAGTCTGGTAGGATCCCTAGGCACCGGAACCAAATATGTCTTGCCTCTGTCCATGATTTGATGGCACCCAGGGCACTTCCTGCACCCAACAACCTTGATCCTGCTTCTTTCCGAGGTGCACGGGGCACCCTGCCATGAACGATCAATGCGGTACCTCATGATCCTGACCTCCCGACACCAGCAATCTATGGTGGTAGAAACAGGGAGGCCAAGAAAGGGTTGTAGATCATGTAGCAGGGACGCCCTGTATGTTAAGTTAATTATTTCAAGTAGCCCCCTACATATGTACTTATGGTGCCCCGCCTTTGTTTTTAGGCGCATGCATAATTTTGTTGTTGTGGCTGTTCTCCAGAGCTGTGTTGGCTGCCCTGTAAATTGCTTGTAGCAGCTTAGTCATTAAAAGTTATTGTTACACTTTACATACATCGTGATTATCGGAAATTAACATTGGTAGCAGAGGATGTTTAGCAATTACAGGGTTCCACCTGCATTTGACGAGAAAAGGGCGTATGAAAGCTGTAAAAATGAAATTGGAATATGGCAACGTGTTACCGAACTGGAGAAGAAAAAACAGGCGCTTGCAGTCGTACTTTCGCTCACGGGTACAGCGAGGGACATTGGATTGGAAATTTCAGCAGAAGATTTAAACAAAGATACCGGAATGGAGACATTAATCAAAGCACTTGATGATGTGTTTCTTAAGGAGGAGAAGGATCAGATTTATGATGCATATACTAACTTTGACCGGATTGCTAGAGACAGCTCAACATCCATGACGGACTACATCATTGACTTTGAGCAAAGGTACACTGTCATGTGCAAACACAACATGCTTCTGCCAGATGCTGTGCTAGCTTTCAAGTTGTTAGATACTTCATGCTTGGATGTAAAGGATAAACAGTTGGCTTTAACTGCCTGTGCAAGCTTGACATTTGCATCAATGAAGTCAGCACTATAGAGGATTTTTGGCAATAAGACATCTGTTATGCCAGCTACAGAAGGAATTCACGTGAGTCAAGACGCAGCATATTTCACTGAGCAAAAAAAAAAAAACCAGGTAGCATGGCATGCTATCAAAACGACCAGGAGAGGGTGCCATTGCCTGGCACAAATCTGTTGGACAGATATGGGAGAAGATCAGAATGTGCCATTTGCCAAAGCACTTACCATTGGGCCAAAAACTGTCCGCACAAAAATGAACAAGTGAAACTGACAGAGGAAAAAACAAATACAGATGATGTAGAGCAGTGTAACATCACATTGTTTTCAAAGGAGTCCACTACTGATGCAAAGATATTTATGGTAGAGTCTTTAGGATCTGCAGTCATTGATACTGCATGTACATGCACAGTCTGTGGAGAGAAATGGCTAGATAGCTATGTAAGTGAACTAAGACAAGATATAGTGCACAAAATGGTGGACATACCAAGTTACTGAGCTTTCAGATTTGGAGATGGAAGAGTTGTGCATTCTACCAAAAGAGTTAAAATTCCAGCAAAAATTGGTCAGGCAAAGTGTCACATAGAAACAGAGGTTGTCCCTGCAGATATCCCTTTGTTATTAAGTAAAACGTCCTTAAAGAAGGCAGGAGCAGTGCTGGACATTAAAAATGACAAAGCAGTGATGTTCAAACAACCAGTCACACTTGAGCTTACTACGTCAAGACATTATTGTGTCACCATTCTAGACAAAGACATCACAGAGAGTCCATGTGAAAATGAGATTCTAACAGTGACAGAGAACATGCCCACAGATGAAAAGCACAGAGTTTTGTTAAAACTTCACAAGCAATTTGGACATGCTTCAGTTGACAAGCTTCAGAAATTACTGCAAAGTTCTGGTAATAATGATGAAGAGCGTGTTTCCATTCTACAACAGATAGTGAACAGTTGTGAGACATGCCTGAGATACAGCAAACCCAAGCCCAAGCCTGCTGTTGGGCTACCAATGGCTTCCAAGTACAATGAAATAGTGGCTGTGGACCTTCATGAGCTAGAACCAAGTGTGTGGTATCTTCATATAATTGATCACTTCACACGTTTCAGTGCTAGAGGCATTGTGACTACAAAGAAACCTACTGAAATTGTGAAGCAGTTTATTCATTCCTGGATAAGTGTGCATGGCCCACCTCAGAAATTGTACAGCGACAATGGAGGAGAATTCAACAATGACGAAATTCGTGATATGGCAGAAAATTTCAACATAGAAATAAAGACAACTGCTGCATACAGTCTGTGGAGCAATGGCCTTTTGGAACAACGTAACTTAACACTCACTGAAATCCTATTGAAGGTGAAGAAAACTAATCAATGTCATTGGAAAACAGCCCTAGATTGGGCACTGATGGCAAAAAACTCAATGCAGAATGTCCATGGCTACAGCCCATACCAGCTAGTGTTTGGACAGAACCCTAATCTTCCCGCTGTGCTGGTTGATAAGTCACCTGCTTTGGAAGGAACGACCATGAGTGAATGGGTAGGACAGCATATTTCAGCATTGCATGCAGCGAGAAAAGCAGTCACTGAAGCAGAATGCTCAGAGAGAATCCGCAGGGCCCTGCGTAAACAACTTCATCTTACAGATGAAAAATATGAGACTGGAGACAAAGTCTACTATAAGCGCATTGATTGCGCAGAGTGGAAAGGACCTGGAGTCATCATTGGCCAGGATGGCGTGGTAATATTTGTGAGACATGGAGGCACCTATGTGCAGGTGCATCATTCAAGGTTACATAAAGTGAATAATGACCAAGTTGAAGGAGCGGTGGCTGACCATCAGCATGCTACACAAAAAGACACAGAAAGCGAGACAGACTTACCAGATGCTGAACACAACAACGTGGACACTATGAATGGCACAGAAGATGATGGAGTAGAGGACTTCATCAATGACATAGGAAATACTGATGAAGCAGACATCCAACAACCACATATGTTAAGACAAGAAGGCTGTGTCAATCTGAAAACTGGACAAACTGTTAGATACACAGACAGAGAAAGTGGGATTTCATACACAGCAAAAGTTCTTGGTCGTGCAGGAAAAGCTAAAAGAAAAAACAAAAACTGGTACAATTTACACTACTCTGAACCCCCTGCCATTTCAGATACAACAGGGTCAGCTGAATTGTCACGTGTAGACAATCTTCACATCGGACTGATGGACAACCAAGTGCAATACTCTGAAGATAATGTACTAGTTACAAATGAAGTGTCTTTTGATTATGTAAAACAAGATGAGCTCAGTAGCTGGAAGAGCAATGGAGTGTTTGACGTAGTCAAAGACAATGGACAAAAGTG
Organism: Neoceratodus forsteri; assembly: GCA_016271365.2. Taxonomy (NCBI): domain Eukaryota; kingdom Metazoa; phylum Chordata; order Ceratodontiformes; family Ceratodontidae; genus Neoceratodus; species Neoceratodus forsteri. The sequence continues at coordinate 1,102,376,654 of CM057454.1, read as the reverse complement.
CATCTCTACAAGTTAGGTTTGTACCCTAAAAGAAACCTCTGATGGAATATTTCCTAAAGCACGTCTGGTGGCCAGAGGTTTTGAGGAACTTGACAATAAAGAACTTCCAAAAGACTCACCAACATGCGCCTCAGAGTCCCTAAAATTGCTTCTAACTGTGATTTGTCAAAAACAATGGAAACTCCATTCAATGGACATCAAATCTGCTTTTCTACAAGGATCAGAGTTGTCTTGAGATATTTACATCAAACCTCCACCTGAAGCTAAAGGTGAAGGAACACTGTGGAAACTCAAAAAGTGTGTCTATGGTCTGGCAGATGCATCTCTGTACTGGTACAATAGAGTTAAAGAAACCACGCTAAGTACAGGTGGAAAAATATCACAAGTGGATCCTGCCATCTTCTATTGGCTAGATCGAGATAGCAATATAGCTGGAGTGCTTGCCTGCCATGTTGATGACTTCATCTGGGGTGGTTCACATAACTTTGCCACAACAGTAATACCACACCTGAAAGATGTCTTCAAGATTGGCCGTGAGGAGCAAGACAACTTTTGTTACGTGGGCATGGAGTTTGATACTGTTGATAAAACCATACAGATACAACAGCAACACTACATACAGAATCTTCATCCCATCCACATGGATTCTACAAGAGCATTACACCGTGATGCTCCTCTCACTGAAATTGAGAAGGATCAACTGAGGTCAAAGATAGGCCAAATTCTCTGGGTTGCAAGACAGAGTAGACCTGATGCCATGTTTGATGCTTGCAACTTGGCATCCAATACGAAACATGTAACTGTTCAAACCATACATGAGGCAAAAAAAATTGTTCGAAAACTGAAATCAGAACAAGTGACTTTGAAATTTCAACGTTTGGGAAAAGACGCCTCTTTAAAATTGGTTGTTTTTAGTGATGCATCACTAGGTAACCTCCCAGATGGGTGCACTCAGGGTGGACACCTGATTGTCTTAATGGGTGAGGAAGGAAGATTTTCACCTCTCTGCTGGCAGTCAAAGAGGATCAGAAGGGTAGTCCGCAACACGCTTGCTGGGGAAACCCTTGCTTTGGCTGAGGGAATTGACAATGCCATCTTTCTGGCAACGCTCTGTTCAGAGCTTACCACTGGTGGAACCAAACACATCTTACCCATGAAATGTGTTGTGGACAATCATTCACTAGTTGATGCTATCAAGTCAACCAAGTCTGTTACAGAGAAAAGGCTTCATCTTGAAATCAGTGGCATTAAAGAACTTATTCAGGCCAAGAGAGTCCAGCATATTCTGTGGTCTACTACGAAGGAACAGCTGGCTGACTGCTTGACAAAAAAGGGAGCGTCCGCTCTTGTGCTTCTAAAGGCACTCAGTAAAGGGATGTGGCAGCTTGAGTAAAAAGACACCTAGCCATATGGACATTAAACATTGCTATCATATTAAAAAAAGGGGGGGTTAAAGTTTATTTCTTTAAAGAAAAGTGGGAGATTGTTAAGTTAATTATTTCAAGTAGCCCCCTACATATGTAATTACGGTGCCCCCGCCCTTGTTTTTAGGTGCATGCATAATTTTGTTGTTGTGGCTGTTCTCCGGAGCCATGTTGGCTGCCCTGTAAATTGCTTATAGCAGCTTAGTCATTAAAAGTTATTGTTACACTTTACGTACATCGTGATTATTGGAAATTAACACTGTACACTATCTTGGGCCATCCCAGGCCACCTTATTCTCCCAGACACATGATGTTCACACTCAGAACTCCACTAAATACTAATCCATTACCCTCTCAATGCCACAACTAATAAATACACAATCAGATACATACAATGCGAAACCAATCAAGAAATCAGACCCCACACACCACCAATTATCCCCTTCCTCAGAAATCCATCCACATACACACATACAGTTAACCTTATATCAAACACCCAACCCCTTACAATCATACATTAACCAAACTAAATACAGATTTTTTACTACCCGGCTCTCACTCACAACCACACACTGCCATACTCCCAATCCAGTCCTCCCCACACTCCTACCCAAATACAATATACCCCAAAACCAGAGCTTAAGCAGCAACAGAGATTAACATTTTTCAACAGTATATAATTTTAAAATCATGTCCAAGTAGAAGTCTAGAGTTCCGAAGAGCTCCCCCCTCTGTGGCAATTGTCCAACACAAGTTCCTAGTAGGCCCAACTCTCACCCAGACCTGCTGAGAATGCTTCCAAGTTTAAAATCAGAATGAATCTTGCAACAGGTAAGTCGGAGCTGTTCACAACACAGCACAGTAGTTCCCACCCGGGTATCACTGCCAACCTTCTCAAAGGGAAAAAAATTCAACAAACCAGAGTAGATCTAATGGAAGTCCATTGATTTGATTTTCAGTGGCCTCTTGGTCACTTTGTGTCTCTTATTACCGACCTACAGCTGGTCGGATATTCTTCTAGTGGGGCCTCCCCCCTGTTAGGCTTATCTGGACCCCCTCAGCCAGATCCTGCAGACAGCTGAGACAGGTGACCCTCTGGTCACACTCCTAAGCCTTTTAGCACAATCTGCACCCCAGACCACCCTCTGGTAAGCCTGTAGCAGATACAGCCGGTCAGGCCTACGAGACCGGACAGCCCACAAACACCTCTTGTAGGTCGGCCCCACTGATCTTTTTATACTTTTCTGCAGCTGCACTCCAGTCTGTTTAAAAGTCTTTCTTCCTGTTCTGAGCTAAAAACCAGGACAATGATCTTCCGGACGGGGGGGGAGAAGGGTCGTCCATCAGCCTCTCACTCCGACGGGCCCCTATCGATGAAACAAACTTTCCACCTCTGTTCAATAGTTCCTCGGTCATGACCTGGTGATTTCCCAGCCACTACCTTTTGTAGTAACCTCCTGCCTCTGTGACTCGTTGACTCAGAGGTGACTCAGAAGCCTGATGTTCTGACCTCAGTTAAATAACTCTAGTTCAATATTTTTGTATTCTATATGTTTGTCTAGGTCTAGCCAGCAGGAGTGAATGTTTTGCTTTTAAAGCTTCTCATTTCATCAAACTACACCTAGCTATAAAAAGCACACAAATCACCCTAGGTCATTAATGCTATAATCAGTAAAGACTCTAGCTGATTTCCTATAGAATACCCAATCAAGTGATTGTTACGCTGTAAATGTAGCCTTCAGTGTCTACTGGATAAGAAAAGTGACTTAAAATCACAGCTGTGCTGTTTTAAAATTGACTGTAAAGCAGTACTTGTTGAATCTATGATCCCAGACACATCACTGTCAAATGGGACAAGGGCATTATAGGAAAAATTTGAATAGTAAACCATGCTAACATGGAGATCCCTAGTAGACATAAACTAGTAGGCACATTAAAAAACTCCTAATAGCAAACAAAGGGAAGGACACACCAAGACTAAACACATAAATTAAAACATTACACAAGACATGTTTTTGCAGATTTTGACTGTAGTACTCCTTTAATGCTGCAAAGCTATGCAAGCTTGCCAGGTTAATCTATCAATCGATTTTTACTTATCATCTATACAACCCAGAGGTTGAACATAATAAAAAACTTTGAAATGCAGATACATAAAAACCATTTCTGCCCCGTTCTAAGACTAACATACACATATAAATATAAACAATCATGTAACCCTGAAAAGGTTTTTACAGCTCAGGGTACACAACTGTTAGGGGTGCATGACCTTTGGAAACAAGGACTCTATAGAACTGTCTGTTGAATACAGTATAAGCAAAAAAACAGCAAAGGAAATTTAAAAAGGAAAACTCTTTGCTTTGGATAGCTGTTTGATATCATGCTCTCTTGTAATGGTTCACCTTAAGGAAAAGGCAACAGGTGCGTAATTATGGTGAGAAAATAACTCACAGGCTAAACAACTGATTTGCATGATACCATGGTAACAAACCCAGGTGAGGGAAGGCAGTAAGCCTTGTTTCCTGAAGTCGACACAAAAGCTAATAAAAGAGTTACAAGTCTTAAGCTTATCTTCTCTGCCTGGTCATGCTATACTATACTATACTATACTATACTATACTATACTATACTATACTATACTATACTATACTATACTATACTATACTCAGATCCAATAAAGTAAGTTTATTATTATTATTTTTATTGCAGTTACAGGTAATAATCATATCAAATCTATCAATGGAAACCTATCTGATGCTGATGATCAAATAAAATCAACCAACAGAAACCCATCTGATGCTGATGCTGTCTGTAATCAGTTTTTATTTGATGTTTGAAAACGTTGATTTGTTCCTTCTTTCCTCATAGTGACTACACTGGGTCTACTCTAATACAGTGCAGGACATTTAACGAGCAGCTGACACCTTCAGGGAAACTTTAACAAATCATAACATTTAGACACAATTCAGCTTGTATTTTACAATAGTTTTGTATTCTTCCTCCCTATTATTTATTACTGCGGTCATTTGCATGAAAACAGGATCTTTGTTCCGAAGAGTTCTTCTTTTCTTGGTGCCTTCTCCCTACCTGAGGTCATAATGCCCTGCTTGTGACATCACAGTTACTCCCATGGCAACAGATTTTGATGTCACAACAGAGGATTACGACTTGAAGTAGGGAGTAAGCTACAGAGGCAGATAAACTCTAAGAGAAATCTAAGGGATAAAAATCAAGTACTCATGCAAATTTACTCATTAATTAATAACAGGATAAATATACATAGAATATATATGGAATGCAAGCTGAATTGTACCTAATAATTATGTTTTTCAAAGTTTTCTTTTTGGCATCAGTAGCTCTTTAAGATCTCATTTGCACAGCCTACATGACAGATGTCCTAATATAGCATATCTGATCTGCAACCCTAGTCATCCAGCATCGTGTAGCCTATATTATAGAGTCACAGCAGTGGCTCTGGGCTATTGAGGATGTATAATAAGACTGCTATATAAAACCTAATATTAAATCCATTCCTCATATGTCTTGTTGAGAAGAGCAAGTGGCTACTAAAATAAAATACTTAAACATGACACTAGGTAACTTCCTTTTGTTCATCTTGTTTTGTATTTTTGTAACTGCGCCTAAGAACGGTTTTTAAACATGTTTGCATGTTTGTATTTTTTGTAACTGCACTTATGACAAGAACTGTTTTTAAACATGTAAGCAATCCTGTTTCTTACTGTACATATGTCTATTTCACTTTATTTTTACTTTGTTGTTACTTGTTTGTGTTCTTGACATTGTGCCTTTGAAAACGAGCCTTTGGCTCAAAAGTGTTGTAATTCCGATAGAGAGATAGATAGATAGAGAGATAGATAGATAGATAAACAAACAGAGAAAGAGACAGAGTGACACAGAGATAGAGGGACAAAGAGTCCCTGGGAGACAGGAAGAATTTAAAGAAAGAGAGAGAGAGAGAACCATAGGGCTAGAAAACAGTGCCAGTCAGACCCCTCCAAAACTAAAGAAAACAAAAGAGAATTGGAGAGACTGACTGTGACAACTGGCCACTAAATGAAGGAGTCCAGCAGACAGATAACTGCATCTTCTTGCTGCAGGTATGTTTCTGAGTGACAGGATGGTGGAATCTGAACACAGCGGCCATGAGAGAAGCCCAGTGGTCACTCCGGAAATACAAGAGTGTGTGGGGATCATTAGTTTCCTAGGACATAGTGTTAGGAGATCAGAATCTGCCAGCAGACTTTGCCTTCTTGAAGAAGAAATTCCACTTGTGTCCAGTGCCAGCAGCTCCAGTGGCATCCAGCTTCAGCAACTCTAGTGGTATCTAGCTTCAGCACGCCAGTGGCATCCAGCTTCAGCAGCTCCAGTGGTGTCCAGTGTCAGCAGCTACAGTGGTGTCCAGCTTCTGCACTCCAGTCATGTCCAGCTTCTGCACACAAGTGGTGTCCAGCTTCTGTGAGCCAGTGGTTTCCAGCATCAACAGCTCCAGTGGTTTCCAGTGCCAGCAGATTCAGTGGTGTCCAGCTTCAGCAGCTTCAGTGGTGACCAGTGTGTCTGCACTCCAGTGGTGTTCAGCTTCTGCAAGCCCATAGTTTCCACATCACCAGTATCACCAGTGGTTTCCAGTTTCAGTAGCTCCAGTTGTGTCCAGTTTCTGTCCTCCAATGGTTTCCAGTGCCAGCAGCTCCAGTGGTTTCCAGCATCAGAATCTTCAATGGCTGCCAGCTTCAGTGTTCCAGTGGTTTCCTCCAGTAGCTCTACAGGCGTCTGACTCCAGAAGACTCAAAGTATGCCCAGTGACTTCATAGTAGACAGACTTTGCAGCATCACAGACTACTTACTTTTATTTATTTTTTATTTAAGATTTGTTTATCAGGTAAGAACCAAGGGCAAGAGATGTTCATTTTCATGGGGGCCTGAGGACAAAAACAAGTACAATACATATAATTAAGCAATAGCAAATGAAGAGCCGGTCATTTCCTAAAGATTAATGACTGGCTGGGGGGGCGAATGGTGGCCCGAGGTGCAGCGGAGGGCCATCCCCACTAAGCCGGTCATTAATTGAGAGAAAATTACCATCTCTGAGGTAATTATTGTGATTATAATGATGTTGTTTATTTTGTTTTTAAAAATGTTTTTGTGGTGCCGTTTCTGTGGTGTAACAGGAACAGCAGAGCAGCTGCCATGCCGGTCACTTCTAAGAGATTTCAGACCAACACGGCAGCCAATCACTGCCATTCTACAGTTCATGAATAATTAATTAGATTTATAATAAAACAATCACATGTAGTTCAACTTTGATTTCAACAAATAAGAATGAATATGATGAAAATCATTTGATAAGGAATTCCAGTCCTTTATTGACCAATATAAAAACATAGTTGCCCAGCAGAGGATTTATAAAAAGGAAGTTTTAAACAACCAGTCCCAGACTACATATAGATAAGCACCCTCTCCAGGGGCACCGACAGCATGGGTGCTTGGTGCTTGAGCACCTACAAAGTTCAAATGAGAGCCCTCAATTTTTCAGTTCCATTCCCTATCCCTTATTGACAGCCCCAGCCAGCCCAGCCTGTATCTATTCACTTAGTGCTCTTTTCTCCAGTGACCAGTCTGCGTCCCATCTCCTTCTCTCACCACTGGCTCCACCTAGCAGTTCAACATTGGCCAGGCAGGATGGAATCTCCAACCAGACTGACATGACATGCGCACACTCCACACAGCACTCTTCACTGACTGCCTCTCAGCGTAGCCAGGCTTTCAAGCTGCTGCATGTGCTGCCTGCCTGTTAGACTGTGTGTGACTGTCTGAGTCACCTCATAGTCTCCAAGGTGAACGTGTCCAATCCTGTGACACAATCCAGACCCACAGATACATGACCACACATGGATGGGTCATGTGATGCATGCTGCAGACACATGCTCCTCCCTCTCTAGCAGCGAATCCTCAGTCAGTCCAGCGACATTTGGAGTACTGTGTACAGTATGTGTGCTAGAGCATTCAGGCACTGCACTCGTTGTTTGTGTCACAGCAGACAGTGCCAACGGAGCTTACGTTTTTACATAGAAACATAGACTTTGACGGCAGATAAGGACCATTTGGCCCACCCAGTCTGCCCATTTTCCTACATATCGGATAAGCTGCAGATCCTAGTTAACCAACAGCCTTCTTCCTCCTACCCCCCACTAGAATTGCCTTATGTCTGTCCCATGAATTCTTGAATTCCTCCACTGTTTTTGACCCCACTACCTCCTCATGTAGGCCGTTTCATGCATCCACCAGCCTCTCTGTGAAAAAATACTTCCTCACATTGCCCCTGAGTCATCCCCCCCATCTTCAAGTTGTGCCCCCTTGTTCTTGCACATCTTTTTTCTGAAAGATGCTACCTTCTTGGACTCTGTTGATTCCCTTGAGGTACTTGAAAGTTTCTATCATGCCCCCCTTCCCCTCCTTTCCTCGAGTGTATATGTATTAAATTCCTTTAGTCTCTCTTTGTATAGCTTCTGGTGCAGACCCTACACCATTCTAGTTGCCCTGCTCTTGAAGGCCTCCATCCTGTCTATGTTCTTGTGGAGATGGGGTCTCTGGAACAGCATGCAGTACTCCAAATAGGGTCTCACCAACTATCTGAACAGAGGGATAACAATGTCCTGCTATCTACTGGTGATGCCTCTCCCTATGCATCCCAGTATCCCCCAGCCCTCCTTATTGCCTTCTCACATTGCTTGCCTACCTTTAGGTCGACTGATATGACTATCCCAGGTCCCTTTCCATTTTTGTTTTTGTTAGTAACCCCCTCCCCCCATTGTGTACTTTTCCCCTGGGTTTTTGCTTCCCAGGTGCATTACTTTGCATCTCTTTGCATTGAATCTAAGATGCCATACATTTGACCATTCCTCCAACCTTGCCAAGTCTCTTCTCATCCTTTCCAACCCCCCCCCCATGTATCAACCCTGTTGCAGGTCTTTGTGTCATCTGCAAAGATGTATATTTTTCCTTCCAGCCTCTCTGCAGTGTCACCTATAAAGACATTAAAGAGGACCGGTCCCAGTACTGAACCCTGCAGTACCCTGCTAGTAACCCCCTTTCTTCAGAGTGGACTCCGTTTACTATTACCCTCTGTGTCTTGTTGTTCAGCCAATTTTTTACCCATGCTACCACCCTGGGACCCACTCCCAGGCTGGCTAACTTGTTAATTAATCTTTTGTGTGGGACTGTGTCAAATGCCTTGCTAACGTCTAGGTAGGCCATATCCACAGCCCCTCCTGGGTCTACTACTTTGGTCACCCAGTCAAAGAAATCTATTAGATTCGTTTGACATGACCTTCCCGCAGTGAATCCATGCTGCCTTGGGTGCTGTGCCCCACTGGCCTCCAAGTACTCAATAATTCTTTCTTTCAGAAATGATTCCATCATTTTCCTTACCACTGAAGTCAAACTAACAGGTCTGTAGTTTCCTGCCTCTGCCTTGCTCCCACTTTTGTGAAAGGGAATCGCATCCGCCCTCCTCCAGTCCTCAGGTACCACATCATCCTATCATGATTTGTTAGAAAGGGTAGTCAGTGTCACAAATGCACTCAGCAGTTCAGGCCCTCTGCTCCCACAGTGCCAACCTCAGAGTGCAATAGTGTAAACAGGTAGCAGACAGGGTAACCCTCCTGTCTGCTTTTGTGTCTGAATCACTTTAGTCTCAAGTTCTCGGGGGATTCAAACTGTGAACCTTATGCTAGCATACCCAAATGTACAGGCTCAGATAATATTCTCTTCGGGAGATGCAATATATCTTTTGCCTAAGGGCACCTAACCATATATCCAAAATGAACCCTTAAAACTCTGTAAGAGACCTTAGGTATATTCTTACCTTTTACCAAGCTTAGTAACACCATCAAGCGCTTGAACAGTTGTCAGACTTAAAAATACAGGCACTCCACATGCAAAAATGTGGAAGAGACCCAGGCAGAATCTTAAAGAATAGGTACTTTACTAAAAGATGATAAAAATATGAAAAATGTAAACACAGAATACTATATCAAAGAGCTCACAATCACATAAAAGACAAGGGAAAATTACAAAGCAAAACTCCTACCACAATACAATTAGATTTTTGCTATCTAAGGTATTACCTCTGGAAGTGCTTTTTTTTTTGTATTATATTTTTATTGTTTTTTCCAAATACAGTACATACATGTCTTACAATAACTGTAGAGTATCATATAGTCATACAGAGAATGTACAAAATTACTTCATCTTTAGTCAGTATAGTCCAGAGTACATTATAAAGAATCATATTTCTTCCTAGTACTGTTTTTGTTAAAAAGGAGGACACAAAAATTGTAAAGGAGGTACCTTCATACCTAAGTTGAATTATTGCTACAGTACCCCTTTAACAGAGTTAATGACCTAAGTTATGATTTTGTAAAAAAAATAAAAATATTAAAACAATCAAACTGTGCCTTGTTTTGAGTATTCTTTAAAGAAAAGCAGCATTTTATCCAATAAACTGTTGTATCCTGAAAAGGAGGCACCAGATGGAGCAAGCAGCATTAGTCAACAGCACCCAAAACAAAGTTAATTTGTAGGCATTCTATACAGCAAAGTCCGAGCTCATATGGCTCACTGGGGCTCATTTAAGTTAACCATCCCTCTCGTAGAACTGCTGCCTCTTCCATCAAGAGTGTCCCCAGGAAAACTTCCCAGACCTGCAGGAATCTCTCTTCTTCCCCCTTGAGTACATATGTCAGTCTGTCCACTACCAATGCTTGAAGAGCCAGGTTTTTCCACTGCTCCACTGTGGGAACACTATGATAGATCCATAAATTTTGTATGCCTTGTCAGGCTACTACCAGCAGGACCATAATGCGTCTGTGGTGAAGGTCCCAGTCTTCCCCCTCCTGGAAGACAACCCCAAGGAGTAAGGAGCATGAGAGAACTCCACAATTTGACCCTCTATTTTAGCTATCTCAGCAGCAATGCCTTTCCAGTACCTCTGTATCCCTGGCAGTGCCAGTAATAATGCATCAGAGTACCCCTGGATCTACCACATTTCATGCAGGTGGAAGAGATTCCAGGGTGGAACTTACTCACCACACTAGGTGGATAGTATAGCGTGTGGAGGAACTTAAATTGCATTTCTTTGTATTTATTACAAGTTAATAATCCCATATGGGATCTTAGCAGTAGTTCCCAGTTAAAATCTGTAATTACCATCCCAAGATCCTGTTCCCACCATGTTTTGACTTTCTGAGTTCCCCCTGAAAATATGCCCTGTCCAGTTTTGCTGCTCTGCCTATCAACCCCTTCTCCTGTACTGTAGCCCCCAACATCTCTCTTTCAACAGGGGATATTTGTGATGTTTATCTCCCCCCTCTGTTGAGGGTCTTCCAATAGTTGCGGACTTGCAGATACCTATAATAGTGTGATGCTGGAAGGCCCAGTCCTCTCTGTAAATCCTGAAATGTGTGAATTCCATCTCTATCAGTAAGATCTTCAACACACCTTATACCCCTCTCCTGCCATATCACAAAACCTTCATCCTCTAATCCTGGTAGAAATTCCGGGTTTCCTGATACTGGGACAAGAATGGTGTTATCCCCTTCATATCCCCATCTTTCCTCAGTATTATTCCATACCTCTAGGCTATTAATAACCATGGGTTTGGGATGCTGCAGACGTTTATAGGCATGCAAGCCTATTGGCCCTAAATAAGCTGATAAGTGGCCCCTGCATCCTTCCTCCTCCAGGTCTAACCACTGAGCAGCAGTGCCCCTGTTGACTCAGTTGTGGACAAATCTATATTGGGTTGCCAAGTAGTACTCTTTGATATCACAGAAATTTGCCCCTCTCTCCCCAGTTCATTAGTGACTTTCAGCTTTCTGAGGCTGATTCTTGACTTTTTCCCTTGCCAGATGAACTGCCCGAACCCCTTTTCCAAGTTTTTAATATTATTTTTTAGGCCCATAGGCATCATTTGTAAAACATATAGTACTCTAGGGAGAACGTTCATCTTCAAGACATTTATTCTGCCCAACCAGGACAGGGGAAGAGCCTTCCACCTTTGTAAATCTTTCAGGATGGTATCCATTAAGGGTGTGTAATTCAGCTCATACATTTCCCTGATATCTTGGTCCACTTTTACTCCTAAGTATGTTATTGCTTTTTGAACTTTCTGAAGCCCCCATGCATTTTGTATATCCCCTTCTGCCCCCCTTCCTAAGTACATAATTTTAGATTTGTTGATATTCAACTTATAACCTGAGAAGGTTGCAAAGGAGTCCACTATTCTCAGCAGTGCAGGGATTGATTGGTTTGGTTTCGTTAAGAAAAGAAGGATATAATCCACATAAAGCGTGATGGTGTGTCTTTGATCTTTTTTACTCTGAATGCCTTGGATCTGTTGTTCCTCCCTAATTTTAATCACCAGGGGTTCTATGGAAATAGCAAACAAGAGAGGGGAGAGGGGGCAACCCTGTCATGTGTCCCTCCCAAGCCGAAATTCCTCTGATGGCATTCCATTAATTAAAATCCTCGCCATTGGGGTCCTCTAAAAGGCTTTTACTAATTGAATATATTTTTCCCCCAATCCAAATTTCCCCAAAATTTTAAACATAGATTCTAATTCAATTCAGTCAAACACTTTTTTTGCATCCGTAGAGAGGATGCATGCTTGCCCCATATCTTGAATCCCCACCATACAATACTGAGTAACCTCCTCATGTTGTGGCAGGACATTCTGCCTTATACAAACCCAGTTTAGTCCAGATTTATGATAGAGGGTAATAATTTGTACAGTCTCATGGCCAACACTTTCGTCATAATTTTACAATCTAGGTTCAATAAAGAAATGAGCCTGTATGATGAGCATTCCTGGGGATTCCTATTCGGCTTGGGGAGCATACAGATGGTAGCTTCACAGCATGATTAGGGCAGCCCTCTTTCCCCTCTGGTCCACTCCAGTACCCGGTGCAGGGGATCTGCAACATCTTGCATGAGTTCTTTATAATATTCAGCCCCAAAGCCATCAGGGCCTGTGGTCTTTCCCCTTTCAGTGAACCTTTGGCTTTGAGAATCTCCTCCTTAATAATAGTACCCCCCAGAGAGGTTCTTTGTTCATCAGTCAGAGTCGGAAATGGGAGACCCTCCATAAACCTATCCATTAATTGGTCTGTCCCTTTACACTCGGCTGTATACAGTGTGTTATAAAACGGAAGTGCGTTTTAAAGTTTGATCAGAGAATTGTGTCTCTCTAGAGTCCCAAGACAGTATGACCTACATTTCAGACACAAGTATCAGTTTAAACTCTGTGTCTCCACACCCTTCTATGAGTCATCTAGCTCCTTCTTTTAGAATATAAAATTACAAAAAAAGGTTTTCCTATCAGGAGGTATTTTAAATAAGGTGCCATCAGAAGAAAAAAGACATTTCCTAGATATAACTCCTCAATTACACATGTTTCCTTTGAACTTAGCAAGCCCACACTGACACCAATGTGTTAAAAAGCTAACAGGAATCAGCCTAATAACGTCCTGTTTCTGAAGTCATAAAGTCACATTTGGTTTGCACTTCAAAAAGCCTAGGCATGTCATAAAAAGGTAATAAAATGCCATTCTGAAGGAAGTCACTTAATTAAATGGTTCCTGGTCAGCTTACATATCCTGTAGCTTCACTGAAACCTGGGGGTGGGGGCACCCATGGAAGCACAGGCTGTCTTATGTGAGACAATCACATACTATATTTTTATATTACAAATATCATACAATAATCATAACCAGCTCGCCAAGCATCACAATCCTTCCCACCTACATTGAATTTGGGAGCTCTATCCCCTGCATGGGATGAACTTCCCAAGTCAGTTCACTCCTCATAGAGACGTGACAAGCCATCTGCATTCTGATTGGTTGCTCCACCCCCATGTAAGATCTTCATGTCATACCCTTGCAAGGCAAGACTCCATCTTAATAGTCTACCATTAGTTTTTCCCATTTGTGTCAGCTAAACCAGGGGGTTGTGGTCAGTTTATACCTCAAAATGCTGCCCATATAAGTATGGCTCTAACTTCTTAGAGGCCCACACTATGGCGAAACACTCTTTTTCCACAGTAGAGTAAGCCTGCTCCCTGAGAAGTAACTTTTTACTCAGGTACACTACGGGGTGATCTTTCACTTGGTTGGATGTCTGACTCAGTACTGCCCCAATACCCACGTCTGAGGTGTCAGTCTGGACTATAAAGGGTCTTCTATAGCAGGACTTGTCAATACAGGAGCACTGCACAGTGTCTCCTTCAGCCTGGTAAAGGCTTTTTCACAGGCTCGTTCTCAGGTAATTTCTTGGGCAACTTTTTCTTTACCAGGTCAGATAAGGCAGCAGCCAGAGCACTATAATTGGGTACACATTTCCTATAGTACCCTGCTGTCCCTAGAAACCTCCTGACCTGCTTCTGCATTTCTGGTCTGGGCCATGCCTTGATCACCTCTATTTTTACTCGGTTAGGGTGGAGCTTTCCCCAGCCTACAACATGCCCGAAGTATGCCACTTCAGCCATGGCGCACATCTCAGCTTTGAGTGAGCCTGGCCCTCTGTATCCTACCCTGCACTTCTCTAAGGTGGGACAGGTGTTCCTCCCAGCTGGCAGTAAAGATGGCAATGTCATCCAGGTACGCCATGGTGTACTCCTCAGCACCATTTAACACCTATTTCACCAATCTCTGGAAAGTGGACGAGGCATTTTTCATTCCAAAAGGCATTACTTTAAATTCAAATAAGCCTATTGGAGTGATGAAGGCCCACCTCTTCCTAGATCTGTAAGTTAACTCTACCTGCCAATACCCCTTTGTCGGGTCAATAGTCGTAAGGTAGGTTGCCCCTCCCAACTTGTCCAGGAGTTTGTCCATCCGGGGCATCGGGTGGGCATCTGACTTCATGACTGCATTCAGTCCACGATAGTCCACACCGAAATGAGTAGAGCCATCTGGCTTGGGCACAAGGACTACAGGTGAGGCCCAGGGGCTGTGGGATCTCTGGATTACCCCTAAGTCCAGCATTTCCTCCACCTCCCTCCTAATGTCCTTTTGGACAGTCTCTGACACCTGATATGCTGTCTGCCATATGGGTGTCTGTGTTCCTGTCTCTACATCACGTGTCACTAAGGGGGTTAGTCCAGGCTTGGTGCTAAACAGTGGGGCAGTCCACTAAAACCTCCCTTACTTCCTGGATCTTGTCTGGGGCTAGCTGGGGTGACAATTTAACTGCCTTCACAGAGGACTCCCACTTGCTTTCTTCCACAAGTCCCCTCCCAGGGACTACACACTGCAAACACCATGTCAGTACTATTAGCATATGGCTTCATCATGTTAACATGGTACATTCTTTCTGTATGTCTTCTGTCAGGTAATTCTGTGATACAGTTCATGTCATTTACCTTTCTGACTACTTTGTATGGTCCTGCTCACTCAGCCTGCAGCTTGTCTTTCTGGACTGGGATAAGGACCATGACTTTCTGACCCACCATATATGAGTGAGCTGTGGCTCTGTGGTCATACCACACTTTTTGTTTCTGTTGGGCAGCTGCCAGGTTGCTCTGGGCTGTCCCCATAAGCTCCTTCAGCCTTTCCTTAAACCCAAGGAAGTAATCCACTATGGGAGTTCCCTGGGTGGCATGCTTACCTTCCCAGTCCTCCCGGATCAAGTCTAGGGGCCCACATGCCCGATGACCATATAACAGCTTGAAGGGGGAAAAATCTGTTGACTCTTGGGGCACCTCCCAGTATGCAAACAACAGGTGAGGAAGGTATTTCTCCCAGTCTTTACCATGCTGTTCAGCAAACGCTTGGAGCATTGACTTCATGGTACCTTTAAATCTTTCCACAAGCCATTGGCTTGTGGGTGATAAGGTGTCATGCACCTCTGCACCACCCCATACTTCTCCCATGAACATTTCATCAGGACCAACATGAAGGAACCCCCTCAGTCGGTGATAACCTCCTGCAGAAACCCAACACGGGAGAAAATCCCAAGTAAGGCATCTGCCACTTTGTCTGTCCTCGGTGAGGATGGGGTGACTGCCTCTGGATACCGTTTGGCATAATCCACCACAGTCAGGATGAACCTCTTCCCGGTGGAGCTGGAATGGCTCCTCCACTATGGGCAATGGAATTAGGGTGGCTTGGGTTTTCTTACCTGCCTTCCTTATTTCTTGGCACCATGACAAGACCTGCAGTACTCCTTCACCTGCTGGGTGAAGTTGGGCCAATAGAAACTGTGGGCCAACCGCTGCATAGTGCACATGATTCCCAGATGACCAGACAAGGGAATATCGTGTGCAATTTTGTGCAACTGCTCACAGTACCCCTGGGAAATGAAAAGCTGCCTTCCTATCACCCCTCCCTCTGTCTTAGCATCCTGACTATACATCAGTCCATTTTCCCAATAAACTTTATGTTTACTGTCACCTCCTTGTGCTCATCAGAGTCTGCCCAAGCCCTCAGCTTCTCTAGACTAGGGTCACTTTTCTGAGCAACTGCAAACTCCTTACACATTCCTAAGGCATGGGACAGGTCTCTATCAGTATCTAAACTAGGGTCCCTAGCTCTAGGATCAGGGCACTCTGGATCACTGTCATCCCTAACCCTCTGACAATGGGTCACCCCTCCTTCTTCGGAGTAACCCTCCATAGCTGTTTGGTTAACTACTACTGCGGAAATTTCTACCCCCTTTTCATTAGTTTCTATATCAGGAGACACAGACTGGGAAACTAGCCTCCCAGCATGGGGTCATAATGTCGCAAGATATTATGCCACATGGCAAAATCGAGCTGCCAATACAGCGTGATATTGCCATGCGGCATAAGTCTTTTTTCTATGGGAGGCTCCACCCCCACACCACCCAGACCCCTCTCCACAAAAGATTATCAACTCCAGGGGGTGGGGTCCAACTTGGGGAATGCACAATTTGTGGAAAAAATAAAATGTCTGGGACCGGGAATCAAACCCAGTCCCAGATGCAGTGCCTAGGTTCCTGCTGCCGTGGCTCAGTCCAGTGAGCCATGGCAGCTGCTCGGCAGAGCCCACTGTCAGCAAAGGTCTTATCCTCTGCCTGGGATTGTGTGAATAGTGCAATCCCACGTACAGCAGTATATGCGGTACTGCACCATTCACTGTCATGAACAGCACTGTTTTGGGTTAGCTATAATGTCGTACACTATTAAGCATATGACATTATGACCAGGTAGGTAGCCTTCCAGTTGTTTCCACAGTGGCTTCTATGGGGTCCAGGGAACTACAGTTTTCCCTTGTCACTTGGGTATGGGTAACTGCACACACCATCCCCTGTTTGAGATTGTTGCTAAGGATGACGTCAACTGCAAAAGTTTTGGCTACAGCCACCTGTTGCACAGTTCTCCCCATTTCACCCCAGTCTAGGAGAACACTAGCGAGTGACAATGTGGACTCCTCCCTAGTGAACCCTTGTACAGTTACAAATTTATTGGGTATAAGCTGACCAGGCTCTACCAGATCCCCTTTTATCAACATCAGGGATGCCCCTGTGTCTTTTAACTCTTGTGTCTGTACACCATTCACAGTGACTGGGTGCATGTGTTCCCTCATGTTCACAGGCATACTTCTAGGGACACACAAACAACCCACCTCTTTCCTAGCCAGATTTTGTGTATTGCTCATCCTTTTGGGACACTGTCTGGCAATATGCCCAGTTTCTTTGCAAACCCATCATTCATTTATTTTCTCAGAAAAATCTTTTCTTTGAAACCTGGTGCTAACTGGTTTCGGTGGAGGCAGTGAGGGTTTTAGCTGCCCAGGTGGCATGCTTTTCCCTATCTGAGCTGCCATGCCTGCCCCATTCACTCTCAGAGCAGTTCTGCTCTTGGCATAGCAGTCCGAGAGTTCAGCAGCCTCTTGTACTGTTTTGGGATCTCGGTCCTCCAGCCAGATTTTCAGCTCTGCTGGGCATCCCCCACAAAATGTTCTAACAATATAGCATTTTCAGTTTTATCTACAGAGTTTGCTTCAGTTCCTTCCCACCAACATTTTAAACACTGACATTTTTTTGTGACTAGCTCCTCGTAGCTCATGTCAGGGCTTCTCCTGAGCTTACAGAATTTAGCTCCGTATGCTTCTGCAGTTCAATCAAGTTTTTTTAGAAGTGCAGCTTTAAGTTTGCTGTAATCATTACTGTCCTCATTGTCCATTTGACCCAATGCATCCCGAGCTTTCCCGGTAAGTAGCGGGGATAGGTGGAAGCTCCAGGACCCTCTAGGAATTTTTGTCTGAATGCAAACTTTTTCAAAGGAATTTAAAAAGGCATCCATATCCTCCCCCTCTTTAAATTCAGCTATCAGTTTGGAATTTAATTTGTAACCCAGTCCTGCAGTTCCAGTTAAACCCAAGCCACTTACCTGCTCTGGTGCTGGTGGTTGGAGTCGTAGCTTCTCCAGTTCATGTTCATGGAAGCACAGGCTGTCTTATCTGAGACAATCACATACTATATTTTTATGTTACAAATATCATACAATAATCATAACCAACTGGCCAAGCATCACAGTCAGTGATGTCACTAGTTCTCTCCTTAGTTCTTTTAGAATTCTGGGGTGAATCCCATCAGGCCCCATTTCTTTGTCCACCTTCAGTTTTAGGAGCTCTTGCAGGACCCTTTCTTCTGTGAATGGACTGGTATTGACCCCCCTATCCAGAGTGCTTCTATTGTTTGGTTTAAGTACCTCCCCCTCCTCTTCTTTTGTGAACAATGAGGAAAAATATTCAGTATCTCTGCCTTTTCACTGTCATCTCTGCACCCCCCACCCATTAAGCCTCACTATCCCTCCCTTGGTCTTTCTTTGCTCCCTAATGCACCTATAAAAAGTTTTGTCCCCCTGTTAACTGAGTTGGCTATCTTTTTCTTGGTTTGGGCCTTTGCTATTCTGATTGCCTTCCCCACTTCCTTTTGCTTTAACCGATACAGTTCTCTGTCCTGCTTCTGCTGCGATTCCTTATACTTCCTGAATGCTAACATTTTGTCCTTAACCTTCTCAGCCACCTCTTTTGATAACCATAGTGTTTTTTTCCTTCATTTTGTTTTGTTTATTTGCTTCACACAAAGGATTGTTGCCTCTGTGATGGCAGTTTTGATGTTTCCCCATTGTTCCGCCACCCCTCCTTCTTGCCTATTTGCTAGTGCTTTTCTGAGGCACTCTCTCACTTTGCCAAAGTCAGCCCTCCTAAAGTCCAGTACCCTCACTTTTGTATGGCTTGACTCTACAGCTGTGTTTATCGTGAACCACATTGTTTGGTGGTCACTTGTTCGAAGATGGCTACCCACTTCTAAATCCGAGAGCCTCTCTCCATCCCCATTTGAGAGTACCAGGTCTAAGACTGCTCCCTCCCGAGTGGGTTTCAACACTAGCTGTCTGAGGCATGCCCTCTGTAGGGCATCGAGAATGACCCTGCTCTTGGATGTGACTGCAGCAAATGTGCTCCAGTTAACATGTGGCATATTCAGGTTGCCCATCAATAATATCTTTCCTTTTTCTGCAATTCTAAGGATGTCTTCTATCATTTCCATGTCCATTTCATCCCCCTGAGATGGGTGTCTGTATACAACCCCGTATGGATTGTGGTGCAATTTCCTGTCTCCAAGGTGACCCGCAGTGCCTTCTCTCCTCCCTGTTTACCCTTTTGTTCCATTGCTTTTATCCCTTCCCTTACATAGACAGCTACTCCACCCACTCTTCTACCCTCCCTGTCCCTCCTGTAGATTGTATACCCTGGTACACTGACATCCCAGTCATGGTTCTCTATGAATCATGTTTCTATGACTGCCACGATATCCAGGTATCCCTCTTCCATCAAAGCCACTAGTTCAGGAAGCTTGTTACCCAGACTACAGGCATTGGTACTCATCACCCTCCATTTTTTGATGGCCTTACTCCTTTTAGCCCCATCTCTGTACTTCCTGCTTTTGCCTTTTTCTCCATTTACCCCATCCTGCTCCCTATCGAACGGTCCACCTTGGTGTTTGCCTTGCTAACTATCCTTCTTATTAGGGGGGGCTGGGAATTCACTGCTCCTTTTCAGTGTCCCCCTTGGCTAGTTTAAAAGCTTGCCAGTGAAGCATTTAAACCTATCACCTACAATCCTGGTACCCCTACTGGACAGAACACAGACCATCATGCCACTATAGGCCTGTATCCCTCCAGGTGGATCTCCAGTCCCCAGTGAAGTCAAAACCTTGTGCTCCACACCAGTTTTTCAACCATTCATTGAATCCCATGGTGCGGAGTACCCTAGCCTCACCCATGCCATAGACGGGTAGCACCTCCAAGAAGGTTACCCTGCATGCTACTTGTCTAAGGCCCCTGCCTAACTCCACAAACTCCTCCTGCACTGCTCTGATCCCATTCCCAGCTAGTTAATTTATTAAAAAATCCTCTTTTGTAATCCATATGGCGCAGTTTGTGTATTTTGTTAAAATCATTAGATGCAGAAAATAATAGTGGCTTTTCTATTTTTGAACCCACTACCATTGACTCGAGTGTGTGGGCTAGGCCTCAGCTAGCCTGTGGGGGAAGGGAAGGGCAGCTGACTGGGGGGAAGGAAGGGAAGGGAACATTGTTTAACCAGAAATAGCACACTAAGCCAAAGTTTGTTTCCAGATGTGACCTGGGAACACAAGAAAGTTAAGTGACTTGCGTAGGGTCACACAGTATGAAAGTGGGGGCCAAGGGATTGAAACCCAGATCTCCAGCTTTGCAGCTCAGAGCCTTAAACCACTGTGCTATACTGCAAGGACTGATCAGTCAGTCCTTGCTGACAGGCTGCAGTAGTTCTGTCCACATTCTGTAAGTGTCCACACGCCACCCTAACCTAACCAAAAAAAAAAACTTATTGAGTAGTATTACAACTTTAGGCAGTGGTCTGTAGGTGACTGTGTCCTGTAGACCTCCTCACCAGAATTGTCCATACCACCCAAACCTAAAAAAAACACAAAAACAAAAGAAAACTTAAAGTGAGTAGTATTGGAGGATAAAAAAACAGTCGGTACTGATCTGTGGCTGTGAGTGACCTGCTGTGTGTTAACCCGAGCTGAGCCAGCCTGTCAGAGTCTTCCAGTCCAGAAGTGTCTGTCCACCCAAAAACAACAACAAAAAAGTAAATTCAAAGAAGCTCAGATTGTGGATAGGGATTAAAAAAGTAAATAACACTGGAAGAGGTCTGTGGCTGGCAGTATGTGAGGCGTGGTGGACAAGCAGTGTGTTGGGGAAGGGTTGCTTTGCTTGCCACTTGCCAGCAGCCTAAAGAAACAGTCAGTCTGTGAGGTCTAAGATCCAGGAGACTCAGAGAGCAGCACAGACAACAAATGAGTCATCAGAGCTTGGTACATCAAGCAGACCTTAGTTTAATTCCCACAACCTCCGCTTGCTTGCATACTGTGTGTGTGACCTACCCACCCTGAGGCTGAGTAATTTTCTTAATCTCCTTGTAAATTAACATTTAAAATAACAAGAAAAACAATTCTTGTCACTTAAGCCACAGAACATCATCATCTCCTGTCAGACTATAGTGCCCGCCGCTTTCTATAAAGGGCTGTGCTCCTGTCCTTGCTTCCTACAGTAACACCAATCATTCTGTGAGGCATAAATCAAGGAACCACATGTGTTTGAGTAGTGCAGACAACTGAACCATCAGAGCTTGGTACATCCAGCCAACCTGAGTTTAATTCCCATAGCCTTCACTTGCGTGCATACTGTGTGATTCACCCACCCAGATGCCAAGTAATTCTCTTAACATCCTTGCAAATAGAAATTTAAAAATAACAAGAAAAACAATTCTAGTTACTTAAGCCACAGAACGTCATCATCTCCTGTCAGTCTATAGTGCCTGCCCCTTTCTATAAAGGGCAGTGCTCCTGTTCTTGCTGCCTATGGTAATGCCAGTATGTCTGTGAGGCATAAATCAAGGAACAACACATGTCTGAGTAGGGCAGACAACAGAGCTGTAAGAGCTTGGTACATCCAACCGGCGTGATTTAAATTTCCACAATCTCTGCTTGCTTGCACACTGTGTGACTCACCCACCCTGAGGCTGAGTAATTATCTTAACCTCTTTGCAAATTAACATTAAAAATAAAAATAAAAACAATTCTTGTTACTTAAGCCACGGAACATCATCTTCTCCTGTCAGCCTATAGTGCCCCGCCCCTTTCTGTAAATGGCTGTGCTCCCTTCCTTGCTTAATTCCAGTCAGTCTGTGAGGGATAATCAAGGTGGCCCACAGTGCATCCTCTCTTTTGAGTAGCACAGACAACAGAGCCATTAGAGCTTGGTACATCCACCCAACCTGAGTTTATTTATTTTTTTATTTTCTATTTTTGTCCCCCGTTTTCACCTCACCAGCACCTGGGACCATCTTCCACCTACCCAAGGCCTTATGCCCACTGCAGAAGTACTTCGGTGGTCCTGCCCACCAGCAACCTTCACTACACAACCTCTTCAGACACCCCAACTGTAACTCATGGCTTGTCTTCCATGGGCAGGATCCCCTGGTTCCCCAAGCCAGGAGGAGCAACTTCACTTGACAGTTAGGGCCTGCAAGGGCAGCCGGCAAGGCATGGGAGGAGTCAAAGTGACTCTGATCTGGCATGGGGGGCTGGGTGGCTTCATCTGCCCGGTTCTGCTGGAGTATTTTTTCTCCTGCTAGGCCCTCCTTTTTATCTCACTCCAGGGTGTGGTCCTGAGAATTGATCTGGCAATCAGCCTATCAGGGCTGTCACCAGGGTGGGATTTCTGTCTGCACCACAGCAAATCCCTCCTGTGATGGGGGGGGTGTCAGGGATACCCTTTCTCTGTTCTTCTAGAAAGTTCACTGTTTCACAACTGAACATGCTCCAAAGACACCCAGGGCACCCTCTCTTCATGGGAGGGTATACAAATACAGTCTTGAGTCAGTCTTCCTGGGATAGAACCCTTCCAGCCACTGCACCACAAATCAGAAAAACACAGGAATGTATAGGCTTTGGGGGGGCCCTATACAGCCTATTATGTGTCTTTTCCCAGAAATGTAGAGCTCAGTTCAAGCCCCCTTGAGACCCTTTATAGTTCCTCCCCTCCTTTCATCATGAAGTCCCTAGTGGTACTTCTCTTTTGGTAGTGTTTAGCCTTAAAACAGTCACACAGGCGTGGTATCATTTGAACAACTTTTACCAAGGCAGCACACACACAAATGACATAGGCAGAATTATTTTAAAATAAGCCAAAGGCTTTACTAATTAATTAATAAATGTAGTGAATAACATAAAGATAAATAACTGTAGATGTTGTTTACAAGATATTGAAAATAAAATGGGAAGTATAAATAAAAACCTACACTTTAAAACTCTGAGATTAAAATTCTACCTTGAGTCCTTAGTTGTTGAAGTTTGAAAGTGCAAAGTGTCCTTAGAAGTGTAGTAGTTGAAGTTTTGGATCTGGTGATCCAGGAGAATGTTCTTGAAAAGAAAATTGTCTCTGCTTTCTCATCAAGCAGGTAGAGAGGGTCCCAAATGCAACAATGGCAGAAGGCTTCAAGCAAAAAGGCAAAGGCTAAGAAGGCTCAGATACCCCTCTGCATCCTTGTTTTAAATGAGTTTGAAAAGAGCAGGTCTAGTGGATAGTGGCTGGCCCTGTGATTGGCTAGCATTCTGTTTCTAAGGTTACCCAACCAATCAGATTTTAGTATTTTATTGCAAAACTCAGATATGCAGTTCTGAATATAAGAAAAACAAACTAAGAGGTCAACCAGTTCAAACCAGAATCATGGGGGAACATCCATCCCCTGTGCTGGGATGGCTAATTAAGCTACACTCAGTAAATTCATTTACTTAAATGGTAGCCCATTCAGCTGGTAACAAGCTTAAGTCAGTGCAGACCTCTCAAAACAAAGAGTGTCCAGACATCCCGACTCCTTATGAGGTCCTGGCCTTTCATAAGCAAATTTGCCTACCTGGCCTCCCAGCCAGGCTTAGTTATTCTTTTGTCTCCTTCTAAAATGATTTAATTAACGCTAGCCCTGGCTAGTAGTAAACAGTTTTCCTGCCCTGTAACAAGAAACTCACTTCATTCTATAGGGTCCATGTACTTACATCCATGAGCCCTTGCACTTACACTGGCCACTATGGGCGTCTTTGATGCATTATATGCATTAAATTATATAAAACATGAACAAAACAATAAGATATGGCCTTATCTCACCACAATCCTCCTTCTTTAACAGAACCTGGGGGAACATGCCCCTTTTTAGTAAGATTTTCCATCAGTTCTGCCTCCTATTCTGACTGGTGGGATAGGCCATCTGCATTGGCATTAGCAGACCTATGTTACATGTCCCACATATGATACCTCAGCCATGGCCACCTGGCACTTTTTGGCCTTTATATAGAGCCCTGACTTCTGTATCCTGCCTAACACTTCCCTCAGATGAGACAGGTGTTCCTTCCAGCTGGTACTGAAGATGGCAATATAATCCCGATAAGCCACACTGCGTACTCTTCAGTACCCTGTAAGACCTGGTTGACCAATCTTTTGAATGTGGCAGGGGTGTTCTTCATCCCAAAAGGCATCAGCTTACTGCCCGTTCCCTAGCTCTGGCAGTCAACTCCACCTACCAGTACCCCTTTGTCAGTTCTATGGTTGTTAGGTAGGTCACCCTGCCCAACTTGTCCAACAACTCATCTGTCCAGGGCATTGGGTGGGCATCAAACTTTGTGACTACACTGAGTCCCTGATAGTCCATACAAAAGCAGGTAGCCCATCCGGCTTAGGGATAAGGACTGCAGGTGAGGCCCAGGGACTGTAGGACTTCAGAATTACACCTAACTCCAGCATTTCCTCCGCCTCCCTCCTAATATCCTTTAGTATGGCCTCACACATCTGGTAAGCTATCTGTCATATGGGCACTTGCATCTCTGTGTCCACATAATGGGTCACTAAGGGGGGTCCATCCAGACTTGGCAGAAAATAAAGGGGCAAAGTCCTCTAAAACCTCCCTCACTTCCTGAGTCTGTTCTGGGGGTCAACTGGTGTGACAGTTTGATTGACTGTCTCCACCGATGACTCCAACTTTCCTTCCTCTAGCAAGTCCAGGAGGGGTCTTCTTTGTCCATACCCTCCCCAGGACTACAAACAGCAAACACCATGTCAGCCCTATTTACATATGGCTTCATCATATTGACATAGTACATTCAATGTGTATGTCTCCTGTCAGGCAGTTCCAAAATATAATTCACATCATTTACCTGTCGAACTATCTTTTATGGTCCCACCCACTCGGCCTGCAGCTTTTCCTTCCGGACTGGGATGAGGACCATTACCTCTTGGCCTGTGCTGTAACGAGTGAGCTCTGGCTCTGCAATCATACCAGATGTTTTGCTTCTGCTGGGCAGCTGACAGGTTGCTTTGGGCCATCTCCATTAAGATCGTTCAGCTTCTCCATGAACTTAAGGACATACTCCACTATGGGAGTCTCCTGGGTGGTGTGCTTGCCTTCCCAGTCTTCATGGATCAGGCCTAGGGGCTCATGCACCCTATGTCCATATAAGAGTTCAAAGGAAGAGCCCTGTTGACTCTTGGGGCACCTCCCTATATGCGAACAACAGATGGGGAAGGTATTTCTCCTAGTCCCTCCCATGCTGTTCAGCAAACACTTGGAGCATAATTTTTAGGGTACCATTGAATCTTTCCTCAAGCCCATTGGCTTGTGAGTGATGATAATAATAATAATAATAACTTTATTTTGAAAGCACCTTTCAGAAATATCAAGGCACTTTACATCAAAACACAATATACAGTGTCAATTTTAAACATATAAAATAAATTCATTAAAACATCACTCAGTTAAAACAGACCACACGATCATCCATACAATCCACAAATATTTACAAATAATTACCATTAATCATCCAGATAGGCCAGATCCCATAAATAAGTTTTCAAATCTTTCTTAAATACCTCCACGGAGGTGCACTCCCTTAACCGGCGTGGTAGAGAATTCCAGAGAGTGGGTGCGGCATATGAAAATGCTCTACTACCAGAGGATTTTAAATTCACTCTTGGAATCTCTAACAACCCCTCATCAGGTGAGCGGAGTGATCGGCTGGGGCAGTAAGGCACCAGAAGTTCTTTCAGATAGGTCGGACCCTGATAAGGTGTCATGCATCTTTGTATCACCCCACACTTCTCCCACAAAGACTTCATCAGATCAGACATGAAGTTAGCCCCTTGATCAGAGACAACCTCCTGCAGAAACCTGACATGGGAGAAAATCCCTAGCAAGGCATCTGCTACCTTGGGTGTCTTAATGGAGGAGAGGGTGACTGCCTCTGGGTATCGAGTGGTGTAATTGATGACCATCAGGATAAATCTTTTTCCAGAGCAGCTTGGGGTACTCAAGGGTCCCACAATATCCATTCCTACCATCTGGAATGGCTCCTCCACAATGGGCAAGGGAAGTCAGCCAGCTTTTGTTTTACTACCTGCCTTCCCTATCTGTTGACACTAGTGGCAAGACCTGCAATATTCCTTCACCTGCTGGGTGAAGTTGAGCCAACAGAAATTTTGGGCCAATCATTACGTGGTACGCACAATTCCCAGATGTCCAGACATGGGGATAGCATGGGCGACCTTGAGCAGATGCAGATGAGTATGAATAGATAGGCCATTGACAGAGCAAAGGCTGATGGCACATTTATAAGGTAGAAAAAGAAATGGGCAGACTGGATGGGCCTTGCGGTCCTTATCTGCCATCAACTTCTATGTTTCTATGAGCAACCCCTCACGATACTACTGGGGAACGACAAGCTGCCTGCCCATCACCCCTCCCTTGGTCCTCATGTCCTATGTATACAACAGTCCGTTGTCCCAAAATACTCTATGTCTCATGTCACCTCCCTGTGTCCCATCAGATTCTGCACAAGCCCTCAGCCTCTCCAAACTAGGGTCAGTCCTCTGAGCACCTGAAAAATCTTCAAATTTTTTCAAAGCATGAGACATGTCCCCCTCAGTTCCTAAACTGGGGTCCATAGCTCTAGTGTCAGGGCATTCAGAGCCAATGCCATCCCTTACCTTCTGACTATTGGTTACCCCTTCCTCCTCAGAGTAACCTTCTGTAGCTGTTTGGTGCATGGCTACTTGGGGAAGTCCTAACTCCCTTTCACTATTCCCCATTTCAGGAGACACAGGCTGGGGAACCAGCCTCCTATTCTTTTACACAGATGCTTCTGTAGGGTTCAGGGAAATACAAGGGGCCTTAGCCGTCTGACTGTGGGTAACCGCACACACCACCCCCTGCTGTATTTTATTCCCTATAATCACATAAATGGAAAGGTTGTCTGCCACTGCCATTTTTTTTACTCTCTATCTTGTCTCACCCCAATCCAGGAGAACATGAGCTAGTGGCAGATTTTCTCCTCCCCAGCGAATCCCCTCACTGTGACAAATTGATTAGGTATAAGCTGTTCAGGCACAACCAAATCCCCTTTTACCAGAGTAAGAGATGCCCCTGTGTCCCTTAATCCATGGGTCTGCACCCCATTTCCAGCAACAAGGTGTATGTGCTCCCTCATATTCACAGGCATTCTCTCAGAGATACACAGTGCACCGACCTCCTTTCGAGGGACACTGTGTCCACTCTATACCTTTTTAGGACACTGCCTAGCCAAATGCCCTGGCTGCTTACAAAACCAACAGTCATCATTATTTTTTTCCAAGATCTCCCTTCTTGATAACTTAGGGCTTCACCCTTTCTGCAAAGACATTGAGGGTTTTAGCTGCCCTGAAGGTGTGCTTTTCTCTTTCTGTGCTGCAGCACCTGCTCCCCCACTTCCTTTCAGAGCAGGCCAGCTCCTGGCATAGTGATCCGAGAGCTCAGCAGCTTGCTGTGCTGTTTTGGGATTCCGGTCCTCTAGCCAGGTTTTCAGCTCCGCTGGGCAAGCCCAAAAAGACTGTTCTAAAAGTATAACCTCAATTTTTCCCCCACAGTTTGCTTCCATCCCTTCCAACCAACGCTTTAAAAACTGCCGTTGTTTTGTGGCTAGTTCTTCAAAGCTCATGTTGGAGCTTTTTGGAATTTATGAAATTTAACCCTGTAAGTTTCAGGAGTCAGTTCATACTTTTTAAGTAAAGCAGTTTTAAGTTTCTGATAGTCTCTGCTGTCCTGATTATCCATTTGGCCTAGTGCCTCACGCCTTTTACCAGTAAGTAGCAGGGAAAGTTGGAAGCTCCAGGACTCCCTGGGTATTTTGACCTCGATACAGACCTTTTCAAATGAATTCCAAAATGCATCCATATCCTCCCTCTCTTTAAATTCAGCTATTAATTTGGAATTAACTTATATCCTAGCCCTGGAGTTTCAGGTTCACCCCTGTCACTTACCTCCTCTGGTGCTGGTTGTTGGAGTCTTAGCTTCTCCAGTTCAGACTCTCACTGAAGCTGCCTTTCTTCTTCCTCAGCCTCTCTCTGGCAATGTTTTTCTTCTGCCTCTCTCTGAAGCTACCCTTCTTGCATGGCAAGTTCCCTCTGATGCTGTCTTTTTGCATCTCCAGTTTCCTCAGCTCCAGCTGCAGCCTGAACCCTTCCAGCTCCAGCTCTTTAGTGGCTTTCCTCTGGTGCTGTGGCTCTGGGTTCACCTCTGGTCTTGCTGTCCTCCTTACTGGGACTGGACACTGTGACATCCCTTGACACCCCCACGCCCAAGGTTTGGTCCTTCTCAGTCACTGACTGTGACTCGAGATCCCGGGCAGTCGCTTGCTCATCAGCTGCCACAAGAGCCTCCATGGGTTATTTTTGTTTTGGCCCTCAGAATAGACCCCTCTTTCCTGGCACAGCTGCTTCAGCTCTTCTACAGTGTAGTCGCTGTACTTGGAAGTCATCTTTCTTCTCTACACTACCACTAGTCTGTCTTTTACTTGCAGCAAACAAAAACTAAAACAGGGTGGGACCCATATCTTGTAACCATTTTGCCCTTTTTCCAATTTTATGTCCTGTTTGTGTGTGGTCGTTAAAACAATTCCCCAATCACATCGCTGCTCACCACATCTTTCACCAGTCTACTCCCGTGGGGCAGGATTTCTCTGTGCATCACAGCAAATCCCTCCTGTGATGGGAGGGGGGTCATGGAAACCATTTCGCCGTCTTCTAACACGCTCACTGTTTCACAACTAAATGCATGCCAGAGAAGCCCAGGGCACCCTCCTTTTGTGTGAGGGGATACAAATACATTCTCGAGTCTGTCTTCCTGGGGTAGAGCCCTTCCAGCCACTGCACCACAAACCAGAAAGCCACAGGCATGTATAGGCTTCAGGGAGCCCTATATACCCTATAATGTGTCCTTCCCCAGAAATGCAGAGCTCATTTCAAACCCCCACAGGCTCCTCTTGAGACCATTCATATTTCCTCCCCTCCTTTCATCATGAAGTCCCTAGAAGTACTTCCCTTTTGGTAGTGTTTAGCCTTAAAACAGTCACACAGGCGTGGTATAATTTGAACTTTTACCAAGGCAGCACACACACAAATTACATAGGCAGAATTATTTTAAAATAAGCCAAAAGCTTTACTAATTAATTAATAAATGCAGTAAATAATATAAAGATAAATAATTTTAGATGTTGCTTACAGGATATTGAAAATAAAATAGAAAGTATAAATAAAAACCTACACTTTAAAACTCTGAGATTAAAGTTCTACCATGAGTCCTTAGTTGTTGAAGTTTGAAAGTGCAAAGTGTCCTTAGAAGTGTGATAGTTGAAGTTTTGGCTCTGGTGATCCAGGAGAATGCTCTTGAAATGAAAATTGTCTCTGGTCTCTCATCAAGCAGGTAGAGAGGGTCCCAAATGCAACAATGGCAAAAGGCTTCCAGCAAAAAGGCAAAGGCTAAAAAGGCTCAGATACCCCACTGCATCCTTGTTTTAAATGGGTTTCAGATGAGCAGGTCCAGTGGATAGTGGCTGGCCCTACGACTGGCTAGCATTCTGTTTCTATGGTTACCCAACCAATCAGATTTTGGTATTTCATTACAAAACACAGATATGCAGTTCAGAGTAAAAGAAAAAAAAACTCAGAGGTCAACCAGTTGAAATCAGACTCCTGGAGGAACATCTAACCACCCCCCCCCCCGGTGGGATGGTTAATTAAGCTACACTCAGTACAGTCATTTATTTAAGTGGCAGCCAATTCAAAGCTTAAGTCAGTACAGACCTCTCAAAATAAAGAGTGTCCAGACAACCCGACTCCTCATGGGGTCCTGGTCTTTTACAAGCAAATTGGCCTACCTGGCCTCCCAGCTAGGCTTAATTATTCTTTTGTCTCCTAAAATGATTTATTTAACTCTAACCATGTCTAGTAGTAAACAGTTTTCCTGCCCAGTAACAAGAAACTGACTTCATTCTACAGGGCCCATGTACTTATACCCATGATCCTTTGCACTTACACTGGCCACTATGGGAGTCTCTGATGCATTACATAAAATTACATAAAACATGACCAAAACAATAAGATATGGCCTTATCTCACCACAAGGGCCATCGGATGGGTGGGTAATCCGTTTTCAAAGTCCACCTGAAGACAATCCTATTTCTGCAAGCATTTGGTGTTTAATGTTGATTATTTATAGGATGTTTTATTGTAATTTAAATGTTTATGCTGTATGAAATGTTATAAAAATTTGTACAGCGCCCAGAGCCTCGGGATTGGCGTCTTTTCGTCAATTTGCCTTTGCCTTGCTAAGCCCCGTCGCCGATTGCTCCACTGCGGCCCTGGCTCTGGCTGGGTGAGGCCTCCACATCATCTGCCAGACAAGTGGGTATGTGCTGATGTAAGGTCCCTCAGGGGGACCACTTATTCCTTCCTGCATGACACCCCCATCCCCCATGGGTCACCAGGGGGCAGCCATGTGTCGGAAGGAAATGCCCTCCCTCCCCAAGGCTTAAGGCATCCAAAGGATGCCTGACCTGCCTCACCAGTCAGTACCAGATGTCCCATACTTGGGGCATAAATCAAGGTCATCTGGATGGCAATTGGTAGCTCTACCACTATGTTAGGTGGCCAACTGCCAACCTGAGTTTAATTCCCACAACCTCCACTTGTGTGCATACTTTGTGACTCACCTACCCTGAGAGAAAGTAATTCACTTAACCTCCTGGCAAATTAACATTTCAAAATAACAAGAAAAACAATTCTTATTACTTAAGCCACAGAATGTCATCATCTTCTGTCAGTCTATAGTGCCCACCCCTTTCTATAAAGGGTTGTGCTCCTGTCCTTGCTGCCTACTGTAATGCCAGTCAGTCTGTGAGGCATAAATCAAGGAACAGCATACGTCTGAGTAGGGCAGACAACAGAGCCATCAGAGCTTGGTACATCTAGCAAATCTGAATTTAATTCCCACAACCTCCACTTGTTTGCATACTATGTGACCCTCCCACTCTGAGGCTGAGTAATTCTCTTCACCTCTTTGCAAATTAACATTTAAAAATAACAAGAAAAACAATTATTTTTACTTAAGCCAAGGGTTTTCAACCTTTTTGTGTGCTCAGACCCCCAAAGCAAATGTCAGTAGAAGCAGAGACCACCACCCCATGTGCAACGGTGGACAGAGGGTGGGGGGTGGAAGCTAAGCAAGCAATAATACCCAACAGGATGGGCAGTATTGGGCAATACTGGACTGCCCAGGGGCATAATGAGGCACGACGCTGCAGGCAGAGGGCCTTATAGCCCCTGGAATGTCTGGTATTGCCCATACCACCCACCCTGGAGGGTATTATTGCGCTTAGAAAATGGGTACTTGATTTATTTTTTATAAGATTACAAAAAAAACCTACTAGAAATGCATTTTTGTCCTTTTTGGAGGGTAAAGTAGTCCCTGTCTCCACGGTATTATCCAGTAGAGGGCTCTGTAGTGTTTGCCATTTATTTCTTTATGTTTTTTTTCCCCCTTTTAAATTGTGATCAGTGCGAGACCCAGAATTAAGAAGTGGCACTGCGAGAAGGACATTTTCTTTCTTTCTGTTTTTTTTTTTTAAGGCTGAGATTTATAGTGCCGTATTCTGTTCTGGACCAGGTAACCATTTTAGTGGTTGACTGAAGGCTCCGCATGTAAGCCCCTGAGGTGAGACGACTTACACTGCTGTAACTGTTCACTTTGGGTAACAGTATTTTTTTTTTGAATGTTTGAGTCACAGCCGAAGAGTAATGGGGTTAGGGGACATCAGGGGAAACTGCTTTAGAAGGGTAGCATTGTCACACAGTTTGAGAGCTTGGTTGGGAGAGTGCTGCCGTCATAGGTGCCGGAACCGGGGTCCTATGACCGTGGCTGGGAGAAAGGATGAATTTGCTCCGTGACCGCAACAGTAAGTGCTGGAGTGTGGTTCTCTCTTTCTTTAAATATATACAGTATTGCTGTTGAGTGGGAGTGGAGGCTACTGTGAGGAGTCTCGCGCTGCACGTTTTAAAATGGCAGTGACAGCAGGTGGTTCCGTGAAGCAGATCGGTCTGACGGCTTGTTTTTTCATGCTACTTTTGCTTTTTGAATTCATGGCTGTTTTTTTCTTAAAAAAAGTAACGCAGATTTGGGGGGGTGCTTCTCTTGCTTGCAGAGTGGGGGGACTGCCTTGCTCGGTTGTCCCATTACACTGACAAGCAGCATCATTTTCGGGAGCGAACGGGTGGCCGTATGGATGGCTGGAGAAGCACAGAGAGCATGGTCAGCTCTCATAAAGGAGGTAATAAAGTCACAAAAAAAATGTGCTTAGAAATGACACAGCTAAGGTTGTGTCAGACAAGAAGTGGTGGGGGGGGTGGTTGTCAAACAATGAAGCCGATAGGAGCAACGACTTCCATTTACTTTTTGTTAGCGTGGCAGTGTGAGATCACGGTCGGGAAAGTGGTGCCATGGTAGAGAATATGGCTGTGAGAATTTCTTCACTCTCCCGACCGCAGAATCAGTGTACTTTTTTTTTTTTTAAGACGAAGCAGACAAGTAGCAAGTAGTGGGGGGGACCTGTAGATCTCGCTAAGTGAGAGAAAAAACATGGCAGGCATTGAAGTTTTCTGGGGTGCTTTCAGCCAATTACAAAGCAGGCTGGGCACCACTGGAGAATGGTACTTGGTTAAGGGGTACTTGGACTGGCACTTATTTTTAGGTGGGCATCTATTGTCTGATAGATGCCCACCTAAATAAGTGTCTCAGCCAATCAGGAGAGAGAATTTTCTAATGCTTTGTACTTGTTTTTTAATCCAAAGCACTGCAACCCAGAAAATACGGGCAAAATACCAGTTTTTTTGGTGGAATATGAGCAGGACCCCATGTTTTCTGTGATTCTGCAGTTGCAGCAACCGCCGAAGAAAGATAGTCCTGCTGCAGAAACAAGCCTCTGCCACAGAAACAGCATTTTTTGTTGCAGTAAATATGGCTGTCACCACTGAAAACCCAAATTCAATGACTAAAATGATTGTGAGCAAGCTTAAAATGGCATTAGTGTGAGTTGTTGGCAGCTCCATTATACATCCATCCCTTCTAGGTTGCAGTAGTCAGTCGGGCCACCCCTTTCCAGTCCACTGGCACTTAGCCCTGAAGCTTATGACCATTACAGTCTTCTACAAACACTGAGGGAACTTCAGAAATTCTATTTCATGAGAAATAATGCTGGTTCAACTTGCCAATTACAGAATTGTGGAATTATAAAGTATTAGTAATTCTTGCAGACAAAAAATGGGAGGCT
Source organism: Neoceratodus forsteri (assembly GCA_016271365.2). NCBI lineage: Eukaryota > Metazoa > Chordata > Ceratodontiformes > Ceratodontidae > Neoceratodus > Neoceratodus forsteri. The sequence goes on along the minus strand of CM057454.1, from coordinate 1,102,343,460 downwards.
TTTGTGGACGTTTGATGTAAAATGATCCAGCTACTCTCTAGCCTCACAGTAAATCCTTACAGAGTGGCAGAGAAGAAGATGTGGATGCCAAGTGGCATTGACATAAAGGACATGAATGGTGCTGAACTGTGTGAGCAGGAGGAAGCAACTAGAGCAGCGTTACTGCACAAACCATCACCATCAGGCTTCAAGCAAGTGGGTGGGAGGGAGCCATTGCGGCAGCACTGGTTTGCAACCAGGCAACACTGGTCTTCAAGCTACTGGGTAGGCAGGGGAAGAAATTCTCAGGAGCATAGCTGTAGTAAACCAGCACTGGGCAGGTGGGAGGGAGCCATGTGACAATAAAACAGACTGCAATATAAAAGCAAGCCTTTGTCAATGCCGAATGTTGTCTTGCTGGTTTTGGCATTAGTAGTGCAGGAGTTAGAGAGACGCGTAATAGAAGCAGCAGTGAAGTACAGAACCAACGGCAACCCCAGCTGACCATGCAGAGAGTGACAGTCATTGGGGTGTGCGTTTGGGTCGCTGGCCATAACGATCATGCTATTTCACCTCACCCTACCCTGCAGAGTCTGACAAGTGTTGCATTATTCCTTGGGGTCATCTGGCCTTATGCTCACCGCACTTCATAAGGAAGTACGTTGAGATGGGTGCAGCATAGAAGAATGGGTTGAACTTTGGGGCTGAAGAGCCCAAGGCACACCTTGATGCCTGTCAGTGGCTGCAGGGTGGAGGTGGAGGAGCAGTGGCGTGAGCAGTACAGCAGACAATCCAAAGACACACCCCTGATGCTGTTAGTCTGTACAGGGTGAGATGTAATGGTTAGAAACCCTAACGCCCTGGGCGTGTGTTGGTATTTGCACTCCAAATGTTAAAACATGGCCTTTTTGTGACCCCACCTCATGAAAGCATTTGGGACCTCTGTTCATGAACAGTGCCCTTGTGATTTTGTTAATCTGTCTCGAACGTTGATTTCCCACAGTGACTGCACCATTCTGCACCACATGAAAATGTCAGCTGCACCATTGATGAGGTGTGAAGAAATTGCAATGTGGGAAATCTGGAGTGAAAATATTAAATATTCTCGAAGTTATGAGCGTGTGTGAAAACTGCACATCACACACTCGTAACACAGTCATTTAGTGGAATTATTTCACCAAATTTTTAACATAGCCATTTTGGGATCTCTGCTCATGAACAGTGGCACTATGATTATCGTATTGTGCCCGAAGGTTGATTTCCCACAGCGACCGCATGATTGTGCACCAGATGTGTGGAACTACATTTTGGGCAGTATGTGACAAATCACAGCTGAACTGTTCATAAGAAAGTGTGCAAAAATGACAATGTTGAAAATCTGGAGTGAAAATATTACAAATTTTCGAACTTAGATTGTGCATGGACACTGCACAACACACGCTTGTAACATACTCATTTTGTGGGATTTTTTCCACCAATTTTTCAACATATACATTTTGGGACCTCCGCTAATGAATAATGTTACTGTGATTTTCGTACTCTGTTCTGAACATTGTTTTCCTACAGCAACTGCGCCACTGCAGGCCAGTTATGCAAAAACACAGTTCAGGTAGGATGTGGAAAATGAAAGCTGTACTGCTCATAAGTAGGTGTGAAAAAATGGCAATGGTGAAAATGTGAAGTAAAAACATTAAAAATTATCGAAGTTACGAATGTGCATGGAAACTGCACAACACACACTTGTAAAACAGTCATTTTATGGACTTTTGTCACCTAATTTTCAACATAGGCGTTTTAGGACCTCTGCTAATGAACATAGTCACTGTGATTTTGTTAATCTGTCCCAAACACTGATTTCCTACAGCGACCATGCTATTCTGCGTCAGAAGTGTGAAAACACATTTCAGACAGGATGTGAAAAATGACGAGGGTGCGTGAAAACTGCGCTACCCATGCTCAAAGCACAGTCATTTAATGGACTTTCATCACCAAATTATCAAGATAGGCATTTTAGGACCTCTGTTCATGAACAGTTTCACTGTGATTTTCTTACTCTGTCCCAAACACTGATTTCCCACAGCGACCATGCTATTCTGCGCCGGAAGTGCAAAAACACATTTCAGCCAGGATGTGAAAAATGACAGCTGTACTGTTCATAAGGAGGTATGGAAAAATGCTAATGTTGAAAATCTGGAGTGTAACTATTACAGATTCGCAAAGTTATGAGCATGCGTGGAAACTGCGTAACATACGCTCAAAAAACAAACATTTTTTGGATATTTTTCACCAAATTTGCAACATAGGCTTTTTGAGAGCCCACCTCATGAACAGTGGCACTGTCATTTTGGTAACTGGTCCCAAAGGGTGATTCCACACAGTGACCACAAAATCACCTTCCGGGACCGAATAACACCATGAGAGTAACTGAATTCATGAGGAGGTGTTCCAATAACCCTATGTTGAAAATTTGGTGGCAAAATTCCCAAAAATGCCTGAGATATGCATAAAAGTTGAAAAAGCCCTATTTATGCCATTATACAGCTTACTGGCATTTCTTCAGTTCGCAGTCGGCTTTGAAGAGTGCAGACGTGTTCCCGGTCCACAGAAGATCGTCGAGCCAGGCTCCAGAGGTAAGTATGGGGTGATGGGGGCGTGTGGAGAGGTCGGGCACGCAGTTGGTGGGCACGGATTGGGGGAAGGGGCTACAGACTGCGAGGGACCGTTTTCTACTTTACAGGGAAAACACAAAAAAAACATTGCAGGAAGGTGTTTTTTTTTTACAGGTACATTTGACATGCTGGGGTGGGCTCCCAGCGTGTCACCTGCGTGTTTTGTTTGGGGGGACTGGAGATGACAGGGATTGGGCACCCCATCGGCAAATAAAAGAGTGTTTTGGGGGAGATGATTCTGATGGGGATTGGGCTCCCCCGTTGACTTTTCTAGGGACTGTGTGAGGCGGACGGCACAGCTGCCGCCATGTTGTACTGAAATGTTACACCGGGAAAGGCATGCCCTGCAGTGAGGTGGAGCTCCCTCATTGCAGCAGCTAAAACCTTTCAAGGAGGTGGCACACTTTTGCACTTCTGTCATAGACAGTGTACAATCTAATTCGAGCCACAGAGCCCAGCCCCAAAAAGCAGTGGCACCACAGGCCACAACAGGACCACGCCTCCAAAACCTGCTATTTCAAAGTTGCTGCAACATGTTTCTTGCGCAGGTGCAAGACAACATAAAAATAACCCTTGAATTACCCCGTGTTCTACATCCAATCCAAATCATGATGCCAGAATTGATTTTCATTGCCCTTGCTTGTGCATCTGTCCAACTGCCCCAGGTTGCCTTTTTCTGAGCATTTTTTCTGGGTAACTAGATTTTATTTTGGGTCTCATTTGTGTTGCCAGAGAATGTAAAGCCCATCACAGAATTTCTGCAGAAATGTCGCAGAATTGATCATAGTTTGACCACAGCAAGCATGAGGTCCTGCCACAGAATGCAGGTCCAGTTTGCCGCAGTAAACACGGGACCCTGCCTAAAATTCCTACTCAGGGTATCCTTACAGCACCTGGAGGCATCAAAGAGCTCTCCAGGGCACTCTTACACCCTGTGGGATGGTGACACTGTACCCTAAAATTCCTATTTGGGACATTCCTACAGCAACTGGGGGCATCACAGAGCCCCCCAGGGCACTCTTACACCCTGAGGGATGGTGGCACTGCAACCTATAATTCCTATTCAGGGAGTCCCCATAGCATCTGGGGGCATCAAAGAGCCCTCCAGGGCACTTTTACACCCTGTGCAGTGGTGGAACTGTAACCTAAAATCCCTATTCAGGGCATCCTTGGAGCACTTGGGGGGATTAAAAAAGTCCTCCAGTGCACTCACACACCTGTGGAGTTGTGGCACCGTAACCTAAAATTCCCACTCAGGGTATCCTTACAGAACTTGGGGGCATCAAAGAGTCCTCCAAGGCACTCTTACACCCTGTGGAGGGGTGGTACTCTAACCTAAAATCCGTATTCAGGGCCTCCTTGGAGCACATGGGGGCATCAAAGAGCCCTCCATGGCACTCTTCTACGGGTCCTTGCAGCACCTGGGAGGCATCAAAGAGCCCTTTGGAGAACTCCTACACCTGTTGAGTGGTAGTACTGTAACCTAAAATTACTACACAGGGCATCCCTACAGCACCTGGGGAATCAAAGAGCCCTCCAGGGCACTCTTACACCCAGTTGAGTGGTGGCACTGTAATCTAAAATCCCCTATGTAGGGCATCCCTGGGGCACCTGGAAGCATCAAAAAGTCCCCCAGAGCACTCATCCATGGGTCCTTGAAAAACTTGGGGGCATAAAAAAGCCCTTCAGGGTACTCCTACACCTGTGGAGTTATGGCACTGTAATCTAAAATTCCTACTCGGGGCATCCTTACAGCACCTATGGTATCAAAGAGCTCTCCAGGGCACTCTTATACCCTGTGGGATGGTGGCAATGTAACCTAAAATCACTATTCAAGGCATCCATGGAGCACCTGAGGGCATCAAAGAGTTCTCCAGGGCACTCTTCCATGGGTCCTTGCAGCATCTGGGGGCATGAAATAGCCCCCCCAGGGCATTCCTACACCTGTGGAGTGGTGGCACTGTAACCTGAAATCCCCATATTCAGGACATGCTGGCAACACCTGGGGGCATCACAAATCACTCCAGAGCACTCCCTATGGGTCTCACCACATGGCCAGGCATCAATGAGCCCCAAGGGCACCCTTGCATCCTCTACACTGGAGTAGTTGTGGTGGTGGCATAGACGTTCCAAAATGTACCAAAATGCACCACAAAGCATGAAAAATCCCGGAGCTTCTGGGGGCCTAGGTGGCCCCCAGACCCATGGCCTTTTTTAATTGCCTTGAGCACCCACAACATTTTTCAAAACTTGGCACCCCTGACCCTCTCTCTTTTGATTTAGACAAGTGTTTTTCAATTGAGGCCACTGGCACAATTTTTGCAGTCACAGAACTCTTTAGACCCCCAGTTGCAAAGGTAATGGAATGGACAATTTCTTATCTTTACATTAACAGGGGAGACACATTTTAAGCAAAAGTACATCAGAGACTTGATTCAGTGTATACTGTATGAAATGAAATGGGTTTTATCAGGGGGCCTTTTATATATCAGAGGGTCTGGTGTGAACAAAATAAAGATTGAGGTCACCAGTAAGTAGGAATGTAATGATATCAAATTTTTAGCATCACGATATTTACATAAAAAAAATTACAATATATTGATTATCACAATAATCTGTAGCATTTATAATTTTAGGAAAAATAGTACAAATCTGTTTGGAAGAATAGAGGGAAATGGGAATCATAGTTGTACTCAAAGAGGGTTATGCTGCCGGAGTAGCAACTTAAGACACTTTATCATGGTATATTGTGCTGCACAGTGATCGTGTTACTGTTTTTTTACAGCAATAAATTATTGTCAATGGTAATTATCATGATATATTGACATATTGTCTTCTCATGACATCCCTAACAGTAAGTTCTGGTGGCTGCACTTTGAGGCAACAGGAAATTTGGATTTGAGAACCATTGGTTTAGATTATCGGCAGCAGGGGCATTTCTATCATCTGAAAAGATTAAGGGCTTGAGAAGCAGTATAGCATGGTGGTTAATGGCACTGAGCTGCAAGCCTGGAGACCTGGATTTGAATCCCACAGCCCCCACTTGCATACTGTGTGAGCCTGAGCATGTCACAAAACTTCCTTGTACTCCCAGGTCACACCTGTAAACAAGTTCTGGATTAGTGTGCCTTTCCTGGTTAAACAATTTCCCCTTTCCCTCTCACCCAGTGAGTAAACAAACAAATAAGCTGGGGGTCAGTTTTAGGGATTGGGAATCCTTTATTAGGAGCTAATGAATAAGGAATCGGAACTCCAGCCCCTAATGCCCATCCCTATTGATGCTCCTGTGGTTGGGTTGTTCGGGGACAGGTTGGCCCCCTAGAGTAAGCAAATAAACAAGCAATTACCTTTCACTCAAATAATATCCCCCCCCCACCATCACTACCCCCGTCTGTTTACTCACTTGGGTACTCTCCATGGATGTAACAAAATTACCATTGCCTTCATGTTTAGTGATAGGACTACCCTAGTGTCTATACAAGTTTGTCTTATTTAAGTAATGAATGTAGAGTTTAAGTGCCCCTCGTATAAAGTAATAAAGTTACAACTGCTCTTCCTATTACAGTGATTCATTTTTCATGCTTGCTAATTTATAGTGACACAGCCTTAGTAATAAGAATACATTGTCTTTTATAGTGTTTTACCCTTGGTGAGGTGCTCCCTTAGCCTTACCTTTGACCCCTCATCCCTAAATAAATCCCTGCAGTTGTTTATTAGTTAGTGTTCTCCTTCAGCACTTTATTCATTATACTGTAGTATTCCTCTACAGAGTGGGGTGTTACAGTTGGAAACCCTAATGCCGTAGGCGTGTGTTGGTATTTTCACTCCAAATTATCAACATGGGCTTTCTGTGACCCCACCTCATGAAAAGTGGCATTATCAGTTTGTTAGTCAAAAGGTGATTTTGCACAGCGACTGAGCCATTTGGCGCCACAAGTATGGAAACACATCTTGGGCAAGATGTGAAAAATAACAACTGTATTGTTCATTAGGAGGTATAAAAACATGGCAAAATTGAAAATCTGGAGTGAAAATATGAAAAATGGTGAAGTCATGAGCATGCATAGAAACTGTGCAACGCACATCTGTAACCCAATTATTTTGGGGATTTTTTTAACCACATTTTTAAGATAGGCATTTGGGACCTCCCCTCATAAGCAGTGGCATTGTGATTTTGTTAATCTGTCCCAAAAGTTGATTTCCCACAGTGACCACGCCATTGTACGCCACAGGTGCGACAATACATTTCGGGTAGAATGTGGAAAATGACAGCTGTATTGTTCATAAGGAGGTGTGAAAAAATGCCAGTGCTGAAAGTCTGGCATGAAAATATTGAAAAATTTGCGAAGTAACAAGGGTGAGTGGAAACTGCACAGCACATGCTTGTAACACAGTCATTCTATGGACTTTTATCACCAAATTTTCAACATAGGCATTTTAGAATCTCTGCTCATGAACAGTGTCACTGTAATTTTGTTAATCTGTCCCTAAAATGAATTTCCCACAGTGACCGTGCTATTGTGCACCGAAAGTGTGAAAACACGTTTCAGCCAGGATATGTAAAAGACAGCTGTACTGTTCATAAGGAGGTGTGGAAAAAGGGCAATGTTGAAAGTCTGGAGTGAAAATATTACAGGTTCATGAAGTTACGAGAGTGTGTGGAAACTGTACAATGCACGCTCATAAAACAGCCATTTTTTTTATTTTTTCACCAAATTAACAACATAGGCTTTTTGAGAGCCCACCTCATGAACATTTGCACTGGGATCCAGAGGTAAGTATGGGGTGAGGTGTGTGTGTGAGGAGGTGAGGTACGCACAGGGTGGGCGTGGGTTGGGGAGGAAGCAAGACAGACCACGAGGGACCATTTTCTGTTTTACAGGTTTAAAAAAAACATTGTGGGACTTTTTTTTTTTTTACAGAATGTTTGGCATGCTGGATGGGCTCCCAGCATGCCACCTGAGAAATGGGAGGGAAGCATTATGGTGATGGGGAGTGGGCTGCCCCGACAATAAATGAAGTGAGTTGGGGCATGCCGACAGGGGGATTGGGCACCCCTGAAGTTGGGCGGCGGCAGTCAGTGCCGCCATGTTTGATGAAAAACTTCACCAGTTAAGGCATGTTGGGAGGCGAGTTATTATGCCGCTGCATGACGAGCTTGCCTCTCATTGCAGCAGCACTTTTGTTAGATCTGGTGGCCACTTTACGTATAGCTGGTATCAGTGCCAGCATGCTGGCTTATTGAGGAATGAGGGACACACCTACTGATGCGTGCCCTGAATTTGCCCACAGTGACCGCACCTCCAAATCTGCTACGCAATATGTTGGCTGGCACACAAGCACGAGCCAACATAAAAAACACAGAAATCCAGCAGAACAAAGCAGCAAGGCGGGGGGGCAGGCCCCAGCCAGCTGCAAAGGACAGATGGACAGAGCCTCCGGTCAATAAAGAAAAAGTGCTTCAGAAGGAGGCTGAGGGGAACTGCTTCTATAGCTCAGGAAGTGGGACTAGCTGGTTGCTTGTCCATTGAACCATAGGCAGAGCCTTCCAATTAATCCAAATGTAAAATGCCAACTAACAATCAGATAGAACAAATATCCCCACATATAATGCGACAGTGCATTTGAAGTACTAAACAAAGCAAAACATTATAAAACTGTATTTGATTAAATACATTCTGTCTTTTGTTACGTTATTGAAGTTATCTTACAATACAAATTATTTTAGTTTTTTTCATGTCACCAATGAGAATGGCATTATAGGCCCATTTTTAAAAATAGCCCTTAGAGCAATGCAAGCTGAGTTGCTCTAGAGCTGTGGCAATATCAAGATGTGTCAGGGACCCTGCGCTCAGTTTCATAAGGGGGGGGGGCCTGCACCAAATATGCAGGAGTTAAGCCAAAAGGCAGGCTTGCAACAAACATTTGGCACACCTGTAGTGATTGACGCAGGGATCCAGCCCCCTTCCCCTGCCAGCTGCAAGACTAGAGGGGCCATAGAGGTTTTTTGTTGGGGAGACATCAGCACTGCCAGGGCTGTGCAATGACACCCAGTGGAGGTGCCATGTGGAAAGGCACACAGCCAATAGGATGGGACTGCTTCCTGGGGGTTGATAGGGATGGACACTGACATGGCCTAAGGGTGGACACAGCCCTGGCACCTACCTCATAGGTGCAATTCACACAACCCTGTAGGCAGGAGGCAGCCTGCCACAATGCAGGAGGGGGTACTAGGGGACTGTTTCAGTACCCACAAAATGTTTCCCTCCACTACTGACAGCCCTCAACCTGAAGCTACATTTTCCCACCTACAGGGTTGTGCATGTTGCACCTATGGGACAGGTGCCAGGGCTGTGCCCACCTGGAGCCTTGTCTGTCTATCCCTGCCAACCCCCAAGGAAGTGGCCCCATCCTATTGGCTGTGTGGCTTTCCACATAGCACTTCTGCCAGGTGCCACTGCATAACCGTGGCAGTGCCAGCGTCTCCCTGATGATCAGAAGTGATAGACTCTAAGGCCTTCTTCTGATGGCAAGTTTATATGTTTGCACATCAATATCAGAATCAGATGACTAAGATTCATGTTCACAGGGCATAACATTTTTACCACTGCTGCTATTGTCCATGCTGGAATCTGATACATAAGTTGATTGGGATAGTGGAGCACTTAAAGTGTATGTATTCATGCTTTTTGTGTTTCTGCAGCTGACACCATTGATGACATTAATTAGTTTTTAATTACATTATATCCCTCTTTCCCAGCTGTCCAACCAGATATACCTGGTTATCAGGGATGGATCCTGTTCAGGTGCTACATGTATGATCCATAATTTAGGTGGCAGGGAGTTTTGTGTGTTTTTTCTCCATCTACAGACAGTCCCTTCCTCAAGCCCTATGGCATAAGCAGTGCCTACATCGGCACCAGCCAGGATACAATGAATGCAGTAATGCCGCAGTGTATCATAAAATCCTGTAGTATGGTGCTGGAAACTATGTAACTCAATGTCAATTAAGCCCTTTGTTAGTCATTGTTTTGTGACATATCACTTACTGTAAGTTATAGTTTCACTGTGGCTGGCATCTCTGCAGTAAGAGGCAAGCTGCCTAGCTCAGATGCATGTGGTGACTGGCACTAACATTTGTAACCAGCCCTCTCCAACTGAGGCACAATGCCGAGTAGCAGCTGCAGTATCTCAGCCAGTGATGCCCCTGATGGGCCCATCCTCTGATGGAGCGGCCTAAGCCCACTATAAAACCTAGATTATCAGCATGGTAGCGTGACACATTACCAGTAGGTCATAAGGATGTCTGCCCTTGTTTTTTTTTTTGTTTTTTTTTTAATAACTGGGCCTTTACTACCTTATCATCTAGTAATTTTACAGGGCACATCACCTGCACTTCTCTTTGTATTTCCATTGCTTGATGGACCAGGGAATGGATCACTGGTAGTGAATGGGGGCATGCAGCTTCTGGTAGTGTAGTGGTTAAGGGCACTAAGCTGCAAACCTGGAGACCTGGGTTTGAATCCCACCAGCCCCCACTTACATACTGTCTGACCCTGAGCAAGTCACTTAACTTCCATGTGCTCCCAGGTCACACATGGAAACAAACTCTGGCTTAGTGTGGCTTTTCTGGTTACACAATCTCCCCTTTCCCTTCACCCTTAGACTGGAAATTATTTTTTCTGATGAAGACAGTTCCACTGTGGCACTGCTGAGAGTGTGACTGCTAGTGCTTATACTGTAGCACTAGCCGATTTCGCAATTTACTGATTTTTTATTTTTGCATTTTATTGGCAAGCTTTTTAATAATTTTCCCATTGCACTTCCTGTTCCCACGTCAATCCATGTTTTTTGTAAAGGGTGACTGACTGACAGAGACAAAGAAGAAAGACTCATTGTGTTTAAAATGAAATTTTTGGGCCAAAGTGTCTGATTGGCCATCACGCTTTTAGCATACTATCCAAAGGGCTTCTACTTTGCAGGATGGCCAAGTTTTGAAACAGAAAGATACTTTTTGGAACAGAAGACTGTGCAAAAAGAAATTTTTTAGCCAAAGTGGCTGACTAACCTAGTAGGCTTACAACATGCTAGCCAAGGGGCTCCTGCTTTGCAGAAATGGTTGAGACCAAAGTGTCTGAAACAGTAGGATGATTTTCAAAGTACCCAATACTTTGGGCTTGATTTTTAAAAGCACTGATTCAGGTACATTTCCCAATTTTCACCTAATATTGTGTCAAAGACTTAAAATAAATGCACCAAAATGTTGGCTTGCCATCTTCAAACATTTTTCCAGAAGTGAAGTATACTAAAAAGGAAAAGGACCACAAGGGGTCATAGCCTAAAACTAGTTGGGGGGAGGCATAGAAGAGATCTGAGAAAACATTACTTCACGGAGAGGGTGGTGGTGCTTCTTTTAGTTTTTTTCATAAGACAGCATTTCCCAAATAGGGACAAATTGTGCGACTATTCATTTTTCGGATTCCAGTAACAAATAGTGCATTATCTGTAGTATTCGGAAAATACTATTTGTTACTTACACACCCTTCTGGGTAGTTCAAATTTATCTAGCCAAAGAGGCTTTGATGAATGTCTAAGTCCAGGTAATTCACCAGACAAATCCACAGTGCAATCCAATGCATAGGTGGCCCAGTTGCCTTCCACACTCACATGCAAGCTCACATACCCACACAAGCACACACACAGAGTCTTCCCTTTCAATTTTTTAGGTTTTTAAGTTACTCAGTATAGAGTAGGGCTCTTTTTTCTCTTTTATTGTCCTGTGTTTCAGCAGTAGTTGTACAGGAGGAGGCTTGACCTCCACCCTCACATGGTCTCTCTTCCCCAATACTGTCTCTCTCCCTTTGGGATTTTTTCAAGAATTTTTTTGTTTCTATTTCTTGTTCCAGTCTTGTTCCTTTCCTAATATTTCTTCACCCTCTCTCCCTAGGCCATTACTAAGCCACAAAGGCAAATGAACAGAACTGTCACAAGTCATGCATTCCCTTTCACTGCCATCCTCCAGTCACATCTCCATCCCCATCGGTATCTTTGCATTAAATGTTACCTAAGAACTGCAGGATCACCTTATGTCCCCAGTTCACACATGCACACACCAGAGTATATTGATGGTGCATTCACTACTCAGGCACTCTGTCATGTTTCCTTTAGCTTCCCAAGCCAGCCACACGTCAGGCATGCAGACTGGGGAGTATAACAAAAAAAAGAGCATTTGTCAATGCCGAATGTTATCTTGCTGCCATTGGCATTGGTAGTGCAGGAGTTAGAGATGCATAATAGGAATGGCAGTGAAGTATTGAACTGACACCAACCTCACCCCCACCCTGAAGTGACACATTTTCAACATAGGCATTTTGGGACCTCCCCTCATGAACAGTGGCACTGTGATTTTGTTAATCTGTCCCAAAAGTTGATTTCCCACAGCAACCACGCCATTGTGTGCCACAGGTGTGAAAACACATTTTGGGAAGGATGTGAAAAAATGCCAGTGTTGAAAATCTGGCATGAAAATGTTGCAGATTTGCAAAGTTACAAGAATGTATGGAAACTGTGCAACGCATGCTTGTAACACAGTCATTTTATGGACTTTCATCACCAAATTTTCATCATAAGCATTTTAGGACCTCTGCTCATGAAGAGTGTCATTGTCATTTTCTCAAACTGTCCCAAAAACTGATTTCGCACAGTGACCATGCTATTCCGCGCCGGAAGTGCGAAAACACATTTCAGGAAGGATATGTAAAATGACAGCTGTACTGTATATAAGGAGGTATGAAAAATGCCAATGTTGAAAATCTGGAGTGAACGTATCACAAATTCACAAAGTTAGGAGCGTGCATGGAAACTGCACAAGTCAGGTTCATAAAACAGTCATTTTCTGCATTTTTTTCACCAAATTTGCAACATAGGCTTTTTGAGAGCCCACCTCATGAACAGTGGCACTATCATTTCATTAGTCAGTTCTAAAAGGTGATTCCAAGCAGTGACTGCGAATTCACCTTTCGGGACCGAATAACGCCATGACAGTGACTGAATTCACGAGGAGGGACACCAATAACCCCATGTTGAAAATTTGGTGCCAAAATTCCCCAAAATGCCTGAGGTATACACCAAAGTTGAAAAAACCCTATTTATGCCATTATACAGCTTACCGGCATTTCTTTAGTTTGTGGTCAGCTTTGAATAGTGCAGACATGTTCCCAGTCCACCGAAGGTCAGCCACTTTCCTCCAGAGGTAAGTATGGGGTGGGGGTGGGAGGCAGGGGTGCAGAGGGTGGTGGGTTGGAGGAGGAGCACAGACTGCAAGTGACTGCTTTAGTTTTACAGGTGAAAAAAACATTCAGGACTTTTTTTTTTACAGGGGCATTTGACATGCTGGGGTGGGCTCCCATCATGCCACCTGAGTGTCTGGGGGAGGCTGTAGCTGACAGGGGATTGGGCACCCCCATTGGTACACACCAAAGGGGGGCAAGAGCTGAGAGGGACTGGGCACCCCCCTTGGCACACAACAAATGGGGGGGGACATTATGCTGATGGGGAGTGGGCTCCTTCATCAACCAATTGAAGTGGGAATGGGGACTGAAGCTGATGGGGATTGGGCTCCCCGTCAGCAAAAAAAGACTGTTTGGGGGGGCGCATGATGCCAAGGGGGATTGGGCACCCCCTCGGCACACAATTGAAATGTGAGGGGGGGGGACATTATGTTGACAGGGAGTGGGCTGCCCTGTCGGCACATGAACTGGGTTGGGTCATGCCGACAGGGGGATTGGGTGCCCCTGAAGTCGGCATTGTGGCAGTCACTGCCGCCATGTTTATTAGAATGCTTCACCAGGAAGGGCATATCGGGAGGTGTGTTATTGTGCCGCTGCATGACAAGCTTGCCTCTCATTGCAGCAGCACTTTTCTTAGATCTGGTGGCCACTTCACGTATTGCCTGCATGCTGGCTTATTGGGGAATGAGAGATGCACCTACTGATGCGTGCCCTGCATTTGCCCACAGTGACCACACTTCCAAATCTGCTACTACTGCAGTATGTTGGCTGGCACACACGTGCAAGCCAACATAAAAACATGGGTAACACTCAATTTCTAAATCAGTACAGAAATTTGAGGAACTAGGTGAAAAGTGATCTTTAGCATCACCTATCCCTTGTTTTCTCTAGTCAGTTTCAGCTGTCAGTTGTGACAAGAAAAATGAGTGATCAGCAATGGCTTCTGCGCTGTTTTCTAAACCAGACAGTAGTGTCTGCCTTCAGTTCATTCACGAACAAGAGAATTGGCACACAGTAATGAAAACTGAAACTGTCACGTGTTGTGCACTCTGTCTATAGGATTGCAACTGGCAGGGGGCTCATGGACATCTGAATATAGATTAGGGATGCCAACTTTAAATATGGGAGGATAAATCCCTGGATAAAGAGTTAGATATAGCAAATTATCTTAATTTTGTTTTTAATCAGGATTGGTGGTTCTTTCAATAAACAGAGATCAGGCTAGCGAGTAGACTGGCTCCCCTGATTTGGTTGAACCATCTGCAGTTGGGCCAACTTGCCCAGTGTTTAAATTTTGAAATGTCACCAGGGGATATACAGCTTTATTTGGGAATTCTGGATATTACAAAAGGTTGTGGTCCAGATTCAGTTTATCCTTGACTGATAAACATTTTAGCTCTTACTATGTTAAAGTCCCTGGCACACTTCATCAATGTAAAGACATTGCCAGCAGTTCAGATGGACAGTGGGCAACACACACCATAACCCCCCCCCCGAGCAGTATACAACCATGCATGGCCAAGCATTCTCGGAAACTCGGATTTTTCATCATGATGCTATGCAGCAGCTCTGTTCTTCCCACCCCCTTACCCTTCTGCTGTGCAGCCACTTCCGGGTGTCCCTATCACTGGTCCTGTTCATGTGCAGCCTTGGTCCCCATTGCCTGATTTCCCATTGTCCCTTGACTTTTGCTGGAGCCCACTGGATGGTTGTTGCATTCTCTGGACTTGCTGCAGGGCTACAACAGTCCCTTGCAGTGGGGCTTCATCCTGTCTCTTGCATGAGCCCATCTCCTTCCTTCCACACTGTGGTTGCTCCAATGGGTTTCTGGCCCCTGGATCCTAGTGTCCCCCTATTTTTGCTTCCATAATGCCTTCCACTTGCAGCAGTCTTGCTACTCTCATGGTTCTGAACCTTTCCTTTACTGTATTATATCATTTTGTTTATAGTCCTGTTTCATACTACCTACTGCACTGGCAACTGCAGCAAACAGCAGGCTGGTCATACAGATCTTGCTCCATCTCTGCACCCCCTTTTAAACTGGTCGGCATGCGTCTACCATTATATTTGTTCAATTTCTTTCCATCTCACTCTCTCTTATTTAGCATCTTATGCCTTCATTCAGTCATTCAGCCTTGCTTGTTTTTCAGTCCTACCTTGGTTGTACTCCTATGGCTGTCAGGCTTAGCCATTGGCCCTTCTAATACACTTTTGAACTGGACAAATGGCAGCCATGACCATATACATGGCATTCAGGAGCCCCACCCCTAAGTTGATGATCTCACTCTGCTCCCCCCAAGTCCGCATCTTAAGGGCGGGTCCCTAGACTCAGGTGGGGTCCTTCTCTTTCTGCTCTTCAGGTAAGAATATCCTATGCTGTTTGGGAAACTTTAGCCATGCAGATCAACTCAGTGGCACTTTTTGATGTAGCACTTAAGACTTTAGCTGCTATAGTGTAGGGCTTCTCAGAAAGCAGGGGCTCCTTTATCTATGCAGTCCATGCATCTTCAAAAGCTATTCTTCCTACAAGCTCCTAAGGTTCACCAGGTCTGTTCCAGTACCCATTTCTCTGCTCATCAAGGGTGAAGATCCACACAACTATTCAAATGCTCTGCTCCTCATAGGCTTGGATTCCTATATAGGCCTACCCTTGGGTCAGAGACTGGGTGAGTGCCTTTCAGTGCCCATTGCTCTCCTTTTCCAGCCTTGAGGGATTTCTCCTTTATGGGGAACCTCCTTTAGATGCAGAGATCAGCTCACAGCACCCTTATGGTGTTCCTGTTAGAGGTATACAGCAACAGCCCTTCCTCTAAAAGTCTTCTCCTGAAATCAGTCTCTAAATTGCAGTAGCTGAGCTGTCACTAATACTGCTCAGAGTCTGGAAGAATAGCGACCTAGGCCTTGTATTCCCAGAGGTTTTCTCCTAGAAGGTTTTTCCTCTCCTCCATGCCAAAGGTTATATTATTAGCTCCCACAGGAATTGGATATGTATGGTGGTTTTCATTTTTTTAGCATCTGTCTGGCTATGCCTCCTCCTTAGAAAGAATGTGGTTATTTGTCCATGTTGTGCTTTTGGGTCTTCTTCCCTATGGTGCCTTTGATCTTGGGGACCTTGTTGTTATGACACCTCAAGGGGTTGGAACCCTTCTATGATGATTCCATGCTCTTATTACACCCTGACATGATGTTAGTCCTGTAGCAGGGACACAGATCGCATAAACCAAGTTACACAGTTGCTCAAGCATCACAGACTCAGTCTGTCAGTCAGTCCTAAACCATACTGATATAACCCAATTACCCTTTCAGTTTAAAGGCATTGCCTGCAGTTTAGATGACTGGTGGGCGACACATGCCATGCTCTCTCTGAGCAGTATATAACCATACATGTCCAAGCATCCTTTGGAGACTCAGATTTTTCTTGCCACCTTCCTCCTCTCCTCCTCCTCCTCCTCCTCCCGCAGCAGCTCTCTCTCCATGGGGTCAGGCAGTCTTCCCTAAGGTGCCTTTGGTCTCAGGAACCTCATCCCTGTGGCACCTCAAGGGGTTGAAACCCTTCCATGAGGATTACATGTCCTTATGACACCCTGGCAGGGTGGTAACCCTCATATCAGGGACAGACAGCGTGTAAGCACAAGTTACATAGCCACACAAGCATCACATACTTAGTCTGTCAATCAGTTCTAAACCATAGTCATACAGACATGCATACATACATACATACATAGTTGCCAACAGATTAGGCCTAACGGTCTAGCTTGTCTGCCCGACTCAGCTCACTGGTAGTGCACAGTAGCTGCTCTACCTCCCCCACCCCTATTCCCTCCCCTTCCCTCCTGTACCTCTGTTATTCACTAAACTCCCACCCTGTACTTTGCCTCTGTGCCTGTCCCAACCCTTCTTGAAACCTCTTACAGTTACCATTTTTACCAGGTCATCTGGCAGTGCATTCCAGGGTGCCACCACCCTCTCCATGAAATAAAGCCCCCTCGTCTCTCCTCTGTACTGCCCCAGCCAACTTTAGACTATGGCCTCTCATAGTCCCCTCCTCCCTTAACTTGAACAGACCCTCCTTGTTCCCTCTGTTGAATCCCTTCAGATATTTGAAGGTCTCTGTCATATCCCCCCATCCCTTCTGTCCTCCAGAGAGTACATGTTCAGCTCTCTAAGTCTGTGCTCATATGGCAAACCCCCCAGACCACTAATCATCCTCATTGCTCTGCTCTGAACTCTCTCCAGCAACGAGATGTCCTTTTTTTAGGTGGGGGCCCCCGAACTGCACACAGAACTCTAGATGCGGCCTCACCAGTGAAGTGTACAGGGGAAGTATAACCTTCCTTCTCCTGGACATTATCCCCCTGGCTATACACCCAAGCATTTTGTTTGCCTTGGTCACTGCTCTTCTGCACTGCTATGAGTGGTTCCCTTTAGCATCAATCAACACCCCCAGATCCTTCTCCATTGTTACGACAGTCAGCTGTACCCCCCCAAGTGGTAGTTATTCCCAGGGTTCCTAACACCCAGGTGCAGAACGCTACATTTGCATGCATTAAACCCTAACTGCCATGAGTGGGACCCAGTTTTCTAGCCTTCCCAGGTCATGCTGTAGTGCCCTCCTGCCCTCCTCGCTGTCTACCACCACCCCCAATTTAGAATCAACTGCGAACAAACTCATTTTGCTATCAACCCCCTCCCTGATGTCTGCAATAAATACATTAAACAGGATAGGGCCCAAAACTGAACCTTGTGGAACCCCACTGATGACCTCTCTGGGTGTCGAGTCTTCAGCCCCTACCACCACCACCCTCTGCTGTCTATTCCTAAGCCAATTAGCTACCCAATCCACACAATTTATCTCCCAGCCCCAGTTTCCACAATTTCCAAATTAGCCTTCTGTGCGGAACCAAATTGAAAGCCTTGCTGGAGTCCAGGAACAGGACATCAACCAGCTGTCCTTCATCCAGGGCTCTTGGCACCCAGTCAAAAAATTCACCCAGGTTAGTTTGACACGATTTCCCTCAGACAAACCCATGTTGGTTATCATCCTGAAAACCATTTACCTCCATGAACTCCACCAACTGTTCCTTTAAGATGGCCTCCAACTCAAAGAGCCTCATGACCCTTTTGGATCTTTCTTTAGCCCAGGAAGTTGTGCCAAGTATTTGGAAACAACCCTTTTGTAATTCCAATCTTCAAATCAAGTGACAGGCTAAGTGCTTCTAATTATAGGCCTTTATCTTTGTTACCCATCATGGCTAAAATGGCAGAGAAATGACCAGTTAATGGAATGCATTGATATAGCATCACTGTGAAGCAATACATATGGGTAGTTGCCTCTGCATTCTCAAGCTGTAATACCCAATAAAACAGTTTCTTGAATGCACCTGTTGGTGTGTGCACAGCTCCTCTTGTTTCCTAATGGAATATATTGCCTGTTATGACCTCTTGTGCCAGTGCCAATGTGATTTTGGAAACAAATTCAGTATAGCGATGGCCTTGGTTGAGTTATAGAGCACTGTCCTGGGTGTCTTTCATGAGGGAGGGTATACCAGGACACTGTTCATCAATTAAACCAAGGCCTTTAATGTAGCTGACCATGCACTACTTATTAAGAAATTGGGAGCCTTTGGCATTGGGACAGAGGCTCTAAACTAGTTAAAAAGTATCTCTACAACAGAACCCAGAGAGTTTGGATAGGAACGGCCCTTTGTGACCCCTGTGGGGTGTTACAGGGGGTTCCGCAGGGTTCAGTGTTGGGCCCTTTACTTTTCCATCATTTTTAAATAATTTACCAGATGCTGTTTCTTCCTCACCACCAATGTTATATGGGAATGACACAAATCATTCTTTCTCATTACAAATCTACGTTTGGTTGATTGCAGTATTGCAATTGTGAATGCTATAAATTAAATTGTTTTTTAATGTACACAAGCTTTTATGTACCATTTGCTGTTTTGTATTGTCATGGGTTGCAGCTGTAAAAGAGGGGTTTGCTCCACAATTTGGATTGATTGATTGATTGGACTGACTACTCTTAGCTTGGGCTCCAGCATTTCTAAAATTCGATCTGAATTGCAATTGGGGTTTATCCAACTGACAGTTTGGTTGGAGGCAAATACATTGTTGCTGAATGAGTCCAAAACAAGAACAATGCTTTTTGATACAAGTCAGAAGCTGGCTCAAGCTGGGAATGACTTAATCATCCACAGGAAGTCTGGGAAGAAATTGATATCTGTTAAGGGTTTCAGATATTTGGGTGTCCTCTTGGACCAGAGTTTGAGTTTTGTTCCCCAATTAGAGTTAGTTTCCAAGAAGTTAAATCAGTGTTAGCTTATCTCTATTGCAATGCTGAGTCACTATGGAATCTGGATCCTTGGTAGCTAAACAAGTATTACTGCCCACTTTGGATTATGGAGCAAAATTATTTGTTAATCAAACTAAGGCCTTAATGCAAATATATCAAAAGGTGCTTATAATTTTGACCATTTTGCTCTTCAGTTTCCTCTCTAAACCCATCATTGTACTTTGTCTAATAAGTTGGGCCTACTCCCTCGCACCCTTAAAATACACATGTATGTGGTGCTGTTCATTTCACACAAAGGGTACATAGGTCAGTTACCCCAGTAAACCTGTCAGGCACATTCCAGTTGAACCCAGTTTTACATGTAATATGGAGCTTAAAGGTACACCCCATATTCAAAAGGTTAGTGTGGGAATAACCGGGTTAGTGCCCATGCTAACCTAGTTAAGCACCAGCACACCAGGAAGGACCATACTCTGATACCCCCAGAACACTGCCCAAAGCAGGCAGCATGATTGTGCTAACCATAACACTGTACCGCTGCATGTGAGCAGTGCAGCGGTATATTCAAATGGTTTGGGCAGTACTAAACAGCCCCCAGAGCTGTACTATTTACCACTGCCAAAACAACTGTCTTAATGCAGTGTGTAGGCCACTACCCACCCCCCAAAGGCAGGGCAGCTGTACTGCAGCTGCCTGCCCCTGTGACTAGTGGACTCCCTCCTCCTGATTACAACAGTGATATGCTGAATTCAAATTCCTTGATAGCCTAGTGGACCCCCCCCACAATTGCCCCTATCATATGTTGAAGTCAAATTCCCTGGTAGGCTAGTGGACCCCTCCTCCTAAACACCCAGGGTCCCATATATGTCACATCATCATTTTGTGGTGGGCTAGTGCCCCTCCTACACTGGGTGCCATTGACCCCTCTCCCTATTGACAGGGGGCCCACCTGCTGATGCCCCCCAGCCCTGCATGCTTCTTGCACTGGTCAGCACTCAACACAAAATCCATGGTCAGATCAGTGGCCAGCATAGCCCTCCACTCACCTCCTTGGCTGGCCCCCATCTAACAGTCACCTGTGACTGTCAGACTGTGGCCAGCCAAGAAGGTGAGCAAAAGGCCATGCCATCGACTGATCTGACCACAGATTTTGTGGTAAGTGTTGACTGGGGCAAGGGGGGTGCGGGGTGGGAGGTCCTCAGGCTGTAGGCATGTTAATCAGGAGCGGGGTCTGTGACACCCATTGTGGGAGGAGGTGTGCTAGCCCACCAAGGAATGGCGATGTGACATACATGGGCCCTGGACTACCAGGGAATTTGCATTAAACATATGACAGGGGTGATTGGAAGGGGGTCACTAGACTACCAGGAATTGTCTACCACTGCTGCCCTGCATCAGCACTCACGGTCTGCTGCACCAATGCAAATGAGTCCATAAAGGGAGTGCCTTACATGCCCAATGAGTTCATATGCATCTTCTGGCTGAATGTGGCTCACGGGACCCCTGGCATTCTCTGTGTTTGGACTTGTTATCTCCTGTGGGCTTTATGCAGCCTTGGACCAGGTCAGTGCCACCCATTTTCACTTAGCTCTTTGCCAGCATGTTCCAATATTCAGTTGGTTAGCACAGCTCTATTAGGGCACACTAACAGGCTAAGTATAGTTCAAAGTCAGCAATACGCTATTTTTGACACAGCGCAACAGGCTGCACTGCTCTACTAGGTGGCTATAAATATGGGGGCCACAGTCTTTTTATGTTTGCTTGCACACGGAGCGCACAAGAAACATACTGAGGTTAGTAGAGCATTGCAGAGGTGTGGCAGTGTTGTGGCCAATGCAGGGAATGCTTTAATGGGCACGTCCCTCAGCCACCAATCAACACGGAAACTGCCGATGATGGTAATTTCAGAGCGAGCGCTGGACTTGAAAGAAACCTGCCGCTCCAATCATGGATAGTTTCATCATTGCAGCGGCAGATCTCCCCCCCCCTTCCCAGCAACCAGGCACATTCCAATGTAATGTGTGTGGCTGCACTTATGAGCAACTCGTTTGCTCAGTGTGCCTTTCCCGGTGAACATGTCTTTTGCCAACAATGGGGTGCTCAATCCCCATGTTGGCATGCCCCCCCAAGCCTGAAGATATCTTTTGCCGACAACGGGGTGCCCAGTCCCTGTGTCTGCATGCCCCCCACCCCCACTATAGTGGCACACTGGGAGCCCACCCCAGTGTCCCAAAGTAATTCTTTATATTTTCCGATGCCGGGATGCCCACTTCCGGGGTTGAATGTGTTCCCACACACCCTTTTTTCCAGCCAAGCTCGGGGTACCCAATCCCCAGGTCAGCATTGATCCCCCCCTCCACTAGTTTGGCATGCTGGGAGCCCACCCCAGTGTGCCGAAATTTATTTTTCATACTATTTCACCTGTAAAAAAGAAAACTGTTCCCCAAGATCTTTTTTTTTTAAACCTAAAGAAAACGAAAATGGTCCCTCGTCGTCCCTTCCCCATCCCGATCCTCCATCTGCACACCCCACCTCCCCGCACCCCCACCCATACTTACCTCCGAAGGTCTGGCACTGCAATCTTCAGTGGACCAGGAACATGTCTGCACTCTTCAAAAGCTGACCGCAAACAAGAAAATCATGGTAAGCCCTATAATGGCAGTCAAGCAGGATTTCACCTTAGGTTGATATCTCAGCTATTTTTGGGAGTTTTGGTCCCAAATTTTCAACATAGAGTTCTTGGGACCCCACCTCATGAACACTGGCACTGTAATTTCGTTTCTCAGTCCTGAAACGAGATTTTGTGGTTGCTGCGCGGAATCACCTTTCTGGACTGATTAACGGAAGGACAGTGCCACTGTTCATGAAGTGGGGTCCCAAAAAGCCCATGTTGCAAGTTTGGTGAAAACATTTAAAAAAATGGACTGTGTTTTGAGCGTGTATTGCGCAGTTTGTACGCACGCTTGTAACTTCATCAGTTTTTAATATTTTCACTCCAAATTTCCAACATTTCCATTTTTTCACACCCCCTTGTGAACAGTATAGCTGTTAATTTTTGTATCCTTCCCGAAATGTGTTTTTGCACCTGTGGTGCAGAATGGCGTGGTTGCTGTGCGAAATCAACTTTCAGGACAGATTAACGAAATCCCAGTGCCACTGTTCATGAGGGGAAGTCCCAAAATGCCTATGTTGAAAATGTTTCTCTTCAGGGTGGGGGTGAGGTTGGCATCAGTTCAGTATTCCCTGATGATGCTCTGAAGCGAAACCGGTAGGAGGCTTGTGGGTCTCATCTGGGCCCCTTTTTTAGAAGGTATTTGGTTTCTTTCTGACTGTTTTTTATATGTGTAAGTACTGAATAAAACTTAAATTATTTGTCAACTTGCAATTTGCTTGTTGAGTGGTTTGTTTTGGGGCTTTATTTGTCCTTTACTTCAGTGAGTGGTGCTGGAGTTTTTGTACAGTATGTGGTTGGCTCATACTCTCACTAGCACACTCGTCCGGGTGGGGCAGCTTTTTTCTTTGGTTTTGAGGTCCCAAAAAGGCCATGTTGAAAATTTGGTGAAAACATTCCCAAAGATGACTGCATTACGAGTGTGAGTTGCACAGTTTCTACACACACACTCATAACTTTGCCACTTTTTCATATTTTCACTCCAGATTTTCAACATTGCCATTTCTTCACACCTCCTTATGAACAGTATAGCTGTCATTTTTCACATCCTGCCCAAAATGTGTTTTCGCACCTGTGGCACCAAATGGCACATTCGCTGTGTGAAATCACCTTTTGGGATTGAGTAATGAAATGATACTGCCACTGTTCATGAGGTGGGGTCCCAAAAAGCCCATGTTGAAAATCTGGAGCAAAAATACCAACAAACGCCCAGGGCATTAGGGTTTCCGGCCATAACACTCCACCCTGTACAGACTGACAGGTGTCTGGGGTGTGGCTTGGGGTTGTCGGTCATAATACTTGTGCCATTCCACCCCCACCCTGCAGCCACTGACAGGCATCGAGCTGTGCCTTGGGGTCTTCGACCCCAAAGTTCACCCCATTCTCCTATACTGCACCCATCTCAGCTTATTTCCTTATGGAATTGGGTGAGCGTAACGGCCGAAGACCCCAAGGCACTATGTGACACCTGTCAGTGTCTGCAGGGTGGGGTGAGGTGGAATGGCATGAGCGTTATGGCTGAAGACCCAAAGGCTCACCCCAATGCCTGTCAGTCTCTGCAGGGTGGGGGTTGGGATGGCGTTAGTTCAGTACTTCACTGCCATTCCTATTATGCATCTCTCTAACTCCTGTAGTACCAATGCCAATACCACCAAGCAAACATTCGGCATTGACAAATGCTTGTTTTTTTAACTAACTAATATATCACCATATGTAAATCTGAACTGTTTCATTGCACAGCTTTGAAACTGCAGTGTGTCATATATATGAAACTGTATCAACTTGCACATGTTTTGATGTATCCTGAATTTTTTATTCAACTTATAATTCTGTATAATGTATACCTGTGAACATTTTGTCTATATTTATTATGTCAGTCGTGCATGTAAAAGGACATACCCCACTCCACTAACAGGTTAAAAATAAATATAATGAAATCAAATTCTCAATTGCTACTGGGTGCAGTGCAAAACAAAGAAAAACTGATAATTCTGTTGTGCCACCACACAATAGTACTATATACAAAGATGGGTGCATGCCACATAGGGGAGAAGTCAAACGTGCATGTTTTCAACCGGCTGTCTGATGGTGTAAACAGGGTTTGAAGCCACTAACCTGCTGGACTGCCCCTGACACTAGGTTACAAAATAGAATTGTGCCAGGTGCATGACAATCCCATGCTGAGACCCAGTTGTGACCATGAGTCACTCCCCAGAAGTCTCCTCCACACTAAATGCCCCCAAAGTAGTATGGTCACTAGTGAGCCAGTGTGAAGGGGAGGTCACCACTGACAAATGCAAGGAGAATGGCAGAGGCACTGAATAGCTACTTTTTGTCAATGCTCTACCAGGAAGTCAATGTGCATGGCCATTTTGGGGGGGGGGGATTATGGGAGAGGTGGGCCAAACAGGAGGCAGCATCCTTTACCCCAGAATATTCAGAGTGCCCCAGAATTTGTTTTTTGATCAATTGGCAGTTTAATATATGTATTAATGACATTGAAGAGAGAGAGCAGTAGCAGACTGCTGAAGCTTACTGATGGCACTGAATCAGCAGGATGTATGCACACGGCTGAGGGAGGGGGTACACTACTGGAGGTCTTCCATATATTAGGGGTGTTGGCTAAGAACTGAGATATTAGCTTTAATGTAAAAACCAAAACAAGATGCTGCATCAGCATGTGGTCTAAAAGCAAAACAAAGTGGTAATATTAAATGCACGCTGAAAATAGAAAATAGATTTAAAAATCGACGTTTCGACATCAGGTCTTCTTCAGGAAATATTTAACTTTGCTTTTTTTCTCTTTTATATATTTCTTGAAGAAGACCTAAGGTCGAAACATCGATTTTTAACTTTTTTTCTGTTTTTAGCATGCATTTAATATAGCCATTTTGTTTAGCGTTAATGTAGGTGTAGTCCAGGCACTGTGCGCCTGGGGCTACTACCCCTGCCTGTTGACCCTTTAACAGATTAAGAGGCCTGGGTCCTGCTATGGTGGTGTTCTGGGGTTCTGTCGCAGTGTTAGAGTGAATAGTGTGGTGCCTCCACCCAAACTGAATTATAAGTGGGTCAGGTGCCTTGCTAGAACAGCCCCCTGGGATGCTGCGCCTACCCACCTCCTCTACCAACCACCCTACACACTGGATACTCAACAGTTCCTTAATACCATAAACTATGAACACTCTACAAGTGACAGACACAAACATACCCATCATGCAGCAGTTCCAAACAACAAAACCACAGCTTTATTGGGGGTAAGGGGTTATGAATGGGGTACCTGGACAAAAGGACCACTGTGGAAGAAAAAGGTTAGCAAAAGCATTAAGGCAAAAGACAACATAGACCGACAGGCCAGACAACCCCAGCTTCCCATCTCACTGATACCAGTGTTATTTCCCACAGTCTTTCTGGGTACCCAAAACCTGCAGGCATGGATGTTGCCACAGGTTGGCCAGCTGTTGGGACCCTAAGAACTTGAAATTTGAAATTAGCTGTAACCTGTACACTCCCCTTGGGTTCCAGGGACAGGCCCTGGGTACTCACGGTTCTGAAGATTCTACTTGTTCTCTGGCAGAGAAGGCCTCCACAAGTCCAGGAGCAGTGAGATGAGTACACAGAGTGCACAGCACTGGGCAGCAAAAAGATGTCTTGAAACCTTGATCTTGATTGAAGGTCTAGCAACTTGTCCCCTTGATTGAAGATTTGGACTCTTCTCACCTTCAGCCTCTTCTGGCCCATTGCAGAGCACTGGCACAAGACCCACTAAACCTCAGAAGGCCTAGACCCAGGAATGGCTGCACAGCCCAGCTCCCCAGTGGGTTGCAGGTGCCCTAGCACCCCAGTAAGTGCCGGTGACCCTCTGAGACTAACAGGCCCCACTTGGTAGAAGTTGACAAGTTCCCTACCTGGCTCTGGAAGCAACTGGAGAACTGCTCATTTTCTGGTCTCAGCAGGAAAGTGGCTCCAGGGTGCAGCCAAGACAAAGACCCAACTCTTGAAGACTCCAGGACCGCTTGGCAACAAAGCTACAGTCCAACCAGCAAGCTCTCCATTCTTGAGTTGGGATGGCAACCACAGGGTCCCTAGGCATAGAATGCCTGGTCACCTTTTCCCTCATAGTCTCTCAACTCCAGAGCCACTTTTCCTTTCCAGTTGGCTGGTTCTCAGCACTTTTAAATTCTCTCAGCTTTTGCAGATTCCAACTCTAATGGCTAGCACCCAATTCCAGCAAACATTTAGCTTGCAAAGAGACTCTCACAGTCTCAGAAAACAGTGCAAGATTTCTGCAGCAGAGGATCCCCTCCAAACAGCACAGTCCAAAATACCTTAAGCGTTTTCTCTCCAGAACAGTTCCTCTCACAAGGATCCACTTCACTATCTCTCAGGACAACTCCCAATGTCAGTTCTGTGCAAGGTCTCAGAAAGTTCAGACTCTCTCAGTGCAGGCCACTCCTGACTCAATATGAGCCTTTAACAGACTGCCCCAAACTCCTAAAGTCTCTGAGATCTCTCCCCAAAGCCATGACCTCTCATTGGCTGCCCTGCATTATCAATCACAAATATCCATAGTGATCAGCCCTCTTGGACTACCCATTGGTGAACGACCTTTGGCACCTGAAATAATTAACTCCTTCTCCCAGAAGTCTCTTCTCACAGCCTTTGGGCACCCAATTACCTGATTAACTGATACCAAAGGTCAAAGTACTGTTAAAATGGCTGCTCCCATACAGTTTACATAGCAGTCCTTATGTTGTCTCTAAATAAAGTTCTAGTGCAGCCATGGGAAGTGCTTTTTATTTACAGCAACCCCACAGTCTTGTAGCCCCAACTGTGCCCTTTCAAACAAGCCCACTCATACACATTGTTTCCCAGTAGTTTTTCTGTTTTTGCTGCCGCAATACAGTCCACCTAGGTGGCAGGCAGCAGCTAGTTAATATTCATGAGGGCTTCATTACATATTCATTATCCCTCATAAGTGCCCTTGGTCAAACTTAATTTTTAAACATTACTGAGGCATTTCAGCCACCTCACTGAAGTAACCAGTCCACATTTATACTAGCAGGGGCACCAGGATCGCTGATGCACTCCCTGTTGGACCGCAAAACCAGTGATCGGGAGATCAAAGGCTCCCTCGCGCATGCGCGGATTGATGCCAGCTCTGAGGAGCCAAAACAAAGTGCGGCAGCTCATGGCTCTGATGGTCAAGCCAAAAATGGACCAAAATCAAACACGGGGCCTTCAGAGAGAATTTGGGCACATTCTGGACTCGGGGAAAGAATGGGGGACTCAAGAGGAGTCAGGAGAACAAAGAAACGTGGGGTTGTTTAGGTAAACCCCTAAAAGGGGGGTTACACTGCTCCTTAAATGCTTGGCTTCCATGCCAAGCCTAAGAGTAAAGTACTATAAAAATTGCAAAAAGGTAAGTTTTAACGTTAATGCACAACAACATTTCTAGACACCTGGTCCGTAACTATTTCAAAATAGGAAAACGTTATATACAGTTCAATAAATACTTTCCCCTTTACTTAGTTCACTGGTCACATAAATGTGGCCCCATATGTTTAACCTTTCACAACCATATGAACTTTAGCACCTATAGTATACTTGTACCACTCTTTTCCCTCCTGTTTTTCCTTTCAATCGCCCCCTTTTCCACTTGGCAACCTTCCTTCCGGGCCTGGGAGTTTTAGCACTAAAAGGGCACATCAACACCCTTTTTAGGGACCTAGGAGTGATATATACCACCTTGTGTACTACAAATAATGTCAGGTCAGTAGGCACTCCCGGGGCATCATAAGTCAGTTTAAGTAGGGGCCTCATAGTCCTTCCTGACCTCCTGAGGGTTTCTTGCACCTCAGGTCTAGTGGCTTCCTCCTGTTCAGAGGCAGAGTCCATGTCACTTTCCCCTTGGCCTGTGCCTTCCTCCTCTGGTGGGACAGGGTGCTCTAGCACTTCATCAGCTGCACCACCCTGACTAGAGGTGCTGTCTTGAGACCATTCAGAGGACTCAGGTGGACTAGTATATTCAAGTTCAGAGTAGTCCCTTCAAGGGGCATGGAAAAAACAACCTCCCCTTCAGCACCCTGTCCCACAGGCAAATCCATATCCACTTCTCCGGACCCATCACCATCTCTAACCTCAAGTTCCCTTGCAGTGGGCCCTTCTATCTTAGAACCAGTCTCTAAGGTCAAGGAACGGTCTCTGAAACAGTCTTTCCAATTCAAGAGTGTGGTAAAAACACACTGGGGTGCTATCAGTCTCTGTCCAATTCATCAGCTAAATCTTTCTCCTCTGACACCTTGTCCATCTGGACAGGTCCGGCCCCTGTGGCATCACTAACTCCTTGCCTCTGTTGTCTGGGTGCAGCAACTCAAGTGGTTGGAGGCATGGAAGGATCTACCAAATCAGTCTCTGGAGCAACAACTTTATCTCTGAGGGGGAGTAGATTATTTCTGTGCATCACTCTTCATCTTCGGGTCTCTCCCTCTGGCCAAACCTCGTATGCAGGCAGCCTCTCCAGTTTTTCTATGACCACATACGGTGTGCTTCCCCACTGATCAGCAGTCTTATGCTTCCCAGGTATACCCAGACTCCTGAGTAGCACTCTCTCCCCTGGCTCCAACTCTAGCTCTCACACTTTTTTATCATACCTCTCTTTATTGGCTTAAATTATTTTGGTGGCTGTCTCAGAGGCCAAGTGATAAGGATCATTGAAGTGTTGCTTCAACTTCCTCACATACTGCAAATATTCATTTTCTTTGGCATCATCTGCTGACACTCTGAACACAGATCCATGGGCAGACGGACCTCCCTCCCAAACATAAGATGGTAAGGAGAGAAACCCGTGACATCGTTCTTAGTGCAGTTATAAACGTGGACCAAAGAGCTCACTCGTTGGCTCCAGGTACGCTTGTCTCTAGGATCCAAGGTGCGCAGCATGTCTAGAAGGATTCTATTAAATCTTTCTGGCTGGGGGTCACCTTGGGGATGGTAAGGCGTGATTCCTGACTTTCTAACATCCCAAAAGGACAAAAGTTCTTTAATCAACCGGCTTTCGAAATCACAGCCTTGGTTAGAATGGATTCTTTGAGGGGCTCCATAATGTACAAAGAACTTCTCAACTAATACTTTAGCCATTGTAGACACCTTCTGATCTTTGGTGGAGAAAGCTTGAGCATACCGAGTGAAGTGTTCGGTAACCACCAAGATGTTGGAGATATTCCTGGAGTCTGGGTCCAACATGAGGGAATCAATACAAACTAATTCCATGGGGCACTGGTACTGATGTTAACTAGTGGGGCAGCCTTTTGGGGAAGCACCTCCTTTTGAATGCACCGACAACAGGTCTTGCAATAGTACTCTACATCTGATCACATATTGGGTCAATAGTATCTGCTTTTTGCCAACTCCAAGGTATGTTCGTTGCCCAAGTTACCCATATCATCATACAGAGCTTTCAACACCAGGGTTTTGAAATGGTCAGGTAATACCAACTGCACATGAGGCACCCACTGCTGGTCTTGTGTCTCTTGATAAAGCAATCCTTCTTTAAGCCACAACTTCGACCACTCTCACAGTAGCAACCGAGCATGTGGGTCACTAGCCTTTATCTGTGATGGATCTCCCTTTCTCTGTAGAAGTTGTATTATCTCTCCCATGACCGAACTGGTCTGCTACTCTCTTTTTAAATCATGAGTGGTCAGCTGGGGCAAAGACCTCATATCCAGTGCAGCCAGATGGCAGTATGCTATAGAAAGGCAACTTCTATATGCTCCTAGGCAGTCTACCAAGTGAGGGACGTCTTCGGAAGAGGGGGGACTCTTCACCATTAAATTTCTTACACAAAGCTTTCACCACATGTTTAGGGATCTTTACCCAATTGGAGTGCTTGGCTGCCTGGGCCAAGGGGCATTGGGACAAAGCATCTGCGTCTATGTTGTTCAATCCGGGGTGATACACTATGCAGTAATCATAAGTAGGCAAGGTTGACAACCACCTATGGCCAACGGCATCCAATTTTGCTGTTGTCTGCATGTAAGTAAGAGGGTTGTTGTCAGTCTTCACAGTAATCTTTGCCCCATACAAATAATCATGAAATTGGTCCACAATAGCCCATTTCAGTACTAAAAATTCCAGCTTGTGGACAGGGTAACTTCATTCTGAGGGATTTAAGCTCTGGCTCATATAGACCACGGGACGTAAGCCCTTCGGATATTCCTGATACAACACTGCCCCTAGACCGATAAAACCTGCATCCATATGTAGGACATAGGGTTTCTGTGGGTCTGCATAAGTGAGCACCAGGCATGAGTCAGGCAGTATATGATATCCTCGAAAGCTCAGTCACACTTCTCAGTCCACCTGGAGCCAAATGGTTCTGATGGACAAAAATACTTAGGTGGCTCAGCTGAGGCTCCAGGTGGGGGAAGGGATTTCTTGCTCTTATTCACCGGAGGATACCCCGTAACAAATTCAAGAGGGGTCTAACTACCCTTGTATAGTCCTACACAAATATCCTGTAGTACCCACAGAAACCAAGCAAACCACTGTAGTTCTTTCAAATATTTTGGCTTGGGCCAAGTGGTGAAGGCCTCAGCTCTGCTGGGGTCAGTCTGAATGCCCTTGGTGGAGACAATGTGTCCACATACTTGACTGAGGCATGGAAAAATTGGCATTTGTTGATGGAGAGCTTGAGGCCAAATTCTTCCAGCTGGTCCAACACCTTAAGCAGCCATGACTCACGTTCTTCCAAAGTCTTCCCAAAGATGATATCATCCAAGTAAACCAAGCACTCCAACAGATTCATGTCCCCCCACTGCCCTTTCCATAAGATGCTGAAACATTGCAGGGACACCCGAAATGCCCTGAGGCATCCTCACACATTCAAAGAATCCTGGTGGGTATATAAACGCTGTCTTCTCTTGGTCCGGTGTGGCCATGGGAATTTGATAGTACCCACTCTTTAAGTCCAATACCGAAAATCACTGGCTGCTGTTCAAGCAGTCTAAAGCATCCTGTATCCGTGGCATCGTGTATTGGTCAGGCACAGTACGCTTGTTCAACGTGTGACAATCCACGCACATCCTGATGGCTCCACTCTTCTTCCTCACCACCACTATGGGCGATACATAGGTTCTTCGGGACTCCTGAATGATGTCTGCAGCTAGCACATGAACATACGAACATACGAATGTGCCAGCAGAAACAGACCACCCGGACTATCTAAGTCTACTCGAGTGCACAGCCAACACCCCTAGTTTGCAGCTGCCCCACCCCCCTTCCCTTTGTCATCCCACTGTCACCCCCACCTCTCCCACCTCACTCTCCCTGTTCCTGTCCCATGCCCTTTGAAGCTGTTCACAGATTAACATGATACCACCCATTCTGGTAGGGCTGCCTATTTTGCTACCACCTCTCTGTGAAATAGTGTTTCCTCATTTCCTTCCTAAATCTTCTCCCTCATTCTTAGCCCATACCCCCTAGTGACCCTCCCTCCTTAACTTAAAGACCCCATCTGCCCCATCCTTACTGATTCCCCTCAGATACTTGAATGTCTCTATCATGTCCCCTCTGTCCCTTCTATCCTCCAAGGTGTACATATTCAGGTCTCCCAGCCTGCTGTCATAGTCTCTCCCCTCCATTCCACATATCATCTTTGTTGTCCTCCTCTGCACCCCCCTCCAATAGTCTGATATCACGCTTTAGGTATGGCCTCCAAAACTGCACACAATACTCCAAGTGCGGCCTTACCAGTGACCTGTAGAGGGGCAAGATCACCTCTCTTCACCTGGATGAAAACCCCCCTCGCTATGTACCCCAGCATTTTGTTAGCTTTTGCAGCCACTCTCCTGTGCTGGGCAGTGTTGTTCATTGTCCCTGTTATCATTACCCCAAGGTCCTTCTCCTCCTCAGTGATATCCAGCTTAACCCCCCCTCCAGCCAGTATTCTCTCCTTGGGTTCTTCACCCCAACGTGCATAACCATACACTTCTTTGCATTGAACCTCAGCTGCCACCTCTCTGACCACTCCTCTAGCTTACGTAGGTCCCCCTGCAGCTGCTTCCATTCCTCCTCTCTATCTACCACTGCTCTGATTTTGGTGTAATCAGCGAACAGACTTACCTTGCTCACCACCCCATGTGCAATGTCCGATATGAAGAGTCCAAACAATACTGTCCCCAACACAGAGCCCTGTGGCACTCCACTCATCACCGGCCTTGGAGTTGAGAGCTCCCCTCTCACCACCACCCGTTGTAGCCTGCCACTTAGCCAGCTTGTAATCCAGTTTATCATTTTTGCCCCTACACCAGTTAGCTTCCCCCCAAGCCACCCACAAGGCACTGAATTGAAGGCCTTGCTGAAGTCCAAGTAAAGAACATCCACCGCATGACCCTTATCCAACTCACCTGTCACCCAGTCATAATATTGTATGAGGTTGGTTTGGCAAGTCTTCCCTGAAACAAACCCATACTGCCTCACATCCTGGAAGCCATTGTCCTCCAGGTATGACACCAGTCTTTCCTTTAGTATCATTTCCATGAGTTTGCACACTATGGAGGTGAGACTTACCAGATGATAATTACCCAGTTCATCCCTTGGCCCGCTCTTGTGTAATGGTACTACATGTGCCATCCTCCAGTCCAGTGGCACACATCCCGACTCCAGTGAGGTGCTGTACAGATCTGCCAGTGGCTCCACCAACACCTCCACCATCTCCCGCAGCACCCTGGGGTGGATACCATCCAGCCTTGGTGCCTTGTCTACATTCAGTGCCCTCAGTCCTTCTAGGACTCTATTTGCCTCAATTCTTCCATCTGTTGCCTCCTCTCCCCACCCTCCCAGCCCATGCTGGTAGCGGTCCCCCCTTTTCTTCCGTGAACACTAAGCAAAAGTATTCATTCAGTGCTTCTGCCTGCTCCTCCCCTTTCTGTCCACCCCACCCTTTTATTGTCACTATTGTCTCCTTGCACTTCCTTTTGTCCCTGATGTATCTGAAAAAGTATTTCTCCCCCCATTAGTTCCCTTTGCTAATCTCAGCTCCCTCTGGGCCTTGGCTTCCCTCACTTTTCTGGTCACCTCCCTGGACCATCTTGCATATTCCTCCCTGTCCACTTCCTTCCCCATCCTCCTAAACCTCTGGTGTGCCACTTGTTTTGCCCTCACCACCTCCACAACCTCGCTGTTCAACCAGCATGGTTTTCTTGCTCTGCTCCTCTTACTCTGTGCCTTGGTGCAGGCTTCTGTTACCTCTGTAACCCCCGTTTAATAATATCCCATTTCTGCTCCATGTCCATCTCCTGCCTTATGCCCTCCAGTTTCCCTTTCAGTACTTCCTGCATCCTCCCAAGTCTTCCCCTGAAGTTTACCACCGATATAGTTCTCTGGCTCCCCGCACATCATGATATTAAACCACACTGTTTGGTGACGGCTGGGGTCATTATGTCGCATGGGTATTTCTGCATGCACAAATTGCATTATGCCATTTCCTGTAATTTATTGTTCTGTGGGGGTTCCACCCCACACACACCCTGCATGGGGTTGTGCCCGGACCCCCACTAAAGATTCCAACTCCAGGGGGTCCAACTCGTAGAGCGCACAGGTCCAGGTTTCACCATAATGCCATACACTATTATGCATACGATATTGTGACTCTGTGCGTTTGATCACTGTCAGCTAGTGGGTCCTCTATATTTATTTCCCTCACTGCCTCCTCATTCGACAATACCAGATCTAAAGTGTTCTTTAGCTTAGTAGGTACAGTAACCAACTGTGTCAGGAGACCTTCCTGGATTGCATCCAGGAGAACTTGCTCCCTAGCACTGGAGGTGACCAGAATGCTCCAGTTAACCCCCAGCAAGTTGAAATCCCCCACGGTGACCACCTTCCATTTTCTACATATCTTTTTGATTTGTCCTGCTAACTCCCTGTCAAGCTCCTCAGACTGGGACAGCAGCCTGTATACCACCTCAAACCTCAATTTCCTACCCCTTGAGTCTAGGAGCTGCAGCCAGATTGCCTCTGTTTTCCTTTCTTCTCCCTCATCCCTTGTGCATTTGATCCCATCCTCACATAGACTGCCACCCCACCCTCCCACCCTCCTCCTTAAGGTCCTTCCTGTATAATGAGTATCTCGGGATTGCCAGATCCCAGTCCTGGTGCTCAGTTGCCCATGTTTCTGTGACAGCTGCACTATCTACTCTTTGCACTGCTAAGAGTGCCTGTAGCTCAGTGGATTTGTTTCCTAGGCTTCTTGCATTCAATGAGACATCCTTTGAAGGCACCTCCTCACACACATCATCTATATCAGCTGGGGTGAGACGTCTGGATCTGTCTCTGAATGGGCGCTTGTCTGTGAGCCTTACATGATGCTGTTCCCCCGTGACACACCTGACATCCCACTCATGTAAGGAGTATACCTGGGTCCCAGCTGCCAGCTTCTTCCTGATGCGCTCCTTCCACTCCTCCAGGATGGGGGAGTTACTCAAATCAAATGGGGTAGGATCAATGGCACACACGTCACTCCTTCTAGAGCAGCCGGCTGTACCACTGTGTCAGCACAGTAAACCCTGGCCAACGTCCAGCCCCTCCTGATGATCACTTCTCGGTAGGTGATGTTCCTCACATGCACAACCACTCTTCGGTATGCATGCACCCATGCCAGTAAGACACTGGGCTTCACTAACAGACCAGCTGGTAATCCATGTTCCTCGGGAGCATCCTGCATCAAAATTTTGTTCTTCACCTCCTTCTTTAACCACACTACCTGCTAATATTGCACTCTGCATTGGGGGGGCAACACAATCTCATCTGCGTCTCTCCTCCAAACTAAGCTCACAGATTCATCCCCTCTTCAGTAGGGGTTCTCCCTTGCTTTCTATAGGCTTCCTTGATCACCGAGTGAATGGGCAGCTCTTTCCCCTGCTGTTCTGCTTCTCAGGTTTGATAAAGCTGAGCAAGTCTTCTGAACATGTGGGCATTCGTACCCACTAGTACAGGCACCCAGTCATACACACCAGCCTCAGGACAGATCAAAGCCAGGGTCCTGGCTGCATCTCCCACTCCAGCCGCGTTGGCCGGGAAGGCCATCCATACCTTGACATACCTTATGTAGGGGTAAGACTTCTCACTAAGCCTCCACTTGTGTAGTCCCTCCAAGGGTTGTAATTCGAGATGGGACAAATGTATAACATACCAGGACTTCAAGATGATTGTGATCTGAGAGCCACTGTCCAGGATGGCATGGGTGGAGACCCCATCTATGGTGACAAGGGCTTCAGTTGAGGGCCCCATGAGCCTGCACATATCAAGGGGTGCAATTGTGGTGGCTTTGGTAGAAGAGGATTTTACAAGAGCTATGGAGCTGGATCTATAAGGTGCCCCAGTACACTCCCTTATCAGGCCTCACCGAAGTTTCCTGGTGGCGTTCCATCTTTTCCCCAACAGTCTGCTAGCCACTCGAAGGAGGGCCGCCTATGACTGGCACCTTCTCCAGTAGTGTCCATTCCCTCCACACCGGTAACAAATTATGTAATCTCTCATAGGTTGTCTGGGGTACTAGGCCACAGGAGGCGGCCGGGGTGGTAGATACCGTGGGGACACTGAATACACTAAAGGAGCAAGAGGGGAACCTGGCGCAATGCTTTGGGCCATGGCTACTGGTTCGGGATCCCCTGCCCTTACCACCCCTGGATCTTGAGCTCACTAACAGCCTGCCACTTTTCCTGCAAATGGGTTTCAATCTGAGAGACTATAAAGGGTAGCAGGGGTGATGCCCCAAGGCCCATCATGGGGAGAGTGGCCCCAGTTGCCTGAATAATGTAGATTGACCCGCAGGAGCTTCGGGGGTCCTAGTAGGATCGACATTAACTCTGTCCAACATTTTCCTGCTTTCTTTCAATAACTTTTTCACCTCAGAAACCTCAGTAGGGGAAGTGTCTTCCTGAACCTGGGCAGTATAGCTACCATAGTGGGCCGGGCCCACCATTGGACATCCCTTTCCTCCACCTCTCTCACTTCCCTGAGCAGGATCCAAAGGGGAGGTGGGTTACTCACTTTGTCTTTAAGGCCCAACTTTAAGAGCAACAGCTCTGAATACCTGGCATCCCTCAATACTTGCTCTAACCTGGTCTTTTTGAAGTTAGGGCCTGTATCCCCCCTTTTCTATACACTCTCTACAGGGTCTTCTCCAGCCTCTGCACATATTCAGACAATGGTTCCCCCATCTGCTGGCAGGTTGCTCTAAACCCCCACCTCAGGTCTTCACACATTTCTATGCTAGCTACCAAAGGCACTGTCCGGTGCAGCTATACTGTCCTTGACCTTGACCCCGGGGCTCATGGTCTGTGGTCCAGAGGGGCCAAATGGCATTGAGGGCCAGGCCCCGCAAACTCTCCATCAACCTTTTCCATTTCTCCCCCTCACTTCACTGCCAATCTTGGAGCACTGGCAACACAAAGTTTATCCAGGACTCATAATCCTCCTTCCCCACAGGGGTAGGCTTTACCCCTTAAAACATCCTCAGTTTCCTATAAGATTCAATGGGCACAGGCACATACCCTGGCTGAGCCCTCACATTTGGAGCAAGTACCTGTACTGGGTCGGGCTGTCCTTCCTCCAAAGAAACCACACTGAACATGGTCACTATCATCCAGGCCTCTGACATACTCTCTACCGCTAATGCCTCAGGTACCTAGGCTGCCTCTATTGCATTAATATATTCCATTATCACAGTTAAAGTCCCAGTACCTGAATCAAGCATCTGCCCTTGCACTTTCACTTTACCCAATTTCGTTAGAGTGGACATATGTTTTTCTATTGCTCCCTCATCCACCTTAAGGGGTACTCCTAGAAACAAAAGGGATCTTTGGGGGTCCATCCTCATATCTCTACTCCATTCCACCAACTTTAACTTATCTTTCTCTTTAGGCCTAATTTTCGGCCTGGAGGGGGGCAGACTTGGGTGCAGGGAATACCAAGGGGATCTGCACAGTTGGTCCTCCATGGTGGGCATCGCTGGTGAACAGGAGCACCCAGCAGTGCCTCTAAAGATGTAGCCCAGGTGCCTTGTGCCTGTGGGCTACTACCCCTGCCTGTTGACCTTCAACCATGGTTAAGGGGCCTGGGTCCTGCTACGGTGGTGTTCGTGGGCTGTATCCCAAAGCTAGAGTAAATAGCGTGGTGCCTCCACCCAGAGTGAATTATAAGTGAGTCATGTGCCTTGCAAGTACAGCCCACCGGGATACTATACCTACCCACCTCCCCTACCAACCACCCCACACACTGGATACTCAACAGTTCCTGGATTCCCAAATGTTGCAGGCATGGATGTTGCTGTGGGTTGGCAGGCAGTTGGGGCCCTAAGAACTTGAAATTTGAAATTAGCTGTAACCTGTACACTCCCCCTTGGGTTCCAGGGACAGGCCCTGGGTACTCACGGTTCTGAAGACCCTACTTGGTCTCTGGCAGAGAGGGCCTCCACAAGTCCAGAAGCAGTGAGATGAGTACACAGAGGGCACAGCACTGGGCAGCAAACAGACATCTTGAAGCCTTGATCTCGATTGAAGGTCCAGCAGCTTGTCCCCTTGATTGAAGATCTGGCCACTTCTCACCTTCAGCCTCTTCTGGCCCATTGCAGAGCACTGGCACAAGAGCCACCAAACCTCAGAAGGCCCAGACCCGGGAGTGGCTCTGCAGCCCAGCTCCCCCAATGGGTCACAGCTGCCCTAGCACCCTAGCAAGCACCAGTGACCCCCCTGAGACTAGCAGGCCCGCTTGGCAGGGGTTGACAAGTTCCCTACCTGGCTCTGGAAGCAACTGGAAAACTTATCTTCTGGTCTCAGCAGAAAAGTGGCTCTAGGGTGCAGCCAGGACAAAGACACAACTCTTCAAGACTCCACGACCGCGTGGCAACAAGGCTGCAGTCAAACCAGCAAGCTCTCCATTCTTGAGTTGGGATGACAGCCACAGGGTCCCTAGGCATAGAACGTCTGGTCACCTGTTCACTCACAGTCTCTCAACTCCAGAGCCACTTTCTCATTCCACATGGTTGGTTCACAGCACTTTTAAATTCTCCCAGCTTTCACAGTTTCCAACTGTAGTGGCTAGCACCCGATTCCAGCAAACTTTAATCTCGCAATGAGTCTCTCACAATCTCAGAAAACAGTGCAGGATTTCTGCAGTAGAGGATCCCCTCCAAACAGCACAGTCCAATTAGTTAGTCCACCCAGAATTTGTAAAAAAACATATGTTATGCAGAGTGTTTTGATATGTATGTTAAGTCCTAGTGTGTCCTTCCCTCTGTCTGCTACTAGGAGTTTTTCCTAAATTAGCCTGCTAGTTGTATGGTAGTTTTATGACCCCGGAGATCTCCATCACAAACAGGTTTATTGGCTTTCTTTCTCCTATGATATACCCTGTCTCATGTGGCAGTGATATAGCCACGCCCTTAGATTTAGCATGTGCACTGCTTTAAAATCAGTTTAAAATCAGTTCACAACAGCAGGTAACTGCTCTTATCCAGAGAGCACAAATGGCAACAATGACAGTTTAGCAGATACCTGACAGCTAGCTAACTGGGGTTTCTGTAAGAAAACAGCTGCTAAATAGCTCTAACTCATTATTTGCATTTTCGGTGTTTGTCAGGTCTAGCTAGCAGAAGCAAGTGTTTTCATTTTAAAATGTTATTTCATCAAACTACACACAACAATAAAAAGCACATAAATTGCCCCAGATCATAGTGCTATAATTAGTAAAGACTGTAGCTGTTTTCATACAGAACACCTACTCAGCTCTCAAGTATTTGCTAAACCATAAAAGTAGGTACCATCATTCTACTAGAAGGAACTGGGAGTTAGGGCTGATTTTGCTCTGTGACATGACTTTCATTTATTTATTTTTTTGTTTGTGTTTTGTTACAAATGTGAAGTGTCTTTTTA
This sequence comes from Neoceratodus forsteri, assembly GCA_016271365.2. Taxonomy (NCBI): domain Eukaryota; kingdom Metazoa; phylum Chordata; order Ceratodontiformes; family Ceratodontidae; genus Neoceratodus; species Neoceratodus forsteri. The sequence goes on along the minus strand of CM057454.1, from coordinate 1,102,304,617 downwards.
ATAAAGTATAAAAATATGTATGTGTAATTTATCTAGTTTGGAGCATATTTGTTTTATTATTTGAAAAAGTGTGATATACTAAATGTGTAGTGCAGTGAACCATTGTAAAATGGAATCAAATGTGTAGCTGGAATAGTCACTGTCATCCTGTTGCTTTCATGCCATACCACGGGCAGGAGAAAAGCTGACTTCAAAGTATTTTGCAGTTTCTAGGCTGCAGCTTCATACCATACACTTCATTTGTAAAAATAAATAAATAAATAAATATGAAAATCTTGTCACAGAGCAAAATCAGCACTAACTGCTAATAGAATGCTGATACCCACATTTACAGTTTAGCAAATACTTGACATCTAACTGAGTGGGGTTTCTGTAAGAAAACAGCTAAATTCTATTAATTATAGGTAGCATTGATATCTGGGCAGTTTCTGTGCTTTTATGGTTGTGTATAGTTTCATAAAATTAAAAGTTTTAAAATTAAAACACTCCTGTTAGCTTAGATCTGATGCACATAGAAAACAAAAATAGTGAATTAGAGCTATTTAGTAGCTGTTGTCTTACAGAAACCCCAGTTACCTTGCTCTCAGGTATCTGCCAAACTAACTGTTGCCATTTGTGCTCTCTGGATAAGAACAGTTACCTGCTGTTGTGAACTGATTTTAAACTGATTTTAAAGCAGTGCACATGCTATATCTAAGGGCATGGCTACATCACTGTCACATGAGACAGGGTGCATCGTAGGAGAAAGAAAGCCAATAAACCTATCTGTGATGGAGATCCCCAGGGGTTGTAAAACTAGTATACAGCTAGAAGGCTAATTTAGGAAAAATTCCTAATAGCAGACAGAGGGAAGGACGTACTAGGACTTAACATACATATCAAAACACTCTGCATAACATATGTTTTTTGCAAATTCTGGGTGGACTACTCCTTTAAGCATTTTCTCTCCAGAACAGTTCCTCTCACAAGATCCACTTCACTGTCTTTCTCTCAGGACAACTCCCAATGTGAGTCCTGTGCAAGGTCTCAGAAAGTCCAAACTCTCTCAGTGCAGGCCACTCCTGACTTGATAGGAGCCTGGAACAGACTGCCCCCAACTCCCAAAGTCTATTTGATCTCTCCCCAAAGCCATGCCCTCTCATTGGCTGCCTTGCATTATCAATCACAACTATCCATAGTGATCAGCCCTCTTGGACTACCCATTGGTGAAGCTCCTTTGGCACCTGAAATAGTTATCTCCTTCTCCCAGAAGACTCTTCTCACAGCCTTTGAGTGCTCAATTACCTGATTGGCTGATACTAAAGGTCAAAGTATTGCTAAAATGGCTGTTCTCATACAGTTTACACAACAGTCCTGATGTTGTCTCTAAATAAAGTTCTGGTGCAGCCAAGGAAAGTGCTTTTTATTTACAGCAACCCCACAGTCTTGTAGCCCCAACTATGCCTCTTCAAATAAGCCCACTCATAAGCATTGATTCCCAGTAGTTTTTCTGTCACTGCCACCACAATACAGTCCCCCTAGGACAGGGGTTCTCAAATGGTGAGGCCAGCCTCCCTTGGGAGGCCCCAACCTGTTCCAGGGGAGGCTCAAGCAAGTCTGAAAAAGTACTGTATTTAAATTTTGGGTTTTATATATTTTGTGTGAAGAGATGAGGATAATAACAGTAGGTGAATTTGATGTATTTATTTACTAATAGGTGACAAGGGAAGGTGAATGAGCCAAGGCTCATTTCAGGTGTACCCGGGGAAAGGTATGGAGTGAATACATTTCAAAAGGTAACTACAAAACAATCAAGAAATATACAATGAGCAATAGTGCAAATAAATACGAACAATAAACTAATAATGAGAGGTGGTAATTGATCAATTTGTAGACTGATGGCAGAACAGCCCAAATACAAGGCTTGAGCATAGAAGTGCCAAGAGCAATAGCAAGAAGGAGCAAAGTAATCCCTGAGAAGTTGCTTAGCAGCAGGGAAGAGGCAAAGTATGTAGGAAGGTTATTTCACATAGAGAGGAAACAGAAAAAGTAGACTGACCCATGAAGGTACTGCAACAAGGGGTTAAAATGGTTCAAGAATGAAAATAGCAGATCAAGTAGGCTGGCCGGGGGGGTTACAATAAACTGAATAATAATATTTGTTTATTTTATTTATTTGTTATTCAGATAACACCTTTGAGCACAGGAGCTCTTTTTCAAAAGTTCCTAGTTAATATAAGACAAAGAACTGAACGTGAGCCTAGTACTCAAATCGGGTTCAATGTATTCATGGTGTACCGTGCAAAGTGCAGCATGTTATTTTTCTTTGGGGAGGCCCAAGATTATTTCAATTTTTTGGGGAGGCTCAAAATCTTTTCCATGGATTTTGGGAGGCTCACTGTGACAAAGTCTGAGAACAAATGCCCTAGGAGGCAGGCAGCAGCTAATTAATATTCATAAGGGCTTCATTACATATTCATTAGCTCTCATAAGTGCCCTTGGTCAAACTTAATTTTTGAACATTGCTGAGGCATTTCAGCCACCTCACTGAGGTCAATGGTCCCCATTTATACTAGCAGGGGCACTGCAACTACTGAAGCACTCCCCATTGGACCACAAAACCAGCGGTCAGGAGATCCAAGGCTCCCTTGTGCATGCGTGGATTGCTGCCAGCTCTGAGGAGCCGAAACAAAGTGAGCAGCTCGTGGCTCTGATGGTCAAGCCCAAAATGGACCAAAATCAAGCACGGGGCCTTCAGAGGGAATATGGGCATATTCTGGACTCGGGGAAAGAATGGGGGACTCAGGAGGAGTCATGAGAAAGAAGAAACACGGGGCAGTTAAGATAAGCCCCCAAAAAGGGGGGGCTTTACATAGGGCAGTGCAAGGTACAGTACTACACCTAGTGGCATGTAATCTGGGTTAAAAATGCACCCTGTATGGTGCAATAGTGGCCAGCTCAACAAAGAATTTGGATCAGTACTTGTGGACAGTAAGCGGAAGCCAGGCAGGCAACATGCAGCTACAGTCAAGACAATAAACACAATGTTGGAATATATTAGGAAGAGAGAAAGGAGCAAGTCAAAGGAGGTGATCCTCCCCCTGCTAATGCCTTAGTTAGACCATGCCTGGGGTACTGCATCTAGTTCTGTCCCCAGCAGTACCTAATGGACACTGAAGAAACTGAAAGGATGCAGCACAAGGCTGCAAGACTGATTAACAGCTTAAGGAGCAGAGCTACAGTGGAGTTAGCCAGGATGCAATAATCTCATCAAAGTTTCTGCCATTGACATGCTGCAGAATTCTGCGAGAGCACAATGTAAGCCAATGCCATTTACTCCAGGTTGTCACACAGGAACGTGTTGAGATGCTTCTCACACAGTGTTGCATCCTGACTGACTTCACTGTACATGGAGAGAGTTAAACACTCAGATTATTTTGGCTAGAGAAGAGAAGGCTGTGAGGGGATACAATCATGGTGTTCCAAATACCAACCAATATGGATGGATAGGGTAGCGTATGCATAGATGTTTGAGCTGGTGAGTGCAAGTAGAACAAGAGGACTTGCAATCAAAGTGAGGAGGTGTGGATAAAGGGAACATTAGAAAAAATGCTTTACACAGAGGGTGGTTAACATGTAGAATAGCCTTGTTTATGCTTTCAAAACAGGATTAAACAGATTCTTTATGGAGTTTGGCATTGAGGGTTACAAATCATAAGTCAAAGTAGATATCCAGCTGAGAAGTTCAGATGTGTGTGGGAAGAATAGACAAGATGGACTCTAAGTCCCTCCCATCACACCGATACTTTTACTACAGTATGTTGTTAGAGTCCCTTAGTATGTGGAGAATTTCCAGTCAGAGAGGAACTCCACAGCACTGAGCAAGGAACCCGAGCACATTACTAGAGTCAAACTTCTGTATGTGTTCCTGCTCATTCATATGAGTCTCTCCCATGCTGAGTAAGACATCAGCTAAAGTGTTGTCTCTGACTTTAAAGTACCACTCCTTTTTTGATGCTACCTGACTATAAATTTCTTTCAAGTTCATCATTTATGCTGCCCGATCCTCTCTATTCTCGTCTTGACAAAACCAAATCCTAGCTCCAACAATTTCTACAACTTAAGAAGCACCCTCTCTCACAGTTTAGATTCTTCCATCACTCCCTTTCCCCTTCCCCCTCTTTTAGAAATATAGATGTCCTCTTTGATCCAGAACTTATCTTTGCTTCCCATATCTCATTGGCCGGCAAATCCACACTATCATCTCTGCAATACTGCCTACATCAGACACTTGTTCGACCCCACCAATTGCTGAAACCCTTATTTATGCCTTCATCTCTTCCCATCTTGACTACTTTAATCCCCTCCTCAATGGGCATCCCATGTCCCTCCTCGCTAAACTTCAAATTGTTCAATAAGAATCTGTTCAGCTGCTCACGCCCTCCTGGAAATGGACCACATCCTACCCACAATCCCCTCCATCACTTTCTCTGGCTCCCTATCCAGTAGCACATCCAGAATAAAATTGCACTGCTTGTCTTACATATGGACATACGACGTTGCCAGCTGAAGAAGGCTATATGGTCTATCTAGTCATTTCAATGCAGTTTCCCTGTTTCATTGTTTACAGTGGGTCCTGCCCTTGCTTTAACTGGCCATCCCCTTGATCTTATCTCATCCCCTCTTGAATCCACCAAACATCTTCTGGTTTACAACCTCTGCATGCAGGTCATTCCAGCCTGACACCAACCACTCCATAAAGACATGTCTCCTGACCTCCTTCTTGACCTCCTGCCAGTTTGTAGCTATGCCCCCTTGTGTTCCTGTTCTCACTCAAGGTAAAGAGGTTCCTGAGATCCACCTTGGTTATACCTGTGAGTTACTGGAAGGTTTAAATCATGCCTCCCTTCTGTCTATCCTCCAACTAGTACATATTTAGGCTCTTCAGCCTGTCCTCGTATGGTCTGTTCTGGTGACCCTGATTCATCTTCATTGGCCTTCTCTATACTGCCTTAAAATGATCTGTATCCTTTCTCAGGTAGGAATTCCACTACTGCATATGCAGTCGCACCATGGATTTGTACAGTGGCAGGATTACCTCCTTCCTTCTGCTTTTGAACCCCCTAGCAATACACCCCAACATGCTGATTGCCTTGGCTGATGCCTTCTTACATTGTAAATACTGCTCAAGACTTCAGGTTATAGCTACCCTCAGATCTTTTTCTTCATCGGACACCATGACCTTTAACCCCCCAACCCCCAGCCTGTATTTGGCTCTTGGGTTATTGCTTCCAATGTGCATGACTTTGCACTGCTTTTTTTTTTACTTTGAACTACAGTTGCCTACTACCAGACCACCTTTAAAGCTTTGTAAGATTCTCTCTAAGGTCCTGATCCCCTCTTGGAGTCTGTTAGCCTCTAGGAATTCAACCAACTGTTCCTTCAGGATAGAATCTATCAGCTTGACATCTACAGATGTCAGACTGATAGACCAACAGTTCCATAGATCGTCTATAGCCCCATTTTTGTGCAGCGGTACCACATGAGCTGTTCTCCATGCCAGTAGAACCTCTCCATATCCAGCAAGTTGTTAGCCAGGTCTGCTAGGAGTTCCACCAGCTCTGCCACCAGTTTTCTCAATACTCTGGGATGCATGCTATCTGGTGCCGGATATTTGTCCACCTTTAGGGTTCTGAGTCCCTTCGTGGCACAGTCTACCATGATGTAGGCCTCTACTATACTTAATTTCCCCCCACTCCCACTGTCCATTTTCCCATGTTGCACTGGACCATCTTTTTCTTTAGTAAAGACAGACCAAGAGTATTCATTTAATATCTCTGTCTTATCTTTGCTTCCTTCCATGCACCCTTCCCCCTTCTTTTATTTAACTATACCCTCTTTCATGGCCTTTTTTTCCCTAATATATCTGGAGAAGACCTTGTCCCTTCCTCTGACTCCCTTCACAATTTGCAGTTACTTCCCTGCCTTTGCTTGCTTGACAACCGTCCCAGCCTCCCTTGCCTTCTCCATGAAACTTTCCCTATCTACCGCCTTCTGGGATCTCTTAAACCTCTTATTTGAGTCTTCTAAAGTCTTTATTCCTTTGCCCCTCCTTATCTCTCTGATCTCATCACTAGTGTACTTACTTTACACTATGTACTCTGTTTCTCCAATTCCAGATTTCTTTCTTTCTGTCATATTCCTCACCCCCATTCCTTTACTAGGCAATCTACCTTCTCCTATCACTTTCCATCACTCTGGAACCAGCTGTCTCTTTCCATTTGTTACTCTTCTTCCTTCGGGTGTCTCAGGCAAGAGCTGAAGCTCCTCCCTCCACCCACCTGCACCTGTTTCCCCTTGAAGGGCCCCCATAGTGACGTTGGTATTTTAGGTTTTTGAGTCCCCTTGACACAACTGCTCCATGGTGCACTGTTTTGACTTTGATTGTACTACTTTGGTGCCAGTCTCATTTTTCCACTTGCACATGTGTTTGCACAACATATCTGCAATTTATCATGTACCCCGTTTGCACCAGTTAAGTATTCTTACTGTTAAGTGTTTGTACTTTATCCACATCATGTAATGTACTGTATTACGTCTCACTGATTTCCTCCTCTAACCCTTCCCCCAGGTCACACCAGGAATGGAGCCTTGGCTCAGTGTGCCTTTCCCAGTTACCAATTTTCAAATAAATAAATAGCCCCCACCCCAAAAATAGTTGATGGTAGATCATTCAACAATTCTGATTCAGCTATCTGGAACAGCATCCTCCCTCTTTCTGCATCACTGATTCCCCATTCACTCCTCAAATCCCACCTCAGAATTCACCACTTTCCCTTTTCCTATGAGTCATAAGTGCCCAATCAGTTTTCTCTGATTTTTCTGTGCAATGGTTTCTTAAAAGTGTTTGCTGATGATAACACTGCCAGACATGTCTGAATTATCAATTTTCTCAGCTACCCTGTATCACAATTTGCAGCACAAATTGCATTGATTGCTCAGATTCACTCCATCTGTTCACATTTTATTAATTTCTCTTACATTACATGATTGTATAGTTTCTTTCTTATGGTATTATTTTCCCCCAATTTAAAAAGTTATCCAGATCTTTGTCCTGTGGTTGTTTTATTGCCAAGGATAGAGGTTAACAAGGATGTTTAGGGTTCACTAGCTTTTCTTTTAGACTTGCCAACATTTGAGGGTATCTTTTTTTCTGTAAACATCCTAGCTATATTTTAATGTCATTGTTTTTGTCATGAACATGAATGACTGTCCCAGAACCATACATGCCTCGGAAGTGAGAAACTGCATGATGTTGGCTCTGATATTCAAAAACTGGTTGGTATTTAAGCAGAGCTCCAGGAGACCAGACAACATGGAATCTGGAAATGTTGGCAGTCAGCTGCAGACATGCTTTGTTTCTTAACTTTTCGAGATTTAGCTCTTCTTAGCAACAGGATTCTGATTAAGCCAAGACTTGCAGTCAATTACAATCCGTGACTCTGTGTAAATAAGCCAGGGGATGTATTCTACAGCAAGCTACACTTTCTATTAAGCATTACATTGCTCAGTTATAAATAATAACAGAGCTCAAATAATTAAAGCAGATGAAAAACAAACATTTTATGGAGTGAAAATGCTACTATCTCACGCATAACTCTGCTGCACTGTATAAGCATCATTATTTTTCATTACTGTGTTATTTGGATCGTGGTTTACTGATTTCCTATTTGCCCAAGTACATATGTTATCCATCTGCATGGCTCATTATGTTAGCAAATATTGTTTTGATTATTTTTGCCTCCATCTACTAAATCAGTCTTGCAGAGTAGTTGATTTTAATAAGGCAAAATACTCGCTGTGCTCATCGGGGATCATTTTAGGATCTGTTGTTAAGATGCAAGTACACTATTTTTGTCTGTGTTAAAATAAACAAGAGTTCTCAGTAGAGTAAAATCTGTGATGAGTGACAAGTGACGTAATCTGTATTTTACTTTAGTTTATAAGGAAGTCATCTAATAATTCCAGTGCAATTACAGCTGAATTAGCACCACCTAATGTAAAGTGTTACCCGGAACACATACTGTAAGGCTCAAGTAACTAGTCTGAGGAGGGGCTGGCACTGGGCACTACTGATACTGTATCACAGTGCTACACTACAACTGCTCCCTTTCATCAAGATTTGCTAACTGGGGAGCAGGAGTTGCTACTTCCATTCATGGCCACCTCTGTGCCAATCCAGCTGCACACTGCCCTCTCTGCCCCCCCCCCCATATTCAAGCTGCCAGGTCAGAGCTGTTCCACAGTACAGGAGCCATGCAGAGACACAGTGCATGCACTGCGGAGGAGCTGCTGCTCAAGACAGAACTTTCTAGCTGTAGAAAAGACCGTCAACCTAAACTAAGAACCCAAAGGGGGGGGGGTTCTAGCAAGGTGATTCTTTTTTAAATTAACATCTGAAAAGGAGAGATGTAGTGATCCACAAAAAAATTATATCACCTAACAATTTTACAAACAAAAACTGCATTTTTGCCCAAGGATGCAGACTATGAACCATCTTGGAATTGCTCACAAATTTGCAGGTGTTATTTTAGTCACAAAATGCCCATAAATGTATATTACAATGCAAACTACTGGCTGTCATGCTTCTCTGCCCACACTGCTGAGTTGTTTAGTGCTAGCAATTTGGTCACCTCTAGACTGATTGCTAAACCACCTACTTTATTTGTTCTCCAGTTGTGGTAACACAACTGCCCTATTGCAGGTCATTGTACTGTATGCCCCTTAATTTTCTGCAACAGCAGAAAAAAGATGGAAAACAGAACTGCCAATTTTTGTCAGGAGGGGGAACAGAATTAGGGATTTTGCAATTATTCACACTATATTTAGGGTTTTGTAACAATTTATAGTACACAGTGACAGTCCTCCACTTAGCACCACATTTTTGTGCAGACACAGAAACACAGATTGTATCAGCACAAAAAAAAAACAGAGGTCCGTCCAGTGTGCCCATTTCCCTGTCTAGTACTATGCTCTGCCTAACAATGGACTGGATTTAGAGATGTGATTACCCTAGTGACTGATCATCACTACTTCCACCTCTTCTGACTGTGGGCCCTGCTATTTCCTTTTATATGCCCCACCCAAGGTTAAGCCCCATCATTGTCTTGGTAGCAAGTCAACCACCTCACTGGCAGTCTATTCCATTTGCCCACCACCTGCTTCCTGAAAAAGAACTTCCTCATGTCCCTTCTAAGTCACCCCTTCCCCACCAGTTTCCACCTGTGTCCTCTAGTCAATATACTCTTACTCCTCATGAACAAGGCCTTTCCCTGTTGATTCGCTGCAATAACTTGTAAGGCTGAATCATATCCACCTTTCCCTACTTGCCTACAATGTGTACATGTTATGGTCTTAAGGTCTTCTAACCTTTCCTCATACGACCTCCTCTGCTGCCCCGGGTTAATCTTTGTGAATCTCTTTGTATTGTTTTTATGTGGTCCCAGTCTTTCTTCTTCTTCTTTAATACAGATTTTTTCCCTTGGGGCAAGCACTGCTCAGCCCCAGCCCACTCCTGACCGGCACTTGCATCCCCTGGACATACCTCACAGTCCCCCATGGATTACCCACAATGGCAGGCCAGGGGAGGGAGGTCCATCCTATCCCCAGAGACCAAATCCAGACAAGGTTGTCATGGGAGGCAGCGCAGGTTGGAGAGTGGGATGAGTATTATGCCGCAGCCACATTTTCCCAGTTCTGGTCCCCTTGATCGGTGGTGTGCAATGATGCCAGTGTACATGCACCATGCATCTGCCGCCAGCCAACCCCTGCTGAGTCACAACCACTGCCCTGCCACCAGGCCTCCACACACTGGTAGTACTATGAGTGGTGTGGCTTGGTTCCCTGCCAGGACAAGAGATCTGTCAGACACTCAGACCTCTCCTCCCCAGCCAACTCTTGGCAGCTCAACCCTGCTCCTGAACCTGGGTCACCAGCATAGCAGGAGGTGAGGTATCCAGTGCCTCCACCCTCCACACCACTGGGCCAGCCTGGTCCCAGTCTTCCTTGAGGTGTGGACTCCAGAACTGCACTCAGTACTCCCGGTATGGCCTTACCAGGGACCTGTACTGGGGCAGTATCCCCACCATCTAATATTATAAAATCTCCTTCCTATACATCCCAGCATCCTGTTTTCCTTCTGGTATGCTTTGTTACACTGAGCAGAGGACACAAGGCTGTGACCAATGAGTAATGATGACACTCAGGTTTCTCTCATCGGTTGTCTCTACCAGCCTTATTCCCTCACCCAATCATGTACTTTAGGGTTCTTTCTACCAGTGTGAATCAGTTTCATATTTTTGCATTGAACTTTAGTTGCCATAGCCTGTGTCTACCCATGAGGGCAGATCTGTCCCTAAGGGGACACCTGATGTACAATTGAAGTCCAAGAGGAAGAACAGAACTATGAAAGTACTCACAATAGAGGACTCCATCATATGGGGAACAGAAAGAGAAATGACAAGGGAAAAGGATGGTTAGGTGCCTGCCCAGGGCTTCAGTTTGTATTGATGCAAACAGGGTGAAAAATATTGTCAGTAAAATGGGAAGGGGGAATGGACTTAACATCATTGTCCACCTAAGGACTAGTTATTTGGCTCACAGGCCCCTTGGGGAGATCATAGATAGCTTTAGAAATCTAGACAGAGGCTCAAGGTGGAGGAAGTATTGCCAGTTTGGAGCTGGGGATGGGAAGATGTATTCTGATCACTCGCTTCAACTTATGGCTGAAGCAGTGGTGCAGAGAGGATGGAAGGGGGCCACTCTTAGAAGATCAGAATATTATTCAAACAGGAAAGGCTTCAATAGGCCACCAGGATACTAGGGCACAAGTTTAAAAAGTACATTGATCGTCCTTTAAACTAGCAGGGGTGTAGACCAGAGGCAGATACGGTAGATAAGGAGAGTTTAGAGGACCTGCTACAAAACAAGGAAGCAAAAAACAGATATGATAGACAGAGGAAAGAGGGGGATGCTAGGAAATGTTGCAGAGAAGGGGCTGCAGGGCATTCCGGTTAGGTGGTAGAAGAAGGTAGATGGGGCAAGAGTGGGCAGGATGGAATGAGGGAAGGGACAGGAGTCAGGACTAGAGGAGGAGGTAAACAGATGAACTGGAGGGCTATGTGCAGGAACACTAAGCACTTGTGGAAGATCAGTCATCCGGAGGCAGTGCTGGCTGAGGCACACCTGGACCTGGTGGCAATCAAAGGAACAGTGCCATGACTAGGACAAGGCCATATGAGGGTATGCTGTTCTGAGGAAGTATAGGGAGGTAAGAAGTGGGAATAGCTGAAGCCTTCTGTACCTGATGCTTCATGTCTTATACCTGGGTATAATAGTGTACGGAGAGACCGTGCTGGGTCTAAGGGGGGGGGGGTTGCGATTATTTATAAAAATCATCTGTCCCTCAACATCCTACCCTGCCCTGATTCCCTCATACCTTGTGAAATGCTGCATGCTACCCTGGCACTAGGTTCGAAACTTCTGCACATCGTATGTGTATACAACCCACCAACCAGTGGGCTGAGTGGTCTTCAGAACCTACTACAGTATGTCTCTCAGAATACAAAATCAAATGAGGCACTCCTGCTTGGGGACCTGAACCTTAACTGGCTGGGTCCACAGCACAATATTCTGCATCTCTGATCCAGAGTACAATCTCCATCAAATTATTACAGACTGTACCAGAGCTACGACTCGTCACTCAGGGTCACTACTTGACTGGATCCTCCCTAATAGACCGGACCATGTCTCAAGTGCTTCAGTGTTGGCTGATTCAATTACTGATCATTCCCCTACACTCTGTCACTGGCGCTCCTGTCCACCACCTCCTCCTTAACCACGACTGATCACTTTTCTGAACTATGCTGCCCTGGATAAACAAGCCTTCCTATTGGATATCTCCTGTATTGACTGGACTGACATTTTCACCACTACCAATGTTGATACTGCCCTCAACTCATTTCTAACCAAGTTTGGTAATGTTCAAAAGAAGCACCTCCCAAAAGCCAAAAGGAGAGTTAGAGGCCAGCACTCTAGATGGCTGAAAAAGACCTTCTGCACAAGTTAAAAGTCAGAGACAAGCAGTGGAGGAGATACAAACAGACTGGACTTCAGCCTGATCTCATTCTGTATAAGCAATACAGAAATGACTGCAAAAGGTGCATCAGGCAGGCCAAAAGTAAATACTGCCAAAACCTGCTGGTTAATTCCTCCCATGACCCTCGTAAGTTTTGGGGTCATATTAAGTCCTTCTTAGGATCTGCTAAAGATGTCACTCCCTCTGATATGGTTCTACATGGCGTACACTGCAATGACTCTACCACAATTGCTAATGCATTTAATCAACAGTTTTCGGACTTATCTGCCTACACAGCTTCCCTTCAATCACAATCTCCTGCCTCACAACCTAACTTCTCAGCACCTGGCGAACCATCTTACCTACCTAACCCCTTCTACTTCAGGGCAGTGTCTAGGCATCAAGTTCTCAGCTGCTCAGAGCCCTCTCTGCAACACCAGCACTGGCTCCGATGGCTTGGAACCAAGGCTACTAAAATGGCTTCTCACTACATCTCTGGCCCCTAGCAAGAATATTCACCCTCTCTCTCTCAATGGCATTGTCCCTGAAGTCTGGAAGCAGCCAGAATCACTCCAGTATTTAAGAAAGGTAGCAAAATGACACATCTAACTACCGCCTATTGCTATTTTGTCTGTCCTGAACAAAATCCTGGAAAAATAGTATCAACACAAATCACAGAATACATTGAGAACTTCAATCTGCTCAGTCCAGCCCAACATGGCTTTAGAAAGCGTCACAGCACCATGACTGCACTTGTAAATTTCTCTTCTGACATTGTCACAAACATGGATAGAGGGAAGTTAACAGGGGCAGTCTTCATTGACTTAACCAAAGCTTTCAACCTGGTTGATCATACATTACTACTCTCTACCCTCAGTACCTTGGGCTTCTCCCTTCCAGCAACTACCAGGTTTAAAAGCTACCTCACCAACAGAACCCAGGCTGTGAAGTTTAATTCAGCGATTTCAGACAGTGCTGTCATCAACATTGGTGTCCCTCAGGGGTCCATACTTGGCCTCTTCTATTTTCATTATTAGTAAATAATCTCCCAGAGATGGTAACCACTGGTCACTCACTGCTGTATGCGGATGACCTGGTCATTTATGCTCACTCTGACAACGTTCTGGAACTGAATGCTGCCCTCACTGCTGATTTTCACTCAGTACAACACTGGCTGAACTCTCGATGCCTTGTTTTAAACACAAACAAAACCAAAGTCATGCTATTTGGCTCCACTCACAAGCTCAGATCATGTCCTTCGACTATCTCTGTTCCTGACATTGATGGGAACCCACTAGAACCTGTCACTTCTTTCCGTTACCTGGGCATCCACCTCGACCAAACCTTGGACCTAAAACACACACCAGGATACTTGCAAGTCAGTCAATTGCAAGTTAGGGCTGCTTACAGAACCAACTACCTCCTTACCCCTGCTGCTAAACTGGCAGTAGCTAGAGGTATACTGTTGCCAACCCTTACATATGGTTGTCCCATTCTGTCTTTGGCCAATAAATCTGCACTGCATCTGTGGGACACTACTTTCAATAATGTGTGCAGGTATGCAACCAAAGCACCTCGACTGCAGCATCACTGCCAACTATATCAAGACCTTGGCTGGCTCTCTCCCTCCTCTACCAGACAATACTACCTGTACAATCTATCAGATACCATCATAAGGACATCCAAACCTGCTATCCTATCAGAACTCCTTAGACCAGCTATTCCCACACGGAACCTTAGATCTGCAGATCAGACCTTATTATCCATCCCCCTCTGTCGGACAAAAAAGGGCATGGGCTCCTTCCATTATGCTGCTCCTCACCTGTGGAACCTGCTGCCTCAGGAACTAAGGGATGTCCATACTCATGCAACTTTTAGAGGCAAACTCAGGACTTTTCTTACTGCTTTGGACAAATGTGTTTGCTTTGATCCTACCTGATCCCTTGCTCTTAACCTGTTTTCCCCACTTCCTTATTGCTAGCACTTGTGCCTTTCCAATGGTTGTTTTATGTGGTGTTTTACTATAATTGCTGCTTGAATCTGTTTGACTGTATGCCAAATATTAGCTTTGCCATTTACAAGTTGTTGTTTACTTCGGCCACCACTTGGCTTCCCCTTGATCCTGTTCTCTTCTCCCCTCACCTGCAGCCTTCCTTCCTCAACTCCCTGCTCCTCTCTTCCCCGACCACATCTCCTGCACTCTCCTTTCCCCTCCCCTCTGCCTCCCCTTCCTTTCTCTGCTTGCTTGCCTCGCCTTTACCTCCTCGAGTCACCCCTGCCCATTCGCTCGTCCCACCCTCCCAGCTGAGCATTGTTCCTATTATCTCCACTTGCCGTAAACTTACCTCCTCCTACCGACCTCTTCTTCCCTGCCCTGCCATCTCTAGGGTTTCCACTGGCACCAAGCTTGGCGTTGTTACCTTTTCCGCTACTGCTGTAACTCTTTCGCTTCTCTCCTCCTCTTACCGGCATCATCACCCTTGCCCTGCCGCTTCATCGGTTCCACCCAGCCCAGCCGCATTCTGCTACCTTTTGCCACTGTTGCCGTCTTTTGCCGTAACCACCTGTCTCACCCTTTCTCCGCTTGCCGTCTTCCGGCTCCAACGACTCGGCCGCAGGTTAGACCTTGTCGCCCGCTGCCGTGTTGCGGCTTTCTTTTAACTCACCCTCCTCCCTCTCCCAGCCATCCTCCTCTCTACTCCCTCCTCCCTATTCCTGCCACCGCCTCTCTGTCCTTATATTCTTAGCCATTTCTTTAGCCCCGTTTTGGCCCTTGCCCCTCTATCCTTCCTCTATCCTTTCCTCACCTCCTCACCTTCCCCCTTTTGTCATTTTCCATCTTGTTTCTGGCTTACCCCTACACCTATCCTCTCCCCTTTCCTAGGTCCTTCAATGCACTTTATGTATGCGCTCAATGGAAAATGTCCTTGAAATGTATTTTG
The DNA here is from genome assembly GCA_016271365.2 of Neoceratodus forsteri. Classification (NCBI taxonomy): domain Eukaryota; kingdom Metazoa; phylum Chordata; order Ceratodontiformes; family Ceratodontidae; genus Neoceratodus; species Neoceratodus forsteri. The sequence goes on along the minus strand of CM057454.1, from coordinate 1,102,289,560 downwards.
CCTTGTATTTTCCTTTGTCATGCATTGTATCCTGCCATATGTATCTTCCTGTATTTCTGTGCATCATGTATTTTCGTTATCCTTACTGTATCGTTATGTTCTGTAATTTTACCTCCCGGGTCATGCCTGAAAACAGTCACTTGCTGGCTAGTGCACTTACCCGGTTAACAAAAACTAAATAAATAAATAAAATAAATTTATGGAAGAGTATAAAGGCTACAGAGATTGAAGAGCTGGGGAATAGCAAACACACAGAGGCATTATGAGTGCAGTTAGTAACTGAATGGACAGAAATATCTAGACAAGGGTGATATAGACCAGCTTCTCAAAATGAGAAAGCTGACAGAGAACTGGGGAAGAGATAAAAGGGAAACAAGACAAGGGGAGGTGCTGCTAATGGGGGACTTCAACATGTCAGACGTGGATTGGAGGATCCCAGTGGCAACAAGTTCAAAAAGATAACAGCTGCTGGATGCCTTTCTTGAAGTATTCCTAGTACAGAAAGTAGAGCAGCCTACTAGGGAAGCAGCTATAGTTGACTTAGTACCTACTAATAGGAACAGTACTGAGAAAGTCACTGTGCTGGATCCATCAGTTAATAGTGGCAATCAGACTATGTGGTTTGACATGAAACTTGAAGCACTGAAAAATCAGCCCCAGATTAAGGTCCTGGATTTTAGCATAGCTGAGTTTGGACGGATGAGGTAGATGTTGCAAAGGAACTAGAGGGAGTAAGAATGGCAGAGGGGGTGGAAGCAAAATTGGATGTGGTACAAAATGGATTGACAAAGGTCACTAATATCTTTGTTAGGGCAACAGGTTAGAACATGAAGAGTAAAAAACATTCTGGTTCACAAGAGAGGTAAGGGAGGCTGTGAGGGCAAAGAAAAAGGCATTTAAAAGATACAGAACTAGCAAAACAGATGGGGACAGGGCGGAGTTTCATACCAGGATGAAAGATGCGAACTTAGTCATGAGGAAGGCTAAGGCTAACATGGAGCTGATACTGCAGAGGGAATGAAAAAGGGAGACAAGACCTTCTTTTGATATATACCGGAAAAGAAGACTGCGGAAGGAGCAGTCTGACTGAAGCAGGGAGTAGAGTGGGAAGAGCTGGATAAAGGAAACACAGACAATCTACTCTTGTGTTCAAAGTATAGGAGAAGGGGCTTATTCTTGACTGCACCATCAGGACAAAGGAGGAGGGGTAAATGAGGATCCCACTTCAGTGGCAAGGGTGAGAGAGCTTAAATGCATTGAAAGTGGATAAGTCTATGGGCCTGGATGGGTTATATCCCTTTGTGTTTAATGAGATGGGGCAGGTCCAGACTGAGCCACTAGAGGAGCTATTCAGTAGGTCACTGAAGACAGAGATACTGCCTAGTGACTGGAGGACAGCAGAAGTACAGTAGTTCTGCACAAAAGTAGGAGCAGGAATAACCAGGGAACTACAGTCCTGTCAGCCTAATAATGTCTATTGTATGTAGGCTGCTCGAGACCATACTAAGCTTTCTGGAGGCAAATGGTCTGCAGGACAAAGGGTAGCATGGGTTCACAGAAGGGAGAGCGTGTTAGACAAAACCAATCCATTTCTTTAGTCAGACGATGAAGGCTGTGGGCAAGGGTCAGGTGGTGGATATACTGCACCTTGACCTCGGTAAAGCCTTTAACCCAGTTCCACATGTACGACTGATATATAAAATGCATGACCTGGGGTGAAGGACAAAGTCACTAGATGGCCTGAGGTGGAGGACAAAGTCACTAGATGGGTGAAACATTGGCTGAGTGTCAAAAGCCAAAGGGTGGTAAATGGGGAGTTCTTGTGGGGTCAGGGGGTCATTGGTGGTGTGCTACAGGGATCGATCTTGGGACCTGTCCTCTTCAACATTTTACCTGTGACATAGGGTTATAGGGACAGGACAAGATATGCCTCTTTGCAGATGACACAAAGATTTGGAGCTGGGGGATAGTGATGATAGTGTCAGAATTATGAAAGGTGACCTGGGAAGATTAGAGGAGCAGTCAAAAATATAGCAGTTAAAATTTAATGCCAAAAGTACAAGGTAATGTGCATAGGGATAAGGAATCCAAAAAATATATAGAATTTGGGAAGGAGTAGTAAAATTTACTACTGGGGAAGAGGACTTGGGGTTAATAATTTCAGACAGTCTGAAAACAAATAGGATGTTAGGATGCATAGGCAGGGGGATCAGCAGCAGAAGGGAGGAAGTACAACAACCACTGCATAAGTCACTGGTTTGTTCTCGTCTAGAATACTGCATGCAGGCTTGGAGACCACATTTAAATGGGATGTAAGCATTGCAGGGCTAACTCAAATTGTGAAAGCACAAGACAGGACCATTCAAACGAGGTACTAGGCTTAGCTGTAGGTTTCAGGAGTCCTGAGATATGAATATCAAATTATCTGTAAATGGAAACAAAGCCGCAGCCATTTCATGTAATCCTAACACAGGAAGTGATGTCACTGAGGGGCAAGCTCTGTGTTGTTAATTACAGCTTGCCCTTCTGTGACATCACTTTCTGTCTCAGGATCCCATGAAATGGCTACTGCCTTGTTTTGATTTACACAGTATTTAGATATTCACATCTCAGGACTTTTGACACCTACAAGGAAGTTCCATACCTCGTTTGAAATATCTTTTTATAGGCTTTCACAATTTGAGAGACTCCTGCAATGTTTACTTCCCCTTTAAAGGATGGGGACATGGTGGGGCAGTACATCGGAGAGTAACAAGGATGATCCACGGGCAACAGAAAAGAAAGTACTAAGAAAGGCTGGCATATCTAACCATGTACATGCTGGAGGGGAACGGGGAGAGAGAAGATAAAACTGAAACATGCAAACACCTCCATGTGGTGAACAAAGTGCACAGTGGTAAATTGTTCAAACTGAATGGGAACACAAGTGCCAGGGGTAACTCCTTGAAGCTGGATGGGGCAAACTCAAGCATTACCAGGAAATATCTTTTTTCACAGAAAGGGTGGTGAAGGAGCAGAATAAGCTTCCAGAAGAGGATGTCTGCGCACAGTGTGGGGGTATTCAGACATGGGTGGGACAGATACATGCGCCTGACAAAGACAGTATCAAAATGGAAGTGGAGAATGAAGCCACTAGGGCACTACTGTAGGGAGCTCAGAACAGAAAAGTGGTTGAGGTTTCCTTCCTGAGCACCATGGATAGTATGCTTGGTCTTCTTTCTCACCTGTTAGTTGCACTTGGAACTTGATTTTTTGCACTCTGTGTACTGGGTGTGTGTGTTTTGTTATATGCCAAATAAAATCAGATTTTCTACTTTGATCTAATCCCAGTTCCTTTGGACATAATAGTTCTTAGGTGAGTGCACAGGGTTTCTTCTTTTTTATCCAACCTGAAAAAGAGCCTCAGCTCAGTGTGCCCTTTCTGGTCAACAAATATCAAATCAACAAATAAATGGTTCACTGTGTCTGCAGGCTCTTTTACCATCTGATGTTGTCAGGGGCTGCTTTTATCACTATAGTAATAATGACAGACTGTGTCCCTTTACTGACACTCCCAACTGCCACACCTTGTGTGGGGATTGTACAAGGCATCTTACTGCCCTAATTAAACAATAGAGCCTTAGCCTACTTCAGAACATCCAAATCCAACTTAAAAGGTGGGATGTAATGTATAGTAACATTTGCCACTTTGATCTAGTTACCACCCACCTAACATATCATTGTTTATTCCACTTGGGACTAGGTTGATTCTTCTCTGTTGTACTGCGCACCTGCAATCTTTGATGTCATATTAATAAAGTCCTGCATCAAAAGATCCCCCTCTTTAGCCACAATCCTTACAAAACTGTCCTGTACCTACACCCGGGTCCTTAGATCAGGCTGTACTGTCAATTTCAGAATGCTGTACAAAAACAAAGGAACTTGTTATTTCCTTCTGTTTGTAATTTATATTTTATTGATTTCAATAAAAATTCAATACATATATATATAAAGTCTATACACATGTACTACATAGTTTCCTGAGTAGACATCTGGGGCCCGATATTCAACATAGAGCAAAGCAGAGTGCAAAACTTTCTGCTCCGACTTGAGATTGCCCAGGGGCACAATGATGCTATATTCAGTTGAATAGCACAGCAGCACTATTCAACTTGAATAAACAGCCATGTTGGCACAGTGCTAAGTCATGTAGTGCTGCCCTGACATGTATTCCAAAGTATGCCTCCAGACTGGATAGCTCTGGAGCGCTGTCTGCAATATTGAAAGGGACCCATGAAAATGAGCTCATTTGGCATGCAAGATGCTAAGGGGCCATTTGCATGCCCATTATGAGCTCATTTGCATGGGTAGCGAGGCAGGTTAGTGCACCCCTCACCAATTGCCCAGTCCCAGATCTGTGTTGATATACATGGAACCCAGTGGTCCCTCCCTCCCTCCCTCCAGTCGCTAGACCGTATTATAGAACATAACCTCCCTAGTGCTTAGTGGCCTCCTCCCACTGGTCACCTGCCCATATTACAAAGCATAACCTCCCTGGTGCTAGTGGTCCCTCCTCCCTCCAGTCACCAGACTGTTTATAATACATAACATCCCTGATGCTAGTGGTCCCCCCTCCCTACAATCACCAGCCTGTATTATAATATATAACCTCTCTAGTGCTAGTGCCCCCCCAACACAAGCCTGTATTATAATACATAACCTCCCTGGTGCTAGTGGTACCCTCTCCAACCAATTTTACTAAAATTGTACTTACCTCCAGCATCCCTCCCAAAAATGTCACTTGTACCACTCCCAAAAATGTGTACTTTCACCACTGCTCTCCTCCCAAAATATGTACTTGCACCACTGCACCCCTTTCAAAATGTGTGCTTACACCCCTAGACTCCTACCAAAATTGTACTCATATCCCTGCACCCCTACCAACATTTGTACTCGTACTGCTGCACCCCTCCCAAACTTTGTGCTTATACCCCTAGACCCATTTAAAAATTTGTACGTGCCCCCTCTACAGATTTGTACTTGTACCCATGTACCCCTCCCAAAATGTGTACTTTAGCCCCAGTACCCCTCCCAAATTTTGTACTTGTACCCCTACACCCTCCCAAAATGTGTACTTGTACCCCTGTATCCCTCCTAAAAATTGGATTTCTACCCCTTCACCCCTCCCAAAATTTGTACTTCTACCTCTACACCACTCTGTAAATTTGTACTTGTACCCCTGTGCCCTCCCAAAATTTGCACTTGCATCCCTGCACCCCTCTCAAAATTTTTACTTGTTTCACTGCACCCTTCCCAAAATTTGTACTTGCACCCTTACCAAAATGTGTACTTGTACTCCTAGACCCCTCCCAAAATGTGTACTTGTACCCCATACCCAACCCCCAGATTTGTACTTGCACTCCCCTAAATTAGTGCTTGCACTCCTCCCAAAATGTATACCTGTACCCCTGCACCCCTCCAAAAATTTGCATTTGTACACCTGCACTCCTCCCAAAATGTTTACTTGCACCCATGCACCTGTCCCACAACTTGTACTTGTACCTTTGCACCCCTCACACAAATTGTACTTGTACCCATGCACCCCTCCAACAATTTGTGCTTGCACATCTGCTCCCCTCCCAAAGTTTGTACTTGCAACACTGCACCCCTTCCAAAATTCTTTCTTGTACCCCTGCACCCTTCCCAGAAAATGTACCTCCACACCCCTCCCAAAAACGTTTACCCTTGCACACTTCCCAAAAATATTTTACCCCTACACCCATTCCACAATTTGTACTTTCACCCCTCCCAAAATTTATACTTGTACACCTGCACCCCTCCCAACATTTGTACTTGCACCACTGCACCCCTCCAAACATGTATACTTGTACCCCTATCCTATCACAAAATTTGTACTTGCTTTCCTCCCAAAATTTGTTCTTGGACCCCTGCAACCCCAAAATGTTTACTTGTACCCCTCCCAAAATTTGCACTTGCATCCTCCCAAAATTTGTATTTGTACTCCTGTACCCTCTGATATGTGTACTTGCACCCCAGCTCTCCTCCCAAAATTTGTACTTGCACCACTGCACCCCTTTCAAAAGGTGTACTTGTACCCCTGCACGCTTCCCAAAAATGCACTTGAACCTCTGCACCCCTCTCAAAAATGTGTACTTCTACTGTACCCCTGCACCCCTCCCAAAATGGTTTTTACCACTGCACCCCTTCCAAAATGAGTTGCCCTTGCACCCCTCTCAGAATTTGTACTTGCACTTCTGAACCCCTTCCAAAATGTTTACTTGTACCCCTGTACCTTCCCAAAATTTTCACTTGCACCCCTTCCACAATTTGTATTTGTACCATTGCATCTGTCCCAAAAATTTAATTTTTTGGGGAAAGGAGTGAGTCAGGAGGTACAGATTTTGTGTTGTGTGTGTGGGGGGGCAAATGTGTGGAAGGTTGCAGGTTTGGGGGAGCTGTGCAGGTGAGGTACAAGTTTCATGAGTCATGGAGAAGGGATACAAATGGCTGGAGTGGTATGTATGGAAGATGCACAGATGGGCACACATCTTGTGTGTGTGGGGATGGGGTACAGATGTTGGGGTAGGGTGGGACTGCAATGTATGGACGAGGTGTGAGGGATAAGTGTACAGATATTACGGGCAAGGGACAGACTTAGGGAGGCATGCAGAATTTTTTGAGAGGTGCAGAAGTGCACATTTTAAGAGGGGTGTAGTGGTTAGTATATATCTCAGGAGGTATATGGGGGAAGGGTATATGTTATAACAGTGGTACAAGACAGAATTAAAAACTTAAGATGGAACAGGTATGTGGGCATGTTTTGGAATAATTACAAGGGAGAGGCAGGGTAGAGGTGCACATGTTTGTGCGATGATACATTTGGGGAGAGATACTGGGGTAGTACATTTTTTTGTGAGTGCCATGGAACCTCAGCAAAGGGAGTGAATCTAAACTGAATAAATAAGGAGGGAGTTGTTGTGGCTGTGTTCAGGGCTGGAAAGGAAACACAGGAAACCAACATTTACATTTTAACAGTATGAGAGTTTTTTTTGGGGGGGAGTGATCAAAAGACTAATGATAAACCTAGGGAATTTGTCAGATAGTTACTATTTTGTTCTACTGATATGTCTATTAATAAAAGTCCCATCACAAATTTCACAATTTGATGTACTAAGCTGACATGACCTGGTGGAAAATGGTGTTATTGTTTGAATGACATTAGCACTCAGCCAAGATTCCGCTGGCTGATTTGAAATAGTCTGAGGGATTTTTTGTAAAACCATAAAATAATAGAGGGAAACAAAACAGCATTTATGCATGAGTAATTGCAATTTCTGAACTTTATTTGTAACAAATGAGGACTGGTTGTCCACATGGCGGGCACATAGTGCATTTTAAAACATTGCATTTGATCTGTAATTAAATTATGATAATGTCCTTATCTAGCTTATACAACACACCATAAGGGGTACCATTCATAAAAAGAAACAGCCAATATTCAGCGTTCTGTGACTTATCACATCTAATGGCAAGGGACAGGATTTAAAGGAAATAAACCCCAACTGGTAAGAAACTAGGTACTTATCTAGTAATATCCCTGATAATGCTGAAAAATGTTTTCTCCAAAAAAAGACCTAATGCACTTTCTAACAGCTCATTATATAAATACATTAACAGCTACAACCGTCTTGCCTCTAGTGGCACATTATCCAACAGTAATTTAGTATAAAAAAAAATTTGCCATGCATGAAAACGGCTGCTAGGATGAGGAGGTGGTAATTACTTAAAAACAAAGCATTCCCAGTATTAGATTAGTGCAAAGTTAGAGAGTCCCAAAATTGATTACTGGATCACACTCTGTGGTGCTTCATTTAATGCAGTCCTGCAAAGAGCAGGTGCTGTCAAAGCAGGAGTCTGCCATATTAAATTTGAAAGAAAAAAACAAGTCAAAGTTTTCAGCCAAATGCTGAAAAGGCCCACAGTAGTCCCCACTGCCTTACTTCCAAATCCTTTCACCGAAATCCCTATGCCTTCCTTATTCCCACAATCCAAGTAAAGCAACAGACTTTACATTGTTCAATGCTCAACATTCCACCTGTAGTTCATTCTCCTCATTCAAACTTTCTTTATGAGGGTGTCTGGTTGATCTTCCAGTCACTTCACCCAGCAGCCTGCATCTTTTGGGTCAGAAAATTGAAAAATATGGTTGTTTTGTACTATCGTGTTTCAAAGAAAGTGTCTAACTCAACCCCAAAAAAGGCAATGTGTTTAATATCTTGTAGTTCATTTTATTTACTCTTATCTTATTTTAGGAATTTAACGTGCTTCTGAAATGTATTTTTGAATGATTTAAACAAATTCACTTGCTTCAAAAATATTTTTTTGTACTATCCTCAACCATGCTAGAATCAGCATTAGTGTGTAGTGTTTCTTTTCCTTAGGGCAACTCATACTCCATCTTACTGCATGTTTGCCTCATGGCAAAGTTTAGGCCCAGGAACAACATCACCCAGAACCCCTCCACCTCAATTTCCCTTTTCTTCCTTATAAGTTGCAGGACCCAGTCTCACATCTAGGGTCCTAACATCACCATCAAGACAGTTCTAGGACCCAACACCTTTGCCAAATTCTTCCGTGAGGTTACCAGGTAGACTTTTTTGATTTGTAGGAGCTCCACCTCTGGGTCAGCTCGCAGCCCCTCCATCAGCCAATCCTGAATGAATAAGGTCAAGAAGTCCCCCTCCTCTCTTTGTGGAGCCCCATAACTCTGATGCATACAGCTCTGGTCTGGTTCTCAAAAACTTTCAGGCATTCCAGAGGTAGAGAATTTTCTTTTACAGGTTGTGCGGAGGCTTCTCAAGCATGTCCTGCAGCTGCAGTTGAATCTTGCACCACCAATTGTATGTGTATTATATTTAGTAGCCCTGTTTAGGACACCTTACAATGGGCACAATCAGTTAAGCTTTTTCCAAGGCACTGTACCAGCAAAGGGGCACACTAGTTGTTATTAACTCATATTCAGAAATAGAAATGTCAAACTAGTAAACAAAAATCCACAGGACAGGTACAAATTCTGTGGGACAGTCAAAATGAATATTACACCTGTCCCTTGGACAGCCAGCTACAAAACATTATTGTGGGTTACCATAGATGACAGTACACTTCCCCTGCCTTCTAGGCTCCAAAAAGGTTGAGGGACATGGATCGATAATTCCTGTGGAGATTCATTACCCAAAAATATTAATTTCAATTCTTTGGTGCTTCACACAGGGAAAAGTAAAGTGGCCTAGATAATAAACTAGTACTTTCTCCTGGAAGAAAAATTAACCCACTAAGGTTCCCACTGGCACAACCCACCCACTTCCCTCAGAGTGCAACAGCAGTTTACTGCAAATTCAATAACCTATCACTTTACAAATAATGGTGCATAGCATTCACTACTGCTGGCCGTCACTGTCTGTCTGTCTGCAGCCCTGCCCTCCTGGTGCATTAATGCACAGGGAACAGACTGGCAGACACAGGCAGGCATCTAATCTGATTCCCTAAGCAAGTGCTCCTGTCCAAAGTTTTATTTTAATTTTTCTATTTTGCCATGGTGTAGTATTTTGCAAACCACATTTTTGCAAATTACAGATTGCTATGTAAAAAGTAGAGATTGTATACATTCAGGTTTCTTATTAGAATCAGAAAAGTTTGCCCATCCATGGTCCAAAACTACACTTCCCCAGGAATGATTTTTTTTACATTCTGTTCTTTTTAAGTATGCCAATCAGTGCATTCTAGTGTTTTTCAGACCACACAATGCACCATTTCTTATGTTTTGTTTTCTTCATATTAATGTGAAAATGCATCTGTCATACAGCATGTACCCATACACTCTCACCGTCATCACACACACATGGGGAGTTCAAAAAAATCTGTGCAGTGCTCAATTTAATGTACTGTAAATTATCATGAACACACACTACTGCAGCAGTAGGGACTCAAATGATACAGTAAAATGTAACTATGCCCTACAATCCTGATACTCAAAAACCATGGGGCTGATTTCAAGATAAATGTTGCAACTCATAGGCGTATGTGAGTTGCGACATGTGCCACTTTGCCGTGGACCCTGTGCCATATTCTAAGGCGGCAGGGTCCCGCCATGAGGACTGCAACTTGCAGCATGCATAGAAGCCTTCACGTATGACATAATAAACCTGCATGCACAAGTCATGGCTCTGCTGCAACTGCCTTTCTCTGCTGCCCCCCCCCCACCCTGGAACACCACAGGAAGCACCAGGGGGCATGGGGGAGCTGGACAGATGGCACAGGAGTCTGGGGGGCACATTAGAAAATGGACCCCAGGGGTCCCCAACATTCAGGGGGTTGGGGGCATGGACGTGTTCGTGGTGGCATGGAGAGCATGGCAGGACCTTTGCCGTGGTGCTGCGGAGTGGGCATCCATTGGATGGCACTAACAGATGCCTCTTACAGCATCTCCGAGATGTTCTAACTCTGCTGTGCCATTGCAACTCCTGGAATAGCATAAGGGGGTTATGGCAGCTGCCCCTTTGGAATAGGGTGCAGTTGCTGCCATAACCCACCCTTGTGCCATATCATTGTGGGTTGTGGTGTAGTGGGTGGCATATCCCACATTTGGTATATCCAGCAGAGGGCATAGTGCAAGGCGCCTTTTGGAATCGCAACCGGCATAACGCATTGCACAGGTTGAGAGTTATGCCATGGGATTTGGTGTAACTTGGCTTACGACAGCATAAGCTGTCCTGGAATTGGGCCCCATATCGCTACTATAGGGACGCAATCACACTGCTCACACAGTTTGAATATGTGCTAGGCCAAGGCACAATACATTTAGTATGGCTAGTTATAGTCATAGGACTCATACTAGAAATTCATCCTCAAACCCCCAAGACCAACTTAGGGCTGGTTCATTTCCCCATGGAGAGTGATGCAGATGAGATACACTGATAAGTCCTGGGTAGGATGAAACACATGTCTGTGTCTTCTGTTCACACCATTTTTTTTTGTTCCAGTTCCCCCCAATCCTCAGACCCGCCCCACCTGCCGTCCCCCCCATGCCCAGGCTTGCCACCCTGGGCAGGGCCCTGGGGAAGGCTCCTACTCCCAATGGACACTGTTGGCAAGCCCCAGCTTATCCCCTGAATCAGGGCCACGGGAACGAGACCCCCCCCGGTGAACGTCGAAGGCAGTGGAGATGGCGGCAGCAGAATGGGTTATCATGCTGGGGGGGGCAGCTTTTTTTCTGATGCTTGCTCCCTGGGGGCAGGGACATACAATGATGTCCAGCATCTACCTGATCCCCTAACATGATGGCGCCAGTCTCAGTGGTACCCCCCTGCAGCAGGGGTCCATAAAGTCCTGGACACTATTTCTTCCCTCTCCATGAAAAAGGAAAGCAGTCCCCAGGATGCTTGATCCTTCTTCCCCAGCCAGCCCTCTGAATCCAAGGTCCATTCCTGAACCCAGGTCATCAGCGTCGCAAGCAGAAATCCAGCCACTGTTCGCACCCTTTGCAGATTGTGTGAGAGGCCCTTTGGCACCATGCTTTCTTGCTTAAAGCTAAACCAACCTAAAATGTCATGGTGATTTGCATATACATCCCATCATGCTTTGCATTACGGGGCATGTGTGATTTTGTATTTCTTTGAAACGTGGCTTTATGGCCAATGCCCTTTGGGGGTAATGCTTACCTTAGTGTTTTTGTACTGAGGTTCTTTGTCTTCAGCCTGTTTTTTTTTTTTTATTGGGGGGGGGGCACACCATGACCCAAACCCAGAAGATTAACTTAGGGCTGGTTCATTTCCCCTGTGATGTTATACATGTGAGGTACACTGATGAGTCCCGGGTAGGAGGAAACACTTGTCTGTGTCTTCTGTTAGCACCCTTTGCAGATTGTGTGAGAGGCCCTTTGGTAGCATGCACTCCTGCTTAAAGTTGAACCAACCTAACATTTCATGGTGATTTGCATATACATCCCATGGTGCTTTGCATTATGGGGGTATGTGTGATTTTGTATTTATGTGAAACTAGGCTTTATGGCCAATGCCCTTTGGGGTAACCCTTGCCTCTGTGCTTTTGTACTGAGGTTCTTTATCATACTAGGAATGTGTAGAAGACAGAAGGCCAAAGCCCATATGGAGTTCCATAGACCAATTGTTCTTTAATAACGATTGATTATATATTTGTCCAGTTGTTTTTTAAATTCTAGTATTGACTTATTCAAAACTATGTATTCAGGAAGCTTATTCCATGATCCCACCACCCTCTGGGTAAAGTAATGTTTCTTAGCAGAAGTCTTAAAGATCCGCCCCTTTAGCTGCAGTGCATGTCCTCTTGTTTATATATAGCACTGTTTAAAAGATTTATTTTAAGCATGAAGTATGCATCATAAATTAAGTCATACAAAGGTAAAATATTACCTGTTAGACACCTTACATTCAATGGCATTACATCCAAGGAGTTTAGCCTATCATTGAATTTTCTCTAATTTGTCATCATACTTGCTAGTATGTGGACTCCAGAAATGGGTAGCAGAGTCCAAGTGGGGCCATACATAGGATTTATAAAGTAGGATAATAACTTCAGGCTTCCTGATCTTTGTGTGCTTTTTTATTGACCACCATATCCTATTAGCTTTTGAGATAACTGTTGTGCATTGTTTACTGAAGTTTAGGGAGCTGGAGATAATGACCCCCCAGGTCCCTTTCCTCAGTAACAGATTTTAACATGGTATTACAAAGAAAGTACTTATTGGGTGGGATATTCAGAACTGTGCCAGGCAGGGGTGCAAGCCGGGTGCAGCGCAACTGGGATGCACCAGGGCATGGTCTGGGCGATATTTAACGGTGCTGCATCATGGCTCCACACCGTTCAATATGGCACCGTGGCCACCCACTTTGCACATGGTGCAGTGAAACATAGAAACATTGACTTTGATGGCAGATAAGGACCACTTGGCCCACCCAGTCTGCCCATTTCCCTACCTATTGGATAAGCTGCAGATTCTAGTTAACCAACAGCCTACTTCATGTAACCCCCCCACTATAATTGCCTTATGTCTGTCCCATGCATGTTTGAATTCCCCCACTGGTTTAGACCCCACAACCTCTCCAGGAAGGCGGTTCCATGCGTCCACCACTCTCTCCGTGAAAAAGAATTTCCTCGCATTACCCCTGAGCCATCCCCCCTCTAACTTAAAATTGTGCCCCCTTGTTCTTACACATCTCTTTTTCTGAAAGATGCTACCCTCTTGGATTTTGTTGATTCCCTTGAGGTACTTAAAAGTTTTTATCATGTCCCCCCTGTCCCTCCTTTCATCAAGGGTATACATATTAAGCTCTCTCAGTCTCTCTTCATGTGGTTTCTGATGTAGACCCTGCACCATTTTAGTTGCCCTCCTCTGGACTGTTTCCATCCTGTCTATGTCCTTGCATAGACGAGGTCTCCAAATCTGCACGCAGTACTTTAGTGGCACTGTGCCAGCGCAAGTGGCCAGAGAGGAGCAGAGGGATGTGCTAGTGCAAGTGCCACTGCGATATTCAGCGGTGGACATGCAAATGGGGCCATAATGTATGCAAGGCACAAATGGGTCCATTTGCATGTCATTATGGCTCCATTTGCATGCAGGTGCACCGATCCCCTGTGACTTGCACCTGGCAGCCTGCCAGGCAGCAGCCGTTGGGACCTACGCCCCCTGCCCCTCACTGGCAACGCACCCCATTGCCTGATCATGAGCTGTAATAATATGTTACCTCCCTGGTGGTCCAATGGACTTAACTCCTTGCCCGATCGTGGGCTACAATATTATTTTAACTCCCTGGTGGTCCAGTGGACCTAACTCCTTGCCCGATCACGGGCTGTAATATTATTTTAACTCCCTGGTGGTCCAGTGGACCTAACTCCTTGCCCGATCACAGGCTGTAATATTATTTTAACTCCCTGGTGGTCCAGTGGACCTAACTCCTTGCCCAGTCGCGGGCTGTAATATTTTCTTAACTCCCTGGTGGTCCAGTGGTACCCGTACCCCCATCCCAATCTTCCCACTCATACCCACCACCCGACTCCCCCCCCGGTCAGCGGCGGGTGGCAGCACCCCACCCGCAAGCCTCCCGGCCACCCACCGACTGACAGCGTATAGTTCGGCTGTACGCCCATTGGTCCACAGCAGGCAGACCGTACTGTGCTACACAGTCCCGATATGTGAATGGATCCAATGTGTGTAAAACTTGGACTGCATTATGTTGAAACAAAATTTCTCTTTAGCAGTCAGTATTTTTATCAGATTTCCTTCTAATCATACAATATAATAAAATAAACACTGGCGCATGTGGCGAACTTGGTGGAAGCTTTATCTTGTTAAGCTGGAGTGCAGTAGGAGCCAATCAGCCTTTGGCCTTGTGGCTTATCCTGTCTTCAGCTTCACCCAACACAATAACCATCTTATTTTTGAAAGGCACTCACAGTGTGCATAATCGTATATGTAATGAGTAATCCCTTAGTATCCTTGATTCTTATTCTCACCCTTGTGGTCAAGTGGGTGCCTAAGAATGTAAATGCCCTTTGTGCATCACCCTCAATCGGGTGCATACATTCGCTAATAAGCTTGGAAACTGACCTGTTTTAAGAAATTGATTAGGTTCGACTGACACGACTTCACCCTTGTCAAACTATGTTGTCTTTTGTCCTGAAATCTGTTTGATCCCAGGAACATTACCAGCCTCTCCCTTATTAGGGCCTCTAGCAGTTTATCTACTGTAGACATTAAACTGGCAAGTCTGTAGTGGCCAGTTCATCCTTGCTCCCACTCTTGTGCAGGGGAACTACATGTGCTGTTCTCCAGTTCCTGGGTTCTACCCTTTCTCCAGTGTGCTCCTGAGTAGCTCATTCCATAGCTGTGCTAGGACCTGCCCCATCTCCTTAAGTTCACAAGGATGTAGCCCATTCAGGCCTGTAGACCTATCCACCTTCAGTGTGCTTATGTACTCCAGCACTCTTACTATAGAAATGGGATCCTCATTGACCCCTACCCTCCATATCCTTTTACTGTAATGGCAAAGCCAAGTAATGGAGCCTTCTCCTCTACTATGAACACTAAACAGAGACAAAATCTAGCTACAGCTAATATGGCTGCAAAAAATTGGTATTGTGGGCAGTGAGAAATGTGTAAACTAGCATTTTTTACAGTAACCACTGAGCTACCTAACAGCACTTTCTAATTGTTGTGATACACACACACTGACTAATACATATTGTATACACATATATGTATATATATTCTGGTGTAACATAGCAGAGCACTGTCTACACACTGTTTTACAGATTTAAAAAAGTGACATAGAGGGACCATTTTCTTATTTTCAGGCTCTGAGGGAAATCAGAGGGTGGGGGGGGGGTTGCCACTAGACAACTCATTTAAATCAGCAATGACATGCATAAGGCTAAAACTGATCTAGATGGTGGGGGAATGTAGTTGTGTACTAACCACTGAGCCACCTAACTGCACTTTCTAATTGTTGTGTTACACACACAGTAATACATATACACATATATGCATATATATTCCAGTATAACATAGCAGTGCACTGTCTACACATACAGAGCATCGCCACACACACACTGTCACACATACACTGCCTTATATGGCATTTATTTACTAATACCTCTAACCCTAACTTTTACTGTATTTAGGATAAGCACTGTGCTTTGCATTAACTCATTGTACTAATCTATGGCATGACTGGGTAACTAATGTACTGGACTAGGGAGGTGCAGTGGATGTGGTCTATCTGGACTTCAAAGTGTCAAGGTATCACACTTAAATTCCAAAAAATAAACCAGTTCCTTTACAGACTTCCAATTGGTTATCAGAATTAAAAAAAAAACACTTCAATAATAAGGGCATTAATTCACATAACAAAGTCTAAGTGCTATACAATACAAAATGCTGCACCCTCCTATCTTTAAAGGAAGGATGCCAGGAGCCAGCATAAAGTATTGGATCACAAGTGAAAGACAAAACCTTATCTTATTTTCTGTGCAAAATTGAGACACTCCAACGTGCTATTAATCAAACTGATCTCTACCAGAGTTCTATCCTGAGGACCTGAGTTATCCTATGGGTAATCCTAACTTAATTAATTTAAAGAGCTAGACAAACAAGTCAGAGATGAAGTTATAAATAAAATGTTAAAAGAAATATCTTGAAATATAACTACAGTTTATATGCCTGAGTGGTAAAGCAAAAAACTACATTGACCATGTAAATCTACACTGTTTTGCAGACTTTTTTGATATAATTTGATAGCACTTAGACTTTGTTATTTTAATTAATGCACTTACTATTGAAGTGTTTTTTTGTTATTCTGATAACCAATTGGAAGCCTGTAAAGGCAGTGATGTCATCAGTCTGCACACCTTAAAATGCTGATCTTATTGATTATTTGTTACCCCCTTTGAAGCCTCACGTAGAGGCGAGGCGCTGGGGATTTGTGTACCTCACAGCAGTGAATTTAAACTGTGCACAATAGAAGGAATTAAAAACCTTGAAATGAATATACTGACAGTGGAACTGGTTTATTTTTTGGAATTTAAGTGTGATACCTGGACACTTTGTTACTTACTTGGGGTTAGCCACCCTACCACACTTTGCTGCATTAACGTGTGCGCAAACTCCCTTACTGGAATGTCTATCTAGACTTCAGAAAGGCCTTCGACACTGTCCCCTATATAATGCTGATTAACAAACTGCACAGCCTAGGTGTGGATCCTAAAATAGTTCTGTGGGTGGAGAACTGACTGAATGGCAGGAGTCAGAGTGTTAATAGAGAGTACTCTGGAGAGGGAGAAGTGATGAGTAGGGTGTTGCAGGGGTCAGTGTTGGGGATGGTCCTCTTCAATATCTTTATTTGGGACATTGCAGAGGGGCTGGAGGGGAAGATATGCCTCTTCGCAGATGATGCAAAGGTATGCAATAGGGTGGACACTCCAGGGGGTGATAAAAGAATGAGGGTAGACCATAGAAAACTGGAGAAATGGTCTGAAGAATGGCAGCTGGGATTCAATGCAAAGAAGTGCAGGATAATGCACATAGAGCAGCAGAACCCAGGGGCAAAGTACAAACTAGGTGGGGAGGTACTGGCAGTTACAAAGCAGGAAAGGGACCTGGAGTTATCATCTGAGGACCTAAGAAAATGTAGGCAGTATGATAAGGCAACTGAAAATGCTGGCCAGATGCTTGGATGCACGGGGTGGGTATCACGAGCAGAAAGAGGGAGGTCACCTTGGCCCTTTATAAGTCACGTGTGAGACTGCACTGGGAATACTGTGTAGAAGTCTGGAGGCCCCATCTGAGAAAGAACATAGACAGGGTGGAGGCGGTGCAGTGGAGGGCAAGTAAAATGGTGCAGGGCCTGTGGGATAAGACCTATGAGGAAAGACTAAAGGAGTTAAATATGTATTCCCTGGAGGAAAGGAGTGAGGGGAGACATGATTGAGACATACAAATACGTCACTGGTATAAATAGAGTACAGGAAGGAAGCATCTTCCAAAGTAAGAGATGCTCCAAGTCAAGGGGGCACAAAATGAAGTTAGAGAGGGAAGGCTCAGGGGAAACATGAGAAAATATTTTTTCACTGAGAGGTTGGTGCATGCCTGGAATAGCCTACCAGAGGGGGTGGTAGGGGCTAAAATGGTCACAGAATTTAAGAAGAAGTGGGATAGACACAAGGGTATTCTGAAGCAAGGGGGGCTCCAGAGTTCAGTTTGGGCATGGGGCCTCACAATAGATAGGGATTAATAGGGCAGGGGTTGTGATGCAACTCCCACCCCACCCAGCACGACTTCCCACTGAGCATCCACAACCTCACACCCCCAGACTCTGCCACACACCCTCACTCACCTGAACAGTTCCCAGTATGAAGATCCACTCTCCCATCTAGAAGCATCTGCTGCTGGAACTGGGACTGCTATATGAGAAATAAGGTAAGTGCAGTTCAATGTATTTAATGGGTTTTAACTGCACTTACCTTATTTCTCATATAGCAGTCGACGTTCCAGCAGCAAGACGTGTCTTCCATGGGAGCGTGGGATCTGTTCAGGTGACTGAGGGTGTGTGGGGGAGTCTCGGGGGTGTGGGGTGGCGGGTGCTCAGTGGGAGTTCAGGTTGGGGCTGTGGGGTTGCATCAGTGATGGACCTTTTTTACAGATTAAAAAAGACATCAAGGGACTGTGTTCTTATTTTCAGGCTCCAAGGGACATTGGAGGATGTGGAAGGGGGGAGTTGTCACAAGACATCTCATTTAATAACATGCATAAGGCTGAAACTGATGTAGATAGCCGGGGAATATAGATAGTGGGAGAATGTAGACTAGCAATTTTTGCACTGCCCACTGAGCCACCTAACTGCACTTTCTAATTGTTGTGATACACACACTGACTAATACATATACACATACAGCATATGCATATACTGTATAGAAGGTTATATTCACGTTCCATTTATTTTTCCTATTTTCGCTGTTGAGAAAAATCAGCCAAAATAACAGGAAAGCGAATATTAGCAGCACATAGCAAGCCATTGAGTCACAAGCTGGTTAGGTTTGTGATTTGCAAGGTGGACGTGTTTTATTTTACTAGACTCCTCAAGTACAGTCCACTTGGTTGAAATAGTCTTTTGGGATTTACTGTCCTGGGTTGCACTGGAATATTTTATTTCCAGGATGTGCTGCTTCTTGCTGTCCCATGACTGTGCAGTAAGCCAGGCTGAGGGATGCCATGCCAGGGGAAAGAAAATATTAATTATAAAAATAAATAAAAGTTCTGTCTGCCCATGATTGGTGTGTGTCCTGGTGGAAGTGAAAAGATACATAGCAGTTTCCACAAGAGCACCGTATGGGATATTCCTCAGTGTCCCTCCCCCCCCAATTCCTCCTAACACTCAGATCACAGCAGGAGCTTGAAAAGCAGTAGCTGGGTGCCTGAGTTGCTGGTGCCTCCCCTCCTGCTTCCAGCACCAGCTCGGATTCAAACTTAGGTAATCGGAGGGCAGAGCAGCTGTTGTGGACAGAGCTACAGAGCCTGCTTGCTTTACAGTAAGTAAAAGTCCTGCTCGAAGCTACTCTGAATTACAGCTGCCGGAGGACTCATGGCCATGGGGGAGGAAATAAAGGTCGACATTAACCCTCCCCTTGTTGAATGCTACAGAGCATTCGGATCACTGGAGGGACATGAAAAGCAGCAGACGGGCGCTTGAATCATAAGTGTAAGCACCAGGCGCTAAGTCTACCAAACGTGAACTTGAATAGCAGGTTGGCTTGCACTAAATATACCAGGTGCATATTCAACCTAGCATACAGTACAGAGGTTGGGGGGTTGCCACCAGACAACTCATTTAAATAAGGTATGACATGCATATGGCTGAAACTGATCTAGATAGCAGGGAAATGTAGACTAGCAATTTTTGCACTATCACTAGGCCACCTAACTGCACTTTCTAATTGTTTTAATACACACATACTGACTAATACATATACACATATATGCATATATATATTCCAGTATAACATACAATGCAAGTCACATTAAACTGTCCCTCCGACTCACTGGTTTAGCATTTTTTATTGAGTTACTTAATGTATGCCCTGCTTACTGCAGTGAATTAATAAAAGTTCCCTAATGGTTTGTTTCTAGCTGCTATTCAGTTTCAGCTTGCTGTACTCTCTGGAAATTTTTATCAATGCAGAGCAAGAGCAGTGCACACATTAAATGACACTGTCAGCTTTCAACAGCTATACTAAACTTGTGTGACTAGTGTGATTGTAATAACATCTACGTAAAAAATTAACTATTCATGTGCCCCAGTATGAGAAACAGTAAGATCTATTACATAACTTTTAAAAATATATACTTTAGCTTGGACCAAGTACATTACCTTAGTGCTTGACTTGATCTTCTGCTGCCGGATGCCTCTTCTCAATGTGAACATGCATTGCGCATGTGCAAATTTCCTGGACAAGTGTAAGTGACAGTTGTGGCTAAAAGTACATGCTTGTCTGAGCATGTGGATATTTGTAAGAATAATGAAGAGCATTGCAAGTCTTATTTTTACCACTTTGAAAAACAGGACCTTGATTCTAAGCACGCTTGTCATGTCCATGGCAACGTCACACGCATGCTCAGGACTGCAGTCTTGTTTTTCAAAGTGGTAAAAGTAAGACTTACAATGCTCTTTTTTATTCCTACACAGATTTTTGTCTATCCCAAAACATTGTCTAACAGCATTTGACTAGTGGAGCCGGTGCCAGTTTCGACCTCTGCCCATGAACATCCACATGTGTTCACACAGGTGACAGTACAGGAACAGACTGTCAGGACCACCCTCCCAGCACACACACACACACACACACACACACATATATCAGAATAGGTAACATATACAATGAGAAAAAAATGAAAACTTGTACTGCAGCACAAGATGAAACCATATCAAAACACAGCCCCATGTAAACCAGTATGAAGCACCATTAAATTATAACAATGGGTGCACATGGGCACCTCTGCAGAGACCCCCAAACACATACACACAATAAACAGTATGACTTGATGTAGCTCAGAACTGATGAGTTCAAAGACATATTAAAAAACATAGATATACAATTTGTGACAGCATAGATCAATGAGCTGCTATACAATATAATGGGGGGCTATCACAGATGATAGAAAAGACTGGAAAGCCTTTGTGTTGCTAAATAAAAGAGACTATGACCCCTAGATTACATATAAAGTAATGATTAGTTATTAATAATTAAAAACACTTACCAATCCAAGGTAAGTCTTCAATTTGTGTCATCTGAATCAGAACTGTCAGTTACCAGGAAGCGCCCTCGATCAGGCACCACAGTCGTCCCGCGGCTTGTGGTTTGGCCCACCGGCTGTCTGCTGCAAGCTCAAGCTACCTCCTGACTCTCCAGACTCGGCTCCCAGGAAGTGCCCTCGATTGGGCACCACAGTCATCCCATGACTTGTGGTTCAGCCCACCAGCTGTCCGCTGCAAGCTCAAACTGCCTCCTGACTCTCCAGACCTGGCTCTCAGGAAGCACCCTCGATTGGGCACTACAGCCATCCTGCAGCTTGTGGTTTGGCCCACCAGCTGTCCACTGCAAGCTCAAGCCATCTCCTGACTCTCCAGACCCAGTTCTCAGGTAAGCTCACCAGGACTGAATCCCAGCTATGTGATTAACTCCCGGCTTTACGGCTTTGTCTGTGATTGGTTGCCAGCCCTGCTGCTGTTCCTGCTGTTGGCTGCTCATTGTAAGCCTGAGGACTGCACAGCTTCTCTCCTGGAGACCACGATCTGGAATCTCAGCATGGGCAGGAATTGATTGTGCTCTCTCCTACTACTGTAGTACTCAGACTCCTACTATTTTGCTTGCTCTGCTTAGCGTTATCTTATGCTTGTTATTTTGTACTAGAACTACTACTGTTAGCTAAGCCTGTCTTTTGTTATATTGTACAGTGCAACCTGTTCCACTAAGGTTAAAATACAGAGCCCTGTGAAGCAAGGATTTTTGTAACAGGAGTCTCTTTAGGAGGCTTTTAACTGCATTGATTATAAGACTCTAACTGTCTACTTTCGCTGTCCCTCCCTGACCACAGAAATCGCCTTCTTTCATCTTTTCTTTTCCATCTGTTTGGTTTCTCTGACTAAATTTCTCTCCCCCCACCATCTCTTTAAACTAGCCTGGCACCAAGAATTAGACAGCCCTTACCTCTAAGTAAGTGTTCCCATCCACTTCACCCCAACCCCCTTAGCCAGGAGACTGAGAGCAGTTAATTGCATTCCTTTTGTCTCCTTTGTCCCATGGATCCCTCCCACTGATTTAGCACTCTGTTGAGCCGATGGCTATCTCTTTAAAGTGCTGAAATTTCTTCTCTTTCTCCCCCTTCAGGAAGCACCCTTGATCGGGCACCACAGCCATCCCGTGGCTAATGGTTCGGCCCACCGGCTGTCGGCTGCAAGCTCAAGCCACCTCCTGACTCTCCAGACCCGGCTCTCAGGTACGCTCAGCGGGACTGAATCCCAGCTACGTGATTGGCTCCTGGCTTTATGGCTTTGCCTATGATTGGTTGCCAGCCCTGCTGCTATGCCTGTTATTGGCTGCTCACTGTAAGCCTGAGAACTGTGTGGTTTCTCTCCTGGAGACCATGGTCTGGAATCTCGGCATGGGCAGGAATTGATTGAGCTCTCTCTTACTACTGTAGTACTCAGATTCCTACTATTTTGTCCCGCCACCCGCCCCAACCCAGGCTGCTATTAAATACACAGTTCCCCGCCCTTCCCATCTACTTTGTTCTTATTGGCTGACATTAATTGAAGGTCTCTTGTACTAGTGGCTGGGCTAAGAAAACTAATAGACTGCTAGTTAGCTTTTTAGCTCTTACTACCCTGCACTATGTACTCAACATGCTCCTTTTACCCTTCATACTTGGATACCTAGTGGCTATGAATATCTGCCCTCCTCATTCCCTTGCCATGCCTACAGCCACTCTACCTCACTGTACCTCAGAATTACATACTCTTTGCTATCTTCCGCCAGCATATGTTGTGAATGATCGATCAGCAACCTCTGCTATACATTTTACTCCTAGAAACACATACTTTGGAGGCTACCCTTTCCAAAATTTGTTTTCCTCTCCTTCTCTTAATAGACCTGTTGCCTTTTCATTTAGGCTACTGCTGTATGCCACCTTGGGTCCCTTTGGACCAGGCCCCACAAACTCACTTTCTACCTCCACCTGGCTACATGAAAGAAGAAGGAGCAGGCAATGTTGAGCTTAACCACGGGCCTCCCATAGCCCATTCCTACACCCTCAGATCTCCCCCAATTGAAGGGGATGAGTTTTCTACACATTAACGCCTGCAGTCTCCTGAAGAAATTTGATACTCTTCAGGCCTGGACATTCCACTCCAGCCCAGATGTCCTTGTTGTTATCGACTCTTGGTTGAAACCATCCACCAAGGATCTTGAGGTAAATATCCCCTTGTATAATCTGTTCAAATCCGACAGACCTACACGGGGTGGGGGGGGTAGCAATCTACATTTGAAACAAGTTGTCTGTATCCCTCATTGAAGCTATTACTGTGGCCAAAGAATTTGAGTGCATTACATTAAAGATCCAAATCTCACAAGCCAACTCCTTCTGTATATTGGGGTACTACAGACCCCTCCCCCTTGCAGGACTTAAAGTGCGGGAGCATCTGCGCAATGTACTAGGCACTACAATCTCACAAGTTATCATCTTGGTGGCTTCAATATGGATTGGCTGTCTCCTGTATCACAGCCCCTTAAAGACATCTGTGACTCCTTTGGGCTCACCCAGCTAGTCACAGAGGCCACCCGTCCAAACACCAAGAACCCGTCTCATAGTACCTTACTAGACCTAATTCTAGTTAATGGGCCCCACCTTTTTTCACATTCTACCACCTTCTTTAACGATATTAGCTAACACTGTGCAATAGCCTGTGTGAGGTCAGTTAAAAAAGCTACCTCAACCTCTAGGCATACTCTCAAGAGATGTCACCGGTACTTTGACCCAAATACTTTCCTTACTGACCCTCAAATTGCAAATTGGCAGGACTTTTACCTGGCCACTACAGTGGAGCAAGCTTATGACATATTTTAAAATTTAGTTCTGGACGTCATCAACAGACATGCGCCTTTAGTTAAAGTGCATACCACAAAGAGATCCTGCCCCTGGTTCACAACTAATCTCAGAGCTGCACTACTCCATAGGGATGTACTTTGGAAAAAAGCTAGAAAAAACAAGCTGCAGACTGATTGGATAACCTTTAGGACCTCTAGAAATCAGTGCACTAGACTGATCAGGGCTGAGAAAGCCAGATACTTCCACACTGCACTTAATGACTCAACCCACTGTGCGGCAAAATTTTGGAAAACTCTAAAAAACATTGAGGGCCACAACTCCACCAGTGCACTCCCTCTCAAAATTTCTTGTGGTGGTTTATCCATTACTGACAAGTCTAAAATACTGGACCTACTTAATGAACATTTTCCACCACAGGACTAGCATTTGACACCTCACTGGCTAGTAACCTTAGGGCACAAATGTGTACCCAGGACTTAAACTACATTGAATTACACACTCCTGGACATACATCTGGCTTTTCATTCAGCCCTATCACATTCAAACAGGTGGAGGATCTTCTTCTGGCTTTGGATACAAAGAAAAGTGGAGGTGCTGATCATATTGAGCCCTTCTTCCTAAAATTAGGACATTATGTGCTAGCAGCCCCAATCACCCACCTCTTTAACCTATCACTTGCACAGGGCATGATCCCCACTATTTGGAAAACTGCCCAAGTAATTCTCCTATTTAAATCCTGGGAGCCAAGCAATTTAAGTAATTACCGTCCAATATCCCTTCTTCCTACCCTGTCTAAATTATTAGAGAAGATTGTCAATGCACAGCTCAGGCAGTATCTGGAGAACCACAACCTTATTAATCCTCATCAATCCAGCTTTAGAGCACAGCACAACATGGTATCTGCCCTTGCCAAGGTCTTAAATGACTGGCTAAATGCACTAGACTCAAAAAATCATATATGCACTCTGTTCCTTGACCTGATCAAAGCATTCGATACTGTGGACCATGACCTGCTGCTAGCTATACTAAAAAAACTACGGGCTGGACAGTACAGCAGTAAACTGGTTTACACACTACCTTACTGGGCAACATCAGCAAGTTAAGGCTGAAGGGGAACTCTCCCCACTAAAGGTATTGCAAAGAGGAGTGCCGCAAGGGTCTATTTTAGGCCCTTTACTCTTTGCTATCTATATTAGCAACATCAGCGCAGGTATTAAATCTGCAAACATTCACCTGTTTGCTGATGATACTGTTATTTATATAGCTAGACCCTCTCCCGAACTAGCATTTAGAGATCTTCAGATGGAGTTCAACCTACTGCAAAAAATCTATTACATTTGAAGTTACTTCTCAACAATAAAAAAAAAAAACAAGACTATGCTCTTTTCCCTGCTGGTCAATGCTCCCTATAAACATAGCTATGGAAACATACCATATATAGCAACACTCTTAGGTGAGCCTATTGAACATGTTGAAAAGTTTAAATATCTAGGGGTCTGGGTAGACTATAAACACTCATTCGTTGACCACACAGAAGAGCTATCCAAGAAGCTCAGGCAAAGACTTGGTCTCTTTTTTAGGATCAGGCACCTGCTAACCTTGGAAGCAAAAACAAGGCTGGTCCAAGCAACCTTTATGCAACTGTTGGACTAAGCTGACTTTCTGTATGGACAAGGCCTGAAAACTGCATTGTCCAAACTTGACACACTCTGCCATAGAGCACTTAGATTTATTACGGGTGTGCCCTACTCTACTCATCACTGCTCCTTTTATGCAGCTGTATGATAGTGTTTGTAATGAGAGTTAAGAGTTAAGACAGTGACCTTGATGCATGCATTCCACAGGAAGAGGAGAGATACACTCCCTAGCTGAAGCAGAGAGCTCGAGAGAGAGACAACACTAGATGCAGGCTAAAAAGACTGTCTTATGCTAAATGGCTTCTGATTAATCTTGTATACCACTATTACTATAATTACTATTACTGTAGTAAAGATGACTACTACCTTTTAGCAAGTCTGTGTGCCTGAATTACAAATAAGACACGGTACCAGGAGTGATTTCAGGATCTTTATGAAACACACAGACAATTTCTCATGCCGAAAGAAATCACACAGCACAATGATAAAACTGCTCAAGGACTGATATTTTGGTGGGCTGAGCTAACGGCCACAGCAGTCTGGAGAAATGGAGCACATCAGACCACCACCAGAAATGAGGTTTGTGGCCAATCTAAGACACATGGAAGCATTTCAAGCAGCATTTTGACTGTTATTTGGAAGCTGCAGGTGCAGCTGACAAACAGGGATCCCAAAAAGTAGCACTGTTGCTGACTACTGCAGGCTCAGACACTTTTGACATATACAATGCCTTTCAGTTGTCAGATGCAGACAAGAAGGACTATGACAAAGTGATACAACAGTTTGAAGCATACTGTGTGCCAAGAAAAAAATGAGACTTTTGAGAGATATGTCATTAGATCCCGAATGCAGAAAACAAATGAATCCATTGAAGAATTTGTTACTGACGTGAGATTAAATGAGCAGTCCTGTACTTTTGGCACACTGACACCCTCTCTGATCAGAGACCATATAGTGATGGGTTGTTCAGACCCACGAGTTAAGGAAAGACTTTTAAGAGATAATGAATTAACTCTGGAATCAGCAATTAAGACCTGTCAGGCTGCGGAGCAAACTCGCATGCAGAAGGACGCCCTAAGTGGGTCAAAGGACATCATAGAAGTTGCTGCTGTTCAAACCAATAAGAGCAAATCCCAGAGGTCACCTACAGGTTATACGCTGCAAGAGAGGCATACTCAAAAAAGAAAGGTAGTCAACAAAACCTGCCAGAACTGTGGGAAACAAGACACCCACAGAAACGGCCCTGCATATGGAAAAAAGTGTAAAGCCTGTGGAAAACGTAACCACTTCGCAAGTTGCTGTAGAAAACAAAAAGCAGTGCAATCCCTTACAGAAACCGTTAACTCAGATGGCACAGAGGAACTCTTCATAGGAGCCCTGGACAAGCCAGACAACATGCAAAGCAAGGAGTTAAATATTCAACTAAATACTAGTGGCTTGAAAATACAATACATGATTGATACAGGTGCACAAATAAATGTGCTTCCTTCTTGACTGTCATGTCAGATACCACACAGATTGCAGATAAAGAAAAACCCTACTGTCTTTATACAATGGACTAACCATACCCACAATAGGGTACTGCACGCTGAACCTCCACCACAAAGGCAAGGTGAGTAAACACAACTTTGTTATTGTCACTGAGGACAAGAAGCCAATTTTGGGCCTAGAAACCAGTCAGAAACTGGGTTTGATAGAAAAACTATTTGCAATATAAAATGACAAGCCAATCACTGATGATATTCTGTGTCAATACAAGGATGTATTTACAGGACTGGGGAAGCTACCCATAACACATAATATCACTGTAGATGCAAAGGCAGTTCCTGTACTGCATGCCACCCACAGGGTCCCTGTGGCCCTAAGAGATAAACTGAGAAAAGAGGTGCAATGGTTAATAGATCTGGATGTCATAAAAAGGATAGAAGGACCAACACCATGGGTTCACTCCTTGGTGATTATTGAGAAAAAAGATGGGTCGCTACATTTGCGTCTGGTCCCTAAAGAGTTAAATGCATGTATAAAAAGAGAACATTTCCACATATCCACAAGGCATAAAATATTGGATGAACTTTCAAGTGCAAAATATTTCTCAATACTGGATGCCTCTTACAGATTCTGGCAAATACCCCTCACAAAAGAAAGTGCACGCCTCTGCACTTTTAACACTCCATATGGGAGGCACTGTTTATTGCCATTTGAATCTGCTCAGCACCAAAGGTTATTTTTTTTTTCACTTTATCTTTTTATTGATGTTTTGAATACATGAAGAAGAACAAAACATACAATGCATTTGGAAGATATCCTCCTTATAAAGGAACAGAGCATCACATTATCCATAACAATATATGGGTTATTTATTTATTTATTTAAGAGATTTACCAGGAAGGCATACTAAGCAGAGTACCGCTCGATTCCAGATGCGCCCTGGAGGGGGGGTTACAATGGTATAGTAATACAGAAGAAAAAACATATATAAATAAATTTGGTACAAAACAATGGATGAGACAGTCATAATACAATTTGAAGGTACATTTTCATTAGCATTTCAATAAACATTTGGTGCTGACAGCATCACAAAATACTGAAAATGGAGTAACCAGACTGGTGTTAACAGCTGGTACTTAGGATTGTGAGGGGTTCAATGGAGGGGGATACAGGAGCAGTTGGTAGAGAAGTGCATTTTAAGAAGGGCATTCCGGTGTGGAGTACTTGTGGTGTGTCTAATATCGGCTGCCAGGGAGTTCCATAATTTGGGCAACCTGAAGCTGAAGGCAGCCTGGCCAGTCCGGGTGAATCTGTGCGGAATGTGCAGGAGCCTAGAGTCTATGTTCCTGAGAGCATAGGCCAGTGGGGGGGAGGGCATTTAGGGAGGATGACAGGTAGGAGGGGAGTGTCTGCGAACAGAACTTATAAGTGGTTCTGGCACAGTGTAGCAATCGCCGGTTATGTAGAGAAGGGAGGTCCAAGGACTGGTAGAGGTCACAGTGATGAGTATTAGGAGGCTGGTCCAAGGAGAACTGGCAGAAGGAGTTGAAGAGGGGATCAGGCCTAGATAAGGAAGTTTGGGGGGCAGCACAGTAGACAACATCATCGTAATCCATAATCGGGAGGATCATTTTTTGGACTATTGCTAGTCTGGTTGGTAGAGGTATGCAATTTTTGTTCCGGTAGAGAGCTCCCAGC
The DNA here is from genome assembly GCA_016271365.2 of Neoceratodus forsteri. Classification (NCBI taxonomy): domain Eukaryota; kingdom Metazoa; phylum Chordata; order Ceratodontiformes; family Ceratodontidae; genus Neoceratodus; species Neoceratodus forsteri. The sequence goes on along the minus strand of CM057454.1, from coordinate 1,102,261,048 downwards.
ATGGGATGCAGTTTTTCGTGTAGAGCATCTATATGCACAGAAAAGTCAAGGTGTTGATCTAACCAGACACCGAGATACTTATATGAAGTGCAGGCCTCTAGTGGGGGAGCTATCCAGAGTGTAGAACATGGGGGGTGACAGTAAGGCGGGTTAGTTTGGCCCGAGAGCCGAAGATGAGGGAGACTGTTTTTTTTGAGTTTAAGAATAGTTGATTTGAGAGGAACCAACGTTGGATGGAGTCGAAGTCTTTCTGTAGACAGGCTGTCACGGCATTAGTGGATGGGCCAGGGGCAAACAGCACCGTGTCATCTGCGTACATATGGATAGTAGTATGTGGGCAAGCAGGTCGTTGAGAAAGATAGAGAACAGCAGAGGGCTGAGTACAGACCCTTGGGGGACTCCACTGGTGACAGGGAGTGAAGTGGATCTAGCTGAGCCAATACGGACTGATTGGGACCTACCTGTCAGATATGAATGGAACCAGTTATTTGCATTCACAGACAGTCCAGCTTGGGCAAGTTTAGCCAACAGCAGAGGATGTGAGACCGTGTCGAAGGCTTTAGCCAAGTTGACAAATATGGCTGCTGTTATTTCCCCTTTGTCCATACCTGTAAGGATGGAGTTAGTGAGGTGAAGAAGAGAGGTGGTGGTGGAGTGATTTTTTTCTGAAGCCGGACTGGTAGGGGGTGAAAAATGATATGGTATCTAGATAGTGGCGGAGCTGGGATAGTGTAAGGCGCTCTTGAATTTTGGCTAGGATGGGGAGCAGTGATATGGGACGGTAGTTGGATGGGGAATGACTGTGGCTTGTTTCCATATTGTAGGGACTGCCCCGAGTCTAAAAGACAGGTTATAGAACGAGGTTAGAGGGTGGGCTATGGCAGGTGCTGAAAGCAGGAGCATTTTGGAATCAAGGCCCGATGGGCATTTACCTTTGGATGGGTTGAGTGACTGCAGTATTTTCAACACCTGGCCAGGTGAGACTGGGCAGAGCGAGAAGAAGGCCGAGGAAGATACTGTAGGGGAAACAAAGGGCGGGGGATGGGGATGGGAGGAGAGTAGAGAAGATGTAGTGGTGGAGAAATATGAATTAAACTCAGTGGCAACCAAGCTAGGATCCACGATGATTCTTCCTCCTAGGTTGAGAGTGGGAGTGGGGGGTTGGGCCTGTGGGGAAAGAAGTGATTTTATTGACTTCCAGAATTGAGTAGGGCGAGCGAAGTTATTGTTGAACGCAGTTTTAAAGTAATTTGATTTGGCCTGACGTATGAGTCTTGTACAGGCATTTCTTAGCGACCGGTAGTGTTTGAGCACCTGTAGCCTTGAAGGATTTCCAGGCTCGGTCTCTGGCTCGTAGTTGTTCCATGAGGTTAGTTGTTACCCATGGTAAGTGGGCTACTCTTACTCTGGATCTCCTGAGAGGAAAAATACAGAGGTCTCATTGTGTGGTTATTCTTAGATCTTGAACCTAAACAAGTTTGCAGGTGGATAATGACAGAGTTAAAATCAAGCAGGACAACTGTTAATTCAAAAAGATCCACCATATAAAAAGTGAGTACTAGCAAATGCTTTAACTTGGATTTTAAGTAAAATGCATAAAGTGATATATAATAGAATACAATCGTGCTCAATATTAGGAGGATAAGATTAGAAAGGTAATGTGTAAAAGGGAGATAGTAAACCGGGGAAAATGAGAGTGAAGAGCTGAAAAGAGAGAGAAAAGGGAAAAGAGAGATATCTGTGCGTAGGAACAGAGTTGTCCCTAATCTAAGGTCGATATAAAAGGGAAGACTTGAATACCTATATATTAAGGTCTACAGGAGCTGAAGGTTTCAATATACCTGAAATAGTCCTGCCAGCATCTATCATATACAGTGAGTCGGTCATGGATGACATGAGTTAGTCGATCTAGGGACGGGTACTGGGAAAGGCTTTGAAGGACATCTGAAAGGGTTGGGACAGAGGCTGTTTTCCAGTTCATGAGAGTCAGGCATTTAACAAGGAGAAATAGTATGTTTAGCCATCTAAAATGTGTGTGAGGGGGAAGGTTACTTGAGATGAAGATACCTAATGGAAAAAGTTTAGGGGCTAAAGGAATATTTTGTCCAGTAACTCTGGTAGCCAATAAATAGACTTTGTGCCAGAGTTAATTAATGGGAGCACAAGACCATAAAATGTGAAGTAAATCCCCATTAGGTGAGTTATAGTGCCAACAATTGTTATTATTTAATAGTCCCATGCAATGAGGTACAGCAGGAGTTCTGTACCATAAATGCAAGATTTTAATTTGTATTAAGGAACTACGGGCATCTTTGAATGTATTATGGGACAGACACCAGCAATTACGCTATTGTGCATTTATTTATTTAGCTTTTGTTGACCGGGTAAGTGCACTAGACAAATCCTGCCTAATTTCAGGCACGACCCGGGGAGAGGGATACAGATGAATGCCAACTGACCTTGAACCAGATTAAGCTGTTGGTGGTATTTTTAGTGAATGAAGGAAATTTGGCCAGGACACCGGGGAAATTCCCCTACTCTTTTCGATAAGTGCCATGGGATCTTTAACATCCACCTCAACTACCACCAATCCAGGCAGATGGGACCTCGGTTTAACGTCTCATCCGAAAGATGGCACCTCAGAAATGCAGCACCCCTCTCATGCTGCATTACAGTGTCAGTACTGGGATATTAACCCAAGTGCCAGATGTGGGAACTGAACCCACAGCCCTCTGATCTCCCGGCCTTAGAGGTGAGTGTGCTACCTACTGAGCCACTGACACTGCAACTGAGATATTATAGTTAAGTAGTACACTCCATTTGTTTTTTGGCTGGAATAGAATGGTCAGGTAAATTGTCTATGATAACCTTATAAATGGAGCTATTCCATTTTACAGACAAGTTAGCCCAGTGTGAAATATATTGATCTTGTAGAATATGTTTATACACATAACGGGAGAGAGAATTATAAGCATCCCTAATTTGTAAATACTTCCAGAAGTCTTATTTAGGGATCTTCCAAATATTCTGTAAGTTTGAGAACATTTTGAGAGTGAGTGAATTCTGGTCCAGGATGTCTCCTAAGAAAAATATACCTTTGTTTCTCCAGGAACAGCAGAAAATTGGGTGATTCTCTAAAGTGAGTGTTGCGTTGCCCTAAAGGGGGGGGGGGCATACAGCCAAGGTGTTGGGTTAGATTTCAAAAATTTGTGAATTAATTTCCAGTAAAGAACAGAGGATTATATAATTGGATGAGCTTTTAACTTTGAAGGGAGAGGGTTAAAGATGAAGGAAGTGGGAACTCCTCCAGGGCACAGTGCTGATTCCATTGCAACCCATAATGGGAAGTGAGATGAGGGTTTCTGAAACCATTTAATGGTTTGAGTGGTTTGGAAGGCCCACAGGTAATCTTTGACCCAGGGGAGTCCAAATCCTCTTTTTTTCTTTTGTGCCTTAAGTTTGTTACGGCTGAACCTCGGTGGTTTCCCGTCCCATAAAAAAGTTACCAATTAATTTGTCAATTTTAGATAAGAAAGAAGATGGTAAGATCAAGGGAATGTTGGTGAAAAGGTAGAGAATCTTGGGAGAAATGGACATCTTGATGGCAGCAATTTTCCCCATAAAAGAAAGGTTAAGAAGCTTCCACCTATCGAAAATCGTCTTGATGTTATCAATTAAGGGGTTAAAATTAGTGTCCCAGGTTCTTTCCAGGTTTTGGGTTATGCTGATTCCTAGATATGTGATGGCTTGTGAGGACCAATGGAATCTGAGGGGTAGGTTCATAGAAGGTTTATAATGATCATTAAGGGGTAATGTTTCTGATTTCCCATAATTCAAAGCAAGGCCTGAAATGTTAGTGAAATTATTAAGTAAGTCAACCAGTGGGGGACCAGCTTCATTTAGGTTTTCAAATAAGATTAGAAGGTCATCAGCGTAGGAAAGGGAAACATATCTTGAATTGCCAACAGGGATTCCCTTAATGTCTGTGGACTGACGAAGACTAGCAGTCAGGGGTTCCATGGCTAAAATGAACAGAGAAGGTGACAGAGGGCATCCGCCAGAGGGCAGTCAAGCTCCGACCCTTGAGGTCCCATCCCTCCCAGGAGAGGAGAGCTGTTCTCCGGATGCTCAATCCTCTCCTTCCCCCGCCAACCCCCGGTGTTCCGGGCTTGTTCCCGCACCCGGGTTGCTAGCGTAGCGTGAGGTGTGGCGTCCAGTGCCTCAACCCTCAGCGCCACCGGGCCGGGCAACTCAGAGATTTTTAAAACAACTTTTATTGCTAGTTGTGAAATTGATTATTCACATCAATAATTATGGCTGCCACCAGCATTTGTTTTTAAACATCTCTTCCTGGAGGTTACCTTTTTACTATACATAATTGTCATACTGTAGATGGTGCTTATTGCTTGCATGTGCTTCTGACAGTAAAACAGGAAATGCTTTCAGCACAGTATTTATATAATTGTGTGAAAAGAATGCAATAAAACCTTTTCTTTGCACATGTCTGATGAATTATCCATACTTTAGATTACCAATGCCTAACAGCAGTATTGGCAACTGGCAACCTCCTTAAATATTAATTATGTCCCCAAGGAAGTTAGAAGGTAACAACCCAGCTCTACTGTGTGTTTTCCTGTCTGCTACAACTTTTAACAACTACTGAAATTTGTAAAGCAGTATACCAAAAATATATTAGGAGTATCTTCCATAATCAAAATTTCATGACAAACTGATACAAGGCTAAACATTGTACTGTTCTACATACATAGAAATATTAGCAGTTCTATTGAGAATTGGGGTGGGAGCAGGGTTGCATTAAGCGAAAAATGAAAAACAGGTATACTGTTTGTATAGCTTGCTTGCACTCTACAACTGTCTGGTCTGCAGTGCATACAAAGCCTGTCCTATAGAAACCATTCACAAAAATGTACTGTATTTTTTTACACCTGCCTATATGCAAATCAGATAGTGTCCAGCCTGCCTAACTGCTCACAAGAAATAACAGCACAATGTACAAGTTCAACTGAAACAGAAAATAAACTTCTAAGTTTGAAACCATACAGCCATGCTGTGCAGTGCTGACTGGCTGTCAAAGCAACAACAACATTGCATTTTATCATTTTCAGCTTGCTTACTTGAATGCAGTCAGATGTAGTTTTTTCTTTGGTTGGACTCGGTCGATCAGATGAATTATTTCTACGCTGTTTGTATATAGTATAGGTAAGTTTAGGCACACAGACAGTGCTGCACTGCACTAGTAAATTAACTGCCATCCATGAGGGTACAGCAAGTAATGTGGGCCAGGGACTCCTTGGTCCATTCTTTATACCCACCTGATTTCTTTGAAATACATTCAGCATAAACAAGTCAAGTAATGAAGCATAATGAGGTGCTCAGAAGTACCCTGTCCTGTAACAGTTTATGGCCAGCAAGGGCTGTTAGGATCAGAATGGACAGAGAGGACGTGGCAAGTGAATGTTAATTATTACTTTTATTTCACTTTGTGGCCATGGGTGGGGGCTATGGCAGAGACAGTATGGCTGGGCCGGGAACCATTGCATTTGTTTCTCTGCAAACTAAGCAGAGGATTCAAGAAACAAAAACAAGTAGGAATTGCAGCTTTGCGGCCTTGTCTGTTCTGCCTAAACTGGAAGCAATTTTAACCCCTTCACACCTGAGAGACACATATGGGTCTCTTTTTCAATTAACTTCTTTGTGAGAATGGGTTAAAAGAGCAACTGGTGCTGTGTTTTACAAGGGCAGTTTAGTATGTCCTGAGAAGGTGGGGGTGCTGCAGCATTCTCCGCTCCCTGCTTCTGATGTCTATGGTCTTTCTCTGCTGACAGTTTCCGTTTCTATGTTTTTGTGTTTCTGAGGTTGACACAGTTTAAATTCTACACATCAGATTCACACTAACTGGAAACTGTTTCTGTCCTATTAGATTGTATACTGTAGTAAAACAAAAATTTACACTTACAGTATATTATTGGAAGCCACCTCACCATCTCTCCCTCCCCCCAAAAACTGACATTCGTCCACCACAAAAGTAAAAAAAAAAAAAAAATTAAATACTGCCAATGCTACCCATCTTCCAGGCCCAAGCAATCCCTCTCAGCAATAGGCCAGAAGGAAATTAATAGTATGTGTTTAACCCCTGCCCTCATAGCCAACTCAACCCCAGTCCAAACCTGTTTTCCTTAGAACCTCCTGGTCTAACTCCTTGGGAGTTGGGACCCCCCCTCTCCTTTTCTTCTGTAGCAGCTGATGCTATGGCATCGTATTATCCCTGAGGAAGGGGCAAGCAGTGGCACTGCAGCACACAGCACTCAAAAACCTTTCTTGCTCTGCACTGTCTAACACAGCTACTTATTCTGGGAGTGGGCTGGACTTTGCAGAAGAGCTTCCAGTTAAAGAATGGATGCCCTTACACAAAATCCAACCCCTCTTCACAGAAACAGCCACTGCGTTAAGCAGCACTTGACAAGTTAGTTTACTACTGTATACTGGACCACCATTTCCCCAACACCTCTTCTGAGATGATACAAGAACGAGTTTCAAGGGGTCAATGGAGGTAGACCTTGGGGATGGGGTTGAGCTGGCTCCAGGGAAGGAACAGAATCATAAACTTACCATTAATGTATTACTGGACTAGTGAGGTGGGCAATTTCTTGGCCTGGGGTGTGTAAGTGATGGGGTTAACTCTGAGGGATTTTTTTAAGACTTCTTGGGGTGGGGAAGAAGGAAGCAATGTTAGTTTTATTGTTCGGAGAAGAAGGGGGTCTCCAGTTTTAGTAGTTGAAAACACACAATGTCATATCTTGCCTCACAACTAGGGGTGTTGCAAAATTACACTTTACCCATGAAGTGCACCTTGGTACTTCACAGAGTTTTCACGAAAATCCACACTTTTCAGTTTTTTTCCCCCATAAAGTTGGCACCTAGGGAAGCTGAACACTTCATGATGTGGGGAATGTCATGGTCAAAACTGCAAAAGGAAGTTTTCAGACTTTGTCCACCTTATTCACAACCCAACTGAGGCATGCAACCATTAAAGCACAGCCTACACCCTGTTGTGTTTTCTTGCTTAAATAGTGAATGGGAGGTCCTCCATTATTCCAGAGGGAGATGTTACATTGCTGCTATGAGTAACAATACAGCACCAACCATACTGATTTCAGGGCATATGTGAACCTCATAGAAACATAGAAGCTGATAGCAGATAAGGGCCGCGTGGCCCATCCAGGCTGCCTTTTTTTGTTGCATTGCTCATGCTGTAGACCCCTCTAGGTCTATGGCACTTTCTCTGCCAACCCCCTTACCTATCCTTTATGACTCCCTTGTACTTATCCTAGGCATTTTGGAATCCCACCACTGTCTTTACCCCCCACAACTTCGACTGGAAGACAGTTCCAGACATCCATCACCCTTTCTGTGAAAAAGTATTTCCTCGCATCTCTCCTAAACCTATACCCCTCCAGCTTCATAGTGTGGCCCCTTGTTCTGGAGCACCCTTTCCTCTGAAAAATACCTCACACTTGTACCTTATTAACCCCCATGAGATATTAAATGGTCTGGATCATATCCCCCTCTACCCCCTTTCCTCCAGGGTGTACATGTTTAATTCCTTTAGCCTCTACTCATAGGACATTTGATGTAGACCCTGTACCATCTTAGTAGCCCTCCTTTGGATGGCCTCCATCCTATCTATGTCCTTCCTGAGACGTGGCCTCCAAAACTGGACACAGTACTCCAGGTAAGGTCTTACTAAAGACATACATAGTGGCAACACCACTTCCCTCTTACTGCTGGTTATACCCCTACCTATACATCCGAGCATCCCACTAGCTCTCCTGATCACTTTGTCATATTTTCTGGCCACCTTCAGGTCATCCAATTTGATTACCCCCAGGTCTCTTTCCTGCTTGGTTGCTGCAAGTATCTCTCCCACCATTTTGTACTGCATCACTGGGTTTCTGTGACCCACGAGCATTATTTTGAACTTTTTTGCATTAAACCTTAGCTGCCAAAGGTTTGACCACTAATCCAGTCATTTCAAATCTCTTTCCATCCTTTGCAGTACCTCATTACTGGGGCGTCATGTGAGAAATGAAGTGCACCAAAAACAACTCCCTTCCATGAGGCTCCTTTCTCATGTCTTCCTGTTCAGTTTAGAATATTACTGCATTATATACCATTATTGCATGCTCTCTTAATTAATGTATCCTCTACAGAATGACAAGATCCACAGACCAGCAGTATATCCTTAAGACTTAGTAGAGTACAAGGTGTTTGTCTTAAGACATTGGCTGAACAGAGAGTGGAGTATTGCTGCCACCTAATTTTATACCTGGGAGGACTGAAGGACAAGGAGCAGAATTTCAGTTTGGAACTCCTAACTCTTTGCTTTAACCTTCACACCACCCTACCTCCTCTCTGTACTCTGGTGGCAGGTAGTGGAGGTTCTGTCAGTGGCATTGCTCTATCCACTGGGGTTCAGAAGTATGCAACCCTGCTCCTCAAGTATCCTCAGCAGCCAAGCCAGGAAGTGCCTGATATGTTGCATGCTGTGCATGTTGGCACCTCTAGGCATCTAGGCATCATGGACAGTGATGCATTAGAACAAGAGGGTGGGGGCCAGCTGATGGTCCAAAGGAGTCTCACTGCACTTCCATGCCAGCGACCAATGTTTGGTAGCAAACTTGGGGGGCGTTGATTGGGTGGCCAGACTCAGAGAGGCCGCACTGCAGCTGGCAAAATGTCCCAGCTGGGGGAAAGGAGGTGGCTTGCTTGAGTGCTGCAGTTGCTCCTGCTGGTGGGCCAGGAAGCTTGTTCTCCTGGTATGTGCATGCCGGACTTACTCGAGGGCCACCCCCCGCATTTGCATGACACTTGGGGTTGTGGGGAAAAAATTCATAGGAAACAATTCTGGGTAGAGTTAGTACTACATATGGAGAAGGCTGGAGACAGGGCTGGTGGGGGTGGCCAGATAGGGGCAAGTGAAGTGTAAGGTAAGATAAACAAATAATTGAAAAAAAAAAGTGGGTGGGAGGGATGCTTGCACATGTGCATACATCAGTGACCAGATGGCATAAGGAGGGAGTGGAGGAAAAGAAGATCACCCTACCTCCTGAATATGGACTAAATGAAGTATGTCCCTGGTACTGTAGGAATAAAATAAAAAAGAAAGAACGGTATTAAATTTGATAGTTCAAATATCAAAAGAAACATTACAGTATAATCTTACAATATTAAACTGTTTTTTTAATGAAAAAAGCCAATTAATTTTAGATATGTCCAAAACTTAATTCAATAGAAATAACGTTTAATGAATGTTCTAAATTACTGAAATCCTTGGAATATAGATTGTATTTGCCATGCTGGTCAAGTGGTGTTCTTAATTTTTGTGATCTTCAGAGCAGCCTCACTCCAATGCATAAATTGTATTAAGTATGCATATCCATTCACTGACTGTAAATGGGAGTTATAAAGAGAAGGTTATCGCTAACCCACCACCTGGTAATGCTGTCATTTCATTAAATTATATGATTACAGAACTTATCTTTAACGAATTGTGAGTCAACTGTGCAGCAGAGAGTTTAATTAAGTCTGTGATAAGAATTCATTATTTTATAGAACATTATTTTAGCTCCTTCCTATAATTTGTTTAGAGGGATACTTAAGTTTGCTGTTCTCTTTAACATAATGTTCAATACAAAAGTAGGATGGTTGTAGGACCTGTGCAACCTCCAATTCCCTAGTAAATAGGAAAAGAAAACTGTGAAGTCTCCTCCATATATGTCCACATAAGAAAACAAGCCATACTATGGAATGATGACCCTCTCACTGCTAGTGTTGTGTAGTGCAGTAGTTTTATTCATATATTTACAGGCAGCCCTAACACCAGCATTCTAATTAAGAATGTCAAGAAGTGTACTCAATTTACATAATTCTCCTTAAATTCATTACAGGTAAATAGCTCAACCCAGTACCAATCATCATGTACACCCTGTTTGTTTTACTATATTTTAAACACAATACAATTTATTATTACTTGTTTCATTGGATACATTCTCCTATGGTACTACAGATTCCTTTCTCACCGTTTAACAGAGCTGACTTCATATTTACTGTGCCACTCAAAAGTTTTTTATCCAACAACCACCTTCCAGTAAAAATGAGAAATTATTACTATTACATCAGTCTATAAATATATATAGATATATATTGCACAAAACTACATTAATGCAAACATTAGAGTTGAAGAATGCAATGAGCACAAAGTAAGGAAATGAAAAAAGTCTCAGGAGTCTTGGTGAATTGGTGGTGTTAGAGGACTGTCACCCCTAATGCCCACCTCCCCCAGCCCATAGCTTCCTGTTCAAAGCACAGGGTACAGTTCCAAGACAGTGCCTCATAGGCATATACTCTCTGGAGGTAGAGGAGTGTGGCTTGCCACACATGGCCAACAGAATTAGCTGTAGCTTTCTTCAACCAGAGCCCTGCTTGAAGAAAGAGATCATGTATAACCTTATTTGCTTGAAAGAGTGGATTGGCATTAGGGTGCGTGGGCCACTGGACCACTGGCTAAGCAAGCTACAGATCTGGTGCGCTGAGTGACACTATACAGCTACTTTGGGAGTTGCAAGTCACTGGGGAAGCAAGTTACAGATCTAGCACAGGGGGCATCATTATGTATCTGCTTCATGACATGCTGCACATTATTATGTCACAGGGCCACTCACCAAACAAGCTCCAGCTGTGGTGCAGTGAACATCACTATGATGATACTTTTAGATATATTTTTCTAAAAGTAAGGAAATTAATTTAAAAAATAAACTACAGTAATGCATCTACTGGGGTTAAAACTAAAAGCAGACAAAGTAGGGAAATGGAAAAGTAAGGGCCAGAATCTCTGGAACCTTGTCAAATTGTTAGTGTGGTGTTCTTCAGGGTTTGCATGATCATGTGGCACAGGGCTGATGTTAATATAACGTTAATGTTGGCACATCAGAATGAAAAACGCCTGTTGTATTCCAGTGTCATTGCTAAGCAAGTGTAGTATAAATTAGTACATTGTGCTGATACTATAATATATGCCCAGTGCCTGTCACTCCCCCCCAAAATCAGTATGGCTGAAAACTCATACTTAATTCTGACATTATATAAGTTGTAATTCACGTGTCTAATGTCAGAGCAGTGATATACAAGTTTTTAACTGTAAAATACTGTCAGGCATTTGAAAATTGTTAGAGCATTATACTCACTTCTAAAGAAGTCAAGGTCTGCTACATTCTGTGTGCTTCATACAGAGGAGACTGTCTTTCTTATTCTGCTGCTACTGATAGCAACATAATATAGTTTCTGGGGCTATTAATTTGCAGTTCTGAATTTAAAATATAAAAATTTGCTTTACCGTCACATTTTTGAACCAAGTATACAGGTTTGTTCTGAAGTCAGGGTTTGAGTGTATACAGGAAAAGGAGGATCGAGGCAACTTGAATGAAACTTTTCCTATTAATTAATACAATATGGTATATATTTTTTGGCACTTAGCATGCTACACCTTAAACACTGAATTACATGGTAAGTATTTAGTGTAGAATCGGCTAGGAGCCAATCTAGTTACAGGAATTCATAAAGCAAACACAACAGAAATTCATATTATTTTGTTTTTTTAGTTCAGACAAATGCACCCCCCACCCACCCAAATAAAAAAATAAAATGTCTTACTACTGGGCGATGGGCATAAACCCAAACACATCTATGAATCCTTAAAACAAGCATTATTAAAATTGTATGTTATTTATCTATACAAACCATGTATCTGTGGCAACATTAATAACTTTATTTTATGTTGGTATCAATTACAGTAACTGGCAAAGACAAAACATAGCTAGCATGGCATCTCACTTCTAAACGCAATCTCATGAAGGGAAACAGAAATGTATTTGCGAACAAAAAAATAAGAACACATTAAAAAAACAGAATCTGGTTGTTTTGGAAATGCTTAAATGAACTATCAGAAAGTAGAGAAATATGTGACATTCCTTTAATTATTTTGGGATCAGCATCTGGAAAATTCCACATATACTGCAAAAACCAGGATGGTTCAGATTATGAGCCAGGACTTGTGTGAGAAATGTTAGGCAGCATAGATTGTTACCTGATAAAAATCCTCACTCATTCAGTCTAACAGGAAATAGATTCAGAGTCAACATAATTTCATGTGCAGTTACTGTACATTTGAAAGAAAATATTTGGGAATGCTCGAAGAGATACAGTATTATTTGCACAATAGATTTGCTGTTACACTTTGCAATAACTTTAAAATGTGTGGTTAAGCTTGTCAGGACGAACCGAGTAGTGCCGGAAGGGATACACTAGTAGTTGTACATGTATGTCTCTCTTCAAATAAATTGTGTAGAGTTCGCAAATGTGTACGTGCATGTATCAACTACACAGCAGTTTTACATTTGGTCACTGTAACTGCATGGTAGTTACTATGCAGTTATGTTAATGATAATTGTTGTAAATATAATAGTTTTAGACATTTTATTTTAGTAGGGACTTGCTCTGTAAGGCCATAATTCCTTCCCAGGGTGAGGGTGAGATTCCTAAACTATCAAGCTTTGCTTCTATGGTTTATAATGCCACCAATAACCTGCTCATGGAACTGCAGCCCTATTGAGTTCATTTATAATATACTTTGAAAAGCCTTACCAGCATACTCAACCATTATTAGGGTTCTAGGTCACATAAAGGCAGCAGTAGTAGTAGTAGTAGTAGTAGTAGTAGCAGTAGCAGCATTCCATGTAATGTGCAGACACTTTAATTTGCCCTGCTGCTTCTTTTTATTCACTGTTGTTCCCTTTTGACAACTTGACCTCCACTTCCAAATCATTACATCACCACAGAAAATTAAAAACAAAATGTTCTTGAGATTCAAATATTTGAGGGCCTTGGGAGGAAAAAAATGAGTTAGCCATCAAACAGTTTACACAGCAAACCATCATCTGATACTGTCCTTGAAGCTTCGTGTGAGCTGGTAGTGAATTGGCTGTCAGGACTCCTATTAGAAAGTTAGGTTTCATTTTGAACATAAAGGCCAGCAAGAGTCAGCCAGCCACCACACTGTTCCAAAATGTACAATCCGCAGGAACCAGTAACCCACCAGCCAGCACTGTTACCTTAGAAAAGGTGGCTTTTCCACAATAGTGCCAGTTGGAATACTGCTAGTTCTAACTGCTGCTCCCCTTTATGTTATACTTTTCCAACAAGTTAAGTGCATGCTGGCATGTTGCCAACTCCCAGAGAGCTTTACATTTAAATGTTCCTAATGGCAGACATTCGAGCTCTTACTCAGTAAGCCTGCAGATAGCAACTACAGGCTGCTGGAGTACAATAAAGATTTGTCAAAAAAGGAGTTCTTGTTCAGCTGCATTTATAAAGCAAAACTAGTACTGTATCTGTGACAATGTCATCCCCTCAAATCATTTGTTTCTGGATCTGTTCTTAAAAGGACCAATATGGCACCTACAAAATTTGTTTGCATCCCCTCAACTGTACATACTTTAAAATAATTTTCATGTATGTATTCCTAAAATGTTTGTTTCTGTGTTGTTACTTGAAAAGGGTTAAAGGGGAATGTCTGTCCATTCTGTTGCGTACATACTGTACAAAACTATACCTTAGAAAGGCTTGTTAGCTGTTTTAATCTGTATCACATTGTCCTCACATGACTTGTAAGCTGTTTTTAATCTGTACCATGTCGTCCTATGTATTTATTTATTTATTTAAGAGATTTACCAGAAAGGCATACTGAGCGGAGTACCGCTCGATTCCAGATGCGCCCTGGGGGTAGGGGGTTACAAGGGTGAAGTAAAGAGAGAACAGTTCAATACATATGCGACAAGATTATGGCAGATAGTGGTACAGTAGTAAGTAACAAGCATTTGTCAATACCGAATGTTTGCTTGCTGGCATTGGCAGTGGTAGTGTAGAAGTTACAGAGCTGCGTAATAGGAATGGCAGTGAAGTATTGAACTGAAGCCAACCCCACCACCACCCTGCAGAGAGTGTCAGGCATTGGGGTGTGCGTTTGGGTCGTCAGGCATAACGGCCACGCCATTTCACCACACCCCAACCTGCAGACACTGACAAGTGTCGCAGTGTTCCTTGGGGTCTTTGGCCCTTATGCGCACCCCATTTCATTAGAAAATATGGTGAGATGGGTGCGATATAGGAGAATGGGGTGAAGTTTGGGGCCAAAGAGTCCAAGGCATACCTCGATGCCTCTCACTGACTGCAGGGTGTGGAATGGTATGAGCATCACAGGCAAGAATCCCAAGTCACACCCCTGATGCCTGTCATTCTCTACAGGGTTGGGCGTTATAGTTGGAAACCCTAATACCTCAGGCATTCATTGGTATTTTCACTCCAAATTTTCAACATGTTTTTTTTTGTGACCCCACCTCATGAACAGGGGAATATCACTTTGTTAGTCAAAGCTGCTTGGCAATGACTATGGCATTTAGCATCACAGGTGCAAAAACATTCGAACAGGATGATAAAAATGACAGCTGTACTGTTCATGGGAGGTGTAAAAATGGCAATGTTGCAAATCTGTAGTAAAATATTTAAAATAATGGTGAAGTCACAGCGTACATAGAAACTGTGCAGCACACCCGTAATATTATTAGGTTGGGGATTTTTTACAGCAGATTGTCAACTCAGGCATTTTGGTGCCTCCGATCATGAACAGTGTCACTGTGTTTTTCTTTATCTGCGCCGAACAATGATTTCCCACAGCGACCACACGTCTCTGTGCTGAAACTGTGAGAGCACACTTCAGCCATGTTGTGAAAAATGACAGCTGTACTGTTCATAAGGAAGTGTGGAAAAATGTCACTGGTGAAAATCTGGACTGAAAATATTACAAAGTCATGAAGTAACGAGGGTGCGTGGAAACTGCGCAATGCTCACTCGTATCACAGTCATTTTATGGACTTTTGTCACCAAATTTTCAACATAGCCATTTTAAGACCTCTGCTCATGAACAGTGTAACTGTGATTTTCTTAATCTGTCTAAACATTGCTTTAGCACCAACAGCACCATTGTGCGCTACATGTGCGAAAACACATTTTGGGCTATATGAAAAATTGCAGCTGTACTGCTCATAAGAAGGTGTGGTAAATGGCAATGTTGAAAATCTGGAGTGAAAATATTGAAAATCCGCGACCTTACGAGTGTGCATAGGAACTGCGCAGCGCACGCTAGTAAAACAGTAATTTTAGGAATTTTTTCACCAAATTTTCAACATAGCCATTTTAAGACCTCTGCTCATGAACAGTGTCACTGTGATTTTCTTAATTTGTCCCATACATTGATTTTGCATACCGACTGCGCCATTGTGCCCTACATGGGCGGAAACACATTTTGGGTGAGATGTGAAAAATGACAGCTGTACTGCTCATAAGAAGGTGTGGTAAAATGGCAATGTTGAAAATCTGGAGTGAAAATATTGAAAATTCGCGAACTTACGAGCGTGCGTAGGAACTGTACAACGCACGCTCGTAAAACAGTCATTTTGAGGAATTTTTTCACCAAATTTTCAACATAGCCATTTTAACTCCTCACCTCATGAACAGTGTCACTGTGATTTTCTTAATTTGTCCCGTACATTGATCTCGTACACCGACTGTGCCATTGTGCGCTACATGGGCTGAAACACATTTTGGGTGACATATGAAAAATGGCAGCTGTACTACTCATAAGAAGGTGTGGTAAAATGGCAATGTTGAAAATCTGGAGTGAAAATACTGAAATTTTATGATCTTACGAGCGCGTAGGAACTGCACAACGCACACTGTAAAACAGTCACTTGACGAATTTTTCACCATATTTTCAACATAGCCATTTAAGACCTCTGCTCATGAACAATGTCACTGTGATTTTCTTAATTTGTCCTGTACATTGATTTCACACACCGACTGCGCCATTGTGCGCCACATGGGCAGAAACACATTTTGGGTGAGATGTGAAAATGACAGCTATACTACTCATAAGAAGGTGGTAAAATGGCAATGTTGAAAATCTGGAGTGAAAATATTGAAAATTTGCAGAACTTACGAGCTCGCTGAGGAACCGCGCAACGCACGCTGATAAGCAGTCATTTTTGATGACATTAGCTCAATACGAAAGTGAACCCCTTCTCATTATCGATCATTGCTCGCAGACTAGTCTGGCCGATTGGTGCAGTGACCGTGCAGTGATCATGCAAATCACCCTTCGGGCCCAAATAACACCATGACAGTGACATCATTCATGAGAAGGGGTCCCAAAAACCCCATGTTGAAAATTTGGTGCCAAAATGCCAAAAAATGCCTGAGATATGCAACAAAGTTGAAACCCCTATCTAGCCCATTATACAGCTTACCGGCATTTCCTCAGTTCGCGGTCGGCTTTGAAGAGTGCAGACGTGTTCCCGGTCCACCGAAGATCGTCGCGCCGAGCTCCGGAGGTAAGTATGGGGTGAGGGGGGTGTGGGGAGCTGGAGTGCGCAGTGGGTGGGTGCGGGTTGTGGGAGGGGGCCAGGGAGACTCATGGGACCGTTTTCTTTACAGGTAAACAAAAAAAACAGATGACGTGGGACGTTTGCCACGCTGGGGTGGGCTCCCAGCGTGGCACTCACTACTGGGGAGTTAGGACAGTGGAGCCGACGGGGATTGGGCACCCCGTCGGCTATATTTATTATTGCCATGCTGGGGTGGGCACCCAGCGTGGCATTTCAGAAGGCTTTGGGGAGAGGCGGGGAACGCAGCTCAGCCGACGGGATTGACACCCTTGTCGGCTATACAGTGCGGCGCATAGGAGCGGGGCGCGACGCCTGTATGGGCTGTGTGTGGGGGAGCTGTGTGAACAGCCAATATCTTATCGCTGCTCACTCAAGCGTAGCTCCCCCTTTCAACTGTATGCCACTGCATTTTGGAGCTTGTCATAGACAGCTCCAGCAAGCATTGGCTTACAGGGGCCGCGCATGCCAACGCACTGACTGAATTGGAGGAGGAGGTGACACACCTCCAAAATCTCCTATGATGGCACTATGTTTCTTGCACATGCGTGCAAGCAAACATAAAAATACAACAATAATATAGTGAGAATGATTGTGTCTACTAGTGGGTAAGGCATACAGCTTACAACAGAATAGGATTAGCAATATGCATTTTAAATAGCACTATGTGACAAATATCAAAAGGAAAACGGGGCCCAGACTGGAGCATAAAATAGGTAGAGTGGGTAGGAGTTGTGCAGGTACCTGAGTAGAAGGCTAGGTCTTGTCCGAGGAGATCTGGAGATGGGGGAAGCAAGAGCATTTGGTCGCAAAATGTAGTTTGAGAAAGGCATTACGTTGGGGGGTGCTGGTGGTGTGTCTAATGTCAGCTGCCAGTGAGTTCCATAACTTGGGCAATCTGAAACTGAACGCTCCCTGACCTGATCTGGTGGATCTATGTGGAATGTGCAGGAGCCTGGAGTCGATGTTCCTGAGATCGTAAGTAGGTGGGGAGAGGGCAGATAGGGATGCAGATAGGTAGGAGGGGAGTGTGTGCGACCAGAATTTGGCAGTGATTCTAGCACCATGCAGCGATCGCCGGTTATGGAGTGATGGGAGGTCAAGGGACTGGTATAGGACGCAGTGGTGGGTATTGGGAGGACGGTCCAAGGCGAACTGGCAGAAGGAGTGGAATAGGGGGTCAAGCCTGACTAAGGATGTGTGGGGGGCGGAGCCGTAGATGACACCTCCACAGTCAATAATTGGGAGGATCATTTTTTGGACAATAGCTAGTCAGGTAGGTAGCGGGATGCAATTCTTGTTACGATAGAGAGCTCCAAGCATGGGATGCAGTTTTTTGTGCAGAGCATCTGTGTGTGCTGAGAAGTCAAGGTGCTGATCTAGCCAGATGCCGAGATAGCAATATGTGGTGCAGGTCGCAAGTGGTGTTCTGTCCAAGGTATAGAATGTGGGTGGTTCGGTAAGCTGGGTTAGTTTTGCCCTGGAGGCGAAGGTGAGGGAGACTGTTTTTTTTAGTTTAAGAATAGTTGATTCTTGAGGAACCAGCGTTGGATGGAGTCAAAATCCTTTTGTAGACAGGCTGTCACAGCGGACGCAGTTGGGCCAGAGGTGAATAGTACAGTGTCACCCGCATACATGTGAATGGCAGATTGTGTGCAGACAACAGGCAGATCATTGAGGAATATTGAGAATAACAGCGGGCCGAGTACAGACCCTTGGGGTACACCGCTGGTGACAGGGAGAGGGGTGGAATGAGCCGTTCCAATGCGGACTGATTGTTGCCTCCTTGAGAGGTACGATTGGAACCAGTTATTTGCTACCTTGGACAGTCCAGTTTGGGCCAATTTAGACAGCAACAGAGGATGCGAGACCATGTCGAACGCTTTTGCCAGGTCTATAAATATGGCTGCTGTTATTTCCCCTTTGTCCATGCCTGTAAGGATGGAGTTTGTGAGGCGAAGGAGGGAGGTGGTGGTGGAGTGATTTTTTCTGAACCCGGCCTGGTAGGGGGTGAAAAAGGAGATAGTATCCAGATAGTGGTGTAGTTGGGATAGAACAAGGCGCTCTTGAATTTTGGCTAGGATGGGGAGCAGAGATATCGGCCGGTAGTTAGAGGGGGAGGAGAGGTCCCCTTCCTTGGGAAGCGGGATGACTGTGGCTTGTTTCTATGCTGTGGGGACTGCCCCTTAATTTAAAGGACAGATTATAGAGCATGGTTAGATCTGTAATTCCTGTACTCTCCCAGGTCATACCTGAAAATAGGCAATTGTCTTGTCTAGTGTACTTACCTGGTCAACAAAAGTTAAATAAATAATAAATAAATAAATGCCCCACACCTTTGTGTGGGTAGCCCTGAGTAGCACATTTAAACGAAAACTCATTATTATTTTTATGTTGTGTCATTGCTGTATACTTTAAATGTATCTGGTTGCTCCTGCTGTCCCTCTTGCCTGACATTTTAAGATCTCCTCCACTGGGGGCACATCCCAGAACCTCCTGCAGGGGATGTCAAAATTGGGGATCAGCCACAAGAGACTGAACTAGCAGCTGTGATCATCAGAGTGATTTATAACTCCATTTTTCTTTTTGTCTTTGGTAACCGGGTAAGGCCCGCTAGGCACAAGTACCTGTTTTTGGGGGCGACCTGGGAGCACTGAGCAGTTAAGTGACTTGCTCAGAGTTACACAGTGTGCAAGTGGAGGTTGTGAGAATCAAACCCAGATCTGGTCTGCTGGATTTACCAAGCTCATTCACAGCTCATTACTCTAACCTCTAGGCTATACTGCCAGCCACATTTTGTTGGCTTCCGGTCCCACTGCCCTACCAGAACTGAGTATATAGTAGCTTGTGACATGTCTTGTGAAAGGGACAGAAGGAGCAACCAGATAAGTATAAAGTAACTATACAGCAACACCATAGAGTTAAAGGTTTAATTTTTATCTAAAAGTGTTAATCATAGACTGCTCACATTAAGAGATGAAGCATGTAGTGATGGACATTATTTTGTAAACGGAGTCACCTACTGGGGGTGTGGACATAGCTTCACTCATTCTAAATAAGATCATAAATATCTGATGGAGGATCATCGAGCTGCCACTCTGAGACAAAAGGCCATATAAGTTGGCTCATCCACTGTTCATGTATGAATCAGCAGCTGAACTGGTTTACCTCAGGGTGGATCAACTCCAGAAGGAGTCAAAACCAACCATGTTTGAATGGAATTGGCTGAATAGCATTAGAAAAGCAAGCTAGTTTCTGCTGGCGATGACATTTTCCAACCCTATGGCATCATGAAAGCAGAAGACACACTTTAACTGGGGTAAACAGGCACTACAGATTTAGTCAGGGCTGAGATTCAGAAAGTGCTGTATGAATGCTGCTTGATCCTGCAACCAAGAGGGGCCTGTCACAATTCCTGTTTGGAGAAGCTGTGAGCAAATACTATTCTAAGACCTCAGTGGTAAGAACTTAGAATTGAGTTCTGTTTAGAGGTTTCTGTTTTTACATTTCCTATCATTTACAAACCTGATTAACTACATGATTGCATTGTCAACGGTGCTACGACAGTTATAGGATGGGATGTGTAACACACAGTGGACACCTGTATGACACATACATCTGCATAGCACCTGCATAAACTGTTGCTGTGTCGTGGCAACTGCCACACTGTATCACAGAGATACACAATGGGTACCCAGCACCACACACTGTGCTGTGCACCAGTACATGCCTGCATAACCCAACATGCCAGGCCACAAGGAGGCCTGTGATGCACTGGGGCATGTGGGGTTTTGCAGGGGGAATGGTGTTCACCGTTATGCCATGACATGGTTAGACGTTGTACATGGTCCTGGTGTGTGGCCTGTGGCACATGGGCGGACACATACATGTACACATACAGACACCGTAGACATGGGCATGCGTTGTGACATCACAATGCACAATGGCCATGCCGTGCATCTCCGTGAGCACACACTGGGACACAGCCATGCTGACTAGCAGGGCCAGCATGTGGCATACATGTTCCATCTGTGTCTCTGGCCAAGGGTGTGTGTGCATTGGAATGAAACAACTGCAGTGACATACCTCACATGCCTCCATCAACTATGCACTGGCAGGATGCCATGTGGACCGCTGTGATACACATGTAGCCATACCTGCATAGTGGGGGTGTACACATTGGTCATACACACATGTCTATTGCACAGCTACTGTGTATATTATTGGGACTGTAAAACAGTCACATTGACATGCGGGTACACTATAAGGGCAGGGTGGTCAGTCAGAACCTGAGGAACTCTGGAAGTGCATTGGTCATTTATACAAGCTACACCAGAGGGACATGTAGAATGGGAGACACATTCCAGGTGTATGGTAGAGGAAACATGCACAACCCTCCCAAAATGTCGACAGGGTATGTTTGACCACCATACCATCACCAGGGATGTGCTGCATCCATGTCAATTTGCATAGCACTGTACTGAACATGTATGTGCCAAAGTTCAACTGTTACATTGATAGGGAATGGTGCGGTCCATGCCACATACATACAGGACTCATGGGAGCCAGGGGTGGGATGCAGAGCAGGTATGTGTATAAATGGACACAGATTGCTGACAGTTGTGGAGTATATGGGGTGTCTTCTGGCAGCACAGCTGGTGGTACATAGTGGGACATGTGGAATTGGCACCTGTAACACACTGTACTGTACACAGCATCCAATGGTGGGTGTACCCACAGCCGCATAGCGGAACAAGTGGCCATAGTGAGCGTGTGTGTGTGTGTGTGTGTGTGTGTGTGTGTGTGTGTGCGCGCAGCGTGCCTGCACATTAGCATGGTGCACATGGGGCCTACATAGCATATCGGTCACCTGTGTCAGTGTTGAGCACGTATATACCTGTTACCACATTGTACCATGTCCAGGGGAGACACAGGTGCAATGCAGTAGTCCTGCAGCCATTCCACTGTCACCCATTGTGTGCCCAGCACTTGACAGCACCATTCCCTGGTCAGCATGATGTACAATGGTACTGCTCGGTATCTTGTCAGCCTCTGTAGGCAGGTGTTGCCCTTAGTAGAACGTACATGAACATGTGCTACTTGACATCTGCACTATAGAGACGGCAGGGCATGTCTGTGCCAAACACAACAGAACGGTATGCAGAATGGTGTTCTGCAACTGTGGATCAATATAAATAACATGCCACATTCCACAATGGCCACTGTCAGACACAGACATACCCCTGACAGAGAAGGACATCCTGCAGGTCACATAGTATAATGTACATACCTGGGCATGCCACAGTGCCCTCCTCCACCATGGTGCAGAACCAATCTAACCTATTCCTGTCCCTCCGTGTCAGGTCTCCAAATATGTGTTGGCTCTTCTCCTCTGTATGCTGCACCCTAGTCCTCCTGGTTAGCTGACTGGCTATGTGGGCCCACACCTGGAACCTGGGCCTGTCCAGGTGCTCAGTGCCAAATAGCTGGCCCTCCCTGGTGACCACTAGGTCCACCAGGTTTTCCAGCTCCATTTTAGACCATCTCTGGTCCGGTTGACTAACTGCTGTGAGTCTCCTGGTTTTTGACATTTTACTGCTGCTGCACCACACAGTCACAGTGAGACATGTTTTGGCAGACCTGTAATAGGCGTACATAGCGTGATGAGTCATCATTGGTTAGCTGCACACTGCTGGTCTTAATGCCATGCCTTTGCACAGTAGGGAATTATAGCCATGACACTGTGCATGCACGATAGCATTGAGCTGCGTGTCAAACTAAAGTCATACCCCATGCTATCATGCATGCACGGCAGTTGCACAGTGCCTTATTGTGAAGGGCATTCAGTGCCATGATTCGCACCAACCATACCTCTGCAGGGAGCATGTGCAGTAGGCTAGTGTTGTGCATGACTGACCGTCGGTAGTGCATGTGTGATTGACCACTGTTGTCGTGAATGAATGACGTTATGCATGCCCTGCCTGGAGCAGTGACTTGAGGCATCTATCATGCTGATGTCAGTGACTGTGTGCCATGGCATTCTGCAGGGCAGATGGAAATGCACGATGGAAAGGCAATTGTACAGTGCGCATCTTTGCAATATTCAGCCTGGATATGCAAATAGCTTCATTGCACATGTAAGACACAAAACCAACAGGCCCAGACCAGTTCTGGGCTCTATTAGTAACCACACCACCACCTGAAATAAAACACTTCCCAGTTGTAAACTTTGTTTGATGCATTAATTCAGTAAATGATATCAGAAGAATTTTTCTAGTAGCAGGTAGTCATTTTAAATTCATTCAGCTTATGGACACATAAAGTTTTTCATCTCTTCTTATTAAATGGCCATTCACAGTATATCGTATCCTATAATTTTACTTTGTTTAAAAGGTATAAATACTCATTGCATCTGTGAGGGAGAAAGTGCTGGAAATAAGTGCAGGTAGTAGTTGTTTAAAGTGAATAAGTGCATTTAAAATGTCCCTTTGTGGGCGAAGGATTGCTCAAGAAATGTAGCAAAATCATAAAACTACAGTCAGGGTGCAAGCTTGAATAAAACTCTTGTAATGTTGGTTATGACCAAAAAGTACTCTGTTTTGAAAATGACTTTTGGCAAATTTGTTCATAAAAGAATAACTCAGACAGTATTTTTAAACCTTTGAAAAACCTTTGAGCAATGCTGATTTTATCCTAGGTCTCCTCTGCAAATAGCATACAACAGCTGGCTGAACCTGGTACAGCAATAGAACATCAGGGGTTGCTGAGTCTTAATTATTTATGCACACTTTGCTGAGAAACTTAATTTGTCCTAGGTCCCCTCTGCTAGAGCATACATGCGGTTGGACCTTGTATAGCATACTCAAAATCATAAAGAGCCACTTGTCTGCCTTCCCGCTCTGCTAAGAGCCATTGAAAAGCAGTAAAACAGGCCAGGGAAGCATTGTTATCTATACTGGCTGAAAAAAGTTTTAAAATAGAGTACTTATCAAAAGATGGAATTCAGTAGAATATCAGCTCAAAGTCCCTTTGCGGATAACTTCCAAGTTCCTGGTTTGTCTTCTGGTTCCGCCATGGATCAGGCACGCAGCTGAGAACCTAGCTCCATAGCCGACCTGCTAAAAATCCCTCAATAAAACTTACCAAAAATCAAATTTGTGTCTAAAAAAAGTCAAATAGCAAGTGAAACTATTGCTAAAGAGAAAGGAGTCAGACCCCGACCGCAGCAAGCAAAAGGGAGTAAAGATGTGGCGGGTGTTCAAAATCCCACCCTGAACAATGTGGTAAGCTCAAACCTCATGGCGGACCAAACTGTAACCTATGATATGGATGAGGAGACGGACAGGGTCACCTGGCGGAGATTTGATATCCTCCTCAAGGAGATCAAGGAGATGCGGGCAGAAAACAAGGCAGAGTTTCATCAGTTAAACCAGAACATACAACAGGTGGAACGCAGGGTACAAGAGTCGGAAGACCATATATCCCAAACCAAAGACAATGTTCTTCACATTGGTCAAACAGTTTGCGCCTTATGTCATCATGTCGTAGAGTTTGAAAATAAATGTACTGACTTGGAAAGCCGTTCTTGAAGAGACAATCTGAGGCTGCATGGTCTGAAAGAAGGAGCGGAGACAAGCCTAATGTCTGAATGTATCACGGACTTACTGAAAGACGAATTGGAACTACCAGCTACCTATGAGCTAAGAATCGAACGCGTTCACAGAGCGTTAATGCCCAGACCGAAAGATAATACTGCACGCCCTAGATCTGTCATAATCAAATTTAGTAGTTTTCAAACAAAGGAAGACATACTTAGATGTGCTTGGCGAAAAAAGAAGTCAAATATTTGGAATCGAGATTGTTTTTTGATCAGGACTATCCCACTATTACCCAAAGGCAGCGCTTGGAATACAGTCCAATATTGAAATCTCCGAGGGAAAACCAAATAAAATTTCAAACGCCCTACGCATCTCACCTCAGAATCCATTGGAAGGAAGGCCCTGGGATGTATGACACAGTGCAAGAAGCAAATGCAGCCCTCTTGAAACATGGTCTGGACCCTCCTGTGCCTTTAAGACCACCATTGCAGAAATGGAGAGAACTGGAGGGGATCTGGGAAAAAGCTTCATCAAGAAGACAGAAACAAGTTCCTAACCAATTTTCCACACACACTAGCTCACTGCTGCTGGACTTAATGAAAAAACTAACAGGAAACACGGATAGCGAAGATGGTGAGGAAGATAATCGCTGAAAGGAGAGGTCTGTAATGTGCTTCCAGTAAGCTTGTCTTGAATAGGTCGTAAGATGCTGTGATATTTCTCTTTAGACTGAACGGAGGACACACAGAAGTTCTCACTCAAATATATAACCTAAAATATCATTGCCTAAGCAGATCAGATACAAATAGGCAACAGAGTCTTGAACTGTGTTGACTGAGGTTCCTCCTTTGCCCCTCTCTCGTCGCAACTACTTAAGGCTGTTAAAGGACACACTGAGTTTTTACACGGTGACTATTTACCAAATGAGAAGCCTGAAATGAAGAGACTAAAACAATGTTGCTTGGGGGGGATCAGAGAGTGAGATGGGAAAGTGATGTGCTGCTCTCAAGGAGGGCATAGAAAGAATACTACACAGTTTAAAATTAATAATCCAGTTTAGACAGAGAACTGCTAATAGTGGATGATTACAACTAGAGTAGACACTTAGATAAGGGGCACTGCTAATATTGAATGCTGTTTTGAGGGATGATTATGGAAATCTTACAGAGTATACTGTTCTCTGTGAGACCAAAAGATGTTTTTTAAAAAAAAGAGTGGGTCGGTTGGGAGGGTGGCAAAAGAAACTGCATTTAGTGAACACTAGTGGGCTCTGGTCCACTGGTGTATCACTGTATTTTGAGCCCTACCACTTTAGGTTGGACTCAGGAAAGGGGTCCCTTTCAATAGGGAAAACAGTACCCCCTTTCCGCCACTTCCCCAACTATCGGGAAGGGCACCGCTAGGCCTTCTTCCTTGGAAGTTCTCTGTTAATTTAATTATTGTTAAAAGTTCTCTTGTTGGTTTTCATAAAATGTCATGCCGGTATAAGATCGTTTCAACCGGCTTTGTTAAGGATGTTATAGGTATAGTTATTGCTGTCCTATTAATCACAAAGTTAAAACTTTTAGGATCTGCTGTCCGATCTGCTGCTCTGCTACTGTCCCCTCAGAGGTCACACTCCACTCTCCCTCGGGATAACTTTATAGGAAATCCAATCAAATATAAATGGCTAAGATAAACACTACCACTCTTTCCTTTAATGTCAATGGGCTAACAAACCCAGTCAAGCGAAGCAAAATTATTGGCTATATTAAGAAAACCAGAGCACAATTCTGTATGCTCCAGGAGACTCACCTCTCCTCACTTGAACATGATAAACTGCACAAATTTGAATTGTCCCAGGTGGTGGCCTCCACATTTCAGGGGGGTCGCCGCAGGGGAACTGTAATGTTAATGAGGGAAGGAGTGCCCTTTGAAACCAAGGGCCATATTGTGGACACTGAAGGCTGCCTGGCAGCTCTAAAAGGAACTTACAATGGCCAAGTAATTACGCTTGCCTCAATATATGCTCCCCTGGGTTCAGATTATAATTTCCATAGGAGACTCTATATGAAGTTGACAGAGTGGGCGGAGGGACCTGTAATCATAGGTGCAGATATGAACCTTGCATTAAATGAATATTTGGATTCATCCTCGGGAGTTCCTAGGTCAGATAGGAGAGTGGCCTCTAAGGTTAGCAAGCTCCTGCTGGAGTTAGGATATTTAGATGCATGGAGGGACATGCACAGTCAGCGTTGAGATTACACCTTCTTCTCTGCTGTACATAAAACGTATACCAGAATAGATTACTGTCTAATACCAAAGGAAAATATAGATCTGTTAAAGAAAATTGAAATAGGGGAGGTGTATCTCTCGGACCATGCACCCCTGATAATGCAATTACAACTAGGTCAAAGTAGGAAAAGGACATTATGGCGCCTTAACCTAGCCCTAATACAGAAAAAGAAAGAGCAGGAATCAGTGAGGGAAATGATCAAGGACATCCTATTGCACAATGACACCCCAGAGGTTAACCCCTCCACCTTATGGGACACATTAAAGGTGGTCCTCAGAGGGCACCTTATTTCAAAGGCAGCACAATGTAAGAGAGAGAGAGAAGCCCATAGTGCGGCCTTGCAAACCCAAATAAAGGAATTAGAGACTTCTTTAAAAGAGAACTATGTCTCCAAAAAAGAAAAAGAGGTACAGGAAATTAAGAGAACCCTAAATTCGATTTCAGAATATAAAATAGAGCAAAATATGATGTACCTCAAACAGAGGTACTATGAGGGGGGGCCTCAGGCATCCAGACTATTGGCTAGTAGATTAAGACAAAAAAAGGCTAAACCTACTAGAACTAAAATTAAGCACCCATATACAGGCCAATGTAAGACTGAGACAGCAGATATAGCAGACACGTTTGCTGACTTTTGTCAGGAACTGTACAAGATGGATAATCCGCCGGGAGCAGAACAGATAGCCAAATTCTTTGAGAATTTGCGGCCATCACAGGTTGGAAAAGGAGAGTTTGGTAGGTTGGTTTCACCTATAAAGGACTGTGAAATAACGGCTGAAATAGCCAGGCTTAAGACAGGGAAGTGCCTAGGTATGGACGGCTACCCTGCGGAGTTCTTTAAGCTCTTTAGGGCTCAGCTGATACCAGTCCTGGGAAGTGAATATAATTTTATACTGGCAAAAGATGGCGAAATTCCTCAAACTTGGAAATACGCAGTGGTTGCGGTGTTGTCCAAGCCCGCCAGGGACCCCCTGCTATGTGTCTCTTATAGGCCAATATCAATATTAAACACGGACTATAAAATCATGGCGGGTATCATGACCAGGAGACTTGAAAGCATTATCCCACAGATCGTGCACTTAGATCAGATGGGATTTGTAATGGGGCACCAGGCTCAAGATGGTGTCCGCAGAGCCGTGGATGTTCTGGATCATATAAACAAAACAAAGCAAACAGCCCTGGTCATGAGCCTAGATGCTGAAAAAGCCTTTGATAAGGTGTTATGGCCTTTCTTGCGGGCATCCCTGGCAGGCTTTGGTTTCCCGGAGGCATTCTCCACACTGATAGCCAAACTATATGTTTCCCCTAGAGCATTCATGCATGTAAATGGACATCTGGGGAAGGCTTGCCCCTTGGAAAGAGGTACAAGACAAGGGTGTCCCCTCTGTCCCTTATTGTTTGCCATTTTCGTAGAGCCACTGGCTCAGGTAATTCGCCAGAATTCAGAGATTAAGGGGGTGGAAATTGGGGGGTTGAACACAAATTAGGGTTATATGCAGACGACATCTTGTTCTTTTTGAGCAAACCAGAATCCTCCCTCTGTGAAATATTTAGTCAAATTCAAAAATACTCAGAGATTTCAGGCTATATCTTAAATACAGAAAAGACGGAAGTCTTAACATGCTCTTTTCAGGTCCCCCCAGAATTTCGAAAAAAGTTCCCAATGCGATGGGGAATGGATAAATTAAAATACCTAGGGATCTATTTAGGATTGAACCCATTAAGCCTATTCGAGGATAACTATCCCAAATTGGTGAGTGATATAACCCAAGATTTTAAGAAATGGGCACTTCTAACCTTGTCTTTGCATTCACGGGTACAATCTACAAAAATGAATACCCTCCCTCGCTTCCTATACTTATTCCAGGGAGTCCCAAGTAATATTCCCTATCAAACATTGGAAACTTGGCAAAAGCAACTGCTTTCCTTTATCTGGGGGGCGAAAAGGCTGAGGATCTCTAAAAATACTCTATATCTACCAAGAGAAAAAGGGGGCCTAGTGGTTCCGTGCCTACCGGGGTACTGGATCGCCTCACAGATGAAAATAGTGTTAATGTGGCAACACCCGAAATTCATATCCCACTGGAAAAATACAGAAGTGGGTCAAGTGAAAGATCCACCTCTGCAAGCTGTTGTTTTTAATAAACAATTGCAGGCTCAGCTAGGTGATCAAAAGATGGGGGGGGATGGAAGCTGCCCTGAAGGGTTGGAGGAGAGGAACCAACAGAGGAGGCACAATACAACACATGTGGAAGTATAAGTGGTGGGCCTGGGATACGCATTTCATCCCAGCAACTCATGACTTCTGGTTTAAGACCCAGGTGACCAGGAGATTCCACTCCCCTTGGCAGATCATGAAGGGAGGCTCACCAATTCCATTCGAAGCCGCTCAGGCTCTATTCAACTTGACCCCAAGAGATAGATTTAAATACTACCAAGTGAGAAATTGGGTGTATGCAGAGTTAAATAAACCAACAACAATAGGAGTCACGGATATACCTCCTCCTCCCTTTGAAAAAATATGGGCCTCACAGACGGGAAGAGGGGCCATCACATTACTATATTCTAACTACCTCATAGACCAGGGATGTAGTACTAAAGGAACTAAAAGTAAATGGGAAGAAGAAATAGGAGAGAGGATAGAGGATTCTGAATTGGAAAAGAGCTGGAGCGGGGTGTGGGGTACCACCAGCTCGCCCACTTGGCGGGAGTTTAGGTGGAAAACCAGAATAAGATACTTCATTGTACCTAAGGTGCAAGCCAGATTCCCATCCGGGGGGTAACCCTGCTTGCTGAAGAGAGTGCAGAGAGACCCATGCGGGACATGCACACATTTTCTGGCAATGCCCAGGCATAAAAAACTACTGGTTAGACCTCACAAAACATCTGAAAGCAATCTTTACAGAAGCCATGGACATAGGCCCAAAACAAATAATATTGGGAATTGACCCTAAAACATTAAAGGGGTGTGAGGCCAAGTACCTTTGGCGTATTCTATGTGTGGCAGCAAATAAGGCCCTAACTAAACGTTGGTGGCAGAAAAACAGCCCCACTATAAAAGAATGGGTAAATCTAGTCACTTCAATACACGAGATGGAAAGGATCTCCTTTGCGATTCAGCATAGGCAGGCCCAGTTCTTGAACAGATGGACTAGATGGGAGCTGTATGTAGCAAATATAGGTTAAAAGAATACTTATTTTTCCTCTCAGCTGGGTTGGTATATTGGAAAATAGCGAGGTATTGGGAGGGGGAAAAGTGGGAAGTCAATGAAAGAAAGATTTAAGTGTTAAAATAAAATAGGAGGAATGGGCAGAGCGGTGGACAGCAAGTTTTTTATTATAAGTTTTAAGGCTAATGGTTTTTAAGTTATATGTATTTTCTAAGACAACAGAAATACGAATTGACAATATTTTTAGACATATATTAAATTAAACTAAACAACACCATAAACAACCTGGAAATGATGTTAAAGCTTAGCAATAATATTAATAGAATAACAAATCAATTGAAATGTTAATGAAGAAGAACAGCTGTAAAGATACAACTATTGTAAAATGCAAGTGAATGAAACTGAATACTTGACAAGTCGATGTGGTGTAAAATAAAAATAAAGTATATAAAAAAAAAAAACAAGTTCCTGGTTTGTAGGAAGTTCTTCGTAAATTATCCCACAAGGAGTATGAAAAAAGAACCAAATTAGAATCATGCACAAAACGCTCAAAATCAAAGTGGTAAATCCAGGGCCGGCCTTAGGGTATATGGCGCCCCTAGGCGAACTTGCCAGCGGTGCCCCCCCCCCCCAATTTTATTTTTCAGTCTTCATCTCACCCCAACAACCCATGGTGTATAGTCGCACCCCCCCCCACTCTTGATACCCCATTCCATTTCACGTGATGATTTCCCTTGTGTCTAATGGCAACCCCACCCATTCTATCATATTTATACCTGGTGTCCAATAGCTCCTCTTGCCTCCTCTGACCACCCATTGACACACGTAAAAGCAGCCAGTGGTGGTCCAGTGTTCTGCCCACACAGATTATACTCTAGTTGAATACCCTTCCCCCAGGTTGAAGTCCACATTCATCCTCCCTGTAGCACTTGCTACGCCTGGGTGCAACCCACTTCTCCATTTCCTATCACTAGGTGCATAGGCTAACTCTGCAGTCTCTCCCATTTGGGTGGCCCTAAACCAGACACGCAGTCCTTGCCTCAGCCACACCACAGCTGGGCAGCGCTCACTGAACCAACTGTAAGTAAAAAACAAGATCAAAAGGCAAGGTTATTTGCAATTAGAACCATAATCACATTAACAACTTTGAAGCCAGGCACTTCCTAGGATTAGGGCTCCCATCCTCCACCTGGTCATTAATTCCAAGGAAATGACTGCCTTCTCAATCATAATTGCTTAAATAACTACCTCTGTAGCGCCTGTGAAATTCCTTTGAGCACATCACTCCCCCCCCCCAGCCCTTTCACTAATAAGAAGTAAAGTGCTCCTCATTTGTTGAATCAGTGACATGAGTGTATAAAATTAGGGACAATAAGGAAGAATAATAAATTGGGGTACTTAAGTTTTCAAAAGTGCAGTCAAACATGGGCAGCAGTGTGCATTTTGACTGCCACCATCAGGCATGTACCATTTCTGAAACCTAGGTGGTAACAGAACTGTTATAGTATAAAGTTGCCCCTCTGGCAAGGCCAGGTTGTGTTGCTTTATCCAAGTCAATTTACACTAGCTGGGAGCATCTGAAACTGCTGCTATCTACAGCAGTCATCACAACGCAAAGAATACAAAAGTAAATTGCCCTGAAACAGTGTGTGAGATCCAAATGATAACCGCGGGCAGCAGCAGTAAAGTGTGAGGCAGTGCGGGGGGATAAAATATCCTACTTTATTTTTCTTAGGTTACAATGCTGTACATGGATGAGACTTTTTTCCCATGAAAGTGGATAGCAGTTATTTCCATGTTTTCCCTTTCCCTGCATATACAGCTATGATCAAAACTAACAGTAACCATCCAAGGTGTATTATATAAAACCAATGATAGGTTAAGTCGGCTACAACATGCCACTGTCTGCAGGATGAGAGAGACCCCCACCCCTTACTCAATCTATACAGCTAAACACCGTGGGGGAAAAAAATGGAAAAAAACTAATCACTAGCTCCAGTCATGGACTAGTCATCTCCTCCTCCTCCAGTCCTGGGCATCGAAGATGTGGTGGATTGGATGAGCCTTCCTGGTTGTGGCTGCTGGCCTGGCCTTGCCCTAATGCCCTGGGCTTAATTAAGTTAATTTATGCGGGTCCGACTGTCTGAACGACACTCCACATGACATGCTGACAATCATCATCGATTGAAGATCCCAGCCCCGCCAGTGTGCTGGGAATCAGTGCACACAAGCACAATGGTTGGGTTTCTGGTGGCATGAGAGACTGCTGGCTGATGCGCTCTAGTAGGGAGGGGCGATGGCAACGGGGTCACCAACGGATGTGACTGCCACCTGCCCGCCCGGTCCACCTCTCTGACTGCAGTCTGTGAATTTAATTGGCTGGCTGCTGTGCTGGGGGTGGCTGGGTCCTTGGCTTCATGCCATGCTGGTTGGATTTCAGATTTGGTCATGTTGCATGGCAGAGAGAGGGGACTGACAGACAGAGACAGTCACAACATACACAGACATGCTGCCCCGGAAACTCATCAGATTTGATAACTTTTAAAATTGCCATTGTCTGTGCTCAGGAAGAAAAAAAGGGAAACAAAAATATATATATTTAACTGTTCAGTCATAAGGGTCATTGGTGCCCCCTGCTACATGGTGCCCTAGGCAATCATCTAGTTCATCTATGCTTAAGGCCGGCCCTGGGTAAATCCATAGAAAATAGAGAAAACATCCATATACTGTGAATGCAAAGATGGCAAAAAATGCTGCCGAGAACAACTGCAGCTAAACAACAGGTGGTGACATCACTCTTTGTGGGATAACTGAGGACATTGGTGCAGGGTTGTCATGTACTACGGCAACAAAATGGGCCCACGCCACAGCCCATGCTGCAAGTGGTGGCTGAACTACACTCCCCACACATGTCACACCAACAACAACCCCAGAATCCTGCTTAACACCCGCAACCTCTGCATCTCCCATGGCACCCCGTCCCATGGGCTTGAACCTCCCCCCACCCCTGGCCATGGTGTTTGGTTCTCCACACCCACCATGACACATGGCCATGCATGGACATGTGGTGATGCCCCCTCAAGGGCTGGTGCTTCATGCCAGTCAGGATGGCTGTCCCCACCAGGTCCAGCTGCATTGTTGGGTTGAGGCACTGTTCGTGTCCGTGGTGGCCGCACACATAACACCTGAAGAGTCTGGAGTCTATGCAGCATGCCCATAATGCCTCCAGGCAGCAGGTGGGGACACCTTTGCACCATGATGCCTACGGTTGTGCATTGTCGACATCCTGTACATCACATTGACCCACCTCACAACCCCTGTGGCATTTTCATACTGCATGGTAGGCATCTGGGACATGGATATGGTTCCTGGTGGCGTGGGACTGGCATGGGTGTGATGAGTGCATCTGTGGCTTACCACTGTGGGCATGTACCAATGGTCTGTCTCAGACCCATGCCAAGCTGCTATCACTACCTCTATGCATTCTTACCAGTGTTGTCTCAGATGTGGACATGGTACATGCCACTTCCTCACACCTGTGTGTACACGCCAGATTTTCCTGTACTTAATCACCATTACCATGAGGCCCAATGTGCACTCATATACACTGTGTCTGTGTGCATAACAGCAATGTGACACCTGTAGACTATACTCACCGTCGGGCTACAAAGTGTTCGTGCACTATGATGTCCCAGTGCCGCCGTCCCCTCGGGGCCAATCTTGAGTCCCTTCTGTCTTGTCGTTGATGCTCACCCTTATCTGGTGGCTCCACGTCCTCCACACTGTCATCCTGCAGGTCCTGAACAACTATTCCACAGTCTATAGCCATGTTGTGTAGTATACTACAAGCCAGGAATATGCCACAGGCCTTGCCTGGGGTATACTGTAGGGCACCCCCCGGAACTGTCCAGGCATCTGAAATGCATTTTCAGCATGCCAAACACGTGCTCTATGATGTTTCTTGTTGCCATGTGTGCCTCATTGTACCTGACGTCAGCACCAGACATGGGCCACAGTAATGGGGTGAGCATCCAAGGCCAAAAAGAGTATGCGCTGTCTCCTGTGTAAAGGAAGGTGATATGTTAGTATACCATTTATAAACATTACATTCTGCTGTCTTCACAGAACTGTTCCATTTGGTCAGCATCTTGTGTACATTTCCCCACCCACATTGTCACTGTTGTACATAGTTGCCCTCCCATTTCTGGCTCTTTCCCTGCTGCTGTCTTTCCACTGTCACTTTCGCTGCCACCTGCATGCCATTCTGGCTGTGAAATAAGACACATCCTCCAGATGTTTGCTCCACACAGCAATCACAGCAACCTATGTGGTGTGTTGCACTGAACTTCCCACAATGCTACAGCCTCCTGCTGCCTAGCACCACCCCTGGATCTTGTGCCTACTGCTCCCTGTCCCATGACACCCATCCCATGCCACCTTTACACATCTGTTCAGTGACAGTCCTTTTCAGGTCTCATCACTCCCTCCTTCCCTCCCGTGTGCCCCATGGATGTCTGCCATTATAACACTCCTTCTTTCTGTGGTGTTTCCTGTACATCCACTATCACTGCACCATATTACCATGTGCACACCTTGTTTGTGGCTGTGGTTGCACTCACCCGCAAGATAGCCACTGGGTATGTCCCCAGACTCAAAGTGACAGCACAGGGATGACTGGTGCCAGATGAATGCATTGTGCGTACTCCCCAGGTACAGGGCCTGGACATTTGTGATGCACCCTGTGGCATCACACACCACCTGGCAGTTGATGGAGTGGTACCACTTTCGGTTGACATATATGTCCTTGTCACCACCAGGTGGTGCTCTGATGGCCACATGGATGCAGTGAATGGCACCTAGCACCCTGTAAAAGTACTGCATTGTTGCTGTCTGCTCCACTGGTGTGCTATGGAATCAAATGAATTCACTAGCATAGGGCAGCATAAAATCTAAGAACTGGGTGAGGAGATGAAACGTGGCTGACTGGGTGGTGCCAGCGGTGTCACCCACCAGTATCTGGAAGGTGCCCATGGTGAGCAGGCACAGCATGGCTGTGACTTTGGTCTCTATCGTCATGGCATGACTTCTGTGTGGATGTGCCTGCAGCTCTTCATGGAGCAGCACACAGAGCTGTCTCAGAGCAGCCCTGTTAAGATGGTACTGGTCCATGATTTATGTGTCACTTAGCTGTTCAAAGTGACATGGGACTGGTACCGTCTTTGTGGGGCATACTGTCTATGGGCCCATCATCATCCACTTTGCTCACCCCCTCAAACTCCTCAGGTCAGCCATGACAGCAGTCATGTGGAATACTAACCCCGACATCCTGCCTGCAGTTCAGCAGCCTGCCTCTGGGTGTCTGGCTGATTTAGGGTTGCCCCTTTTAAATCTAGGTTTGCGCAGCACAAATGTCAGCTGCGCAACACATGCACCACGCCTTTCCTGAATATACACATGTATGGCATATTCAGGTATTTGCCCCCTTTTTTTGCGTGGCACACATTATATGTGCGCCATCATACATTCGGCATTGCATGACACATTACACACAATTGAATATCACGCCGTTGCGCATTTTCCAGGTTGCACCACGCATTTCCTTTTTGTGCCGCGCACATCATTTGAATATGGGGCCCCCTAATGCTATTCTTCTGTCAGTGCTGCAAGCATTTACAATCAACTTGAAAGGGACTGGGACAAGTACAGTATTTGCCCCATCTTTATTTGCTGGTTGGAAGTCCCTCAGGAGTCAACAGGGTTTTCTCCTTTTGACCTCTTGTATAGGTAAATGGTGTCTCTAAGATGTGTTTTAGCTAATCAAGAGTGTCATCTTGAGACATCTTTGTATCAGAGAACTGCAAAGTGAAGCTGAGCCATTCAGGAATGCAGAGGTGTCTCGAGATGCCACTCTTGCTTAGCCAAGGGACATGTCCGAGACACGTTTACATTTTATTTGGTGTTTCTTTTTTTTTTTTTTTTTTTTAGTCTTGTAGTTTATGACTCTCTGTTCAAAGACATTACGATTGCTTATCGGACCAGAAAATGTTGGCAGTGTCAGAAGCATACTGTAGCTGCTTTGTGTCATTCTGAAACATTTGTTTCAGCATATCACTGGCCAGATCACCAGTCTTCACTTCGGTGAGGATTCAATGTGGGATTATTGCGTCCCATTTACTACACCAGCATCTGCACTGTTTCCAATTTAAATTACATAAACTAGTTTAAACACACACACATTCCTCATGGCCGGGACATATGGGAAAAAATGCTGAAGCCGCAATGTGGTGGGACCCATTTGTGTGCCTGAAAGGGGGAAGGGAAGACAGTTATAGCAATATTTCGCATTTCATTTTTACTCTCCACTACAGTTATGAAAAAAGAACATTCATGGTTTAATTTTTTTTTTATTGTTTAGTGGCTGCTGTTGGGTCTCTGCTGAATGTGGTATGGGCTCTCATATTGTAGTTTTTTGACAAAATTCAGAGTGTTTCCCATTAAGGTTTGTTTTTTTATCTGTTAAGGCAGATAGTGGGTTGTAACCAAATAGTGAGATGTTCTGTGATTGACAGCTACAAATACCATGCCCTTGCTGGTAAGATTTTGTCAGACAGTGATTGGTTAAGAGGAAAAAAAGAATGTGGAATGCTGCATGTGAAGGATGCTGCACCGCATGAAGACCTCTGCACTGGACAAGAGGTTTTCACACACTGCAGCCTCGTACATTCACTTCTGTGTCAGTGAAAAAAAAAAAGAAACACTTTATTATTTGGCCACCAGGTGAGGGGGTCCTAGATCTAGTGAGAGATGAATGGGAGGTTAACTTACTTCCCAAGGGGAGTCTGTTTTGTAGAATGTCCAGAACTTCAGATCACAGCTCACTGAGTTCCTGGGGCCTGCCCAGGATCACCTAGAGGGGCCAGAGCCTCCCACCTGCCAGCCTCCCTAATGATCCTGCCTATTCTTGAAGGGTCTGCAATACCCATGGGCACAAATGTAATTCTGGCAACACAGTTGGCATGGCAGGAGATCTTGCTCATCCAATCAGAGAGCAGTATTTGAGGAGGACATCTTGACCCATTTTATAACAAGCATTTGTCAATGCCGTGGGTTTGCTGCTTTGCACCAGCACATCCTCAGATGTTTCATGGGCACTTGGGCTGCGAGTTGGGTATGAAAAACAGCTCTCTTACAGTATGCAATGGAGAACACTGAGTACGCAGGATTCACTTTGGGAAAAATCTTTTTTTTTTTTTTTTACACCTAGACAGATATCAAGGGTACTGAATAGATGGCATTTAGGAGAATAATAACTGTCTTGAGACTAGGAGAGAGGTGGTGCAGAGGGTCACCATGGACAGAAGGCAAATACTGGAATCACTGCAGGAAGGATGGCATGCAAAACAGTTGTGCACAAGAAAAAAAGAGAATACATGTAGGGATCTGCCAGTTATTCTTTTTATTGAATTTCAATATGTGTAATATCATAACCATGTTAAGATCCATTTATCACTCAGATCATGGCAGGTCTTGGTATATACTGTATGCAGGAGTTAAAAGGGAGGGGTAAGGGTAGCATACAAGGGAGGGGTATGGACGGCTAGGGCATGGGGAGGGGAACATAAGAGTTATGGGAGGAGGGGTGGTGAAAAAGGAAATAAGGGAGGAGGGGGAAGAAGGGATTGCAAAGGTTGGTGACATCCATATACCCACAGTTCTATAAGTGGATTCACTATTTAAATGGCATTCATTTAATATAGACACAAAAAAGTTGAATGAATATGTGTCTTTGCCTAGGTTAACACTGTGTTTAATATACACTTGCTGGTGGAGAGAAATGGAAGTATATTATTATTTTTTTCCCTATATTTAAAAGTTGCCACAGTAAGGTCCAATTCCTTCCAGACAGTAATCTGCTCACCACAGGGGTCCCTTTGTAGTGGTCCTGAATGCACTATTGCCCGTTAAAACAAAGCCCTGCCCTGTAACATGCCTTTAAACCCAAAAAGGCTTTTGTGACTTTTAACCCTTCCTGACTACTTGATGAATATGTCAGAACTATTCCCCAACTAGGCCACATATTTAAAGTTTACAGATCTATGTTGCAGTGGGCAATAAAGGTAATAGCGACAATAAGTACATGATAGCTAAACTAGCAAAGACACCAAATGCTTATCAGATTTCACGTGTTCAAAAAGTAACCTAGAACACAAGTAAGAAAAAATACCAAGAATCCATGGGCACTGTACTCTACCTCTGAAATGCCACATGACTGACTCTGTGATGTGGTGACTAATTTAGATAAATAGCTCTATGTGGGAGACAAAGGTAACTGGGACCCCAAGCACATGGTTGCGTAATTAACCAGGTGCTATTAAATGCGCATGTTTTAAAAAAATAACATAGAACTGAAGTACAAAAAAGTATATAAAATCTATAAATAATGTATCTCTATAATACCACTGAGCTGGCAGAGTGCATGCACAGCGGTGCAGGGTCCTGGTACAATCACAGGTGTAATCCGGACTCTTAATACAAACAGGTAAGACAAGAAGTGACTGCACTCCAGAGTGAGTACAACCCCTGTGTCAGTAAGGTAGAAACAATGTCCAAAACAAAAGCAGGCTTTCCACAATACAGAAATTTTCTTGCTGAATATTATGGTTATACATAAATTGCAAGGTGCACAAACACAGTGGTGCCCCTGGACCCTTCCGGCCATCTGTGCACCAGTCCGAGTGCGCCCGTCAATAGGGCGCTGAAATTTTAAATTCAGTGCCCCATCCCTGTGGTCCACCCCTCCCCCACGAGTTAAAATAAAATCTTGGCGCCCTAATGACAGTCGCACCCAGACGAAAGGTTCGATGGTAGAACCAGTGTTGGAACATGCAGTTAATCCAAAACAGACATGGAGAGTGGTTAGGCTGGCTGTAACCACTACAGAACTTGAATGGAAAGACTAGAATGGCAACATCCTTACATTGGGTGAGGTGTCATGTTATAGATGGCACAAAACGCTGGAAGTGCTGCGCTCACGGCAATATCTATGCTGTCTCGGTACATAGCGAGCACTAAAACATGTTTTATTAAATAAAATCTATTTTAATGCATTTTATGGATTATTGCTAAGACTGATTGCAGCATACACTAGCAAGGCAAGTTCAAATTCATTATTAAAGCTTTTTTATGCAATAAAAAAGTTATGTAGTGATTACCATAAGTAAGCTGATGATTTGTTATTATTGTTCAGATGTGTGATCAGATAAGATCTTTTATTTAATTTTTTTTATTATCGATGGGATGACAATAATAAATAAATGATATATGTTATGTATTTCAATGTCTATCTGTCTGTCTGTATATATGGTCCCCATTAATAACAACTGGCGGGGCTTTCATTGAAGGAGAAGGGGGTTGGTGAATGAGACCTTGGGTTGGAAGGGGGAGCTGCTCCTCAGCATGCCTTCTATGTCTTTGGAGGGTGCATGGTAGCCTATGGCTATAATAGCTTCAGGTTGCCTCTCCTAAAGCTGCATGTGGGTAGTGGGGAGCTCGGGATGACTGCATGCATTGGCTAATGTGGAGCAGTATCCTGCTGGAAGTGCTGTGGAGTCCCACAGACCTCATAACTTGTGTATGCTGTCACAATCCTACACCCCTATGCATGCTGACACCCACAGACCACATTCCCTATGCATACTGTTACACATCATTAACCCATACCCCTATGCACACTGCTATATCCATCAGCTGTCCCATTTCTCCCATTCAAGCTGTCAGGATCATCCACCACATACCCACATGCATTATATCACACCCATCATTTCCACACACCCTGTCACATCCACTGACTCAATACCATCATGCACGCTGTCACATCTCATGACTCTATGCACCTTGTATGCTGTCACATCTACCAACTAAATATCCCCCACACGTTGTCACACCATCAGACACCATACCATCATGCATGCTGTCACACACATCAATCCAATGTATGGTGTCACACCTACAATCACAGTTAAAGGCATGATCAGATATTTCCTGAAATTTCTGTGATATTTCTAGAGAAATCTCATGCTTTCTGCAGTTCCACAGTAGGGGCAGCAGAGAGAAACTCTTTAGAAATTTTGTGAAATATCTGGAAATATCTGACCATGTCTTTGGCTACTACTTGTATGTACCTACCCCATACTCCATGTGCAATGTCACACCTTCAAATAAAGTACACATTCACACTCACACCCACTGACCTGATACCATATGCAGTGTGTTGCACCACAAAACACCATACTACTGGTATCCCAGTATCCCCTAAACCAAAACCATGCTGTCACACCTCATGACCCCATAGAATCATAGACATTTTCGGCAGATAAGGACTGCCAGTCCCATCCAGTCCACCCGTAGGCCCTATACGTTGTATGTGGCCACTGACCCTATGTGATCAATGGCTTTTCATCACTCCCTCCCCTCTCAGGCTTCTCTTGTGCCTGTCCTAGGCATGCTTAAACCCCTCCACTGTGCTTGCCCCCACTACCACCTTTGGCAGACTATTCCAAGCGTTGACTACCCTTTCTGTGTAAAAAAAAAAGTCCTCATATTACCTCTTAATCTACCCCCACTCCAATTTCATATTGTGCCCCCTTGTTCTAGTACTTTTTCTACATTGGAAAAGGTCCCCCACCTCTACCTTGTTTATGCCCTTGAGGTACTTGAAAGTTTCAATCATGTCCCCCCGCTGTCTCCTCTCCTCCAGTGAGTACATATGAGTACATACTGAGGTCCCTTAGTCTCTCCTCATATGTTTTGTGGTGCAAGCTCTGCACCATCTTTCTTGCCCTTCTCTGGATAGTCTCCACCTTATCTATGTCCTTGTGCAGGTGTGGCCTCCAGAACTGTATGCAGTACTCCAGGTGAGGCCTTTCCAATGTTTTATACAATGGCATCACCATCTCCTGCCTCCTGCTAGTGATACCCTTGCCTGTGTACTCCAGCATGCCACTGGCCCTCCCTGCCGCCTTTGTACACTGCTTTGATATCTTAAGGTCATCAGTGATGATAACCCCTAGGTCCCTTTCTTCTTTGGTGACAGTCAGCTCCTCCCATCCCCTCAACCTGTAGCTCTCCCCAGGGTTCCCTCTACCCAGGTGCATTATTTTGCACTTCTTTGCATTCAACCTCAGTTGCCACATATCTGGCCATCTTTCAAGCTTCTCCAGGACCCCCTTCGTTTTCTGCACCCCTTCTGGACTATCCACCCTGTTGCAGATCTTAGTTTCATCTGCAAACAGGCAGACCTTTCCTTCCAGCCCCTCTGTAATGTCACTAATGAAGACATTGAGCTGTACTGATCCTAGTACCAATCCCTGTGGTACTCTACTGGTCATCCCCCCGCTCCCCAGATTGTACCCCATTTACCACCACTCTCTGTCTCCTGTCTGTGAACCAGTTCCTAACACAGTTCACCACCTTGTCTCCCATGCCCAGACTATCCATCTTGTTAATCAGCCTTCTATGTGAGATGGTGTCGAAGGCTTTGTTGAAATTATAGTGGTTTCCTTCTTCTTTTCCTTTTGGCCACTATCCTAATGCATTGGTTTGTTATCCCCACTATGGCTCCTTTCAGTTTCTCTCATTGTTCCCCCAACCCCCTCTATCATCTCACCCCTTTTCCAGGACAGCTTGTATACATCTACCCATTTCAGTGAAATCTGCCCTCCTAAAATGTAATACTTTTGCCTTTGTGTGGCATACTTGAGTCTATGTCGCCATGCTGAACCACACCATGCGGTGGTCACTGGACTCCAGCTGCCCCTCAACCTGTATTTCTTCAACTCTGTTCCCATTGGTCTATACCAGGTCCAGAATGGACTTGTCCTTAGTTGGTTCATGCACTAGCTTCTTGAGTCCAACTCCCTGCAGGGATTCTAGGATGGCTGTGCTTCTAGCTGAAGCTGCCACCTGGGTGGCCCAATCCACGTCCGGCATATTGAAATCCCCAGTAGCAGGATTTCGCCTTTAGCTGCCATGTTGTGTATGTCCTCCACTAGTTCCCTGTCAACTTCCTCCCTCTGTGTCGGAGGTCTATAGATCACCCCTGTGCGTAGTGCTGTTCCATTCCCTGGCTCCAGGGTGACCCACAGTGCCTCCGCCTCCCCGTCTTCCCTGAACTTCTGTAGCCTTTATACAATCTCTGATGTACAGGGCCACCCCACCCCCCCTTTTTACCCTCCCTGTCCTTCCTAAATAGTGTATAGCCTGGTACATTGACCTCCCAGCCATGATTAGCAGAGTACCACATCTCTGTTACTGCTACTATGTCAAGGTCTGTTTCCGCCAACAAGGCCACTCTGGTTTCCTTTCCTATGTGCTCCCCATGTATCTCTTGTTATACACTCTTTGCCTACCTGCCCCTTCCTGCCTGCTTCAGCTGTATGTCTTGGCAACTTATGTTCCTGCATGTTCCCATGGGGGGGAGGTGTTCCTAAGCCTCCTGCCCCTTCTGGATCTCCTCCCTTGGCCAGTTTGAATGCTCACAGCTGAAGTATTTCAACTTCTCACTAACGGCCAAGGTACCTTTCTCGGACAGATGCAGGCCATCCACCTTATATAAGCTCGCATCTGTCCAGGTCAGGCCCCAGTCCCCTATGAAACCAAAACCCTCCCTTCCACACCAATCCTTCAACCAGGAGTTGAAGGTATGGATGTGGAGTGCCCTATCCACCCCTGTGCCCTGGACAGGTAACACCTCTGAGAATGAGACGGAGAGTGCTATCTGTTTCAGGTTTCCCCCCAGCTTCCTGAAATCCTCCTGGACTCTGGCTAACTCCACCGTTCTCCCTGCCAGGTCATTGGTCCCCAGGTGGACAATGACATCCAGATGCTCCATCCTAGCTATTGCTCCAGAGATCCTAAGGATCCACTCCCCATCCCTCCATGTAGGGCCGACCCGGTGGCGCGAAGGGTTAAGGTGCTGGACACCACACCTAGCGCCACGCCGGCGACCTGGGTTCGGGAACAGACCTAAGCGGCCAAGGGTCAGTGGAGGGAGAAGAGATTGAGCATCCGGTGGACTGTTCTCTCTTCTCCAGGGAGGGCTAGGGAAACAACTGCTCAATGAGCGACCTCTGGCGGAGGCTGGAGGGTAGCCGAAAGAGCGTCGTTATGTATGCCAGGGGGTGGAGCCATGGCATGCATTGTCTTGGCAGCCGGGGCTCCACAGGGATGTAACAACCAAAGAAAATACCTCCCACCGATAGGCGATGGCACCTCCCACCCCAGGACCACACTCCCAGAAGTCAGGCGTGGCTGCTCCTTGGCCAGAGTCCTCCTGGCCCAGTCTCAATCCTATAAGAAAGAGCACCCTGGACAGGGGTGGCCCTTCACCGGGGGGTAGACCAGGGGGATGCCCAGTGCCGGGGGGTAGAGGAGTCCAGTCAAGCCATGCAGGGAGGTAGAGTCCAGGAATGGACAGTCGCTGGAGAGAGTTTGATGGGGCTCAGGTAGGAAAGGGAAAAAATAGAATTAGAAAATAAAATAAATAAATCCCTCCATGTAGCACTTCCTGGAATGCACTTGACCTCCCTCTCTCCACTGCTAGGTATCCCTAACTCCACTCCCCGGACAATAGAGTCCCCCATTAGAAGAAGCTTCCTCCTCCTCCATGGTCCCCTGCCT
Organism: Neoceratodus forsteri; assembly: GCA_016271365.2. Classification (NCBI taxonomy): domain Eukaryota; kingdom Metazoa; phylum Chordata; order Ceratodontiformes; family Ceratodontidae; genus Neoceratodus; species Neoceratodus forsteri. The sequence goes on along the minus strand of CM057454.1, from coordinate 1,102,217,757 downwards.
CCCTTCCCTGGGGCTCCATCTTGGGGGACCCATCCATCCTCCTTGGTCCCAGCCTCAGGTTCCTGAGCGGGGCTTTCCCGTTTCTCCAAAACAGTGAAGGAGTTACTAAGCAGGACCAGTTGGGGGATGTGCTTTTAACAAATCCCCCTCACCCTCCCTGGGCCCACTGTGGTCCAATCACTCTTCTTCTTCTTCCTGGGCATCCTTTGAGGTTCCAGCTGTGGATTAGTTGGTCTGTGGGTGGGGGTGGATGCCGCCTGCAGCCTGGCCAACTCTGCTCGGAAACAGGCAACCTCCTTCATCAGCCCAGAGAGGTGCCTGCAGATAGGGCATAATCACAGCCTCCAGAATATCTCTCTGAAGACTGCTGCTCCACAACCACTGCACTGCACCGCTTCCATCATGTCTGTTTCCCTCCTCAGTCTACTGCCTGCTTAAGACACCTATTTGTTATCTCCCAAAGGTTTTTTTTTTCCTGTCTTTGCTACTTTCTGTGTGGGTGCAGGATGTTGCAAGGCCCTATGGGACATACCCTATAACTGTAGGGTGAGCCCTGGGGTGGTGGGCTGCAGGTGGGAGGGTGGAATTACACCGCAGGCTGTGTCCAAAAAACAATTAGCCGAGGAGTCCTCTGGCAGTGGCTTCTCACTCCAGTCACCATGGTCCAGACACAGCCAATTACAAACACACAGTCACAAGCTTAACATCTAGAATCTCTCAATCCTGCCCAAACTAAATGGAGAAGCACACTGAACTGGCAGTTAAGAAAAGACTTCCAATTCTAACTACACTAATCCCTGTAATATGATGCCTGCACTTAAGGTTCAGACACAGACAATTACAAACATACAGTCACAAACTTACCAACTAGAAACCCTCAAACCTGCCCAAACCAAATTGAGAAGCACATTGAAATGGCAGTTAAGAAAAAACTTCAAATTCAAACTACAGTAATCCCTGTAATATGATGCCTGCAATTAAGGTTCAGACACAGCCAAGTACAAACACACAGTCACAAACTTACCAGCTAGAATCCCTCAATCCTGTCCATACACACATGGCAAGGCAAGGTAAGGCAAATTTTATATTAAGATGCCCAATCCCTGGGGCTCTGAGCACCGTACACAAAATACAACCAAAGAATGAATGAAACAACACCAATAAATAAGACAGTATTTGAATAGACAGCTATAATAAAATAAAATCAAAAATAGATCAATAAATAAATAGGCAGCCTGGGACAGAAGCTGTTACTTAGTATATCACTACCTAGGCAGTAATTAAAAGACAGGATCTGGGAAAGCTTGATTGAGCAAGCTGGTCTTGAGGTGGGCCTTGAATACCTCTACTGAAAGGGCCTCCCTTACAGCTAGAGGTAATGAATTCCAGAGGATGGGGCCGGTGACACTAAAAGCTCTGTCACCGGCCGTTTTTAGCCTCATCCTGAGAATCGCAAGGAGACCCCTAGAGGAGGAATGGAGGGAGCGGACTGAGGCAGAAGGTGTCAGAAGGTTTGCCAGGTAACCAGGGCCCAGGCCATGTAGGGCCTTAAAGGTGAGCAAGCCCACCTTGAAGAGGATCCTCCTCCTGACTGGCAGCCAGTGCAGTTCATACAGCACTGGTGTGATGTGGCAGTACTTAGACTTCCCCATCAACAACCTAGCAGCTGCGTTCTGCACCAGCTGCAGCCAGCAGAGGGAACCTCCTGAGACCCCGAGGTACAGCGCATTACAGTAGTCAAGTCTCAATGTCACGAAGGCATGCACCAAGGTAGGGAGGTCCAGGGGCAGAACTAGGGGCTTGCTAGTGTCAGTGGCTCAGCAGGTAGCACACTTGCCTCTAAGGTCAGGAGATCAGAAGGCTGTGGGTTCTATCCTCACACCAGGCAATTGGGTTAATATCCCAATACTGACACTGCAGTGCAGCATGAGGGGGGGTGCTGCACTCCTGAGGTGCCATCTTTCCGATGAGACGTTAAACCAAGATCCCATCTGCCTGTTCTGGTGGTAGTTCAGGTGGATGTTAAAGATCTCATGGCACTTCTCGAAAAGAGATGGGGAATTTCCCCAGTGCCCTGGCCAAATTTCCCCTATTCACTAAAAAATACCACCAACAGCTTAATCTGGTTCAAAGTCAGTTGGCATTCATTTATATCCCCTCTCCCGGTTGTGCCTGAAAATAGGCAGAATTTGTCTAGTGCACTTACCTGGTCAACAAAAACTAAATATAAATATAAAATCCTGGTGATATTCCTTAGATGATAAAAGCTGGTACGGACAAGTGTCAATCCACTGTCAAGGATAACACCAAGGTCGCACACCTTAGAGGAGGCCTTCAATGGCACAGAACCCAGAAAAAGTCCTGTCTCTGTGTCAGAGGCCATCCTAACACGCCCTCTGTTCAACTCCACTACCAGTACCTCTGTCTTACACTCATGCTGTTATACCCACTCACACCTTACTCCATGCATGGTGTGACACACACCGATGGCCACATTCCATACGAGTGATGTCCCAACCATTGACCATCCCCATACCCTCATGCACGCTGTCACACACACCCACCACATAACCCCATGCACTTTATCACACCCGACCCCATACTCCCTGTAACACCAACTGACCTCATACCCTATGCACACTTTCACAAACACCGACCAACCCCATGCACTCTGTCACAACCACCAACACCATAGCCCAGTGCATGCTGTAACACTCAAATACTCCAAGTTGAACATCCCCTCCTGCACTGGATCACAGCACCTTCTCTCTGTGGCAGCATTTTTCTTCAATTTATCTATCTACTTGTCTATCTTGGTGCATTGTGCACATTAATTAGACCGGAGGGGGCAGTCAGGGAATGAGACCTTGGGTGGGGGGCTGTCCTTCAGTATGCCTCCCATTTCTTTGGGGGAGGGATGCGTTGTAGTCTATGGCTATGATAGCTGGAGGGTGCAGAGCTGTGGGGGGAAGGGGTTGGATGCCTGAATGCCAAAGGTTAATGTGGATCATTATTCAGCTGAAAGTGTTGTGGCGACCAACTGGTCTCATAACTCATGTACACTGTCATGACCCCATGCTCCCATGCATGCTGTGATACCCACCTACCCACCTACCCCATACCCAATGCATGCTGTCACACTTCATTACTCAATACTTCCATGCACGCTGCCACATCCATCAACCAACCCCATGATTGAGGCTGGCCAACCGGCATAGCAGTAGCACTACTGCTCATGACACCAACAACTCGGGTTCATGAACAAGCCTGGGTCATTGGAGGGCCAGGCAGGGGAGGTGAGCTAAGCATCCCAGAGGATCCTCTCCACCTTGGGAAGGGGAGAAGTTGGTATATGCTGTGCTACTGCCACCTATTTGACCACAAGTGGCAGTGTAAGTGCTACTGCAGAACTGGGGACAGACACTGATGAGCTCTGCCCTACAACGCAGTGCAAATGAGGCAACATGTATAGGCAATGTAAATGAGACAATAGGGACAGGTAGTGTGAATAAGACAACATGGACAGATGGTGCAAAGAGGGCATAGGTATATGCAAGGTTGCATGGGGATAAGCAATGCAAAGGGTGTAGATGACAGACAATTCACAGCTGTGGCTGCAACATTACAGCTTACCTACCTTGCATAGATAAGAGATCTCTTACCTAGGTTCTGGGGAACCCTAGATTGTGGTATTGAGGTGATGTTCAGTTGTACCTGTAAAAGAAGAATATCCATGGGGTCACGAAGGATCCATAGCTCTTTACTTATCTAATAAGCGGGGGTCTGTGCCCTGTTAGATTGGGATCTGCCTTCTGTCAGACCTGTAACAGAAAAATAAAGGATAAAAATGGTTAACATAAGGAAAAAATGAAAGCAAAAACAGTGGCAAAGTTCCAGATAGGTATAAGAACTTTAGGACAAGCACAGATATTCTGTACAGAAACCAGGTGATCACAGGTTCAAATTCCGCACAGTCTCACTGGTTCAGGATGTGACCTTGGGCTTGTCACCTGACCTCCCAGCTGTAAAACAGCGAGAGAGGACACAGCAGTGTGTAGTGATGGTAGTAGAAAAGGCACAGTGCAGTGTCAGCAGTGCACATGTCTACATTGCACGTAGCAGCAGTGTCAGCACTGCACGTGGTGCAGTATCAGCAGTGCACATAACACAATGTAATGACAGCCATACACATGGTACAGTCCAGTGATGGCACTGAACATGATGCAGTGCAGTGACAGCAGAACAAAGAGCAGAGTGCATTGTCAGTGGTGAACACAGTGATGTGTCAGCACTGCACTTGACACAGTGCAATGACAACCATACACATGGTACAGTGCATTGGCAATACTGCACATGACATAGCGCAGAAACAGGAGTACACATGGTTGAGTGCAGTGGTGAAAGTACAGCTGACACAGTGCAATGGTGGCAAAATATGCTGCAGACCATAGTGATGGCAGTGCTCAGGGCACAGCACATTGACAGTGCATGTGGCACAACACAGTGGTGGAAGTCCATGGGTACAGCATGGTGATGGCAGTCAACATGACACAACACAGTGGAAGCAGTGCACCTGACACAGTGCAGTGTGAGTAGCACCTGGGGTGTGCTGCCAGTATCTGGGGTGCAGTGCAGTGACAGCAGTCTCTAGGGTGCACTTGGCAATGCATAGCAATGGCAGTGTATGTCACACTGTATGATGCTGGCAGTACACATGGCACAATGCAAAGTCTGTAGTGCACATGGCACTGCACAGGGCTGGAACAGTGCATGCTACAGTGCAGTGGCAGTAGTGCACATGGCATGGCAGAGTGATGGCAGTGCATGTGCCAACACTTAATAATGGCAGTGAACATCGCAACCCATAGTGATGGCCATGCACATAGTACTGTGGTGTTGACAGTGCATGTGGTGTGGCACTGTATGGTGGAATGCACCCTGATGGCAGTGCACATGGTACTGCAGAGTGATGGCAGTGCATGTGCCAACACTTAATAATGGCAGTGAACATGGCAACCCACAGTGATGGCCATGCACATAGTACTGTGGTGTTGACAGTGCATGTGGTGTGGCACTGTATGGTGGAATGCACCCTGATGGCAGTGCATGTGGCACTGGGAGGTAACAGTGCCACTGGTTGGTGTTGGCAGTGCATGTGGCACAGCACATAATTAGTAGTGCACATGGCACCACACAGTGGAGGCACTGAGTTGTATGGCACAGTGGCACCAGTGCAGATGGCAACACACACTGATGGTAGTGCACCTTGGGGATTGAGTGCATTACAAAGAAATAAAGTTTAGGTAGAAATGTGCATGCACGAGAACAGAGTACTCACATTTATTTGTTTAATTTGTGTTAACCATGTAAGCACTCTTGATTATTATGCACCATTGATCTTTCCTGTTAGCAACAATAAATACATAAATCAGAAATATACCACATCTAAAGTTTGGATAGCAGTTCTGGCTAAAAAGTCCAGAACAAAATGTGGACAAGTTAAAGTGCTTTATTCAATTAGAATTAAAAAGCATAGCATGAAAGCAGGCTTGGATTTTCAATGCCGAACATTTGCCTACACATATGTGCTGTGCAGGTGTTTGGTAGTGATAGTGCACAGATGCAGATGCCCTGCACCAAAGGAAGACTCTGTCCAAGGGCCCTGCACTTCAGTGCAGTGACAGATGTGAAGAATTCATGGGGCTGTCTGCTGGGCTGCAGAAGCACTGGCCCCTCTGGTCCCTGTGTTTACATGTGGCCACAGATACAGATGCACAGGGCAAAGAGTGCATCTGTCAGCCAATGCACAAGGTACTCTGCCGCCCACAGGGGGAGAGGTGCTGGGCCCTATGCCAAGAGGATAGTTTTCTTCATTATATGGTACCCAGGCTCATGCAAACAACTCCACACCTTTCATTCCCTTGCGGGGGGGGGGGGGATGTTGCATAACAGTGCCATTCCCCCACCATTGCCCCATCCTGCTGGGTCACTGAGCTCACCCCTGAACTCAGCTCAAAGGGATGGGATCACAAAGCATGGTCACTGGGGTAAAGACTGGCACTACACACAAAGATTGTTAATTATGATTTTTTGTTATTATTTTGATCCCAACTTTTCAAGATACACTTTACGATTTGTCTTATAAACATGACATGTGCCATTTATAGCAAATTGGCCAAAATGTCATTTCACACCAGAGGTACAAAAATACATTGGGCAGGATTTTCGCATGCCCTAGACCAACCTAAGCCCTGGTGCACGAGGCTTGCGGTGATCTAATGGAATTTTCTATCCCATGCACAGTTGCCACAAGTTAGACCAACTTTTTCTGGTCTAACTTGAGGCAATCCTGGGGGCCTGTGTTATGGAGCTTGTGCCAAATATTTGGTGCAAGCTGCTGTAATCTGTGAAAACTGTTGCAACTGCACCCGAAATTGTAAAATCAGGCCCAGTTGTAGGAGAAGGGTTTGGCACACTGCCAGAACCAAAGTGTTGTGGCACAGAGCTGGACACAAGCCCTGAGCCACATTTTGAAAATCCTGACCAACTTCTCCAGCATTTTAAAAATGACACGTCATGTTTATGGGGTGGTATGGAAAAATGGCTATGTTGGAAGTTTGGAGTCAAAATACTGAAAATTAACGAAGTTACAAGTGAATGTTGAAATTATGTAATGTTCAGTCATAATCTGGGCATTTTACCATATTTGTATACCAACTTTTCAGCATAACCTTCTTTTTACCTCATCTCATGAACCCAGTAGGTGAGAATTTTCAAATCGCCACCAACACATCATTCCATGCCACCAAAACGTCATTCCACATACCACAAGTACGAAAACACATTTGGCCAGGATTTGAAAAATGTCAGCTGTCACATTCATGAGTTGGTGTGAAAAAATGACTGTTGAAAATTTGGTGTCAAAATATTTAAAATTACCAAAGTTACAAGCGGACATAGAAAAATGTCAGTGTATATGCATAACTTTGCCATTTTTAGATATTTTGATGCCACATTTTCAAGATAGTTATGACCCCACCTCATGAGCAAGGGTGGTGAAACTTTTCAAATCCTGCCAGAAAGGTGATTTCACAACATTATCATAAAATCACCTTTCGGGCTTGATTTGCATAATTCCACCACCATTGGTCAATGGTCATGAGGTGGGGTCCCAAAAGGGCCATGTTGAAAATTTGGGGCCAAAATATGCAAAAATTACAAAGTTATGCATCAAAGTTCAAAACCCCATTGAAATACACTGAACAGCACTTATCTTAGTTTCTCATATTGCAGTCGGCAGTTCCAACAGCAAAGTGTGTCTTCAATGAGAGAGTGGATCTTCACTTTGGCAGATGTTCAGGTGAATGAGGGCATGTGGGAGGTGTGTGGGGGTTGTGCGGTGGTGACTGCTGAGTGGGAGTTCTAGCTGGGGTGGGTTGGGGATGTGGGGGCAGATTGGTGAGGGATGGTTTTCTATTTTACAAAGTGAGAAAACAAAATCAAGGGACATTTTTCTTTACTTTGGGCATATTCCGACACTGGTATTGGGCACCCCAATTTCCGCCCAGCAAGCAATGAGTGATGTCATGACCACAGATGTGGTCATTGGTCTGGACTGCTGAGCCCCTTCCAGTTTGAGCTGCAATGGGTTCGGCAGTGACACACCTCAGAAATGCTGTTAAGTGTAACAAAACGTTTCTTGCGCATGTGCAAGCAAACAAGTGCAAACAGACCCACAAGACTGTTGGCTGACTGAAGTGAGCTGTTGCTATCAATCTATGCTTTTTAATTCTAATTGAATAAAGCATTTCAATCTGTCCAAGTATTGTTTGGGATTTTACATGTGGTATTGTTAATAATTTTTTGGGGGGAGCTCCAGTATCATTCCTGGTGCTGCCTTTAGCCAAATAAAAACTATTGTTAAATATTTGGGGAGCTACCCACCAATTGCTGAATGCATAAAAGTCAACCTGGGTATCTCTGATTTGCCAATACAGGCCAGTTAGAAGCAGTTAATGGATTACTGTGATGAGCATCTGTTCTTGTTTCTAAATCAAGGCGGGCAACTACATAATACAGCATGCTAAGATCCTTCAAGGAGGTTGCTGGGGCCAATTTGTGTATCATATTCGCATAGTAAAGAAGAGGCCAGTTCAAATGTGAGCCCACTGTAAGTCAGATTCTGTAGTTGAGGCATTTATTTTTAGAATAGAAAGCCAGTTTTAGCCTCTATCTTTCTTTTGGTGTTTTCAATTCGGACATTGTGTGACAGAGATTGCATAATCCATAACATCTCTGAGGATCTACTGTAATGCTTCCACCAAACAATTTTCTTCAGCCCTGTACAGATGATTTGTATTCATCTTGGGGGGGGGGGCATTATTTGTATATCCCCCTTGGCACACCTCTTTTCTTATGTCATATAGTTTGTGGATACTGGTGGTAACAGAGAGGTGATGAGGGTCACTTAGGTACCTATAGTTCAACAGTATTGAAACTATGAAATATTAAGTATGTGGTTGATATTTCAGATAGGTTTCTGTAATTTTTTTCTTTGTTTTACTTTTGGGCCATTTTCCAGACTTTTGTGAGCTCCACTTTTGTACCTGGACATCTAATCTGAACATTTTAGAAAATCTACCATAAATGATTTCTCAACATTTCAGGGGGTTAAAAACAATAAATTCACAAGTGGCATTTTTTCCCATCTACTGTTAATCCTCTGTGGTTGGACATCACTACTTGGGCTTTTGCCAGAGACTTCCCAACCCTTTTGTTTCTCAGCACCGCACCAGGGTCCTATATGGCTCCCCTGTGACAGAGGTGTCAGTCAGTCGGGGATGGGATGAAGAAACCTGCCATGTGCCACAAGCAAAGATAGAAAAAAAAGAAAGTTTCTGCATGCTTTGAAGAAGTCTTTCTGTTTCAGTTTTCCTCTTTTTTAATACAGCTGTCATGAGTCATAATGGATTCACTACACAGACCCATTTACTAGGCCCTTAAGATGGATGACGGTATACTGTCGCTACTGAGACAATTTTACAGTGACCGACACTACAGTGACAACAGCGCCAGGTCACTGTAGTGTCAGTACGGGACCCCGGCACTGCTTTGTGGGGGTATTGCATCCCCCCCCCGGAACAACTCTGACCTGGAGTTGATTATTATAGTATCAATCAATCAATCAAAATTTATTTATAGTGCGCTTTTCTTAAACCAAAGCGCATACATAATACAATATAAAACTAAGTATACAGTCTAAAATGTACAAAATAAAAATATAAATATAAACTAAATACAGTGCCCAAAAGCTAAATCGAATAAATACATTTTTAATGAGGACTTGAAGGACTTGGTGGACAGGCACTCTCTAATCCGACGAGTTGAGAGTTCCACAGGGTCAGGGCTACAAAAGAAGAGGCCCTAGCACCTGATGTTTGAAGACAGACCCTGGGAACCTCTAGCAATCCCTCGTCAGCAGAACGAAGCGGGCAGGAAGGGGTGTAATGCCGAAAGAGGTCTTGCAAGTAACCCGGTCCCTGTCTGTGTAGGGTCTTATTGGTCAGCAATGCGACCTTGAAGGTGATCCTCCATCACACCAGCAGCCAGTACAGTTTGCACAGCACAGGCATGATATGGTTAGTTCTTGATAACCCTGTCAGCAGCCTGGCTGCAGCGTTCTGAACCAGCTGCAGGCGACGGACATCTACCCCCGGCAACCCTAGGTATAGAGCATTACAGTAATCAAGATGAGAGGACACAAAGGCATGGACCAACACAGGGAGGTTCTCAGGCAGAACAAGGTGCTTAATCTGGGCAATGTTCCTCAGATGATAAAATGAGGACTTGACAACTGCCGACACCTGCACTTTCAGTGTCAGTTCATTGTCAAGCACAATGCCCAGATTTCACACCCGTTCAGAAGATCTCAATTGGTTGCCCCCAAGCACAAGGCCAGACGGTTGCCCAGGAGTCAACTTCTCTACCCGCTGACCTGGGTCCACTACCAACACCTCAGTCTTGTCTAGATTTAATTTTAACCAGTTAGCACTCATCCAGTCCTGAATCTTGGAGAGGCAGTTGTTGAAGACCGAGACTGCACTATTTTTTTCGGGTACAAAGGACATGTAGAGCTGAGTATCATCTGCATAGCAGTGAAAACTCAGCCCATGCCGCCTTATAGTGTCTCCTAACAGCAATGTATACACCGTGAATAACATGGGGGATAGCACAGAACCCTGCAGCACCCACAGAGCAGTGTGAAGGGGGCAGAGGAAAAGACCCCTCAACACCACCCTCTGAGTCCTGCCTGTAAGGAAAGAATGAAACCATCTGAGGACTGTCTCAGACAGTCCACAGAACAGCCGCAGGTATTCCAGCAGCACCCCATGATCCATGGTGTCAAATGCTGCTGAGAGATCAAGGAGGACTAAGATTGAATGACTTCTCCGCTCTCTCACTATCAGATCATTAAGTACCCAAACTAATGCCGTCTCTGTACTATGTCCCTTCCTGAAACCGGACTGGAGAGGATCATAGACTTCATGGGTGGTAAGAAAGTTCTCGAGTTGCAACGCGACTACCTTCTCAATAACCTTCCCCACAAGGGGCAGGTTAGAGACAGGTTTGTAGTTCACAAGACAGTCTGGGTCACAGGAAGGTTTCTTTAAAAGGGGTGTCACCACGGCCTCCTTCAAAAGGTCTGGAAACACCCCTTGGTCCAGTGAACACCAGCCTATCTCAGCAAGAATCGGTCCAAAGACATCCAAACACCCCACAAGGAGGCAGGTTGGACCAGGATCCAAACTACAGTAAGTCAGTCGCAGATCCAAAACAATCTTCATGATGTCCACGATCTCTAGCTGGTCGAAATCTGTCCTGATAGACTGGATGGCTGCATCCTCACATCGACCACCGCCATACTCATTTGAACGAGTCAGACAGATCTCTGACCTGATGGAGGACACCTTATCTGCAAACAACTGAGCAAGTTTCTCACACTTAGTTTGAGAAAACGCTCTCCAGCCCCAGAGACAGGCTGGATTGCACAGCCTGTCCATGGTCCAGAAGAGCTGGGCTGGTCGGTTCCTTGCTGCAGCTATCTCCCTGTACAGGAACTCTGCCTTCTTACAGGAGATTGCTGATTGATAGTCCGAATAATGGACCATCAACCTAAGTCTATCCTCCTCCAGGCCAGATTTCCTCCAGCAACGTTCCAACCTTTGTCCAGTTCTCCTCAGCTCCCTCAGAGTCCCATCAAACCAAGGGGACTGACGGCAGAGAGGGAGAGGGCGAACTCGGACAGGCACTATGGAGTCCAGAGCCCTCAGTACCACACTGTTATAGTGCACTACTAGGTCTCCCAGGTCCAAGCATTTCATTGGCCTACTCAGTAGGTCCAGCACCGTCATCACTGTAATACCCCTCAAAGGGCAGTACCAGACCATCTCCAAAGGGGCGGGTCTCACAGGGAGAGCCACAGAACTGAACCTTATAGAGTGATGGTCTGACCAATCGACTGGTTCCACCACCAAATTAGTGGCGTCCATCCCCAGGAGGAACACCAGGTCCAAGGAGTGACCCTGAATATGGGTTGCAGCGGTACCTACCTGTGTGAAGCCCAATTAATTCATCAGTTGGAGGAAGTTCTGTCCAAAATGCGAGAGTTCATCGTTGACCCAGGCATTGAAATCCCCTAGAACCAACCACCTGGGGGATTCCAACACCATATTGACCATGAAGTCTGCAACTTCCTGCAGGAAAACTTTCTCATCTCTGGGTGGATGCTGTGACGCTTGGCCAGCTGGTTATGATTGTTCTTTGATATTTGTAATATAAATAGGAAGTGTGTGATTTGTCTCCATAAGGCGGCTGTGCCATGGGTCAGGTTTTAGTGAGAATACAGGATGCATTAACCTGAAACCAGGATGTAATTAAAAAGACTAGAGAGCCTTAATTAAGGGTCTCCTGTTAATCTGACTTATTTATTTGCTTTTGTTAACCGGGTAAGCACGTTAGACAATAGGTGCCTATTTTCAGGTGCAACCCAGGAGATTACAAGGTACATTACATTCATGAACATCAGACAATCACAAGTAGTTAATTGGAGCTGACCAGCTACCAGGATATAGGGATTGTAAACTTTTATGACGTCTTAGAGGAAAAACATATTCCCATCATGGTGCTAAAGTTATATAAAATCCTTTGATCCTTGGGGAAAGAGGATCTGCTTGAGATCAAAGAGGGGGATGTTAATTAAGGAGTCATATGGGGAAATGAGTTTTTGCTGATGTCACCTTATTTAATATACCTCCTGATTAGGACATCCTGTTTGTATATATTTTTTTATATTTAACAAGGAGGAGATGGTGACGTCATGAAAGGGGTGTGTTTGAGAGACAGTTTAAGCTATTCTGTGTCTGCTCTTTAGACACATTTCTTTGTGGGCTCTTAGAAACAAGAACTAACTAGAAGCACTGTAAGAAGATAATACATTATATAGGAAAGTCTAATTGTATTGTGGTAGGAGTTTATGTTTGTACTTTTCCTTGTTTTCTTTTAAGTGATTGTATGCTTTGTGATATAGTGTTCTGTGTTTACATTTTACATATTTGTATCCATTTTTAAGTAAACCTCTTATTTTAAAGAGACTGCCTGATGTGTCTTTGAAATTCTTTCTTTCTTTTGCATGTGAAGTATAGACGGTTAAGACTGACTAAAACTGTTCAAAGCTTGATGGTGTACCAAACTGGGAAAAGGCAAGAATATACCTAAGGTCTTTTACAGAGTTTTAAGGGTTCATTTTGGATACCTGGTTAGGTGCCCTTAGGCAAAAGATATCTGGCATCCCCTGAGAGCAGATTATCTGAGCCTGTACGTTTGGGTACGCTAGGATAAGGTTCACAGTTTGAATCCCCTCAGAACTTGAGACCAAAATGTGATTTGGACCCAGAAGCAGACAGGAGGGTTACCCTGTTCTGTTATCTGTTCACAATACTGCACTCGGAGGTTGGCACTGTGGGAGTAGAGGGCCTGACCTGCTGAGTGGGTTTGTGACAGATTGGTTGGCACCAGTGTGCATAAATATGGCATCACAAGCTTTAAATTGTTCAGTGTGTCAGCTTGATACTGTACTGCTCACTTGCAAAATAAGGCAGTGATTTATTTTTTAAAGAGGAAACAGAACTATATAATTTTGCTTACAGTCAAATTCCTACCTGTTTTATTTTTTTTTCTAAAGTGCAAGTTAGAGTAGCCATAGTTAGGGAAGAAGATGGCTTCAACTACAGTGGGCACACTATAGACTACTTGAGGCAGTTGTGCAAGGACAGAGGAGTCCTCTACGAGGTGAGAGCCACCAAGCAGAACCTCGTGGATGCCCTGATAGCAGCAGATACCCAGAGCATCAAGTAACTGACTGTGACTGTAAAAGACCAAACTTTGAGCGTGGAAGGGCTAGTGGCCAGTGCAGTGTTCAGATCTGATGAGGATGACAGCAGGGCCGGTGCCAGCAAAGGGCCACAGCAGCAGGGGAAGGTCACCAGCATTCTGGAGCCAAAAGAACTCAGGCTGCAGATTGAGCTGCGCAGAATGGAGCTGGAGTTCCAGCGAGAACAGCGAGAGGCGGAACATGGACAGCGAGAGGTGGACTGTGAGGAGCGTGAGTGCCAGAGGTGACATGAACTGGAAAAGCTACTACTCCAACCACCAGCACCAGAGTAGGTAAGTGGCTTGGGTTTAACTGGAACTACAGGACTGGGTTACAAATTGAATTCCAAATTGATAGCTGAATTTAAAGAGGGGGAGGATATGGATGTCTTTTTAAATTCCTTTGAAAAAGTTTGTATTCAGGCTAAAATTTCTAGAGGGCCCTGGAGCTTCCAGCTATCCCCGCTACTTATCAGGAAAGCTCGGGATGCATTGGGTCAAATGGACAATGAGGACAGTAATGATTACAGCAAACTTAAAGCTGCACTTTTAAAAAAGTTTGATTTAACTGCTAAAACATACAGAGCTAAATTCCATAAGCTCAGGAGATGCTCTGATATGAGCTACGAGGAGCTAGTCATGAAACAACGTCAGTTTTTAAAATGCTGATGGGAAGGAATTGAAGAAAACTCTGTAGATAAAATTGAAAATGCAATATTGTTAGAGCAATTTTTGAGGCATGCCCAGCACAGCTGAAAACCTGGATAGAGGACCGAGATCAAAAAACAGTGCAAGAGGCTGCCGAACTCTCGGACTGCTATGCCAAGAACAGACCTGTTCTGAGAGTGAATGGAGCGGGTGTGGCAGTGCAGAAAGGGAAAAGCGCGCCTTCAAGGCAGCTAAAACCCCCACTGCCTCCACCAAAACCAGTCAGCCCTACGTTTCAAAGAAAATATTTATCTGAAAAAAGAAATGAATGTCGGTTTTGTAAAGAAACTGGGCATATTGCCAGACAGTGTCCCAAAAGGGCGAACAATACACCACAGGGGCTAGGAAAGAAGTGGGTTGTTTGTGTGTCCCTGGAAGCATGCCTGTGAACATGAGGGAACATATGCACCCAGTCATGGTGAATGGTGCACAGACAAAAGGATTAAGGGACACAGGGTATCTCTGACATTGGTAAGGGGATCTTAAGGCGAGGCCTGGTCGAAACATACTAATAAATATGTCACTGTCACAAGACTTTACTGGTGAGGGAAAACATTGCCCCTCGCTAATGTTCTCCTAGACTGGGGTGAAACAGGGGGAACTGTGCAACAGATGGCTGTAGCCAAAATGTTAGCAGTTGACGTCATCCTTGGCAACAATCTCCAACAGGGGATGGTGAGTGCAGTTACCCGTAGCCAAGTGGGAAGAGAAAATTGTAGTTCCCTGGACCCCACAGAAGCCATTGTGCACAGCACTCGGAGGCTGATTCCCCAGCCTGTGCCTCCTGATATGGAGATTAATGAAAAGGGGGTAGAAATGTCTCCAGTAGCAGTTAATTACACAGCTAAGGAGGGTTACTCCGAGGAGGGAGGGGTGACCCTATGTCAGAGGGTTAGGGATGACAGTGATCCTGAGTGCCCTGACATTAGTGCCAGGGACCCTAGTTTAGAAACTGAAGGGGGCCTGTCTCATGCCTTGGGAATGTGTAAGGAGTTTGCAGCTGCTCAGAAAAGTGACCCTAGTCTAGAGAAACTGAAGGCTTCTGCAGACTCTGATGGTGCACAGGGAGGTGAAGGTAAACATAAGGTTTATTGGGAAAATGGACTGATGTATACTCAGGCTGTGCAGACAGAAGGAGGGGTGATAGGCAGGCAGCTTGTCATTTCCCCGGGGGTATCGTGAGCAGTTGCTCAAGCTTGCACATGATATTCCCTTGTCTAGTCATCTGGTAATTGCGCGCACTATGCAGCGGTTGACCCAGAATTTCTATTGGCCCAACTTCATCCAGCAGGTGAAGGAGTTTTGCAGGTCTTGTCACTGGTGCCAAGAAATAGGGAAGGCAGGTAAGAAAACCCAAGCCCCCCTAATTCCATTGCCCATAGTGGAGGAGCCATTCCAGGGGTGGGAATGGATATTGTGAGGCCTTAAATACCCCAGCTCCTCCGGGAAGATTCATCCTGACTGTGGTGGATTATGCCACCCAGCATCTAGAGCAGTGCCCTATCCTCCCTGAGGACAGACAAAGTGGCAGATGCTTTACCTGGGATTTTCTCCCATGTTGGGTTTCCGTAGGAGGTTATTACCAATCGAGGGGGTTCCTTCATGTCGGACCTGATGAAATGTTTGTGGGAGAAGTGTGGGGTGGTGCAGAGATGCACAATACTGTATCACCCACAAGCCAATGGGCTTGTGGAAAGATTTAATGGTACCCTGAAGTCAATGCTCCGAGCGTTTGCTGAACAGCATGGTAAAGACTGGGAGAAATACCTTCCCCACCTGTGGTTTGCATACAGGGAGGTGCCCCAAGAGACGACAGGATTTTCCCCTTTGAGCTGTTATATGGACGCCGGGTACTTGGGCCCCTAGACTTGATCCAGGAGGACTGGGAAGGCAAGCATGCCACCCAGGGAACTCCCATAGTGGATTACATCCTTAGGTTTAGGGAAAGGCTGAAGGAGCTAATGGGGACAGCCCTGAGCAACCTGGCAGCTGCCCAACAGAAACAAAAAGTGTGGTACGACCGTACATGGTGGATCAAGAAGTCATGGTCCTTATTTTGGTCTGGAAAGACAAGGTGCAGGCTGAGTGGGCAGGACCGCACAAAGTAGTTAGGAAGGTAAATGATGAGAACTATATCATAGAGTTACCTGACAGAAGGCAGACAGAAAGAATATACCATGTCAACATGATGAAGCCATTGGCTGATATGGTGTTCACAGTATATAGTCATGGGGAGGGGACGGATGAGGGAGAACTCCTTCTGGACTTGCTGGAAGAAAGCAAGTGGGAGTCCTCTGTGGAGGCAGTTAAATTGTCTCCACAGCTGGCCCCGGATAAGATCCAGAAAGTAAGGGAGGTTTTAGCAGACTTTGCCCCACTGATTAGTGCCAAGCCTGGACTAACCCCCTTAGCGATGCATGATGTGGAGACAGGGATACAGACACACATACAGCAGACAGTGTATCGGGTGTCAGAAACTGTCCAAAAGGACATTAGGAGGGAAGTGGAGGAGATGCTGGATTTACGGGTAATCCAGAGATTCCACAGCCCCTTGGCTTCACCCGTAGTCCTTGTGCCCAAGTCAGATGGCTCTACTCATTTCTGTGTGGACTATCGTGGACTGAATGCAGTCACAAATTCAGATGTCCACCCGATGCCCCGGACGGATGAACTCCTGGACAAGTTGGGAGGGGCTACCTACCTCACGACCATTGACCTGACCAAGGGGTATTGGCAGGTAGAGTTAATGGACAGAGCCAGGGAGAGGTCAGCCTTCATCACTCCAATAGGCTTATTTGAATTTAAAGTAATGCCTTTTGGAATGAAGAACACCCAAGTCACTTTCCAAAGGTTAGTGAACCAGGTGTTAAATGGTGCTGAGGAGTATGCTGTGGCATACCTGGATGACACTGCCATCTTTAGTACCAGCTGGGAGGAACATCTGTCCCACCTTAGGGAAGTGCTGAGCAGGATATAGAGGGCCAGGCTCACTGTCAAAGTGCCAGGTGGCCATGGCTGAAGTGGCATACCTTAGGCACGTTCTAGAGCGGGGACGGTTTCCATCCTAGCCAAGCAAAAATAGAGGTGATCAAGGCATGGCCCAGACAAGAAATGCAGAAGCAGATCAGGAGTTTCCTCGGGACAGCAGGGTACTATAGGAAATATGTACCCAATTACAGTGCCCTGGCTGCTCTCCTATCTGACCTGGTAAAGAAAAGGATGCCTAAGAAAATTACCTGGGAACCAGCCTGTGAGAAAGCTTTTTCCAGACTGAAGGAGGCACTATGCAGTGCTCCTGTATTGACAAGGCCTGACTATAGCAGACCCATTATAGTTCAGACTGACACCTCAGATGTGGGTATTGGGGCAGTACTGAGTCAGACATTCAGCCAAGGGAAAGAGCACCCTGTAGTGTATCTGAGTAAAAAGTTACTTCCCAGGGAGCAGGCATACTCTACTGTGGAAAAAGAGTGTCTTACCATAGTGTGGGCCCTAAAGAAGTTAGAGCCATACTTATAAAGGCAGCATTTTGTGGTACAAACTGACCACAACCCCCTGGTTTCGCTGAAGCAAATGGGAAAAACGAATGGTAGACTATTAAGATGGAGTCTTGCCTTACATCATCTTATGACATGACAATCTTACATAGGGCTGGAGCAACTAGTCAGAACAGCGATGGCCTTTTGCGTCTTTATGAGGAGTGAACTGATTTGAGTAGCTCATCCCATGCAGGGGATAGAGACCCCAGATTCAGTCTAGGTGGGGAAGATTGTGATGCCTGGCCAGCTGGTTATGATTGTCCTTTGATATTTGTAATATAACAATGTGGTGTGTGATTTGCCTCCATGAGGCAGCTGTGCCATGGGTCAGGTTTTAGTGAGAATACAGGATGTATTAACCTGAAACCAGGATGTAAATAAAAATATTAGAGAGCCTTAATTAAAGGTCTCTTGTTTATCTGGCTTAATTGGAGCTGACCAGCTGCCAGGATCTAGGGATTGTAAACTTTTATGACGTCTTAGAGGAAAAACATGTTCCCATCATGGTGCTAAAGCTATATAAAATCCTTTGATCCTTGAGGAAAGAGGATCTGCTTGAGATCAAAGAGGAGGATGTTAATTTGGGAGTCATATTGGGAAATTAGTTTTTGCTGATGTCACCTTATTTAATATACTTCCTAATTAGGACATCCTGTTTGTATATTTTTTATATTTAACAAGAAAGAGCTAGGTGACATCATGAAAGGGGTGTGTTTGAGAGACAGTTTAAGCTATTCTGTGTCTGCTCTTTAGACACATTTCTTTGTGGGCTCTTAAAAACAAGAACTAACTATAAGCACTGTAAGAAGGTAATACATTGGATAGGAAAGTCTAACTGTATTGTGGTAGGGGTTTATGTTTGTATTTTTTCTTGTTTTCATTTAAGTGATTGTATGCTTTGTGATATAGTGTTCTGTGTTTACATTTTACATATTTTTATCCATTTTAAGTAAACCTCTTATTTTGAAGAGACTGCCTGGCGTGTCTTTGAAATTCTTTCTGTTGCATGTGAAGTATAGATGGCTAAGACTGACTAAAACTGTTCAAAGCTTGATGGTGTACCAAAGTGGGAAAAGGTAAGAATATACCTAAGGTCTTTTATAGAGTTTTAAGGGTTCATTTTGGATACCTGGTTAGGTGCCTTTAGGTGAAAGATATCTGGCATCCCCCGAAGAGCAGATTATCTGAGCCTGTACATTTGGGTACACTAGTATAAGGTTCACAGTTTGAATCCCCCCAGAACTTGAGACTAAAGGTGATTCAGACCCACAGGTAGACAGGAGGGTTACCCTGTTCTGTTACCTGTTCACAATATTGCACTCAGAGGTTGGCACTGTGGGAGCAGAGGGCCTGACCTGCTGAGTGAGTATGTGACAGACGGTAAATGAGAAGGGTCCTGCTGCCCACACCTGCACCCATGATACACTCAAAGGATTTAGTGACCCCCACTGGAACCTCTACAAGACCCAGTTCTGTTTTAAAACAAATGGCTACACCCCCGCCCCTACCATCCAATCTCAGGTGGTGTATCACTAAGTACCCCGCTGGAACAGCTGACTGCAATACTGGGCCAGCATTCTCATCCAGCCAGGTCTCAGTGATGCAAACCAGGTCAGATGTTTCAACAAGATCAGCAATAACAGTGGTCTTGTTCTTTATAGACCTGGCATTGCATAACACTGCCCGAGTTGGATGAGAGGCCATGGGAGAGCAGGTGACTTGCCCACCATCGGTGGAACCCTGGGTATGGAAACCAAGCAGGGAAGACCTCTTTCCCGGTTCCATTTTGCCCCAGGGTGCCTCCTCAACTTCACTACCCCAATCCACCACTCCGTTCCCTCCACCCTCCAGGACCAGGGACCCAACATCTCCGGCCCCTCCTTGCAATACCCAAGGCACGACAACGCATATACACTTTGGATTGCAATGGGGGACTAACAAAGGGGTGCAAGCCCCTCATTCTGGAGAGGGAGTAGCGCCTGCCCACCTGACCATGGTACCAACACATGCTACCTAGTTAAAAACTGCCACCTGCTAAAGGTGCAGTTCACAACAACAATCCGTAATAGTTCCATTTAGCAAATTATATAACAGATAAAGATAAAATTTTCCGAACAAAAAGTGGCCAAATGAAAACAAGACTCAGTGCACAAAAATTTGAGTAATGTTTTTTTGTCCGTGGAGCTCCCACCTCCTAGGACCAAAATTTGTCCATTAATTGGCCCAGGGACTCTCACTCCTTGGGCCCAACAAATATAACACAGAAAAATAAATCTAAAATTCAAATTTATAAAGGAGCAAAGTACCAAAGTTCAATCCTCCCATAGGCTCTCACCCCATAGGCTCTCACCACTAAATGAACATAAATGCTAGCAGATGTCCTTTAGTGAAAACTAAACGAAACAGTCTTTACAGTCTTTAATAGACCCACAGACTCTCACTCCTATTGTCTAGCAGGTGTAGCAGCAAAAATAAATCTGAAATTCAGGTTTGTAAAAGAGCACAGTACTGAAGTTCAGTCCTCCCATGGACTCTCACCACCATAAGAGAATAAACGCTGGCCAGTGTTCTTTAATAAAACTAAACAGGACAATCTTCGTAGCATTTACAGGCAGCCAGTAAACTTGAGAGACAGGCAATGATAGAAACATTAAGGCACAGAGCAGAGTTCCTTACTTTAGTGCTGTATTCCAAGGGCCGATGAAATCCATGTAGAGAATAAAGCAATTCAGGCCAAAGTATCCGACACCAAAGGAACTCACCCCAAGACACCCGCCTCTCTTTGGACCCTACCACAACTGAAGCCGCTCTCCAGCCACCACGATGTGGGACAGGAGTGCCAAAAAAGCAGCCGCCCACCAACAGCAACCTCATGGCACACCACTGGATAGAGGTCAGGGATCAGGAGCAAAGCCCCAAGGCTACAGATAATAACCACCAAAGAGTATCTCAACACTTCCTCCACATCACTCCCTGCAAGAAAGGAATCCAGGCCAGCACCAGCACCTCGCCAAGTCAGTTCCACAGATTCCCACAGTACATCCTCCACAGTACAGTGCCAAAGTAACAACCAAGGTTTGGGATGCCAGACTCCAATGGTAGCTGTTTCCAGATGTACCTTCCACCAGTCCTTCTCTCATGCCAGAGTCAGAAACCTGTCTTCTCTCCAAACTGACTAAATCCCCTCCTGCAGGTATATCACAATTATTGTTGCGAGTATGTGCTGCCTGTTAATACTTAAAATTAAATGCAGTAAAAAGATTGTGAAAATCCAATGGGGTAGATGCAAAGTTGCAGCACGTCTGTTCAACAATCAATAATCAGCACTGGGCCAGGCTGATAAACAAATAAGTAGCAGAAAAATAAACCAGGGAACAAAATATAAAAAAGAAATAAACATAATCAAATCAAATAAGATAACTTAAAATGTGAATTTCTGCACTACTAAAAACATCTAAAGACGGCAGCTCAGCACAGCCGCCATCTTGCATCTTGGACCTAGAAGGAGGTCGTACTGGGGGTATGAGGGGCAGAGCTCCCCCCATGGGGGGGGTTGGGAGGCAAAGCCCCATGAAGAAAACAAAGTCTGCAGTGACTCCCTTTATGCCAACCGCAAAGGTGGTCAACATAAAGGAGTCACTGTAACATCAGTTGACAACAAAATTGTGGACTGACCGTCATATATCCGTGGATGATAGTTCACACTCAAAATGAGTGCAAGCAGCTTTTAGCAAGGTAGGACACAGTGTGGCTCGAATCATGCTATTTGAATAGTAGGGAAAATTCTGATCAGAGTGGTAATACTCAAACTCTGTTATACACACCTCATTGTATAGTTTAACTGGTACTGCCCACAGTTCATAAATGGGCATGACCAGTTATTATATATCGAACAATGCATGGAGAGGTGTGTATAACAAGAATTTAGTATACATCCAAGGTGTGGGATGCTACATAAATCCCGAGAGCGAAGGCCAAGGGGTTTATAAAACCATACCACACTGAGGGTGTGTGTAAAATTTGTGTTTTACACACCTCCCCATGCTTTGCCATACATAATTGCTTGGTAGTGTTTTCTCACCTTGAAAACACTACCCAGCAATTTTAGAAAACAGTATGGTCAGTGTATCCAGCAGCACTAGTTTAATAGCACAGTCAGACTGAAGGCATGGTTTAAACTTGTAAATTTTTTTGTGCGTGCAATTGCCCCAAATCAGACAGAAAACTCAACTGAACAACAACTCTGATGGCAGGTAAGGTGTAAATCATAGAGTTTGTGAAACATACCCCATTTTCTGTGAGTTCAAATGAAGTGCCAATTGAAGTGTGTGCGAGGGAGAGAGTATGCATGCTTTGAAGCAAGAGAAGCATGCCACACATTCACCATTATAATCAGCTGGTTATAACAGCAAATCATAGCCGGGTTTCCCTATGAGAGAAAACACTCCCCAGTTATGATAATGTAATATAATATAATATAATATCTAGCTGCAGTTATGTTACAGTGTTAGATGGAATACAAAAAGGCTACATGAATATGAGTTAATGAGTACAAGACACAGTAAATGAAGAAGTAAGACACCAGTGTAAATAAGGTGAGCTAGGTCTACAAATCCTTCTCCCCCCATTTGTGCTCAACTGTGAACCATGATCATACTGCCGTATTGGCCTTTGTGTGTGAGATGACTTTTTGTCTTAGAACTATGATTCATCCTTTTTGCAGTATTTAGTTCTGAATATTACTGATATCTTATAAATTCTGCCTAATATCTGATCAGACTGGTTGTTGCTCTCTGCCCAGTAGCAGCAGGCACAGAGCTGGAACTCTTGCAGATCTCTACTGTGTTTTCTGGACTTCTGCACTAAATTAAAACAGTCTCGGACTTGGAACCTTGGACTCGATTTTGCTTGATCTTATTTTATAGTAAATTTATACATTTTTGCTGGATGTGTAGGGTGTATGGCTGTGTAGGTATTTATTGTGCTTGTGGTGTGATTGGTGGGATACAGAGGTTTTGGAGGAGATAGTTTGTTGGGGTTTGTTAGGTTGTTTTTATAGGGTTTAGGAGTTGGGTTGTTTTGAGTGTGTTTTGGCACTGGGAACGAGATGTGTAAAGAAAGGATGCGTGTGAGGCACATATACTCCAGAGACTACCTGCAGCATTTCTGACCCTTTGATGGAACCCTCCTAGCCATCCTTGCAGAGGTGTTCAGCATCTTCAGGGAGTTGGGGATCCTCAAGAGGAGAAGTAATAACCACAGAGGAGGCCCTGGGTATAATATTCGAGGGTGCAGGGGTCGATTGGGTTGGTCTAGGAAGCATGCAAGGAGGGTATGGAACCAGGATTAGGGACTGCCATGCCTGGTTCCCCTTCCTAGGGCTCCACTTAATCATAGAACAGAATCATAGAAATCTGACAGCAGAAAAGGACATCTCTGGCCCACCGAGTCTGCCCCTTACCCCCCACACACTCTTTACCTTTGTCAAGCGACCTCCCCTTCATCCCACTGGTCAACCCCTTATGTCTGTCTCATGCCCTCTTGAATCCCTCCACAATTTCGGCCCCCACTACTTCCTCCGGTAGTTTGTTCCAGGTCTCCACCACCCTCTCCGTGAAGTAACACCCCCTCACATTACCCTTAAATCTTTCTCCTTATAATCTTAGACTATGACATCTAGTTTTAGCACGCACTTTCCTTGTAAATAAGCTTCCCTCCCTCACCTTCTTAATCCCCTTCACATACTTAAATGTTTCTATCATGTCCCCCCCTCTCTCTTCTAGTCTCCAATGGGTACAGATCCAATCCCCTGTACCCCTCCTCATATGGCTTCCTGTGCATGCCATGCACCAACTTGGTTGCCCTTCTCTGAACCCTTTCAATCACACCTATGTCCTTCTATAGGTGAGGTCTTCAGAACTGCATCCCGTACTCCAGGTGAGGTCTCGCCATGGTTTTCTAGATAGCCATCAGTACCTCCCTCCTTCTGCTTGTTATGCCCCTCCCTATGCACACCAGCATTCTATTTGCCTTGCCCACTTCTTTGTTGCATTGTTTATCCACCATAAGGTTGTTTGATATTATAATCCCAGATCCCTCTCCTGCTCCATTAGCTTAATTACCTGCCCCCAGTGCATAAGCGGCTTGTGGGTTTTTACACCCCATATGCATTACTGTACGTTTTTTGGCATTGAATTTCAGCTGCCAAGCTTCTGACCACTCTTCCAGAATCTTCATGTCCTTCCTCATGGCCTTCACCCCCCCAGAGGTGTCCACCCTATTGCAGATCTTCATATCATCTGCAAATAGGCACTCCCTCCCTACCAGCCCCTCCGCTATATCACTGACATAGATATTAAAAAGGAGGGGTCCTAGTACCGACCCCTGGGGCACTCTACTCGACACCCCCATCTCCCTGGAATGTACCCCATTAACCACCACCCTCTGGCTTCTGTCCTTCAACCAGATTTCCATCCACCTAGCTATCTTCTGTCTCACCCCTAAGCTTTCCAGTTTATTTACCAGCCTTCTCTGAGGGATAATGTTGAAGGTCTTTCTGAGGTCCAGACAGGCCACGTCCACTGTCCCCCCCCGAATGACCACCTTCATCCTCATTACCCAATCAAAAAACTCTATTAGGTTCATCTGGCATGACCTCCCATTTGTGAAGTCACGCTGCCTGTCATCATGCAGTTCACTGTCCACAAGGTAGTTTACCACCTTTTCCTTTATTAGTACCTCCGTCACCTTTCCTACCACCGAGGTAGGCTGACTGGGCAATAATTCTCTGTCTCCTCCTTGCTACCCACTTATGCAGTGGCACCCCATCAGTCTTCTTCCAGTCTCTTGGACATCCATCTCCCCTTGCTCCTCCTGCCCTTCCATTGCCCTAATGTCTTCCTTGATGTACAATGCTACCCCCCCCCCTTTCTGCCAGCCATGTCCTTTCTAAAAAGTCTGTACCCCAGGGTACCTGTCTCCCAAATATGATGCTCTAACCACCAGGTCTCAGTTATAGCCACAATGTCCAGGCCCTGATCCACCATTATGGCCTCTAAGTCTGCCATATTGTTCCCCAAATTCCTGACATTTGCGGATAACCCTTTCCACCATATACCCCCTACCCCCTGCCATCCCCTACTACCCTCCATCCATACTCCTCTCCTCTCCTCTCTTAATTCCCTCTTGGCCCCTAACCTTTCCCATGGACAAACTATTCCCTAACTTCCTATCACCAACCGGGGGGGGAGGCAGGATGTCTCTCATATCTTTTGTCTCCTTGGGCAACAAACCCAAATGTCAACAAGCAGGAAGTAGCAGATCTGGCCAGCTGTACTCTTCCCTTTTGGGCTATGCTTTGCAACACAAGGTCACTAAGGAATAAAACAGCGGTGATGTTTTATTACTTTGCTGATTCCTTAGCTGGCCTTGTTAGTATTACTGAGATCTGACTGGGGGATGACTCCAGCCCTGTGTTGGAGGTGTCTCTCCAACCGGATCATTCAGTGATACATTGCCAGAGGTTGGACTGCGGGATGGCCATTTGTTTTAAATCCATACCATTGGAACTTTTAGGTCTTTTGAGTATGTCACTGTTAGATGCACCGTAGGTGTTAGTTGCAAAATCATTATCATATACTGCCCACCAGGATAGGGGGGTGATTTTCTGCAGGACCTGTTGGATTTCCTGGTCAAACAGGTGTTGAATACCCCCATACTTCTGGTTTTGGGGGACTTTAATGCATGGATCAATGATGAAACTTCTCCCCTTGATCAAGCAGCTTCTCCTGTTGATGAATTCACAGGGGCTAGAATAGGCTGTTGCCTCTAGTATACATCAGCATGGTCATACTCCGGATCTAATCTTCTCATTGAATCTTGACATAAGTATGGCCAGGGTTGATCCAGTCTCATGGTTGGCTCATCACATGGTGTCATTCCTCTGCAAGGCCCCTTGTTTCATCACTTCCCTGTGGAGATTATTCGATTTCATAGATTTCATAGATAACACAAGCTGTAATAGACTTCCATCCTTTTTGCTTGCCATTAGTAAATATTATAGACCAAATTTAGTCTCATCATCCATTGCATTATCTAGACTTATTTTGAAGATATTTACAGTACATCCTCACTATCTATCACTTCTTGTGGGAGACCACTCCAGAGAGTAACAACCCTTTGGTTATACCAATATCTTCTAGATAGAGCATTCCATTTATTCAGACGTATTTGTTTTGAGTGTTTTCTGTTGCTGACCCTATCCACATTGAAACTAAGTCCTAGTTCCTGCATTAAAGTATTATCTCTAATTACTTTGTGTAACATATACAGATCTCCCCTTATTCTTCTATAATGTAGAGTATATAGATTGAGAAATATCAGCCTTTGTTTATAAGGTATTGATTTAAGTCCTGGTATAAGCCTTGTAAATCTGTGTTGTACGGCTTCCACCTTTCTGATATCTCCCTTTTTGGATGGTGACCATACTTGGATGCAATATTCTAAATGTGGCCTGACCAGTGCTACATATAGGGGAAGCAACACCTCACTAGCTCTACCTGATATATGCCTGGTGATGCAATTCAATAACTGATTGGCTTTTTTCACTTGCCTCCTACAGTGAGAACTGAATTTCAAATCGTGTGTAACTGTTATTCCTAAGTCTCTCTCGTTTGTGGTTTCCATTAAGGGATTATTATTTAAAGTATATTTTTAGTGTCTGTTCTTGGTACCCAAGTGCATTATCTTGCATTTATTAACATTAAGCTCTAATTTGTTCTGCATAGTCCAAAAAGAAATGTAATTCAGAGCATTCTGTAAATTAATATTGTTTTCTGTAGTGCTCACCACTGCACCTAGTCTGCAATCATCCGTAAATTTGGACATCCAAACATTGGGTACATTTATTTTTAGTGATGAAACATAAATATTAAACAAAGTTGGGCCCAACACGGATCCCTGAGGCACCCCACTCACCATTCCAGCCCAATCGGAAAATGATCCATTCACCACCACCCTCTGCATTCTTCCCCTCAGCCAGTTTGAAATCCAGTATATTATGTTAGTGCTCAACTTTGAAGTTTTTAATAGTTTGATTAATTCTGAGTGGGGTAATTTGTCAAAGGCTTTTGCGAAATCTAAAAATATTATATCAACTGAATTTTTCATATCAATTTCCTTGTTTGCCCTTTCGTAAAAACTCAATAGATTTGTTAAGCATGATCTATCCTTAACAAACACATGCTGATACAGGTCAATATAACCTGTAGCTGTTAAGTGTTGTTGGATATGATTCTTGATTATTCCTTCGAGTATTTTACCCAGGAGAGAAATTAGGCTAATTGGTCTAAAGTTTTCTGGTCTAGTTCTTAAGCCTTGTTTATGAAGTGGCACTATAGTAGCTACTTTCCAACTAAGGGGAATTATGCCAGAGTCTAATGAGTGTTGGAACACGTTGGTCAATGGTCTGTGAATGTAGTCCACTAACTCCTTCAATACTCTTGGGTGGATATCATCCGGGCCTGGGGATTTGTTAATATCCAACTTAATCAACCTTTCATAAACATCAGTTGGATTAATTAAAATTTGTCCTGGTGTGGGTGGCTGGTTATTCTCCATAGCTGCAAAAACAGGTTTAGAAAAAACTTAGGAGAAGTATTTATTCTGGATGTCTGCTGTCCCCTTATTGTCAGTGGGATATCCTAAATTGTTGGTAAATGGGCCTACTATATTTGAGACCCCCTTATTTTATTAATGTGTGAAAAAAACAGTTTTTTGTTATCAGTAACTTTTTTTGCAAGATGTATTTCATGTTCAGCCTTGGATTGCTTAATTTTATTTTTGATTTTTTTTTGCCAGTATTCTGTAAGCTGGTATCAATTGTTGATTACCATATTTAATCCTTTTAAACATCTTACTCTTTTTATTTATTACTTTTTTTATATGAGGATTCATCCAGCTAGGAGATGCTCTTTTGTTGGAATATGTTTTTAATATTGTTAGATGTTTGGATACTACAATCTTAATTTTTTGTGTTAGCTGGTCCCATTTTCCAACGACTGACTGATTGCAAAAGGCAGTTTCCCAATTCCATTTTCCTATTTCTTCTTTCATTGCTGAAAAGTTTGCTCTCTTAAAATTAAGTTTTTCAGTGGCTCTCTCTCCTGGTTGCCGATAGTAATCTATCACCTTGAACATAACACACAAGTGGTCACTGTTACCTATAGGCGTTATTGTATTAACATCAGCCACAGTGTCACCTGTGTTTGTAAGAATAATATCCAGGATTTTATCTTCCCTAGTAGGGCTAGTTACTAGTTGGTCCATTTCTAAATGAGCAAAAACATCCAGATATAATAAGTCAGTTCTGCTTACTCCACTGTTTGATACCCAGTTAATATTGGGCAGATTAAAATCACCCATAATTATCATGTTATAGGATGGGTTCAATCCGTTCATATAATCCACAAACTTGATATCATTCTCTATAGGTGTTGAGGGGGGTCAATATATTAAACCTATTTTAATGGGGACTCTGTTATGGAGATAAATTTTAACCCATATTATTTCAACTCCCTCCACTTCCTCGAGCATCTCTTCACATTTTATAGTACTGTGGACATAAATAGCCATACCTCCACCCTTTTGATATCTCCTATTCTTGTAATATAAATTATACCCCGGAATATTTCTGTCCCAATTGTCGCTATCCGTTCCCCATGTTTCTGTAATCAATGCTAGATGAATATCATGTTCATGTAGCAATAATTTGAACTCATCAAATTTTTTGGTTAGGCTTCTAGCATTTGTCAAAAGTCCATTCCAATTCTGTTTATCTGGGATGTTTGTGTTATTAGTAGGAAGAGTGATGTTGTGTTTGGGGTAACTTGGTTCATCTGGGATAATGGACGGGTGATTTCTTTCATATCCTGACATACTCACACCCATCCCATTTTCCAGTTTAAATGAAATGATACAACTTCATTTATTTTTTTGCCAAGAATCCTAGTACCAAAGTAGTTTAGATATAATCCATCTGGCTTAAAACAGGCTTTATTAGAAAAAGTGATACAGTTGTCCATAAATTCTATACCCCTTGTTTGGCACATTTGGCATAACCACATATTTAATTCCATAATTGATTTGTTTTTGAAGGCATTTCTTCCTGTAGTGGGTAACACACCTACAATTATGATGTCCCCCTTTTTATTGAGTACCCTATCTATCATATTTAAGTACTCCTGTTGCACATGAAACAGATTTTGAGAGGGCCAATCATTAATGCCTATATGTAACAATACTAGGGGTTCAGTAGTATTTTCTAAGAGTCCATCGAGGAGTTTTGAAATATCATTTACTCTAGCACCCGGGAGTGTGCTTACTGCCATATTAACTTTTCTCCCACGACAGACTACTGTATCCATACCCCTAACTATTGAATCACCTATTACCACAATGTCACGCTGTTTTAGTAATGTTGATAATGTGGGATTAATAAAGGACCTTGTATCAATTATTCCATTGGTTTGGGGTATTACAGCTTGTTCAACTGGTTCTGTTACATTTTGATAATGTTGATCTACATTTATACCAGCTAGGATGTCATAGTTATTAAATAGTGGTAAGGGGGAAGTGTACTCTGTTTGCTCAGTATCATTGGAGACAGAAATCACCTCATTATTTATAATAGAATCACAAGTCAGGTTTTTAGGCCTTTGTTCAGCTGTGGTTATCTGAAGAGAAGTGGTACTAAGTAATGCCTCATCTATAAAGTTCTCCCAAGGAACTAATTTCCTTTTGTTTTTCCAATCTTAATTTTAGTTCCTCTACTTCTTTTTGAAGCATACTAATCAAAAGACATTTATCACAAATGAAGTCTGAACATGGTGTTTCATTAGTGTACATATTGCATTGTGTACAAACTTTC
The DNA here is from genome assembly GCA_016271365.2 of Neoceratodus forsteri. Taxonomy (NCBI): domain Eukaryota; kingdom Metazoa; phylum Chordata; order Ceratodontiformes; family Ceratodontidae; genus Neoceratodus; species Neoceratodus forsteri. Next base: position 1,102,188,156 of record CM057454.1, on the reverse strand, counting down.
TGTTTAGCCACTTTCCCCCTTTTAGCCTTATTTTGGGACATGATAGCAGCAGTTACTTTCCCTTATTACAACCAAAAACCAGAATTACCTTAATCACTAGCAAATATTCTTTATAGTTCCCACTGTTTGTACCTTCTAGGCCTCAGTGTCCTCAGTGGACACAGCAGACACGCACAGACATGCGCGTCTCCGCGCGCGATGACGTGCGTTCTGCCCACGCTCGCCCTGCTCGCTGCAGGGTCAAGTTAAATGCCCATGATAACTCCGGAAGTAAACTAGAGGTCACGGAGATCGAAAATGTTGTGATACAGCAACAATCATCTGTTTAACCTAAAATTCTGTGCATCTGCCACTCATGCATGGCCCAGGCACAGATAAGTGATTTTTTTGTTTTTTTTTAAACAATAGCTCCCTTTTTATCAAGTCAGTAGTTCTAACTAGCTCCAGTGAACTACGGAGCTCTCTTCCTGCTTCCGGCTTAATTTGGCAGGGCTCCAGTAAAATAAAGCGCTTTTATAGCATAAGCATACAATTTAAAATAACAGGCTCTTATTCCCCAGACACACACACTAGTACTCCTCAATGTGCTTGTTTAACTCACCCGCTCGCTGCAGGATCAAGTTAAATGCCCACGATAACTCTGGAAATAAACTAGGGGTCACGGAGATCGAAATGTTGTGATACAGCAACAATCAGCTGTTTAACCTAAAATTCTGTGTGTCTGCCACTCATGTGTGGCCAAGGCACAGATAAGTGATTTTTTGTTTTTTTAAAACAATAGCTCCCTTTTTATCAAGTCAGCCGATACCATCCCAGATATAATCTGGAGCCTCACAAACTCCTGGAGGTATGGGACATCACGGGCCTGATGCTTGCCTGTATGCATAGATCTGAGAATGCTGAAGAGTGCTATAATAGTGTTGTTATGCAGCCTTAGATTCCCTAACACCCTATCATGTTTGTCCCTTAACATCCTGACGTGCCTCTCCATGGTGTTGTGATGAGATGTGTCAGCTGAAGACTAAGGCACAGAGGTTACAATATTTTTGGTGTAGATCCTGATCCATGGATGCCAAATTGGCATTGAAGGCTCACTACAGTGGGTATCCATGGGCGGCATGGGGTGTGTCGCAAGACATTATGCTCCATGGTAAAGTCACGCTACCAATACAGCGCGATATTGCCATGTGGCATAATTCTTTTTCTGCACCCCCCGGACCCCCCCCACTAAAGATTCTCAACTCCGGGGGGTCTAACTCAAGGACCGCACAATCTATTTAAAAAAATAAAATGTCTGGGACCGGGAATCAAACCCGGTCCCAGACACAGCGACTGGGTTTTTGCTGCTGTGGCTCAGTCCAGTGAGCCATGGCAGCTGTTCAGCAGAACCCACTCCCAGCAGAGGTGTATCCTCTACCTGGGAGTGAACTCAGTGCAATACCATACAGCAGTATATGCGGTATTGCACCATTCATTGTCTTGGACAGCGCTCTTTAGGGTTAGCTATAATATCGTACACTATTAAGCGTATGACATTATGACCCGGTAGGTCCATGGGCAATCACCCTGAAAAAGACGACATTCTGGTCATGTACTGTATGATTGTGGCAGGTAGAAATTAGCCAGCTCAGATCTTCTGCACCATGGACAGGTTGATAACTCCATCCTGTCTGCGGTACACTCAATTTTTTTTTCTGCTGAAAAATGTGATGAGTTTGGCAATTTCTTTACTGACAAGGTATCCTCCATCAGATTAGGAATCTGCACAAGTGGCCTGACAATTGTCTGGTGACAGTCAGGTCTTGGGTGGCATTGTTGATCTGCCTGTCTGGGGTGAATTTTGGCTAGTTGTTAAGAAAATGTCCTCCAGGTGCTCACAGGTTTGCATCCCACCAGCTGTTTGCTGGATCCTGGTCCTACCTGGCTTCTTTTAGATTGCCAAAAGGCTTTTGATCCAAATATTTTCCAGATCATTGGATGTTTCCCAAGGGAAAGTGCCTTCCTGTCTGCTCTTATACAGGCAGTGGTGAGGACCGTTGTGAAAAAACCTTTCTTGAACCCTGATGTGATGGGGAATTACAGATCTGTCACTAATCTCCCCTTTTTGGGGAAGTTTATTGAGAAGGTGGTGGTTGAACCACTTGTAGAATGCCTAGATAATTTTGACATCTATGAACCTCTCTGGTTAGGTTTTCGGTCTTGCCACAGCACAGAGACTGCCTTCATCAGAGTGATAAATGGACAGTGTACCATCTTAGTCCTCTTAAATATCTCTCATTGGTATTTGGCACTGCTGACCATGGGGTTCATTTGGATTGCCTGAGGAATTATGTAGGTCTCACTGGCACCATATTGAGCTGGTTTAAGTACTACATAACCAGGAGGATGTAGTAAGTGACTCTTGGATGTTACAACCTTAAAGCCTCTGTGCTCTCCTGTGGCATTCCTCAAGGCTCAATCCTTGCAGCCATGTTGTTTTCAGTGTACATGTTGCCATTGGGTGAGATTATTAGATGGTATGATGTTGAGTTTCACTGCTTTGCTGATGATGTTTAGCTGTACCTGTCTGGTACTACTGCTGAGTGTCTACAGTTTCTGTAATGGAGAGGTGTTTGGCTGAATTAACCACTAGATGGACTCAAACTGGTTATGTTTCAATCCAGGTAAGATGGAGGGCGTGATTGTTGAGCTTTGTTTCTGTGGCCCAAGTGCATTATTTTGTATATTTTTGCATAAAAACCAAGCTGCCATACCCTTAACCACTCATTTTCAAATCTCTGCATATCCTTTCCACACACCCCCAAGAGTGTCCACTCTGTTGCAAATCTTGGTGTCATCTGCAAAGAGGCAGATCTTCCCTTCCAGTTCCTCCACTATGACACTTATAAGGACATTGAAGAGGACCGGTCCCAGCACTGATCCCTGAGGTACCCCTCTGGTCACCCTTCCTTCTCTAAGCAAACTCCATTTACCACTACCCTCTGTGTCCTATCTGCTAACCAGTTTCTTATCCAGATTACCACCTTTTTACCCACCCCCAAGGGCTCCAACTTGCTTACCCACCTCCTATGTGGAATGGTATTGAAAGTCTTGCTGAAATCCAGGTAGGCCACATCCACCGCTACTCCCTAATCCAACTCCTTGGTCACCCAGTCAAAGAACTCTATCAGATTTGTTTGAAGTGACCTTCCCCCTGTGAAACCATACTGCCTTGGGTCCTGCAATCCACTGGATACAAGATATTACACAATCCTTTCCTTTAATAGTGTTTCTATTAACTTACCCACCACCGATGTCAGGCTGACAGGCCTATAATTGCCCGTCTCTTCCTTGCTAACACTTTTGTGAAGTGGGACTACATCTGCCCTTTTATCTGGGACCACGCTGGTCTCCAGTGATCTGTTGAATGGGTTTGTCAGAGGAGTAGCTAGTACCTCCCTGAGCTCTCTCAACACCCTTGGATGTACTCCATCTGGCCCCATAGCTTTGTTAACCTTCAGGTTAGCAAGTGCTTTCCAGAATCTCCTGGCACCCTTTCATGGTCCCTCCCCTTCCCCTTCTACTGTGAACACTGAGCAGAAGTATTAGTTCAAGATGTTTGCTTTTTCTTGATCCCCTTCCATAGAGTCACCTCCCTCTCTCTTTAACCATACAATCCGTCCCTTTGTCTTCCTTTTTTTCTAACATACCTAAAAATGTCTTGTCCCCTTTAGATACTCCCTGAGCTATTCTTTCCTCAGCTTGCGCCTGTGTGCTCCTTACTGCTTTGCCTACCTCCTTCTGCTTTCCCTGATATACTTTCCTATCCTCTCCTCTCTGGGTCTCCTTATGCCTTCTGAATGCTACTTTTTTAGCCTGTACCTTTTCTGCTACCACTTTCAAGAACCATAGCACTCTCTTCCTACTTTTACTTTTGCTTACTTGCTTGACACAGAGGTTTGTTGCCTTCATTATGCCCTCTTTTAGTTCATCCCACTTTTCCTCCACCCCCAGGTCATCTCCCCCTGCCAGGTCATTCCTTTGGCATTCACCCATTTTAGTAAAATCAGCCCTTCTGAAGTCCAGGACTCTCACTATTGTGTGATTGGATTTTGCAGCTGTTCTTATGTTGAATCACACTGTATGGTGTTCACTGGTCCCCAGGTGGCTTCTCACCTTGACATCTGCAACACTGTCTCTGTTAGTAAGCACCAGGCCCAGTATTGTACTGTAAGGAGTGTGTTCACTGATTAGTTGCCTAAGGAACGCCCCCAGAAGGGAGTCCAGGGCTCCCAGATAACCCATGAAAACAGGCACTTTTGCCTAGTGAGCCCTACCCAGTTACCAAAGAACAACAAAAAAAATGCAGCTGTGGCTCCAGTACCAATGTAAGTGTAACCCCCCTGTTACCCGGGGTTACAAGAATCCCAGTAAGACCTAGTGGTAGGCAGGGAAGGCAGCTTGTGAAACTCCAGTTAAATGGATTTCACACTGTCTCACTCTGTTCTCAGTCTCAGCTGAGACTGAGGGATGACATCATTTTAGAACTGTCACAGCTGCATAAGCCACACTGGAATGTTGCAGATGGAGATTAGGGTAAAACGTTGGGGAATCTGAAGTCATTCTGTAGAGTTCAGTAGAGTCTGTGGCAGTCTGTAGTAGAGGTGCTCTGCTGTAGGCAGGCCCTCAGAGCTCTAAGCTCTGTCAAAGAGCTATTTTTTGGTATAGGTGTGTGTTCTCACCTGAACAGGAACACAAGAAGAGCACATTGAAGTGGTGGAGATTGCTTTCAGTGGTTCAGGGCCCCATCCCTGCGGGGATGGGGGGAAGGAATCAGCCTGCTTCCAGAGGAAACCCCCCAGTCCGGCTAGGGAGAAAAGAAGCTGCCTGATTTAAGTTTGTGCTGAGGCACCAGAAGTTCTGGATGAGATTTCCTTTGAGGAGAAAACACCTGTGGGGCAACTGCAATCAAGGGGTGAGTTCACTCTGCTAAAGGGCCAATGTGTTTTCACCTGAAACAAGATGAAACTAAAGTGACTGCTACTGTGGGGTCAAGAAAAGACAGCCAAGTACAGTTAGGAAGATGTGAGGATTGGACTGCTTAACTCTATGGGGGGTCTAGAGTAACGGACACAGCCACTTATTTAAGTATGTTCAAGTTCAGCACAAATGAGATGTAAAGACAGTAGATTGAATGTGAATACATTTAAAGAGAATCTACACAGCAAAGTGTTTTAAAGGATGAGGTGTTACAGTCCAGAAAATGGCCGGGTATGAATTATGGGAGCGAGAGATGGGAGACCCCCATCAGTAGTAACCAAATTCACCTCTACAGGTTTACTTTGGGACACCTGTTGCTTTCTCTCAGGTACTTGGCCAGTGCCTGAGGAAAGTACCCAGACATGGGATTGATGAGGAAGATTCCCGTATGGAGCCAGAAGTGCTCATAGGTGGTTTAGGGAGCCACCAGTAAATGTTTCCATGCTATATGGAAAGTGTCTAAGTGGCTGGCAAGGGAGCCGAGCCAGGGAAAACCCAGAGCAAAGTACAAGTACGGGCTGTGTGCCCATTGTGTTTCAGAGCCTGAGAGCTAAAGTGAATGAAGATGTGTTCTGATCTCCATAAATCTGCATTACCAGGAGTGTAGCCCAGTGGGGGTCCATCTATGCTTTGTTTATTCTGTTGGATGTGAATAAAAGCCACACTTTAGAATCCCACTTCTGGTATTGGACATTACAGTTATTGCTTCCTTTGTCTGGAGTTACTTGGGTGCCCCTGTGCAGAGAAGCCAAACCTAGCCAATGTGCCGAGTGGCATATTCCTCCCTGAACCCAGCCCACCAGGTAGTGCTGTCAGATGGAAATGGCATACCTAGGTGCGGGTTAAAAAAATGGAGGCACCGCTGAGGATTTGGGGTTGGAATTTAGGGAGGAATGTAAGAAAGGTCACTCGGACAAAGGCTAGCATTTTGGTTATCTGGCAGTGGGTAGCCCAAAACAACTGAAGCAACGTTTAACTAATGTGCCGCTGTGTGCTGTTATCCATGTGCTGCTATTAAAATGCCAACTGTTTACCAAGGAGCAGTAAAGCCTGAGAGTGGATGCCCTTGTCCTGCATCAAATTACAGTGTTTGCCAGCTTTTAAAAGTGTTTGTGACAAAGAAAAGTGTGGAAAACTGTGGGTAACAAAAGGGAAATTGTGCCCTAGATGTTGGAAATGCTTTCTGTGTGGACTGAGAGAATTGTGTTTAATGGCCATGAAAAATGGTTGAAATGGGCTCCTGATGAGGAGTCATTGAAGAAAAAAAAAAAGTGTGGTTTTGCAGTTTAAATTTGCCTGTTCGACAATCGCCGTGAGGAGAAGAGCATGAGAGGAAAGAGGCTCATTTGCATGGCGTTGAGTGATTGGTGAGACTGCAATCAGTCTCGTCCCCAAGCCAGCTCTAGAATGACTGCACAGCATTCGAGAGGGAGAGGGAGTGGAGTGTGCGAACTGGCTTGCCAGGAGGAGCGTCGCGGTGACTGAAAGCTCTGTAAAAGTTTAAAAAACTGACTTTTCTGTTTAAATTCGTGCTCAACCTGCATCTCGATCAACTGGCCTGTGAGTGTGGTGTTCAGAGGGACAATCGGCAGGACTGCCAACCCACTTCCTTCCAGAGGCCTCCAAGACTGGCTGCAGGCCATTTTTCATCGCAGCAAACAGCTACTGATAACAGTGAGTACCAACGGAAATAATTGCTCAAACTGTGTGATTTCACCAAAAGCCAGCTGAATCTGTGTGTAGCAGTGTAATCGCTTTGCAAATAAGGACTGTGTTAAGTTTTACCAGCACAAGCAAGAATTCTAAGCAATCAACTTTAAGCATAATTATAGGTTCAGCGTCAGTATAATTTTCAAAGCCATGTGAGAGACTGTGAGTTGTATCAGATATGCAGCAAGAAATCAAGCAATCCTGTGCTATGAAATACTGAGGCTTTAAGGGGCTGTAAGCTAGAGCAATGTCTTCAGTGAGTAAAAAGTCCATAGTAAATCATATAAATGTGCTAGGAAAAAGAACAGTGCAAGTTTGTGCAGTTTGAGCAAAGTTATCAGTAAAGTGTGTAAATCGGATGTGCAGTGGCTTGACCCAGTTACAGAATGTTGATGCGTAGGAGTGCTGCCGTCACCATTACAGGGTGGGGTAGTAATGTAAACACAGCAGCAGAGGAGCCATTTTGAAAGAGAAAGAAAGTTTTCAGTGATGTGGGACTTGAAATAACAGTGAGTGTTGTTTGTTTTTTCTCTGTAGTCATGGCTTCAGGACCAGCCCGTTACCCGGATCATGCCCGGGCTGTGATGGCAGTAGAAGTTAACAAGTTAAGGGACATTGAGAGATGTTACTACAGAGGATGACTGCCTCTTCATGTGGTGATTCCTGGATATCCAGTGCGAGTATGTGTGACGTGCTTAAATGCTGGAAGGGACGTCTTCATGGTACCTCACTGTTCTGGGTACCTAGAGAAATATGGTTTGTTTAAAGCACCCAAGATTTGTTTGGCTCCCACATGGACAAAAGTTCAAGAATCTGCAGTTGGCAGCACACAGCACCATGTGGAGCCTATTGGAGAAGGCCCCTCTGAGTGTGGCACAAAGCAAGAGGGTGCGGATTTACAGACAGAACAATGTGTTGATGTTTCAGAGTCTGAGTCACAGAGACATTTCAGGAAGAGCATCGGCAGACCCTTGGAGAGAGGGCCTAGCCCAAGTCTCATAGGTGAAGATGAGATGAGGGAGGCCTTTGAATGGGAGGTTTCGACCGCCACACCCAGCGAAGAGTGGACAGTCTCAGGAGTGAGGACGACTGCTCACACCTGGGCACAGATTCTCAGTGAGGAAGAAGAAGAGGAGGAACCTATGTGGCCTTGTGAAAAAGGAACTGGTACACAGCCTCAAGCTCTTGCCTCAGAGGAACGCATGGAAGAGAGTGGTGATTCCACTGCCCTGGCTGTGCAAGAAGGAGCCAGGGATCCATTTTTTTGTCGTTAAGAATGTGTAGCTGGCAGAACCAGGACTGGCCTCCCCCAAGCCAGGCCAGAGGTCGCAGGTTGACCAAAGCTAGTAAAGAGGAAAGACTGGTTCGTAGGAAAGCAAATGAAATCTATGAGATGTCCTTTCCTACCTTTCCTCAGAGAGTCTGGGAGGAGATTGAAAAAAGCAGGAAATCCTGGATTTGGGAAGAAGCAGTGAAATATGTGCATTCTGGTGCAAACAAGCATGTCAAGAACAGAATGTTTCAAGAAAAATATAGCCAGTGGAAAAGAGGCAGAACAATGTTTATGGACACTGTTCTAATTGTGGATGGAAAGGGACATGAAACCTTTCACAGTGTGAATTATGAGCACCCAGATGGGGTGATAATTCAAGCACCTGACCCGTTCTGCTATTGGCCACAATGCAAAGACCTTTCTGCGAATGTGCCCATGCCTACAAAATGGAAAGCAGAGCAGCGGTAGCCAGTGCTGCCACTCCAGCCATTGCCGTACCTATGTTGTTCCGCCAGTCTGGACGTCCAGGACTCAGGTGCCCCACATTCATCAGTTCTGCAGTGTACTGGCTTTCCAGAATCCATCGACTGGCCCACCAGATGACTTCAGATCCAGAGAGGACACCAGCCCAGCTGTATCCTGATTCATCACCTGGGTATCGAATGACTTCAGACCAGCTGTTTTCCTTTTTGTTCCTGTTCCAAGGTTCCATTTCCAGAGATGACATGATCCCAGCAGTTTCCAGATGTGCCCTCCTGTCGTTTCTCAGAAGATGTCCGCCCAGCTGTATCGGAAGAATGCTGCCAGGGAGAGTCTTCGGCTGAGGACCAGGTGTGGTATCATGCTGTTCTACAAGGGACTGGTAAGTCCAGAGTTTTCTCTTCTGATGGCATTGCAGCACACACCCTACACTAGCAGACTCCAGATGTTTGAACTGTCCTCAAAGACTCTCCCCTTCGGAACTTTGGCCTGCTAGAACTGTGCTTCACCAGGCTCCGGCCCAGGAGAGACTCTTTAATGGACTTACCTTTGGGTACTATGTTCACTAGATGGGACTTTTAGGGCACTCCATCCCCCAAATATGGTGTATTGTAAATAATGTCATTGTTTTCTACTGTTTTCTAATGTTTATACTGTTTTTTCTACTTTTCTAAAAAAATCTTTTTGGGGATTCTCCAGTGTTTTGATGGTAGGGGTTTAGATAGACTGTGTATGCAGATTAGGAGTGTGTGTTGTCTTTCTTTTTCTTGCAAGTGTTCCTGAAGAAGATAGAAGAGAAGACAAGAAGAGGAGGAGGGACTCAGTTGAGTTCCTCAGTAGTACTTTAGAGTGTAGTGTTTAAAGTACTGTTGTTGTTGTTACTGTGTGTAACTTTTTCTTCCACAGGTATGGTTGTGGGGGAGTGTGGGAGTAATGCATAATGCATGGTATTAGCTCCTAGTGTGTGGTTGCATGGTGTCCCAGGTTGGGGGGAGGTCCCCTGTTTGTTTTGTTTTGGCAATTTTAAGTTAGAGGCAGACAGGTTTTCCCTAGAGGGCTAGGGGGATAGATAGGCTGTGGTCCTGAACAGCCAGAGGGGCTGCAGTGCTGATCTAATACAGCTATGCTCTGGACAGTTCTTCCAGAGCCACTGGGTACCCATAGTCAGCGGGTAGAAAAGAGGCTGATGCATCAGCCGATGGCCTCTGGGCCCTTAGTGTTGTCTGCCTGTGCCTAGCACATGGTAGAAGGGGGCCTGATCACCCCTCACTGTAGGTAGCACATAGGGTAGGATGGCCTAGGTCGGGTAACTAATGACTGCGGACAGTCATTTTCCTGGCCCAGGATGAGTGAAACCCCCCCTGTTACCCGGGGTTACAAGAATCCCAGTAAGACCTAGTGGTAGGCAGGGAAGGCAGCTTGTGAAACTCCAGTTAAATGGATTTCACACTGTCTCACTCTGTTCTCAGTCTCAGCTGAGACTGAGGGAATGACATCATTTTAGAACTGTCGCAGCTGCATAAGCCACACTGGAATGTTGCAGTTGGAGGTTAGAGTAGAACACTGGGGAATTTGAAGTCATTCTGTAGAGTTCAGTAGAGTCTGTGGCAGTCTGTAGTAGAGGTGCTCTGCTGTAGGCAGGCCCTCAGCGCTCTAAGCTCTGTCAAAGAGCTATTTTTTGGTATAGGTGTGTGTTCTCACCTGAACAGGAACACAAGAAGAGCACATTGAAGTGGTGGAGACCGCTTTCAGTGGTTCAGGGCCCCATCCCTGTGGGGATGGGGGGAAGGAATCAACCTGCTTCCAGGGGAAACCCCCCTGGTCCGGCTAGGGAGAAAAGAAGCTGCCTGATTTAAGTTCATGCTGAGGCACCAGAAGTTCTGGATGAGATTTCCTTTGAGGAGAAAACACCTGTGGGGCAACTGCAATCAAGGGGTGAGTCTGCTCTGCTAAAGGGCCAATGTGTTTTCACCTGAAACAAGATGAAACTAAAGCGACTGCTACTGTGGGGTCAAGAAAAGACAGCCAAGTACAGTTTGGAAGATTTGGGGATTGGATTGCTGAACTCTGTGGGGGGGTCTAGAGTAATGGACACAGCCACTTATTTTAGTATGTTCAAGTTCAGCACAAATGGCATGTAAAGACAGTAGATTGAATGTGAATACATTTAAAGAGAATCTACACAGCAAAGTGTTTTAAAGGATGAGGTGTTACAGTCCAGAGAAATGGCCGGGTATGAATTATGGGAGCGGGAGATGGGAGACCCCCCATCAGTAGTAACCAAATTCACCTCTACGGGTTTGCTTTGGAACACCTGTTGCTTTCTCTCAGGTACTTTGCCAGTGCCTGAGGAAAGTACTCAGATGTGGGATTGATGAGGAAGATTCCCGTATGGAGCCAGAAGTGCTCATAGGTGGTTTAGGAAGCCACCAGTAAATGTGTCCATGCTAAATGGAAAGTGTTCAAAGGGCTGGCAAGGGAGCCAAGCCAGAGAAAACCCAGAGCAGCGTACAAGTTCGGGCTGTGTGCCCAGTGTGTTTTAGAGCCTGAGGGCTAAAGTGAATGAGGATGTGTTCTGATCTCCATAAATCTGCATTACCAGGAGTGTAGCCCCGTGGGGGTCCATCTATGCTTTGTTTATTCTGTTGGATGTGAATAAAAGCCACACTTTAGAATCCCACTTCTGGTATTGGACATTACAGTTATTGCTTCCTTTGTCCGGAGTTACTTGGGTGCCCCTGTTGCAGGTAGCCAAACCTAGCCAATGTGCTGAGTGACATATTTCTGCCCGAACCCAGCCCACCAGGTAGAGCTGTCAGATAGAAACGGCATACCTGGGTGGGGGTTGCATAAGCTTATAATGGGGACTATAGACAGCTACTACCCACCTTGCCCCCCACCACACTAAACGAGCTCTTGCCCTGGTCCCTGGTCTTTAATGTTTGTGTGGTACACGTTACGATCAGCTTGTGACAATTTGTCAAAACTGATTAATACTCCCACTTAATTCAGCATCCATACTGTACTAACTGGGATAAAGTTATTAATTACTGCAAGCAAACTGTACCCAGGCACATGCTATGCTTAAGATGATGATGGGCAGGAAATTCCTTCTCGCCCGTAACTGTAGGTGATGTGGCTGAAACACTGAGCAGCCCTACTTTGCCTTTGTGTGCACATGTTTGAGGGGGAAGGAGCAGCATGTAGACACTCTGTGGTTTACCTGCTGGGGAGAGTCAAGGATTAGGATTGGCTATTAAAACCCTCTCCACTCGCATGTGCTGTTCCCTTGTTACGAGGGATATGGCAAGTAAGACTTTGCGCACATTGGTATAGGAGCAGGCAGATTGACAATCTAACAAGGGAACATGGACAGCTTGTTACTGTCTGTTGATGGCTCCTTGGACTTAATGCCTGTCGGTCCAACAATCCCAAATGGAGTTACATTTTCTCTTATACATCTACTTCTATAAGGAGCCAGGAGGGGAAAATACAGTTCACTTGAACTAGTAGTTGAGTCACTCAGCCATTACATCGATGTGGTGTTGAGTTCGCATTATACACTTTCCTGATCTCAGCATAGGCTGCAGGTAATAACAGCAGGAGAGGTATGGACCAGATCAGCCACATCAGCATTGACACAAACTGCTTTTACCCTTTCTGTATTTTGTGTCTAACTCACTTTGCTCTCATTGCATTACAAAACTGTGCAGTACTGATAAATCTTCAGCCTGCTAGTGTTGGAGTCAGTTCTTTAATAATGTACATTGCAATTGCTACTTGCTTAGTAGCAGATGTTAGCTGGTTGTTAGAGGTTAATGTTGCTTTACAGTACTGCTAGTTACCATCGGATCCACTTTGCAGATCTGATGCCCTATGCAGTTTATAGCTGTTACTAAGTTGTTGTTTTTTTCTGGGTTATATGTCCATCTGAAATTGGTGCATCAGCTGTTTTTTTCACCACCAGGATACAGCAGATAAAGAGAAACTGGAAACTGTACCAGGCTGATTTAGCCTGGGCTGGGGGTTGGGAGTAGCAAGGAAGGCGTTAGCATTGAACCTTGCTAGGGCTGCTAATGTTTGTTTTAGTTTGCCAGCCGGGTGGCACTGAGGGTTGAGGTGCTGGACACCACGCTGGTGACCCAGGTTCAGGAATGGACTTGGGCTGCCTCGGGCTGACAGGGGAGAGGAAAGATTGAGCATCCTATGACTGGTGGAGGCCAGCTGCAATACAGTCGCGAGCAGAGCTAGGGCAGTGGGGGGGAGTGCAGTGGGCATCAGCATGGATGTGCTTCGACGCCATTGCATGTCCAGCTCGCCAGGGGACAAAAGAACAGCAGAAACATGGCAGGGCAGTCTCACAGCTGATGGCCGTGCCCTGCATCCCTGAACATGAGAGGCACCTTGTCCTGGGGGGGGCGGCCGACCCCTGTGGTATGGGGCGATTATCCGCACACTAGACCTGGTTCAGGGGTGCAGGTGCCGGTGGCCGGAGGTCGTGAGCCCACTCTGCAGGGGGAGAAAAAGTGTTAAATGATAAAAAAAATGGTTGTTTTAGTTTGTCAGTCACATAATCTCTATGTGCAGCCCATTGCCCATTTCCACAAAATAGGACTCCTAAATAAAGATATCTATCGACCACTTCTATTTTATTATTTTCCAACAGTCAGGTTCCCTTAGTCTGTATTACATTTTTCTCAAATATTACTATTTTGGACTGATTTAGGTTGATTTTTAGTTTCAATTCTATAGACTTTTGTGAGATATAATTCAGTTGGCTTCAGGGGGCGTACTGGCCCAGGGTGCTTGGGATGTTAATTGCATCCTGGCCTGAGTTGGTATGTGGTCTGTGCTGCTTGCTTTTTGTGTGTACGTTTTTTTTTCTTCTCTCATTTTTTTCCCCCTGCCTGACCATCACCGTGTCTGTCGAGTTTTTTTCCAGTGGGGGGGGGGGGGTTAGGGTCTAAATTAGAATAGAAATTAGAAAATATGAATCGACCTGCCACCTCCGGCCTCGCTGCCGACCAATAACAAATAGCATGCATTCGTAGTGTCAGAATGATCCCTCCCTCCCTGTCAGCCCATGTGCCACAAGGCAGCCTGTCAGCTAAGCAAGCCAAGCCAATGCCAAAGAACCTAGCAGGCCCGAATAGCCAGTATATGTTTAGCTGCAGCAGAGAGAGAGACTTGTTACTGGGTGGAGGGGGCCAGAGATGCATGTGCTGCTTACTGCCGAAATTCCCATAACCATTCCCATGTTGGTGGCAAAGCCTGAGTAGTGAGGGAGCACCATTTGTAGCAGAGAGAACAGCAGATACAGTTGTTGGTTGGTGGTGGCAATGTCAGGCTGTGCAGATTGGAGAAGATAAGAGTGGCGGTGGGGTCTCAGAGTCAGACCCACCCAGGTTCCAGACCCAGAACAGACAGTCATCAGTGATGTGTGGTGGTGACCCAGTTAAAAGTAAGTGGAAGGATAAGTCAAGGGGTGGCTCGCTGTGCAGCCTGGCCTGTGCTGTGCAGGTGCAGCATTGGGGGTGCTCGACCCAGGCCATAGATACCTTATACAAGAGCGGTTGTTTCTTCCATTCCATGGGGTGGGTTAACCTGGGGGGTAACAAAGCAGCGGCAGGATGCGAGCGAGTGGGTGACAGTTGTAAGGGGAGCGGTCATGGTGGGGTGTCGGGCAGGCATGCGGGGTTGGGGCAGAAAATGAAATCTAGTTCAAGGGGGAGCGGCTCTTGTTTGAGAGGTGTGCTAGGCGCAGCAGGGAGACAAAGAACAAAAATAAACTACTGGTGTCATGAGAGCAGTCAGGTTGTGTTTTTTAGGCATGGAAATTCAAATGGAAGTATTATTGTTTGTCCGACTCCGGGGGTGTTGGTTTGTGAAGTTAGGGTTGGGTCGGGGGGGGGTGTAACTGTGTTTTCATTTTGAGGTGCTGTTGGAGGATGCAGATTTTTTCTCCTCAGGTGTACAATGCAGTTTCTATGGGTTCATTTTCCTTATGGCATCAATGGTGGTCCATTTACTGCCCGCTGAATCGCTGATGCTCACTGAAGAATGAATCGCAGTACATAACTTTTAATCTAATTCTAATCCTCCTTTCTAAACCCTGAGCTACTAAACAATGAACTGTCAGTGAAAATCCCCAGCTGGGAGGTTGGAGTCACTTACATCGGGACTCAGGGACGAGTCCCAGGTTTGATTGTCAGTGAGGGCTGTAGGTGCATCTGCCAGAGTGTGGGGGGAGACAGTCCTGTCTTCAAATGACTTCAACAAATAATTTCTAGCTTCTTAGAGTTGGGCACAATATACATTAGGGCCCTGTGTCTCTGATCTTGGTGGAAATCAGAAAATCACCTAACTGGGAAGTGCCAACTTGAAGCTCTGAATCTATTATTCTAAATTAACTTATACATGGGGTGTACTACAACAAAGGGTGTGGTGTTAATATTTTGGCAGTACAGTAGGTAAGTGCCAGTAAAAGTGCCCCTCCCTTTGTGGATATAGGTTTGAAGGACCAGGTACTCCAGAATAAATGGTACTACCCTCTGGTTTGGGTGGCGGTTAAGGGGTTTGGTGAAGTAATGGGGAGTGGGATCCCATGCACTTTTTTTTTAGTTGTTTAACCAGGAGTAGCACACTAAGCTGAAAGCTTTTTTACAGGTGCGACCTGGGAGCACAGGGAAGTTAAGTGACTTGCTCAGGGTCACACAGTAAGCAAGAAGTGGAAGCTGTGGGATTCAAACCCAGGTCTGGTCTGCTGGATGTCACCAGATTTGCAGCACAGAGCCTTAAACCACTGCACTATACTGCCTCCGTTACAAGAGGGAGACTGCTGGGTTAAGGATGGCAGAGGAAAAAAGGTTTCTTCCTTGGTGTGTGGACATCTTTGAAGAGGGTGACTGGTATATTGACAGATAGTGCTAAAGGGAAGCTCAATTGAGCAACTGGTGCACTGTGTACAGGCTAACTGTACCACAGAAGCCTGTCTGCTTCACATGACCCGCTTTAGTTTTTCTCTAGTTACACCCTGTCTATAATTGTATTTTCCCTTAAAGACAGTTATTAAAGAACTAGTGGAACCAAAATAGCGGACAAGAATATGATACAAATTTTAAGAAGTAGTTACTAGTATATGGGAGAGTGTTATTGTTACCTGAATTCCATCATTTCCCAGTCTTGTTGTACCATCGTGAGTACATCACATTGATGGTTCAATAGCTTAGAACGTCTTTGCACATGCACGATTTGCAATGCTCCAGACCTTGGGAAATGGCCACGGTGATGAGTCAGTGCTTACAGGCTCCCAAGTAAGGGCATATTTCACCTTTTACTGTTGCCCTTTACAGCCAAAGACTATAGATTTTTTTTTAAAAAAAGAACACACATGCTCTAAGAAGATGGGAAACCGGGGACGGAGTAGGGCTTGTTCTTGGATTGGGAAGAGGGCGGAGGGTGGGAACAAAGTCTGATGTCACGGCTAAGGAAGAAGTGATCACCAACCAATTTACTGTTGCCCATACACTACACAAGACAATGGATGGGCAACAGTAAACAACAATACTGGTGTTCACTTCTCGAAGTTGAGAGGTATGCTTAGCAAGCATAGTCTGGGTAAATACATTGTAAAAAATGTGTAAAAAACAGAATCCCACAGAAAACAAATAACTACATCTCAGCTGGGCTATTCTGGTTAAATGCATGGAGTGGTAAAAATGGGTAAAATGTGGAAACCACTGAAAAATGAGATGTAGCATCTCCTCTGTGCTATCCTGGATAACTATAGTGTGAAAATGTATAAAACAGGACCCAAGTGAGATATTGGCTTTCACCTAGCCTATGCTGGGTAAATACATTGTCAAATGGGCAAAAGAAAGATACCACTGAAAATTAGGTATTACATCTCAGCTGGCCTATCATGATGAGTAAATATACAGCAAAAATATGTAAAAGGGAAAGGGGCAATTGTTTAACCAGGAAAGGCACACCAAGTCAAAGCTTGTTTCCAGGTGCAACCTGGGAGCACAAAGAAGCTAAGTGACTTACTTGGGGTCACACAGTACGTAAGTGGGGGCTGTGGGATTCAAACCCAGGTTTGCAGCTCAGAGTCCTAAACCATAGCGCTAGCCTCCTCAAGCAGGCAGGAATTTCTACAGTCTGTATGCTACTTGTCAGCCTAGAAAAATGAAACAGGATAGTTTGCCATAAGGCTCTAGTATTGATGTAGGATTTGGTACTCGGTTTCTGTTGACTGCTGGCTTCCAGTGCAGTGTCACCCCATTTCCTGGCAGGTGGGATCTGAGATTACTGCAGTATAAAAACAGATGAGTGGAGACTACTGCTATCAGTCTATCCAAGTGTTAAGAGTTGCTGCATTTTGACCTTTGATGATTGGCGTAATTGTTTAAGATTTTCCTAAATATTTTTCCCTTTTAACCGGGATTGTAAAGATAGTTGTTTATTTGTGCAACAAATGCAAGTCCCTTTTCTTAGACTATATACTGGTCTCTGAATGTATCATTATGAACATTTATTTATTTATTTCTTTATTGGAATCTCAGGTAACACCTTTGAGCTAAAAGCTCGTTTACAAAGATTCCACGTCGTAAGGCAACAGACAAGGTACGTAGACATTACAAAACTGATAGAGGTATATACAGCAGGCAAGTACATTATGGTACATACAGATACAGATTCAAACAAGTATAGTTAATATACATCAGGTAGGAGAGGTCAGCTTTATTGCAACAGTAATAAAAGCATACCTAAGTTGGACAAGCAATTTATAGTGGTAGCTGAGCTTTACATAGAAACATAGAAACACAGAATTTGACGGCAGATAAGGACCGCTTGGCCCACCTTTAGAGCATGCAGGTAGAGTTATGGAGGGCCAGAAGTGGTGGTGACCAAAGGAGGGGGAGGACAGAATAGATGAGAGCAGGGGAGGGTGGGGGCAGAGACAAAGGGGGTGACAGAATAAGAGGGTTGAGTAGTCAGAGAGGTGGGATTGGATAAGAATCTACCAGGGTTACGTAAGTAGGTGATAGGGCAGGGCTGGGTGATGTGGAGGAGAGAGGATAAGGAAAGGGTTTTAAAGTAGGGGGTAAGGTGAGGAAACAGGGGAGGGTTGAAAATTGGGGGATTAGTATTTTTGAAGAGAAAGCAGAAAGGTGGGGGTGATAAAGAGGGGACCTGGGAGTACATGCTCAGTGGGGTTGCACCAGGCAGGGGAGAAAGTGGGGGGGAATGGGTGCTATGCAGGACAGATAAACTACCAATAACAGCAGGATTATGCACGGGTGACGCAGTCATAATTATTAAGAGTGGCCAGGTACTGCAGCAGCTTGGCCTTAAATGGGCATTGTTTCGTTTCCTCAATCAGCTCAG
This sequence comes from Neoceratodus forsteri, assembly GCA_016271365.2. Lineage (NCBI taxonomy): Eukaryota > Metazoa > Chordata > Ceratodontiformes > Ceratodontidae > Neoceratodus > Neoceratodus forsteri. The sequence goes on along the minus strand of CM057454.1, from coordinate 1,102,170,284 downwards.
AGTTAAGGGAATTTAGCCAGCAGGGGGCCTTGTATTCAAAGGACCATTGCCCTAGTGAGGTTCGGCGGAATGGGATAATAAAGGCAGCTTTACTCGACCCCCTAGTTAGTCTGGAGGAAGCAGAGTTTCTTAGCAGTTGCCTCACTCCAGGAGGAGCAAGACCGAGCGTGGATTTTTTCACTAATAGACAAACTTGTTACTGAACTCTGCTATTCAGGTTTAACCAACCAGTGCTTGAGTATAGTTCACAAGTGTAAGTTAAATGGTCCACACCCAGGACTAGTCTGCAGGCTTTGTTTAAGACAATCTTGATTCGCCTAAGTGTTGTATCGGTACCGGCTCCATAGACTACCAGTCCGTAATCTATGATACAGAGCACGGAGCTGTTAACTGCAAGCTTGATGCAAGCTTCTGGCTGAAGGCAGTATTGTACTATTAAACTTCTCTGACATCATCTTCTGTTTTTTTTTTTTTTTTTAAATGAGTATTTTAAACCAATGGGGATTTTTTTCTGTTTTTCTCTGCATTATCTAGCTGTTATAAGTATTGTATTTTCTAAACAACTGCCATGAGCTTCTGAAGAAGGACTGGTTGGTCCGGAAGCTAGAGCACTTTGTTCTTGTTGTTACATCTATGTTGGTCCATTAAAAGGTATCAAATCATTTGCTTCTGGATCTGCAAGCTTGATGGCACTTTTGGTGAGGCACTGTCTATGCCGGTAGAGCTGACCTAGTCTGGGACTAGCTGCCTTGGCAACATGGTCTATGTGCTGGCTGTAGGAGAGAGCTATCAAGGTAGAGACAAAGGTACTTAAAGGTGGTGACCATTTCGAGTGTATCAAACTTGTTATTGTAGACATTGAGGTGATGGGACTTATGACAGTTTTGATGGGAGGCAAATAACATTGTTTTAGTCTTAGTGTAGTTGAGCAAGAGCTTAGACTGAAGGAATCATCTTTCCATAGCAGTGAAGTCATCTTGCATGCCCTTTTCCAGCTCTTCCGGAGTAGAGTGACACATGTAGATAACAGCATCATCTGCATATAGAAGGATCTTATTCTGGCAGACTTTAGGGAGTTCATTTAGAAACAGGCTGAACAGCAGGAGGCCCAAAATGGAACCTTGGGGCACCCCTGTGTTGACATGCCATTGGTCAGAAAGAACATCACGAATCTTGACCTGCTGGGTCCTGTTAGAGAGGTAACTCTGGAACCAGTTTAGAGAGACAGAGGATATACCAATGTTAGAGAGTTGTGTGAGAAGCAAGTTGTGGCTGACCGTGTCAAAGGCCTTGTCAAGTGCTTCATGGATATGGCCAGTAAACTCAACCAATGCCATTGAAGTACAAAGAAACTTGCCAGCAGAACTTGACCTCACGGTTTAGCAAGTCTGCTTGAATGCACAGCTAGCACCCCTATACTGCAGCTGCTCCACCCCATCCCCCCACATATTTTACTTATTACTTATTTTTCAATGTATGGTGCTGTTTTGTATTATATTATATTTTTCTTTCTCTGATGTTTGAGACATACAGTTGAAACCAGGAGAACAGTATGAACAGAAATGTACTATATGTAATTGCTTTGGGTTATATCATTTGCACATAGTGAATGGGCTAATAGTTGCTATTAGAAGTAAGCTGAACCACCCAAAATACTGGCAAATTTGGGTACTGAGCTATGATTTCAAGGGTGTTTGCTTACACTGTGTCATCTGTTCAGTAAAACCCTCAAAATGCACCACAGAACACCAAAAACCCCAGAGCTTCTGGAGGCCTGGTGGCCCCAAGACCCCCCCGCCATTTGTTTAGCCCCTCATGGGAAAAATAAAAGTTGGCTCCTATGGGTAAGGGAGCTCTCTGTTTTATCTTTTTACAATTGAAAAATCACAAGATAGGTGCTCTTTAAGTGAAAGACATGTTCAGCAAACATGGAACAATGCCAGAATGTTATTCCGGTATTTAACATACAGCTACTTGGGACCAAATGGCTTAAGATTTAAATGCAGTCCTCCTTCTTAAAATACCGATTATTATAAAAGATAATTTTCAACTCTGAAAATATGGCATTGACACATCAGATATCTTTACAAAAGCTTTTGTTTCTGCATCAATATAATTGGCATGATGCAGTAAAAAAGATTTTAAAAGTCTTTGTGTGTGTGGTTGTTTATTTTAAATTGATGTAAAGTTTAACAAGTAGTGATTTTTAATATTGCTACATTTGCACTTGGTCTTGTAATTTTAGGACAAGTTCCACTACTGCAGTTACAGTAAGAATAATTACGATTCATGTAGGAAGGTGCAAGTCAGCTCAGGCGGATGTGGCCTGTCCTCCTTAGTTAGCCCCTGGCATGTGACCCAGCCAATCTGCCCCTGGTTGGCTTTGTAGGCTTTTTTTTGTGAATGAGGTCAGGACAATATCATCTGCATAGGCCCAAACTGGACAATTTGTTGTTTTGATTTTTGGTGGATCAGAATTTATTCTCTCCATAACCTTAAGCATTTTATAAATGTATAGGGAAAACAGAACTGGAACCATTACGCAGCCCTGTCTTACCCCATGATTGACATCAAATGATGTAGAGAGCTGCCCTTTTTTGCCCAGCCTCACCTTGGCCCAAGTTCCTGAATATAAATCTGCTAGAACTGAAATTAAAGCACAATCTATACATCATTCAATCAGTATTTTCCATAGAATCCCTCTAGCAATATAATCAAATGCTCGTAAGTAATATCAAGATTGAACGGGTAATATTACTGACCCAAGCTAAAAGATATTTTGAAGGGGATAGGGCAGGCAAATGGCTAACCATGCAGTTAAAAAGCAAGGAAGGGGTTAAAAATGCAGCCCAAATACAAGCATTGAAAGGGAACTTGAACTATTCCAATAAGGAAATAGGAGGATGTTTTCGGTACAGCCCTCCATGGTGGAACTATCAGACTTCTTCAACAAAGTCCCCTACCCCAGTTAACTGATTCACAGGTACAGAACCTAGAGGCTAAATTGGAATGGAAAGAGATGAGGATGGTGGTAGGGTGCCCGAGGGGGGTTGGGGGTGGCTCCCAGGGCTGGATAGGTACTCAGTAGATTTTTACAGACTTTTTCTACCAGAATTGCAGGACCCCCCGTACTGGACATGATTAGCGAAAACTTTGCCTCTGGTACCATGCCCCTTCCATACAGTCCACCACAGTTACAAATTTAATAAAACCAAGCAGGGACCTCTGACACTTTTCATATCATCCAATCTCCCTCCTTACAACAGATTACAAAATATTGGCCAGAGTAATAGCTGACAGATTGGAGAAGGTGTTATCCTCATTAATTCACATGGATTAATTTGGCTTTGTCCAGGGAAGACGTGGCAAAAACAATGTCTGCCGTACCCTGAATGTGTGTGGAAATGGGCAGGAAGATCAGCTGAGGAGTGCTTGGGGGGTACTTGTCCTCGACACAGAAAAAGCATTTGACTGTGTGGAGTGGGATTACAAATTTGCAGCCCTAGAAAGGTCGAATTTGAAACCAACATGCCGCATTGGATTTCTGAACTGTATAACCAGCCCATGGCTCAGATTTTGTACATGCGACTGCCTCAGAACCTTTCACACTAACACAAGGGACCAGACAGTGGTGCCCACTGTCCCCCTTCCTGCATTCTTTATCTCTCAAACCATTGGCAGCTGCTATAAGGCAGGAGGAGAAAAGGTCTAAGGCTGGGTGGAAAACACAATAAATCAGCACTGTATACTGATAACCTTGTCCTATATTAAGAGAACTCTGTAAGAGTATGCCACAGGTCCAAAACTTATTAGAGAAATATGGCAGATTAGCTGGCGATAAAATAAATGTGTCAAAGAGTGAAACTCTGGCCCTGGGGAAAGGCTCAACCTCCTACATATATCACAGTGCTCTTAATATCTAGGTAGTCTGTAGGTTGAACTGGTGAAATTTTATGGTTATGTGATTTTACCTTTGTTAGGCGCCTTGGTTTGGAAAGGCACCATACAAATAAATATTATTATTATTAGTAGCAGTAGTAGTCTCACCGCTGAAGTACTTGGGGATTCAAATACCTAATAGACTGAAAAATCTTTACAGGAATGCCGATGTGTCCCTGCTGACGGCCATAAAAAAGGAATGCGAAAGGTGGGAACATCTCCCTATTAGTCTCACTGGTAGGAGTTGTGGCGGGATAAGGCCATACCTTATAATTTAGGTCATGTTTTATATATTTTTTTATGTGAGAAATGTATCAAATGCCCAGGTGGCCCAATGTAAGTGCAAGGGATCATGGATGCAGACAATGGACCCTGTAGATTGATGTGATTTTCTGCTTACTACAGGAAAAAACTGTTTTCTGCTAACAGAGGCTAGAGTTAATTAAATTATTTAAAAGGAAACAAAAGAAACCATAAAGAAGAACTGGCCAGCTAGCAGATCCATTTGTGTCTCAATGGACCCCAGCACATCTGGTGCCTCCTCATCTACCTTTCCTATATCTTAATATGTATATTTCGGGTTGTCTTGTTACCAGATAAGGTTATCTCATGCGGGTTTGGGCAGGAGGATCATGATGCAAAGCTGAGCGGTTCTGTCAGCCCAAACCAGCACGAGATAACCTTCTTATCTCGTAATAGTCAACCCAAAGTATACACATTAAGGTATTATGAAGTGGTGGAACTGCCTTCAGAAAGAACTTGCGTTCCATTTTTTAAGATTTTTCCGATCGACTCTCCCCGCTGTGTGTGAAGAGTTGGTGCCTGCCACCTGTGCTTTGTCATGTTCTCCGGGGGCGGGGGAGGCGTGAATTACAATGCTTGGGAACCTGATTGCTTGATCTGCAGTCAAAACCGAGAGAAAGGTAGACAGCACTTATTTAAATTATCAGCTGTGTGTCAAAAAGGAAAGAATTAAAGAAAAACAGTCCAGTCAGGCTACAATAAATACAGAACTGCTGTTTTTCATTTCCGAGTACAGCACTGACAGGGTGATGAAAAAAGGCAGTTCTGTATTTATTGGTAGTCTGATTGGACTGATTTTCTTTAATTCCTTTCTTTTTGACACAGTGCCATCTACCTTTCCCCCAGTTTTGACTGCCGGTTACTTTTGACACTCATTCACTCGCAGAACGGGAGTTTTCAGCTGTCCTGAACAGCACGAGGCAGCAAATGTATGCTCTATAAGAGGTACAGTAAATGCTGCTCTCTGATTGGTGGAGGCAGTTACACCACTTTATAATTTGTTTTCAGAGGACTACCTCAGCTAATCTTATCAGTTGACTGGGATACCATTTGTGTAGATAGCTGCATTTAGTGTTAATGACAGCTATTTCCTGGCAGGAAGGCTGGGATGTTCCGCCCAGAATATTGGCTCCAACTGGTTGACTCCTGATTTTTTTTATTCTTACATATTCAGAACTGCATATCTGTGGTTTATAATAACATACTGAAATCTGATTGGTTGCATAGCCATTGAAACAGAATGCTAGCCAATCACAGGGCAAGCCACTGTCCACTGGACCTGCCCTTTTGAAACCCTTTAAAGATAGGATGCAGAGGCATACCTGAGCCTTTTTAGCTTCTACCTTTTTAGTTTTCAAGGCTTGTAGCCTTTTGTATTTTGGGACCCTGCCTGTCTGTCTGCTTAGCAGAGCAGAGACAATTTATTTTCAAGAATATTCTCCTGAACTACCAAGAAACAAAATCTTCAACTGCCACTTCTAAGGACTTTGCACTTAAAAATTCAACCACTAATGACTTTAGGTAGATTTTAAATCTTAGAGTTTGAAAGTGTAGGTTATTATGTATATTTTCCATTTTATCTTCAATACCGTGTAACCAATGTCTAAAATTATTTGTCTTTATGTTATTTACTGCATTCATTAATTTAACTAGTAAATCTTTTGGCTTATTTCAAAAATAATCCTGCCTATGCCTGTTGTGTGGGTTGCCTTGGTAAGAGTTGTTCAAATGATACCACCCCTGTGTGACTGTTTTATAGTCTAACTCTACCAATAGTGAAGTGTCACTAGGGACTTTGTGATGAAAGGAGGGAAGGAAATATGAAGGGTCTCAAGAGGAGCCTGTGAGGGTTTAAACTGAGCTCGGCATTTCTGGGGAAAGACACCATAATAGGATGCTTAGGGCCCCCCAAAGCCTATAAATGCCTGTGGCTTTCTGCTTTGCAGTGCAGTGGCCAAGAGAGTTCTACCCCAGGAACACAGACTCGAGACTGTATTTATATCCCCTAGCGTGGAGAAAGGGTATCTCTGACCCCATCCCCCCACCCCATCACAAGAGGGATTCACTGTGGCTCAGAGAATCCCGTCCCACGAAAGTGGACTTGTGACAGGAGTAACACTGTAAAAATGCACATATTATCCAGATGTCTGTATTTATTTCAGAATTTTCCTATCGAAGTACCAATCAGATTTTTAAACATTTATATAGTATCCTGCATAGACTCATGTGGAGAGTAAATTCAACACATATAAAGAATATCCTTCATCTCTCTCTTGATTTATGGGGCCTTACACTACCACATTTTAAACACTACCTCTGAGCAGCCCAGCTATAATGTTTGTCATATCATGCATAACCTGAAGATGGGGACAACCCACAATGGGTCTCTATGGAATAGGAAACATTGGAAGGTGGTTCACTCCCAGGCTTCCCTAACCAAACATTATTACATGGCAAATTTTAAAGCTGTACAAAACCCTTTTGTGAAATACCTTAATCAGGTGTAGGTCCAGGTTCATAATTGGACTGGAGCAAGCTGCATCCCCTAGGACCTCCCTGAGGCTAGACTTTAGGGGTAGTTAAAGGTACAATGTCTGCATGAAACAAGCACTTCTAAGATGGGAAAAAAGTGGGACACATGGATTATGCAATCTGTTCTCAGAGGGGTGGCTCAAATCATTCACTGACCTTTAACAAGTATTTTGTATACAGACTAGTGATTTTAGAAACAGAAACATAGACTTTGACAGCAGATAAGAACTGCGTGGCCCAGCCAGTCTGACCATTTCCCGACATATCGGATAAACTGCAGATCCTAGCTTTACCAACAGCCTACTTCCCTCTAGAATTGCCTTATGTCCTTCCCATGCATTCTTAAATTCCCCCACTGTTTTTGACCCCACGACCTCCTCAGGAAGGCCGTTCCATGCATCCTCCACCCTCTCCATGAAGAAATACATCCTCACATTGCCTCTGAATCACCTCCCTATCTTCAAATTGTGCCCCCTTGATCTTGCTGCTTATTTGAAGGTGAGGTCTTATCTGCAAGGGGCAACACCTTCCCTAACCCAACTAGAATGAATTCTACATAAACTTCAATCAAAGACTAAGACCCTCACATGTTATAAACTTCTACAGGGAGTCATCCCTGCCCTACCTCATAAATCTTTACATGCTTGGAGCGCTGACCTTGAGTGTAATATGGATGGTGATACTTGGAACCTAGATGTACAGCACATACATAACTGATCTTGCACTAATTGACTACAAAGGACTCAACTGAACTTCCTATACAGGATGTATTTTATCCCAGTGACACTTGAAAGTTCTCACTGACATGGGACCCAATATGCCCTAAATGCAAAATAGAGGAGGGGGGCTTTATACACCTAGCCTTGATGTGTCCCAAGGTTTCCCCCTTCTGGCACAGTGTTCACATCATTATGGAACAGATCATAGAGAGACCCTTTCCTAAAACTCCTCTTGAGCTCATGATGGGAGCTTAAAGCAACTCCAGAGGCAAGAGCAGGTGCCATGGCTTATGAAATCTGGCCTGGTTAATGCCAGGAAAACTGTTGTCTTGCAGTGGATTAGTGAGACACCTCCCAGCACTGCTCATTGGCTGAACAGTCTTATGTTGTGTATGAAATTAGAGAGAATTCAATTTAATTCTGCAGGGCAGGGGAATTGTTTCATGACATAAGAGATCCTCTGATTGAAGCTATTGAGAAATGCATCATTCCTACATGGTTAGGCGCCCTCTAGTATTACTGGCAAAAGGTTAAGGTGCACATATTACAAGGCAACCCAAGACCCCTGTAGACACAGTCTCAGTACGGAGTATACATCTAGGCTATGGGTGGCCAGAGGCACATGGTTGAGTGTCGGCTGCAGTTCCCATACTGTACTAAAGGAATGCTGGTTTTCCCCAATACAATATAGTTATCGCTATAACAGTTACTGATCATGTAGTATTGATGGCATTATTAGTTCCTAGTACTGAAATAAAATGTCCTAATTCTATCTGTTTTAACATCCATACTTACAGTTATGTTATATATGTAATGTCTGAAAGCTCTGTATTTCCTTTTACATATAGTAACTGCAATGCCACAATTGATCTTATGTATTGTGATAGCCATCTGTATTAATATTTCCATAAAGTCTTAATAAAACATGTTTTCAAAAATAAATATATATATATATATATGTGTGTGTGTGTATATACTGGCAGCATCCCGATGGATTTCCAGGGATGCAGTATGCGTCTGAAATACAGAGTCCTCTCCTTTGAAAATCCCCACCAATGTATTTATATTATATTGAAGGTGCAATGCTGCAGGAAGGAAGTATAGGGTGAAATATGCAACTGAACTTTATGGAGAAGAACAGTCAGCAAATGCAGATTATTTCTAGTTTATGGGGTAACTCATATTTCTACCCAAGCAATGGCAAGTTAGACTTGATGAAAATATGCTGTTGGGTATGTTCATGGTCTAGCATGGAACGATGAGACTCAACAACATCACCAGCTGTGCTAAATATCCTCTCAGATAGCACACTTGTAGGGGAGGGAGCAACTGATGCATCTCACAGTCAGTTGCGCCAGGTGAGGGAATGAATGCATCTTCTGAGTCCAGTAGCCTAATTAATCAACCTGAAATGGCCCAAGGGACTCTACAAAATAACCATTCAAGATATTTTCTGTAGAAAAAGACCATGACTGTGTCCTCTTCTGTTGCCTTTAAATGTGGATATGTTTACCAAAAACTATTGTCTGTTCCCAGCTTTCAATAACCAAACCAGAGTTACTGTATCTATGGCTAAATTTACTCAGGTTAGCCCAGTTCAGTCATAACATCTTATAGCAGTATAGCCTAAAGGTTAGAGCACCCAGCCATGAACCTAAAGACCCAGCCAGCTTGGGTTCCAGTCCCAAGACTTCCATTAGCATACTGTGTGACCCTGAGCAACTCGCTTACCTCCCTGTGCTCCAGGTCAAACCTGAAAATGAGCTGTGGCTCAGCGTGTCTTTCTCAGCCAAAACTTCTATAACAATTAAAATTAATAAAATAAATGTAACCAGCCTTTTTTGTCTCCCAAGATTGAGGCAAGTTACCACGGAGCACACGAAGGGTTGGGTCTCATCTAAGAAACAGGGCGTCTAGACATTTCTGCTTGCATGTTTTCTGGCTCAGCCAGGAAATCAGAGCGTGAATATTTGTGGCCATACCTTCCCCCTTCCCTCTATACAGGGAGGAGGTTAGCTGAGTGTGGAGGGGTTATGGTGCCTTTTGAAGAGAACAGCATCCTTCTAAAGAGGAAGCGAGGGAGAAGTCCCTGTGTTAACCCTGTCTCTGCTTGCCCCTTCATGGGGGCATCCCCTTGTTCACAGGAAGCCCCAGGAAAAGATCTGCGTAACCTTGCCCTGATGGGGAGTAAAACATCCAGCCAGCCCAAGAGGCAAGAAGTTTATTCAGGTTCTGTGCTTTAAATTTGTAGCAGCTCCACCTAGTGATAAAGGGAGGTAAATGTTTAATTTGTAAGATGTACCCCCAACCCCATTTGTCTTATTTGAAATGATTTACTTTGAATGTTCATGATCATGTGTCATTAATTTAAGTTAATTACCTGGAATATATAAGGGCCTCTTGGAACCAGTTATGTTCACCCCTTGATGAAGACTCATTGAGAGTCGAAGTGCTGGGGCCAGTGAGTCCTTCTGTGTGCCTCTGGCCAGGCTTATACTTTAAATAAATATTTAAACTTGGATTTTTTGTCTAGACCTTCATATTTTGTCAAGCAGTAGTGAGTGCAGTTGCAATTTTTTTTGGGTTTTGTTATATGCTTCGGGCTGGCAGCCCCTTCAGCAACTGCACCACCAACATAGGGAGCCAGTATAGCACAGTGGTTTAAGGCTCTGAGCTGCAAATCTGGTGACATCCAGCAGACCAGACCTGGGTTTGAATTCCACAGCTTCCACTTACATACTGTGTGACCCTGAGCAATTCACTTAACTTCCCTGTGCTCCCAGGATGCTCCTGTAAAAAAGCTTTCAACTTAGTGTGCTACTCCTGGTTAAACAACTAAAAAAAAAAAAACATCCACTTATTGCAGCACTGAACATTTCTTGTTTGCCCAACCCAAGAGGCTCTAGGGAGTAGTCGTGGATGTCCTCTCAAAGGAGGTCACCTGGGATCCATGCAGAGCCACACCCACTAAGGTTGCAAGGGAGAGAGCAATGAGAAAGTCTAAATCCATAAGCAGCTCTAGGAGTCATCAATGGTATCATAGTAAGTAGATCACCTCTGTAAAAGTAATTTGTGTATGTATTTGTTGTGACAGGGTGAGGTGACAGGCAAGGATCAGGATCCGTTTCAAGTCCCACTGAGGTTGGACTGGGCAATGGAGCCAATTGCGAGAAAAAGGTCAGTAGGCCTTAATAAGCATGACACATGAAGGCATACATGGCTGGTCCAACTGGCGCAAATATTCAAGAACCATAAGCTGGCTCTACAATCAAATGTAATGCCACTACGTAACACAGAAGCTATGCACTAGTGTATGCAGCCCTGTTCCCCCCCCCCCCGTCATATTGTCTCACCCTGCCTGGGGGGAATGCTAGCTCCCACATGACCCTGTAATGGGAACTAGACTTTTGTTGAGTGATGTGAAGCAGCAGTGACCATCCTATGTGGAGGGCCTAGATACGTTGCCCCCCCCCCAAATAAACTTAAGATAATGCATTAGAGAAGAGGAGAAGCCCTAACAGACTGTACCATCTTTAGAAAATAAATGCTGATCTGCTTGATAACAGGTCCAGGCAATTCTGTTATCTGAGTGATCTCTCACTAATGGTGCCCTGTGGTTGTTGTTGCCCCTGGTCCCCGTTTCCCAGACCCATGGTGGCATGGATAGAGGTATTGTTTTTTGTTGTAAAGTGGACCCTCCCTGGATGAGATGCACCATCATATATCCCTAGACACAGGGGAGTCCCAACCCTTACATAAAATTCACAGTGGTGTCCTGCTACCCAAATGGCAGTATTCTGTATGCAAGTTGTCAAGCATATCTCTTGCAAACCTTTCTAAAAGTAGCCCCAGTGCACAAGAGCTGCTTCTAATATCAACATTATTCGTTTGTGTCTCTGTAGTTCAATCGAGAGAGAAGTGCTGTTCAGGAATGAATATGTCATAGTCTTAAGATGCCACCTACTGGCCAAAAGCAACTGTGTTACTCTTCATCACCAGACCAATGTCTCAGATACTCTGAGAAGGAGTGTTAAAACAACCTCAGCCTTGTCTTAGATGCAGGGGAGACCAAGTATTCAGATTGTCCTTCCCAAATCTGTAAAAACATCCATTTTCTTTGACTTTAAAAACATTTTAAATCAAAATTTACTTCTGCAGGTGCATGTAAAGAAGCTAAACAGCAGTTGTCAGTCTTTAAGTTTCAGTAATGACAGTGTAATATTATATAGCCCATTGTGTATATGTACAAATTGTAGATCTTAAAACTGAATGTCAGGCACTCTCACTTTTGTTAAATGTCCAATGCCAGTTGTGTTAAATGCCCTATGTCATTTGTTACATAAAGTACATAGTTGTTTGAGTTACATACCTTGCAATTTGTGTCAAATACCCTGTCATCTGCATTACATACCCTGTTTTTTGTGTTATGCACCATGAGTTGGATTATCAAGAGGGTTGGCACAATCGCAACTGCAACTGAATCTGTCAGACACCCACCTGATTTTTAAATCATGCGTCCTTTTGTGACAAAACGTCACAATTTGCATGACACAAAAGATGCAAATTTGGATATAAAATGGACAGATGCAGAGTACTGCTGGACCACCTAAGAGAGACATTTTGTCTCCTCTGAAATGCATCAGACAAGAAGTTGAGAAAAAACACTATTTATGGCACTTTTTAAGACTGATTTCCATTAAACTGAAAATGTCTGGGAAGTAATAGGGGAGACAGCTCAGGGGCAACATAAGGAAATATTTTTTTCACAAAGAGAGTGGTGGACGCATGGAACAGCCTTCCTGAGGAGGTTGTGGGGTAAAAAACAGTGGAGGAATTCAAGAATGCATGGGACAGACATAAGGCAATTATAGTGGTGTGTAGGGGAATGTAGCATGTTGATTAACTAGGATCTGCAGCTTATCCAAAAGGTAGGGAAATGGGCAGACTAGGTGGGCCAAGTGGTTCTTATCTGCCGTCAAAGTCTGTGTTTCTATGTTTCTCCTCACTTTGAGTACCTTTTGCACAGTGCCGCAGCAATTTCAGAGATACATAGAAATAGAGAAACATAAAATGTGTCATCAGAAAAGGACTGGTAGTGTGCCCTAAGAGACTAGTCAGAACTGGCCTTAGATCTTCCGTTGGTTTAGACTTTTCTGCCTCTACAGGTATGTTAGTGGTCTGCTTGCACCATCAAGCCTTTCCATATTTGAGCCCTAAGCACTGGAATGAATTGTTATTTAGTCTGAGCCCCAAGAAGAGAACTTACCCTTCTTTATCTATTATCAAATCCTGGTTCAGTGTTAATGTTAAAGTAAACCTTCCCTCTTGTGTGACATAAAATGCTTAATTGCCCGAATGTATCTTTTCTTTGTTATTGTCTGTTTTGTATACTTATATGTGTAACTGTAACCTACAAGTTTCATGTGATACTGCATAACAGCTTAAATTTATACCCATTGGACCACATATTCAAAGGAGATATGCGGTGCATCTCAGAAAATGTACGGAAGTGCAATATTTGAAAGGGTGAGATGCGTCGCACATTTCTGAATGCGCGATCACGCAGAAATAATGTATGCAGTGCAAACAAAAGGGTGAGGGTACATGAATATGCCACACATCTGTATTTTCAGCCAGAATGTGTGGTGCATCTGCCTTGCATCCCAGAAATGTGCCGCGCAAAGTTAGGCAGACAAAAGGATGGCCTAAATTGGCCAGCCACCCAAAGGAAAGTCGCAGAATGCAGACACGCCATCCTGAGAAAGCCCTTGGAGGTGCACCAGGATGTGCTTCATGCATCAATACACAGCAGTCATACCAGGACGGAAGTACTCAAAGCCACAGGTGCCAGCACACAATGGACACTGCCCAGAGATCCATCCCCCACACCGCACTCAAGATGTAGACACCCAGCCATTACACACCAGTGCTGTTGGGTCCCCCCAGCACACCAGCAGAGCAGATGGCCACACTGCAGCACATGTACTAGGGGCCATGGCCTGCACCCATGTGGCCTGCAGGGTGCCACCCAGAGTGGCATGCACCCAGGGTGTTGTTTGGTGCAATGGTGCCCATGTAGCCTGGTGGTATGAGTGGCAGTCTGGCATGGGCCAGGGACTGACCTGTGGCACACACCCACGGTGGTACACCATAGGTGCACACAGGTGGGACCCATACGCTCGGGTACCTGGTCACCCTCTGCACACTGCCATCCCTTGCAGTTATCACCATGTTCTTCTCATACGGGAGGGGGCACTGCAGGTGACTGTACACTGCAAACAGAGCTGTTGTATCACATGCATGTGGTATACCAATCAGACTGTGTCACCCTGTGCCTTCCCCTGTTGCTTGTCCAGGTGTGCCCCTATGCCTACTGTCCAAGTAGGCCACCTACATCCCAGTCTGACCCTGGTCATGGCTATTGGTGAAAGCACTGTACCCAGGCCACTGCAGTCCACCCACCCAAACATGAACATTCCATCACACCTGCCTGCTAGGCTGTAGTACCTCCTGTTCACCTTTGTGGAGTGGTGGGGCAGCCCTGCAAAACTGGAACTACGCATGTTTTGGGTTTGCAAATAGCCTGAATGCATTCCAGTAATGAGTTGTGAGGAATGGACTTGGAATGTGCAATGAATCCATTTGCATATCCTGGCTGAATATTGCAATTTTGCGGACCGTGCATAAGGCTGCCTATCGTGCATTTCCCTATGCTCCGCATAAGGCTCAGGTCACCTGCCGCACTGCGTATCTCCCACTGCATGATCGCACATGTTCGGGATATTCAGCTGGACATGCGCAATCGCATCTCATGATGCATCTTCTGAATATACCATTATTTTGTGCCGGTGCATCTCAGTTGCGCGGTTCAGGCACTTGCTCGATGCAGCCAGGGACTCTTGAATATGGGGCCTATTATATTTAGCACTGTGAGCATACCTGACATGTTCATGTTATCTTATTTTTACTGGTGGAACACTAGTGCAGTTATTGTATAGTGATTCTCCTAATAGTCATAGTCTTTTTATTTTGCGCTAATATGACACCAGTGTAAACAGCGAAAATAAAAAGACTGAATATTTTCTGTTATACAGTATGTTATTCAGGAAGCCACTGTAAATGAATCTTAGCAAGACAAAAAACTCAGCCACCCAATACAACTGGAAAAAATATCCAAACCTTGCATGAGCTAAATGCTTTATTAGCTACACAGACGATAAAACTGTGAGTAGCACCCCCACGCTGTCATCATATCATGTTGCACTGATGCTTTTTCAAGAACTTCCTGTTTGTAAAACAGCTTTGGCTCAGTTGTTTGTATTCCATCCAAACGCTACTCCAGATAAGGGGAGTACTGGCCTATTTTACTCCACAATTTTTCAGACATACACCTTAAAAACACTTTTGATAAGTAGCAATATTAATACTCCATAAGTTCTTCAAAAAGAAAAGTTTTTTCCACATTTAAAACACTTTTACTCATTAAAATTATATTTAACTCACATAATGTCAAAAATGGTGAGTGCATTACTCTTCAATGCTAATGTTACCTGGAGCACTGCCATTTGTTATCCAGTACTTAAATAAAAATCTTAAGATTTAGAAAATTCAGAATTAGGATCAGCATATCCACGATAAACCTCATATTAAACCTGAGGGGTTCAATTCTCAAACTCCTGGTGCAGCACAAGGGGCCTGCTCCACAAAGAATGGCGCAAAGTACCCCTTATGCCAAACAATGTACCGTGATTGATTCTCAATGGCAGCCTGTGTCAACTGCAGGTAGCCTGCCCCATTTGGGGCTCGCGCCACCCATGCAGCCAAAAATGGACTGCGACATGGTGCTAGAGGGCAGGTGGCAGATGCAGACTGCCACATCCCTGAAAATGGGATTTATTTATTTATTTATTAGCTTTTGGTAACTGGGTAAGTGCGTTAGGCAAACAATCCTGCCTATTTTCAAGCACGACCCGGGAGAGTACAGGACAATGAGCAACAAATTACAGTGAAACATCAAGACATGATAACAATAGAAATAAAACAGGATCAATTGCAAGCAGTCACATAACATTTTCAGGTACAATCCGGTGGAGTACAAGACAAAGGTGCAACAGATTAGATCGATACATCATGACGTAATGACATTAAAGTAAAACAATGGATAGCTGGCAGGATATACCCGGTATACATAGAGATAGGACAACAATTTAGTACTCCAGCATATCAAAATCAAATCTTTAATGTTGCCGCAACTAGAAGGGGGTCATAATTATTAAAAAGGCAGCAGGCCGGTGGTCCCCGGCTGTATTATGAGCATCGGCATTGACCAAGAGTGGTTAGGTAAGAGAACAACAAGTTTTTGAAAACCTGGTGGGAAGGGGCAGTTTTGATCTGAAGGGGGAGAGAGTTCCAGAACCGCGGAGCGAAGTACAAGAAGGCCTGTTCGCCCACTTTTGTGGCGCAAGGTCTGCATGAGAGCAGGGGTGAGGTGGAGGATCTGAGTGAGCGAATTTGAGATGCGGGGGTCAGCAGGAGAGCCAGGGAGTCAGGTCTAGGGGGTCTAGTTAGGGAGTCAATAAAGCAACCCAGAGAGAAAGCCCGGAGCTCCTTGGGTGACAGCCAGTTTAACCCACAATAAAGGCGGCAGTGATGAGTGAGGCGTGGGGCGGATAAGGCAAATCTGCATATATTATTATAAGAAGTGTCCCAACTGCTGAGCATGCTGGAGTTTGCAGAGTAAAGAAGGGAAAGACCATATTGGAGCTGTGGGAGAAGCACCCCCCTTGCCACTGATAGTCTAGCAGAAGGGGTGAGGGAGTGTCTCACCCGATATGCCCCACCAATTTTCGTATTAACAGCACGACAGACAGTGTTGATATGTGTAGCGAAGTCAAGGGAGGGATCAAGTGTGACCCCGAGGTATTTGAAGGAGGACGTGTTGGTGACCGCAGAGCCATCCTGGGACAGTACCAGGAGCTTTGGGGCCATAGGGGGAAGTTTTTTTGTAGAGCCGAACAGCATGGCTCGTGTTTTGTCCAGGTTCAGATGTTGGTGGTTTTTCAGAAGCCATTGCTGAAGGACCTGAAAGTCGTTTGAGAGGGAGAGGTTGATGTTTGCGATCGAGTTGGAGCCCGAGTAGAGAACCAGGTCATCAGCATACATGAAGATGCAGCTTTGACAGGAGGAGTAGGGAACGTCGTTCAGGTAAAGGGAGAAGAGTAGAGGACCAAGAATGGATCCCTGAGGGACGCCACGGGTGATCAGTCTGGGGGAGGATATAGCCTTGTGAAAGGCTACGGCCTGGGAGCGATTGTTAAGGTAGCTATGGAACGAAGAAAGGGTGGGGTCAGAGGCACTAGTGGCATGAAGCTTAGACAGCAAGAGTTGGTGATGAACCATGTCGATCTCTGAACTCTCCCAGAGGGAGAAATTCTATGTAACATTAGACCAGCCAGGGCTGATCTAAGGGTACTTAGAAAATTCTTCTCTGGGAGAGTTGACCTGTTTGCAGCAATGTACTGTTGTACACCCTCCCCAGCCCCGATGTTGCCGGTATTCATAATTAGTACAATAACCCCTCCTGGTGGTCTAGTGGCCCCCCTTCCTGATCCTTGATGTCAACCACATTATATTGTCATAAACTCCCGCTCACAGACTGACTTTGGATGAATATAAAGTTGGCTCCTGGCCAATAAGTTAGCTTTAAATCTCAAAAAGACTCAGGCTATGCTATTTGGATCCTGGGCAAAAATCAGTGCATGCTCTGTGCCACTGAAAGTCAATAGTGAGAATGGGTCCCCCTTAAGGGTTGTTAAATCCCTAAAATACCTGGGAGTCTCCCTTGATCCACAACTTGATTTCTCTTTGCACATTAGAAATGTGAGTAAGGCAATTAATAGTAAGCTGGGCTTGGTTTACAGTGCAAAGAGCTGTCTCACCGTTGTAGCACGTCATGCCCTGGCTAAAGGTATACTTCTCCCTAGGCTTTGCTATGGGCTCATAACTTTCACTCATGCCTGTCAGAATAGGATGTAGCTTATAATCACATTTGCTGTTTCATTCTCTCTGCACCCCTACTAACTCATCATTGTGAGTTGTATGACAAGCTGGAGTGGCTCTTTCCGGGGAACCATCGTATGTTTGCGCTGAGCTGCTTCACTGACAGAGTTGTCAGAACTGCCACCCCACCAGTTCTAGCAGAGCTACTCAAGCCTGCTTACTCAGCTTATGTACACCAGTCAACTGACTCATCTCTCCTCACTGTCCCAAAAACCAGAACACTCACATTGTAGGTGATCGGGCCTTTGCTGCGTATGCACCTCGAATCTGGAATTCCCTTCCTGCACTTGTCTATAGCACCACATCTCACAATAGCTTTAAAAACACCCTTCAGAATCAGCTAAAGGTCACCTCAGCCTGTAACTGCACCTAATGCAATGTGTTCTCCTTTTATCTATGACAGTACTTTACTGTTCCTGTATGGTCGCTGGCTAAGGTTGGCCTGAGAGTTTTCAGTTGCGCATAAATCCTGAATCTGACCGCCGCACTATTTTGTTCAGACAATCTGTAATTATTTTATGTTATGTTGCCTAAGCTTGCTCTGTTGTTGTATCCTGTATTGTTATATGTTCTTTGAAGCCTTGCCTAATTCTGTGCAACCCTTGTCTTTTGTCTCCATTATCCCTGTAATTCTCCTGGGTCATGCCTGAAAATAGGCATAGATTTGTCTAATGTGCTTACCTGGTCAACAAAAGCCAAATAAATAAATAGATATTATTAAATACCCCCTTTCCTGGTGGTCTAGTGGCCACCCTCCCCAATCCCTGATGTCTCCCATGTTCATATTGTTAAAATATCCCCCTTTCCTGGTGGTCTAGTGCCCCCCTCCCCAATCCCCGATGCTGCCCTTATTCATATTATTAAAATGACCCCCTTCCCTTGGGGTCTAGTGGACCCCCATCTCAGCAGGTAGTGCCCACCTCCCCACTCCCCCCCACCGAAATAGAACCAGTGAATGGCACATTCCACCTCTCACCACCATGGTCGGCCACCAACTGAACTGTCACTGAGCGCCTACTGAATAGTGTATGCACTCAGTGATTAATCATTGAGCACGCACACTATATGGTAGGTGCTTAATGACAGTCCAGTCAGCGGCCAGCTGCAGAGGTGAGAGGTCGCCCACTGTGTTTTGGAATGGGGTGGTGGGCACCACCTGTTGGGGTGGGGGTCCGCTAGACCACCAGGGAAGAGGGATATTTTAATAATATGAATACGGGCGACTTCGGGGATCAGGAAGGGGGGCCACCAGACCATCAAGAAGGAGTTTTATTTACTTAACATGGGGATCAGGGATGGGGGATTACTGTCCTTTGCCATACTGAGCCTGCGGCCAACGTCTCCTGTGCACCATGTGTTTGTTGCATGGGAGAGTTTTCAGCAAGTGTGGAGACTTAGGCGCCAGGATCCCTCCTGTACCAGAATCTGGTGCAGGGTCCCTGGCACACCGGGCTTCAGTGCAAGCTGCTGTTTGCAGCAGCTAGCAATGATCTAAGCCCTCTTTGAGAATCGAGCATGAGAGTTCTAAGTTACTTCTTTTAAAAGCTGCAAGCCATTTTGTAACACTGATTTTACTGCCTGTTCTAAAAAGCCAGTTTCAGTGAAACATAGAATTTGTCAGCAGATAAGGACCACTTGGCTAACCAGTTTTCTCATTTTGTCCCTGCCAATATTGTCACCGTAAACCCTACCTGATCTATGGTTGCTCCCCCACCTCAGTTTTCCTACCAAGATTTCTTAGTGCATATGTAAACATGGCAAGTAGTAAGGTAAACACTGAGGTACAGAGCTCAGCACAGGGCAGGACAGGGGTAAATGGAAAAATAGACAAGGGCAATAAGAGCAGGGATGGGGAAGAAAGGATAAAGCCAACATTAAATGGAGGACAGTGAGTACCAATGCCCGTAGTCTGGGAAACAAGCTTCCTGAGCTAGTAGCCCTGATGGAAGATGAACAATTGGATATTGTGGCAGTCACAGAAACATGGTACACAGAGAACCATGACTGGGATGTCAACTTACCAGGGTGTCAGCATGGCTCTGTTGGTAGCACATCCGCCTCTGGACCAGAAGGTTGTGGGTTCTCGTCCCACACCGGGATTGGACTTGCACCTAAAAATCGCTGGCATCTGAGTGCAGTATTGGGGGGTGCTGTACTGCTGGGGTGTGCTGTCCTTCAGATGAGACGTTAAACCGAGGTCCCTTCTGCCCATCCTGGTGTTATCCTGGTGGGTGTCCAGGTGGAAGTAAAAGAACCCAGGGCACTCTTCGCAAAGAGCAGGGAACACTTCCGGTGTTCTGGCCAACATTCTCCTTCCCATAAACCGGTTCATGCAATTATCCAGGCTGTGTGTGGGTGATGATGTGCAATATGGCCGACACCACACATTCAGTCACTTCACTACCAGTCTAGCATTGCTTGTAAACCGCTTTGGGATACTGCCTATGAAAAGCACTATATAAATGCTGATTCTTCTTCTTCTACACAATCTACAGAAGGGACAGGGAAGGTAAAAGAGGAGGTGGAGTAGCTCTATACATAAGGGAAGGGATCAAAGCTGCAGAACTAAAAAGTAAAGGGGGAGGACAAGAGGCACTCTGGGCCACCTTGGAGACAGGGAATGGCATCACAATCCGCACGGGGTTGTATACAGACCCCCATCTCAAGGGGAAGAAATGGACAAGAAAATGATAGAGGACATTCTCAAAGTGGCTGAAAAAGGGGAGATACTGTTGATGGGGGACCTGAATATGCCAGATGTTAACTGGATGACATGTACTGCAGCCACATCCAAGAGCAGGGTCATTCTGCAGGGGGCAGGCCTTAGACAGCTAGTGTTGGAACCAACTCAGGAGGGAGCAATACTAGACCTGGTACTCTCAAATGGAGAGAGGATCACAAATTTAGAAGTCAGTAGGCAACTGGGAACAAGCGACCACTGCACAGTGTGCTTCACAATGAGCACAACCATGGAGATAAGCCATACAAAAACAAGGATACTGGACTTTAGAAGGGCTGACTTTGGCAAAATGGGTGAATACCTGAAGAATGTACTAGCAAATGGCCAAAAAGGAGGGGTGGAAGAACAATGGAGAAAAATTCAAACTGCCATCATAGAGGCAACAAGCCTTTGAGTGAAACAAATAAAGAAAACAAAGCAGACCACTATGGTTCTCAAAAGAGGTGGCAGGGAAGGTTAAGGAGAAAAAGGCTGCATTCAAAAAGTATAAGGAATCACAGAAGGAGCACAACAGGGAACTGTATCAATTAAAGCAGAAAGAAGTGGGGAAGGCAGTCAGAATAGCAAAGGCCCAAACCGAGGAAAAAATAGCCAACTCAGTTAAGAAGGGGGATAAAACCTTTTATAGGTACATTAGAGAGCATAGAAAGGTTAAGGGAGGGATAGTGAAGATTAATAAAGGAGGGGGGAGGTGGGCAGAGGGAGACAGTGAAAATGCAGAGATACTGAATGAATACTTTTGCTCAGTATTCACAAAAGAAGTTGAGGAGGAGTTACCTAATCCAGAAAATAGAAGCACTCTGGGTAGGGGGGTTGACACCAGTCCATTCACAAAAGAAAGAGTCCTGAAAGAACTCCTAAAACTCAAGGTGAACAAAGCAATGGAGCCTGACGGGATTCACCCCAGAATCCTAAAAGAACTAAGGGAGGACCTAATGACATCACTGACCATGTTTTTTAACAAATCATGGCAGGATGGGGTGGTACCTGAGAACTGGAGGAGGGCAGATGTGATTCCCCTTCACAAAAGTGGGAGCAAGGCAGAAGCAGGACACTACAGACCTATAAGTTTGACCTCAGTGGTAGGGAAAATGATGGGATCACTTCTGAAAGAAAGAATTGTTGATTACCTAGAGGCCAGTGGGGCACAGGACCCAAAGCAGCATGGATTTACATCAGGAAGGTCATGTCAGATGAATCAGTTTGATTTCTTTGACTGGGTGACCAAAGTAATAGACCGGGGAGGGGCTGTGGATATGGCCTACCTAGACTTTAGCAAGGCATTTGACATAGTCCTGCACATTTGACACAGTCCCGCACAAAAGATTAATAATCAAGTTAGCCACCCTGGGAGTGGGTCCCAGGGTGGTAGCCTGGGTAGCAAACTGGCTGCACAACAGGACACGGAAGGTAATAGTGAATGGAATACATTCTGAAGAAAGGGAGGTTACTAGTGGAGTACCTCAGGGCTCAGTACTGGGTACTGGGTCCAGTCCTCTTTAACATAGAAACACAGAAATATAGAAAATCTTTATAGGTGACATTGCAAAGGGTCTTTTTGCAGATGACACAAAGATCTGTAACAGAGTTGATACACAAGAGGGGGTAGAAAGGATGAGAAGGGACTTGGCAAGGTTGGAGGAATGGTCAGACATATGGCAACTTAGATTCAATGCAAAGAAGTGCAGAGTAATGCACCTGGGAAACAAAAACCCAGGAGACGAATACACAATAGCAGGGGAGGTACTAACAACAACAAAAATGGAAAGGGACCTGGGGTAGTCATATCAGACCACCTTAAGGTGGGTAAGCAATGTGAAAAGTTGGTAAGGAGAGCCAGGGGGATACTGGGATGCATAGGAAGGGGCATCACAAGTAGAAAAAGGGAAGTGGTTATCCCTCTATACAGACAGTTGGTGAGACCCCATCTCGAGTACTGTGTGCAGTTTTGGAGACCTCATCTATGCAAGGACATAGACAGGATGGAAGCAGTCATGAGGAGGGCAACTGAAATGGTGCAGGGTCTGCAGCAGAAACCATATGAAGAGAGACTGAGAGAGCTTAATATGTATACGCTTGATGAAAGGAGGGACAGGGGGGCATGATAGAAACTTTCAAGTACCTCAAGGGAATCAACAAAGTCCAGGAGGGTAGCATCTTTCAGAAAAAGAGATGAGTAAGAACAAGGGGGCACAATTTAAAGATAAAGGGGGATGGCTCAGGGGTAATGTGAGGAAATGTTTTTTCATAGAGAGAGTGGTGGATACATGGAACCGCCTTCCTGAGGAGGTCGTTGGGTCTAAAACAGTGGGGGATTTCAAACATGCATGGGACAGACATAAGGCAATTATAGTGGAGGGTTGTAGGAAGTAGGCTGTTGGTTAACTAGAATCTGCAGCTTATCCAGTAGGTAGGGAAATGGGCAGACTGGGTGGGCCAAGTGGTCCTTATCTGCCGTCAAAGCCCATGTTTCTATGTTTCATATCTCACACATGCTTGAAGCCCACTACTATTTTCACTCATCACCTCCAATGGAAGACTGTTCCAAGTGTCCACCATGCTTTTAGTGGAGATGTTCTTCCTCACATCCCTCCTAAACTCCCCCCTCCAGATTCGTTGCATGCCCCCTTGTTCTTGTGCACCTTCTCTTCTGAAAAATACTCCTTTCCTGTACCTTATTCACCCCTGTGAGGTACTTATAGGTCTGTATCATACCTCCTGTCCTCCTCCACTCTTCCAAGATGTACATATTAAAATCCCTCAGTCTCTCCTCATAGGGCTTATGATGCAGCCTCTGCACCATTTTAGTTGCCTTCCTCTGGACAGCTTCCACCCTGTCTATGTCCTTCCTAAGATGTGGCTCCACAACTGGACACAGCACTCCAGGTGGGATCTCACAAATAGTAAATACAGTAGTAACACCACCTCTCTCCTTCTGCTGATGATTTCCCTCCTTATGCACCCAACATCCCGCTGGTCCTGCCTACTGCCTTGTCCCTTGTCACACTGCCTCGTCGCCTCAAGTTGATCAGGTATGATAACCCCAAGGTCCCTTTCCTGTTTAGTGGCTGCCAATATGTCTTCCCTTATTTTATACACCTCCTCTTGATTTCTGTGCACTGGGTGCATGATATTGCACTTTTCGCATTGAAAACCAGGTGCCATACCTTCAACCATACCTCAGATTTTCTCAGGTATCTACTCATTCTCTGCACCTCCTCCGAAGTAGCTACCCTAGTGCACATTTTGGTGACATCTGCAAAGAGACATACCTTCTCCTCTAGCTCTTCTGCAATGCTGCTTATAAAGAAATTGAAGAGGACTGTTCCCAGTACCGAGACCTTAGGTACCCCACTGGTCACTCTCCACTCATTAGAGTGAGTGCCATTTACTACTATCATCTGTCGCCTATCCAACAGCGAGTTCAATACTCTGTTTACCACCTTAGATACCACTACCAAAACTGCCCAGTTTCTTTATATGCCTCCTATGTGGTACATTGTTGAAAGCCTTTCTGAAACCTAAGTAGGCCATGTTCACCACCTCACCCTGATCTATTTCCCTGCTCACCCAGTTGAAGAAATCAATCAGGTTTGTCTAACATGAACAGTGAAGAACTGCTGCTGATGTCAGTTCCAGAACCAACAGCCCAATCATCCCTGCCAGCAACCCTATAGGACCTATTTCTCCCACGTTAAATACACTGCAGCTGTAGTAAGCATTTGAAAAAGGAAAGCTGACACCAGGTAGGTACAGGGCATGTATAAGCGCCCCCCCCCCCAACACCAATGTCTAGGGATACGTCTCAGAAAATAATGCAACTCGTTACCTGGGTCTAGATGTGATGTCATGGGGGTGCCGGCTTCACTTAGCAGATTGGGGGTACAGCAGCTATGGGGGCAACATGATTAGTGCAGAAACACAACAGGCAAAATGATTAAGTCCATTGTCCACTCCAGAGTCAAAAGTGCAAAAACTGATTTAATATAAACGAGAACAGTTAATAACTACCCCACGGAGTATGGGGGTAACACATATGGTGGGAACACTTCACAGGCAAAAAAAGTCTGACTTTTCTTCTGCAACAGTCTCTTTTTCCAACAGTCTGATTTATTATATGCAGCCATTCCCTCAAGCCGAAAAGGCTACATTCCTGACAACAGCATATACAGTGGGACGAAACAGGCCTCACTTAAAAGCACTTCAAATTCAGCAGTGCTCTCACTTCAGGAGGCAGTATGGTGCAGTGGTTTAAGGTTCTGAGCTGCAAACCTGACAACCTGGGTTTGAATCCCAGAGCCCCCACCTGCATACTGTGTAAGCCTGAGCAAGTCACTTAACTTCCTTGTGCTCCCAGCTCACACCTGTAAAACAAGCTTCAGCTTAGTGTGTCTCTCCTGGTTAAAAAAAAGTCTAAATATTCTTTCACTTTACTCTGTCTACACTTAGGCACTTGCTTACTGTTCCGTTCTCTTAGTCTCAGCCATATTCAGACTGATGCAGCAATTGTGACAGCACAAGATATTTATACTGTCCCAATCCCATTTCTTACTTTGCCGCGTTGCAAACAGGCGGCTACTTAAAACACATGAGGGCACTGTTCTTTCTGGGAGATCGTACACATTCAAAATGGTGTTCATTTTAACAAGAACTGAACCACTGAAGACCTTCCCAATACCCATTTGCTGATGATGCACACCTGCCTGGTCTCCCCAAGGAATTCTGCACATTCCTGGACCTACAGAGACCCAAGGCACTATCCGCTCATGCAGCGATTTACATTTCTGGACTGCCTTCACCCAGGGGATTGCTGACTGCGCCACACGGAGCAGCCAGATGGTCTGCCACCTCGCTGGGGTCCCATCTAACCATTTCCCACATGGATACTTTCCTGCCTCCACAGGCTGCACCCCCTGAGAGCCCAAACACTGTAGCGGCCACCAACCCAGGAAAAAGGGACCACCACACCCTCAACAGTCCAGGCTTCCACCTCTGAACTGCACCCCAGGCTCAATCTGCCAGAGCAGGCCCAATCACAGGAACACTACTGGCTCACAGGGTACACTTGCCATCAGGTGAGATTATACAGAAAAACAGGGCCCCCGTAAGTGCTTACCCCACTATGGTGCCAGAGATCACATAGTGGGCCTCCAGTCTTCAGCTTCTCATGGGCTCCGGCTCCCAACTGCACTGATAGGACCCAGGCTTATGCTCCACCCCTCCCATGCCCTCTTATGACCCAAACTGCCACACCTCCATACACGGGTCTTTGAGGGAGGAGGGCTGGGGTGGCAAGCGGCCAGCCATGGCCCTCTGACCAAACTTGCAGGCCGAAACCCTGACTCACTCCCTTTTCTTCCCCCTCTCTCTGGAATCTCCCTCTAAAAAAACTCCTACCTTTATACCCTCTGGGCTGGGGCCCTTCTGCTTGCAGGCAGGCTGCCAGCTCCAGATCTACAGGCACCAGAACTTCCTTTGCACAAAATAGAGCTCCCAGATAAATTAACTAGTAAGCTCCCAGAGGGGGTTTCCACATGTATTTTCAGAATGTGCAGATGCAAGGTACTTAAGAGCATGGTGGAGAGGTGGTTTTAAAATCCAATGGTAAACATGGCTTTTGAATGCCAAGGTTATGTGCTGTTTTTTTAGAACACAGTAACAAGATTTCTGAATGCCAAAAGGTTGCAATTTTGGAATACAACAAGGACATAATCTCAGAAGGTAGCTGAGCCACAAAATTCTGTAATGTTGCAGAGGCATGAAATTCAGACTGTAGTAGTGTCACACATTTTTAGAATGTGACAGAGATGTATAATTTAAGAATGTGGGAAACACATAGGCTGGGATAGTCAGCTGTAATTAGTGATCACCAACCGAGTTAGTGACTCACTAATACCACTTTGCATCCCCCATAGTAGGGAGGGACTTCAAAATGCCATATTGGATGGCTTGGTAAGCAAGCTGCTGGCCTCTATTAACTGGCGCTGGTGCACCTATGCAAAGCAGCTGTTAGCACCCTGCATACAGGCACACCAGCATATTTGTACGTTTGGAGAGGTGGTAAGCAGCTGTTAGTGCCACGCTGCTTACCGCCTCTCCAATCCAGGTCTTCAGTACTGTGGTCCCTAACCACTGCCTTCCCTGATCACCCACCCGTGCTAAATCACAATATTCCCTGGTGTCCAGTGGCCCTCCTTGCCTGTCATAATTCTATGGTGTCAAGTGGTCCTCCTCGCCTGTAATATTTAATGAATTTCTCTGGTGTCCAGTGGTTCCCCAACCCGATAACCCCTCTGGTTGTTCTAAACATTTCCCTGGTTTCCAACAGTCCCCCTGCCTGGGTTCAACTCAACCCATCCTAACCAGCCCTAGTCCTGGGGCACCTCCCTAGTCTCAGCCATCCCCTTGGCTACTGGCACAGTCCCTCCACTCACCACCACAGCCAGTCACTGGCTGACATGTTGCAGTTGCATGTCTCTTTAACCAGCTGTTACTACGGTAGGCACATAATTGTGACCTGTGAGTCAGGAGCTGGCCATGAAGGTGAGCAGTGGATCTGTGCCTGTCGCCAAGAGGGTCAAGACTGGGGGTGCACTAGACTAGAATTGAGACAACAGGAAGTCAAACCAAGGCAGTGGGGACCGATGGACACCAGAGAAATGTTTGGAAGAACTGGAGGGGTGCTCAGGAGCAGGGGAGCCACTGAACACCAGGGAAATTCATTACATATTATGGACAGGTGATGGGGAGCTGGGGGAATGCTGGACATCAGGGAAATTCATTATATATTGTGGGTGGGTAATCAGGGGGGCAGGGGGACCACTGGACACCAGGGAAACTCATAAATATTATGGGAGAGTAATTGGGAGGAAAGGAGGACCACTAACCATCAGAGATATATACATTCACATTGGCACATCGGCAGGATGTTCAGAGGGGGAACGCTAGCCCAGTATGGGCAGCCATGACAAGCACTGTTGGGGGGGTACAAACTCTGCTTAGTCCTGGCCTGTAATGAGGCCATAATAAGATGGAAATAAACACATAGCACTTGTCTAGTGCTATGGGGTCAGTGCATCTTAAGACACCAATATGGCAGATTACTCCAAAGGAGCAGTTGCCATTAATGGACCCTAGCAGCCTGATTATGATCACAATCCCCATAGCATCCCATTGGCTACATACCTCCTGTGGCTAGTAGGGGGCCAGGGTTGGCAATCGCAATCTGGCTAATGCCCAGACGGTACACTGGAACACAACTTTAGCAATCGCAAAGTATCCAAGCATGTTCCAGTAGATCACCGCTTTGCTCCAGACACTAATTTGCTTCTGTAGTAAACATCTTGTGGGCCCTAATCTGAACCTACAAATATATTGGCCATAGTTGTGGAATTTGGCAAGGATGTGCAATTTTGCAATGTGCCAGGGTTGCATCATTTTGGCATGCAGTGGTGAAGCACAATTTTAGAAAGTGGTGGTAATGCTCAGTTTCAGATTCTGGCGACAATATTCGATTTCACAATGTGGCTTATACACAGAATTTCAGGATGTGATAGGGATGTGCAGTTTCAGAATGCGTTTGTGACTTGCATTGTCAAAATCTGTTAGGGATGCACATTTTTGGAATGTGGTGGGATGCATAATTTTGGAGAGTGGCTGGAAAACATATTTTCAAGATGTGATGGAATGTCAACTTTGCATTGTAGGGGAGCTGCATAGTTTCGGAACGTGGCAGGGATGCATAATTTTGGAATGTAGATTGGACATGCAATTTGAGAATGTGGCAGGGATTGTAATTTTCATAATGAGGTAGGGATGCATAAGTTTTGAACATGTTGGAGATGTGCATTTTTGGAATGTGATGGGGACAGGCACTTTTGGATTGCAGTGGTGACACACAATTTCAGAATGTGGAGGAGACACCCAGTTTTGGAATGTGGCTGGGAAAAATGCAGTTTTGGAATGTGGCAAGAACACATACTTTTGGAGTCTGGAGGGGATGAGCATTGTTGGAATGTGATATAGATGCATAATTTTAGATTGTGGTGGTAGTACAACTTTGGAATGTGGCCAAGTTGCACAATTTCGGAAAGTGGCCAGGGCACACAATTTGGCAATGTGACAGGAATGCACAATTTCAGACTGCAGGAGGGACACGTGATTTCAGAATATGGTGGGGACACACACTGTTGGAATGTGTCAGGGATATGCAATGCCAGAATCTGGTGGGCATGCACAATTTGGAATGTGTCAGCAATGCACAATTTCAGAATGTGGTAGCTACACACAGTTTTGGAATGTGGTATTGACACATAATTTCAGAATGTGGTGGAGATGTGTGATATCAGAACATGGCATGGAGAAGCAATTTTGGAATGGGTGAGGACACACACTTTCAGAATGTAGCAGGGAAGCACAGTGCCAGAATGTGTCAGGGATGCACAATGTCAGAATGTGATGAGGATGTGCAGTTTTAAATTGTGGTGGGGGCCTACAATTTTGGAATGTGGCAGGGACAAGTAATTTCACAATAACGTAGTGTGCCTTGCCATATTTTTACAGTGTGCATCCCCACTATATTGAGATGGTCTGTCCTAGCCAAATTCCTAGGTGTGTATCCATACCACATTCTGAGACAGAGCATCTCTGCCACACTGAGGTTTCATGCCCCTGCTACATTCTGATGTTGAGCATGCCTGCCACATTCTTAGATGCACATTTCCACCACATTTCAAGATTGCCTGTTCTTCATTACACAATTATGAGTCCCTGCCACATTCCAAGATTCCACATCCTCGCCATTCAGAGATTCCATGTTCCTCATTCTGAAATGATGTTATCAGTCCTATTTTAAAATTGCATGTTCTTAACACATTCAGAGATTGTATTTACCCACCACATTCTGACATTATACACTATTGCCGCAGTCCAAGGCTACATGTCCTTCTACATTCTGAGATTGTGCATTCTCAGTATTGTGCATCCCTGGCACATTTGGAGACTGCATTTCCCTCATTCCAAAATTATGTGACTTGCAATATTCTGAGATTGCACAGTGTCATCTTTCTGAGACTGCATGTCCCTCATTCTGAAATGATGCACCTCCCTCCTTTAGAAATTGCATGTCCCTACACATTGTTAAACTGCGCATCCCTGCTACATTTTAAGATTGCACATCTCTGTTACTTTCTAAGATTGCACTTCCTTGGTACATTCTTTTTTTGTTTTCCATAAGTACTTTTTCCAACCACCAGAACCCTGGTAGGCGGCTACGGCCCTCCGATCGGAGGTAAGCTCACTCCGATCCTGCCGCTCCCATACTAGATGGCCCCCCGGTAGTTGCCCTGTGGATTGCCCCCCACAGCAGGGCTAGTAGGAGGTTGCTGGCTTCTCCCCCCTCCTGGAGAGCCAATCCAGATTCCAGGGGACCACTCCCAGGAGTGGCAGACCATCATCGAGCCTGCCAGGCTCATTTTTCCTTTTTTGCCTGGCTCTCCTCCCTTCTGATGTAAGGACATCGGCTTCAAACCTGCCGACCCGTATTGCCCTCCAACCACTGTCAGAGGGCAGTCAGCAAGTGGGATGACCAGTCCCCCTTCCCCCAAGAGAGGAGAGCAGTCCTCTGGACACTCAGTCGTTTCCCCCCCAGCTGACCTCCGGTGGCCCAGGCTCATTCCTGAATCCAGGTCTCCGGTGCGGTGCAAGGTGTGGCACCAGCGCCTCAACCCTCACTTCCACTGGGCAAGTCCTCCTTGCTACATTCTAAGATTGCACATCCTTGCTACATTCTAAGATTGCACATCCCAGCTACATCCTAAGATTGTACATCCTTGCTACATTCTGAGATTGCACATCCTTGCTAAATTCTGAGACTGTACATCCTTGCTACATTCTGAGATTGCCCAACCCTGCTACATCCTGAGATCACATATCCTTCCTACGTTCTAAGATCACACATCCCTGCTACATTCTAAGATTGCACATCCCTACTACATTCTGATATTGCACATCCTTGCTACATTCTCAGATTGCACAGCCTTGCTACATTCTGAAATTGCACATCCTTGCTACATTCTAAGATTGCACATCCCTGCAACATTCTGAGATTGCATATCCTTGCTACATTCTAAGAATGCACATCATTTCTACATTCTGAGATTGCACATCCTTGCTACACTCTAAGATTGCACATCCTTGCTACATTCTAAGATTGCACATCTCTGCTACATTCTAAGACTGCACATCCTTTCTACATTCTGAGATTGCACATCCTTGCTACATTCTGAGATTGCACATCTCTGCTATGTTCTAAGATTGCACATCCTTGCTACATTCTAAGATTGTACATCCTTGCTACATTCTAAGATTGCACATCCTTGCTAAATTCTGAGACTGCGCATCCCTGCTACCTTCTGAGATTGCACATACGAACATACAAACATACAAAATTTGCCAACAGATAAAGGCCTACAGGTCTATCAAGTCTGCTCAAATATGCAGCTAGCACCCCTTATTCTGCAGCTGCCCCTCCCTTCCACACTTCCCCTTCATTAACCCTCCCCCTTGTCCTGTCCCATCCTCGTTTGAAGCAGTCCACTGTTCTACTGCATACCACTTCAGCAGGTAACGCATTCCACCCAGCCACCACCCTCTCTGTAAAAAAGTGTCTCCTCATCTCCCTCCTCAACCTTCCTCGCTCCAGTCTCATATCATGGCCCCTGGTGACCCTCCCCTCCCTTACTTTGAACAGCCACTCTGTACCCGTCTTGTTTATTCCTTTCATGTATTTAAAGGTTTCAATCATGTCACCCCTGTCTCTCCTCTCCTCCAGTGAGTACATATTCAACTCCTTCAACCTCCTCTCGTATGATAAGGCCCCCAGCCCCTTGATCATCTTTGTCACTCTGCGCTGCACCCCCTCCAGTAACTTAATGTCCCTCTTCAGATACGGATGCCAGTACTGCATGCAGTACTCCAAGTGTGGTCTAACTAATGACCTATACAGTGGCAGAATCACCTCCTCCCTTCTCAAGGATATACCCCTTGCAATACAACCCAGCATTTTGTTGGCCTTTGCAGCTCTCTTCCTACATTGTGCCGAGTTGTTCATTGACCCTGTAATGAGCACACCCAGATCCTTCTCCTCCTCTGTCTGGGCTAGCTGCACTCCCCCTAGCTGGTAACTCCTCCTTGGGTTCTTCATCCCAAAATGCAGCACCTTGCACTTTTTGGCATTAAAGTCCAGTTGCCAGGTGTCTGACCAGGTTTCAAGCTTTGCCAGATCATCCTGCAACCCCTGCCATCCCCTAGGTCATCCACCACAGCGCTACCTTGGTATCATCAGCAAACAGACTGATCTTGCTCTTGATGTCCCATGATATGTCTGCAATGAATATCCCAAACAACACTGGTCCCAACACTGAGCCCTGTGGAACACCGCTCGTCACTGCCCTTGGGTGAGAGCTCCCCACCCACCACCACCCTCTGTTGCCTTCCCTGCAGCCAGTTTCCTACCCATCTCACCAGCTTTTACCCGCCCCTGTGCCTACTAACTTCCTTCTCAGCCTTCCATGTGGCACTGGTGAATGCCTTACTGAAGTCCAGATACAGGACATCCACTGCATGGCCCCTGTCCAGTTGCCTAGTTACCCAGTCATAGAACTCGACCAGGTTGGTTTGGCAGGATCTGCCACGTATGAAGCCATGCTGTCTGCTGTCCTGTAGTCGTTTGGCCTCTAGGAGGAACACCAGCCTCTCTTTCAGGATAGTCTCCATTAGCTTACCCATGATGGATGTGAGGCTCACTGGCCTGTAGTTTCCCGGTTCATCCTTGGGGCCACTCTTGTGGAGGGGCACCACATGAGCCATCCTCCAGTCCTAGGTACACACCCAGATGTAGTGAGGCATTAAATAGGTCTGCCAAAGGTCCTGCAAGGACCTCTGCCAGCTCCTTCCAGTACCCTGGGTGGATGCCATCTGGGCCTGGCGCCTTGTCCACCCTCAGTGCCTTCAAACCCTCTCGAACTCTGCTCTCCATGATTTCCCATCTGTCACCACTTCCACCCTGCTTCTGCCATTTCTCCCACCTTGGGTGTCACCCCTCTTCTCTTTAGTAAATACTGAGCAGAAGTACTCATTTAGTGCTTCCGCCTTATCGCACCCTGCTTCCACCCAACCCCCCTCCTTCCTAATCCTTACTATGTGGTCCTTACAGCTCCTTTTCTCTCCCTGATGTACTTAAAGAAGTCCTTCTCCCCCTTCTTAATGCCTTGTGCCAGCCTGAGTTCCATAGATGCTTTGGCTCCCCTTACTGCCCTTGTCACCTCCGTCGATTCTGTCAAGTACTCCTCCCTGTCCTCCCCCCTCCCTGTTTTCTTGTACTTCCTAAAGGCAGTTCTTTTCCTTCTTACCTTTTTCATGACCTCCTTGCTCAACCAGATCGGTTTCTTAGCCCTAGCCTTCTTGCTCTGGGCTTTGCAGCAGGTTTTGGCTGCCTCCACTATCCCCAGCTTTATGAGCTCCCACCTCTGGTTAGTGCCCATAATAGATTGAATTCTGGCCAGGTACCCTTTTACCACTTCCCCCCATCCTCCCAAAGTCGGCCCTCCTGAAGTCCAGCACTATTGTGCCAGATTCCACTCCTTCCTTGCCCATATCCAATGTG
Source organism: Neoceratodus forsteri (assembly GCA_016271365.2). Classification (NCBI taxonomy): domain Eukaryota; kingdom Metazoa; phylum Chordata; order Ceratodontiformes; family Ceratodontidae; genus Neoceratodus; species Neoceratodus forsteri. The sequence continues at coordinate 1,102,137,328 of CM057454.1, read as the reverse complement.
AGCCATACTGAGCGGTGGTCACTCCCTGACAGCGGTTCCTCCGCTGTAAGTTCTCTCACAAAGTCCCCATTTGCCAGCACAAGGTCAAGGGTATTTCCTAACCTGGTTGGTTCACTGACCATTTGCAGCAGGAAGCTGTCCTGGAAGGCATCCAGCAGTACCTGCTTCCTTCTGTTCCTGGTTGTTGGGGTGCTCCAGTCCACTCCTGGCATGTTGAAGTCCCCCACAATCACCACACTACCCTTCTCGCAGGTCCTCCTGATCTGTCCCGCTAGTTCCTGTCTAACTCCTCCATCTGAGATGGTGGCCTGTACACCACTCCCATTCTAAGAATCCTATTCTTGGAATCCTGGATTTGCATCCAAAGTGACTCCATACTACCCTCCTCCCCTTCCTCCCTTACACACTTCAGTCCTTCCTTCACACATAGTGCCACCCCTCCACCTTTCCCAGTCACCCTGTCCCTACGAAATAACCTGTACCCTGGTACAGACAGGTCCCAGTCATTGTATTGGTTGGCCCATGTTTCCGCGATAGCTGCAATGTCCACCTCTCCCTCTGCCATGAGAACCTGTAACTCTGCAGTTTTCCTCCCAAGGCTCCTAGCATTAAGGGTAACCACCTTCCACCATTTTCCCCCCCTCCCATCCTGCCCTCCTTTCCTAGCATCACCAACAGTACTTGCCATTTGTCCTTTGTCACTGTTATGGGGGGTAAGCTCATATGGTTTCCCAACCTGTGGTCTCTGCATATCTCTTCCCCAACTGCCACCCCCCACTCCTAGTTTAAATTCCCAACTTCCTCTATGTACTCCTCTATCCTCTGTTTCAACACTTTCTTTCCCTCCTCACTCAAGAGTAGTCTGTCCTTGGCATAGAGACTACTGTCCTCCCAGGTCCCCACCCACCACTTATTCTTAATATGTACCTTAATATGTATCTTAAGATTCTTAATATGTACATTTATTTTACTAATATAGTACCTTCAATTGCGACACTTGTTACTTGCAATTTAGATTTCATATGTCTTCTTTTTATTGTTCCTGTATTAATGATGCTAGATATACTATTTCTTTTACTATTCTTGTTATAGTTCCTATAGGTTGACTTGAATGGTGTTATAGTGTATAGTCAGGTGTTGTTCTGTATAGAAATCAGAGCCTTTCCAAATGTTGTTGTACCACAGTTCAAAAGGTCATGGAATGTGATTGTAGTACACTGTGGTACAACAACATTTGGAAAAGCTCTAGAGGTTCTATCAGAACCATAAACTGGCCACGAGCCCTCCTGGCAGCAACAACAGCAGCATTGGTGGCAAGATCCCCCAAACCAGTGACGAGAACATGAACAGGCACATAAGCGAAAAACAAATGCAGGATCAACCAGATAACCTCAGCTTCATCAAAATTAGAACCAGATATTTAAATAACTTCCAAGTAATCGTTTCCTCTGAGCCCACATCCTCTCGCTAACAGACATACACCGCCATGTTTTTTTTCTTGAAAGTCCCTCCCACATCCCATTGACAGCCAATAGAAGGCTACACAATAAACATAGGGATGTCTGCTCCCTAGCAACCACACATGTAAACATAGCAGTCAGCCCCAACTCCCAGAACACGACGGAGCAACGAATACTCTTTTTTTTTTCATTTCAAAAATTTAAAACAAAAAACTTTGGCAATGGGAGACCATACATTATAAAAAAATAATGCATGGGCACCCTTATGCGCAACCAGCCCACCGTGCCACCTCAGGGCTCTGATCACCACGGACCTCTCGAGCTTTGCTCTCGAGGACCGAGGCAATCAAAACCCCTCGGCGGCACAACAGGCTGGCCACGCATGGTTGCCCATGCACTAGTCTCTCTCTATTTTTTTTGGTTTTTCTATCACTTTATATAGTTTAAATAGTGATATAACATTATATCTATTAGTCCCTACTCTTTTCTTTTATTTGATTGTTTTTGAAAACTTACATGAATTTAATTGTCATGTGAAATATGTGTTGTTCTTTATTTGAAAATATTTAATAAGCATTCTGAATCCAAGTAAAAGGTTGTTAAAGGAGCTAGAGGATCTGGTGCAGTGAAGGTTGTAGATAAGTGAGAAACTGGTTGGAAGGGTGACAGCAGAAGGTTTACAGTTAACAGAATCAAATCAGAAGAGAGGGAGGTCACCAGCAGGGTGCCTCAAGGATCAGTTCTGGGTCTAGTCCTTTTCAGTATGTTCATCAGCAACATGGAAGAGAAAATCCAGGGCAAGATGTGTCTCTTTGCAAATGACACTAAGCTCTTTGGCATGGTAGAAAGAGAGGAGGGGGTTAGGGAAATGCAGAGAGACTTGCCAAGTCTAGTGAGGTGGTCAGAGGTTTAGTAGTTGAATTTCAATGTCAAAAAGTGCGAGGTGATACACATAGGGAACAAGAACCTCAGGACGGAGTACTGGATGGGGGGCATAAAGCTGGGCATGATCTCTGATGAAAGAGACCTTGGGATCACCACCAGTGACATACTTGCTACATTCTAAGATTGCACATCCTTGCTACATTCTGAAATTGCAGTCTTGCTACATTCTAAGATTGCACATCCTTGCTACAGTCTGAGATTGTGCATCCCTGCTACATTCTGAGATTGCACATCCTTGCCACAGTCTAAGGTCACACATTCCTGCTACATTCTAAGATTGCACATCCCTGCTACATTCTGATATTGCACATCCTTACTACGTTCTCATATTGCACATACTTGCTACATTCTGAGATTGCATATCCTTGCTACATTCTGAGATTGCACATCCCTGCTACATTCTGAGATTACACATCTCTGCTACATTCTAAGATTGCACATCCTTGCTACATTCTGAGATTGCACATACTTGCTACATTCTAGGATTGCACATCTTTGCTACATTCTGAGATTGCACATACTTGCTACATTCTAAGATTACACATCCCTGCTACATTCTGAGATTGCACATCCCTGCTACATTCTGAGATCGCACATGCCTGCTGCATTCTAAGATTGCACATACCAGCTGCATTTTAAGATTGCAAATCCTTGCTACATTCTAAGATTGCACTTCTTTGCTACATTCTGAGATCGCATATCCTTGCTACATTCTGAGATTCCACATCTCTGCTACATTTTAAGATTGCACATCCTTGCTACATTCTGAGATTGCAAATACTTGCTACATTCTGAGATTGCACAACCTTGCTACATTCTAAGATTGCACATCCCTGCTACATTCTGAGATCGCACATCCCTGCTGCATTCTAAGATTGCACATACCTGCTACATTCTAAGATTGCACATCCTTGCTACATTCTGAGATTGCACAGTCTTGCTACATTCTAAGATTGCACACCCCTGCTACATTCTGAGATTGCACATCCCTGCTGCATTCTAAGATTGTACATACCTGCTACATTTTAAGATTATACATCCTTGCTTCATTCTAAGATTGCACATCCTTGCTTCATTCTGAGATTGCACATCCTTGCTACATTCTGAGATTGCACAACCTTGCTACATTCTAAGATTGCACATCACTGCTACATTCTGAGATTGCACATCCCTGCTGCATTCTAAGATTGTACATACCTGCTACATTTTAAGATTACACATCCTTGCTTCATTCTAAGATTGCACATCCTTGCTTCATTCTGAGATTGCACATCCTAGCAACATTCTAAGATTGCACGTCCTTGCTACATTCTAAGATTGTACATCCCTGCTACATTCTAAGAGTGTGCATCCTTTCTACATTCTGAGACTGTGCATCCCTGCTACATTCTAAGCTTGCACATCTTTGCTTCATTCTGAGATTGCACATCCTAGCAACATTCTAAGATTGCACGTCCTTGCTACATTCTGAGATTGCACATCCTTGCTACATTCTAAGATTGCATATCCTTGCTACATTCTAAGATTGTACATCCCTGCTACATTCTGAGAGTGTGCATCCTTTCTACATTCTGAGACTGTGCATCCCTGCTACATTCTAAGCTTGCACATCTTTGCTACATTCTGAGACTGCATCCTTGCTACATTCTGAAATTGTACATCCTTGCTACATTCTATGATTGTACATCCTTGCTACATTCTGAGACTGTGCATCCCTGCTACATTCTAAGATTGCACATCCTTGCTTCATTCTGAGATTGTATACCCTCCACTTTCTGAAGTTGTGCATTCCTGCCATATTCTGAGAGTTCATAAGCCTGCTACATGTCAAGATTATAAACCCCTTGTTTAAAAGTTATCTGTCCCCACCACATTCAATGAATTTGCATCCATAGCCTGAGCTTGCCTGTGCCTCATTCCAAAGTGAAGTGTCTCCCCATTCTTTTTTTAATATTGTTTTTATTGATCAAGGCACATGATATAAAGAGCACAGAGTCTAATACATAGATACAACTTCATAATTGACAATGTGATACTGGAGTCACAGATACAACAAGATTCTCTGACGGGGGATTGCTACAGATTCCCATGTTCTATTTGAAGACATCTGGAGGAAGAGCTTTTGCTTTTGTGGCTCCGACCCTGTGGCATTCTCTACCCCGTCAGATATGAGATAGCCTGACCGTAGAAGGTTTTATGATATCTTTAAAAACCCACCTTTTTAATCAGGCCTTTTCTGGTTTATAGGAGTAAAGACCTTTTATTATTTGTTAGCTACTGATAGGAATGGGGTAATTTTTGGCCCAGTATTAAACAATACTGCCCCTGTCTTTAAATGTGTTTTCCTATTGGGTTTATATTTTATGAGTATTTGATGATGTATGTTGTTGTGAATTTACAGTATGTCTATGTCTATCTGTTAATGTTATTTGGATTATAAGGGTGCCCTGAGCTCTGGAAGGTTGCTCTATGGAAAAATAAAGTAATGATGATGATGAATGTCCACATTTATTTATTTGTTTAATTGTGTTGACCGGATAGACTCACTGAGACTTGATATCCCATTTTCAGGGGTGACTGGGGGGGAAGGGAATACAGATAGTAACCAATTGAAACTAAACCAGATTAAGCTGTATGTGGTATTTTTTTAGGGAATGGGTGAAATTTGGCCAGGACACTGGGGAAATTCCCCTACTCTTTGTAGGTACAAGGGGCGCTCTCCCACCTGTGAGAGCCATGGCGGAGTGCAGTGTTGAACCAATGGAGGAGGGCGACGGATGTATGGAGCAAGCTCTGAATGATGCAAGAGACACCGCAACAGCAGTTTCTATGGAAGAAGAAGCAGATAGAATCCAAAAGAATCAAGAGCCAGAACAGCAGGATGATGATATGGAGTATGTCGAGGCAGAACAACCCTTGCAACAAGTTCTTAAAAAGAAAAAGTACCTTTTCAAGGAGCAGATACAACAGGCAGAGTGAGAATTCTTGGAGGCAAAATTCAGGCTGGAAGGGGAGAAAAAAATGAAAGAGAACTGCAGGTTCACCAGGAACATACACCCCCGTCACAGTGAAGGTTTTCGTGTTAAGCCCAGTGAGTGGAGACCCAGATCAGAAGCAAGACCTGACACAGGGGGATCTGACCACAAAGGTGCCTGCAGGAGATAGGAATCGGTCTCTGGAATGAGCTTTACGGAGCATGGGTTGTTTTCAGACCTGGGGGGGGGAGTGGGTACCTGGCCCAAGTCTACCACTGTCGTGAGTACAAGCACAGCGATCTGAAGATTGCAGGACAGATTATGTGACCTCAGTAGAAACAGAGGCAGAAAAAAATACATGTCCCACAGTCATGAATGAGGAATCAGAGGATACAGGTACAATTTCTTTCTCTGCCATAGAATCATCAACAGAAGTATTTTATGATGCACAGCAAGGGGTGGCTACAGCTGCTAACACACAGGATACAGAAGGAACAGGGGCAAGAGAACACAGTAATAATGGGGCACATGAGATAGCTCCTACGTATGCATATTTGTTTCAAGAACCAATTGAGCTAGCCAAGAGAAGATACGCCATTAGGCTTTGATACCTGGGAGGGTTGGAGTCACCCCCAGGCAGGCACTATGAGGGGAAACTTTTAATGAAACAATCTCTTGGATTTTCCCCTGCAGACGTGTATACTCTAATACATGATCCTCGTGAGCATACCGTTGATATTAGTTTCCATACAGCAGGCTTGTTTTTTTTTTGTTTTGTTTTGTTTGTTTTTTTACCAGGAGAGACACACTATAAGCTGAAAGTGTGTTTACAGGTGTGACCTGGGAGCACAAGGAAGTTAAGTGACTTGCTCAGGGTCACACAGTATACAAGTGGGGGCTGTGGGATTCAAACCCAGGTCTCCAGGTCTGCAGCTCAGAGCCTTAAACCACTGCACAATACTGCCTCCTTGTTGGAAAGATTCTGGACCAAACACATGGCATTAAAAATGAATCCATTGTGGGTGCCTTTCCTGGTAATCCCACTGACTAAATAAACATTTTGGGTCATCACTGTGCTATTCAGAAACAAGGGTGTGAATATCACCGATATTCTGTATTGGCTTGAGAAACAGTGTGATATACAAGGCACGCCTGAACCAATTTTGGATGCAGAGGGACTCTGGAATAGGGGTTGGAGAATCAAGGTTGAGTTGTAACAGGATGACATTGATCTGAAACATCAGCCAAATTGTTTTTACATAGGCAGGGATAAAGGATTCATATTCTACCATGGGCAACCAAGACGTTGCTACAAATGTGGGTCACCTAGACATATCAGTACAAATTGTGAGGCAATAAAATGTGTCCAGCGTGGAGAACTGGGGCACCCAAGGATATTATTGTACTAATCCCCCCTGATGTAACCTTTGTAAAGAGGAGGGGCACTCCTTCACTGCTTGCCCCTGGGCATCCCACAATATTGAAAATGCAGACTATGGTGTCCAAGACTTTTATATCTACAAAGCAGCCAGGGCTGCTGCAGACTTTGGGGGACACAGGGTCCCACCAAGGCCCCCAGGGAAAGTTGACCCTGACCCTGAGCCACCTGTGGTGTATCTTCCAGAGATGGAGCTGGTGCAGAAGCTTGATCCAAAGTCCATGCCACTGCCCCCCCCCCCCACACACACACACACAAATACAGGAGAAGTGCTCCCTAACTTTCAGATAGTGTCAGCAAAAAGGAAAGGGCCTAAAACTACCCCAAAGCAGGCTGAGAACACAGAATCAATTCCATTGGAGAATAAATTTACGGTGTTACAGGGGGACTATTCAGAAGCAGAGGACGAGTCTGACCCTGGAACACTGGCATCCTCTCAGATGGATGTATTGTCTGACAAAGAACAGGCAAAGGAGGAACCTGGCAAAGACAGAGAGAAAAAGAAAAAAACGAAGAATGGGGGTAAGAACAGGCCTACAGAAGAGTACCAGAACTAAAGTTACCTGACCACTCATATCGCATGTAGTAGATAGTATGAGCTCTCTGTTGCAAGCCTGAATACTAATAGCATACAGTCAGAATGAAAAAGACTGGCTATGTTGGATATGTTTACCAACTATAAATATGGCGTAGTGTTTTTCCAAGAGACCAGGCTACATTCACTAGAAGAAATACAAGTGGCTTCTGAAGAGTCGATCTGGGGTCCAAGTTATTGGTCCATGGAAGAAGCAGCTTGCTGTGAAGTAGGAATCTGTTTTACAGATCCCACCATCAAACTGACACACATGGTGGACATTTGTCCAGGGGGAGCCCTGTTATTGGACATACGGATTAATTCTGTTGACTTTAGATTAATTATTATATATGTGCCACAACTAAAAATGGAAAGAATTGTATTGTTAAAATTGATATTACCATATCTATATACCGCAAAAAATATTCGCAGAACATTTCTATTCATGGTCACCTTTCCAGTTCAGGTAAAGTCACTAGTGGGGTTCCCCAGGGTTCTGTACTGGGATCGATACTCTTTCAAATCTTCTTATCAGATTTTGGTAACAGCATTTGTAATTGGATAACAAACTATGCTGATGACACTAGAAGTCTCCAACAAGATTTACATTCAATCTCTGCATGGTCATACATATGGAATATGATGTTTAACATCTCCAAGTGTTATGTAATCCATCTGGAAAAAAAAATAATTCCTCATAAATACACATTAAATGGAGCACCCTTAAAATCAGTAAATAGCAAAAGGGATGTAGGAATTATAATTAACAACTCGTTGACTGCTTCTGACCAATGCTGCATGGTGGTGTCTAAGGCGAACAGGGTAATGGGTGCTATCAAGAGAAATTTTGTAAGTAGGAGGTCCAACATGATTATGCCTCTGTATTGTGCCTATGTTCAGACAATCTTGGAGTGTAGATACCAAGTATGGTGCCCTTACAAAGCTGCTGTCATATCCAGATTAGAAAGAGTACAGAGAAGAGCAACTAAAGCCATCACAGGACTAGAAAATGTCTCATATATAGACAGGTTAACACACTTGAATCTGTACACTCTCAAACACAGGAGATTTTGGATCCACGACAGTCGGTCAATAATTTCATTATCAAACAACATTATGGTGACTCCTTTATGTCGACCGCATTTGTGGATGGCATAAAGGGAGTCACTTCAGACTGTGATTTCTCACCTCTCCCAAACCCCCCATGAGGGGGACTCTGCCCACCGCACGCCCCACTACTAAATTAATCAACTCTAACTCGGAGTTGCTTCGGGGGGGGGTGCAACACCCCGAGAAAGCAGTGCCGGGGTCCTGCGCTGACACAACAGCGACCTGGTGCTTTTGTCGCTGTAGTGTCGGTCGCTGTAAAATTGTCACCATAGTGACGGTATACCGGAGATTAAGGGGTGATTTGTCACTACTATATGATATTGTTAAGGACCCTTATTTATTTGATGAATTAAACCTCTCATAAGGATAACGGGATCAATACCAGAGGATACCCATTACAGCTCAGGCCTACCAGATTCAGAACTAATAATAGAAAATATTTTTTCTCAGTGCAGGTAGTAAACCCATGGAATAATTTTCCAGAGAATGTAATTAACTCCATGAGCAAAGCAAACTTAAAGAATAGACTGGACAAGTATTTTGAGCTGGATGGTACATTAGTGTATTGCTATAAAATAGGGAGAGAAAATCCTGCTTTCTGATTGATTATTACCTGTGCATGAAATCTGTTCCATGCACAGGTAATAACAAGTGCCTAAAAGCGGGACCACTGTGAAAAACAAAAGAAATCAGTGAGCCATTCAATTGCTTGTTTTTTTGATGCTACCATTTTTTTTTACTCAGGAACTCGACTCAAGAAAAACTCGCCAACCGATCAGGGAAACTCTGGTGCCACTCGCTCTCCGGCCCTCTGTTCAATACGTCTTTTTAAATGGCAATGTCTTCACAGGTTAAATGACAGTTTAAAAAACATCTACCGTGATCTGATTCATTTCGATCCCACTGCCAGTCCCACAGCATGCCTCTGCTATGTTGCCATCGGTGGCAGTCTACATAAAAAAAAAAAAAAAAAAACACTTTCTCTTTCTCTCTCTCCCGTGCAGAAGGGCAGCTGAGTGAATGAATGGATGGAGTTGAGTGGACAGCTGTACAATTGGGCACCTGGGCTGGTGGCAGGGATGAAAGATGTAAACAAATCAGAGCTGGTGAATCTGTGGACTGCTGGATGGGCAGCAGGAAGGAAAGACATGAGCAGAGCAGTGCTGGTGAGATAAAAAAAATATTTTCCATGAGCTGCCAATCTGCTGCATCTGTTCCCCAGTTTTATATGTAGTGCACTTACAAGAAGGGCAGTATGTGAACATGGGGGAACTGGGGATCAAAAAATGATGCATGATTAAGTGATCCAGGCAAAGAAGTTGGAAGGGAATCAAGGTAACACAAAAAAAAATACAGTTTTGCACAACAAATAACAGACCCACTAGTAAAAAAATAAAATACAGTCCTCCATGGTGGGGGTGGGAGGGTTAAACTTCATCAGAAGTATGGATGTTGGGCTGACCCAGTGGTGCTGAGGGTTGAGGCGCTGGACGCCACACCTCGCACCATGCCAATGACCCATGTTAGGGAGTGAGCATGGGTTTGCCGGGGGTCGGCAGGGGTGGAGAAGGATTGAGCGCCCTCGGACAGCTCTCCTTTTCCGGGGTGGGGGATCTCCCAGCAGTCGGTGCTTGCCTGGCTCCTAGTGGCATCTGGGGGCTGGCACACCAATGCTGTGTCTACAAGGGGGGGCAGAGGAGCAGCTGTCGGATGTGCTGTGGGCAGATGTGCACGTAGTACGTCCCCCTATGGCATTGCACGCTCCACTGCCTAAGAGGGTGAAAAAGTGGAAAAAGAAGGCATCCTGTTAGAGCAACTTGATAGCTGTCCGATGGAACACCAGCTCTGGGGGCATCATCTGAATCTGGATCCGGACAGGGTGGGTGATTTGGGGGCTCCCCACCACTCCCTGTGGGGGGTAAGCCACAGGAGAAGAAGGCGAGGACCCTAAGGGACTGCGGTGTAGACAGATGGCGGCCAGAGTCCCAAGGGGATGTCAGATAACGGGAGCAGACCAGGTATGCCAGGAAAAACAGCATAACAAAAAAAAAAAAAAAGTAGTATGGATGTCACATAAGGACAAAAATGCCCAGTGGCAAAATACAATGACATCATCAGATAGCAGATGGAAGGACTTTTTTACCTCAAATTAACATAAAGATTTCTGTTTTTAGACATGTAAATATATATTTTTTAGGGTGAGAAAAATATTTAAAAAAAAGAAACTCATTTAATAAGCACAATAAGACACTCTGGGGAGTGCACTGAACAGATATTACCATACTTCCAGGGGCTGAAGACACTCAATCTGTGGCATCATGACTCACTATGCCCCTGAGTGTGCGTTAATATCTGTTCAGTGCACACCCCATCATGTCTTATTGCTTACTTAACTAACAGGAGCTATTATGGGCATATAGCTTCTATGCTTCTTTCGCCCTTTGTGAACCTTTGTGGGCATTATGTATGTCACTGCATTAATGTTTAAAATGTTTGCTGATAACTAAGCATGATAAATTATTATTTGAACTTGTAAGTCTCATCTGTCACTGTGGAATACTGCCTTCTCCAGGTGGGAGTTAGGATTTCTGAGTGGTAACATGAGTGAACTACCTAGTAACACGTGACAGTTGAGAAGTATATCCCCCATGACAGCCATGATACGGTGTCTGGTGAACTCGGCCTTTGGCAAGCAGTGCTGTAGGATGGTGTGGGCATGGCAAGCATTACTAACAAAGCATTTCGTTTTCAAAGCTGCTTGAACAGCTAAGTGATGAGCTGAGCTCATGCAGTTTGTGTATGAGCTTTTGCCTATTGGAAAAACAGATCTGCCACCACTTCAGCCACGCTTACCTACCAGGCCTACCAGCTAACTAAGTCACTCATTCACTGTCAAAAATAAACATTTATGCAATGGGGCAATTTTGCAAATAAATAATACAAACAGATTTTTTTTTCTGGATCTACTCTAGCCAACTGTGTGGGTCGTTTTCTTTTCTTTGAGAGACCAGACCAGGCAGGAATTTAATTTAGTACAGAACAAATGAAGTGACTACTCACGAACATGCTAGGTTCCCCAAAAGTCCACAGGCATAAAAAAACGGCACTGAAACAGTTTCCCTGAGGAAGCACGCATGCCCAAAACTAGTTGGGGAACCTAGTAGCATCTTCTGATACCAGTTATGCTGCTGTGACCCTTGTAAGTGTTTTTTTTTTTTTATTTTATACACTGCACTGCGTAATAAAATTTAATATACTGCACATCTGTGCTTGGTTTCTGTGCCATTTTTTTTTTCTGCCTGAGAAATTAAATTTAAGTAGTCAGACTAGGAGAACCTTGTGCCATGATTTTTATGAGTTGTTGGCAGGGTGTGTTGTATATGGTTACTGGATCAGTATCAGTGTTGCCAGCAGGCATGTGAATATATCTCCATGGAGCCAAGGTGTTGGGGCTTACATGGGTCACAAATGGAGGCTTAAGTGGCAGGATGACTAGTGAGCACATGTAGACCAAGGGAGAGCATTTGTTTTTAAATATGATTTTTACTGGAAAAAATACAAGGCAACACATACAGCAGGTCTTGGTACAGAATTCAAGTGAAGTAAAATCATACTGCAAGACTATTTATTTATTTATTCATTTATTTATGTCTTTGGTGATCGGGTAGGTGCACTGATCCAAAGGACAGTTTTCAGTCATGACCCGGGCCACAAGTGTGGTGAGGCAAGTACAGGCACAACAGAAAAATTACAGTGAATACATAAGATACAAAGGGATAAGGTACAGTACACAGTAATGGTCAGCACTGGTATACAAATACAAGGTCAAGATTGGGATACAGTCAGCAATGGTGTAGAAATACAAGGTCAAGATTGGGATACAGTCAGCAATGGTGTAGAAATACAAGGTCAAGATTGGGATACAGTCAGCAATGGTGTAGAAATACAAGGTCAAGATTGGGATACAGTCAGCAATGGTGTAGAAATACAAGGTCAAGTGCGAAAAACAGAAGGAAACGACAGTGCAAGTTTAGTCAGAAAAATCTAAACAATGATAAAGAGCATGAAAGAAATTCAAGCAGAGAGGAGGAGAGAGAAAGACAGGGGAAAGGGTAGGGGCAGGAGCAGGGGCGTCATGCAATCAGAAATTCTGGAGGGACATAAAATCACAAAATCACAACCTCTCTAGTAGGGTCCAGGCATGTGCCCCCAGGAAAAGTTTGAAAAACTGAAGTCAAATGGTGCATTTTGGTGGCTTTTAGCAGGCCAGAAAGCTGTTCCCCAACAAGCTAAATGCCATAATACTGATAGAGACTACAGCACTGATAAATTATTCTTGTTCTTTGTTCAGTCTACATACAGTGTGACCTTTTGTATTTTAAAGAAGCAGTCAGAACTTGTGCATTTTGTGAGTCTTTTGTCATATATAGAATCAGCTACCTACTTAGTCCACTCCTAGCTGATCCACTAACTGCTAAATGACAGAAATGCACGATTTTAATTGTCATATAATTAGAATCATCTACTATGAATGTTATATCTGAAAAATAATGACACGTCATCTGCTCTTGCTGTTTTGCCCATTTAGAGTGGCAGGGAGGCGGTATAGTGCATTGGTATAAGGCTCTGAGCTGCAGATCTGGTGATATCCAGCAGACCAGGCCTGGGTTTGAATCCCACAGCTTCCACTTGCATACTGTGTGACCCTGAGCAAGTCACTTAACTTCCCTGTGCTCCCAGGTCACACCTCTAAAAAAGCTTTCAGCTTAGTGTGCTACTCCTGGTTAAACAACTAAAATAAAAAAAAAATAGTGACACCGCACCTCCCGCAGGCTGTTCAAAAGATAAAGCCCAATAACAGTCCACTCCATACTACTTAATATTACTAATAGTACTCCAACAACAGCATAGGTGCGAAACGGGGGAAAGGGCCGCAGCCACTCCACTTTTTATTTCTGTATGGCAAAACTAGTATAAAAAGTGCCCTTTGTCCCTCATAAGTGCCCTTTTGATTCTCAGCCCCTCAGCTTTTATCATCTTCCGGCACCCTTGAACAACAGGGTGGGGGAGGGGACAAACAAAGTAAAAAAAAAAAATCATGAGCACACCATTGCAGGCTCTCCAAACAGAGCAAGCATAATAAAAAACATATAATAGTAAAGATTTGCAGTACAACTACTACTGCCTTGGGGTGCATAACCCACTCCAAGTCTCAAAAATTACACTCCATTGAAGAGCACACAACATCATGCTGTCTGTCACTATAGAACAATCCTAGTAAAAACAAGCATTTGTCAATGCCGAATGTTGATTGCATTGGTCCGTTGAGCTCACTCACTGCCCCTGTGTCACTCGCTCATTCTGTTTCTCCTGGTGCTGCAGGCTGCTCTTTTGTACTGTGCTCCTGCCTGCATTGGTACATTTTTCTGCCCAAAAGAAATCTGCAGCTGTCCCGACAGAGCTCTGTTGAGGTGGGTCACTCCCCCTCTCTCGCTCGTTTCATTTCTGCCGGCGCTGCAGGCTGGCCTTTTGTACTGGGCTCCTGCCTGTGTTGCCACCTTTTTCTGCCACAAAGCAATCCGTGGCAGTCACGATAGAGGTCTGTTGAGCTCGCTCACTCCCACTCTCTCACTCGCTCGTTGTGTTTCTCCCAGTGCCGCTGGCTGCCCTTTTGTACTGGGCTTCTGCCTGCGTTGGCACCTTTTTCTGCCCACAAAGAAATCTGCATCTGTCCCGACAGAGCTCTGTTGAGGTCGCTCTCTCTGCCTGTCTCACGCGCTCATTCTGTTTCTCCTGGTGCTGCAGGCTGCTCTTTTGTACTGGGCTTCTGCCTACATTCGCACGTTTTGCTGCCTACAAAGATATCTGCAGCTGTCCCGACAGAGTTCCGTTGAAGTCACTCTCCGCCTGTCTCACTCGCTCATTCTGTTTCTCCTGGTGCTGCAGGCTGCTCTTTTGTACTGGGCTTCTGCCTATGTTGGCACATTTTGCTGCCTACAAAGAAATCTGCAGCTGTCCCGACAGAGGTCCGTTGAGGTGGGTCACTCCCCCTCTCTCACTCACTCTTTCTGTTTCTGCTGGAGCTGCAGGCTGCCCTTTTGTACTGGGCTCCTGCCTCTGTTGGCGGCTCTTTCTGTCCACAAAGAAATCTGCAGCAGTCCTGACACAGGTCCACTGAGGTAGCCCACTCCCCCTCTCTCACTCGCTCGTTCTGTTTCTGCTGGCGCTGCAGGCTGGCCTTTTGTATTGGGCTCCTGCCTGCATTGCTGCCTTTTCTGCCCACAAAGAAATCCACAGCAGTCATGATAGAGCTCTGTTGAGCTCGCTCTCTCCCCCTCTCTCACTCGCTCATTGTGTTTCTCCCGGCACTGCAGGCTGCCCTTTTGTACTGGGATTCTGCCTGCATTGGCACCTTTTTCTGCCCACAAAGAAATCTGCAGCTGTCCCAACAGAGCTCTGTTGAGGTCGCTCACGCCGCCTGTCTCACTCGCTCATTCTGTTTCTCCTGGTGCTGCAGGCTGCCATTTTGTAGTGGTCTCCTGCCTCTGTTGGTGCCTTTTTCTGCCCACAAAGAAATCTGCTGCAGTCCCGACAGAGCTCCGTTGAGCTCGCTCACTCCCCCTCTCTCACTCGCTTGTTCCATTTCTGTCAGCACTGCAGGCTGCCCTTTTGTACTGGGCTCCTGCCTGCTTTGCTGCCTTCTTCTGGCCACAAAGAAATCTGCAGCAGTCATGATAGAGCTCCGTTGAGCTCACTCACTCACTCCCCCTGTCTCACTCATTCATTCTGTTTCTCCTGCCGCTGCAGGCTGCCCTTTTGTACTGGGCCCCTGTATGCATTGCTGCCTTTTTCTGCCCACAAAGAAATCTGCAGCAGTCCCAAAAGAGCTCCACTGAGCTCACTCACTCACTCCCCCCTCTCACTCACTCGTTCTGTGTCTCTTGCTGCTGCAGGCTGTCGTTTTGTACTGAGTTCCTGCCTGCATTGCCAGCTTTGTCTGCCCACAAAGACATGTGCAGCAGTCCCGACACAGCTCCGTTGAGGTCGATCTCTCCCCCTCTCTCACTTGCTCATTCCGTTTCTGCCAGGGCTGCAGGCTGGCCTTTTGTACTGGGCTCCTGCCTGCATTGCCACCTTTTCCCGCCCACAAAGAAATCCGCAGCAGTCATGACAGACCTCCGTTGAGCTCGCTCACTCCCCCCTCTCACTTGCTCATTCTGTTTCTCCCAGCGCTGCAGGCTGCCCTTTTGTACTGTGCTCCTGCCTGCATTGGTTCCTTTTCCTGCTCACAAAGAAATCTGCAGCTGTCCCGACAAAGCTCCATTGAGGTTTGCTTACTCCCCCTGTCTCACTCACTCACTCTGTTTCTCCTGGTGCTGCAGGCTGCCATTTTGTAGTGGTCTCCTGCCTCTGTTGGTGCCTTTTTCTGCCCTCAAAGAAATCTGCTGCAGTCCCGACAGAGCTCCGTTGAGCTCGCTCACTCCCCCTCTCTCACTCGCTCGTTCCGTTTCTGTCAGTGCTGCAGGCTGCCCTTTTGTACTGGGCTCCTGCCTGCATTGCTGCCTTCTTCTGGCCACAAAGAAATCTGCAGCAGTCATGATAGAGCTCCGTTGAGCTTGCTCACTCACTCCCCCTCTCTCACTCATTTATTCTGTTTCTCCTGCCGCTGCAGGCTGCCCTTTTGTACTGGGCCCCTGTGTGCATTGCTGCCTTTTTCTGCCCACAAAGAAATCTGCAGCAGTCCCAAAAGAGCTCCACTGAGCTCACTCACTCCTCCTCCCTCACTCGCTCGTTCCATTTCTGCCGGAGCTGCAGGCTGCCCTTTTGTACTGGGATCCTGCCTGCGTTGCCACCCTTTTCTGCCCACAAAGTACTAGTGTCTGTTTGGGGAACAAGAGTCTGTGTTTTACTTTGTATGTCCACGTCGTGAGCTTCTACAGTGATTTTACACTTTGAGCACTGCTAAAATTAAAACCAGAAGCAGGAAGAGAGCTCCGCAGTTCACGGGAGCTATTCTGAACTACAGCTGTTTAAAAGGGAGTTTAATTTTAATAGACACGTTATCTTACTGTGCCTGGGCCACACATGAGTGGCAGATGCACAGGATAATAATATTTTAGAGCAAATACTGACTTTTGTGTGTATCGCAACATTTGCGATCTCCATGACCCCTATTACACTTCCGGGGCAATTGCAGGCATTTAACTTGACCCTGCAGCAAACAAGACGAGCGCGGGCAGGGCTCGTGTCATTGCGCGCAGAGAGACGCGCATCTGCACGTGTCTGCTGTGTCCATTGTGGGCACTGAGGTCTAGAAGGTGTAACATCAGTAACTACATAAGAGTCTCTTTAAGGAGCTACGGTAACATTGTTTCATCTGCGTATGACAGAAAATAATTTGTTGCTACCATGTCACAAAATAAGGTCAAAAGGGGCAAAGTAACTAAACAGAAAGTTTGCACACAATGTAATATGTACACTAATGAAACACCTTGCTCAGACTACATCTGTGAGAAATGTAGTTTGATTAGTTTGCTCCAAAAAGAAATAGAAGTATTAAAACAAAAACTGGAAACGCAAAAGGAAATCAGTTCTTTGGAAAATTTCATAGATGAGGCATTACTTAGTACAAGCTCTCCTCAAAGAACCACAGCTGAACTTGGGCCTAAGACCTTGATTTGTAACACTACAATAAATAAAGAGGCGATTCCTATCTCAAATGACATTGAACAACTAGAGTATACTTCTTCATTATTATTGTCCAACAGCTATGATATTTTAGCTAACATAAAGGAAGACCAACAATACCAAAATATAACAGAATCAGTAAATCAAGTTGTGGTAGCACAAACCAAAGACCTAACTGATACATGGATTTCTGTTAACCCTATAGCACCAACTCCACTAAAACAACGTGATATTGCGGTAATAGGTGACTCAATTGTTAGGAGAGTAGATTCAGCAGTCTGTCATGGGCGAAAAGCCCACACAACAGTAAGCACACTCCCGGGTGCTAGAGTAAAAGATATTTCAAATTTTCTTGATGGGCTTTTAGAAAGTACTACTGAACCTTTGGTACTGTTACACATAGGCATTAACGATTTGCCTACTCAAAACTTTTCTTATGTACAATGGGAATACACAAATATTATAGACAGAGTACCCAACAAAAAAGGGGAAATTATAATTTCAGGTGTGTTACCCACTATAGGAAAAAATGCCTTTAAAAACAAATCAATTATGGAGCTTAACATGTGGTTACTCCAACTGTGCCATACAAAAGGTATAGGTTTATGGACAACTTTATCACTTTTTCTAACAAAGCCTGTTTTAAATCAGATGGATTAATTTAAACTACTTTGGTACTAGAATATTTGGTAAAAAAATTAATGAAGTCCTAGCATTTCATTTAAACTGGAAAATTATTTTAGATGATTTAACTTACTTTAACTACAACACCATGCATAATAGTAAAAACATTACTAACCCAGTCAAACAGAATTGGAATGGACTACTGACAAATGCCAGAAGTCTAACTAAAAAATGTGATGAGTTTAAGTTGTTGTTAAATAAACATGATATTCATCTAGCTTTGATTACAGCAACCTGGAGAACGGATAATGATAATTGGGACAGAAATATTCTGGGATATAATATTTTTTTTAAGATCAGGAGCTATAAAAAGGGTGGAGGACTGACTATTTATGTCCACAATACTATCAAATGCGAAGAGATATCAGAGGAAGTGGGCGGTATTGAATTATAATGGGTTAAAACGTATCCCCATAATAGTGCCCCTATTAAAATTGGTTTAATATATAGACCTCCCTCCACACCCACAGAGAAAGATATTAAGTTCTTGGATTATATGAATAAATTGAATTCATCTGCTAATACGATACTTATGGGAGATTTTAATCTGCCCCATATTAATTGGATATCAAACAGCGGAATAAGTAAAATTGACCTATTATATTTGGATGTCTTTGCACAGTTAGGAATGGACCAATTAGTAACAAGTTCTACTAGGGATGACAAAATCTTGGACATTATTCTAACGAATATGGGTGACACTATGGCTGATGTAACTACAACGACACCTCTAGGCAACAGTGACCACTTGTGTGTTAAGTTTAAAGTGATAGGTTATTATAGGCAACCAGGAGAGAGAGCTACTGAAAAACTTACTCTTAAGAGAGCAAACTTTAAAGCCATGAAAGAAGAAATGGCAAAATGGGATTGGGAAACAGTTTTTTGTGATCAGTCAGTCAAGGGGAAGTAGAATCAGTTAATATCAAAAATTAAGAGTGAAGTATCAAAATATATACCAGTGCTAAAAAACACCTCACTAAAAGAACGTCTCCTAGCAGGATGAAGCCCCACATAAAAAAATTAATAAATAAAAAAAGTAAGATTTTTCAAAGTATTAAAAAAGGTAACCAACAATTAATACCAACTTACAGAACATTGACAAAAAAGATCAAAAACAAAATCAAACAATCCAAGGCTGAACTTGAAATATTTCTTGCAAAAAAAGTTAATGACAACAAAAAATTGTTTTTTTTTTCCCATATAAATAAAACAAGGGGATCCTCAAATACAGTAGGCCCATCTACTAATGATTCTGGACATCCCACTGATAACAAGGAGACTGCAGACATCCAGAACTAATACTTTTCTTCAGTGTTTTCTAAACCAACTTTTGCTACTATGGAGGATAATCTAGAACCCACACCTGGACAAATTTTAATTAATCCAACTGATGTTTATGAAAGGCTGATAAAGCTGGATATCAACAAATCCCCAGGCCCGGATGATATACACCCGGTGGTATTGAAAGAATTAGCGGATTGCATTTACAAACCATTGATTAACGTGTGCCAGCTTTCCTTAGATTCTGGCATAATTCCCCCAAGTTGGAGAGTAGCTATTGTAGTGCCACTTCATAAACAAGGTTCAAGAACTAGGCCAGATAATTTTAGACCAATAAGCTTGACTTCTCTTCTGGGTAAAATACCTGAAGGAATAATCAAGGATCATATTCAGCAACACACAGTATATCAGTTATGGGAGATATTGACCCACATCAACACGGGTTCGTTAAGGACAGATCATGTCTAACAAACTTATTGGGTTTCTACAAAAAGGCAAATAGCGAAATCGATAAAAAAAACTCAGTGGATATAATATTTTTAGATTTCACAAAGGCCTTTGATAAATTACCACACTTGGAATTGATTAAATCATTAAAAACTTTAAAGTTGAGCACAAATATAATACACTGGATTTCAAATTGGTTTGGGGAGAGACAGCAGAAGGTGGTGGTGAATGAAGCTCTTTCTGATTGGGTTGGAGTGGGGAGTGAGGTGCCCCAGGGATCTGTGTTGGGCCCAGTTTTGTTTAACATTTATATTTCATCATTGAAAATAAATGTAGCGAATGTTTGGATATCCATATTTGCAGACGACTGCAGACTGGGTGCAGTAGTGAACACTATTGAAAACAATATTATGTTGCAGAATGTTTTGAACCATATTCTGTCTTGGACTATGCACAACAAACTTGAACTAAATATCAATAAATGTAAGGTAATACATTTGGGTACTAAGAATGGACTGTACAATTATACTCTAAATAACAATCCTTTAATGGTAACCACAAATGAAAGAGATTTGGGAATGACAGTTACTCATGATTTAAAATTTAGTTCACATTGTAGAAAGCAGGTGAAAAAAGCCAACCAGTTATTAAATTGTATCACTAGACACATATCTAGCAGATCTAGTGAGGTGTTGTTCCCCCTCTATGTGGCACTGGTTAGGCCTCACTTGGAGTACTGCGTCCAGGTATGGTCACCATACAGAAAGGATGATATCAAAAAGGCAGAAGCTGTACATCATCGATTTACTAGGCTTATTCCAGGTCTCAAGTTGATACCCTACAAACAAAGGTTGAAAACACTTAATCTATATACTTTACAATATAGAAGAATAAGGGACGATCTGTGTATGTTGCACAAGGTAATTAAAGACAATACCCTAAAGAGGGAACTAGGATTAAAATTCAGTGTGGATAGGGTTAGTACTAGGAAGCACTCAAGACAATTGCGTTTGGATAAATGGAATACACTATCCAGAAAATACTGGTATAGCCAAAGGGTTATCCCACTTTGGAATAGTCTTTCACAAGAAGTGATAAATAGTGATGTTGTAAATACCTTTAAAATAAGATTAGATAATGCAATGAGTGATGAGACAAAATTTGGGTTATAATATTTATCTATGGCAACCAAAAGGACAAAAGTCTATTACAGCATGTATAATCTATGAAATCTATGAAGAAATCTGCAGCAGTCACAATAGAGCTCCGTTGAGCTCGCTCACTCACTCCCCCTCTCTCACTCATTCATTCTGTTTCTCCCGCTGCTGCACGCTGCCCTTTTGTACTGGGCCCCTGCACGCATTGCTGCCTTTTTCTGCCCACAAAGAAATCTGTAGCAGTCCCAACAGAGCTCTATTGAGCTCACTCACTCCCCCTCCCTCACTCGCTCATTCTGTGTTTCCCGCTGCTGCAGGCTGCCCTTTTGTATTGGGCTACTGCCTGCATTGCTGCCTTTTCCTGCCCACAAAGAAATCCGCAGCAGTCACGATACACCTCTGTTGAGCTCTCTCACTCCCCCCTCTCACTTGCTTGTTCTGTATCTCCTGACGCTGCAGGCTGCCCTTTTGTACCAGGCTCCTGCCTGCATTGCCACCCTTTTCTGCCCACAAAGAAATCTGCAGCAGTCATGATACAGCTCCATTGAGCTTGCTCACTCCCCCCTCTCTCACTCGCTTGTTCTGTTTCTCCCACCGCTGCAGGCTGCCCTTTTGCACTCAGCCCATGCATGCACGGCTGCCTTTCCTGCCACAAAGAAATCATAAGCAGTCCCAGAGCTCTGTTGACCTCCTCACTCCCTCCCCCTCCCTCACTCCTCGTTCTGTGTCTCCGGTGCTGCAGGCTGCCCTTTGTACTGGGCTCCTGCCTGCGTTGTCGCCTTTCCTGCCCACAAAGAAATCCAGCAGTCTGACAGAGCTCAGTTGAGCTCGGTCCTCCCAGTCGCTCGATCTAATCTGTCCCAACACTGATTTCCGACAGCGACTACGGTAATCTGCACCAGAAGGGTGAAACACATTTAAGCCAGGATGTGAAAACGACAGCTGTACTGTTCATAAGGAGGTGTGAACAAATGCCAGTGTTGAAAATCTGGCTTGAAAATATTACTAATTTGCAAACTTACAAGGGTGCATGGAACCTGCACAACACACGCTCATAACCCAGTCGTTTTATGGAGTTTCATCACAAAATTTTCAGCATAGGCATTTTAGGACCTCTGCTCATGAACAGTGTCAGTTTGATTTTCCTAATATGTCCCGAACACTGATTTCCCACAGCAACCGTGCTATTATGTGCCAGAAAAGTGAAAACACATTTCGGCCAGGATGTGCAAAATGACAGCTGCACTGTTCGTATACCGTCCACCAGATGACGAGAATGTTTTTCTGCAGGAAGTCGCAGACTTCATTGTCGACCTAACATTGGGGTCCCCCAGATGGTTGGTTCTGGGGGACTTCAATGCTTGGGTCGACGATGAATTCTCTCGGTTTGGTCAAGATTTCCTCCAGTTGATGATATCACTGGCTTCACACAGGTGGTTTCCTCCTCGACCCATGTGGGTGGACACTCATTGGATCTGGTGTTCCTTCTGGGGATGGGGATATCTGACTTGGTGGTGGAACGGTTGGATGGTCAGACCAACACTCCATTAGGTTCAGTTTTGAGGCCACCCCTGTTAGGTCTGCCCCCACGGAGACGGTTCGATACCGCCCTTTGAGGGGTGTATCCCCAGAAGACCTGATGGCGGTGTTGGACCTATCAAGCCTACCGACAGATTGCATGGATCCAGGTGATCTGGTACATGCCTATAATGAGGCAGTAACAGGGGCCCTGGATTCTATTGCACCAGTTCGTGTTCATCCTCTTACTCCTCGCCCCAGGTCTCCTTGGTTTGATGAGACCATGAGGGAATTGAGGAGAGTTGGGCGAAGGCTGGAGAGGCGTTGGCGAAAGTCCGGTCGTGATGATGACAAGCTTAGTTTGATGGACCATTATTTGGTCTATCAATCCGCAATCTCTCATAAGAAGGCAGAATTCCTGTCCAGAGAGATAGCGGCTGCACAGAATAGACCGGCTCAGCTCTTTCGGACTGTGGACAGACTGTGCAATCCAGTCTGTCTTCAACCCAGAAGAGCCTTATCTCAAGAATGGTGTGAGGAGTTTGCTCTCTTCTTTGCAGATAAGGTTGTCAAAATCAGATCGGACATTCACTCTTCCCCTCCTAATGGGAGCGGCGGTGGTCGTCAGGAGATGTCAAACACCCAGTTGGAATGGTCTGACTTCAGCCTTCCCATAATCGAGGATGTTGTGATGATCATTCGAGCACTGCGACCGACCTGCTGTGATTTGGACCCTGGTCCCACGCGCCTCTTAGTGGGCTGCGTGGATAAGATTGGCCTAGTCCTAGCTTTGATCGTATGGAAGTCTTTGGAGAGGGGGATTTTTCCAGATCCCCTTAAAGAGGCTATAGTTAAGACTCTATTAAAGAAACCCTCCTTAGACCCATACTGTCTAGCAAATTACAGGCCAGTCTCTAACTTACCCTTTGTGGGTAAAGTTATTGAGAAAGTGGTCGCAGTGCAGTTAGAGGATCATCTGACCAACAACAATATCTCCGATTCGTTCCAGTCTGGATTTAGGAAAAGGCATAGTACCGAGACAGCGCTCGTACGGGTACTAAATGACCTCCTAATGGCAAGAGATCGTAGGACCCGATCCATCTTGGTACTACTTGATCTCTCTGCAGCGTTTGACACCGTTGACCATGGTGTGCTGTTGGAGCGCCTGCGGTTAGTCTGTGGACTGTCTGGTACGGTCCTCAGATGGTTTCAATCTTACCTTGAGGGTAGGACTCAGAGAGTGGTGTCGGGAATTTTTTCCTCAGCATCATTCTCCCTGCCCTGTGGATACATGAGGCTCCATTTTACCCATGTTGTTTTCGGTGTATATGCTACCATTGGGGCGATTATTAGATGGTACAGTTTGGGTTTCACTGCTATGCAGATGATACCCAGCTGTATATGTCTTTGTGCCGGGTCAGGACGCTGCCTTGTCGGTATTTAATAACTGCCTTGAAGAAATCCAAGACTGGATGAATGGGAGTTGGCTGAGGTTAAACCCAGAGAAAACTGAGGTGTTGGTTGTGGATAAAGGTCGCTGTGAGGGGTCTGCCAGAGGATCACCCTCAGGCCTGGCTTGAGGTGTCAGCTGGCGACCTCAGACCAGGTGCAAATCTTGGCGTAATAATTGATGACCGCTTGACACTTAAATCCCAGGTGTCAGCGGTCATAAAACTCCTTTTCATCTGAGGAATATTGCCAGGGTGAAGCACTTGGTTTCTCCAGAGACCTTCCAACACTGATCCATGCCTTTGTTACCTCCGGCTTGACTATTGTAACTCCCTATACCTAGGGCTATCGGGGTTGAACTCCGCGTCTGCAGCTGGTGCAGAATCGGCAGCCAGGCTGTTGACTGGAGTTTCTAGATCCAGTCACATAATGCCTGTGCTCGCGGACTGCACTGGCTGCCAGTGTTTGTGATTACCTTCAAGGTCGGTTTGCTGACCTATAAAGCCCTACATGATCTGGGACCTACCTACCTGAAAGAGCTCCTTTGCCCCTATAGTCCCTCTCGCCCCCTCCGATCCACTGACGAGGGATTGCTAGAGATTCCCAGGGTACGCTTGAAAACATCTGGTGCTAGATCGTTTCGTTTTATGGCACCTACCCTGTGGAATTCTCTACCTCGTCAGGTGCGAGATTGCCCGACCGTCCTTAGTTTTAAGGGAGCGCTGAAAACCCACCTTTTTAATATAGCTTTTAATGATTTTTATTAGTTTGACTTATTATATTTATTATTATATGTATCTGTACAGGCGCTTTGATTTTAAGAAAAGCGCCTTTTAAAAATAAAGTTGAATTGAACTGAATTGAATAAGGTGGTGTGGCAAAATGACAATGCTGAAAATCTGGAGTGAAAATATTGCAAAGTTACAAAGGTACAAGCATGCGTGGAAACTGAGCAATGCACATTCATAACACTCTCATTTTATGGACTTTTGTCACCAAATTTTCAACATACTGTAGGCATTTAGTACCTCTGCTAATGAACAGTGTCACTGTCATTTTCATAATGTGTCCCAAACACGTATTTCCCACAGTGACCACGCTATTCTGCGCCAGAACTGCAAAAACACATTTCGGCCAGGATGTGAAAAATGACAGCTGAACTGTTCATAAGGAGGTGCAGAAGAATGACAATGCTGAAAATCTGGAGTGAAAATATTATTAATTCGTGAAGTTACGAATGTGTGTGCAAACTGCGCAACGCACGCTTGTAACACAGTCATTTTATGGAGTATCATAACCCAGTTTTCAACATAGGCATTTATAGGACCTCTGCTCATGAACAGTGCCACTGTCATTTTCTTAATCTGTCCCAAACACTGATTTCCCACACCAACTGCACTATTCTGTGCCAGAAGTGCGAAAACACATTTCAGCCAGGATGTGGAAAATGACAGCTATACTGTTCACAAGGAGGTCTGAAAAAATGCCAATGTTGAAAACCTGTCATGAAAATATTGCATATTCGCGAAGTTACAAGGGTGTGTAGCAACTGCGCAACGCACGCTCATAAAACAGTAATTTTGGGGATTTTTCCAACCAAATTTGCAGAACAGGCTTTTGAGAGCCCGCCTCATGAACACTGGCACTGTCATTTTGTTATTAGGTCCCGAAAGGGGGTTCCATGCAGTGACCATAAAATCACCTTTCAGGGCCGAATAACAATATGACTGTGCCAGAATTCATGAGGAGGGGTCCCAATAACCCCATGTTGAAAATGTGGTGCCAAAATTCCAAAAAATGCCTGAGATATGCATCAAAGTTGAAAAAAACCCTATTTATTCCATTATGCAGCTTACTGGCATTTCCTCAGTTCACGCTCGGCTTTGAAGAGTGCAGATGTTCCCGGTCACGAAGATCGTGCATGGACTCCAGAGGTAATTATGGGGTGAAGGTGTGTGGGAAGCAAGTGTGCAGTGGGTGGTGCGGGTTGTGGGGGGCAGGGAGACCGCTGAGGGACCGTTCCATTTACAGGTTAAAAATAAAAAGACATCAGGGACCGCTTTTGATTTTGGGGCATATGCATGCTAGGGTGGGCTCCCAGCATGCCAATGGAGTCTTTTTTGGGAGCAGCTGTAGCCAACAGGGGATTGGGCACCCTGTCAGCACACAACAAAGGGAGGGTGACATTATGCCGATGGGGATTGGGCACCCGGCCAGCAGACAACAAAAGTGGGGGGTTCACAGTCCTGCCGACAGTGGGCTCCCCGTCAGCAACCATAAACCTTGGGCCACTGAAGCTGATGGGGTTTGGGGCCCCATCAACAAACAAACACGGTGGGGGCACATGCTGCGAGGGGATCGGACACCCCCTCGGTGGGGGGGTGTTAATATTGTTTGTGAGCACGGCGGCAAGACACCGCCATGTTCACAAACAATATCAGTGTTTCAAGGTTCCGCCCTGCAATGGCGGGTCGCTCCCTCATTGCAGCGAATGGCTGATGCTTCAATGACGAGGCGGCCCCTGATTGCAGCGGCTAAATTTTTACAAGGTTGTGGCACGCTGGCTGAAATAGTGTCAGCAGCAGCGTGCAATGACATTGGGATTGGAGGAAGCGGGTCAAGCCTTTAAAGGCTGTGGGGGCATTGGCCACATCAGTGCCGTGCCTCCACAAGCTGCTTCTGGAGAAAGCTGCCACAGTGTTTCTTGCGCATGCGTGCAATCAACATAATAAATGACTACCTCTACTAACAACAATCACCAGTGACAAATGGCTGTGGTGGTAACCCCCAATCCAAGGGGAAATATAGGACACAGCCTTCATTTCGCTTTGTGTAGCATGCTAAAGATGACAAACAGGGTCTGTATGAGCAGTGCCACAGGCATGTATTCGGATCACTGCAAGCTAGGATGGCAGCAGCTGGTGTCAAAATTTATCAATTTAGGTAAAGTGGCACAATAGGAAGGGGAGAGATCTGGAGATCATCAGGGGCTGATAGCAGATTAAAACTGGTGCAATACCTGATTGGCAGAGCAGAGCCAGGGATCTGAAAAATTAACAGCTGAGCTGCGGCCACTTCAGCAGGCACCCCCCCCACACACACACACACACACACACTCACACTCCCTGGATCTGCAGACAAGAGGCAGGTATCTTAAACTAATGGCTGAGGTGGAGGTCTCATCGGCACTTCCATAGCCCCCCCAAAGTGAACTGAACAACAAACAAAGTCAAAAACACATGGATGGCATGCCTGCCTGCCGATGACAGTGCCGCACTGGCAAGGGTAAGGGTTTACCACAGATTATCTAATGCATGGATTACATATAGCAAAACGCTAAGCCTTTTGTGGTGAGAGAGCGAGGGACAGTAATATTTGCACTGCATCTAGAGGCAACAGGCTGACAGTTACACAATCAATACATTAGATATTCTGTGGTAAACCCTTACCCTTGTCAGTGCAGCACTGTCATTGGTAAGCAAGTATGCCATCCAAGTGTTTTTGACTTTTTTTGTTGTTCAGTTTATTTGGGGGGGGGGCTACTGAAGTGCCGATGAGACCTCCACCTCAGCAGTATAGCGCAGTGGTTTAAGACTCTGAGCTGCAAACCTGGAGACCTGGGCTTGAATCCCACAGCCCCCACTTGCATACGGTGTGACCCTGAGCAAGTCACTTAACTTCCTTGTGCTCCCAGGTCACACCTGTAAACAAGCTTTCAGCTTAGTGTGTCTCTCCTGGTTAAAAAAACAAAAAAACAAAGAGCAGACAAAGGGTCACTCCCACGGGGACAGCCGCTCATAAGCCACAATATGTAGAAATGAGCAAAAAGGACTCAGCACTCTGTATCAAAAAGCTGCTTGTAGGCACGCCAAGTCATTTTGTCAAGTTGTGCGAAATGAAATTTATTGTGAAAAAGAACAAGAGCAGTATGTCCAGGGTAGCCCAAGGAGGCTACACCCTAATACCAGTTTCACACTCATTACAGGTGCTTTGACAAAGCACGCCACATGCAATGAGTCATGTGAAACGTTGGTATTAGTGTGTAGCATCCCTGGGCTACTACAACAGACAAAGACACTGCTTTTGTTCTTTTTCACAATAAAGTTCCACAACTTGGCAAAATGACCTGAAGTGTCCACAAGCTGTTTTTTCACACAGACTGCCACTGACGAGTTCTTCTTGCTCATTTCTAGTTACAGACAGTCATAGGAGCAATGTAAATTTCCAGCTGATAGGAATACACCTTTCGTGGAATGGTTAGAGCTTCTGCTGAGTGCTAACTTACAGTCCCTGGGTTTGGTTTAAGTCCTAGCAAAAGGCTGTTGGTGATGCCCAGTAGAGGGGAGAGACAACAATGTTCACATAGGATCACTTGTCTGATCTTTGTTACTATTCTGCAGATGAAGAATTGCCCTGAGATCATGCCTAATCAGGTACGTGTGACACAGATTGCAAGGCCATGTTAAGGGCGGAGCTTGAGAGTCCCCCACTTTAAAAAGTACTAACGGGTGGCACAGCTGGTGGGCCTGACGGATTGGTGTAATGTTGAAATACAAATAGAAAGGTATACTTTTTGGAGAGAGCATTCACAGGGAAGCAGAGACTCGCAGTTGACGTTCTGTTTTACGCATCCACATAATACAACTGTGGGGTGGCATGAAAGAAACCCATTCCTTATACATTTGGTGCCTGAAACTATCTGGCATAGGGTTCACAGGTTAGGGGCTGGAGATCCCTCCATACCAGCCTCACACCTTGACCCCATAGACTCTATGGAGTCACCTACCTCCAATACATCCAGAGTTCCTGACTGATCCAGGCTTTAAAAGATGGGAACAGAGATGAGGTATTAATTCAACATTACAGCAATTTATACACCACTTCAGTACCGTCCGGGACCATACCAAGCTCTACAGGAAGCACAGCCACATTGCAAGTAGTTTTGCATAAAGCTCAAGATACACAAAAAATACAAGTTAAACTTATGCAGTAAAAACAAACATGAGTCACAGGAAAATAAGCTAGCAGTAAAGAAGGTTGGTGGCAAAACAACGTGGGACAGAAAGCCTGGGATATGGTATCCTGAAAATAAATGATGGGTGGAGGATCACATGCTCACTCACATAAAAACTGTTAATAAGTGAACAGCCAGCACTGCCACAGCCCAAAACAGGGCACAGCAGCTGCTGCTCACTCACTGAGGTGCTGCATGTGGCATGGAGCTGTCATTATTCCGTCTCAACATAGTCGTACATACACTAATAGAAATAATGAATCAAGTCTATATCTATCTATTCTATTCTCTACCCTAGTCAGTCCGAAATCACAATCACTATGAGACTATGTCAACTTAAAGTTTAAACTCTCATTCTTATGAGTCCTCCAGACTCCAGTCCAGATTCTTACCAGGCTTGAATAGTCTCTGCTGCAGGCTGCTGCTGCCTGGCCCTGGTCCTCAGTCGCTAGGCCCGATGATGGTGTTGGGGATATGTGGCTCAGACGAGTGGCTCTGTTGTCCATCTGCTCCTTTTGATTACTGGTGGCACTAAAACAATTAGAGGTGTCCATCCTTACCGGATGCCCGCCGAGTGCTGCTGCAGTGGTTTTTCCTGATTTGTGCAGTACAGGGCCGTTCTTTGATGTCCTGACTCTCGACCCTCCACCCAGTCTTAGGCAAACAGCCCCCCAGAGCCAGCCCAGCAAGCCCACTCACAAGTAATAACCATGACCACAAGGTAGTCCAGAGGGGTAGGCAGTAGGCTAGCCAGCTGAGTCAGCTGACAGTCACATCAATCACATGGTTCACAACTCGAGAGATGAGTTGTACTTCCAGTTTCTTCCTTTCCTGGGTCACCAGAGAGTCCCAACTGAGATGGCACTGGAAAATGCACCCGGTTTGCCACATGGAATGAACATGGGTTGTCGTCTACCTAACTGTCACTTTCTGATCGGAGGTGATATTTCTTTACGCCATGGTGACTAGCTGAAGCCTCAGCCTGCACAAAAAAAAAATGCAGCAGAAACTTGCGGGGGGGAAAAGGAGAAGTGATTGGTAAGTTCATGCTGATTGTCAGCATGGACTACCAATCACTCACTGTCTGTGTCTTTTCTTTTAACACTGTACAGCCAGGCGCCAGCAATGCAAGCATGCATTTTTAAAAAAGTCAGTTGCAGATTCGCCCCAGGCCGTTCGGAACCCCCACCCCCCACATCAAAGACTTTAAAAAAAAAATATGGATTGTTGTTGGCCCTTTAACATTAAAAAAAAACACAAAATGCATGATTTTTTTCTAGATTGAGCCAGAATATTGGGGGGGGGGGGGGGGCCCACATGCCCCCTCAGGCCCTATGGGCATGACGTCACTGGGCAGGAGGTTACAGGGTAAGGGGAATGTGGTTAGCAGGGTAAGGGAAATGTGGTTACAGGGTAGGAGAAATGTGGTTACTATGAAGTGTAGTCCGCTCTAACATTATTTGTCCATGATGAATTAGGCAAAGTCATGTATTATACAATGGGGGACGACAATTCTTGAATCTGATTGGCTAACTGGCACCTTTTACCCATGGTAAATCCTACAATATACCAACGGCAAAAGGTGCCAGCCACCAGTCAGCTGAATCAGACACTACGCCGGAGACCACAACGACCCCCAGAAAGCCAGGACTCGCAAATACGGCAATGACAGCAAGATGCAGAACTACAGAGTAAAGGGACTAGTGGCTCAATTCCCTGTCAGCTCCTTCCCAGGCTCCTCCCGTTTCCCAGTGCAGCTCAATTGACTTCATTTTTTTTTTAAAAACAAGGTGTACCTCAAATGGAATACAGGCCAGGGTAAAGTCAAACGGCAGCTTCAAATCCGTTCTACAAGATGCCGACTAATCGCTTCTCACTCGCTCTCCATCGTTGAATGTAACAACAAAATCTCTACTTCCTCTTCTACTAAAACGTGATCTCTTCAGCCTCTCTACCAATAACTGGCGAAGATGGTGACCAACAGGACAGTAACAGCGTTGCAATATAAGAGCCCTCCAAAACTTCACACATGCAGCCGTTACTGCCGATAACCCTGTGATCTCCGACCCCTCTACACTGCAATGGAAACAGGATCTCTATCAAACTGTCGTATCGCTCGCCGACAGAAGCCGCTCACATACTCTAAACATCCCTGCCTGCCTGAAGTAATAGCGCCCAGAGTCAGCATCAGGTAGTATTGTTAAGGTCAGCACCAGCTCTTCTACCTACTGAATGGTGCTGACAAAGATTTCTGTCACTCATAGAAACATAGAATTTGACGGCAGATAAGGACTGCTTGGCCCCCACCCAGTCTGCCCATTTCCCTACCTAATGGATAAGCTGCAGATCCTAGTTAACCAGCAGCCTACTTCTTCCTACCCCTCTCCCAGCCTGTCATCTCTGCTGAAAAATTAAACTGGAAAAAGAACAGTAAATACAATAAATATGACTGCATGAGTTGCGGGGGCGGGGGGACAGCATAATGAATGATACAGCCACAATGCCTTTGGGTCTCCCAGGGACTCATCTACCCAATATTTCACCTAGCAACAGGAAACTATTTTTGGGGGCACAACAATAAATAAAATAAAACTAATCTAAACTATCAAAAAACTCTTATTTTTCTTTTTTTTTTTAATACAAAAACTGAAGGAGGACATTGTATAATCACAATAAACCACTACAGGGTGTGTGTTATGCTGGAATTTACCCACAGCTGACCTAATTTGACCACTTGGCCTGCGGCCTCATGGCCAAACCACGCCAGCCGTGGGTAAATCCCAGCATAACCCACACCCTGTCGTGGTTCATTGCTTAATTAATCCACAGAAACGCCATATACCATGGGTAAACATCTCCACAGAATACAACAACTGTCCCATCAAAACCCTCTTAAAATATAATTGCTTGGAGACCCCAGAGGATTACTATCCCCACAAGGGGAGAACATTTTTATTTTGAAAAAATAAATTCACTGACAAGCACCGAGCTTCCTGGACCAAGTTATCAAAAGTAATGGAAAGTAATAAAAAAAGTAATATGCATTACAGTTACTGATTACTTTTTATACACAAGTAATAAATAACTGCAACTGATTACATTTATTTGAAAGTGACTCGTAACTGTAAATGATTACATTTTCAAAGTAACTTACCCAACACTGGTTGCGAGCAGGAAGGTTTTTGCTTTTTTTCTAACACATGCCCCTTTCCACAGAAGTGCTCCCATGGTGTCATTTACTTTGCTAAAAGACAGAGAGAGAGAGAGAGAGAGAGAGAGAGAAAGAGAGAGAGAGAGGGCCAGGAGAGCAAGGAGGTTAACTGTGCAGTGTAACAGTTGTTACTGTGCGACTGACTTGGATCAAGGATCTTTAAGTTTTGCAGCATCGGGCTTTGACATGTTTTTTGGGTGAGTGTAGAGAATAGTGACTGTTGGGAGACTCACCGCAACATTTTTTCAAGTTCTTGATTTGTTGGGAGGGAGGAAGGTTATTGTTGGTAACAGGGAGGGAGGGAGGGATTGCCGATGGCTGCTGGCAGCCAGTGTTTAGCGAGAAAACAATATGGTGTTTTTTTTTGTTTTGAACTGGAATGCCTGAGCAAGAGTAGTGATTCACTTTTATTTTTGATTTGTGAAGTGGCTGACTGGCACCTTTTGCGGTGGTTATGCTAGGATTTACCAAAGCTCAAAAGCGCAAGTCAGCCAGTCAAAGCACCCCATTCTCGGACCTCATTGTGCAGTTAAGCAATAATCCATAACAGGGTGTGGGTTGTGGTGGTATTTACCCATGCCAGGTGTAGTTTGGTCATGAGGCCACAGACCAAGTTACTAAACTGCATCAGAAGTGGGTACATCCCACCATAACCCACACTCTGAAGTGGATTATTGAGATTATACAATTTATAGTATGTAAAGGGTAAACAAAAAAAACTGTTTTTTAAATGATTTTTTTTATTGATTTGCACTGTAATATCCTTCTCTGTATAACATAGTGATCTGTTGAGGCAGTATAGCTCAGAGGGTTAAGGCTCTGAGCTACCGACCTGGGTTTGAATCTCATAGCACCCACTTGCATGCTGTGTGACCATGAACAAGTCACTTAACTTCCTTGTGCTCCCAGGTTGCACCTGGAAATAAGCTTCAGCTTAGTGTGTGTCTCTCTTGGTAAAAAAAAAAAACAAGAAGAAGAAGACTGTTGTAGGAGAGGACCTCCCCTATAATGAGAGCTTACCCTTTCATTTCTTGTTTTTCCTTTTTTTTAATTAATGTTCATCTGTTCAAACCTTTGACTGGCATATGTGCTGCTCCTTAAACCGAAGTAGACACTGACTGTACAGACATCATGGAGCACGGTGCTGTGTGTGTGTGGGGGGGGGTGGAGTAGTGCGAGCAGGAGCAGTTTGGGCAAAAAATAAGTAAACGTAAATTTCTACTTTGATTGTGGTGCAGAGGCCCAAGGGGGGTACAGTCAGTTTGTAGCAACTGTCATTATTGAGACTTTGGTGTAGTGACTGTAGGATAATTGTGGCTGTAAGCACAAGTTAGTAGGGATCGAGTTGAATCAATGCCGCTTTTTAGGTGAATGAAGTGCGGGTGGTAGATTCACACATAGCCAGGAGGGATTGGGGAGACAGCCACAGTCTTGGTTTGGCCTGGATTCTGGTTTGTGGTCAGACAGAAACAGTAGAAGTTGATGACAGATAAGGACTGCTTGGCCCATCCAGTCTGTCCATATCTCCCTACCTACACTATTACTGAAGACTGCACCTGGTTTGCAGCTCTTTCTCCCTTCCCCTTCTTTTCCACTATGATTTCCTTGTACTTACACCATGAATTCCTGAACCCCACCACTGTTTTTGCCCCCACCGCATCCACTGGAAGGCTATTCCAGGAATCCTCCACTCTTTCTCTAAAGAGGTACTTCCTCACATTTTTCCTGAATCTACCCCCCTCCAGCTTCATAGAATTTCCCCTTGTTCTTAAGCACCTTTTCTTCTGAAAAATACTTCCTTCCACCGCCAGCTCTGGATGCCTTACCTCGTGCTACGCCAGTGACCCGAGTTCAGGAATGACCTTGGGTCGTCGGGGTGCCGACGTGGGGGGAGGGAGGCGGAGCAGGATTGTGCATGCCATCAGACAGCTCTCCTCTCCTGAGGGTGGCGAGGGTTGGTTGGCACCCCCTTCCTGTAGTTCTGCTCCAGTGGCAGTCTGCCGGGTAGCATAGGTGGAAAGGGGGTGGCAAAGTATCAGGAGGTGGAAGGGACTGAGCTGGCACCATGGGGTGTGAAGCGTGACTCCACATGCTCGCACGGCCATTTGCTGGGGCCTTGGAAGGGGGTCAGGAGAGAAAATCTGTAAAAATACATATGTGTCCCTGTCGCCAGTTGGTGGGAGGAGGTGACGGAGCACCAAAAAGCTAAATAAAAAAAAAATTCTTCCTTCATGTACCGTATTTACCCCTGTGAGGTATTTAGAGGTATCTAGCATATTCCCCCTCTCCCTCCTCTCTTCCAGGATGAACATATTGAGGTCCTTTAGTCTTTCCTCTTAGGGCTTTTGATGCAGACCTGGCACCATTTTAGCTGCCCTCCTCCAGACTGCTTCCACTCTGTCTATGTTCTTCCAGAGATATGATTTCAAAAACTGGATACAGTACTCTAAGTGGGCCTTATCAGCAATCTGTACAGAGGCACTTCCTTCTTTCTGCTGGTGATACCCTCCCTATGCACCGTAGCATCCCTCTAGCCCTCCCGACTGCCATGTCGCACTGCCTGGCCACCTTTAGGTCATCTTCTATGATTACCCCCCCAGTTCTCGTTCCTGCTTGGTGGGTCATCAATACCACTCCACCTATTTTGAACTCTGCCCCTGGGTTTCTGTGCCTAAGTATATTATTTTGCACTTTTTTTGCATTGAAACCCAACTGCCATACCTTTAAACACTCCTCTAGTTTTTACTGGTGTATGTGATTATGTGGCTGTGATGTGAAAGAAAGTGATACAGTGATGTTGTTTGTGCTTGCTGAGTAATGGAAAAGCTTTTTTTACTTCGAAAGCTACAAGTGGGAGTGAGTGGCGTTCAGGTATCCTGCTTTTACTTTTACCACTGAGCGTATGCGGGGAAAAGCGTGGTGGCTTAAATGGATTCAGAGCCGCAGTGTGATACTATTTTGGTGCAGTGGCCGACTGGCACCTTAGCCAATCACAGTGTCTTGTTCTCAGACTCTCTTGTCTAATACGTAATATTGGGCAGCAATATGACCCAACAGCATACTGGAAGACTGCTGCTACATGAAAGACACATGTAGATGGGAGGGATTAAAGCAAGAAACCCTTCCAGGTGCTGCCCAATAGTGCTAGCAACTTTAAACATTTTGATTCCTGAGGAGATAAATAAAATGCACTGAGAGAGACAGGAAATGATACACACAGTAGGGACAGAGTTCTAGGATTCTGTCACCCAGAGGTACCCAGAAAATTTCCAGATATAGAACTTCGAGTTCTTTTCATCCTGGTATGCATCTGTAGCTTCCTCCATTCATAATCTTCTCCTACAATTGCCTTCAGTTGTTCTTTTTTTAGTTGTTGTCGCTCAGTAATTGGTGCTTTTTGTTGCATCATCTTCAGTTCACTGATTCAGCTGCTCATTTTTTCCTTGGCTCACTGCTGCAAAATTGAGGCTCACTAAAAATAAAAAGCACTTTAAATGTAAATATGTTTGGTCACATCAACAACAGTACTATGTGGACCAAATAAAAACCATGCTCTTTATTGATTATATATGATTACCAATAATTAGTATTAAAAAAACTGCTTAGAACTACCACTTGCAGCACTGATGACCCGGGCTTGTGCCTCAGACTCGGTTCATCAGCGTGCCAACATGCTGGAGGACTGAGCATCCCATGGGGCACTCCCCTCCTCAAGGGAGGGAGGTGTGGCAGTGTGTCTTGCTGTACTACCACCACCAGGGGAACCACAGGGGGTGGTGCAGCTGAAGACACAAGCATATGTGGGTGGAGACAGCATGCACACATCTGTGCATCTGATGTGGCACATCTTATGATGTCATGATGTCATGCCATGTGCTACTGTCGGAAGGATCTGAAAACCAGGAAAATGATGGCTGCCTATCGGACAGATGACTCCCCACCTACCCACCTTGGGATTCCAGTTTCCACAGATGCCCCTCATCTTCCAGACACCTTGGATGCACCCTGTCCAGCAACGTCAGGGAAATGTTGAGGGCCCACCCTTGGACAGCTGGATCTAAGGCAGTACCAGGCTGCTGAGGGGTTGTCCATTTTGGGGGGGTATACTGATGTCAGAACTCTGAAGCTGGAAGCTAGCCTATTATAAAGGAAGAAAGAGGATTTGTGGGGATCGGCCCAAAGAGGATCAAGTATGTTAAGAAAACTGTCAATCCTGAGCACTTAAGTTTAATAAAATGGGTAGGAAGAATGCAGATCTGATCTGTGATTGACTGAGGTGGGCTGGTACATACTTTTATCTCAGCATAAATCCTGGTGGTTAAAAAAAAAGTACCAGCGTCAGTCGGACCCATTTTGTTTAAAAAGTGGCTGCCATTATTTTTTCACAACTTCGAGTAAAATACATTCAAAAGGTACATTAACCCTTTCACTGCTGGGGTTATTTTACACTCCTGTTCCCGGTTCTGTTTTATTTTTGCACTATATTATGTATGTATTTAGGTAAGCATGTATGTATTTGTTTGTTTGTTTCTGGAAGAGGCCAGAAAATGGGAGAAAAACTCACAGTAGATAAGTAATAACAACCGAGAAGCTGGTAATTTCTGAGGGATTAATGACCGCTTGGGGGGATGGATGACCATAGCTGAGGGCCACCTCCCTCCAGCTGGTTGTTAATCCAGGAAAATGACTAGCTTCGAGGTACTTATTGCAATTGTAAGTCTAACTGCAATAAAAAATTTCTTTTTTTCCATTAATTAAGGTTTTAAGCAGAAAGCAGAGTGGCACAAGCCGTGCGTGCTGCACAGTGTCATTGGCAGCTGGATCAGTCAATTCTAAAACATTAATGACCAATCCAGTAGCCAATCAGGAGTCTCACTAGGCTCATGAATTATTAATTACATTTATAATCTGAATTATGGCCTGGGTCCTAGTGTCTGCTGGCACTGTATACTAGTCCACATGATAGATTGCCTCTGC
The DNA here is from genome assembly GCA_016271365.2 of Neoceratodus forsteri. Classification (NCBI taxonomy): domain Eukaryota; kingdom Metazoa; phylum Chordata; order Ceratodontiformes; family Ceratodontidae; genus Neoceratodus; species Neoceratodus forsteri. The sequence goes on along the minus strand of CM057454.1, from coordinate 1,102,100,400 downwards.
GTGAGGGCAGCCCTGCCCCCTGGAACCCCTGCAATGGAGGGCTGAGCTGTGGGGGTAGCTGGTGGGCTGCTGGAGGCCAGGGGAGGCCAGAGACACAGGCCAAACAGGGTGCATCCCCAGAACCAGGGTACAACCCTAGATCAACGGATGTGGCCGGGGAGAAAAACCTCTGTAGAGAAAAAGCATGGTGTCTTAAACCAGCATTTATATTTAGTTAACAAGGCAGGCATGGAGAGGGAGCAAGTTTGTGCTGGCTGCCCAGGCTGGCTACCTCCTGAGAGCACTTCAGTTCCTTCAGAAAAGACTGATTTGTGAACAGAACAGCTTAAAATTTGTCAAAAAAGTGTTAAAAAAGCACTGTATTTTGAACTAGCAGTTATAGTTAGTTTACAAGGCAGGCAGGAAGAGAGGTCTTGCTGACCATTCACATTTTCTTTGCATTTCAGGCAGTGTTTCATAGTCACATGACCAGATACCGAAAAAGCATTGCCTCCTACTGTATAAAATGATCAGAGTCTACCAATAAAAACATATTCATGGTTTAACTACTTTTCTTTAAAGGGAACATATAAATATTTAATGTTTAATTGCTTTTTATTTTATTTTCCCCAGGGGATTACCCTGTCTTGTTGCTATAATGTATTGTACCAGGACATGCTGCTTACCATGTACTTGTTTCATTTGTTCTTTGGAATTTTGTGTGTAATGCATGAACATTGTAAGATTCCTCACTGTCCTGTTCCTTCCCTTCTCCAAGCCGTAACAGGAAACAAACTCTAGGCTCTGTGTGCTTACCGGGTAAAATATGTTTAACATAAATAACTAACCTCTCTGACATAAGGGCAGCTTCTGCCAGCTTCATGTGCATGCAACACACCCTCCTACAGCAGGAGCAAGCTCCCTGGCCCAGCCATAGGGGTCACTACAGCACCGAACCTTGCAGTCAGCCCTCCCTGACTGAGGCACGCTGCCATGTGGCAGCTACCTCAACCCAGACTGCCTCTTGGCACAACCACCCGTCTTCAATCTTAAACTCAGATTATTCACACACTAGCGCAACGTGCTGCCACTGGGCCATGGGGGCAGCCTAGATACAGTACAATACTTGTTCAGATGATTCTGAAGGTTTTCTGATCAAAAGTCACTTTTTTCTGATAGAACTGAAGTGCTCTCAGGATGCAGTTCCTCCTCCGTGTTCCAGACTGGCTGCTTCAGGTCATGAGGCTGTCAGAAACCTGCACATGTTCACTATGAACCTAGTAAAAAATGCTACATCATTCCCTTGCTGATGTGTGGAACTGCCAAAGTGAAAACAGCAAAATTCAAACAGGATTCAGACAGGCTAAAAATGCCAAACTTCTGCACATCCCTGAACGTCACTTTGGCTTCTAGTTCATCCTTACTAGAGGCCACAATGCACGCTGAGGATAGGATAGGGAAGGGAATCTAAGAGGAGGGTCTAGGAGGAGAAGGGAGAGTTGGGGGTGCTGGTACATTTGGTTACCAACAATCTGGTGAACCAGCCTATCTAAACAATAAAGCATAGCTTCAGAAGGCTGGGGAGAGACTAAAGGTGCACTAAGATTCTCTGGCCTTTTCTGAGATCCTCCCTGTAATGTGGAAGGGAGAATGGGAAGGATATGGTGAGGAAGTAAGAGACTGAGGAGTTTAGAAGGTTGTTGAAGGGATGGTGTCAGGAAGAGGGGTACTGTTTTGTAGGAAATTGGGGGACCTTCTAGGAAAGGAGGCTCTTTAAGGGGGGTGGCCTTCACCTGACAAAAAAGGGGATTGGTGCACTGGGGCAAAACTTTGAAGTCTGCACTGGTGGACAGTTGAACTGACTGCAGGAAAGGCTGAGGCTGGGGGAACCACTAAGAAGGGAAAGCAAGTGGGGATCCTAGCTAGGACTTCCCCAGAATCGAGGGCTAGGAACACAGAAGTGGGAAGCAGTAATGCGGGAGTTCACAGTAGGATAAGAAAAGGAGCCAGTGAGGGATAGTAGGTTAAGAAAAGGAGCCGGTAAGGGAGGGCTCATTAAGGCAGCAAGAAACAGCAAATTAAGGAGGCTGAAGGAGGATGAAGGGTAGTTTATATAAAAGATAGAAGGAGTTTAGGCACAAGATGGAAAGCAGTATGCCTTAATGCCAGGAGTCTGAGAAACAAAATTAGTGAGCTTCAGGGGATAGTGACTAATATGGTGTTGGACCTTGTAGCAGTTATGGAAACATACACCACAGGGAATAACAACTGGGATTTGGCGGTCCCAAGCTACACCATGTATAGGCAAGATGGGGAAAGGGAAAAGGAAGAAGGGTAGCCCTCTATGTCAGCAAAGTCATTGAAGCAGTAGAGAATGGGTCCATCATGGGGTGTGGGGCAGAAACACTATGGGTTCTGCTCCTAATAGCAACAGTCATGAAACTATGCATAGAAATGCAGAAACAGAGAATCTGATTACAGATAAGGGCCATTTGGCCCACTCAGTCTGACCATTTTCTTCTACCTTCATTTAACTGCTGACCCTACTTGATCTACGGCACTTCCTCCTCGCATTGCTTTCTTACCTCTACGATTCCCTTTTGCTTATCCCAGACATTTTTGAACACCACCACTGTTTTTACCCACACTATCTCTTCTGGAAGGCTGTTCCAGGAATCCACCACTTTCTGTGAAGAAGTACTTCCTCACATCTCTCTTGAATCTGCCCACCCCCAGCTTCATAGCATGCACACTTGTCCTTCTGTATCTTTTTTTTAAACATTCGCCTCTTGCACCTTATTTACCCCTGTGAAGTATTTAAAGGTCTCTATCATATCCCCCCTCCTTCCTCCCCTCCAGAGTGTAGACATTGAGCTCCTTTAGCCTCTCCTCATAGGGCAGTTGATACAGCCCCTGCACATGGCGACGATCTGTAGACCACTGGCACAGGGGGACATGATAGGGAACTAGGGACAAAAACAGAGAAGATGTCCACAAAAGGGAAGTTAGTGGTAGTGGGGGACCTCAACCTGCCAGATATTAATTGGGACATTTCAGCTGCTAGGAGCACCAGACGTCAGGCCTGCTAGATATATTGCAGAACTGCCTACTAGTGCAGCTGGTCATGGAACCCACAAGGCAGGCTGCCATTCTCAAACTTGTCCTCACAAACTCAGATATGGTAAGAAGAGTGTGGGTGGCGGCTCCACTAGGGTCCAGTGACCATAACATCATATGATTTGAAATGGCCATCAGTACCAGTACCCCCACGTCAAAGGTTCTAGTTCTGGATTTCAGAAGAGCAGACTTTGACCACATGAGGGAATCAGTCTTGGTGAGGTTGGTTGGGGTGGACAGAATCAGTGGTGTGGAGGAAAGGTGGGGAGAAATTAAAAGGGCTATTCTTGAGGCAACAATGCCTTGCTTGAGGACGATCACAAAAGGGAAACAAGTACAAGAGGCAAATCTGGTTTTCTAAGAAGGTCAGGGAGGCAGTGAGGGCCAAGAAAAAGGCCTTTATCAGATACAGGGGGGAGAAGAACGGGGACGAAGAATGGAAAGAGCACCGAGTAAAATCGAGGGAGACTAAGAAGGCAATCAGGCATGCAAAAGCAGACACCGAGCTGCATATTGTGAAGGAGCCAAGGGGCGGAGAAATGCTTTTCCAGATATATTAGAGAAAAAAAGAAAGATGGGAGGAGAAATTATTAGGCTGACAGAGGGAGGCAGAGTAACAAAGGAAGACATGCAGAAAGCAGCCATTTTTATGTTTGCTTGCGCACATTCGCAAGAAACATTATGTGGCAGCTTAGGAGAGAAGCAGGTTGTGGAGGTGCGGCACTGTGGCAGCCAAGGCTGACACTGCATTTGTGGGCTTGGCACTGTTCACCCAATGCAGGTCCAGTGTCCTGATGACACTGGTTCTACAGAAGTGCCATCAACTTGAAACGATTTGGCTGCTGCAATGAAGGGCCGCCTTGTCATTGCAGCATTAGCCATTCCACTGCAATGAGGGAGCGACCCGTCATTGCAGGACGGTACCTTGCCTGATGTAACATGTCCCTATGCCGCCGCCTCAGAGCCCCGTGAACGCCGACTGACTGGGGTGCCCAATCCCCCTGTCAGCATGCCCCTGGCCCAGTTCATTTGCCAACACGGGAGCACAATCCCCATCGGCATAATGCCCTGCCATTTGTTGTGTGCCAAGGGGTGCCCAATCCCCCTCAGCATCATGCCCCGCCAAACATTCGTTCTTTGCCGACGGGGCCCAATCCCCATCAACTTAAGTCCCCCACTCCAAAAGGCGGGTGGCACACTGGGAGCCCACCCCAGTGTGCCTGAAACAAGTTTGCAAAAAACTCCCACAACGCCTTTTTTTTTTTTCTCCCTGTAAGAAAGGAAATGGTCCCACGCTGGTTAGGTCCCCTTCCCCAAACCACACCCACCCACTGCGCATCCTACCTTCCCACACCCCCCTGACCCCATACTTATCTCCGGAGTACAGCGTGAAGATCTTCGGTGGACCGGAAACACGTCTGCACTCTTCAAAGCCGACCGCGAACTGAAGAATTGCCGGTAAGCTCTATAATGGCATAAATAGAGGGTTTTTTCAACTTTGGTGCATATCTCGGGCATTTTGGAGGATTTTGGCACCACATTTTCAACATGGGGTTATTGAGACACCTCCTCATGAATTCAGTCACTGTCATAGCATTATTCAGTCCCAAAAGGTGATTTTGCAGTCACTGCACAGAATCACCTTTCAGGACCGATTAACGAAATGACAGTGCCACTGTTCATGAGGTGGGCTCTCAAAAAGCCTATGTTGTAAATTTGGTGAAAAAAATCCAAAAAATTACTGTTTTACAAGCGTGCATTGCGCAGTTTCCACGCACACTCATATCTTTGCGAATTTGTAATATTTTCACTGCAGATTTTCAACATTGGCATTTTTTCACACCTGCTTATGAACAGTATAGCTGTCATTTTTCACATCCTGGCTGAAATGTGTTTTCGCACTTCCAACGCACAATAGCGCGGTCGCTGTGGGAAATCAGTGTTCGGGACACATTAAGAAAATCACAGTGACATTGTTCATGAGCAGAGGTCCTAAAATGCCTATGTTGAAAATTTAGTGATGAAAATCAATAAAATGACTGTGTTACGAGCATGTTTTGTGCAGTTTCCATGCACCCTTGTAACTTCATAAATTTGTAATATTTTCACACCAAATTTTCAACATTGCTATTTTTTCACACCTCCTTATGAACAGTACAGCTGCCTTTTTTCACATCCTGGCCAAAATGTGTTTTCACACTTTTAGTGCAGAATAGCGCGGTTGCTGTGGGAAATCAGTGTTTGGGACAGATTTGGAAAATCACAGTGACTCTGTTCATGAGCAGAGGTCCTAAAATGCCTGTGTTGAAAATTTGGTGACATAGCTTCATAAAATGACTGTGTTCACAGTGTGTGTTGGGCAGTTTCCATGCACCCTCGTAACTTTGCAAATTTATAGTATTTTCACTCCAGATGTTCAACACTGACATTTTTCCAGACCTCCTTATGAACAGTACCGCTATCATTTTTCACATCCTGGCCGAAATGTGTTTTTGCACTTCCAGCACACAATAGCGCAGTCGCTGTGGGAAGTCAGTGTTCGGGACAGATTAGGAAAATCACAGTGATACTGTTCATGAGCAAAGATGATAAAATGCCTATGTTGAAAATTTAGTGACAAAAGTCCATAAATTACTGTGCTACGAGCATACATTGCGCAATATCCACGCACTCTCTTAATTTCACGCATTTGTAATATTTTCACTCCAGATTTTCAACATTGGCATTTTTTCACACCTCCTTATGAAGAGTACAGCTGTCATTTTTCATATCCTGCCTGAAATATGCGCTTACACATCTCGTGCAGAATAGCGTGGTCGCTGTGGGAAATCAATGTTCAGGACAGATTAAGAAAATCATAGTGACAGTGTTCATGAGCAGGGGTCACAAAATGCCTATGTTGAAAATTTGGTGAAATAATTCCACTAAATGACTGTGTTACGTGCATGCATTGCGCAGTTTCCATGTATACTCGGAAGTGCAAGCATTTTTAATATTTTCACTACAGATTTTCAACATTGCCATCTCTTCACACCTCCCTATGAATGGTACAGCTGTCATTCTTCACATCCTGTCCGATCTGTGTTTTCATACATCTGGTGCAGAATGGCACGGTCGCTGTGAGAACTCAAAGTTCAGGACACTAACAAAATCACACTGCCACTGTTCATGAGAAGAGGTCCCAAATGCTTTCATGAGGTGGGGTCACAAAAAGGCCATGTTGAAAATTTGTAGTGCAAATATCAACAAACACCCAGGGCGTTAGGGTTTCTAACCATAATGTCACACCCTGTACAGACTGACAGACATCAGGGGTGTGCCTTTGGATTGCAAACTGTAATGTTCATGCCATCCCACCCCCACCTCCCAGCCAGTGACAGGCATCGAGGTGTGCCTTGGACTCTTCGGCCCCAGAGTTCGCCCCATTCTCCTATACTGCACCCATTTCAGCATATGTCCTTATGGAATGGGGTGACTGTAAAGCCGAACACCCCCAAGGCACACATCAACACGTGTGGGTGTCTGAACAATAGGGTGAGGCAACATGGCATGAATGTTATGGGTAACCCAAATGCATACCCTAATGCCTGTCTGTCTCTGCAGGGTGGAGGTGGGGTTGGCATGAAGTTCAATACTTCACTGCCATTCCTATGCTGCACCTGTCTAACTCCTGCATTTCTAATGCTAATACTAGCAAGCAAACATTCAGCATTGACAAATGCTTGTTAATGAACAGTTTCTGCTCAGTTTTCACAGTGGTGGTTAGCGGGCCTCTGCTGGAAAGCAGCATAAAGGCTGCCAAAAGGGAATCCCAGAAATGAGGCAGAAGGTATTTATACTGTAAGTGAAAGACCAGAAAACGTCTGGCAGCCCTAAAGATAGATAAGGCCCTGGGGCCACATGGGGTACATCCAAGGGTGAGCTGGGAACTGGCATCAGAACTGGCTGAACCCCTAGCAGGGCTATTCAGTAGCTCAGCTGAGTCAGAGGCAGTTCCAAAAGACTGGAGGGTAGCGGAGTAGTTCCACTCCATAAGGACTAACTGGATAACTATAGGCTTGATAGTCTTTCCTCTGTTGTTAATAAACTGATAGTCACTTAGTCAAAGAGGACCTAGTGAACCACCTGGAGAGTAATATACTCCAGGCTAGTAAACAGCACCAGTTTGTGGCAGGAAGGTCTTTTCAGACCAACCTGATAGTATTCTTTGAGTGGGTAAGCAGGGCAGTTGATAAGGGACAAGCTGCAGATTTACTCTACTTTGATTTCAGCAAAGGCATTTGACTCCATGCCACACAAAAGGTTGCTGAAGAAGATAGAGGATCTAGGTGTGGTGAAGGACATTGATTGATAGGTGAGTAGTTGGATGGGGAAGACAGCGGAGGGTAGTGGGAAATGGAGTCAAATCCAAGGAGAGAGGGAGGTCACATGTGAGGTGCCACATGGTTCAGCTCTGGGTCCAGTCCTTTTCAATAGTTCACCAGCGCCGTACTATAGGAGAAGGAATTCAGGGTAAGGTGGGTCTCTTTGCAAATGACACTAAGATCTGTGGCAGCATAGATAGTGAGGAGGGAGTAAAGGAGTTGCAAAGGAACCTGCAAAGGTGGGAGAGGTGGTTCATGTTTTGGCAGTAGAAGTTCAACACCAAAAACTGCAAGGCGATGCACCTTGGGAACAGGAACCCCAGGACAGAATATCAGATGGGAGAGGTTAAGTTGGACACTGCTGCTGAGGAAAGGGACCTAGGACTCATCATATATGACTTACTTAAACAGTCAAGCCAATTTAACAGGGCTTACAGCATGGCAGTCAGGAAGCTGGGGTGTACTGGGAGAGAATGGGCAGAAGAAAGAATGTATTACTACCTCTCTATGGATCACTGGTAAGGCCACGCCTGGATACTGTGCCCAGTTCTGGAGCCCTCACTTGAGGAAAGACAGGGATGGGAAAAAGGTGGTGCAGTGCAGAGTAACAAAAAAAAAGAATTTGTTAATGCCGAATGTTTGCTTGCTGGCATTGGCATTGGTAGTGTAGAAGTTACAGAGCTGCATAATAGAAATGGCAGTGAAGTATTGAACTGAAGCCAACCCCACCACCACCCTGCAGAGAGTGACATTCATTGGGGTGTGTCTTTGGGTCATCAGGCATAACGGCTATGCCATTTCACCACACCCTACCCTGCAGACACTGACAAGTCTCACGGTGTGCCTTGGGGGTTCGCTCTCTTATGCACCCCATTCCATGAGAAAAAATGGTGAGATGGGTGCAGTATAGAGAATGGGGAAACTTTGGGGCCGAAGAGTCCAAGGCATACCTCAATGCCTCTCACTGGCTGCAGAGTGTGGAATGGTATGAGCATTACTGGCAAGAATCCCAAGTCACACCCCTGATGCCTGTCATTCTCTACAGGGTGGGGCGTTATGGTTGGAAACCCTAACACCTCAGCATTCTTTTGGTATTTTCACTCCAAATTTTCAACATGTTTTTTTTGTGACCCCCACCTCATGAACAGTAGCAATATCAGTTTGTTAGCCAAAAGCTGCTTATGCACAGCGACTACGGCATTTAGCACCACAGGTGCAAAAACACATTCTGAACAGGATGTGAAAAATGACAGCTGTACTGTTCATGGGGAGATGTAAAAAATGGCAATGTTGCAAATCTGCAGTAAAAATAAAAAAACTGGTGAAGTCACGAGCGTGCATAGAAACTGTGCAACGCACACCCGTAATGTAATTAGTTTGGGGAATTTTTACAGCAGATTGTCAACACAGGCATTTTGGGACCTCCGATCATGAACAGTGTTACTGTGATTTTCTTTATCTGTCGAACAATGATTTCCCAAGCGACCACGCATCTCTGCGCTGAAAGTATGAAAACACATTTAAGCCATGTCATGAAAATGACAGCTGTACTGTTCATAAGGAAGTGTGGAAAAATGCCACTGGTGAAAATCTGGACTGAAAATATTACAAAGTCATGAACTTACGAGGGTGCGTGGAAACTGCGCAATGCTCACTTGTAACACAGTCATTTTATGGACTTTTGTCACCAAATTTTCAACATAGCCATTTTAAGACCTCTGCTCATGAACAGTGTAACTGTGATTTTCTTAATCTGTCCCAAACATTGCTTTCGCATACCGACTGCACCATTGTGCGCTACATGTGCGGAAACACATCTGGGGCGACATGTAAAAAATGGCAGCTGTACTGTTCATAAGGAAGTGTAATAAAATGGCAATGTGGAAAATCTGGAGTGAAAATATTGAAAATTCGCAAACTTACGAGGCATGCGTAGGAACTGCATAGCGCTAAAATACAAAAACTCGATCATTTTAGGATTTTTTCACCAACTTTTCAACATAGCCATTTAAGACCTCTGCTCATTAACAGTGTCACTGTGATTTTTAATGTGTCCCATACATTGATTTTACTTACCGACCTAGCCATTGTGCACTGCAGGAGGAAACACATTTTAGGCAAGATGTGAAAAATGACAGCTGTACTGCTCATAAGGAGTGTGGTAAAATGGCAGTGTTGAAAAATCTGGAGTGAAAATATTGAAAATTCGAAAACTTACGAGCCGCAGAGAACTGCCGCGCAGAACGCGACGTCAGGAACAGGATTTAGGGATTTAATTAAATTTCAACATAGGCTTTTGAGAGCCCACCTTATGAACAGTGGAAGTGTCGTTTCATTACTCAGTCCGAAGGTGATTTCGCACAGTGACTGAAATCATCCTTGAGCCAAGTCTCATGACAGTGAGAGCATTCATGAGAAGGGGTCCCAAAACCCATGTTGAAATTTGGTGCAAAATCAGAAAATGCCTGAGATATGCAACAAAGTTGAAAAAACCCTATCTATCTCATTATACAGCTTACGGCATTTCCTCAGTTATGAGTCGGCTTTGAAGAGTGCAGGCGTGTTCCAGTCCACCGAAATCGTTGCACGGAGTCGGAGGTAAGTATGGGGTGAGGTAGGCGCGGGCAGAGACAGCGAGGACCATTTTCAGATTTCAGGTTGTTTTTAAATGGCGTGGAGGCGTTGCCCACGCTGGGGTGGGCTCCCAGCGTGGCACAAGAGACGACTGGTGGGGGCCTGCAGCCAGGAGATTAGGCACCCCGCCACGGCAATAGTATCTGTTGCCATGCTGGGGTGGGTTCCCAGCGTGGCACCCTGTGCTCTGGGGGGGGCCAGTGGAGCCGACGGGGGATTGGGCACCCCCGTCGGCTATACGATGTGCAGCCACGCTGGGGTGGGCACCCAGCGTGGCATATGGAACTCTGTTTTGGTGGGGGGGTGCAGCACAGCTGACTGCGATTGGGCACCCCCGTCGGCTACACAGTGTGTGCGTGGGGGGGCGAGCACGCAGTATGCGTGCCTGTGTGTGTGTGTGTGTGTGTGTGTGTAGGGGGAGCTGCGCATGAGCAGGCGATATCTTATCGCTGCTCACTGAAGCGTAGCTCCCCCTTTCAACTGTACTCCACTGCATTTTGGACTGCTGTCATAGACAGCTCCAGCAGGCACTGGAAAACTGCGGCCACGCCTGCAAACACACTGACTGAATAGGAAGAGGACTGCCACACCTCCGAAAGCTCGGATGATGGCACATGCGTGCAAGCAAACATAATGATTCATGGCCTTGTGATAGGGAAGCCCTATCTGATGAATTCAGGACCATCATTATTTTTTGCTTGATATTTTACTCCGTCTCTAAGCCTGTTACAACAGAACTTCTTTCTCTACTTCTGTCTCTAAATCTTTATTTCTACTGTCAGGTTGGCCACCTGCAGAACATATCTGTTTGACCTTCCTTAAATCTATTCCTATGTATCTCTTTCTTTTCTTCCCCTCCCATGTTTATGATCCAGCAGGTAGCTGTATAAATGTAATAAAATACAGCATGTTGTAAATGCAGACTGACAGTGTAGTCTGTCTAAGAAGCAGTCTGTTGTTTAAAGAAAGAAAGATGCTGCACTGTTGAACTGCCCATTGCAGTGTAGCTGAATGACATGTGCCATTGTTTGTTTGTTTTTTGTTTTATTTCCTCTTCTGAGTTAGTGGTAAATAAAGATAAAAGGGGCAGCTAGCTACAGAAATAATGTAGCTGTTCCCATGCTGAAGAGCTGACCGCTGGGTCGGATGAAAAGCCGGTTCTTTTATACTGTTACCATAAAATGTGACGTAATTTGAATGGGGGGGGTCTGTGCCAGTTTAGAGGGTAACATTGATTTTAAGGAAAATGAAGAGAGATGCTGTAATAATCTAAATGAATAAACATGCTATACCCTATTTTCTAAAGAAATATCATGATCTCATGTCAGATGAGTCAGCCTATCTGTGTTTATTTAGGATGAGTCAGCCCACCTGTGTTTACTTAGGATGAGTCAGCCTGCCTTTGTCTACTTAGAGAATTGTGAGTCAGAGAGGTCACATGGTGCTGACATCATCAGTAGGCATGTATAAAAGCCTACCTCCTGAGATACAAAACAGATGAGACACTCAGTAGATGCTTGACTGTTGTGGAGGAAGCAGCTCGTTTTCATGTGATAGGCATCAATTTGGTTAGAACTAAGCCTGGAAGTTGTGCACTGAGGGAACTGTGCACTGTTTTGAACTGAAAGACTAACCAACAATTTTTTTTTTTTTTTAACCAATTATTTTACCAGGTGAGACACACTAAGCTGAAAGCTTGTTTGCAGGTGCAACCTGGGAGCACAAGGAAGTTAAGTGACTTGCTCAGGGTCACACAGTATGCACCTAGGGGGCTGTGGGATTCAAACCCAGATCTCCAGATTTGCAGCTCAGAGCCTTAACCCACTGCGCCATACTGCCTCCTTTCCTTTCTGTATGTTTACTATTTTATTTTATTTTTGGAAAATAAATACCGCGAAGTGCGTTCTACACCTTTTACCTGTGTTTGTTGCATCTGTCTACCTACTAACCTTCATCTGCTGTCAGAAGTAGGATACTGGTGCATCTAGGCTGGGAGAGAGACATGACTAGGTGATATCGCCCAGATATCCAGGCAGATGTCACAGGAACAGCAGGTGCATAAAGGCAAATGTGTAGAATACAAGTCACCTATCTTGATTGGAGTGACAGCAGAGAAGACAGGTGAAAAGCCTCTTCCAGGATTGGACCTAGGGGCCAGGAGCAAAACCAAACCTAAAGTCGAGGACAGCATACCAGAAGCCAAAGAGGACACTGCATCTGCACCACCATAAGAGGTCAGTGAGCTCCTGAAGTGGTTGTGTGTTAAACAGATGGAAATGGAGAGACAGAGGGACGAGGATCAGTGGAGACAGGATGCAAAGTGGGCAAACACTTTGAGAGATATACAAGCCATAGGCCCCAGGCATGCTGATCATAATGCCCCAAAGGACATTAAGCCGACAAAGCTTACCAAGACTGACGATAGAGAGGCATACATTACAACTTTTGAATGTATTGCCATGGCATGTGCATGGCCAAGAGATCAATTGGTAATAAGGTTAGCGCCTTATTTGAATGGGAGAGCCCATGTGGTCTGTAGCCATTTGAGTGAACGAGATGCCAAAAACTATGATCAGATTAAGGAAGAAATTTTGTGCCGATATGATATTAATGTAGAGACATACTGACAAAAATTTTGGTCCCTGAAATTGCAATCAATGGACACCCCAAGGGAGGCATATGCCACACTAAAAGAACTGTGCCACAAATGACTACAGCTTAGCATCAAGACAGTAGACCAGGCTGTGGAACTGGAAATCAATGAACAGTTAAATCTTTCCCCAAGTGGTACAGATCTGAGTTAAAGAACATAGGCTGGATTCAGTGGAAAGAACACTTATCCTTGCAGAGGACTACATAGCTGCTCAGCCTTCCAAGTCTAGAGAGTACCAAGGCACCAACCCCACTGCAGTTGGTCTGGTAAGAAATCCTCCTTTTTCTAGACCTACTAACCAATACCCTGCTAGATCAGAATGGAAGCCTGATAGAGGGGGCAAAGTATACTCCACAGATGCAATATGACATTATTGTAAGGGGAATGGACATATCACTAGGAACTGTCCTAACAAAAGACGGAAACCAGTGCATTTGGCATTGGCTAACATGAAATATACTACAGCCATAATAACTGGTATCAAGCAGATGATGGGGCTTGTTGATTCTGGGAGTTGCCAGACCTTTGTCCGAGCAGATGTATTGGAAGGTACCCAACCAAAAGGCCCTGACGCGGCTGTTACTTGTGTGCATGGGGATGTCCATAAATACCCTACTACTTCTTTAGAAATAACAGTGGAGCAAGAGATACTTGAAATGACTATGGGCCTTGTACCCAGACTCCCTGTGCCAATCATTATTGCGCGAGTATTGTGCGGGATCATCCAGGATTTGAAAGACTGCTTAAATCCCACAAGCCAAGGAACCTCTTGTGTCTGTAACTACTAGGGCCAAGGCACAAATAGAACAACTTATGAACATATGAACATACCAAAATGTCAGCAGATACAGGCCTCATGGTCTATCAAGTCTGCTCGATTGTGCAGCTAGCCCCTCACCTTGCAGCTGCCCCACCCACTCCTCCCCTCTTCATAATTACCTCCCATCTCACTATGTCCCATCCCCTCTTACAGCCATCTACCATGCTGCAGGCTACAACCTCCTCAGGCAGAATATTCCACTTGTCCACCACCCTCGCTAAGAAATGCTGTCTCCTGAATTCCCTCCTAAATCTTGCCCCCTCCCATCTCAGCTGGTGCCCCCTTGTGACCCTCCCCCTTCTGATTGGGAAAATCCCTTCTGTACTACTCTTGTTTATCCCATTTAGGTATTTAAAGGTTTCAACCATGTCCCCCATCCCTCCTCTCCACCAGGGAATACGTATTCAACTTGCCCAGCCTCTCCTCATAGGAGTATCCCTCTAATCCATAGATCATCTTTGTCACCCTACACTATACACCCTCCAACAATCTGATGACCTTCTTCAGGAATGGACGACAGAGCTGCATGCAGTATTCCAGGGGCGGCCTGACCAGTGACCTGTAGAGGGGCAGAATCACTTCATTTCTAGAGAAGATTTCCCTCTCTGTGCACCCCAGCATCCTGTTGACTTTTGCTGACGCTTTCCTGCACTGATCTGAGTTGCTCATACTCCCCGTTATGAGCACCCCTAGATCCTTCTCCTCCTTGGTGCATTCCAGATGTACCCCCCCAGCTGCCAGCTCCTTCCCTGGTTCTTAGCCCTGAAGTGCAATACCTTGCACATTTTGGTGTTAAACCCTAACTGCCATGCGTCCAGCCACTCCTGTAGTTTGGTCAGGTCCTCCTGCAGCCCCCTCCACCCTTCGATGTCATCTACCACAGCTCCCATCTTCGTGTCATCCTCAAAGAGACTGATCTTACTCCAGATTCCGTGGGAGATATCAGCAATGAAAATCCTGAACAACACCAGTCCCAACACTGATCCATGTGGCACCCTTCTCGTCAAATCCCTCTGTAATGAGAGTTCTCCACCACCACCACCCTTTGCTGCTTACTCTTCAGCCAACTGGTGATCCAATTTACCATCTTTGTTCTCATCCCTATATATTCCTGCTCCCCCCCCCCAGCCTCCTATGTGGCACAGAATCAAAGGCCTTGCTGAAAGCCAAATACAGGACATCCACTGCATGGCCTTTGTCCAGTTCCCTTGTCACCCAGCAAGTGAGTTTTGTTTTCTCAGAAGAAGCCAGAAGGGGAAGGAAACATATTTAATTCAGTGTTTTACAGTAACTGGTAATTGCTATTTTTCTTTTAAACTTAGATTGTGGGCTTTTAGTGACACTGTAATTTCTTCTTTTTGGGCTGTTGAAAATTTAAAACATAGTGGTGGTGTATTTCTTTGCTGTCTTTAATTGCTACAAATTTAGTCTTGGCTTGTCTGACTTGCCCTGTAGTTTGGGTGAGGGGTGTTAATTGTCTGGCCTCTGACCTCAGCTACGTGATAACTGGAGGTGGGGCTTAGTCAGAGTTGAGGTAGCAAGTGAGTTTTGTTTTCTCAGAAGAAGCCAGTAGGGGAAGAAAACATATTCAATTCAGTGCTTTACAGTAACTGGTAATTGCTATTTTTCTTTTAAACTTAGATTGTGGGCTTTTAGTGACACTGTAATTTATTTGCTGTCTTTACTTAGAATTGTTTTTGGGCTGTTGAAAATTTAAAACATAGTGGTGGTGTATTTCTTTGCTGTCTTTAATTGCTGCAAATTTTCACCCCTCCCCTTCCCCCAACTCTTAATTATATGCCCTGTTAAATCTGATTGACAGGAGCTAAACACAGGGGATAGTAAGGGATGTGGAGTAGGAGGGGCATAAGGGGGAAGAAGCCCACCCTCAGCACAACAAGTGTTTTGACTCATTTATTTATTTATTGGTTTATTTTCTTTTTTAAAAAAGAAAAGTATCTGAGGATCAGTGGCAGGATTTTTAGGACAGTAAATTAATAAAAAGGGAACTAGGAGAGCTTCAGTAACAGACAAGTAGTGGAATAGCAGTATAATTGCAGTATAATGTGGGAGTGGTGCAATGCAGTGGCTGTGGGGCAGCCATATTCAGGCAGACCTTCTGGACACTGAGGTGCTGCCCTATCTGCATGCATCTCTCTGGACAGTGGGATGAGGTAGCCAGGAGTCAGATGGAAGTAAACTGGGTCAGGTACCATCACCCCATCCAGAGACCACCCAGTCCAATGCAACCTGCCTCAAAGGATGCCGAGAACGAGGAGCACTTGGGTGACAGTGGACTCAGGGAGGGTTACAGCGGTCAGGCAGAGGCACATCCTAGATCCTATTCCACTCAAGAACTCATATGCCACACTGGCAAACAGGGACAACCAAATAGAGGTACCCAGAGAAGTGGAAGGAAAGGATGTGGAGGTTAGCCAAGGAGGTGACCTCAGCGGGGAGAGCAGTGGTCCCCAGAGGAGGAGGAAGCAAATCCTGGTGGGGGACTCCATCATAAGAGGGATCCAGCTAGGAACACAGGAGGGGGAGGACAGGGAGATGAGGTGCCTACCAGGTGCCACAGCATGGAGGGATGGAAGGAAGATCCTGGTGATCACTGGGAAGGCAAGATGGGAGGGTGAGCTGGATGTCATTATCCACCTAGGTACTAATGACCTGGCAAATGGGGAGACAGAGGAAGTTCAGGAAGAGTTTAGGAAATTGGGGAAGGGTCTCAAGCAAGTAGCTACTTCTGTCACTTTTTCAGAAGTACTACCTGTGAGAGGCAAGGGAGAGCATAGGGGTACAGGCATCAGGAACTTTAACTCATGGTTGAAGAACTGGTGCTGTGAGGAAGGGTTTGGATTCATTGGTGACTGGGGACCTACCTGGAGGGATGGAGGTTTGTTCAAGCCTGACTGCCTGCATCCATCCTGGAGGGGAATCCAAGCACTCAATGATAAGTTTAAATGCTACATTGACAAGCATTTAAACTAGCAAAGGAGGTTGGCAGGCCAGCAAGGAGGGTACCTACTTGCTCACCCCCCACAGCTAGCAGTGGAACCAGTGAACCGGAGGAGTGGCTATCTCTACAAAGCAGTGTGCAAAAGATGGAGATTAGCAACCAAGAGGTGGATAGGCAGAAAAGGGGCAAAATTTAGCAGAAGGCCAGACAGCAAGGAGAACCAGGGATAAAGGACAACCAAGGAAGGGGCTGGAGTAGAACAGCAAAACAGTCTAGGGAGATCAAATCATGGAAAGCCATGTGTGCCAATGCCAGGAGCCTTAGCAACAAGATGGAAGATCTGGTGGCTGTCATGGTGCAGTCAGACCTGGACATTGTGGCCATGACTGAAACCTGATGTAATGATAACCATGAGTGGGAGATGGCCATACCTGGCTACAACATATTCAGAAGAGACAGGGCAGGTAGGAAGGGAGGAGGAGTGGCACTGTATGTGAAAAATGACATAAGGGCCACAGAGATCCAGGAGGAACAAAATGGGGTAGAGATACTGTGGGTTAAGCTGGAAAGGAAAATGGGGTCAGCCATCCGCACAGGTGTGGTCTATAGACCACCAGCCCAGGAGGAAGAAACAGATAGGGAACTGATGCTAGCCATCCAAAGGATGGCAGACAAAGAGGTGAGTAGTACTGGTTGGAGACTTCAATATTCCAGACGTGGACTGGAGCATCCCAGCAGCAGCATCAACTAGGAGCAGATTTATCCTGGACTCCCTTCAGGGTGCCTTCTTCAAGCAACTGGTCATGGAGCCAACTCGGCAGAAGGCAATACTGGACCTTGTGCTCATGAACAGGGACAGTGTAATGGGGGTAACAGTGGGGGAGCACCTGGGGAACAGTGACCACCAGTCATTGTGGTTTGAAATCACAGAAAGAGCAGAACCAAACCACACAAAAACACGTATCCTGGATTTTAGGGGGGCAGACTTTGGGAAAATGGGGAGATACTTGAAAGAGGCATTAAAGGGAATGGAGCAGGAATCAGGGGTTGAGGAACAGTGGGCAGTATTTAAAATGGGGATTACAAGAGCAACAGAATTATGCACTAAGCAGGTTAGCAAGAGGAAAAGGAAGAGAACCATTATGGTTTCCAAAGAGGAGCAAATAAAGTGAAAGCCAAAAGATTGCATTCAGGCAATACAAAAGACACAGGCAGAAGGGATAGGGAGAAGTACCAGGAGAAGCAAGGGAGGCAGGAGGTCAGTAAGGGAAGCCAAAGCTCAGACAGAAGAACACATTGCAAAATCAGTGGGTACAGGGACAAAACCTTTACAGGTACATAAGTGAAAAAAGAAAGGCAAAGGGAGGGATAGTGAGACTGAAGGGGGAGGATGGGGGCCGCGTGGAGGATGACAACAATAAAGCTGACATATTGAACAGGTATTTCTGCTCAGTCTTTACTGAGGAAGAGGAGGGTAATGGGTCTGAAGGGAGTACAATTGGTGAGAATGGTGCAGAAATGGACACAAGTCCCTTTACATGAGAAAGGGTCCTGAAGGAACTGGAAGTAATAAGAGTTGATAAAGCAATGGGACCAGATGGAGTGCACCCAGGGTCCTTAAAGAACTAAGAGGTGGTGGCTGAATCTCTGGCTATCCTGTTTAGCCGATCACTGGAAACAGGGAGGTACCAAAGACTGGAGGACAGCAGATGTAGTCCCCTTATACAAAAGTGGGAACAAAGAGGAAGCAGGGAACTACAGACCAGTCAGCCTCACCTCGGTAGTGGGAAGATCATGGAAGCACTACTGAAGGAGAGACTGGTGGAACATCTGGTTGTCAATGGACTACAGGACCCAAGGCAGCATGGTTTCACCAGGGGGAGGTCATGTCAGACCAACCTCGTTGAATTTTTTGACTGGGTGACTAGGGAGGTGGATCAGGGGAGGGCAATGGATATGGCCTATCTGGACTTCAGCAAGGCCTTTGACACTGTGCCACATAGAAGACTATTACACAAACTGGGGAATATGGGTGTGGTCAGGACAGTAATGTGGTGGGTAGGTAACTGGCTGGGCGGCAGGACACAGAGGGTGGTGGTAAATGGCTGTCATTCCACAGAGGGAAGAGTGACCAGTGGAGTACCACAGGGATCAGTGCTGGGACCGGTTCTATTCAACATCTTCATCAGTGACATTGCGCAGGGCCTCGAAGGTAGAATTTCACTGTTCGCTGATGACACAAAGCTCTGTAACAGAGTAGACACACCAGAGGGTGTAGACAAATGAGAAGGACCTGCAGAAACTTGAAGAATGGTCAGGGTTTGGCAGTTGAAATTCAATGCAAAGAAGTGCAAGATAATGCATATGGGCACAAAAACCTGGCACAATATGTCAGTTGGGGATGAGGATATAGCATGCACCAAGAAGGAAAGGATCTTGGGGTTATCATCTCTGATGACCTCAAGGTAGGGAAACAGTGTGACAAGGCAGCAGGTAAAGCAAATAGGATGCTAGGATGCATAGGCAGGGCATCACCAGCAGGAAAAGAGAGGTCATAATTCCACTATACAGGACACTAGTGAGGCCCCACCTGGAGTACAGTGTACAGTTCTGGAGACCTTACCTACATAAGGACATAGACAGGGTAGAGAAGGTTCAGAGGAGGGCAACAAAGATGGTATATGGATTGCATCACAAGTCCTATGAGGACAGGTTGAAGGAACTGAATATGTACTCCCTGGAGGAGAGGAGGGAGGGGGATATGATAGAGACATACAAGTATCTTACAGGGAGGAACAGGGTGCAGGAACACACTATTTTTAAGTGAAAAAAATGTTCCTGGACTAGAGGGCATGGGATGAAGTTGGAGGGAGGACGATTCAGAGGAAACGTGAGGAAGAATTTCTTCACAGAACAGGTGGTGGACAAGTGGAACACCCTGCCAGAGGAAGTGGTGGGGGCTGAAACAATCACGGGATTTAAGAATGCATGGGATAGATATAAAGGAATTCTTGAGGTCGGGGGTAAGGGGCAACAGACTTCTAGGAAAACATAAACTGAACTTACAAGCTCAAATGGGCAGACTGGGTGAGCCATAGGCCCTTATCTGCCGACACTGTCTATGTATCTATGTATCTATGTATCATAGTACTCAATCAGGTTTGTCTGGCAAGATCTTCCTGAGACAAACCCATGCTGCTGACCGTCCTGGAGACCACTGTTCTCCAAAAAAGTCACCAGCCTCTCTTTTAGAATCATCTCCATCAGTTTTCCCACAATTGATGTGAGGCTTACTGGTCAGTAGTTGCCTGGTTCGTCCTTGGTTACACTTTTGTGAATGGGTACCACATGGGCCATCCTCCAGTCCAGTCGTATGCATCCTGTGTCCAAGGAGGTATTGAACAGGTCAGGCAATGTTCCTGCCAGAATCTCAGCTAGTTCCTTAAGTACCCTAGGGTGAATGCCGTCTGGACCCAGTGTCTTATGCCCCCTCAGTGCCCTTAATCCTTTCAGCACCCTATCCTCTGTAATCCCTGTATCAGTCACCTCCCCCACCCACTCCTCCTCTCCCAGATCATGCCTGCCCCCCTTTCTCCTTCATGAACACAGAGCAGAAGTGCTCATTTAGTGCATATTGCCTGGTTCTTCCCATTCTCCACCCAACCCCATCCTTCTTTATCCTCACTATCTGATCTTTGTTTTTCCACCTTTCACTGATGTATCTAAAGAAGTCCTCTCCATTCTTAATGCCCTGTGTCAATCTCAGCTCTCTGGAAGCCTTGGCTGCTCTGACCAGCCTGGTAACCTCCCTGGACTTCTTCATATACATCTCTCTGTTGTCCTCCCCTCCCAATTTCCTGAGTCTCTGAAATGCCTTTTTCTTGGCCCTCACCCCCTCCATGACCTCCTGCATCAGCCAGCTGGGTTTTTTGCCCTTCCCTTCTTACTCCTTGTTCTTGTACATGTCCCAGTAGCCTCCACCAGCCCTTTCTTAATAATATCGCGTTTTTGGCTAGCATCCATGCATGGTCCAATACCCGTCAGGTGCCTGCCCACAATATCCCCCATCTTTTTAAAGTCCGCCCCCTTAAATTCAGTCACCCTGGTACTTGTACCTCCTGATTCCCTGCCCATATTGAGCGTGAATCTTACTGTGTGTGGTCACTCCCAGCCAGAATGTCCTCCACCTCCAGATCCCTTACAGCTTCCCCATTTTACAGAACTAGGTCTAGAGTCCTATCCAATCTAGTTGGCTCACAGACTAACTCCACCAGGAAGCTGTCCTGGAATGCCTCTAATATGACCTGCTCCTTTGCACTTGTGGTGGTTTGGGTGCTCCACTCAACCCCCGGTAGGTTGAAGTCCCCCCACCACCACAGTGTTCTCTTTCCTACAGACCCTTCTGATTTGCTCAACTAACTCCCTATCCAGGTCATCCCCTTGGGCTGGCAGCCTGTACACCACCCCCATCCTCAATGTCCTAGTTTTTAAATCTTGGAACTGCATCCACAGGGCATCTGTTCTGCCTTCCTCCCTCTTCCCCCTTATGCATCTTATCCTCTCCCATACATATATTACCATGATCCCCTCTTTTCCCTTAGCCCTGTCCTTCCTGAATATCCTATAATCTGGGACCATTAAATCCCATTCCTGGTACTGGGTGGCCCATGTTTCCATGATGGCTGCAATGTCCACCCTCCCTATTGCCAAGAGAGCCTGTAATTTTGCTGATTTATTACCAAGGCTTCTTGCATTCAGTGAGACCACCCTCCAACCTGACCATGCCCCCTCCCCTCTCTGAGATACCCCCCTCTTAATCCCCCCACCGTGCCACAGCTCCAAGTACCTCTCTGCTAGCCTGGGAGGTCAGCTCGTTTGGCTCCCCTCTCTGAGATCCATGCCTACCATCTGTCCACTCACCACCACCCCCCACCTAGTTTAAATTCACCTTCATAGCTATGTATTCCCCTACCCTCTACTTTAATACCGTCTTCCCCTCCCTGCTCAAATGTAGCCGATCCCCTGCATAAAGTTCATTGTTGTCCCAGAGTCTGTCCCAGCCCCCTAACAACCCTTATACCCAGGAATGACACCATTCTCTCAGCCAGGTGTTGAACTCCCCAATCTTTATCTCCCTCACTGTGCTAGCGCAGGGTACTGGGAGCACCTCTGAGAAGGCCACCGATTCCCTCAGTTCCCTACACAGCCTGCCCAGTTCTTTGAACCTCTCCTTCACTACTTCCACCATCTCCCCTGTCAGGTCATTCATACCCACGTGCACCATGAGATGCCGTTTCCTCCTGCCCCTCCTAGCACACTTAAGAATTGACTGCCCCACCCTGCCTGCAGTTAAGCCAGGCATGGTCTCCACCCAGATGTGACTATGTTGTTCCCCCTTGCTGCCCCATCTTATCCCTTTCATTACTGAATCCCCCAGCACTAATACCCCTCCTCTCCAATCCTCGTCCCCCCTCCACCCTTTTACCTTGGTGACTACTGCTAGATTCTGCCTCAGCTGAAACCCTCCCCTTCCCTCCTACAGATCCCACCCCTCCACCCCAGACCTATCTCTGCTCCCCTCAATGCTCCCTCACACTCCTCCCCCTCCTTCCCTTCCACCCTGGGCTTCCCATCCCCCTCTGCTAAGTCCCTCCTGTTCATCTCTCTAGCCTTGCTCCTCTCCCATTTATCCCTGCTCTCTTCCTCCATCATTCCAGCTGTGCGTCCCCCTTACCACTACCACCATCCTCTGCCAGACTTCTGTCCCCCGTGCCATCCTCTCTCTTCCCCTTACCTACCCCCTCCTGGAGATCTCTCACCTCCCCCTCCTCCTCCAATGTTGTCAACACCACAAACCTATTACCTGCCCTCTCTGCCGTGCTGAGTGTGGGCTCCTTCCTCCTGCCCCCCCCCCGTGCTTTGCCACTCATTTATATTGCCCCTGCCCTCTTCCCCATCCCAATACCGAAACCACTCTTCCACCATCGTGGTGTCCTCAGATTGCTCTCTGCCCCAGCAACCCTCCCCCCAACCTCCTCAATGCTCTATCAAGCCACTGCACATCTGTCTCGAGTCTCCTCAGCCTGTCACAGATCGGACACCCTCATAGCTTCAACAATACATTCATCCAGACTGCCACCCCACAACCATTGCAGCACACTATTCTACCCTCGCAGGCCCCTCTGGCATCCTGCAGCCCCCTGTACCCCCCTCCTTTTCTGTTCCCATCCTCCCCTGCTAATGCCACTCCATCCCCTAGCATGTCCTTCCCTACCTCCCTCCATCTGCTCACCTCAACGTCTCCTTAATTCCCAACTTCCCATTGTGTTTCCTTTTGATGATGAATTGTATGGGGAACCAGGCAAGTGAAGAAGAACAACGATGGAGAAAAGGAAACTGAAGAAACAGTAGGTTGACGCACATGTAGACATACCACCAGGCTTTGTGACTGTTTTAAAAGGGTGTGATCTGCAAAATGAGCAAAAATTGGACACCACATTAACCCCTTTATTTTAACAGGTGGGACATGGTGTAAAACAAGGTACACCCCAACATGTGCTTAGGGTGGCCTGTTATACTGAGAATATACCAACCGTAAGACAGGAATTGTGGTAGATCAACTGGTAGTGCCCCAGAAATATAGGGAGCAATTGATTTACCTGGCCTATGATATCCTTATGGCAGGTCATGAGAGTAGGGACCAAACCTTGAATCGTCTGCTAACTAGGTTTTATTGGCCCACTGTGCATGATCATGTGGCTGAATACTGCCATACCTGTCCTAACTGTCAAAGGGTAGCCTAAGGAAGGAAACGAGATCGGGTCCCCATACAGCCCATACCTGTTATTACTACCCCCCTTGAAAGAGTGGCAATGGACATTGTGGGCCATCTTAACAAAAGTTCTAAGTGGAATAGATTTATACTGGTTTTGTGTGAGTATGTTACCCAATATCCTGAGGTCATTCCCCTCTGCACGGCCACTGCCCCTAGAACTGCAGAAGAGCTAGCTAAAATCTTTAACTGGATGGGGATTCCTCAGGAAATCCTGGCAGACCAGGGTAGTAATTTTAATGCACTGATGTTAAAAGAGTTATACCATCTGTTGGGTGTGTCAGCGGTTCAAACCTCCCCCTACTGCCCACAGACAGATGGACTTGTGGAAAGGTTCAACAAAACATTAAAGCAAATGTTGAAAAAGTTTGTGCAGGAGGAGGGCAGGAATTGGGACTTGTTTTTACGATACTTATTATTTGCCTACCGCGATATTCCACAGGAATCTACAGGGTTGTTTCCCTTTACTTTATTATATGGGAGAAATCCCAGAGGGCCCCTAGATGTTATCGAGGAGCACTGAGAGGAAGGAAAGGGTGTGGGGCATAGTAATGTCCCTAACTATATGGCCCATTTAAGGAAATGACTGGTGGGATATGTAGAAATTGCCCATCAGAATAGCAGGCAAAGTCAGGGAGAACAGAAACAAAGGTATGACAAAGGACTCCAGAGTAAGACATTCCAGCCCAGGGAGAAAGTTTTACTTTTGTTACCTTCCTCAGACAACAAGCTACTGATGAGGTGACAAGGGCCTTACACAATACTATGACAGACAGGACTAGTGAATTCCGAGGTAGAAATGCCAGGGAAAAGGCCTCCTAAAAAATATACCATGCCAACCTGCTATGTACAGCAAATGGCATGAGAAACCAACCCCATCATGGTATGTACATTTAGATCAAGGTGAAATGGAGCTAGAGATAGCATACAAAAGACTGAAGAAGTCGGGGGGAATTGCAGGGAGACTCGATAAACCCTGAGCTGAACCCTAAGCAGTTGGGTGAGTTACAAACTATGTTACAGAACTTTCAGAATGTTTTCACCAATACACCAGGGAGCACTAAAGGAGTTGAGCACTCCATTACTGTCACACATGGGGGACCCATACACCTTAATGTGTATAGACTGCCAGTAAGGGTTAGATAGGAAGTGATACAAGATATACAGAAAATGGAACAGATGGGCATTATTGTACCTTCCAATAGTACCTGGTCTTCCCCTATGGTGGTTGTAGACAAAAAAGAAGGAGGGATCAGATTGTGTTTGGATTTTAGGAAGATTAACGCAATATCAGCATTTGATGGGTATCCTATGCCCAGGATTGATGATATCCTAGACAAACTAGGGACAGAACAATATACTACACTCTGAACCTTACAAAAGGGTACTGGCAGATACCCTTGGCCCCCAAATCCCAGGACAAAATTTCCTTTTGTTCCCTGATAGGACTGTACCAGTTTAACACCATGCCATTTGGTCTCCATTGACCCCCACTATCTTCCAGAGGTACATGGACAGAATAGTAAGACCCCATATAGCATATTCAGCAGCATACCTAGATGACGTAGTTATCTACAGTCCTGACTGTGAGTCCCATATAAAATATCTGACTGCTGTTCTCCAGTCCATTACAGATGCTGGATTAACCATTAACCTGGCCAAATGTGCAGTTGCCAGGACAGAAACGAAGTATCTGGGTTTCATTTTGGGGAATGGCAGAGTGAAGCCAGATGTAAGAAAGGTGGAAGCCGTAGCTAATAGCCCTATACCCCTCACAAAATAACATGTGAGATCCTGTTTAGGGCTAGCCAGCTACTATCGCTGGTTCATCCTGAACTTTGCCACCGTTGCTAGCCCCCTCACCTGACCTGACAAAGAATAGGTGTGCCAATAAAGTTCAGTGGACTGCAGTATACGATGAGGCATTTAGGAAGATTAAAGCTATCCTTTGTTTTACCCGTGTTGGTCAGCTCTGATTCCCATCTACCTTTTGAAGTCCACACAGATGCCGTCAACAATGGCATAGAGGCTGTATTATTGCAGATGGTAGATGGGGAGGAGCATTGTGTGATTTATATCCCCAGGGAGCTACATGAGTGGGAACAGAGGTATTCTACAATTGAAAAGAAATGTTTGGCCATGCGTTGGGCCATTGAGGCCTTAAAGTATTATCTGTGGGGAGCTGAGTTCATGGTGGTCACTGATCACAATCCTTTATGTTGGATAAACAAAATGAAGGATAAGAATGCCAGGATTTTGCATTGATACCTAGCTCTACAACCTTATATGTTTTCAGTGACCCACAGAGCTGGGTCACAACACAAAAATGCAGACTTCTTGTCATGCTATGGGGCAGAGATAGATCCTGAAGGAGATGTATCTGGTTGAATGCATAAATGTTGTACTAGATGTTTCTAGTGAACCCCATGGAAAATGTATGTCTTGTAATCTGTTTAAGCAGAGTTGACACTCTTATGACAAATTAAAAAAGGGATCCCTGGGGTGGAGTTTCTGAAGAGGGTGAGTGGAAATTTCAACCCTTCCAGAGTATTTTGGAAGGTGAAAAACTGGTTGAACTGTTTTCCTTTTAAGCGGGGATATGTGATAGGGAAGCCCTATCTGATGAATTCAGGACAATCTTTTTTTTTAGCTTGATATTTTACTCCCTCTCTAAGCCTGTTGCAACAGAACCTCTTTCTCTACTTCTGTTTCTAAATCTTTATTTCTACTGTCAGGTTGGTCACCTGCAGTACATACCTGTTTGACCTTCCTTAAATCTATTTCCTATTTTTCTATTTCTTTTCTTCCCCTACCCTCCAGTTTTTATGGTCCAGCAGGTAGCTGTATAAATGTAACAAAATACAGCATGATATAAATACAGACTGACAGTGTAGTCTGTCTAAGACGCAGTCTGTTATTTAAAGAAAGAAAGATGCTGCACTGTTGAACTGCACATTACAGTGTAGCTGAATGGCATGTGCCATTGTTTTGTTGTTGTTGTTTTATTCCCTCTTCTGAGTTGGTAGGGAATGAAGATAAAAGGGGCAGCTAGCCACAGAGATACTGTAGCTGTCCCCAAGCTGAAGAGCCAACTGCTGGGTTGGATGAAAAGCCTGTTCTTGTATACTGTTACCATAAAGTGTGATGTTATTTGAATGGGGGGCTTGTGCCAGTTTAGAGGGTAATGTTGATTTTAAGGAAAATGAAGAGAAATGCTGTAATAATCTAGATGTATAAACATGCTATACCCTGTTTTCTAAAGAAATATAATGATCTCATATCAGATGAATCAACCTGTGTTTATTTAGGTTGAGTCAGCCTGCATGTGTTTATTTAGGATGAGTCAGCCTGCCTGTGTTTATTTAGGATGAGTCATCCTGCCTGTGTTTATGTAAGAGAATTGTGAGTCAGGCAGGGCACATGGTGCTGACATCATCAGTAGGCAGGTTTAAAAGCCTACCTCCTAAGATGCAAAACAGATGAGCCAGTCAGTAGAGACTTGACTGTCGTGGAGGAAGCAGCTCATAGTACATGCAAGTTTTCATATGATAGTAATCTATTTGGCTGGAACTAAGCCTGAAAGTTGTGCACTGAGGGAATTGGGCACTGTTTTGAACTGAAGGACTAACCATTTCCTTTCTGTACGTTTACTATTTCTTTTTCTATCATTTATGGAAAATAAATGCTGCAAAGTACGTTCTACACCTTTTACCTGTTGCATCTGTCTACCCACTAACCTTCACAGGCCTGCAGGACAGAGCAGACGAGGACTGACTTTGGGCACTGAACACACCTTTGCTGGAGGGGAGATGGTGGGGACACATGATAGAAATCTTTAAAGTTTCTGAAAGGAATGAACAAGGTAAACTGTGAGGAACTATTCAACAGGAATAGTGAAT
Source organism: Neoceratodus forsteri (assembly GCA_016271365.2). NCBI lineage: Eukaryota > Metazoa > Chordata > Ceratodontiformes > Ceratodontidae > Neoceratodus > Neoceratodus forsteri. The sequence continues at coordinate 1,102,073,140 of CM057454.1, read as the reverse complement.
CTATAACAGGGGTACATAAGTGGAAACGGGTGGGAGGGAACTTCAGTAGGGATGTGAGGAAGTTTGTTTTTATGGCGTGAGTGGTTGAGCTGTCAAACAGCTTTCTGCCTGAGGTGGTGAGCACTAAGACCATCAACGGCCTCAAACATGGCTGGGACAGAGTAAAGTCATCTCACCCACCACTGTTCACTCTACTGTAATCTAAACTGGCTTCCCCTCCTCTGCGCTTCTATATTGTGTTGTTCGATTGATAGCATCCTTAGATCCTCTGTCTACCTCATTGGCCTCAATGTTCACCCCTGCTGACTCTACCTATCCCCTATGTTCCAAAGATCAGGCCCTCCTTGCTGTTCCCAAGTGCTCCTCTAAAATGGGTGAGCAGGCATTTTCCCCCCCATCTGAAGGCCTGACTGTAGGGCTGAGGCGCTAGGGCAGCAGCTATGCTTCAGTGAATAAGCTGCTGTTTGCATTTAGTTTCGCTGCCATTTGTCTGCTTTATTTCATCCTGAGTTTCAGAGAGACCACGAGTGCTACATGTTTTTTGTACATTTGCCCACGCTGCCCCTAGAGCTTGGAACTCTCTACCTTCTCACCTCAGGGTCTGCCAGTCCCACCTCACTTTCAGAAAATAATTATTCAATTATCTTGGCTGCTCTGAAGTAGGTTCCTGCTCCTGACTTCCCTAACACTACTTTTATACCCGATCCTGCCCATTATCCTCTAGTGATGCTTGTCTCCTCTCACTTTTGTTTTGTTCTCTTGACCTTGCCTACCTTTGGTTTTTGATTTACCTTGGATGTCTCTAAATTACCCTTAGCCCTCTGAAGTATGCTCCTGCTCCTTACTTCTCTAACACCACTTTTACACCTCCCCTGCTCTTGATCCTCTAGTGATGCTTTCTCCTCTCACTTTCACTTTGTTCTTCTGTTTCTTTGCCTACCTTTGGTTATTTTTGTTTTATCTCAGATGCTTCTGTCAGCACATACTTGATTGCACTACTCTTGCTGTCTGCTGTTTTCATGCTCACTCACTACCGTTTCCTGAATCCACCTACTTAATTCAGGTTCACCCATGATGTGGTTATTTTTGCTTTTGCCTGTACATGGCTACCTGCTTTACATGTTTGTATTTAGTCATCTGTACTATTAGTACTGTTTTATTTCATTATTTGTAGCTGTTTATGAAAACACTTTGTATGTTTTGTTCATTCTGTTTTTGCCAATCTTGTTTTGTGTATTGTTACCCTGCTTTTCTCATTCTCCTGGGTCTTGCCTGAAAATAGGCATTTTATTTGTCTAGTGCACTTACCTGGTCAGAGGTCAACAAAAACTAAATAAACAAAGGCCTTGTCACCTAGGTGGGTAGCACCAAGGTAAGTAACATGTGGGAGGGTAGGATGGGCATAAACCCCAACATAGACACTAGGGGTCTGATTTTCAAATGAAGTGGAATGAGGCAAGGGAGTTGCATGAAAATAGTTTGATGCAAGTGGTGACTTGCATCACCAGTTGCAGCAAACATGATTTCCAAAAACTGCCTGCTTCTGATCGGTAGCGGGTCATAACAGCGCACCAGGAGGAGCACTGAAAGAACTGCACTGTGTAAAGTGCAAAAGGATTTAGAGTGACAGGGGTTAGAATAACAATAGGGATTACCATTACCCCTGTCGCTCTGCAGACATCCTGTGGAGCAATCAAGTCACCATGTGCCAGGGTGCCGGTTGAGCGGCTCCCATGGTGGAGTGGCTAGGGTACCAACACATGGCAGAGGAGGAGACCTGGGACCACAGTTTGGTTCCTGCCAGGTTTCCTCATGCTGCAATGTTGTTGTTGTTTTTTTGTTTTTTTTTAAAAATTAATTTCCCCCCTTCCATTTTTCTCCCCATTTCTGAAGTCCATGACCACCCGGAGTTGGTTATTTTAAGTCCGGGGGTGCGGGGGGCATAGCCCCCTGTATAAAACAAAAAGCCCCATTATTGTCGGTGCATTCTGACAGTACACACTCCCTCATAGCTCATTCTGTGGCTGGCCCTGGGAGTGAATGGAGGGCTGTGCCGGTCACAGGATCAGTGCAGGGACGAGGGGAGCAGGGTGGTTGGGCAATGTCTAACAGGGTGGGGAGGGTAGTGGGTCCACTAGACTATCAGGGAGTATTATCATATTTTTTTGGTGGGTGAAATTGATGATCTGGCGGGGTGCTACAGGAGCGGGGCACTTCTAACATCATACTCGGGGGGAGCAGAGATCAGTGGGGGGGTCCACTACACCACCAGGGATTTATGTAAACATCGGGGATTGGGGGAAGGGCACTATACTACCAGGGAAGATGTTTACAGTATGGGCTTGCTTTAAAACAAAATACTTTTTCTTCAACACACTGAAACAGCACCCTGCCAGGTGCCAAATCATTGTAGATGCTGCTTGACTGTGCCCCGACACTCCCATTGCCTCCTCCCATGCCCCTATGTTCCAGGACCCCTCCTGGCAACGTATTTCTTCTCCACCCCAACAATGGTCTTTTTCAGCCATCAACTTTTATGTTTCTGTATTTCTGAAGGGGACCACAAAAAAGCATAAATGTAGGTAAAAGCACTTGTCTGATTTTGAACCCCAGCTCAAGCAAGAACACCTTTTTGCTGCAGGTGCACCTGAGATAGAGGCAGCAATGCAGGTTGATTGAAGTCTCAAACAAAATACAAACATAAGCATTTGCCCCAGTCAGAGACATTACCTGAGCCTGAAAAAGATTTCCTTTAAGAGCCTGCATAAGCACAAACATAAATGCAAGGATTTGCCTGAGTCATTACCTGAGATTCTGCCTGAACAAGAAGCCCTTTTTAAGTTTGCAGCACCTGCGCACTGCAAACTTATTGCTATGAGTAGTGTGTGTGAAAACTTCAAAAGAACGAGCCACCTAACAGGTCACAGAACAAATATGTGTGTAATGCAGCTGATTCTGCACATGCACAGTAGTGCCAGTGGTTCTGTGCATGTGCGGAAACAAACAATGCGGGGATGCACTGCATGGATTTTATTTGTTCAGTGTGCCTTTCCTGGTGAAACATTTCAAGCAATAAATACCCCAGCAGGCGTGGCTTTCTGCCCGCTGCACACTCCCCAGAAAAGCTGACACTGGGGTGCCCAATCCCCGTGTTGACATGTATCCCCCCGGCTTGTGGTACACTGGGAGCCCTCCCCAGTGTGCCTAGACAATTTTCGTAATTTATTTCCCGACACCAGAATGCCCACTGCTGGTGCTGGATACCCCCCAAGTTCAATATATTTGCCAACGGGGCTGCCAAATCCTTGTCGGCATCATGCTTCCCCTCTCCCCCAAGCTCACTTTCTTTGCTGACAGGGGGGTGCCCAATCCCCGTTGGCATCATGCCCCCCCCAAACTCATGTGGCACACTGGGAGCCCACCCCAGCATGTCAAAAGTTTTGTTTTTGAACCTGTAAATAAAGAACATGGCCCCCCCAGAGTCTTTTTTTTTAACCTACAAAAAAGAAAACTGTCCTTCGTCATTTCACCCATCCCCCTTCCCATCCCAACCATCCCTCTGAGTACCCACCTCCTTGCACCCCCTCACCCTATACTTATCTCCGGAGGTCAGGAGCAGCGATGTTCTGTGAAACAGGACACGTCTGCACTCTTCAAAACTGAACTGCGAACTTAGGAATCGGGTAAGCGTTGTATAATGGGAGTCGATGGGGGGGGGGGGTTTCAACTTAGGTTGATATCTCAGCCATGTTTAGGACTTTGCTTCCAAATTTTCAACATGGCGATCTTGGGACCCCACCTCGTGAACACTGACACTGTCATTTCGTTTCTCTGTCCTGAAAGGTGATGTCACGATTGGTGTGCGGCATCACCTTTCGGGAATGAGTAACAAAATGACAATTTGCTGAAAAAATTCCAAAAAATGACTACGTTACTAGCGTGCGTTGCTCAGTTTCTACGCATGCTCTTAACTTCGAAAATTTTTTATAGTTTCACTCCAGATTTTCAACATTGCCATTTTTTTCACACCTCCTTATGAACAGTAAAGCTGTCATTTTTCACATCCTGCCCAAAATGTGTTTTTACACCTGTGGCACAGAATGGCATGGTCACTGTTGGAAATCCACTTTTGGGACAGAGTAACAAAATCACAGTGCCACTGTTCATGAGGAGAGGTCCAGAAATGACCATGTTGAAAATTTGGTGAAAAAATTCCAGAAAATTATTGCGTTACAGGTGTGCATTGCACAGTTTCTATGCACGCTCGTAACTTCGCAAAATTTTCATATTTTCACTTCAGTTTTTCAACAGTGCCATTTTTTTATACCAACTCATAAACAGTACAGCTGTCATTTTTCACATCCTGCCCGAAATGTGTTTTTGTACCTGTGGGGCCAAATAGCTCAGTCGCTGTGCAAAATCACCTTTCTTGATTGAGTAACGAAATGATAGTGCCATTGTTCATGAGGTGGAGTCACAAAAAGCCCATACTGAAACTTTGGAGTGAAAATACCAACAAACACCTTGGGTGTTAGGGTTTCCAACTGTAACGCCCTACCCTGTAGAGACTGACAGGCGTCAGGGGTGTGACTTGGGATTGTCGGCCGTAATGCTCATGCCATTCCACCCCCACCCTGCAGCCAGTGACAGGCATCGAGGTGTGCCTTGGGGTCTTTGGCCCCAGTGTTTAGCCCATTCTCCTATACTGCATCCATCTCAGCATATTTCTTTATGGAATGGAGTGAGCGTAAGGCCTGAAAGGCACACTGCGACACCTGACGGTGTCTAATAGATAGGGTGAGATGAAATGGTGTGAGTGTTATGGCCGATGACCCAAAAGCACACTCCCAATGCCTGTCAGGCTCTGCAGGGTGTGGGTGGGCTTGGCGTATGTTCAGTACTTCACTGCCATTCCTATTATGCATCTCCAACTCCTGCACTACCAATGACAATGCCAGCAAGCAAACATTTGGCATTGACAAATGCTTGTTATACTTTCCAGTGACGTCTTTGTCAAAGAAATGCAGTCGCTTACCTAAGAAGGTCCTTGTCAGTTAAGTGACTGCCTTTCTTTGATAAAATCATCACTGGAAAGTATAAAAACAAGCTTTTACAAATTGTCCCCATTACACTCTATGGAGCACCTCCTCGTGCTGTTCCTTAAGTAATGTGGCGAACTTTCAGCATTGACAAATGCTTGTTGAATCTGCAACTCACAGCACTCAAGAAAATGCAATGATAAACACAGGCATCTGCCCCCTGTGGAAGAGGTGGTGGAGCTAGATACGTAGGGGAGTTGGCACTAACCTGTCAGGTCATGTTTGGTGTTGTAACCGATTATTCTGTTATCTTCTTTAGTTTTCAAGCACTTGCACTCTATTTTGCCACATGGTGCAATGAAAGTATTAAATATCCCAGTTTCTACATGCCTTGTCTTATGCTTGTTGTGCCTCTTAGGGCAATCAAGAGAATGCAGAGATAAACACAGGCATCTGCCCAAACCTGAGACCATGTTTGAACCTTAAATCCTGCCTGTGCAACTGACCCCCTGGGAGCCTGTATCTTCAAATGGTGCCTGCAATACAGGATGTGAGCAAGAGCCCCAGTCGAGGAAGCACTAACTTAAGTGCCTGAGCCTGACACTCTACCCAGACATGACTTCCTGGCCAGGCTTGAGGTCTTACCCGAGACTGATGGACCATTTCCATTTATTTATATCATTCTCACCTTCCCTCGCAAGGGATATTCCTTTGGGCACTGCTAAGCCCCATTTCCCATCTGTTGAACTGTTGTTGTAGGGTAATCATCCCAATGTCTCCCTGAGAGGCTCTAACTACATCTTGGAGGCTCTCGTTGAGGGTAAGGAGAGGGGAAGCAGCTTATGAAGCCAGACTGAGGGAAACATAAGGGAAGGCGGATCCGTAATAGTCAGGACCTATAGGCATGGGAGAGTGTGTGACCATGATCCGATCCCTGGGTGGTATTTGCTTTTCTTGCCATTACTGGACTTTGACCCAGGACTGTAAATGATAATTAGTAGCCAAACAAGAAAAAAAATCAAAACATGGCTCACTGAGCCTAACTGTGCTGTTAATACTGTCTTCAGACAAATTTTATGTGGGTGGTAGTGGTAAAAACGTAGTTGTGGCTCCTTGATTGCTAACGCCAACCCCCACCACACACACACACACACACACACACACACACATATGCATGCAGAAATGCATGCACACACACACACACCTCACTGTCCCCCTGTAGAGGCTATTTGCATTCACCATTGCCTGCACAGGCAGACAAATGCAGTACCATCTCTTTTTGGAGTGAGAGAAGCTCATGTGAGCAACCAATGTACAGTATATTGCTTATGCAGGGGTCCTGGCACAGGTAGTTCACAATATAGGAATTGTGTGCATTTTCTGACATTTTGACTACTGGGTTCATTGTGCTCAATTAATGGGGAGGGGCAGATTTTCTAGACCCTTGATGTCGGGAAAGTGGGCTACATCTTTAGAGGATTATCAGAGCCATACATTTTTGCTGGGAAATGTTGTTTAAGCCATAAATCTACCATAGCTCCACTTACTAATGGAACTTCGTGGCTGTAATTCAGAGCCACAACCTATCACAAACCACTGCAGAAAACATAAACTGCCTGAAGTTACAAAACAGTCCATTTTATTAAATTAATGTGTAATCTCCCCCAGTATGGGGCTTACAGTACCTTTGGCTCCACAGGACTGCTGCTACACTTTTTCTGCCCTCTGGACCCTGAGGACTGGACCTGTGGCAAAAGTGGAGCTGTGAAAGCTGTATTTCTTTGGTGCCTCCTGCACAGCCACACATCAAAGGCTCCAAAGGAGCTAGTGATCACACTTGCAACTGGACGGGGATAACCTGATCCAAGCCCCCCTTACTAAAAACCGAACTACACTGCAAACTGCACAAGGATGAAGAGAAGACTCAATAATATGTTTTAAAGGCAGAAGACCTGTTTAATTGCATGCTTGGGGCCAGAGCCTTCAACAGTAAGGCCACTGCCATTTTGTTATCCTTTGACCCCATCCCTGCAGCCAATCTGGTTGCTGAGCACAGAGAGGGAGCTGCAAAGGCTCATTGGTCATAGGAGGATCAGATTAATTTAGGAACCTTTTTACCAGCCTTTTGCCGATACTGGATCAGTCCTCTAGGACTGCCTGGTCTAATTTGGCAGCCCTGAGGACCAATTGGTCTTGTGCTTTGCATAGAGAAGAGCAGCGGCTGAGCTGACCCTCAGACAGATCTGTGAGAGATTTTGGTGGAGTGAGACCGGTGTTGGAGAGGGCTCAAGCTGGGCTGCAATAGACTGTGCTTCTGTGAAATACAAACTGTAACTGAGAGCAGTTATAACTGCAAGTGAAAAGGAGGCATTTGTGTGCTGGCCAGCACATCAGTTGATGCTGTGTATTACCAGCACAAAATGAGAGAAAGAGCTGCAGATGAATACTACTGAGTGGTCCGCTAGTGGGCACCATAGCCCAGTGTCAATCTGCTACTGCCCTGAAGGTGCAGAAGCTTAGACCTGTGGGTCGGTGTAACCAGGTAGTGGCTGGATCGATGGAGAACAGCCACACCTTCAGACTGCATCATAGTTGCAGGTGGCAGGGAGTCAGTGGAAGTGAGAGACCAGGAAGACAGCTCAACTTGCCTGAGTGAGACCACTGAGAGTCTTGTACAAGAGTCCTGCAGAGAGAAGGAGGATCCACCAGTGTTGAAACCATGAGTAAGAACATGGCTTGTTCCTGCTACATGGGGGAGTACACAGCCAGTTTGGGAACTATTTTACTGTATTTGTCCATCAGGCTAGAAAACTAAAAGTCCATCCATTCATGGTGTGTTGCTCCATTTTAGCAGTTGCATGGCCTTTGGATTTGGGGTTTCTGCTAAGCAGTTAAAATCTTATTAGTTTTTTAAGTGCACCACTGCCACATTATCCCATGAGCCTACACTAATTCAGCACTGGGTACCCTTTCACCTTCCAGGCAGCTCCCTAGAGGTGCATGGGATAATACTGGTTCCAAGTGGGAGAGGGTAGCCGCTCTAGCACAGGAGCACAAATACCTGCTCAAAGTACTGTGCATTGTGTTAGGGTTGGCTGAGAATTGGGGCTGCACCTGGAAGGCTCATTTTAGTGACATTCCAGGAAAGCTTTTTATTTGGCCTCACCTGAATAAGATACCAGAAGACCAGCTGATTTACAACAATCTATCTTTTATTACCCTTTTACCCTTCATTGGGGCTTTCCTTAAATAAAGATGCCTTTAATTGCAACTACTCTTCCTGACTGCCAACTTGAAGTAAGTGAATGCCAATTGGGGGGTACTGATTGCAATTGTTTAGGGTCTGCAGAAGGGGTAACCGCAGTGGGGAGATGGACAGGTACAGCATCCCAGGGAATTGTACTGACCAGTCACCAGGCCCAGTTAAATCTTTCTTTGGGTGGAGGTACCATGCCATTTCTACTATCCAGAAATGAACCCCCCTCACTTGTGAAGGAGACAAAGAACTTAGGAGGAGCGACTGAAATACCTAGATGATCCAGGGTTGTAAGGTAGTGAGGCCCACTATCCCAAAGCAACTTAGAAGGATGACCACCCTACAGAAGCCATACACCTTGGTGGTAGTCCTGGGATCTGGATCTCCAGTTTTCATTAAGACAGCCCCTTGATGCATCTGTGTAGGGGGCCCAAAATTAACCCCACCCCCCTGAAAATGTCAAAGGTACAAAAATGTAGGTGAAAATGAGATGGCATTCAAGGGAGTGGAAAGGTGGTGCAAGGTGGAGGTGTTGAACCCCAAGAAGGTGTTTCTGATATGAAATGTCCCTGATGACCTGAGCAAAAGTAGGATTGTGAGGTTGTTGTAACAAAAACCTCCCAGAGGTTGGTAACTTGAAGGTACAGCATGTGACATGCAAGGTGGGCATCAGAACTGTCAGTATCATTGTGTAGAATGACTAAGAGATGGACCTGAGCTGTATAGCCTCCACACTCACATTCAAGGGGGAAGAGGGTGTATGGCAACTATTTAGCTGGGGAAGTGCCCCTGACAGTGATCCCACCCCCAGGTATGGCACAGAATTGAGAACTTGAGCAAAAAATTAGCTTGCTAAGGAGGGCAAGACAGCAAAGGACTTCAAGGACTAATTAGGCTCTGTGGGGTCATAGAAACATATACATAGAAACATAGAATTTGACGGCAGATAAGGACCACTTGGCCCACCCAGTCTGCCCATTTCCCTACCTAATGGATAAGCTGCAGATCCTAGTTAACCAGCAGCCTACTTCTTCCTACCCCCAACCCCTAGAATTGCTTTATGACTGTCCCATGCATGCTTGAATTCCACCACTGTTTTTGACTCCACAACCTCCTCCGGAAGGCCATTCCATGCATCCACAACCCTCTCTGTGAAAAAATACTTCCTTAAATTACCTCTGAGCTGCCCCCCCATCTTCAAATTGTGCCCCCTTGTTCTTGCACACCTCTTTTTTTTCAGGAGCAATGCAAGTGAAGTTATTATTGGATACTCCGGGATGACTGATGGAATAGGTGCCCCATGCTTTGGGCAGTACAGAAGTCTCCAACCTGCCTCTAGAGTTAGGCCCACTCCAACTAGAGAAGAAGATTTCAATACTTGGCATGAGCAGGCTATCCTGGTAATGCAGGCCTTGCACTGCTTGGACCATGACACAAGGTTTCGCTTGAGAGAGAGTTTGAGGAGCCCTTCCCTGGGTGATATGTGGGATCTGTTGAACTCTAAAGGGGATGTCACTGTCAAAGACTGTTTGGCCACATTGGAGTCCCAGTATGGAAGTGTGGAGAAACCAGTGAGGGTATTGCTACAACTAGTCCTCCTCAGACACATGGAGGGGGACAATTGTTAGAACTTCTGATAGGGCCTACAGAAAGGGAAATCTGGCTGAGGCCGACATACATTGGACCACAGTGGAACATGTAATAGAGGGAGCAGTCTGTGCTGACCATGCACTCACCAAGCTGTACCTGTGAGATTGCTTGGACAAGCTGCTCCAGTACAGGGCTTTGGTCAGAGAACGGGGAGAGCAGGAAGAGTGAATAATATCTTTGGGTGCCACACTAGCCATGACTGTGATGGGGTGGCTCGGTGTCTGCCCAAGAGGGCCTAGAATGATGAAGGTGCTGATGAGGATTGAGGCACTGACCCAGATGGTGATGGAGTACCTTTAAATATGCATGCTTTTCATCATTTGAATCCATTTTTTTCTCCTCAGGCATACATTTGTTAGTTATATTGTTTCCAGAGGCTTAAATTCATTAGTTATACTATCTCCACAGGTTTCATTTTTTTAGTTATTGTCACAAACCCACTCCTGAGGGTCAGGCCCACTGAGCTCACAGTGCCCACCCTTAAGTGCAATCTGTGATGGGGGAAACAGGGATGCCCTCCTCATCCACTAAAATGCTCACCAAGGTCATGACTGCACCTCAGCCACAAGGATCCCAGGAATTCCTCTAGCTCTGGAGAAGGGCACAATACCAATTTCAAGTCTTGTGGCCAGATATGAACCTTTCCTTGGCCATTACACAAAGGAGGAAGAGCCAGGCATCACACTCTCTTCGGGGTAGCAACATAACACCTGATTTGAACCTTCTCCCTACAGGACATGCAACAGCCTGGTTCAAAATCTTTGTAGACTCTGGTATTCTCCCTATCCTTCCAGATGTAACATTACAGACCCTTTTCTCAATTTGATTGCTTATGGTGGCCCCTCTAAGCAATTAACAGTTGTCACAGATTATTAATAAACTTCTTATAGTCACACATACAATATAAGAACTTTTACGCAGGCAGAATTTCTTTAGAAAAGCAGAGTTTTTACTAAAATACTTAAATAAATACAGTCACAAATAAAAAAGAATATTAATTGGGGTTACAGTATGCAGGAAAAGAAAATGAAAAAATGTACAATGAAACACACTAAGACTGTTAGCTAATCTACCTGTGGTATGAAGATTTCAAAGTCCAGAGAATTGCTGGTCTGCAAAATATTGCAGTCTTTCTGTAGCAGCCTTTGGTTCTTAGGCAGTCTCTGTGCTGACAGGTGGTCTCTGTGGTCAGAAGAGACCAAGCAAAATTTGTGTTCAACAGCCCTGAGCTGGGGGTTTAAATACCCATCTGTAACCTTGCAGTGCCATCAATTCCCAGTTCAGAGCAACTACTCAGTTTGGCCAGGAGATATCTCTTTTAGGCCAGAAGATGGCACTGTTTCCAAAATTTCCAAGTAATTAAGAATCAGATTCTGAGACTTATAATTAGCATGGATATGACATTTCAGAATTAAGCCCTTTGATGTCTCAGGGTCCCACAGTAACCCCATTGGCACTCCAGAAGGAGGGAAGTGATACTCCCACTGTATAACTGCTTGGTGATGCTGCACCTCGAGTACTGCATGCAGTTTTGGAGGCCACACTTAAAGAGGGAGATTAAACTCCTGGAGAGGGTCCAGAGGAGGGCAACCAAAATGATTTGGGGCTTGGGGGACAGGACCTATGAGGAGAGGCTCAAAGAGCTAAATATGTACACATTAGAAGAGAGAAGGGACCGGGGGGACATGATAGAGGTCTTCAGGTACATGAAGGGGGTAAATAAGGGAGGAACAGTCAGGGTGCTTCGAAGGAAGGAGGAGGGAGCCACTAGAAGGCATGGGTGGAAGCTGGAGGGGGAAGATTCAGGGGAGAAAGGAGGAGGTGCTACTTCACTGAGAGAGTGGTGGAGCCATGGAATGTGCTGCCTAGGGGGCTGGTGGAGGCAGAGATGGTGGAGGGGTTCAAGAGGGGGTGGGACAGGTACAGGGGAAGGGTTCTGGAAGCAAAATCCAATGCAGTGAGAATATCCGGAACTGGGAAGGGAGAAGCCAGAGAAGGCGAGGGGGGCAGCAAGGTCAGCTCCCAGGGTGGGGGCTGACCAAACGAGCAGACGCGAAAGAGCGTTAGGCCTATTCTGCTGGCATTTTAATATGTTAGTATGTTAAGCCACAGTGTCCTGTTAGAATTTCACATAGGTTTGTTAGAAGGATGTTTTCTTTCCTGTTACCTCATAAAATGTGATATATTATAACAGCTTTCTTGGATCAAAGCATTCTGCCCCTGAGTGCATGGTTTTATGACCTACAAATGGATTTTGGCATATCTCTGTTAAAAAACCTGAGAATGCAACTCCTGGCAAACAGCTGGACTGCAGATCTAAAGAAGGTCAACCCCTTTTTTTCTTAAAATCCAGTCTTTTGTCTAGGTGCCTTTGTGCTGACACTGGCATGTCTTGGCATGTACATATGCACATAATTACATCAAAAAAATTATATCTACACATAAAGGCTTGCAACCGGGCAGCTCACACTGCCCCTCCCTCCTAGACTGAATTTGTGGGAATCCATCCCTAGGCATGGTATGATTTTCACAAATTCTGTTCAGTGCTCTAACTGGTGAGATAGCCTATCTGTGTTGGCATTGGCCAATCCGGACCTTTGGGTAATGGTCATATTGTAGCCCTGTAAGGCAATGCTCCACCTTAAGAGACAATCATTCATTTTCCCCATCTGTGTCAGACACACCAGGGGACTATGATCAGTTTGTACCTCAAAATGTCTCCTGTAGAGGTATGACTCTAATTTCTTCAGGGCCCACACAGCGCAAGGCATTCCTTTTCAACTGTGGAATAAGCTTGCTCCTGGGAAGCAACTTTTTGCCAAGGTACACTATTGGGTGATCTTTCCCATGGTTAGAGGTCTGATTGAGGACTGCTGCAATCCCCACATCTGAGGCATCTGTCTGGACTACAAATGGCTTACTTTAATCTGGACTGGCCAACACAGGGGCACTGCACAGTGCCTCCTTTAGCCGTGTGAAAGCTCATTCACAGGCTGGCTCCCATTTTACCTTTTTGAGCATTCTTTTCTTTAGCAGATCAGATAGGGGCATTGCCAGGGTACTGTAATTTGGTACAAACTTTTGATAGTACCCGGCGGTCCCTAGGAAACTCCAAACCTGCTTCTGGGCTTCAGGCTTGGGACATGCCTCTGTCACCTCAATCTTGGCTTGACTGGGACGGAGTTGCCTCACACTATTACATGTCCTAGGTATGCCACCTCCACCATGGCCACCTGACACTTTTCAGCCTTGACAGTGAGCCCTGCCCAACACTTTCTTCAGGTGGGACAGGTGTTCCTTCCAACTGGCACTAAAGATGGCAGTATCATCCAGATATGCCACTGCATACTCTTCAGTACCATGTAACACCTGGTTGACCAACCTTTGGAAGGTGGCAGGGGTGTGCTTCATTCCAAAAGGCATTACCTTGAACTCGAATAATCCAATTGGAGTGATGAAGACCAACCTCTCCCTAGCTCGGGCAGTTAACTCCACCTGCCAATACTCTTTTGTCAAGTCAGTGGTGGTAAGGAGTGTCACCCTTCCCAATTTGTCCAGTAGTTTGTCCATCCATGTCATTGGGTGGGCGTCAGACTTTGTGACTGTGTTGAGTCCATGATAGTCCACACAAAAGGGAGTAAAGACATCCAGCTTGTGAAAGAGGACTATGGGTGAGGCCTAGGGACTGTGGGATTTCTGGATTACCCCTAAATCCAGCATTCCCTCCACCTCCTGCCTAATGTCCTTTAGGACTGACTCAGACAACTGTATCAGTGCTTGCATCCCCATGTCTACATCATGAGTCACTAAGGGGGTTAGCCCAGGCTTGGCTGAGGGGTTGCTAGAGATTCCAAGACTAAGTCTTAAATCATCAGGTTGTAGAGCATTTTCTTATGCTGCATCCACTCTTTGGAATTCTCTACCCCACCGGTTACGGGAGTGCACCTCCGAGGAGGAATTTAAGAGGGGTCTGAAAACCCACTTTTGGCAAATGGCCTTCCTGGATAGTTGATTGTACTGAAGTTATTAATTATGTTGTGGTTTTTATCTGTGTTTACTACTGAATTTTAATGTTTGAGTTATACTGTTTTAATATATACAGTGCCTTGAAAAATGAAAGGTGCTTTATAAATAAACTTATTATTATTATTATTAAACAAAGGAGCAAAGTCCGCTAAAACCTCCCTCACTTCCTGGGTCTGTTCCGGGGTCAATTGGGGTGACAGTTTGATTGCCTCCACAGAGGGCTCCCACTTGATTTCCTCCAGCAAGTCCAGTAAAAGGTCTTCTTCATCAGTCCCCTCCCCAGGACTACACACAGCAAATACCATGTCAGCCCTATTTGCATATACTGTAGCTTCATCATGTCAGTCAGTTCTACAATACAGTTCACGTCATTAACCTGCCGGACTACTTTGTATGGTCCTGCCCACTCAGCCTGCAGCTTATCCTTCCGGACCATGACTTCCTGATCTACACTGTATGAGCGAGCTCTGGCTCTATGATCATACCAGACCTTTTGCTACTGCTGGGCGTCTGACAGGTTGCTCTGGGCTGCTCGCATAAGCTCCTTCAGCTTTTCCCTAAACTTTAGGACATACTCCACTATGAGAGTTCCGTGGGTGGTGTGCTTGCCTTCCTAGTCTTCTTGGATCAAGTCTAGGGACCCATGCACCCTACATCCATATAAGAGTTCAAAAGGGGAGAACCCGGTCGACTCTTGGTGCAGCTCCCTGTATGAAAACAACAGGTGGGGGAAGGTATTTCTCCCAGTCCCTCCCATGCTGTTCAGCAAATGGTTGGAGCATCGATTTTAGGGTACCATTAAACCTTTCCTCAAGTCCATTGGCTTGCGGGTGATAAGGTGTTGTGCATCTCTGCAGCACCCCACACTTCTCCCACAAACACTTAATCAGGTCCGATATGAAGGTACCCCTTCAATCAGTGATAACCTCCTGAGGAAACCCGACACTGGAGAAAATCCCTAGAAAGGCATCTGCCACTTTGCTGTCCTAAGTGAAGATAGGCCAACCGCCTCTGGGTATCGGGTGACATAATCCACTACCGTCAGGATAAACCTCTTCCTGGAGGAGCTTGTGGTACTCAAAGGTCCTACAATATCCATTCCTACCCTCTGGAATGACTCCTCCACAATGGGCAAGGGAATTAAAGTGGCTTTGGCTTTACTACCTGCCTTCCCTATTTGTTGGCACCGGTGACAAGGCCTGTAATATTCCTTCACCTGCTGGGTGAAGTTGGGCTAATAGAAATTCTGGGCCAATTGCTGCATGGTGTGCACAATTCCCAAATGTCTGGACATGGAGATATCATGAGCGATTTTGAGCAACCGCTCACAGTACCCCTGGGGAGCAACAAGCTGCCTACCCATCACCCCTCCC
This sequence comes from Neoceratodus forsteri, assembly GCA_016271365.2. NCBI lineage: Eukaryota > Metazoa > Chordata > Ceratodontiformes > Ceratodontidae > Neoceratodus > Neoceratodus forsteri. Next base: position 1,102,057,796 of record CM057454.1, on the reverse strand, counting down.
TCTGTCCTTATGTCCTGTGTATACAACAGACCACTGTCCCAATATACTCTATGTCTCATGTCACCTCCCTGTGTCCCATCAGATTCTGCACAAGCCCTCAGCCTCTCCAAACTAGGATCACTCCTCTGAGCAGCTGCAAATTCTTCACATTCTCCCAAGGCATGGGACATGTCCCCTTCAGTTCCTAAATTGGGGTTCATAGCTCTAGCATCAGGGCATTCAGGGTCACTGCCATCCCTAACCTTCTGACCATTGGTTACCCATCCCTCCTCAGTGTAATCTTCTGCAGCTGTTTTGTGAACTGCTACTTAGGGAAGTCCTAGCTCCCTTTCACTACTCTCCATTTCAGGAGACAAAGGCTGGGGAGCTAGCCTCCCATTGCTTTCCACAAGGACCTACATGGGGTCCAGGGAACCATAATCGGCCCTTGCTGACTGCAGGTAACTGCACACACCACCCCCCTCTGGAGAGTTTTCCCTATAATCATATTCAGGGTGAGATTGTCTGCCACTGCCACCTTTTACACCCTCTCTCCTGTCTCACCCCAGTCCAGGAGAATGCTAGCAAGTGGCAGAGTTGTCTTCTCTCCAGTGAATCCCCTTACCATTATGAACTGATTAGGTATAAGCTGTTCAGGCTCAACCAAATCCCCTTTTACTAAGGTAAGAGATGCCCCTGTGTCCCTTAAAGAGGGACTATGCTGAAAATTACTAGGATCCATAAATTCAGAATTTGGATCAGCATAGCGCCAATCAGCTTCATGCCAAAAATGAGATCTCTAAGTTACTTTGTTTAAAAGTTACAAGTCATTTTACAACCCCAGATTCATTGCATGTCCAAAAAAGCCAGCTTCAGCGAAGGGCTGCTGATAATGTCATCTCCTTATCTCACAGTCTAGATATCCCTGTCAGCAAGCTTATAGGACTGTTTGTCCAAAGTTTTAATGATCATGTTGAATGGTTTTCACAAGTAAAACAGGCAGCACGTTCAATAAACATTGCTTTAAAAATTATGTGTGTATCAGGTTTTGTAACAATTTTGACAAATGTGTTTCTTTTAGTGCCTTGTTGTTGTGGTCCTTTTTCTCAGGAGTGCTGGATGCTGGGTATTAGCATTCTGCTGTGATGGTTTGCAGACTGAATAACTTTCTGATGTGGTGAAAGGCTGAGATCATGCACACCTATCATTCAACTGAGGTGATTTCTCAGGATGGCACTTTAGAACAATTATTCCATCTCCTTAGGGGTGGGAGAGGTAATGCTGTTTTGAAACCTCACTAGGAGTTTTTAAGTTTGCCAGCCTATGTTTTCTCCTTGTCAGGCTGTTACTTGAGCTACATTCAGGTTTGTCTATGTTGTACTCTAAATTAAAATGATCATTTTACCAAGGCTAACACTTCCACCACTACTAGGAATTAATACATATAAGGTCCCTATTAAAATGTATTGTAAAGCAGACACTGACAAACAACCCTGAAGTTTCCAACATTACAATACTAGCAGCAATACAGTTTCCTAACAGGCACACAGGCACAACAGAGTACCACTCCAAATGATATCAGCAGCAGCCTGGAGGCATGCTGACTCAGCATCCAGCAACCCTGGAGAAATGGACCACACCAAAAAGGCATTAAAAATACAAATTTGTCAACTTTGTTACAAAAACCTGAAACACATATAGTTTTATACCAATGTTTTTTGAATGGTGCTGACTGTTTTACTTATGAAAACCAATGCACATGTTCTTTAAAACTTTGGAGAACCAGATCCTATAAGCTTGCTGACAGGGAGAACTAAACTGAGTTCAGGAGATGACATTATCATCAGTTTTCCACTGAAACGGTCTTTTTGAACAGGTAGTGAAATCAAGGTTACAAAATAGCTCATAACTTTAAAACGAAGTAACACAGAAATCTAGTTTTTGGTATGAGATTTACAGGGGATATGCTTATTCTAATTCTGCAATGTAGCTTTTTAAGCCAGAGTTCCTCTTTAACCCATTGGTCTGCAACCCATTTACAGTAACCATGTGCATGTGCCCCATCTTGTTTATAGTCATGCTTTCAAGGATACACAGTGCACCTAACTCTGTTCAAGCACCACTTTGTCCACTCTGTGCCTTTTTAGGACACTGTCTAGCAAGATGCCCTGGTGGTTTGCAAAAGCAACAATCATTTCTTTTATCTGATAAATCATTTTTTGTAACCTAGGGCTTCCCCCTTTCTGTGGAGGCAGTGAGGGTTTTAGCTGCCCTGAAGGTGCGCTTTTTCCCTTCTGTGCTGCCACGCCCACCCCACTCCCTTTCAGAGCAGGCCTGCTCCTGGCATAGCAGTCTGAGAGCTCAGCAGCCTGCTGCACTGTTTTGGGGTCTCGGTCCTCTAGCCAGGTTTTTAGCTTTGCTGGGCAAGCCTAAAAGAATTGCTCTAGAAGTACAACCTCCTCAATTTTCTCTACAGAGTTTGTTTCCACTCCCTCCTACCATTTCAAAAACTGACATTGATTGTGATGAGTTCCTCAAAGCTCATGTCAGGGCTTCTCCAGAGCTTACGGAACTTAACTCTGTATGCTCCAGGTGTTAATTCATACTTTTTAAGCAATGCAGCTTAAAGTTTCTCATAATTACTACTGTCCTGATTGTCCATTTTGCCTAGCGCCCCATGCCCTTTCCCAGTAAGCAGCGGGGATAGCTGGAAGCTCCAGGACTCCCTGGGTATTTTAGCCTGGATACAGACCTTTTCAAATGAATTCAAAAATGCATCCATAGCCTCCCCCTCTTTAAATTCAGCTGTTAATTTGGAATTTAATTTATACACCAGTCCTGGAGTTCCAGGTTCACCCCTGCCACTTACCTCCTCTGGTGCTGGTCATTGAAGTTTTAGCTTCTCCAGTTCAGACTCCCTCTGATGCTGTTTTTCTTCTCTCTTGGCCTCTCTCTGATGCTGGTTTTCTTTTTCCTGCATCTCCAGCTCCATCTGGAACTTTCTCTGCTCGAATTCCAGCTCCAATCTCCTAAACTTTAGCTGCAGCCTGATCCCTTCCAGCTCCAGCAATGTGGTGACCTTCTCCTGGCTCTGTGGCTCTGGGTTCCCTCTGATCTCGCTGTCCTCCTCTGGTACTGGACTCTGTGATGTCCCTTGGCATCTCCGTGCCCAAGGTCTGGTCCCTTTCAGTCACTGACTGTGACTTGAGGTCCTGGGCAGTCGCTTGCTCATTGGCTGCCACAACAGCCTCCATGAGGTGCTTTTTTGGTTTGCCCCTCACACTGGACTCCTCTTTCCTTACACAACTGCTTCAGGTAGTCTGCAGTGTATTCGCTGTAGATGGAAGCCATCTTCTTCCCTAACTACTGCTACACTAGCTTGCATCCGAGAAAAAAACAAAAACAGGTAGGGAACTTTATACTATAGTCAAATATTATATATATATATATATATATATATATATATATATATACACATATACATTATGGTAGCACGGTAGTGTTACCATAGTTAGGGTTGAGGATCCATTTCTATGTTAAACCCCAAAACTTTGCACCTTAATAACTTTGCAACCGTTTGACAGATTTGCCTGAAATTTGGAATACATGATCAAGAACCATAGGCCTTGGGATCTGCCAAATTTTGTACCAGTCGGATTTACAGCTGCGGAGTTATTAAGCGTGATCTGCGCGCACGTTTACGCTTTTCTGGAATTCTATGGTGGCCTACAGGTCGTACAGTTTAGCGCGACCGGCCGAAATCTTCAGGAGCGTCGTCCGGGTCCCGATGTGCCTTTTGAAGATTTTGTGAAAAATATTAAGCGGTTCAAAGTTATTCAAAAACAATTTCCCATTATAAGTCAATGGGAAAAGTTAAAGGATTCAACAATTATCAGCAAATGCACTTTTTACTGCTCCTGCAAATGGCCTATTACTGTCACAAATCTGCCATCTTGTTTTCAGTTAGTGATCAGAAAAATGCTTGGCATTTAAAATTGAGACCCTCTAGCAACCTATTTCTTTTTGTATTCACCTAGTCGGGCCCTGAGGATGCTAGCCATGTCTTTATTTTGGGGTAAAACACCCCAGAAATATGTTTTTCAAATTTCTGGAAAAAGTACTTTCGCAAAGTAGTGTCACACTCACGAAAGTGTCGCAAATTTTTGCAAGCTTTCACAAATTGCGACACTACTTTGCGACACTATGCCCAAAATAACAGTAATTCTTTGGCACTCCGCTGCAAAAGAACGGTTTGGAGTTTTGGGCTGAAATTTGGAGGGAACACAGATGACATCTCACAGATGTGCCTTTCAGTGTTGTATTGAAAAAATATTACACGGTGGCAAAGTTACGACACTCCAAAGTTGATGGTTTCCCCCATAGGATAACATTACGGCGCCCAACGCATTACAGGAATCCTTTGGCACCCTGCTGCAAAATAATGGTTTAGTCTTTTTTCCTGAAATTTGGAGGGAAGACAGCCAACAGCCCACAGATGTGCCCTCCAGTGGTTTGATGAAAAAATATTACAGGGAGGCAAAGTTATGGCACTCCGAACTTCTCTTTTTTTCCCATAGGATAACATTACAGCTATCGCCGCGCCTTTCAGGGCCCGTATCTCGGAAACGGTGCAGATACGGACTTTTCATCAGAAAAATGCTTAGTCCCCACATAGGGGCTAAGTACAAAATTAGCCAGGACAGTTGTAAATCACATGACTTTTAAATTTTTTTTCTACGTCGTACGGTTCTTGAGATATAACCTATTTAGTATTCCAAGTTCTCATTTTCTGCTCCGATACTCATTATTATGCATACATTATTTGTACTCGCTGTCTTTCTCTATGCAGGTTTTGGGGAAAACCAGCCTGTGCGCTTACATTACTGTTACTGTTGCCCTTTCCGCTTGCGGTTCCATACCCGGTTCACTTACCGTTGACGTCTGCGCCACCATGTGCGTTATCCTTTGCGTTTTCATTTGCGCTTGCGTTTCTGTTATTTTTTTGCCATTTCTGTCTACAGTACTGTTTCTCTTTCTGTTTCACTTTGCGTCACCATGCCCATTGACATTTCCGTTTGCGGGCACCATGTTACTATGTGACAACACACCACATGGCAGACTGTTCCCGTCTACACCACCATGTGCGTTACCCTTTCTGTTCGCATTCGCGCTTGTGTTACCATGTGCGCCACTGTTAGCGCTTCTGTTTGCGTTGCTGTTCCTGTTGCTATGCCACAAGACATCATGTGGCGGGAAGCACTCCCGCCACTGCATTATGTGGCAGGAGGGCCCCGCGCTCCCGCTGCTGCAGTACATTCACTATTTCTCGTTATCATTTTCAAAAAGAAGGGAAATTAGAAGCAAAAAACTCTGTTTAATGCATTAGTTAGGGTTGTTCCACAGCGACAAAAGTGAGGAAATTCGGTGTTAGGGTTGAAAACCCCCTTGGACCCACCCCAATCGGCGTTGGGGTGTGCATTGGGATCATTGGTCCTAACTCTCACCCCATTCTCCTATACTTCTGCTGCTTTACACATGTCATGGGGTGAGAGTTGGGGCTGGCGATCCCAATCGCTGCCCCAATGCGAGATGGGGGGTGCGGGGGGTCAGGGGGGTTTCAACTAACAATTTCCTCACTTTAATAATAATGGAAACAACCAACTGGCGTCACATTAAATCTGAGTTTTTGCCTCTAATATATATATATTAGAGGAAAAAAACTCCATTTAATGCATCAGTTAGGGTTGTTCCACGCGACTAAAAGTGAGGAATTCGATGTTGGGGTTGAAACCCCTTTGCCCTCAGCCCACCCCCAACTGGAATCGAGGTGCGCATTGGGGTCGTCGGCTCTGTCACCCCATCACATGTGGAAAGAAGCTGAGGAATAGGAGAATGGGGTGACAGTTAGGACCGATGACCCCAATGCGCGCGATTCCAGTTGGAGTGGGCTGGAGGGGTGCAAGGGAGTTTCAACCCTAACATCGAATTTCCTGACTTTTTGTCGCTGTGGAACAATCCTACACTGATGCATAAAATGGAGTTTTTGCCTCTAATTTCCTTCCTTTTGAGAATGATAATGATGATTCAATGCGCACTGTATTCCAGTTGGGGGTGGGCTGGAGGGGCAAAGGAGTTTCAACCCCAATACCCAATTTCCTGACTTCTTTATCGCTAGAACAATCCCAACTGGATGCATAAATGGAGTTTGCCTCTAATTTTCTTCCTGAGAATGATAATGAGAAATAGTGAATGTAATGCGGCAGTTACCATCGTGTGATGTCTTGTCACATAGTTGGCATTGTGCCTACAACGCAAATCGAATGCGATGGTGAGCCAAAGCAAAACAGAATAAGAAAGAAAGTACTGTAGACAGAAAATGTTAAAATAACGCAAATGCAATCAGCAAATGAAATGCAAAGGGTAACGACATGGTGCGTAAATCTGAATGGTAAGTGAAACAGGTACTGAACCGCAAGCGGAAAATGTAAAGATAATAGTAAAATGAAGCGACAGGCTGGTTTTCCCCTAAAAGCTGTATAGAGAAAGACAGTGAGTATGTGCACTTCTATGCAAAATAATGACTCGACACAAAATGAGGACTTGCAATAGTAAATTGTTTATAATCTCAGTAACTGTACAATATAGAAAAAAATATGTTAGGTATGAATTATCCTTCCTGGTTAGTTTTGTACTTAGCCCCTGATGAGGGAGCTAAGAATATTTTTTGATCGAAAAGTCTGTATCTCTTATCGCTTTCTTTAGATACTGGCCCTGAAATGCGCGGGCGAACGCCTCTAGTGTTATCCTATGGGAAAAAACAGAAGTTCAGAGTGCCATAACTTTGCCTTCCTGTAATATTTTTTCACCGAACCACTGAAAGGCACATCTGTGGATGTTGCTGTGTTCCCTGCAAATTTCTAGCCCATAAGACCAAACTGTTATTTTGCAGCAGGGCGCCAACCGTTGCTGCAATGCATCAGCACGTATTAATGTTATCCTATGGGAAAAAGTATCAACTTTGGAGTACCGTAACTTTACCGCAGTGTAATATTTTTTCAACAAAACACTGAAAGGCACATCTGTGAGATGTCGGCTGCGTTCCCTCCAAATTTCCGCCCAAAACTCCAAACCATTCTTTTGCAGCGGGATGCCAAAGAATTACTGTTATTTTGGGCATAGTGTCGCAAAGTAGTGTCGTGATTTGCGAAAGCTTTCCCAAAAATTTGGCGTACACTTTCGTGGAGTGCTGTATAATTACTTTGTGGAAAGTACTTTTCAGAAATCTGAAAAACATATTTCTGGGTGTTTTACCCCAAAATAAAGACATGGCTAGCATCCTCAGGGCCCGACCTAGGTGAATACAAAAGAATTAGGTTGTTAGAGGGTCTCAATTTTAAATGCCAAGCATTTTTCTGATCACTAAGTGAAAACAAAATGGCAGATTTGCGACAGTAAAAGGGACATTTGTGACAGTAAAAATGCATTTGCGACACTGTCGAACTTTTTGTTAACTTTTCCCATTGACTTATAATGGGAAATTGTTTTTTGAATAACTTTTGAACCGTTTAATATTTTTTCACAAAATCATCAAAAGGCACATCGGGGACCTCAGCCGCATGTTCCCTGAAGATTTCAGGCCAGTCGCGCAAACCGTGCGACCTGTAGGTGCAACAGTAGAATTCCAGAAAAAGCGTAAACGCATGTGCAGATCACGCTTATTAACTCCGCAGCTGTATCCGACCGCACGTAAACGTGGCAGATCCCAAGGCGTATGGGTCTTGATCGTAGTATTCCAAATTTCAGGCAAATCTGTCAAAATGGTTGCAAAGTTATTACGTTGCAAAATTTTGGGTTAACATGTAAATGGCTCTCAACCCTAATCTATAGTGGCACTACCGTGCGTCTACTCTTTCTTATATATATATATATTAGAGGCAAAAACTCAATTTAATGCATCAGTTAAGGTTGTTCCACAGTGACAAAAGTGAGGAAATTCGATTTGGGTTGAAACCCCTTGCATCTCCAGCCCACTTCAACTGGAATCGGGTGCGCATTGGAGTCATCGGTCCTAACTGTCACCCATTCTCCTATTCCTCAGCTTCTTTCCATACGTGATGGGTGACAGTTAGGGGTCATTAACCTTCTGTACGCTAATTTACTTCAGCTGGGGTGGGCTGAGGGGTGCAAAGGGGTTTTAACCCTAACATCAAATTTCCTCACTTGTCGCATGGAACAACCTAACTGATGCATTTAGTGGAGTTTTTTGCTCTAATATATATATTAGAGGTAAAGTCTGTTTAATTAGTTACCGTATATGCCATTGAGGGCTCGTTAGTGCTTTAAACTTTGACCTCTCTGCCCATCTCTGATCCGGCATTGTGGGTGCGATTGGGATCATCAGCGCCTCAATCTCTCCCCATGACATGTGTAAAGCAGCAGAAGTATGGGAGAATGGGGTGAGAGTTAGGACCAATGATCCTAATGTGCACCCCAATGCCGAATGGGGGGTGGGGTGGGTCCCAGGGAGGTTTTCTAACCCTAACACCGATTTCTCACTTTTGTCGCTGTGGAACAAATCCCTAACTAATGCATTAAATCGAGTTTTTTGCCTCTAATTTCTTCTCTTTTGAGAATGATAACGAAATAGTGGAATGTACTGCAGCAGCGGGGCGCGGGCCCTCGCCACATGATGTCTTGTGGCATAGTAACAGGAACCCAGCAGCATAAACAGAGTGCTAATAATGGCGCTTTGAGGTAACACAAGTGCGAATGCGAACAGAAAGGGTAACGCATACGGTGGCGAGACTGAACGGTCTGCCACATGGTGTGTTGTCACATAGTAACATGGTGCCTGCAAATGAAATGTCAATGGGCATGGTGATGCAAAGTGAAGCAGAAAAGACAAACAGTACTATAGACACAAATGGCAAAAATAACAGAAGCATGAAGTGCAAATGAAAAGCATAAAGGATAACGCACATAGTGGTGCGCAGACATCAACGAGAGTAAGAAACAGGTATGGAACATAAGCGGAAAGGGCAACAGTAACAGTAATGTATGCGCACAGGCTGGTTTTCCCCAAAACCTGCATAGAGAAAGACAGTGAGTACAAATAATGTATGCATAATAATGAGTATCGGAGCAGAAAATGAGAACTTGGAATACTAAATAGGTTATATCTCAGGAACCGTACAACATAGAAAAAAAATTTAAAAGTCGTATGATTTACAGCTGTCCTGGCTAATTTTGTACTTAGCCCCTGTCCAGGGGGCTAAGCATTTTTCTGACGAAAAGTCCGTATCTCGCACCGTTTCTGAGATATGGGCCCTGAAAGGCGTGGCGATAGCTGTAAGGTTATCCTATGGGAAAAAAAGAGAAGTTCGGAGTGCCATAACTTTGCCTCCCTGTAATATTTTTTCACCAAACTACTGAAAGGCACATCTGTGGGCTGTTGGCTGTCTTTCCTCCAAATTTCAGGAAAAAAGACTAAACCGTTATTTTGCAGCAGGGTGCCAAAGGATTCCTGTAATGCGTCGGGCGCCGTAATGTTATCCTATGGTAAAAACCATCAACTTTGGAGTGCCGTAACTTTTCCGCCGTGTAATATTTTTTCAATACAACACTGAAAGGTACATCTGTGTTCCTTCCAAATTTCAGCCCAAAACTCCAAACCGTTCTTTTGCAGCGGAGTGCCAAAGAATTACTGTTATTTTGGGCATAGTGTCGCAAAGCAGTGTCGCAATTTGTGAAAGCTTTCGCAAAAATTTGCGACACTTTCGTGAGTGCGACAATTACTTTGCGAAAGTACTTTTTCCAGAAATTTGAAAAACATATTTCTGGGGTGTTTTACCCCAAAATAAAGACATGGCTAGCATCCTCAGGGCCTGACTAGGTGAATACAAAATGAATTAGGTTGCTAAAGTGTCTCAATTTTAAATGTAAACATTTTCTGATCACTAACTAGAAAACAACATGGCGGTTTGCGACAGTAACAGGAGCTATTGTGACAGTAAAAGTGCATTGCGACACTGTTGAGCGTTTTGTTAACTTTCCCATTGACTTATAATGGGAAATTGTTTTGAATAACTTTTGAACCGTTTAATATTTTTCACGAAATCTTCAAAAGGCACATCAGGGACCAAGCCACCGTTCCCTGAAGATTTCAGGCCGAGTCGCACAAACCGTGCGACCTGTAGGCATGACCATAGAATTCCAGAAAAGCGTAAATGGCGCAGATCACGCTTAATAACTCCGCAGCTGTATATCTGACCGGTACGAAATTTGGCAGATTCCAAGGCCTGTGGTTCTTGATTGTGTATTCCAAATTTCAGGCAAATCCGTCAAACGGTTGCAAAGTTATTAAGGTGCAATGTTTTGGGGTTTAACATAGAAATAGCTCCTCAACCCTAACTATGGTAGCACTACCGTGCTACCATTATATATAGATATACAGATATTCATTGCAAAAAAACCTATTAATGCATCAGTTAGGGTTGATGTCACAGCAACTGAAGTTTGGAAATTCAGTGTTAGGGTTACCATCCCTACCACCCCACCCTACAGTCACCAACAGGCATTGGGGCTGGACCAGCCTCCACCTTCCCTGCCACTGGATTATCATTCCATGTACCAGATCAGCCTACCCCAGCAGACCAACCTCCATGCAGCTGGACCATCCTCCCAACAATCTCCCAGCCAACAACTCTACCTACATCTGGACCAACACCATAGACCCCTGACCAGTTTATCTCTCTAGTAAACCACAAGCCATGCTGCAGGATAACTCTTCAGTGTCATGTACCAGCTTCACCATCCTCACCAAATTTGCCCACCCTCCCTACAGCCAAGTCACCCTTCAGGCCCACTGATCAACCCCCCCCCACCAAGCTGTGCACCCTCCCTGAATGACCACCCCATTTCCTGAACCAGTCTCTTCCCCATATGAGCCTGCCCTATAGCTGGACTCCCCAGACCACCCTTCCCATAAGCCCCCCATAACAGCCTTCATTCCCAGTCAACCACATTCCATGCCACAGGACAACCCTTCAGTTCTATGGATCAGCCGCACCACTCTTCATGCCCATGGACCAGCCCACCCCACTAAAGCTGAGCACCCTACCTGGAGCTGGACACCCCCCCAGCTCAGCCTCTCCTTGCAGATGTCCTCCCACCCTGCAGCTGCCCCTCCCCCCCATAGATCAGCTGGCCCCTAGCAACAAATCTCTCTGCAGCTGGAATACCCACCTGACCATCCTCCCTACTGCTGGACCACCCTTCCATGCCCCATGTTATTTCCTCCAGCAGACTACACTCCCACCAGCACCCTACCAGAACCACCCCAACCAACCACCCTACCTACAGCTGGATCAATCTCATAGACCATGGACCAGCCTCCCTCCCCAACCAACTACACTCCCTGTCTCTGGACCACACTTCCAGCCATCCTCCCGTCAACCACATTCACGTCCAGACCACCCTTCTCAGCCATAGACCAGCCTGCCACCCAAACTGAGGACCCCCCCTGGAGCTGAACCGCCACCCATTCCCTGCAGTGGCCTTTCCCCCCCAGATGAAGATGGACCCTCCCGGGACCACCTTTCCTGCCAATGGACCAGTCTCCTGCTGACAAATCTTCCTGCAGCTAGAATACTCCCCCCCAAACAACCTCCCTGCAGCTGCAGCACCTTTCCATCCCCTGGACCAGCCTTCCCCCAAAACGAGCATGCTCCCTGGACCATCAAACTTGCTGCCCTCCCAGATCACCCTTCTCGCACATAGACCAGTGACCACCCCCAGTTGAGTGCCCTTCCTGGAGCTGGTCACCTAATCCCTTGGATCAGCCTCTCCTACAGATGACCTCCCAGGCTGTATCTGGACTCCCCAGCAAATCTCCCTGCAGCTGGAACACCTCCCCCGATCACTGTCCCTGCAACTGGACCACCAATCCAGCCCCAGACCAGCCTCCCCATAGGTGAGCACACTTCTTGAACTACTCAACAGTCCCTGAGCCTGCATTCCCCCGGTCAACTGTCCTCCCAGGCAGCCCCCCCAGAACCACCCTTTCCTCCCATGGACCAGACACCATCTCTTTCTGCAGCTGGAATGCCCCTTCCCCCAACCACCCACCCTGCATCTAACCCCACCATTGCAGTAACAGGGGTGCTTGAGGTGCCGATGATGGGCCTGGCTTTGTGCTCCCCAATCCCAATTTACAGTTCGGGAGAAGACCAGGAAGAAGAAATGTGCGACTTGCAGCCACAGAGAACTGCAGCTGCAGTGCTATGAGTGCTCACTGGCCTCGATCTGCAATTTGAGGGGATAGTATAGCAGGAACATGGACTGCATCATTTTTGGGTCAAAACCTAATTCACACTAGCAGCAACCCCTTGGAGACAGCGAGTCTTGGCATACACAATACAGTGTAGTGCTTTACAAACCTTAAGAGAAGGCATTGACATTCTAGTCTCTACCCCCCAACATTCTATTGCCAAAGAGTTGTGGGTGGTTGTCCCCTTCCACAAACTGCTGCAACTCCCAGCCCCCCCAAGGGCTACTGTCTGCACTGATTGTGTCCACCACCACAGAACCTGATGCCACTAGCCATCTTGGCACTAAGTGCTGCTGACCTGGTGATGCGGGGTGGCAGGCACACCTGGAGAGGTTGAGGTGGGGGCACCGGCACAAAAATCTCCCTTCCCCCCTTGTCATGGGGGGGCATTATTATTGCAGATTATGGTGTGGAGATTTAAAGCTGTGATCATTCCAAATTTAAAGCAGAAATTTATAATATTCTAAGATGCTAACTCACAAATACATTTGTACAAGTAAACACTATGGTGTCCAAAGTGTTCTGACCATCTATCGCCAAGTTTGAGGATGTGTCCTCATTATGGGTGTCTATGTCCCTCATTTTGAGTGTCTGCTTCCCTCATTTCAGAGCCAAAATTTTAAGAGGTATGTGTAGAGGATTGCCTCAGGACCTTAATCAACATCCCTCCTCCACCATATGATGACTCTGGGAAAGTCTGAAATCGCCAATAGCTGGCCAGGCCACAGAAGTTAAGGAAAGGCATGATATAGTTATTTTAAAAAGCTTGAAATGCCTCTGAAACTGAGCGTGCCACCTTAAGCATGCAGATGTCAATTGGCTACTTCCGTGTTTTGACATCCACAATATGGTGGTGTGCTTTATGTCCTCAGCGGCGACACATCTCCATGCTAGGCTTTCTCCATAGAACTGGAAAAAAAGACTAGAATGGTAATGCCCATCGGCAGTACCTAGCATGAGTACATTCAGCACGCCACCATCTTTTGGAGGGCAAGACAGTGCGGGAAGCGCCTTGCAGAATGCAGTAGTCAATGTGGTTGCGAGCTGAGGAATCGCAATTAAAGTAGTTTAAATGCAAAATACTTGTGGATTTAATGTTTTTTGGGAGCCAGTGATCAACTGATGCAGTGTGCATTGCTGGGCCAAGGTAGCACTACAGTTGACATGTTTTTATGAATTAATTAAAATGTACACAGTGATTTTATTACGTGATGTTCTGCTGGGTGAGGGGGAGGGATGTTTATTAGTGTCGTCATGATGAATAACACAATAAAGCCGTGTTCTAATGTATTTAATATCAATGCTTACACATTAAAAAGAATGAATACATACAATGCACTATGTATTTTTAATTTATGTCTGTGTTACTGCAGTGTGTCCAGTAATTTGCCATTTTGATGGGGTAGTGGCTCTCATTCAATATGCTATCTCTTTCTTGACGGTAGGCATTGCAACCTGTTGCTGGGATGGGAGGGCTGCCACAAGAGCTGTGTGTGTGTGTGGAGGAGGGGGGGAGGGATTGGTAGCCATCCACACTGGCTGTGGTGAGTTTGGGCTAGGGAACATGTCGTGAGTAAGGGGGTTAAATGTTTGAGGCTTGACCTGAATGGGCAGTAAAGGTAGATGCACAGAGTGTGGTCATCTGGGGGAGAGACTGTTCTGTTAGGTGTGAGGAAGCTGGTCCTTGGTATAGGTGGAGTTCTAGCTCGGGGGAGCAGGGGAACTTTGAGGATGCTGGTCATGGTACTTGAAGGGTGGTCAAGATGTATATCTGTATTACTACAATTTGCCCAGCAGTTAATTAGCTGTCGTGAGGGGGCTCTCATTCTGCATGCCATCCATTTCTTGAGAGTGGGCATTGTAACCTGTGGCTATGATGGGAGGACTTCCACAAGAGCTGAAGGGGAGTGTTAATGCAGGTGGGGATTGGTAACCAGCCACAAAGGCTGTGGTAAGGGTGGGCTAGGGAACATGCTGGGGGTAATGGGGTTAAATGTTTGAGGCTTGACCTGAATCGGCTGTAATGGTATAGGCACAGAGTGTGTTCATCTGGGGAAGAGTATGTTCTGGTAGGTGGTCATCTCGTTGGGAGGAGGCTGGTCCAGGGTATGGGTGTAGTTATAGCTCTAGGGAGGGGGGAGGGCAGCTAAGAGGATGCTTGTCAGAGTACTTGAAGGGTGGTTGAGCTGTACTCTGGGTTTCAGGCCCAGTGGGAGGAGATACCTCCACCGCCAGTATAGTGGATGACAGGTGTGGGTGGGAAGGATGGTAATGAGGGAATGTCTAGTTGCAGGAAGGGTGGTTGTCTGGGTGGGGATGCAGGCACAGGGGCTGTGGAGTGATCCAGGTAGAGATCTTGACATGTGCACCCTTGAAGAGAAGAGACAGGTGACATGATGGAGAGCTACAAGTGTCTCATAGGACTGAACAGGGTGTAGGTGGGAGAGCCACTTTCAAATGAGGACCAACACCAAGATTTCTTTTGAATTCTGTGATGGCAACACCCCTCAGCAGTGCCTAGCATGAGTATGTTTAGCGCAGCATCGTGTTGTGGATGGCAAAACATGATGGAAGCACCATGCTGAACATTGGTATGCATATTTTTTGCAAGTATGAGGTGAGTTTTAAAATTATTTTCATGGAGAAAAAACTATTTACATGCATTTTATGGATAAACGTGGTGCAATGAGCATTAACATGGCAAGTTGCACTTGACTACTACAGTTTTTAGGATTATTCAGGATGTATGTTGAGATTGTACTATGTGAACTGATGCTGTGTTAAAAGGATAGAAAAGGATCGAAACACATGTAAAAACATAAATTCTGATGGCTAAGGGTCACTTGGCCCACCCAGTTTGCCCATTATATTTATTTACTAATTTTCTACCTTCATTTTATGCTGTAGGTCCCCTTGATCTATGGTAGTGTCTCTCCCTGCCCTCTCTCCCTCCCCATTCAATTTATCTGTCTACCTTACTGCACTGTGCTGAATAACCAGATCCTTTCTATGGAGGAGGCATGGTAGACTGTGGCTACAACAGGAGGAGGGTACAGCCTCTAAAGCTGCAGTTTGCAAGGGGGGCAGTGATCGGGATGCCTGAGGCTAATGTGGATCACTTACAGATGCAAGCCTTGTGGTTATCAACTAACCTCATAACACATGCACAGTCTCACAACCCCTAACCCCCATGCATGACGTGACACCGACCGCATACCTCATGCATGCTGTCACACCTCATTACCCCATACCAACAAATGCTGCCACACCCACCAGCCAACGTCATGCTCCCATTCACACTGTCACACCCACTTACCACATACACTCTTATTGCATGCATCATCTCCATGCACTGTGACACTCTCTGACTCAATACTGGCACTATGCTGTCACACCTCACAGATCCATTTCACCCGTACGCTGTCATACCCACCATTATACAATAAGGGTGAAGTGATACGTGTGACGTAGACAGCCAGTTCTGAGTGCTGTATCATTTTTTTTAATATAACATGTATTACTGACTGTCTGTGCTGAAAATCTGATGCTCTAGGAGCGACCTCACCCCCCCCGGTTTCAGCTGAAAGATGCAAGCCAGGAGAAAATGCTGACAACATGTGAGTTCACACACACTCAGTTTTTAAAGACAATGTGTTACATGGAAGGCTTTAATCAAGGATCCTGTTTGTCTGAGTTTATTACAGCCGTAGTTGCTATATCATATCCATTTTATGACGTTGGAGAGGAACCTAGGTTGTTACACAGAGGTGCAAGGTTGTAAATGCTCCTGTGAAGCCTGTGTGAGGGAGGATGCAGCATGGATCAAAAGAGATGTCATTTGAAACATGAGTCATGCTGAGGATTGCAAAATTAATACTGAAAAGACATCCTGTTTTTTTTTTGTATAAGATACATATTTTTTATATATAATCTGACAGAGGAGGGGCTAGCTGACTTCACACAAAAAGGGGTTGGCCAATACAGTATGCTTAAGGAATATTCTGTTTTACTACACAGCGACACATTTTTACCTGGACTCTGACTAAGAAAACATCTTTGGAGCACTTGTAAACAGGTAGTTAGAAAAAGAGTCAAATCTCAGTACTGTAAGTAGGAATTTGCCCTGTTTTAAACCTTGTTCTTTTAAAAGATTTGTATGTCTGGTGATATAGAGTTCTGTATTTTGTGTTTTACATATTTTTAACTATTTTAGTAAAATTATTTTTAGAACTTACTTGGTCTGTCTTTGACTTCTTTTTATTTGTAAGAAAAGTATACATGGTTATAGCAGACACTAAGTATAAGCTTGACTGGTGATACCAAACTGGAAAGAGAAACGTTTTAAATCTGAGGTCTTTATTAAAGTTTTTAAGGGTTCATCTCTGTATACCTGGTTAGGTGCCCGTAGGCAAAGATATCTGGCACCCGAAGACAGAAATATCTGAGCCTGTGCATTGGGTACGCTTGCAAGAGGTTATTAGTTTGAATCCCTCCAAGACGTGAGACCAAAGGTTGATCTGAACTTACAAAACAGACAAGAGAGTTACCTTGTTCTGTTAAACTGTTCATAAGACTGCGCTCGGAGGCTGGCACTTTGGGAGTAGAGGGCCTGACCTGCTGAGTGGGTTTATGACAATATGCTATGACATAAAAAGCTGTATCACAATCACAGTGTGATAACCAGATCGTGACATGTACACTGTGAAGATATCAACCACAGTGTACACGTCACTGCTGGTTATCAACACAGTGTACACATCATTTCCCCTTCCTCACACCGGTAAACCAAAAAAAAAAAAAGTAAGAAAAAACAGAGCCCTACTGTATAAAACGGATTTGTGATGTCCTGTTGTGTGATACCTATGTATCACAATGAGTGGACAGTGATCTTGGAAACCTCACTTGTTGTGATACATATGGTATCACACGCCGGGCCATCACGTATCCCCTTAATCCCATAGCACATGAACGTTGTCACACCAATAGACCCCATAGCAGCATGTATTGGGGTATAGGATTGGTCAGTGGTTGTGACAGAATGCATGGGGTATGTGGTTGTCTACATCTGTGACAGCATGCATTGGGTATGGTGAGTGGGTGTGACAATGTGCACGGGATATGAGAACACTGGGTATATGGTTTTGTGAGATGTGGCATAGTGCATATGGTTTCAGGTCAGAGTGTGTGAAAGTGCATGTTTATTTGATCAGTGGGTGTGACATCATGCATGGAGTATGAGGTTGGTCACATTTTGTGACAGCATGAATGGAGCCGGTGAGTGTGACAGCTTAAATGGGAACATATGATCATGTGGTGTGACAGCATGTATGGAGTCATGTGTGTATGCCTGGGTATTTACACAGAATAGATGCAATATGTCATCGGCAATGGAGTCCTGTTTTTACACATTGTTATACAGAATTTATAAAATGGGGAGAGAAAATTCTGCTTTTTGATTTATTACCTGTGCATCAAATCTGTTCGATGAACAGGTAAAAACAAGTCCCCAAAAGCAGGACCACATTGAAAAAAAATAATTCATGGAGCCATAACAATTCTGGTGTTTCAAATGCAGACATATTTCCTATCTCAAATATGGTTCATCACGGACTTTCACCAACTGATAAAGGAACATTATGCAGCTCACTTTACACTTCTTTCCTCGCTCAGCCAAAAAATAGAGAAGTGTAAAAGAAAAGTCAGCCCTGCCATGTCATTTTACGCTGTGTGCTTAAGTAGAGTACCTCTCTCTCGGTTATGCTCTGTCAGCCACTCTCTCTCTCTGCCCCCCCCCCCCAATACCATTCTTCACATGTAGAAAACCTTGTTCTCATACTCTCTCGGACAAGTCCTTTACACTGCTATCTCGTGTGTAAAAATAAAATCTCTTCTGCTGAGACTGAATTTCTTTGGGTGCCTCATTTTTCCAGTACTCTCTACCCTAGTCACCCTGCTCATTTTATGATAGCCTGTTGGTGGGGGGGGGCGGGAGAACTGCAGACATGGCCATGTGTTCCGTGTGTGTGTGTGTGTGTGTGTGTGTGTGTGTGTGTGCTCACTGCAATTTATACAAGTTCCCGCCTGCTCCTGTTATTGTGCCATCCTACTATCCAGTTCTTTCTCTCTCTCTCCCTGTCCAATGGTAGCAGCCAGAGCTCCGTCCAATTAGAAAAATAAAATGACACTGCAAGGGACGCAGGAGTAGTGCTCCTGCATCAAGCTGACAACAAAATTAAATCAGTACTACTGATGCCAGCAAAGGGCAAACTCTGTTTAGCGTAAAACCAGTGATGTCATTATGTAGTATGATGTCATTAAGTAGTAGGTGGAAGGACTATTATTATAAATAGGCATAAACTAATTTGTTTTGTACATACAAACATTTTTCTAACAGTAACAATAAAGGATCCCATTTTATAAGTGCTATGACACAACAGGGTGGGCACTGAACAGATATTATCACACTTCCAGCAGCTGAAGGTACTCTGCCTGCAGCCACATGCCTCATTACACCCCTGGGTGTGCCATAATATCTGCTCAATGCCCACCCTGTCATGTCTTATTGCTTACTTACCCAGGATAGTTGAGGTGAGATGTAATGTCTTTTTCAATGTCTCAGCTCTCGGTAGGAGTTTTTGCTTGGGGTCCTGGACTTTCTAAAAAAAAAATTGGAGGTCCTCAGCTAAAATCTGGGAGCCCCACTGAAATTGTGGGGGGCCCTGTTAGATTGAATACAAGCCTGATTGAAGAGTCCCTGAAGCTGCCACATTAAGAAACAACATGCCATAGCTGGCCTGGTGGCACTGAGGGATGAGGCGCTGGCCACATCTTGCGCTGTGTTGGCAACCCAGGTTCGGGAATGGGACCAGGTCATCAAGGGTCGGTAGGGGGGTGGAGGGAAGGAGCAAGATTGAGCAGCCATACTGGCAGCTCTCCTCTCCTGGGGAGGATCTCCATCACCCCTCCTCCGTAGTTCCATTCCTATTGGCTGGCGGTCCGATGGGTAGTGCAGGCGGGTGGGGGCAGCAAAGTTTCCAGAGGGTGCACTGGAGCTGCGGCGTGCATGTGCCTCCACATGCGTGCGCACAACCAGGACAGGGTAAGGGAAAAAATGCACACACACACACAAAAAAAAGGAACAGCATGCCATGAAATCGGCCCATCCAGCAGCTCTGTTGCGCAGTGTTGGTAGTAGGGTAGTGTCAGCGACTTATTTATACTACTGAAATTGGATTGAAAGCAGAAAAAGAAGTGGTGTGAAATATGCAAATTATATATTACACACCCCTTCTCTTCTGCTCTTGCTCTGATTTCAGTGCTGTGACTCACTGGCCGACATACTTCTCCTCCCTGCACTGCTCAACAGAGCTGCTGGAAGGAACAACTTCATATGGCATGATGTTTCTTAAAGCAGCAGTCGCAGGACTCCTGGGCCTCATAATGCGAGCATCGCTGGGACTTGCTGTCAAAATGTCGGAGTGTCCCAGGGCCCAAAATATGATTAAAGGATGTGGATACCCATGTTACCGAGAGCCCTGGATGTGACACTACATTTAATGTCACCTAACTGTAAAGCGATCATTGTAAGAGTTTTATTTTATTTGCAGAATTCAAGCATATTTTGCTGTTATCTCACATGGGTGACTCAGCTTATACATGAATTGACCTTGGTAGCCCTCAGAAAATGGGTACTCGCTGTTCAGTGGCCTTCCTGGTCATAAATATATCACTTCTGTTCAATGATTAAAAAAATTTTGTTTCATTATGATGTTCCTCAAAATCTTGGTTACTTACACCTTGACTTCCATTTTGTTACCCAAATTCACTTCCCCTCTACCTTGCAAGATAGAGACAGACAGACAGTTCTAAATCATCCTGCAAGTAAGTCTAGTAGTGCTGCGCTACCTGGTTCTTACATACGTTCTACGTCACTGCGTACTCAGGCTTCTAAGTCTTGTTATTCTAGTTGTGTGACTAGACTTATCCATAGCTGATGTAAACAGAAGTATGAGGGGAACCTGGGAACACAGAACTAGAAAATAAAGTCTAGAATGGCAGCACCTATCAGAGCTGCTGAGTACCAGTATGTAAAGGAGGGAGATGAGGAGACACTTTTTTACAGAGAGGGTGGTGGCTGGGTGGAATGCGTTACCTGCAGAAGTGGTATCCAGTAGAACAGTGGACTGCTTCAAAAGGGGATGGGACAGGACAAGGGGGAGGGTTAATGAAGGGGAACAGTGGAAGGGAGGGGCAGCTGCAGAATAAGGGGTGCTAGCTGCACATTCGAGCAGACTTGATAGACCTCTTGGCCTTTATCTGCTGGAAAATTTCATATGTTCATATGTTTGTAAAGCAGTCCATCATATTATGGATGTCTAAACAAAAAAGCATGCTCTTTGACATCCACAAGATTTCTGTGATGCGTTTCATTTATTTTAACAATTTAATTGAAAACTGTCATAATGTGAGGGTCCCCACCCCCAAAGCTTTACCCCCATTAGGCTTTTCACAAGGAAGACACTGCTTTTTACACATTTTAACCTAATTTTTATGTTTGCTTGTGCGCATTCGCAAGAAACATTATGTGGCAGCTTAGGAGAGAAGCGGGTTGTGGAGGTGGGGCACTGTGGCAGCCAAGGCCAGCACTGCATTTGTGGGCTTGGCACTGTTCACCCAATGCAGACCCAGTGTCCTGATGACACTGGTTCTGCAGAAGTGCCACCAACTTGAAATGATTTGGCCGCTGCAATGTGGGGCTGCCTCGTCATTGCAGCGTCAGCCATTCTGCTGCAATGAGGGAGCGACCCGTCTTTGCAGGGCGGTACCTTGCCTAGTGTAACACGTCCCTAAACATGGCGGCGGCCTCCATGCCCAATGAAAGCCAAATGACTGGGGTGCCCAATCCCCCTGTCAGCATGCCCCTGGCCCAGTTCATTTGCCAATGGGGGAACCCACTCCCCGTCGACATAATGCCCCCCCTTTGTTTTGTGCTGAGGAGGTGCCCAATCTGCCTTGCCATCATGCTCCCCAAACAGTCGTTCTTTGCCAACGGGGTGTCCAGTCCCCGTCGGCTTAAATCCCTCCACCCCAAAAAGGCAGGTGGCACACTGGGAGCCCACCCCAGTGTGTGGAAAGCAAGCCTGCAAAAAAACCCCTTCCTGCAACGTCTTTTTTTTTCTCTCTGAAAGAAAGGAAATGGTCCCACTCTGGTTGGGTCCCCGCTGCCAACCTGCACCCACCCACTGTGCACCCTACCTCCCCACACACCCCCACCCCATACTTACCTCTGGAGACTGGCACGAAGATCTTCGGTGGACCAGCAACACGTCTGCACTCTTCAAAGCTGACCGCGAACTGAAGAAATGCCAGTAAGCTGTATAATGGTATAAATAGGGGGTTTTCAACTTTGGTGCATTATCTCGGGCATTTTTTAGAATTTTGGCACCAGACTTTCAACATGGGGTTATTGGGACCTCTCCTCATGAATTCAGCCACTGTCATGGAGTTATTTGGTCCCAAAAGGTGATTTCACGGTCACTGCATGGAATCACCTTTCGGGACCGATTAACGAAACAACAGTGCCACTGTTCATGAGGCGGGCTCTCAAAAAGCCTATGTTGCAAATTTGATGAAAAAAATCCCCAAAATGACTGTTTTACAAACGTGCGTTGCTCGTAACTTCACGAATTTGTAATATTTTCACTCCAGATTAACAACATTGGCATTTTTCCACACCTCCTTATGAAGAGTACAGCTGTCATTTTTCACATCTTGGCCAAAATGTGTTTTCACACTTCCGGCACACAATAGTGCAGTCGCTGTGGGAAGTCAGTGTTTGGGACAGATTCAAAACATCATAGTGACACTGTTCATGAGCAGAGGTGCTAAAATGCCTATGTTGAAAATTTATTGACAAAAGTCCATAAAATGACTGTGTTACGAGCGTACGTTAAACAGTTTCCAAGCACCCTCGTAATTTTACGCATTTGCAATATTTTCACTCCAGATTTTCAACATTGGCATTTTGTCACACCTCCTTATGAACAGTACAGCTGTCATTTTTCATATCCTGCCCGAAATATGTGTTTACACATCTGGCGCAGAATAACGTGGTCGCTGTGGGAAATCAATATTCGAGACAGATTAAGAAAATCATAGTGACAGTGTTCATGAGCAGAGGTCACAAAATGCTTATGTTGAAAATTTGGTGAAATAATTTTACTAAATGACTGTGTTACGTGCATGTGTTGCGCAGTTTCTACATATGGTCGGAAGTGAGAGCATTTTTCATATTTTCACTACAGATTTTCAACATTGCCATCTCTTCACACCTCCCTATGAATGGTACAGCTGTCATTCTTCACATCCTGCCCGAGCTGTGTTTTCATACATCTGGCACAGAATGGCACGGTCACTGTGGGAACTCAAAGTTAGAAACACATTAACAAAATTACACTGCCACTGTTCATGAGAAGAGGTCCAAAATGCTTTCATGAGGTGGGGTCACAAAAAAGCCATGTTGAAAATTTGTAGTGCAAATACCAACAAATGCCTGGAGCATTAGGGTTTCTAACCATAACGTCCCACCCTGTACAGACTGACAGGCATCAGGGGTGCGCCTTTGGATTGCCGACTGTAATGCTCATTCCTTCCCACCTCCACCCCCCAGTCAGTGACAGGCATCAAGGTGTGCCTTGGACTCTTTGGCCCCAGAGTTCACCCCATTCTCCTATACTGCACTCATTTCAGCGTATGTCCTTATGGAATGGGGTGACTGTAAAGCCAAACACCCCAAGGCACACCTCAACACATGTCGGTGTCTGCACGATAGGGTGAGGTGACATGGCATAAACATTATGGGCGACAACCCAAATGCATACCCCAGTGCCTGTCCATCTCTGCAGGGTGGAGGTGGGGCTGGTGTGAAGTTCAATACTTCACTGCCATTCCTATTCTGCATCTGTCAAACTCCTGCATTTCCAATGCTAATACCAGCAAGCAAACATTTAGCATTGACAAATGCTTGTTTTTTGTTGTTGTAAAGTCTGTGATTTGGGGAAATGCTGGATGCTGCATGGTTCCATTTCACGTGAAACAATGGCACCACACTGCTCACTGCAAAACACTTGTACTGAAGTGAGCATTGCGGTGACACACTTTCACATGAAATGGAACTGTGCAACATCTGCCACTTTCTCGCCATGACTTTACAACAATAAAAAACAAAAGGAAGTTAAAATACTTAAAAAAAAAAATGTCTTCCTTCTGAAAAGCCTAATTGGGGGGTAGGGGGTAGTAAGGCTTTTGGGATTAGGTACCCTCAGGTTATGAGAGTTTTCTTTAAGCCAAACCCATGCTTACTTTGTTTTGTTTTTTCCCTATCTACTGGACTGTGTGGCATGTAATAATGTTAACAGTCTCTACTCTCATTCATTTACTTTGTCAATATGTTGTAAATGCACTAACTATACCAAATGGATTAAGTGCTTGTTCTGTCTATGCAATAAACATGGATATTTAAACATTCCTGGACTTCATGCAAGGTAATTTAAAGTTTGTATTTGTTATGTAATCGACAAGTCAATTGTGCAGTGCTCTAGCTAAGAAGATATGCTTTAAAAAATAAAGTTTTGTGAACTTGGGCAGGTAGCGGTTAGCTATGGGTGGAAAAAAGCTGGCAGACAGACACCAGGGGCTAAATATACGAATATATGCAACAGTAGAGTGCAAAGGTTTACACTGCACTTGCAACTGATCCAGAGATTGCCATCTTTAGTCGGCTAGCACACCGTTGTTATCTGACTGAATATTATCCTATGATGGTGCAGCGGTAAGTCAAGTAGCACTGCCTCAACATGGACTGGGGCTGTATGCCGCCCGTAAGGAGCTGTCCCACCGGACCAGATAGCGATGGGAATGTGGCTCAATATTCAGCTGCAACTGGGGGATTGGAGGGTGGGAAGTACCAGTAGACACCAGGGACATGGTGTTCCAAACAGGGACGGGAGATCAGAGGGTGAGGGGTGCCTCTAGACACCATGGAGGAGGTGTTAGCTACTGGGGTGGGGGATCAGAGAATGGGGGATGCAATTAGACACAAGGGACTACACTCCACCTCACAGGCTAGGTTATCGACGGATGTGGGGTCCAACTGGACACTAGGGCTTCCCATACACATGTGGGGATGGGTGTTTGGTGGTGGGGGGCACTAGATACCACTGAGGATGTGACCTGGACTGGAACAGGTAATCAGGTGCGGGGGTGCTAATAGCCCCAGGGCATTCATTGTTTCATCAGGATGGGGTGCGGGTGGTTGCAGTACAGGCCGACCACCCTCCGTGCAACTGGATTGCCTGTCCTGCATCCAGACCAACTTCCAACCTCTATCTGACCATTCTACTCGAAAACAGACTACCTTGAGGAGTTGAAAAGAGTGCCAAGTGCCTAGTAAGTGTGGATTTTGGTGCAACACTATAAACTATGTCCCCAAAATAAAAAAATAGGGAAGATCATCTTTGCCCAGGTTATAACTGAAAGTTATAGTATTTCAGCGTTCACTCATAAGTTCACAAATTTTCTATATACAGTAAATATATTTTTATTTGCAGTTCATTGGCTTTCCCCCCCCATTTTCTCCCTGAGGCCCTGGGACCCCAGCACACGGCTGTGCATGTGCGTGGAGACCCACATGCAGCCTGAGAATCTGGCTTAGCCCCTTCCACAAACAGAGACTGGTTCAGGATCTGGGAGTGGTGGGTGGGGAGTGCCTCGGTTGACTGCATATGGTCTGTTGGAGGGCAGATGTCCTCCTGCATAGGAGATGATTTTTTTCTGCCCCCCAGGGAGGCGTGGTGTGTAGTGATTTAGTGGCATGCAGAGTGCCAGACATCTGGCATGCATACCAAAGAGCTTGATCATTGGCTGTCCCACCCCCAGTCTCCACCAGGGATCAGTGAGACGTCAGAAGATTCCAATGCCCCCCGCCCAGGAGAACATTCTTTGATCCTTCTCCCCTGGCCAGCTCCTGACATCATCTGCTTGCTTCCGAACTAGGGACGTCGGCATCACAAGCCGAAGCTCTACCACTGTGCCGGTGGTCCGGCAAAGCTCAATTCTGAAGTGCTTGGCTGTGCTCTTCATTAATTTCACCTGGCAATATGTGGCAAAAACAAAATAAATAAATGAAGACAAATGACACAAAGGAATTTTTTTGTAGCATTTTAATTTGAACTCCTTATCATATTTTATTTGTATGCATCAAAATTTGATTTTACTCACCTCTGTTTAAAAGTGAGAAGTACAGCACTCACTCTAAAAGAAATCTTATCTGGAGCCCTGCGTGGCACAGCACGATGTCTGCGTTGCACGTGACAGTGAAGTGCCTGTACTGCATGTGGTAAAGCGTGGTGTCAGCATCACCATGGCACAGCACATTGTCAGCATGCTACATGGCAGTGTTCTGTCCGCATTGCATATGGCATAGTGAAGTGGCAACCCACCACCTGGCACAGTGCTGTGTCAGCACTGCAGGTGGCATACTGTCACTAGTGCAGCAAAACAACTTTTTACTTAGCATGGAAACATACCTCTCAACCTTTTGTCACGGAAATGAGGGACAGAGACACTCAAAAAGATGGAAAATGATCCAAGCTCCTCACTGGCATCTTCCAGCACACAACCCTCCCTGCAGCTAGAGTACACCCTTGGGGGGAATGCTACAAGTCTCAATGGCTGAGAGGGACCAGGGGGTGGTGGTGGTGGATGTCAAGACGAACAACTCTGAGACTTGTAGGAGGGCAGCAGCCAAGGTCAACAGGATGCTGGGATGCATCGCTAGAGGGATCACCTCCAGAAGGAGGGAAGTGATACTCCCCCTGTATAACTGCTTGGTGAGGCTGCACCTAGAGTACTGCGTGCAGTTTTGGATGCCACACTTAAAGAGGGACATTGAACTTCTGGAGAGGTTCCAGAGGAGGGCAACCAAAATGATCTGGGGCTTGGGGGACAGGACATATGGGGAGAGGCTTGAAGAGCTAAATATGTACACATTGGAAGAGAGAAGGGACCGGGGGGACATGATAGAGGTCTTCAAGTATGTGAAGGGTTTAAATAGGGGAGGAGCAGTCAGGGTGCTCGAAGGAAGGGGGGAGGGTACTAGAGGACATGGGTGGAAGCTGGGGGGGGGGGATTCAGGGGAGAAAGGAGGAGGTGCTACTTCACTGAAAGGGTGGTGGAACCATGGAATGCGCTGCCCAGGGGGCTGGTGGCGGCAGAGACAGTGGAGGGGTTCAAGAGGGGGTGGGACAGGTACAGGGGAAGGGTTCCGAAAGCAAAGTCCTGTGCAGCGGGAATATCCGGGACTGGGAAGGGAGAAGCCAGAGAGGGTGAGGGGGGCAGCAAGGTCAGCTCCCAGGGTGGGGGCTGACCAAACGAGCAGACAAGAAAGGCCATTAGGCCTATTCTGCTGGCATTTTAGTATGTTAGATAGACCTTTCCTGACCACGGACCAGCCCCCCCAACCCTCAGCAGCCTCCCAGGAGCTGGACCACTCCTCTCTTACCCAGACCAGCCTATCACCCCAGATGACCACATTCCCTGGAGTTGGAGCCACCTAATACCACCATTTCTAATTACACCTATGAACTAGCCATACCCCCTGCAGCTGGACCACTTTTCCAGTCCCTAGAGCAGCCTCCAATAAATCTCCCTGCAGCTGGAACAACACCCCCCATTGCTGGATCATCTTTCCAGAATGAGGACCAGCCCTACCAAGCTAGAGCCCCCACTACCATTTCCATCCACCGAACAGCCTTCCCACCCCAATTTCCTCACCATGCTGACTTTTCCTGGAGCTGGGCATGGTTCTAGACAGCCCCCCACGCCTTCTTATGTCTGAGGTAATAGCACCCCTTTATGTGTGGCCACACTGTTTACATGAGGAGCACAGCAAATATATATATATATATATATATATATATATATATATATATATATTTCATTGTGGTTTATCCAATTTTTCTCCCCAGTCCTGATCCACTGGCTTGGATGCACATGTGGAGGTATGTGCATGCTGCAACTCAAGGCGCCCTCCCTACATTTTGTCCCCTCCGCCTATGCTAGCCACCAGACCTCCACCTGATGGTAGCATGACCTGGGGGGGGCGGCAACCACCCACAGGAGAGGAGAACTGCCTTCCGGCTGCTCAGTCCTGCTCCTACCCTTCACCCCCCGTTCTGACAACACGAGTCCATTCCTGAACCTGGGTCAAGCGTAAGGTAAGGCATCCAGCACCTCAGCCCTCAGCACCACCAGGCCGGCTAGGAGCTGAGTAATTCTGAGGGGCTGAGTTAAATTTGACGCAGTACAGGTAAGCAAACTACCCACCCATTTCACCTGGATGCCCCACGCCCCTAACAGCTGGAGCACAACTGGAATAAAAGTTCAGTGTCCATAGCTCTCAACCTTTCATCTCCCAAATGTGGAACACTGCCTCTCAAAATGTGGATCAAAAAAGCAAAATGGGGAACACCTTGTCAAATCATGGAGACAGAAGACTGGAATGCTCTAGTAATGTATGCTTTAATGTTGACAACATCTGCAGTTCATTGAACAATGAATTTTTCAGATTTATTGTTTAGATTTCTCGTTATAATGTTAGCACTCAATGTGGGGCAGATCATTTCATTGCGGAACACTGTACTTTTGTGAAGTAAAATGAGGAACTGTTCCTCATATGTGGGACAGAGAGGTATGCGCTGTGTTACTGTGCTCCCCAGCCTTTATCTGCAGTTTAAGATGGGGAAACAAAATAAACATGAGGTTTTCAGCAGTACTGCTGTATCAACGCTCTTTGGCC
The DNA here is from genome assembly GCA_016271365.2 of Neoceratodus forsteri. NCBI lineage: Eukaryota > Metazoa > Chordata > Ceratodontiformes > Ceratodontidae > Neoceratodus > Neoceratodus forsteri. The sequence continues at coordinate 1,102,029,633 of CM057454.1, read as the reverse complement.
CTGATCCACAGTTCAAGGGGGCCAGTGGAGCTTAAAAATGGACCGTATGTGGTTTCAGGGGGACAGAACAGTGTTATAAATGCTAAGCCGAAACTGCATATAAACCAGTGGCAACCCCTGGAGGCAGCACGTTTTTGCCCTCCAAATGATGGTGGTGCGCTTTACGTGCCTCAGAAGGGGGCTTGCCATTCTAGTCTTTCTTTCAAGTTCTATGACTGAGCATCCTGGAGGATACTCTCCTCCTCTGGGAAGGGAGGGTAGTCATGCTCTGGCACAATACTGCCACCTAGGTGACCACAGGTGGCAGCGCGACTGGAAGCACCAAGCTGGGAAGAGGCAAAGGCAGACATAGATGTGCTGACACCACAGAACTTGAACAAAAGATTTGAACGGCAACGCCCATCGGTGGTGCTTAGCACAAGTATGTAAAGTGAGCTGCCATCTTTTGGAGGGCAGAAACAGTGCCGGAAGTGCCTTTGCAGACTGCATTAGTGTATGCAATAGCCAGTGGAAGAGTTCCGATAAAAGCAGTTTAAACGGCAAAATACATTTGGATTAATTTTGTTTGGGAGCCAGTGATCAGTTGATGCAGTTTGCATTACTGGGACAAGGTAGCACTGCATTCACTTGTTTTTAAGAATGGCTTAACATGTGCAGATTGGGTTTACTATGTGATCTTCTGGGGGGGGTGTTGTGTTGTTTATTAGTGTCTTCATCTGGCGATATGATGAAAAGCATAAGAATGCTTTTCCCTAACGTATTCTATGTCAATAGCAATGGCTGCCTCATAAAAATATGAAATATATACAATACACTACCTATTTTTAATGCATGTTTGCATTGCTGCTCTGTGCCCAGTAATTAGCCATTGTGATGTTGGCTCTAATTCAGTATGCTACCATTTCTTGAGAGTGGGCTTTGTAACACCTGGCTGTAATGGGAGGGTGCCACAGGAACTATGTGGGTGGGGTGGGATTGGTACCCAGCAATAATGCCTGTGGTGATGGTGGGCGAGGGAACGTGTGGGCAAGGGGGACTACATGTTTGAGGTTAGCCTTACATGGACTGTAAAGGTAGGGGCATTGATTGTGTTCATCTGATGGTGGAGACTGTTCTAGTAGGTGCCAGGAGGTTAATCCAACATATGGGTGGAGTTCCAGCATGGGGTCTAAGGGGGTTGAGATTCAGAGGATGCCTGTCAGGGTACATGAAGGGTGGTTGAGCTGTACTGATAGTTTCATGCCCAGTGGTATGTGAAACCTCTGCTACAGGTAAAGTGGATGACAGGTGCAGTTGAGAAGAACTGTCAAATGGTGATCACTGCACTACTCGTTCACAGCATCAGCATTACTGCGCCCATCATTCGGCCCAAAAACATAATTGCCAGCTACTCCCGGAGAGTCAGATGGGAATAGGTGTAGGGTGGTCTCCCTGAATGCAAGAGCCTGGGTAACAAAACAGCTCAGCTCCTCTTAGCTGAAGGGATGGTAGACGTCGCAGCCACCACTGTGACTTGGGCCACCCAACACCAGGATTGGGATCTGGCTCTCGCAGTCCCAGGGTACAGTATTTACAGAAAGGTCAGAGGGTTGGGGAGAGGGAAGGGGAATCTATGTAAGGGATGGGATTAAATGCACAAGGGACAATGGGGAGGAAGGGAGACCAGATGCGCTACGGATGCAGTTCCTGGACTCAAAGGATAGAAAGCTGAGGCTGGGGGTGGCGTATAGACCACCAGCCCAGTCTGAGAAGCTGGATAAGGAGTTAGCAGAACAGAGTAGGCAGGTATGTAGGAAGGGGAGTGTGGTGATCATGGGGGACTTCAATCTGCCTAGGGTAGATTGGAGTACCCTAGTCACCTCCAGTGCCATGGACCAGCTCTTTAATTAAACCGGACTATTTTTTGTAGTGTAAGAGTGAATAAAAAAAGTTAAAATGCAAAAAACACTGACTTTTTCTGTGTTTTTCGGATAGTGAGTGAGTCTGACATTTTCTGAAGGGTAGCAGGGAACAATATGGAGGCGTTTCTGATTAGTTTTGGCAGTGGGCAGTGAGGAAGTTTCTATAAAAACTCCACAGTTACATGGTGCGTAGCAGTCCATCCATGCACCCAATCCCATATGAGCACTGGGATATCCACCACAGTTAGCAAATGTCACCACCTCCCCTGGATTCAATGCTGCCATTGCCTTTGGTACGCTATAAGAATACACAACCAGCCCTCCTCAACAACAAAGCCCCGCCCCCTCGGATTGGATGGTTGGTGGGACCACTGGACACCAGGGAACTATGAGGATATCCTGGGACAGGGATCCAGCATGGGGAGGGACCACTGGTCAACAGAGAACCACTGTACCTATTACAGGGGTTGCATCAGAGGCTGGAGGGCTCCATCTGAGGTTTTAGGGATTTAAATTTTTTTTTAAACATATTGGTCACAAAGGCAAAATACAGCATTAAGGTAAAATAAGAGAAACAAATTTAAAAAAAAAAGGGATAAGAATACCAGTTTCTGGGAGGCAATGGTGATAAACGCCCGTAGTCTGGCTTACAAAATTCCAGAACTCTCGGCCACAATAGCAGAAGCAGGAATAGACTGGGTCACAGTACCCAAAACATGGCTAAAGGAGAACCATGTATGGGATGCTGCTATCCCAGGTTACAACATATTCAGAAAGGACAGAAAGGGACATAGGGGAGTGGTAGTTGCATTGTTTATGAGAGAGGACATAAAAGCCATGGCAGTCCAAAGACCCAAGATGAATCCTGTCCTGTCAGCAATGCAGTGAAAAAAGTACGCAGAGTTTATTATTTACAGTGCAAGTGGCACAGTGCGGTGTCAACAGTGCACATGGCACAGTGCAACAATGGCAGTGCACATTAAGTAATGCAACGACAGCTGTACATGCTCTGCAGTAACTGACAGTGCATGTGGAACAGTGTAATTTCAGCATTGTACATGGCACTGTGCACAGTAATTGCAAACCACAAGGCACTGTGTGTTGGCAGTGAACATGGCATAGCATAGAGTTAGTAGTGAACGTGCAACAACACTGATGGCAGTTCACATGGCAATGCACAGTGATGGCATAGCACATGGCACAGTGTGGCTTTGGCAGTGAGTGTGACACAGCGGAAGCACCAAGGGATGTCAACAGTGAAAATGCCGACCTCCCGCACAGCGACGGTACAATACCGATGCAAGTATTGTGCCACCCATTCTGCAAGTGTTTTCTGTGGGGGGCTGTGCCTCCCGGACGTAAGGATTACCAACTCCAGGTTGGAGTTGGTCCGGGGAGGGGGCAGAGCACTGGGGGAAATCGAAACACTGAAAAGGACCATTACAGTGACTGTCACCATATGGTCGTTTTTTGTGTTTCGCCGCTGGGGTGTCGAGCATAAGGGGTGCACCGGACACAGCAGAGTTGGGAGTGCACGTGGTAACACACAGTGACAGCAGTGCATGTGGTAATGCACAGTGATGACAGGGCACATAGCACTGTGTTGGCAGTGAACATGACACAGGATGGAGTTAGTAGTGAATGTGGCATAGCACAGATCGGCAGTACACATGGCACCACACCAAGAGCAGTGCATGGGTAACGCACAGTGAAGGTTGAGCATATGGCACCACTTGGTGCTGACAGTGAAAGTGACACAGCACAGAGTCACCCATGCACATGGCACAGCACAGTCAGCAATGCACAGGGCACTGCACATGGCACCACTCTGTGTCGGCAGTGCATATGGCAACATGCAGTGATGGCACTGCATGTTGCACTGTGTGGTGTTGGTAATAAACTCGGCACGGCACCAAGTCAGCAGTGCTTGTGGCACTGCACAGTGACAACAGTGCACGTAGTAACACAGTAATGGCAAACCAAGAGGCACTGTGTATTGCTTACAGTGAACACGGCACAGCACAGAATCCACAATGAAGATCACAGAGCCAGTGCCCTGGGTTCAGGAAAGATCCTGGACCATTAGAGGGTGTCGGAGGGGGAGGAGGATGAAGCATCCCAACAGATGCTGTCCTCCGTAGTGGGGGAAGACCACATCCCACTGCTGTTCCACTATGTGGGTGTATTTATCCAGGATAGAACAGTAGACATGCAACATCTAATTTTCTAATGTTTTGTTAATTGATAGCCCAGATAAAAGGCAAGTTGTCATTTTTAGTATGATCCAGCTTTCTCAATGTATGTTTCCCAGGATAGAGAAGCATAGTTGCACAGTTCAAGGGGGGGGACTCTACCTGCCTGCAGAAGGGGTGTTGCCATTGTAGTCTTTTTCCCCCCAGCTGTGTGAAAAGCTTTATTAGTTAAGGGCTATAAAGAGAAAATACTGACCTTGATGGATGAACCATGGTCAACAACAGTTATCACTATTGGCAGTCAACAGTTCTCCCAAGGAGTCAAGGTTTTCTCATTATATACCAAAAATATTCTGGTACGACCCCCAATGTCACCATGATCTGGTGCTTGGATGAGCCTCAACACCAAATGGCCAACCACCTTCCCCCACCGCTGGGTCACCCTTCCAGGAACAGGACCAGGCCTCCCTCTACAGCTGACCATCCTCCATGCAGCTGGGAACCCTTCCAGCCCCAGCCTTCCCCAAGATGGGTAACCTCCCTGGAGCTACAACACACCACAGCCCAGCCTCTTCCCCCAGCCGACCAAACTCCCTGCATCTGGACCATCATCCAACCCCATGTCATGCAACCTCCATGTAGCTGGATTACCCCACATCCCCAGACTATCTTCCCCCATCAGGCGACTGTCTCCTCAGTTGCCCCCCAGCACACAAGCTAGCATCCCCAAGTCCATCTCTTTATCTACATTTGGACTCACACTAAACCCTGTACCGGCTCCGTAGCATGACCATTTGCCCTACATCTGGACCTCCCTCCATCCCCTGGACTGCTCCTTCCCCCGCAACTGGCTTGCTCTACCATGCCCTTCACCAGCACCTCCCCAGCAGACAACCCTCCCTGCAGCTAGACCTTTCCTGACCATAGAACAGCTCTCCCAAACTCTGAGTACCCTCCCAGGAGCTGGACTACCCTCCCCATCCCTAGACCAGCCTCTCACCCCAGATGACCACCACACCTGGAGCTGGATCAACCCAAACCACTATTTCTGCCTATGGACTACCCCCGTCGGCGCGGAATATCTGGATTGGGTCTCGGGGGGGGGTGCAGGTACCCTCCTTCCTGGTCCTTTCCCGGGGGGGATCCACAGGGGATTGGACAGGGTCAGCGATACAGGGATGCAGAGAAGCAGGAGAGACCGCAACCACCTGCCTAGGCTCTCAGGAGGATAAAAGGCTATATATATAAAAAAAATGGTCTGCATGCGGTTTCACGGCAAAACAGCATTACAGACGCTAAGCTGAAACTTCATACAAACCAGTGCCAACCCCTGGAGGCAGTGTGCTTTTACCATCCAAAATATGGCGGCATGCTTTACGTGCCTCAGAAGGGGGAGTTGACATTCTAGTCTTTCTTGAAAAAAAGACTAGAATGGCAACGCTCCTTAGATTTGCCTTGCACGAGTATGTGAAACATTGTGCTATCTTGTGGATGGCAAAAATATACCGGAAGCTCTGTTGCATCATGATGTGAACATAGTGAGCACTGATAATTGGAGCTGTGTTAACAAAATAAATGTCTAAATGCACTGTTTGCATAACTTCTCTTTAAGTGAACAAAGTGATAATTAATTCAGCATGTCACAGAGCTAATGTGCTGTGCAAAATAAATTGCTGGACAGTTCAGAAGAAAAAAACAAAAGTCACAGCTGTGCCTGGACTGGTGGTACAAGGGCTGTATAGTCACTGGACTGACAGATATCATGGTATGAACACTTAAATACGGCACTTTCTCCCCTTTTCCATCCCTTAGTTGCGCTAAAATCGCTGGTTCAATCACTCTTGGTGGATGAACTGGTCCAGTTTTTATTTATCTGGCCTGGTCTGGTCCCGGCAGTCCAGGTTTCACCCCCTACCAAGGATGGTGTGAAAACCAGACTGCTGGGACAGGATGAGACATAGGTAAAAGCTGGACCAGTCATCCATCCAGAGTTGCTAAACCAACAATATTAGCACTACTTGTGCCTGGTCTGGCCAGTCCACATTTTATCGATCTGATCAGGTCCAGGCAGGAGGGTCAAGTTTTTACCAAGTCCCTGTGTCAGGCAGTATTAATCTACCCATTCACTATAGGACTCTTTTATACCTAGTTAGGACAATCTTTATTAGCGAGATATAAGAAACACACACATTTTTTTTTTTTTAATAAACACAATGACGACATCTGAACCACTCCATCCATGCAGTTGGACCAACCTTCCCCAAGCTGAGCACCCTCTATGGACCATTCCACCCACCCCCTCCCGAATCTGCATCCCCCCAGACCACCATTCCTGTCCACAGACCAGCAACCCTCTCTCTGCAGCTGGAACTCCCCTCCTTAGCCAAGAATTCTCCATACAGCTGGACGAATCTTCCTGCTCCTGCACCAACCTCCCCAATAAGAGCATCCTTTTTGTTCCACTCCACAGCTCCCAAATTTGCATTTCCCCCCTCTGCCAGCCACCTTCCGTGGACCAGAACCTAGTCCACCACCCCTACATAAAGCTGGACAATCCCTCCCCCCTCAAACCAGTGGCACAGGGACATAATGTCAAGACATTATGCTACATGCATATATCGCGCTGCCAGTACAGCGCGATATACAGCATGCAGCATAAATCTTTTTGTATGCGGGGGGAGGCTCTGCCCCCCACACCCCCCCCGGACCCCTCCCAACTAAAATATCTAACTCTGGAGAGGGGTTTCAGTAAACATCGCACAAAGCGCAAAAAAAAAAAAAAAAGAAAATTTTTGTGCATCTGGGACCAGGAATCAAACCTGGTCCCAAATGCTCTGCCTGCTTCCTTTCCTGCCAGTGGCTCATCCCTTCAAGCCATGGCAGCTGCTCGGCAGAAGCCTGTCCCAACAGAGGTATTATCCTCTGCCTGCGACAGTGAGAGGGTGCAATACAGCACACAGAACCATTTCCGGTATTGCACCCTTTCCCTATCCTATACTAACATACTAAAATGCCAGAAGAGGAGGCCTAATGGTCTTTCGTGTCTGCTTGATGGTCAGCACCCATACAGGGAGCCGAATTTGCTGTCCCCTCCATCTCCTTGGGTTTCCCCATCCCTGGCCCAAGATGTGCCCCATGTATTGGACTTCCTCAGCTTCACTCTCCCCCTATACCTGTTCCAGCCTCTCTTGAACCCCTCTACAATCTCTGCCTCCACCAGTCCCTTGGGCAGCGCATTCCATGGCTCCACCACCCTCTCAGTGAAGTAACACCTCTTCCTTTTCCCCTTGAGGCTCCCCCCCAGCTTCCACCTGTGTCCGCTAGTTGCTCCCCCTTTTTTCCTTTAAAACACTCCAACTGAGACTCCCTTATTAATCCCCTTTATGTACTTGAAGACCTCTATCATGTCCCCCTTGTCCCTCCTCTCCTCCAGGGTGTACATGTTGAGCTCCTCGAGCCTCTCCCCGTAGGCCCTTTCCCCCAAGCCCCAGATCATTTTGGTTGCCCTCCTTTGGACCCTCTCCAGGAGTGCAATGTCCCTTTTTAAATGTGGCCTCCAAAACTGCACACAGTACTCGAGGTGTGGCCTAACCAAGCAGTTGTACAGAGGTATAATCACTTCCCTCCTTCTGGAGGTGATCCCCCTAGTGATGCATCCCAGCATCCTATTGGCTTTTGCCGCTGTCCTCCTACAAGTCTCAGAGTTGTTCATTTTGACATCCACCACCACCTCCAGGCCCCTCTTGCCCTTCGAGACTTGTAGCGTGTCTCCCCCCAGGATACATATTTGGCCCAGGTTCCTGGCCCCCAGGTGCAGAATCCTGCATTTCCCTGCATTGAACTTCAGTTTCCACTTCCTCGACCACCTCTCCAGTGCCTCCAGGTCCTCCTGCAGGGCCACTCTCCCCTCCTCCCCATCCACCACCACCCCCAGTTTCGAGTCATCCGCAAAGAGACTCATTTCGCTCCTGATACCCTTCCTTATGTCAGAGAGATAGGCGTTGAACAGGAGGGGCCCTAGAACTGATCCCTGTGGAACCCCACTAATGACCCTCCTTGGAGACAATACTAGTCCCCCAACCACCACTCTCTGAGTATGTTCTGAGAGCCAATTTCCTATCCATCTGATCATCTGCTTCCCCACCCCCATTTCTCCCAGTTTAACCAGCAGGCCACCATGAGGTACCGAATCAAATGCCTTGCTGAAGTCGAGAAAGAAGATGTCTACTGGCCTACCCTGGTCCAGTGCACTCGTCACCCAGTCGTAGAACTCCACAAGGTTTGTCTGACACGATCTCCCCAGGATGAAGCCATGCTGTCTATTGTCCAGGTACCCCATTTGATCTAGTACCCCCCAGCCTCTCCTTGACAATACCCTCCATCACCTTGTCCACCACCATCAGGCTAACGGGCCTGCAGTTCCCTGCCTCTTCTTGATCCTCCTTTGTGGATAGGCATGATATGGGCCACCCTCCAGTCTTGGGGTACCCATCCCGTCTTCAGAGAGATGTTGAAAAGCTCCACCAGGACATCTGACAGTTCCCTCAGCACCCTGGGATGTATTTCATCCAGCCCTGGTGCTTTCTCTGTCCTAAGGGACCGGAGGGCTTCCCTCACTCTCTCTACCAGGATTTCAACCTCCACGTTCTCCCCATTGGCTCCCTGTACTGCCTTCCCTCCATCTGATGGTGCTGTCCCTTCCCCCTTCCTAGACACGTCAGGGCTCCTGATCTCTATGGGTCCGCCCCTCCAGCAGTTCACCCCTCTCCCCGGAGCGTAACCCCCATCCTCCCTGGTAAAAACTGAGGCAAAGTACTCGTTTAGTAACTCAGCCTGCTCCCCCGCATCCTGTACCCATCCCTCCCCTGTCTAAATCCTGCTGATCTGCCCTCTCACTTTCCTTTTTCCCCCCAATGTATCTAAAGAACCCCTTGTTCCCCCACCTGATTTCCCTGGCCAAGATCTGCTCCTTCCTCACCTTGGCCGATCTCACCACACTGGTGACCCTCCTGGCCATCAGTTCATACTCCCCCGATCCCTTTCACTCCTTGAGTGCTTGAAGTGCCTATAGGCAGCCTTTTTTTCCCTCACCACCTCTTGAACCTCCCGGGTCCACCAACAGAGTTTTCTGGCATTACCGAATTTGCACTTCACTTTTGCACAGGACCTGGTAGCCTCCTGTACCCCCTTCCTAATGATCTCTCACCTACTGTCAGCATCCATGTTTGGCCTTATCTCGTCCAAATGACCCTTAAGGATCCTACCCATCCCCCTGAAATCTGCATCCCTAAAGTCAATTACCACCATCTTTGTGCTGCTTTCCTCCCTCTCAGGTCCAGGAAAAACCAGACTGTGGCATGATCACTCCCCACCAACGGGTTCCTCACCTCCAGGCCCCTGATCTGGTCACTGTCAGCCAGGACTACGTCCAGGATCTGGGCCTCTCTCGTCGGCTCCCCCACCTGCTGGGTCAGGATCGTGTCCTGGAAGACATCCAGCAACCTCTGTTCCCTGAACAATAGGGATGTTATAGTCCCCCAGTCTGCTCCTGGCATGTTTAGGTCCCCCATCACCACTACCCTTCCCTTGTCCAGTCTACAGTGGCACATAACATTTGCCGCTAGACTCTCTTCCAGTTCCTCCGCTAGCACTGGGGGTCTGTATACCACCCCTATTTGTAATCTCTTACCTCCCTGCATTCGCAGGGTGACCCAAATCGCCTCCACACTCCCCTCTGCCTCCTCCACCCCTCCTATACCAATGCCATTTTTGACTATCAGTGCTACTTCCCCCCTGTCCTTCCTGAATATAGTGTAGCCTTTCAGGTTTAGGTCCCATTCATGCTCTTGGGTGGCCCAGGTCTCAGTGACAGCTGCCACATCTACTGTCCCCTCAACCAGTATCACCTGGAGCTCAGGTATCTTATTTCCTAAGCTCCTGACATTTACCAGGACCACCCTCCACCCCTTTCCCCTTCTCCCATTCCCCATCCTTGTGCCCCCATGTTGCCGCATGCTCTCCCCTCCTGCACCCTACCTGTTGACCTTTTTTCATATCCCTCCAGCCCCTTAAGACGAGTGGAGCTGAGTCTCTCTTGTATCAGTCCCCCTGCAACAGCCCCTTCTTCCATCCCCCCCCCTTCACAAGTTTAAATCCCACCTTTCGCTGATGAACCCAGCTATTTTTAGCTACAGAATTTCCCTCCCTTCCATATTGAGGTGGAGCCTGTCCTTAGCGTACAGCCCCTTATCCTCCCAGATTGCACCCCAGTCCCTCACAAGTCTATACCTCCAAGCCTTGCACCATCCCCTGAGCCACTGATTAACCACCCTAATTTTTTTCTTGTTTCCCCTACTAGCCCTCAGCACTGGCAGGATTTCTGAGAAGGAAATCAAGCATCCTATGGTGTGGCAAACTCTGGCCAGCTCCCAGAACCTTGCCTATATCTCCAATTCACTATTCCCATTTATGTCGTTTGTGCCCAGGTGCACCAGTGTGTCCAGAGACTCTCCACATTCCCTTGCCAGTGAATACACCTTGTGCTTGGCCTTGTGCACTGTCTGGCCAGGGTGACATTTGTTTTTTACTGGACAGGTTTTCCCCTCCCCCTCGTACTGGATACCCCTTATTATGGAATTCCTCCAACAGAAGCACTCTAACCTCCCTCTTGCGTCTCTGCTCACCCCATAGGTTTCCCCTCCTTGTCCCTTCTTCCAGCCTCTCCCCCCAGCCTGCTCCTCGCCCCATCCCACAATGTGGGTGTCAAAAGTAACCCCCTCCCTATTGTCGCTGGTCACTCCCTCTACTCCGGTCTTGGGCACCCCTGACCCGAGTATCCTTTGTTGCATCGCTATCCCCCCTGCCACTGCTCATGACTGGTCCTTCCTCCCTATCTGTTGGCATAGCCCGGCTCATACTCCCTTTCTTCCTATCCACATTCAGTGCCCCCCTGACCCATACCCCCAGCCCCCCCACTTGCTGCAGCCTCCCCCTTGCTCATCTGATCCTGCTCTTTGCCCTGCCCCATTTCCATCCCCTCAGCCTGTCCGGAGCCTCCCCCATCCCCTGCTTTCTCGCACACTGTGCCCCTCTTTTGCTCTTCCGATTTCCGTGCCCTGCCTCTTGCTCCCTCCTCCCTTCCCCATCCTGTCCACCCCTGCCCTAGCTGTATACTCCCCTCAGCACTCTCCTCTTCTACTACCAGACATAGAGGGCCCCCCCAACACTCCCCTCTTCTACTACCAGACTTAGAGGGTCGAACCTGTTGCTGAGCCTAAGACCAGCCCCCGGAACCCCCCCCATCTTGGTTCCCTCTGGACAACCCCGGACACCTGCCTGCTTTTTTGGAAGTTTCCTCCTTTTGGGCCCCCTCTGCCAGGGTCCCCATGTGCTCCCTGGGTGCCACCCTTCACTCCTCTCCCTCTGTCCGAGGCTTCAGCCCCCGGTGCAGCTGTGCCAGCTGACAGCACAATGGGCAACCCCCGAACTTCCAAGCCCAGTCAAGTACCATGGCCGCCCCACACCCTGTGCACCCAATCACTCTCCCAAAGATGCCCGCTCTAGTGACGTGTGGGCCTTTCCCCATCATCACAGATTTCTAGGACAAGCCCCCCAAGAAATTTTCCAAAACAACCCTCCGGTTTCCCCAAGGGTCAGAGCTACAAGGCTTTACAAAGGTCCGAGCTACAAGTGGTTTCACTTAACAACCTCCCACATAGCATGCAAGGTGTCAGTCAAAAAAACAAAACAGGTTTCCCCAAGACCAAGGCTACAAGCTTACTACTAGACCAGCCCACTCCTATCCCGACTCTTCCCCTGCAGTCTATTTAATAAAGATCAGGGCCAGAAACAATTACAGCTCCTTCAGGTTTGATTCAAGTCAAGGCGGCTGGGCTTGCGCCTTTATAGCTCAGCTACGAGTTTAAATCTGGCGACCTGATCGGTCCTTTTGCAGCTCCACTCACAAGCCCCGCTCTCTCTTTTGCCCTGGACCACCGCTGTTGCAGCCAGAAAACACTTGTCCTGGTGCCCCTCCTGCTGCCGGTGCAGCCTGAAGACCGGCTCCTCCCGCCGATGTGGCCTCCAATGCCCTCACCCCTGCTCTCTCCCGCTGTGGCCTATGCTGCGCTTTGTCCTGCCGACAATGTGGCCAGCAATTACAGCTACTATACTGCACTGTTATTTTTCTGGGGTTCTGTTGTACGTTATTAAGCATATGACATATTGACCTGGTAGGCCGACCAGCTTCCATGCATCAAGACCAGCTTCCGACCATATGCAAAGATAACACCTAAAGCTGGATTGCTCCCCCAAGCCTCCCTCAGCAGACCTCTGTCTCTAGCTGGTCCCCCCAGCCCCGGATCATCATCACCACAGCCAACCACATTACCTACCTACCAGTGGACCATCTTCACAGAATCCCTGGACTAGACCCCCCTCCACCAACCAGCCTTGCTGCAGCTGGACCTTTCAGCCTTCGGACTATCCACCTCCCCCCCCCGGTTGACACCCCTCCTCCCACTGCTGGGCCACCCCTCAAGCACCCAGACCTATCTTTCCTCCACAGAAGACCCCCCATGACAACACTACTGCAGCCAGAACACCCCACCTCCACACATCTGGACCAACCTCCGAACTACAGTCTGCCACCATCTCTGCACCTGAAATACCCATCCAGCACATGGAACAGCTTAACCACCAACCACCCACCCAGCACTTGCAACACACTATCTGCTGCACTGTTGCTGTGCCATCCTTCAGGCGATACACCCCCAGCAACTAGATCACTCCCCCAAGCCCCCAAACAAGCCTACCTCACCAAACCACTGTCTCTGAAGCTTGTCCACCTAGTTCTGGACCATCACCTGCACATCCAAGTACGCCACCTACCTATCACTCACTGGACCATCCTCAAAGAAGCCCTGCTACCCCCCCCCCCGCCAACCATGTTCCCTGCAACTGGACCTCCCTTTCAGCCATTGGACTATCCGCGCCCTCCCCAGTCAACAACTCTTGCTTGTTTTTATGCTAATCATGCCTGTTATTTTAAATCTGCTTTTACTGGAATAGTGCTTAAAAATGTGAAGGTGGGATAGGTAAAACTGTACTCCCCCCATGCACTAACCCCTCGGCTCTGAGTCCTCTGAGGAAGGCCCACCATGACTCCTACTGGCACTCCATCTATAGTGCTGGAGGGCTGCTGTTGCAGGAGGAGGAACCAGAGCGGACATCTTGATGCCCGACGTGGGGCCGCTGCCACTGGACCTGCCTTCGCCTACCAGTGGAAGGGGGGGGGTTTCCTTCCCTCCCCTTGATCGTGGGATGTGCAATGTCGTCCGGCCCGCTACGTAAGCACTCCCGCATGTCCAGAGGACGGCCGCCCTACATTCCCCTTTTCCTACGTGGTTCCTATGTTTGTAGTGCACCCAGTCTCCACCAGGTGCCACTAATTGCATGGGACAAGATCCCCCCTCTCTGGAGAGGACAGCATTGCTACGGACGCTCCATTCTCTCCTCCCCGGCCAACCCCCTGGCACCCCGGGCTCGTTCCCGAACCCGGGTCGCCGGTGCAGCGTGAGGTAAGGCAGATGTCTCAACCCTTAGAGCCACCGGGCTGGTGTAAAACTGTATTACTGTTGTCTCTGCTTCATATGCTATTTTAATTATGTACATTTGTTTTTGTCAATGGCTCCAAACCTCCAGGGAGGAGCGCTATATAAATAAAGTTTCTATATTAGCCTTCCTATTGCTTGATCGCCATTCAAGCTGCCAGACCCACCTTTCCTTCACGAAAGACCATCCACAACACTCCCTCAGCCAGAACACTGCACCCAACACCTGGACCAGCCTGTGAACCCTAGTCGACCACCAGCTCTGCACCTGTAAATCCCATTGCCCAGCCTCTACCCGAGCTTGACCAGGATCACCCCCCAAAGCCTCTCCCCAACCGACAATCCATCCTGCAGCTGGCTGGACCATCCCCCCACCCACAGCTCTTTCAGCCTGCTCACTGTCTGCAGCTGCAACACACCATAGCTCTTGGATTTGCGCCCTCCCTCTCCCGGTGTGATGCTGTGTCCCACATTTTGAGTGTCTATGTCCCTCATTTGAATAACACAAATTTGAGTAGTTTGCAACCCCCTCCCCAGTAGTGGCTCTAGCCACAAATGGTTACCAGAGGCACAACCGATGGTAGCCAGGGCACTGATATATTGTTACTATGGGGAAGCTCTGCACCATATGGGGCACCAACTGGGGCACAGCATTTTTTTAACGGGGCAGGTGCCCTGGCGGGCCCTGGTGTAGAGCCGCCACTGCTCCCCCCAGCAGCTGGAGACACGCAGCCAATCTACACTTTAGGAAATGGAGGTGGGTCGTGATATGTCATACACACAGGCGGCTTTGAGCAGTCCCAAACTCATTCTTTGAGTACTTCCCGATCTGAAGTCTAGAGGGCGAGGAGATAAACTACTAAAACGAAAGAGGTGTTTAGGCTACTACAACTTTCCTCTGGCAATCTCCGTAATTAGCCTTTTCCTAACATTAACTGACCACAATCCCTCCGAGGCAGCGCTTTTTGCCCTCCACAAGATGGCGGCGAGCTTCACGTGCTTCAGAAGGGGGCGTTGCCATTCTAGTCTTTCTGTCGAGTTCTGCGGCTTTCTCTACTTCCGTGTTTGTCGCCGAACAGCTGTCACCTCCTGGCCCGCCTCCTCCTGCCCTGCACTAGCCAATCAGTCATAACGGGGTGGACCTGAAGCAGCCAGCATCAACAGGGCGACACCGTGCTTTTCAAATGATGGGATAATCCTCTCAGAATGGGACAAGGATGAAGTTTTCAAGGTACATACTCTCGGATTGTCTTAGCAACTGGGTGAGGTGGGGAGACACGAGCAAGTTGGACTTTAGAACCGGCAGGCCGACCGGGAAGGAGTATTTAAAGAAATCATGTACTGTTGTACCACATGTGATCAGCCCTATCAGTAGCAGAAACAAATGGGGTGACTTTGGGGGTCGGGGACTGTCGGATCGTTCCGCTGAATTCTCCCACATTAGGAGGGAAATCCTCATTTATCCCTTCACATTGTTTTATCGTCCATGGGAGGTGCTTCACAAATACTGTAGCATACTCTGACTATTAAAGTAGAACTTCATACTGTTCTAAGATGTTAAATTAAAACTTAACTTTGCACAAATAAAGTCGTTGGTTTCCACCGTGTTCTGAGCTTGTGTCTGTTTCTGATAACGCCCCACATGAGGATCAGTGTTCCACATTGTCTGATGTTTTCAGTGCTGCCAGACTGAGTTGGCATTTTTCCTGCAACTCCCCAGCAGTTTTCCTGTAGATAATGTTATTTTCCATAGAAGCCAAATTGCTGTGTTTTCCAATATAAGCAGTTCGAGTCTGTGGGAACTATTTTTCTGTAAATGGTTTGATTTCCTTGTAAAATGCAGAAATCCTTGTAAATCAGGGAGCAGGGCTGGCCTTAAGTATCCTGGGCCCCTGTGCAGCCCCCGGCCGGGCCCCACCACTCCCATTCCCTGAACCCCCCCACGCACATATCCAACATTTACACCTAACTGACCCTCCTGTCCTGTATTAATAAAGTAGTAGCAGGTCTACTAGTTTAACCAGCATTGTTTAATTAGTGCCATTGACTGCACTGAATTATTTGACTTCACCACTGGAAATGAATCTGACTGAGCCTGGAGCAAGAACTTAAGTATGGTACTACTGCCATATTCACTTCTGTAAGGACAGGGACATCATCACTGTACACTCGCACCTCAGATACTCTGATTTGCAAACAAGTTAAACAACTTAATGTTTCTGGAGGTGTGAGACAGAATAGGATTATCATAGAAGGCAGTATAGTGCAGTGGTGTAAGGTGCTGAGCTGCAAACCTGGAGACCTGGATTTGAATCCCACAGCCCCCACTTGCATACTGTGTGACCCTGAACAAGTTACTTAACTTCGTTGTGCTCCCAGGTCACACCTGTAAAGCTTTCAGCTTAAGTGTACCACTCCTGGTAAAACAAATAAAATCACAGGACACCTGTAAGGTTGCCACCTGTCAGGTGTTTTACTTGGTGATCAGGTTTTCGGGGTCCCTATCAGGAAATCTGATTTTGCTCTGTGCTGGTCAGGTTTTTGAGCTATTGTGAGCAGGAGTCAACCTTAAACATTTTTTGCACTAGCCAGCAGGGCAAGTTGATTCATAATTGCGGTAGCCCACAGATGGTTGCACTAGCCCTCAATTATAAGTGTACATTTTGATCATTTATACAGGAAACAGTGCAAGCCAAGAAATACTCTGATTGCACATTTATCCTGCTCCCACATTGCTTCTAGCTCCCCAGCAGCAAAAAAAATTGCAGTGTTGTCGCACACAGTGAGACCCCCCCACAATTGTTTTGTACCATGGCCTCCTCTCTTCCTCTTCTCTTTCTGCACACCCCCGCCCCCAAGCCAGTGGATATCACAACAACAAATGTTCAATCAAGCAGTCCTAGCTCTGCACACACACAATAGCTGACATCATCATGCACCTCACCACACTGTCACCACCACCCACAGGGCAATGAACAGAGTAAGGCAGAGAAAGACACATCCAGCCCCCACCCTATAGTCAACTGGAGACCTGCACTTTTGGAAGTTTTTGTACTGTCTCAAGTGAGTCCGAAGCACATCTAAGATGTATTTGGGGTGGGGCCTACACAGATCTAAGGGGCCTGAGAAACAGAAAACTGTAACATTGTTATTTTTAAAAGCATTGATTTTAATATGCTTTGCATCAGCTATAACATATTTTTCTTTAACAAGCTGCAGATCCTAGTTAACCAACAGCCTGTTTCTTCCTACCCCCCACAAACATTGCCTTATGTCTGTCCCATGTATTCTTGAATTCTCCCACAGTTTTAGACCCCACAACTTCCTCAGGAAGGCTGTTCCATCCCAGCCTCACCATGTTATGGTGATGCTGGGATAAAACCCACCACCTGCAGGGCCGACCCTGTATACCTCCTTGCATTTTGTCACAGAAATTTTGGATACAGACACTCAAAATGTAGGGAAATGAGGGGCACTGGTCTTAATATGGGACACATTTTTAGACAGAGACACATTCAGAAAACTAGAAGCTAGTGACTTAACATCACTCTGCCCTTGATGACACACTGGACACTAGCTGAAAGTCCTAAAAGTGGAATGATAATGACTCACATTGAGTCTTTTGTGGGATCCCCCTCTTGAACTGCCTGATAATTGCAGCTCTTAATGAGCTGTTAACCACACCAGGCCATCTGGAACATTGAGAGAGATTAGCATGAGGACTAGTCTGCTAAAATTGATACTTTTTTTAACTTCATTAACAGCCATGAAAATCTGCACTAGTCAAGACAGACAAGTAGATAGTTCACTGCATTATCCTTGGACAATTTGCACTAGTGGTTGGGCTAGTAAAATAATGTTTAGAGCAGTCCCTGATTCTGAGTGCTCATATACTTTTGAAACAGATTCTGTCATATCATTCATTGTTTCAGCTACATGTCTCGGTTACAGACAAGTTCTGTTGTCCGTATAGCCTTTTGTTTGTGAAAGCAGTCAGCCTGGGAGGTGTAAAGTATGGCCATTAACATCATTAGCACTTACTGCAGCAAAGCTGCCCCCACCAGTAGCGGAGCCAGTTGTCTTCCACTTTGATTTGCTGGTAAACATTTTCATCTATAACAAAATGTAGGCATTTTTAATTGTTTTAAATTATTTTTGCTTCCTCAAGAAAAAAAGTATGGGCCCCAAGGTGCAGGGGCACAGTTTGCACCTAGCTAAGGCTGGCCCTGTCAGGGAGTTATGCATTTTGAGAATCCATGTCCCAGATTTCAGAAACTTGTAGCTGAGAGGTATGGGTAGGACCCCATAATTCAATATAAATATGTAATTAACATTTGTTTAGCTTCGGACTGTTTTTAATTAAGGATCGTACTGAATATGGATCAAGGAATGTGCACTGCAAGGTATGCTTGTATATGCTGACTGGGCCATGATCAATTCATTGCCCCCATTCCTTGTTCTGTAACCTTACTTTTGTAACGATGTGAGTGTTGTCCACACTTTGAATTAGACATAATATAATTAGAAGTGAGCATTTGGAGCGATTACAGTTTATGACCCAGTTGTCATGGCGGACAAGAAACAGTATGGCAAAGGGGTATTCCTGTCCGTGCTATGCCTTTCACCATCATGTCGTCTGAGAACCACTTTGGGCAATGAATTATTATAACTGGTTTTCCCTTGGGGGGAAGGGGGGATGCTCACCAGTTATTATTACAAATTTCTGTCTTAAAGGAGAACTACGCTGAACCTGTAAGTTATTTTTCCAGTAGAAGATCATTTTTGAGTACTGGTTAAACTTCTGTTATTATTCCATCTACGCATGTCTTTTAGTAATCTCAGTAGGTGTTTCTTCTTTGCAGTCTGGTGGTAAGTACCATTTTAGAACTGTGTGATATAGTTTATGTCCCTCTCAGACACAGAGTTCTATAATAGAACATGGATGCATTGTGCTAACAGTAGAAGTGTAGAACAAGGACATAAACTGCATCATCCAATTCTAAAATGGTTCTTACCAGCAGCATGCAAATCAGAAACACCCACAAGGATAACTAAAAAGTCTGGCTGGTTAAAGCAATAACAAAATTTGAACCTGTATTTAAAAACAGCTTCTACTAGAAAAATGACTTTTACATTTCAGCGCAGTTCTCCTTTAAAGAAGGGGTGTTCAAATCGGAACGTTTAGGATTTGCCCAGCCATGACTGTAGCTGAATTTTCACTTGCCCCTATTTATTGCAGTGGATTTATCTCTCTTTTTGTACTTGCCCTTCAAGGAAATTTACTTGCCCTGGACAGGGGGCAATGGAATTTGCACACCCCTGCTTAAAGGGTTTCTGAGACAGAAAACTGGGTGATCAACCTTGTAATGTATGACAGTTTAAAGTTGCATATTATACAAATATTGGCAAGAGTTGAGAGAAATCAAAGTGGGGAGATATTGACCTCGAAGGCTGAACTATAGTCTGACAGTTGTTATTTGGCTGGGGTAAGCATGACTATTGGAAGGTAATAATTCATAGTGGGAGGTTAAAATTTTCCCACTATTTCCCACGACTACTACAGTTAATTTCTGTTTTTATTAAATCTTGCCCAAGTTATGCTGCCTCACCCCCATTCTGTACTTCCATTATGTATTCATACACTGTATTGCTGTATATTATTTAGTGTTTTTTTGCCTAAGTTATGCTGCCTCACCCCCATTCTACATTCTGTACCTCCATTATGCATTCATATACTGTATTATTAAGTTTTTGTTTACTTGGTAAGGTGTGCTAGAGCTAGACAAACATTTGCCTATTTTCAGGCACGACCCAGACAAGTACAAACCATTAAAGCAATGCAAGACAATCACTTCACATGGGAATACATGACAATCTTTGACTACTATTTTTGTAATGCTATTAATATTTTATATTGTTTGTTTTTCTCCCTTTGACTATCTCCCATACCCCTGACCCCTAGGATGCACCAGGAAACGAGCGGTTAACAGATCGGTATGTCTTTCCTGGTGAAACTTCTGAAATAAATTCCTTGGTGCTTTGACTTCCCTCTGACCACTAAAACTTTGTTTCCAATCATGGCCAGATGAATGATGTCGGATACTGTGTTTTTTTAATACTGTTTTTATTTTATTTGTGCTGACAGTTTCTGTTTCTTTTTTTTTGTACCAGCTGTGTCTTTACATTAAAAAGATGGTATTGTCTCATTTCATTCCTTGTGTGTAACTACTCACCCACTGGAACTTACTTCTGTGACGGCAGGCAGCAGCACACTTAGAGAAGACAGAGAGAGGCACGAGTGAGATTTGGGCGGCAACTGTTAGAGTTCAGTGAAAGGTAAAAAGCATCCGTGGTCTTTAGGTTTGGGGGGGTGAGCTGAGATACTACTTAAATCATGTACATTAATCATTATACATAAGGACCCCCCCCAACTGCACTTATTTATGTGTTTATTTAAAATGTGGTAACCAGGAAAGGCACACTGAGGTGCAACCCAGGGAAAGGGAGATTACATACACACAAAGGAAACGATTACGACATGGTAATATACGAATGTGGTATACAAACAGAGCAAGTTACATATAGGCAAGTATAAGCCCTCTCACAATTTTCAGAACCCTTGGGAGGCTGGAGGCTCAGGAGGTTGAGGAGCAACAGGTGTGAGTCTGAGCAGGTGCTTAAGAGCAGGGAAAGAGGGGGTTCGATGAATGGAAGAGGAGAGTTGATTCCAGAGGAAGGGGAAGCAGTAGGAGAAGGCAGACTGACCTGTATTTGAGTGTGGGTGGGGAAGGGAGAAGGAGCGGGTTTCCCTGGAGCGCAGTGGATAAGAGGTAGGGATAGGAGAGAAGAGAGATATGTTAGAAGGGTTCCAAACCAAAATTTGGTGATGATGGCTAGGCAGTGGGCCTGTCTATGGTGGGGAAGGGGTGTGATAGAGATGAGTAGAGAGAACAGTGATGTGTAGGGATGTAAGTTTGTCATGGATGAGGTTTTAATGACTCATTGTTTGTTCATGAAATCATTAGTAAACAGTAGTAAATGTTGTGGCACTGTCATCATTGCTACATTCTGATGACACTAGTGAAAGTCATGGAAGTCCTGAATAAAGATCAGACGTCATGGAATCAATGACGTGAATGACTGCCATGACAAACTTACATCCCTGGTGATGTACGCATTAAGGGGAGGTTTTAGTGAAGTGACAAAAGGCATTTACAAGGGTGTTTAGTTTGGCAAGGGACGGGTTGGGAGTGGCGCCATACACTATGTCCTCGTAGTTGAGCACAGGGAGGATAGTTTTTGCTATCAACTCACGGTGAACTGGGAGGGAACGGCTATCTTTGTTGCGGTACAGTACTCTTAGTTTGGGATGGAGTTTGGGAGTGGAGGGCTTTGTTATCCAGCCATACCCCAAGGTAATTAAAGGCAGGGACCATGTCAAGGGGGGTACTGGGGTGGTGAACACAAGAGGTACTTTGAGGATGGCAGATGCACAGCAAGAAAAGCCAGAGAGGCACGAATGAGTTTCGGGTGGTGGCTTATAGTGCAGGGCTAAAACTGTCTGTTGTCTTGTGGTCTTGGGGGGGGGGGGGCACTGCTGTGATTGGGAGAAATAGGGTGGCCTGCTAGACTATCAGGGATACAGACTTTAAGATAAAAAAAAAAAAAGGGCAGATGGCTAGTGCTCGGCAATAGAGAGCAGTGCCATGTTACATAGAAACATAGACTTTATCGGCAGATAAGGACCACTTGGCCCACCTAGTCTGGCAGTTTTTCTCTGCCTGCAGTATCTCTGTGGATTCCAACATAAAATTCGGGCACACGCAACCCATAAGAGCGACGCCAACAGCTTTGTTCAGATATTTAAAAAAAACACACGTCCGCCTGATATGTTTCCGACATTCATCCTGTCCTTTATCAGAAGGCTGTGGACACAAAATTCAGTGGATGTTTAAATATAAAATGTCAGTCCTGTGATCTGATGTCATATCAATTAAGAAAAAAGAGCTATGTTGGGAGCACCCTATATTTATGATATGTACTTGTTAGTTTATGTTAGCATATGGTGGATCGAGGATCCGTGATCATCTTTGTCCTGTTTTTTTTTTTTTTCCTTTCTTTCAAAAAGCTTCACCCCCCCCATCCCTACTAGTCAGAGGTTCAAGTGTTTTAAATAAAGGAATAATGCATGACAGGGTGGGTATTATGCTGGGATAACATCCACCTTGCCGAGGACGTCCAGTACCCTAGAGTGCTTAATTCCTGTTATACAATGACTCTTTTACAGACAGAATCAGGGAAAAAAAGGAAAATAAATACAGCTAAAAAAATTTTTAACGTAATTTTTTAGAGTGGAAACACTTTTTTTTTTTTTTTTTTTTGAGTCCCTTTACTGTTTCTCGATTAGTTGGAACTATTATCTGAGTGACATAGTTTGTGTCTGTTAACCCCTCTCTCGCCACCCTCAATTGTCTGGTACTGCTCACACTCGCTTCTTTACCCAGACAGTCATTTTTCTTTACTGTGTCTCCCATTACAGTTCCACAAATAAATATTTGTACCGGGAGAAACAGGCTATAATTATGGCTGGTACTGACCGCTGATGATGATTCCTGATGACCGATGGTAACGGCGCCATTCAAGGACGCAAGTCTTGAGTTCAGTTTGCAGGTTCCCCACGCCTCCTTAAGGTAATGTTGTGTTGCCACCAGTTGGAAATGAGAAATAATTCAGTTTTGTTGCTCCTTGTTTCCCTAACCGAACGCCGTCAGTGAACCGTGCGACTGGCAGTTACATTCTCTGTGGTTCACTGAAGCAGCCGGATTTGGGGAGAAAAATGGCCATAAAAATCAAACTTGTGTATGATGCAAACTGTGCTTTTAGTATCGGACTACTGGGAAGGGAACTGCCATGAAGGTAGTTGGCAGCGCAGGTAAGCAGGGATGGCTGTGGATTGATTTTTTTTTTTTTTTTATTAACATTTACTGTGCTGGGACTAGAGCCAAGATGTTATGCTGAGATAACATCATGGTTCCAGATCCAGTCCCAGTCTGACCAATCAGGGACCAGCATTCTTTCTTGCCATTGTATAATGTTTGTTTTTCCACTCCTTTTTTTTAGTTGATGTGTATTAATGCAGGAATCAAATGTATTGGCTTTAGGATTTTGATTTTTAAAGGATGATACTATTTAAAATGTTGAAAAAATTTTTTTTACTACTTTTTCTTAATTGTTATGATATCAGATTATATGACTGAAATTTTGTATTTGAATATTCAATAAACTTGGTGTTCACAGCCTTTGATAAAGGACAGTTTGAATGTCCGAAACGCATCAGATGGACAATGTGTTTTTATAACTAAATAAAATGTTCATTTTAAATATCTGAACAAAGCTTATGGATTGCGTGTGCCTGAATTTTATGTTGGAATGCTAGTAACTTATTCAGTGCACCGTGTTTCTTGTATGCACTTTCAAGTCTACCAGTATCTCCATGTACCCTACCTGATCTCCAGTTCTTTCTCCTTCCCCCCAATCCTTTCCACTAAGATTCCCTTATGCCTATCTTTGGCATTCTTGAACCCCACCACATCGACTGGTGGGCTGTTCCAGGCATCCACCACTGTCTTCATGAAGAAGTACTTCCTCACATCTCTCTTGAATCTACATCTCTCCAACATTATAGCATGACTATTTTTTTGTACACCTTTTTTTTCTAAAGAATGCTTTCCTTCTCTATCTTATGTACCGCCTTGAGGTTATTTAAAAGTTACTATGATATCCCCCTCCTCTCTTCCAGGGTGTACCTATTGAGTTCCTTTAGTCTTTCCTCATAGGGCCTTAGATGCAGACTCCTCACCATTTTAGTTGCTGTCATCTGGACTGCCTAGATTCTGTCTGTATCCTTTTGGAGATGTGGCCTCCGGAACTGTACAGGGTATTCTAGGTGAGATCTTACTGATCTATACAGAGACAGCACTACCGCCCTCCTTCTCCTGGTGATACCTATCCCTATGCACCCCAGCATCCCACTAGCCCTCCCAGCTGCTTTGTCGTACTGCCTGTAGGTCACCAGAGATTATTACCGTCAGGTCTCTCTCCTGCTTGGTTGTCATCAGTAACATTCTCCCCATTTTGTACTCTGCCCCTGGGTTTTTGTTGGTGTTTTTAATTGATGATGCACGTGTGTTAATTTAGTTGCCAGTAGTGTTCAAACTAGTGCCAGTTGTCATTTTTTTTCTGGTCATCTGGTTTTGGCCAGTCACAGGCCAGTATTGTAGTTTAGGGTTTAACAAAAAGTAAGTACTGCTGTAATTTTTGGCTCTATGTAAGTCTGTGCAGTGAATTTTGCTCTATGGCATATACAGTACAAAAGGACAGGGCCACAACTATAGCTGCCATGTATGGGGGGTGGGGTGAGTAGTATGTTCTGATGTAGAAGTCTTATTTTTCTGGCTACAACCCTAGGTAAGAATAGTGAACCGGTAGGTCCGAGAAATCACTAACCAAGCTGAAAAGTAAATGTGTGTTGTATTACAGTTTGTGTAATGCGGCTCCCTGACCTACCTAGACTCAGTAGTGGGTCTGTCGCTGCAGCTGTCCTGATGACCGCTTGGTGCCCTTGGGAGTCCACCTCTCCTCCTTTTGACTCTGAGAGGGCTGGCCTGGCTTCTTTCAATTGCAGGACATGAACGGGATGATAAAATAGCGGTTTGATGCCTGCATCTGGCTCAGTAGTAGTAGTAGCCTTTTCCTACCGTCTCCCCTCCCTCTGGAACCTTCTCCTCGCTTCCCTTCGATGCTCTCCCTCTCTCCAGGCCTTTAGATGTCTGCTAAGATTTACTTCTGCTTCCCTCTATAGTTGCATTCCCCCTCCTGACCCTTTTGTCTTTCTTTTCCCAGCCTTTCTTGCCCCCTCCCCCCACCTATTTCTCCTCTGTCTGGGCCACCTGTGGCCATGGCCTCCACTCTGTGCTCTAAGGCTCGATGCGCTTACCTCTCTAGTGGGATTAACCTATTGCAGTCATGTCAGGTACCAACGGCCTGCCTTTTTCCCTAAGCTTGATTCCAGGCTGTGCTAGGTTAAGTGGTCCATCCCACCTGTTGTTAACTGGTTTCATCTGCCATTGTTTTTGTTTTATGCATTCTGGATGTTTGAAATGCTTTTCATGTCTGTACTCCTTCTGCCTCCAACTCTGGGTCACACCTGGAATCGAGCCTCAGCTCAATGTGTCTTTCCCATTAACCAAATTTTAAATAAATGACAAAATAAATAAATAACTAAATAGTACATATGAAAATGCCAGCAGAAATGGGCCTCACGGTCTGTTGAGTCTGCTCGATTGTGCAGCCAGCCCCTCATCTCGCAGCTGCTCCTCCCACTCCTCCCCTCCTTAGATTTACCCTCACCCTCACCCTGTCCCTTCCCCTCTTGAAACTGTCCACCATCTTACAGGCCACCACTTCTTGTGTCAGAGTGTTCCACTTGCCCTCCACCCTTCCCATGAAGAAACATAGAAACATAGACTTTGACGGCAGATAAGGACCGCTAGGCCCATCTCGTCTGCCCATTTCCCTACCTACAGGATAGGCCGCAGATCCTAGTTAACCAACAGCCTATATCTTCCTGCCCCCCACAAGAATTGCCTTATGTCTGTCCCATGCATTCCTTGAATTCTCCCACAGTTTTAGACCCCACGACTTCCTCTCAGGAAGGCTGTTCCATGCATCCACTACCTCTCTGTGAAACATTCTCACATTGCCCCTGAACCGCCCTCCTTCTATCTTTAAATTGTGTCCCTTGTTCTTGCAAGTCTCTTTTCTGAAAGATGCTACTCTCTTGGACTTTGTTGATTCCCTTGAGGTACTTGAAAGTTTCTATCATGTCCCCCCTCTCCCTTCTTTCCTCAAGGGTATACATATTAAGCTCCTTTAGTCTCTCCTCATACGGCTTCTCTTGCAGACCCTGCACCATTTTAGTTGCCCTCCTCTGGACTGCCTGTATCCTGTCTATGTCCTTGCGGAGATGGGGTCTCCAGAACTGGACACAGTATTCCAGATGGGGTCTCACCAACTGTCTGTACAGAGGGATAAAAACTTCCTGTTTTCTGCTGCTGATGCCTCTCCCTATATATCCCAGTATACCCCGCCCTACTGCCTTCTCACATTGCTTGCTAACCTTAAGGTCATCTGATATGATTACCCCCAGGTCCCTTTCCTGTTTTGTTGTTGTTACTACCTCCCCACCCATTGTGTATTCTTCCCCTGGTTCTTGTTTCCCAGGTGCATTATTTGCACTTTTGCATTGAATCCTAGCTGCCATCGTCTGACCATTCCTCCAACCTTGCCAAGTCCCTTTTCATCCTTTCCAGCCTCCTTGTGTATCAACCCTGTTGCAGATCTTTGTGTCATCTGCAAAAGGCATACTTTCCTTCAGTCCCTCTGCAATGTCACTGATGAAGACATTAAAAGGACTGGACCAATACTGAACCCTGCGGTGCCCCACTAGTAACCGCCTTTCTTCAAGTGGACTCCATTTACAATTACCTTCTGTGTCCTGTTGTCCAGCCAATGTTTCAGGCTACCACCCTGGGACCCCACTCCCAGGCTGGTTAATTTGACTAATAATCTTTGTGTGGGACTGTGTCAAATGCCTTGCTAAAGTCTAGGTAGGCCATGTCCACAGCCCCTCCCTGGTCTACTACTTTGGTCACCCAGTCAAAGAAATCTATTAGATTCGTCTGACATGACCTTCCCACTGTGAACCCATGCTGCCTTGGATCCTGTGCTCCACTGACCTCTAGGTACTCAACTATTCTTTCCTTCATAAGTGACTCCATCACTTTCCCTACCACAGAGGTCAGACTGACAGGTCTGTAGTTTCCTGCCTCTGTCTTGGTCCCACTTTTGTGAAGGGGAATCACATCTGCCTTCCTCTAGTCCTCGGGCACCACACCGTCCTCCCATGATTTATTAAAAAGAGTAGCCAGTGGTTTCACTAGTTCCTTCTTTAATTCTTTTAGAATTCTGGGGTGAATTCCATCAGGACCCATTGCTTTGTCCACCTTCAGTTTTAGGAGTTCTTGCAGAACCCTTTCTTCTGTGAAAGGACTGGGATCGACCCCCCTATCAAGAGTGCTTCTGTTAATTGGATTAGGCACTTCCCCTCTTTTGTGAATACTGAGCAGAAATATTCATTCAGTATTCCTGCTTTTTCACTGTCCCCTCTGCCCACCACGTTCATTCTATTCAGCCTCACTATCCCTTCCTTTGTCTTTCTCACACAGCTGATGTACCTATAAAGGTTTTATCCCTTCTTAACTGAGTTGGCTATCTTTTCCTCAGTTTGGGCCTTTGCTATTCTGACTTCCCTCCCTGCTTCTTTCTGCCTTAACTGGTACAGCTCTCTGTCCTGCTCCTTCTGTGTTTCCTTATACTTCGGAATGCTATCTTTTTCTTCCTGACTTTCACAGCCACCTCTTGAGAACCATAGTGGCTTTTCTTTCGTTTTGATTTATTTATTTGCTTCACACAAAGGCTTGTTGCCTCTGTGATGGCAGTTTGATAATTCCCCATTGTTGCTCCACCTCCTTCTAGCCTGTTTGCTAGTGCTTTTCTGAGGCACTCTCCCATCTTGCCAAAGTCAGCCCTCCTAAAGTCTAGTACCCTCACTTTTGTATGGCTTGACTCTGTAGCTGAGTTTAACGTGAACCACACTGTTTGATGATCACTTGTCCCCAGATGGCAACCCACTTCTAGATCTGAGATCTTCACTGCCCCCGTTTGAGAGTACGAGGTCTAGATTGCTCCCTCACGAGTGGGTTCAGAACTAGCTGTCTAATGCCTGCCACCTGTAGGGCATCAGAATGGCCCTGCTCTTGGATGTGGCTGCAGCAAATGTGCTCCAGTTAACATCTGGCATATTCAGGTCTCCCATCAACAGTATCTCCTTTCTCTGCCATTCTAAGAATGCCTTCCATCATATCCTTGTCCATTCCTTCCCCTGACATGGGGTCTGTACCTAACCCTGTGCGGATTGTGGTGCCCTTTCCAGTCTCAAGGTGACCCACGGTGCCTCCTCTCCTCCTGTTTACTCTTTTGTTCAGTTGCTTTTATCCTTCCTTCATGAGGCTACTCCTCCCCTCTTCTCCCTGCCTGTCTCTCCTGTAGGTTTGTAGCCCTGGTACGTTAACATCCCAGTCATGGTTCTCTGTGTACCATGTTTCTGTGACTGCTCTCGATATCTAGGCATCCCTCTTCCATTAAGGCCACCAGCTCAGGGCTTGTTGCCCAGACTACGAGCATTGGTACTCATTACCCTCCATTTCCTGATGGCCTTACCCCTTTGCCCCATCCCTGTCCTTCTTGCCTTTGTCACTTTCTCCATTTACCCCTGCCCTTCTCCTATCGACACCTCCATGTTGGTGTTTGCCACACTTACTACCATGATTGTTTGGGGGGCTAGGATTTTCCTGCTCCTTTCAGTGCCTCCCCTTGGCTGTTTAAAAGCTTGCCAATGAAGCATTAAACCTATCACCTAGGATCCTGGTTCCCTCCCGGACAGATGCAGCCCATCATGCCAGTATAAGCTTGCATCACTCCAGGTGGACCCCAGTCCCCAATGAAGCCAAATCCTGAGCTCCACACCCAGTTTTTCAACACTGATTGAATCCCATGGTACAGAACACCTAGCCTCTCCTATGCCATAGATGGGTAGCACCTCCGAGAAGGTTACCCGTGCGTGCTACTTGACTAAGGCCCTCCCAATTCCACAAACTCTTCCTGCACTTCTCTAATCCTTTCTTAGCCAGGTCATTTGTCCCTAGGTGGACAATGACATCCAGCTCCCTCCCTGTGCAGCTGCTCCGCAATCCTGAGGATTCATCCCTGTCCCTCAAGCCATGGCGCCAGGCGGCACCTTACCTCCCTCTCCCTTCCTTGCCCAGTTCTACCTTCCTAACAATGGGAGTCCCCCACCAGGAGTTGTTTCCTTCCCTGCAGGGTCCCCTGCCACCCTCCTGTGGGTCTCCTTTGTGGAGGTTCCCAGCATCCTCCTTGGTCTCCACTGTGGGTGCCTCC
The DNA here is from genome assembly GCA_016271365.2 of Neoceratodus forsteri. NCBI lineage: Eukaryota > Metazoa > Chordata > Ceratodontiformes > Ceratodontidae > Neoceratodus > Neoceratodus forsteri. Next base: position 1,102,000,851 of record CM057454.1, on the reverse strand, counting down.
ATAGAGAACCACACTTTGCCAGAATGGCATGGGAATGTGGAGAGGTACAACTGGAGGGATGCCTCTGTTCACCACCCTCACCCTCCCTGAGCCCACTGTGGTCCAACAGCTTCTCTTTCTTGGCAACCTCTGAGGCAACGGCAGTGGCACTGGTGGTCCCTGGATGGAAGAGGAGGTCCCACAAATCCTGGCCAACTCAGCCTGGAGATGAGCAACCTCCTCCCTCAGCCCAGAGAGGTGCCTGCAGATGGGACAACACCGCATCCTCCAGAACATCTCCCGGAAGACTGCTGCTCCACAGCCACTGTACCACTCCAATCATGTCTTATTTCTGGCCCCTTAACTGTTTGCAATCCTTACTGTCTTCTTATCTCCCTCCTGAATCCCCCCCCCCCACAACCAGTCTGAGACTGTGCTCTCTCATGTCCCTTCCTCTTCTTAATTGGAAGATTCCCTCTGTTTAAGACTTATTTATCCCGTTCAAGTACTTAAAAGTCTCAATCATGTCCCCCCTATCCTTCCTCTCCTCCAAGGAATACATACCTAGCTCACTCAGCCTTTTTCATAGGGCTTGCCTCCAATCCCTGGATCATCTCTATCGCTGTACGCTGCACCCTCTCCAACAATCTGACATCCTTCTTCAGGTATGGGCGCCAAAACTGCACACAGTACTCCAGGTGCGGCCTGACCAGTGACCTGTACAGGGGGAGGATTACCTCCCTACTTGTGGAGGAAAGTCCCCTCGCTGTGTACCCCAGCATCTTGTTGGCCTTCGCTGCTGCCTTTCAACACTGAGCAGAGTTGTTATGCTCCCCGTTATAGGTACCCCTTCCACGGTGCTACCCAGCTGTACCCCTCCCAGCTGATAGTCCCTCCCCTGGTTCTTTGCTCCGAAGTGCATTACCTTGCACTTCTTGGCATTGAACCCCAGCTACCATGTTTCTGATCATTCCTGCAGTTTAGTTCGGTCATCCCATAGCCCCTTCCATCCCTCAGTGTCATCAACCACAGCCCCCATTTTGGTGTCATCTGCAAACAGGCTGAACTTACTTCGAATCCCATGTGAAAGATTAACTATGAATAACCCGAACAACACCGGCCCCAGCACCGATCCTTGTGGCCCTCCGCTTGTCACTGCCCTCGGTGCTGAGTTCCCTTCCCACTACCTCCCTCTGCTGCCTACCCCTTAGCCAATTCGTTATCCATTTCACCATCTTCTCTGCTGCCCCTACAGCTTCCAGCTTTCCCCCCAGCCTCCTGTGCAGCACAGAGTCAAAGGCCTTGCTGAAATCCAAATTCAGGACATCCACTACATGGCCCTTGTCTAGTTCCCTTGTCACCCAATCGTAGTACTCAATGAGGTTGGTCTGGCAGGATCTGCCCGAGACATACCCGTGCTGATGCCCATCCTGGAGTCCATGTCCTCCAAAAAGGTCACCAGCCTTTCTTTCAGGATTGTCTAAATGAACTTCCCCATGATTGATGCAAAGCTCACTGGCCTGTAGTTTCCTGGTTCATCGTTTGGGCCACCTTTCTGGATGTGCACCACATGGGCCATCCTCCAGTTCTGTGGTACGCATCCCGTGTCCAGGGAGGTATTGAACAGGCCAGCCAGTAGCCCTGCCAGAACCTCAGCCATCTCCTTGAGTACCCATAGGGTGAATGCCATCTGGCCCAGGTGCCTTGTCCACCCCCAGTGTCCTCAGTCCTTCCAGTACCCAGTCCTCAGTAATCCTTGCATCTGTCACCCCTTCCCAACACCTACCCCCACCCCTTTCCTGGGTATCTGCCCCACTTTCTCTTGTGTAAATACAGAAGTATTCATCTAATGCCTTTGCCTGATCCTCCCCTCTCTCCACCCACCTTCCATCCTTTTTTATCCTTACTATTTGGTCCTTGTTGTTCCTTCTTTTCCTTATATATCTGAATAAATTTTTTTCTCAGTTTTTAATACCCTGTGCCAGCCTGGGCTCCCTGGAAGCCTTGGCTGCTCTGACTAGTTTGGTGGCCTCTCTGGATTTCTTCGTGTACATCTCCTTGTCTTCTCCCTTCCCTGACATTTTGAACCTCTGGAATGTGTCTCTCGCTTGGTCCTCACCCCCTCTCTGACCTCCTGAGTCATCCAACTGGGCTTCTTTGCCTTCCCTTTCTTGCTCTGTGTTCTAGTACATGCCCCCATAGCCTCCACTAGCCCCTTTTTTTATGACATCCCACTCCTGAGTTGTGTCCCAGCCTGGATGAATCCCCTCCAGGTGCCCCGCCAGAATTTCCCCCATGTTTCTAAAGTCCACCCCCTAAAGTCATTCCCCTTGGTACCTGTACCCCCAGTTTCCTTCCCCATGTTGAGTATGAACCATACCGAGTAGTGATCACTCCCCGCCAGTGTGTCCTCTACCCCCAGATCCCTTACCATCTCCCCATTGGACAGTACAAGGTCCAGAGTGTTTCCTATTCAAGTTGGCCTATGGACCAACTGCATCAAGAAACTGTCCTAAAATGACTCTAACAGGACTTGCTCCTTTGCACTTGTGGTGGTTGGGTACTCCAGTCCACCCCAGGTAGGTTGAAGTCCCCCACCGCCACCGTGCTTCCCTTCCTGCAGACCCTTCGGATTTGCTCAGCTAACTCCCTGTCCAGTTCCTCCAGTTGAGCTAGTGGTCTATAAACTACCCCCATCCTCAGTGTCCTGCCTTTTGAGTCCTGAAAATGCATCCACAGGGCCTCTGTCCTGCCCTCTTCCCCCTCATCCCTTGTGCACCTTATCCCCTCCCATACATATATCGCCACTATCCCCCTTCCCTTTGATCCTATCCTTCCTGAATATCCTGTACCCTGGGACCTTCAACTCCCAGTCCTGGTACTGGGTGGCCCATGTTTACATGATGGCCGCAATGTCCACCCTCCCCTCGGCCAATAGGGCCTGAAACTCAGCTGATTTATTTCTGAGGCTCCTCGCTCTCAGTAAGACCACTCTGCAACCCTTTCCCTTCCTTCCCTAACCCTTCTCCCTCCTTCCCCCCCATGTCCCCTCCCCTTTGCCTTCCCCATTAACTAAGGGGGTTAAGCTATCAGGCCCCTCTCCGGACCCCTGTCTACCAGCTGATCACTTGCCACCCCCATCTAGTTTAAATTCATCTTTGTTTCTGTGTACTCCTCTATATTCTGCTTTTAATACCACTTTCCCCTCCTTGCTCAGGTGTAGTCTGTCCCCAGTGTACAGGTCATTCCTGTCCCAGGTTCTACCCCAGCCACCTATCAAGCCATACCCCCATTAAGCGTCACCATTCCCCCAGTCAAGTATTATAGTCATCTATCATTCCTTTCCTTGCTGTACTCGCGCAAGGTACTGGGAGTACCTCTGAGAAGGCCACCGATTTCCCCAAATCTCCTCATACATCCTTCCCAGTTCCTTGAACCTCCCATACTACTTCCACGCCCCCCCCCCCGGCCAGGTCGTTCGTACCCACGTGCACCACAACATGAGGTCTCCTTCCCTTCCCTGCACATTTAAAGGGACAATAAACACTGCAAGGGTCACTCAAATTATGAAAGCCTATAAAAAGATCTTTTAAATGAGGTTTGGGGCTTACCTGTAGGTGTCAGTAGTCCTGAGTTATGAATACCTAAGTCATCTGTAAATCAAAACAAGGCAGCAGCCATTTCATTGAATCATGAGACCAACAGTGATGTCACTGAGAGGCAAGTTGTAATTAACATCATGCAGCTTGCCCCTCAGTGACATCACTTGTAAAATGGCTGCTGCCATGTTTTGATTTACAGATTAATTAGAAAGTCATATCTCGGGATTCCTGACACCTACAAGGAAGTCCAGTGCCTTGTCTGAAATATCTTTTCATGGGCTTTCACAATTTGAGTGACTCCTGCAATGTTTACTGCCCCTTTAAGAAGAGACTGCCCTGCCCTGTCCACAGTTAGCTCAGGTATGGATTTGACCCAGATTTGGCTATGCCTTTCCCCTTTACTGCCCAATCTGATCCTCTTCAATATGGAATCCCCCAGCACTAGAACCCCCCCTTCATACCTCTCCCAATCTCTTTTCTATACAGTCATTAGTAGACTGCCTCTTACCCTGCATTTTAGTAACTCCATCCAATCCTCCTGTACCTCCCCCAACCTCCTCCCCTAGCCTGCACCCCCTCCACCCAATGCTCCCTCACTGTCTTCCCCTTCTCTACCCTCTACCTTGGATCCCCATCCCTCTCCTGCTGTGTCTCTGGAATCTATCTCACCAGTATTGCCCTTCCCTTCATTACCCCTGTCCCTCTGTACACCAGTCCAGCTGAGTCCCTCTCCCCCTTCCTTCCTACCTCTGTCCAACTGCTGTCACCTGGGCTGTCCCTGCCCCATACCCTCCTGCCCCATCTTGGAGATCCAACTCTTGCCCCTCCACCATTTCTGCCAACACTGCAAACATGTTACCTGCCTTCTCCGTGTTGCTGAGACTAGTTTTTTTTTCTCTGTCCCTGAGGCTTTCCTCCGTTACTAGAACTCCTAGCCACCTTGACCCCCCCTCCCCCATGCCTCTCCCTCTTCAGTTCTGATGCTCCTCCAATGCCTTGGCATCATGCTACCTTGTGCCGAAGTCCACCCTGCCCCAGCTCCCCCTCCCTTCACCCTTTCCAACTCCTTACCCAGCCACTGCACGTCTCCCTCCAGCCTCCTCAACCTATGACAGATTGGACACCCACCTAGCTTCCATAATATGCTCATCCAGATAGTCACCCCATAGCCGTTGCAGCCCACTATTCTTCCCATGCCACCCCCCCAAGCATCCTGCTGCTCCCTGTACCCTCCCCTATTACACTGTCCCCATCCTCTCCTGTTTCTGCATTGCCACCCTCTGGCACGTTTTCCCTCGTCTCTCTCCATTTTTATAACTCTGTGCTGCACTTAACCCCCTTGCGCATTAAACTTCTTAAGTGGTGCCCGTAACCCCCCTTCAGCTTATAGTCACTTTCTAGTAGTCAAAGAGGGTAACAACTTGAACCCTAAACCCCACCCAGGAAAACTCAGTGCAAACCTCACGTACACTGGCAGATAACCCCCAAACAATAACACAGTACTAAGCAGCAGTACCCAACACATCAAAAGTAAAATGTGTAAATAACAATTTGTTTGAAAGGGAGGGGTTAGGAAAGCAAAAGGGGACGTGGAAAAAAAATGGATGCAAATGGGGGAAATTTTTGTACTCTAAGCCATGGTGAAACAGTCCAGCAATCCCCTGGCAGTCACAGTTCCAAACAGAGGGTGCACCTGACTCTTCCTCCCAAAGGTGTTAAAGAGTGCTCTCTGTGTTGCGGAGGGTACCTCAGCGGATTGCTGGTAGCTAATCGGGATGGTGATGAGTTGGCACACTTACAGGAATTTAAATAACAACTTTTTTGGCAACTAGAAACATAGAAGTTGATGGCAGATAAGGACTGCAAGGCCCATCCAGTCTGCCCATTTCTTTTTCTACCTTATGAATGTGCCATTGGCTTTTACTCTGTCAATGGCCTATCTATTCATACTTATCTGTCTTGCTCCCTTATGCCAATCCCATGCCTGTTTGAAGCCCTGCACTGTATTCATGTCCACCACTAACTGAGGTAGCCTGTTCCATGCATCCACCACCCTTTCTGTGAAAAAGAACTTCCTCACATTACCGCTTAATCGGCCTCCCTCTAATCTCATGCTGTGTCTTCTTGTCCTGCTGTTTTTCTTGTATTGAAACATGTTAGACTCTTTCACCTTGTTAATGCCCTTAAGGTGTTTGAATGTTTCAATCATATCACCTCTCTCCCTCCTTTGCTCTAGGGTATACATACTGAGCTCTGTTAGTGTGTCCTCATATGTTTTCTGATGCAGTCCCTGCACCATTTTGGTTGCCCTTCTCTGGACTGCCTCAGTTTGGTTAATGTCCTTGTGAAGGTGTGGCCTCCAGTACTCCAGATGGGGCCTAACAGTGTCTTGTAAAGAGGGATTATTACCTCCCTCTTATGAATTGTGATTCCCCTACTAATACGCCCCAACAGCCCTCTAGCCTTACCTACTGCTTTAATGGCCTGTTTGGATGATTTCAGGTCATCTGTGGTGATGATGATGATGCCTAAGTCTCTTTCTTCCCTTGTGACTGCCAGCAACTCCCCTCCCAGCCGATAGGTGGCTTCAGGGTTTCTCTTCCCTATGTATATGATCTTGCACTTCTTTGTGTTAAACCCCAATTGCCACTCTTCCAACTATTTTGCCAGGTTATCCAGATCTCTTCTCATTCTACCCACCCCATCTGGTTCATATACTCTGTTGCAGATCTTGATGTCATCTGCAAACAGGCAAGCCTTACCCTCCAGTCCATCAGCAATGTTACTGCTGAAGATATTGAAGAGGACTGGTCCCAGAACTGATCCCTGAGGTACCCTACTTGTGACTTGCATCTGTTCTGACTGTGTACCGTTTACCACCACTCTGTTTTCTGCCTGTCAACCAGTTTGCTACCCAGTTAGCCAACTTCTGACCCACCCCGAGCCTACCCAGCTTATTAATCAATCGTCTGTGTGGAACAGTATCGAAAGCTTTGCTGAAGTCAAGGTAGGTGACATCTACTGCTCCCCCTTGGTCCACCACTCTGGTTACCCAGTCAAAGAAATCTATGAGATTAGTTTGACAGGACTTTCCTGTTGTAAACCCGTGCTGTCTTGGATCCTGTGCACCTATGGATTCCAGGTGTTGCAGTATCCTTTCCTTAAGGAGTGTCTCCATAATATTGCCCACTGCTGAGGTAAGACTGACTGGTCTGTAGTTCCCTGCCTCCTCCCTGCTACCACTCTTGTGGGCGGGATCCCATGAGCCCTTCTCCAGTCTTCTGGGACCTCTCCTGTGCTCAGAGACTCACTAAACAGTTCTGATAATGGGTCTGCTAGTTCCACCCTTAGCTCCTTTAGTACCCTGGGATGTATGCCATCAGGTCCCATTGCCTTGTCCACCCTGAGCTTATCAGGCTTTTGTAGGACCTTTTCTTTTGTGAAGGGACTAATGCACACCTCCCTCCCCCCTGTGTCCATGGTGCTGAGCAGATGGCAGAACCCGAACACAAAGGGGCCCCATTAGCAATCCAGAACTGGATGGCCTTACACGTTTTTGCCTGGGCATATCTAGACAATGGCACAGTCCTGCCCAGGGCTTCTGTCCACTTTCCTACCTACTTACTTGTCTGTCTGTCTGTCATATTTATCTGTCTGTCTACTGGCTTCTACTCTTTTTCTATCTGTCTTTCACTCTCTCTCTCGGTTTCTACCCCCCCGTGTCTCTGTGTGTTCCTCTCTCTCTCTCACTCTCTCTATTGGCTTTTACTCCTTTCCTGTCTTTCTTTCTCTCTCTCTCGCTCTCTGTCTCTCTATATGTCTGACTGTCCCAATAAAGCTCCCCAAGAGCCGCATCTCTGAAGTACTCACTATTCAGAAGTTTAGACAGGTAGCAGGGTTTTATTTAACTCTAAAAATTGATTAGCGTTTTGCTCATAAAAGTGCTAAAACATTGTGAAAATGCATAGTACTTGCCTCACTGCGTTTAACAAACATAACACTTCTAGAAAACCTATATAAATACTTTCTGTAATGTTAGTATTGTCCCAAGAGAAAAACTGCTAATCAGTTATTTAAAATCCCGAGGTAGGTTGATGTCTTTGTGGCAGTTATGTGCTGGACTGGATCTCAGTGACGGTTCATCTTTGGCAGGCACAGGTGCGATTTTGCATGGGTGGTTACAGGACTGCTTTGGTCATCTTCGCCTCTTATTGATTTTGCTTCTCAGGCCTTTCGATGTCCTCGCCTCTAAGGTCTTTTGTTGGCTTCACCTGTAAGGTCTTTTGTTGCATACCTTACTGGTGGCTGCTGCAGTGCACAGGAATGGCTGTAGACCCTTATTTTCGAAAGAATTGGACACCATGAACCTAGTGATGCATGAGTGATAGTAACCACTGCTGTGGCTTTTTCTGCAGGGGAGTTACTGCAGGCTGTAGTTCCCCCTCCTCTTCTCATCTTCTCTCAGGGTTCCTTAATAAGATTTGGTGACTTTGGTCCTGCTGAGGTAATGCCTGGTGCGTTGGATCTGATACCTGCTGGGAGTGCTGTGAGGGCAGATAACCCCCTTCAAACAGAAATTTCCCTTTCTCCTGTGGTGGTTCACTGAAACACCCTCCTCCTTTGATTCTGGCTGACTGTTTTTAGTGCATAGACTCCTGAGAACCTGGCTGAGACTGTTCAGTGTGTGGCTGTTGGCTCCACAGCCCACCTCCTCACTCCCTCTCCTCCAGCTGTGACTGACCCTGAGAGAACAGTCTTCCCTCTCACTCAGGGCTGAAACTTAGATGTCTGATTAACTGTTACCCAGAAGCTGCTATCAAGTGATTGGTTGTAGGTGCTTAGCCAGCCACAACATTTCTGACCCCTTTCTGTCATGCATAGTGGTCCTATAGTTCTGATGGGGCTGCCATCTTGGTTTTAATTTTTAAAAGTGCCTTTTTTTTTTTTTTCAGACCTGCAGCCTTCTGCTGCTTTTCTGTTCGGCCCAAGGAGTAGATTATTGGTCCCAACCCCTGCTGGTGTTCCTGAGGCCAGGACAGGGGATTTAGGGACAGTTGCATTCCCTTGGGATGTTTGAGATCTGGATCCATCTTAATGGGCTCCCGTGCATGTGCAGAGCCCAAATGACAATGGAAATGTGTTGTTTTTTTTTTTTTCCCCTGCCCTGCTTCCTTAACTGAGGCCGGGAGGTGGTTATATATGCAGAACTGCTGTTGTGTGGCAGTGCGGGGCCTTGGCTTCATTTTTCTCTCAGTAGCTGGAACCATTAAGTGGGTGTGGACTCTCGCCTGATTTGAAAAACAGAGCTCCAGCATCATGTAGTGCATGCTTACAACTCTCATGGCTCTCAGGCACTGGTGTTCCCAACCCGTCTCCTCCTCCTGGGGTCAGGGAGCTTGGAAGAAACGCTTGATGGTGCTGCTGCAGTACATCCCAGTCCCAGCTTTGCCTTTCAGTCTTAGAGGCTGGAAGTGGGGGACAGCAACATGGCCACAGCCGCTGTTGACTCTTGCAGGGAGCTGTGCTCGACTCCTGCCGGAGCTGATCATGTGATCCATTGCTCTACCCGTTCCTGCTTAGCAGTTCTTTTGGGCTGGAGGCGAAGATGACAAGAGCCTGTGGGGAGGGAGCCACTAACTGACCAGCCGGTCAACCAAGTAAGCCCTCACAAATGGGGGGGGGGCTTACATTTGGATTGGTTATGCTACCTATATGAATTTGCCCTTGATTGCTCTCCACACATTCATTACTGCACTGTACTCCTCTCTTTATCTCCTTTCAAGGGCCTTTGGCATTTTTACTGTACCTCTATAATTTTCAGGTTCTAGTTTGATACTCTCTTGTCTTTCTGGAAACACCTCTTTGGTCGACAGTAAATTTGCTGACCTCCCACACAGTGGTATTGTGCCGTCACAAAATGAAGTGTTTTTTTTTGCAGGGGGCTATGCCCCATGCACCCCGTGCATTTCAGTATAATCAACTGCAGGTCAGAGTTGTTCCAGGGAGGGGGCAGAACACCGGGAGAAAAGCATCGGTGAAAATAGACCATTACAGCGACTGTCACTGTAATGGTCTGTTTTCAGGTTTCGCTGTCGGGTTGTCGCACTAGAGTGGGCCACCATGTCTTTCTTACCCCCCCCCCAACATCTTCTCTCCATGTGTTCTAGTGACTCATGTGCACTCCATTTTTCTTTTCCCTGGGTCATGATCACAACAGGCCATTTTACCTTCTCTGGTGGACTCCCTTCCCTCTGACCTAGCCTCCCCCTTCCCGTTTGCATGAATTCCACTCATTCTGCCTTAGAAGCCCTATTCCATGTGCACATCTCCCATATTTGCTCCTGCACTTGACCCCCTCAATACTGTTGTTATACCGTGTACCTATTTGTTAGATCATTTGTCTCAGAACTGTATTTGAATGCTTCAATTCCTGTTGTATTCACTGCATTCCCACCGACTGCAGTGTTCCCACTGCTGGATGCATTTTTTGCTGTGTAACCTCACTGCTGTACAGTAAAATTGTGTTATAAACAGTTTAAAATGCAGTTCTCAATGGGGGTCAGCATGTGCGAAAACAGATGGGATGTTGGGCTGTACTGGGCATAGTTTTTTTTGATAACTTCAGATTTTGTAATTTAAAGTTTATAGAAGAGTATATATATGTATATGTTACAATAAAATGCAGTGTAAAAATTGGCTATGCATATTTCAGATTAAGCTCTTTCGCATGTATAAAACCATTGTATGATGAGAAAAATCAACAGTTGTAACTGTGTGTAATTGTATACATAACCGCAAACTTCATTAAACAGAGAAAACTAAACAGAAGTGTGTGTCTGTGACAAAGTAGAATAGGACCCTGTCCCATTTGTTTTGGGGAAAGTGTTTAAATGCAAGGATCTGTATTCTTTCCTTTTCTGTCTCTTCTGTCTGGTTGCGTAACCAAATTTTCCTGTGAAGCTTCAGATATGAACAACCCGAACAGTCTCGCAGTTCTTTGCAGTCACTGTCTCTGTTTTTTTCTTGCTGTCTGTTTTTCCTCCCTTGCATATCTACGTCAGCTAATATGAAATATATAAGAATCAATGTATGGAGTGAAACTGTTATTGGGATCTCTGTTTATTTTAATTTTTTTCCAATTGTTTAACCAGGTGAGACACACTAAGCTGAAAGCATTTTTACAGGTGCAATCCGAGAGCACAGGGAAGTTAGCACAGTAGGGAAACACAGAAGGAGCAGGACAGAGAACTGTACCAGTTAAAGCAGAAGGAAACGGGGAAGGCAGTCGGAATAGCAAAGGCCCAAACCAAGGAAAAGATAGCCAACTCGGTTAAGAAGGGGGATAAAACCTTTTATAGGTACATTAGGGATCAAAGAAAGACTAAGGCAGGGATACTGAGGCTGAACAAAGACAAAGGTGGTTGGGCAGAGAGTGACAGTGAAAAAGCAGGGATACTGAACGAATACTTCTGATCAGTATTCACTATGGAAAAGCAAGGGGAAATACCTAATCAGGTCAATAGAAGCACTCTGGATAGGGGGGTTGATATTAGTCCTTTCGCAGAAGAAAGGGTTCTGAGAGAACTCTTAAAACTGAAGGTGGATAAAGCAATGAGGCCTGATGGGATTCACCCCAGAATTCTAGAAGAACTAAGGGAAGAACTAGTAACACCACTGACTATCCTTTTTAATAAATCACGGGAGGATGGTGTGGTACCTGAGGACTAGAGGAGGCGGGTGTGATTCCCCTTCACAAAAGTGGGAGCAAGACAGAGGCAGGAAACTATAGACCTGTCAGTTTGACCTCAGTGGTAGGGAAAATGATGGAATCACTTCTGAAGGAAAGAACTGTTCAGTACCTAGGGGCCAGTGGGACACAGGACCCAAGGCAGCATGGATTCACAGTGGGAAGGTCATGTCAGACAAATCTAATTGATTTCTTTGACTGGGTGCCAAAGTAGTAGACCAGGGAGAGGCTGTGGACATGGCCTACCTAGACTTTAGCAAGGCATTTGACACAGTCCTGCACAAAAGATTAATAAACAAATTAGCCAGCCTGGGAGTGGGTCCCAGGGTGGTAGCCTGGGTAACACACTGGTTGGACAACAGGACACAGCGGGTAATAGTAAATGGAGTCCACAGTGAGGAAAGGAGGGTTACAAGTGGGGTACCGCAAGGTTCAGTACTGCAGCCGGTCCTTTTTAATGTCTTCATAAGTGACATTGCAGAGGGACTGGAAGGGAAAGTATGTCTCTTTGCAGATGACACAAAGATCTGCAACAGGGTTGATACACAAGGTGGAGTGGAAAGGATGAAAAGGGACTTGGCAATGTTGGAGGAATGGTCAAATGTATGGCCGCTTAGATTCACTGCAAAGAAGTGCAAAGTAATGCACCTGGGAAACAAAAATCCAGGGGAAGAGTACACAATGGGGGGTGAGATACTGACAACAACAAAAATGGAAAGGGACCTGGGGGTAGTCATATCAGACGACCTTAAGGTGGGCCAGCAATGTGAGAAGGCAGTAAGGAGGGTTGGGGGGGATACTGGGATGAACAGGAAGTTGTTGGTCCTCTGTACAGAGAGTTGGTAAGACCACATGTGGAGTACTGTATACAGTTCTGGAGACCCCATCTCCGCAAGGACATAGGGTGGAGGCTGTCCAGATGAGGGTAACCAAAATGATGCAGGATCTGCATTAGAAGACATATGAAGAAAGACTAAAGGAACTAAGATGTATAGCCTCAAGGAAAGTGGTGGGGAAGGGGGACATGATATAAACTTTCAAATACTTCCAGGAATCAACAAAGTCCAAGAGGTAGCATCTTTCAGAAAAGGAGATGTGCAAAAACAAGGGCACAATTTGAAGATAGAGGGGTATGGCCAGAGGTAATGTGAGGAAGTATTTCTTCACAGAGAGGGTTGTGATACATGGAACAGCCTTCCTGAGGAGGTCATAGAGTTAAAACAGTGGGGAATTCAAGAATGCATGGGACAGACATAAGGCAATTCTAGAGGGGGGTAGGAGAAAGTAGGCTGTTGGTTAACTAGGATATGCAGCTTGTCAGTTGGGTAGGGAAATGGGCAGACTAGGTGGGCCAAGCGGTCCTTATCTGCCATCACATTCTATGTTTCTATGTTAAGTGACTTGCTGAGAGTCACACAGTATATGCAAGTGGGGGCTGTGGGATTCAAACCCAGGTCTCCAGATTTGCAGCTCAGAGCCTTAAACCACTGTGCTATACTGCCTCCCTAATTTTAGAAAATATTTACTGTTGCTGTTGAAATGTATAAGTATTTATAATTTGAGATAACTGTAAAAAGCCAGAGGTTATTTGAGTGCAAATGCCTGAGCCTGTTGCAGTTGCTGTGGGGACCTCATGAAGTTTTCAATGTTCTAGCAGCTTCTGAAATTTACAAAGGACAGCATTTTTGCAAAGGATGGGGGTTGAAAAGAGTTATAAAAACAGCTAAACTGAGCTACAAGGGATTACAAGAGATTTTATTTTGCTTCTGTATATAGTTATTTTTGTACAGGTGTATTTTATTTTATGTTGCTGCTGCTACTACTACAAATAAACTCTTTTGTGGAATTTTGCAACTGCTCCTGGGTTTTCTGTGTGTTTTGTGACCTGTGCCTTGACGACAGATATTGTCAGCCTAAGTGGGACTTAAGCCGTGCATACCCTAAAACAGGAGATTTGTGTATGGGCACTGGACCTTGTACCAGGGAAGCACAGAGGAAGGTACTGATTCTGCAGCTGAAGTCCAGTCTGAGATTGTACAGCCAGCACAAGTCATTTCTGAGGTACAAGTCGTTGACAATCCTTGAAAAGCCTTCACCCGACTCCGAGAACTTGCTGATTAAGTGGATTCAACCAAAGAGCAAAACAGTCCCACAGATCATCGACATTTGCCACGGAGCAAGTCATCAACATCATGCCTACAGATGTGCAGCTGTGGGTAAAGGAACACCGACCAGAGAATGGGGAAAAAGCTGTTTCTTTGGCTGAGGACTGCCAAATGGCCAGACAGATGCCACAGCAGCAAGGTAACAACCAAGCAGCGGTAAGGAGTTATTTTTCCCATTTAAATTCCAAGCCTGTTAAGAACTCTGATGGGGGTAACAAATCTGTGCCAAAAGACGTTATTTGCTATAACTGTAATATGCCAGGCCATTTTGCAAGAAACTGCCGTAATAAAGAGAGTGGCACTGGAGCAGATTTGTGCTTGGCAAACTGGGGCAAGTACCTAACAGATGTGAAGGTGGGGAATAAGATTGTAAAAGGACTCATTGATTCGGGATGCAGACATCACCTCTGAAGAAAAGCCAGTCCCTTCAGGGGTCCCACAGGGGTCCATCTTGGGGCCACTACTCTTCAGCCTCTTCCTCAATGACCTTCCCAGTGTCTGCCACCAGAAATTACTGCTGTACACCGACGATGCAGTCATGTTCACCAACCACCAAAACGCAGAGCTCCTCGAGAAACAATTACAGCTTGAATTCATGCACATCGAAGAATGGTTCAAGTCACACAAACTGGTCATGAACTACATCAAAACGAAGGTTATGACCTTCTACAACACCAGGAGCAAGTACAAATCCCGTGACCTCACCATCCTAAACCAAACAGGGACCTTACTTGAACACGTTCCTGATGTTAAATACCTAGGTTTTACATTGGACAGCTCACTCTCCTACCTATTGGCACATAGATTCTGTCGCCAAAGCCACCAACATCCGTATAGGCCTGCTCTACAGGCACAAACACTGCATGACTCCTGACACTCTCCGGTTGGCTATCAACAGCTCTGTCACCTCCATCATCGATTACGGGCTAGCAATTTATGGCTCTGCCTCCGCCTCTGCCCTCTGCAGAATTACAGTTGCACTCAACAAAGCATGCAGGCTGCTAACTGGGTCTGACCGACTTACACACACTTGTGACCTGTACACTTGGGCAGGATGACTTCCTCTCATCAGCCCGATACAGTATCAAACCTCCCTCTTAGCCAAAAAAGTCCTCCTCAGGATCATGCCCCTGGGCATTGAAAAGCTCCTCATTGACCACCACAGCACCCAGCAAACTAGAAGTTCACAACAGCTAACCTTCCTTGTCCCCAGATGCCGAACTACCATGGGCCAGAGGGCCTTTGCCCGCAGAGCACCACAGTGGTACAATACTCTCAACAAAGAAACTCTTACTGCTGCTGCTCTTGGCCTTTTCAGAGACAACTCCGACTTCATCTCATTTCAACTAGTCATTGTGACTGCTTTATCTAATTGGTGGCCCACCGCTTGCCCTCCACTTCAGTCTTGACAGCTACTTCTCCTGTCTTCCCCTTCTACCTGCCTACCCCTTGCACCTCTCCCTTCCTCCCCCTGGGCATTTCCTGACTTTTATCCCTCCCTCCCTCCCTTTAGAGCTCTTACCCTCACCCTCTACCCTCCGACAATGGCCTTCCTGCCTGCATACCCCTTCCCTCTCACCTGCAGTGCTTATTTCTAAGATTGCCCTTGGCTGGTAGGTCATGCTACCTAACATTTGGCACATTTTGAATTACTGGAATTTCCTGTGTCTCATTTTCTTACTACTTTTTATTGTGTAACTATGTATTATTATGTTGACCTTTGTATGTATGTAGAAAATACAAAATCACACATGCCCCCACAATGCAAAGCATCATGGGCTGCATATGCAAATCACCACAGAATGTTATGCTGGTCCAACTTTAAGCAGAATTGCATGGTGCCGAAAGGCCTCTCACACAGTTTGCAAAGGGTGCTAACAGAAGACATAGACACGTGTTTCGTCCTACCAGGACTCATCAGTATGCCTCGTCTGTTTGGCACCCCAGTGGAATGGACCAGCTTCCCTTAAGGCAGTGTGCCTTGGATATATTGTGGTGAACCCATTAAAATAAAAAACTATTTAAAAAGACAAAGAACCTCTGTGCACAAACACTGAGGCAAGGGTTACCCCAAAGGGCATTTGGCTGGGAAGCCAAGTTTCAAGAAAATACAAAATCACATACGCCCCACAATGCAAAGCATCATGGGCTGCATATGCAAATCACCACAGAATGTTGTTGGTCCAACTTTAAGCAGAATTGCATGGTGCCGAAAGGCCTCTCACACAGTTTGCAAAGGGTGCTAACAGAAGATAGGACGAAACACGTGTCTATGTCTTCTGTTAGCACCCTTAAAGTTGGACCAGCATAACATTCTGTGGTGATTTGCATATGCAGCCCATGATGCTTTGCATTGTGGGGGCATGTGTGATTTTGTATTTTCTTGAAACTTGGCTTCCCAGCCAAATGCCCTTTGGGGTAACCCTTGCCTCAGTGTTTGTGCACAGAGGTTCTTTGTCTTTTGTATGTATGTATACCCCCCCCCCATTCCTTCGACGTGGAACCTTTGTAAACTAGCAGTTCCTGCTCAAAAGTATTTGTAATCCTAGATTTCAATAAAATAAATAAAAAAAAAAAAGTGCTGGGAAAACGCTGTGCAAAGGGACCAGGTACTAGTGTCATCTGCATCCATGGGGACACTCGGACACTCTATACTATCCTACCACTCAAGTGACTCTGACCGTTAAGGGTGTGTTGTACCAAATGAAAGTGGGGGTAGTACCAAAGTTACCTGTACATGTGATTATTGGAAATGACTTTCCAGGATTTACTGAGTTGATCAAAGAGGAGTAAGTCCTGATGTAGCTGTGGTGACAAGAGCTCAAGCAAAGAAAATTTCAGACAGTGGGAACACTTCTCCTTGCAGTGATTTTGATTCGGACTTGTTTGAGCACGGCTCCAAGCTCCGGAAATCCAGGAAAGAAAGACAAAGCCTGAAGAAACTGTGGCAAGAAATGACTGATGGACATGAAGGGTTAAAATATGAAAATGCTGAAACTAAATTGATAGCTTGCTCTGAAAGAAAATAATCAGTTAACAGTGTTTCTCATAGATACATAGATACATAGACAGTGTCGGCAGATAAGGGCCTATGGCCCACCTAGTCTGCCCATTTGAGCTTGTAAGTTCAGTTTGTTTTCCTAGAAGTCTATTTCCCCTTACCCCTGACCTCTAGAATTCCTTTATGTCTATCCCATGCATTCTTAAATCCGTGATTGTTTCAGCCCCCACCACTTCCTCTGCAGGGTGTTCCACTTGTCCACCACCGTTCTGTGAAGAAATTCTTTCTCATGTTTCCTCTGAATCGTCCTCCTCCAACTTCATCCCATGCCCTCTAGTCCTGAAACATCTTTTTCGCTTAAAATAGTGTTTTCCTGCACCTGTTCCTCCCTGTAAGATACTTGTATGTCTCTATCATATCCCTCTCTCCCTCCTCTCCTCCAGGGAGTACATGTTCAGTTCCTTCAACCTGTCTTCATAGGATTTGTGATGCAACCCATGCACCATCTTTGTTGCCCTCCTCTGAACCTTCTCTACCCTGTCTATGTCCTACGTAGGTATGGTCTCAGAACTGTACACTGTACTCCAGGTGGGGCCTCACTAGTGTCTTGTATAGCGGAATTATGACCTCCTTTTCCTGCTGGTGATGCCCCTGCCTATACATCCCAGCATCCTATTTGCTTTACCTGATGCCTTGTCACACTGTTTCCCTACCTTGAGGTCATCAGAGATGACAACCCCAAGATCCCTTTCCTGCTTGGTGCATGCTATATCCTCACCCCCCAACTGATATATTGTGCCAGGGTTTTTGTGCCCCATATGCATTATCTTGCACTTCTTTGCATTGAATTTCAACTGCCAAACCCTTGACCATTCTTCAAGTTTCTGCAGGTCCCTTCTCATTCTGTCTACACCCTCTGGTGTGTCTACTCTGTTACAGAGCTTGTGTCATCAGCGAACAGTGAAATTCTGCCTTCTATATCCTGTGCAATGTCACTGATGAAGATGTTGAATAGGACCGGTCCCAGCACTGATCCCTGTGGTACCCCACTGGTCACTCTTCCCCTGTGGAGTGACAGCCATTTACCACCACCCTCTGTGTCCTGCCACCCAGCCAGTTACCCACCCACCACACTACTGTCCTGCCCACACCATATTCCCCAGTTTGTGTAATAGTCTTCTATGTGGCACAGTGTCAAAGGCCTTGCTGAAGTCCAGATAGACCATGTCCACTGCCCTCCCTGATCCACCTCCCTAGTCACCCAGTCAAAAATTCAATGAGGTTGGTCTGACATGACCTCCCCTGGTGAAACCATGCTGCCTTGGGTCCTGTAGTCCATTGACAACCAGATGTTCCACCAATCTCTCCTTCAGTAGTGCTTCCATGATCTTTCCCTACCGAGGTGAGGCTGACTGGTCTGTAGTTCCCTGCTTCCTCTTTGTTCCCACTTTTGTATAAGGGGACTACATCTGCTGTCCTCCAGTCTTTGGGTACCTCCTGTTTCCAGTGATTGGCTGAACAGGATAGCCAGAGGTTCAGCCACCACCTCTCTAGTTCTTTAAGGACCCTGGGGTGCACCCCATCTGGCCCCATTAGCTTATCAACTCTTATTACTTCCAGTTCCTTCAGGACCCTTTCGTGTAAAGGGACTTGTGTCCATTTCTGCACCATTCTCACCCTTGTACTCCCTTCAGACCCATTACCCCCTCTTCCTTAGTAAAGACTGAGCAGAAATACCTGTTCAATATGTCAGCTTTACTGTTGTCATCCTCCACGCTGCTCCCATCCTCCCCTTCAGTCTAACTATCCTCCCTTTGTCCTTCTTTTCACTTATGTACCTGTAAAAGGTTTTGTCCCTTTAACCACTGATTTTGCAATGTGTTCTTCTGTCTGAGCTTTGGCTTCCCTTACTGACTTCCCTGCCTCCCTTTGTTTCTCCTGGTACTTCTCCCTATCCCTTCTGCCTGTGTCTTTTTGTATTGCCTGAATGCAGTCTTTTTGCTTTCACTTTCCTTGCTACCTCTTTGAAACCATAATGGTCTCCTCTTTCTTTTCCTCTTGCTAACCTGCTTAATGCATAATTCTGTTGTTCTTATAATCCCCATTTTAAATACTGCCCACTGTTCCTCAATCCCTGATTCCTGTCCCATTCCCTTAATGCCTCTTTCAAGCATCTCCCCATTTTCCCAAAGTCTGCCCCTAAAATCCAGGATACGTGTTTTGTGTGGTTTGGTTCTGCTCTTTCTGTGATTTCAAACCACAATGACTGGTGGTCACTGTTACCCAGGTGCTCCCCACTGTTACCCCCATCACACTGTCCCTGTTTGTGAGCACAAGGTCCAGTATTGCCTTCTGCCGAGTTGGTTCCATGACCAGTTGCTTGAGGAAGGCACCCTGAAGGAGTCAGGATAAATCTGCTCCTAGTTGATGCTGCTGCTGGGATGCTCCAGTCCACATCTGGTATATTGAAGTCTCCAACCAGTACTACCTCACCCTTGTCAGCCATCCTTTTGGATGGCTAGCATCAACTCCCTATCTGTTTCTTCCTCCTGGGCTGGTGGTCTATAGACCACACCTGTGCGGATGGCTGGCCCCATTTTCCTTTCCAGCTAACCCACAGTATCTTCCCCATTTTGTTCCTCCTGGATCTGTGTGGCCCTTATGTCATTTTCACATACAGTGCCACTTCTCCTCCCTTCCTGCCTGCTCTGTCTCTTCTGAATATGTTGTAGCCAGGTATGGCCATCTCCCAGTCATGGTTATCATTACACCAGGTTTCAGTGATGGCCACAATGTCCAGGTCTGACTGTACCATGACAGCCTCCAGATCTTCCATCTTGTTGCTAAGGCTCCTGGCATTTGCACATGGCTTTCCATGATTTGACCTCCTAGACTGCTTCACTGTTCTACTCCAGCCCCTTCCTTGGTTGTCATTTATCCCTGGTTCTCCTTGCTGTCTGCCCTTCTGCTGAATTTTGCCCTTTTCTGCTTATCCACCTTTTGGACACTAATCTCCAACTTTTGCACACTGCTTTGCAGAGATAGCCACTTCTCTGGTTCACTGGTTCCATTACTAGCTGTGGGGGTGAGCAAGTAGGTACCATCCTTGCTGGCCTGCACCCCTTTGCTAGTTTAAATGCTTGTCAATGTAGCATTTAAACTTATCATTGAGTGCTTGGATTCCCTCCAGGATGGATGCAGGCCGTCAGGCTTGAACAAACCTCCATCCCTCCAGATGGGTCCCCAGTCACCAATGAATCCAAACCCTTCTCACAGCACCAGTTCTTCAACCATGAGTTAAAGTTCCTGGTGCATGCACTCCTATGCTCTCCCTTGCCTCTCACAGGTAGTACTTCAGAAAGTGACAGAAGTAGCTACTTGCTTGAGACCCCTCCCCAGTTTCCTAAACTCTTCCTGAACTTCCTTTGGCTCCCCATTTGCCAAGTCATTAGTACCTAGGTGGATAATGACATCCAGTTCACCCTCCTGTCTTGCCTTCCCAGTGATCCCCAGTATCTTCCTTCCATCCCTCCATGCCGTGGCACCTGGTAGGCACCTCACCTCCCTGTCCTCCCCCTCCTGTGTTCCTAGCTGGATCCCTCTTATGATGGAGTCCCCCACCAGGATTCGCTTCCTCCTCCTCTGGGGTCCACTGCTTTCCCCACTGAGGTCACCTCCTTGCCTAACCTCCACATCCTTTCCTTCCACTTCCTGGGTACCTCTATTTGGTTGTCCTCATTTGCCAGTGTGGCATATGAGTTCTTGAGAGGAATAGGATCTGGGATGTGCCTCTGCCTGACT
Source organism: Neoceratodus forsteri (assembly GCA_016271365.2). Taxonomy (NCBI): domain Eukaryota; kingdom Metazoa; phylum Chordata; order Ceratodontiformes; family Ceratodontidae; genus Neoceratodus; species Neoceratodus forsteri. The sequence continues at coordinate 1,101,980,556 of CM057454.1, read as the reverse complement.
GCTCTAACCTCCCTGAGCCCACTGTCATCCAAGTGCTCCTCGCGGCATCCTTGAGGCAGCTGCATTGGACTGGGTGATTCCTGGACAGGGGTGATGGTACTCCTGACCCAGTTTACTTCGCTCTGAGTCTGGCTACCTCATCCCTCAGTCCCGAGAGATGCATGCAGATAGGGCAGCACCTCAGTGTCCAGAAGGTCTGCCTGAATATGGCTGCCCCACAGCCACTACATTGCAACCACTCCCCACATTATACTGCAATTCCACTACTTATCTGCTACTGAAGCTCTCTTAGTTCTCTTTTATTTATTTACAGTATTAAAATCCTGTAACTGATCCTCAGATATATATTTTTTAAGAAAAAGAAACCAATAAATAAATAAATGAGTCAAAACACATTGTCGTGCTGAGGGTGATCTTCTTCCCCTTATGCCCCTCCTACTTCACACCTCTTACTATACCCTGTGTTTAGCTCCTGTCAATCAGATTTATCAGGGCATATAATTAAGAGTTGGGGAAGGGGGCAAAATTTGCAAGCAATTAAAGACAGCACAGAATTACACCACCACTATTTTTAAATTTTCAACAGCCCAAAACAATTATAAGTAAAGACAACACAGAAAGAAAGTATAGTGTCACTACAAGCCTACAATCTAAGTTTAAAAGAAAAATACCAGTTACCAGTTACTCTGAAGCACTGAATTGAATATGTTTCCTTCCTTCACCTTCTGGCTTCTTCTGAGAAGATGAACTTCTGTTTGCTGCTTTAACTGTGACTAAGCCCCACCTTCAGTTATCACGTAGCTGAGGTCAGAGGCCAGACAATTAACACCCTTCACCCAGCTACAGGACAGTCAGACAAGCCAAGATAAAATTTGCAGCAATTAAAGACAGCACAGAATTACACCACCACTATTTTTTAAATTTTCAACAGCCCAAAAACAATTATAAGTAAAGACAACACAGAAAGAAAGTATAGTGTCACTACAAGCCTACAATCTAAGTTTAAAAGAAAAATACCAGTTACCAGTTACTCTGAAGCACTGAATTGAATATGTTTCCTTCCTTCACCTTCTGGCTTCTTCTGAGAAGATGAACTTGTTTGCTGCTTTAACTGTGACTAAGCCCCACCTTCAGTTATCACGTAGCTGAGGTCAGAGGCCAGACAATTAACACCCTTCACCCAGCTACAGGACAGTCAGACAACCAAGATAAAATTTGCAGCAATTAAAGACAGCACAGAATTACACCACCACTATTTTTAAATTTTCAACAGCCCAAAACAATTATAAGTAAAGACAACACAGAAGAAAGTATAGTGTCACTACAAGCCTACAATCTAAGTTTAAAGAAAAATACCAGTTACCAGTTACTCTGAAGCACTGAATTGAATATGTTTCCTTCCTTCACCTTCTGGCTTCTTCTCTTCAGGGTTATTTCAAGCAGTTAGGGGTAAAACCAAACAGGGTGGACCAATGTTTAAAAATGTAATGGATTACTGTGCAGGTTTGGGTTAAACCTCAGATACAGGAACAGATAGAACAATTGGTTATACCACAGAAGTATAGAACAGAATTGTTAGACTGCACATGATAGTCCTATGGCTGGTCACTCAGGTAGGGATCGACACTTACCAGATTGCTGTATAGATTTTACTGGTCGGGAATTCATGAAGATGTTGCTACCTATTGTAATTCCTGTGCTAAGCGTCAGAAAGTAGCCCCAGTCACTAGAAAAGACAAGGTGCCCCTGGTACCCCTACCCTTAATAGATGTGCATTTTGAGAGAATTGCAATGGCTGTGGTTGGTCCTTTAGACAAAAGTAAAAAGGGTAATAGATTTATTATGGTAGTATGTGACTATACTACTTGATACCCAGAAGCAGTTCCAATGTGTACTATTACAGCCCCAAAAGTTACAGCAGAGCTAGCCAAAATTTTCAGCAGAGTGGGCATACCTAAAGAAATGATTACTGATCAGGGTAGTAATTTTGGTGCTGCTCTGCTTAAAGAGCTGTACAGACTGCTGGGTATCACTGCCATAAGAACTTCCCCCTATTACCCTCAGACAGACGGTTTTGTTGAGCGTTTTAACCAAACCCTAAAATGCATGGTAAAAAGGTTTCTAAAAGGGAAGGAAAGATTGGGACCATTACTTGCCTTACCTGCTTTTTGCTTAAAGAAGTGCCACAGGCATCAACAGGGTTTTGCCATTTGAAATGCTGTATGTAGGCAGCCAAGAGGGCCACTGGATGTGATAAAAGAAACATGGGAAGATAACCCCACTCAGAAACAATCTATATCTTCTTATATGTGTGCCCTAAGAAAGAAACTGGTAAAATAGTTGAAATGCCCATAGTAATCAGGAAGAGGCTCAAAACCAGCAGAAGGTGTGTTATGAACATGGGGTAAAAGAAAAGTTTTCAACCCAGGTGAAAAGGTTTTGCTACTTTCGACAACAGAAAATAAGTTGTTAATGAAATGGCAAGGACCATATAAGGTTCTTAGATGTACTGGCACTGTTAACTATGAGACTGAGACCCCTGACAGAAAAAAATCCTTTTAAGATATACCATGCTAACCTCCTCAAGAAACGGGTTGAAAAAATGGCAAAAGCTGCTTTGCCTGTTTTACCAGAAACTGATAAGGAAGGTAGTGATGTAGCTTATGATAGACTAGAACAAACTGTAAATGCTGATGCTGTAAAAGTGAATGTTTCCCTAACCTCGGAACAAGCTGCAAGCATTCGTAATGTGCTAAAGACATTTAACAGTACTTTTACCATGGTACCAGGCCGAGCAAAAGGGGTTGAGCATGTATTAGTGACAAAGAATGCACGTCCTATTAGGCAAAAGTCATCATACAGGTTGCCAGAGATGTTAAAAGCTGATGTGGTTAAGGAAATACAAAAGAATTAAAGAATTGGGTATCATTGAGGAGTCGAGGAATGCTTGGTCATCTCCCATGGTAATTGTAAACAATAAAGAAGGGGGTGTTAGAATCTGCCTTGATTTCAGGAAACTTAATCGAGTGTCAAAATTTGACAGTTATCCTATGCCCAGAATGGATGATTTGGTGGACAGGCCGGGGAGTGCAAAGTATATCAGTACCCTTGCTCTCACCAAGGGTTACTGGCAAATACCTTTAGCTAAAGAATCCAGAGATAAAACTGCATTTGCCACCCCCATAGGATTCTGTCAGTTCACCACCATGCCCTTTGGTTTACGTGGTGTGCTAGCTACATTCCAGCGGTACATGGATGTAATTTTATCCCCTCACACTGGTGATTGTGCTGCACACCTGAATGATGTCGTGGTGTACAGTCCCGACTGGAAAAGTCACCTGGAACACCTACGAGCAGTTATTCAAGCTATCAGACATGCAGGTCTGACAATTAATCCTACCAAATGTGCACTGGGCATACCAGAAACTAGATGTTTGGGCTATGTGTTGGGAAATGGAGAAGTCAAACCAGATATTTCTGAAATAGAAGCTATAGCTAACAGCCCTGTACCTGAAACAAAGAAACATGTCAGGTCATTTTTAGGGCTGGCTGGTTATTACCGGAGATGTGTTCCCAATTTTGCTGAGTTCGCTTCTCCCCTCACTGAACTCACAAAGAAATGGTACCCAAATAATGTGAAATGGACTCCAGAGTGTGATGAAGCTTTTCAAGCCATAAAGGCTGCATTATGTTCGGCACCTGTTTTAAGAAGCCCAGACTTTGAGAAACCATTTCTGCCACAAACAGATGCATCCGAGGTAGGCCTAGGTGCAGTCCTAAGCCAAAATATAGATGGGAAAGAATATCCTATTTTGTATAACAGTAGGCAATTGCATGCCAGAGAGGAAAGGTACTCCACTATCGAAAAGGAGTGTTTAGCAGCAAGGTGGTCCATGGAGTCCCTCAAATTTTATTTGCTGGGAACTGAATTTGTTCTTGTAACTGATCACAATCCTCACTGTTTGCTTAACCAGATGAAAGATAAAAATTCCAGAATCACTCACACGGTGGTACCTGGCACTGCAGCCATTTAAGTTCACGGTGATTCACAAATCTAGTAAAGAGAACAGCAATGCTGATTTTCTGTCAAAATATGGATCAGGAATTGAGGGTTCTGACGGTTAAAAAAAAATGTATGGTTTGAACTGTAATTTTTGCTGTTCTGGTAAAAAAAAAAAAATGGGTGCAAATGTGCTTAATTTCTGAAAGTAGAAAATAGAAGGTTTTGGAAACCTGTTTAATAAAACAGGTTCCCTCTTAAAGAGGGGCTCCGAGACGCCAGCGGGCGGGCGGCGACCGCGAGGCCGAACAGAGAACCAGGAGGCCGGGAGAGACAGCCAGGAAGCCGACCCTGCCCTCGAGCACCGAGTAAGCGCCGGGGCTCCGAGCCGCCAGCGGGTGGCCGGCGACCGCGAGGCCGAACAGAGAACCAGGAGGCCGGGAGAGACAGCCAGGAAGCCGACCCTGCCCTCGAGCACCCAGTAAGCGCCGGGGCTCCGAGACGCCGGGCGGGCGGTGACCGCGAGGCCGAACAGAGAACCAGAGGCCGGGAGAGACAGCCAGGAAGCCGACCCTGCCTCGAGCACCCAGTGCGCTGGCTTGAGCCGCCAGCGGGCGGGCGCGCACCGAGGCCGAACAGAGAACCAGGAGGCCGGGAGACAGCCAGAAGCAACCCTGCCTCGAGCACCCAGTAAGTGCCGGGGCTCAGCCGCCAGCGGGCGGGCGGCATCATGAGGCCGAACAGAGAACCAGGAGGCCGGGAGAGACAGCCAGAAGCCGACCCTGCCTCGAGCACCCAGTAAGCGCCGGCTCCGAGCCGCCAGCAGGCGGCGGTGACGCGAGGCGAACAGAGAACCAGGCAGGAGAGACAGCCAGGAAGCCGACTCCTGCCTCGAGGCACCCAGTAAGCGCGGGCTCCAGCCGCCAGTGGGCGGGCGGCGCATCAGCGAGGCTGAACAGAGAACCAGGAGGCCGGGAGAGACAGCCAGGAAGCCGACCCTGCCCTCGAGCACCCAGTAAGCGCCCGGGGCTCCGAGGCATTAGCGGGCGGGCGGCAACATGAGGCCGAACAGAGAACCAGGAGGCCGGGAGAGACAGCCAGGAAGCCGCCCTGCCCTCAGCACCCAGTAAGCGCTGGGTTCGAGTCGCCAGCGGGCGGGCGGCGACCACCAGGCCGAACAGAGAACCAGGAGGCCGGGAGAGACAGCCAGGAAGGTACGGAAGCGCGACCAATCGGAGGGCTAGCTACCTGAGCCTTGCTTCGATTGGTCCTCCTTCTTCACTGACTTCTGCTCTAGCTTGCACTTCCAAAACTGACCGGATTAGTGATTTTCATTGTACTTTCTCCCAAAAAGCTGTTTACTGAATTGTTTAAAATTTTAGGATTTATGTTGTATTTCTTTCAAATGCTTAAGTGATACAGTCCTTTGGTGGGATTTCTGGTAGACCCAGGCGCTAAGCCATACCCCCAGTCTTTGTTGTGCAAAACTTTTAGCACCTCATTGCAGAATCGTTTGATTACTGCAATTGTGCTTTCTGACTGTGCTGTCCTCTGTCTCCTCCACTTTGCCGACCCTGCCCTCGAGCACCCAGTAGCGCGGGCTCCGAGCCGCCAGCAGGTGGCGGCGACATGAGCCGAACTGAGAACCAGGAGGCGAGAGAAGCCAGGAAGGTAAGGGAAAGTCCGCAACATTTTTTGCCCGCCTCCGGTGTTCCTTTATACACACCTTCCCGCCAAATTTCCTATCTCCGCCCATAGCCAAATTGTAGCCAATAATCTGGTAACAGTCCCCCACTGCCTTCACTATTATTAACCCTTAGTTACCGTTATCATGTTGATGCTTCTCCTACTGCTTCTTTCTCTCTCACCTATTATATATCTCGAGGATGATACCTTTCCAGTCCATGCCCTTTTGAATAATGTGGCTTACCAGGCTGACCTCCCTGTCACACCTCCAGTGGATGCCTATCGATTCCTCAACTTTGCACTACCGTTGCTTCATTGTAATCCATGGGGTAGCCCTCAAAAAGGGTCACAACCAGTCATGTATCTCCTACACCCCATGCTCAAGTCTTGGCTCTTTAGTGCCCCCTTGTACCTGTCCATCAAGCTGGTACTCTGTGACAAGCTATTAAGCCTTAATCCATCCTGGACCGTCTCTATAGATTGGACCCCGAGCAAGAAGAGAAAGCCTCTTTCTGGTCCTCCTGCTATCACTGAAGCCCTTATTAAACTATTATTCTTCTTGCTGGTCTGCGCTGGCAATGTTGAAATTAATCCAGGACCCCAGAAGGCTTTACCTCCCCATCAGACCTAGCCTCCATTAAAGGTTTAAGCTTCCTTCACATCAATACATGCAGCCTCCTAAAAGATCTCATTAATCCAGGCCTGGGGTTGCCCACACCTTGCCAGACTTTCTGGTAATTTCTGAGACATGGCTTAAACCTGCTACACATGACAGGGAAATAAATCTACCCAACTACCAGCTATTCAGATCGGACCGCCTGACAAGGGGCGGTGGAGTGGCTATCTATGTTAAATCAAATATTTCTGCATCTTGCCTTAGTGTAACATCACTGCCCAAAGAATTCGAATGTTTATCCCTTAATATAGCTCTCCCCAATATGACAGCTTTTCAATTGGTTGGCTGCTACAGGCCCCCCTCTGCCGGCCTTCAACTCCTAACCCATTTGGGAAATATAATTAAACTAGGCCCCGAAGACACCATCATTTTAGGTGACCTGAACTTAAACTGGCTCTCCAATGCATCTGCACCCTAGTATCTTTTTGAACACATGGGTTCACTCAATTAATAGATGAACCGACAAGAATTAACTCAAAAACAAAAGTAACAGCACCTACTTGACATTATGTTGGTAAACAAACCGCACCTGTTTTCACATGCTGGAGTGCAATTCAGTGATATAAGTGATCACTGTCTTATAGCAAGGATAAGATCATCAATCAAGCCAACCAACCTCACAAATTCTCACAAGAAGGTCTAAAAACCTTAACATCAAAGGATACTCCATGATTTATATCACTCTGTACGCTGGCAAGAATTTACTACACAGCTTCTGTGGAAGCAGCACTGAAGGTGTTAAATGACATTATCATAGGTGCCCTCAATACTCATGCCTTTCACTAACGTTAGAATAAAAAGCAAATCCTGCCGCTGGTTTTCTGCCGATCTTAAATCTGCATTGCTTGCTAGAGATAAACTCTGGAAAGGGCAAGAAAGACCAAGGATCCGTTTGACTGGCTGCAGTTCAGAAAAGCCAGAAACAGCTGCACCAAAAAGTGAGAGAAGCAAGGCTGCCTTCTATACAGCTGAGCTTGATGCCTCCTACCTAACCCAGCCAGATTTTGGGGCACCATCAAGGGGATCCTAGGGCAGGATTCTGCACTTCTGCCATCACAAGTGCACCTTAACAATGCTGTTATCACTGACAAGCGTGAAATTTTAGATGCATTCAATAATCATTTCACTACGGCTGGCCTAGCCTTTGACTCCCCTCCCAGCAAATCTATTACGGTCACAACTTAACTTCCAGTCTATCGATGGACAGAAGGCTGCTTCTTCATTCTCCTCTCAAGCCAATTTTATTAAAACAAGTGGAAGACCTACTGCTGCATCTAGACACCAAGAAAAGTGCAGGTGCAGACTCTCTGGACCCCTACTTTCTAAAAATTGCTCTACATGCCATTGCAGTTCCCCTGACTCATCTTTTTAATCTGTCCTTATCCATTGGTTCTGTTCCTTCATTGTGGAAGACAGCACATGTGTTTCCCCTCCTCAAATCAGGGGACCCCATGGATCTCGACAATTATAGACCTATATCCATCCTACCGGTGCTGTCTAAAATGTTAGAAAAACTAGTGAGTATCCAACTAAGAGACTACCTCAATGCTAATAATCTCCTTAACCCTGTTCAATCTGGGTTTAGGACCAGACACAGTACCATTTCTGCATTAGAAAAGTAACAAATGATTGGCAAACTGAGTTAGACAAAAAACAGCATCTGTGCTGTATTTCTAACCTAAGCAAAGCCTTTGATACAGTGGATCATGAGCTGCTAATTTCCTCACTGCACTCCTTAGGCCTGGATTCAACCTCTCTTGGGTGGTTCAGATGTTACCTCACTGATAGAATACAGCAGGTGAAAAATGAAGGTGTCCTATCCTCCTCAAAACCACTTCTAAGGGGAGTACCACAAGGATCCATCCTGGGTCCTATGCTCTTTGCTATCTACATCAACAACATTGATTCCAACCTCACTGTTGCCAATGTTCACCTTTTTGCTGATGATACTGTCTTGTATGTCAGTAATCCCTCACCATCAAAAGCCTGTGAGTTATTACAATCAGAATTCTCCCTGCTGTAACACCAACTACTTGAAAAGAAACTACTATTAAATGCCAAGAAGACAACGGCTATGTTCTTTTCCACCAATATATATTCTACCACTCTCATCACTCTTCCCAATTATCCACCATCCTTGGAAAACCTTGATTATGTGGATAAATTCAAATATTTAAGGGTATGGATTGATAACAGACTTGATTACACTCATCATGTTGAGGAGCTCTAAAAAACTCAGACAGAGGCTCGCCTATTCTTCAGAATCAAACATTATCTAACCAGAGAGTCAAAACAGAGACTGATACAGGCCTCATTTCTTTCTCTGATCGATTATGCAGATTTCTATATGGCCACTGCACTATGTCCTATTTAAGTAAACTGGATACCTTGTACCACAGAGCTCTAAGATTCATCACAGATCTTCCTTTCAACACTCATCACTGCTCTCTCTATACTGCTGTTGGCTGGACATCCCTACACCTTAGGAGGAATAAAAATGCTGCTTTATGGATTTACAAAGCTCTGTCAAACAAACTTCCACCTTATATTTCTAATTGCTTTGCTCTGGCTACACCTAGATCATATGCCCTAAGAAGCAATAGCCTTATCACCTTAAAGATACCTAAAGTCTGTACCCGGCACGGAAGATCTGCAATCAGCTACTTTTTAGCATCTACCTGGAATTCTCTGCAGAAGACCCTAAAGTTGAACACCTTCATACCTATAGCATCCTTTAAAAAGCTCTTCACAAGTCTCTTTCCTGAGATATGCAACTGCTTTCACTAAGCCTAGTCCCTTCTTACCCTTTACCCCCTTTCTTTTCTTTCTATCTCCTTTTATATGCTTTTTCTAAACTTAGCTACAATATCCCTACACAATCCATTGCCATTTCCTTTTTATCCCCACATCTCTATTTGCTTAGTAACTATCCAATTACAACACACCTGACCAGTTTCACAATCCCAATACCTTACAGTCACTTGAGTCAAACTGTTGACTTATTTTGTTTTGTGGTCCAAAACCATTAGCTACCTTGCTTGTAAATATGTTTTTTTTTATTATTGTACCTGTTTATTTATATTAAAGTCTTTGTTTTTTTCTCTGTATTTGTTTATGTATGCTACTATACTTTATTTTGATCTTGACCTATCAGGTCCATCTTGTAAATGAGCTTCGCTCAATGATGTCCGACTGAATAAATAAAGATTTTGATTGATTGATTGATTGATATGTGACTGGGTAGAATAGGACCCTGTCCCATTTGTTTCGGAGAAAGTGCTTAAATGCAAGGATCTGTATTCTTACCTTTTCTGTCTCTTCTGTCTGGTTGCGCAACCAAATTTTCCTGTGAGGCTTCGGATTTGATCAACCCGAACAGTCTTGCAATTCTTTGCCAGTCACGGTCTCTGTTTTCTCTTGCTGTCTGTTTTTCCTCCCTTGCATATCTGTGTCAGCTAATATAAAATATATGAGAATCAATGTATGGAGTGAAACTGCTATTGGGATCTCTTTTGTATAGTAAATGTTTAGTGTTGCTGTTGAAATGTGTATGCAGTTATAATTTGAGATAACTGTAAAAAGCCAAAGGTTATTTGAGTGCAAATGCCTGAGCCTTTTGTGGTGCTGTGGGGATCTCAGGAAGTTCTCAATGTTTAGCAACTCCTGAAATTTACAAAGGACAGGATGCTCGCAAAGGATGGGGGTTGAAAAGAGTTATAAAAACAGTTAAGCTGAGCTGCAAGGGATTACTTCTGTATATAGCTATTTTGAACAGGTTTATTTTATTTTATGTAGCTACAACTACAAATAAACAATTTTTTGTGGAATTTTACAACTGCTCCTGGGTTTCCTCTATGCTTCCTGACCTGTGCCTCGACGACAGTGTCATTGATTTGTCCCTGTCAAGATCCATTTCAGTTGCAGTGCATTTTTGTTATTTCTTTCCCCCTTGGATCAGTGTTCCAGATAACTTTAGCGTTCAGGGAGTAATGTACTGTACTTACTATTTTTGATATTAGGTGAGTAAAATAACATTTTGAGCAGTAAAAGTGCTTTAAACTTGGAAAAAAGCTCCTCTTAAAACACATGTGGAGAATTACCAAGGGCTGTAATAAGTATCCTTACCCATCAGAACATTTTCTTAAAAGAGTATTTTTGAAAAATTGGGCAGAAAAATAGGTCTGTACAAACTTTATCTGGAGCACTACCTTGGATGTTTGGGGACTTGTGACAGGGCTGAATAAGGCCCTGTCCCGTTTGTTACACAGAAAGCGTTAAACACAAGAGTGGGGATCGTCCCATCCCTGGGAACTATAGACCCATCTCTATACTACCACCACCCTCGAAGGCCCTTGAAGGAATCGTTGCTGACCAACTTGTCGATTTTATCTGGATAAGTACATGCTCCTATGCTCAGAGAAACATGGCTTTAGGGCTGGACATAGCACCACTACAGCTGTCCTGGAATACACAATCTTCATCCACAAATCCCTCGATCTTGGCCAGTTCGTTGGGGCTATCTATATTGACCTAACAAAGGCCTTTGACATGGTCAACCATGCCCTCCTAATTGACCAACTCACTGCAATAGGCCTTGCCCCTGAGGCGGCTGCATGGTTCCGCAGCTACCTACACTGCCGCTCACAGCAAGTTAGGATAGATACCTTTCTCTCTGATATCAAACCTGTGTGCTCAGACGTTCCACAGGGGTCAATACTGGGCCCCCTCCTCTTTAGCCTATTTTTGAATTGCCTCCCCCAGCCAGTCAGTGCTGTATCCTCCTCTGCGCGGATGATGCAGTAATCTTTTCTAATGGCTCTGACCCCACTGCTCTTGAGCAACAGCTACAATGTGACTTTACCAGCATTGAGTCGCGGTTCAAAAATCATAAATGGATAATGAACTACAAAAAAACAAAAACCATGTTGTTCACCAGCCTTAAGAACAAGCACAAAAACTACCTATCAACATGTGGTAGGGGTGGTGTTCCTCTTGAACGTGTTTATCACTTCAGATATCTCGGAATCACTCTTGACAGCTCGCTCTCCTATGCCCTCCACATAGACATCGCAGCTAAAGCAATCAACAAATGCTTATGGCTACTTTATCGCCATAGGCAGAGCCTGACCCCTGAAGCCCTCAGCATAGCGTTCACCAGTTCAGTGGGTTCCCTAGTGGACTACGGACTGCTGATATATGGCTCTGCCACAGATACTGCCCTCCGACGTATAAAAACTGCCCTTAACAATGCCTGCAGGCTTACCTTAGGGGCACACCGATTAACCCACACCTGTGATCTCTATGCAAAGGCTCACTGGCTAACACTCTTTGGTCACTTAAAATATCAGTCTTGCTTCCTGGCCAAAAAGATCTACCTTGGTCAGCTCCCGACTGGGATCCAACAACTCCTAGTTCACAGCACTAATCCCAGGCCCACCCGAAATTCGGAGCTGCAGTTCTTCCTGACTCCAAAATGTTGGACATCTCAAGGACAAAGGTCCTTTGCCTATCTGGCACCGTTGTGGTTCAGCTCCCTCCATGAAAACATTATTAGCCTGCCCACTCTGTGGACCTTCAAAAAGAACCATTTAGTACAGGAATCTCAAAGTGTCTGCCATCGCTAGCACCTAGCAAAGGCATCTCCTACCATCTGCCCTTCTGCCAAACAGACCTCTCTCTCTCTCTCTCTCGGACACCCTGCACTTGGGGCTGAACTCCCCACCCCGCCTCTCCAGCACTTCTATGTGCTAACCCTCTCGTATTGCTGACAACTAACAGGTTCCTTGATGGGCACAGTTATTTAGTCTGTTCCTGTATGAATCTGACTGTGTTTACTTATTCCAGTTTTAGTTTTCGCTGTATTTTTTGCATTCCTTTGTTTAAAGACCAAATGTACCTAAATGTTCTCTTTCTAATTCTATTGCCTTGTTTGTCTCAATTCTCTGTATAATCACCTACTTGTTCTAAATGTACTAATGTGGAACCTATGTAAAGAGCTCTGAGCTCAAATAGTTAATCTGAGATCTGAAATAAAATAAAAATAATCTGCTCTATTCTCTCCTTTTCTGTCGCTGTCTGATTGCACAGTCAAATTTACTTGTGAGACCTACGAACTGATGACTCTGACAGTCTCGTGATTCTCTACCTCTCTCTATCTCCCTGCCTTCACTTGCTGTTTCTATATTTTCTTCCCCCTTGCATAGCTGCAGTTACAAAAATACGTTTGAATCTTTGTGTGTAACCAGAATCACGTTTTTGAAAATGTACTGTATGTAGTTATATAGTTGAAATGATTGCAGAAACTATTTGGAACTGAGGGGGTTAACTTTGAGATGCAGTTTGACCTCCACAAACTCTTTTGCAAAGTTGTCAACAGGAAATTACTTCTGGGACAACATGTTCTATTTTGTTGCACCCACAAGGAAGGAAATTGGCAAAGTTCTGATACATCTTGTGAGAAACAGGATGCCTCTTAAGCTCAGGATGTAGAAATTGTCAGGCAAAGACTTCTTATAAAAAGAATAGCAATGCTTTTTAGAGAGAGACTGACATTTAGAATTAGAGATACCCTCGGAGTAAGGACCTTATTCTGTTTGAACTGTTAATGTTAAAAAAATATTCTGCACATTTTTTAGTTTTATTCTATTGTTAATGATAATAAAATGCTACTTGAGAATTTATAACTGCTCCTGGTTTTCCTATGCTTCCTGACCTGTGCCTCGATAACAGTTGGTGTCAGACTAAGTGGGATATACGCTATGCATACTCTAAGCCAGGAGTCCTGTGTATGGGTACTACACCTGGTACTGGGGAAGCATAGAGGAAAGGTATGGCTCCTGCAACAGCAAGCCCAGGAGTGATTACCAGAAGACTAGCAGTCAAACTAGCAGATAACAAAAGTTCAAACTGAGTCTATACAGCCAGAAGCAGTGATGGAAGGAGAAGAACAGGCAGTGACAGAATCTAAAAGCCTGTCTGCCTTTTTCAGATGGTGGGCTATATGACAAAGACAGACAGAGAAGCAGAGAAGAGATGAGATGCAGTGACAGGAGCAGCAGTGATTGCTGGATGCCTTGCAAGCTATAGAAGCTGGAGGATCTGGCATAGGTCCAGCAGAGGAACAAAACACAAACAACTTGAAAGACATTCAACTTACAAAGTTGTGTCCCTCAGATATCGAAGCATACCTGATAACATTTGAAAGGGTTGCCGCAGCCTATCAGTGGCCAAAGCAGCAATGAGCAATCTACCTGATACCTTACTTTTTCACAGAGAGGGTGGTGGCTGGGTAGAATGCGTTACCAGCAGAAGTGGTATCCAGTAGAACAGTGGACTGCTTCAAAAGGGGATGGGACAGGACAAAGGGGAGGGTCAGTGGAGGGGAAGGGTGGAAAGGAGAGGCAGCTGCAGAATAAGGGGGTGCTAGCTGCACATTCGAGCAGACTTGATAGACCTCTAGGCCTTTATCTGCTGGCAAATTTCGTATGTTCATACCTGACAGGTACAACCCAACTTGCCTACAACAATATGGACACTGCACAGTCAAAAAACTGTGACCTTGTAGAGAAAAGAGAAATCCTGAAAAGATATGCTATCTCAAGAGAGACCTAAAGGCAAATATTACAGTTCCTGAAGTACCAGTTGACGATCTTCAAGAAGCCTTCACCTGACTCTGAGAACTCCTTATTAAATGGTTTCAAGCAGAGAGCAAAACAGTCCCACAGATCATCAACATATTTTCAGTGGATCAATTCCTCAACATCTCTCCCACTTATGTGCAGCTTTGGGTAAAAGAACACCGACCAGAAAGTGGGGAAAAGGCAGTCTCTTTGGCTGAGGACCAGAAATTGGGGAAAAGGCTGTTCGTTTGACTGAGGACTATCAGATGACCAGACGGACACCACAGCAGCGAACTAACAGCCAAGAACTGGTAAGACCCTCTTTTTCCCGATTTAACTCCAGGTCAGATAAGAACTCTGGTGGGGGCAACAAATCTGCACCCAGAGCCCTCATTTGCTATAACTGTAATATACCGGGCCATATGGCAAGAAACTGCCATAAAAATAAGGTGGGCAACACTGGAGCAGATTGGCCTTAACAAATGGAGGAAAGTATTTAACAGATGTCAAGGTGGGAGATATGACTGTGAAGGGACTTACTGATTTGGGAAGCATGCAGACCCTAGTGCTGTTGAAGTGCTGGGAAAACACTCTGCAGAAGGACCAGGTGCTGCTGTCATCTGCATCTGCAGGGACACTCAATACTATCAGACCGCCAAGTGACTATTGGAAATGACTTTCTCGGATTTACTGAGTTAAACACAGAGGTAGTGTTCGGTTCAGAGCTGTGATTACAAGAGCACAGGCAAAGAAAATCTCAGCCACTGGTGACTCTTTTCCTTTCAGTGTTTTTGATTCAGACTTGTTTGAGCACAGCTCCAGGATCCAGAAGTCCAGAAAGGAAAGATGTCTGAAAAAACAGTGGCAACAAAAGACTGATGGACATAAGGGGTTAATATATGAGAATGCTGAGACTAAACTAACGATTATGATTTTCCTTTCAGAGCAAGATAATGATGTTTCTCTTTAAGGCTATGTTAAGCAGCTGAGGTGAAATAAAAACAGGGTGAATCGATGTTTAAAAAATGTAATGGGCTACTGTATAGATTTTGGGCTAATTCTGAGACACATTAACAGATAGAAGACTGGGTCATACCAAAGAGCTATAGGTCTGAGTTGTTACAGATAGCACATGAAAGTCCTATGGCTGGTCACTGAGGGAGGGATCACAGCTTGCAGGGTGGGACAAATCAGTTTGTGAGCTGGTGGTCAGTCTGACCACTAGCTTTCAAAATCTGGTAGCCAAACCAGTATTTGTAATGGCTATCCTTTTTAAGGGCTCAAAGATCACTTTGTAGGCAGGTAGCCAAGTTGGCCAATAACATTCAAAATATGGTAGCTAAACCGTTTTTTTTTTAGGTAGCCATTGGCCACCTGGCTACCTGATTTTTCCCCAACCTGCACCCTTGCCAGGTTGATGTACAGATTTTACTGGCCTGGAATTCATGAAGATGTTGTTACCTATTGCAGTTCTTGTGCCGAATGTCAGAAAGTAGCCCTAGTGGCAAACAAAACACAAGGTGTCCTTGGTGCCCCTACCCTTGATAGGTGTGCCTTTTGAGAGAATTGCAATGGATGTGGTTGGCCCCTTAGACAAAAGTAAAATGGGTAATCAGTTCATTCTGGTGGTGAGTGAGTGACTGTGTTACTCGATACCCAGAGGCAGTTCCAATGTGTACTGTGACAGCCCCAAAAGTGGCAGCAGAGCTTGACAAAACCTTCAGCAGGTTGGGCATAACTAAAGAGAGAATTACTGATCAGGGTAGTAATTTTGGTGCTGCATTACTAAAGGAGCTATACCGACTATTAGGTATCACTGCCATAAGAACCTCCCCTTATACCCCATATCCAGATGGTCTTGTTGAGTGTTCTAATCAAACCCTAAAACGCATGCTAAAAAGGCTTGTAAAATGGGAAGGGAAAGAGTGATACAAATATTTACCTTACCTGCTTTTTGCTTACAGAGAAGTGCCGCAAGCGTCGGCAGGTTTTTCACCATTGAAATGCTGTATGGTAGACCATCTAGAGGGCCACTAGATGTAGTAAAAGAAATATGGGACGATAACCCCACTCAGAAAAAATCTATTACATCTTATATGTGTGCCCTGAGAAAGAAGCTAGCAAAATATGTTGAAATTGCCCGTGGTAATCAGAAAGAGGCCCAAAACCAGCAGAAGGCATATTATGACCATGTGGTAAAAGAAAACATTTTTTAACCTTGTGAAAAGGTCTTGCTACTGTTATGCCATACAGAAAATAAAAGTGTTAATGAAGTGGCAAGGACCTTATAAGGTGCTTAGACGTACTGTCACAGTTAACTATGAGATTGAGACCCCTGATAGGAAAAAATCCTACCAAGATATATCATGCTAACTTCCCGAAGAAGTGGGTTGAAAAAACACCAAAAGCTGCTTTGTTAGTTTTACCAGAAACTTCTACAGAAGATACTGATATAGCTTATGACGGACTGCAACAAACTGTAACTACTGATGCTGTAAATGTGAATGTTTCCTTAATCTCAAAACAAACTGCAGAAATTCGTAACTTGGTAAAGACATTTAACAATACTTTCACCACAGTGCCAGGCTGAGCAAAAGGGGTTGAGCACCCACTAGTGACAGGAATGCTCACCCTATTACACAAAAGACATACAGATTACCAGAGTGGTTAAGAGCAGACGTGGTTAAGGAAATACTAAAAATGAAAGAGCTGGGTATTACTAAAGAACTGAGAAGTGCTTGGTCATCACCGTTGGTGATTGTAAGTAGAACAGATGGGGGACTGGGGGTGTAAGAATCTGCCTTTATTTTAGGAAACTTAATAAATTGTCATCGTTTGACAGTTATCCAGTGCCCAGGATAGATGATTTATTGGACAGATTGGGAATTGCCAGGTACATCAGTACCCTCGATCTGACCAAGGGTTACTGGCAAATTCCCCTAGCTAAAGAATCCAGAGAAAAAAATGCATTTGTTACATTTTCCCTACCCCTGATTTCAAGGAATATTGCTCCCATGGAATTTGAGATGTGGGAGACTCTGGCTGGCAGGCATCAGAGTGTACAGCTGCAGTTGTTGTGGACAAGTGGCTGACCAACAATGCCATCAACCACCCACCCTATATGGATTTTTGAAATATACTGGGAAAGACTGCTACATAAAGTATGGGGGCCTGCCCTGCTCAACGCATGCAAATGGGGCCATAATGACATGCAAATGGCCCCATTTGCACCTTGCATACATTACGGCTCCATTTGCATACTGCTGGTTGAATATCAGGAATGTGCACACTGCGTAACTCTGTTGCGCTAGCGCAGTTCCACTCCTAGTATTCAGCCTTGTCTGGGGGGGATGTGCCAGCACATCATAGTTGCACACTGCACATTACCTGATATACTCAGAGGAGATGTGTCATTGCTCATCTCCTTTGACTGTATCCCTAGGTTTCAGCGGCGCACCGCAGTTGCGCTGCACCAACACATGCGCCATTGCCAGGTGCAGTCTGAATATTGGGTATATATAATGCTGCGTGCTTATTAATTGACCTGGAGTGAGTGGAGTGATTGCACTGTACCTAAGTGCTGCCTGCTACCCATACTCAGTGCCTGGCTGTCTGGCCAGCTGGCTGCTAGCAGTGGCCAGGATGTGAGACTGGCCTTTATTAGTGGCCTGCTATGTTGCTGATTTCATTTGTTAATTAAGTTATCTGACTGTTTACCATCAGCCTAGTAGGGTAGCAGCACCAGGCAGTGGTAGTAGTGGTACTGGTACACAGTACTTCCCTGGTCGGGTGGATCCCTCCAGTTTTGTTTGGGAGGAAGTGAGTCAGCAACTGGGCACTGTTACCCTCTAGGCTGATGATAAACAGTCAGAAAACTTAATTACTGGAGTCAGGTGACACCGTCACCACACTAGACTGAAATGACTACTGGACTGGCTGGCTCTCTCTCGAGTGGACGGCTGGCCTGCCAGATGGTGATAGCCAATTGTGTACAGTTACAGTATTATTCTGCCGGCTGCTCAGCTCCCAGAGAAGCCTACTGTACCTATTTCTTAGAGACAAGACAATGTTCTTTAATAAACCTGCCACCCTGTACAGTAAAATTACATATTACTTCATCATAACATGTCCTCATTTTCCCCATGAGCACTGTCTGCAAATTATACTGCATGACTGATGACTGCATACCATCCTTCCCAGCTGACTGGGCCCCAGTCAGCTGGGAAGGATGCAGTCATGCATGCAGTATAATTTGCACACCGTGCTCCCCCTGGTAAGGGTACCATATCATGACATAAGGCACATACTATCATAAATAATCTCATTAATCTATGAACGAATAAATTCCTTATGACAGGACAGTGGACTAGAACAGGCTTGACTGATACAGACACTGTAATTTGTTGAGGTAATAAAATTGCTGTTTCCTATTGTAGACATACATTTAAAGCCTTTTAATGTGTATCTATACGTTTAAACAAGAGACTCGAGGGAAAGGCATTTTTGTTGCCTCAAAAAAGTTGTGTTATACTGTTCTGTGCTTGTGCCATGGGCCATAACCGTCCATAATAACATTTATTAATTTGCTAATCTTGTGTGCCCTTACTGCCCTAGCTAGCCTAGCCCCTAGCCCTGGCTAATAGCCTAATCAAATCACAGATCCTGATTCCATCCTGGGCTCCCATGTTAAAATGAGGATTATTGCTGCCTGCCTGCCTGCCTTAGTGTCTTGCATTGCACTTGAGTTACACAACCCAAAAAGCTAAAGTGATTCAGCAGGCCAGCCGCCAGCCTGGACTTTAAGAAAGCAGCGCGGTTTGGCAGCCCGGCCCTGGAGGGAGCTTGTGCCTGCAGGACTGGGACGGGAGCAATCCGAGCAAATTGGCAAGAAAAGAGGAAAGACAGAAATTTAGTAGTTGAGGGGAGGGCGGGAGCTCTAGTTTGTCTGAGCAGCGCATTGCAGGTTGCAACAGGTCATTGAGTGGAACGGACTAACAGTCTAACGGAGATGGAAAGAAAACACACAGGGCAAGGGAGTACTGTCTGAGTCACAGACAGTAAGTAGTACTGCAAGTGCATCCTTCTCCGACTCTGGCGAATCCGATTATGATCACTGTAAACCAGCAGCAGGGAGGGAGCAGGCACTAGTGACTGCAGCCAGGTGGGCAGCCCAGACCCAGATCAGACAGTTAAGTAATTCGTCAGAATCAGCTTTATCTGCCTGAGACTTAAGCCTGCCAGCTGCAGTCAACACCAATCAAGACTTTTTTTTTTTTTTTCCAGTCGGGAGGATGGATGGACAGACGGAGGACCCTCACCAAGAGCAGTCAGGCAGTTTTTAATACATTGAAAATTTAGCTGCCCCCCAATCGACAGACTAGTCGAGTGATAAATGATGCTGCTTGCCTGCTTTAATTTGCTTTATTGCTTACACAAATTATTAATAAAATCTCCATCAAAGACTCCGAGTCCTCCTGACGTCTTCAGTCACTCACTCGGATTTGGGATCTATCCTCCTCCTCCTCCTCTGCTCCACGCTAAACCTCTGTACTCTATCGCTTTGCTGTTTTTTTTTTTCTCTCGTCTCTCTCTAACTACCTCCTCGCTCGCTGTCTCACAACCACACAGTCCGCAAGTCTGCCCATCCCTTTTATAGGACCACGGCAGCGCCAGTGCCACTGTACCACATGATTTTTTTGCTTGCAGACAGTGAGGACCATGAGACCCCCCCCCCAACTTGCCTTGCTGGTACTCTGTGGATGCACCCCTGCTATCGGCATTAGTTATTACACTTTTTTTTTTTTTTAAATTAAAGCTACAGCACACAGCTGTAGCATGTGCAAGTGAATCAGTCAGGTTTGAAAACTACGCCCCATGGAGGCATGCGCCGCACCCGCCCCACTCTTCCTATGGTACTGCTCGGTATTATCCGAGAAAAAGCAGCAACAAATTAGCCAACTGCTCATCTATTCGACCACCCAGCTGCCATCCACCTCTGCACAGATTCCAAAGCCAGCACAGCACAGTATGAGAAATACAAATCCACTCCCAGAAGCAACCTGCAGCAACATGTTGCCTTCAGTTTTGGGACTGGCTGCATTTTCCAGCAAGCAGTGAAGTGAGCATTTTCAGTTGTGCACCCCTGCAAGAGAAAAAAAGAAGAATCCATGTCTTCTACGACTCTGACATCTCCGATTGAGGTAAACATTACTTTTTGAAAAATTAGAACAACTTCAGACTACTAGAATTTTGTTTTTTAGTACAAGTATGCCAGAACTTACACAGTACAATCCCTAACGTCTCCTTCTCTTGTTCTCTCTTTCCCCTCCCTCTGCAGAACACGTGGTACCGCTCCCCAACCAACCAGCAGTTCCTTGCAACTACTACAACAACTTACATACTGATGTTACTTCTTCAAAAACCGAACAATTAAATAACACATTTACTGCTGACTTTCTTAATACTTATGATTTACATATAAAATATTAATGAGTAGTTGTTTTAGAATCTGTCTCTATGTTTCTGCAATAAAAATTCACTGGAATGAGGTAAGGTTGTTTTGTTCATTTCATCTTGATGCAGTCTACTGTAGAATTATTTTACATAATTGGTACGGGGAAAAAAACGCAACCCAGCAATTATATAAAATAAAATATGGGTTGTGGTGGTGTAAAACTCTTAAGTTTACACTCACCCGAGGGGTTAGATCCTTGTATAAACCCTTCGAGCTTCACTCACGGGGTTTATGTAGCATCTAACCCCTCGGGTGTTTAAACTTCTCGTTACACACCACGACCCATACTTTATTCTCTATGTAATGCACCTTACGTTATTCTTTGTGTAATGTACCTGGGAAACAAAAAGCCAGGGGAAGACTGCACACTGGGGGGTGAGATACTAACAACAACAAAAATGGAAAGGGACCTGGGGTAGTTATAGCAAATGACCTTAAGATGGGCAAGCAATATGAGAAGGCACTAAGAAGGTCTGGTGGGATACTTGGATGCATAGGGGGAGGCATCACCAGTAGAAAACAGGAAGTTGTTATCCCTCTGTACAGACAGTTGGTGAGACCCCATCTGGAGTACTGGGTCCAGTTCTGGAGACCACGTCTCCACAAGGACATAGAAAGGATGGAGGCTGTCCAGAGGAGGGCAACTAAAATGGTGCAGGGTCTGCACCAGAAGATGTACGAAGAGTGATTAAAGGAGCTTAATGTGTATACCCTTGAGGAGAGGAGAGAGAGGGAGGACATGATAGAAACTTTCAAGTACATCAAGGGAATCAACAGAGTCCAAGAGGGTAGCATCTTTCAGAAAAAGATGTGCAAAAACAAGGGGGCACAATTTGAAGATTGAGGGGGGACGGCTCAGAGGTAATGTGAGGAAGCATTTTTTCACAGAGGGGGTTGTGGATACATGGAACAGCCTTCCAGAGGAGGTAGTGGAATCAAAAACAGTGGGAGAATTCAAAAATGTATGGGACAGACATAAGGCAATTCTAGTGGGGGTAGGAGGAAGCAGACTGTTGGTTAACTAGGATCTGCAGCTTATCCATTAGGTAGGGAAATGGGCAGACTAGATGGGCCAAGCGGTCCTTATCTGCCGTCAAATTCTGTGTTTCTATGTACCTATCTGTGGGGAGTTTTTTGTCTGTCTTGTCCTGCGACCTTGTGCCTAATACAGGTACACTTCTGATTTACCCAGCTACTGTAAAAGTGTCTAAGCTGCAAATATTTCCAAAAGTCTCCCTTCTCCACATCTTATTTCACCTGTAAAGAGGTGAAGCTGTCCAAGGTATGCCTGTCTGCTAGCAGTATGTCCTTTAACCTATAAATATGCCTCCCTCACCATCTTTCCATATGAAGAGTGTTTTCTCTGTCTAGCAGGGTTTCTTCCAAAACCAAAAATATATTTCCCCAGGTTAATGCATGCTTTGGCAATAACCCCAAGTTGCTGCCTCGCTATATGGGCCAATTTAACCATGAGCCAGTGCCTGAATTGGGGTGGGGAGGGATTGGCTTAAGTACTCTGTATGGTCAGCGCCCTGTAATGCGTATCTCTTCAGTTCCTGCCATGTAGGTTTATTGTAGCCATCCTCTAGAAACAGCTTGTAGGCTCTGGCCACAGAAAAGGCATATGCATAGTGCTGGAAATGTGGACGGCACCATCTTCCCTCCATTCCAGGGGCTCTGAGCTTAGCCCTGCTATACCTAGGAGTTTTGTTTTCCCACAAGAAGTTTCCCTTCAGAGTGTCCAGGTTTTGAAACCACTTCTTCGGTATGTCTATTGGCAGGTGGGATAACGTATAAAAAACTGTGGGTGCGATCATCATTTTAATTGCAGCAATCTTCTCTAGCATTGAGAGATTCAGATTCTTCCATCTCTGTGCTTTGGCCTGCAGGCTGCTAATAAGTGGGGATATGTTTGTTCTTTTTTTGGTGTTTTAATTTATTTTTATTTTATTTGTTCCTGCGCCAGAAAAAATAGTCCTTGGTTGCTAGGGCTGTTGTCATGGCTGCTGAGTTGCTGTCATGTATCCTAATTCAGCCCGTTTTTTTCTTTTTTTCCATTAAAGATAGTGCTGTGATTCGTCGGAACTAACTTATTTTGCTTGTTGAGATATACTGGCACTGAGAAGTAACTGTAACTGTGTGGTGTTGTGAGCCGTAACGGGTTGCTATCAGAGACTTATGGGTTGAAATTTGCATGTTTGTTTTTTTTGCTGGCATTCAGAGACCAACGGCTGATAGTACGGGGGACTTTTTGTTTGTTTGTTTGTTTTAATGGGACATCGAGACATGCCAAGTAACTGATGGTCCGGGAAAGTGGCAACAGAGCTGAGCTGAGCAATGGAGTCATGAGGGAGCGAGCTTTACTGGAATCTTTTTCAAAAGGTTTGTGATGCAGGCTGTAGTAAGTTTTTGTTATAAAGCTTCAGACTGTGAATTTTGTTTTAAATTTTAATGTACGGTTCAGGCACTGTTGTGGCTCACGGCTTTGCTTGCCACCATTTCAGCGGGAAAACAACATGGCGGTTTACATTCTGTGTTTTTGGGGGTCAGATTGTTTTTTTCTTCAACATACGGCTGACTGGCACCTTTGCTGTGGGTAATACCAGGATTTACCATGGCTGGAGGGTGCCAGTCAGCAGCCAGGATTTTAGCATGCCATTGTTATAATGCTTACATAAATCATTTGAGTTCAGCTTGAGTGATTTATAAAAAGTTTAGAGTTAGTTTTATTTTTTATTTTGTTGTGCTCTCCTCCCCCTCGCACTGAATTGGGGGCACTCCTTCCTAATGCTCCCTCATGAAAGCACACGTCACATACACTGTACACAGGATAAGAGGTACGGTGGCTCTGCAAATTGTTTGGCAGAAATTACATTCGTGATTTATAATGCACATTATCGTGTACTGTAAGTTTCGTCTTTCATGAAATAGTCTGCTGTTTATTGAATTGCTTTTAGGTTCTGTTTATGCTTATTGCGCGGTACTGTATGATTTTTATTTTGGTCCTTAACCACTTGCACTTTCCATCAGCATGCCCCTGGAAATATGCTGCTCACAGCTCAGTAGGCCTTTCCTGTAAAAACCTTTAAGTAAATGAAAGAAATTGTCATCAGCTTGCCTGCCATACAGATTTTTCTACTGGCTAACAACAGGCGACCTCAGATATGGAGAAGTACTATAGAGATCATATCAAGCTTGCTGAATTGGTGAAGTTATTTGGTAGGCGATCTGACGCTGGGTGTGGAGGGTAATGTATGCTTCCCCTGGAAAATCTTGGGGAAAAATATTTTTAAATGGTGGTACTTCGTGCACATTTGGTACTTATTTGTCATTGAGTTTTTCCATGCCTTTAGCCCAGATTGTTCCTAAAAAAAAAAAGGGTCTATTGGTAAAGTGTGCTTATTCGGATAACGAATATCAGTAAATGAAATGCAAAATATTTATTTTAGTTTCTGTTTTCTTAGGTGCTGGAGCTGAAAATACTTCTGGGATGTGGAGCCAGGAAACAACTGAGTGAAGTTTCTGTTTGCTGGCAGGTGAGTAGGAGAAAGAGCAGTCTCCCCCCAAATCATGGTGTTTTCTCCCCTCTGGCCAAACGTTGGTGCCCCTTCTCTGGCCGGGCAACCACAAAGCCCTGTCTACCACTAACCTATCTGCTGCCACCATGCTGCAGCTTGCTCCCCCCCTGTGGCAGAGTCATGGGGAGAGGGCTGTCCTTCCACCAGGCACCGAGGATCCATGTATGGGTGGAGGGCTTCATGATGTGGGGCCCAGGTGCGCCACACATCACGGGGACGGCAACTAGGATTTTCTCCCTTAATGTTCCTCCCCTCCACCCACAACCCCTGACACTGGCGGTAGCCTCTGTCTGCCTCACATTGCACAGCAGAACGTGTGCATGTGTAACCCTTCATGAGTGAGCGGGTTCCCGTGCCCACTGTGAGCCATACTGTGTCATTCTAATAATGCCTTAGTATATAAGCCTTAACCTGCTGGTCTCCCCTCCCCCCTTCCACACACACACATATACTGTATGTATATGGTGTTTCACCAGCTGTTGCTGAAGAGTTAATTATGGTCTAATCAGTTGACTTTGACACACTCTCTTGACTTCTGTAAAGACAGATCATTTCCCTTTTAAAAGTGCCATTTCTGATGTAAACTTAGATTGTAATCATTTAAAGAAGGTTGTTTTCAGCTCCACAGCCCTAGTCACAAATGTAAATTGACCCAGTGGCCCTCCAGTGTTAATTCATCCAGGATTCCAAGAGTCAGGTAAAACAAATGCTGTACTGTGTGTTTTTCTGTACCTCTCTGTACCCCATTGTTGTAATCTCCCGGGTCGTTCCTGAAAATAGGCATATTACTTGTCTAGTGTACTTACCCGGTCACCAAAAGCTAAATAAATAAAATAAAATAAATGAGTATGGCCCCAAATGTTCACCAGAGCCTGCGAAAACCGAACACCAAAGTTCAAGGTGGTGTTTTCAAATAGAACTGAACCTGGTGCTGTAGTAATCAGTATGCACACTGTCTCATCTTTTTTATCTCCCATTCACAGCCATGCTTTCCAGAAGCTGATTACCTTTACACTTGAACATTGTTTTAGGCAGCAAATCAAAGGTAGCTAACTAAGTAGCAGAGGGGGTGGCGAAAATGGAGGCATATACTGCCCCCCCAAATGAAGCAGGAGGAAGGAGAACTCGTGAAGGAAAACTCCTCAGGGAACAGGTTCAAGGCAAAAAGCAAAAGTGGAGACAAAGGGACAAGGGACAAGCAGCATATTAATATGAGGGGAAAATGAGAAGAGGCCAAAGGAAGTAAGGGAGGTTGCAGGCAAGGTGGGTGAAGATGTGTAAAGTCATGTGCAAATATAAAAAGTCTGGAAAAAAAAAACTCCAGACCTTGAGGCTGTCATGGCAGAGGCAACGTGGAAATAGTGGCCATCACTGAGTCATGGTGCACAAGAAAGCATGACTGGCACATGGCTATACCAGGATACACTCTGTTCAGGGAAGGATAGGAGGGAGGAAAGGTTGGGGGGGGGGGGGTTGAGTTATATGCCAGGGAAGATATCAAGGAAATAGAAATGCAAGGTGGGTGAGGAGGGGCTGGAGGTACGGTGGGTCACACTGGAGACAGTAGCTGGAGCCCCCATTTGCAGTGGGGTGATTTATAGACCTCAAGCTCTGGGGAGGATCTAGACAAGGACGTTGGGGAAGTTATTAACGAGATGACAGATAGGTATTGATTGGAGCCTCTTAGCAGTGGCAGCAGCTAGAAGCGGGGTCACCCGAGACTCCCTGTAGGGGGCATTTCTGATGCAACAAGTCAAGGAACCCACTCGTGATGGGGCATTACTGGACTTGGTGCTTAGGAACAAAGACAGTGTTTAGTTTGGTTTATGTATTTTACCAGGAAAAGGCTCCATTGAGCAAGCTCATTTTCAAGGAGGTCCTGGGTAGAACAGCAAAGAACAAGAAACAGTTTACAGTAAATCAAAAGTGAGTTAGCACTGAACATAGCACAAGAACTATTTGACAAGGTATACACAGCAGTACTGATCAGAGAGTAGAATATAACATGAAGAATGAGTAGCAATGTGTATACTATTATTGTACAAATGATACAGTTTGACTCTGTAGAAAAATGTTCACTAATTGAGGACCGTGATATACAGTACATACATGTGTATATAGATTTTTCACAGAGAACCAAAACAAATGCTGAATGCATTGCTAGTCATACATTTAGGCTTTTACATGTACATAGTTTATTGCATAAATTTTCTGTGAGTGATTTGAAAACTCTTAGGCTAACTGTGCTGGTGAGTTTAAGTGAATTTTGCAGGTTATTCCAGACTTTGGGAATGACACTGCTGATTTCTGATTTACTATACTGGGTAACCTATCTTGGATTGCCTAAGAGGATACGATTACTTTTCCTTAATGAGTAGCTACTGTGAGATCTACTAACAAGATCAGAAATGTACTGTAGTATTTTTTTTTTTAACTTTTTTTTATTGGTTTAAAAAAAAAAAAAAAGTCAATCAATACAAGCATTTCCTGTAGGACAGTACATTAAAATAAGCAGCACTGACATTTTAACAGAACTTCATCTTTACACTCCTACAATTGGTACCACAATTTGGGGGTTGTAGCAGGTTTTCAGTTATTACTTTGTAATTCTATATGTATAGATTTTTTAGCCTTCCTCTATTTGGGGATGTCCACTCTACAGAAGCGTGTAGTGCACAGTGATGCATTCTAGGTGCAGAATTAGTAATAAATGCAAAAGCCCTATAATACGCTTGTGACTCCGCCCCTTACCTTTCTGCTGGCTAGCTACTGTCTTGCTAGCATATCTGCTTCTATTTACCTCCCCCCTTCTTATCTAGAATACTATCCCTTTAGTTACATTTGTGTTCCTATTACCTCCCATGGGTATCCTCCCTTCGCTTGTGTCTCTTTCCTTTCTAATTTTATTAAGCTGCCTTGTGGACAGATTAATAGCAGAGTCTTCTCGCCACCCGACTGGCAGCAGTTCTCCCCCTCTTCCCTGCTACATCTGACCAGAATCCTCCCTAGCGCTGCTTTTTATCCCCTGCCTTCCAAAACGTGACTCTGCCCTACTGGAGCTTTGGCTACATAAACATCTCCGCTTACCAAGTAAGACTCCTGCCCTTGCAATGTTCTCCTCCTGTGCACTAATTTGGTCCCACGCTGCCGCCCTCCTCCTTTTGGTACAGGCTGGGGACATCAAACCTAACCGTGGTCCAGTATCCTCCACCCCCTGCTTATCCATACGACTGATTAAGGGTTGCCCACATAAACGTTTGCAGCTTGCGCCCTAAAATGGTTGAACTGCAAGCCTGGACTACCCAAATGTCTCCCGACATCCTATGCATTTCTGAATCTTTGCTTAAACCTGCTATTAAACAACATGAAGTGTCTTTACCAGGATGCAGCATACTTAGAAATGACAGGAAGGGTAGTTGGGGGGGAGGTGTACTAATCTATTACAGGTCTGATCTGGACGTAGTTGAACTTCATCTACCTGACATGGCTCTCTCTCCTGCTAAAACTCTCTTCGTCTCTGTTACACTAGGAAGTGTCAAGAAACTTATCGTCCGATGTGTCTACCTGCCCCTTAAACTCACCGCCACTAGCCTGCCATCCCTCTTAGTTTCTCTTTTGCTGGCCTTCCTTCTTATGACCTAATTTTATGTGGTGACTTTAACATAGATTGGTTGCACCCTGACACAGAAAAAATGTGAGCCTCGCTTTCGGCCTCTAACCTTACTGAACTTCTCCAAGATCCTACGCATATCAACCCCAAATCTGGAATCATACTCTACTTGATTGGATGCTCACCAGTTGCCTGCAGAAGATCAAGTCAGAGAGTATTCTGTCTGACTGCATTAGTGATCATTCTCCCACCTTCTGTGTGTGGAGAAATAACTTTCCTAACTCTCCTCCTAAGATCTCCCTCGTCCGTGACATGTCCCGATTTGACGTTGACAGCTTTAATACCTCTCTAAACAACACTGACTGGCATCCCATCAGAACACTCCCTGATATAAATCTAGCCCTTGACTACCTCATTGGCACTGTCTCTCAAATAGTAAACAAACATGCCCCCGTGAAAAAATGTAGATCCAAAGGAATCAAGGCACCATGGTTTTCTAAAGAGATTAGGATGCAGATGTCCCTTTGTGACAAAGTGTGGTGCGTGCATAAATAGAATAACTCTGTCCCTGACTGGCAGCATTACAGACGACTCTGAAACAGTTGCAAAAATGCTCTCCAAAAGGCCAGGCACCTCCAGTATAAAACTCTACAAGCTGAACTCCTTTGCAATACCAAGGAATTCTGGAATCAAATTAACTCGCTAGTCAAAGGAAAGTCTGTGGAGATCCCTAGTAATATCACTGTCAATGGTTCAACCCTTGGTGATGCTGCCTCCATTGCTGCCGGCTTTAATGACTTTTTTATTGACTTGCATAAATACACCTCTCTCTTCACTAACGCTTCTCATCCTGCATCTGATTCCCCAGTTACCCTTGGGGATCGTCCAGAGTTCCATTTGAAAATGGCCACACTCAAAGAAGTACAGCAGCTGCTCTCTAAATTAAAGCCTCAGAATTCTCCTGGCCATGATACCCTTGAGCTAATATTCCTTAAGCTCGGTACCCTAGCCCTTGCCCGTCACATCCGTGACCTCTTTAATCAGTCCGTCCTTTCCAATTCCTTTCCAGATAAATGGAAAGTGACGGTTGTTGTACCAGTGCACAAGGGAGGTCCCAACTCCATTGTCTATAACTACAGCCCTATCTCGATACTGTGCCTGCTGGCCAAAATCCAAGAACGCATAGTCTCTAACCACCTCCAGGACTACCTCGATTCTAACAATTTACTATCCCCTTGTCTGCATGGCTTTCGTAGGAAACATAGTACTTTCACTGCCTTGACAAAAGTTACATCTGACATATTTCATGCCATGGGCAAAGGCCTTTCCACTGGAGCATATTTGTTAATCTCACCAAGGCATTTGATCTAGTGAATCATGATCTCCTTCTTCATCAGTGGCTTCACCTCGGAATGGACAGCAGTGCCTTGACCTTGGTAAAAAGTCATCTGACTGGGCGATCCCACCGAGTAAAGTGGGATGGTTCCCTTTCCGACCTGTGTCCAGTTACCCATGGTGTACCACAAGGTTCTATTCTGGGCCCCATATTATTCTCTCTCTCTCTTCATCGACGATCTCCCCCTCTTCTGTGGTGGTGCTTCCGTTCATCTCTATGCAGATGACGCAATCCTATACCGCTCCTCTCGACACATTGATCGAATCAACTGTGACCTTGCCTCTGACTTTTCTTCCCTCGAAGCTCGGTTCAATCGTAATCATCTTGTCCTTAATGCAAAGAAAACTAAATGTATGCTGTTCTCTCATCGCCCGGTACCTAAAGCTACTCCCCCACCCCTTTTTATCACAGTCCTCAATGGCGATACCTTAGAGGTAGTGCGCTCATGTAAATATCTTGGTTTCAAACTGGACCCAATGCTCTCTTTCAGCACTCATGCTGCAATCATCGCTAAGTCTCTTAATCAGAAACTAGGTCTCCTCTACCATATCTGTCCGCTTCTCTCATCTGCATCTTGCCCGAAAATAGCCTCATCCTCGCTCTTGCCACTCATAACCTATGGTGCTCCCTTACTTCTTTCTACCAACGCTACCTCCATGCCCCTTTTCTCTCAGGCATACCACAGGATTGGAAAGTTCACCTTAGGGGTAAATGTACGATCTCACCACTGTGATGTCCTCTGCTCCATAGATTGGTTTTCTCACATTAACAAATTAAGATACTCCTCCTTGAGCTTTATATTTAAACTCGTCCACTACTATACACCTCCTTGCCTTGGTGGTCTCGTGCATCTCAGACGAGTCCCATGCTCACTTCGTTCTGCCTCACTTCCCATTCTCGTTGTCTGTAATCTGCGCCTATCCACCTCCAGGAGATCTTTCTCGTTCTCCTCTCTCTCTGACTGGAACTCTGTCTCCCCAACAATTCGTCTTGCTCCTGTCTTCTCTCATTTCAGTCTAAGCTGTCTGCCTCGTTTTCCTCCTCTTCACCCTGTTCCTGCTTCAACCAACACAATCTCCCTCTGTTACTCTCTTACCCCTCTTTACTACCCCTCATCCTTCCCTCTCTACATTCTCTCTCTTCTACTGTCCCATCTCCAACCCCCTTCTAAACCTTACCCTTATGTTGTCTCTTTACTATAATTTGTGCCAGTCTTTTCTCTCTGTACTCCTTGATCCCGCTACAGTCAATTTTTGGCAAAATGAAATTAGAAAAAATATGATGCCGCTCTGCTATTGTGTCTATGCTATATTATGTTTGTGTTATTTGTTCAACTGTGTGCTCAATGTAGACCAGTCTGTCAGTGAGAAACTGTATGCCTAATGTTGGCAACTCTGTTAATTTCTATGCTACTGTATGTAATTTTTCTCCTGGGTCGACCCTGAAAAAGGGACTGTATTGTCTCAGCGGACTTACCCAGTCACCAAAACTCAAATAAATAAATAAATAGAGTACATCTAATTTGTTTTGGTAGGTGGAAGAGCATCGACTGTAGATCAAGTCTGCGTAGCTCAGCAGTGGGAGGAGGAAGATGACTTGTACTAATCTCTTTCTGACATCCGGTGGGAAGCAACTTTTATTTCCATAAAAGAAGCTTAATCTATGTCTTAGTTTTTTGTATAATGCTAATATGTGTGTGGTGAAGGACAGGTGGTATCGAGCAAAATCCCAAGGCATTTTATGTTGTCCATCACTTCAAGTGTATCTCCTTGGAGTGTGGTTATGGCGAGATTGGATAGGGTGGCGGGTGCAGCGTTAGCTGATGGGGGGGGGGAACATCACTTTTGTCTTTTTGCATTTAGTAGTAGTTTTGATTGGAATAGGTTTAATTGCAGATGGTTGAACTCTGGAGGTC
Organism: Neoceratodus forsteri; assembly: GCA_016271365.2. Classification (NCBI taxonomy): domain Eukaryota; kingdom Metazoa; phylum Chordata; order Ceratodontiformes; family Ceratodontidae; genus Neoceratodus; species Neoceratodus forsteri. The sequence goes on along the minus strand of CM057454.1, from coordinate 1,101,949,562 downwards.
AGCACATACATTGGCTAGGGTGGGTCTAGAGATGTACAGTACTGTGCCATCTGCGAAGAAATGCATGGTGGCCATGTTAATAGTTCTATTAAGGTCATTGATGTAAATCATGAAAAGTAGGGAAGTGCGACAGTTTGCTCCTGACTACTCGCTCCCTACAAACTCGCTCCCGCGCATACACTCCCGTGACAATTCGCCCTGGAACAATTAGCTCCCGATTACTTGCTTCTGCTGTAGTACTGTACATGCCCTGACCCGAATAAAACTAGTGGCAGAACAATGGCAGAAAGTAAGCATTCTGGGTTCAGTTAGTATAATACGTCCCATGTTTGTCACTTACTAAAATCAGTAGAGGATCTCCAGCATTTTAATAGATTCTGTACATGCCCTGACCTGAGTAAAACTAGTGGCAAAACAGTAGCAGGAAGTAAGCATTCTGGGTTCAGTTAGTATAATACGTCCATGTTTGTCACTTACTAAAATCAGTAGAGAATCTCCAACATTTTGATAGATTCTGGCAACGAGATCCTGACATATTAAAAATGAAATTAAACCTCATGGCTCCTCCTCTTCTGTTGGATATAGTGATTTCTGTCTTTTTATCTCCCACTGATCACCGCACAAGATGCCTTCCCTCTCAAATTAGGTTAAGTACAGCAGGACTCTGAATACGAGCTGCACGAACTTCCACACTAGGGTGCGATCCTCATTAAAAGTGCCAAAAACATTTTTGATTTAAATATGAAACTTTGCATGAAAGCTGGGCATATACTGTTACAGTTCCATTGGATGAAAGGTACAGCGTCAGAGTTAACCCCGATCCCTGTGATAGTGGTGTAGGTCCATTGGTATGCTGCAAATCAAATTATAACAAGCGAGTGCACAGCTAGTCGTGAGTCAGTCTCTGCAATCTGAAACTGTCATGAGGTAAGATTTGCAGTTGCAGGCAACTTTAGTTCAGGAGCAAGTAGTAGCAGCTAGTTCAGGAGCGAGTAGTAGCAGCTAGTTCAGGAGTGAGTAGTAGTAGCAGCTAGTTCAGGAGTGAGTAGTTGCAGTCTGGGGAGTGAATTGGTCAGGAGCATGTTAGCATGGGGCCGAATTGACTACGGAGCGTATCCGCGGGAACGAGTTTAGAGGGAGCGAGTAGTTGGGAGTGAATTGTCGTAGACTCGAAAAGTAGGGGGCTCAGGATTGATCCTTGTGAAACTTTTTTAGGTAGCATTGTGCATGAGGAGAAGGAGGCCTCTGCTTTGACTTGTCATTGACTGCCAGTTAGATAGTGTGGATTAGTCCAAGTCTATATCATTTAAGTTGCTTAGTAAGATACAGTGATCAATTTATTGAAGGCTTTACTAAGATCAAAGAATACAGCTCCTGTATCTGCCTGCGATCAAGGGCTGTTATCCAGTCATTAATAACTTTCACTAGCGCCAGTGAAGTGCTGTGTTTGGGTGTGAAGCCAGATTGCATAGGGATTATGAGGTTTGATCTAGATAATCCCGTAGCTGAGTGTTAGTTTTTCAAGTAGCTTGGCTAGAATGGGGAGAATAGATATAGGTCTGTAATTATTCAGATTATGCGCATTGCCTGATTTGAAGAGAGGTATGATGTGTGCCATTTACCAAATTGTAGGAAGTTCCGTGCTGGAAAGTGAGAGTGTTGTGGACGTCAGGGTGGGATGCCAGCTAGGGACCAATGATCACCAGTATGATTTAACATTAGGATGGCAGTGGAGGTGAACCACACAAGGACTAGGGTCCTGGACTTCAGAGAACAGATACTCAAAAAAAATGGGTGAATGCCCGAGAGATGCTTTGGGGAGGGGGATTACCCTGATGGGGTGGAGGGACAGTAGACTAGATTAAAAAATGGAATAATGAAGGCAGCAAATGCTTGTGTGCAAAAGCAGGAGGAAAAAGAGACCAGTATGGTTCTCAAGGGAGGTGATAGCAGGGGCAAGGCCAAAAAGGAAAGCATTTAGGAGATAGAAGGAGATGCAGAGGGAAGAGGATAGAGAGGCGTACTAGCAATATCAGAGGGAAGTAGGAAAGGTGGTGAGGGATGCTAAGGTACAAACTGGGAAAAGAATATCCGGGGGAGTGACAAAGGGGAACAAGATATTTTTAGGTACAGTATATAAGGGAAAAAAGAAAGACGGGTAGAATTGTGAGGCTGAGGGGTGCAGAGGGAGACTGTACAAAGGATAATCAGGAAGAAGCAGATATCCTGAACAAATACTTCTGTTGTGTCTTCACAGTGGAAGGGGAAGGGGATGGGCCACATATGGGTTACAGAACCACAGGAGGGAGGGAAGTAGGAACAAGTCCATTTGAAGAGGAAACAGTCCTGAAGGAACTTGCGAAACTGAGAGTGGACAAGGCTGTGGAGTCAAAGAGGGTACAACCAAATGTATTAAAGCAGCTCAGGGAAGTACTGGCTGCACCTCTGATATCCCGATTTAATAACTCACTAGATACAAAGGTGATCCCAGAGGACTGGAGAAGGGCAGATGTAGTCCAGCTGCATAGGAGTGGCAGAAGGGAAGAGGCTGGCAACTACAGACTGGTTAGTCTGACATCATTAGTAACTAGTGGAGTCATTTCTAAAGGAAAGATTGGATTAGTTTAATAGATTAGCTTGCATCAGGTGGGTTACAGGACCGAAGGAGAGGGAGATCATGTAAGGCAGACCATACAAATTTCTTTGACTGGGCGACCAAAGAAATAGATGGGGGGAGCAGTGGATATGGCTTATGTAGCCTTAGCAAAGCCTGTGATATTGTGCCTATGGGAGGCTCATAAAAAAGTGGGAAGCTTGGGGTGGGAACCCAGGTACAACTGCAGGAACAAGTCAGTGTTACTAACAGCAAGCACTTTAAGTGAGGGGATCCGAGGTTTCGACTGCAAGTAAGACTGCCAGCATTTGCCTATCTGCAGTGTAACAGTCAGACTTTCTGTCAGCAACAGTGTTGATTTTTATTTAAAAACTCACTCAAACCTGGACTCTCAGCTTGCCGGGGAGCATTCTGGCTGGCAGTCAATTGAACATCTGTGGAGGTGGGGCTAAGATCTTTAAAAGCCCGCACCGCATGTTTTTCCACATTCCAGCTACAGGAACAAGTCAGTGTTACTAACAGCAAATGCTTTGAGTGAGGGGATCTGAGGTTTTGACTGCAAGCAAGACCACCAGCATTTGCCTATCTACAGTGTAACAGTCAGACTTTCTGTCAGCAGCAGTGTTGATTTTTGTTTAAAAACTCACTTAAACCTGGACTCTCGGCTTGCCGAGGAGCATTTGGGCTGGCAGCCAATTGAACATCTCTGGCGGCAGGGCTAAGATCTTTAAAAGCCCGTGCCGCTCGCTGCACACACGCAGTCCTAGGAGAAAATCTGTTAGAAAAGGGTCTTTTATAGATCTTGCTCCGGCTCCTATGGAGTTTGCTCGGCACCATGTGTAGGGGTAAGGTGAGTTATTGCTTAAAGGATAAATTTGAACACTGTATGGTTCTGAGCAAGCACGTTAGAGGATTAATTATTAAATACTTAGTTCCTGGGATAGATTTTTATAGGATAGTTTCTGTCTTGGTAAACTTCAGCGGGGTGGACTTTGGGAGGATGCAGGAAGTACTGAAAGGGAAACTGGAGGGCATAAGGCAGGAGATGGACGTGGAGTAGAAATGGGATATTATTAAACGGGGGGGTTACAGAGGCAACAGAAGCCTGCACCAAGGCACAGAGTAAGAGGAGCCGAGCAAGAAAACCATGCTGGTTGAACGGCGAGGTTGTGGAGGTGGTGAGGGCAAAATGAGTGGCGCACCAGAGGTTTAGGAGGACAGGGAAGGAAGTGGACAGGGAGGAATATGCAAGATGGTCCAGAGGGTTGACCAGAAAAGTGGAGAAGTCAAGGCCCAGAGGGAGCTGAGATTAGCACAGGAATTAATTGGGGAGACTTTTTCAGAAACATCAGGGAGAAAAGGAAGTGCAGGGAGACAATAGTGAGGATAAAAAGGTGGGGTTGGACGGAAAAGGGCGGAGCAGGCAGAAGCACTGAATGAATACATTTGCTCAGTGTTCACAGAAGAAGGGGGGCTGCACCAGCATGGGCTGGGAGGGTGGCGACAGGGGGAGATGAGACAACAGATGGAAGAATTGAGGCATGTAGAGTCCTAGAGGGACTGAGGGCACTGAAGGTAGACAAGGCACCAGGGCCGGATGGTATCCACCCCAGGGTGCTGAGGGAGATGGTGGAGGTGTTGGCGGAGCCGCTGGCGGATCTCTATAGCACCTCACTGGAGTTGGATGTGTGCCACTGGACTGGAGGATGGTACACATGTAGTACCATTACACAAGAGCGGGCCAAGGGATGAACTGGGTAATTATTGACTGGTACGTCTCACCTCCATAGTGTGCAAAGTCATGGAAACGATACTAAAGGAAAGACTGGTGTCGTATCTGGAGGACAGTGGCCTCCAGGATGTTAGGCAGCACGGGTTTGTTTCAGGGAAGTCTTGTCAAACCAACCTCATACAATATTATGACTGGGTGACAGGTGAGCTGGATAAGGGTCATGCGGTGGATGTTCTTTACTTGGACTTCAGCAAGGCCTTCGAATTCGGTGCCTCATGGGCGGCTTGGGGATAAGCTAACTGGTGTAGGGGTAGGGGCAAAAATGAAATGGATTACAAGCTGGCTGAGTGGCAGGCTGCAACGGGTGGTGGTGAGAGGGGAGCTCTCAACTCCAAGGCCGGTGACGAGTGGGGTGCCACAGGGCTCGGTGTTGGGGCCAGTATTGTTTGGGCTCTTCATATCAGACATTGCACACGGGGTGGTGAGCAGGGTAAGTCTGTTTGCCGATGACACCAAAATTGGAGCAGTGGTGGTTGGAGAGGAGGGATAGAAGCAGCTGCAGGGGGACCTATGCAAGTTAGAGGAGTGGTCAGAGAGGTGGCAGCTAGGGTTCAATGCAAAGAAGTGTAAGGTTATGCACTTTGGGGTGAAGAACCCAAGGAGAGAATACTGGCTGGGGGGGTTAAGCTGGGGATCACTGAGGAGGAGATGGACCTAGGGGTAAGGATAACAGGGACCATGAACAACACTGCCCAGTGCAGGAGAGTGGCTACAAAAGCGAACAAAATGCTGGGTGCATAGCAAGGGTTTTTCATCCAGGTGAAGAGAGGTGATCTTGCCCCTCTACAGGTCGCTGGTAAGGCCGCACTTAGAGTATTGTGTGCAGTTTTGGAGGCCATACCTAAAGTGTGATATCAGGCTATTAGAGGGGGTGCAGAGGAGGGCAACAAAGATGATATGTGGAATGGAGGGGAGAGACTATGACAGCAGGCTGGGAGACCTGAATATGCACACCCTGGAGGCTAGAAGGGACAGGGGGGGACATGATAGAGACATTCAGGTATCTGAGGGGAATCAATAAGGATGGGGCAGATTGGGTTTTTAAGTTAAGGAGGGGGAGGGTCACCAGGGGCATGGGCTAAGAATAGAGGGGGGAAGATTTAGGAAGGAAATGAGGAGACACTATTTCACAGAGAGGGTGGTAGCAAAATGGAATGCCCTACCAGAATGGGTGGTATCATGTAAATCTGTGAACAGCTTCAAAAGGTCATGGGACAGGGAACAGGAGAGAGTGAGGGTGGGGGAGGTTGGGGGTGGCAGTGGGATGGCAAAGGGGAGGGGCAGCTGCAAACTAGGGGTGTTGGCAGCACACTCAAGCAGACTTAAATAGACCGGGTGGTCTGTTTCTGCTGGCACATTCGTATGTTCGTATACACATTTTTAAGTTACATATACACAAGTGTATTTTCTTATCTTTAAATTAGTAATTAAATGTGTTTCTCTATCCAAAATGGAAAGAAACTTATTAAATGTGACTAGGGATCTGGTGGGACTAATTATACTGATCTCCTTATGCACTCCAAATAAAAGTGACAAACCTAGTGGGGGGGCTCTTGGGAACCTGAGATGGGGGGGGGGGGTTAATACATAATGATGAACGAACGCTCCACAGGTGGAGAAACCCCTTTTATGTAGTAAACATTGGTCTGCAGAAGGTTTCTATGGCTTTTAACTCTCATCGAATTTTGACTGCCCAGCAGGTGCTGTGGGTGTCTCTAGTCCTCTGTGGGGATGTAGAATTGAACCCAGGCCCTGAAGGAGATTCCTTTAAAATAATGCATGATAATGCCAGATGTTTGATAAAAAAGATGGATCTCTTCAGGGCCTGGGCTACCATGGAGTCCCCTGATGATGTTATATTAACTGAAACATGGCTTCACAAGGAATTGGGCAAGAGGAAGTTGAATTACAAGATTACTATCATCATAGGCAGGACAGGAGGTCACGAGGAGGTGGCATCGTAATGTATATCAAGCATACTGTGGGTTATTCAAAGATATATTCGGAAAAAGTAAAGGTTATTAAATGTTTATTGGTGTATCTAGAACCTAAAAAATTTGACAATAGGAGCAATATATTCACCACCAAAGTTGAACTCTACATATTTTGACAATCTTTGTTATTTATTAACAGAACATATAGGACATAGGAAACTGGTTCTCATTGGAGATTTCAATGCAGCTTGGGAGTGGTGTCCTCGAATTCAGAGGTAGGAAAGCTCCATGCAACCCTTACAACTAGTTCAAATCATTAATTCTCCTATCAGAAAGGGCAAGTTGGCAAGCCTGGTGTAATATACTACATGTAATATTTACATCTCCAGATTTAGTGGTAACAGAACATAATGTAAATAGCCCCAATCTAGGAGACCACAGCGTGATTCAATGTAGTATCAGCATTGACCAAAAAAATAATAAACCCAAGATAAGGCAAGCAACCATTTTAAGGAGGTGCTATACTAGATTCAACAAATTGCTATTTGGTAGTTACTCATTAAAAATGCCTTGGCACAGAGTTTTTTTTGTGCCTGAATTCACAACCATGCTTTTAGAAGCATGTGACAAGTTTGCCCCACAGAAAAAGATTATGAAAAAATTAATCCGGCCAGCTTGGATGGGACCCAAAATAAGTAAATTAATTAGGATAAAAAATCAGTTCTGGAAAAAGGCAAACAAATCCCTGTGTCTTGAAATATGGGCTAAATTCAAAACTATTAGAAATAAAGTTACTACTGAAATTAGAAACACGAAGGCATATTACTATAAACAAAAGGAAAAAGTTACTGTAGACCCCAAGGATTACGGGGCATTGATAAATTATCTTAAAAAAAAACAGTTAGAAATAGTCCAGAGGTTAAAATCAAGGAAAACGGGGTTATGCAGCAAGCTGATGTCACTGCTGACTTGTTAAATCATTATTTTGTTAATCTCCGTGACGTAGAAATTATAAGAGCTAAACATGAACGAAAAGTAAAGCAAGTAGATTTATCCGGAGATGATATCCTCAAATTTAGGTTTCGAAGGGTAACAGACAAGGACGTTTCAGAAATTATAGATAAACTACAAATTAATAAAGCCAGTGGTATCACCATGTTACAAACACCATTGCCAGCTCTATGCTGCCTTAAAATGGCCATGCCCCTCCGCCCACCGACTCCAGTCCTTTGGCTCACTAATTGACTGTGTTGTCAGATCCCTCACCTCCCTACTGGACACACAACCTCTCTCCTATGGGCTACGCTCGACTGACCAAGCCGTTTTTCACATTCCCAGATGCAGAACTAATATGGGTGCACGCGCTTTCTCTCACACGGCTCCAAAATACTGGAACTCCATACCTCAAGCTATTCGACAAGCAACCACCCATGCCACTTTTAAGAAACTTCACCACGAGCACCTGCGCGGTACTAACCCCTGCACTTGCTTTAATCCACCTTAGTTCTACTTTTTTCTTCCCTTGCCCTGTTTTTCGCTAAGTAATCAACTTCTCGGACATCTCTTCCCCGCCTCTCTTAACACCCTTTTCAGGTCCCCGCCTCATCCCCACCTCTCTCTCTCTCTCTCCTTCCTATCACTCTCCCTTCCTCTCCCCCCTGTTCTTTAACCACCAAATTAGGACTTGCTATATTGTTTCTATGTATGCCCTCTATTGCTATGCCTGTGTTCTTACATTGTATTGATCTTGTGTTACTTGTCCTACTGTTTTGTAACTGCATCATACCGTTTTAAACCTACTCCTGCTTGTTTCAGCATATGTCTCCCCATACCTGAAGTTTTTGATTGACTCTGAACTGTGCTGCTTTTCATGTGCTGTGTCACATATATAATTATGTATGTCTAAACTGTGTTCTCCCGGGTCGTGCCTGAAAATAGGCATCCTTATGCTTAGTGCAGTTACCCGGTTACCAAAAGCAAATAAATAAATAAATTGATGGCATAGAGAATCGGTTATTAAAAGAATCAGTGTCTGAAATATCTCCCATACTTACAGGCTTGTTTAACTGGAGTTTGAGTGAGGGTAATTTTTCCCCTGAGTTGGAAATTAGCAAAAAATTATTCCAGTTGCTAAAGGAGGTGATCCTACTGACCCCTCAAATTACTGTTCTATTGTCCTATTATCAGCTATCTCCCAGATATTGAAGAGGATTGTCTACATACAACTAATAGACTATTTGGAAAGGTATGGGAGATTGATGCAAGGCAAAGGCATGTTTTATTTTTCCAGGTGCCCAATCCCGGAGGTTCTGGGCACCATACAGTAAAACACACTATCAGTATAAAATTTATATCAGATAAAATTGTAATAATAATAAAAACAACATACAATAAATATGGTCCGTGACAGCATAGAACTCTCTAAAACAGAAAAGGAGACAAAATTCAGGACTCCCAAAAAAGGGCTAGTATACCTGGTCTGGGAAGGCGTGACTAAACAGGAGGGCCTTGAGGCAGGTTTTGAAAACCTCAGCCGAAGGGGCCTGCCGAACAGATGGAGGAAGCGAATTCCACAGGATGGGACCAGTAACACTAAATGCCCTGTCGCCAGCAGTTTTAAGCCTCATCCTGGGAATTGCCAGGAGGCCCCTGGAGGAGGACCGGATGGACTGGACTGAGACAGCAGGTGTAAGAAGGTCCAACAGATAGCCAGGGCCCGTCACATGTAGGGCCTTATCTACTGTAATGCTCTATATCTAGGGTTGCCGGGGGTGGATCTCCATCGCCTGCAGCTGGTGCAGAACGCTGCAGCCAGGTTGTTGACTGGGATACCAAGAACTTGCCATATCACATCTGTGCTGCGTGAACTGTACTGGCTGCTGGTGCAGTGGAGAATCACCTTCAAGGTCGTGTTGCTTACCTATAAGACCCTACACGGTCAGGGACCGGGGTACTTGCAAGATCTCCTTCGACCCTACCACCCTCTCCACCCATTCCGCTTCGCTGACGAGGGATTGCTAGAAATTCCCAGGGTTCGTCTTTAGTCATCTGGGGCCAGAGCTTTTTCTTTCATGGCCCCAACCCTGTGGAATTCTCTACCTCGTCGGATTAGAGAGTGCCTGTCCATGGAATCATTCAAGGCGTCTCTGAAGAGTTATCTATTTGAATTAGCGTTTGAATAGGTTTATTGCTGCTTTTTATTGTTTTTATGTTATTATTTATTATGTAAGATGTTATTTTGTACTTGCGCTTTGATATGTTGAAAAGCACATTATAAATAAACTTTGATTTGATTTGATTATAGGTGAGAAAGCCCACCTTGAAGAGTATCCTCCACTGCACCGGCAGCCAGTGCAGTGCACGCAGCACCGGGGTTATGTGGCAGAATTTCGACTGCCCAGTCAGCAGCCTGGCAGCTGCATTCTGCACCAGCTGCAGCCGGCAGAAGTTAACCCCCCCCCCCGAGACCCTGAGGAAGAGCGCATTACAATAATCAAGTTTGGACGCCATAAAGGCATGCACTAAGGTGGGGAGGTCCATGGACGGAACTAGGGCCTTAACCCTGGAGATAGTCCTAAGATGGTAGGAGCTGGTCCGGACAACGGATGATGCCTGAGATTCAAGCATCAAACCACTGTCGAAGGTCACGCCAAGGTTTCGTACCCTAGAGGAGGCCTTCAAACTCAGTTTCAGTCTGGCTTTAGAGGGGGCAGGTCCACGGCCACTGTGCTTACAGACTTTTTAGGTCTGGTTGCTTCCCCTTTGGGGGTTGCTAGGTCCGTGGGTGCGGTGTACATGGACCTGTCAAAAACGTTTGATCTTATAGATCATGGAATCCTATTTGACACCCTAAAAAACAGGGGTGGCAAATAACCATGTCAGTGGTTTTGTTGCTATTTGGCCGATGGGACTCTGGTAGTTAGCATAAAGGAGTTAGCTCAGAACCATTGCATATCACACGAGGGGTACCCCAGGGATCAGTACTGGGTCCCCTTTTATTCATTACATACATAGTCTGCTCATCTACTAAAAATATTCTTCCATTCGACTGTATGTAGATGATACAGTTTTGATTACAGAGGGAAGTCATCCAGAGGAAGTGGAGTACAGACTTCAGACTGATTTTTTTTTTTATATAAGAATACTTTACTTCATTAGATTTGGTAATAAATAATAAAACAACTCAAACAATGTTCTCTCCAATACAAACTAAAAATAAACTGAATCCTAAACTTGAGGTAAAAAACAGCGAAGGGAAAATTCTAACTCAAACCACGGTGTATAAATATTTGGGGGTCCACTTTGACCAGCATTTAACTTTTGAGTATCTTATTAAAGAATTAGTAAAAAAAAAAAAAAAAAAAAAAAAATCAATGCTCGATTGGGGGGAGGCGGCTATCCCCCTGTACAACTAAGGAAGTGCGCTTAACAATAGTGAACCAGTTAATATTGCCGGTTATGGATTACAGAAGTCACATATATTGCCATGCATATAAACAACAGTTAACAAAGTTCGATACAGTCTATAATAGACTGGCAAGGTACATATTGAAATGTGAGTTTAACACCCGCCACTGTACTATGTACAGTTCTCTTGGTTAGAGCCGGTTACACATAAGAAGGAAATGCATCTAGGCAAATCATGTATGTGTGTGTGTGTGGGGGGGGGGGTCTCAAAAATAATAAACTGAATGGATTAGGAAAGTTGCAAAAACCCAAACATCGTCTTAATTTGAGGAAAAAAGGGGCCAGAGAATTGGTATTACCAAAGATAATTAATTCATTTACTACTTTGACATTTTAATACAAAGCAGCTTTGTTGGAATCAATTTCCTCAACATCTTAGAGACTTAGATATATTACCAAACACATTTAGAACAGCAATGCAGCAGGAACTGAAATATTGTTATGCATGTAATGGATAAGATTGGATGCTGACAATCAATTTATACTGCGTTTGTCTCTATGTGTTTTATGTTTCCTTGTGAAATTATGTTATATGATGTATGTTTATACTTGTATATATTTATCTTGTAACTTACAAACAGGTGACTCTTGTAAAAGTGGCATTTATAGCCCTAATGGTGTTATCACTGTATAAATAAAATTTTACTACTACTACTAGGTGGTAAACTGGGTACGTAATTGACTGACGGATAGCTGACAGAGGGTGGTGGTTAATGGCTTTCACTTGCGGAAGGGAGAGTAACCGGGGGGTTACTAAGGGCTTAATACTGGGTTCAGTCATCTTTAATGTCTTTATGAGTGGCATTGCAGAAGAACTGGAATGGCAGGTGTATCTCATTGCAGATTACACCAAGATCTGCAGTAGGGTGAACACTGTGTGTGTGTGTGGGGGGGGGGGGGATAGAGAGAATGAACGTAGACCAGAAAAAACTTGAGGAATAGTCAGGGGTATGGCTGCTGGGTTTTAATGCAAAAAAAGTACAAAATCATTCACCTTGGGTGCAGAAACCCAGAGGCAGGGTATAGAATGGGCAGGAGATATTGAAGGTCATTAAATGGGAAAGGGACTTGGGTTAATCATAACGCATGACCTTAAGGTGGCAAGGCAGTGCATCAGTGTGGTAGGGAAAGCCATTGAGATGCTGGGGTGCATTGAGAGAGGTATCACCAGCAGAAAGAGGGAGGTAGTGCTGGCACTGCATCTGTCATTGGGGAGACCACACCTGAAGTACCCCAGACAGGACATAGACAGTGTAGAGGTCATCCAAAGAAAGGCAATAAAAAAAGGTGCAGGGGCTGCAGCAAGTGTCCTGTGAAGAGAGACTGAGGGAACTAAACATGTATGCCCTGGAAAAGAGGAGGTGGGGGGCATAATAGAGACCTTTATATACCTCATGGGGGTGAATAAGATACAGGAAGGGAGCATTTCTCAGAAAAGATGATGTACCAGAACTAGGGGGCATGCAGTGAAGCTTGAGGGGAGAAGTTTAGGAGGGATGTGAGAAAGAGGGTGGTGGGTGCCTGGAACAATCTTCCAGCAGGGTGGGTTGAGGGCAAGCACAGTGGTGTGCTTCAGGCATGTATGGAATAGATATAAAGGAAAACTGGTATCAAAGAGGGGGGTGGGGGTGGTCAGAAACCAGGTAGGGTCTGTGGTGTTAGAATGAGCAGGAAAAAGAGGAGCAGACTAGGTGGGCCGAGCGGTCTTCATCTGCCAACAAATTCTGTGTTTCTATTCTGATGCATACACTTTTGGGCAGATTTAAAAGATTATTGTTATGTTTGTTGTGTGTGAGTTGGCTGTGGTGAGGCCTGAGCAGTGCTATGTCAAGCAGAATCAGCAACAGTTGAATTATTTTCTAGTCTGTTTACTACCCCTCTCAAGCACACACATTTGCATACCCATAATGCTGTGTGCTGGGTTTGAGGCTTTTATTGCATATGTGCTTGCAGAAACCACAAAACTTCAAAAGTAGCTGCCTTCTTGTATAATATACAGTACAGTCTTCTTTCTTATTAGCATTTAAATTACTTCACCTCTTTCACTTACTACAACATTATTTTTATTTATTTTGTGTTTTATTTTATGTTACAATTTTTGGCCAGGAAAGATGCACTAAGCAGAGGCTTGTTTCCAAGTGCATCCTGGGAGCACAGGAAAAGTTAAGTGAGTTGCTCACGGTCACACAGTATGTAAGCGGTGGCTGTGGGATTCAAACCCAGTTCTCCAGGTTTGCAGCTTAGTGCTCTTACCCACTATGCCATACTGCCTCCTGTGTAGCTGCTCTCCGACAGCTGAAGGGGGCACTAATTGTGCATTGTTATTACTGTTTCCTTGGGACCTGGTGTGAGTAGGCCAGTAGCTGCCTTGTGGGAGTTGGTTGATCTCCCCCCTTTCATTCCAGCACTTTTGGGCATCAGAAAAATTCATGAGTGGTTCATGTGATGGCTTGGTGGAAGTGCACTTGGTTGCATGGGTGATTTCAGGTCGCTACGTGCCCATCTTTGGACACTGTGGCATGCACACTCCCGAGGGTGGTAAGCAGAGGAGCAAGCAGGAACATTCCTCATTCCAAATGTTCTGTATGACTGCCCTTGAGCTTCTCTCATGCCACCTGACCCATCAGCATACCAGCTCCATCCTCCGGCTATCCCAGTGTGGAACCCCCGACTGCAACTAGGAGGGCCCTAGGCAATGACAAGATGAAGCAGTGGGCCAATATATGACCTGGGGAGTTTGGAGGTGGACTGGCAGTTGTAGGAGTCTGGAAGGTGAGGAGGATCTCTGAACGTCCTGAAGTAGTGGAACAATAGAGGGCCGGGGAGGCATCATAAAATACATTCTTTCCCTCCTTAGGCTTCAATTAGTTACAATCACAATCTAATGGGAATTTGTAGGTAAAATACTCCACAGCTGGCCTCCCACAACACGATAGTCTGTTAAGTACACACATACAACTGACTCCGAGTAGAACAAGTTTTGCCTTTTTTTTTTTTTGTTTTGTTAAATAAAAGGTGAATTCCCAAATCCTTAGGGATCAACATTTTTATTTGTTATGGCCTTAGTTAAATGTGTTGCAGTCTCTCACTCTGCATGGTTTTGTTTACTTACAGCACTAACGTTAGGATGGCAGCAGAAGATTCTGAATCGGAGCTTAAAGCACTTCAACAGAAGGTGCAGACTCTGGAAGAAGAGCTGAAGTCTTGTAAAAGTCAACTACACAGCTTAGAGAAGCAGCTTAACCAGAGTGAGCGTCTGTATAAAAGTACAGAAAGCTACAATGAGGATCTAAGAAAACAGGTAACAAATAGCTAAATGTTCAGGGGGAAAATAAAAAGTTATTTGATTTGCCTGCTGTTGTGCTGAATGGCAGAATCCAGCAGTCACAGTGGTTGAAGGAGTTCCAGGCTGGGCTTCTAGTGACAAAAATAGTTAAAAGACAAAATTACTAAATATTTGGTTAAACATCTTTAAAATGCTGAACGTGCATAAGAATTCCTTTGCCATGACCAACCTGTGACTTTCTGAATTACATCCACACTGATGAGCGAGGGGTAGTGCCTGGTAACTTCAGGGAGACGGGAAGGGGCCTCAAGCAGGTGGCATGCATGGTGGCTTCTGTTTAGGTGGTATCTGTGTATGGCTGAAGAGAGCCAAGGGTACACCACATCATAGCATTTAACAACTGGTTGATGGCATGGTGCATGGAAGAGGGCTTTGGCTACACTGGAGACAGAGGGGCCAGTCTGGGAGGATATCAGCCTCTGTAAGGGAGGTGGCCTGCATCCTTCCAGGAAAGGGACTGCAGTCCTTGGTGGGAGGCTAAAACGCTACTTGGATGAGATTTTTACACTGGGTGTCCGTCTGCTTTTTGTATTGCCATTTCTTAATGATTTTGCACTGAATAAATTGACTTAGCCCTTTAGTAGAAAGTGCCTGTCGTTTGTGGGCAAGTGTGAACGGGGGCATTTTTGTTGAATAAATTAATGCCGGGTATTAAATAAGCTGAAAAATATTGATTAGAGACAGCGCCATAGAGCAAGCGGGTCTGCAGCAACAATGAAGGTATAAAACAATTGGAACGCATGCAAACAGAAAAGAGATAGAAGTAAGTGCCTCAGCTGGGACTTGAACCCAGGCCACCCAGCATTCTATTCTGGTTGTGCTACCGGCAGTGCCACCTAGGCAACTGGAACCTGGGCTGTCCTGGAGCACATTACTCTTTCTCTAATGCACAATCTGGTGCTACACAGATAATTCAATTTTTAAATCACAAGAGTGCAGTGTGCATATTTATGGAACTCCTATAAATAGAAGAGAGAAAGAATTAAATGCCTCAGCTGAGACATGAACCCAGGATGCCCGGAATACCATTCCGGTTGCTTTGGTGGCACAGCTGGTAGCGCAGCCAGAATGGAGTGCCTCGGTTGGCGATGGGGCGCCTTTGGTGTGGGGCCATGTTTGTTGTTTTTCTCATAATAAAATAATGATATCTGGCAAAATGACCTGAAGAGTCTGGAAGTCTTTCTGTGGCATGGAGTGCTGTGTCCTTATGTTTCTGTTTCAGTTTTGGGACTTGCAAGCACCAGCCTCTTATGTGAGCGACCCTTTTT
The DNA here is from genome assembly GCA_016271365.2 of Neoceratodus forsteri. Classification (NCBI taxonomy): domain Eukaryota; kingdom Metazoa; phylum Chordata; order Ceratodontiformes; family Ceratodontidae; genus Neoceratodus; species Neoceratodus forsteri. Next base: position 1,101,934,141 of record CM057454.1, on the reverse strand, counting down.
TTGTTTGAAACATTGCTCACAGTTCTGAGTCCATGCAGTAACATAGTCAAAGATCCAAATTCCTGGTTCCATGAAAGGAAGTGTACATAATGTTGTCCATACAAAGAAAACAACACAAAACACAGTTTTAGCTTTTATTCAGGTACAGCTAAAACTGGTTCCTTTGGGAGTCTGAGTATAATTTCTGAAAATAGGACCATTACAAACATCTGCACATCAAAACAGATGCTCTTCTGTATGGATACTCTCTGAAGGAGGGGGCACTGCCCTATCTGCAGGATCCTGGTGGAGCTCCAGGCTCAGCTGGTGGCAGCAAGGATAGAAATGGCTCAGCTGCATTATCAGGTCCTCAGGCCCACTGGTCCAGGGGTGGAGAATGATGGGGGGAGGGGGGGGAGGGAAACAGGGTAAGCCACTATGAGGTTGTCCAGCCCCCACCGTCCAGACGGCAAATAGGTTTGTACCCCTAGAGGAAGTTTAGGCTCCTAACTCTGCTAGGGGTATCTTTAAGACAGTCCATGGGAAAGGGCAATGCAGTGTGTTGGCACCTAAGGAGGAGCAAGTCTGCCAGGAGAGTCTTGGTGGTGGGGGACTTGGTGATTATGGGTGTAAGAAGGGTGGTGGAGGGGGATGATACGATGCCTTCCTGGGGCTTCTGCCTTCTGGAATGTAGACAGGATAGGGAGGATGGTGAAGAGGGACCTGGTGATGCTGATACACTTGGGTGCTAGTGATCTGGCCAGTCAGTGAGTGGAAGCACACTCAGCCTTCCTGGCCTTTTTCAAAGTCCTCCCTGTGTGGAGCTGGGAGGGGAAGTAGAATAGGACAAGGAGAGAGGTAATAGAGGATTTTAATGTTTTGGCTTAAAGGATGGTGTAAGGATAAGGGGTACCACTTTATGGGGGACTGGGGGGACCTCTGTGACAAGAGGCTGTTTAAGGGTGATGGACTTCACCTGACAAAAGAGGGGGCCTACACACTAGGGCAGAAGTTTGATGTCTGTATCAGATGTTTGACTGACTGTGGGGGAAACTGGGCCTGGAGAAACCTCAGTGGCAGGGGAGAGGAGGGGGATCCTAGCTACTACTCCCCCACATCTGGGGGCATGCAGCTGCATAGCAGGTACAAAGAAAGTTGTGTCCCATACTGGACTAGGTGAAGGGACATTGGAAGGGGGAACATAAAGCACGCAAGCACCAAGGAAAATAAGGGGATAAGAGGATATGCAAAGTGCAAGGATACAGATGGAAGGGGTATGCCTTAATTCCAGGAGCCTAGGTAATTAGATTGGTGAGCTTCATGTGCTGATGGCAGACACTGAGGTGGACATTATGGCCATGACAGAAACATGGGCTTTGGAAACTAATGACTGGGAACTGATGGTCCCTGGATACTTGATGTTCAGGAGGGATAGAGGAACAGATAGAGGGGGGAAAGTTGCCCTTTATGTCAAGGAGGGCATAGAGGTGATGAAAGATGGGTGCATCGGGGGTAGTAATGGGGAGACTGAGTCTCTGTGACCTTTTCCAATCCTTACTCCCCACCCTCCAAGGAGCAAAATGAAAAAAAAATATATAGTTTTGGGTCTCCAGAGTGTTAGTGAATCAGTGTTGTGGTCTTCTGTGGCGTTGTTAATCCTAATGACCACCCCTTCCCCTGAGCAAACAAGGTCAGGCGTGGGTGATCTCTTTTCTTCATGCAGGGCCCGCAGGGTCCTGTATGAAGAAAGCTAAAACAAATTGTGTTGGCAACATGTGGCAAAGACATACTTCTCTACCTTTGAAGACTGTATCTCTGTGAGACACCGGCTTGGAGCTGTACGTTGTGGTTCAGACAGGAGGCCACGGGCTGGGGGTGAGGGGTGAGCAGTATGGTTGACAACCCCAAGGAAGCCTCCACCATTGATTTGCCAAGACTCCAGAGACCCAAAACCCTGATGTTTTTTTCCTTTACTGCTGGGGGGGGCGAGGGTGGAAATAAGGGTTGGAAACCCTAATGCCACATTTCCCTACTTTTGTGGCATTCAGTTGAACCCTAAGTGGTGCATTAGCACAGTTTCTTTTCAAAGAATTTCCTTTCTTTTTGAGATTGTGGAACTGTATCCTCATTCATACCAGATCCCTTTGGGACCTGTGTGAACTGATGCAGATTCATAGGACCCTCTAAGCCCAGCATCAAGGGAAGACTCCGTCTGCCTACTGAAGCGCAGAGCTTAAGAATTCATGAGGTTCTCTGGTGGGCTGCAGAAGCACAAGACCTTCTTGGGCCTTGCACTTCCATTTGGCCACAGATACAAACACTCTGGGCAAAGAGTTCAGCTGTCAGCCAATGCAGAGGGCATTCTGTCACCCATGGGTGCAGATGTGCAGAGCTCTATGCCAACAGAACAGTTCTCTTCAGTATATGGTACGTGGGCCTGTGCGGGCAATTCTGCATCTTCCCTTTTCTGGCTGTTTTTTTTTTTTGTCACATAACAGCACTCTCTCTCTTCCCCCTCCCAGCCTAGCCCCCTCCAGCTGGCTCAATGAGCGTGCCCCTGAACTCGTAGGGATCACAAAGTACTGCCTGCTGGGATAAAGGCCGCCATTACACTCAACATTTTTTGACAATAATTAATTTTTTTTTTTATTTTCTCCCCAAATTTTCAAGACAGTCATCTTATGACTTCCCCTTACAAACATGACATGTGACACTAAACATCATTTTGCACCAACAAGTGTGAAAACATGTTTTGTCCTAGATTTAGAAAACATCACTTGTCACGTTTATCATGTGGTGTGAAAAAATGGCTGTGTTAAAATTTTTGGGTCAAAATATTGAAAATTAGCAAAGTTATGAATGAAAGAAAAGAAATGGGCAGACTGGATGGGCCTTGCGGTCCTTATCTGCCGTCAACTTCTATGTAAAGTTGATATATTTTAATGTTCACTCATAACTTGGTCATTTCATCATATTTTTACACCAGATTTTCAACATAGTTTTCTTATGACACCACCTCATGAATGTGGTATGTGAAAATGTTCAAATCCTGCCCAAAAGGTGATTTTCCACAGCGACTATGACCTCTCCTTGTGAGACAGATTTTAAAAATGTCACCACTCTTGGTCATGGGGTGGTGTCCCAAAAAGGCCATGTTGAAGATTTAGTCTAACAATATTAAAAAATGACAAAGTTATGAGTAAAAGTTAAAACCCCATTGAAATGCATTAAATTTACTTACCTTATTTTCTCATATTGCTGTTGATGGTTACAGCAGCAAGATATGTCTTCAGTTGGAGAGTGAATCTACATTGTGGGACATGTTCAGGTGAGTGAGGGTGTGGGTGGGTTAGGGTGGGGGTTGGGATGGGGTGAGTGAGGTCGGAGGGATCGGATCGCTGATGGACCATTTTCTTCTTTGCAGGTTTGTTTTAAAAAGAAAAATATCAATAAGGGATGGATTTTGTTATTTACAGGGGCCCGACTGTAGCCAACACTGGTGATTGGACACCCCAATGTTGGGATAATTTTACGTGGCATTGGGGTGGGCAGTACAGCGCCCCAGTGCCCCACCTGTTGGGGGGTGGCCTAGGGGAGGGAGGAAAGAAGTTTTACTGATGGTGGGCATCCCGGTCCGCTACTACCATAGTTATCGGGGGGCAAGCTGGAGGGAGGGAGTTGGGTGGGCAAGTTGGAGGGAGGGGTACTAAGAAGTAGTACTGGGGGCTGAGTACCCCAGTCCGCTTTATATATCTGTATATCAGAGTATCGGGGAAGGACAAGGGAGAGCTTGCTGTGGTGGGAGGGGGTGGGAATTAAAGGGTAACTGTCAACATCACCTGGCATTAAAGTCTGCTTCCGTTATGTCTCCACAGGTGATTTGCAAGGCAACAGTCTTAAAAAATAAATAAAAAAAAAGACTTTTTATGCCTTATTTTGTGTTCGTTCATGTTCCCTCTCTATTATATTGCTGCTATAACCTTTCTCCCACTCTTGCAACCTGGAAGTGGTGCCGTTGATGGAATAATCTCCCTCAAGTGTGCTCTGCATTTCAGTCTGTCCATGCCTAGACATATTTACTAAACTTCTGGATGAAATTTAACATCTGCAGTTGTTTTTCCCTGTTTTTCTAGTGCTATTACTCATGCTATTTCACATGCTTGCAGAATTACAAAGTGATTCACGAAGAACACTTAATGAACTGCAGTGCTTGCTGTGAGTTGCTGCCTGCATGTCTGGAATGGTATATGATAATAGGGCTCATATCTTCTGTAGTCCGCAGATTCCCAAGTTTTCCCCTGCTAGGAGTAGTCAGAGTACCAGTGAAATAAACATTCTTATGATTATTGTTTTGCTGCAGCCTGCAATCATTATTTGTGTGAACTGAGGGTGACTTAGAGGCATGCTGCAAACTACTGTATTTTCCAAAGTTATTGGTGCTAGCTGTGGTGTAGCTCAATCCACCATTCTTGTATCCTAGTCTGTGCACAGTGCCACTCTCGACCACCCTCTTAGCACCTCTCCCTCCTCCACCTTACAATAGTCGTTGCATCCCCCTCAATCATGAAGTTACCAGTGTGGGTGTCAAGTCCTGTCGCTGGTCCCTTCCCCCACCACACAACAATATCCCCATCACCCTTTGGCACTCTGCATCCCCATCCTCCAGCTATCACCCTCTCATGTCCCTCGTTGGTGTTCTCTGTCCGTCCATGATGAATTACTCTTGATAATCATTGAATTGCTGTTGGGCCTATTCATTTTGATGCCATTTTTTTATCTTACTTATAACTTTTTCATTTTTAATATTTGTATATACTTTTTTCAATTCTGATGTGTTTTGTGGACAATCTCACTTAACCCTGTGGATGACAAATGTCAGTTCCACACCAAAATGGGTGTTTACAGAGTATGCCTTGTTGAACGCAAACATCTACTACTGAAGGAATTGACATCTTTTACCAGTAGGGTTTGTGAGGCTGGCCTTAAGTAAAACAAAAAAAGAAAACATCAGATTTGAAAAAGTATGTAAAAATATAAAAAAATTGGCAAAGTTATGAGTAAGACAAAAACACCATTGAAATAGTGGACTCTATTAATTTGAGTGTAGTTACGCTGAGGCAAATCCTGCATGGGGGGACTTGGATAATATTGCCAAAATAGTGAGGTCACTTACTGAAGAACACTGCGTGGGTGCTGAGATGGGGGTGGGGCAAAAAGGAAGGTAAGGTTGGGGGCATTGTCTTCTTAGTAGGGTGGAGGGACCCGATGGCAGGCTTGGCTACCTGCCTACATAAATGTTTTAATACAGTTTGGGGAAGGGGTACTGGCTTACTTTTGTAAGGGGGGGAGGGTGGCGTGGTGCTGAGTGGGTGGTTAGGGATTACAGTAATTCTATGAGGTGAAGAAATGGGTATAAGGACATTGGGACTGGGTACCCACTTACAATGTCTGCCATACTGTCACTTTGAGGTACAATAGTGCTAATCTCAGTGAATTTCTGCCTTTAGAGAAATGCTTATAAGGTAGCTGAAATTTCTGTAGGAAAACATCAGCAGTATCAGTCAGCAGAGTGAATACAACAGGCACTTTCACTTGTCAATTTGATTATTTTACAAAGATAAAATAACGGGTTGATCACTTTAAACTTTGGGCTGGCAGTATAGCCTAGAGGTTAAAGGAACGAGGTGTGAACGAGCTTGGTACATCCAGCAGACCAGACCTGAGTTTGATTCTCACAGCCTCCACTTCCATACTCTGTGACTCTGAGCAAGTCACTTAACCGCCCAGTGCTCCCAGGTCGCCCCTGAAAACAGGCACTTGTGCCTAGTGGGCCTGACCTGGTTACCAAAAGACTAAAATAAAACAAAACAAAAAAAAAAAATAAATAAACAAACTGTGCCTTTGTAGTCGAATGGCAGGAAAGCATGCTTCACAAGCTATCAACGGGAAAGCTTTCCCATTGCAGGCGTCATTCGACTTCAGTTATCAGTTTACATATGAAAATATGGAGCGAAGCAGCCCAGTGCATTGCAGCCTGAACGGAGGGGGGAAACACTGTTATTAGGTAAATAACTGACACATACACAGGAAACATGAACTAACTTTATTTATTAAAACTGAACCAATGCGCAACCGTGCAGACAACTCAGTAAGAGCTCTCCTTTAATAATAATAATAATAATAATAATAATAATAAAAAAGATAGCTAAATAGATAATAACTAGATAGGTAGATTGACTGCTAGAGAGAGAGAGAGAGAGAGAGATGAGATAGAAATGGAGACCGAAGATCGCAGACTCACTGCACCAGCTAAAGCTGGAAGCATGACTCCAGCTGCAGCTTAACGAACCCAGAATGCCCTGCTATTCTCATACAGGGATTGCAGGTGAACAGCTTCTCTCACTAAGTTGTGCACCCAGCATTTCCAGGTGCCCAGAATCTAATTTTGGGGCATATTTCCAAAAAAACAAACCTAATACCAGAATCCAGCTAAATGGGTCCCGTTTACCTAGGCTCAGGTGTTTGTTTTTTTGAAAATTAATAATTTGTAAGTATTTTTAATGTTTTTTGTATAAAAGCGAAACAAGATGGTAGCTGTCATGGTCAGTATTTTTCTCTAACAACAAGTAAAGCGCTAATTTTTGAGACATAAACCCCCATGATTGACATTTCTTATCCTTTGTATCAGAGGATTGTCAAAAAACCCTATTGAGCATGCTCAGAAAAAAACTTAAAATCCTTATAACACTGGAACCATTTAATATTTGTTCACAAAACCTTCAGAAGACACTACCTCGATACACGCTGCTTGTATCCTGAACCTTTTGTGAAAAAAAATCTGTACTGTCTAGGTTGCAGGTGAGTACAAAAAAACCCAAACACGTTTATGTATAGGAGAAAAAAGTTTCTTTCTCTTTTTGCTGTTTGTATCTTGGAAACTGCAGAAGATGCTGTCACGCAACTTTTCTTGTCATGAGACCAGTCAACCAGACCATGCATGCCAAATTTTGTGATAGTTTGTCAAATACCGCCAAAGTTATTAAGGTGCAAAAAATTGGTGTTTAACATTAAACACCTTACTCAGCTCTAACTATACTGGCACTATCGTACCAGTATAATATATATATACTGTATAACTTTGATTAGAAGCCGTGGCTTTTACTACGTTTGGTTATTTTTTTGCCACATCTTCTAATGGAGGGTGGATGTTACTGGAGTGCAGGTTTTATGTATATGCATCCCAAACCTTTCATTGGTGTAGGGTGGGGGCGAGATCATGGGTGGTATAATTTTGTGATCTACTTGATGCCTGAATAAGGGGATCCCGGGTGTGTGTGGTTTTGGTCCTCGGGCAGGCGGCTCCTTGCCATGAGTTGCCTGACTCAAGGTGTCCTTAGCTCTTTAAGGTGACAAGGCTGGCATACTGTAGTTACATTTAGTGCCCTACACATAACATTACTGGGACTAAGGGATTAGGCTATACCTGGCCTTGCAGGAGAAAAGAAGAGAGGTGCTGTTTGAAGTTTATGAACCAAAAGAGGGGTGTACCCTCCCAAAACACACATTGTCACATAAGAGAAGGTATATAGCTACCCCTGGTGGTTTCACCCCGAACTCCCAACTCCTTCCTAGGGAGTTGAAGACAGAACCTAAAAAGGTCACAGACAGCAGTGGCTTACCAACCGGAGTCAGTACCTTGCGTGTTGGGTAACCTTGGCACCAGCTGCTCAGATATTCTACCAGTTATGCATATGGCCACTTCTTGTTTTAGGCCAGATGTCCCCCTGCTAGCACAGGAATTGCCCTCTACATCTTCGTTGCACATGAACACACAACAGGTGGATCAGATGGTATCAGTAGCCCTTCCTGGAGGGAGAGTCCCCAGCAGGTCCATTCTGTCCCCAGTCTCAGAACCCCCGCCAGGACCCTAGCCTCCGAAGACCGCACCGGAGTGAGCCTGTGTCACCCAGCATAAGGTCAGCATGCATAAATACATGACATCAACAAGAAAGAGTATGTATCTCATTGACATTGCAGAACCTTTAGGCAGGGCTACTGGTAGTGGTGCAAATGCACTTTATTCATCTGGCAACTTATATCTGTACTGATTATACTGGAAAATATCCAAACAGTAGAACACACTGCCATGGTTTTGGTTTGGTTCGTTTATTAATTCTCTGGAAAAGTCCATGTGCCAAAAGCCTGTTTTCATGGGTGACCAGAACAGATAAACAGTGCAACAAATTAAATACAATGTAATAGAAAAACAAAACAATACAGTAAAGAAACTATACGTACAATGTGAAAAACATCAATAATTAATCAAGTGAAACATTTACACTAATAAACAGTAAATGATTCTTAAGGACATGCTTAAAACTGAATAATAAATTCCCAGCCCAAGGTGTTAATGCAGAAATAGAACTGAAGAAAGTTGGCAGTTTGTAAAACTTTTCTCACCTGTCATTGTTTTCATTCTTGCCACTGAACACTGAAAATATAAGGATGACTTGGTAGACACTATACTACAACATTCTTTAAACATTCTATGAAAGGATGTTGGGACGAAATCTAATAACACCTTTTTTGCAAGAATTCCTATTTGAAATAAGTACCTTTGTTCAAGCAGAAGAAACTTTTTTTATATAAGTCACAATGATGCATACGGTGAGGTAATTGAGTGGCAAATCTTTCTATCTGATTTGGTAATGTTCTAACCCTAACTAGCGACACCCTGTCCTGTAGAATTATAAAACATAAGACCATAGTAACTGGGAGGAGAAAGCTCTGGGACAGGAATATCTTAGTTGTTGGAGTAAACAATGAATTTAATCTATATAAAGCTGCAAGCCTTTGATGGACTGATTTAACCATACAAGTAATATGTTGGTCATACTTAAGGGAATGGTCCAAAGTAAAACCAAGATACAGTATTTAAATGTCTTGATTTGTTCAGCTGCAGTTTCCTTTAATGTTTTTTAAAAAAGAAGGGGTTCTGTCTTCAAGTACTTTTTATGGTTATAAAAAACTTGGATTTTTTTTCATTCAATACCAATTTATTTAACAAGAAACAAGTTTGTACTTTAGCAAAATCAGATGCCAAAACTACCCTGTACAACCTAGAAATTGGGTCTGCTCATGAGGATCCTAAAATAAATATGTGAGTGTTCATACAGACAAGGGTGAAGTGCTAAAAAAATAAACTAAAAAAGGGGAACCAAAATAGAACCCTGAGGTGGACACCGAGTGACACCACAGCTGGAGAGGAAATATAGTTTTGTAAGTTTGATGTGCAAACAACAAAATGTTTTGAGATGAGTACAAGGGGATTTGGGAGGTGTGTCACTGCCGAGCCCATTGCAGTTCACAATACCAGAGGCTCGACAGTCTACGCCAGTGACCATGCACTGTGGTCTGACGCAGCTCTCTACTTTGTGGGCAGAAACTTTTTGTACTTAAAGGACTGAAGTCACTTCAATCAGAGAAGGCTTGGTCCTAATCTGCATGAAGCCATGTCAGCAAACAGCTGAGCCACTTTCAACATCAGGAGCCAGTGTCTGGCATGCGCATTAGCATCCATGCTATTGTGCATGCCCAAAGTCACGTAAATTCTTCCCATTCCAACAACAAAGCAAACTGTCCATAGATGTCTATTGCTCCATAACTGTTCTTCCCCCACCCGACCCTCCTTCTCAGCACCCCACCCCCAAACAAAAATAACACATACACTGGGGTGCCCTATCCCTCAGTGTCTTTTCAAATATATGGCCTGTAATAAAGAAAATCGTCCATCGATGTCTGTTGCTGGCACCTTGTAACTGTTCTCCTCCCCCACCCAGTCCCTGGTGTGGGATGCCATCTAGGGGAGGCTCCTGCCAGAACACCTGCAGTTGGGGAGTCCCTGTTTGGCCACCTAGGGCTGTAAGTCACTTTGATGGCAGCTGCATCTCTGGTGGGATGGGGTGTGCACCAGGGAAGGAACCCCTGGGGTCCACGGGCTCTGACCACCTGGGGTTCCTTCCCCACATCCACAGGTTGGAACTCTGTGCAGTGTGTATGACTCTGTCAGCCCTCACTCCATCTGTGGGACTCCGGTCGTGCTGGTCTAGAGGGATGGTTCCACTACCCTGTGCTACCTCCCCAGGCGGGCCCCCCCTTCTTCTTTCAGTTGTGGACACTCTATGCAAGGACACTAGTGTGCAGCCTGACCACCACTTTCCTGGCGGTCCATGGAGCTGGTGCCTCCATCCAGCTAGCGGACGCCCTCGGCCACATGGCGAGGCATCTTGTGAGTGGTTCTGCACTAGGGGTTGGTGTATCGCCTGTTCTCCCAGTAGCTACATGTTGCTTCCTGTGAGAAAACAAAGCTGGGACTGTTCTGTGCCCACTCCCCACAGTGCTGATCACTGTTGGGGGGGGGGTGCCTTGCGAGATCTTGGCCCCAGGGCCTCCTGTCTGCCTTTCCTTCCTTTCCCTTGCTCTAAAAGGCATTGGATAGGGTGTGGATGGACAAGGTGTGGAGGGACAAGGCGTGGAGGTTCCTGGTGGTCCTGACTGGCTGCACTTGTTTGGGTGCAAACTCTCTTCAGCCTCAGCAGACCTCTGTAGCACTTCTTTTTTCGCTATTTTGCCTTCTTAGGATGGTCTTGCAGGTCCTCTTGTCCTTGCACTTGGCAGTCTGGTTCTTGAGCAGCTAGAGTTCCAGTCTTTGGGTCTCCCTGACGAGGTCTTTCATGTTGTAGGGGCCTCTCGGAAGGAGTTATCTCACCCGTGCTATGCCTTCTGGTGGAGACGCTTTTCCCTTTGGGACTGGGACAGGGAGCCTTCTCCCCCATCTTGCTCCAGGGCTTGCATCCTGGCTTCTTGTAGCCCTTCTCCCTGTCGGGCCTGAGGCTGACAACCCTCCAGGTGCTCCTGGCTCCCACTTGGCTGTTTCGGGTGTGGGCTGTTATGCTGATGGTGGTGCAGGGCAATGGTGGTCAGGCACTTCTTTAAGGGCCCGGTCCACCTGACTCTGCTGGTAGGTGAACCACTACCACCTAGGGACTTGTTGCTGGTATTGGCACTGCTAATGGGCAAGCCATTCAAACTAATGCCCAGGTGTGCGAGGCCACACTTGTCATGGAAGATCGCCTTCTTGGTGGCGACTTTCTCCACCAGAGAGATCACACCAGAGAGATCAGTGAGCTCTGGGCGCTCTCTGTGGAGTCTCCAGTCTTGGTTTTCCATGGGTACACATTGTACTCTGCCCCTCGAAATTCCTTCTGAGGGTTGTATCAAGGTTACCTTCCTCAGGGTGGTCTTTATCTCGGTGTGCGTCACCACTTCACCTCAGAGGCCAAGCCCAGGCTCCACCTGTTGGTTCTGTGGCATGTGCTTGTTCTTTCATTGAGTGCGTAACTAGAGCTAGGAAAAGGGTGCACCAGCTCCTTTGTCTCTTATGCTGGAGCCACATCTGGCAGACTGGTAGCTCAGCAACCGATTGGAAGATGTTTGTATTCTGCCTCACCCTCTGTTTAGGTTGGCTAGTAGGGAGCCTCCCATCAGGATATTGGCTCATTCCACCAATCATACTGCTGCCTGGGTGGCTGCTTCCAGGGACGTCCCTATCCAGGAGATCTGCAGGGCGGTTCCCTGGCAGTCAGTTTACACCTTTCTCTCCCACTACTGCATCAACCTTGAGTCACTTCTTTGTGTTCATCTTTGGGGTGTGCACGTTGCCCCCTTCTCTTGGAGAACTGCTAGGAGTCTGCCAAAGTGTGGATAGTGCACCATATCCTCATCTCTAGAAACAGTGGTTCTAGGGACGTGGATATGTTGTTCATCCACACTTATTGGCAGGTATCCTTGCCGCTTTAAATCTTGCCGGAAGGTCTTCAAGCTGGCTCCTCCCACCCACCCGGGTGGTAAAACTCTCGGCTCCGCCCCATGACGCCAGATCTTCCTTACCGCTTGGAAGCTCAGGTTCCCTCCTTAATGCTCTGTGTATAAGACTGGTTCCTAATTCTTCGGTTTTGCGAATTTAAAAGTTTTTCAACTTTAGACTTTGGTCTTCTATCCCTTGCGGCTGCGATGGACAGATCGACTCGCGGTTTTCGGAGATGCCCTTGTGGGCAGAAGATGTCTCGAACGGATCTGCACTCCACGTGCGTCTACTGCTTAGGCCTTGAGCACGACCCGCAGGCCTGCGACCTGTGCTCTTCCTTCTCGGCCTACGTTCTCGAAGACCGCGCTGCCGGTTTACAACTTGGGCGTCCCAAGAAGCGTTTTCCTCGGGTGAAGTCAAAAGAGGCCCGGTTGGCGGTTTCCGCGGCGGCGGGCTCGGCGGATCAGCTTGAGCAGATGATTGCCCTCAAGAGGAGGCGCCCGGCCGCCCTTCCTCGGCCACGGCCTTTATTCCGGCTCTCCTGGTTCCTCTTTATTCGCCTCCTTCAAGGAGTCTGTCTGTCCCTCCACCAAGGAGAGGGCCAACATCTGCTGGACCTTCTCGGTCCAAAAGAAAGACAAGGTAAGTCCCTCCGTCGGCGCTGTTGGGGCGGAAAGGTCCGCTCCCGAGTAGTCGGCCATCGACTTCGGTCGATCCTTCGGCTTCGGCCACTGGTCTCACGGTACCGTCAGATCAGTTGACCGAGACTCCCGTCGACGCAGTTGAGATATTTCTCGACCCGTTGGACGGGTTGTTGACTGGTGAAGCCGAAAATCCTCTCTCCCCAGTTTCCCCGGTGGGAGTTGAGGATCCCGTGGGCTTGCCAGTGCCTCCGGTTCCGGAGCCCTCGGGTGAACCTTCCAAGCCGAGGGGAGAGCCGGTCCCACCCGTCCCTCCTCCGAACCCCCCTCGGGAAAACCGAGGTTCGCGGTCTCGGTCTCGGACTTCTTCGCGGTCCAGCCGATCCCGCCGTCAGAGGCGGTCTCGGTCTCGGCACCACGGCAAGTGGCGCCGCCGCTCCTCCTCATCCGCCTCCTCGGACGAGGAGAGGCTCCGACGTAAGTTACGTCGGCAGTACGAGGACCTCATGTGGCAACAGCTTCTTCTGACCGGGAACAAGCCGACTCCATCGCCTTCCCTGGCCATTAAGTGGCTGTCACCGGAGCGGCCGAAGCAACCCCTCGACCTTCCCGAGGCGCCTGTTCCCAGGCCGGTTGCTCGGCCAAAACCAGCTGCTCAGCCGATTCCGGTGGAACCCCTGCCCACAGCCGTATTTGGGGCTCACCAAGAATTCTCAGTCGGCTCAGGGTCTGCCCCATAGGCTGTCTGTCACCCTCACTCCCGATCGGCCTCGGCAGGTGGAGGGTGGCTCAGGCCCAAGGCAGCTCTTTGCGGACTCTTCGGAGTCCGACGACGATTCTTCCCTTTTCTCCAAGCGAGTGGACTTGGAGTCCTCTGGGGGTCAGTCGATGGACGAGAGCCCTTCATCCTTTCTGGGCTTACTTAGGCTCATCTCGGAGTCCACCGGGATGCAGCTCGAGCCGGTATCTAAGCGGGCCAAGTATCCCCTCACGGAGATATTGGACCGAGGGGATTCCCTGGAGGCCTTCCCGGTAGCCGAGGCCATTGTGGGTCCGGCCTTGGAGCTCTGGCAGCGTCCTGCTTCCTGCCCTGCGCCTTCGGCCAGGATGGCCAGGAAGTATGCAGTCCCTACGGTTCCCTGTCCGGTTTTTCGGAACACCCCTCAGCCGAGGGTTAGTTACCGACAGCGTTTCTGGCATGCGGAAATGCTGGGGACGTGGACAAACCTCCGACAAGGAGTCCAAGAAATTGGACTATGCCGGGCGAAAAGTCTATGCGTCCTCCTCAGCCTTCCGTCAGGCCAGCTTGGCGTGCTGATGGCACACTTCTCTTATGCCCTGTTGGGCTCCCTGGACGAGGTAGTCCCTCATCTCCCGGCAGACCTGCAGACCATGGTTAAGCAGGTGCAGGACTAGGGCAGGGCAGTGGCCAAGCAGCAACTTCAGACTGCTTTGGACATTGGTGACTCATGCGCCAGGTCAGTCGTGGCCGCAGTGGCCATGCGCCGTCGGGCATGGCTGAGGATATCCACCTTCACAGCGGATACCCAGCACAAGTTGGCGGATGTCCCCTTCCTGGGGACCGACCTCTTTGGCCCTGGAGTGGAAGGTCACCTCCAGAGGATCGAGAAGTCCAATGCTACCCGGGACTCTGTCTCTTCTGCACAAAGGGACAAAGGCCGCAGGCCACCAGCCTAAACCCTTTCATCCTGTCTGCGCCAGCAGCCCGTCCGGCCAGCAACATCAGGGCCAGCAGGCTGGCGCTTGCTTCCCAAACCCAAGCCCACGGCTTCCTCCTCCAGGAAGCAAGGAGGTAAAGGCCGGAGGTCCTCGGCCCGTTCCTCCTCCAAGCCTGCCCAGTGGACGGGTTGAAGGGCGTCGCCCAACCTCGTCGCCTTACCCCAGGTTCCCCTGTGGGGACGGCCCGCCACTCTTCTTTCCGCCTGGTCCGCTATACCATGGACAGATGGGTACTGGAGGTGGTGGAAAAGGCCTGCCTCTGGAGTTCGAGCAGGCCCCGCCCTTCAGAGCTGTCGCACCTGGGGCCTCGGGGTCCGCAGCCTCACTGTCGGCTCGCTGAGCCGACATCTCTCTTCTCCTCCTCCAGAAGGAGGTGATCAGGGAGGTGGCGGACCCTCCCTCAGACCCGGGTTTGTGTCCAGGTACTTCCTGGTCCCAAAGCGGATGGGGGCTGGCGCCATTCTCGACCAACACGACTAAACAAGTTCCTAGGTCGAACCTTCAGGATGGTTACTCTGGCTCAGATAATACCATCCTTGAAGCATGGCGTGTGGTTCTGCTCTCTTGGACCTGCAGGACGCTTTCTTTCCGTCCCTATCCGTCCGTCGCATCAGAGGTTCCTTACGCTTTCGGCAGGAGGATCCCTTCGAGTTCCGAGCCATGCCCTTCGGCTTGTCTCAAGCTCCCAGGGTCTTCACCAAATGCATAGCAGTGGTGACAGCATTCCTGCGGTGCCGAGGGGTCTGGGTTTACCCTTACCTGGATGATTGGCTGATAGCAGCCCCCTCCAAGCAGGAGGTGGAGCGGTCCAGGGATCTGGCCCTCCAGGTTTGCTCTCAAGTCGGCCTCCTCATCAACGAGGCCAAAGTCGGAACTCGTGCCAAAGCAGGTGATACAATTCATCGGGGCAGAGCTCGACTCTCTATGAGCCAGAGCATGGCTCCCGGCGGACAGGGCCGAGGTTCTTTCCTCCTTTGCCCGATCATTTCTGGTTGGGCAATCGCACCCTGCCCGGGACTTCCTGTGCCTCCTGGGTCTCATGGCGGCCTGTACCAGCGTGGTCCATTGGGCCCGCTGGAATATGCGCCCCCTTCAGTGGGGCCTGGCCAGCCAGTGGTCTTAATGCTGCGATCCTTTGGACCAGCGAGTGACGGTGGCCCAGGGGATGTGGAACGCTCTCCAGTGGTGGATCGTTCCAGCGCACCTGCAGGAGGGCATCCCGTTTGTCCGCCCCGAGCCGACGGTCTCTCTATCGACCGATGCCTCTCTGATGGGTTGGGGTGCCCACCTAGGGGAACACTGAGCGCACAGCCTCTGGTCCCCGCGGGGGAGTCACGATGCCATATCAACCTGCTGGAGCTCCGAGCGGTCCGCCTAGCTCTTACCGCCTTCGCTCTGTTTCTTCGGGGTCAAGTGGTTCGGGTCCAGACGGACAATACCACGACCATGTACTATCTAAACCGCCAGGGCGGGACGCTTACATGCTTCTATGCAAGGAAGCTCTCCATCTGGTCACTGTAGCAGCCTGGAGGCGGATCTCCTAGCCATTCATGTGGCAGGGCCTCCAACACCCTGGCCGATGCCCTAAGCCGGATGGGGCTGCGTACCACGAGTGGTCTCTCCCGCCGGAGGTAGTATAAGATCTGTTCTCCCATTGGGGCACCCCTCAGGTGAACCTGTTTGCCTCAAGGGAGAACGCGAAGCTGAGGCTGTTCCATGCCCGACCCCCTCAGCAGGGCTCGCTGCAGGGGGATGCCTTCTCGAGGCCGTGGACCCCGGGCCTCTTCTGCGCCTTTCCCCCATTTCCCTTGATCCACAAGGTGCTTCTCAAGGTGAGGAGGGACAAGGCACAGGTGATTCTGGTAGCCCCAGACTGGCCCCGCCAATGCTGGTATCCAGATCTCCTTAGCCTCAGCTCCAGGCTCCCGAGGCAGCTTCCAGCTCTCCCAGACCTGCTTTCAGTCAATCAGGGGAAGGTGTTCCATCCGGACCTTCAATCCCTGCACTTGACGGCCTGGTTCCTGAGCGGCTAGAGTTCCAGGCCTTGGGTCTCTCCGACGAGGTCCTCAATGTAGTTGAGGCATCCCGTAAGGAATCAATCAGGAAATGCTACGCCTTCAAATGGAAGAGATTTTCCATTTGGTGTCAGGGCAAGGGCCTGGACCCTTCCTCCTGTTCCTTGGCGAGCATATTGGACTACCTGTGGTCCCTTTCTCAGCAAGGGCTTAGGTCGACGACCCTTAAGGTGCACCTGGCAGCCATCTCTGCTTACAGCGCGGGCGGGAAGCAGTCGGTACGCAGGAAAGGTCTGGTGCTTTTCAAGAGGCCTTGATCACATTTCCTCCGTGCGAGAACCTCCACCTCCTTGGGATCTACTGCTGGTACTGGCAAAGCTCATGGGCAAGCTATCGAACCAGTGCACAGGTGTGATCTCTCTCACCTGTCGTGGAAGACCACCTTCTTGGTGGCTATCACGTCAGCCAGAAGGATGGGAGAGCTCCAGGCGCTTTCCATCGAATCTCCTTACCTGGTCTTCCACAGGGACAAGGTTGTCCTGCGCCCCCACCCGAAATTCCTTCCGAAGGTGGTGTCGGAGTTTCACCTTAACCAGGTGTTGACTCTGCCGGTGTTCTACCCCAGTCACACCTCGGAGGCCGAATATAGGCTCCATACTCTGGACCTTAGAAGGGCGCTCGCCTACTATAAGGAGCGCACGGCTGGAATTCGGGGAGAGGTTCGCCAGCTGTTTGTCACCTACACTGAAGCCGCACCTGGCAGACCTGCAGGCAAGCGGACGATAAGCAGGTGGGTCACCTTCTGCATAGATCTCTGCTATAAGATGGCGGGCATGGAGCCTCCCAGAGGGATAAGAGCTCATTCTACCCGCCATACTGCTGCATCGGTGGCTGCTTCCAGGGACGTCCCTATCCAGGAAATCTGCAGGGCTGCTACCTGGAAGTCAGCACACACCTTCATTACCCACTACCACATCGACCTTGAGTCACGCCGGGATGCTGGTTTTGGCGCCTCGGTTCTCCAGTCTTTATTTCCCAAGTAAGTATCGGGGGTGTGCGCCTTGCCTCCCTCCTCCCGGAGAACTGTTAGGAGTCTGCCAATAAGTGTGGATGAACAACATGTCCATGTCCCTAGAAATGCAAGTTACTCACCTGTAAAAGGAGTTCTAGGAATGGTATATGTTGTTCATCCACACGACCCACCCGACCTCCCCGGCTTCGACGCACAACCTGAGCTTCCAGCGGCCAGATCTGGCGCTCATGGGAGCGGATACGAGTTTTACCACCCGGGTGGGTGGGAGGAGCCAGCTTGAAGACCTTCCGGCAAGATTTAAAGCGGCAAGGATACCTGCCAATAAGTGTGGATGAACAACATATACCATTCCTAGAACTCCTGTTACAGGTGAGTAACCTGTATTTACTCACCTGTAACTGTTGTTCTAGGAGTGGATATGGTACCCATCCACACGATCCAACTGACCTTCCCTGGCAAGTAGCACACAGATCCCTTCTTCCAGCACGCAAGGTCTGATGTCACGGGGTGGAGTCGAGGAGGATACCTCCTGGATGGGTGGGAGGAGTGTAGCTTGAAGACATTTTGGCCCGATTTAAAGGGAAAGGATGACTGCCAAAGTGTGGATGTGCACCATATAACACTCCTAGAACAATGGTCATTTTCTGCATAGTCTAATGGTCTTAAATTTGTTATGTGCTGGAAGAGTGTCATAATCTTTCACTTTAGCTCCTTCTTAGGCTGTTTGCTCATGGTGCCAGCCTTTAGAGAACTTCTGCCTTTTGTTTTGCACAGAAAATCCTCCTTGTCGTTCCACTGAAGTTTAACAGATGACAAAAGTAAAATCTTGGCCATTGTGAGAAATTTTTGGGCTATATCTGAACAGTTCTGAATTAAATCTTGGCAGACACTGTTGACCAGTCATTTCTTTTTACGGCTGTGGACCATTTTGGGATCGATTGTAGCTTACAAAAACGTCCAATCGTGGAACCTTCCTTAGGACTTCTGGAAGTATCCTTCTGAAAGTCTAACAGAGCTTGAAACACTCCACCACAATCAGCCGCTGTGGAATACTAGCTGTACTATTTCAGCTGTTACTTCCACATTCCTGGCAAGAATTAAGCATGTGTGACTCACGTGCATGCTTATTTCTGCTGGTGCCGCCATGTTGTGAATGGCAAAATGCCATTAACAGCAACTATGCATGCACCGCGCATGTACAGTTGTGTCACCACCGTCAGCACCGGCAGGAAACAATACCCTCCCGCTGTTGCTGTCCTCCCTGCTCCCCATCCCCGCGTAGACATCGGGGTCCCCTATCCCCTTGTTGGCATTATGTAGCCCCCCCAACTACTGCTGTACACTGGGAGCTCACCCCTATGTTCTCAAATGTATTTATTTGCCCTGCACCAACATTGGGGTGCCCAATCCCCGTGTCTGCATTATGTGCCCCCCTACTCATGTGACACACTGGGAGCCCACCCCAGTGTGCCCAAAGGTATGTTTTTTTCCCCCCTGTAAATAAAGAAAACCTTCCATTGACATTTTTTTTATAACCTATAAAAAAGAAAATGGTCCCTCGTCGTCACCCCAGTCCCCCTCCCCCACCCCATACTTACCTCCGAGGTCGGTGCTGTCATCTTCTCTGGACGGGACACGTCTGCACTCTTCAAAGCCAAACCGCAAGCTGAAGAATCAAAGGTAAGTGTGCTAAATTGGCATTCAGTGGGTTTTTCAACTTAAGTTGATAAATCAGCCATTTTTTGGAATTTTTGGCCCCAGATTTTCAACGTGGGGTTTTTGGGACCCCACCTCATGAACAGTGTTATCGTCATTTCGTTACTCGGTCCCAAAAGGTGATTTTGTGGTTGCTGCGTGGAATCACCTTTCAGGACCGATTCACGAAATGACAGTGCCACTGTTCATGAGGTGGGGTCCCAAAAAGCCCATGTTGCAAATTTGGTGAAAAAAAACTCCAAAAAATGACTGCGTAATGAGCATGCATTGCACAGTTTCTACGCATGCTCCTAACTTTGCCAATTTTTAATATTTCCTCTCCAGATTTTCAACATTGACATTTTTGCACACCTCCTTTTTAACAGTACAGATGTCATCTTTCACATCCTGCCCGAAACGTGTTTTCGCACCTGTGGCACAGAATGCTGCAGCTGCTGTGCGAAATAATCTTTCGGGACAAGTGAACAAAATGACACTGGCACTCTTCATGAGGAGGGTCCCAAAAAGGCCATGTTGAACATTTGGTGCAACACCTCAAAAAAAATGGCCAAGTTACACCCGGGCATTCAATAATTTCTACGCACACGTGTAACTTTGGTCACTTGGCAGCTCGTCACAGTTGTATCAGCTCTGGCCAGATCTTGTTTAGATTTGACAACAAGTTTGAATTGTCCGTAATCTTTCTCAGCCCTTTCTTGGTCAATAAGTGCTAGCAGTGTTTCTTCACTGAAGGTTGTATCTTGGAAATAAGTGGAAACATCCTTCAGTTCCTGCAGTCCATGGTCCATTATCTTGGAATCATCAAGGAGACATTTAGGATTTAGAACATTTCTGTTATGCAACAACTCCACTGGAGATGTCTCAAATGTTTTCAGTGAGCTGCGTCGGGTATTTCCGGGATGCCATCTGGAATTGCATAGGCAGGGCTTGTCTGTCATTCACTTTTTGATCCTGCCACATGCTGGGACATTGGTCAATTTCTTGAAATGTCTTTTGAAGCTGTACCTTTTGAATTGTTGCAGTCTAGTAACAGTGGCTTCTATCATGCTGCTGACAGCTGAAATGTCAGCATTGTCCTGCTGCATGACTTAGAGACAGTTTATTCACAACATCTAAGACATCCATGAAAAAAGAAGTGTATAAGATAAAGTAGACAGATTTTTCTTTTGTCTGAAGGCCCACTGCTTCTTGGACACCTTTTGCTGTGACCTGTAAATTGCTTGAACTGCACTATGCAATGACAGCCACCGGAAACTTGCAGGTTCTTTTACAGACAGATATCTAATATTGTCATTGTTAAGTGTTTCTTGGATGAAACACAAGGCGTTGCACTGTACTGCTGAGCAGCTGTAGTACCTGTACACGTTTTTTACTATTATTTGATATTCATTGAAAACACTGTTGCTCTTCCATGCTTGTCCTGCTGCCAATACCAGTCTGTGGGCAACACACTGGATCTGAAAAAGCCTTGGATTTACTTGTTGTCTTAACTTGGCACCCACCCCATGGTGCATTTCAATCATGGTGCTTTCACCGTCACTTGCTAGTGTGCTGATCTTCACAGGGTCAACAGCATTAGCAGAACAGACATTTAAGATTTCTGATACAGTTGTCTCTGCCCTCCCATCAGGTATTGCAAAGCAATACGGTCAGTGAAATGAATTTTTGACTGCACATTGAGTATGCACTGTACATATATGTTCAGTTTTTTGTGCATGGTTACATCAGTGGTTTCATCCTCTATCACACCAAAAAACTGAAAACCTGCTAAAAGTGGGCTTTGATTTCTTACTGTATGACTTTGTTTATGGTGTCCAACAAGTCATATCCTGCATCCCAACCAGAGTAGATTGTGCCACTGTCTTGCAACCATGGACAGCCATTTTGTTTCTGTGAATGTAAAAGAACATCATCAGATCTGGTTCCAAATATAGCCCCCAAAACCCTCTCTTCCAAAAACTTGGAAGATTCTCTTCCTAATTCCTAGTATACCTCACCTGTAGAGATATCAGTGTTTCAAACTGGTTCAGTGATTAATCTTGTTTGTTAAGGTAATACATTGTCAGTAACTGGGCAACCTTACTGTCATCTTTTGGCTTGGGACCTGATATTTGTTTCTCAATTGCCACTGGAAGAGACACATTTTTTTGCTGTTCTTCTTCTCCTGTTTGTACCAGTAAATGTTCTCTATTTTCTTTCATGTCTGTAAAAAGCAGACACTTGCAGGTTAGTCGTGCCAGATCTTCCTGGACATAAGTCTCCACCACTCATTCACACTATTGGGATCTGCGCCGGAGGCACTAGGACCCAGCGGGAGCAAACTTTTTTTGCTGGAGGGCCGGCGCCAGAGATGGAGCCGCGAGGAGCGGCACCGTGAGCCTCACCTCGTGCGGTAATGACTATCTCGGTGTCAACCCTCCAGCCGCCTCAGTTCCTTTTTTCCCGCCGTCGAGTGCGCTTCAGTGACGACGTCGCTCGCCCGCCGGGAGTCAAACTTCAAACTAGCAGCATAGTTTTCAGTTTTGTTATTTTGTAGTAATATCTCGATAAGTATCATTTAAGTTTATTCTTATTTTTAAAATAAAAGAAGTCTCAGCCTACTTTGACGGAGTCGACCATGAGCAGGTCAGGTGACGGTAGGGAGACTTCGTATGAAAGCTGTTCAGTCAGTTGGGCTGGGTCCGGTCCGCCGCCTTCTCCGGAAGGGGTCTGACAACAGTCAGTCCAATGCTCGAGGGGCGGCGGTCCCATGAAGCATAAAATAAGCAGTCGCATTCTCGGCACCGTCGACCTCGACTCTTCTTCAGCCCGCAGGTCAAAAGAAGGCATCACCGAGGCCGCCTCTCTGATACGTCTGCGCCGCAGACGGTCGGTTATTGGGGGCTAGTTGTTGGTCTCTCCTCCTTCGAGTCGCCAGCTTCTGTTTCTGGTAGCTGGCGTCTTGACATCGAGCCCTACCCTGCCCGCTGGTAGGTCTTCAGATGAGCAGTTTCATCAGTGGGCCACTCTTATGGAGCAGTGGGCTCGGAGGTTGGTTCAGCTACCTGGCTCGGTCCTCCAGGGTCTTGGGCTTCTTGGGAGACCAGGTAGAGGTGATTGAGCTTCCTGATGTGTGGCACCATTCTCGATGCCGTCGGCACAATGCGTGAGTGTTCCCCTCCATGACTGTGGGCGCACCACCGATGCCTTTATCTCCTGCTCTTCTTACCTCCTTACCTTCAAATCCTGTTTTTCGAGTCTTGGAAGTTTTGGCACCTCGGCATCGACAGCACGCTTTCGGCACCGTCTTGGCTGAGTAAATCTGTCGAGGCGCTATCTTGATGCCGTATAGCTCCCTCGATTACCCGTTTTTCGGCGCCGGGTGGCTCCCTCAGCGCCGTCTTCAGTGTCGTGTGTGTCACGGCGCGTTTTTTGGCGCCTTGCGCTCCTGTCACGTTTTTGTGCGTGCGCTTCTTGTACCGTCTGCGCTCTGGCGCGGGGGCTCTCAAGCGTCTTCGCGTTTCAGGACTCCTTCTTTCACTCCTTTCCTTCATCCTTTTCCTCTGATTTTCACTCCTTTCCTGTCCATACAGTCCCCTGGACTGTCAGGGAGATGACATTGAGCCTGACCCAGACCTTGGCTGGGTGATGAAGTGGAGGAAGCAGGATCTATACTGCTGCAGAGCCTGTGGTCGAGGACCTGTCCTTTAAGTCTCTGCTGAAAAATTTGATTTCCATCTTTCTCTCCAGACTACAGACATCGATCCTGGGAAATTGTTAAGACTCCAGTACCTTCATGCTCCGGAGATCCCTACAGATTTGACTCCTCCGGTTCAGCCTTCTTCGAGACGCTGTCTCAAATGGTATGGAATAATCCTGCTCTCACCCCTTCGGTGGCTAAATCCATAGATAGGAAATATTCAGCCCCCAAGGATCGTCCCATTTTGGCGTCTCAAGCCTTTGCGTATCCTATTGTAGTCCTGGCAGAGAATGATAAGGTCGTTCTTCCCCAGACTACTACAGCTCGACCTATTAACAAAGAATCTCGTAAGATAGACACCTTAGGTTAGAGAGTCTTTGCTGCTTCCACCCTAAGTATGCGTATCGCCAGCTACCAAGGCTACTTCTCCCAATATGAGTATATCCTGTGGCACTCTATCAAACAGATGGTTGAAGCTCTACCAGAATCGGATACAAAGCCAGAGCTTCTCCAAACCATTACCAGAGGTATCGAATCTAATAACCAGCAGGTTAAAGCAGCCATGGATGCTTTCGACACTGTTTCCCGTGCGGCGGCTGCTGGTATTTGCACCCGCCGTCATTCCTGGCTGCTCACTTCAGGCTTCACGAATGACGCGCAGCAGCAGGTAATGGCGTTGCCCTTTGATGGTGCATATCTTTTCGGTCCTCAGGTAGAACAAGCTCTCGAAGCTACACAAAAGACTAGGTCAGCCATTAAGTTGGCTCGATCTCCTCCTGTCCCCTCTCGAGGGAGTGTCAATAAACGTCAGTTTCATAACTGTCAGTCCTTTCGAGGCAGAGGAGGTTTCCTTAAAAATCAACCTGCCCAACCTCAAAAGAAGGCACAACAAAAAGCGCAGGGCCCCAAAGCGCCCAGTGCCACCTTATGAGTTGCTGGCCCAAGTCCCATCTCAACTGCCTGAGGTGGACTTTTCCTCGCCGGTGGAAGGTCATCTGATGCACTTCTGCAACCAATGGAAGTCCATAACCTCAGACAAATGGGTCCTTCGGATAATTCGCGAGGGGTATTCACTCAATCTTGTGGAGACCCCTCCGGATCGTCCTCCCAAATGAGAGCCCAGGCTGTCAACCCTTCAGTCAGACCTTCTCACCGCCGAGATTCAGGGCCTTCTGAACAACAGGGCAGTAGAAGTAGTGCCGCTGCATCAGCGGAACACAGGGTTCTCCATTACTTTCTGGTTCCAAAGAAGTCCGGGGCATCGCCCCATTTTGGATCTCAAGCAAACAAATTTCTCCCAAGGAGAAGTTCAAAATGATTTTTAGGAACCTTGTTACCTTTGCTTCATCAACAAGACTGGCTAGCCTCCCTAGACATGCAGGATGCTTACCAGCACATTTCTATTCACCCAAGGCACCACAAATTCCTGAGGTTTGTGGCTCTGGGACAACATTATCAGTTCAGAGTCCTGCCCTTTGGGCTATCCTCGGCGCCGCAGGTTTTTACAAAGTGTTGTGCAGTTCTTGCAGCGCACCTCAGAAAGGTCGGAATACAGGTGTTCCCTTATCTGGACGATTGGCTTCTGGCAAGCCCTTCCAGGCAGGGAACTCTGGATGCCATAGAGAGGACCTGTCGCTTTCTCACGTCCATGGGAGTTCTGCTAAACCTCAAACAATCGCAGTTGTAGCCCTCCCAGAGGCTCCTTTTTATAGGGACTCTTCTGGATACCTCCTGTCCGAAGGCTTTTCTTCCAGAGGACAGGAAGAAAGATATCCTTCAGATGGCCCGTCACATCGAGGAAAACAACTCAGTCCCAGCTGTCTCGATGCAACGGATGCTAGGCCTCATGGCATCCTCGGTGTTCACTGTACCTCTAGCATGTCTGCACATGAGAACTACTCAGTGGATGCTCAGTACTCAGTGGTCCCCAACCACTCACCCGCAGTCCTTTCCCATCAAAGTGACAGAACCTCTAAAGAGGTCCCTCACCTGGTGGACTCAAGAGAGCAATCTCCTGGAAGGGTACCCCTTTGCTCCTCTGGATCATCAAATTTCCATTACCACAGACACATCCCTAATGGGGTGGGGAGCTTACTGTCAGTCTCTCCATACTCAGGGTACGTGGACTCAAGTCGAGCCTCAGCTTCACATAAATGTCTTAGAGATGAGAGCCGTCCTTTATGCGGTCCGAGCTTTGAAGGACATTCTCTGTCACAAGAACATTCTCCTTCAAACGGACAACAAAGCGGTGATGTATTACATTAACAAGCAGGGCGGTGCTCACTCTTACCCCTTATGCAGGGAAGCGATGAGTGTGTGGGAATGGTGCTTAGAGCACAAGGCTCTAATTCAAGCGGTCTACCTACTGGAAATACAGAACGAACTGGCAGACCGTCTCAGCAGAACAGAGACAGACCCTCACGAATGGTCCCTCGACTCGACCGTAGTTCAGTCACTATTCGAAGAGTGGAGAACTCCAGACCTGGACCTTTTTGCATCCCCACTCAATGCAAAACTGCCTCTCTTCTGCTCCAGAAATCCAGGGCGTGGCATTTTCTGTCAGGATGCGTTCAGGCTGCAGTGGACATAACGCTTTCTTTACGCCTTTCCACCTCTTCCTCTAATTCAGAGGGTACTCCTCAAGTTCGAATCCCAGGGGGACAAAATGATCCTCATTGCTCCCTTCTGGCCTCGACAACTGTGGTTTCCACTACTCAACAATATGTTAGCAGTCCCTCCGAGACCACTTCCCCTTCAGATGAACCTCTTGACTCAGGGGCCTGTAGTCCATTCCAACCTGAGATCGCTTCACCTTCACTCTCGGCTCCTGAAGAGGTAGAAGTAAACTGGTTCAATGTGTCTTGAAGGGTTTCAGATATTCTTCTGGCTGCATGGAAACCAGCCACTAGGAATACCTACACAGCCAAATGGAAGCGTTTCTCGCTCTGGTGTGCAAGCTCCTCTTTGAACCCTTTTTCCTGCCCACCAGATAAAGTTCTGGAGTACCTCTTAGACCTCTCAAATTCAGGTCTTCAGTACTCTACAGTCAAAGTTCACCTTAGTGCCCTTTCAGCGTATCATGAGCCGGTTCTTTCCTTATCTCTGGCTCAGTTACCTGTGGTTAAGAGGTTTCTTAAAGGAATTCTGCATACCAGACCTCCTACAAGACATCCAGTTGCAGCCTGGGACATCAATCTTGTGCTAGACATGCTCACTCGGAAACCTTTCGAACCTCTGGCTACCTGTGAGCTAAAATTTCTCACCTGGAAGACGGCCTTCCTAGTGGTCATTACCTCAGCCAGTAGAGTCTCTGAGATACATGCCCTGGTCACAGACCCTCCGTATACTGTGTTCCATAAGGACAAAGTAGTCCTTAGGACTCATCCGAAATTTCTTCCTAAGGTTGTGTCAAATTTCATCTAACCAACCTTTGGTCCTTCCCTCTTATTTTGCGGACTTCCAAAATGAAGGCCAACGATCCCTTCATTCCTTGGACGTTAAAAGAGCTTTGTGTTTCTATCTAGATAGAACCAAGGACTTTCGCAAAGCTCAACAACTGTTTGTTTCCTTCAGTGAGACCCGGTTGGGTCAACCTGTCGCTATCAGATGTATCTCAGCATTGTTAGTGGCATGCCTTCGCAACTGCTATTCCATGGCGCAGGTTAAGTTGGAGGGCAGGGTTTATGCTCACTCTACTAGAGAGGTCGCGGCATCCTTGGCGGAAATTTACAGCGTGTCCATTGCAGATATTTTAGCAGCGGCCACCTGGAGCTCAGTGCATACTTCGTTAAGCGTTATGCACTGGATGTCCATGCCAGGCGACATTCTTCCTTTGGCAGAGCCATCCTTAACGGACTTCTGTCCTAGAAGCGTGAGCTCTTGGTCTCTCCTGCCGCCCTCTCGGGGATTATTAGCTCGGTACTCTCCCAATAGTGTGAATGAGTGGTGGAGACTTATGTCCAGGAAGATATGAAAATTACGTACCTACCGTAATTCTTGATCTTCTTGGACGAGTCTCCACCACTCATTCACACACCCACCCTCCGTCCCCCGAGCTCACCTCTATTGTTGGTCTTCACTCCCTCAAATCTTTAGGCTGTGAAGACTTCTTTGTTGACCCTTCTTATACGGGTTGTTTGGACTATCTTATGTCTGGTTTTGGTTAGGTTATCCTTCTAGGTTCATTACGCTGCACCTCTTCAGTAAAAAAGGTACTGAGGCGGTTGGAGGGTCGACGCAGAGATAGTCATTACCGCACGAGCTGAGGCTTGCGGTGCTGCTCCTCGCGGCTCCATCTCTGGTGCTGGCCCTCCAGCAAAAAAAGTTTGCTCCCGCTGGGTCCTAGTGCCTCCAGCGCAGATCACAATAGTGTGAATGAGTGGTGGAGACTCGTCCAAGAAGATCAAGAATTACGGTAGGTACGTAATTTTCATTTGCGGCAGATGGATTGCCTTTCCTAGCTTTTTTACACCAGGTAAATTTCCCAACAGTGTTACCATCTACTTTGTCCTTTGCAAGCCTTGGACATATCTTTGTTCAGCTGTCCCTCCAAAACTTTTTCCTGTTGTTTTTAGCTGAACCTGTAATGCAAATGCTGTCCCCTCGGACAACATATCATTGTTATTCTCAACATTCACAGTCTCTTGAGATGTGTTAACTTCACACTCAGAAGCTGAAGCTGTTTCTTTGTCTTTTGCTGCTGAATTTCCTTCAGCAAAATAATCAAGTTTTTTTTTTTTTGTGTCATTTCACCACTGTCTGGTGCTAATTGGCGCTGACCATGAGACATTCTAGACTTTCCCTCCCTCTCTCCGACTCTTTGCAAATTTGCACTAACTAAAGCTAAGCCCTAACAAAAAAAAAGGAAAACTATGCTAAATAAACCATCATCTAGAATAATTGCATAATGCCCGAATTGCCTAAATAGTACTTAAATGAGCACTTACGTGTTTACCGTTGCTGTAAGTATTTTGGTTGCATTTTCATTGCAGCCTGGCCATGTAGTTGATGCTCCAACTCATCCTGGGTTAAGAGGACTGCGAATGACTTTATTTTTTTTGTTTGTGACTGTAAAATCGGACGTTGTTTATTGACTTGCAACCCTGCTGTGGTATCCAGTACCTCTAAAATGGCTGCTCCATTCCAGACATAGTGTCTCTTAAGGTCGAACCAATTGTTCCTTCCAGGGTATGAATCCTCCTCTCTTCATGGAACACAGCTTAGTATTCCTTCCCGCACCCCCCATCCGTTCACTTCGGTGGTCCGCCCTGGTGTGAATGGTGTGAAAATCACACCAGAAGACTAACTGGGGTAAAAAAAAAACGTGATTCGCGCATGCACAGTATTTTGGTCTGCTGGGACTCCTGGACCTACTAAAAGTGAGTGTCTCAGGGACTTTCTGGGGAAAAAAGAGATTCCCGAAGCTCAAAATGTACATAAATGATGCAGGCATGCACGTTCCCAAGAGCCATGTGCTTTAAAGAGGTAAAGCTATCTGTTAGGAGTCCTGATTCTCTGCAAGTTTGACTGCTATTTAAACAGATTTGCTTAAAGAAAGACTGTTACACGGTTACAACAGCTTAACCATCCTGACGTAATTTGATCTGTGACCTAAACTGTTTGTATTTCCTAAATGTTCATGTATTAAGTGTACTCTGTTGCCAAAAGAATTTCATTTGTTTTTTTGTGCCTGTCTGACTGTATGTAACCCATGACCTCGACACACTCTGTGTCTTGCCACTCAGCCTGTGCTTGCGGGTCTCAAAGCCTATTCCACTAGAGAGAGAGCGTCACTTCTGTGGTGGCCTCTAGGTACAGCTTATTGTTGGGTGTCTGCAAAGCAGCCATCTTGGTATCCATCCACACATGTGCACTGTTCACTGCTGTGTCAACCTGCAGTCGTGGGGAGTTGCCGACTTTGGGGCTGCAGTGTTGAACCCCTGTTTTCTACGTGAACGCAAACTTCCATTGGCCTCTGCTCGTAGTCAGCATAGTGTGGGACTATGGATGAATCTATGTTGATTGGCAAAGTAACTTATTGGTAACTGTGTTTCTTATAATGGTATTCATTCTCAGCTGCACACACCATTCACCATTTCTCTCCTGTTAGTGTTGTGAGTCTTTTGGGATTTTTTGGTTGTCACAGTTTATTGGCCTTCTTCTATGAGTAGACAATGATGTGATGGTTGGTGGCAGTAGAACACAAGGTGAAGGGGTGGCCGTGTCTTGTTTTCTGAATGAAATGTTTTGGGAACGCTCGGTGCATGCACTGGTACCATGTGTAGTCATAGTGCATGTCTGTAGGTGAATACTATTAGAAACAGTACAGTACCAGTCAGTAAGTACTTGTTTAGTAATGGTGGTAATACCAACCAAGCATTGAGCACTGATGGAAGCCGTACTGCTTGGACTCACCATTACCAATTCCCTCAAGTGGGAGATGGATGTAGATAATGTTTTTGCAGAGGCCAGCAAAGGGCACTAATCTCTAAACCCTTAATGTGTAGGCCCTGATAAGGCACACTTGCTACTGTGTATGACCAATTTGTTAGATGCCTACTGGAATATGCCACCCTGTATCAGGGTTCGAAATTTGGGTTTGGGTCCAGTTTGATCCATGGGTTTACCAAATGGGGGAAACCCAAATTTGTTAGGGGAAGGATACATTTTGTGGGGATTTCCGTAAGAAAAATTACATGAGTGGTGCTGGAGTAGGGTGGTTGGGGGGGTAGCAGGGACGTGGGTGGTTCCATGTTTGTGTTGACACCATGCCAGGGTAGGTGAGATAGGAAGGAACATGGATGGTACAGCGCATACAGACACTTGGGTTGGGTAGGAGGGGAGGGGGAGTTTCAGTTTCCATCAAAATGTGCAGTTGGTAAAGAAGAAAATTTTAGATGGCACGTTGTCTGTAATCCTATTTTAAAGCATGAGGTACTTTTTACCATCACTTAATAAAAGGGCTCTGAACTCTGCTGACTCCCTGTTTTGTTTATCAGGAAAGTGTTAGTCTTTAGAAAATGGGCTTTTTATTTGCTGGGCTTTGATTGGATGGTACCTCTGCCAGGGGGGTACATTAGTGTTGAACAGATGCCCAGCAAATAAGTGCCAGCCCAGCTGTCCCTTCACTCACTCGAGCATCCTTGTGCGTGCCGCTCTTGCTTCCTTATTGGCCAAAAAAATGGGGCACTGAATTTGAAATCGGCACCATTTTTTCT
Source organism: Neoceratodus forsteri (assembly GCA_016271365.2). Lineage (NCBI taxonomy): Eukaryota > Metazoa > Chordata > Ceratodontiformes > Ceratodontidae > Neoceratodus > Neoceratodus forsteri. Next base: position 1,101,904,255 of record CM057454.1, on the reverse strand, counting down.
ATGTCTGTTAGCGAGTGAGTATTTCTCTGACTGCAACTACCGCCCCCTCCTTTCATTGAATCTGTCACCACAGCACAATGGCAGTCACCTGCTATAACAAGAAGATGAAGAGAACTAAAAAAAAAAGTCATGGTAACCGCAGTGCACTAAATTACCGGCACCGCTTCTGTTATTGCTGGCTGTCAGCTACAACTCGTATACCCTCCTCTGCCAGCTGATTAAGTATATAAAACACAAAAGCGTCATGTCTAAAAAGAAAAGAAAGCAAGCAAGAAACACACTTGTTTCATATGCAGCTGAAAGAGAGAAAATAACAGAGTGTTTCTGTCAGCCTTCCTGTCGGCACCACTTGTGTCCCGACAGTGATCTCGTGCCTCCTCCAGATGCCAGCCCGCTGTTTGCAACTCCTTAGTGAGCATCCCCCGCCCTGCCACCCACCGACTCTGTTTTGCTAACAGAACACTTCTCTAATGAAACTTTTGTTTTATTTTTCTATTAATCTTTGTTGTGAGTTTCTCTCGTACCTTGACTCAGTGGCAATACAGTGAGCAGGCAATAATCTGGCAGTAGAGGAATGAAGCTCCAGCTAAACTCGGAAACGCGGGCTGCAACTAGTCCATTTTGCCATGTTTCCCCATATCTTCAAAGAAAGAGAACCAAGCAAAAAAAAAACAAAAAAAAAACAAACAAAGGGGGACACAAGGAAACCAGCTGTAGAACAGGCATCACAAGAAAACGAGCTTTCAAGCAGGTATGAAGGCACAGAAAACAGGGTATTGAAGACAAAAGTGCCCTTCTACTGGCCAGGTGTACCAGTACAGGGTTTACTTTACAACAACATATTTTCTATTAATTTATACAACTGTTTTGAGCAAATTTGAGAGATTTTAAATTATTTTATAAAAAAAAGTCACAAATAGCCCATTTTCTAAGTGCAATAATACCCTCCAGGGTGGGGAGTATGGGCAATACCAGACCTTCCAGGGGCTATAAGGCCCTCTGCCTGCATCATTGGGCCTCATTACACCCCTGGGCGGTCTGGTATTGCCCAATACCGCCTACCCTGTCTGGTATTATTGCTTGCTTAGAGACTGCTTCATAGATCTCTTATAAGTACTATGAACTCAGACTGAGTGTCTCTCAATCACATTCTCATGAGCGAGTACAATGAAAAGATTATATGGGGGGGGGGGCGTGGCCTAGCTATAGAGCAGGATGGCTGCTTAGTCTGAGATCTCTGTCCTGATCCACTATTTATCTCCTCCATCATTCACCTTACTCATCTGAGAAGACCTAAATGCAAACAGCCTTTGTGCACTGATGCGCTCCTCAGCTAAATCAAACAAGAAGCAGGGAAAAATCTCATTTAAATCGACAAAGCCACAGGAAAGAGATTTAGGCCTTGTGGATGGGCCTTCATTGCCGCAAACCCAGAACCAGCCTCGAGACTCGCAGGGTTCTCCTTCACCTACCCCATGTTCTTCATCGGAGGCGACTACAGCAGCGATTATGGCAGACAGCTATCAATCTATTGAGCTGCTCATCCAGGACTTAAAATGTGACCTGGGAACTCGCATGGAAGCTGGCTTCGAGAATGTCACTTCCCAACTGCAACATCTCCAACAGACAGTCAACTCCGTGTCTGACACAGTAGAATTACTTGAAACTAGACTGGGGGAACTTGAAGCCAGATTGGGGGCCTAAGAGGATAACTCTGCTTGAGTGAATGTGGACCTACAATCCACTCTCCGTGAGATAGCGTTTAAAGCAAGCTATTGATGACCATGAAAATCGCGAGAGATGAAACAACATTAGAGTGGTGGGCCTACCTGAAAACAGAAGGTAAAGATTGTGCCGGCTTCATGGGGAAATGGCTCCGGCAGTCCCTGCATATTCCACCAGAGATCTCTCTTAAAACCCAACGGCACACAGATCCCCGGGCAAAACCTCCCCGAACAGAGACTACCACATCCTGATCAAGTTCCTCCAGTATCAGGATAGGCAGAGGATCCCGGAAGAGGCAAGAAAGCACGGTCCCTTGATGTGGCAGCAAAGTCGAGTGAGTGTTTTCCCCGTCTGTTCTAGGCTTCTGCAGCAGCAACGGCAAGCATTCTCCGAAGTTAAGAAAAAGTTACACACACTGGAATGCCCTTTCTCACTTGTTTATCCAGCGAGATTAATTGTACAGCCACAGGGTAGCAACCAACAGTCCTTTACCAGTCCAGAAGCTGCCATGGAGTTAATGAGGAAGCTGGAAGAAGAGAACCGGCGCCGGAGGCAAGATGTCCCTGAGAACTGAAGGAGAGAGGATTATACTATACTTTGGGTTTATTTTTTCCCTTCATTTAAGCTTTAGACTAATTTTTGGTCGGGTGCTGGGGGGGAGTGGAGCAAGCGACTGGCCTGGCTAGCTATTTGAGGGTCATTCTCAGTGCAGTTGCTGGGTCTCCCGCTCTCCCCTAGTGCTACATGCTGTATTTCTGCGTGCTGTCCACAACAGCCTTTAGCGGCTGCAACTCGGGAGGGATAAGCGAGTGATCTTGTCTATGAAGCTTCTAACTTCTGGCCTATTGCCCAAATGTATGGTCATCCTGAGACTGTGTTTTTCTTTGCCTTACTTACCCCCAAAAAGACTGATGGGGTCAAAATCATTTTAGTAAGTCACATTGAACATCCTTCATGGAGCCTGGACTATATGGGATCCCTAGTTGAATATTTAGTTCCTTGGGCAGTGGAGCAATGCGATGAGCTGTCTTCATGGACCTACCAGAATGTTACTTTGTCTGTGCCCTACGAATCCCAAATGAGTGCCTGTGTTTGTTTTCCGTTGCTCTTGTGTCTTCTTGCAGGTTACTCCAGCCTTGTGAGGGCAGAGACTTCCATTATTTTAAGTTTGCTACTGTGGGGACTGTCTGCCAGTAAATGCTGGTGATAACCTTATTCACTCAGTTTTCTTGTCCTTTTGTTGTAACTGTGTAATGAGGTGGGCTGTTAATTTGAGGGTCATTTTGTTTGGAGGGGGCTAGGGGGTTGAGGGCTTCACCAGGCTGTGGGGCTTGGGAAACATATGCTCGGTTGTTAGAGCCATGTTTAGACAAACTGTTCTTAGCATCATCCGAGGTTGGCCTTACCCCTTTTTCTTTCCACAGTTTGGGGCGGGGTGACTTTGGCGGGGAGGGGCTAGGGCTGGCAGGCGGTACTTGACCATTAGGGTCGGCTACTCCCTGCTAAGGGGGTCCTCTGTTTCAGCCCCCTTCCCATTCACTAAATAAAAGGAGGGTTCTCCTCCTGAGGTTGGGGAGTTGGGGGGTGGTCTCTGCCCGAATTAATACTGATAACGTTAATAATTTTCCCTTAGTTGACCACTAGCTTGATCCACGATTGACAACTATCTATGCAGTATGTTTGGGAACTTGAGAGGTGGGTTGGGGGGAGTAGTTCTTACAGTTGGGCCTGTTTTGGTTAGCAGTGTTGGGTTTGGAGTTATTAATTGTTGTGCTGTTTGTTGAAACTAAAGTATGGGGGAGAAGGTTGGGTTGGTTCGGTTTAAAGTTTTAAAAATGTCTGGAGCAAAACTTACCAGTGTCTATGACAAAGAGCAGAGGGCTTTAGACAGGTTTTATAGGAGATATAACTGGATCAAGTGCATTTCATGACATGGAACGTTAATGGGCTGAAAACCCTGGTGAAGAGGAAGGAGGTTTGGACTCAGATAAAAAAATGAATGGGGGCATAATTTTTTTGCAAGAGGTCCATGTAGATAGAGAGGAGGCTACCTGTCTGGCGGGGTCCTGGGGGGGGCTCTTTCTTAGCTGCACCCTTTACTTCTAAGGCCAGGGGAGTGACAGTATGGATCAAGTCAGGATTTCCCCACAAGGTCCTGTCAGTGAAACCAGATCCTCAGGGCAGATAAATAATTGTTGTAGTCGAATTGGGGGTGGTAAAACTGACCCTAGTGTCAGTATATGGGCCGAATTTCGACTCACCAGACTTCTATACCCAATTGGTGGTGACTTTGGGCTTGTATCCTGACAATATTATTCTAGCTGGGGACTTTAACACCTATTTGGATCCTAAGTTGGACCACTCGGGAAGTAGAGTGGGCCCCCCCTTCGTAATATGGGAACCCTCGAAGCCCTGGTTAAAGGCAGAGCTCTTTGGGAGGCCTGGAGACATTGTCACTGTGATTCAAAGGAGTGTTCCTTTTTCCCCCACACTCATGGGATCTACAACCAGGCTTGACTACTTCTTTGTCCCCTCGGCCTTGGTGGGAGGGGTGACAGAGGCTATGTATGGTCCCATGACAATATTGGACCATGCCCCGCTGCGGATTGTTCTGCACCTCTCAGACAGAGGCCCCACTTCCTCTCAGTGGAGGATGGATCCGGCTATCTTGCTTGATCCCACTTTATTGTTCAAATTAAGGAGAAAATTGGAAAATTTTTACTTCCCAATCCCCCAGAAGAGACTAGTGTTAACACTGTCTGGGACTTGGTCAAGGCATTTATTTTTGGGGGAGCAATTTCCTACTCTGCCTTCAAAAGAAGGCCCATAAGCAGGGGTAGAGAAGTGAGAGAGCAGATATATTATATACTACATATATATATATATATATACACACACCTCTGTGTGTGTGTGTGTGTGTGTGTGTGTGTGTGTGTGTGTGTATGTATGTATGATGTATAAATATATATATATATATATATATATATATATATATATATATATAATATATATATATATATATATATATATATATATATATATATATATATATATATATATATAATATATATATATATATATATATATATATATCGGGAACTGAGAGACAAAATATGGAAGTCCCGATCCTAAGATTACGAGATCCCTTAAAATACTCAAAGGCCAACTTAGCCAAGTAGCTTCTAGGAACATAGAGAGGGACCTGGTGGTAACTAAGTCCCACACCCACTTTGATAGGGATAACAGGGAAATGGTTGGCAAGTATGGTTAAAGGCAAGAGGGCAGAGAGACTATTCTTGCCCTGAGATTGCCCTGGTCCCCCATAATGACCAGCAGGAAATAAATTATGCTTTCAAGGCATTTTACTCCACCCTTTATATCTCGGAGTATCCAGCTGGAGCTAACTCAGATATTTTTGTAAACACTTTTCAGTTACCAACCTTGGGGTGGAGGACAGGGAAGGTTTGGACTCCCCTTTGGAGATGTCGGAGGTGAGGGGGGGCTGTTGAAAAGTAGGAAGAGGGAAGGCTCCGGGGCCAGACGGTATCCCCATAGAATTCTATAAACTCACATGGGATTCTTTAGGGCAGCTAATGTTTTAGATGGTCAAAAATGCTCTTAGAGTGGTTCCTTCCCTCTTCTCAATACCTAGCTACCATTACAGTCTTACCTAAGCCAGGGAAGGACCCACTTAAGTGCGGATCTTACCGCCCAATCTCCTTACTCAATTCTGACTATAAAGTCATTGCCAGAATTATTGCCACCAGGTTGGAAAAGTGCCTGCCTTACCTCATCCACTCAGATCAAGGAGGTTTCATTAAGGGTAGGCAGGCAAAACATAATCTTAGGAGGCTATTAACATTATGCATAGTGGGGGCTAAGGGAAGGGCTGGCCTGCTTGCTTAGATGCTGAAATAGCATTTGACCAGGTTGAGTGGCCTTTTATGATGGCAGTGCTATGTAAATTTGGGTTGAGGCGACCAGGTAGGGTTGGATAGAGTCTTTATATGGGAACCCCCAAGCCCAAGTCCTGGCCGAATAGTGTGATCTCTGCCCTTTGGGCTCACAAAGGGAGCACTGCAGGCTCCCCTCTCTTCCCTCCTCTACATCCTTACTATTGAAGCCCTGGCTGAAGCAATCAGGACTCTGGACAATCGAGGGTTTAACTGGAGGGGCAGGAATCATGTTGTATCTCTGTTTGCAGACGATGCCCTACTCTTCTTAAGGCACCCACAACGAGCACTGCCTATCCTGATCTAGATATTCCAGGTCTATGGCCCCCTTTCTGGCCATAAGGTCAGCTGGTCAAAGTGTGAGTGGATGCCTATGGGTAAAATAAAGTTACTAATTAGTTTGGGTAGTTTGGGGTCCTCGGTTATCACCCCCTTGAACACCATTACGTACTTGGGGATTATAGTAACCTCTAAATTATCACATTTAGTAAAAGCCAGCCTTCCCCTGGTTATCCAGAAAATCAAGAAGCAGTGCTTCAACTGAAGGGCTCTCTCCTTGACTTTGATTTGGAGAGTCAACCTAGCAAAAATGAGCATCCTTCCTCAATTCCTCTATATTTTCCAATCTCTCCCCATTTATATTCCCAATAAATATATCAAACCCTTGAAGGAGTTATTACCCATCTTTTGAGGCAAGGTAAAGGCAAAGAATAAAAGAGATCCTCTGGCTTCCAGTCGGGGCTGGGGCTCCTGAGTGTTAAACATTATTTCTAGGGGCATGGACATATTGTTCATCCACACTATCTGGCAGGTTCCTTGCTACTTTAAATCTTGCCGGAAGGTCTTCAAGCTGGCTCCTCCCACCCACCCGGGTGGTAAAACTCTCGGCTCCGCCCCATGATGCCAGATCTTCCTTACCGCTTGGAAGCTCAGGTTCACTCCTTAACACTCCGCGTGTAGACTGAATCCTAATTCTTCGGTTCGCCCGAAACTTATTTTAAAATTTTCAAGACTTCGGCATCTTTCTCCCTCACGGGCCGCGATGGACAAATCAACTCCGATTTCTCGCGATGTACCCTTGTGGGCAGAAGATGTCCAGGACGGACCCGCACCCACATGCCTACTGCTCAAGCCTACAACACGGCACTCCGCAGGCCCGCGGTAGTCATGCCGCTTGCTGCCAACGCCCTGGAGGGCGACCGCGCTGCCCGGTTACAGCTTGGCGCCCGAGAAGCGCCACCCACCGTTAAGTCAAAGGAGGCCCGCTGCGGTGCCACGCGTGGCTGGCTCGGCTGAGCAACTCGAGCAGATGATCGCCTCGAGGAGGAGGCGGCTCCAGGCCGCATCATCCTTCCTCGGTCCTCGCATTTATCCCGACCTCACTGGGTACCCTGCATTCAGCTTCTTTCAAGGAGTTTGCCACCCCTTTCCACACGAGAGAGGGCCATCGGACATTCCTCTCGTCCAAAAGAAGGACTCAAGGGTAAGTCCACATCGTCGGCGCTTCGGTGGGAGCAGGAGAGGTCCCCATCCTCGACAGTCAACTGTCGACCGGTCGGTCGCTATGCTAAGGCTGCTTAGCTTCACGGTGTCCCCGCCAGGCCAGCCAGCCGAGACACCCATCGGCGGTCGAGATTTTTCTCGACCCGTCGGACAAAGGCTGTTGACTGGTGAGGCAGACAACCCTTCTTCACGGGTCCCTGGTGGAGACCGAGGACCTGCCTCGCGCCCGGTGCCAGTCCCCGTTAAGGCTTCTGAGCGAGGGAAGGCGGGTGTCCCGCGCCCCAGACCTGTCCTGGAAACGCGAGGATCTTGGTCTCGGTCTTGGACATCGTCTCAGTCCAGCCGATCCCACCGACATCGGCGGTCTCGGTCTCACGCAGGTCGCGGCACCACTGCTCGTCCTCGCCTTCCTCCTCGGAAGAGGAGAGAGCCCCGGCGCAAGTGCGTTGGACGCTATGAGGACCTGATGTGGCAGCAGTTGCTTCTGTCCAGGAACAAGCCGACGCCGCCCTTCCCCGGCCATTAAGTGGCTGTCGCCCGAGCGGCCGAAACAACCCCTCGCTGTAGCCGAGGTGCCCAAGTCTGGGCCGGTGGTTCGGCCAAAACCAGCTGCCCCACCGATTGTGGTGGAACCTCTGCCTCCACAACTGAAATCGGGGGCACCGACCAAGGACTCTTGGTTGGGTCAGGGCCTGCCCCACAGGTTGTCGGTCACCCTCACTCCTGACCGTCCTCGGCAGGAGGAGGTTGGCTCAGGCCCCAGGCAGCTCTTCACGGACTCCTCCAAGTCAGATGACGACTCCTCCCTGTTCTCCAGGCCCATTGACCTGGAGGGGGGCCAGTCGATGGATGAAAGCCCATCGTCCTTCATGGGACTGCTTGGCTCATCTTGAGTCCACCGGGATGCTGCTGAAACCCGTGATCCAGTGGGCCAAGTATCCCCTAGACGGAGATGCACTGGACCGAGGGATGTTCACCCACGGAGGCCTTTCCGGTGGCTGAAGCCGGCTTGGCCCAGCCTTGGAGCTCTGGCAGCGGCCTGCTTCCTGTCCTCTTGCCTTTGGCCAGGATGGCCAAGTATCTTGGTCCCCTACTGGCTCTTTGCCCAGTTTTTCGGAACACCCCTTTGCGAGGGTTGGTCGCAGCGTTTTCCAGCATTCCAGAATGCTAGGGACGTGGACAAGCCCCGACAAGGAGTTAAAAGCTGGACTGCGCTGGGCACAAGGTGTACGCTGCGTCCTCCCTTGGCCTTCGCCAGGCCAGCTCGGCAGTGCTGATGGCACACTTCTCCCACACCTGCATGGGCTCCCTGGATGAGGTGATCCCTCATCTCCCGGCCGACCTGCAGACCACGGTCCGGCAGGTGTGGGACCAGGGTAGGGCAGTGGCTATGCAGCAGCTCCAAACGGCTCTGGACATCGGGGACTCCTGTGCCAGATCGGTTGCAGCCAGCGGTGGCCTGCTGGCCGTCAGAGCATGGCTGAGGATATCCACCTTCACGGCGGATACCCAGCACAAGCTGGGGATGTCCCTTCCTGGGGACCTACCTCTTCGACCCTGGGTGAAGGTCACCTCCAGCGGATCGGAAGTCCAGTGCCACTCTGGACTCCGGTCACCTCCGCCATGAGAAGGACAAGGCTGCAGACAGCAGCAGCACCAAGTCCTTTTGTCTCTGCGCCAGTGCACGTCCGCCCAACAGCACCAGCACCAGGGCCTGCAGGCTCAAGGCTTGGCATCCTAAACCCAAGCCCGCGGCTTCCTCCAACAGGAAGCAGGGAGGTAAAGGCCCAGGAGGTCCCTCGACTGGTCCCTCCTCTAATCCTGCCCAGTGACGGGTTGAGGGGTGTCGCCCCCAGCCTGGTCACTCCCCCATGGGTTCCCCCCGTGGGGGACGGCTCCGCCACTTCCTTTCCACCTGGTCCGCTATCACCATGGACTGTTGGGCGTTGGAGGTGGTCGGCAAGGGCCTGCCTCTGGAGTTCGAGCAGGCCCTGCCCTTCCAGACGCGTCGCACCTCGGGGGCCTCAGGGTCCACAGCCTCACTGTCGGCTCACCCGAGCAGCATACGCCTCCTCCTCGAGAAGGAGGTGATCAGAAGGTAGCGGACCCTCCCTCAGGACCCGGGGTTTGTGTCCAGGTACCTTCCTGGTCCGAAGGACGAGGGCTGGCGCCCATTCTCGACCTGCACGACCTAAACAAGTTCCTAAGGTCTCGGACCTTCAGGATGGTCACTCTGGCTCAGATAGTCCATCCTTGGAGCAGGCGCGTGGTTCTGCTCTCTGGACCTGCAGGCCAGCGTTCTTTCACGTCCCAATCCATCCATCCCATCAGAGATTCCTCTGCTTCAGAGCAGAGGGATCCCTTTACGAGTTCGAGCCATGCCCTTCAGCCTCTCCCTAGCTCCCAGGGTCTTCACCAAATGCATGGCAGTGGTGACAGCATTCCTGCGGCGCCGAGAGGGTCCAGGTGTACCCCTACCTGGATGATTGGCTGATTGCAGCCCCCTCCAGGCAGAGGTGGAGAGGTCAGAGATCTGGCCCTCCAGGTTTGCTCTCAGAATTGGCCTCCTCAATGAGGCCAAGTTGGAACTCGAGCCAAAGCAGGTGATTCTTTTCATCGAGGCAGAGCTCGATTCTCTTGAGAGCCAAACCGGCTCCGGCGGACAGGCCGAGGTTCTTTCCTCCTTTGCCCAATCATTTCTGGTTGGGCAATCGTGCCCTGCCCGGGACTTCCTGCGCCTCCTGGGCCTCATAGCGGCCTGCACCAGTGTGGTCCGTTGGGCCTGCTGGTACATGCGTTTCCTTCAGTGGGGGCTGGCCAGTCAATGGTCACAGCACTTCAATCCGCTGGATCAGCTAGTGACAGTGACCCTGGGGATGTGGAACACTCTCCAGTGGTAGACCATTCCAGCACATTTGCAGGAGGACATCTCGTTTGTCCGCCCCGAGCTGATGGTCTCACTATCGACCGATGCCTTTCTGATGGGTTGGGGTGCCCATCTGGGGGAGCACAGAGCACACGGACTCTGGTCCCCTCGGGAGTCCCGATGCCATATCAACCTGCTGGAGCTTCGAGCGGTTCGTCTAGCCCTCACCGCCTTCGCTCCATTTCTATGGGGTCAAGTGGTTCAGGTCCAGACGGACAATACCACAACCATGTACTACCTAAACCGCCAGGGCGGGACGCGCTTCATGCCTCTGTGCAGGGAAGCTCTCTGCATTTGGTCACTCGTGCGCAGCCTGGAGGCGGATCTCCTCACCATTCACGTGGCAGGAGCCTCCAACACCCTGGCCGATGCCCTAAGCCGGATAGGGGCTGCGTCTCATGAGTGGTCTCTCCTGCCGGAGGTAGTACAAGATCTCTTCTCCCACTGGGGCACGCCTCAGGCGGACCTGTTTGCCTCCAGGGAGAAAGCGAAGCTGAGACTGTTTCATGCCCGCCCCCCTCAGCAGGGCTCGCTGCAGGGGGATGCCTTCTCGAGGCCGTGGACCCCGGGCCTCTTCTGTGCCTTTCCCCCATTTCCCTTGATACACAAGGTGCTTCTCAAAGCAAGGAGGGACAAGGCACAGGTGATTCTGATAGCCCCAGACTGGCCCCGATACTGGTACCAGATCTCCTCAGCCTCAGCTCCAGGCTTCTGAGGCAGCTTCCAGCTCGCCCGGACCTGCTCTCAGTCAATCAGGGGAAGGTGTTCCATCCGGACCTTCAATCCCTGCACCTGACGGCCTGGTTCCTGAGCGGCTAGAGTTCCAGGCCTTGGGTCTTTCCGACGAGGTCCTCAATGTAGTTGAGGCGTCCCGTAAGGAGTCGACCAGAAAATGCTACGCCTTCAAGTGGAAGAGATTCTCCATTTGGTGTCAGGGCAAGGGCCTGGACCCTTCCTCCTGTTCCTTGGCGAGCATTCTGGACTACCTGTGGTCCCTCTCTCAGCTAGGGCTTAGGTCGACGACCCTTAAGGTGCACCTGGCAGCCATCTCTGCTTACCGGGCGTGGGCCGGGGAGCAGTCGGTGGCACAGGAGAAGGTGGTCTGGCGCTTTTTCAAAGGCCTTGATCACATTTCCCTTCCCGTGCGAGAACCTCCACCTCCGTGGGATCTACTGCTGGTGTTGGCTAAGCTCATGGGCAAGCCATTCGAACCGATGCACAGGTGTGACATCTCTCACCTGTTGTGGAAGACTGCCTTCTTGGTGGCTATCACATCAGCCAGAAGGATGGGAGAGCTCCAGGCACTTTCCATCGAGTCTCTTTATCTGGTCTTCCACAGGGACAGTGTTGTCCTGCGCCCCCACCCGAAATTCCTTCTGAATGTGGTGTCGGAGTTTCACCTTAACCACGTGTTGACTCTGCCAGTGTTCTACTCCAATCACACCTCGGAGGCCGAATATAGGCTCCATACTTTGGACCCTAGAAGAGCGCTTGCTTATTATAAGGAGCGAGCGGCTGAAGTTCGCCAGCTGTTTGTCACCTACGCTGAAGCTGCACCTAGCAGACCTGCAGCCAAGCGGACGATAGGCAGGTGGGTCACCTCCTGCGTAGATCTCTGCTATAGGTTGGCGGGCATGGAGCCTCCCAGAGGGGTAAGAGCTCATTCCACCCACCATACCGCTGCATCGGTGGCTGCTTCCAGGGATGACCCTATCCAGGAAATCTGCAGGGCTGCTACCTGGAAGTCAGCACACACCTTCATCACCCACTACCACATCGACCTTGAGTCACGCCGGGATGCTGGTTTTGGGGCCTCGGTTCTCCAGTCTTTATTTGTGTGTGCGCTTTGCCTCCCTCCTCCCGAGAACTGCTAGGAGTCTGCCAGACAGTGTGGATGAACAACATATCCATGTCCTAGAAATACAGGTTACTCACCTGTAACAGGAGTTCTAGGAATGGTATATGTTGTTCATCCTACATTCCTGAACCTCCTGGCTGACGCACAACCTGACTTCCAGCGGGCTAGATCTGGCATCATGGGCGGCGAGCGAGTTTTACCACCCGGGTGGGTGGGAGGAGCCAGCTTGAAGACCTTCCAGCAAGATTTAAACCGGCAAGGAACCTGCCAGACAGTGTGGATGAACAACGTATACCATTCCTAGAACTCCTGTTACAGGTGAGTAACCTGTATTTTCTGGCAGCCCAACATGCTCACATCCATGATATTTTGAAGGGAGAGACCCTCTGCCCAGGTTGGGTAGAATTTGAGGATGCAGGGTCTGGGAATCTCTACTTTCAAACCCTAGTGGGATACCTGCAAGATGGTTACTTCGTAAGACTCCCCAGTCTCAGTTCTAATACAACTCTCTGAGCATGGAGGGAGGCCCATGACATACTTCAGCATGATCCTTTCCTGTCCCTGGACATGGATATTGGTCTGTTTGACGGGAATCAGGGTTATCGGGAGAGAGAGAGAGGTTAATCCTGAATGCATGGAGGAAGAAGGGGCTTCGGTTTATGGGCCAGATCTGGGGAGAAGAAGAGACCCTGCCTTTTAAAGAAGTGTCAAACAAGTTCATGCTCAGGGCTTCTCATTTCTTTCTACTAATAAAAGCCCAGAGTATAGTGAGAGCATGTCTGGCTAATTGCCTGACGGCAGGGGGGGGGGCCCTCACCCAATTCCCCTTAGAGGAGCTCTTCATAGGACGTAGGGGTGATGAGACATTTAAAACCTTGAGGAGCTGCTACAGACTTATGATGGGGGCCCTGATGAACCCCCTGGGACCAATTAGGGCCAAGTGGGAGTTTAGCATGCACCCAGATGGACTGACAGGAGGTAACTGGGAGGTCATATATAAAAACCTATTGACGTGTTCAGTTAATAAAAAGCTTAGGGCTATCCAATATAACATATTTCCGAGGGCATACTGTACTCCGGTGATGGCTCAGAAGATAGATCCACAGTCCTCCGGCCTGTGCCCAAAGTGTGAAATCCACTCAGGTACCTTTTAGCACTTAATTTGGGAGTGTCATAAGATGCAGAGGTTTTGGTGGGGGGTGCTGGATTTGCTGTCTTGGATCTTGGCCCCCCCCCCCCCGAGGCTTTCTTTTTTTTTAATTTTCTTTTTATTGATTGTTGGTTATTTCATATTGTACAATTACTTACATACTTTCAGAAATGATCATATAACAAGCATAGATCATACATCAATGTAACATTTTGTATTACTTTAAAGTAATTTAGTAGTTTACTTGGGCTAATAGACTTCCAACCTATCGGTCTAACATCTTTCCATGGGACCCCAGCCGACCACACCGGACCCTCTCCTTTCTGACCTCTGGCTTACCCCCTATACTTAACTCATCTTCCAAGATATATAAATAGCCTCAAGATCCATTATCTATTTCATTTTGTGAACAGTAGAATACCCATGGTCTCCATAATGGTTCTATTAACAGCTGCTTGTTATGGATTTTAGCTGTTAAGGTTTCCATCTGATAAATATCTACCACAAGCCTCCTCCACTCGTGCACCGATGGGATAGTTGGAGAGTACCATCTTTTTGTTATAGCTTTTTTGGCTGCTAATATTAAAACCAGTAACAAAGTCCGATGCCATGAAGGGTTGTGATAAGGATAAATTGAAAGCAGCACTATCTCTGCTGTAAGCTCCACTGTCTCCCCTAGACATTCCGAGATTTCTTTTTGTAATGTATACCAAAATGGCATCAATAAGGGACATGACCAGAAAATATGGCCTTGATCAGCCAATTTTCGACGACACTTTCTCCAGCACTCCCCAGACGGTTGAGAATGGTATTTAGCCTGAACTGCTGGGGTACGAAAGAAACAGCTTCTACATTTCCATGCAAATTCACGCCATCTAGTAGCATGAGTAATCTTGTATGCCTGAATAGATGCTAGAAGCCATTCCTGTTCCTGTACTTCCATCCCCAGGTCTCTATTCCAACTATTTAATATTGAGATAGAGGAGTCTCCCATTCCCTCCCTCAAAATTCTATATAGGAAGCCTATCTGATGGGGCCATAACTTGCCGTTGACATGGTCTTCGATATATCTCCAGGCCAAGGGAAGGGGGGCTGGGAGCTTAATCTCTGCCTCTCTTTGTCGTAGTAAATAATTTTGGACTTGGTTGTATCTAAAAACATCACTTTCTGTTAAACTGAAGTTAGTCTGGAGTGTTTCAAATGGAATAACCCCTGTTTGAGAGAGAAACTGCTTATAAAATTGAAGCCCTACTTGTCTCCAGCTAGAGAAAGTATGATCTAAAAATGCTGGAAGAAACCGGCTATCTTCTGAAATTAAGGTGTGAAAAAAAAAAAAGTTCTCTGAAGGCCTTGTGTTTTTTTATTTTATACCATATTTTTAATATATGGGATGTAAATCCGGTAAAGTCATGGAGTTGGAGCGGATTTGTGATCGAGGCCATAGTGATCTTTATAATATCATAAAGATCATTTATTGCAAACTCCAAGTCTTTCCAGGGGGATTGGTATGCAGCTGTAAGCCACAAAGACACAATTCTCAAAAGTGATGCCAGAGCATATAGTCTTAAATTTGGAAGGTTTACTCCTCCTATTGAGCCTGGGAGTTGAAGAAGTGAAAGCCTTATTCTTGGCCTTTGGCCGTTCCAAATAAAGTTTGTTATACCCCCCTGAGGCTTGACCCTGTTGAGGTGCTGTTGGGGCTCCCTTTGGGGGGAATTGGAACCCCTCCTCATAATGAGAGTTTTAAGATGACTGGGAGTAGTAGTGGGAATGATAATGAGGCTCTGGATGACTAAAAAAGTCACATCAGTGGCCTCTTGGATCAAGTCTATGTTAGAATGCATGAAACTGGAGAGAACCCAGTACAAAGTAAGGGGACAATTAGATAACTACTTGGCTGTCTGGATTCCGATGGAAGAGACTCTCCAGCAGGGTTGTTTCCCACCTTCTGAAATGTAGCTTTTAGCGCACTTCTCGCTCTTTTCTCCCCTTCTCCGAGTGAAGCCCATTAACCTTGGTTCCATCTTAAGAAAGAGAACTGCATGAATGAGTACATTTTGCTCTGTAATAGATTAAACTAAAGTCCATAAGTCTGTAATACTTAGCCACTCATCACTGCACCCTGATCTTTTGTATAAAATTGTTGGTCTGAGCTATTTGTTGCCTTCTGTACAACTGTGCACTAGTGTTTTAATGCTTCAGTGTCTTCTGAAAATAACGTTTACAAAAAAAAAAAAAATGAGACGATTATGAACCATGCACAGCAGTATTTCGGAGTGCTATTGTGACGACAGACATATTTTATGACTTGAGTTCCTAATTGTCAATTTTTTAAAAATAACTTTTTATGTAAAACTGACTATTCTGAATCATATACCACTGAAAACCAGAATTATAGAGCTGTATGAAACATATAAGGTTAGTCAGTTTCCCCTCTAACGAATACTGCTGCTTCAAGATATATGTTAAAAGAGTTGGAAAAACTGGAAAACGAGTGTCCTGAAATCTTGAATAATGGCTTTGAAAACTAAAGCCGTGACTATGAGAATGCGCTAAGGTGATGTGCATGCCCAGAGCCACATCATTTTTCAAAGCCATTATTCAACATTTTGGAACGCTCGTTTTCCAGTTTTACTAAGATTGCCACATTCAAGCCTTGTGTGCTAGGACAGCAATCAGTATGTGTGTGGGATTGCCCCGCATAGGGGTTCCAGAATTTGTGGGGGTGGACTAAAAATAGTCTACCCCTAGGTAGCGCTACTCCAAGGGCTACTACCCCTGCCTTGTGGGCTTGTACAGGGTTGAGGGGCCTGGATTCTCAAACTCACTTTAGAACTGGTGCTTTCCAAGGTATTACATTTGTGCAGTGCCTCTACCCAGAGTCTAACTTTAAAGTGGGCTGGCTGTTACCTGGTACAACCCCCTGGGATGTCATACCACCCACTTCAACCATTAGCCACCCCAGCACATGGCCCAATAACATTTCTCCACATTTCAGACATTTCATTAATTAAAGACTCTCTCTAATAATATGGTTACGACAACACACTTGCAAAACAGTAATAATATCTATTTGGGGCATTAAGGATTAGGAGTGGGGAAACACAAGGAATAGACGTTATGCAGTATGATTATTAGTGTTTGCGTATTTACATTTGATTGGGTGTGATAGTTATTTGATGCTGGTGAAAACCCTCCAGCTGGGTAGATACCGGTTAACAAACTAGAAGAAGCAATCACTTTCTACCAACGTGGATATCCAGAGCCCTGGCTATCTAAGCTCTCTGTAATCATATGGAACACATTATCATTTTTTACTCACTACTGGTACCAGTTCCCAGGACTCAGTATGAGACCCCACAATCCTACACATTAACCCTGGGTACCGTTGCTGGTTGCAGGCTTGGTGGAGGTTGCAGGTGTACGTTGGCTGGCTTGATTTAACAGAGGATTTGCACGCAGCTTGGAAGCAATTAGACAAACAAATGATTTCAGACCCTTTAGGGTGTGCAGGGATTGCCCTGCATGCTGCAGTCAAAACATTGGTTAGACATAACCAGTCGGTCACACCGTTTGATCCTAATCTGTAATCCTGAATATCTAGCACATTTATGTGTATCAGAACATTCAGCACATTTATATGTATCAGAACCTTCAGCACATTTATATCCTAGTGACAGTTTGCACAATTGAAGACTGTAGGGCATCTTCAACCAGGGACCAGTCTGGCCACCCCGGTCAGGTTGCTTAGAAAACAGTTATTTCCAGGTTACTGAAGTCAAATTCAAACTTTGGGGTCTCAGTCCGGTTTGTGGTATGTGGCTGTGGCTTGCAGCTCCACTGGATGTCTTGACCAGATAGTTAGCACAATACTGGACCTCCCAGGCAAAGTCAGGATGAGCCCCTGTACTGAGTGCTCCCCTTCCAGTCCTGTAGGCTCCATAGCAGACATTACATATCAGCACATTTATACTATGTTCTGGGCTCACATGGGTCCCCCCAGAACAGTCACGTTCAGCTAAAGCTTCAATATAAGGGTCCGCCCGCACTAGGCTAAGGTTAGGCGCAGCAGATTTTAGGGTGCTGACCCAAGAACGATCTTACATAACACAGTCACTTGAGCACAGGCAGCCCCAATTCAGCAAGTTTTCTTTCGTTTTTGCACCGGGGGGTATAAGAGTACTCACTCAGGCTCCTCACCGTAGAATCTCCACTATCAAGGTTCCTGAATTCTTCAGTCATCTTACAGCTGAGGTACGATCTGCTCTCTCACAGCTGGCTTGACGTCATCAGGTTGCAGGTCCACATCTTTCCCCAACGTGGAAGGGAGGGCTAGCACCTGGGGGACATTCTGGCAACCCCCAGGCTAGCAGGTACTAATAACTTTTAACTGTTACTGCTAAGAAGACAAACACCCCCTCCTGGATGGAGAGGATTAGCTGGATTACTAGGCTTGGTTGCATGGCTGGGGGCCAGAGCCCCCACCCCATGGGGGTTCCCACTTCAATCTAGAAAAATGCTGTAAAACAGTCTTTTATGGGGCTCTCCTGATGCTCCTGATTGGCTGATGCTGTTTGGTGCTTGGCCTCCAAATGACTGGAAGGCTTGTCAATCAAGAAAATGAATTATGCATGAACTTCACTCGATGCATAGTTGGTTTACTGTTTTGGTGCCTGAATTAGGTCCCTGAAGTTCCCCATGAGCACTAGGTAGTTTCCTATGAGCTCTGCTAATGTCCCACAAGTCCTGGCTTTAATATTCTAGCTTTCCAATTGCCTGTGGGTACTAGTAATGGATGAAACACACAGTCCCTGTAGCAGAATCAGTATAGTTCCAATAAAGTTCTGGTGCAGCCAGAATAAATTGAATGTGTGCCCAGTTTCCCCACAGTTCAGTAGCCCTGGATGTGTACTTGCTGTCGCTGCCCAGATTAAACATTTTATTCAAACACCATGAAGTCTTGCTATATTATGACTATATGCAGTTAGCCACTGCACTTGAACTGCCCCGGAGAGGAAAGAGTTAACTCCAGAGAGTCTGGAGTTCCACAGCACGAGGGCGCTATACCAAAGCTCTATCTGGCCAGTTTCAAATGAAACTGTCAGATTCTTTACTCCGCTTCACTGAACAGTCGCTCCGGAGATCAGCTCCTTCAGCTCGGTTCATTTCTCGGTTCAAGCGAGTATTTTCGGTTCATTTGAACCTGCAAAAAGTATTTATTTTACCGCATTTCGGTTAAAAGCTCTATCTGGTTGGTTGGGCTTTTAGAGTGCGGTTCCCGGTTCTTATCGGTTCTAAAAAAACCTTGCTTTTAAAATAGGTTTTTTCAAATACCCGTGACACGGTTAGGAACCGATAAGGGTGTCTTGCCTGGCACTGCCATCAAAAGGGCAAGTTTTTGGTTAGGCTGGCATTATGTCTGAGAAACCCAAAAGAAAAACCGGGCCCACTGGGTTTCAACACTGTGATGTCTGTGGGGAAGCCTTTGACAAGGCTGACCCACACACACTGTGTTTATTGTCTGAGGGCTGACCACCTCCTGTCAGACTGCCAGGTGTGTAAAATTTCCTGCAGCCACCCTGGAAAAGAGATTGGGCGGCTCAGGGGACGAGGCCAAGAAGTCCGCTGTCCCGGATGGCCAGCCGGTCCAGTACCCACTGGACCAGAGGAGTGCCCTCTGACCAGGGCGAGACTTCCTCAGGCAAAGGAAGGCTGGTTCAGAGGAACCAGTCTTCAGTGAAAAGACAAAGAAATCAGTAGGTTTGGAGTCCAAAATTGTCTCTCCAACTGCTGCAGAAATAGCTAAAGCCATACAGATTGTCCAGTCACTGTCTCAGGGTCCTGCCGAACCACCTACAGTTGGTAAAAGGTTGGTTCGTTCAGTGCCAGTGGTTCAGGAGTATGATGTTGAGGAATTTTATGAACCACAGGAGGGGGAGGAGGAATTTGATCAATACATGTGTGGCTGGGAGGGTCTGGACGTGCCCATTGAACCGGACATTTCTCCAGACAGACCTTTAGAATCTCCTCCTATTCTGTCTGAGTCCCCTTCTCATTTTATGTTTTACAAAAAGGTTGCAGAAACCCTCCAGCTTCCTTTAGAGGAGGCTGTGGATGAGCAAGAGGAGCCTGATTATGTAGAAATGATGGATATACCAGAGTCTAGGAGGTTGTCTATTCCTTTGCATAAGTCATTTAGGAAGCAAACAACAAAGATTTAAAAAATCCTCATTCTGTCCCTCCTGTAGATAAAAAGACGGACAGAAGATATACTTTGTCAGGCTCTGATACAGACTTCCTCACTGAGCAGTGTAGTCATGTAGGTGTGGTACAAGCTGCAGCCTGTGACAAGGCTAATATTCCTCTGGCCTCACATCCTCCTGATAAGGATTCCAGGAGATTGATGCCATGGCGAAAAAACAGTATATGGCAGCTTCTTTGGGACTCAGGCAGGCAAATTATATGGCTTAGGTGGCTAGATATCAGAAATCTAGGTGGGACACAGTATTGCAGTTAGCCAAGCAGGCCCATGGCCAGCTGGCTAGTGAGTTGGAACAGGTGGCTGCTGATGGCATTGAAGCCTCTAAAGTTCAATTTCATACTGCTGTTGATGTTAATGATGTTTCCTCTAGGGTCATGGCCACTTCTGTAGCTTTCCGTAGGTTGGCATGGCTCAGATGCACTAATCTGTCCCGATACTCAGTCAAAGGCTATGGATTTTCCTGTTGTGGGTAATTGTCTGTTTGGGGAACAAACAGAAAACTATATGAAAAAGATGGATGAATACAGAACTACCTACAAAAGTGCCCAGGCTAAGGAGAGGCATGCCACTCCACAGAGACACGCTCCCAGAGGTAGGGGCAGGGCTTTCCACAGGCCTTTTTACCAATTTCAGGCCTCCTCTGCATTTGCACAGAGGGGTTTCTTTAGAGGCAGAGGTAGACGGGGCACAAGTAAACCGTCCCCCTCCCCTCAGCCTAAGGCTACTGCCAAGCAGGCACCCTGATGGGGTGCCCAGGGCCGATTCTCCTGTACCAGTGGGGGCAGGTTGGTTTATTTCAGCCAGAACTGGGTGTCCCTAACTTCGGACAGATGGGTTCTGGAGGTAATAAGCCAGGGTCTGGTTCTCAGCTTCAAACAGTTTCCAAAGATGAGAGCCAGACATTTCCACCTGCAAATCCTTCAGAAGCCCTTGCTTTGGAAGCAGAGGTTTCTTCTCTTCTGACTGCAAAGCAGTGAAAGGGTCCCTCCTTGCCATCAGGGCAGGGGCTGTACTCAAGATACTTTCTTACCCCAAAAGACAGGAGAATGGCGGCCCATTTTAGATTTAAGGTACCTGAACAAGCATCTTTTGAAACAAAGTTCAAAATGTTAACTCTGGCAATGATTTTGCCTTCCCTGAGGCCAGGGGACTGGCTAGCTTCCCTGGACCTCAAGGATGCCTATTTTCATGTTCTGATCAGGCCTTCTCACCGAAAGTACCTCAGGTTCGAACTACCCTCAGGCCACTACCAGTTCAGGGCAATGCCCTTGACCTTACCTCTCGCCAAGGGTATTCACGAAATGTCTAGCTGTGGTAGTGGCTCATTTAAGAAGGCAAGGGATTGCTGTGTTTCCCTACCTGGACGACTGGCTCATAGTGGGTCAGTCCCCAGATCAGAAAATCCACTTGCAAGTCACCCAGCAGCTTCTCACTTCCCTGGGATTCCTGCTAGATTACCAAAGTCAGTCCTCGAACCAGTTCAGGTACTAACTTTCATAGGTGCAGAATTGAACACAAAAGTTAGCCAGGGCATTTCTCCCTCGGAAAGGTAGACAGACTCATTGCCCTGGCATCCTTCTTTACCCTCATGGGTCTCTCGACCAGCAAGGCATTTTCTGCAACTCCTAGGGCACATGGCTGCTCCCACAGCTGTAGTGCAAGGAGCAAGATTCCAGATGAGGGACATTCAGTTCCATTTGAGGGCCTATTGGTCTCAAAGGAGGGACCCCCTTTCCAAATTGGTTCCAGTGACCCAAACCCTGATCCTGGCCTTACACTGGTGGCAGGATCAAAGCAATCTAAAACAAGGGGTTCCTTTCATTCCCGTTTCCCACTCCCTCACTCTCACCACGGATGCTTCCCTGTTAGGGTGGGGAGCTCACTTGGGCGACCTGTCCACTCAGGGAGTGTGGTCTCCCCAGGAATCCCTGCTCCACATCAATCTTTTGGAATTGAGAGCTGTCTTTTTAGCTCTTCAGGCGTTTTCAGCTTCTGTCCAGAACAAAGTAGTTCAAGTCAGGACAGACAACATCACAACAATGTGGTACATCAACAAGCAGGGGGGCACTCGGTCATCAGCCTTGTGCACCGAAGCAATGAAGTTGTGGTCTCTGGCTTACTCCCTGAACACCTCCCTGATAGCAGTTCACCTTCCAGGGAAGGACAATGTCCTGGCTGGATGCCCTCAGCAGGATTTCTCAGGGCCATCACCGAATGGGCTCTGAATCCTCAGGTGCTGGGGTCAGTCTTTGCCAGATGGGGCACCCTCAGATAGATCTTTGCAGCCCCAGACAACCACCAACTTCCTCTGTTTTGTTGCAGGCCTCCAGTGCTGGGATCAGTCCCCTGGGCGCCTTTCAGTTGGATTGGAAAGGGAAGTTCCTGTATGCCATTCCCCTTTCCCCTTTTCAGGGTACTAGTAAAAATCAGATCTCAGCCCTGCAAAGTGATTCTGATTGCTCCAGATTGGGCCAGACAGCCCTGGTACCCACTGCTTCTGTCCTTGACAGTCCACCCTGCCCTGAGCTTGTCCAGAGTCCACGACTTACTGGCATGTGCACAGGGGAGAGTGTGGTATCCGGACCTCAAATCCCTCCATCTCAAGGCATGGCTCTTGAGGAGTTAGAATTTGCTGACTTATACCTTTCTCAAGGTGCTTTGGATATTTTGAAGGCTTCAAGGAAGCCTTCCACTAGGGCCACTTACAATTCTAAGTGGAAAAGGTTTTCCATCTGGTGCTCTGAGAAGCAGATTATCCCAGAATCTGCTGATCTGCCCATTTTACTGGACTATTTGGTCCATTTAAATTCCTTAGGCCTTAGGCCAGCTACCTAAAGGTTCATCTGGCAGCTGTCTCTGCTTTTCTGTCAGCAGGAAGCCTGCTTCCCTTTCTTCTCACCCTGTGTTTTCCAAGTTTTTAAAGGTTACTTCACACCAACCCTCCTTTTCGAGAACCAGCCCCGCCTGGGACCTGAATGTTGCATTGCTCAGTTAATGCAACCCCTTTGAGCCTCTGTCCTCAGCAGAGCTCAAGCTTCTGACTTGGAAAACTGTTTTCCTAGTGGCTATCACTTCTGACGATAAGTGAACTACAGGCCCTGTCAGTGGAAGAAGATTTTATCTCTTTCCACAGAGATAAGGTAGTCCTCAGGACTAACAGAAAGTTTTTGCCTAAAGTGGTTTCAGATTTCCACCTGAACCAATCCATCTCTCTTCAGTATTTTTCACTGAGCATTCTTCCTCAGGTGAGAGGAGACTGCACAGCTTGGGCGTCAAAGAGCCTTAAGCTACTATTTGGAGACACCAAGGGTCACAGGTTGAATCCCTCCAACTCTTCCTTACCTATGGCGAGGTTGGCAAGGGAAACCTGCCACTAAGAGGACAATTGCAAGGTGGATTGTCTCTTGTATCCAATTTTGTTATCAAAAACTAGGTAAAGAACCCCCCTCAGGACTGAGGGCTCACTCCACCAGGGGTACAGCTGCATCTCTAGCGGCTGCTAGAGATATTCCCATTCTGGAAATCTGTCAAGCTGCTACTTGGAAAACAGTTCACACTTTTACCAAGCAGTATTCCCTGGATATTCAGTCCAGGAGAGATGCTCGTTTTGGCACAGCTGTACTTCAGAGCCTATTTCCTAAGTAGGTTCTGACCCTCCTCCATGGAGGTACTGCTGTGTAATCTGCATATAGTCATAATATAGCAAGACTTCATGGTGTTTGAAGAAAAAATTACTCACCTTAGTAATTGCTTTTCTTCCCATGGAGTCTTGCTATATTATGACCACCCTCCCTCCTGCCCCTCTCAGAACTTCTACTTGGGTAGGGGTGGCAAATTAGTGCAAGCACTGTGTCATGCCATTTTAGTTCTTCCCTTCACCCCCTTTATTTAGGGTTAGGGAATTAGGTATTTCTGTTTTAAGTAATATGTTGGCCCCCTTCCTGGACTTGAGTCTTGGGGGAAGGGGGTCTAATAGTGCTTGTTAGGGAGAAACTAATAATACTATTATTCATTATTATTATTATTGCTGTTTATATTGTTGTTATTCCTACTAGTAGGTAGCCACTTGGCTAGTGTAGAGCTTTCCACACAGACTTGTTGCTTAGTGTTAGCTTCGTAAAGATCTGACAGTTTCATTTGAAACTGGCCAGATAGAGCTTTGGTATAGCGCCCTCGCGCTGTGGAACTCCAGGCTCTCTGGAGTTAACTCTTTCCTCTCCGGGGCAGTTCAAGTGCAGTGGCTAACTGCATATAGTCATAATATAGCAAGACTCCATGAGAAGAAAAGCAATTACTAAGGTGAGTAATTTTTTCTTTCAGTCCCAAGCCTGTCGCTGCTGCCATTATTTAAGGATGTCTTGCAGCAGCAGATAGGCTATTTTTCTGAGTCCTAGTATTTATTAGTGCAGCCAGGAGTAGAGCTATTTAAATATTTGTACACTTCTCCCCTGGAAGCATTTGTCCCTCATACATATAGCAACTACTAACATTTATTTAAACATTTCTTTTTCCCCTGTCGCCCGCAGCTGAGAACAAGCTTCTCCAAGGGCAGAAGGACCCTCATTATTATTTATAAGATTGGTGCTCCGGCTCATTAATATTCATGAGCCCTGATCGTTACTGCCTCGTGGATTTCTTTACATTTTTAAGAGAGCGGCCACTCAGGGCCCTGTCTGTGGTCACTGGGTCCCACTAATGAGGTGGGGAACACCGGGACTGTCAAACTACTCTCCCGATCGACCGGAAGCTGAGCGGTCGGGAGACCAAAGGCGCCACTGGCCCATGTGCGATCCCTGCCGGCACCGGAGAGCCTTTTGCAGTGCGGGGGATCACGGTTCTACTTTTTTTGGAGCCTGGGGAGCTGGGTTAACAATATGGCTAAAAATGGGGCACGGAATGGAACTTGGGCCAGGACCGGGGCACAGAAAAAAAAAATGGCAGGAATTTCAGGAGGCTCCAGGAAAAAGAGCAGAAGAGGAACTAAGGGGCTGCAGGTAAGCCCCCAAATTGGTAGGTGGGTTACAATAGCATGATTTGTGCAATCCCCCTGAATTTATATCCCTCAGTATGACAAAACTCTCTAAAGGAAGAGCAGCCAAACTGCTGAAAAGCATGTAAAAATGTTTGAGCTAGGAAACTAATTTGTTTTTAAATGAAAGTTTGGAGTGAAGTGTACATAGCAATCACTGCCCATTACATGGAGGTGGGCAATGCTTGATGTATTGACTGCTGCATCCTAAGATACTTTACGGTATTCTGTCAAGGAGACCCTCATCTTTGTTTTTTTTTGTTTATTGTATGACTGTTTTGGCTGGCACAGGCAGAGTTGGACTGGCCCACCTGTATACCTTTAAATTTCCAGGTGGGCCCCTCTCTTTTGGGTACCTGGCCACCTTCAAAGCTCTGAAAATCTTTGCAGTTATCATCTATTTCTAATTGAATAGGATATTTGGGCACTGCATGTCACTGTAAGATGCAAATATATATCACATTTAAGTAGAATATTGAAATGAGTGTGTGTAGACCCTTCCCTATTGATTTTCTAGGTGGGCTCCTTATCAACTTTCCAGATGGGCCCCCTCTATCCCAGTCTGATCCTGGGCACAGGTACATCTGCTGGGAAGCACAGGTACATCTAAGTAGTACAAATATTAATACAAGCAGGAAGTGATTGTATTGTGGTATATGATTTATTTTAGGTGGAACAGCTGAGTAAAGAAATCCATGAAAGGAAAAAGAAGGAAAAGAATAAATCCGATGCAGAGGTGCAGACTGATAATTATACTGCATGGACAGATGCAGGTATGTCAGATTGTATTTGGAACAAGATGTTCCCCTTTTTTTAAATCTTTGCAGCGCATTGTAAATGGATCCAATATTTCTGAAATACCTAATTGTTAAGGTGAGGCTGCTAGACACTGATGGGCTAATGGCTGTCCATTTTTAACTAAAAAGTATGTGTGGGTTAAGGAAGGAACTTTAAACAATACCTAATGACTGGGGTGGCCCCAGGAAGGGGGAACTAGCCCTGCTACTAGGGCCATATAGCATTGTAACCGCCTTCATCCAGATAAAAATGATTTTAAATTGGTATCTGGCAATCCTGCCCCCATCCCAACATATAGCTAGTCCCACTACCTAACCGGTAGTGACTTGGGTCAGTCTCTCTTGGGTCTTTCTTCAGTGGCCTCACAGTCCACTCCATTGACTCATGGGAGCATTGTGGTGACCAGCTTCATGTTTCTTTGTACCAGTGTAATCTAGTTAAGAAAAGTCGAGGAGGTAGTGTGATCTATAGGTTGTATCACTGGCTTGGGAATGAGGAGATCAGATTTAAACCCTGTCAGAGCTAAAATACTAACTGTGACTTTGAACATGCCAAAACCTCCCAGTGCTCCATTCTGCCTAGTTACAAAAACAGATAGAAGCACAGAAGCAGGAACTCACCAAAAATGAGATGTAGCTCAGCTGTGCTATCCTGGGAAAATAAATAAATTAATTGTTAAACCTAGTGCATTTGTGGGCTAGGCTAGCATTGCTGAAGTAAGTACACACAGTTGTAGAAACAGAAAATAAATGTCATCAGAAGAAGGTCTAGCAGCCCACTGAGTCTGCCCCTGCCTGCCTATCTACTGAACTGAGCCTGTGTCAGTCCCCTTTACCTCCCCTTGCCCACATGTGTCCAACCTCACTTTACTTATATGCCTGTTCCATCTCCTCTTGCCCCCACTGTCTCAGCATGTATGACCTCGTCTGGAAGTTTTTCCATTCTGCTGCTCTATTTCTGTAGAAAAGCACTTCTGAAATATTTTTAACCCTCCCTCCTGCCAGTTTCATGGAGATAACCCTAGTGGAAGTATTACTTCTTAAAGTGAACAAGGTCCTAGTGTCCACTCTGTTATTACTGTGGAGGAACTTGAACATCTCAGTCATCTCCCCTTGTTTCCTGCTGCCCTCCAGAGTACACATGTTCAGATCCTGTAGACGGTCCTCATATGACTTTTTCTGCTGCCCCAGGATCATCTTAACAGTACTCCTCTGCATCTGTTCCAGTCTGTCCCTGTCCATCTTAAGGTGCAGGTTCAAAAACTGCACACAGTACAGTGAGGTTGGACCAGCTACCTGTACAGGGGCATTATTACCTTCTTCCTTCTGTTAGTGATCCTTCTACCTATGCATCCAAGCATCCCATTTGGCTTTCCAATCACTGTATTGCATTGTGCTGATGCCTTTAATGGTATTCATGATCATTACCCCCAGATCCTTTTCCTCCACGGTGCTGTCTATCACCACTCTTCTTTATGTATTCTGTTCTGTGGTTTTGGGCCCCAGTGTGCATAACTTTACACTTCATTGGGTTAAATTTCAGCTGATATCCATTAGAATACCCTTCCAGTTTCTCCAGGTCCTTCTTCGTGGCCCTAAATCCAACCTCAGAATGTATACAGTACAGATCTTGTTTCGAAGAATATCATCCCTTGGATTCTCACCCCTATGTCACAAATGAACATGTGGAAGAGAACCCTTCCCGAGACTGAATCTTGGGTGTTCAACTAGTGACTTCCCTGATGACGGTCTGTTCTGTACTACCCTCTGAGTCTTCCTGTTTAGCCAGTGTTTTACCTGTCTCATTATTTTATCCCCAATCTCCAGATCATTCAGTTTCTTCACAAACATTCCATGCGGGAACAGAGTCAAAGGCTGTACTAAAATCTGGGAATAATATGTCTGCAGCCTGCCCCTTGCCCATTGCTCTTGTCACCCAGTCAAAGAAGTTGATGAAGTTCATCTGGTATGGCCTTCTGCTGATAAAACCGTGATGTGTGGGATCCTGGAGCACATTCTCTTCCAGGAATTTCACATCCTCCTGTTATAAAGGATTGTACGCTCTTCCCCACATCAGACATCAGACTGACTGATCGGTGGTTGACTGGTTCCTCTCTACTTCCACTGTTATGTTGAGGGAACGCATCTGCCATCCTCCAGCCGTCTGGCATCTCTTGTGTCTCTAGTGGACAGTTGAAGAGGTCTGTCAGTAGACCAGCCAGGACCAACCCCATTTCCCTCCACCTTCAAGTGCAACCCATCTAGACCCATTGAATTTTGTTGCCATCAATGTCTGAAGTCCCTTCAGCACACTCTCCTCTGTAATGGGCTTCTTACTGGTTCCTACTAGCAGTCCCTTACTGTTCTCCATGTTGCAGTCTGGTAGAGGCCCCATGTCCTCTTCTGTAAATACTGAACAGAAATAATCATTCAGTAGATTCACCTTGCCCTTCTCATCCTCTGCTCAATCCATTCCAGGGTTTTAAATAATTGATTAGCAGGTTTTTCTTGGGACAATGCTAACTGTACAGAAAGTATTTATATAGGTTTTCTAGAAGTGTTATGTTTGTTAAACACAGTAAAGCAAGTGCTATGCATTTTGACAATGTTTTAGCACTTTTATGAGCAAAACGCTAATCAATTTTTGGAGTTAAATAAATCCCTGCATTCCTTTCTTCAGCCTAATCATAAGTCTCTTTGTTTTGTGTGTCTCCCAAATATAGTGGAAAAATGGCTTGTTGCCCTCCTTCTCTGCCAACCTTTGTTCTGCTTCAGTCTTTGCCTGCCACTCAACCTATTGGCTTTTCTCATCATTTCCTAATATGCCCTCCATCCTCATCCATTATACCCTTATATTTAATTAACATCTTGATTTTTTATCTCCTTGCCGCAGCTGCATATGTCGTGAGCCAGAACGGCTTCTTTCCTCTCCTATTTTCCCTACCATTTATGCACAGAAACCATTTGCCTCTAGTACTTTTTTTTTAAATGATCCTTCAGTTTCTTTCTGTTTTTACCACTCCATCCCCCTCTCTTGATTTTTGTTTCAAATAGCTCTGTCATCATTCCAAAGTCAGCTCTTCTAAAGTTCAAGACCTTGTTCCTGGATTCTTCCCCCTCAGCCTTAAGTGTGATTTTGGTCTACACAGTTCTGTGATCGCCTGCTCCCAGTGGCTTCTTCACATATACTTCCCTTGCGCTATCGCTGTTCGTAAGGATAAGGTCCAATATGGCCCCTTCCCCAGTAGGTTTCCATTACCTTCTGACTCAGGAATGCCTCTTTCATTCCGTCCACCAGGGCCTGATGTCTTGCGCTTGCTGATATTGGGGTGCTCCGGTCCGCATCCGACAGATTGAAGTTTCCCAATATCAAACCTCCCAAAGATCTGCCACCCTTAATTTAGCTTGATTTCTGCCTCCCCCCCTCTGTCTTGGAGTGGAGGTTTGAAGACTACTCCTATCCTGATTATTCTCCCCCCACTTTGGCCTGTACCCAGATTGGATTGGTCCCTGTTGCTCTGCCATCATCCTGAATCTGTGAGGCCAAGACACCCTCCTTCACACATAACGTTACTCACCTTCCCTCCCTTTCATCCTGTATCTCCAGATCAGTGTGTATCCTGATACCTGCAGATCCCAGTCATGGTGCTGTGTTGCCTGTGTTTCAGAAACAGCCACCATGTCCAGGTGTGCCTCTGCTATTACTGTCTGGAGACTGAAGGTTTGGTTTCCTAGGTTTCTGGCATTGGCACACGTAACCCTCCATTCCTGTTGTGTCTTACCTTGTATCTGCCTTTTTTTCTGCTACTTGTCCCCAATTGCCCCTCCTGCCATATTCTTTTTTTCCTCCTGTTGTACACAGCTCCTTATACTCCTGTTAACATTTTTACTACATAGTACCCTGCTGTAACGTTCCTCAGCACTCCCCTTATGGTTTGCTGCTCTTGCCTGCGCTAGTTATGGGGTGGGCCCTCCTGGCCTCCCTGAGATTAACATATGTGTTTATCCTCAACTGTTCTGCCCCCCTCCCCGCCTAGTTTATTATAGATCTTTCTAGATGTTGTGCATATCTGTTCCCTAGCACCCTAGTGCCCTCCCTGTTGGGATGGAGGCCATGCCTTCTAAACAGCCTTCATTCCCACCAGGTGTGGTCCAGTCCTGTAGGAACTGGAAACGCTACCCCTGACACCAGCCCTTCAGCCATGCATTGAACTGTTCAGTTTTCAGCTGCTCCCTGTGACTACAGACCTCAGAGAATAGTCCCGCTCCAGTCTTGTCCCTGAGTGGCCTGCCTAAGGTCAGGAAGCTTTCCTTCACCTCCTCTACATTTCTTCTGGCCAGGTATTTGTGCCTGATGCAGAACGCAGAGGCTGTTGACATACTGAGATAGTTTACAGTGGGTGTTCCTGTGCTGCACTCATAAAGCAGTTCCGTTCAAACGCAGAATGTTCACTTTTCACTTAAAAAGTAATTGTCGCGAGTTATTGGTCTTGTCCTCAAAAGTGGGAATAAGTAATAAATAATGCATGACAGATTATGGATTAAATTTCATTACTTCTCCAACCGGTTGGTCCTAAAATGTAGCCAGGTGCCTTCAGCCTCCTGTAGGAAGTGGGAGGAGATGTAGCTTAAAAAATGGGCGAGAGAATTCTTGTACTGTGAGTGGAGGAATCCAGTTACATGACCATATTAAAAACAGAATAAAGTATGGGGTGGTGTGTATAACGAGAAGTTTACACACACCCGAGGGGTTAGATGCTGTATAAACCCTGAGAGCGAAGCTTGAGGGGTTGCAAAGCATCTAACCCCAAGGGTGTGTAAACCAGCTATACACACTACCCCATATTTTTGTTTTATATAATTGCTGGTCTCCTTTTGGCCACAGTAATTTCATAAAATAGCAGCTGTTCTGGTGCGTCCGTGCTCAGGTTCAGTTTTCGGCCAGTGTGTTGGTCTACAGATTTTCATTTTCAGACCTTTGACAGTTTAAAAATATATATATCTTGCTATCCTCTATTTGGAGAAAATAAAAAACATTTTTTTTTTTTTTTTTTAGTGACTTACCGCCATGTTTTTTTGGTGGCTGGGCAGGCGAGAAGGAAGCGGCGCAAGCCAGGAAGGGAGACACTGCAGTGGTTGCACATGCAGAGTGAGAGGAACCGTGTGCGTGTTTGCCATTATAAGTGCTCCTTTATCACAACAAATTACAGTGCAGTCTCCCTGTGGCAAAAAGGGGAGACCCATTATTACAGCATTGCATACTTTCTCTTTAAAAATGCATGACCATTAAGGCAAATCTAGGACTTTTTTTTTATTATTGATAACCATGTATGGTGGACTGAGGCATAGGTCGCTTTTTCAGCTATGACTCTGTAGTGGAGGGGAATGGGGAAAAAGTACAGTACATTATTTTAAAATTAAGTACATCAGTTTAAATGATTTCAGGGTATATACCAGGTATTGAACCAGACAGATATTAGGTAAAAAAGTAAACACACAAATAGTTGAAACATTCAGGTTTGTACTTTGAAACTGTTGCATTTTGAGTTGGTTGTGAGGTTATGACATAGTATTTAAATTGAGGGAAGGAGAAACAGTTTTTAGAAATATTAGGGAAAAAAGAAAGCTCGGAAGTAGAATTGTTAGACGGAGAGAGAGGGGCAGTGTAATGCAGGAGGACATGTCGAAAGCAGCCATTCTTAACTGCTACTTCTTCTCAGTTTTCACAGGGGAAAACAGCTGGCTTTTGCCAGAAAGCAGCATAGAGGTTGCTGTTAAGGGGATCCCAGGAATGAGTCAGATAGAATTTATAAGTGAGAGGGTCAGAAACGTTTTTGTAGCCCCGAAGTAAGATAAGGTATCGGGGCTGGATGCTGTACATCTGAATGTTCTCAGGAACTGGCATCGAAATTGGCTGAACCCCTGGCAGGGCTATTCAGCAGCTCAGTTCAATCAGGGGTGGTTTCAGTAGATGTGGTTACAGACATAGTTCTGCTACATGAAAGTGGGGACAAGGAGCAACTGGGTAACTATAGGCCTGCTAGTCTTACCACAGGTGTGGCTAAACGGATGGAGACACTAGTTATGGATGACCTAATGGTCTATCCGGAGAGTAATTGGCCCCAGCATAAAAAATGGCACAGGTTTATCACATAGAGGTCTTGTCAGACCAACGTGATGGGTATTTTTTGACTGGGTAACTATGGCGGTATATAAGGAAAGGATCAAGTGGTTGACTTGCTCTACTTTGACTTCAGCAAGGCATTCGACTCTGTGCAACACAGAAGGTTACTGAAGAAGCTAGAGGCTGTGGGTGTGATGAGGGACACATATAGATGGGTGGGTAGTTGGTTGGGGAAGATGGCAAAGGGTAGTGTTAAACGGAGTCTGTTCGGGGGAGAGGTCACAAGTGGGGCTCCACGGCATTCAGTCCTGGGTCCAGTCCTTTTCATCATGTTCATCAGCTACATGAGAGAAGGAATCCAGGGCAAGATGTGTCTCTTTGTACTTTTGCAGATTACTGTAAGCTGTGTGCTAGGGTAGACAGAAAGGAGGGGGTAAGCAGAGTTTGGAGAGGTGGTGCAAGGTTTGGCAGTTGAAATTCAATGCCACAAAGTTCAAAATGATGAACATTGACAACAAGAACCCTAGGAGGAAATATTTGATGGGAGGGGTTAAGCTGGTCCCTGCTACTGAGGAAAGAGACTTGGTTACTTGGTCTGTGGGACAAAAGAAGGCAAAAAGCCCATAGACTTTGTCCTCCACATATGTGGATCATTGATAATTTCTCCTATCTTGTTAACCATTTGTCCAGTTTGAGTTTAAAGGTAATAAAGGAAGGGGTGTCAACAACTTCCTGGGGAAGTGTATTTCATATTCTCGGGGTTCTTATTGAAAAATAATTTTGTCTTTTATTTGTTTTACATTTAGGTATGTCTAACTGTTTATTATTTAATATTGGTCCAATTTTCCTGGTAGCAAAAGAAATACCACATAGCCTCATTAAAGTTGGATTTTGAAGGATCCTAAAGAGTTGAAGTAGATCCCCTCGCAGTCTTCTTTGTTTAAGAGAATGCAGCCCCGCTTTGTGTAATCTAGTTTTATAGTCCAACTGTGACAGGTGGGGTATAGTTTTGGTGATTCGTCTCTGTATCCTCTCTAACCTGTCCACATCTCCACAAAGGTAAGGATTCCAGAAAGGTGAACCATAATCAAGGTATGGTCTGATGTGTGATCTATATAATGGTATAATGCACTGCTCAATTCTGGAGACAAAAGTACCACCGATTCTACGAAAAAGTTAATTGGTTAGGTTAGCTATCTTATTGCAGTGTGAAACATGTGTAAGTTTGTTGTTGATTAAAATCCCTAGGTCTTTTTCTAAGCATGAAGCCTTAATTATGTTATTGTTCAGTGTATATATTTGTTGAGGGTTGTTTTTCCCAAAGTGCATAACAGCACATTTGGCTGTATTAAACTCCATTTTGTTGATAAGTGCCCAGTGCTCAATGATGTAAGATCATGAAGTATAATTTGTCTGTTTTCAGCATTATTAACAGCACCACCCAGTTTGGTATCATCAGCAAATTTAATAAGTATATTAGGGGAATGAACTTTCATGTCACTAATGAAGATATTAAATAAAGTGGGTCCCAGGACAGAGCCCTAGGGAACCCCACTTGTAACCCATCCTGTATCAGAAAAGTGCCATTTACCTAACCCTCTGATTTATTTGATAACCAGCTTTTTATCCACAAAACAAGAATTTCCAAAAACCTAGACGGGTAAGTTTGGAAATAAGGATACTATGAGACACTTTGTCGAAGGCCTTACTGTAATCCAGTAAGATAACATCAGAAGGAATATTTG
This sequence comes from Neoceratodus forsteri, assembly GCA_016271365.2. Classification (NCBI taxonomy): domain Eukaryota; kingdom Metazoa; phylum Chordata; order Ceratodontiformes; family Ceratodontidae; genus Neoceratodus; species Neoceratodus forsteri. The sequence goes on along the minus strand of CM057454.1, from coordinate 1,101,871,183 downwards.
AATCTAAATTAGAACTAATGAGGTTATAAAAGGTCAGTAAGTTAGTGGTGCATGACAAACCCGATCTAAACCCATGTTGGGTAATGTCTGTAAGATTTAGGGATAAAATTTCCTTGTCCAGTAGTGATTTAATAATTTTTTCAAGTAATTTACAAGGGATAGACGTTAGACTAATTGGACGATAATTGTTTACTAGTGAGTGAGAGCCCTGCTTATATATGGGGGTGATTATTGAGGTTTTCCAATCAGGAGGAACTACAGATTCGTAAAGTGATTTGTTAAAAATCATTGTTAGTGGCAATGTAATTGTTTTTTTTGCACCCTGAAGAAATTTTGGGCAAATACCGTCCGGACCCGGGCCAGTAGTTATCTTTAAAACTGTAAGTGAATTGTAAACGTCGCTTTGTAGAACTAATTGTTTATTGGTAATTGTAGATGGTCTTACTGTAGTGGGTTGTAGGGAATCTTGAGTAAATACTGAAGTAAAATAATTGTTTAATGTAGATGCTATGGCAAGATCAGAATTTATTGTTTTGTTATCGAGTACAAGGGGACCAATTATTTTATTATTTCCTTTTTTACTGTTTAGATAAGCATATAGAGATTTGTGTGAGTCTTTTGTATGTGCTATATGAAACTCTAGATTTCTTTTTGCTGTTAATATTGATTTTTTAAGAAGTTTTACTGATTCTCTATACTGTATTAGTAACTTATTGTTACTTGTTGAAGAATTATTACTATTCTTTTTTAAACGTGTAAATAATTTCTGTTTGCGCTGTATTTGTTTTTTAATAGAAGCATTGAACCATGGGAGGATCTTACCTTTGTAGTTATGAGTACGTTTATTTGGGACATATTTGTGCTCAATTGAGGCTATTTGTGATTTTAAAAAGTCCCATGCCTCGATGGTGTTTCGGGGAGCTAATGTATTATCCCAATTGATCTTACCTAGGTGTTCATTTAATTTTTGAAAGTCTGCCCTTTCGTAGTGTTTAATTATTTTTTTGCTGGGGGCTGAACAGTGAGGTGAATTTATGGAAAAAAATATTGATTTATGGTTGCTATTACCAAGGGGATCAGTTATGTGTAAATTATTTATAGGAACATCTTGACTAGCTATAGCGAGGTCTAGAATATTATTACCCCGAGTAGGTTCTTTGACTAGTTGATACAGACCCAAATCGATAATGGTTGTGAGGAAATTGTTTTCAATACTGTTGGAGCCCATCAGAGTATCCCAGTTAATATTTGGGAGGTTGAAATCACCCAAAAGAAGAACTGGGCCTTTACTTGAGAACTGGGCAATATCTTCAAGCAATTTAAGATTTTGAGTGTTGTCTAGTGAGGGGGAACGATAGCAAGTACCAACCATGATTTGGGGGAGACCATCAGGTTGGATATATACCCATACACTCTCTGAGTTTTGTTCAATAGGAGATTGGTATGAGGGGATACTGTCCTTAACATAGAGACTGACTCCTCCCCCTGATTTTATGTCAGGCCTATTTTTAAAAAAGTGTTTAAAGCCTGGAATCTCAGATGACCAATTCCTATAGGAGTTACCCCAAGTATTTGATGGGAGGGGTTAAGCTGGTCCCTGCTACTGAGGAAAGAGACCTGGGAGTCATCTTAAGTGACTCCTTTAAACAGTCCAGCCAACATAGCCAAGCCTACAGCAAGGCAACTATGATGTTTGTGGTGTTGGGAGTGTTTTTTTTTTTTATTCTCCCTGTGACCTGGAACTCTCTTGGGCTACCTCTGCTCGCTGGCTGCTCTACCGCTGAGTAGATCCCATGCCTCCTCAGAGGGTATGCTGCTGCTCCTCCAGTCTCTGACCTGGAACCCCCCCAGCTCTGAGCCCCCTTGGACAGGGCCGCCACTCCATCTGGCACTCTATCTACAATCTAGTGCCGGCCGGGGAGGAGGAGGAAGGGAGAGGGGTGGAGGCAAGGTCCGGTGTTTGCATGTGACGGTGGCCTGGAGAGGAGCTGTTGCCTATCCAGGCGCAAGGGATTTTTCCTTCTTGTGTACTTGTCCGTCGTGCACGGCCATGCAATGACGTCAGCATGGAAAGGTCCGTAGACTTCGGCCGTGCACGTCCCTGTTTTGATCCTGGCGTTGGTAGTACCACCGGTCTCCACTGGAGGCCACTATTGCACCAGGATGTCCCTGGATCCCACCCCAGGGAGAGGAGAGCTGTCCTCCGGACGCTCAATCCTACTCCCTCCCTGCTGACCCCCAGCACCTGAGCTTGTTCCCGAACCGGGATCGCTTGCATGGCACGAGGTGTGGCATCCAGCGCCTCAACCCTCTGTGCCACTGGGCCTGCTGGCAATGGTTTTGATAGCAGGAAAAATTGGGGGATTACTACATCTCTAGATCACTGCTGAGGCCACATCTGGACTACTGTGTCCAGTTCTACAGTCCTCACCTAAGGGAAGATAGTGAAAGTCAGGAAATGGTACAGCGTAGAGTAACCAGAATGATTCATGACCTGCAGGACAGATCATATGAAGATTAGCTTGAGACACAGACTATGTACTCACCGGAGACCAGGAGAAAGAGGGGCAATATGAAAGAGACCTTTAAGTTCCTGAAAGAAATGAGCAAGATAAGCTGTGAGGAGATATTTATGCGGTGTGACGAATCAAGAAGACTGGGACATGAAAAGAAGCTAGCGGTGGGGGGGCAGGCAGGGGTGTCGTGAGGAAGTTCACTTTTATAGAGAGAGTGGTTGAACTGTGGAACAGTTTACCAGCTACTATTTATTTATTGAATTGTGTTGACCCGGTAAGCCCACTGGGCCTAGAAGTCCCTTTTTCAGGGGCGACCGGCGGGAGGGGGGATATAGATGGTAAGCAACTGAAATTGAATCAGATTAAGCTGCTGTTGGTATTTTTAGTGAATGGGAGAAATTTGGCCAGGACACTGGGAAAATTCCCCTACTCGTTGGTAGGGGGAGAGCTGCTGTCCATTCTCAGGATGGCCACTGTGTCCTGGACTTTGGAGGTGGAGGATGTGCGGGAGGCAGGGGAGAGGGTCTCCTCCCCAGCCTTGACAAATCTAAAGACCGAAAATGCTGGATTTAATTTTTCACCGTTATTGTCTGGCTCTATGGAGAGTTCTTGTATTATTCTGGATGCCGACTTACTGGTTGGCATGGATGTCACATACGATAGTTTGAGCGCTTGAGTCGGCGAAAGAAGAGATCTTCCTGTTCCAGATGCGGGAAAAGAAAATGTTTCTGCTGTACCTCACGACAGACTGTGTATACGAGCACCGAGGATTTTACCGGCGGCCAAGTGCCCTTATGTCCCGTTGATAAGGAGAGCATTCCAGAGTGCTCGCACGGTTTAGACCCGACGGCTTGTTTACCTACTCATGCACCTGGACGGACTACTGCTGCGCCAGCTAAGATAAGTAAATATTTGGGGATGACTGGGAAAGTAGGGAAAGGGACTGTGATGTTTCGTAAAGAGGACACTGCTGGGAGTTGTCTGGACATGGCCTTACTGACTGTGGGCTGGTTTTAGGGTGATAATGGTTGGTCAATGGATCCTGTTGATCCGAAAATCCAGAAATATAATGGACTGCAAGTTACTGCTATGTCATGGATCGAGTTTGCTTTCCGAGGTGAGGTAGGGGGGGGGTAGGCCACGCTGAGTTAGCCACACACCAGCCATCAGTTGGTGGAGATTTTCACCATGGACATTCTACAGATCAACCGATCCCTGCTGAGCACTGTACTGTACCACCTTTGCCAGATACCTTACACTCCACTGACACTTTGCATACAGGGGTGGAGGTTGATTTCTTACATGACCTGCATAAACAGAAATTGTTTAAGCCTTTAGTAAGGATGGCAGACTTATTTAAGTCTAATTCTAGAGAACCAGCCCCTAGGAGAAATGCTATTCGCTTGATGTATAAGGAAGGCCTGGAAGATCCACCTGACAGGGTTTATACTGGGAGAAAATTATTGAAAGATTCCCTCAAATGTTATGCCTCTGAAGTTTTTGCTCTTATTCACACTGACGTACATAATTATGGTGTTAGTTTTAAAACTGTGGAAGCTTTAGATAGGTTTTGGACCAAATATAATGGCTTGAAGGGGACGCCCTTATGGACCTCATTTTTGGCTATTTCTATTACTAAACCTGCTGTTCGTACGATTACGATCATTTTCAAGAATGAAGGGGTAGATGTTGTTGACGTTTTATATTGGTTAAAGCAAAGATGCAAGGCGTTAGAACATCCCTCTTCAGTAATAGATTCTGAACAATTTTGGACTTGGGGGTGGAGGGTGAACTGCAAATTGTTTGACTAATGATGGCATAGCACACCTCCCTAGTTGTTTGTTTTTGGGTAAAGACAGGGGCTCTTTGTTTTACCCGGGTCAGCCTAAATCCTGTCATAAGTGTGGTTCTCAGCTACATCTTACTAATGCTTATCAATCAGTCAATCAAAGCTTTATTTTTAAAAGGCGCTTTTCTCAAACCAAAGCGCCTGTACAATTTCATAAAACAATAAATAAACACGATTTAAAACTATTATGAATCATTAAAAGCTATGCTAAAAAGGTGGGTCTTCAAGGCTCCTTTAAAGCTTAGGACAGTCGGACTGTTTCGCACCTGACGAGGTAGAGAATTCCACAGGGTAGGGGCCATAAAACTAAATGATCTAGCCCCTGAAGTTTTCAAACGAACCCTGGGAATCTCTAGCAATCCCTCATCAGTGGATCGGAGGGGGCGGGAGGGACAGTAAGGGCAGAGGAGCTCTTTCAAGTAAGTAGGTCCCTGGTCGTGTAGGGCTTTATATGTCAGCAAACCGACCTTGAAGGTGATTCGCCAAAATACTGGCAGCCAGTGCAGTCCGCGGAGCACAGGCATTATATGGCTGGATCTAGAAGAACCAGTCAATAACCTGGTCGCCGCATTCTACATTAGCTGCAGACGGCGAAGCTCAACCCCCGATAGCCCTAGGGGTACAGGTACTCCCAAATGTCCTCACTGTTTGGAAATAAGTCATTTTTCTTCTGCTTATAAAAAATCTATTTTGCTGTAATCTATGTGAGGAAAGGGGTCACTCATACATGAAATGCCCTTGGGCTTCCCATAATTTAAGGGATAACCTTTCCCATGATGTTTTAATCACTCAGGCTCAAAAGAAAAGTTGTGCTTTGGCCTCTGAGAGACTGATGCATGACCTCCTTACTGACAGAATGCCCACTTTACCACGAATAGATGCTGAGGTCCCTGTTTCCTTAGACACACACACGCACACACACGGCAGTAGCTGAAGGTGGATGGCCCCCTTGAGCCTGAAAGGGGAAGGGGGACCTTTTTCAAATTGAGGAGAAGCAGGTAGTCTTAGACCCGGTGATGGTGGTGGAGACTACCACAGTTGGGGGGGGGGATTCAGTGGTGGCCCCTCAGGATGGAATTGCGGAAGTGATGGATATGGAAGATAGTAGCAGTGTCGGCAGGCGGGATATTGAGGATATAGTACATCATTCAGATGTTACATCTATGCCCCCCAAACTGTTGTTGAAGCTTGTAAGAGAGTTATTCATAAAAAATGGACAAGGGACAAGGTGACTGCCCCGGCCGAACCTAGAGGCAAAGAGAGATGTTTGGCGAAAAGAGTGGGGAAAACTGTTTCTAATAGGTTCTCTGTGTTGCCGGTGGACAAACCTATGGAGGACTCGGCAGAGGATGGGGATTCTGGCTCTAACTCCTCCTCTGTTGCTTCTTCCATGGGAACTTCTTCTGAATTGGAGGACGGTCATTTAGGAAAAAAACGGTGGCCTTCTAGGTCTAAAACTGTGCATTAGTTTTGACATTTTTTCTTTTTCTCTCTTATGGCTCCTTTTCGGATTTTATCCTTAAATGTCAACAGTATTAAGAATGGTATACGATGGGATATGGCATTATTGGAACTCGGTTCACTGAAGACGGATATCATTTTATTACAAGACACTAGGATAAAAACTTTTAAGGAAATAGCACTTCGGGAGAAGAAATGGCGGCAAGGGGTTACCTTTTGGTCTCGGGGTCTAGATAGGTGTGATGGGTTGGGTATTTTGTGTTCTAATGTGGACTTAAAGGTAACTTGGCTTACTGATTTGGTGCCTGGAAGGGCCTTGATTTTGGATGTATCTTATAGGAGCCATAGAATACGTCTCATTAACTCTTATGCTCCCCAAGGGAAGGCTTTGAGGGTGGAGTTTTTCAGAAAATATAGCCTTTTTTGTGTTCTTCTAGAATTATTATTTGGGGTGGAAATTTTAATTGCAGTATCCAAAAGGAGGACAGAGGACTCAAAACTGAAAAAATGTTTTGTGATTCCAATGCATTAAAAGTTATAGGTACTGCTCAATTGCAGGATGCATATCGGGTATGTTCAGCCTACGGGAGGGTTTACTTTCCGAAAAGGAGCTTTAAAGACTAGAATTGATTATTTTTTATTTCAAAGCAGTTGGAGGTCAAAGGTTGGATGTGAAGGAATTTGGTTTTTCAGATCATTCCGCGGTGCTTATAGATTGTCAATGGGACACATCCTTTGAAGGGGGGAAACCTTCTTGGAAGTTGAATTCCTCCCTTCTGTGTCTTGATGAGATAAAACAGAGTTTTTTTTACTGTGGAAAGCCAGAATTTTGGTTCAATGTATGTATGATTCCTTAATAGACTGGTGGCAGGACATGAAGATAGAATATAAATCTCTTTTTCAGAAATATACTGGAAAACTTTATAGAGAGAAATATTTAAAATACTTGCACATCAGGAAACAATTACACAGATTGATTTCCTTAGCTGACAGTACTGGGCAAGATTTTACCTCAGATTCAACAAGTGAAAAAGGATATGATTCTTTTTCAATACGATAGGGCTAAAACTCTACAACAGGAATTTAGATTTGGGCAAATTAATTGGAAAAGTACTTTTGACCCATTTAAAGAAAGTCAGCAGAGTTCAAAAAATAAGTTTATCTGGGAGTTGCAGAATGATGATGGTGTCATTTGTAAGGAAAAACAGGCTATTTTGTCTATAGTGAATGATTATATTGCACACACCTTTGGGGTTTCACCAGACACATTACACACTGCACATTATATAGGCCAACTGCCACCTCAAACTTTAACTACTGAGCAGCAGTCTAATTTGATTGCCCCTGTTACTCCTGAGGAGATTAAGGGAGTTATACAGCAGTTGAGGAATGATTCCACTCCGGGCCCCGATGGGTTCCCTGCTGAATTTTATAAGTTTGGTTGTGAGTATTTGAGTATTGAACTTGCCAGATTATTTAATGACCTATTGTTTTCACATGATATCCCTAGTTCTTTGGCAGAACCTGACTTGATTCTTTTATTTAAAAAAGGGGATAGGACACGATTGCAGAACTGGAGACCCATTTGTCTTATGAATACGGACATTAAAATACTGAGTAGGGTTTTGTCTAATCGATTGGCACTCTGTGCAGATTCACTCATTTGTAAAACTCAGGGGTGTGCTATTCCATGGAGTGGAATTCATGAGAACTTGATCACGTTAAGAGAAGTATTTCATACATGTACTCTGGGAGAGCAGGATTGGTATTAAGTCTTGATCAAAGAAAGGCCTTTGATTCTCTTGGTCAAGGTTATTTATTTTTAGTTTTATTACATTATGGCATTCCCCCTAGCTATGTTGGTTGGCTTCGATGTTTATACATGAAGGCTACGGTGAGGCCCATAGTAAATGGGTGGAAGGGAGCACCGGTTACGGTACATAGAGGGGTTAAGCCGGGATGTCCGATGAGCCCCTTGTTATATGTCTTTGGTATTGACCCTTTGTTACGCATTATTGGTACTGACCCCACATTACAGGGCATTAGATTCTTGCCTGATAGCCCCCCTTTGAAAATATTAGCTTATGTTGATGATGTGGTGGTTTTGGCTAGTGATTTTACTGAAGAACATACGATTAGAAACCATCTTCAGAATTATTCGGAGGCTTCTGGTTCTCAGATTAATAGGGATAAAAGCAAAGGGTTTTGGTTAGGAGATAGAGATATGGATGAGGATTATTTTGCTGACATTGTACTCACTGAGGAACCAGTAGAGATCCTGGGCATTAAATTTGGTAAAGGGGATTCGGCAGGTTTAAATTGGGATGAGAAACTGAAGAAAGCAGAAGGAAGGTTAGAGAGTTGGATTCATGGGACTATAGCTAAACGAAAAATAATATTTTTGCTTAAAACCATGATGGTGCCTATTCTGTTGTACATTAGTTATGTTTTTCCCCCCTCCCAAACATTTAACAAGATTCTGTAGCCTTTTTTTTCGGGCTTTATGAGGGAGTAGATTGAACCCTATTAAGAGAACATTGACATATCGGAATGTTCAGGATGGGGGGATAGGGATGATTCGCCCAGTGGCCTTTTACTATAGCGTATTTCTACACCATAATATGGTGGATCTGGCACATGTTCAGCAGCTTCCATGGTACACTGTCATGAAAGAATGGACTTTGCCATGCCTCAGTGCATGGGAATGTGGTAAATCTAGATTGATGTCGCACATTCGAGTTATTCCGTAACCTGTTAAAGAAATGTTTCAGCAGATTATTGCATGGAAGATGCCATATGATGTTACATGGTTTCGAAACAGACAACGGTTGTACGATGAACAGGTCAAAGCCCAATGTCGGGACCACACAATTCTACCTTACTGTTCTTCTCAGCAGAGTCTGATGCATTTTCATCAACTACTAAATAAAAGTTTGCCAGTATATACATGGCATGTGGTATGGTTGACTATTCATGGTAGACTGAATGTGAAGAATAACAACAAACATAAAGCTGTCTCGGAAAGATATTGCTTAAGACCCGGTTGTCTGACTGTCTTGGAAACACAAGAACATCTATTTTTGGAATGTCCTTATGCACTCCACTTTTGGGACTTGATTGCTGATACCATGCACTCATCTTTGTTTCAATCTTTAACTTACGAAGAACTGATTTACATTCATTTATTTCACAAGTGGGATCAGTTTATGACCGAGAATCTTCAAATATTTTTTTCTGTTTTCAAGTATTATTTATGGCAAGCAAGATGCAAATGGGTTCTGCAACAGCATTTTGTTCATTTGCAAGAACTTCTGAAAAATATACAAGTGGCTATTGCTAGAGTTTATGAATCAGACATGAAAACACTGTCCAAACCACACTTTAATTATCTTTGGAAAGGATGGCAGAATTTTTTATGGAACTTTTAACTTTTGAAGACGGTTGCAGTGAAATGTGACAAGTTGGGATACGATTCATCAATTTTATTTTTTGTACAGTCTTGGTTTTGGTGTTATATTTCCCCTTTCCCCAACAAATTCCCCTACACTTTTTTGATAAGTGCCATGGGATCTTTAGCATCCAACTGAACTACCACCAATCCAGGCAGATGGGACCTCGGTTTAATGTCTCATTCGAAAGATGGCACCTCAGAAGTGCAGCACCCCCCCATGCTGCACTACAGTGTCAGTATTGGGATATTAACCCAAGTGCCAGATGTGGGAACTGAACCCACAGCACTCTGATCTCCCGGCCTCAGAGGCGAGTGTGCTACCTACTGAGCCACTGAACTATGGTGTGTGCTAAAACCATTAATGACTTCAAGCACAATTGGGACAGATTTAAGGCCTTAATAGTAACCCAAGGGGGGTAGTAAGTAAGTAAGGAAGGTAACATGGGGGGGGGTGGTAGCGTGGTCAAAAACCCTGTCTGGACAGTAGGTCTTGAGGTAGAATAGATCACTATAGGCAGACTAGATGGAGGAATGGTCTTTCAAACAACATGAAGTCTTGCTGTATTCTGACAATAGCAGTGAGTCCCAACCTTCGAACTGCCCCGGAGATGAAAGAGTTAACTTTCCATGCCAGGCATGGAACGTTGAGCTCGAGCTCGGTTGAGACTCTGTCTGTTGCTGTTTAAACTCAAACCATCAGATTCTTTACTCTGCCTCACTGAACAGTCGCTCTGGAGATTTCTCCTTCTGCTCGGTTCATTTTGTTGGTTAAAGTACTGCTTTTCTTGATTTTCGACCGAATTTAAACCGTAACCTGTCGGTTCAGTCTCTGTCTGTGGTATTTGTGAGTACTAGATAGGTTATCTTAATTTTCTATTCTGTGTGGAACTTGTAAACGGTTCATCGGTTCGGTTTGAACCGATCAAGTTGTTAAAAAGTCTTTAATTGTACTTTTAGAGTGTGGTTACTGGTTCTTATCGGTTCTAAAAAAAACGGATTTTATTACAGTTTTTTCCACGACCCGTAACACGGTCAGGAACCGATAAGAGGGTCTTGCCTGGCGGATTGCCATTAAAAGGGTAAGTTTGGTTAGGACTGGCACAATGTCTGAGAAACCCAAAAGAAAAACTGGGCCCACTGGGTTTCAACACTGCAGTGTGTGTGGGGAAGTCTTTGCTAAGGCTGACCCCCACACCACCTGTGTTTATTGTCTGGGGTTTGACTACCTCAATGCAGACTGCCAGATTTGTAAAAATTTTCCTGCAGCTACCCTAGAAAAGAGAGTTGGTAGGCTCAGGAAAAGGGAGGCCAAAAAGTCCGCTGAACGGATGGCCAGTCGGTTCGGTTCAAACAGACCAGAAGAGTGCCCTCTGACCAGGGCGAGACTTCTTCGGCCAAAAGGAGAGCCGATTCTGAGGAGTCGGTTCCGGCTAAAAGAACAAGAAAGGAAAAATCAGCTGGTATGGATCCAAAACTTTCTTCTCCAACCGCTGAAGAAATAGCCAAAGTGATAAAAATTGTACAGTCGCTTTCCCCGGTTCCGACCGAACCGGCACCATCAGGGAGGCGCTCGGTTGAACCGGTTCCACCGGTTCAAGATTATGATTTAGAGGAGTATTATGAACCGGAGGAGGAGGAAGAGGAGTATGAGGAAAGTGAATGTGGTTTTGAAAGTCTGGATGTGCCCATTGACCTGGACATCTCCCCAGACAGACCTTCAGGAGTGTCTCCTCCTAGGCTTTCTGAGTCCCCTCCCATTTTATGTTTTATAAAAAGTGGCTGAAACCCTCCAGCTTCCTATGGAGGAAGCTGTGGATGACCAGGAGGAACCTGACTATGTGGAAATGATGGATATCCCAGAGTCTAGGAGGCTGTCTATTCCCTTACACAAATCTTTTGGGAAACAGACATTTAAGATTTTAAAGACTCCTAATACTATACCTCCTGTGGATAAAAGAATGGACAAGAGGGTATACATTGTCAGGTTCAGATACGGAGTTCCTTACACAACAATGCAGCCATGTTGGGGTAGTGCAGGCTGCAGCCTGTGATAAGGCAAATATTCCCTTGGCTTCACACCCCCCAGACAAGGACTCCAGGAGGATTGATGCCATGGTAAAGAAACAGTACATGGCAGCATCCTTGGGACTCAGACAGGCCAGCTAAATGGCCTGTACTGCTAGGTATCAAAAATCCAGATGGGACACTGTTATGGCTTTAGCAAAACAGGTCCCTGGCCAGCTTGCCAAGGAGCTGGAGTAGGTGGCTGCTAATGGTATTGAGGCATCCAAGGTGCAATTCCATGCTGCAGTGGACTCAATGATGTGTCATCTAGAGTCATGGCTACATCTGTGGCACTTCGTAGAATGGCTTGGCTCAGATGTACTAGCCTGTCAGAGGATACCCAGACTAAGGCCATGGATTTTGCTGTTGTGGGTAATTCTCTCTTTGGGGAGCAAACAGAGAATTACATGAAGAAAATGGATGAATATAGGACCACCTATAGGAGTGCACAGGCCAAGGAAAGGCAGGCCACTCCTCAGAGGCAGCACTCCAGGGGCAGGGGCAGGCCTTTTCATAGGCCTTTCTACCAAGCCCAGGCCTCCTCTTCTGCCTATGCTCAGAGGGTGTTCTTTAGAGGGAGAGGCAGAAGGGGTACAAGCAGACCTGCTTCCACCGGCCAGCCAAAACCCCTGTCAAACAGGCACCCTGATGGGTTTGCCAGGGCCGATTCTCCACTACCTGTAGGGGGCAGGCTGGCTTACTTTGTCCAGGACTGGGAGTCTCTAACATCAGACAAGTGGGTCCTGGAAGTAGTAAGCCAGGGACTGGTTCTCAGCCTCAAAAAATTTCCAAAGCTGAGAGCCAGATCCTTTCCACCTGCAAATCCTTCAGAGGCACTTGCCCTAGAGGCAAAGCTCTCTTCCCTTTTGGCTCTCAGAGCTGTGGAAAGGGTTCCACCCCTACACCAGGGAAAAGGATTGTACTCCAGGTACTTCCTTACCCCAAAAAAGACAGGAGAATGGCGGCCCATCCTGGATCTCAGATACTTAAACAAGCACCTTTTAAAACCAAAATTCAAAATGGTGACTCTGGGAATTATTCTACCCTCTCTAAGGCCAGGGGACTGGCTAGTGTCCCTGGACCTCAAGGATGCCTACTTCCATATTCTCATCAGAAGCTACCATCGAAAGTACCTCAGGTTCAAGCTGCCCTCAGGCCATTACCAGTTCAGAGCAATGCACTTCGGTCTAACCTCTGCTCCAAGGGTGTTCACAAAATGCCTGACACTGGTAGTTGCTTCTCTAAGAAGGCAAAGGATTGCCATCTTCCCATACCTGGACGACTGGCTCATAGTAGGTCAGTCCCCAGACCAAGTCAAGTTACACCTACAGATAACTCAGCAACTGCTCACCTCTTTGGGTTTCCTTCTGAATCTTTCAAAGTCAGTTCTAGAGCCTGTTCAGCTCCTCACCTTCATAGGCGCAGAGCTAGATACAGAAAAGGCCAGAGCTTTCCTTCCCCTGGACAGGGCAAGGACCCTTATCACACTGGCCTCCTCATTCACCCTGCAGGTGTCTCGACCAGCAAGGCATTTTCTGCAGCTCCTGGGCCACATGGCTGCTTCCACAGCAGTGGTGCAGGGAGCAAGATTTCAGATGAGGGACATTCAGTTCCATTTGAGAGTCTTTTGGTCTCAAATGAAGGACCCTCTGACCAAATTGATCCCAGTGACTCGAACCCTGATCCAGGCCTTACAACGGTGGCAGGATCAGAACAATCTAAGACAGGGAGTTCCCTTTGTCACTCAGTCCCACTCTTTAATCCTTACTACAGATGCCTCCCTCTTGGGTTGGGGGGCTCACTTGGGCGACCTGACTACCCAGGGGTTGTGGTCCCGAATCTCTGCTTCACATCAATCTGTTGGAACTCAGAGCAGTATTTCTAGCACTTCAAGCTTTTTCCAAATCTGGTCAGAACAGACAACACCACCACAGTGTGGTACATCAACAAGCAAGGAGACACTCGGTCTACGGCCTTGTGCACAGAAGCAATGAAGTTGTGGTCTCTGGCTTATTCCCTGAACACCTCCCTCACAGCAGTACACCTCCCAGGCAAGGACAATGTCCTGGCAGATGCTCTCAGCAGGATATCTCAGGGCCATCACGAATGGTCACTGGATCCCCTGGTCTTGGAGGTGATATTCTCCAGACGGGTCACCCTCGGATAGATCTTTTTGCAGCCCCAGACCATCACCAACTTCCCCTTTTTTGCTGCAGGCCCCCAGTGTTGGGCTCAGTCCCCCTGGATGCCTTAGTTCTCAGTTGGGAAGGGAAGTTCCTGTATGCTTTTCCCCCCCTTCCCTCTCCTGTTCAAAGTGCTAGTCAAAATCAAGTCTCAACCCTGCAAAGTGATCCTGATTGCTCCAGACTGGGCCAGACAGCCCTGGTGTCCTCTCCTGTTGTCCTTAGCAGTCCATCTTCCCCTGTCTCTTCCCAGGAATTACAACCTGTTAACCTGTGCTCAGGGGAGGGTTTGGTACCCGAATCTCAAATCTCTCAATCTCAAGGCCTGGCTCTTGAAGAGTTAGAGTTTGCTGATTTACACCTCTCCCAAGGTGTAATGGACATTCTGAAGGCTTCTAGGAAACCTTCCACCAGGACTACTTATAATTCTAAGTGGACAAGATTTTCCATATGGTGCTCTGGAAGGCATATTTCCCCAGAGTCTGCTGATCTGCCCACAGTCCTTGATTATATGGTCCATTTGAATAGCTTGGGCCTTAGACCAGCTACACTAAAGGTGCATCTGGCAGCTGTTTCTGCTTTCATTTCAGCAGGTAAGCCCTCTTCTCTCTCAGCTCACCCTGTGTTCTCTAAGTTTTTCAAGGGTTTGCTTCATACCAACCCTCCATTCAGGGACCCTGCCCCTGCTTGGGACCTTAACGTTTGCATTGCTCAGCTTATGCAACCCCCTTTTGAGCCTTTGTCTTCAGCAGAGCTTAAGTACTTGACTTGGAAAACTGTGTTCCTGGTAGTCATCACTTCTGCCAGACGCATAAGTGAGTTGCAAGCCCTGTCAGTGGAGCCTGATTTTATCTCCTTCCATAGAGATAAGGTGGTCCTCAGGACTAACAGGAAGTTTTTGCCTAAGGTGGTTTCAGATTTCCACCTTAACCAATCTGTGTCTCTTCCTGTGTTTTTCACTGACCATTCCTCCTCTGGTGAGAGGAGGCTGCACAGTTTAGATGTGAAAAGAGCCCTTAGCTACTGCATAGAACGTACCAAGGGTCACAGGTTTGATTCCCTCCAACTGTTCCTCACTTATGGTGAGGTTGGGAAAGGGAAACCTGCCACTAAAAGATCCAATGCCAGGTGGATTGTCTCTTGTATTCAATTTTGTTATGAAAAACTGGGTAAGGTTCCACCCTCAGGCCTGAGGCTCACTCTACCAGAGGTACAACTGCTTCCCTGGCTGCTGCCAGGGATATTCCTATTCTAGAGATATGTCAAGCAGCTACCTGGAAAACAGTTCACACTTTTACCAAGCATTACTCCCTGGATATTCAGGCTAGGAGTGGTGCTCGGTTTGGCACAGCTGTGCTTCAGAGCCTATTTCCTAGTAGGTTCTGTCCTCCTCCATGGAGGTACTGCTTGGTAGTCTGTTATTGTCAGAATACAGCAAGACTTCATGTTGTTTGAAGAAAAAAATTACTCACCTTAGTAATGTTGTTTCTTCTAATGGAGTCTTGCTGTATTCTGACCTCCCCCCCTGCCTTCCCCTCTCAGAACCTCTGTTTTTGGGATCTGGGTGGGCAGTGGCAGTGTTGGCACTCTAGAGGTGCCCCACCTTGTTGTTTTCACCCCCTTTTTCTTTGGGTGAGTGGGTGTTGTGTTTTTCATGTTTTGGGTCTCCTGACTTGAGTCTTTGCTTTGGGACCAAAAAATCTGTTTTTATGTTTAGTAGCCAGTTGGCTAGTGTAGGTTTACAGCTTCCACACAGGACCTTAGTGAGTTTAGCTCGTAAAGATCTGACGGTTTGAGTTTAAACAGCAACAGACAGAGTCTCAACCGAACTCGAGCTCAGCGTTCCATGCCTGGCATGGAAAGTTAACTCTTTCATCTCCCGGCAGTTCGAAGGTTGGGACTCACTGCTATTGTCAGAATACAGCAAGACTCCATTAGAAGAAACAACATTACTAAGGTGAGTAATTTTTCCTTTTCTGCTGTCATTTTTTTATGTTTCTGTGTAAAATCAAAGCCCCGATCTGGAGCCAGGGGTCAGTGCACGAGTCATTGTAGTGATAGGAGAATGAACGGTCTGTTTTTAGCTCCATCGGAGCAACTCATTCTGACCACCGATGCCAGCCTGATGGGCTGGGGTGCAGTGCTAGACCAGTTTCCGGTCTCATGGGAATGATTCCTGAGGAACAGAACCTTCAAATAAATGTCCTAAAGACCAGAGCAGTCATATTGGCATTGAGGCACTTCAAGGACAGTTTTTCAGAAGTCAGTGAAGGTTTGGTGCTGCAATGCCGTGACTGTTCCATAACCACTGCATAAACAAACAGGGCAGCACAAGAAGCAAGATGCTGCTGACAGAAGCATACTCGTTTCTTCATTGGGCAGAAGCCAGTATAGTCAGTGGTCCATCAGGTGGTGTAAACCAAAAAAGTTTTGAGCGCACATTTACCTTTAAAGAGGGACGCACATTCAAGTCCAGTATTTAGTTTTCCAAAGTTCCATTTTTGTTAAAGTAGAACAGAGACATAGTCCCGCCTGACTAATCTCTGGGGTTGTACCTGAAAATAGGCAGCTATGCTGTCTAGTGTACCTACCCAGTTAACAAAAACGAAATAAATAAATAAAAATATTTTGAATGCACCAATCCTTTATCAAAGGCTGGGGACTATAAAATACAGCAGATAGTAGCATATATTTTATAGTCCTAGTGATGCTATGACACACAGTCACTCAGTGTAAGCCCATTGGTTAAAATCAGTACCATTATAGTGTATGGTGGAATGTTGTTCTTGCTAGAAATTCCATCATACCAAAACGCTGTTCAGCCACAGAGACTAAAATGAATGGAACGCTGTACTGACCGTACGTGCTGAACAGCGTTCCACTCATTTAGAATGAGAAGATCGAGCCAGCAGCCACAGAAAACCACAGCGGGTCAATATCACTTAGAAAGAAAATGACCGCGACGTATTTTAGACATGCAAACAGTTAATCATTGAGTATTGGAAAAGCTGGAGCAATTAGATTTTGATTTGTAAAAATTGTTTTACTTGCATTTCTCTGCCTCAGGACAGTTATTTTTCTCGCTAAGCGAGACGTCTGGCCACCATGTTTTTTTTTTCTTCTAAATCCTGCCCACAGCAGAGCGGCAACCAATGGGCATGTGCGCTGCTATGTTAGGGACACCCATTCCCTAGCAACCACTCAACTCCATCTCCTAGCGAGGGGAGACACCAATTTCTTTATCTACGATTTAAATATAGTCTGAAACTCTAAAAATGTTTTAAAAATAATTCGAGGGGCACCATATACTATAAAAAATACAGGATGGGTAACCCCATGCAGAACCGTGTGTTCTGCTACCTCGGGGTCTGATTCCCAAGGACCTCTTGAGCTTCGCTCTTGAGGTCACAAGGAATCAGATCCCTCTGTGGCAGAACACACTGGTTCTACATGGTTACCCATCCTGTATTCTCTGTGTAATCACTCCACACACAGTATGCCTTCTATCACCTACTGGTAACTCACAGGTTTTATCCCTATAATAAAGTGCAAACGACATCGCCCCTCATAAAAAGGAATAATAAACTCATATCCCTAGTACTTAATGAAAAGCTGGCAAATTGCATCCCAGCTCGGTTGACTAATAGAACACAATTCATGAGTATAAAAGGATTTGTATCAAGTGAACAAGCAGTCATGAGTGGGGTTCTCCAATTGGTACTTGGCCAAGTGTTATTTCAAATTTACACAGTGGACATGGATGAAAACATAGAAAGCTGGTGCACCCGCTATGTGGATGATATTAAATAGGAAATATTAGCTTTCCAATAAACATTATCCTATTACAGTAAGATCTAAATAAAATGTCATGGGTTAATACATGGGGCATGCAGTTTAATACAGCAAAATGCTCAGTTATGCACACGGGCAGCAATAATCCTAAAGCTGATTACTATCTAAGTAATAGTAAACTTCATGAGTAAAGAATCAGAGACCCAGACATAATAATAGACAAAGAATATGCAAGCACAATTCAGCAGTATTATAAAAAAAGCAAATTACGTGATCCACAGTGCAAAAAGAGCAATAATAACAAGGAAAGTAAAATTTGAGAACAGGCAGAGAACAGCAAGAGGAAGGAGGTGCTGTTAGAACTATACTTCTGTACTGGGACTAAAGAACTAGAATTGTACTACTGGGACCGTCAATTTAGGGTAAAAATAAACAAAAAAAAGAAGAGTTAGTGGGTTTGTCTGAGTTAGCTGAAGTGAATTGTTGTCTGTGCAGTTATCCAGGTGTTTGTCTGAGTTGGCTGAAGTGAATTGCCAGCTGTGCAGTTATCTAGGTCTAGAAGAAGCCGCAAATTTGAGGGAATGGCTTAACCAGAAGGAAGCCAGGTGTTTAGGATTTAAAAACTGCCCTAGATAGCTTCAGGCAGAGGACAGCAAGAGGAAGGAGGTGCTGTTAGAACTGTACTTTTCTACTGGGACTAAAGAACTAGAACTCTACTAATGGGACCTTCAGTTTAGGTTAAAAACAAACAGACAAAACAAAAAAAAGAGTTAGTGTGTTTGTCTGAGTTGGCTGAAGTGAATTGTTATTGTAATTGCCAGAAAGAACTGGAAGGGGACAAGATCAGTTGTGTTCCAGGACAGTAGCTGCTGCTGTTGTTTTCACAGGGTTCTTGTGGATTTTACTTGGTAGGTTAGTTCTTTTCTTTCTTACTTCTAAGGGGCTAGCAGGGTATTGTTTTTGGGGATGCTGGATGTTTGTAAACTGATTTGATGGCTGTAAGTGGGGCTCTTTTTGTGGATGTTTCACTGTGTAACAGGCTGCGCTGGTAGAGGCCTATTTCTTCTGATTTCAAACCTATTTGGTGGGATTTGCTTGGAGACGGTTATTTGAATTGGAGACCTATATCTGTTAATTTCAAGCCTATTTTGATGTGGTGTTAGTGAAGCTGATTAAATTGGAGACCTGTTTCCTTTGGCAGCAAACATATTTTGGGGGCTTTGACTTGAATTTTGATTCCTTGTGCTGACTCCATTAGCTGTAAAGGTTAGTTCATAGTGGGGGAGGGGTGTTAATGGTCTGGACAGGTCTCACTCAGTCAATTGACTGGAGGCAGGGCTGAATCAGGTTGAGGTGCTAGCTGCTTTGTCTTCTCAGAAAGAACTGGAAGGGGACAAGATCAGTTGTGTTCCAGGACAGTAGCTGCTGCTGTTGTTTTCACAGGGTTCTTGTGGATTTTACTTGGTAGGTTAGTTCTTTTCTTTCTTACTTCTAAGGGGCTAGCAGGGTATTGTTTTTGGGGATGCTGGATGTTTGTAAACTGATTTGATGGCTGTAAGTGGGGCTCTTTTTGTGGATGTTTCACTGTGTAACAGGCTGCGCTGGTAGAGGCCTATTTCTTCTGATTTAAAACCTATTTGGTGGGATTTGCTTGGGCCTGGTTCTTTAGCTGCAGGGCTTGGAGGGGAGACACAGGGCTGATACACTCTCTCTTGTCAGGTGTCTGCCCAAGACCCGCCCTCCCACCCTCCCTCCCCAGAAGTCTGCAAATTTATAGGGGAACACCTGCCCTGCAATTGGAGGAAAAGGCTGCTGGTGCAGCTCATGTAGTTCTAGCCACTGGGGTTGGATTTAAAGGCTGGGAGCTTAGGAGTTGTTCATTTCCCTATAAGTTTAATGTGTTGTACTGCACCTAGTAACAGAGTTACTGGTGTACAGTGGGACTGTCTCTAAGATTAGTGGGTGACCTGATTAGGCAGTAGGGGTATCTTGGACTGGGGGGAACCTGGTGGCTCACCCAAGGAAACCTATTTGGAAGGGGATGGAACCACACATCATTAGGGCCGGCATCTTTGGGAGGGTGGTGTGGAGCAGCCATGATACTGGACTGGGCTTGGAAGTTTGGTGGTTGCCCAGTATGCTACCAGCTAGCACAGCTAAGGGAGGAGGTTGCGGGGATGAGGAGAAAGCTGGGGGAAGGGGTGGTATGGTTGGGGAAGGGGCTGGAAATCTCCACAGGGTTGCACCAAGCACTGGGGGTGGGGGTATAGGGAAGGAGTGCAGGAGAATACTCAGGGGTCACATAGGGACCCTGGCAGAGGGATCCAAAGGACACTACCAAGGAAGCAGGCAGGTAACTGGGGACCCTCACAAAGGGGGGACGGAGGGACAACATTCTCAGGGAAGTAGGCAGATGGCCAGGGCTGGACAGAAGGAAGCAAGGCTGGGAGGTGGATCAGACCTTATACTCAGTAACCGCTTCAATTCTCTTCTTCTGCTCAAGGATGAGGGGGGTGATGTAGCCACGACAGAGGTGGTTAGAGATGGAAAGGGTGTGGGAGTGGGAGGCAGGAGGCAGGAGGCAGGGGCCAGATAGCAGGAAGAACAGGGGGGGACCTGGAATGCAGGAGAATGGGGGGAGCAGTGAATCAGAGCAGGAGGGGCCGGGGGAAGAGGGAGGAAGGCGCAAGGAGAAGGACCAGTTAGGAGGAAAGGTAAAGGAGAAGGACCAGAAGTACAAGGAGGATTCAGTAAAGGGAGCTGAGGGTTTAGGCCAGGGAGCACACGAGCAAGGAGGAAACTAAATGGGACAGGAAGGAAGGGAGGATGAGTCAGGCTAGTTTAGCAGATGGGGAGAAGGACTAGTTGCAGCAGTGAGGGGGAATTAGCAAGGTACAGAAGGATACTCAGGAGGAGGAGAGCATAGGGATTGGAGGGGAGGTGGCCATGGTAACAAGGAGGGGTGGCATGTGGCACCCAGATAGGGGAGGAACAAGGAGCCAGCTGGGTGGAGAGGCCGGTAGGAAGGATGAGGGACATGGAAGGGGGGATGGAGGAAAAGGAGTGGTCAGAGTGTCTCTGCTGGGGATTCTATGACCAGGGTATCAAATGGGATAGGGAGGGAGAAGCCTGGCCAGTTAGAACAAGATGCTTCCCTGGACTAACGGTGCACAGGGCTAAGCACAGGTATATCAGCTGGCAAAGGACTGTGGGGTTCCCCAGACATACTGGTCCACCTGGGTACAAATGACATTGAGGGAAATAGCGAGCTAGAGATAGGGCAAGATTCAGGAGCTCGCCAGGGTCTGTCAGGACATAGGATGCACAGTTTCCTTCTCAGAAATCCTGCCAGTGCCAAGGGCTAGTGGGGAACACAAAAGGAAAATTAGGGAGATAAACCAGTGGCTCAGGGAGTGGTGTGAGGCCAGAGGGTATGGGTTGATGGGGGATTGGGGGGAGACCTGGGAGGATAAGGAGCTGTATGCTAGAGATAGACTACATCTCAATTTGGAGGGGAGGGGAATCCTTAAGTTGAAAATAGAGGAGTTCATTGGTGAAAAGTGGGGTTTAAACTTGTGAAGGGGGGTGGGATGGGAGAAACGGCTGTCAAGGGGGTGCCGATAAAGGAGGGACTCTGTCTCCACCCCCCTGGGGACCAGGAGGATTGCAGAAAAAGGCCAACTGGCAAAGTGCAGACCAGGAGAAAACAGAATCCCCATGGGAACACGAGCAGGGGAAATGGAACTATAGGGAAAGGGTGGAAGGTAGTCCTGCTAAATGCCAGGAGCTTGGGCAATAAAATGCCTGAGCTCCAGGCGATGTTAACTGAGGAGCAGTGATGTGGCAGCGGTCACTGAGACTTGGGCCACTGCAAGACATGACTGGGACCTGAGCCTGGAGGGTTACACTATGTTCAGGAAGGACAGGGGGAGGAAGGGAGGAGGGTAGCAATGATAGTCAAAAACTGCATTGGCATAGGGGAATAGAGGAGGTGGAGGAACCGTGGAGGCAATTTGGTCACCTTGATAACAAGGGGGGGCAAGAGAGTAAAAATAGGAGTGGTGTATAGACCCCCTGCCCTGGCGGAGGAGCTGGAGGACAGTCTGGTGGCAGATGTTAGGAGACACTGCAGACTGGGTAGAGGAAAGGTGGTGGTGTTAGGGGACTTAAACATGCCAGGAACAGACTGGGAGACTATGACATCCTCTGTGACCAGGGAACAGAGGTTGTTGGATGTCTTTCAAGATGTGTTCCTAACTCAGCAGGTGAGGGAACCGACCAGGGAGGCACGGGTACTGGATGTGGTCCTGGCAGACAGTGACCAGATTGGGGGCCTGGAGGTAAGGGACCCATTGGCGGGGAGTGACCATGCCACGGTCTGGTTCTGCCTGGACCTAGGAGGGGTAGAAGGCTGCACAAAGACGGAAGTAACCGACTTCAGGGGGGCGGATTTTAAGGAAAAGGGAAGGATCCTTAAGGAGCATTTGGATGGGATTGGGTCAGACATGGACGCTGATAGTAGGTGGGAAATCATCAGGAGAGGGGTGCAGGATGCTACCAGCACCTGTGCAAGAGTAAGACGAAAATGCGGTAGGGCCCAAAAACCCTGTTGGTGGACCAGGGAGGTCCAGGAGGTGGTGGAAAGAAAGCAGCCTATAAGAAATTCAAGTGCTCAAGGAGTGAAAGGGATTGAGGGAGTACGAGCTGATGGCTGAAGGGCCACTAGAGTGGTGAGGGCGGCTAAGGCAAGGAAGGAGCAGAACCTGGCCAGGGAAATTAGGAGAGGGAAAAGGGTTCTTTAGATACATTGGGGAAAGACGAAGGGTGAAGGGCAGATTAGCAGGATTAAATCAGGGAGAGATGGGCACAAGACTCGGGAGCAGGCGTGGTACTAAATGAGTACTTCACCTCAGTTTTCACCAGGAAAATGGGGATGCTGCATCACATGGGAGGAGACAGAGATAATGAGGAGGGGGACCCACCGATCGGCAGGTCTGGGGAGGGGGGCATCACTGGCAGGTGAGGGGAGGCTAAGCAGGAGGAGAGGTACCAGAAGTGGAAATCACAGCAGAGAGGGAGGAAGCCCTCAGCTCCTTTAAGACGGAGAAAGCACCGGGCCGGATAAATTACATCCTAGAGTGCTGAAGGAACTTGCAGATGTCCTGGCTAAACCCCTGGCAGAGCTTTTCACCATCTCTCTGAGGACAGGGTGGGTGCCCCAAGACTGGAAGGTGACGCATGTAGTGCCTATCCACAAGGGGGATCAAGGAGCTGGCAGGGAACTACAGGTCTGTCAGCCTGACATCGGTGGTGGGCAAGGTGATGGAGGGCATTGTCAAGGAGAGGCTAGGGGGACCTGATAAGTCAGGGTGCCTGGACGATAGACAGCATGGATTCATCCCAGGAAATCGTGGTCAGACAAACCTGGTGGAGTTCTATGACTGGGTGACAAGTGCCTTGGACCTGGGTAGACCAGTGGATGTCTCTTTCTAGACTTCAGCAAGGCATTTGACTCTGTTCCTCACGGGCCTGTTGGATAAGCTAGGGAAATGGGGGTGGGAAACCAGATGATCAGATGGATAGGCAATTGGCTCCAGGACCAGACCCAGAGGGTCGAGTTGGTGGGATAGTCTCATCCCCAAGGAGGGTCATTAGTGGGGTCCCACAGGGATCAGTCCTGGGCCCCTTCTGTTCAACGCCACGATCTGACATAAGGACAGGAATCAGGAGTGAGATGAGTCTCTTTGCAGATGACTCAAACTGGGGCGGTGGTGGATGGGAGGAGGGAGGGTGGCCTGCAGGGGACCTGGAGGCTCTGGAAAGATGGTCTAGAAAGTGGAAGCTGAGGTTCAATGCAGGAAATGCAAGGTACTCCACCTGGGGCCAGAAACCCAGGCCAAGTGTACACCCTGGGGAAATACTACAAGTCTCAATGGCTGAGAGGGACCTGGGGTGGTGGTGGATGTCAAGATGAACAACTCTGAGACTTGTAGGAGGGCAGCAGCCAAGGCCAACAGGATGCTGGGATGCATCACTAGGGGATTACCTCCAGAAGGAGGGAAGTGATACTCCCTCTGTATAACTGCTTGGTGAGGCCGCACCTGGAGTACGTGCAGTTTGGGAGGCCACACTTAAGAGGGACATTAACCTCCTGGAGAGGGTCCAGAGGAGGGCAACCAAAATGATTTGGGGCTTGGGGACAGGACCTATGAGGAAAGGCTCAAGAGCTAAATATGTACACATTGGAAGAGAGAAGGGACCGGGGACATGATAGAGGTCTTCAGGTACATGAAGAGGGGTAAATAGGGAGGAACAGTCAGGGTGCTCAAGGAAGGAGGAAGGGGCCACTAGAGGGCATGGGTGGAAGCTGGAGGGGAAGATTCAGGGAGAAAGGAGGAGGTGCTACTCACTGAGAGGGTGGTGGAGCCATGGAATGCACTACCTAGGGGGCTGGTGGAGGCAGAGACAGTGGAGGGGCTCAAGAGGGGTTGGGACAGGTACAGGGGAAGGGTTCAGGAAGCAAAATCCAATGCAGCAAGAATATCCAGAACTGGGAAGGGAGAAGCCAGAGAAGGCGAGGGGGACAGCAAGGTCAGCACCCAGGGTGGGGGCTGCCCAAACGAGCAGACACGAAAGACCGTTAGGCCTATTCTGCTGGCATTTTAGTATGTTAGTATGTTATCTGTAAAGTTATCTAGGTGTAGAAGGAGCTGTAAATTAGTGGGAGTGGCTTAACCAGAAGGAAGCCAGCTGTTTAGGATTTAAAAACTGCCCTAGATAGCTTCTGGCAAAGAACAGCAAGAGGAAGGAGGCGCTGTTAAAACTGTACTTCTCTACCGGACTATATTGCCTCCTTCCTCCCTCCACCCCACCCCCCCAGCCAGTTCTATTTTTATAGGCACAGGATTTGACTGACAACAGGAACTTCCTGTTTGGGAGCAGGAAGGGAGTGATCACAGAGCCACAAATGACTCACCATCCTAGACAGAAAGAGTAGCTCTCCATCCCCAGCTGCTGGAGGTCTGACTCTGAGCAAGTAATAATAAGACTACTGAG
Organism: Neoceratodus forsteri; assembly: GCA_016271365.2. NCBI lineage: Eukaryota > Metazoa > Chordata > Ceratodontiformes > Ceratodontidae > Neoceratodus > Neoceratodus forsteri. The sequence continues at coordinate 1,101,846,811 of CM057454.1, read as the reverse complement.
GAATACAGAAACTTCCTGTCCCAAAACAGGAAGATCAGGAGCTTTAAAGGCACGGAGACAGTAGGAAAGAAGGGAGAAAAAAAATTATATAAAATAAAAAAATAAACTGAGAGAGGAAAGAGTAAGTATACAAAACAACCGTTAAGGGGCCACAAATGAGACATGATGGGAGTGGTGCTATGCAGTGACTGTGGAGCAGCAGTCTTCCGGGAGACATTCTGGAGGATGCGGTGTTGTCCCATCTGCAGGCACCTCTCTGGGCTGAGGGAGGAGGTTGCTCATCTCCAGGCTGAGTTGGCCAGGATTTGGGGGACTTCCTCTCCCACCCAGGGACCACCAGGGCCACTGCCGCTGCCTCAGAGGTTGCCAAAAAAGAGTAACGGTTGGACCACAGTGGACTCAGGGACGGTGAGGGTGGTGGAACGGAGGTGCATCTCTCCAGTTCTACCTCTCCACAATTCGTACGCCACTCTGGCAGAGTGTGGTTCCTCTACAGAGGCACCCGCAGTGGAGACCAAGGAGGATGTTGGGAACCTCCACAAAGGAGACCCACTGGAGGGTGGCATAGGACCCCACAGGGGAAGGAAACAACTCCTGGTGGGGGACTCCATTGTTAGAAGGGTAGAACTGGGGGAGGGAGGGGAGAGGGAGGTAAGGTGCCTGCCAGGCACCATGACTTGGAGGGACAAGGAGCGAATCCTCAGGATCGCGAGAGCAGCTGCATGGGGAAGGGAGCTGGATGTCATTGTCCACCTAGGAACAAATGATCTGGCTGGAAAAGGGATCAGAACAGTGCAGGAGGAGTTTGTGGAGTTGGGAAGGGGTCTTAGACAAGTAGCACGCAAGGTAACCTTCTCGGAGGTGCTGCCTGTCTATGGCATGGGTGAGGCTAGGGTGCTCCACACCATGAGATTCAATCAGTGGTTGAAAAACTGGTGCAGCGCTCAGGGGTTTGGCTTCATTGGGGACTTGGGGTCCACCTGGAGTGATGCAGGCCTATACTGGTGCGATGGTCTGCATCTGTCCAGGAGGGGAACCAGGATCCTAGGTGATAGGTGTAAATGCTTCATTGGCAAGCATTTAAACTAGCCAAGTGGGGGAGGCACTGGAAAGGAGCTGGGAAATCCTAACACTCCCCCCCCCAAAAAAATCAGGGTAGTTAGTGAGGTAAACACCAAGATAGAGACCTCGATAGGGAAAAGGGCAGGGGTAAATGGAGAAAACGACAAAGGCAGTAAAGACAGGGATGGGGCAAAAAGGGGTAAGGCCAGCAAGAAATGGAGGGTAATGAGTACCAGTGCCCATAGTCTGGGCAACAAGCTCCCTGAACTGGTGGCCTTGATGGAAGAGGGATGCCTGGATATCGTGGCAGTCACAGAAACATAGTACACAGAGAACCATGACTGGGATGTTAACATACCAGGGTACACAACCAACAGGAGAGACAGGGAAGGTGGGGAGGGGAGTAGCTTTCTATGGAAGGGATAAAAGCAACAGAACAAAAGAGTAAACGGAGGAGAGGAGGCACTATGGGCCACCTTAGAGACTGGAAAGGGGGAAGGAATGGACAAGGATATGATAGAAGGCATCCTTAAGATGGCAGAGAAAAGGGAGATATTGTTGATGCGGGACCTGAATATGCCAGATGTTAATTGGAGCACCTTTGCTGCAGTCACATCCAAGAGCAGGGCCATTCTCGATGCCCTATAGGGGGTATGCCTCAAACAGCTAGTGCTGGAATCTACTCAGGATGGAGCAATCTTAGACCGCGTACTCTCAAATGGGGACAGTAAGAGGATCTCCGCTCTAGACATGGGTAGCCATCTGGGAACAAGTGACCACCAAACAGTGTGGTTCACGATAAACTCGGCTGCAGAGTCAAGCCATACAAAAGTGAGGGTACTGGACTTCAGGGGGGATGACTTTGTTAAAATAGGAGCATGCCTTAGAAAAGCACTAGCAAACGGTCAAGAAGGAGGGGTGGAGCAACAATGGGGAAACATCAGTACTGCCATCACAAAGGCAACAAGCCTTTGTGCGAAGCAGAAGCAAAAACAAAACGAAAGAAAAAGCCACTATGGTTCTCAAAAGAGCTGGCGGGGAAGGTTAGGGAGAAAAAGATAGCATTTAGGAAGTGTAAAGAAACACAGAAGAAGCAGGACATAGAACTGTACCAGTTAAGGCAGAAGGAAGCAGGGAAGGCAGTCAGAATAGCAAAGGCCCAAACTGAGGAAAAGATGGCCAACTTGGTTAAGAAGTGGGATAAAACCTTTTATAGGTACATTAGGGAACGTAGAAAGACAAAGGGAGGGATAGTGAGGCTGAATAGAATGGATGGTGGGTGGGCAGAGAGGGACAGTGAAAAAGCAAAGATAATGAATGCATACTTCTGCTCAGTATTCACAGAAGACGAGGAGGGGGAGGTACCTAATCCAGTTAACAGAAGCACTCTGGATAGGGAGGTCGATCCCTGTCCTTTAACAGAAGAAAGGGTTCTAAAAGAACTCCTAAAACTGAAGGTGGACAAAGCAATGGGACCTGATGGGATTCACCCCAGAATTCTAAAAGAATTAAGGGGAGAACTAGTGACACCACTGACTACCCTTTTTAACAGATCATGGGAGGATGGTGTGGTACCTGAGGATTGGAGGAGGGTGGATGTGATTCCCCTTCACAAATGTGGGAGCAAGAGAGAGGTAGGAAACTACAGACCTGTCAGTTTGACCTCTGTGGTAGGGAAAATGATGGAATCACTTCTGAAGGAAAGAATTGTTGAGTACCTAGATGCCAGTGGGGCATAGGACCCAAGGCAGCTGGATTCACAGCGGGAAGGTCATGTTAGACGAATCTAATCAATTTCTTTGACTTGGTGACGAAAGTGGTAGACCAAGGAGGGGCTGTGGACGTGGCCTACCTAGACTTTAGCAAGGAATTTGACACAGTCCCACACAAAAGATCAATAAACAAATTAGCCAGTCTGGGAGTTGGTCCCAGGGTGGTAGCTTGGGTAAAACATTGGCTGGACAACAGGACACAGAAGGTAATAATAAACGGAGTCCACTCTGAAGAAAGGGGGGTTACTAGTGGGGTATCGCAGGATTCATTACTGGGTCCAGTCCTTTTAAATGTCTTTATAAATGACATTGCAGAGGTACTGAAGGAAAAGTATGCGTCTTTGCAGATCACACAAAGATCTGCAACAGGGCTGATACACAAGGGGGTAGTGATGAGAAGGACTGGCAAGGTTGGAGGAATGGTCACAAGTATGGCAACTTGGATTCAATGCAAAGAAATGCAAATGATGCACCTGGGAAAAAAAACCCAGGGGAAGAGTACACAGTTTGGGGGGGGGGGGTTGTAACAACAGAAATGGAGAGGGACCTGGGGGTAATCAATATCAGATGACCTTAAGGTTAGCAAGCGATGTGAGAAGGCAGTAGGGAGGACTGGGGGATACTGGGATGTATAGGGTGAAGCATCACCAGCAGAAAACTGGAAGTTGTTATCCCTCTGTACAGACAGTTGGTGAGACCCCATCTGGAGTACTGCATACAGTTCTGGAGACCCCATCTCTGCAAGGACAAGGACATAGGATGGAGGCAGTCCAGATGAGGGCAACTAAAATGGTGCAGGGTCTGCAAGAGAAGCCATACGAGAAGAGACTAAAGGAGCTTAATGTGTATACCCTTGAGGAAAGGAGAGAGAGGGGGAACATGATTGAAAATTTGAAGTACCTCAGTGGAATCAGCAAAGTCCAAGAGGGTAGCATCTTTCAGAAAAATAGATGTTCAAGAACAAGTGGACAAAATTTGGAGATAGAGTGGGATTGGCTCTGGGGCAATGTGCGGAAGTATTTTTTTCACAGAGAGGGTGGTGGACACATGGAACCACCTTCCTGAGGAGGTTGTGGGGTCTAAAACTGTGGGAGAATTCAGAAATGCATGGGACAGACATAAGACAATTGTTGTGGGGGGGGTAGGAAGAAATAGGCTCTTGGTTAACTAGGCTCTGCAGCTTATCCAGTAGGTAGGGAAATGGGCAGACTAGGTGTGCAAAGCGGTCCTTATCTGCCGTCAAAGTCTATGTTTCTATGGGGTGGAGTATTTTGAAGCTGCATATGCCCACACCTGGATTTTGGATCCCAGCTCTGGTCACTGTACAAAAAAGGGGATAGAGTCAAGACTGAGTGACTACAAAGAAGGTTTACAAAAACAATCTGGGGGCTGAAGGATGAGCCATATGATTTCAAACCCTTAACCTTCAGAGTCTGGAAAGTAGAAGAATTGGATGGGATGTATTACTCGTGTACAATATCATACCGGCAGAGACGCATCTAAACTCTGTGAATTTCAATGAGCAAATGTGTTCATACTCTTAAGGGGACACAATAAACAAATCAAGGGATCAAAATTCAAAATGGATAAAAGAAGATCATTTTGCACACAAAAAGTAATAGGCCTATGGAATTCTTACTGGATACATTACTGTAATTAACTGCAAGACAAATGACAGTTAAAAAAAATCTAGATATATTTATGGGACTAACCAAAAATGATAACTGCCATTGAGAAGTGGGGGTAATATAAATGGGTCACAAGGCCTAATACTACTTTAAAGACAATAGTATAGACAGTACTGTAGTATGGAAGAGAGCAGCTACAGTGTAGTAATTCAGGGCACTTTTTTAATTTTATGTGCTTTCCCTTTGATTTCCTTTTGTGGCTGTTGGTTTGTCATGTGATATGGAGACAGCAGTAAAAGTAGTTGACAATGATTTTGGGTGGTTCACTGAGTTTGCATGGGTCTCCTGTATTCAAAAGATCAAATAGCGCCACTGCAACAGGTTAGCGCCGCACAAAATGATAATGTATGCACTGGGCAAAGAGAGGGGGCGTGTACATGAATACAGGCGCTATGCTATATTCAGTGCATTAGCACCATGGAAAATGAGTTTGTGCGACACATAGCGTGACGCAAGTTACCGCCCAGAAGAAGGTAGTCTTAACTCTGGGCAAAACAAGGATTGGGGTGAGCAGCATGGACACAACAGCGACAGGCAACAAGACTGTATGCAACAACAGCACCATGGTGTACCTGATGACTGCAGTCATTGGGCAGGAAAAGAGGGCAGCAAGCCACCCTGGGCCACTCCATATGCCAAGGAAGAGATGTGGTGCAAACCGATGGTCCTAGCCACGAGTCCTAGCATGGTATCGTGGCAGTGCCCATGACACCTTCATCTGGCTACAGCCCCAGCTCTGCCAGGCAGTTGAGGGTTGCCCAGCACCCATTGGACACTCTGTCTGTGAGTTCATGCAGCACACACCCACAATCCCTCCACAGGGGGTACACCAACACAAGACAGCACACACATGCTGCAGTGTGGGGGGGGGGTATGTAAAGATGCCCAGGATGTGCCACATAGTAGGTGGTTCCACACAGCTGGGGTCAGCCACACAGTGCACATGTTCCAGTGATGGGAATTCACCTGCCATCATTGGGTCTATATGATGGTATGTGTCAGGCTCCCCCGGGCACATTCTACGCACCTGTACATACATTGCATCACACATGGCCAGCCACATGTGTAGTACTGTGAGAATCCCATGCCGCTGACACATCATATGTGGGTCACAGGACAGTATGACAGTGTTGTCTACTGTCCGTACACACCTGCCAGCTGGGCCTTTGTGTGGATGGCAACATTAGGTGTTGTCTGACACACAGTATGTATTGATGTGTTCCTCACAGTACTGGCTACCCATGGTACTGTAGTGTACAAGACGCACTGTAGCAGAAACAACAGTATGTCTATGGCATGCAGCATAACCACCCGTGCCTGTGGTGCTTGACCCCTGGGGCACAATAGCCTGTGCTGCTGTGTACAAACCCAGCACCCACAGTGGTCACATAGTTCACCTATGCCTGACTCAACTTCTGTGTGCACTGGGCTGCTGTTGCTGTTTGTACTGCCCAGTTGCTATATTCTGAGCTGTCTTCTTTGCTGGACTGTCTTTGCACTACACTCACAGCCCTGTTTACCCACCTTTGTTTGACCACTATATTCAACAGTGTTTGCCCCAGGGCTTTTCCTTTGAATATTGTGTGCTGTTGGCTGTGGGCTAATTTGCCCACCGGGCAGTGCAAATTTTGCTCTCGGGCAAAGTTTTGAATATTGGGCCCCCTGATATTTTTTATAATTGTGTTCTCAACAAGTGCAATATGTGACATTTTTAAATTTGTTAGTGTTTGGTCTAACATATCAAATACATGTTCTCTAAGGTACTGATCCGCTAAAAATGCATTTTCAGCTTCAGTATGTTTAACGGTGGGATAGCCCTGGTAATGTTTGTGGTAAAAAGTACTGTTCTCCTTTAAGATTTATATAGACTGTTTTTGCTACAGTACGAGATCCTGAAATTGGCAGTCACTGAAGAGTATAATTTAGTCTTCAAACAGTGGAATACGAAAGTATGTAACACCAAGAAATGAATTTAATGAACAAGGCTGCAATACCCTTGAAGTGTCAATAAAAATAAATTGCACAAAATATTCATCAAATGATTAAAATGTTTGCATATTATCTTTACTTTGCAGACTATTACTATTATCAGAACTACTATCAAAACAGTCACCAGCAAGGCAACACAACTGAATTAACTGCTGAAGCAGCATTCAGGAATGAAGCTCAAAATCCTAGCATTTCAGACCAGCAGCAAGCAGATACATGTCTGCTTTCCAAAGGTGACAGCACGGAAGAAAATTGCGGAGAATATAACAGCACGGCTCAAAACCCGGAGGTACTTGAACTTGATTGATTCCAGAAAGATAGGAAGGTTTGAAACCTACAGTAAATGAGGGAATTGCATGCATCACAACTTGCAAAGACCATGCTGTAAAAGTGCTTACAAAAACAGGAGGCATTAGAGTATTCACCAGGAACTCATGGAGGAGGACGGACCAGTGCCTTCAGGAGGGAAAGAGGAGTTGGGGGAGACACAGATTTAGTGATAGAGGAGGATAGAATGAGGGATGGGCTGCTGGCATTGAAGGTGGACAGATCACCAGGCCTGGGCAGAGTACATCCAAGGGTACTAAAGGAACTGGCTGAGGAGCTGGCAGGGCCACTGGCAGATCTATTTAATAATTCACTAGAGTCAGGCGTGGTACCGCAGGACTGGAGAATAGCACATGTAGTGCACCTCCATAAAAGCAGTCCCAGTGATGACCCAGGGAATTACAGACCAGTCAGTTTGACATGCATTGTGGGCAAGCTCATGGAGACCATACTAAAGGAAAGGTTGGTGGAATAGCTAGAGGAGCATGGTCTCCAGGATGTGAGGCAGCATGGGTTCATAGGGGGAGATTGTGTCAAATGAATGATTGACTTCTTTGACTGTGTCACTAAGACAGTAGACAGGGGCCAAGTGGTAGACATCCTCTATCTTGATTTCAGCAAGGCCTTTGACTCTGTGCCCCATAAAAGGTTGATCAGAAAGTTGGTGGATCACAGGGTTGGGGAAAAGATGGCCAGATGGGTGGAAAACTGTCCGAGGGACAGAACCCAGAGGGTGGTGGTGGTGGTGGGAGAGTTATCTGGCACCAGAGAGATAACCAGTGGGGTCCCACAGGGCTCAGTGCTGGGGTCAGTGTTATTCAGTGTCTTCATCAGTGACATTGGGGATGGCATTAATGGCAAAACGTGCCTATTCATGGATGACACCAAGCTCTGTGGGAGGATGAACACAGCCAAAGGGATACAGGACCTACAGAAAGATCTGGAAAAGCAGGGGAGGTGGTCCAGGATCTGGCAACTTGGCTTCAATGCCAAGAAATGCAAAGTTATGCATATTGGAGCCAGGGGTCCCAGAACTGAGTACTTCCTGGGTGGAGTCCGATTATTTGCATCAGAGAGGGAGAAGGACCTGGGATTGATAATAACTAGTGATCTGAAGCACTCCACACAGTGGAGGAAAGCAGCAGCAAAGGCAAACAAGATGCTGGGATTCATATCTAGGGGAATCAGTAGTAGGAGAGAGGAGGTTATCCTGCCCTTGTACAGGTCACAGGTAAGGTTGCATCTAGAGTATGGCATTCAGTACTGGTGCCCACACCTCAAAAAGGACATTAACTTGCTGGAGAAGGTCCAGAGGAGGGTTACAAAGACGATAGCGGGTCAGCTGGGTAAGGCATACGAGAAGAGGTTGAGGGCACTGAACATGTACTCCCTGAAAGACAAGGGGGGGGGAGAGACACATGATTGGGACCTTCAAGTACTTGAAAGGGATAAATAAGGTTGATAAAGAGTCTCTATAAGCTGAGTGGCAACCATAACACGAGGGGGTACAGTGAGTGTCTATAAGCTGAGTGTGCAACCATAACACGAGGGGATACAGTCTTAAGCTGGAGGGTGGGAGGTTTAGGAAGAAGGTCAGTTTATGTTTATGTTTTCCAGGAAGTCTGTTGCCCCTTACCCCTGACCTCCAGAATTCCTTTATGTCTATCCCATGCATTCTTAAATCCCGTGATTGTTTCAGCCCCCACCACTTCCTCTGGCAGGGTGTTCCACTTGTCCACCACCCGTTCTGTGAAGAAATTCTTCCTCACGTTTCCTCTGAATCGTCCTCCCTCCAACTTCATCCCATGCCTTCTAGTCCTGGAACATCTTTTTCACTTAAAAATAGTGCATTCCTGCACCCTGTTCCTCCCTGTAAGATACTTGTATGTCTCTATCATATCCCCTCTCCCTCCTCTCCTCCAGGGAGTACATGTTCAGTGCCTTCAACCTGTCCTCATAGGACAGGAAGCACTTCTTCACAGAGAGGGTAGTGGACACTTGGAATGCACTACCAGAAGAGGTCATCTCGTGGAAGACAGTGGGCAGCTTTAAGAGAGGCTGGGATAGGCATGGGGGAAGGTTAGGATCATGGGTAGGGAGGATGGGAGGAGTGATGAAGGAGGGCAGGGACAGTAGCTCAAGCTGTGGACCCTGCAATACAAGCAGACTTGATGGACCAAATGGCTTTCTGCTGGCTTCTTCAAATGTTCGTATGTTAACATTTAGAAATGGGTTATCTGAAAAACATGGCATTGGTCATGGTTCTAGGACTTGCTTTTTGCCATATTAATGGACCAGTGAAGATGGAGGACTCCAGTGTGCTGCTGTCTTCAGTGTAGTCAACAGGAGATACATTTCCCAGCCCACTGACAATGGCGGGTACTTTGCACTTCAGTGTGGGTGACCTAGGTTTGTACCATGGACCTTCACCACCACCACCCTGGGCTGGTGAAGTCTTGGAAGCTCTATGGAAATAGCGTTTTCAGGCTCTGTTGGGAGGGATTTAGCATCCTGGCTACAACAGTGCCTCCTGTGATGGTTAGGAGTGGAATATTACACCATGAGTGAACACATATCATCATGCCTCCCCCTCAAACTGGCATCTCAAAGACAGCTCAAGCTGGAGTGTGGATCAGGTAAGAAATCAGTGCCATCAGCATGTGTTGATGACACTGCTGCACCTCCACATCACCTACCCCAGGAACATCACGGATCCCTCCCAACCCAGAGACAGACTTGAGAATGCCTGCGAAATGGGACCTTCCCATGTTCCTGAGCCCTTCCATGGAAGTGCCTTCCCTTGGGGTATCTCTGACTTGGTAATTCTGTGTTGTGGCTGGTTTGGACATCCTGTGAGGCTGACTGGCAGAGGTGCAGATGACTAATTCCAGGAGAAAGAAGGTGCACATGGCTGTCTGTAGGGGGAAAAAAGTCAAAATAAGCAGAAAATACATTTTCTGCAGTGGATTTTTCAGTGCAGTAAACTTCACGTTTAAGGATTACATAAAAAGAAAATAGCTCATTTTGTAAAATGTTAAAGAGCAGGCACTGCTAAAATAAAATGTTTTAAAACAATTATGTTTATAGAAGTTGCATTTAACTTCAGTATTTTCTTGGAAATGGTTTTCTTCCTGTTAAGTTCAGATTACGTTTTACACATTTGCTGTTCAGCTGTTTGGTACAACTGCTTTAGAAGTAGCACCCTGTTTTTTAATGTGATGGGCAGAGTATGTTACTGTATGTGCACAGTCCACATTTTGAACCTAATACCGGACGTTCAGTACAACTTGCACTTGTACACTCACTTTTCAAAGTTGGCAGCTAACTTAAAGTACATTTTCTTGGAAATATAGTACAATATGCCTGTTAAAGGACACTGAATATATGTATATATTTATATATATATATATATTTATATACACTATGTGAAATAAAACTGTGTTGATGCATCATTTAGGGTTAAAACACAAAAGTCAGAAATGAAACCTTTAAGGCTGCCTCTCCCCATACCCCATCCTCCTGAGATTGATAGACGTCATGTGTTATTGTTGTGGAGGCCTAAAGTCACCCCATTCCATGTGTAATCATATCTACAAGCCATGTAAGAAAAACGGGTAATATCAGGCCTCACAACCCCAGTGACACACCGCGCCCGTCAAACTCGCGTAGGATGGGGGTACCCGAGGGGGGAGGGCAACCCTAAAGGTCTCATTTCATGACTTTTATGTTTTAACCCTACATGATGCATTAACATAGTTTTTTGCATAGAATTTCCTTACTTTTTGAGAAAGCATAGAAAAGTACAAACTCGCGCAAGTTGGTGGGAGCGCGGGGCCCCAACCGGCTTGCAAATTTTTGCCTAACATAACAGTACAAGTAGCGAATATCATATCTGTTGGTGGAAGCGCATATTGGTGGGGCCCCACACTCCCACCAGCTTGAAACGAAACAAAGTTTCATTCATCGGAGTGACATAATTCCGCATCTGTTTACATTTTAGACACCTAACCACTGAAAAGTACCTCTATGGCAGTAAGGCTAGCTACCCTATAAATGTCAAGCCACTACCACAATGCAAAATGCTATACGCAAAATGTAAAGTGCGTCACGCAATATCTCCACAGCAAATTAATTTTCCAACACCTAAATACCATAATTCACATGTACAGGACATCCCCTCAACACCCTCCAAATTTCAAGTTAAAAGACCAAACTGTTTCCAAGATATTACATTTTAAAGTTTGAGATATTCATTTGTCGGCGTGGCAGAATTCCACACCTGTTAACCTTTTACACACCTAACGACTGAAAAGTACATCCATGGCAGTAAGGCTAGCTACCCTATTAATTTCAAGACACTACCACAGTGGAAAACGCTGTCTGCAAAACGTAAACTGCGTCTTGCAATATCTCCGCAAAAAATGTATTGTCTGACACCTAAACACTATAATTCACATCTACATGACATCCCCTCAACACCCTCCAAATTTCAAGTTAAAAGACCAAACCATTTCCGAGATAATTAATTTTAAAAGTTATGAAAATTGGGCTACCTTGTCCCTCCAAATCTGGCCATGTAGTCCCTCCCTCCCTCGCGAACAAAGATCGCGATCAAAGAATTTGCAGGCTGGCGACCAAAGAATTTGCAGGCTCGCGATCAAAGAATAAAAATGTTAAAACTCAATTTTTTCAGAGGAATACATTAAACCACAGGCATGACTCGATAGAACGAAGCCCCCTGAGCAAAACATATTTTAGTTTGACTTCGTAAGTCACCCTTGGGCTGAGATATTTGATTTTTAAATCTGGCCATCTAGTCCCTCCCTCGCGACCAAATATTGTGGTCAAAGAATCTCGCAATCAAAGAATTTGCAGGTTCGCGATCAAAGATCGTTAGCGAGCCGTGATCAAAGAATTTAAAACTTTAAAACTCTATTTGTTGACATAATTAAGTCCAGATCCGCAGCCAGCAGTAAATCCTTTGCCCACATAGCCCCTACACTATGGAACAAGCTCCCCTGTCACCTCCTACAAGCCCCCTCCCTAGCGATATTCCATAAGGGGCTATGTACTCATCTCCTGAACCTTAGCTCCTGTGTCTGTCCAGAAGGCTAGCTAAACTCACGCCCCCTGTTGCCAGGACATGGGCAGCCTAACTGCCACTACTGGCATCTGGCTACCACCGTAGACCGTGTGCACCTGACCTGTAAATAGTTGCACTCCCCAATGAAAACCTGTCATTCTCAATGTAACCCTGTACCATTAGCCCTGTACCTTTAACCTTATTCTGTTTTGCATTTGTATTTTATTGTTCCATCTGCCCTAAATCTAACTGATGCCACTGTTGTTGTGATTGTATGTCTGGTTACTGTACAATGTCGCAGCCCCTCTGTATGGAATGTCCTACTATGTATTACTTGATTGCGCTTGCTTAGCTCTATGTAACTAACCCCGGGTCGCCCCTGAAAAAGGGACCTCTGGAGCCCAGTGGGCCTACCCAGTTAACAAAATTTAATAAAATAAAAATGACAAGAAACCACAGCCATGGCTCGATAGAGGGAAGACCCCTGAGCAAAACCCATCATAGTTTTACTTCACAAGTCACCCCTGAGCTGAGATATTTGTTTTTTCTGACAACAAAATGAAAACAAGATGGCAGCCGTCATGATCAAAGAATTCCTCATGATCAAAGATTCTTTGTTCGTGAGCCTGCTAATTCTTTGATCATGAGGAGGGACCAGATGGCCAAAACCCCATATAAATGTTCCCATAGACTTATAATGGGAACTTAAAACTTTTATAACTTTTGAGTGGATTAATATTTTTTCACCAAACAAAAAGTGGCATGTTCTAGGGACATGGATATGTTGTTCATCCACACTCATTGGCAGGTATCCTTACCGCTTTAAATCTTGCCGGAAGGTCTTCAAGCTTGCTCCTCCCACCCACCGGGTGGTATAACTCGGCTCGCCCCATGGCGCCCAGATCTTCCTTACCGCTGGAAGCTCAGGTTCCTCCTTAACGCCTGCGTTTGAGACTGGTTCCTATTTTCCGCTTATGGATTTAAAATAAATTTTGCAAAAGACTTTAGTCTTCTATCCCTCGCGGCCGCGATGGACAAATCGACTCGATTTGGAGATGCCCATGCGGGCAGAAGATGTCTCGGGCGGATCCACCTCACGCGTGTCTACTGCCCAGGCCTTGAGCACGACCCGCGGGCTGCGACTGTGCTCATCTTTCTCATTCGAATCCTCGAAGGCCGTGCTGCCCGATTGCAACTGGGCCGTCGAGCGTTCCCTCCGGTGAAGTCCAAGGACCGGTTGGCGGTGTCCATGGCCCGGCTGACTCGGCGGATCAGCCTCCCGTGGATGGTAAGCCTCGAAGAGGGAGGCGGCGGGCCGTATCTTCCTCGCCGCGGCATTTATCCCGCTCTCTCTGGGTTCTTCCTACACGGCTTCTTTTAAGGAGCTTTGTCTGTCCCTCTCCACTAAAGGAGAAGGGCCTGCGTCTGCTGGACCTTATTCTCGGTCCAAAAAGAGGGACAGGGTAAGTCCCTCCGTCGACGCTCTTGGGAGCGGGAAAGGTCCCTCTCGGGCCGTCGACTCGCCGGCTTCGCCCATCTCGGCCGCCACTGGCCTCACGGTGTCCCCGCCAGGTCAGTTGACCGAGACTCCCACCGATGAAGTCGAGATTTTCTCGACCCATTGGACGGGCTGTCGCCTTTAGCAGCCGAGATTCCCTCTCCCGGTTCCCCGGAGGAGTTGAGGATCCTGTGGCTCGCCTGTGCCTCCAGTTCCGAGCCCTCGGATGGACCATCCGAGCAGGGAGTGCCGGTTCCGCCGACACCTCCCGCACCGACCTCGAAATTCCGGGACTCGTCCCGGACTCTTCGCTGTCCAGCCGATCCCACCGCCATGGGGCGGTCTCGGTCTCGGCATCACGGTAAGCGGCGCCGCCGTCTCGCCCCTCCTCCTCGGATGAGGGGAGGCTTCGCGCAATTACGCCGACGTACGAGGACCTTATGCGCAACAGTTCTCCCTGGTCGGGAATAACACGACCCGCCGCCTTCCCCCGCCATTATGGCTGTCACCGAACGGGCCGACACAACCCCTCGACTTATCCGGGAGCCTATACCCAGGCCGGTTGTTCGGCCAAACCAGCTGCTCCACCGATTCGGGTGGAACCTCCGCCTCCACAGCCACCACTGGGGCTCCGACCAAGGATTCTCGGTCGGCTAAGGGTCCTACCCATCGGCTGTCAGTTACCCTCACTCCCGACCGACCTCGGCAGGTGAAGGGTGGCTCAGGCCAGAGGCAGCTCTTCGAGGACTCTTCCGAGTCCGAAGATGATTCCTCCTTTTCTCCAAGCGACTGGACTTGGAGTCTTCAGGAGGTCAGTCAATGGGACGATAGCCCGTCGTCCTTCCTAGGACTGCTTCGGCTCATCTCGGAGTCTACCGGGATGGAGCTCGAACCCGTTTCCAAGCGGGCCAGGTATCCCCTCACGGAGATTCTGGACCGAGGGGATTCTCCGACGGAGGCCTTTCCGGTGGCCGAGGCCATAGTGGGTCCGGCACTGGAACTTTGGCGGCGCCCTGCTTCCTGCCCTGCGCCTCGCCAGGATGGCCAGGAAGTATCCGGTCCCTACCGGTTCCTTGTCCGGTTTTTCGGAACACCCCTCTGCTGAGGGGTTGGTTACCGACAGCGTTTTCCGGCGCGCCGGCAACGCCAGGGATGTGGACAAACCTCCTGACGAGTCCAAGAAATTGGACTATGTCGGGCGAAAAGTCTACGCTGCGTCCTCTCTCGGCCTTCGTCAGGCCAGTTCGGCCGTCCTCATGGCACATTTTTCTCATGCCCTGTTGGGCTCCCTGGATGAGGTCATCCCTCATCTTCCCGCCGATCTGCAGACTACGGTTAAGCAGGTGCGGGACCAGGGCAGGGCAGTGGCCAAACAGCAGCTCCAGACTGCTTTGGATATAGGGGACTCATGTGCCAGATCGGTGGTGGCGCAGTGGCTATGCGTCGGGCGGTCTTGGCTGAGGATATCCACCTTTACTGGATACCCAGCACAAGTTGGCGGATGTTCCCTTTTTGGGGACTGACCTCTTCGGCCCTGGGGTGGAAGGTCACCTGCAGAGGATCGAGAAGTCCAATGCCACCTTGGACTCGGTCTCTTCCGCTCAGAAGGACAAAGGCCGCAAACCACAGCCTAAGCCCTCGTCCTTCTTGCCCCGCGCGCCTGGCCCAGAACGCAGGGCCAGCAGGCTCGGCCTTGGCATCCCAAACCCAAGCCGCCGCCTCTAACAGGAGGCAGGAGGAAAGGGCCCAGGAGGTCCCTCGGCCGGTCCCTCCTCCAAGCCTGCCCAGTGACGGGCTGAGGGGTGTCGCCCCATTCCCCTGCCACTCACTCCTGGGTCCTGCGGGGGACGGCCCGCACTCTTGCTCCGCCTGGTCCGCTGTTACCACGGACAGGTGGGTCTTGGAGGTGGTGGGAAGAGGCCTGCCTCTGGAATTCGAGCAGGCACCACCCTTCAGAGCCGTTGCCCTCGGGGGCTTCGGGATCCCCAGCCTCACTGGCGGCTCGTCGAGCCGACATCGCTCTCCTCCTCCAGAAGGAGGTGGTAAGAGAGGTGGTGGACCCTCCTTCAGACCCAGGGTTTGTGTCCAGGTACTTCCTGGTTCCGAACGGACGGGGCTGGCGCCCATTCTCTAACTCACACGACCTCAAACAAGTTCCTAAGGTCTCAACCTTCAGGATGGTCACTCTGACTCAGATAATACCATCCTTGGAACGCGGCGTGTGGTTCTGCTCTCTGGACTTGCAGGACGCGTTTTTTCACGTCCCTATCCGTCCGTCTCACCAGAGATTCCTTCGCTTCGAGCGGAAGGATCCCTCTTCGAGTTCCAAGCCATGCCCTTCGGCTTGTCTCCAGCTCCCAGGGTCTTCACCAAATGCATGGCAGTGGTGACAGCATTCCTGCGGCGCCGAGGGGTCCGGGTGTACCCTTACCTGGACGACTGGCTGATAGCAGCTCCCTCCAGGAAGGAGGCGGAGTGGTCCAGAGATCTGGCCCTCCAGGTCTGTTTCTCAACTGGGCCTCCTTATCAACGAGGCCAAGTCGGAACTCGAGCCAAGCAGGTGATTCTATTCATCGGGCGCAGGCTCGACTCTCTTGAGCCAGAGCGCGGCTCCGCGGACAGGGCGAGGTTCTTTCCTCCTTTGCCCGATCATTTCTGGTTGGGCAATGCGCCTCGCCCGGGACTTCCTGCGCCTCCTGGGTCTCATGGCGGCCTGCACCAGCGTGGTCCGTTGGGCCCGCTGGAACATGCGTCCCCTTCAGTGGGGACTGGCCAGCCAGTGGTCACAACGCTGCGATCCCTTGGACCAGCTTGTGTCGGTGACACAGGGGATGTGGAACGCTCTCCAGTGGTGGACCGTTCCAGATCATTTGCAGGAGGGCATCCCGTTCGTCCGCCCCGAGCCGACGGTCTCTCTGTCGACCGATGCCTCTCTGATGGGTTGGGGTGCCCATCTGGGGGAACACCGGGCTCATGGCCTCTGGTCCCCGCGGGAGTCCCGATGCCACATCAACCTGCTGGAGCTCCGAGCGGTCCGCCTAGCTCTCACCGCCTTTGCCTGCTCCTCCGGGGTCAAGTGGTCCGAGTCCAGACGGACAATACCACGACCATGTACTATCTAAACCGCCAGGGCGGGACGCTGCTCCATGCTTCTATGCAAGGAAGCTCTCCGCATTTGGTCACTCGTGCGCAGCCTGGAGGCGGATCTCCTAGCCATTCACGTGGCAGGAGCCTCCAACACCCTGGCCGATGCCCTGAGCCGGATAGGGGCTGCATCCCACGAGTGGTTCTCTCCTGCCGGAGGTAGTACAGCATCTGTTCTCCCTTTGGGGCACACCTCAGGTGGACCTGTTTGCCTCAGGGAGAACGAGGCTGAGTCTGTTCCATGCCCGCCCTCAGCAGGGCTCGCTGCAGGGGATGCCTTCTCGAGGCAATGGACCCCGGCCTCTTTACGCCTTTCCCCATTTCCCTTGATCCACAAGGTGCTTCTCAAGGCGAGAGGGACAGGCGCAGGTGATTCTGATAGCCCCAGACTGGCCTCGCCAGTTCTGGTACCCAGATCTCCTCAGTCTCAGCTCCAGGACTCATGGCAGCTTCCAGCTCGCCCGGACCTGCTCTCAGTCAATCAGGGAAGGTGTTCCATCCGGACCTTCAATCCCTGCACCTGACGGCCTGGTTCCTGAGCTGCTAGAGTTCCAGGCCTTGGGTCTTTCCGACGAGGTCCTCAATGTAGTTGAGGCGTCCCGTAAGGAGTCGACCAGAAAATGCTATGCCTTCAAATGGAAAAGGTTTTCCATTTGGTGTCAGGGCAAGGGCTTGGACCCTTCCTCCTGTTCCTTGGCAAGCATCTTGGACTATTTATGGTCCCTTTCTAGTCAAGGGCTTAGGTCGACGACCCTAAGGGTGCACCTGGCAGCCATCTCTGCTTACCGGGCGCGGGCCGGGAAGCAGTCAGTGGCGCAGGAGAAGGTGGTCTGGCGCTTTTTCAAAGGCCTTGATCACATTTCCCCTCCAGTGCGGGAACCCCCACCGTGATCTACTGCTGGTACTGGCAAAGCTCATGGGCAAGCCATTCGAACCTATGCACAGGTGTGCTTCTCTCACCTGTCGTGGAAGACCCTTCTTGGTGGCTATCACGTCAGCCAGAAGGATGGGAGAGCTCCAGGCGCTTCCATCGAGTCTCCTTACCTGGTCTTCCACAGGGACAAGGTTGTCCTGCGCCCCACCCGAAATTCCTTCCAAGGTGGTGTCGGAGTTTCACCTTAACCAGGTGTTGACTCTGCCGGTGTTCTACCCCAATCACACCTCGGAGGTCGAATATAGGCTCCATACTCTGACCCTAGAAGGGCGCCGCTTATTATAAGGAGCGACGGCTGAAATTCGGGAGAGGTTCGCCAGCTGTTTGTCACCTACGCTGAAGCCGCATCTGGCAGACCTGCAGCCAAGCGGACTATAAGCAGGTGGGTAACCTCCTGCATAGATCTCTGCTATAAGTTGGCGGCATGGAGCCTCCCAGAGGGATAAGAGCTCATTCTACCCGCCATACTGCTGCAACGTGGCTACTTCCAGGGACGCCCCTATCCAGGAAATCTGCAGGCTGCTACCTGGAAGTCAGCAAACACCTTCATTACCCATTACCACATCGACCTTGAGTCACGCCGGGATGCTGGTTTTGGGGCCTCGTTCTCCAGTCTCTCTTTCCCAAGTAAGTATTGGGGTGTCGTCTTGCCTCCCTCCTCCCGGAGAACTGCTAGGAGTCTGCCAATGAGTGTGGATGAACAACATATCCATGTCCCTAGAAATACAGGTTACTCACCTGTAACAGGAGTTCTAGGAATGGTATATGTTGTTCATCCACTCGACCCACCCGACCTCCCCGGCTTCGACGCACAACCTGAGCTTCCAGCGGGCCAGATCTGGCGTCATGGGGCGGAGCCGAGAGTTATACCACCCGGGTGGGTGGGAGGAGCAAGCTTGAAGACCTTCCGGCAAGATTTAAAGCGGCAAGGATACCTGCCAATGAGTGTGGATGAACAACATATACCATTCCTAGAACTCCTGTTACAGGTGAGTAACCTGTATTTCCTTGACCCAAGCTCTTTCAACGTGCCAAGTTGCTGACCAGCATGCCAAACAACGGCCGCGCAGCGCCACGGACAAAATCCCCCAAACTGGCAAAAAGTGCATTTTTCAGCATTTTGGTGTGCAAAAACCATAAATCTGACCCAAACATAATTTGACAAATCAAGAGATCTACCATGCCCCACCGTGCATACCAAATTTCATGCAAATCCATTGAACGGGTCCAAAGCTAACGTGTCAAAGTTTGAGTTTAACATAGAAGTGCCGTCATAACCCTAAATATAGGGGCGCGACTGTGCCCCTATTATATATATTATAGTGGTACAGTAGCGCCACTATAGTTAGGGTTCAGTGGTCACTTCTATGTTAAACCCAACATTTTGCACTTTAATAACTTTGCAACTGGTTCACTGATTTGCATGAAATTTTGCATGCGCTACCGGGGACCAAAGATCTCTGGATTTGGCAAATTTTGTTCTCATCGGATGTACGGGTGCAGAGATACAGAATGTCAATATGTGAAATTAACACTTTATTTGTCAATTTCTTTGTCACCGCATTTTCAGAAATGGCTTGAGGGTTTGGTTTTAAATTGCTAGGGTATGTCTGGCTTGTGTTGCAGATGTGCATCTTGAAGGTTTGGTAAAAAAGTATAAATCTGTTCAAAAGTTATTAAATTTCAAAGTTTCCCATTATTTAAAATGGGACACTGTGCTTTCGTGAAAGTGCCATTCTCTTTCACAAATGGGAACAGTTCTTTCATGCTTCTGCCATCTTGTTTTCAGTTAGTGAGGTGGAAAACGTTTAATATTTAAAAAAATATAAGCAGTTGGTAAACACCAACGCTTTTGTTTACCTAATTGGGCCCCAAGGAATTGGATTCTGTGGTCAGTTTGTCAAAAAAAAAAATTCAAAAATAGATTTATTTATTTTACCCACAGGTCTTTTACTGCAGCAAATTGCTGCACTACTTTCTCAAAAGAAGGGGGGAAGTGCCACAGATTGCTGCACAAGGACTCGGTATTTCACAAAACAGCCGCTGCTTTCGGGACACAAGTACCACAGTTTCTGGCAGAACAATGACTGTTACTACTTTAACTTATTTTTTAGCATTGTGGGGGCAAATTCACCCAGAATCGGATTCCTCATCCCCCGATTAGGTAAACAAAAGTACTTGTGTTTACAAAATCAAGTCTTTCTCACGTGTTTATTTTTCTATATATATATATATATATATATATATATATATATATACACACACACACATATCTATACATTTATTTATTTATTTAGTTTTTGTTGACCGGGTAAATGCACTAGACTAATCCTGCCTATTTTCAGTGGCGACCTGGGGGATACAGATGAATGCCAACTGACCTTGAACCAGATTAAGCATACAACATACAATGGGGCTGAGAGCAATATCAGTGTGATAACCTCAGATCTTACTTCGAGTGGGAGCTCTTGCAGCAGGCTATTACATTCAGGACTATGCCGCAGGCACTAGGACCTTACGGTGGAAAACTTCTGCCAGCAATACCAGTGGGGACCGCCCCCAGCGCCGGCCCTGCCCCGACGTCGGTCAGGGTACAAGAGGGGGCGGACCTAGCTCCACCTCAGTTCTTTCCCGCTGCGAACCCGCACGTGAAGCCTGCTTCTGTCTGTGATTTCAGTGAAAAGAAGAACTTCTAGCAGGATTCCTGCTTTTTTCCGACGGTTTTGCCGTTTTACCAAAACAGACATCAGTTCGCTGCCGTCGTCTCTTCATTTTATTCTCTCTTGAAGCGCTGTTTTTTCCCTCGCCTTTGCCGCTTCCAGTACCGACGTCAGCCCTCTTCCTACCCGGCCGGGTTCGATGTCTTCCCGGGCTTCGGCGTCACCCGAACACTTAAATAAGTGCGACTGTGGGCGGCAGATCCCCGCCAAGGACGGACATCGGTGGTGCGTCTTCTGTCTGGGTCCCGACCACGACACTGTCAACTGTGCTGACTGCCAGGCCTTCACCAGTTGGACCCGCATCCGCCGCCTGAAGTCCCTTAAGGCCTACCTTTTAGAACAGAAGATGGACCTGCACTCCTTGGAGGGGAAGAGGAAGGAGAAGAAGTGCCACAACAAGGACCGTAGTCGGTCCCGTCACCGGTCCCGGTCTCAGTCCAGGTCGCATTCCCGGCCTTCTCCTAAAAAGGCCCATTGGGGGAGAAACCGGCCAAGCCGAAGGTGACTCCGCTAAGGGTCATCGCCAGGTCCTTAGAGGTATCTGCTTTGGCCCCGCCTGCTAAGGCACCGACGCTGCCTGCTAAAGGCGTGCCTCGAGACTAAGGACCTCCGTGCCCTTGCTGGCCACTCCTGGCTGCCGGTCCCTACACCACGCCGCCGGGTTGAAGGGACGGCGACACGGGTCGGCCGTGGATACCCAACGCCCCATCACCCAAGTCCTCCTCCCCTGGGCCCTCAGGAGAGCTCTCCGGAGACTTAATTTCGAAGCGAGTGGCTGAAATTTTCTCCAAGGACGAGCCTGAAGGAGCTTTTCCTTCTGGGAGGCAGCTCCACAAGCAGGCCTCCCGTCGCCGCCCAGACACCGGTATCGGACCCTGCGGGAGAACCACAACCGGGGGGTGAGACTTCTCCGCGGAAGTCACCGGAGCGCCAGCCTTCACCCCCCTCCACGGCTCGTTCCTGCTCTAGGTCCGAGGACCACCGACATCGCTGTAAGGTTTCTAGTGACTGACGTCGGTCTAGGTCCCATTCCAGGAGCCCTTCTCGCACCAGAAGACCGACGTCGGTCATTGCTCCGTCGCCAGTCCAGGGACCGGAGTCGGTCTTCGGACCGACGTCTGTCCCCTAGTTACTGACGTCAGTGAAGGCATGGTCACAGGGTAGGGTCAGACTGTTCCAAATCGGATAGTCGATCCTCCTTTTCATCGTCGACCTCTTCATCCTCTCTCAGCCTGAAGCGCTCCCCGGGAGAGAAGGACCAGCCTCACTCGCCTCCGGATGATCTTACTTTTATGGACGTCGTGAGGCACATCCAGGCTTCCAACAAGTGGGACACGGAAGACCTGGATCTGGAACGCCGGAGATTGGCTAAATACCTGAGGCAGAAGGAGCCAAAGCACCTGGTTATTCCTCCTTTGGTGGATACCTTCCAGGATCTTGCTAGGACCACCTGGATGCATCCGGCCTCGATCCCGGCAGTTCCTAAGAAGTCGGATAGGCTGTATAAGGCTCCAAGGGCGGAACCCTTCCTGGCAGAACACCCTCAGGCCAACTCATCGGTGATCACGGCTGCCCATGATAAATCTCGGCAACCGAAGCACCTCAGCTCACAGCCTTCCGACCCGGAGTCCCGATACCTGGACCAGGTGGGCAAGAAAGTTTACGCGGCCTCCACTTGTTCCATCCGCTCCCTGAATTTCCTAACGCATATGGTACAGTATCAGAATGCGCTATGGGAAAGGGGTCTTGAGCTGACACAGGCCATGCCAGACTCTGACAAGAAGACAGAGCTCCTGGATCTCTTGCAGTCGGGCTCAGACGTAGGCTCCCACGTACTGAGAGCCTCGTATGGCACTGCAGACACGGCAGCCAGGGCAGCCGCCTTTGGGGTGTGCCTTCGGCGCCATGCCTGGTTGAGAGTCTCGGGCTTTCACCAGGATCTGCAGTCCGGTATCCGGGATTTACCCTTCCAGGGTACCGTGTTGTTTGGGCAGGAGACGGAGGCTCTGATCTCCCGTCTCCAGGAGTCGTGCAATCTGGTCGGTCCGCCAGATGTACTGTGGCGACCAGCGACGTCAGCAACGTAGATGGCCCTTTCGCAAGCCCTCAGGCAACCAAGGTTCAGCCCGTGGCAACCAGCAAGGGCAGAGAGGTGGCTTCCACAGGAGATCCGTAAATCAATAGTCTGGTGGACCTCCCGCCCGTGGGCCCAAGTCCTCCCAGGCCTCTCTCCCAACTCCCGGCTCTGTCCAATGACTCCCTTCTGCCCCCTCCTTCTGACAGAAGTTCTAGGGTAGCCAGTTGGGGGCTGCTTCTCCCTTCATCTCGAAGGGTGGAAGTCCATTACTGCAGACCAGTGGGTCTTAGATATTGTACGGAGAGGACATACACTAGAGTTCACAGAGTTTCCTCCGCATACTCCACCAAAGCTCTCCTGTTATCCTCCTTCTCACATCCCACTGATAGAAGGAGAAATACAGACTCTCCTGCAAAAGAGAGCAATAGAGAGGGTCCCCTGGGCACAGCGGGGCCAGGGGTTCTACTCCCACTTTTTTCTGGTCCCAAAAAAGACTGGGGACCTTCGTCCCATTCTAGATCTCAGTCCTCTAAACCTCTTTATCGAATACAAAAGGTTCAGAATGGTGACCCTTCAAGGACTTCTCCCCCTGCTGCACCAAGGGGACTGGCTCTGTTCTCTCGACATGCAGGATGCATACATACACATAGGAGTCTATCCTCCCCACAGGAAGTTTTTGAGGTTCCACTTCCAAGGGGAGCATTTTCAGTTTCGGGTGCTTCCGTTCGGCCTCTCTTCCGCTCCGCGAGTCTTCACAAAGTGCCTAGCAGTGGTGGCTGCGGCTCTGAGGCGGATGGGACACTATGTGTTTCCCTGCCTCGACGATTGGCTTCTTACGGCCCCGTCAAGAGACAGTCTCTTACACGCTCTCAGAGACACTTATACTCTATTCGGAGAGCTGGGGATCACCCTGAACTTGCAAAAGTCATCCCTGGAGCCCAGCCAAAAGCTCGCCTTTATAGGAGCGATCCTGGATTCCGTCCAGGGCATGGCCTTTCTCCCACAAGACGGGGGTTCGCTTGCGAGAGCTGGCAGAACGGATATCCATAGCACCCGAGTTCCGGCTTGGAACTTCCTCAGTTTACTGGGGCATATGGCGGCGGCCATTCCAGTTACTCCTTTGGCCCGCCTCCACATGAGAGTCCCACAGTGGATGCTCAGGGTGCAGTGGGACCAAAGCTACGACGACCTAGACTCTCTGGTCAGGATCTCGGAGCCAGTCAGGAGAACATTGCTTTGGTGGATGGACCCCAGCAATCTGGAGAAAGGGGTCAGCTTTCTTCCGGAGCCACCAGGTCAGACTCTGACAACGGACGCATCAGATCTGGGATGGGGGGCACACCTGGGTGTACATCGAACGCAAGGGGTTTGGTCACCCGAGGAACAGTCCCTCCACATCAGTGTGCTGGAAATGCGAGCGGTCCTGTATGCTCTTCAGGCTTTTCGAGAGGATCTGGTACCAGGCTCTCTTCTAATTCAGACAGACAACATGGCGGTCGTCTTTTACATCAGCAAGCAAGGAGGCACTCATTCGTATCCTCTTTGCAGGGAGGCAATGAGAGTCTGGTACTGGGCACTGGAACGGGGCATTCTACTGTCCGCATTGCACGTTCCAGGCGTCCTAAACGATCTGCCCGACAGCCTCAGCCGGTTGCGGGCCAGAGCACACGAGTGGGAGTTGCTACAATCCATAGTGGACCAGCTCTTCGACAGGTGGGGTCTTCCCGAGCTGGACCTCTTTGCATCACCACGCAACGCCAAACTGCCAACGTTTTGCTCACGAGAGCACGCGCCTGGAGTTTTTTGGCCAGACGCGTTATCCCTTTGTTGGGCAGGGAGGTTTCTTTATGACTTTCCACCCTTCCCTCTCATTCAGAGGGTACTGCTCAAGTTGCAGGCAGAAGAGGCCCGGATGATCCTAGTGGCCCCCAAATGGCCTCAACAGATTTGGTTCCCACTTCTGCGGTGGTTATCCAGGGAACCTCCAGTTCCGCTGCCCATATGCTCGTAGTTGCTGTCCCAGGACCAGTGGTCTCTGGTCCATCCGGATCTCCGATCCCTGCACCTACATGCTTGGCTCCTTCAGACATAGCTCAAAACAGATACGGGGGTTTCCCCAGACGTGGCGGCGGTCTTAGCGTCAGCTAGAAAGCCCTCTACTCGCTCCACCTATGCTATGAAGTGGAAGCGTTTCTGTCTTTGGGCGTTGCCGCAGCATTTGGATCCCGTCACCTGCCCTGTGAACTTAACTTTACAGTATCTCCTCTCCGTGTACGAGAAAGGCCCGAGTTACTCCTCTATCAAGGTGCACATGTGGGCTATCTCCGCCTATCATGCTCTCGTGGGAGAGAGAGAGCATTAGCACAATTGGAGGTGGCGCGCACCTTTCTTAGGGGAATTCTTCATTTGAGACCTCCCATTCGGGACCCTGTCCCACCCTGGGATCTCCTTTTTGTGTTGGAGAAACTCACCCTACCTCCTTTTTGAGCCAGCAGCGGATTGTGAGCTACGTTACCTTTCTTGGAAGGTTTCTTTTTTGGTTGTTGTTACTTCAGCTCGAAGGGTTTCCGAGCTTCAGGCTCTGATGTGTAAAGAGCCCTATTTGATTTTCCACAGGGAAAGGGTTTCCCTCAGAACAAATCCTAAGTTTCTTCCAAAGGTGGTCTCAGAATTGACCCTCAAGCAGTCGGTTGATCTTCCATTTTATTTTCCTTCCCCTTCCAATAGAGGGGAGGCTCTCCTCCACACATTGGATGTCCACAGGACTCTGAGGTATTACCTCAAGAGGACGGTTCAGCACCGCAAATCGGAGCAACTCTTTGTGGCTTTTGCACCACATTGCTTGGGTCAACTCGTGTCCAAGCAAACTATCTCTAAATGGATAGTCCGCTGTGTCTCTTATTGCTACGAGCATCACAATAAACCCCTGCTGGGCCCGGTTAGGGGTCACTCCACCAAAGGAGTGTCCGCTTCTTTCGCCGCTCTGCGAAATGTCGCTATTCAGGACATTTGTGCGGCCGCGACCTGGAACTCGGTGCATACTTTTATCAAGCATTACAGCTTGGATATCGTCTCCAGATGCCATGCTGGCTTCGGCCTAGCAGTTTTACAAGGGCTTTTGTCCTAGGCCTCTGGAGCCAGTATAGTCCTCCTCCCTGGGTCGGCTACCTCCTTGCTGTGGGACTGCTTGGGACTCAGTCCTGAATGTAATAGCCTGCTGCAAGAGCTCCCACTCGAAGTAAGATAGTACAGTTACGTAAGAACTTACCGTAACAGTAGATCTTCGAGAGGAGCTCTTGCAGCAGGCGCTACTTCCCTCCTGCCTTCCCCCTCAAGGTATGCAGATCCATTTTCTTTCTTCTCTGATTTTTATTCATGGTAGGCTTCGCCTCCTTCTCTTGTCAGGCCTTCTGCTGGGTTCTATGGGAGAACTGAGGTGAGCTGGGTCTGCCTTCAGGTACCTTGACCGAATGCTGCCGAAGGCGGGGGCGGTCCCCGCTGGTATTGCTGGCAGAAGTTTTCCACCGGAAGGTCCTAGTACCTGCGGCATAGTCCTGAATGTAATAGCCTGCTGCAAGAGCTCCTCTCGAAGATCTACTGTTACGGTAAGTTCTTACGTAACTGTACTTTATTTTCACTGCAGTGTTATAAATGGTGATGACATCACCAGAGTTAAAATGAACGCTGTTTATCACACTCTGCTGATGGCAGCTTCCCTACAGGCTGCATTCTAAATGAAACAGCTTTACAAAACAGTTTGTTTCTTAATGCTATCTGCAATTTACTCAATTAGCATTGCAAAGGACACTCACCTTCTCCCATAGTGTTTCTGAGACTCTTAGCCCATTAAGAAAAACTCACACACACACACACACACACACTCAGACCACACACAGAAACAGGAAAAGAACACAGGGAAAACATAAGAATATGCTTGGAGCTCTCATCCCCATTGTATAAATAGCACACATGATGTGCAGATCTTGTGCTATAGAAAATATTCTCACTCTTGCAGAGTGAGCTCTGTATACTCTCACTCGTGCCTTCGGCACTCATGAGTATCTATGTATATTTACATTATTTTCTGGTGGTGTACTGGCACGCCCTCCCCAATCCCCGATATTATTATTTTTTTCCCTGGTGGTCTAGTGACCCTCCTTCCCTGATCCCCCAATGCCCATTTTGTGTTTTTCTGTGGTGGCTAGTGGCATCCACCCACCCTCCTTATTTCATGCTTGCTGTTTAACTTCAAAACCCTACGCCGCAGCCCATTCCTTTATGTAGTATTCAGCATCGGGGGGCCCAATCCCCATATTGGCATTTAAACCTCCCTAGTAGTGTGGGACACTGGGGAGCCCACTGCCAGTGTCACAAAATATTTGTTTTCTTTATTCCTGTAAAGAAAAAAATAGTCCCCCCACTATCTTTTTTTGTTTTTTTAACTTGGAAAAAAAAAAGTCCCTCATCCCCGCTGTCCCCCTCCCCCATGCCGACCCTCCCACTGAGCACCAAACACCGCATACCCCCCTTACCCTATACGTATCTTCAGTGGTCGTCCATTGTCATCTTCTGTGGACTGGGACATGTCTGCACTCTTCAAAGCCGAACTGCAAACTGAGGAATGAAGGTAAGTGCCCTATAATTTCAATGGCATTTTAAACTTATCTTCAGAACTTTGCCATTTTGGGTTATTTGTTTGCCAGATTTTCCACATGGCCTTTTGGGGACCCCACCTCATGAACACTGTGACTTTTGTTTTGTTTATCGGGCCTGGAAGGTGATTTTGTGGTCGCTGAGCAAAATCACCTTTCGGACCTGAATAACTTAAATTCCACTGCCAGTATTCATGAGGTGGGGTCCCAAAAGGTCACGCTGAAAATTTGGTAAAAAATTCCTAAAATGTCCGGGTTACGTGCGTTCAAATTTTCACATCCTACCTGAAACATGTATTTGCACCTGTGGCACCTGTGGCATGGAATGGGGCATTTCAGAAAAGATTTAAAAATTTTCACCTATGGGGTTTCTGAGGTGGGGTTATAAGAAGAGTATGTTGAAAATTTGGGGTCAAAATATGAAAAAATCCCAAAGTTATGGCAATTCGTTACAGTTTCGCTACACCCGTTTGTAACTTTGGAAGTGTTAAATATATTTACCCCAGATTTTGAACATAGCCTTCTTATTATCCTACCTCATGCATGTCATAGCTGTTATTTTTTAAATCCTGCCCAAACTGTGTTTTTGCACCTGTGGTGCGGAATGGCTTTGAAGTTGCGCAGAATTACGTTTTGTCGGGGATTCAAAAATGTTCTGTACTGAGTATGTGAGGTGGGGTAATAAGATGGCTATGCTGACAATTTGGTCACTGTTGTCCTATAATTGGAAGCGCAGTGCTTCCACGACTACATACATACATACATCTACAGAGGGATGGGAATGTAGGGCCCTCCGGGCCCTGCGCTTCCACAGAAAAATAAGGATATCATTATAATATCTGAAAAAGTAAGGAAATTCATTGCAAAAAACGTTGTTAATGCATCACTTAGGGTTCTTACTGAAGTGACAAAAAGGGGGAAATGTGATGTTAGGGTTTCCAACCCTAACTGATGCATTAACACAATTTTTTGCAATGAATATATATATATTCTAATGGTGTAGTAGCGCCAGTATAGTTAGGGTTGAGTGCTCATTTCTATGTTATAGCCAAATCTTTGAACCTTAATAACGTTGCAGCCATTCAATGAATTTGTATAAAAGTTTGCATGTATAATTTCTTGGGGGTAGGTCTCTTGACATAGCATATTTTGTGTGAATCCGTTATTTGTTTTCGGAGATACAGAGTGTCAAAAATCCCTAAATTTACATGTTTCAAACAACATGAAGTCTTGCTGTATTCTGACTAATGCAGTATGATCAACCAGTTCTGCTGCCCCGGAGAACAGAGTTAACCTCAATGCAAATTTTTTGAAAAAAACTCAATTTAGTCAGGAACTCGTACCGGAATCCCAAACAAATACACTAACATTTTTAGAAGAAAAGAAGGAGGGTTCGGTTCCTCAACGGTCCCGAAACCGCTAAGAAACTGAACCACTTACCCAACCGGCAACACTATAGCAATACAGAGGATAGTGGTTTGAATACTTGAAAAAAGCGCAGGGTGCTCCGGGCCCTGCGCTTCCATTTATAGCAGAAGAGTACGCAGTGTCAGTGGCGCAGTAGGTAGCACACTCGCCTCTGAGGCCGGGAGATCAGAGGGCTGTGGGTTCAGTTCCCACATCTAGCCCTTGGGTTAATATCCCAGTACTGACACTGTAGTGCAGCATGAGGCGGGTGCTGCACTTCTGAGGTGCTGTCTTTCAGATGAGACGTTAAACCGAGGTCCCATCTGCCTGGGTTGGTGGTAGTTCAGGTGGATGCTAAAGATCCCATGGCACTTATTGAAATAGAGTAGGGGAATTTTATTGAAAATTGGATTTCATTACAATACAAATACATTATATATACATTCTAAACAAAATTATTAGCCAATTGTAACAAACAGAAAAAAAAAAAGATTCAGTAGAAAAGAAAACATTATACATATTGCTCTGCATTTGTCAATGTCCTGCATACTATAATCTACCAATATTCTACAAAGTAATATCCTAATTACTGATTCCCCATTCATTGCAATTGACCCAAAAAAGCCTAGCTCTTTCAGGGGTATATCTCATCATATCAGATTTCATGGTTTTATTCAATGATGTCCCAATATTCTGAAAAAGTTCCAGATGAGATACTTCTCTCTGTTGCAGAACCCACATGCACCTAGCCTGCCAAATAAAATATTTTATTGTTGCAAATACTATGTACATAGTGTCTTTGTGGCATTTCCCAAATAGCCCTCCTACAGGACCATACATTACAGTCGTTATAATTCAAATTTCCGAACAAAGGCTCCTTCCACGTTCTAGCCAAATATGTCCAACATGGTTTTATATATGAACATTCTAAAAATAAGTGTTGTTGGGTTTCCACAATTTGCCCACATGCCACTCTGGGGCAATATCTCTCTTCAAGCTGTTTATGCTTGTTGTTATCCCTTACTCCTAATCTCCCAAAATTGCCTAACCAAACACAGTCCCACACAAAATGGGGAAGTCTAGGGTTCACCAACTGTTGGAGTACTGTTTTTTTTCTGTGTGTCAGGGCACTCCGGGAACACTATTTCAGCCCTACATTCTGCATCTAAAATCAAACCATAATTTTTTTTCCTATCTAATATTGCTATCTGTTCTATACTAATGTTCCATTTCACCAGCATTTTTATACATTCCACTCCATATTGAGGAGTGTATGCCAATCTGTTCAACCCTCTGGGGTTCTTATTCTCCCATACCCTTTTGCATGGCTCTAGCCCTGCATTTAACATTAGCTTCCATGGTGGATCCCCAGGTCTCATGGCTGGGCTAATATTACCAGATATAAAAGTACTGAAAAATAATGCGATCGGGTTGATCATTGCCACCCCACCTTCGCAAACAGGACGATATGTATATTCCCTCTTAACAGGATTCAATCTAGATCCCCAGAACGCCTGAAAAATATGCTGTAAATGACTGTAAACATACTTATTGGAGGAGGGTATTTATAACTTAAATTGAGAAATATGGGGACCAGTAGTGTTTTAATTAAAACCACTCTTTTTTTTCTTTGACAGTTGTCCCTTACAACTATTGACTAATCCTATTGCCTTCTCCACTTTCCCCTTCCAGTTTAACATAGCCATGTCTCCTGGACCAAACTCTATAAGTAATATAGAGATGGGCTGATCAGTCACTTGAATACCACCTGTATGCCCTAACTGTGGTACCTGAGTATCACCTATTGTAACCCCCTTGCTCTTTCCCACATTAATTTTAGAACCTGAAAATTTGAATACTGCTGAAATATATTACTTAGAGCCTCTGCAGAGTTAGATGAAGATAGTACTATAACTAATCGTTCATGATATGCAGCACCTTGACCGGGGACAATCTCAAGTTAGTTACTACCCTGTGATCCTTTGTTCTTTTCAACAACATTCTTATAAAAATATCTATGACAAAGGTGTAAAGTAGGGGGCTCGACGGGCAACCCTGTCTAACACCTTGTTCAACCTTTATCCTCTTCCCCTCCCAACCTTTTATACTAGGGATGATCGTGGCCCCTTTATACATTTGTTTTATCCAGTTTACAAAAACCTCTGGAATCCCAAATGCCCTGAGAGTTTTAAACAAGAACTTGTGAGAAACCCTGTCAAAAGCTTTCTCTTGGTCAATACTTAAGATGAAGCCCTGTGCTTGCCCTGCCTGCCTTCTAAAGAGTAATTCCCTCAGAACCATAAGATTGTCCTGTTGTTTCCTGCCTGGTATTGAACAAGACTGAAAAGGACAAAATAGTTTTGGAGCTACTTTCAATAATCTGGTCTGCAGGATTTTACTTAAGATTTTCAAATCTGTATTTAACAGACTTAATGGACACCAGTTTCCTATTATCTGTCTCGGACCTTTCTTGTGGAGCAGTACAAGAGCTGCTTCCTGCATAGAAGGGGCGTAATTTGATGATGTTAAAACATAATTAAACAGAATCACCAAAGCAGGGGCTAATTCTATACTAAAGGTTTTATAAAATCCTGACCCTAATCCATCCATACCCTGAGCAGAATGTGGAGCTAGCTGTGAAATAGCTGCTGTCACTTCCTTTGCAGATACATCTTTAATCAAATCTTGGACCTCTATTTCAGATATCTGTGTTAATCCCAATGATTTTAATAAATTAGAGGGATCATGATCCAGAGTGGTGGTACCAAATAGACCTGCCACATATTCTTCTACCACATTCAAAATCTCCTGTGGAGAATTTACTAACTGTCCTGTTGGTGTGCTTAGTCCTGCAATAAATCTGTTTTCAACCCTCTTATTACACTCTTTGAAAGGGTTTAGTGATTCTTGCCTTAGCTGAGTCCCAAATCTCAATTCCTGGTTTAGGGACTTGGCCCTATTATATTGGATGTCAGACATTTTTCCCCTAGTGTTATTAATGGTTGCACTATAATTCTGTTTAGACAATTCAGCCTGGGAAATAAGATGCTGTAAATATTGTCTTAATTGCAGGTATTGCATATATTCCTTATTGGCTATATACGTAGCTCTATTTTGAAAAAGTTTCTGCCAGTTCTTTTTAGAGTCCTCCCACCTTCTGTAATGTTCTCATACATTTCCACTACTGAGAGCCTGGCTAACCAGTCCTGATTCCACAACCTTTTCATTTTTGGATCCTCTAAAAGTGTTTCATTTAAACGCCATTTATTTTTCTTACATCGTGGGGTTCCCTCCCATGATACCTGAATCTGAACTGCCATATGGTCTGAAAATTCATTAGGGATTGTGGAAGCAGAAAGAATGTTTAACACTTGAGATGCAAAGGTAAAATATATCCGAGTCCTTAAGGTACCCCTAAAATATGTAAACCCCTCATTAAGATGTTTCCTTCTATAGGTATCCACCAAACCAGCTGTTCTAACTATCTGTAGTAATGCTGTAGTGTCACAAAACAACTTTGAGGTTCGAAGGCCTCTGTCAGTTGTAGAGAGTCCACAGTTAAAATCTCCTGACCAGATTACAAGTCTGGATGTACTGTATGTAGATAAGGCTGAATCTCTTTAAACAAGGCTACTCTCTGTGCTTTAGTTTGGGGAGCGTACACTGTTATTATACGAAACCTTTCTGACATGTAGGAGATATCTAACATCAAAGCCCTTCCTGGATGTATGTCAACTAATCTGGATACTTTTAGGAGGGGGTTAGCTAGTTAATTGCCTACCCCATCACAGGGTTCGGTCCCTGAGGACCAAAAGGAGGCCCCTGCCAACCAGGCTCTGGATGCAGATTGTAATTCAGCATGGGTTTTAAGACGAGTGTCCTGAATACAAATGATGTCACTGTGTAAATTGTCCAGAGTAAGCAGGGCCCCAGCCCTCTTTCTATCGTTTTTAATACTATTGATGTTTAGAGTTAGGGGGTTCTCTAAGCCTCCCTCTACAGAGCTCAGCGTTCCATGCCCTGCATGGAAAGTTAACCTTTAGTTCTCCGGAGCAGTTCAAAGGTTGGGAATCACTGCAATTGTCAGAATACAGCAAGACTCCATTAGAAGAAATATAATTACTAAGGTGAGTAATTTTTTCTTCTAGGCCCAGTGGGCTTACTGGGTCAACAAAATTCAATAAATAAATAAGAGCAATGGAATTGTCAGCGTAGCCATGTTGTTACCCCACCTACTGTACCCACTACACACAATGTTCAAATCCCTGCTGAAATGTAATTCTGCGCAACTGCAATACCATTTCCTCGCTGCAGCTGCAAAAACGCATCTCAGCCAGGATTTGTAAAATGACAGGTTTGACATACATGTAGTGGGGTAATAGCAAGTCTGTGTTTCAAATCTGGGGTCAAAATATATTTTTAATTTACAAAGTTACGAGTGTAAGTAGCGAAATTTCAACAAATGGTTATAACTCAGCCATTTTTTTACATTTTGACCCCAGATGTTCAACATGGCCTTTTGGGGACCCCACCTCATGAACGATACAACTATCATTATGCAAATCCTGCCTGAAAGGTGAATTCTCCAAGCCACTGTGAAATCACCTTTCAGGCAGGAGTTGACAAACGGCAGTCATGTCCATGATGAAAATTTGGGTTCAAAATCTCAAAAAAATGGCTGAGTTATGAATCAAAGCAGCCTGTAAAATCCTTTTCTAGGGACATGGATATGTTGTTCATCCACACTTTCTGGCAGGTATCCTTGCCGCTTTAATTCTTGCCGGAAGGTCTTCAAGCTGGCTCCTCCCACCCACCCGGGTGGTAAAACTCTCGGCCCTGCCCCATGACGCCAGATCTTCCTTACGGCTTGGAAGCTCAGGTTCCCTCCTTAGCGCTCTGCATTTTAGACTGGATCCTAACTCTTCGGTTCATCCGAAATTGCTTTTGAAGTTTTCTAAACTTCGGTCATCTTCCCTCGCAGCTGCGATGGACAAATCTGTTCCTGGCTTTCGGAGGTGCCCTTGCGGGCAGAAAATGTCCAAGACGGATCCACATTCCACGTGCGTCTACTGCCTTGGCCTAGATCACGACCCGCAGGCCTGCGAGTTGTGCTGCTCTTTCTCGGCCAATGTTCTGGATGATCGCGCTGCCCGATTGAAGCTCGGGCGCCCTGAGAAACGTTTCCCACCGGTAAAATCTAAAGAGGCTCGTTGGGCAGTGTCCGCAGCGGCTGGCTTGGCTGAGCAGCTCGAGCAGTTGATCGCCCTTGAGGAGGAGGCGGCCCAGGCCCCATCTTCCTCCTCCTCGGCCACGGCATTTATCCCGCTCTCTCTGAGTTCCTCGTATATGGCTTCGTTCAAGGAGCTTTGTCAGTCCCTTTCCACGAAAGGAGAGGGGCCTTCGGGACATTCTTCTCGGTCCAAGAAAAAGGAGTTGAAAGGTAAGTCCCACCGTCGGCGTTTGTGGGAGCGGGAGAGGTCCCCTTCCCCGAGCAGCCGACCGTCGACTTCGGTCGAGGTTGCGGCTGAGGCCGCTGGCTTCACGGTGCCCCCGTCAGGCGGCCTGCCGAAACTCCCGTCGACGAAGTCGAGATTTTTCTCGATCCGTTAGACGGGCTGTCGACTGGAGAAGCTGACAACCCTCCTTCACCAGTTCCCCGGTGGAGACCGAGATCTGCCTCGCCTTCTGGGCTGCAGTCCCGGTTAAAGTGCCGAGCCGAGGAAGGCGAGTGTCTCCGCCCCTTCCCAGACCCACCCTCGGTCCCCGGTCCGGTCTTAGTCTTGGACCTCTTCTCGGTCCAGCCGTTCCCGCCGACATCGGCGGTCTCGGTCTCGTTACCGAAGTAAGCGGCGACGCCGTTCTTCCTCGTCCTCCTCCTCTGGTGAGGAGAGGCTGCGGCGCAAGTTGCGCCCGCGCTGCACGGACCTTATGTGGCAGCAGTTGCTGTTGTCGGGCCTAAGCCTACCCGGCCAAGACCCCAGCCATCAAGTGGCTGTCGCCTGAACGACCGGAGCAACCACTCGTTCCAGTCGGTTGCCCGCTCCAGGGCGGTTGCTAGGCGAAACCAGCTGCTCCACCCGATTGTGGTGGAACCTCCGCCTCCACAACCGAAATCGGGGGCACCGACCAAGAATTCTCGGTCGGGTCACGGCCTGCCCCACAGGTTGTCGGTCACCCTCATTCCCGACCGTCCTCGGCAGGTGGAGGGTGGCTCCGGGCTGAGGCAGCTCTTCGCAGACTCTTCAGAATCTGATGACGATTCCTCCCTGTTCTCCAGGCAGTTCGATCTGGAGTCCTCCGGGGGCCAGTCAATGGACGATAGCCCATCGTTCTTCTTGGGTCTGCTTCGACTCATCTCGGAGTCCACCGGGATGCAGCTCGAGCCCGTGTCCAAATGGGCCAAGTATCCCCTGACGGAGATTCTGGACCGAGGGGATTCTCCCACGGAGGCCTTTCCGGTGGCTGAGGCCATTGTTGGCCCAGCCTTGGAACTTTGGCAGCGGCCTGCTTCCTGTCCTCGCCTCTGCCAGGATGGCCAAGAAGTATGCGGTCCCTACCGGCTCTTTGCCTGGCTCTGGAACACCCTCTGCCGAGGGGTTAGTTACCGATAGCGTTTTCTGGCGTTCTGGTAACGCTCAGGACGTGGATAAGCCCCCCGACAAAGAGTCCAAAAAGCTGGACTTTGCCGAGCGCAAGGTGTACGCTGCGTCCTCCCTCGGCCTCTGACAGGCCAGCTCGGCCGTGCTGATGGCACACTTCTCTCATGCCCTCATGGGCTCCCTGGATGAGGTTGTTTCTCATCTCCCGCCTGACCTGCAGACCACGGTCCACCAGGTGCGGGACCAGGGTAGGGTGGTGGCGAAGCAGCAGCTCCAGACTGCTCTGGACATAGGTGATTCCTGTGCCAGGTCAGTAGCGGCCGCGATGGCCATGCGACGCAGGGCGGCATGGCTGAGGATATCCACCTTCACGGTGGATACCCAGCACAAGTTGGCGGACGTCCCCTTCTTGGGGACTGACCTCTTCGGCCCTGGAGTGGAGGGACACCTCCAGCGGATCGAGAAGTCCAATGCCACTCTGGACTCGGTCACCTCCGCCCAGAGGGACAAAGGCCGCTGTCAGCAGCAGAAGTCCTTTCGTCCTTCGGTCCCTGCTTCTCAACCGGCCGAGCAGCACCAGCAACAGGGCCAGCAGGCTCGCACTTGGCGTCCCAAGCCCAAGCCAACGGCTTCCTCCAACAGGAAGCAAGGAGGTAAAGGCCCGGGAGGTCCCTCGGCTGGTTCTTCCTCCAAGCCTGCCCAGTGACGGGTTGAGGGGTGCCGCCCCCAACCTCGTCACTCCCCCCTGGGTTCCCCCCGTGGGGGGATGGCTCCACCCTTTCCGCCTGGTCCGCTATCACCATGGACCGCTGGGTGTTGGAGGTGGTAGGAAAGGCCTGCCTCTGGAGTTCGAGCAGAATTCCGCCTGCCAGCGCCTCGGGGCCACTGGGTCCCAGCCGCGCCCGCTGTCGGCCTGCCGGGCCGATATTGCCCTGCTCCTCAAAAAGAGGTAATCAGGAAGGTGGC
Source organism: Neoceratodus forsteri (assembly GCA_016271365.2). Taxonomy (NCBI): domain Eukaryota; kingdom Metazoa; phylum Chordata; order Ceratodontiformes; family Ceratodontidae; genus Neoceratodus; species Neoceratodus forsteri. The sequence continues at coordinate 1,101,810,893 of CM057454.1, read as the reverse complement.
GGATCCTCCTCCAGACCCGGGGTTTGTGTCCAGGTACTTCCTGGTCCCAAATCGGACGGGGGGCTGGCGCCCCATTCTCGACCTGCACGACCTGAACAAGTTCCTAAGGTCTCGGACCTTCAGGATGGTCACTCTGGCTCAGATAATCCCATCCTTGGAATGAGGCGTGTGTGGTTCTGCTCCCTGGATCTCCAGGATGCGTTCTTTCACATCCCAATCCATCCATCCCATCAGAGGTTCCTCCACTTCAGAGCGGAGGGATCCCTATACGAGTTCCGGGCCGTGCCCTTCGGCCTCTCCCTAGCTCTCAGGGTCTTCACCAAATGCATGGCAGTGGTGACAGCATTCCTGCGGCGCCGAGGGGTCCGGGTGTACCCTTACCTGGATGATTGGCTGATAGCGGCCCCCTCCAAACTGGAGGTGGAGCGGTCCAGAGATCTGGCCCTCCAGGTTTGCTCTCAGGTTGGCCTCCTCATCAACGAGGCCAAGTCGGAACTCGTGCCAAAGCAGGTGATTCTGTTCATCGGGGCAGAGCTCGACTCTCTGCGAGCCAGAGCACGGTTCCCAGCGGACAGGGCCGAGGTTCTTTCCTCCTTTGCCCAGTCATTTCTGGTTGGGCAATTGCGCCCTGCCTGGGACTTCCTGCGCCTCCTGGGCCTCATGGCCTGCACCAGCGTGGTCCATTGGGCCCGTTGGTACATGCGTCCCCTTCAATGGGGACTGGCCAGCCAATGGTCACAACGCCGCGATCCGTTGGACCGGCCCATGACAGTGACCCAGGAGATGTGGAACGCTCTCCAATGGTGGATCGTTCCAGCACATCTGCAGGAGGGTATCTCGTTCGTCCGCCCTGAGCCGACGGTCTCTCTCGACCGACGAATCTCTGATGGGTTGGGGTGCCCATCTGGGGGAACACCGAGCGCACAGCCTCTGGTCCCCTCGGGAGTCCCGATGCCACATCAACCTGCTGGAGCTCCGAGCGGTCTGTCTGGCTCTCACCGCCTTTGCTCCATTTCTACGGGGTCAAGTGGTTCAGGTCCAGACGGACAACACCACGACCATGTACTATCTGAACTGCCAGGGCGGGACGTGCTCCATGCTGTTATGCAAGGAAGCTCTCCGCATTTGGTCCCTAGTGCGCAGCCTGGAGGCGGGTCTTCTAGCCATTCACGTGGCAGGAGCCTCCAACACCCTGGCCGATGCCCTAAGCCAGATAGGGGCTGCGTCTCATGAGTGGTCTCTCCTGCTGGAGGTAGTACAAGATCTCTTCTCCCACTGGGGCATGCCTCAGGTGGACCTGTTTGCCTCCAGGGAGAATGCGAAGCTGAGTCTGTTCCATGCCCGCCCCCCTCAGCAGGGCTCGCTGCAGGGGGATGTCTTCTCGAGGCCGTGGACCCCGGGCCTCTTCTATGCCTTTTCCCCATTTCCCTTGATCCACAAGGTGCTTCTCAAGGTGAGGAGGGACAAGGCGCAGGTGATTCTGGTAGCCCCAGACTGGCCCCGCCAGTTCTGGTATCCAGATCTCCTCAGCCTCAGCTCCAGGCTCCCGAGGTGGCTTTCAGCCCGCCCAGACCTGATCTCAGTCAATCAGGGGGAAGGTATTCCATCCGGACCTTCAATCCCTGCACCTGACGGCCTGGTTCCTGAGCGGCTAGAGTTCCAGGCTTTGGGTCTTTCCGACGAGGTCCTCAACGTCGTTGAGGCGTCCCCTAAGGAGTCGACCAGGAAATGCTATGCCTTCAAATGGAAGAGGTTTTCCATTTGGTGTCAGGGGATGGGCTTGGACCCTTCTGACTGCCCCTTGGCAAGCATTCTGGACTACCTGTGGTCCCTTTCTCAGCAAGGGCTTCAGTCGACGACCCTTAAGGTGCACCTGGCAGCCATCTCTGCTTACCGGTGCGGGCCGGCAAGCAGTCGGTGGCACAGGAGAAGGTGGTCGGGCGCTTTTTCAAAGGCCTTGATCACATATCCCCTCCGGTGCGAGAACCTCCACCTCCATGGGATCTACTGCTGGTATTGGCCAAGCTCATGGGCAAGCCATTTGAACCGATGCACAGGTGTGATCTTTCACACCTGTCGTGGAAAACTGCCTTCTTGGTGGCTATCACGTCAGCCAGAAGGATGGGAGAGCTCCAGGTGCTTTCCATCGAGCTTCCCTACCTGGTCTTCCACAGGAACAAGGTTGTCCTGCGCCCCCACCCGAAATTCCTTCCGAAGGTGGTGTCGGAGTTTCACCTTAACCAGGTGTTGACTCTGCCAGTGTTCTACCCCAATCACACCTCGGAGGCCGAGTATAGGCTCCATACTTTGGACCCTAGACAGCGCTCACTTATTATAGGAGGCCGGACGGCTGAAGTTCGGGGAGATTCGCCAGCTGTTTGTCACCTACGCTGAAGCCGCACCTGGCAGACCTGCAGCAAAGTGGGACGATAGGCAGGTGGATCACCTCTGCATAGGGTTTGCTACAGGTTGGCTGGGCGGGCGAGCTCCCAGAGAGATTAGAGTTCATTCACCCGCCACCGCTGCATCGGTAGCTGCTTCCAGGGACGTCCCTATCCAGGATATCTGCAGGGCTGCTACCTGGAAGTCAGCATATACCTTTATTACCCATTACCACATCGACCTCGAGTCACGCCGGGATGCTGGTTTTGGGGCCTCAGTTCTCCAGTCTCTCTTTCCCAAGTAAGTATGGGAGTTGCGCCTTGCCTCCCCCCTCCCGGAGAACTGCTAGGAGTCTGCCAGAAAGTGTGGATGAACAACATATCCATGTCCCTAGAAATACAGGGTTACTCACCTGTAACAGGAGTTCTAGGAATGGTATGTATTTGTTCATCACTGTTTCTCGACCTCCCAAGCTCGACGCACAACCTGAGCTTCCAGCGGCCAGATCTGGCGTCACGGGCGGAGCCAGAGTTTTACCACCCGGTGGGTGGGAGGAGCCAGCTTGAAGACCTTCCGCAAGAATTAAAGCGGCAAGGATACCTGCCAGAAAGTGTGGATGAACAACATATACCATTCCTAGAACTCCTGTTACAGGTGAGTAACCTGTATTTTCGTGATCTCATGAAAAAAGAATCGGCTTGCGAAAAAGGATCTAAGTAGCTGGCCCGGATGTGCTGAGAGTTGAGGCACTGGATGCCACATTTTGTGTCACGCCGGCGACCTGGTTCGGGATAGAACCTGGGACATCTGGGGTCGGTGGGGGGCTAGGGGATGGATTGAGCGCCATAGGCTGCTCTCTCACCCAGGTAGGGACACCCAATTGCTCCCACTGCAAGGCTGCCCCTGGGTGAAGGCACATGGGTAGTGCAGATGGAAGTGCTTCTGTATGGGGAAACTCTGAATTATTTAGCGTGTGCCTCCACATGCCGCTGGCAACTGTGGCAAGGGGGGCAGAAAGTGGAAAATGGAGCTGGCAGGCTCCATGATGGTCTTTGACTGCCTCCATGGAGTCTGGATGTTGGTCTCGGGGATAGTCGACACCCTTCAACCTCTGCCTTGTCATGGGGGAATTGACTGGAGAGTCGAGCGCGGGACAGTTGGGGACTATGGCAGACCACCAGATCTGGGAACAATTTCCCTGGATGCTCTGGCTCTGAATTGGTCAGGAAAGCACCTGTATGTTTTTCTTTCCTTCCCTCTAGTGTACAGAGCATTGCTCAAGCTCAGGTCCCAGTCAGCATCAATGATTTTGATAGCACCAGACTGGGCCAGGTAGCCATGGTACTCTCTGCTACTCTCCATGTCTGGGGCCGAACCAGTACACCTTCCTTGGAGGCACAATCTACTAACCTCCAACCCGGGAGGCTCCTCTACCCGAACCTCAAGTCACTCGGGTTCAAAGCATGGCTCTTGAGATCCTAGAATATGTAGGCTTGCATATTTCTGAAAGTGTCATGGACATTTTAGGTGGTTACAGGAAACCATCCACTAACAAAAATCTATGCTGCAAAATGGAAAAGGTTTTCTCTTTGGTGTTCAATCAGAGGAGTAATACCAGCACAGACTGGTGTCCCAGCTGTGCTGGAATATCTTACCTATTTGCATTCAGCGGGCTGGCAGTCCAGTACCTTAAAGGTCTAGATGGCCGCAGCATCTACTTACATTTCAGTTGGACAGAATGTTTCTTTGGCCTCAGACCCTATCTTCAGAAGGTTCTTTAAAGGTCTGGCCTATTTGCATCCCCTCACAGGGAACACCAACGGTGCCAGCATGGGACCAAACTGTGTGCATGGCTAGGCTCATGGGTCCCATTTTTTGAGCCCATGACTTCAGCTCATTTGAAATATGTCACATGAAAAACTGTTTTCCTTGTGGTAATGACTTCTGCTAGAAGAATCATTGAGCTCCAGTCTCTGCATTGAACAGGACTACATTTCATTCCTCAGAGACAAAGTGGTCCTGAGAAGAAACTGGAAGTTTCTTCCTAAAGTGGTTTCTGATTTCCATTTGAATCAAACCATTATCTTACCTGTCGTTTTCACTGAATACTCTAATCCTGGTGAAAGGACATAGGCAGGACAGAAGACAGGTTTTCCTGATTTATGGGGATGTAGGAAAGGATAATCCACCATCAGAAAGGTCACATTTCTCACTGGTTAGTACAGCTTATCCAGTTTTGTTACTCTAAGGCTGGAAAAGAGCCCTCAGCAGGGTTGAGGGCCCATTCCACAAGGTGCACAGCTGCTACCATAGCAGCTACGGTGGATGTTTCCCTGGTGGACATCTGTAAAGCAGCTACCTGGAAAACAGTACACACCTTTACAAAGCATTACACTCTGGACATTCAGTCCAGAGGTGATGTCAGGTTTGGCTCAGCAGTCCTGCAGAGTCTGTTTCCAAAGTAGGTTCTGTGCCCACCTCCAAAGGTACTGCTTTTTAGTCTGCAAGAGTTATGAATACCTGATTATTACTGGGGTTAGAAGAAAAAATTACTCATAATAATATTGTTTCTTCCCAGTGATACCCGGGTATTCAGAACTCCCCACCCTGCCTCCGCTTCTAGAACCAGTAGCTTCTGCACTCCTAAAAACACTATTCCCAGGGTTATCTGTGCCACACTCTGGTGCATATCTTGAGATTGTGTTCACTATTGTTGTTCCCCCTTTCCAGGTGATTCTGTCATTCAGGGGCATTCTTTCATATGTTATGCCCTCCAGTTGGAGGCCTTTTTTGGTGTTAAGGGCGTTCCCACTATAATTATTATTATGATTAATATTATTATTATTATTACACTTAGTCCTCGTGGGCCTGTCTTTCTGGGCTTCCAGGACATCTAAAGGGTTTAGAACAAAGGCAGTTGGTAGAAGGCAGCATTTGAAAAAATGGCTCATGCAAAAGATTCCATCGTTTGCATATGTTCCATCTCTCTGGGCAGTTCTGTCTTAAAGGGACGCTGCAAGAGTTCTGAATACCTGAGTATCACTGGAAAGAAACAATATTGCTACGGTGAATAATTTTTTCTCCTCTTTCATGGAGCTCTAACAGGTACTTATATAATTGCTCTTTATTTTTAGTTGTTTTGCTCCCTCTGGTGGTCTGTTGTATAATACAACAGAAACACAGTAAAGGACAGAGTATCAGCACAGCACAGAACTGTTTTGTAAAGCACCTGTCATGTTGCATCTTACAAAAGCATTAGATAGTTAACAAAACAAAATGTTAAAGAAGAGATGCAGTGTGGCAAGATATGAAGACAATGGTTACAGTATAAAACTGCAGTTGTTAGGGAGTGTATAGTGGCAGTCTATAGCAAATACTGGTTGGGCAACCATGTGCCACAGCCTGTGTTGCCATAGAGGGGTTGTGATTACATCAGACCTCGAGAACAAAGCTGGAGAGGTCCAGTGTAGTCCGAAGCCCAAGCTAGCAGCACAGGCTGGTTGGGCATGTGATTGCCCAGTCAGTAAGTTTTGTATAGTTTTTTTGTTTTGTTTTAATTTTGTATTTTTTTCTCTTAAAATGAAATTGTTTTGGCAGCACTCCGCAGCAGCTGCAAGCGTGCCGGCAGTTTCAGTTCAGAACTTGCACTGATTGCTGTGTGCATGGCAGTGCAGTGTAAAACACCAGCTGCCATAAAGCTTTCCAATCAGCTGGAACATTGTTGCACCACAGAAGGATACAGCCACATTCCATGACCTTTGAACTGTGGTACAACAGCATTTTAGCTGGCATGGAAATCCCTTGGAAACAACCCCTCACTGTACGCTATAACTAGTTACATGTGCAGTTAGCAGAGGTGGGAATGGCAGTTGCAAAAAACTGAAACCATTGTTATAGAGATGGATTTTGTGGTGATTCAGAACCTTGTGCCAGTGTCGCCATCTTGCAGAGAGTTCGAGAAGATGGAAAAATTGCGGAAATCTTTGTCACTGTACAGAAGAGATTAATATTTGCGCGTGAAAGAAGGCCTCTGCTTGCTGAGAGAAGGGAATGGAGAAGAGAGTAAGAAGTAATCTGGCAAGAATTAGGGGTGGAAAGTAGAGGTGTGCGAAGTCAGGAAACTTTGCTTTGTGAAAATCATCGCAAAGTTGCCCATCTTAGCATAGTAGAAAGGGCCAATTTGCACAGTTCTTCCCCTGTAAAGTCTACGCATAATGGCACTTCACAGCAAAAGTGCTGAAGTGTTGCTGTGCATAGTTTTCATTGTGTGGCAAAGAACTATTTGAAATGTACACGAAAACAAACGTTTTCTTTGTTAAATTCCAAACCTGCCCCACCCACTGTGCAGACATTATCCACCCCTGCCTGACTGCCATATATTTTTAATACATCTCCCCCTACCCAGCCGCCTGCTAGCACCCCACTCCAGTCCTGGCAGAGTTCCATTAAAATTAAAATAGAAACCTTACTGTGTGTAACAAGAACAGCATCTTGTCCCATCACCCACTCCAAACAGGTACCCTAACCTTTCATCACCCTGTCAAGACTCCTGACCCATATAATTGAGAACCCACCCCCAGCCTACCCTACTGTAGCACCCAGCCTTCCTCCCAGCCCCCCAAAAGTTAAAGGATTTAGTCAATGGCAGTAGAAAAATCGGGTATGTGTTCTCTCTCGTAGGAGTGGTGGCATTAAGTGGAGGACTAGAGACCCCACTGTCAGATGTGCATGTATACTAAAATGCTAATATGCTAGTTTTTTGTTGTACTGTTCCGGGTCGGCTCTACAAACAGGGAAACATATGGGGGGGAGACACAGATCCATGTAACAAAAACCTAAATATCATCTTTTTTTTAATCTTTTTTTAACAGGTAGCATGTTTGCTTGTTTATGCTATTATCACTACTGCTAGCACTGTACCACAACATATGCGACTAACTGCATCATAGAAAGCGGATAGGTTGCGTAGTATGAGCATAACGTTACTTTTAAAAATGGAGGGTATCCTTAAACTGCTCTTATGCCAGAGTGGTCAGCTCTGTTTGCTGTTCAATGCCCAATGAATGAATGTGATGATTTCTGGAGTAGTAACATCTGATTGACTGAATTTTAGTCAGTCAGGTGTTACTACTCAGGAGGGCATAAGTATTTTCATTCATTGAGCATAGAACTATGAAGAAAGTGTACTTCTCCTATGAGGGAGTGTATTTCTGAACTTTTCTAATGCCAGTACTAATATCCTTTAACTTTTTGGGGATTGTGGCAGTGGAGGGAGGGTGGGTGATAAAGGGGACAGGTTGGGGGGTGATTACTTGTTAGAGTGGGTTCAGGAATGGAATCTTGCATTCAGTGAGGCTTCTATATTACTTTTTATAGAACTTCACTGAGATTTGGAGGGGGGGATTGAAGGAGGGAAGTGGGTGCTAACGGGGCTGGGTGGGGAAGATGCGTTGAAATTACTATGTTATTTTCCTTTTATTCTTCATTACTGATGTGAATGTTCATTTACATGGAAGGAGAACAAGGCTGGCACACAACGTTCAGGTGTTACACAAAAATCCTAAGTAAGCACCAGCCTTGTTGCTATGAGTAGTTTTCTACCAAATGTATTGTCTAGCGCATATACTCTTGTAATGTAGAAAGCAGTTGTACTGTACTTAATTATCTGTATGGTATTTTATTTTTGTAGTAATTATTCCTATTATGTAACTTCCCCCTTCTCCCAGGACGCATCTGGAAACGAGCTATTTTTAGCTCGGTATGCCATTCCTGTTGAAACTTTTAAATAAATTAACTAAAGACGGCACCCCACAAAGAACAAGGCAAGGCAAATTTATTTGTATGGCACCCAATCCTGGAGGCTCTGGGCACTTAACAGAGTTTAAAACAGGAACTTAGATATGAAACAATCATAAATAACTATAACAACCAATTGATAAAAACTAAAAATAGTAGTTAAATTATAAAGAGCTTTCGGACTGTCACATATGGGACTAGAATAAGATGGAATCAGCAATCTGCGAATGCCAGGACAAAGAGGTGGGCCTTCAGCCTCCGCTTGAACACCTCAATCGAGGGGGCTTCCAGAGACGCTAAATGTGTGATCTCCTGAAGTCCTGAGCTGAACCCTGGGAATGACCAGGAGGCCCCTCGACGAGGAGCGGACGGAGCGAGCAGAGGTAGCCGGTGTCATGAGCTTAGACAGGTAACCAGGACCCAGTCCATAGAGGGCCTTAGAGGTGAGAAGACCCACCTTGAAAAGGACCCTCCACTTAACCGGCAGCCAGTGCAGATCCCGCAGGACTGGGGTCACATGACTAGACTTCGAAAGGCCCATCAGTAACCGGGCCACCATGTTCTGCACCAACTGCAGTCGGTGAAGGGTCCCTCTTGTTACCCCGAAGTACAGAGAGTTACAGTAGTCAAACCAGGAGGTCACAAAGGCATGCACTAGTGTCGGCAGGTCCTCGGGCGGAACGAGGGGCTTAATCCGGGCAGTGTTCCACAGATGGTAAAAAAACACCGCTAACAACAGGTGACACCTGATCTTTAAAAGTCAGTCTGTTATCAGGGACCACACCCAGATTTCACACCCTCGGGGAAGCTGCCAATGGGATGGAACCCAGGGAAAGCCCTGCATTAACCCCAGGAAGCAATCCATCACGCCCGTGACCAGGCTCGATCACCAGTACCTCCATCTTGGCTGGGTTGGGTCTCAGCCAGCTGGAAGCCATCCAGTTATTGATTTTAGCCAGACAGCTGTGAAGCATGTCGGCAGCTCCTGATGTTCCGGGGGCAAAGGACAAGTACAACTGGGTATCATCTGTATAGCAGTGAAACTCCATGTTGTCCTGTCGAATGATCATGCCCAGGGGCAGCATGTACACTGCGAACAGCATCGGTGACAAGATCAAGCCCTGTGGTACTCCACAAGATAGGGGCATTGGGAAGGAGGAGGAGAAATTCCCCATCACTACCTGCTGCACCCTGTCTGAGAGATAGGACTCAAACCATCTGATGACAGTCCCGGCGAGTCCATAAAACTCACAGACCCGATCAGGAAGCACAACGTGGCCCACAGTATCAAAGGCTGAAGAGAGATCGAGGAGAACAAGAACTGACCTGTCTCCTCTGTCTCTAGCCCTGAGCAGATCATTATGCACCCTAGCTAGAGCTGTTTCTGTACTGTGTCTGGCCCAAAAACCCGACTGAAATGGCTCATAGATGTACAAGGACACCAGGCAATCCTCAAGCTGATGTGCCACTAGCTTCTCAACAACCTTGCCCAAAAAAGGCAGGTTGGAGATAGGACGGTAATTCGCCAGAACGTCAGGGTCGAGGGAAGATTTCTTTAGGAGGGGCCTCACCACGCTTCTTTCAAAGCTGCTGGGAGGACCCCCTCTGCCATCGAGCACCTGGCAATCCTAGTGAACACCGGGCCAACAGCTTCGACACCTCCCATTAAGAAGCGTGTCGGGGCCGGGTCCAATTCACAAAATGTTTGCTTCAGGTCTAAGATCACCTTAGTCACTTCAGACACCTCCCCTGGCCTAAACTTCTCCCAGACAGGCAGAAATCCTCTGCAACCACCAGTCCGACCACTGCAAGGCAGATGCCTCCCTGGCTTGATCTTCAATCGGATGGCCGACACTCTGTCAGGGAAAAACAGAGCAAACTCCTCACACAAAGTGGATGACTATGCTTTTTTCAACTGCAGGCAGGCTGGAGGAAGAAGCCTGTGTACAGGCCGAAATAGCTGAGATGTTCTGTTTTTTCCGCAGCAATTTCCTTGGACAGGAAATCTGCCTTCTTGCAGGAAATTGCCCCTGGTACTCCCCATAGTGGGCGCGCAGGGCCAGCTTGTCTGCCTCCAGCCGGGTCCTCTGCCAACAACGCTCCAACCTCTGAGCCTTGATCTTGATCACCCTGAGATCCCCATCAAACCAAGGGGACCTCAGATGAGAAGATCCGGGTCGTATACAAACTGGTGTGAGCGCATCCAGAGCTTCAAAGACCACCCTATTATAGGTGGCCACCGCCTCTCTGGACCCAGTCGCACATGCCACGTCAGCCCGAGATAGGTCAGCTAACGCCAGCAGTCCCTCAGGGCTCACACCCCTTAAAGGGCGGTAGCTGACCATCTCCATGGGGGGGGACTACCAGGGGGTGCCCCAAACGTGAACTCCATGGTACAATGATCAGACCAAATGATCTGATCAGTCTTAAGGTTACCAACCTCAAATCCCATCTGGAACACCAGATCGAGTGTGTGGCTGTGCTGGTGTAAGCATACAGTGCTCAAGTCCTTAAAAGTGAAAATATATTTGTTTAGCAAATTTGGTGCTCCACAGAAAGGGTAAGTACCACAAAGAAAGACCACTTTCTTTATGTTACATAAGGTTTTTATGTAACATCAGATCTTACTTCGAGAGGGCTCGTGCAGTGGGTAATTACATATAGGACTGAAGCCGGCAGGCGGCAGGATGTTACGGCAAAATTTCTAGCTAGCAGTCTCTGGCGGGGGGCCGCTTCCACGTCAGGTGACCGGCATCAGGCGACGTCAGTATAAAGGGGCGGTCCCCCACTCCCGCCTTCCAGTTCTTTCCCGCCGTTAGCTTGTGAAAGCGCCTAGCGGCTAAGTTCTTACTGCTTCGTCAGTCTGTTGTTGGTTTTATTTACCAAATTTTTTCACGTCTCTCATTTATTTCTTCAAGATTACAGTGTATGTCGTCCCCTACTCCCTCCGATTCGCATAAAAACAAGTGCGACTCGTGTGGCAACCAGCTCCCGCATAAGGATGGTTATTCCCTGTGCCTCTTCTGTCTAGGCCTAAATCACCCCGTGGAGAAGTGCAGCACTGCCAACAATTCAATGCTGCCACCCGCAAACGCAGGCAGCAGTCCCTGGAGGTCCACATTTTAAAGAAAAAGATGTCCTCCATGGAAAAGGAGCTGAAGAAGCTCAGGCAGGCCTCAGCTTCCCCTGAGGGTCACCGCAAGAAGAAGGAGAAGCACTGGGACCGGCACTCCACTTCCACGGCCACCGCGACTCCGGAGTTGCTGTAGTTACAGATAACGCCCCTCCAGGGACTGACCTTCGACGGCTGTCTTGGCGGTGTCCAAGGCGGTGGCATCCTCCTGCTGGGCTCACGCTGGGCTCATCGGGAGCCTCCAGACAAAGGAGGCCACCGCTTGAGAAGGCCGCCACCGCTGCGGCTCTTGGTCGAGTGGGTCGGTAAGTCGGACGCCGCGCGCACCGACGTCCGCCGACAGTGCGGTAAGACGCCCGCCCCTTCAGGGGAGTGCACGGTCCCAAAGACGCCCGCCAAGGCTGCTTCTTCCACGCAGCCTTCGTCGGACGTCGGATCCGACAAGTCGGACGCCGGCTCCTCCGACGTCTGCCTGAATCCCGCTGGTAAAGCGGATGTCGGCCCCTCTGACGCTTGCATGGCATTAGAGCCGACGCCAGACCCTGTCGACCGGTCTGCGTCTCCCCTGTTGGACCCCAGAGATTTCAGTCCTCCTTCTCCGGGTGACACAGAGGATGCCAGTACGCTCCCGTCAGGTCTCCTTCCCGTAGGGCCGGATCCCCGGATGCCGTCTCCGACGCCGGCCTACCCAGTGCCGGGTGACATCCCGTTACTGGACGCCGTCTCAACGCCAGACCCGATGCCTGCGGGGTCACCTATTCCTGGCCCGCCCACTAGGCTGCTTCCAGGGCCTTCTGCTTCGACAGAGCCCCTGGTTCCTGCGTACCCGACTCCATCCTATCCGACGCTGTCCTACCCGGGACCGCAGTATCCTGCGCCGCAGTACCTGATGCCAGCCTACCCAACACCGCAGTACCCGACGCCTCAATACCTGATGCCAGGCTTCCCGCCATCGGGCTATGGATACTCACCCTATGGAAAACATCAGTACCTGTATCCTCCTCCTCCTCCTCCACTGCCCCCCTAGCCGCCGGTGGACTTGAAGGAGACTCTGGCTGCCTGGTGAGCTGAGGCCAAGGCTCAGCTCACCAGGGAGGTGGAGAGACGTCTGCCAACGCCAGACCCGGTACCGGATCACCATTGCCGGAGATGAGAAACTCCTTCCCCCTTACCCAACACCAGAGGTGAGCCCTCAGGTGCCAGGGCCGGGGAGGACATGCTTCCCCAAGGGTTGCCCAAGGGTTCCGTTCCTCCCCTGTGCCGGGAGGGGTCTTCATTCTCTTCATCGGAGACCTCTGACTCTGATACCGAGGGGTGCTCCGATCCTGACAATGAGCCATGCACTCCAGACCATCCCAGGCCCAGGACTCCTCCGAAAGATATCCTTCCTTTCTGGAGTTGCTGAGAAAAATCCAGGAAATCCACCAGTGGCAATCTCTAGAGCTAGATCCACAGCGGAAGAAGCTCGCTGCCCATTTGGATCTCCCCGAAACTGCTCCGACATTGATTCCAAAGAAACAACTGTCCACATTAGCCCCCCTTCCGAGGAAGGCGGATAGGCTATACCAGGCTTCTGAGGGTGTGGATTCCTTGAACACACACCCGAAGGCCGACTCGGTCATGATTATCACCACTCATGGCCGGTTGGCAAACCAAAACATCTTAGCTCGTCTCCACCTGACAAGGAATCCCGTCTTCTGGACCAGTACGGGAGGAAGGTGTACGGTTCTTCCGCTCTGGGGATCAGGGCCCTGAACTATGTTGAATATATGGGGAACTACCAGAAGACTATCCTGAGTCAGGTGAAATCCAAATTGGACTCCCTTCCTGAGTCTCAGACTAAGCAGGAAGTGGCTGATCTCGTCCGTTCTGCTCGTTCGGCCAGTTGGCACATGCTCCCTGCCACGTACGATGCAGTGGACACTGCAGGTCAGAGCTCGGCTTTCACCGTAGGTCTTCGGCATCATGCCTGGCTCTGGGTGTCAGGATTGGTCCCGGAGGTGAAATCCGCTATCCAGGATGTGCCCTTCAGGGGTTCTGTGCTGTTCGGTGGAGATGTCAAGGACATCATCACCGACCTGCAAGAGAAGGGCACTGCACTTAAGTCTGTTGACTCTTTGTACAGGCCCCTCAGGGACAGCGTCACCCTTTTTGCAGACGTTCTCACCCTAAAGCGAAACCTCAGGGCGAGTGGGCCAACAAACATCGGGCCTCTCTGGCTGCCAAGCCACCCCCCGACCTAAAAGGGGCGGGAGCTTCAGCCGCAATGTTGCCTCACACCTCCTGACTCCTTTCCTTTCCCACAGCCTCTGGACCTCCCAGAGGAACCAGTAGGAGTGAGGTTCTCCTTCCATCTACCGGGTTGGGAAAGGATTACATCAGATGCTTTGGTGCTCCAACTGATAGCAGCAGGACACTCATTCGAGTTTCTCCAGAAACCACCCAGAAAACCACTGTCACAAACCCACTCAGCAGGTCAGGCCCTCTGCTCCCACAGTGCCAACCTCAGAGCGCAGTCTTGTGAACAGTTAACAGAACAGGGTAACCCTCCTATCTGTTTTGTGGGTTTGAATCAAACTTTGGTCTCAAGTCTTGGAGGGATTCAAACTGTGAACTTCGTGTTAGCGTACCCAGTGTACAGGCTCAGATAATTCTGCTCTTCGGTGGGGCCAGATATCTTTTGCCTACGGGTACCTAACCAGGCATACAAAATGAACTCTTAAAACTCTATGAAAGACCAAATAATAAACTCTTACCTTTTCCAGTTTGGTAAACCAGTAGACTATGTCCAGTGTCAGCTTTAACCATATACGCTTCACTTTGCAAAGAAAAGAATTTCAAAGGCATGTCAAGTAGTCTCAAAACAGAGATGTTTACTTAAAAATAGATAAAAATGTGAAATGTAAATACAGAACCATACATCACAAAACATACAAATCACTTAAAAAAAACAGGTTTAAAGTGCAGACAAAATCTCCTACCACAGTACACTTAGAATTGTCTTTTCTAATCTTCTCATAGTGCTGTAGATGTTTCTTTTCAGAGTCCAAGCATTTGTGTTTCTAGTGGAAAACAGAATACTGTTTAAAAACTGGCTTTGCCCACCTCTTTGCATGAGGTCACCTAGCTCCTCCCTGTCAGAATATAAAAAAATATATCTATACAAAACAGGATATCTTATGAAAGTATTAAATTCTGTGACCTCAGCACAACTCATTTTCTCATATGACCCTTTGATGTAGAGTCTTCCTGTTCTTCACAGACATCAAAGAAACATTTTTGACTTCGCACCAAAGTGACATAACCTATATTCGTTCTCTAAACGTCATAAAAGTTTATGATTCTAGCTTAGCAGCTGGCAAGCTACCATAAAGCTAGATAAACAGGAGATGCTTAATTTAGGCCTCTTCTAGCCTGTAATTATCTACTGGCCTTCCAGGTAACACCTTGTATGTAAAACCTTGGGGGGGGAGGGGTGTCATTCCATACGATGTTTCATCATACCTCATGAGAGACACTCAATAACATATTTTTATATTACAAAAATCTTAGATTAATCAGAACCAGCTGTCCGAGTGTCACAATTCCTCCCCACCTAGACTAAATTTGGGGCTATATCCCCTGCATGGGATGAGCTTCCCAAATCAGTTCACTCCTTGTAGACACGAGACAGCCCATTGGAGTTCTGATTTTTGGCTCCAGCCCTATGTAACATTGTTGTATCATACCCTTGCAAAGCAAGACTCCATCTTAGCAATCTACCATTGTTTTTTCTCATCTGCGACAGCCAAACCAGGGGGTTGTGGTCAGTCTGTACCACAAAATGCTGCCCATACAAGTATGGCTCTAATTTCTTTAGGGCCCACACTATGGCAAGACACTCTTTTTCCGCAGTATAGAATGCCTGCTCCCTGGGAAGTAACGTCTTGCTCAGATACGCTACAGGGTGTTCCTTCACTTGGCTGGATGTCTGACTCAGTACTGCTCCAATACCCATGTCTGAGGTGTCAGTCTGAACTATGAAGGGACTGCTATAGTCAGGACTTGTCAAAACAGGAGCACTGCACAGTGCCTCCTTCAGTCTGGTAAAGGCTTCTTCACAGGCTGGTCCCCAGGTAATTTTCTTTGGCATCCTTTTCTTTATCAGGTCAGATAGGGGAGCAGCCAGGGCACTGTAATTGGGTACAACTTTTTTATAGTACCCTGCTGTCCCGAGGAAACTCCTGACCTGCTTTTGCGTTTTTGATCTGGGCCACACCCAGATTACCTCTATCTTTATTTGGTTAGGACGGAGCTGTCCTCGGCCTACCACATGCCCGAGGTATGCCACTTCTCCCATGGCCACCTGGCACTTCCCGGCTTTGACAGTGAGCTCGGTCCTCTGTATCGTGCCCAGCACTTCCCTAAGGTGGGATAGGTGTTCCTCCCAGATGGTGCTTACGATGGCAGTGTCATCCAAGTACGCCACGGCGTACTCCTCAGCACCATTTAACACCTGGTTCACCAACCTTTGGAAAGTGGCCGGGCATTCTTCATTCGGAAAGGCATTACTTTAAATTCAAATAAGCCTATCTATCGGAGTGATGAAGGCCGACCTCTCCCTAGCTCTGTCCGTCAACTCTACCTGCCAATACCCCTTGGTCAGGTCAGTCGTCGTAAGGTAGGTCGCCCCACCAACTTGTCCAGGAGTTCGTCCATCCGGGGCCTTGGGTGGGCGTCTGACTTCGTGACTGCATTCTGTCCATGCAGAAACGAGTAGAGCCATCTGGCTTGGGCACAAGGACTACAGGTGAGGCAAGGGGCTGTGGGATCTCTGGATTACCCCTAAATCCAGCATCTCCTCCACTTCCCTCCTAATGTCCTTTTGGACAGCCTCTGACACCTGATATGCTGTCCGACGTATGGGCGTCTGTGTCCCTGTCTCCACATCGTGAGTCACTAAGGGGGTTAGTCCAGGCTTAGCGCTAAATAATGGGGCAAAGTCTGCTAAAACCTCCCTTACTTTCTGGATCTGGTCCGGGGCCAGCTGGGGAGACAATTTTACTGCCTCCACAGAGGACTCCTGCTTACTTTCTCCCAGCAAGTCTGAAGGGGGGTCTCCTTTGTCCGTCCCCTCCCCAGGACTACACACTGCAAACACCATGTCAGCCCTATTTGCATATGGCTTCATCCTGGTGACATGGTACATCTTTTCTGTCTGTCTTCGGTCAGGTAACTCTACAGTATAGTTCACGTCATTTACCTTCCTAACCACTTTGTACGGTCCTGCCCACTCAGCCTGCAGCTTGTCTTTCCGGACCGGAATAAGGACCATGACTTCTTGACCCACCATGTACGAGCGAGCTCTGGCTCTGCGGTCGTACCACACTTTTTGTTTCTGTAGGGCAGCTGCCAGGTTGCTCTGGGCTGTCCCCATAAGCTCCTTCAGCCTTTCCCTAAACATAAGGACGGAATGGGAGTTCCCTGGGTGGCGTGCTTGCCTTCCTAGTCCTCCCGGATCAAGTCTAGGGCCCACGTACCTGGCGTCTATTTAAGAGTTCGAAGGGGGAAAATCCTGTCGACTCTTGGGGCACCTCTCTGTATGCAAACAACAGGTGGGGAAGGTATTTCTCCCAGTCCCTCCCATGATGTTCAGCAAATGCCCGGAGCATTGACTTCAGGGTACCATTGGATCTTTCCACAAGCCCATTGGCTTGTGGGTGATACAGTGTTGTGCATCTCTGCACCACCCCACACTTCTCCCATAAACATTTCTTCAGGTCCAACTTGAAGGAACCCCCTCGATCGGTGATAACCTCCTGCGGAAACCCAACATGGGAGAAAATCTCACGTAAGGCATCTGCCACTTTCTGTCCTCATTGAGGATATGGCAACTGCCTCTGGGTACCAGGTGGCATAATGCACCACAGTCAGGATGAATCTCTTCCCTGAGGAGCAGGGGGTATTTAAAGGCCCCACAATATCCATTCCCACCCTCTGGAATGGCTCCTCCACTATGGGCAATGGAATCAGGGTGGCTTGGGTTTTCTTGCTCGCCTTCCCTATTTCTTGGCACTGGTGACAAGACCTGCAATACTCCTTCACCTGCTGGGTGAAGCTAGGCCAATAGAAATTCTGGGCCAACTGCTGCGTAGTGTGCGTAATTCCCAGATGACCAGACAAGGGAATATCATGTGCAATCTTGAGCAGCTGCTCACGATACCCTTGGGAATCGACAAGCTGCCTGCCTAGCACCCCTGCTTCTGTCTGCACAGCCTGAGTATACATCAGTCCATTTTCCCAATAAACTTTATATCTGCTGTCACCTCCCTGTGCCCCGTCAGAGTCTGCCTAAGCCCTCAGCTTCTCTAGACTAGGGTCACTTCTCTGAGCAGCTGCAAACCCCTCACACATTCCCAAGGCATGGGACAGGTCCCCTTCAGTCGCTAAACTAGGGTCCCTAGCACTAGCTGACAATGACAATGAGTCACCCCTCCCTCTTCGGAGTAACCCTCTGTAGCTGTGTGGTTACTTGCTACTGGGAAAATTTCAACCCCCTTTTCATTCATCTCCCCATCTGGAGACACAGGCTGGGGAACCAGCCTCTCAGTGGTTTCCACAATGGCTTCTGTGGGGTTCAGGGAACTACAATTTTCCCTTGCTGCTTGGCTGTGGGTAACTGCACACACCATCTCCTGTTTGAGATTGTTGCCCAGGATCACATCCACTGCTAAGGTTTTGACTACAGCCACCTATTGCACAGTTCCCCGTTTCACCCCAGTCTAGGAGAACACTAGCGAGGGGCAGTGTTTTCACCCCACCAGCAAAGTCTTGTACAGTGATGTATTTATTGGGTATAAGATGACCAGGCTGTACCAGATCCCCTTTTACTAATGTCAGGGATGCTTCTGTGTCCCGTAACCCTTGCGTCTGTACACCATTCACCATGACTGGGTGCATGTGTTCCCTCATGTTCACTGGCATGCTCCCAGGGACGCACAAACATCCCTCTTCCTTCCTAGCACCACCTTGCATATTGCTCGCCTTTTTGTCTGGCAATATGCCCAGTTTCTTTACATAACCAACATTCATCTCTTTTCTCAGAGAAATCTTTTCTAGGAGCATGGATATGTTGTTTATCCACACTTCTAGGTATGTCCTTTTCCCCTATAAATCTTGCCGGAAAGTCTTCAAGCTGGCTCCTCCCACCCACCCGGGTGGTAAATACCTCGGCTCCACCCAATGACGCCAGATCTTCCTTTCCACTGGAAGATACAGGTTCCCTCATGCTCTCACAGCAATTTGTAGGCCCTGGATTCAAAGCATCGGTTTTTACCAAAGCTAACCTTAAAACTCGTTCGAGTTAGCGATTCTGATTGTAGCGCATCGGACATGGAGGATAAATTGTCCCCCGGATTTCACCGGTGTACCTGCGGCCAGAAGATGACACGCACTGATGCCCATCTAACGTGCGTTTATTATCTAGGTGTCGGACATGGCACCTCATCTTGCACTTTTTGCCTGGCCTTCCATCCCAACATCCTGGACGACCGCAAGGCGCGCCTAAAACTGGGGAGACTGGAGAAAAGGAACCCACCGGTGAAATCGAAGGAGGCGAGGTGGGTGGTTTCTGTGGCTGCGGGATCCGCCAAGCAGCTGGAGCAAATGAAGGCATTCAAGGAGGAAACAGCTCAAGCTCCGGCCAATCAAAGCTTTTTTGTTCCGCTCAACCTTTGCTCCACTTTTACGGGCTCCTTCAAGGAGTTGTGCCAGTCTCTCCCCACCAGGGGGGAGGCGCCATTGGGCTCACACTCCTCCCGCCCTCGCAAGAGGGATAAGGATCTGAAGTCTTCGTCTAAGTGAAGACGTTCTAGCGACTGAGAAAGGTCTGAGTCCCAAGAGCACGTGGTCTCGGCCTCGGTCGAGATCGCATCCTCGGCTGCCGGCTTTTCGGACATCCCGTCTGGCCAGGGGACTGAGGAAATGGCTGAGGCTGAGATTACTCTCAATCCAATCGACCTTCTGTCGCCGACCCTGGTCGCCGACTCTTTGGAAAGGGCTCCGGTCCTTGTTTTTCCAGATGAGGAGACTCAGCCCGCTGGTGTCCCCATCGAGAAAACTGTTCCGGACCCTCAGTTTTCACCTACACCAGTGTCTCCCGATCGATCAGGTCGACTTCCTCGGTCTTGATCGAGGTCCAGAACCCCTTCGGCCGAACGGCCGAAAAAGAGTTATAAACACTCTAAGAAGAGGCGTCACCACAGATCTTCATCCTCCTCGGACGAGGAGAGGCTTTGGCGGAAACTCCATTGACGCTATGAAGATCTCATGTGGCAACAGCTGATTTTGTCTGGGCAGAAGCCAGCCCTGCCAGCCACCCTGGCCATCACTTGGCTTCCGCCTCGTAGGCCGACCCCTCCGGAACCGAAGTCTTCGGTTTCCCCACCCGTGGTGCTGGCCCTTATCCCGGTTCAGCCTGCCTCGGTCTCTCCACCGATTTTAGTAGAACCGCTGCCTAAGCAGCCTCAGGGAGGGACTTGCTCGAAAGAGGACCGAACAGACACTGGGCTTCCCCAACGTCTGTTGATTACGGTCGTCCTTGATCGCCCTCGGTGTATCGAGGGAGACCTAGGCGGGAGGCCATTGTATCCTGACTCTTCGGACTCGGATGCCACTGGATTGCACTCCCATCCTGGGGATGATGAGTCGTCCGTGGCGGGTTTAGAGGAAGGCCCTTCCTCTTTTCAGGGCATTCTCTGCCTGATCTCCAAATCCACCGGAATGCCCCTGGAGTCCATCCAGAAGAAGATGGAGTGCCCCCTTACGGATATCCTCAAAAGGGGGGATACCCCGATGGAAGCCTTAACAGTGGCCGGAGCCATTGTTGGCCCAGCCCTTGAGCTTTGGCAGTGCCCAGCTTCTTGCCCAGCACCGTCTGCCCACATGGTCTGCAAGTACGTGGTGCCCATGGGGTCCCTGGCGGGGTTCACAGAACATCCTTCAGCTGAGAGCCTGGTGACCGCTTCTGTGTTCAGGCATAGTGGTAGCTCAGCCGACACTGACCGATCCCCGGATGAGGAGTCCAAAAATATGGACCATTCCGCCTGTAAGGTCTGTGCGGCCTCTTCCTTAGGCCTTTGTCAGGCCGACTTGGCTGTTATAATGGCACACTTCTCTGATGCCCTCCTGGGGTCATTAGACAAAGTCCTCCCTCATCTCCCGGTGGACATGCAGACCACAGTGAAGCAAGTCCGTGATCAGGGCCATGCTGTTGCAAAACAGCAGCTCCAGACGGCCCTGAACATCGGGATTCTTGTGCCTGCTGTTTAGCAGCCGCGGTGGCCACTCGCTGCAGGGCTTGCCTGAGGCTTTCCTCCTTTCCAGTGGATACTCAGCACAAGTTAGATGATGTGTCCTTCCTAGGCTTGACCTGTTCGGTCCAGGAGTGGCCGGTCACCTTCAGCGCATAGAGCAGTCCAGTGCCACCTTGGATGCTACTTCTGCGAAGGGTTTTTCGGGCAAGAACCAGCAGAAGCGTAAGAAAAAGCCTTTTCGGCACTCTTCCCCTGTGGTCAGGCAACCCTCCTATCAAGGAGGCCAGCAGCAGCAGCAGGCTCAAGCTTGGTGCCCAAGGCCCAAGCACGGTCCACAACAGCCCCGCAAAGGAGGCCGAGGCGCCGGTCCAGGAGCCTCCTCCTCCTCTTAGCCTGCTCAGTGACGGGTTGGGGTTGCCACCCCTACACCCGTCATGCCAGCTCTGGGTCCTCCCTTAGGGGCCGGCTCTGTCACTTTCTTTCTGCCTGGTCCGATATCACCTTGGATAGGTAGGTTCTCGAAGTGGTCGGTCAGGGACTGCCTCTAGAGTTCAAGCAGTACCCTCCCAGCCGAGCCTGCGCCCCTCGGGAGGAAAGGATCTCAGCTTGCACCCAGTCGGCTCTCCGAGATGACATAGCTCAGCTCCTCCTCAAGAAGGCGGTAGCTCCAGTGCCGGATCCTCCTACAGACCCAAGCTTCATGTCCAGGTACTCCCTGGTGCCCATGCGGACAAGAGGGGTTGGTGCCCCATCCTAGATCTCCACGACCTGAATCAATATCTCAGGTCTCGCACCTTCTGGATGGTAACTCTGAAACAGATCATACCATCCCTGGAGCGAAACATGTGGTTCTGTTCACTGGACCTGCAGGACGTGTTCTTTCACATCCCAATCCATCCGTTCCATCAGCCGTTCCTCTGCTTCAGGGTCGAGGAGACCTTGTACGAGTTCCGAGCCGTGCCATTAGGCCTGTCATCGGCCCCACGGGTCTTCACCAAGTGCATTTCAGTGGTGGCAGCCCATCTTCGATGTCGAGGAGTACAAATCTACCCTTATCTTGATGACTGGCTCTTGGCGGGTTCCTCCCTTAAGGAGGTGGAGAAGGCCAGGGATCTGGCCCTCCGAGCCTACTCCCAACTCGGCCTCCTGATCAACGAGGTCAAGTCGGAACTCGTGTCCTCTCAGGTGATGGGCTTCATCGGGGCAGAGCTCGACTCTTGACAAGCCAGAGCTCAGCTCCCGGCAGACAGTGCGGAGGTTCTTTCCTCCTTTGCCCGATCATTTCTGGTTGGGCACTTGCGCCCTGCCCGGGACTTTCTACGCCTTCTGGGTTACATAGCAGCATGCACTTCAGTAGTCCGTTGGGCCAGGAGGCACATGCGCCCCTTCCAGTGGGAGCTGGCCGCCCAGTGGACTCAGCTCCATGGTCATTTCAACCAGCTGATCACTGTAACCCAGAGGATGTGGGACACTCTTCAATGGTGAACCGCCCCAGAACAGTTGCAGGAAGGGATCCCGTTTGTCCGCCCCGAGCCGACGGTCGCCCCACGACCGATGCTTCTCTCATGAGCTGGGGAGCCCACATGGGGGACAACAGGGCCCATGGGTTCTGGAACTCCGAGGAGTCCCGATGCCACATCAACCTGTTGGAGCTCAGAGCAGTCAGACTGGCACTGTCAGCTTTCACTCCTCAGCTCTGGGGTCAAGTGGTTCAAGTCCAGACGGACCATACAACGAGCATGTACTACCTCAACAAACAGGGCAGCACGCACTCCCATCTGCTGTGCAAGGAGGCGCTCTGCATCTGGACCCTTGTAAGCTGGTTGGATGCGGATCTCCTAGCCATTCATGTGGCAGGAGTCTCGAACCAGCTGGCGGATGCTCTCAGCTGCATAGGCCAGACATCCCACGAGTGGTCTCTCCATCCAGAGGTAGCTTACAGTCTGTTCTCCCATTGGGACAGACCGTTGGTGGACCTGTTTGCCTCCAGGGAAAACACCAAGCTGAGGCTGTACCATGCCTGCCCCCCTCAGCAGCGCTCACTGCAGGGGGGATGCCTTCTCGAGGCTGTGGACCCCAGGCCTCCCCTACGCCTTCCCTGCATTTCCCCTTGATCCACAAGGTGTTACTCAAGGTGAGGAGGGACAAGGCGAAGGTGATCCTGGTAGCCCCAGATTGGCTGCTCCAGTTCTGCTATCCAGATCTCCTCAGCCTCATCTGCAGGCCCATGGAGCGGCTTTGTACACACCTGGACCTGATATCATTGAACTAGGGGAAGGAATTCCATCTGAACCTTCAGTTCCTGCACTTCACAGCCTGGTACCTGAGTGGCTAGAGTTCCAGGCTCTGGGTCTTTCCGAGGATGTCTACACCGTGGTGGAGGCATCTCATAAGGAATCGACCAGCAAATGTTATGCCTTCAGATGGAAAAGGTTTTCTGTTTGGTGGCAGGGTAAGAGTCTGGACCCCTTATCCTGCTCCATTGCTAACATTCTAGACTACCTTTGGTCTCTCTCCAAAGGGGCTCTATGGTCATCGACCCTTAGGGTGCACCTGGCAGCCATTTCTGCTTACCAGACGTGAGCCGGTCAGCCGACATTGGCGCAGGAGACAGTGGTCGGGTGCTTCTTCAAAGGCCTGGATCACATATCCCCTCCAGTGCGTGAACCTCCACCTCCGTGGGATCTGTTGCTGGTTTTGGCAAAGCTCATGGGCAAGCCATTCGAACCCATGCACATATGTGAGCTCTCACACTTGTGGACGATGGCCTTCCTGGTGGCTATCACGTCAGCAAGAAGGACAGGAGAGCTCCAGGTGCTTTCGGTGGACTCCCCTCATCTGGTCTTTCACAGGGACAGAGTTGTCCTACGCCCCCACCCGAAATTCCTTCCGAAGGTGGTATCAAAGCTTCACCTTAATCAAGTGTTGACTCTCTGCCGGTATACTAACAACAACAAAAATGGAAAGGGACCTGGGGGTAGTCATATCAGATGACCTAAAGGTGGGCAAGCAATGTGAGAGGGCAGCAAGGAGGGCTGGGGGATACTGGGATGCATAGGGAGAGGCATCACCAGTAGAAAACAGGAAGTTATTATCCCTCTGTACAGACAGCTGGTGAGACCCCATCTGGAGTACTGTGTGCAGTTCTGAGACCCAATCTCCGCAAAGACATAGACAGGATGGAAGCTGTCCAGAGGAGGGCACAAAATGGTGCAGGGTCTGCACCAGAAGACATATGAAGAGAGACGAAAGGAGCTTAATATGTATAGCCTCGAGGAAAGGAGGGAGAGGGGGAACATGATAGAAACGTTCAAGTACCTCAAGGGAATCAACAAAGTCCAAGAGGGTAGCATCTTTCAAAAAAAGAGGTGTGCAAGAACAAGAGGGCAAATTTGAAGATAGAGGGGGGTCGGCTCAGAGGTAATTTAAGGAAGTATTTTTTCACAGAGAGGGTTGTGGATGCATGGAACGGCCTTCCGGAGGAGGTTGTGGAGTCAGAATCAATGATGGAATTCAAGCATGCATGGGACAGTCATAAGGCAATTCTAGGGGGTGGGGGTAAGAAGAAGTAGGCTGCTGGTTAACTAGGATCTGCAGCTTATCCAGTAGGTAGGGAAATGGGCAGACTGGGTGGGCCAAGCGGTCCATATCTGCCATCAAATTCTATGTTTCTATATGTTTCTATACTACCCTAATTACACCTCGGACACCGAGTACAGGCTCCATACCTTGGACCTGAGACATGCTCTCTCCTATTACAAGGAGAGGACGGCGGAAATTCGTGAAGAGGTTCGCCAGCTGTTTGTCACCTACGCTGAAGCCGCTTCTGGCAGACCTGCAGCCAAACGGACCATAGCAAGATGGATTACATCATGCATAGGTCTGTGCTATGAGTTGGCGGGCATGGAGCCTCCCGGAGGGATAAGAGATCACTCTACCCGCCATACTGCTGCATCGGTGGCTGCTTCCAGGGACACCCCTATCCAGAAAATCAGTCGGGCTGCTACCTGGAAGTCAGCAAACACCTTTATTATCCACTACCACATCGACCTTGAGTCACGCTGGGATGCTGGTTTTGGGGCCTCGGTTCTCCAATCTCTGTTTCCTAAGTAGGGGGTGTGCACCTTCCCTCCTTCCTCCCAGAGAACTGCTTGGAGTCCGCCATGAAGTGTGGATGAACAACATATCCACACTCCTAGAAGAACAGGTTACTCACCTGTAACAGTAGTTATAGGAGTGATATATGTTGTTCATCTACACGGACCCTCCCGACCTCCCCGGCTTTAGGCGCACAACCTTGCTTCTAGCGGGCTAAGATCTGGCGTCATGGGGCGGAGCCGAGGTATTTACCACCTGGGTGGGTGGGAGGAGCCAGCTTGAAGACGTTCCGGCAAGATTTAAAAGGGAAAGGGACATGCCAAGAAGTGTGGATGAACAACATATACCACTCCTAGAACTACTGTTACAGGTGAGTAACCTGTTCTTCTCCGAAACCTGGGACTAACTGGTTTTGGTGGAGGCAGTGAGGGTTTTAGCTGCCCTGAAGGCGCGCTTTTCCCTTTCTGCACTGCCACGCCCGCCCCATTCGCTCTCAGAGCAGGTCTGCAGCCTCTTGCACTGTTTTGGGATCTCGGTCCTCCAGCCAGGTTTTCAGCTGTGCTGGGTATACCCAGGAAAAACTGTTCTAACAAAATCATATTTTCAATTTTATCAACAGAGTTTGCTTCAGTTCCTTCCCACCAACGTTTTAAAAACTGACGTTGTTTCGTGGCTTGCTCCTCGTAGCTCATGTCGGGGCTTCTCCTGAGCTTACGGAGTTTAGCTGTGTATGATTTAGTTGTTAATTCAAATTTCTTTCACAGTGCAGCTTTAAGTTTGCTGTCATCATCATTGTCCATTTGACCCAATGCATCCTGAGCTTTCCCGGTAAGTAGTGAGGATAGCGGGAAGCTCCAGGACTCCCTAGGAATTTTAGCCTGAATACAAACTTTTTAAGAAGAATGTAAAAAGGCATCCATATCCTCCCCCTCTTTAAATTTGGCTATCAATTTGGAATTCAATTTGTAATCCAGTCCTGTAGTCCCAGTTAAACCCAAGCCACTTACCTGCTCTGGTGCTGGTGGTTGGAGTTGTAGCTTCTTCAGTTCATTTTGCCTCTGGTGCTTACACTCCTCACAGTCTGCGTCCCGACGTTCTCGCTCCTTCTTCTCCTCTGCAGCTCGCTGTTCACGCTTCTCTTCTCTTCTCTCTGGAACTCCAGCTCCATTTTGCGCAACTCAGTTTGCAGCCTGAGTACTTCTGGATCCAGGATAGTGGTGACCTTTCCCTGCTATTGTGGCCCTTCGCTGACAGTGGCCCTGTTGCCCTCTTCATCGGATCTGGGCACTGCTCTGGCCGCTAGCCCTGCCACACTCGAGGGTTGGTCCTTTTCAGTCACTGTCTGTGACTCGATGCTCTGGGTATCTGCTACCATCAGGGCATCCACGAGGTTCTGTTGGCTGGCTTTCACCTTGAACAGGACTCCTCTGTCCCCACACAACTGCTTTAAGTAGTCTACAGTGTGCCTGCTGTAGTTGGAAGCCATCTTCTTCCCTAACTACGGCTACTCTGACCTGCACTTTAGAAAAAAAAATAAAATGGGTAGGAACTTGACTGTACGCCAAGTGATATAGTTCTGTCTTCTTTTTTTTTTTAAATAAATTACTGCTTTTTTCTTTCTTTGCAAGTGAGCTGACAGTCTCAAGCTGTCACACTGAACAATCAAAGCTTGCAATACCAAAATTATCCCACCGCTGCTACCAGTCTGTCACAAACCCACTCAGCAGGTCAGGCCCTCTGCTCCCACAGTGCCAACCTCCGAGCGCAGTCTTGTGAACAGTTAACAGAACAGGGTAACCCTCCTGTCTGTTTTGTGGGTTCGAATCAAACTTTGGTCTCAAGTCTTGGAGGAATTCAAACCGTGAACTTCTTGATAGCGTACCCAATGTACAGGCTCAGATAATTCTGCTCTTCGGGAGGGCCAGATGTCTTTTGCCTACGGGTACCTAACCAGGCGTACAAAATGAACCCTTAAAACTCTATGAAAGACCAAAGAATAAACTCTTACCTTTTCCAGTTTGGTAAACCATTAAGCTATTCCCAGCGTCAGCATTAGCCATATATGCTTCACTTTGTAAAGAAAATAATTTCAGAGGCACACCAAGTAGTCTCAAAATTGAGATGTTTACTTAAAAATAGATAAAATGTAAATACAGAACCATACATCACAAAACATACAAATCACTTAAACAAAACAGGTTTAAAAGTGCAGACAAAATCTCCTACCACAGTATACTTAGAATTGTCTTTTCTAATCTTCTCATAGTGCTGTAGATGTTTCTTTTCAGAGTCCAAGCATTTGTGTTTTTAGTGGAAAACAGAATACTGTTTAAAAACTGGCTTTGCCCACCTCTTTGCATGAGGTCACCTAGCTCCTCCCTGTCAGAATATAAAAAAATGTATCTATACAAAACAGGATATCTTATGAAAGTATTAAATTCTGTGACCTCAGCACAACTCATTTTCTCATATGACCCTTTGATGTAGAGTGTCTTCCTGTTCTTCACAGACATCAATGAAACATTTTTGACTTCGCACCAAAGTGCCATAACCTGTATTCGTTCTCTAAACGTCATAAAAGTTTATGATTCTAGCCTAGCAGCTGGCAAGCTACCATAAAGCTAGATAAACAGGAGATGCTTAATTTAGGCTTCTTCTGGCCTGTAATTATCTCCTGGCCTTCCAGGTAACACCTTGTATCTAAAACCTGGGAAGGGGGGTGTCATTCCACAGAATGTTTCATCATGTCTCATGAGATACACTCAATAACACATTTTTATATTACAAAAATCATACATTAATCAGAGCCAGCTGTCTGAGTGTCACAATCACCACTCGGAACATCTTCCTCTGATCCTTGAAGAAATGTCCTCCCTTCTCTCGAAGGTGGCAGTAGAGCCTGTCCTGACCCACCTTTGGGGGACAAGTTACTATTCCCATTTCTTCCTAGTTCCAAAGAAAACGGGAGACATGAGGCCTATTTTAGACCTCAGCTCCCTGAACATGTTCGTGGAGTACAAGTGTTTCAGAATGCTCTCTCTGCAAAGCCTTCTGCCGCTCCTTCATCAGGAACTGTGGCTGTGCGCGCTGGATATGCAGGATGCCTACCTGCATATCCCCATCTGCCCTTCCCACCGCAAATTCCTTCATTTTTCGTTCCAAGGGGACCACTACCAATTCAGGGCCCTCCCATTTGGTCTTTCCTTGGCTACCCGAGTGTTCACCAAATGCCTGTCGGTGGTGGCAGCCCACCTGTGTACCTAGGGGGGTGCAGGTATTCCCATACCTGGACGATTGGCTCCTGGTGGCCCCCTCCAGGGAGGAACTTCTGCGCTCTACCCTGCAGGTTTTCACCAGCCTGGGTATCACCATCAGCCAGGCCAAGTCCCATCTGGTCCCTTGCCAAAGGCTCCAGTTTATAGGGGCGATCCTGGACACGACCATTGGCAAGGCCTTTCTACCTCCAGACAGAGTGGACACACTCCAGGCTCATGTGAGTCTGTTGTCCAGTCGCAGAAGGGTCAGTGCCATGTCAGTCCTTCGCCTGCTTGGGCTCATGGCGGCTGCTATTACGACAGTCCCTCGCGCTCGGCTCCATATGAGGATCTCTCAATGGACGCTTCGGTCTCAGTGGGACCAGACATCGGATGACCTAGACCAGGAAGTTCTGGTCTCCGATCCCGTGGTTCGGGACTTGCAGTGGTGGATGGTGCAAGAGAACCTCTGCCGGGGAGTTCCCTTCTGCTTCGAACCCCCATCCCAAACATTGACAACAGATGCCTCGGGGGAAGGCTGGGGATCTCATCTAGGGTCTCACAGAACTCAGGGCTCCTGGTCCAGACTTGAGCAGACTCTTCATATAAATGTGCTCGAGCTCAGAGCTGTTCTGTATGCTCTCCAGGCTCTGAACTCTTACGTCCTTCCCGGTCATCTGACCATCCAAATGGACAACATGTGCGTAGTCTGGTACATCAACAAGCAGGGAGGAACGCGTTCCTATCCTCTGTGCAGGGAAGCAGTGAGAGTTTGGAACTGGGCTGTTCAGCACAGCCTTCACCTGATGGCAGTTCATGTTCCGGGAGTCAAAAAAACGCTGGCAGACCACTTCAGCCGGTCCTCAGCAATGGCCCATGAATGGGAACTGGATCAAGGGTTGGCAGACGACATCTTCCTGCGCTGGGGAACCCCTCAGGTAGAGCTGTTCGCGTCCCCTCAAAACGCAAAGCTTCCTGTCTTCTGCTCGCTCGCTCCACGGTGAGGCATTTTTTGGCAGGATGCTCTGTGTCTTGACTGGAAGGGCAGATTCATCTACGCCTTCCTGCTGATTCCCTTGATTCCGAGGGTCTTACACAAACTCAGCTCAGAAGGAGCTCGGATGATCCTCATCGCTTCATTCTGGCCCAGGCAAGTTTGGTTCCCTTTTCTGCAACAATTTTCAGAGGAACCTCCACTTCCTCTTCCTCTTTCACAGCATATGCTGACCCAGGATCAGGAGACCCTGATTCATCCAGGTCTTAAATCCCTTCAGTTGTATGCATGGCTCCTACAGATGTAGCTCTGGTCCGATTTGGAGTTTCTCCGCTCGTGGCCGATATTCTGGTGGAGGCTAGAAAGCCTTCCCCTACATCCACCTACGCCATGAAATGAAAGTGGTTCTCAATTTGGGCCTCTTCGAAGGATTTCGAGCCGTTCTCTTGCCCTGTCGGGAAAATCCTGGACTACATGCGTCAACTCTTTGACCTAGGTCTCAGCCATTCCTCCTTGAAGGTTCATATGGCGACTGTCTTTGCCTATCATGTCCCTTTTGGGGACAGGACTTTTGCGCAGTTGGAAGTCTCTAAGACCGTCCTTAGAGGGGTTCTCCATTTGAGACCCCCTATCTGCGTTCCTGCCCCTCCTTGGGATCTGAACTTTGTTCTTGAGAAGTTTACCCTACCTCCCTTTGAGCCGGCAGCCTCAGCAGACCTGAAGTTCCTTTCGTGGAAGACTCTCTTCCTAGTGGCTATTACTTCAGCTCGAAGGATTTCCGAGCTTCAGGCCTCGATGTGTAAAATCCGTATTTGATTTTCCACAAGGAACGAGTGGCTCTGTGTACTAATCCTAAGTTTCTCCCTAAAGTAGTGGCAGAATCTATGCTGAATCAATCCATCGAGCTACCTGCCTTCTTTACGCAGTACTCCAAGCAAGGGGAGTACCTCTTGCATACTTTGGATGTTCACAGAATACTGAGATACTATACCACTCGGACTAAGGATCTCAGGAAGTCTGATCAGCTTTTTGTCTCTTTTGCTTACAAAAGGGAAGGCAAAGCTGTTTCTAAGCAATGCCTGTCAAAATGGTTGGCTTATTGTATCACTTTCTGTTACGACAAGTACAAGACCCTTCTGGGTCAGGTCAGAAGTCACTCCACCAGAGGGGTAGCCACCTCTGCAGCTTGTTTCAAGAATGTGTCAGCAGCAGACATCTGCGCAGCCGCAACTTGGGCTTCCATCCACACCTTTACGAAACAGTACAGTTTGGACATTGCCTCTCGCCGTAGAGCAGGCTTCGGGTTGGCTGTTTTGCAAGGTCTTCTTTCTTAAGAGTAAGCCAGAGCACTACCGCGAACAACACTGCCCCGAGCAAGTGTGCAGCACTTATTCAAAGGCGGCTAACCTTCACAAGCATCAAGTCCGTAGAAAAGTAAAGTGCGCAAAGTGATCACCACATCAACTTAATTCCTTGGTAGTAAAGTTTTATGTGAAATACCCTCTTTGAAGACTCGTTAGAGTGGGTGCTAGGGGTGGTTTGATTGTTGCAGAGGTTCCCTACCACTAACTTTATATTTAAAAAAAAAACAAAACACTTGTGGAAAAGGTGCTTTAATAAATTACAGTCTTTCATACTGCTTGGAAAGCACTTTTGGACTGTGCTCCTTATTTCACATAAAACTTTACTACCAAGGAATTAAGTTGATGTGGTAATCATTTTGCACACTTTACTTTTCTATGGACTTGCTTCTTTCTTAAGACCCTTACAGCCGGCGGTTTACTTGTTGGTAGTTTTCCTCCTCCCAAGTGCTTTTCCTTGTTCCAGACTGCTTGGGACTCTGTCCTATATGTAATTACTTACTGCAAGAGCCCTCTCGAAGTAAGATAGTACAGTTACGTAAGAACTTACTGTAACAGTAGATCTTTGAGAGAGGCTCTTGCAGTAGTTAATGCCTTCCTGCCCTCCATCCCCCTTAGCTTTTTCAGCTCCTTTTCCAGGAAGGGAAATATCCACTTCTCTCTCGTCTTGCCTTTTTGGCCCTTGGCGGGAAAGAACTGGAAGGCGGGCGTGGGGGACCACCCCTTTATACTGACGTCGGTTACCTGACATGGGGGCGGTCCCCTGCCAGAGACTGCTAGCTAGAAATTTTTCCGTGGGGTCCTGACGCCTGCCGGCTTCAGTCCTATATGTAATTACCTATTGCAAGAGCCTCTCTCGAAGATCTACTGTTATGGTAAGTTCTTACGTAACTGTACTTTATTAAATATATTTCCTCTTTTGGGGACTTGAGCATTGTGAAACACAGAAACAGACTCAGTTGACAGAAAAGGACTGGTAGGCCCATCTAGTCTGCCTTTTCTTCCTGCCTGTTCCAATGCCTGTGACCCTATTCGGTCACTGGCGTCCCTCCCCCCATTCCTCTACCCAATTTGCCTCATCCTGTCTCATGCATGCATGAAGCTCCCGATAGTCTTCGCCCCTACTACCTCCTCTGCCTGTCTGTTCCAGTCATTTACCACCCTTTCCATGAAGAAGTATTTCCTCACAACTCTTCTAAACTTAACCCCTTTAGCTTCATAGCATACCCCCTTGTTTAGTGCCTTCTTTTCTCTGAAAGAGACACCCCATTTGCACAAAGGATGAAGGAGGACCTGGAGAAGTTGGAGGAGTGGTCAGAAACTTTGCAGTTCAAATCAAATTTGTTTATTGATTGCCAATTTATGCCATTGCATTTAAAGCAGCAGTGCAATGAAAATGGATTAACATTTGACCCCACCTTTTTTTCTTCCTAATTGATGCCAAATCTCTTCCAGTTTATTTTGGTGGTAACATTTTAAGTTTTCATTGTAATTTAAGAATGTTATGAAAGTTTTAAAATAATTAATTCTCAAGAAAAAAAGATGGCTGCCTGATTTTTGTATAGAAATACTATTGAGGACCCAAGGAGGGTAAGAGTCCAGACAAAAATGGAAATGTACAGTATACAGCATAGGAAGCATCCAAAAAACCCAAATCAACAGTTCTGCCAATATTTTTCATAACCATAGCATAAAATGAGCTTTTTAGAATAACTTTTTTCATTGCACTGCTGCTTTAAATATCAGAATACAACAAAAAAGCAGTTTAAAAATATAAATACACAGTGACAGTGATCATCAGCAACATTTTAAATAGTTTAAAGCGTACAATATTGCAATATAAATATCAATACACTTTTTCTTACTAGTGATTTAATTCTCATTTGTGCAAATATGCATTAATGTTCTATAACTTGTAATTTTCTCCTGTCTATAATTTTACAAAAAGAAATCCCATTCTCCAGTACATATCAGGGTTCCCAACTCTCTGAAAATATAGGGTGGTGGCAATGGTGATTGGGTCAAATGGTGCGTTATTTTTCGGGACCTCCTATATGCACTGTACATGTGCATAAGTAGCTTTTAAGTAACATACAGTGTGCTGGTATTAAATGGGTAGTATTGCAATAAAGGATGTCAATAAAAGACAATTTTGGAGGATTTTATAAAAAAAATGGATAAAAATATAGGGTGGTGGCAAAAAAATATAGGGTGGTGGTAAAAAATATAGAGCGGTGGTAAAAAAATATAGAGTGGTGGCCCACCGCCCTAAAACAATGAATGGGGAACACTGTATATACTGTGTTAGAATTCAATAAATATGTTGTCATTTGGTTTGGTTCCATTTCTAAAGTAGATATTATGTCTCCCAGGAATTTATTCCTCATCTTATTATACAGTGGGCACAATATTAGAAGGTGTGTTATATCATCTTCTCCAGTTTGGCATTTACATTTACTCCCCCCAGCCTGTTTGTAATAACTTTTCATTCTTTGGCTTCCGAAGAATTCAAATCTGTACCTCACAAATATTTTTCTTCTATTTGGGTCTTTTATAATGTTTAAATAGTTGTCAAAGTCAAAATATATTTTGTTTGTAGACAGCCATTTGCTGATTATATATTACTTACTTAACCCTATGTCCCTTTGTGTGGGTGTGTGTGTGTGTGTGTGTGTGTATGTATGTGTATATATATATATTTATATGAGCCTCTTTTAATGATCTAGTGTGAATATCTGTAATATAATTTAATAAACCATGCGGTTTAATAATTTTTTGCACTGCTGCATGCTTGGAAACATTTAATGATGGCTGGCATATTTAATAGCCTCCTCTTTGCAGTTGCGGGGGAAACTTGGCAATTGTGATTCAACACAAAAAAGTGCAGAATCATGCACTTAGTACATAAAAAACCCGCGGGCCACGTATGAATGGGGGGGGGGGGGTTAGTCATGGTAACATGTCAGGAGAGGGACCTGGGGGTTATCATATCGGATGACCTAAAGGTGGCAAAACAATGTGCTAAGGCAGTGGGAAGAGCAAATTGTATGTTGGGCAGTATAGGGAGGAGTATAACCAGTAGGTGGAGAGAGGTGATAACGCCCTATATAAATCACTGGTTACGCTCCACTTCAAGTATGGTGTTCAGTTCTGGAGGCCTCATCTCCATAAGGATATAGACAGCATAGAGAGGGTGCAAAGGAGGGCAACCAAAATGATGCAGAGCCTGCATCATAAGCCCTACAAGGAAAGCGATCTAGATCTGCACTCCCTGGCGATGAGGGGGGAGACACGTTTGAGACCTTCAGATACCTAAAGGGAATAAACAAGGTACAGAAAAAGAGCCTCTTTCAAAGGAAAAGATGTCCAGAGACTAGAAGGCACAGTATGAAGTTGGAGTGGGAATGAATCAGAGGGAACAGGAAAAAGTACTTCTTCACGGAAATGTTGGTGGACTCTTGGAACAGCCTCCCAGTGGAAGTGGTGGGGGCTAGAACAGTTACTGGATTTAAGAAAGCATGGGAGAGGCACATGGGCATCACCAGAACTGGTAGAGAAGGAAACCCGGAGTCCGAACAGGGCCAGGAGACACCATTGGGGGAGGAGGCAGGAGGGCAGAGGCTGGTGACCATGTAGGTTCTGCGGTTTTATATTAGGCAGGGAAAAAGGGGGCAGACTAGATGGGCCAGGTGGTCCTTTTCTGCTGTCAACCTCTATATTTCTATGTTACCTGCAGTTTATGCTTCAGGGCTCACACTATCAGTTTCATGTTTTGCCCTTTGGTGAGTCATCTGCACTACGTGTCTTTACAGAGTACTTTTCAGTAGTTGCAGCTGTCCCTTCAGCAAGAGGGCCTATACTCTTACCATGCAGTGATGACTGGCTTTTGAAGGTCCCGTTGAGGGACGCCATTGTTTACACACTGTTCCACAACAGACAACTGTTTGAACAGTTGGGTATTCTAGTGAACAAGCCAAGGTCAGTTCTCACTCTGTGCCAGCATCTCCATTACATAGGTGGTATTCTGAACTCTGGGCTGGGTCAGTCTTTCCTGCCCTTGGACCGTGTAACAGTGATAGTTTCCTAGGCTCAGTGCCTCTTCTGAACCCAGGGACAGTGGTCCCCCTTGGCTACAGTTCTGCATAGCAACACTCTGGAGATGAGTGCTGTTCTACTTGGCTTACAGGCCTTCACCACCCTCCTTCTGGGTCATCTGCCGTTGATCCATACAGACAATATTTTGGTGATGTAGTATGTTAGCGGTTAAGCTGGTGTCTACTTTTCTCCTGTCTGCAGAGATGCAATGAGAGTATGGCACTAGACCATGGAATCCATCATGTTCCTGTCAGTCATTTGGCCTGACTGCAGTTTATGAGGAATGTAAATATGGCGGCCGAGATTCGAGCGTCATCACTGACGAGACCACGTATTGGTAGGTATTTGGAATAGTAGTATACGGTTCATATTTGGGAATAGTAGTATATGATGTCACGGCACTGGTGGTGGGAGTAGGGTACAGGGTGTGGGGGGGGCAGAGGCCCCCGATGATAAAAATGGAAAACAGAGTGATTATGTGTGAGAACAGGCATTGACTGCTGAGATGTCGTCGTGGAACGAGATTACATTTATGAGATCTCGGCCACCAGATTCACCGTTCCTCATAAACTGCAGCCGCACCAGCCATTTTCCTGGCCAGCACCCTCAATGCCTTTGTGGGTCATCTCATCCGGTCACAGGTGCACTGCTACAAATGGGAGTTATTGGACTCCATTGTGGATGACCTCTTCCTAAAGGGGAATCACTTAAACATAGACCTTTTTGCTTCTCCACACAACCCAGAACTGCTGCATTTCTGCTCACTTGCTCCAGGTCCTGGAGTTTTTCAGTGAAACGCATTGTACCTCTCTTGGAAAGAGAGGTTCATATATGCCTTCTCTCTGTTCCCTTTCATACAGAGGATTCTGGTCAAATTGAGGGCTGAGTCAGCTACTCTGATTCTGGTGGCCTCATACTCTCCTGATCAAATCTGGTTCCTCCTGCTTCACCAACTGGCAATGGAACTCCCTGTCTCCACTCCATCAATGAATGGGACTTCAGGGTGTTTTTGTGAATCTGGATCTTCGATCCCTGCACCTCCACGCCAGGCTCCTGAGGACATAGAGCTGTCTTGCTTAGGTGTTTCCTTGGCGGTTGCTGCTGTTCTACCGGTGACTGGGAAGCAGTCCACTCTGTACACCAACTTGCAAAAATTAAAACATTTCTTGGTGTGGTGAGCTGCCTGTCAGCTGGACCCATTTATGTGCCCAGTCAGTCTGGTAATGGACTACTACTTGTCTCTTATGGACTTGGGCCTGGGTTATTTCTCCATTAAGGTCCATTTGGCTGCAGTGTCAGCTTTTCATACCCTCACTGATGGCAAGACAACAGCTCACCTTGAGGTTTCTTGTAGGTTCCTCAAAGGTATTCTACTTCTGCACCCCCGGTCAGCAATTCAGTCCTACCATGGGACGTCAGTTTGGTTCTGGAGACCCTTACTGCACCTTCTTTTGAGCCTGCTGCTACATGTGAGCTATGCTTCCTCTCTTGGAGTATGCTACTTCTAGTGGCTGTGACATCTGCTTAATGCATTTCTAAATTGCAGGCTCTGGTTGGGTATCCTTCTTTTCTTATTTTCCATCAGAACAGGGTTACCTTGTATACCAGTCCTCATTTTTTGCAGAAGGTTGTTTCTAAGTGAACACTAAATCAGATTAATCCTTCCGGTTTATTTCTTTACTCCCACGTATAGTGGGAAATGTTGACTGCATATGGTTGGCTTCTGTCAGACATTATATTGGTACTTGGATTGTACTAAGCATTGTAGACAATCCTCTTGGCTATTTGTGGCTTTTGCCCCAGGAAGGTGGTTTTCCCTATTTCAAAGCAGTTCCTTTCCAAATGGTTGGCCATCTGCATTTCTTTGTTACCAGAAGCACATTAAGCAGCTTTCTGGTCCTCTCTGTGCTCACTCCACCCATGAGGTGCCTTCTGCCTTGGCTTGGTTCCACTGTGTGTCTGCTGTTGCCATATGTGCTGCTGCCTCTTGGAGTACTGTTAATACATTTACTAAACATTGCCGTCTGAACATCATCTGTCATAGATGTGCTGAATTTGGCCTTACTGTCCCACAAGGCCTTCTTACTCAGGGTCCTTAGACCCTTCCTCCCTCTCTCGGTGCTTTGGTCCTGCTTGGGAATCATCCGTGATGTGGCTCAGTGGAAGGAGGTGTCCTTGAGGAAGATAGAATAGTCACAGTAGTTCTTTGAGAGAATCTCCTCCATTGAGCTTTAGCTCTTCCTCCCTCCTTTCCCTCTTTTTGGGTGATGGGTGGTTATCCTGCCTGCTCTCACATATGAGTTCTCCTCTTATGGCAGAATTTGGCCTATGTACTCAGGTTCCGATATCTTCTCCTGTGTGCCTAGTTTCATCCTGGTTACTTTGATCCCTGCCAGTCCAATGATTCTTCGAGTTTGTCTCCAACAAGGAACTGAGACACGATGGGGCTGCCCATGTTATATAGGCGGCAGCAAGGCACATCAGCGTGGGCAGCCCCCGCTGGCAAAATGTTCCGGGTGTTCCTGACACAGACTGCTTACAGATCCATGATGTAGCTCAGTGGAGATTATCTTGAAGATCTACTGTTATATAAAGTAATTCTCTTGAAGATCTACTGTTATGGAAAGTAACTATTGTTTAGTAGGACAACAGAACCTACATTTAACTTTTGTCTACAGATTTTGCTAGGGGTGCAGGTGAGGATGGGTGGATTATCAGAATGAAAGTGTCCAAAATATAGGCTATTCAGAACGGGAGTAGCCAGAAGGTAGGTGTGTGTTTACTAATTATTACCTTTCTGGTTGTTATCTTGTTGTGTGGTGACATAAATCGCAATCCTGGCTTCTCTTGCTCATCCACGGTTGAGAATTTTAAGAACAAGGGAGGCATTTCTTTCTTGCACACAAATGTAAGAAGAATACTACCAAAAGCAGATGCAATAAGGTAGTTTGTTAGTCTAACTGTACCAGATTTCTTGTTACACTCTGAAACTTGTCTTTCTAGTAGAATTAGTAATAATGATGCACATATACTGTACAAGGATATTACCACTATAGAGCAGACAGAAGTAAGAAAGGGAGGCAGGCTGATGGCTTGCTATGCTGATAAGTTTGTAACTACCAGAGTTAATGTACTAACTAAAGAAAACTGTTGTGAGCATTTTGCTGTGAAATTTAAACTCAGAATAGGGAAGCCAGTGTTAATTCTTGTATGCTATAGACCACCTCAATTTTCAATACTATTCATCTCTAATTTACCCAAAGCCCTTCTGCATTTTTCCTTTTCACATGAAATCAGGATGGTGGGAGATTCAGTTAAGCAATAATGCACGACAGAGGTGTGCCATGCTATGGTAATGTCACACCTAAGGTGGCTGAAGCACAAGGCCACAGGCTGTGTGTGTTCAACACTCAAGAAGTGACATTATCCCACACGACATACATCCCTGGAGTACATTATTGCTGTTATACAATGGCTCTCTTGTATTAAAAAAGGTTAAAACATACATTTTTAAAACATATTTTGTGCTTCTTTTTTCATGGGTAAGTATAGTTTAAGAAAAAAAGTTCTGCTTTTCCTCTTTTAGCCACTAGGTTGTACTGTATTTCTGTGTCTCAGAAGCCTTTTGTCACCCCAACCCCCCCAATGATGTCTCACTTTCTGTCTCAGTCTTTGTGTTTTTCACTGTCTCTTTTTTTTTTCAGTCACTGCTCACCAAGTTTGCTAAGTTTTCTAAGTTAACAATAACCTATAACACGGTATGGGGTTGTAGACATTTAATACATGCCTGAGCATGTTGTGAGGCATTAGGCCACATGCCGAGTGTCCTTACAGCACCCCAGGTGTGCATTAAATGCCTATAACCCCATACCCTGGAGTGGGTTATTGCACTTATAACACGGATTCTGTAAAAAATACGACAGTGGCTACAGAAACATGACTTTAGCGTGTGGAATGAGAGAAAAAGGGACTGTACACTACCGCCTCACAAAGTAGTCCCACAGGAAACAAGCACAGTGCATGGCTGTTGTGGATACAGAAATGTGATATGGAGAGTACTGATGTCATTTGTCACATTTCTTCTGTCTGACACAGCTGTTTACTGTGTGACCGGTGTCTGTGTGACAGCGCCCCCCCAACTAACAAAACACATACTGATATGGAGTTAAACTGAATTCCCCTGTGTCCCAGTGTCTTTGTGAATGTCTCTGAAGGGCTGTTACCCTGGTTCAGTGCCGTTCTTCCGATGCACACAGATGTTCCCCGCTTTTAGGACTATGCTGTGCTGTGTCCCCTCAACACTCCATGTGTCACACTCACTCTGTGTGTGGTATGGTGCCTTGACACTCCTGCAACCACTACTGATACATACTGGTGTCAGTGCCTGTATGGGGGTTGTGCTCTGCAGCTGCCTGCCTACGGATTCCCCTGAGCAGTGTGTCACTTCAGCGTCTCCACTCTGCCACAACCCACACCCACACACAGAAGCAAGCAACACAGTGTCAACCTGCAGCTGCTTCTGCAACTCCTGTCAGCAGACACCGACCACCGGAACTCAGGGTGATCTGCTTGGTGCGGACTCTGTAACCACCGGAATGCAGAGTGAGCTGCTTGGGGTGAACTCTGTTTGGCTGCTGGGGCTATCACACACTGCAGTGCCCTGTCTCCCTCTCTCTCACTGTGTGTCTTTCCTGCAGCATGATCTGTCTCTGTCTCTCGTTACACTGCGCGTGGTCACCGTGCCTGCATCTCTTCTGTCAGATGCTCACTCAGTCTGCCTCTCTTGCAGTGCGGGGAATGGGGGGGAGGGGTAAGGGGACCAGGAATCTGGCATGTGACACAGACTCTGATGAGCCCCAACATGGGCTGCCGTTGCAGGTACCAGACAATGTCTACTGTAATAAAAAAAAAAAAAAACAACATTGTTTATTTGTTCCCTCTCACAGACCAGCACTACAGTAACTTGCAGCTTGGAGATCTTTCATCATAGGGGGCAAGGTTTAATATATAAAGAGGTAACTGGCTAGGTGCACATTTGGTACACGGTCACTCGGTGTCTGTCTCTGCAGTGCTGGGTCAAGGGCGACTCAGGGGACCCTGGGAATTATGGCTCATAGACACCGTTGGAGCACATCGCTGTATCAGACTTATCATGGCTGCCGTTCTCGTTTGCTGTCTTCAGCTCTGAACGAGTTCCGACCGCACTGTCCCTGAGTCGCTCCGTGAAACTATGCATTAAAAAGGGAATTTAATGCATGGCCTCACAGAGCGACTCAGCCAGTTGGGTTGCACGCTTTTCGCAACCCATGTTAAAATGTGTGTTTGCTTTGAGTGGCACCAAGTGGTTAAGTGCAGTGGAGGCACACTAAGCATGCTTACAGCACTTTGTAAGCAGGATAGGAGGGAGAGTGTACTTAAAACTGGTTTAGATGGAAAATATATCTTAGTTAAAGCTGTCAGAACGACTGGCTTCATAACTGCAGAAATAGAGAGAGAGACTATTTCTGTGGTTGTGAAGCCGACTGTTTTTATGGCTTTTACTGAACTTTTTTTTTCTGTTGAAAGCTGCGTGCGCTTCCGTTTTTCTTGTGCTGCCTGAACGGGAACTGTAAAGCTGATTGTAGGGATGGCTTCAATCAATTTGATTTTTGTAAAAGTGAGTGAAAAGCAAGTTAGTGTGTTAAAAGTGTAAAACAGCATTGTATGAATCTCTCACAATGTCTGTGTAATGATAACTGATGCTTTGTGTAATTACACTGATGCTTTGTGACATACATGTATATGTATGTTTTATTTTTTATCTCTTGGGTCTTCTTGAAAATGGGAATTTGATGCTCTTGGAGCTACCCAATCAACAAATTTTAAATAACAAATAAATAAAATAAAAGTCAGATTTGGGAGGAGGGAAGAGATTCTGTGTGTCATGGTGGGAGGCAAGAATCAGGGGAGGCTGCATGATTGTTTATGCCAGTAGGTAGGTCTTTTCAGTGCTGGAGCTTTATACAGGGATGTTGTGGTGGGATAACATTATCACTTCATAAGGTGGCCACTGACCAATCAGGGCACAAGAAATGTTCTTGCCATTGTATAGAATTGGCAAACAGAGTATATAGGTCAAGGCATTTGTAAAATGTTTCACTTAACTTGGGTTTGGGGCAATTGATTAGTGACCCGACTCATATTAACTTGAAGAACCTCCAGGATTTACTGTATTCAACCTAACTTTTACCAGTAGTTCCCAGAATTGTGGGAGTTGGGGGCTATATCAGATTTATTTAGCGACTATAATGTTGTATACTGCATAAAGGGAGAGAAAACATTTTTCAGAAAGCAAACATGATCCAATATAAATCATACAAGCACTTTGACTTTTTGGCATTTGCTGCTCATTTGGACACAAGTGACTAAGGCTGGCTAAAACTGATCCCAGATCTTGGATTTGTACGAGAGTCTTTGTACATAATATAAATGGGCTGCATTGTGATTGGTTCGATGTGTATGTTATATATGCAAATGTTTTATTAGCTGTATTTAACTGTATCTATACATGTATTGTTGGATGTTTGTCTCTGGGTCAAGCCTGTAAAAGGGACATATGGCCTAGTGCTAGTTATCCGGTTAACACAATTTTAAGTAAAAAAAAAAAATGTTTTATATATGTATATAAAATTAAATAGCTTAGGACTGTTTCCTTGGGGAATTGAAAACAATTTATAGTAAGTACCTGCCATTAAAAACAGAGAAAATAAAGGGATACTCTGCAGCCTGGTATAATTTTCTCAACTGAAACGGGGGGAAAAAGACAAGATCTGGAAAAAAGCACAGAAATTGCAAATCTCAGAGGAGGGGGAAGCTTGTAGAACAGCAAGAAATAGATACAGTGTGGAGGTTAGGAATGCCAGAAAAAAAAAATTCAGGAAAAAGACTCTCAAGGAAGCTGGGAACCCAAAGAAGTTTTGGATGGCAATAAATGGACTGGCTGAAACTGCTAGGAGTAGCTCTAATATTAGAGCTGTGAATGATCTGGGTTAGTCAATATTTGAAGATAAGCTAGCAGATTATTTTTTTCTTAATTCAGGCAGTCTTTTTGTGGGGGATGAGAACCAGGGTCATTCCTGTCCTAAAGAGATTTTTTTATTTAGGTAAAACAATTTGAATTTAGTGAAATACAAAAGTCTAGGGTTATGGATACTTTATTGGGGTTATAGGTTAAAGTGCCAGACTTGATGAGCTGAATCCCCTGCTATTAACATACTCTGCATGCCACATAGCAGAGTCTTTGACTTCGCTTTTTAACTGGTCCCTGTCACCTGGCATTATGCCTGAGGGCAGAAACTGGTCAAGGTTATCTGAATGTTTAAAGGGGTCAACCCTGGCCAGGTGACCAATTTTCACCCAGTTTCCCTCGTACCTGTAGTTTTATGAATTTTTAAATGACTGGTAGCAAAACAACTACAGGAACACTTAAAGAGCACCTTTCATGATGGTCCAAAAAGTTACAGCTTGTAGTCATTATATGCAGTACTAGACCTGAAACGGTGTGTGCATTTATTATTTTTGGCCAAGGTTTACTCTGCCTTCCATAATTTGGATTTATTTTGGAGCCCTGCTGCACTTGCCTTTGCTGTTAAACTGCTGGGCTGCTGGCTCCTGATGACATCACTATAGGGCAGATGAGTGACTCACACTGAGCAGTTGCAACATTGTTGCAACAGAAAACTGCTATTATTCAGTGTACATACTGTGTTCTCCCTTCCCCAAGACACTCTGTTAGAAATGCATTATGCCAAAATCTAAATGCCTTGTCAGTATGTATTTTTTGTTTTGTTTTGTTAAATTGACTTTGTCCTATAGTGATGTCAGCAGTACAACCCTGGGCCCAC
The DNA here is from genome assembly GCA_016271365.2 of Neoceratodus forsteri. Lineage (NCBI taxonomy): Eukaryota > Metazoa > Chordata > Ceratodontiformes > Ceratodontidae > Neoceratodus > Neoceratodus forsteri. The sequence continues at coordinate 1,101,768,604 of CM057454.1, read as the reverse complement.
AGTAACACCAGGCTTGCTGTAGAAGCTCTGGTACACCCTGAAGTTTTTAGCAGTTCAGAATGCAAAAACTAACTGCAGCGGACAGTAATGAAATACAGTTCCAGAATCAGTGCAAGAAGGGGTAATTTATGCATGAATGTCAAAAGGACCATGAAAGGTGCTCTTTAAGGCTCTTTTACATGCAAATTACGTCGAGTGGTGCTGTCTGAAATGGATTCCTCCATTCCGATTGCACCACCAGCCTCTTCTCTTTACACACTGCGGCTGTACAGCATTCCCGGTGGCCTTCCTGTGTTTTGGGGGCATTTCTGGCAGAGGGGTTTGTGAATGGGGGTGGCAGTGGTGCAGGCGAAGCAGCGTTTTTACATGCTTGCACAAAACGCCTGCACCAGTACACAGTGGCCCATGTTCCCAACAAACCAGGGAATGCTCTACACTGCAGTGGAGCACAGAGGAGTGGCTTGCAATGCGCTGTCAGCTCTTTACACTGCCAAATCTGCCCTGGTGCAGCTCATCTGCACCACTGACACTGGTGCAGATCTGGTAGTGTAAAAGCCCCTTTAGAATGCAAGGGTCACTGTGATGACTTCTGATCTTGTATTTCATAAAAGTCATTGCTGGATGATGTCAGCAAGGAAAGATAATCAGGGCCATCTTTGTTGGCCTCTCCATGGACTTTGACACAGAGGTCATGCAATTCTCCTACATAAGCTTAAATAGGGATTGGGTATTGGTGCCCTGAACTGGTTTATGTCTTACTTTAACTGCCGCAGATAGACTACGGTTGTTAATGGAAGGATCTCGAGTGAGTTAGTTATGGTTGGGGGGTATTCCTCTGGGCTTAGTTCTGTGGCCCTTATTGTTTAATATCTGTTTACGGGGGTTTGGGGAGTGTCTCGGAGGCACAGTGTCTCGGTGCCGATGATATGGTGATCAGTGCCTCCCATACATCCCCCAGAATGGTTGAGGAGAGACTAAAGGGGGGTTTTTATTGGCTATGCAATTTATTTTGGATGCTAAGTTGGAATTATATGTTAGTTAAACAAAGTTCATTATTTCTGTGTCTCCAGCTAAACTGAAGGACATTTCCCCTAGTACTTTGAGTATTACCACGGCTGATGGCTATAGATTAGAAAATGGTACCACAAATAGTTGGGCTTTTGGCTGGAACCAGGAGAAACAGGAAATGGCTAAGTAGATAACTTGTTAAAACAGTTGTAGCAAGTGTGTGTACATTGTACAAAACCAGAGAATGCCTAGACTTGGCAAAAGATCATTGTAACACAAATGTTGCCACTGTTTGACTATTTCGACATGCCGTATATCAACACCTCTTAGGAGAGATTACATTATTTAGATGTTTTGTATAACTGACTAGCCCAGGTGGTTTGGGAATATCCAAAGAACATTCACCACTGTTTGCTTTTTAAGATACTGGAGTGGATGTCTCTCTTCAACTATAGAAAACTCCACATTATGTTATTGGTAGTCAAAAGTGTGTACGGTTAGGTGCCCAGTTATTTGAAGAGTTCTCTCTCAGCCCACCCATTAATACCATCCGTAAGAAAAGCCTCCTCTGTTGAGTTAGAGATTCCCTTCTGTAAAACAACTAGATCCATATTCTCCTTCAGTCACTGGGTGCCGTAATGTTGGAATTCAATGCCACCAAAATTCATAGTTGCCTCATACAAAAATCCTCAGTTGCAAAATATTAAATCCTGGTTTAATTGCATCCCAAAATTTAATGTATGTTGTCTGGGTTATAGAGGACCAAATTAACTTGGGTCCTTTTTTTAGATAATTATAGGTTATTGTAGAGTATGTTTTTTTGTGTGTGTGTGTGTGTGTATATATATATATATATATATATATAAAAATTATAGGGGCGTGGTGGCGTCCTATAGTTAGGGTTGAGTAGGCACTTTAATGTTAAACCTCAGTTTTTGCGCATTAATAACTTTACAACCGTTCAACGGATTTGCACGAAATTTTGGAATACGTGGTCTGGTATGGTAGATCTCTTGATTTACGAAGTTGTGTTTTGGTTGGACTTATGGTTTCTGCGCAGCAAAATGCTAAAAAACGCATTTTTTGCCACTTTTGACATGTTTTTTGCCCATGGCGCTGCCACCACACTGTGTGGTCTTTTGGTCTGAAATTTGGAACGTAGAAAGAGTTTGGGTCAAGGAACAATACAGCGTTGGTTTGGTAAAAAAAAATATTAATCCGTTACAAAGTTATTACATTTTTAATTTTCAGGTTCTCCGCATGCTCAGTTCACTCCAAAATTTATATGTATATTTGAAGAACTAGGATTGGTCTCACGGTCAAGGATTTTGCCAGCTCACGGACTAGGTTCATAGGCAACTACGAGTTCGAGGGGCTGGCCCAATATGAACTCGCCACCATTAGCTTAATGGTGGATAAGATATTTTTTGTCACCCATGTGGTTATCAAGATTAACCTTAAACTGTTTTAAATTATCACTTAATGCCACTTCAGATGGCAGGGAGTTCCATATTGGTGGTAGTCTTTGGGTTATAAACCTGTTTCTTTTTACTGTATTGTTTATGTTCTTTTTTAATTTCAGTTTGAGACCTGGTATTATTATGTGTTATGTGCCACTCTATGCAGATTGTTTCAAACAGGGCAGTGTCCCTTGTAGCCCTGTATACTAAACAAAGATCCCCTCTCAGTGATTGATATTCAAGTGAGAATAGCACTAAGGTTTTGAGTCGGTTTTCATAAGTCAGCTGTCCCGGGGTCTACTGTTAATTCAGTTGGACAATACCCCAGTAGTCTTTTACCTGAACAGGCAAGGGGGAATGCGGTCGTACCCCCTATGCAGAGAGGCCATGAGAATCTGGGACTGGGCAGTAGAACGCAATCTGTTTCTCCTGGCTGTCCACGTGCCAGGAAGTCTGAACGTTCTCGCTGGCAGTCTGAGTCGTTCTCATTCTCTGAACCATGAGTGGGAGTTGCTTCAAGATGTTGCAGACGACCTCTTTGCAAGATGGGGTCATCCGAGCTGGACCTCTTTACGTCCCCGTGCAATGCCAGACTGCCAAATTTTTGCTCGCTAGATCCAGGGCCTGGTGTTTTCTGGCAAGACGCATTATCCCTTTCCTGGGCAGGGAGGTTTTTCTATGCCTTTCCTCCCTTCCTTCTGGTTCAGAGAGTTCTGCTCAAACTGCAGTCAGAAGGGGCCAGAATGATTCTGGTAGTCTCTCTTTGGCCTCAACAGCTTTGGTTTCCTCTACTACAGCAGCTGGCCACGGGGCCTCCTGTATTGCTGCCTCTCTCCACTTGCTTGCTCTCCCAGTAACAGGGGATGCTTGTCCATCCTTCCCTTAGAACTCTTCACCTGCATACCTGGCTCCTGCAGTTCTAGCTGAGGGGAGAGAGTGGGAGTCTCCAAAAGAGTGGCAGAGATCCTAGTGGTGGCAAGGAAACCCTCCACTAGGGCGACTTATGCCATGAAGTGGAAATGCTTCTGTGTGTGGGCGACAGCCAGATCCTTAGATCATCTAGTGTGCTCGAATAAGCACGTGCTGGAGTACCTTCTCCATCTCCTTGATCTGGGTCTTAGTTGCTCATCGATTAAGGTGCACCTTTGTGCATTTTTGGCATATCATGCCCCTGTGGGAGAACGGACTGTAGCACAGCTGTTCTCCAGTAGGGGGAGGCCCTGTTACACACTCTGGATGTTCATAGAGTTCTTCATTTTTATTTGGACCGAACTCGTTCTGTTCGGAAAACGGACCAGTTGTTCGTTGCCTTCGCTCAACACAAGGCAGGGGATCCTGTCACAAAAAAAAACATGACCCAAGTGGTTAGTCCATTACATCACGTTTTGTTACCAGCACCATGGCAAACCCTTACCGGACTCAGTTAAGGGTCATTCCACCAAGGCTATTGCTACTTCTTTTGCCTCCATTGAGGAATGCTTCAGCAGCAGACCTTTGTGCAGCCACTTGGAGCACTGTCCATGCTTTTATCAGACACTACAGTTTGGACATAGCCTCTAGGAGGAGAGCAGGCTTTGGATTGGCTGTTCTACAGGGACTGCTCTCTTAGGAGGGTAGAATTTTTTTCTCTATTTCAGTCATTCCTCTTCCCTTCTGATCTGGGCCTATTTGGGTTATTGCTTGGGACTCTGTCCTGAGTTTATTACTGGCTGCAAGAGCTCCACCTCGAGGTCAGAGAGTACAGTTACGTAAGAACTTACCATAACAGTAGATCTTCGAGAGGAGCTCTTGCAGCAGGTGGCTTTCCCACCCTCCATCCCCCAGGTCAGTGACTTACGTATATTTCTCTCCAGTAGGGGAGTTCCTTCTCGGTACTCCAGTCTTGCCAACTGGGTCTCCAGTGGGGAACTGAGATGGCGCCGGAGGTCCACCCCTTTTGTATTACGTGTGATGTCGGGGCTGGACTCCCGCTACAGACTGCTAGATAGAAAATGTTTCCATGGGGTCCTAACGCCTGGCGACATTAGTCCTAAGTGTATTTTCTGCTGCAAGAGCTCCTCTCAAAGATCTACTGTTACAGTAAGTTCTTACGTAACTGTACTTTCCAGTGCCAACCGACTGTTTACCTAAAACAAATCAAGCAGCAGTTGGCATTTTTAAAAACTAAAACCCACCATGTTTTTTTCTCCCTTAGCGAGTGATCCCCCCCCCCAACACACACAAGTTGGACCCAACTCCCAATCACTTCACTGCTCTCAGTGTAGGTGCCATAACCCAAAAAATATTGTAAATGCCTTGCACTGTCTCTTAAATGCCCTTACTCTGTCACACAGAGACACACACACACACACAAACATCAGAACATTTACTTGTTGGCCGGACAGAAAACATCTTTTTCTATGGACGTGGATATGTTCTATCCACACTGTTTGGCATGTCCCTTTCCCTTTAAATCTTGCGGGATGGTCTGAATCCTGGCTCCTCCCACTCACCCGGGGTATATCCCTCAGCTCCGCCCCATGACGCCAGATCTTCCTTTCTGCTGGAAGATTCAGGTTACCTCCTTACCGCTCCTGCGTTAAGTGGGCCCTGGCACTTCAATTCTCGGATTACTTACCAAAAATCAAACTCGTTAGAATTTCTCTGCATTGTTTTGTGATAGCAACTGCCATGGAGGACAAGTCCTCACCTGGGTTTCGCCGGTGTCCTTGCGGGCAGAAGATCTCTCTTGCCGACCTGCTCGCCATGTGCGTCTACTGCCTGGGCCATGATCATGATACCCAGGCCTGCTATTTTTGTTGCGTGTTTCATCCGGCATTGTTGGACGATTGTCTCAGATGTTTGCAGCTCGGTCAACCGGAAAAATGGTACCCACTGGTCGAATCAAAAGACACCCGTCTGGTGGTCTCTGTGGCTGCGGGGTCCGCCAAACAACTCGACCAGATGAAGGCTTTCGAGGAGGAAGCGGCACGGGCCGCCGAGCAATCCTTTTCAGTTTCGGTCTTCATCCCACTCAAACTGGGCTCTACATTCTCAGGCTCCTTCAAGGAGTTGTGCAAGTCTCTCCCAACCAAGGGGGAGGGCCCATCAGATTCGCACATCTCCCACTCCCGTAAGAAGGATTCTAAGGAGTCAAGAGAAGAGACATCTCATTGACGTTGCTCCTGGGATAGAGAGTGGTCTCGGTCCCAGGAATCTCCAGTTTTGACTTCGGTTGAGGTTGCGGCCTCGGCTGCTGGCCTCATGGTACCCCTGTCAGGCCAGCCGGCTAAGACGCGGGACGACGATCCAGTCAAGATTATCCTAGACTCCGTCGACCGATGAGATCAACAGTTATCTGTTTAGGACTCCAGTCCTGACTGGACCTACTGAGGAGGAGACCCAGCCTGCTGGAACAGCTTCACAGTCCCTGTCACTGGCCTGGAGGACCCGCAGGTCTCCCTGGCTCCTTCTAAGCACCAGCAGGGCTCGCTGTAGGGGGATGCCTTCTCGAGGCCATGGACCCCAGGCCTCTTCTATGCCTCCCCTCCACTTCCCTGATCCATAAAGTGCTCCTCAAGGTCAGGAGGGACAAGGCACAAGTGATTCTGGTGGCACCAGACTGGCCCTGCCAGTTTCGGTACTCCGATCTCCTCAACAACAGGCTCCCGAGATGTCTTCCAGCATGCCTGGACCTACTGTCAGTCAGTCAGGGAAGGTCCTCCACCTGGACCTTCAGTCCCTGCACCTGACAGGCTGGTTCCTGAGTGGCTAGAGTTGCAGGCTTTGGGTCTCTCTCTGAGGATCTCCTCACTGTAGTTGAGGCATCCAGGAAGGAACTGACCAGGAAGTGCTGTGCCTTCAAGTGGAAGAGATTCTCCATTTGGTGTCAGGGCAAAGGCCTGAACCCTTTGTCCTGTCCAGTGGCTAGCATTCTCGACTACCTTTGGTCTCTCTCTCCAAAGGGGGTCTTCGATCTATGACCCTTAAGGTGCACCTGGTAGCCATCTCTGCTTACTGGGTGCGGGCTGATCAGCAGATGGTGTTACAGGAGAGAGTGGTCTGGCGTTTCTTCAAAGGCCTCGACCATATTTCCCCTCCGGTGTGTGAACCACCACCACCGTGGGATCTACTGCTGGCACTGGCAAAGCTCATGGGCAAGCAATTTGAACCGATGCACAGGAGTAAGATGTCACACCTGTCGTGGAATACCGCCTTCCTGGTGGCTGTCACATCAGCCAGAAGGATTGGGGAGCTCCAGGCGCTCTCTGTTGAGTCTCCTTGTATGATCTTCCACAGGGACAAGGTTGTCCTGCGCCCCAATCCGAAGTTCCTTCCGAAGGTTGTGTCTGAGTTTCACCTGAAGCAGGTGATGACTCTGCTGGTGTACTACCCCAGTTACACCTCGGAGGCCGAGTACAGGCTCCATACTTTGGACTTGAAATGAGTGCTCTCTTATTATAAAGAGCATATGGCTGAAGTTCAGGGAGAGGTTCACCAGCTGTTTGCCACCTGTGCTGAAGCCGCACCTGGCAGACCTGCAGCCAAGCGGACGATTGGCAGATGGATTACATCTTGCCTTGATCTCTGCTATAGGTTGGTCGGTAGGGAGCCTCTCGTAGGGCTAAGAGCTCATTCCACCCACCATACTGCTGTGTCCATGGCTGCTTCTAGGGACGTCCCTATCCAGGATATCTGTAGGGCTGCTACCTGGAAGTCAGCAAACACCTTTATTTCCCATTACCACATCGACCTAGAGTCACACCGGGATGCTGGTTTTGGGGCCTCAGTTCTCCAGTCTCTATTCCCTAAGTAGGAGGTGTGCGCCTTGCCTCCCTTCTCCCGGAGAACTGCTAGGAGTCTGCCAAACAGTGTGGCTTGAACAACATATCCGTGTCTCTAGAAACACAGGTTACTCACCTGTAACAGTAGTTCTAGGAGTGGTATATGTTGTTCATCCACACTGTTTGGTATGTTCCTTTCCCTTTAAATCTTGCCGGATGGTCTGAAAGCTGGCTTCTCCCACCCACCTGGGTGGTATATCCCCTCGGCTCCGCCCCATGATGCCAGATCTTGCCCGCTGGAAACAAAGGTTGTGCGCCAAGGCTGGGGAGATCGAGTCGGTTCGTGTGGATGAACAACAAATACCACTCCTAGAACTACTGCTACAGGTGAGTAACCTGTATTTTCTGCTGATTTTAATTTTGGCACAGACCCACTCTCGATCATTTTCCCTTGCTCGCGCTCAGCTCCTTGTCAGGAATTCAAACTCTGTCAACCTTCGGTCTGCCACTTTCACTTTCCTGACCCAGTCTCAAAACCGTTCTGTACCTCATACATCTGCTGACCGCACTTACTGTTTGCCAACTGTGCTGAGAGCCACCTTGCTTTCTTAAGTGACAAACTTGCAAAACGAATGCTACCATTTAAGAGACAAACTCTGTCTTGATCACAGTCCTGCTAGCAACAGGTATCCTGTACCAGCAGCACTCTCTACTGGCAGCTGTACTGCTGAAGGGACTACTTTACCAATAATGCCTTAAAATGTGATTTTGTGATGTTTCTTTTAATTTTCTCAGCATTTGATTATTTTTTTTTCTTCTTGCCCATTTTCTAAGCACAATAATACCTTCCAGTGTGGGCAGTGTGGGCTATACTGGACCTTCCAGGAGCTATAAGGCCCTCTGCCTGGGGTGTCAGGCCTCATTTTGCCCCTGTGGCAGTCCGGTATAGCCTAGTACTGCCCACCCTGCCTGGTATTATTGCTAGCCTAGTATACTTTGCAAAAGAGCTTATTATGGGCCAGAGTCCGTGATCATACTGAAGTTCAGAGATGCTATGTTGAAGTTCACCTCCCTTGTCAGCCCGACAAGGTGATCAGGTTGGTTTGTCATGGTTGGTCTCTCATAAAACCATGCAGAGAGAGGGCACAAGCCTTGGACTTGACCAAGTGCTCCATTATTCTGTCTCTGATAATAACCTGTGTATCATGCCCAGCACTGATATCAGATTGACTGGCATGCAGTTGCTGGAGTCTGGACCTGACCATTTCTTGAAGATGGGGACCACATTGGCCACTTTCAAGTCTTCTGGCACCACACTTGTCCAGAAAGATCCACCACTCTGGCACGCTTACTGTCTCACAGGAGCTGCTGGACTAGACCCTCACTGAACCTCACAGACCTCTGCTGCTCAACTACCACGATTTCATGCCTACAGAGAAAGATATCCAGTGTGAATGAGGCCAGTGAAGCAGACAGTTGGAGTGGTCAGTGGCTCTGAGGTGGGGATTGACAACCTGATGTTGCATACTGTGGGGTGGTGTTCCCTCTTTTAGTGCACCCCACGCTACAATCCAATGCAGAAGGCTAGCCTGAGGTGTGTTCTTGTAGGAAGGCATTCTCTGGTCACTCACAATGTCAATGTTCCTTGCTCTGTTGGAGGAGGCGCTGTAACAGTAGGGCAGTGAACAAGGAAGGAGTGTGCAAACGATAAATCCTGGTGTCGGCTGAAAACCATAGAAATAAATTTAAAAAAAAAAGAAAAGAAAATTGCAGCCTGATCAAGTAGAGTGTAGATTAATGTATTACCTGATATTGCTAACAAAGGCAGCAAACCCCAGCCCTTGAGGTAACATTCCTTTTCATTTGGGGGCCCCTGAGGAAGAAGCTTGTTGCTTGAAACACTGTAGTTTTCTTATGTTTTTGCTGCCTTAGTTAGCATAGCTGTTTTATAACAGCAGGGCATCCTGCACTCTCCCCCTGGGTTAAGTGCACAATGCCTCTGCATCATGCCCTGTGCCCCACTGCCCTGGGCATGGAAGTGGATAGTGACTCTAGTGTTTTCGGTTTTCTTTGCAACTGGAGCCATCTAGTTTGGGCAAAGGTTTCATTGGTTTACAAAAAAAAAAATTACTGAAACTTCTAACATTTCTTAACAGAAAACTCTGTAATAGGGTTGAGGCAATAGCCCATTAGCTGGGGAGCTGCTTGCCATGTCCTGGTTCAGTGTTTATACCCCAAGCCAGAACAGTTCTGTGAGCCAAAAAGAGGAGGAGGACTGAACACCTCACAGCATGCTGTTCTTCAGAGAGAGCAGATGGGAGCCTTGATCACACAATATCCTAGGTGTGCCAGAGATAGTTGTGCTGGCGGGCAGCAGAGGCAGTATGCTCTGAGGCTGTGGATGGCTGGTGGTTTGATCTCCATCCAAGGAGCAGAATTGATTGGGCGGAGTCCAGGTGCAAAAAGAAGATGCGTCTCAAGCAGATAAAGCCTCCATGTACCCTATGTCCATTATGTACATGCCACTCTTTCGGTGGAAATTTTGTGAGGTAGCTGATTTTTGTCTCAGAGAGTGAAGCCTAGAGGGTCTTAGAGAAGGGTTATAGGTGCTACTTGGGTAGCAGAGCCATTACTGTGGATGGCATGCTTCTGGTCAGAGGAGCTGGACACCCTCAGGGAAAAGGATGAGTTATGAAAAGAATGCAAAGGAAAAAAGAAAACCAAGAAACTCACTACTGATATTACCTTCTCATCTGTACCAAAAATGTTTGCTGCTGCTGTACATTGAACTATTTTATCTTTCTCCTGTATGTGCACTTTGTTTTGAACTTTGTAAAGCATTCCTGTTGCTGTACCCAACTACTGGTACTTTTGCACATTGTGTATTGTTTTTTCTTTTATTTACACTCCCCCTTCATGCCTTGGACAGACCAGCTTAAGGAGTTCTCTCCTGGACAAAATGTTTAATATTTTAGTTAATATTAATGTTTTATGTTGTGTAATACTTGTGGAAGTAATCTGTGATTACCTATGGGCTTGGTGTACATCCAGCAGACCTGTGTTTGATTCCCACAACCTCCGCTTGCATACTGTGCGATTCTGAGCAAGTCACTTAAAGCAGCAGTACTGGATAATCAGGAAGTGATTTATCAGAATTCTGCTTTTTGGCTGTAAGCATGCGGCCATAGTTCCAGTTTCCATATCTGTAAATATTTATTTTCAGTCAGTTTTACTTTTTTTTACATATTTACAATTAACTTAATTTGTTGTAGCGCTAGAATAAATATGGCGGCTGTCTAAGTTTCAGCTGCATTCCCCCATTCTGTCGCATCCTGTCTTTTGGTTACCGCAGTGGGACCCGGTGCTGAACTGTCCCGATATCCATGTGTAGTACTGCAAGTCATACACATGTGCAGTTGGCAGCAGAGGCGGTTCCAGTGCAACATGCCAGGTGGCAGAAATGTAAACAAAAGCAAAGGAAAACTGAGCAAATTACTCAGTGGTAGTACAATACCAGCAGGAAAGAGTACCTGGGAAATGCTCAGCAGAGCACAGGGAATAAACTGTTGAAAAAGAGCAGATTTGTTTTATGTTGCACTACTGCTTTAACCTCCCCAGTATTCCCAGATTGCCCCTGAAAACAAGCGTCTTTGCCTAATGGGCCTTACCCATTACCAAAGAATACCCCAAAAAAGCACTATCATGGCATAGAGGCTGCTTGTTCTTCAGTTTGATTGCTTAAAGGACACCTAAACAGGGTATTAAGAAAAAAATGAAGCTGCCAAAATCGTAAAACATAAGGCATTAATATAACCCCTACCTTTTACATGCTGAGCATCTTATAGTCCTAAATCATGTTTTAATATTGCTTCATTAGATTTAAGAAAATGGGTTAAACAGCAGGATGATACAGATTGGCTGGGACACTTGTTTAGGTCAGCATTTATGAGACAGCAGTGCCCACCCAAAACAGTCCCTGTTCCAGATGCCCCATCACCCAGTGAAATCCCTTAACCATGTTCCAAATTTAAACCTGCCAACTGCCATTTTTTCTGATCCATGAATTGACCGAAACTAAACTGACCAACGGAAAAAAAAAATGTCAAGACAACATTACTGTAAGTTTTTAAGTAATCAGCAAGCTAGCTCTAAACACAGGGGCCCAGATATTCCAAAGGGTTGCGCATGGCGCAACAGTGTTGCGCCATCGCAGCCACAATCACGCCCTGGCGTGATATTCAAGCGGGGATTGTGCCTGGCACCGTCCGATGCCCAAGTGCATCAGTAATGTATGCGAGCGCGGGTGGGGGGCATGCCCATGCATACTCTGCACATCCCGATATTCAGCCCGGGATGTGCTGGTCAACCATCTTGTAACCTACTAACGCTGCACAGGTGAGCCAAAAAAAGGAACAACGGCTGGCCACCCACAGGTGAGCTGTCGTATTGCAGGGCACAACACGGCAGCTGCCACCTGTGGGTGGCCACCCGAGCTCCGGCTGTACCTGGCGGCGCCCCCCTCATGCCCGATCATGGGCATACATCAAAAAATGAACCTCCAGTATCCCTGGTGGTCCAGTGGACCGCTGTCAGCCCAATCGCTGGTATTTGTAAAATAAAATAAATCCAATATCCCTGGTGGTCCAGTGGACCGCTGTCAGCCCGATCACGGGCATTTGTATAAGAATATTACGTCCAATATCCCTGGTGGTCCAGCGGACCCACCGGCCCACTAAACCCCACCGCCTGCTCCCCCGGTCCAGCGGCGGGCGGCAGCACCACCTGTCTGCAGACCACCGCCCGCCCGTCCTGACACTGAGGTAGGGCTGCGCCATTGGTTCGACAGCATGAGCCAACGGCAGTCTGCATCAGACATATCCAGACATGTGAATCATATCTGGAGTGTGTAATATGACGGGCTGAACGCCCACCGGCTCACGCCAGGACCAATGGGCACAGCCCTACCACGTGTCAGTCGGTGGGTGGTGGGGCGGCAGGCAGGTGGTTGCCGCCGCCCACCGCTGACGGGGAGCGGGCGGGGCCCAGTGGCGGGTGGGAAGAGGGTCCACTGGACCACCAGGGATATTGGATGTAATATTCTTATACAAATGCCCGCGATTTGGCTGACAGCGGTCCACTGGACCACCAGGGATATTGGAGTTATTTTATTTTACAAATGCCCGCGATCAGGCTGACAGCAGTCCACTGGACTACCAGGGATATTGGATGTAATATTCTTATACAAATGCCCGCGATCGGGCTGGCAGCGGTCCACTGGACCACCAGGGATATAGGACGCGATTTTACATTACGAATGCCCACGATCGGGCTGTGGGGCACATTGCCGTGCTGTGCAGGAGGCGTCGGTCCCCGACGGCTGCTGCCTGGCAGGGTGCCAGGCGCAAGTCGCCGGGGATCGGCGCACCTGCATGCAAATGGGGCTGTAATGACATGCAAATGCCCCAATTTGCGCCTTGCATACATTATGGCCCCATTTGCATGTGCACTTTTGAATATTGCAGTTGCTGCGCATAGTGCAATGGAACTTGCACTAGCGCATCCCCCTGCTCCACTCTGGCCACTTCCACTGGCGCAGTGCCACTGTGCTATGTGCACTGTGGGTAGCCAGGGTGCGATATTCAATGATGCTGTGCCATGTCGCAGCTCCGTTGAATATTGCCCAGTCAACACCCCTGCGCAGCCAAGTTGTGCTGAGCCCAGGCTTGCGCCACAGCCTGGTGCAGTTTGAATATCTGGGCCAATGTTTCTTGATAATGAAAACATTTTGCCACAACCTCCAGCCCACCGTAAAAAAAAATGAAGAGAAAGAGAATTACCATTTTGTCAGTAGCACTTGCAAGAGCTGGATGCCAGAGAAGCAGACCTGCTAGAGGTAAATACAGAAAAGAACATTAATTGGGCATTGAAAATGTTTTCCAACTGGGCTGCTTCCAAAAATATTACTATCAACTGGCACATTGACTCCCTTCAGGACCTCAACAGTACCCTTGTGGAGGGGTTGTTAGCTAACAGATAAACCAGACACAGAACTTCAGGTTCAACACACAATCTCTGTGTGTGTGATGTTGATTTAAAACACAGGGGATAACCTTAAGCAATGGCATATCCCTCCTTCAGTATATCAGTTTGCAGCAACAGACTATGCATGTCCTTCCTCTGCACATAGTCAGCACCTACTGACCCACTGATCTCCTGATCTCTCTTTAGTGAAAATTATTTTCTATGGACGTGGATATGTTGTTCATCTACACTTCTTGGCATTTTCCCTTTCCCCTTTAAATCTGCCGGAAGATCTTCAAGCTGGCGTAACCCTTGGCTCCGCCCCATAACGCCAGATCTTCCTTTCCGCTGGAAGATTCAGGTTGCCTCCTTCGTGCTCTCGCATTTTTCAGGCCCTGGCTTCTAAACCTTCGGTTATTCCGAAAATTCGACTTATTCGTGTTAGCAATTCTGACTGTTGCATCTTGATTATGGAAGACAAGTCTTCCCCCGTATTTCGCCGGTGCCTGTGCAGCCAGAAAATGTCGCATATGGACCTACATACCGCTTGCGTCTACTGTCTTGGTGTCGGCCATGACACCACGACCTGTGAGTTCTGCCTCGCTTTTCAGCCTAACGTCCTCAACTACCGTCTCGTACGCCTTCAATTGGGCAGGCCCAAAAAATGGAACCTGCCGGTGAAATACAAGGAGGCACGGTGGGCGTTTTCTGCAGCCGTGAGATCCACCGAGCAGTTGGAGCTTATGCAGGCCTTTGAGGAGGAAGCAGCTCGCTCCATGGAATCTTCCTCTCGGGGCTTCTTTGTTCCACTCAACTTGGGCTCCACTTTCTCAGGTTCCTTCCGAGAATTGTGCCACTGTCTCCCAACTAAGGGTAAGGGTCCTGCGGGCACGCACTCCTCTCAGTCCCATAAGCGGGAGAGGGACCGGGACCATCTTTGTCTTGACAGAGACGCTCTTGGGATTGGGAGAGATCTCGGTCCCAGGAGCTGACCATTTCGACCTTGGTAGAGATTGCCTCTTCAGCCGTTGGCTTCTCGGCTCTGCCATCGAGCCAGTTGACCAAAGTTTTGATCGATGAAGTTGAGATTGTTCTCGACTCAATTGACCCATTGTCGCCGGCTCCCTCAATTGGACTCTGGACCTTTCTTCCCCAACGAAGAGATCCAGCCCACTGGGAAACCCGCTGAGGAAGTGGTCCCTGACCCCCAGAAGTCTCCAGTCTTACCAGCATCTCATGAGCGACTGAGTCAGCCTGCTCGATCGAGGTCTCTGACCCCCTCAACTGACAGGCCGGGGAAGGCGCACAGGCACGCCAAGAAGAGGCGACGCCACCGGTCATCCTCCTTGGATGAGGAGAGGCTTCAGTGGAAACTCCATCGATGCTTCGAGGATCTCATGTGGCAGCAGCTGATTTTGTCTGGGCATAAGCTGACCCCGGCTTCTACCCCGGCCATTACTTGGCTTTCGCTTCCTAGGCCGAAGCCGACTCCTCAGGAACCGATAAAGTCGGTTCCCCCTCCCGCAGAGCTGATTAAATCCCTTCCGGTTCGGCCTAATCTGTCTCTCCACCAATTCTGGTGGAACCGCCACCTAAGCAGCCTATGGGAGGGGCTCCTTCTAAGGAAGCATGGCCGTACTCTGGGCTTCCCCGACGTCTTTCGGTCACTGTCACCTCTGACTGCGCTAGGCGGGTTGAGGGTGACCTGGGCAATCGACAGCTGCTTCCGGACACTTCGGATTTGGATGACACTGGCCTTCATTCTCATCCACGGGATGATGAGTTGGCTGGTGATTTAGCAACGTATGAAGGCCCTTCATCCTTTCAGGGCATTCTCTGCCTCATCTCTGAATCCACAGAGATGCCCCCAGAACCTATTCATAAAAAGGCGGAGTACCCTCTCACAGATATCCTCAAGAGAGGGGATACCCCAGAGGCTGGCCTGCTGGTACAGTAGTAGGTTTACCGCTCATGGTGCCAATGATCCGGGTTCGGGAACAGACTCTGGCAGCTGGAGGGCTGGCTGGGGGGAGGAGGATCGAGCGCCCATCGTCCGCTCTCCTTCTCTGGGAAGGAAGGGTTGCCTGTCCCACTACTCTACTGCCACCTAGGTGACCACGGGTGGCCGTGCAGCTGGGACAGCCAGTGGGAGGGGAGGACATAGGCCGGGAGCCGGAGCCTCTGTACGTCACAGTGTGCTCCGCCTCTTGGCCCCTCTTGCGTGCCTACGTCCTCAGGGGATGGCACCAGAAATACGGAAAAAGGACCTTGCGGATGCTGGCATAGACGGGGATCCAAGCTCCCAGACACCATAACCCGGCTCTCGGGGGACCATCCAGACTACCTGACACACACTAATGGACTGTAGGAGTACATCCCGGGATCTCCCTCCTCCCCGTCTGTGGGGGGTAGGCCGAGGCAGCATAGGAGCAGATCTGGCGGTACCCTGAGAGGTACCGGGGTGGGCAGAGTGAGCAGAGGATACCCCAGGATAGAGCGGCATCCGTGGAGACGGGGCAAAAAAAAAAAGAGAGGGGATACCCTAACAGAAGCCTTTCCTGTGGCCGAAGCCATCATTGGTCCAGCCCTCAAACTTGTCCAGCTCTGTCTATCTGGATGGGCTGCAAGTATGCGGTGCCCATGGGGTCCCTTGCGGGGTTCACAGAGCACCCTTCGGCTGAGAGCCTTGTGACCACCTCTGTGTTCAGACGTACAGGAAGTTCTGCTGATACTGACAGACCTCTGGAGAAGGAGTCCAAGAAATTGGATCACTCTGCCCGGAAGGTATATGCGGCCTCTTCTTTAGGCCTCCATCAGGCAAGCTCAGTCGTCATTATGGCAC
This sequence comes from Neoceratodus forsteri, assembly GCA_016271365.2. NCBI lineage: Eukaryota > Metazoa > Chordata > Ceratodontiformes > Ceratodontidae > Neoceratodus > Neoceratodus forsteri. The sequence goes on along the minus strand of CM057454.1, from coordinate 1,101,752,510 downwards.
ACTTCTGACCATGCCCTTTTGGGGCCCTTGGATGAAGTTCTCCCATACCTCCCTGCGGATTTGCAGACCATGGTCAAGCAGGTCTGGAACCAAGGCCGTGCCATTGCTAAGCAGCAGCTCCAGAAGGCCCTTGACATTGGGGACTCATGTGCCCATTTGTTGGCAGTCACAGTTGCCTCCCGCTGCATGGCTTGGCTGAGGCTCTCCTTCTTCTCGGTAGATACCCAGCACAAACTGGCTGATGTGCCTTTCCTGGGCACTGATCTCTTTGGCCCAGGTGTGGTCGGTCACCTTCAGCGCATCGAGCAGTCCAGTGCCACGCTGGACACCAATTCTGCTCAGAGTTCTTCTGGTCCCAAGAAGCAGCAGCAGAAGAAGAAGAAGCCTTTTCTGCATTCTTCTCCTGCAGCCCAGCACCAGCCCTCCTTTCAGGGAGGTCAACAGCAGCAGCAGGCTCAGGCTTGGCTACCCGCCTCAAGCCCGGACCTACTCAGGCCTGTAAAGGAGGTTGAAGTTCAGGCCATGGACCCTCTTCCTCCAAGCCTGCCCAGTGACAGGTTAGAGGTTGCCACCCCTATTCCCGTCATGCCAGCTCTGGGTCCTCCCATGGGGTGCCAGCTCTGTCATTTCCTTTCTGCCTGGTCTGCTGTTACCACGGACAGGTGGGTCTTAAAAGTGGTCGGCCAAGGTCTGCCTCTGGAATCTGAGCAGTACTCTCCAAGCTGAGCCTGCACCCCACTGGAGGAGAGAGTACCCGCCCACACTAAGTCGGCTCTCTGAGACGACATTGCTCAGCTCCTCCTCAAGGAGGCAGTAGCTCAAGTGGCAGATTCTCCACCAGACCCAGGGTTCGTTTCCAAGTACTTCCTGGTTCCGAAACGGACAGTGGGGGGTGGCGCCCCATTCTAGATCTGCATGACCTGAGTCAGTATCTCAGGCCACGCACCTTCAGGATGGTAACTCTGTCCCATATCATACCATCCCTGGAGCAAAACATGTGGTTCTGCTCACTGGATCTCCAGGATGCGTTCTTTCATGTCCCAGTCCGTCCGTCCCACCAACAGTTCCTCTGCTTCAGAGCAGAGAGAACCCTGTACGAGTTCTGAGCCATGCCATTTGGCCTGTCATCAGCCCCACGGGTCTTCACCAAATGCATTGCAGTGGTAGCAGCCCACCTCAGGCTTGGGGGGGGGTCAGAATATACCTCTGCCTAGACAGTTGACTCTTAGCAGGCTCCACCCAGCAGGAGGTGGAGAGGTCCAGGGACCTGGCTGTCCAGACCTGCTCCCAACTCAGCCTCCTGATCAACAAGGCCAAGCTGGAACTCGTGCCTTCTCAGGTGGTGTGTTTCATTGAGGCAGAGCTCGACTCTCGCCGAGCCAGAGCCTGGCTTCTGGCGGACAGGACGGAGGTTCTCTCCTCCATTGCCCGATCATTTCTGGTTGGGCAATTGCGCCCTGCCCGGGACTTTCTGCGTCTTCTGGGTTACATGGTGGCCTGCCCATCCATGGTCCATTGGGCCCAGTGGCATATGTGCCCCCTTCAGTGGGAGCTGGCTGGCCAGTAGACTCAGCGCCTAGGTCATTTCGATGAGCTGATCACTGTGACCCAGAAGATGTGGGACGCTCTCCAGTGGTGGACCATTCTAGACCGGTTGCAGGAAGGGATCCCATTTGTTCTCCCCGAGCCAACAGTTGTCCGCATAACCGATGCCTCTCTCATGGGCTGGGGAGCCCATATGGGGGACAACAGGGCCCATGGGTTCTGGACCCCCGAGGAGTCCCGTTACCACATCAGTCTATTGGAGCTCAGAGCGGTCACACTGGCATTGTCAGTGTTCACTCCTCAGCTTCAGGGTTAAGTGGTTCAAGTCCAGACGGACAACATCACGACCATGTACTATGTCAACAAGCAGGGCGGCATGCACTACCGGCTGCTGTGCAGGGAAGCGCTCTGCATCTGGACACTTGTGAGCCGACTGGAGGCAGATCTCCTAGCCATCCATGTAGCAGGAGCCTTGAATCAACTGGCAGATGCTCTCAGCTGCATAGGTGAGACATCTCACGAGTGGTCTCTCCATCCAGAGGTAGCTCACAGCCTGTTCTCCCACTGGGGCAAACTGATGGTGGACCTGTTTGCCTCAAGGGAAAACACCAAGCTGAGGCTGTTTCATGCCCGCCCCCCTCAGCAGGGCTCACAGCAGGGGGATGCCTTCTCAAGGCAGTGGACCCCAGGCCTCTTCTATGCCTTCCCTCCATTACCCTTGATCCACAGGGTGCTCCTCAAGGTGAGGAGGGACAAGGCGCAGGTGATCCTGGTAGCTGCAGACTGGCCATGCTAGTTCTGGTATCCAGATCTTCTCAGCCTCAGCAACAGGCCCCTGAGGTGGCTTCCAGCATGCCCGGACCTGATCTCAGTCAGTCAGGGGAACGTTCTCCACCTGGACCTTCAATCCCTGCACCTGACAGCCTGGTACCTGAGCGGCTAGAGTTCCAGGCTTTTGGTCTCTCTGAGGATGTACTCACGGTAGTGGAAGCATCCAGGAAAGAGTCAGCCAGGAAGTGTTATGCCTTCAAGTGGAAAAGGTTTTCCATTTGATGTCACGGCAAGGGCCTGGATCCTCTGTCCTGCCCAGTGGCTAACATTCTAAACTACCTTTGGTCGATCTCCAGAGGGGGTCTTTGGTCATCGATCCTTAGGGTGCACCTGCAGCCATCTCTGCTTACCGGGCGTGGGCTGGTTAGCAGGTGCTGGCGCAGGAGACAGTGGTTGGGCACTTTTTCAAAGGCCTGGATCACATATCCCCACCAGTGCATGAACCTCCATCTCTGTGGGACCTACTGCTGGTCTTGGCACAGCTCATGGGCAAGCCATTTGAACCGATGCACAAGTGTGAGTTGTCACACATGTTGTGGAAGCCAGCCTTCCTGGTGGCTATCGCGTCTGCCAGGACGACGGGGGAGTTCCAGGCATTCTCGGTGGACTCCCCTTATCTGGTCTTCCACAGGGACAAGGTTGTCCTGCACCCCAACCCGAAATTCCTTCTGAAGGTGGTGTCAGAGTTTAACCTTAACCAGGGAGACCCTGCCGGTGTACTACACCACTTACACTTCGGAGGCTGAGTACAGGCTCCATACTTTGGACCTGAGACAAGCTCTCTCCTGTTATAGGGAGAGGACAGTGAAAATTCGGGGAGAGGTTCGCCAACTATTTGTCACCTACGCTGAAGCCGCTTCTGGCAGACCTGTAGTAAAGTGGATGATCGCAAGATGGATTACATCTTGCGTAAGTCTATGCTACGAGTTGGCGGGCAAGGAGCCTCCCAGAGGGATCAGAGCTCATTCCACCCTCCATACCACTGCATTCAGGGACATCCCCATACAGAAAATCTGTCGGGCTGCTACCTGGAAGTCAGCAAACACCTTCATCACCCATTACCACATTGGCCTTGAGTCACGCCGAGGTGCTGGTTTTGGGGTCTCAGTTCTCCAATCTCTGTTCCCCAAGTAAGTATTGAGGGGGTGTGCACCTTGCCTCCCTCCTCCCGGAGAACTGCTAGGCATCTGCCAAGAAGTGTAGATGAACACCATATCCACGTCCCTAGAAAAACAGGTTACTCACCTGTAACAGTAGTTATAGGAGTGGTATATATTTTGTTCATCCACACGGACCCACCCGACCTCCCCGACTGTGACACACACACACCTGGCTTCCAGCGGGCTAAGATCTGGTGTCATGGGGTGGAGCCGAGGGTTATACCACCCCGGTGGGTGGAAGGAGCCAGCTTGAAGACCTTCTGGCAGATTTAAAGGAGAAAGGGACAATGCCAGAAGTGTGGATGAACAACATATACCACTCCTAGAACCACTGTACAGGTGAGTAACCTGTTTTTGTGGAGGCGTGGATATGTTGTTTATCCACATGTTTAATGTCCCTTCCCAATAAATCTTGTTGTAAGTCTTCAGCTGGCTCCTTCCACCCACGGTGGTATATACTGCCCGCCCCCATGATGCCAGATCTTCCTTTCTGCTGGAAGATACAGGTTCCCTCGTGCTCTCAAAGCATTTCGTAGGCCCTGGATTCTAATCGTCAGTTTTAACCGAAAATTGTTTTAAAACTCGTTCGAGTTAGCGATTGTGATTTTACCGCATCTGCCATTGTGGAAGAATCTTCCCCTGGATTTCGCCGGTGCCCCTGCGGCCAGAAGATGTCGTGCACCGATCCCACCTAACGTGCGTCTCCTGTCTCGGTGTCGGATATGACACCTCGTCGTGTGGTTTTTGCCTGGCCTTCCATCCCAACGTCTTGGACGACCGCAAGGTGCATTTGAAGCTGGGGAGACCGGAGAAAAGGAACCCGCCGATGAAATCGAAGGAGGCGAGGTGGGTGGTTTCTGTGGCCGCGGGATCCTCCGAACAGCTGGAACAGATGAAGGCATTTGAGGAGGAAGCAGCTCGAGCTTCGGCCAATCGAAGTTTCTTCCTTCCGCTTAACCTTGGCTCCACCTTTACGGGCTCCTTCAAGGAGCTGTGCCAGTCTCTCCCCACCAGGAGTGAGGCGCCCTCGGGCTCGCACTCCTCCTGCCCTCGGAAGAGGGATAAGGACCCTGGGTCTTTGTCCAAGTGAAGATGCTCTTGGGACTGAGAAAGGTCCGAGTCCCAGGAGCATGCGGTCTCGACTTCGATCGAGATCGCCTCCTCAGCCGTCGGCTTCACAGACCTTCCATCTGGCCAGGAGACCGAGGAAGTGGCCGACGAGGTCGAGATTGTTCTCGGCCCAATCGACTCCTTGGAAAGGACTCCGGTCCTTGTCTTCCCTGATGAAGAGACCCAGCCTGCTCGCATCCCCCATTAAGGACCCGGTTCTGGGGTTCCGGACCCTTGGCTTTCACCGACCCCGGTGTTTCCCGATCGACCGAGTCGGCCTCCCCGATCTCAGTCGAGGTCCAGAACCCCGAAGAAGAGTCATAAGCACTCTAAGAAGAGGCGACGCCACAGGTCCTCATCCTCCTCAGACGAGGAGAGGCTTCGACGGAAACTCCGTCGACCCTATGAAGACCTCATGTGGCAGCAGCTGATTTTGTCCGGGCAAAAGCCGGCTCCACTGCCTACCCTGGCCATTACATGGCTTTCGCCTCCCAGGTCGAAGCCGACCCCTTCGGAACCGAAGCCTTTGGTTCCTCCGCCTGTGGGGCCGGCTCGGCCTATCTCGGTCTCTCCACCGATTAGGGTGGAACCACTGCCTAAGCAGCCTGAGGGAGGGGCTCCCTCGAAAGAGGACCGACAAGACACCGATCTTCCCCAGCGTCTGTCGATTACGGTCACCCAGGATCGCCATCGGCGTATCGAGGGTGACTTAGGCGTCAGACTGATATACCATGATTCTTCGGACTCGGACATCACTGGATTATACTCACATCCCGGGGATGATGAGTCATCCATGACAGGTTTGGAGGAAGGTCCTTCCTCCTTTCAGGGCATCCTCTGCCTCATCTCCGAATCTACCATAATGCCCATGGAGTCCATCCAAAAGAAGGCGGACTACCCTCTCACCGATATCCTCAAGAGAGGGGATACACTGATGGAGGCCTTTCCGGTGGCCGAGGCCATCGTTGGCCTGGCCCTTGAACTGTAGCAGCGTCCTGCTTCCTGCCCAGCATCGTCTGCCCGCAAGTACGCGGTGCCCATGGGGTCCCTTGCGGGGTTCACAGAGCACCCTTCGGCCGAGAGCCTGGTGATCGCCTCTGTGTTTAGGTGTACTGGGAGTTCTGCCGACACTGACCGACCCCCGGACAAGGAGTCCAAAAATATGGACCACTCTGCCCATAAGGTCTCTGCGGCCTCTTCTCTGGATCTTCGTCAGGCCAGCTCAGCTGTCATTATGGCACACTTCTCTCATGTCCTTCTTGGGTCATTAGACGAGGTCCTCCCTCATCTCCCAGCAGACATGAAGACTACGGTCAAGCAAGTCCGGGACCAGGATCGTGCTGTCGCGAAACAGCAGCTCCAGACGGTCTTGTATATAGAAGATTCTTGTGCCCGTTCTCTTGCAGCCGCAGTGGCCACTCGCCACAGGGCTTGGCTTAGGCTTTCCTTCTTCCCGGCGGATACTCAACATAAGCTGGCTGATGTGCCCTTCCTAGGCACCGACTTGTTTGGTCCTGGAGTGGCCGGTCACCTTCAGCATATAGAGCAGTCCAGTGCCACCTTGGATACTACCTCTGCTAAGGGTTCTTTGGGCAAGAACCAGCAGAGGAGAAAGAAGAAGCCATTTCGGCATTCTTCCCCTGCGGTCAGGCAGCCCTCCTACCAAGGAGAACAGCAGCAGCAGGCTCAAGCTTGGCACCCACGTCCAAGCAGGGTCCTTAGCAGCCCTGTAAAGGAGGCCGAGGCACAGGTCCAGGAGTCTGCTCCTCCTCCTCTAAGCCTGCTCACTAACAGGTTGGGGGTTGCTACCCCTACACCCGTCACGCCAGCTCTGGGTCCTCCCATGGGGGGTCGGCTCCACCTCTTTCTTTCCGCCTGGTCCGATATCACTTTGGACAGGTGGGTTCTTGAAGTGGTCGGTCAGGGACTGCCTCTAGAGCTCGAGGAGTACCCTCCCAGCCGAGCCCGCGCCCCTTGGGAGGAAAGGATCTCAGCTTGCACTCAGTCTGCTCTTTGAGACGACATAGCTGAGCTCCTCCGCAAGGAGGCAGTAGCTCCAGTGTCAGATCCTCCTACAGACCCAGGCTTCGTGTCCAGGTACTTCCTGGTGCCCAAGTGGATGGGGGGGGGGGGGTTGGTGCCCCATCCTAGATCTCCATGACCTGAATCAATATATCAGGTCCTGCACCTTCTGGATGGTAACTCTGAATCAGATCATACCATCCCTGGAGCGAAACATGTGGTTCTGTTCACTGGATCTACAGGACACATTCTTTCACATCCCAGTCCGTCCATCCCATCAGCAGTTCCTCTGCTTCAGGGTCGAGGGGACCCTGTACGAGTTCCAAAGCATGCTGTTCGGCCTGTCATCGGCCTCATGGGTCTTCACCAAGTGCGGCATCGAGGAGTCCGAATATATCTTTATCTCGACAACATGCTCTTGGCAGGTTCCTCCCTTCAGGAGGTGGAGAGGTCCAGGGATCTGGCTCTCCAAACCTGCTCCCAACTTGGCCTGATCAACGAGGCCAAGTTGGAACTCATGCCCTCTCAGGTGATGGGCTTCATCGGGGCAGAGCTCTACTTTTGCCAAACCAGAGCTCGGCTCCTGGCGGACAGGGCAGAGGCTCTCTCCTCCTTTGCCCGATCATTTCTGATTGGGCACTTGCACCCTGCCCGGGACTTTCTGCACTTTCTGGGTTACATGGCGGCGTGCACCTCAGTGGTCCATTGGGCCAGGTGGCACGTGCGCTCCCTCCAGTGGGAGCTGACAGCCCAGTGGACTGAGCACCACGGTCATTTCGACCAGCTGATCACTGTAACCCAAAAGATGTGGGACGCTCTTCAATGGTAGACCGCCCCAGACTGGTTGCAGAAAGGGATCCCGTTTGTCCGCCCCAGGTCGACGATCGTCCTTACAGCCGATGCCTCTCTCATGGCCTGGGGAGCCCACATGAGGGACAACAGGGCCCACGGGTTCTGGACCCCCGAGGAGTCCTGATGCCACATCAACTTGTTGGAACTCAGAGCAGTCAGACTGGCGCTGTCAGCTTTCACTCCTCAGCTCCGGGGTCAAGTGGTTCAAGTCCAGGTGGACAATACCACGACCATGTACTTCCTCAACAAACAGGGCGGCACGCACTCCCATCTGTTGTGCAAGGAGACGCTCCGCATCTGGACGCTCCTAGGCCGGTTGGAGGCGGATCTCCTAGCCATCCATGTGGCAGGAGCCTCGAACCGACTGGCGGATGCTCTCAGCCGCATAGGCCAGACATCCCACGAGTGGTCTCTCCATCCAGAGGTAGCTTACAGTCTGTTCTCCCGTTGGGGCAAACCATTGGTGGACCTGTTTTCCTCCAGGGAAAACACCAAGCTGAGGCTGTATCATGCCCACCACCCTCAGCAGGGCTCATTGCAGGGGGATGCCTTCTCGAGGCCATGGACCCCAGGCCTCCTGTACGCCTTCCCTCCATTTCCCTTGATCCACAAGGTGTTACTCAAAGTGAGGAGGGACAGGGCGAAGGTGATCCTGATAGCCCCAGATTGGCTGCGCCAGTTCTGGTATCCAGATCTCCTCAGCCTCAGCTGCAGGCCCCCAGAGTGGCTTTGTACACGCCCTGACCTGATATCATTGAACCAGGGGAAGGTACTCCATCTGGACCTTCAATCCCTGCACCTCACAGCCTGGTACCTGAGCGGCTAGAGTTCCAGGCTTTGGGTCTTTCCGATGATGTCTACACTGTGATGGAGGCATCTCGAAAGGAATCGACCAGGAAATGTTATGCCTTCAAATGGAAATGGTTTTCCAGTTGGTGTCAGGGTAAGAGTCTGGACCGCCTTATCCTGTTCTGTGGCTAACATTCTCAACTACTTTTGGTCTCTCTCTCCAAACGGGGTCTGGGGTCATCGACCCTTAGGGTGCACCTGGCAGCCATTTCTGCTTACCGGGCGCAAGCCGGTCAGCCGACATTGGCACAGGAGACAGTGGTCGGGCGTGTCTTCAAAGGCCTGGATCACATATCCCTTCCGGTGCGTGAACCTCCACCTCCGTGGGATCTACTGCTGGTTTTGGTAAAGCTCATGGGCAATCCATTCGAACCAATGCACAAGTGTGAGTTGTCACACTTGTCATGGAAGACTGCCTTCCTGGTGGCTATCATGTCTGCCAGAAGGACAGGAGAGCTCCAGGCGCTTTCGGTAGACTCCCCTTATCTGGTCTTTCACAGGGACAAAGTTATCCTATGCCCCCACGCGAAATTCCTTCCGAAGGTGGTGTCAGAGTTTCACCTTAACCAGGTGTTGGCCGCTGGGCGGTATACTTCCTAACTACCCTCAGGCACGAGTACAGGCTCCATACTCTGGACCTGAGGACGTGCTCTCCCCTATTATAAGTAGAGAACTGCGGAAATTCATGGAGAGGTTCGCCAGCTGTTTGTCACCTACGCTGAAGCCGCTTCTGGCAGACCTGCAGCCAAATGGACCATAGCAAGATGGATTACATCATGCATAGGTCTGTGCTATGAGTTGACGGGCAAGGAGCCTCCCAGTGGGATAAGAGCTCATTCTACCCGCCATACTGCTCTTCGGTGTCTGCTTCCAGGGACATCCCTGTCCAGGAAATCTGTCGGGCTGCTACCTGGAAGTCAGCAAACACCTTCATTACCCACTACCACATTGACCTTGAGTCACGCTGGGATGCTGGTTTTGGGGCCTCGGTTCTCCAATCTTTATTTCCTAAGTAGGGGGTGTGTGCCTTGCCTCCTTCCTCCCGGAGAACTGCTTGCAGTCTGCCAAACAATGTAGATGAACAACATATCCACGCTCCTGGAAGAACAGGTTACTCACCTGTAACAGTAGTTCTAGGAGTGGTATATGTTGTTCATCCTCACGCACCCACCCGACCTCCCTGGCTTCAGGTGCACAACCTTGCTTCCAGCAGGCTAAGATCTGGCGTCATGGGGCGGAGCCGAGGTATATACCACCCGGGTAGGTGGGAGGAGCCAGCTTGAGGACTTCGGCAAGGTTTAAAGGGGAAAGGGACATGCCAGACAGTGTGGATGAACAACACATACCACTCCTAGAACTACTGTTATAGGCGAGTAATCTGTTCTTATTCCCTGTGTTCATCTTGTGTGTTTGGGTGATGGGGAGCTCAGAAAGGAAAAAAAAACAAAAACAAGCTAAAGACAAAGAACCTCAGTGCAGAAGCACTGAAGCAAGGGTTACTCCAAACGGCACTGGCAATAAAGCCAAGTTTCAAAGAAACACAGCATCACACATACCCTCATAATGCAATGGGATCTATATGCAAATCACCATGAAATTTTAGGCTTGTTCAGCTTAAAGCAGGAATGCATGGTGCCAAAGGGCCTCGCAAGCAATCTGTAATTTACATGCATTTTAAATAACACAATTAACTTAATTTTTATAATACAGTACCTTAGTAACTTTTTGCCTTCATCAAAAACACCTAGTGCTGTGGTGTTTTCAACATTTACAGGTTTGATACACATAAGGCTTCTACATCGAGGTATTTTATGACATAGTGCTGTTGCATGCAAAATCCAACAACGGGGAACACTGTCTGTTGTTTTTACATCAGCCCGAAGGTCACCACAATAACCTCGCTGCACGAGGACCTGAGAGGGAAAAGGAAAATTAAAGAGGACACTATAGCATAGACAAGAAAGGGGAGGATAGGTGGCCAACCTTATGGACTAGAAATTGTAAAGGATAGAATAGGCTAAGAAATAGAAGAACCGTTTCAACAGATTTAAGAAAAGTTCAGTCCTCAAGAGTGGCAGGATCTCCCTGTGACAACCCTTCACCAATTTGATACGGAGGTGTGAACAGCCGCAGGAGAGCAGTACTCTGTGTCCTGCTGCTGCTGCTGTCTCCGCATTGGCCTTAACAGACACCTCAACAGCCCATCTGTCGGCCACAGTATACTGTAAGCCTAATCAGTGATCTCAGCTTCAAGTCCTCAGACAATGTTCTTATCTCTATTAAAACAAGCATTTGTCAATGCCGAATGTTTGCTTGCTGGCATTGGCAGTGGTAGTGTAGAAGTTACAGAGCTGCATAATAGGAATGGCAGTGAAGTACTGAACTGAAGCCAACCCACCACCACTCTGCAGAGAGTGACAGGCATTGGGGTGTGCCTTTGTGTCGTCAGGCATAACGGCCACGCCATTTCACCACACCCTACCCTGCAGACACTGACAAGTGTCACGGTGTGCCTATGGGGTCTTTGGTCCTTATGCACACCCATTCCATCAGGAAATACGGTGAGATGGGTGCGGTATAGGAGAATGGGGTGAACTTTGGGGCTGAAGAGTCCAAGGCATACCTCAGTGCCTCTCACTGGCTGCAGGGTGTGGAATGGTATGAGTATTACAGGCAAGAATCCCAAGTCACACCCCTGATGCCTGTCATTCTCTACAGGGTGGGGCGTTATGGTTGGAAACCCTAACACCTCAGGCATTCGTTGGTATTTTCACTCCATATTGTCAACATGTTTTTTTTGTGACCCCCACCTCATGAACAGTGGCAGTATCAGTTTGTTAGCCGAAAGCTGCTTATGCACAGCGACTACGGCATTTAGCACCACAGGTGCAAAAACACATTCTGAACAGGATGTGAAAAATGACAGCTGTACTGTTCATGGGGAGGTGTAAAAAATGGCAATGTTGCATATCTGCAGTAAAAATATTTAAAAAACTGGTGAAGTCATGAGCGTGCATAGAAACTGTGCAACGCACACCCATAATGTAATTAGTTTGGGGATTTTTTACAGCAGGTTGTCAACAGAGGCATTTTGGGACCTCCGATCATGAACAGTGTCACTGTGATTTTCTTTATCTGTCCCGAACAATGATTTCCCACAGCGACCACGCATCTCTGCACTGAAAGTGTGAAAACACATTTCGGCCATGTTGTGAAAAATGACAGCTGTATTGTTCATAAGGAAGTATGGAAAATGCCACTGGTGAAAATCTGGACTGAAAATATTACAAAGTCATGAACCTCACGAGTGCGTGGAAACTGCTAATGCTCACTAGTAACACAGTCATTTTATGGACTTTTGTCACCAAATTTTCAACATAGCCATTTTAAGACCTCTGCTCATGAACAGTGTAACTGTGATTTTCTTAATCTGTCCCAAACATTGCTTCGCACATCGACTGCACCATTGTGCGCTATATATGCGGAAACGCATTTTGCGACATGTGAAAAATGGCAGCTGTACTGTTCATAAGAAGTGTAATAATGGCAATGTTGAAAATCTGGAGGAAAATATTGAAAATTCGCAACTTACGAGCTATGAGAATTTAGCGAACGCGACGTCAGAACAGTTGGCTTTAGAAATTTGTTCACCAAATTAACGTAGCCATTTTAAGACCTCTGCTTATGAACAGTGTTATCTATGATTTTCTTAATGTGTCCATACATTGATTTCATACACTCGACAGCGCCATTGGGCAGGAAGGAGGGGTGGAAGAACAATGGGGAATGATAAAAACTGTCATCACAGAGGTAACAAGCCTTTGTGTGAAGCAAATAAACAAAACAAAACGATGTAAGAAACCACTATGGTTCTCAAAGGAGGTGGCAGTGAAGGTTCAAGAGAAAAATAAAGCATTCAGAAAGTACAAGAAATCACAGAAGGAGCAGGACAGATAATTGTATCAGTTAAAGCAAAAGGAAGCTGGAAGGCAGTCAGAACAGCAAAGGCCCGAACTGAGGAAAAGATAGCCAACTCAGTTAAGAAGGGGGATAAAACCTTTTTTAGGTACATCAGGAGTGAAGGAAGACTAAGGGAGGGATAGTGAGGCTTAATAAAGGGGAGGGGGGTGGGCAGAGGGTGACTGTGAAAAGGCAGAGATACTAAACAAATATTTTTGCTCAGTATTTACAAATGAAGAGGTGGAGGTACCTAAAACAAACAGTAGAAACACTCTGGATACAGAAGCTGATGCCAGCCCATTTACAGAAGAAAGGGTTCTGAAAGAACTCTTAAACTGAAGGTGGACAAAGCAATGGGGCCTGATGGGATTCATCCCAGAATTCTAAAAGAACTAAGGGTAGAACTAGTGACACCACTGACTACCCTCTCTAACAAATCATGGGAGGATGGGGTGATACCTGAGGACTGGAGGAGGGCCGATGTGATTCCCTTCACAAAAGTGGGAGCAGGGCAGAAGCGGGAAACTACAGACCAGTTAGTTTAACCTCAGTGATAGGAAAATGATGGAATCACTTCGAAGGAAAGAATTGTCGAGTACCTAGAGGCCAGAGGGCACAGGACCCAAGGCAGCATGGATTCACAGCAGGAAGGTCATGCCAGGCACAGATCTAATAGATTTCTTTGACTGGGTGACCAAAGTAGTAGATCAGGAGGGCTGTGGACATGGCCTACCTAGACTTTAGCAAGGCATTTGACTCAGTCCCACACAAAGATTAATATACAGGTTAGCCAGCCTGGAGTGGGTCCCAAGATGATAGCCTGGGTAAAGAATTGGCTGGAGAATAGGACACAGAGGGTAATAGTAAATGGAGTCCACTCTGAAGAAAGGGGTTACTAGTGGGGTGCTGCAGGGTTCAGTATTAGATCTGGTCCTCTTCAATGTCTTTGTAGCTTACATTGCAGAGGGACTAGAAGAAAAGTATGTCTCTTTGCAGATGACACAAAGATCTGCAACAGAGTTGATGCACAAGGAGGGGTGGAAAGGATGAGAAGGGACTTGGCAAGGTTAGAGGAATGGTCAAATGTATGGCAGCCTAGATTTAATGCTAAGAAGTGCAAGGTAATGCACCTGGGAAACAAAAACCCAGGGGAAGAGTAGACAATGGGGGGTGAGATACTAACAACAACAAAAATGGAAAGGGACCTGGGGGTAGTCATATCAGATGACTTAAAGGTGGGCAAACAATGTGAGAGGGCAGTAAGGAGGGCTGGAGGATACTGGGATGGATGCATAGGGAGAGGCATCACCAGTAGAAAACAGGAAGTTGTTATCGCTCTGTACAGACAGCTGGTGAGACCCCATCTGGAGTACTGTGTGCAGTTCTGGAGACCCAATCTCCGCAAGGACATAGACAAGATGGAAGCTGTCTAGAAGAGGGCAACTAAAATGGTGCAGGGTCTGCACCGGAAGACATATGAAGAGAGACTAAAGGAGCTTAATATGTATAGCCTCGAGGAAAGGAGGGAGAGGGGGACATGATAGAAACGTTCATGTACCTCAAGGGAATCAACAAAGTCCAAGGGGTAGCATCTTAAAGGCGGTGTGCAGAACAGGGGGCACAATTTGAAGATGGGGGGCGGGCGGCTCAGAGGTAATGTAAGTATTTTTTCACAGGGGTTGTGGATGCATGGAATGGCCTTCGGAAGAGGTTGTGGAGTCAAAACAGTGATTGAATTCAAGCATGCATGGGACAGCCATAAGACAATTGTAGGGGATGGGGGTAGAAAGAAGTAGGCTGCTGGTTAACTAGGATCTGCAGCATATCCATTAGGTAGGGAAATGGGCAGACTGGGTGGGCCAAACGGTCCTTATCTGCTGTCAGAGTCTATGTTTCTATGTTTCTATTGTGTGTTACATGGGCGGAAACACGATTTGGGCAAGATGTGAAAAATGACAGCTGTACTGCTCATAAGGAGGTGTGGTAAAATGGCAATTTTGAAAATCTGGAGTGAAAATATTGAAGATTCGCAAACTTACAAGCGTGTGTAGGAACTGCACAATGCACGCTCGTAAAGTCATTTTTAGGAATTTTCCACAAATTTTCAACATAGGCTTTTTGAGAGCCCACCTTATGAACAGTGGCAGTGTCATTTCGTTACTCGGTCCAGAAAGGTGATTTTGCGCAGTGACTGCGAAATCACCCTTTGGGCCGATTAATGCCATGACAGTGAGAGCATTCATGAGAAGGGGTCCCAAAAACCCCATGTTGAAAATTTGGTGCAAAAATTCCCAAAAATGCCTGAGATATGCAGCAGAGTTGAAAAAGACGTATCTATCCCATTGTACAGCTTACCGGCATTTTCTCAGTTTGCGGTCAGCTTTGAAGAGTGCAGACGTATTCCCAGTCCACGAAGATCATTGCGCGAGTCGGAGGTAAGTATGGGGTGGGGGTGGGGAGGCAGGGTGTGCAGTGGGTGGGCGCGGGTGGGCTGGGTGAGCTGAGGGCGTTTTCTTGTTTACAGGTTTTTGTTTTTTAACAGGAAGGCGGCGGGACATTTGCCACGCTGGGGTGGGCTCCCAGCGTGGCAGCTAAAGCTGTTGGGGAGGCTGGGGCGGCGAGAGTTGGCACCTGTCGGCCGCCATACAGACTTTGCTACGCTGGGGTGGGCTCCCAGCGTGGCAGCTATAAAACTGTTTTGGGGGGCTAGAGCCGGCGGGGATTGGGCACCCCATCGCGCCACAGACTTGTGCCGCGCTGGGGTGGGCTCCCAGCGTGGCAGCTGTAAGGCTGTTTAGGGGGGTCTGTAGCCGATGGGGGATTGGGCACCCCCGTCGCCCATACGGATGTGTTGCCACTCTGGGGTGGGCACCCAGCGTGGCATCTGGAACTCTGGAGGGGGGAAGCACAGCACAGCCGACGGGGGATTGGGCACCCCCGTCGGCTACACAGAGTGTGTGTGTCGTGGGGGCGAGCACACAGTATGCGCGGCGCGTGTGTGCGGGGAACACGCATGAGCAGGCGATATCTTATCGCTGCTCACTGAAGCGTAGCTCTCTCTTTCAACTGTATGCCACTGCATTTTCAACTGCTGTCATAGACAGCTCCAGCAGTGATTGGAGAACTGCGACCGCACCTGCAAACACACTGACTGAATTGGAAGGCGCTGACACACGTCCGAAAAACTCGGATGATGGCACTATGTTTCTTGCATAAAAATGATGAAAGAAAAAAACAAGGACTGTGCTGCCTACCACCCTGCTGTGACTGACAGTGATCTGGAAAAGCTGAGACGCTCACCAGCACTAAGTCTGGGTACCACACCTGGCCTAATAAGAAAAGTTTGGTTTGATGCGCAAATTCATATGGCCAGGTGCAGTCCTGCGGGTTTAAGGGAACTGATGCCGGCAATCTTCAGTGTGCATACTGATGAGCATAGTCTCTAGAAATCACAAAAAAACCACGGAACAAAATAGGGTGAAGAACACGGGATTCATGTATGAAGATCCCACAAATCCACTATGCCTTGTAAAATCTTTCACAGAATAGCTCTTCAAGCTGCCAAGAGATACTGCAGCATTCTGCTGCCACCCCTTCCCCACCAAGCCAAACACATGCTATCTTAGACTCCCTGCCATGCTGGTGTTCAAAAGAACCTATGAGGAAGAATTACTTGGGAACAATGATGGCAAGACTGAGTAAAGAGGCAGAATTTACCAGCGTTACACCAACCACAGCATCAGGGCCACAGTGGTGCAGCTCATCTCCAAGGCTGGTCTAAGCAGCAGCGAAAAAACAAGTGTAACTGGACATGGAGCTGAAAGCAGTGTGCCTAACTACTGGGCTCCCAGACCTGAAGACTTAAAACAGTGGAGCAGTGTACAGGGTGGGCAGCACACAGAAAAGAATCCAACTCAGCAGAAGAAGGAAGAAACACCACAGCAGCCTCAGACCAGCTTTTCCCTGTCACCTGCCAGCACCTCCAACCCCATGAATCACTTCAGTCCATGCAACTGTAGCTTCTTCGTTCCAGTAAATTTCATCACCTACATAATGTAGTGGATTCAGTTTTTATTTTTAACCCTCTCCCTCGACAGAATGTACTACAGCAGGTGCAAAAATCATTTTATTATTTTCTTAGGTACCATTTTTGTCCCATTGTTTAAAAGCTTTAATAAACTTCATTATTGTAATTTCCCAAAGTTAAATCCTGTGTCTGTGTCTTTGTCATTCTTGCACCTAAAACCCATTGTCTAAGTGCAGTAATGCCGTCCAGGCTGGGTGGTATGAGCTATGCCTGCCTTTCCAGGGGCTGTAAGGTCCTCCTCCTGCAGCGTCGGGCCTCGTAATGCCCCAGGGCAGGTAGGTATAGCCCAGTACCACCCACCCTGTAAGGTATTATTGCTTGCTTAAAATATGTAAACAAACAGGCAGATCTTCTAAATGCAACACTCTGGCAGTACCCCACGATAGCCGTGACGTGCTAACATTATAATGTCATCAGACCAACAGCAGTCTGGAACAATAATGGGATATGTATAGGGACTTGTTACATACAGTGGATTTAAGACTTTAATACTGTGTCTTTGGGAAAAATCCTTTAGAAACATAGACTTTGACAGCAGATAAGGACCGCTTGGCCCACCAAGTCTGCCCATTTCCCTACCTACAGGATAAGCTGCAGATCCTAGTTAACCAACAGCCTATTTCTTCCTACCCCCCCACAAGAATTGCCTTATGTCTGTCCCATGCATTCTTGAATCTTCCCACAGTTTAGACCCCACAACCTCCTCAGGAAGGCTGTTCCATGCGTCCACCACCCTCTCTGTGAAAAAATACTTCCTCACATTGCCCCTGAGCTGTCCCCCCCCCATCTTCAAATTGGGTCCCCTTGTTCTTGCACATCTATTTTTCTGAAAGATGCTACGCTCTTGGACTTTGTTGATTCCACTGTGGTACTTAAAAGTTTCTAGTATGTCCCCCCTCCCCCTCCTTTCCTCAAGGGTATACATATTAAGCTCCTTTAGTCTCTCCTCATATGGCTTCTCTTGCAGACCCTGCACCATTTTAGTTGCCCTTCTCTGGATTGTCTCCATCCTGTCTATGTCCTTGCGGAGATGGGGTCTCCAGAACTGGACGCAGTACTCCAGATGGGGGTCTCTCCAACTGTCTGTACAGAGGGATAACAACTTCCTGTTTTCTGCTGGTGATGCCTCTCCCTATACATTCCAGTATTGTCCCAGCCCTCCCTACTGCCTTCTCACATTGCTTGCCAACCTTAAGGTCATCTGATATAATTACCCCCAGGTCCCTTTCCATTTTTGTTGTTACTGCCTCTTCTCCCCCCATTGTGTAATCTTCCCCTGGGTTTTTGTTTCCCAGGTGCATTATTTTGCACTTCTTTGCATTGAATCCAAGCTGCCATACTTCTGACCATTCCTCCAACCTTGCCAAGTCCCTTCTCATCCTTTCCACGTCTCCTTGTGAATCAACCCTGTTGCAGATCTTTGTATCATCTGCAAAGAGGCATACTTTTCCTTCCAGTCCCTCTGCAGTGTCACTTATAAAGACATTAAAAAACATTGGACCCAGTACTGAACCTTGCAGTACCCCACTAGTAACCCCTCTTTCTTCAGAGTGGACTCCATTTACAATTACCTTCTGTGTCCTGTTGTCCAGCCAGTGTTTTACTCAGGCTACCACCCTGGGACCCACTCCCAGGCTGGCAAATTTGATTATTAATCTTTTGTGTGGGACTGTGTCATATGCCTTGCTAAAGTCTAGGTAGGCCATGTCCACAGCCCCTCCCTGGTCTACTGCTTTGGTCATCCAGTCAAAGAAATCAATTAGATTCGTCCGACATGACCTTCCCTTTGTGAACCCATGCTGGCACTGGTCCTATGCCCCACTTTCCTCTAGGTACTCAGCAGTTCTTTCTTTCAGAAGTGATTCCATCACTTTCCCTACCACAGAGATCAAACTGACAGGTCTGTAGTTTCCTGCCTCTGTCTTGCTCCCACTTTTGTGAAGGGGAATCGCATCCGCCTTACTCCAGTCCTCAGGTACCACACCATCCTCCCATGATTTGTTAAAAGGGTAGCAGTGGTGTCACTAGTTCTCCCTTAATTCTTTTAGAATTCTGGGGTGAATTCCATAAGGCCCCATTGCTTTGTCCACCTTCAGCTTTAGGAGTTCTTTCAGAACCCTTTCTTTTGTGAAAGGACTGGGATCGACCACCCTATCCAGGGTGCTTCTGTTAATTGGATTAGGCACCTCCCCCTCCGCCTCTTTTGTGAATACTGAGCAGAAGTATTCGTTCAGTACCCCTGCTTTTTCACTGTCCCTCTCTGCCTACCCACCATTGTTTCTATTCAGCCTCACTATCCCTCCTTTTGTTTTTCTACGCTCCCTGATGTACCTATAAAAGGGTTTATCCCCCTTCCCCCTTCTTAACCTTGCCGTGCATGTGTGAAGAGGTTATCACACGTGCACAGTACAGGATTTTCCTCAAAGATGCTGTCTAAAAGTGTTAAATCCACTGTATATAACAAGCCCCATACAGATCCCATTATCACTCCAGAGTGCTGTCGCTCTGACTACATCATCACAAGAGCATGCCGTGCCCATAGAAACATAGAAACAGAATTTGACGGCAGATAAGGACCGCTTGGCCCACCCAGTCTGCCCATTTCCCTACCTACTGGATAAGCTGCAGATCCTAGTTAACCAGCAGCCTACTTCTTTCTACCCCCACCCCCCAGAATTGCCTTATGACTATCCCATGCATGCTTGAATTCCACCACTGATTTTGACTCCACAACCTCCTCCGGAAGGCCATTCCATGCATCCACAACCCTCTGTGAAAAAATACTTCCTTAAATTACCTCTGAGTCGCCCCCCCTCTATGTTCAAATTGTGCCCTCTTGTTCTTGCACACCTCTTTTTTTGAAAGATGCTACCCTCTTGGACTTTGTTGATCCCCTTGAGGTACTTGAAAGTTTCTATCATGTCCCCCCTCTCCCTCCTTTCCTCGAGGCTATACATATTAAGTCTTAGCGTACTACTAGAGCACTGCGTTTAAAAGCTCTGCCTGTTCATTTACATATTTTGAAACCTGAGGAAACAATATTTAAATGCAATTTGGGACTACAAGAAACGTAGCATGTAAAAAAGTAGGGGATTATACTACAGCCCTATGTTTTCCGATTGTGGCAGTTTAATTTGGACGCTGCCCTGTTTACTTGTCCTTTAAAAGGTGATAGATATAATAATAAATCTGTATAAGTAAAATCTTTGTACTTTCATGTACTATTTTTTTCCAGTTTCACCTTCTTTGAGCTTGTTAGCATTACATTAAGTATGTATGCATTTGTTAGATTACATTTATTTCACGCACCCCCACAACTGAAATGTGTAAACCCCAAATAAGTAGCATGCTTTCAGTACACCGATTTGCTAGATAAGAGTCACATTGACTTGATACAGTGGTGCAAAGAAGTATTTGTTTTGTGTGGATGTTTACCCAATGGGTTAAAAAAAAATGGCTCTGATTTACATTTTTGTTTTGTTGAAGGAACAAGAAGGCCTGTCGTTAGCAGAGAGCTTACGAGCCACTGCAGAAGCTGCTATGTCTCAGACCGGATTTACATATGATGAAAATACAGGAATGTATTATGACCATAGCACAGGTTTCTACTATGATTCGGTAAAGTACTTATTTTACACTTACCCATCCAAAAGAAAATGTAAATCTTTATGAATATCTGGCTTTAAAAACAATTTTTGATAAAGCCATTGCAGTTAGTATTTATGTAATAGATCTGCCACAGTTATAATATACCTGAACATCTGTCTTTGTTAGTAGTTGGGTTTATATATCCCGTTTATAAAAAGAGTAAGATAGAAACATAGAAAGCTGTCCGCAGAAAAAAACTCCTAGTCCATCTTGTCTGCCCATTTTACTACATGAGCTGTTCCAGCCTACCCTTGTCCATGCCTAGGCTGAATGCCCATTGGTAGTTTATTCCCCCAGTCCCCTTCCCTGTCTTAGTTTTCACTAGCCCCATATAGCTGTCCCATGCCGTCTTGAAGCCTGTCACCGTCTTGGTTTTGACCACCTCCTTGGAAAATTGTTTCATGTATCCATGACCCTTTCTGTGAAGAAGTACTTTCTTAACATCCTTCCTTAATCTACCCCCCACCAGGTTATACTTGTGTCTCCTTGTTCCTGATCCCATGCTATTTATGTGACAGTTGGTGACTGGAAAGGTGCACTGAGCCGAGAAGCTCGTTTCCCAAGCGTGACCCGGGGATAAGGCAGAACCTGAAGACACTAGTTGGCAGAACAGCTACATGATGCTTCAGCCAGCCAAATGTAATAACTGAAACTTACTACTGACAATATAGTAGGGAAACAACTCAAACAGAACAGTCGGATTTAAATCACATGACAAGCAGGTCACGACACTCAACCATGTTTCTCTCTTTCATATACTTCAAGGTTTCTGTTACGTTCCCCCTCTCCCTTCCAATCTCTAGCAAGTACTTGTTTAGGCTGGCTTAACTTTCCTCATACAATATTCCTTGCTGACACTGTATCATCTTTGTGGCATATCTCTGGAGAAGTTTGTGCGGCCTTAATCCTTTTTCAGGTGCAGGCTAACCAAACTTGGCTCGTTCAAATACAAGCTTCTGCAATACCTCACAGCTGATAGCAGCTGTGACTGTTTCCCCTAATCTTTTCCCTCTCCCTTCGGCTGTGTCTCTCTAGCACTTGCCCAATGGTTGTTGCCGTGTAGCACTTTACATTGCTGTCTCCCTCCCCTACACCTCCCCTCCACTTTCCACCCTTCCCCTACCACCCCCCCATTCATCACATATCTCTCCTTCTCCTTCTCTTCCTAGCACCTTCCTCACCACTCCTTCTCTTACGCACACTGATATGTTGATTTTGTCATGACAAGGCCAGTTAGCTGATTCTCGTTATCTGTAGGCACTTTTTTTTTTTGAAGGTGTTATGCTAGGTGTTCTCTGCTGAACTGTATTCTTTGCACATTTATGATTTGTACACTTGTAGAACTGTTTTGTGTATATCTATCTTCACTGTTTAACCTGTTGTTTTTATCTCACTGATGTGCAACCTTTGTAAAAGAGTTCATTACGCTAAAGTATTTGTAATCCGAGACTTTAAAGGAATAAAGTACATAAAATACTGGAGTTGCGGCCTTACCGGTGATAAATAAAGGGGCAACAGTACTACTTTTCACGTATTGGAGAAACCTCTTTCTATGCATCTCACTATTCTGTTTGCCTTTCTGAGTGTCCTGGTGCACTGGATCATTAACTTGAGGGTGTCACTAATGAAGATCCCCAAATCCCTTTCCTCAGCAACAGACTGATTTCTTTCCCCTAACCAATAACCCATCTTCAGGATTCTCTTGCCTATGCCTGTTCATTTGGTAGCACATCCCACCTTTGGGCCAGATGGTCATGGGTTGTAGTCCCACACCAGGATTGGGCTCATACCATATAATCTGGTACCTGAGTGTAGTACGTAGAGGGTACTGTACTGTCTGGGTATGCTTTGGATGGGATGATAAACTGAGGTCCTGTCTGCCTTTCCTGGTGGTAGTTCATGTGTACATCAAAGATCCTGTGGCACTTTTCAAAAAGAGGTGGAGAGTTTTTCCGGTGTCTTGGCCTAATTTCCTCCATTCACTAAAATATCACCAACAGCTTAATCTGGTCCCAGCTCATTTGGTTTGCATGTTTATCACCCCCCGCCCCCCCGGCTGGAAAATTGGAAGTACTGTCCAGTCCTCCTTTCCCGGTAACAAAAAAAAACAACAAAGAAATAAAATAAATGTACATAGCATTGCCCACTATCCCATTAAACTTCATTTGCCATAACTTTGACCATCACTTCAACTTTTCTAGGCCCCTCATTTTGTCCCTGGCACCCTTCTTGGAGCAGGCCCAGATTAAGGTAAGATTGGACCCTAAGCAGAAGAAAAATCTGGAGCCCCCATCTGTCTAGGCCAGAACCCTTCACCTTGGCCATGCCCCTTCAACCAAATCACACCCCTTTGTCATTGCGTATCAGTTGCATCCTTTCATACCATAACATTAAAAAAAAGAGATTGTAGCTGTATTTGTCCTTGGAAAACAGGAGTAGCTGGGTAGTTTGATACCTTTTATTGGACCAAAAACAAAGATATTGTATATCTTGTACATACAAAGATGGTAAAGTACTCAAGCTTTCAGAGAGCCATACAGGTCCCTCCCTTCATGAGGAGCCAACCAGTTTTGTGAGGGATAGCACATGACAGGGTGTGCATGTGCGGTTATAAGAAATAATGCACACTTCAGGTGGTTATTAGGCACAAGGCATAGCTGAGTGCCACAGCCGCCCTAGAGGTGCATTATTCCCTTATGATCGCACACCTTGGAGTATGTTATCCCACTTATAAAATTAACAGAAATCCTCCTCATTAAAGCAATTGCTATCCCCAAGTCAGCAATAAGATGCTACAGTATGTGGGTATTAGTGTGGTCACGGCACGCCCAGGGGTATATTATGGCATGAGGCCACAAGTCAAGTGATTGCCCCTGGAAGTGCGGTAATCAAACTACTGCCCACACCCTGAAGTGTCTTATTGCACTTATCATATAGTTTACATACACATATCCAGAAAGATATATTACAGCACAGATTGTAAGGCACCACTCGTGTATTCAGGTCAGTTGTGGAAAAAAAAACTTGTTTGGAGCCAGCTTAGGCAGTTAGTGTGAGGGTCTGGGACAATGGGACCAGGGAACACAAATGAGAGGAGACTCAGACCATACCCCTCAGCTGTCCCTTATTATGAGGGATGTCCCTCATTTTACCCCTCACCTCAAAAGTGCCACATTGAAAAGGTGCTGCCCACACAGGGGACATGCTGTAAGCCCAGACTTTAAAGAAAACTTCTATGATGCTAAAGCAAATAAACTTTGATCTCGTCTCAGACTTATGGATTCATTTCTTTCCCAATCTTTTGGCCTTCAGTGATGGAGGCTAGCTAGCTGGAGCTCTCTGCCTTCTGCTGACCGTATCCAAAACCTCTGCACCTCCCTGTGGGGGAGGGGTCTTGTCTCCATCTGAGTGGAGTAAGTGACTAACTCTCTCCAGCACAGTCCGATAACCATGAGTCCACTCCACTGTCGTGCCTGGGAGTCTGTCCCCAGTGAGTCTGGCTACAACTCTCCACAGTGTGCTGCTTGCTTCTTTGTTTGTTTGCTCCTGACAGATACCAACCCCCTCACCTCACCCCTGTCTGGACTGCTGGACTGACTCTACTGACCTGGCCACCCACTTACTTGACCGTTGCAACCTGATTAATGCTGTTGTGGTCCTGCTGGTTGTGGACTGTTCGTTAATGTAGGGCTCTCTTCTCCTGACTCTCATGCTTCCTGCACCAAAATGTCCAGCAGTGACACCACCACCATGCAGCTACAGTGAGTGATGTCGATATGTGTAGTGGCAGGACAGAAAAGGGGGGGGGGGCAAACGTGAAATCATGACAGGACAGGATGACTGTCAACAATACAGAACAGCCATCACAGTCTGCAGTGAGGGTGGGGCTGGGGGATCAAGTCATTGGGTCACCGGGCAGTGGTGTATAAAAAGATGTAAAAAAGCAGTAAACATTGAGATAGAGATTGGGAGGGTCCTTGGTAGGCAGGGGCTCTAGGCCTGGGCCTAGTGTGCCTATGCCTTAATCCAGCCCTGCCTTGGAGTCTCCATGCCAGAGAGTTTGGTGTCATCTGCAGAGGAAAAATATTTCTCTTGGACCCTTCTCCTATGTTGCAGATGAACACACTAAACAGTACTTCTCCCAGCACCGACCCTTGTGGTATCCCGCATCTTACCTTCCTGATCTCTGAGTGTTCCCCATTTACAATAACTCTGTAGATCCTTCCACCTAGCCAGTTTGCTACTCACCTTGTTGGCTTTGCCAAAACCAGTTGATCCCCCACCTTTTTATTGGCTGTCTGTGAGGTACTGAGTTGAAGGCCTCACTGAAATCTGGATACAGCACATTTTATTTATTTATTTATTTATTGTAGAAGTCGGATTTACAACTTTTGAGTTGTGGACTCATTTACAAAGGCACCTCGTCGCAGGGAGGGTAGACATGTATACAGTGTGAGTACAACAGTGGTAACATACAGGTGCAATACAGATAACAGTAAGACTCATTTACAGCAGTGGTTTACAGATAAAGTTTCATACAGAAGTTACAATCGAGATAAAAATATTACAGTAATAGAGGGTAGCACCCTAGACGTACCAAGAAGAATACCTATGGGGAAAAACAGTGGGTGTGGAAGGGGCAGCAGTCCAGTGGACTTTCTCAAGTCTGAGGGCCAGGGGAGGGACACCATCATTACATTACTTAGGGCAATTACAGCTCTGGGCATCAAAAGGTTATTCTAGGAGGCGACTTTGAAAGAACCAATTTTGGGAAGATTGGTGACAGAGGGGCAGGAGAGAGCTGAACCAGTTGAGGCAGTGAGTGGAAGGACCTTTGGGCTAAAGAGGTCTTGGTATGGGGCACCTGTAAGGTGGCCTTAACTGCGCCTCTGGGTGGCAACAGATGTGGATCCGCGCGCAAAGGATGCAGTGACCCCGGGACCTAGCAGGGATTTTTTGGCAAGTAGGCAGGTTTGGTATCGCAAGCATTCCTCAAAGGTGAGCAGGTTGGCGGTAGAATAGAGTAGGCAAGTATGAGTGCTGAGGGATGCACCAGTCAGGAGCCTGCAGGCCTTGTTTATCGAGGTCTGAATTTTGGCTAGGACAGTGTTGTCGGCCGCTGTGTAGATGGGTAGACCGTAGTCTACTAAGGACAGGATGGAGGAGTTGATGGCCAACCGGAGGACGGTTTGGGGGAGGCAATCACTATGTTGCTAGAGAAGGCCGATCCGAGAATTTATAGCTGAGGACAGGGCATTGATGTGGGTGTGGAAGGTAAGAGCCGAGTCAAAGGTGACGCCCAGGTATTTGTAGGATGACACCTGCTCGAGAGGGTCTGGGTTACTGGGGAGAATGCAGAGGAGGGCATTTTTGGCTTTATACTGGTGGTGAGAAATGAGCATGGATTTGGTTTTCTTGAGGTTAATGACAACCGGTGGTCAAGGAACCACTTTTCGGTTTGGTTGAAGTATGCTGAAGGGATACCTGTAGAGATGTGGGGTCAGGGTGAGAGGCAAAGAGGACTGCATCATCAGCATAGAGGAGCATATTGCCTGAGCAGGAGCTAGGGAGAGTATTGAGGAAGAGGCTGAACAGAACGGGGCCCAGGATGGAAGCTTGGGGGACTCCGGAGCGAACTGGCAGGGTGTTGGACAGGGTGCCGTTTACCTTCACACACTGGGATCTGGTAGCGAGGTAACTGGTAAACCAAGCAAGGGGGCTAGGGAAGAAGCCAAGTTGGTGGAGGGAGTCAAGTAAGAGGGGGTGACAGACAGTGTCAAAGGCCTTGGAGAGGTCAATGAACACCGCACCCTCAACGTGACCAGAGTCGAGAGCAGAGTGAAGGTGTTGGGAGAACTCCAGAAGGGCTGTAGTGGTACTGTGTCCAGGGCAGAATCCGTGTTGTTCCGGGCACATCAGGTCATATTTGGCTAGGTATTCGGAGAGCTGTATGGCCACTATTTTTTCAAGTGCTTTGGAGAGCGGGGGGAGAATGGAGATGGGCCTGAAATTGTTAGGGGAGATTCTATCCCCACTCTTATGGATAGAGGTGATTTCTGCTGTTTTCCAAGCACTTGAGAACTGGCCCAGACAGAGTGACTGGTTTAAGAGGTCAGTGAGAGGGGCTAGAACAGTATCCAAGACTAATCGGTGGATCCTGGAGTCCAGGAGATCACAGCTGGGGTTGTTGCTGACAAGGGCTTTTTGCAGATGAGGCCTGACTTCAAAGGGGGATATGGCGCGTAGGTAGAAAGAGGGATGATATAGGGATAGGGTCAAAAAAGTAGTTGGGCAGGACAGAGCTTAGATTTGAGAAAGCCTTATTGAGGCACTCTGCTATGTGGGGTGGATCAGTGGTGACGGCACCATCAATGGACAGTTGTGATGGTGGGGGGTAGTGGGTCTTTCCATTGAGCTCCTTCATATTGTCCCAGAAGGCAGGGGATGAGCGCCAAGTGGAAGCAAGGGCGGTTTAATGATATTCGGCTTTAGCCTGCCTTATAGCCCAGGTGCACCTATTACGTGCTGCATTATAGGCTTGTCTGTTGGCCAGTTTGCCTGTCGCGACAGCAATATGCTAGAGATTATCTCTTTGTTTCAGTTTTTGGAAAAGGGACGGGAAGATCCAAAAGGCGTTATGTTTTTTGGTACGGGTTCTGGTCGGGGGGCCAAAAAGGTCACAGGTCTTGCTAAAGGCAGTGGAGAAATAGGCAAGAGCAGAGCCAATATCAGCCACGAGTGGGATTGGGGACCAATCCAGCTAGGCTAGGTGCATTTTCAGCTTTCTGAGACCCCCAGGGTGAAAATGCCGGCACAAGGTGGTGTGGGACACTGGTTTTGGTGTGGAGGATGACCAGTGACAGAGGACAGGAGAGTGGTCACTAAGAGAGTCGGGTAGTACATTAATATTCCTGATTTTATGAGGGCGGTTTGACAGAATTACATCTAGGAGGGTGCTGGAGCCACTTGACCGATTAAATCTGGTAGGCGAGGTAACTAGTTGGGTTATATCTAGAGCAGTGAAGGAGTCCCTGATATGGGCTGCAGAGGTACCCAGCCAGTTAACATTAAGGTCACCTAGGATGAGCTTCTCCGCCTTGTGTGGGAGTGTGGTGAGGTAATCAGTAAGGGATTGGACCGCTTGTCCATGGTCCCTGGGGGGTATGTAAGAGACTGTGATGAAAAGGGGGCCCCAGGCTGGGTCCCGGGTAACCTTAAGGGTGAGAGCTTGGGCACTAAAACCGAGCTTGGGGGCTGGGAGTGCTTGGCCTAAAAGTGTGTCACGCATAAAGACTGCACGCCCACCGCCACGCTTGCCTATATGGTCTTCCCTGAACAAAGTATAGCCAGGGAGGGAGATAACAGAGTCGGGGGTTTTGTTGGAGAGCCAGGTCTCGACTAGTGCTGTAATATCTGGTTGGTGCTGTACAGCCCAGCATTGGAAAGCGGCGGATTTTTTTGGGAGGCTGCAAATATTCATAGAGGCAACGCGGAGACCAGTTCCGGTGGAGGGTGTGGGTTGGCTAGTTGACTGCCTGATGTTTATCCAGTGCTATTGTTAGAGAGTTGAAGAACTCAGTTTGGTTAGTGTGACACGACCATCCGTTTACAAACCCATGCTGCCTCTTGGAGCCAATTCACTTCAAGAAATTCCACCCAATTTGATGATAGTCTCCCGGAGGTTTTCCATTACAGAGAGCAAAGTAACTGGTCTGTAGTTACAGGGTCCTCCCTGGTCCCTCTGTTGTGCAAAGAACGGTGTCCACCCTCCTCCAATCCATTGGGACTACCCCCTCTTTCCAGAGTATGGTTGAACAAGACCTTCAAAGGCTGTACAATTTTCTGCCCCAGTTCCTTTAGCAGTGTTGGTGTAGCCCAGTTGGTCATGGAGACTGATCCATGCTAAATGCCCTTATTCTCCTAAGTACCAGCTCCCCTAACTCTGGTTGGAAGATCCGTTTCCTCAGCTGTTTCTGTCTTAGCTTGCCTACTGCAATCGGGTGGTAGATCCCCTGCTTCACCATGAATACTGGGCAGAAATATTCATTGAAAATGTCAGCCTTCTCTCCTTCTTCCTTTACACATACATTTTTTCCCAATTTTAGCATCACAATGCCCTACTTTAATAGTCCTCTTCTCTCTGATATGTGTAACCCCCTACAAATGGGGGTTCCCGAAAAGTGTTCCTTGAGCTGGCCTAAATGCTCACTGTCAGGCTGGTGTCCTGCATTTTAGCAGTTCAAATGTATTGCCAGAGAGTGCCTGTAAAGCCTCAGTGTACTGTCTCTTTAAGAGATGCCTAGATTGCTGTCATAATTAATCTGTGAAGTAGGCTGAGTGTTTCTATGCTTGAGTCCCGCCCGGGCTGCCAAATAATCGCTTTGTTCTGCCATTGCTATTAGCGCAGAGGGAGCTATGTTAGAAGATGTACTTGTTTGCTGATCATTTATTAGAATAGTAATGATATTGTAGTTTGTCTAACCTGCCTTCTTTGCAGCATGGACCTTATGTATTGCACCACCATTTTGGTTTTGGACTGCCAGTCAGCACCAATCAGTACCTTTGGGGACTCTAAAATGGAGCCTGTCCTTAAGGGTCTTGTGGAAGCAAAATTCTGTAGGAATTGCAGTTTTTGCATTTTGGTTCCAGAACAGACCTGAAGGGGGAGCCCTTGAACTGACTGACAGATAGATCAGCCAACCAAACTTTCTGGATCCTGGGGAAAGTCCCAGGCTGCTTGCTGCTAGAGTCAGTCTGAATTGGGAAGTGAAAGTGGTAACAGCTTGAGTGATTCAGGCAGCGGCCCCTGTGTAATTCGCGCAGGAGAACTGTGAAAGGGCTGAGTTTTGACCTGCCTGCTGTCCCTGAGAGGGAAAAGAGAGCTTATTTGGACTGAATCTGAATTGTGAGAGTGAGATAAACCACAGAACTATGACCAGGCTTTAACCTGAAGAAGACCGAAGATTTGCTGAATGCGATCGGCCTGTCAGGATTTCCAGCCACCTTTGAACTCCTGGCTTGTGCAGAGACCCTGTAATTGTGACCGGATAACAATCTGCCTGGTACAGTAGAATTTCTTGTATGTAAATGTCCTGTGTGCTGATAGTGGGTCGTGATTTGGTTCCCCACTGTGTGTTGAACTGTGTTCTGCTCGCTGGAGGCTGCATCCATCTCCAACGGACTGAATCCGTATTCATCTCCCTTCGGCCTGGGCCTTGCCACACTGGCCCAGCCAGAATACCCGCTGCACAGAGAAAGCCATCGACGAGAGACCTGCCTGGGGATCAGCTCCCTGCTCAACACTTTGAACAGGAACGATGCCTCGGTGATTCGTGTGGGCCCTGCTTCTCCTGGCACTCCAGCTCAACAACCTGCAGTCTCAGTTTCGTCATGCCTGTGTCCTGTGTCGGGTATCATGAGTAGACATCAGGGTAGCTCCCTGCAACAAAAGCTAAATCTAAAGTGTTGTCATCTGATTGCTTTGTTGTCTTTTCTGTCACGAACTGAGCCCTCCGGCTCCGGATTACAAATAGTGTGTGTTGTGCATGTTGCTTTCTTCCATCACAGGGCCCCAACCAGCTGCGACACCGGCCTACCCCGGCAACGATTCTGGCTAGCCCACCTTCCTCCTACCTGGGTACCCAATATGTGTGACTGTGTAGGGACTCTGAAGTGCATGCATGACTGTTTGATTGATATAGCCTTTAAGCAAATCAACCTGATTACGCCCCTCCCTTGTTCAAGTCCCCTAAATAAATCAGATCTAACTCTTTTTGCATTTAGCCTGACTGTGGTTCCAGTTTGTGCCAAAAGTACTGTAGTGTTGCTATTTGCTGTGCATAACCTTGTTTTACAGGGGGTCTTCAGGATCGAGCTAGAGGAACCAGCCCTGGTGGTAAGTGCAAACAGTGTGGGTAATTGCATGGTGAATAAGGGTTATTGTGAAAGTGATTTATTGTATATTGCTCAGGCCACTAGAAGAGAAAGAGGGGGGTTACAGTGTCCCGGAGGGCTGTGCCCAGGTTATCTTGACCACTAACAACCCTGACCTCCAGGTGGAGGCACCCGTTTCAGTACCCAGGCCTCTTAACCTGCAACTAGCCACGCAGGCAGGGGTAGTAGCCCTTGGGGTAGCGCCATCTAGAGGCTACATAGGTCTTTAAAAGGCCATTTTGTTTTCTTTTACTCCTCAGGTGTCCTCAATTCCGTGTCTGAATTTGCCCTTCTTAATACAACTCTGCTTGCCTCCTTCATTTTCACCAAGTATGTGTCTCTGTTTCCCTCAGATTGATTCCCCCCTTTTACTTTGCAAATGCAGCCCTCTTTCCCCCAGCTGTGTCTCTCACTTACACAGAATGGCTTCTTACTTTTTGTTTTTGCTTACTTGTTTCAGACAGGTTTTAGTTACCTTCAAAAGACTATGCTTAATGAGTTCCTAGTCTACTTCCTCACTTCCTGTGTGTGGATATGTTCACCCCTGCATTCCAACGGTAGATTACTATTTCAGTCTGAAAAAAAGAGTCACCTCAAAGTCTTCTCTTCATTTCCACCAGTTACAGTTTATTACTTTGGTGAGTTCTTTGCAAAAGTCTTACTTTTAGTTATATTTCAATAACACTGCGTTTGTTAAGGTGTTTTAATTGTGTTTGTGTGTATATTTGTAACTGCTCTAGTTCCACATTGGTTCCCAGGAACTGGAAAAGGCCATTTTGGCAGGTTAGTTCCCCCCTTCAGGGAACTGCTTAAATTTATTTATAAAAAGGGTGTAAAGTGATTAAAGAAGGTACTGCTTTGTGGTATTTTGATTTTCTTCTCCTGGTTCCTTTTCCCCAGAACCGAGACGATAATTAGGTGTTTCCACTTAGTTTTTGAGTTACTGATCTGAAAAGGAACCAAACTGCATTTCTTATTTTTTCTAACTACTCCTTTAATTTTTGAGAACTGGAACATTGTCTTTGGATCGTCAGTGTTTTGGCATGACTGGAATGCCCAAAAAGAAGACAGGACACAACAGGCTTTAACAAGCATTTGTCAATGCCGAATGTTTGCTTGCTGGCATTGGCAGTGGTAGTGTAGAAGTTACAGAGCTGCGTAATAGGAATGGCAGTGAAGTATTGAACTGAAACCAACCCCACCACCACCCTGCAGAGAGTGACAGGCATTAGGGTGTGCCTTTGAGTCGTCAGGCATAATGGCCACGCCATTTCACCACACCCCACCCTGCAGACACTGACAAGTGTCACAGTGTTCCTTGGGGTCTTTGGTCTCTCATACACCCCATTCCATTAGAAATCACGGTGAGATGGGTGCGATATGGGAGAGCGGGGTGAACTTTGGGGCGAAGAGTCCAAGGCATACCTCGATGCCTCTCACTGGCTGCAGGGTGTGGAATGGTATGAGCATTACAGGCAAGAATCCCAAGTCACACCCCTGATGCCTGTCATTCTCTACAGGGTTGGGCGTTATGGTTGGAAACCCTAATACCTCAGGCATTCGTTGGTATTTTCCTCCAAATTTTCAACATGTTTTTTGTGACCCCACCTCATGATCAGGGGAATATCAGTTTGTTAGGGAAGCTGCTTATGCACAGTGACTACGGCATTTAGCACCACAGGTGCAAAAACATTCCGAACAGGATGTAAAAAATGACAGCTGTACTGTTCATGGGGAGGTGTAAAAAATGGCAATGTTGCAAATCTGTAGTAAAAATATAAAAAAAATGGTGAAGTCCTAGCGTACATAGAAACTGTGCAACGCACACCCGTAATATAATTAGGTTGGGGATTTTTTACAGCAGATTGTCAACTCAGGCATTTTGGTGCCTTCGATCATGAACAGTGTCACTGTGATTTTCTTTATCTGTCCCGAACAATGATTTCCCACAGCGACCACGCATCTCTGCGCTGAAAGTGTGAAAACACACTTCGGCCATGTTGTGAAAAATGACAGCTGTACTGTAAATAAGGCAGTGTGGAAAAATGCCACTGGTGAAAATCTGGACTTAAAATATTACAAAGTCATGAACTTACGAGGGTGCGTGGAAACTGCGCAATGCTCACTCGTAACACAGTCATTTTATGGACTTTTGTCACCAAATTTTCAACATAGCCATTTTAAGACCTCTGCTCATGAACAGTGTAACTGTGATTTTCTTAATCTGTCCCAAACATTGCTTTCACACACCAACAGCACCATTGTGCGCCACATGTGCGAAACACATTTTAAGCGGTATATGAAAATGGCAGCTGTACTGTTCATAAGGAAGTGTAATAAAATGGCAATGTTGAAAATCTGAGTGAAAATATTAAATTCACAAATCTACTAACATGATAGGAACTGCGCAACGACGTTCAGAACAGTCATTTTAGGAATTTTTTCACCAAATTTCAACATAGCCATTTTAAGACCTCTGCTCATGAACAGCGTCACTGTGATTTTCTTAATTTGTCCCGTTACATTGATTTACTTAACCCGACAGCGCCATTATGCGCTACATATGCGAAAACACATTTTAGGCGGCATATGAAAAATGGCAGCTGTACTGTTCATAAGGAAGTGTAATAAAATGGCACTGTTGAAAATCTGGAGGAAAATATTAAATTCGCAAACTTACGAAGCATGCATAGGAACTGTGCAGCGTACGCTCGTAAAACAGTCATTTTGGAGATTTTCACCAAATTTCGACATAGCCATTTTAAGACCCTCTGCCTCGTGAACAGTGTCACTGTGATTTTCTTAATTTGTCCCTAGACATTGATTTCGCAAGATAATCGATTGCCATTTGGCGCTACATGGGCGGAAACACGTTTTGGGTGAGATGTGAAAAATGACAGCTGTACTGCTCATAAGAAAATGTGGTAAAATGGCAATATTGAAAATCTGGAGTGAAAATATTGAAAATTCGCAAACTTACGAGCGTGCGTAGGAACTGCTCAACGCACGCTCTTAAAATAGTCATTTTTTTGAATTTTTCCACCAAATTTTCAAAATAGGCTTCTTGAGAGCCCACCTTATGAACACTGGTAATGTCGTTTCGTTAATCGGTCCCGAAAGGTGATTTCGCGCAGTGACTGCGAAATAACCCTTCAGGATCGAATAACGCCATGACAGTGACATCATTCATGAGAAGGGGTCCCAAAAACCCCATGTTGAAAATTTGGTGCAAAAATTCCAAAAATGCCTGAGATATGCAACAAAGTTGAAAAAACCCTATCTATCCCGTTATACAGCTTACCGCATTTCCTCAGTTCGCGGTCAGCTTTGAAGAGTGCAGACGTGTTCCCAGTCCACCAAGATCATCGCTGCGGACTCGGAGGTAAGTATGGGGTGTGGAGACAGGGTGCGAGTGGGTGGGTGTGGGTTGTGGGGGAGCGGAGACTGCGTGGGACCGCTTTTAATTTACAGGTTTTTTTTTTTTTAAATTGACGATGGGACGTTTGCCACGCTGGGGTGGGCTCCAGCGTGGCACAAGGAGGCTGGTTGGGGCGCTGTGGGAGCCGACGGGGATTGGGCACTTTCGCCGGCCATAAGACTATTGCCACGCTTGGGTGGGCTCAGCGTGGCACCCAGTACTGGGGGTTGAGGACAGTGGAGCCGACGGGGATTGGGCACCCCGGCCGGCTACATGAGTTGCCACGCTGGGGTGGGCACCCAGTGTGGCATGTGGAAGGCTTTGGGGTGAGCACAGCCGGCGGGGATTGGGCACCCCGTCGGCTATACGTGTGTGGTGGGGGCAGCACGCAGTATGCGTGGGTGTGTTTGTGTGTGTGTGTGTGTGTAGGAGCGCGCATGAGCAGGCGATATCTATCGCTGCTCACTGAAGCGTAGCTCCCCTTTCAACTGGTACCATCAGATTTTGGAGCTGTCATAGACAGCTCCAACATGCATTTGCAGACCAGTCAAGCCTGCCAACACACTGACTGAATTGGAAGAGGGGGTGACACACCTCCGAAAACTTGGATGATGGCACTATGTTTCTTGCACATGTGTGCAAGCAAACATAAAAACTGTAAAATCTGTTTCCATCTCCTGGCTTAGGCAGACTACCACAAGTTGTGTTTAAAGTGCATGGGCCCAGATCACAGTTTCGTCAACTGTGAACTCTGTATTAAGTTCTGCCCTAAAACACGAAAGAAAAAGCGCTAAACAATTAGAAGACATTATGGCTTCTTAGTCTGCCTCCATGTCACCTAAAAGTTCAGATTAGGATCCAGCCCTTCTAAGTAAGCAGCATAACAAAGAAACAG
This sequence comes from Neoceratodus forsteri, assembly GCA_016271365.2. Lineage (NCBI taxonomy): Eukaryota > Metazoa > Chordata > Ceratodontiformes > Ceratodontidae > Neoceratodus > Neoceratodus forsteri. The sequence goes on along the minus strand of CM057454.1, from coordinate 1,101,718,200 downwards.
CTGTAAGAGATGGTTCAGACATCAGGGTGTCTGAATGGGGGGAACACTGAATCCAATAAAAATAAAATAACCTCTAAGCAGGCACCGGCGACAGTGCCTGCTAAGAAAAAACTAAAAGAAAAACATGTTGCTGTCCCTCCTTCTGAAGAGGGAAAGGAGCTGCCAGCAGTTCTTTAGGATAGCCCACTTCTTAACTAGAAATGCTAAACTGCAGCTGGTCAAATCAACCTTTCTATCTCTGATAGACTATGCTGACATCCTGTATAGTCATTGTCCTGCTTCCTACCTCACCATACTTGACACACTATATCATAGAGCTTTGAGGTTCATCACAGGCCTTCCTTACTCCACTCACCACTGCTCCTTATATCAAGCAGTGGGGTGGAGTTCTCTTCAATACAGGCACGATAGAAATGCAGCATTATTTTTTTATAATAAAATTGTTTTAATAGCATTGTTTTTAATAAAAAGTCTTTGCCTAAAAAAAATCATAACCCACATAAAATACCTGGGTCGCACCTTATTACAGCATTAGACATTCAAAAGCGTCTACAAGGGTTGGACTCTATTAAATCATCAGGCCCTGATGGTCTTCACCCTCGCATTCTCAAAGAACTGGCCATTCCCTTATCTGGTCCAATTACAGCATTATTATTTATTTATTTATTGAGTAAGATCGGAATTACAATCCTTTGAGTCATAGACTCTTTTGCAAAGGCTCCACGTCAGGTTACAAGGGGTGGAGGGTAGACATGTACAGAAAAGACATACCTAAACAAGTAGTATTTACAATTTCAGATTTGACACAGCAGTGTTTCAGAGTCTCCACGTTGGTTACAAGGGGTGGAGGGTACTACAAGGTACAGCAAGGACAAAGACAGGCAGTATTAGAATTTTCAGTACTGATGGAGCAGTCCAGGCATTGTCACTTAATTGACCGGTGAGGGTATAAGGTATGTACTTAATCCGCAGGATTCGGTAGCATACCTTGGTCCTTAGGCCGGGGTTTGCAGAGTGTCATCACGTAGGGTCAAGGAAGACTCAGAGTCAGGATAAGGGGAGGATAGGAGAGAGGAAGGCTTAGCCATAAGTACACTTGGCACTCTCTTTAAATGGGTTTTAAGGCCAGATTGAAAAGCAGATGCTATGGACGGGGGTAGAGAGTTGAGCCAGAGGAACGCGTAACGAAAGGATCTTTGCCCGAGCGCTGTTCTACAGAGGGGAACTAGGAAATATAGGCGACCTGTGAGTCTTGTATTGCGTCTGGTGGGGGCTGCACTGATAATGGAAAGTAGTCCGATGGGGGCAAGCTGAAGGTGGATTTTTTTTTTTGCAAAAATGCAGGTGTGGTATTTTAGTCTATGTTGGAAGTTTAGCCATCCAGTCAGGGTATACAGATTGCAGGTATGGGTTAGTCTGTCACTGCCTGTCACTAGGCGGCAGGCTTTATTCAGTGCAGTGTTAATGCTGTTCAGTGTGGTGGGTTCAGCTGAGCCGTATATTACTATCCCATAGTCGACTAGGGAGAGGATGGAGGAGGTGACTGCAAGTTTCATGGCCTGATTGGGCAGGCAGTGCTTGAGTCGATAGAGGATGCCCAATCTAGTGTTGATAGCGGAGGCGAGTAGACTGATGTGGCTACAGAGGGAGGTGATCCAGGTGATGCCCAGGTATTTAAAGTTTGTAACGATGTTCCAGTAGGGTGCCTTGAGAGTTTGAAATAAGGAGTGATGATTGACTATGAGGGCTCTGGCAGTGCACAAAGATCATGGACTTTGTTTTGTTATAGTTGATGATCAGGCGGTGATCACTGAACCAGTGCTCTAGCTCCCGGAAAGAGCCCTGAAGGGCTTGTTGGAGGGCACTAGGATGAGGGTGTTTCCAGAACAGGACAGCGTCATCAGCATATAGAAGTAGATGACCACTGCAGGCTTTAGGGAGAGAGTTTAAGAAGAGGGTGAAGAGTAGCGGGCCAAGTATAGACCCCTGCGGGACCCCAGAACAAACTGTTTTGGAGGTGGAGATAATGGTGTTAATCCTGACATGCTGAGATCGTCCTGAGAGGTAGTCCTTAAACCAGGCGCGCCCTCGGGGACCACTTTTAAGTTGAGGAAGAACACAGAGCAGTAGTTCTGATGACAGTGTCAAATGCCTTGGTCAGATCCACAAAGATAGCCCCTGCAACTGTGCCTTGGTCAAGGGCCTCATGGATGAACGTGGTGAGTTCAGTAAGAGCAGTGACGGTACTATGGCCCTTCCGGAAGCCATGTTGTTCTTGGCTGAGAAGGTTGTATTTAGTTAGATGCTCTGTTAACTGGTCCGAAACAATTTTTTCCAAAGCCTTGGAGAGGGGAGGAAGAATAGAAATTGGTCTATAGTTGCTAGTGTAAGTGGGGTCACCATTCTTCAGAATGGGAGTGACTATGGCTATCTTCCAGGTTGAGGGGAACTGGCCATGGCTAAGGGAAAGGTTGAGAATTTTTGTGAGGTAAGGTAGGGTGACATCGAGGGTTAGTCTTAATAGTTTGAGATCTAGGGTGTCATTGCTATACCGGGTATTGGAGATAGCACTGGAAATATAGCGTTTTGCCGCACTGCAGGGGATGACTTGAAGCCTGAAAGGGGGTGAGTTGACAGCACCCTGGCTGAGGGAAGGAGGAGGGATGGAGGTAGGGTGGAGGGAATTGAAGGGGAGGATATGGGAGAGGTCAGAGAAGGTGGAGTTAAAGGCTTCTGCTATGGTAGCGGTATCTTGTGTGATGTGGCCATTTAGGTTGAGTTGCGTAGGGTTGGGGGAACAGGATTTACCACTGAGTTCTTTAATGTTTCTCCAGAATTTTTTCCCATCTCCCCAGGAGGCGGAGAGAGATTGTTGGTAATAATGGGTTTTTGCCTGTCGCGCAGCCCAGGTGCATTTATTACGAGCCTCCTTGTAAAGCTGTCGCTCCTGGGTGCCCCGGGAGTCAATGGCTTTGTGCCAAAGGTTGTCCCTGTGTTGCATAAGGTAGAGGAGAGAAGGTGTGATCCAGAGGGTGGTTCTGGCTTTCACTACCTGTTTAGTGAGGGGAGCGAACATGTCACAGGCTTTATTAAAAGTGGTGATAAAATGGGCAAGGGCAGTGTCAACAGACTGTGTGGTGTATAAGGGGAGCCAGTTGCTGTTGGATAGGTAGTTTTTGAGGTTCACTAGGCCTCCTCTTTTGAGCCTTCGCTGCCAGGAGATTTTTGGCGGAGCAGAGGGCAGTTTTCCCGACCACCAGCAAGTTACCAGAGAGTGGTCACTGATGGAGTCAGGGAGCACAGTCGTTTGGGAGAGGTTACGTGGCCTGTTTGTGAAGATAAGGTCTAGGAGGGTGGAGGTCCCGGTTCTAGTGTCCCGCCTGGTTGGGGTGGTGACAAGTTGGGTTAGATCAAATGCCAGGGCCATGTCTTTGTAGCAGGATGAAGCTGGGGATAGCCAGTTGATGTTGAAATCACCCATTAATATAATTTCACTAGTATTCGGTAGGAGGGAGATAGTGTGTAGGATTGACTCAAATGCCAGTTTTTGGTTTCTAGGGGATATAAGCCGCGATAATGTGCAGAGTTTTGGAGCCCAGGTTTAGTTTGACTGTTAGCATCTGGGCTCCATGTTGTGGGGCGGGGGTATGTACTTCCATGGCATTGAGGGAGGATTTAATAAAGATTGCACAGCCACCGCCTCTCTTGCCGGCCCTGTCAGCCCTGAAGATGGTATAATTATTGAGGGAGACAGCATTATTGGGGATGGTATCATAGAGCCAGGTCTCGGAGAGGGCTAGTATGTCTGGTGCATGTTGGGCGATCCAGACTTGCAGGGGGGTGTGCTTTTTGGGTTGGCTGCAGATATTGAGGAAGGCTAGTTGCAGTCTCCCCTGCATTTTTTGTGGCGAGGTCTTTGCACTGTGGGGTCCTGGGTTGGGGTGGATATTGCCCGATAGGAGCAGGAGAAGAAAGGTGTGCCGTAATAGTGCCAGTCTGCAGAGTTTGGGAGAAAACCGCTGGCTACGGGAGGGTGGTGGGCTTTTTTTGCAGGAGGAGGGGATAGGGAGGCCAGCGATAACGCTGGGTAGAATGGAGAGGGAAGGGAGGGACAAAAGTATGGTTAACGTGGGTAGTGGGGGGCTGGGGGTGAGGCGGGGGAGTGCAGAGGTACAGAGCAAACCCTGAGTGAGTGTGTGCATTAAAGTGGGTGAGTGTGGGTAAGGGTCTTTGGGATCAGATAGGTAAGAGTGGGAGAGGTTAGAGGGATAGGGCCAGTAGCTACCAGTGATAGCTAAGAGGATAGGAAAAGAGGTGAGGAGGTGTGGCATAGGAGCCTCTGGCGGGGTTGAAGAGCAAGATGAATAATCCTGGAAGTAAGTAGTGTTGAAGTGAGAATGTTAAACATTGTGCAAGAAGAGAGTGGGGGGAAGGTTCCAGCGGCCGCTAGTGGGAGAATTTTATAACCTGCAGCTGGAGAAGTGGGCTGATAGGTTATTTCAGATGGTCACCTGATCAGCCTCCCTATATATTCAAGAGCCGACCAAGGGTGGTGGTACGGGTGGTGGGGAGCCGGAGCGAAACGACGGCGGGGCAAGTCCTCTCCGTTTTGCCCACAGCCAGATGTAATCAGCCGCCGTTCGTACCTGAATGCGGGGGTTGGGAGGCGTCCCGAGCCCTCACGGACCCTCGATCTCCTGAAGAGGCAGCAATCTGAGGAAAGGAAGGAGAAACAAGAGTTTAAATAGGTGGACAGGTAAGTTTCTGAGGAGGGGCAGGGCGAACACGCAAGAGAGGGAGGAGGGAACTGCCTGAGCAATTACACTAGAGCTGCAGCCTTTACCAACAAAGATTTTAAAAAGCAGCCAGGATATTGCAGCCTGTTGGGTTTAACAGCTTAGGGCAGAAACGCAGGTAACAATATGAGGTGGCTCTTTAACAATATAAAGTGGCTCTTAGCAGTTTAAACACCAAAAAAAAAAAAAACAGTCTTCAATTGTGGGGGTCAGAAATAAAAGGTAGTTCACAAATAAATGTAACAGCCAGCAATTAAATGGGTTGCTCTTAAGGAGTTAAAAAGGCGCCAGTAGAATCTGTTACACTAGAATCCGGACAGAGGTTTGAAAAAAGGTGCCAACAGTCCGAGTCCTCTCCTGTTTTGCCCACCGCCAGATGTAATCAGCCATCGGGGAGGCGCCCAGCCCTCACGGACCCTCGATCTCCAAGAGGCAGCAATCTGAATGCGGGGAGAGGCATCCCGAGCCTCACGGACCTCGCGATCTCCCAAGAGGCAGCAATCTGAATGCGGGGGGAAGGTGTCCTGAGCCCTCACGGACCCTCGATCTCCAAGAGACAGCAATCTGAATGCGGGGAGGTATCCCGAGCCCTCACGGACCTCGATCTCCAGGCAGGCAGCACCGCCAATATTAGATCCATCGATGAAGGAGCGTTATTGCTATGGAGCAAGCTAATGTTGTGCCTATTTATAAAAAGGGTTCAAAACATGAAGTATCTAACTACCGGCCTATTAGCTTAACGTCTATTTTGAGTAAAATCCTAGAGGGAATTATCAAGGAATATCTAGGGGAAAAAGTTAATATCGATTATTCACAGCATGGTTTTGTTAAGGGCAGATCGTGCCAGACAAATTTGCTGGAATTTTACAGTAAAGTTAGTATGGCTCTAGATAGAAATGAGGCAGTCTATGTCATTTTGCTGGACTTCTCAAAAGCCTTTGATCAGGTCCCTCATGGTGAACTGTTAGACACTTTGATTGAAATGGGTTTAAATGGTAATATTACCAAATGGGTGGAATCATGATTGACCAATAGAACGCAAAATGTCTGTATAAAAGGTTCTTATTCAGGACAGGAACAAGTGACCAGTGGTGTCCCACAAGGCTCTGTGCTCAGCCCTTGTCTTTTTAATATACTGTATATATTGCCTCATTAAGCACATCAGTCGGAGTATGGCTAACCGAATTTGCGGACGACACTCGCATAGGCCATATTATAAACAATGTTGAAGATGCAAATACCCTCTGCACAACACTTGATGAACTTGAAAATTGGCAGACAAAAACATGTTAAATTTTAATGTAGATAAGTGTACTGTAAATGCACTTTGGGAAAAATAATCTATTAGCCAAATATAAGTTGGGAGGTAAATTATTAAATGTGGTGGAAGATGAAAGGACTTGGGTGTAAGGGTACAAAATAATTTGAGTCCTAAACTACATTGTCAACAAGTCATTAAAAAGCTGGAGGAATACTTCACTTTGATAAACAAGCACATCCAAAGTAATGGTAGTAGAGTGTTACTCCCTTATATACTTCTTTAGTGAGGCGCATTTAGGATATTTGCCTAGTTTGTCACCACAAGACCAGGGCTCAAAACATGCTCTGGAAAAAATTCAGAGAAAAGCAACAAAGAAAATGAATGAAGTTAAGGATCTAAATTATGATGATCGTTTAAACCAGTTAGGACTTTATTCCTTAGAATATCGAAAAATGAGAGGCGACCTCTGCATGGTTTTTAAAGCTCTTCATGATGACAGTTTATGGGCTAAATTGGGACTAACTATAAGAAATAATCCTTATGAAACTCGGTCACACCCCTTCCAACTTAAGGGAGAATGCTGTAAAACAAAGAAAAGGAGCTCTTGGTTTACAATAAGAGTCACTAGTGTCTGGAACCAGTTATCCGTAAATGTGGTAACTAGTGATAAAATGGACATTTTCAAGTCAAGATTAGATATTTATCTACGTAAAAACTCAATAAATGGTTATACTTAAATTTCCCTAGCGAGCTATATGGACCTCGGTCTTTTCTGCTCTGATACCCTATGAAACCTATGAAGCATTATGGACCCTGACAGCCATCTCCAAAAAACTTCCCCAATACATTACAGACTGTCTTCCTCTAAAACCAACAGGCAGTTATGCCCTGAGAAGTTGCATATCCATCTTACTGAACGTTCCCAAAGTTAACTCTCGCTTTGGCAGGGCTGCTATAAGCTTTACACTGTCCTCTTTGTGGAACAAGCTGCATAAAAAGCTAAAATTAAGGTCACCCATCAGCATCTCATCCTTCAAGCTCTTATATTCTCGTCTCAGAAATGAACAGTGCAATTGTTTTCCATGATCCTGGTTTGTCATCATGTTAACCTGTACCATTGTGATAACTCTGTTTCCCTTCTTGACATTGGCCTACTTTCCTGCTTTCTCCAGCCTTCTCTTCACAACCTTTCACAGGATTTATCCACCATATACACGCACTCAAACATTATTAGTCCTACCTCCCCCCCCTCCCCTGTAGGCCCCTGCCGCCTCTTTATTTTATTTCCCTATCTATGAGACTACACATCTCACCATGTTATCCCCTCATTCATACATTACATACCCCTCCTGGTACCCCCATCTGCCATTAGTTGGCTGTTCACTTATGCCATCTTCATGGCTGGTTCTTGTGATTGCCCCTGGTAAATTGACTCTCTGGTGTTTCTCTACAGTGAATACGGATTATATGTAACTGAATTTATGTAATTAAGGTTTGAATGGTGGATCTGACCCTTTTGTATTTGGATCCCCCTCTGCTATGGTTCTTCTCTTTCTCCATTTTTTTATTTGAATCTCCTGATACTGCGCCAATGTGAATGTGTTTATATACTTTTATATACATGTGCGTGTGTGTGTGTGTGTGTGTGTGTGTGTGTGTGTATGTGTATGTGTATATATATTTATATGTTTTTATGTTGGATGATACCCTGACCCTGTTCTAACCAGGTCCATCTTGTAAAAGAGCTCGGCTCAATGATGTTCGCCTGGATAAATAAAGATTTTGATTGATTGATTGATTGAGTAGATGCAAACAGACAAAGGCATGGCAGTTCCTCCAGACATTCCATGCTGTGGGGAATTTCATGAATTTGTCTGCTCCCCCCAGCTCCAGTTCCATTCCCAATCCCTGTGGAGGAGGAGGAGGAGGCTGAATGGAATTTTACTACGTGGAAGAGGAGGATGAAGGAGAACCCATAGAACCTGATGGTTCTCCTGAACAACAGTTTGGTTCCTCTCTTCGTCCCCCGGATAACTACTGTATATCTCACACTATACTTTTGTGAGGCAAATGTTGAACACCCTCAACATCTCAGTGCAGGAGACTGCTGAAGAGGAGGATGAGGTGGAATTTATGGATATGATGGGCCTAAATCCCACAAAAAGATTGATGTTGCCCCTCAAGAAAACCGCTTGTAAAATTATGGAAGCACTCACTTCAGCTGCTGGCATAGATAAAAAAAAATTGAGAAAAAATATCAGGTGGACAAACAGGGCTCTGAATACCTCTATTCTCACCCTGATCTTGAGGGAGTGGTTTAGACTGCTGCCTGTGACAAGGCCAAGGTGCCCCTTTTGGCCTCCCAAGAAAGACTCCAGGAAACTGGATAGCATGGGCAAGCAAGTTTATACCTCAGCTTCCTTGCTGTCAAGGCAGGCAGCATACTTGGTCTACACAGCTCAGTACCAAAAAGCCCTGTGGAGCTCCATTTTGGCAGTGAACGAGAAAGATACTGGTGACCTGGCACAGGATTTGGGTGAAACAACAAAGACCACTATGAATGTCACTGAGTACCAGTTCCACATGGCAGTAGACACCAGTGTCACTGCATCCAGGGTTATGGCACATGTAGTATCACCAAGAAGGTTTGCCTGGCTTAGAACTGCAGACTTTTCCCAGGTCACTCAAACAAAAGCAATAGATTTTCCTTGTAAGGGAAATCCGCTGTTTGGTGACAAGACAGACTTATATGAAAAAAGTGGATGAATACAAGACCACCCACAAGAGCAACACTAGAAGAAAAAGGCCTCCACTTTCTACAGGCCTTCTGGAAGGGGAGGCAAAGGTAGGGGATGCTTCCTTCATGCTTACATTTCTTATGACTACTCCTGTCAGAGGGATTCTTCATGGATAGGGGTAGAAGGGGCCCCAGGCATGCAGGTGCACTGCCAGCTCCAACATCTTAAGCAAAGCAAAACCCCTGACAGACTTGCACATGGTCGCCGAACCATTGTCAGTGGGGAAAGGCTGACTCACTTTTTTCAGAAATGAGTAAAAATAATCACAGAGAAGTGGGTCCTGAAAATAGTGAGTCAGGGTCCGCTCCTGCAGTTCAAAAAATTCCCAAAACTGCAACATCACAAAACCTTTAGTCTTCACACTCCAGCAGAAAGGCTATTGCTGGAGATAGAGGTAAGATAATTACTGCAAGTTTATGCAGTGCATAAAGTTCCTTTCTCACAGTGGGGAAAGGGACTTTACTCAAGATATTTCCTGACCCACTAGAAAAATGGGGAGTGGTGGTCAATTTTAGATCTGAGACCTGAACAAACACTTAAAGAAGAAAAAATTCAAAATGGTAACACTGGGATCAGTGATTCCATTACTTCGAAAAGGAGATTGGCTAGGAATCACTGAATCTGAAAGACATACAAAATCACACATGCCCCCACAGTGCAAAGCATCATGGGCTACATATGCAAATCACCATAGAATATTATGCTGGTTCAACTTTAAGCAGAAATGCATGGTGCTGAAAGGCCTCTCACACAGTTTGCAAAGGGTGCCAACAGAAGACATAGACACGTGTTTCGTCCCACCAGGACTCATCAGTATGCCTCGTCTGTTTGACTCCCCAGTGGAATGAACCAGCTACCCTAAGATGGTCTGTCTGGGTTATGTAGTGGTGAACCCAATTTAAACAAAAAACAATTTAAAAGACAAAGAACCTCTAAGCGCAAGCACTGAGGCAATGGTTACCCCAAAGGGCATTTGGCTGGGAAGCCAAGTTTCAAAGAAATACAAAATCACACATGCCCCCACAATCAAAGCATCATGGGCTACATATGCAAATCACCACAGAATATTATGCTGGTTCAACTTTAAGCAGAAATGCATGGTGCCGAAAGGCCTGTTTGCAAAGGGTGCTAACAGAAGACAAGGACACGTGTTTCGTCCCACCAGGACTCATCAGTATGCCTCGTCTCCTACTGTCACATAGCAGTCAGGCTCAATCACAGAAAGTATCTCAAAGTCAGGGTTGGGAATTGCTCCTATCAGTTCACAACTCTTCCTTTCAGTCTGCCCTCAGCACTAAGAGTGTTCACAGAGTGCCTAGTCGTAGTGGCAGAACATGTGAGAAGGCAAGGGGTGGTGGTTTTTCCTTATCTGGGTGACTGGCTGGTTACAGGAAAATCACACCAGGAAGCCAAGTACCCCCTCCTTCTGACACAAGGCATCGTGGAGGACTTGGACTTCTTATCAGTGTTCAAAGTTCGCAAACAGAACCAGTTCATTTTCTGGACTTTATAGGTGCAGAGCTGGATACCCAACAAGGGAAGGCATTCTTTTCATGGGAAAGGGTAACAGACCCAATCACAATGGCAAAATCCTTCAAGGCAGGTCAGCTCAGACCTGCAAGGGATTTTCTACACTTGCTAGGGCACTTGGCATTATCCACCACAGTTGTGACAGGTTCCAAATGAGAGATATCCAGTTTTGTCTAGGGAGCCATTGGTCCCAGAGGTGGAATACACTTTCAAAGCTAGTGCCTGTCACAAGGTGTCTGCTAATGGCACTGGAGTGGTAGAAAGAAGAATGCAACCTCAAAGAGAGGGTTCTTTTTCTTTTGCAATCACCTACAGCCATACTCACAACAGATGCCTCCCTCTTGGGCTGGGGCGCCCACCTGGAGGACCTCACTGTAAATGTCATGTGGAGCACACAGGAGACTCAGGAACACATAAACCTCCTGGAATTCAGGGCAGTGTACCTGACAGTGCAGGCCTTTTCCTTCCATATCAGAGGTCAATCTTTCCAGATCAGAACAGACAACACCAATACTATGTATTATGTAAACAAACAGGGCAAAACGGGATATTCAAAACTGTGCAAAGAAGCAATGAACATCTGAAACCTAGCATACTCCTTGGAGGACCAACTCTTGGTGGTACATCTGCCAGGGAAGGACAACATGCTGGCAGATTTCCTGAGCAGAATCAGACAGGGAAATCATGAATGTACCCTGACCAGAAGGTACTGGTGACAGTCTTCAGAATGTAGAGTACACCACAGATAGATCTGTTTGCATCCTAGGAAAACAACCAGCTCTCACTCTTCTGTTACAGACCCCCATCAGTGGGTACAGTCCCAGAGGATGCACTAGTCCTCAATTGGTCAGGGAAGTTCCTTTATGCCTTTCCTTCTTTCCCACATTTGCTGTGAGTACTGCTAAACTGAGAAGGGAGTTGGCAACAGTGATTCTCATAGTTCCCAATTTGGCCAGGCAGATTTGTTAATCCCTGCTTCTGTTCCTCCCCATCAAACAACCAGTCAATCTTCCCCTGAGATACAGTCTGCTGAGTTTGTCTCAGGGCAGGTAATGTTCCTATATCCAAGAACACTGCTCCTGATAGCATGGTACTTGGAAGACCTGCAGTTCTCTGGATTAAATCTTTCTGAAAAGGTTATGAAGGTGCTTAAGGTTTCCAGGAAAACAGCAACAAGGAAAAGCTACACCTCAAAGTGGAAAAGATTTTCAGTTTGGTGTTTCTCTAGACAGTTCAGTCCTTTGTGAGTGAGTCTGGCTTCAATCCTGGACTACCTAGTCCACTTAGTTCCTGGGAATCGGGCCCTCAACCCTGAAGATTTATCTGGCAGCAGTGTCAGCATTCGCCTCAGTTGGCAAAGATAGGTCAGTGGCCTCACAACCTATTTTCTAAAGGTTCCCTAAAGACCTTAATCACCTGTTACCCCCAGTAAGGAATCCTGTCCCTCAGTGGGTCCTGAATCTGTGTATTGCTCAGCTGATGGAGGCTCCTTCGAGCCTATGGCAATTGCTGCTCTGAAGTATGTCACCTGGAAAGCTGGGAAGCAGTTTTCTTGTGGGCACTGACATCAGCTAGGAGGGTGAGTGAGCTGCAGGCCCTCTGCACAGATCCTAATTATATCATATTCCACAGGGATAAGGTGGTCTTGAGAACTAACAGAAAATTCCTACCCAAAGTGTTGTCTGAATTTCATCTGAATCAGTCACTTGCACTTTTGATATTCTTTACAGCAAAATCCAGCTCAGGAGAACAGAAGCTCCACAGTCTGGATGTTGAGAGCTCTGAGCTGCTACTTGGACCATACAAAAGAAGTAAGGTTTATTGTTGGATAGTTTCTTTTTTTTTTTTAATTGAAAACTTTATTAGGCTTTTCACATCTGTCACATACAAAGCTGCTATAGGCATGTTAATTAACAACTTTACCCTGCCCCATCCCACCTCCCTCATCCCACCAGCCCCTCCCCCCACACACACATGGCATCAGAGCTCCTAGAAAACTTACAGAGTTGGGCCAGAGGACTGACTGATAGTGACTGGCTTAAAGGGAGTATAGCGTATGCAGTTTCCCCCAAAGTTTCCCGAACCTGTGGAGGCTGTTACTCAAACTAGCTACCATTTTCTCAGTGCAGAGATTTAGAAGTAGCTCTTGAACCCATTCAGTATAAGAAATGGATTTGTTATCTAGCCAATGACGTAAAACTAGTTTCTTGACGACTAGAGAGATTAGGGTCATGAAATATCTCCACTCCTTTACCTTTATGCTTCCATAGTTACCTGATACTCAAATGTCAGGGAAAAAGAGGTTGTCCAGACCCAGCAGGGGATCAGCTGTCTCCCTAATAAGTAGACATAAGGAAGCCACTTTGGGACATTCCAAAAAAATGTGAAGTAGAGCACCCTCTGCTTGGAGACATCTCACACACTGAGAGGATGGTGATCTGTTCATTTTAACTAGTTTAACTGGAGTCACATACATATTATAAAGTATCTGAACCTGCATTAGCCTCAGTCTGTCTTGGATTATGTAAGTATGGCAGTTTACCCATAATTCAGTCCAATCAATGGTCAAATTAAGAAACTGAGAGGCCCAATATCTGGAGACCCCACCTATTGAGGGGAAGGCCTAGTTGAACAGAGAAGCATGTATTTTGGATACCACATGTGGTAAGGCAGCTAAGGATATGATGGCATGTAAACTCACCTGGTGTGGCCTATGCCAAAGGATTATGGGAAAACTGAGCCAACATGTAGTGGAGTTGGAAAATGTTAAATACCTCCTTATTATTGATGTACTTCTGCAGGATTTCAGTCGAAGAGAGACAGGTACCATCACTGCCCCTTTAATTGACCTATCTCTAACAAAGATATTTGTGGGATCCAAGAAGGGAAAATGCTCCTGCCACCAGTTTTTAAGTTAGGGTTGCCAATAAGGGGTTGGGTGGGGTTGCGGGAGTTATCATACTTTAGAAAGGGGCATAACTGCGCGTGGATCCTGACTGTGGTTCCAATCAAGGTTGGGTGTAAGGCCTGGGGGAGGTCTTTTGGCTTCATGTACAGGAGGACCTTAGGGAACAGTCCCTGGGCATGTATCATCTCCTTCTCCACTACGAGCCAGTAGGGTACATACATGAGGGAATTTAGTTGTTCATCAGGCAGAACCCACCTACAGTACTTACTGGCATGACTGGCCCAGTAGTACAGTCTGAAGTGAGGGAGCCTGAGTCCACCCTTATATTTGGGGGCTCCTAGTTTATGATACGCCCTTCTTGGAACTTTACCAGCCCATATAAAGTCATTAATAGCCAAGTGGACCCTCTTGAACCATTGCAAAGGTAGCCATAAGTTTAGGAGATTTATGGGATAGAAGAGGCGTGGGAGAATATTCATTTTCACTAAGTTGATACGGCCCCAAAGTGATAAGGGTAACAGTTTCCATCTAGATAAGTCTTGGCACACAACCTGCAGAGTGTTATCCAAGTTTAATTTCCTGAGCTAAGAGTCACTTCTAGCTAAATGTATGCCCAGATATTTCAAGCTTTTTGGGGACCAAGTTAAACCGAAATCTGATATCTCACTTTTGAAAGACCGTGAGTTTAGAGGGAAGACGGAGTTTTTTTCAAAATTAATTTTATAATTGGATAGTAGGCTAAACTCCTTAATAATGTCTAGTATGGGAGGAATGGAAACACGGGAGTAGGAAAGATGTAGCAAAATATCATCTGCATATGCTGAGATTTTTACGACCTGCGAGCCTAAATGAATCCCTTGAATTGTGGGGCAGTCTTTCAGTCTAATAATAAGGGGTACTAGGTAAAGATTAAATAACAGTGGGGATAGTGGGCAACCTTGCCTGGTACCGGAGTGTAAGGGAAACCGAGACGAGAAAATTCCATTGCAACATTTACGGGCACTATGGTGAGAATATAATGTGCATATCCTATTTATTAATTGAGAGGGGAAGCCAAATCGAAGCAACGACCTGAACATAAACTGCCAGTCCACTCTGTCAAAAGCTTTTTCTGTGTCCAGGGACACCAACACAGCTGAGTGTGTAGCCTCCCTGGACATGGAAAAAATATGGGCTAGTTTCCAGAAATGATCAACAGAAGACCGGCCTTTCATAAAGCTGACCTGCTCCGGACCTATTAGAAAGGGTAGCACTCCACTAAGTCTGTCTGCAAGAAGTTTCGCCAGGATCTTCATATCGTGGTTTAATAATGAAATCAGTCTTTAACCAGTGACCTTTTCCGCTTCCTTGCCCTGTTTATGAAGGGCTATAATCAGTGCCTCAAATAAGGTGTGATCTGTTGCCTCTTCAGATAGTACGTGCTGAAAAAGGTTGTTAAGCAATGGGACAAGTTTCTTGGCAAATACTTTGTAAAAGTTTGAAGAGAAACCATCAGGCCCCAGTGCTTTGTCAGAGGGTAAACCCCGAATCACCCCCAAAATTTTGGCGTCTGAGATCAGTGTTAGGAGAGATTGTTTCTGGGCCTTGGACAAAGCGGGGAGCTGAATGTCATTAAGAAAGTCATCAACCATACTCTCCAGAGGAGGGTTATACATTTGGCTATAAAGGCTACAATAATAGTACGTGGCTTTGAGAGAACCATCTGTGGTCAAGCGAATGGAGTTAACTATTCTCGAGGCTTCTTGTTTTTTAACCCTGAGGGCTAATAATGGCCCAGCTTTCTCCACCTGATCTATATATGTGGCTTTAGTTTTTAAGATTGCATACTTTGCTTTTTCACGGAGAAGTTCATTGTATCGACTCCTGAGTTTAATGAGAGCCTGGCGAAAGCCTTCATTTGAGTTTTGTGATAGTTGCGCCTCCATCTTCCTAACCTGTGACAGGATGGATAGGGCCTGCATATCTCTCTTCCATTTCTGAGCCGAAGCTATTTTTAGAAGAACTCCTCTAAGATAACATTTTAATGCACCCCGTTCTATGTCTGGTTTCCCTGTTGTACCCTGATTAGCCAACACAAAATGGTGTATATGATCTGAAATTTGCCTGACCACCTCTTCAGATTTGATAATATGGTTATTAATTTTCTAGATTGTTTCCTTCTTAAAAAAGGAAGAAAAGGTGATCCTACATGAGACTAATGCATGGTCAGAGATTACAACTGGTGCCATATTGATATCAATAACCCCAGACAGGAGTAATTGATTGGTTAGGAAATAATACGGGATGAGGAGCCATGTACCGTCGATTTGAACTAGTATTCTCGGGAAGTGGGGTGTAGCACCCTCCAGGGATCACAGAGACCCAGATGGTCAACCATGTCCTGTAGGGTGCATTGAGCTGGAGATAAACCTGCTCTACCTCTGTCAGACTGGTCCACATCAGGATCAAAAGGGAGATTCCAATCTCCCTCAATAAAGAGGGGAAAAGAGAGGAAGGGGGACAAGATGGTTATCAATTGCATGAAAAAGGAGGGAGAGTCAATATTTGGTCCGTAGACACATCCCAGGAGAATCTCTGCCATGTTTAAGGTTCCTTTAAGGAAGATATATCTGCCATTAGGATCACTAATACTTAGTGTGCACACGATGGGAACAGAGCGTGCAATTAAAATCACCACAGCTCTACTTTGAGTGCTGTCTCCGGCTGAAAAGACCTGGCTCACATACTGCCTTCTGAGTTGTGCAGCCTCATTCTCTAACAAATGCATCTTCTGGAGTAGGGCGAGGAGTTGGAGGTGCTTAAGGATTTTATAGCGTTTGGTTTTGTGTTTGGCCCCCCTTACATTCCAAGTGATAACATTAAAATCATTAGCCATTGTTAACCCTTGAGTGGCCAACTAAGATCAAAGTATAAAAAGTGATAGTAGACCCAAAGTCGTGCTCAATGTATCTTGATGCCATGTCCCCATTATCCACACCCTCCCTCCCCCCAACCCTATAAACAGATCACAACATATCCTTAACCCACCCGAATCATGACGCAAACAAAGACATGAATGAGGTCACCCCACAATTCTTTAGTTCTGACATAGTTAAAAAAGTCTGAAACAAATCCCAGAAATCACTCATATTTACCCCTCCCGGCAACACAAAATGTCTTGGGCCCATGATAACCAGTCCAACCATTTTCTTCCAACCCCCCAGCCAACCTCAACTGAACCTTATAAGGTGTAAAATGAAAGAGACCTCCTGACTGGAGGTAGCTTAAATCTGCTAAATTCAAATAAAGCAGATATTAAGTGTAAAATCAAATTGCCTTAATTAAGGTTTACCAGAGTCCAGTGGAAATAGGAGTCCTGTAGAAACGAGGGTGTTACGTGTATGAAAGGTACATCGGCAAGTGAAAACCCAAAGTTCCAGGTAAAATAATAAGCTCTTCCATCAGAGCCTAAGAACCCCAAAGCCCAATAACTTGTAAAAATTAAAGCTGTATTTGCAAGCACCCTTTATAATTATACCCTAGATAATTATAGGTCCCATCTGCCTGTTCTGGTGGTAGTTCAGGTGGATGTTAAAGATCCCATGGCACTTCTCGAACAGAGTAGGGGAATTTTTTATTAACAAAACTTCAAAACAAAGAAAGAATACCAGTGTTAAATCACACTTATACAAGAAAATTATATATATAAGAAAACCATAACAAAGGAAAAAAAACAATTTAAGAAAAAATAACATAAGAAGATTCAGTATTACTTCATACTGGTAAGAAGAAAAAAAAAACGAAGGAACTGTAAAAGAAAACAAAGTGGGAGAGAAAACTTAATTCATGTAACAGGAACATCATTATCTGTTACCCATGGTAAATTCCTCCAATTCATCCTCAGAATGGTACGATTGTATAGCCCAGCTTCATATTTGTAAATATTAGACAGTTCTAAATTGATTTTTTGTAAAAGTTCAACATAGGAGAATTCCTTCTGCTGTAAAGTAAAAAGGCACCTACTTTGCCAAATAAACCATTTGAATACTGCAAAAAGGACATGTAGCGTTCCAGTATTCCATTTACTCCAAGCCGGAGGGTATGAACCATAAATCAAAATTTCATATTTAACAGTTACAAAAGCTGGCTCTTGCCAGACATTGGCAACATAGTGCCAAAACATAGAAATATATGGACATGAGAAATATAAATGATGCATAGTTTCGAGTACTTGAGAACAACCAGGACGAGAACAATTTCGTTCTTGTAACTGTTTGTGATATTGATTACCCTTAACATTAAGCTTCTCGTGACCACATAACCAGGTAACATCCTGAAGCTTGGGGGGAATACGCTGGTTAATCATTAAACCCTGTAATGATAAGAGTTGTGAATCAGGACATTTTGGAAATGTAGTGTGCTCAGAAAAATTGGAATCAAGTACTGACTGGTGTATAAATTTCTTATGTTTTGAAAGTAACCAATCACTTGGTATTTGCCACTGTCTTAGTTTAATAAAAATTTCACGATGATAGGAACTCACAGCAGTTGTAGTGCTAAGACGGCCATCCACCCATTCTTGGTACCAATTTTTAACAGCATGTTGAAAGATACCTGTCTGTAATTTAGGGATATGTTTCAATAAAAGTGGAAAATTAGAACAAAAAAACTGACAATAAAAAAACAAGGGGTTTACCATATTTAAACCACCCCTAGATATTGGTAAATGTAAAATATTACATTTTATGGGATTGAGGTGGCTACCCCAAACAGCCTGGAAAAAAAATAATAAATAAAGTAGCTTCCTGTTGTTTAGGTGGGGGAGAAACATTACTCAAGAACAAAAAAAGGGATAATAGATACGTCAGAATCATATAAATACGTTTAAATTTAGTGAACTGCCATTTGTTCCAATTCTGTACCATGATTCTGCCTTTTTCAAGTTGTATATCCCAGTTAAAGACTGCCGGAGTTGGGGAGCCAGAAATGATACCCAGAATCCGTATTGGGTTTGACATAAATGTAATATCAAGGATATGAGCCCAGGCAGGAGAATCTCTGCCTAATTCATACCCAAGACATTTACATTTATTTAAAGAAGTACCAGAGAGGGATCCAAAAAAATCACACGTATCAGCTGAAGTCTGCACTGAAGGAGCTGTAGAGGTGCAGATATAGATATCATCTGCATAAGCAAGAGCTGAAAAGGGAGTTACCACTCCTGGAGCTGTGATGGGAGGTATAAACTTATTTAAGGTGCGTAACAGCGAATCTGTACTAAAAACACATAACAAAGGGCTAGCTGGACAACCCTGCCTCACTCCCCTTTTTACTGGGAGCAAAGGCCCCATATGTCCATTAACCAGAGGGGATACCATAGCAGACTTATAGATTTTACGTAACCAAGAAATAAAAACCAACGGGATACCGTAATGCTGCAAAGTGAGCCATAAAAAATCATGGTTTACAGAATCAAAAGCACCCTTCTGATCTAGAGACAAAATAAACCCTGATAAACCAGCTGTATAGGACCGATCCAAAAGTTCACGTAAAAAAAGCAACTGGTCAATTGTGGAGCGACTTGGAATCGCACAGGACTGTGCTGGAGAAATTAAATGTTGGGATACAGTCAAAAGACGGGTATTCAAAATTTTCATATCAACATTTAAGAGGCTAATTGGTCTCCAATTTGAAAGGAGTTTTTTGTCACCTTTCTTATGTAAAAAAAATTAGAATACCTCCCATCATTTCAAGGGGGAATTCAGAATTCATCAACAGGTCATTATAGACATCAGCAAGCTCCTGTGAAAATGCAGTGCCCATCAGTTTATAGAGTTCTGAAGTTAAACCATCTTTACCGGGTGCTTTATTACTTGAAAGGGAATGAATAGCAGTAAGTACTTCCTGAGATGTGAAAGGACTCACTAAGCTGGAAAGTGTGGAGGGGGGAAGAGTCTGGAACATCTACGTTACGTAAATAGGCCTGAGCAGCGACTAAATCAACAGGCTGGTCCTGGAAGAGTAACGCTGTATATGATGTCACTTCTGACATCATACCTTGCTGTGTAAACTTCTCCTGACCATCTTGCCCTATAATGCTGTCAAAAACCCTTTTCCTTACCCTATCTTTACTACGAAGAAAGGGGCAAATAGTTGCAAAGTTTCCCTGTGTACCAAATTTTTGTTGAAATTTTAAAACTGAGGATTGATGCCTATGAAAAGGTGCCATTTTGTCCTTAAGGATTTTTATTTGAGAAGAAAAATCATGTTTAGTAGTTTGGGCCATAGACATTATTTTCTGCAATTGATTCCTGAATTTAAGATAAGAAAAATAGGCTATTTCCCGCTGAAGCTTCCCAAAAAATTTCAACAGGGAAATAACGTCTGCCTTTGTATCGATCCACCATAAAAGAGGAATCTCATGCATATCATACAAGAACTTTCAAGCTTGCATAAAATATTCCAAATGTTGCAAAATGTCTTGTTGCACTAACAGCTGAGAATTAAGTCTCCAGATGCCTCTACCAAAAGAGAACACAACCGTGGACCCAACTGTGATGCGTAAAGCACAATGGTCAGAAAATTCCACTGGGGTTACCCAAACCGAATTCAGTGGTAATGATTTATTAATAAAAAAGAAATCTATCCTGGTAGCCAGGGTACCTTTATGGAAAGTAGGGACGGTGGTCTCATGTAGTCGAGCATGTGCATCAATTAAACCTGCTGTTTGAACTACCTTAGCCAAGCAGGACATATCACAAAATAATTTAGTGGTTTTTACATCTTTACCCCTATCCTTATTAGACATTCCACAAATAAAATCACCCCCCCCCAAACAACATGAAATGAAGTATGCAAATATGGCTGAATAAGATGAAACAAATCAACCCTAGTTGCTTTTGTTTGTGGTGCATAAACATTAATTAATCGGAAACAAACCCCCTGGAAAAGTACATCCAAAATCAAAACCCGGCCCGGGACCAGATCAATTAACTTCAGAACTTTCACATCTATATTATGAAAAAGTATAGCAACCCCAGTACAGGGTTCTAATCCTGACGACCAGTAGGTAACCCCAGTATGCCACCATTTTGAAGCACATGGAAAATTCAGTGACCGTATGTAACCGTGTGTCTTGTATAAAGAATACATTACAGTGTAAGGACCTCAAAAAGGAAAATAATGCAGGCTGTCGTAGTTTGTTCTTAATGCTGTTCACATTCAGTGAACAGAAAGTTAATGAAGGAGACATTCGGATAAATCAAGGGAAAAAATTCAAGGGGGCTTATGCTTATTTTTTTCCCCTTTCTTTGTGGTAGAAGGAATAGACTTGACTGGAAGGACTGAGAGCTGATCCCCTTCAGATTCCACATCTAAAGCCTTTTCCGAGGTATCAGCCCCAGGCTGGGAGGATTCAGATTCTGCGTCAGAAACATCCTGAGCAAGCAGAAGGGCACGGAAATGATTAGTAGTGGGAGTACTAACCAATTTAGGGACTTTAGAGGCTGGCTGTGTATTGTAAGACTTATGCCTAGTTTCCCTAGAATGAAAAGGTATTTCTTCTGAAAGCTGGGGGGGGGGGGGCATTGACTGCGCATCGAGAAAGGAAGATGTCTGAGTGGAGGGCCACTTGTTGAGGCCTTAGGAGTGCTTTCAAGGGAGGGAGGATGTGTAGTGGCCAAGGGATCTGGAATAATAGAGGAAGGCTCAGAAAAGGGTGGCACGGGAAGTCACGTGATGCTGTTTACTTGCTAGCTGCACTCTCTGGAAGCTCAAGCTTATCCCCTGCCAATTTAAGTGCTTTCGCTCACCTTTTTATAAAACTGCACCTAAAGCGGACCCGCTAAGGCTGTGGATACCAGGAGGCAGTCGTGGGTTTCACCAATGGAGGAGGAGATGCAGAAGGCTCTGCCAAAATGCACACCACCCAACATCTCGAGAGAAGGCCGTGAAAAGTCATGAGCCCTGCCAACACAAGTCTCCCAGCCCTGTAGCACAGGTAACGGAGGGGAAGAGCCGTTAACAGTGTCGCGTTTCCTAGAGGAATTCCGCCCCTTTAAGGCGGAGATGGCAGAAATGGCCACAGAAATTAAAAATATCACCAGCGCTTTGAACGACTTGTCGAGAAGAACTACAGACAGTGAGGCCCGGGTAAAGTCACTGGAGAATAAAGCGGATAAGTTGGAGGGGCGCTTACTCTGATTACTCAGCGTGTTGCTAAGCTGGATATGAAGACAGAGGATTTAGAGGGTAGAAGTCGGGCGAAACAATGTTGTTCTTATCGGCTTGCCGGAGAGAGAGGAGGAGGACCCAGTCAAGTTTTTCAACGGTTTGTGGAAAGATTGCGGTCCTTCTCCTTTGGGCCCTGTTACTACATCGAGAGAGCACATCGCGCCTTACGACCTACCCCCCCTTTCCTGGCTAAGTTTTTAAACTACCAGGAAAGGCAGCTATTTCTTCAAAAAGTTAAAGAGGTCAAGACGCTGCAGTGGGAGGGAGCGAATCTCCGGGTGACACAAGATCTGCCACTGTCGGTGCGGCAACGGAGGGCTACCTTTCACCCGCTGGTCTCCAAATTAATAGCGGTGGGCATTAAGTACAGGATGACCTACCCTCCGAAGCTCCTAGTCCTTGTGGATGACACCTGGCAGGCTTTTGAGGAGGTGGATTCGGCTCTTGCGGTCCTGCAGAAAGCCCTGCCTAATTTGTTTTAAGTCTAAATGAGCGAGATAATGTGCCCCCCGGGGGATGGACTTTGCTGGATGTGACTCGGAGGAAGGCTGGTGCAGACCTTTGTTTATAGGGGTGCAGACCCTCTCATGATCAGTCCTTTGATGCCTCACTAAAGGGAGTCCCGGAACGTTTCGCAGTTGTTGTTGGGGTTTATGTTGCAACCCGGGGGTACTGAGGCCCAAGGACATGTCGGTTGCCTGACAGACCGGAAGAAGGATGTAGACTGTTTCGGAGGTGGAGTGGTGGTGCAACTCCCTTTCGGGTGGTGGGAGAATTTTGTTATTATGGGAGTTGCTCACGGTGGACGTTGGACTTTTCTGTGGGAGGAATAAATATTAGGCCTTTTGGACATATGTTTTTTATTTTTTCCTTTGGGGGATATGTTAGTCGGGCAGTAATAAAGGGTATACGTTGGCTGGTGGGGCTAAATAAAGCTCTGGGTTTTTATTTTGGAGCTCCTGGGTTGCAGATTTTTTCTGGGGTGATGGAGCTTAAGTGCATATGGGTGTTGTGATGCACGGGGGTTCTTGTGTGGGCTCTTTCTCCCTGTACCTGATAGCCTTAATAAAGTTCGGTAGAGGAGGAGGTTATTAGGAGGGTAGTTGCTCTGGTGACGGCTGCAGGTGTTCCTTTTATTTGGGACCTAAGGTATGTTATGATAGTTGTTTTGGATAATTTTTTGGATGGGGGAGGGTTGTTAGGGATGGGGGTTAGGTTAGATGGATAAAAGTCCGGTAATCCGGTGCAGTGTAAGACAAGTTTATCAGGTATTGGGCTTTGAATCTGAGGGTGAGTGGCTCGGCACAGTTTAACGGGAATTGGGCTAGGGGCGGCGGGGTGGTGATTGGCGGCGGAGCGAGCTGTCATCATGAGCCATGATGTTGTGGGAGGTTTATTAGGGATGTTTTCTTGGGGATGGGAGGTTTATTGTTTTGAAGTGGGGGCTCTGGTGGGGTGGGTGGGGGGACACAAGGCTCTGAGGTGGCAGGTAAAGGCAATTGGATGAAGAATGCTAACACTGTCTGCTGGGTGGTTGTGAGGGTTGATGGCATCCCACAAGGTTTTAAAATTTCTGAGCTGGAGCGTTAAGGGGCAAGACAGAAGTCCAAACAGTATAAAATTCTGAAACACGTAGGTGCTATAGGAGCAGACATAGTGTTTTGCAGGAGACACACTTATTAAGCACGGAGAGTATAGTATGAGGCCTTCAGGTTGGGCAGGTTTTCGCTTCACAAGGTAGCACCCAAAGCAGAGGTTATGGTCCTGGTTAATAGGCGTGCGTTTTCTCCCTTCAGATAGTGCAGGATAAGGCGGTAGATACATATTGGTTCTTGGGAAGTTACAGACTTTTGAGATACTAATTGGTTCGGTCTACGGTCCCAGTTCGGACACTCAGGATTATTTTGTGCAGCTAGGGGAAGTTTTGGCACCTTTTGCCAATGTCCCTATTATTATGGGGGGGACTTTAACTTGGTGGACCCGTTAGTGGATAGGTCTAAGCCAACTAAATTGGGACTTTCACCGGCCCAAAGAGCCATGAGGGATTGGGTGGATCAATTTGGTCTATCAGATGTGTGGAGGGTTCTCCATCCGGGGGGATCGGGAGTATACTTTTTCATCTTCTGCTCATGGTACAGCCTCTCGTATTGACTACATTATGCTCTCTCGTACCCTCCTTCCCGGGGTATTAGGTTCCGAAATACAATCTGGGCCCCCTTCTGATCATGCAGTTGTTTTGGTATCGATGACGTTTGATTCTCTTTCCAAGAGCAGTACTAGATGGAAGTTAAATAACCAAATTTTGAGAAATCATAATGTAGTCAAATACATCTCCTCTCAAATAGATGAGTTTGTTCTTAATAATGTGAATGAGGATGCACGTCCAGACATGGTTTGGGGGGCGTTTAAAGTGTTTATAAGGGTGTTCTGATTGGGCAGACAGTTAAGAGGAAGAGGGAAAAGGGCGACTTATGCGGATCTATTGGCCGAATAAGACTCAGGAGGTCAGTCTTCCTCACCATCCTCGGAGAGAGATAAGCAAGAGTTAATTAAGTTAAAGGATCTTTATTTTACATTATTAGGGGAACAAGCTGAGTTGGCTTTAATCAAAACTAAAGCTAATTATGTGGACGGGGGATAAAGCGGGTAAGCTTTTGGCGGCGTATCAAACAACTTGAGGCCTCCTTGTAATTCAGGCGGTACAGTCCGAAAAGGATGGTCAGATCCTGACCTCCCCAAAGGAGATAGCGGAAGAGTTTAGAAGTTATTTCGAATCTCTGTACAGTCCAATGGTGAATCCCCCCTCAGTGGAAGAAATATTGTTTTCTCTTGAGGAGTTAAATCTCCCTTCCTTGGTGGAGCAGCAGCGGGCGGTGCTTACCACAGAGATTTCGCAGGATGAAATTGAACAGGTTATCAAAGGGCTTCCTCTGGACAAAACACCAGGACCGGATGGTTTCTCGCCTAATTTCTATAAGGTTTTTTCTAAACAGTTATCACCACTCCTGGTGTCCTTGTTTCAGTACATTCTTAGTGGTCAGGCGGTGGATTATTCTCTTTCGAGGCACTTATTGTATTAATTCAAGCCTGATAAGCCCCTGGAGCAACTTGGTAGTTACAGGCCCATTTCTCTCTTAACTATGATATTAAAATACTGGCAAAGATGTTAGCAGTCCGTTTAAATAAGGTTCTACCTGATTTGATTGGGGTAGAGCAGGTTGGATTTATGCAGGGGAGGTCTATAGGTGACCATTTGAGAACAGTGGTGCACGTCTTCTCTGCGTCTGAGGAGGACAGTGATGCCATGGTTCTGGTTTCGTTAGACGCGGAGAAGGCGTTCAATAGGGTCCACTGGTGGTACTTATTAACCACGATGAGGAAAATGGGTTTCCCTGAGTTATTTTTGCAATGGATTGGATCTCTTTACCTTAATCCCACAGCCAGGATTTCTTGTAATGGAGTGACGTTGGACCCCTTTAAATTATATGTGGGCACTCGTCAGGGGTGCCCGTTGTCCCCCCTCCTTTTAATTTATATCTTGAACCCTTATTAAAAGTATATTAGGTAATCAGGTTATTAAGGGTATTAAGATTAGGGATAGTATTGTCAGGTTACAGCTTCGCGGACGATCTTATGGTATAATCTTGGCGTCCGAGTGCCTCTATCCTGCTCTATTGAACATGATCCAGGAGTATAGTTTGTTGGCCAATTACAAGCTGAACTTGGGTAAAACTGTGGTATACCCTCTGAATAGGAAGGTTTTCAAACAGGAGGTAACGGAGATGGGCCTGACGTGGAATCCAGATTCCATCAGGTATCTGGGTCTTACCTTATCCAGGGACCCGTGGCGAGTAAGGCATCTTAATTTAGATACCTTGGTCCATACAATAGATTTAGATTTAAAAAGGTGGGCAAAGCTTCCTATTTCGTTGGGGGGTAGGATTAGTTTGGTCAAAATGAATGTGTTTCCCAGGTTGTTTTATCCCCTTAGTACCCTGAATATTTTGCTCTCGCTTTCATGGTTTAGGAAGATTCATGGGCTTATTGCCAATTTTGTGTGGGGGTATAAGAAGGCAAAAATGGCCTATCACAAACTGGCAGCCCCTAAATCATTGGGGGGTCTTAGACTACCACATCTGGGACTTTATTATTGGGCGGGCCAGGCCAACAAATATTTGAGATGGGTGCAGGGTGCAGAAACCTCATATGTCCCTTTATGGTTACAGATTGAATTAGCCCTTATTAAGGGTGCAGGTTTTGTTCCTGAGGCCCTGTTGTATATTAATCCAATCTTTTACCAGTGTCTCTCAGGAAATCCCGATTGGGTTTGTCTGTGAACTCATACTAGCTCTGTGGTTTCCTGAAATACTCTCATGTTAGTGACCCATCCCAACCTATAAGGGGAAACCCGCGGTTTCACATTGAGGGTAGACTTATGAAGGCTACCTGGTTAGCGCAGGGGGGAGAGTGTTGTGTAAGAGATTTAATATCAGCAGATGGACATGTGCTTTCGGCGTCTGAGATTATGAGCAAATTTAAGTTGTCGGTTTCGGCGATTTTTCCGTTTACCAGCTCCGTCATTTATTGGTTAGTAAATTGGGTAGTAGGTTGGCGCATACCCCGAAAGTAGACTTCTTGGGGAATTTAAGGCCTATGGCAGGTCTACCTCATGCTGTTTCAAAAATTTATGCTATGCTGTTTACCTGGGCTTATTCTCAGAATTTAGCTCCAACTTCTTACTGGGCCTCTGTTTTTCCCGGCAGGGATCTGGATTGGCTGGCGTTGTGGAATAGTTGTCATAAATTGATCTCTCAGGATCGCCTGAGATTGATCCAATTTAAGATACTCCATAACATTTATTACTCTCCTCAGAAGCTGGCGAGTTTGAAAATCACCGTAGCCGCTTCTTGTGTGAGGTGTCAGAAGGGGGTTGGAGATCTGTTGCATATATTTTGGAGTTGCCCGAAAATAGTCCCTCTCTGGATCAGTATCAAGAGCACGGGTAGACCCGTTGTTAGGTTTGGTGATCTTTTTACCCGGAAATTTGTTTGTTGGGAGATGTAGCCTCTATTCCATTTAAAATTAGGAGGTTCCATATTTCCCTGATTTGGCATCCTCAAGACTGTGGTTCTCCGTCACTGGAAGGATTCTGTGGTGATAAGTTATGCAGAATGGTTAGAAGAGCTTCTGGCTAATCTCAGAATAGAGAGAATGATTGCCATTCTTCAAGATAAGTTGTCTAGGTTCAATAAAATCTGGGGCCCCTTTATACTTGTTATTCA
Organism: Neoceratodus forsteri; assembly: GCA_016271365.2. Classification (NCBI taxonomy): domain Eukaryota; kingdom Metazoa; phylum Chordata; order Ceratodontiformes; family Ceratodontidae; genus Neoceratodus; species Neoceratodus forsteri. Next base: position 1,101,691,414 of record CM057454.1, on the reverse strand, counting down.
ATATAGAGATGGACTCTGGTTGCTTTTAGGGCTTAGTGACTACCTCAGAGCCTTGGGTGGGGAGGGTGGGGGTTGGGTTGGGGGCTGAGGATGTACCGTATTCTGTCTGTTTTGTATATGTATATTTGCCGAATATGGCGGTGCTGTGCCTCACGGATACATTCTCTGTATTAAAACTGTTAATAAAATCTTAATGGGAAAAAAAAAAAAAAAGAGCGGTGTGGCACAGAAAGGGGGGGCAGGAGGGGGTGGGGATACGTTTGTGTGTGTGGCTCGTGAACACTGTGCAATAGCGATCAGTAGTCTTTGTTCCTCAGAATCATGCGGATCTAGTTGCAGATGGGCTGCCTCAGGACAAGTAGCATAAGAATGACCAATTATACCACATAAAGAACAAACTGCTATGTTTTTACATTGTTCGCTCATATGCCTCAGGGAATTACAAAGCGTACAGCGTAAGCGATCGCAGGCATTACTAATATGACCTGAATGCCCACACCTAAAGCAGGATTTGGGCTGCCTTGCATAAAAGAGAACCCCCTGTCTCGCCCTAAAAAGACACAATTGGGAAGATGCTGTAAGCCATCTTCAGAAGAGTGCAGTGTAACCCAGATTCTCCAACCCCCTGTCCAAATGTCCTCAGAGTCAAAAATTGCTTCAGGGTGTCCCAATACCGTACATCTCGGTTTTAACCAGTAAATGAGATCTGTAACACTTACTCCCTCATTTCTAAAAAGAACCGTTAACTGTTTTATGAGCAGGTTTAGTCAGTGGAAATACATCAAAAGGAGACCATAAAGGAGTTTGTCAAACTTTTTGGTAACCATTCCAAAATTTATCTAAACCACTATTTAATTTGAAACTAACGTCACAAACATTTTTCCCCTGAAACATGTATTAAAGCATATATTTCAGCTGATGAAAATTGTAGGCTGTCCTTTAACAAAGTTTTTGCAACAAATTTTTGATCTGGGAAAGTTTCCATACCCCCTTTATAAATAATACGAACGGCATTATGCTGCTTGGCAGAAAAGTTTGGAGAGTGAATAAAGGAAGCATAGGAGCGCAGAGCAGTCCACTCTGGGCCAGGTGCAGATCCTGACGATGGGCCTATAGGGGCTCCCTCAGTAGCCTGGTCAAAGGTGTCATCCAAGGGGAATGTTTCTTAGTAGAAGGTAGAACTTTATTTGGATTAAGGCAAAGTTCTGGGTTCTGTGTCAATTGCAAATCTGAGGGGAGAGCTAAAGGTGAACTCGTAGTGTCCAAAGATTGGGCCTCCATTAGGTAGGCCTGACCAACCATGTCCTGAGGCACTGAGGTAGTTAATATTGTAGCTTGTGGAGAAGGAGCATGCAACACTCTTTTTGCCATATTAACCCCAGGAATAACAATTGGGGAGAAGCCAGAAATCCATCTGCCAAAATCGGGGAGCTGCACCCAGCCGGCCGATGTTAAGGCTTTATTTACAGACCACGAAGCATCTGCTTCTTCTACTTGGTCAGCCCAAGAGCGTTTCTGTTCATATGTAGACTTAGCAACACTTTTTACCACTTGCTGTTTAGCAGCGAAATAAAAGACCGTAGCCTGTTGTTGGTCAGAGACAGAAGAAGTATAAACAGTACCTGTAACAGATTTCCCTGGACCAAAAGATTGAGGCTCGGTTTCTGGAGCTGCGCTGACTTTGGAGTGAAGTTCTGGAGTCATTGACATAGCAGCCTCGCTGTCATTCTGCAAAAACACTGCTGTTACAGCCCCCGCAGGTAATGCTTCCTCGCTACGCTGTATGTCAAGAGAAGAGGGCTGCAAGGGGTGACAGGCTGTCAATTCTGCTTGTTCCATGTCAGAGTAGCTTGGAAATAGTGCTAACTTCACACCTGTGTTCGTCTGCTGAGGGGAAGCATCCATCAGCCCTTCGGATTCTTCATATACTCCCGGCTCCTCGGGCGCTTCAAAAAAAATATCAGATTCCATATTCTCAGAGATAGAAGCAGCAGTTGGCCCCATGGCCAGCAGCACGTCCTGCTGCATCGAAGGCTGCTCAGCAACTGAGCCCTCTATCCTGACAGTCAGCAAGTCCCCCTAGTGACGAGTAGGGGAATTTCCCCGGTGCCCTGGCCAAATTTCCCCCCATTCACTAAAATACCACTAAAAGCTTAATCTGGTTTAAAGTCAGTTGGTATTCATCTGTATCCCCCTATCCTGGATCGTGCCTGAAAATAGACAGAATTTGTCTAGTGCATTTACCCGGTCAACAAAAACTAAATAAATAAAATAAATAAATAGAAAACTAATGGGTTCCTTTCTACTCAGTTCCTCTGAGAAAAATGGGTACCAGCGTGGGTACCAACAAACAAAATTGTCATGTAAGCCGGATATTTCTCCAGCTTCAATGATACCCACTGTAGTAGCCTGTGGAGTAGGTTTTAACAAATGGCTGGCAAAATGAAAACCACCACATGCCAGACTGGTGCTATAAGAAAGCCAAGAAGTCAAAAAGAAAACTGTACATCCATTCTTGTGGGGGGTAGAAAGAAATAGGCTGTTGGTTAACTAGGATCTGCAGCTTATCCTGTAGGTGGGGAAACGGGCAGACTAGGTGGGCCAAGCTATCCTTATCTGCCGTCAAAATGTATGTTTCTGTGTTTCTGTCTCACATGTCCTGTGGACTACCAGGATGCATTAAAGATTCGAGTAGTATTCCTTGTGTTGAGCAGCCTCTAGTGGTGCAGTTTCTTCACTGCAAACAAACTATTTTAGTAGTTATTGACCCCATGCAGAGGCGAACCAGGCCGCCTGAAGCAAAAAAAAAAAAAAAAGGGTATGATATTATCCCTTCAGACTAAAAATAACAGGAGCTGATTTGAGCTAGCACACTGTCGAAACACAGTTCTTCCGACCACTGCTGTAGAGGAATAAACAGGACAGGAACCTCCCACAAATCGTAGCTGGCATGAAGATCTGCATATCCAAAACGTGGGGCGGGGGGGTACAAACCCAGGATCTTACATTGATAGGCTTTCTAGATTGAGCCACAATGTCCACAGCAAACTAGAATTTTCAGTAGAGTACAAAACTGATGTTTGCTAGATTAGCGGAGTTCAGCACAATATCAAGAAGTAGCTAACCTTCACTGCTCAGCGATCCTTAAAAAGATTGGGGGGGGGCAGATTTGAGCTTGGCCCCCGCTGAGTCTGCATCCTCAAAAGTGGACCATGAACCAGAGAGCAGCACTTGCAGTCGTGTGGGATAGCCCATACGGAACTTTATACCTGCTGCAAATTAATAATTATGGTGACAGTGGGATGAAAGGCGCTGTCTTTTGTTGAACTGACGCAGGTAGGTCCTGGGCTACCCTTATCTTGGAGCCGTCTCACTTAAGTTCTTGTATCTCTCATTTTGTTCAAAAAATGTTGTCGGTCTTGATAATTTAAAAAGCGGAAGATGAGTGGATATGGAGTGGCCCCCCACTGGATGCATGAGACTAAGGGTTCGGTGAGCTCTTTCAATAGTATAGGCTGGCCCAAATGGCGAGGGATCTGCCAGTTTTGCAACACGCTTTTGGACAAAATTGATGGCATCAGAGCCCTCCTGTTTCTCATGGAGCCCAATTATAACAGCATTGTTCCTCCAGCTGCGTCCTTAGAGATCTTCAATTTTAGACTCCATTTGGGACATCCTCTGGTGCGCGGCAACTAGCTCTGGTTCAGTTTTGTCGGATTTTTTTCTCCAGGGAAATTAAACGAATTTCGTTGTCACCGGTCCACTTGGAGATATCCTCCAGAGCCGTCGCCATCATTTTGAGTTAGTTGGTAAGTGAGTGTAGCTCTTCTCGAAATGGTATAAATTCAGCTAGGAATCTTGCTACTGTTAGTGTTTCGGTGTCCAAAGCATTTCTAATAGACCCACGTCTGTCTGTAGTAGTACTGGCCTTGGCTTTTTTGCTGGATTTCTCCAGCATGGCTGGCGGCATGTGCCTGGTTAAAGCTTTCTTCATTTCCACCTCCATAACTAGCACATTTATCACAGGTGGTCAGTAGAGCTTCAGGAACCAAGCTGATATAGTGAGTGAGCTCAACAAGTATTAATTAATTGTAATTTAAATCCCGGGTGGCTGGAGATGTGGAGACGAGCTAAGAAGCGGTGAACTGCATCACGTGACTCCTTGTTGGATGGTTTCAAGCACCAGGAAATCTTTACTATATTCTGACATATGCAGTTAGCCTTCACCATTTAACTGCCGCGGAGAGAAATGAATTAATAGAGCCTATACTAATAGTGGAATGTTGATAGGCTCGAGCTTGGTTTTCAAACCACTGTCCCTGGTGCATTCTATGCAAACGTCAGATTCTTTACTCTGCCTGCCTGTTAAGACACCTCGCAGACTTCTCCTTCAACTTTCTTGAAGATTTTTCTTATTTTTCTCGGCTGTTGTAGTTACTGATTAATTTCTTAAAGTATCCAAAGCACTGTCCTTGGGTACAGGTAGACTAGTCTAGATTTAGCATTATTTTGGTAAATTTCGCAGTTCCTTGTTGGTTTCTCACAACCGGGAAGGAACTGGCCTTTCTTTGCTTTTCTGAGGTAAGGTTTTTTGTATATTTCGGTTAATCTTGCTTCAGTTCTCTGTGGGATGGATGTCTCCTGTTAAATTGTGGGGTTGAACTGGGTTTTTCTCGGGTTGTTTATCAGTTGCTGAACTGACCGCAAAAATAAAAAGACAGATCTTTTTAGTTATTTAGTGTGTTGTTCTCAGAACCCACATATTTAGTGTCTTGGGTTATGTCACAGAAACCTAAAAAGAGAACCGGCCCTACTGGTTTCCAACACTGCATTGAGTGTGGTGAGCCATTTGCTAAAGCTGGCCCACACTTAATTTTAGTAGACTGTCTAGGGTTTGACCACCTGAAAACAGACTGTGAGATATGTAAGAATTTTCCTCAGTCCACGCTTGATAGGCGATTAAACCGACTGAAGGAAAAAATATCTGAAAAAGCTGCTGACCTGGCTTCAGGGCATACGGTTCCTTCACAGAGTAAAGATAAACCAAAGGAGCCGGAGTGGAAGCTTTCTGACAAGGGCAAAACTCCCCCAGGCACAAAGAGAAGCACAGAATCAGTTGCTGAACCGTCCACTAAGAGGAAAAAGAAAAGCATACAGCGCAAGAACCACATCCAAAAGAACCAATGGTTCCAACCGCTGAACAGATTGCAAACGTGTTTAGGGTTATTCAGCTGTTGCTGTCCAATACTCCAGTGCCGGTTCCCCGGAAGGAACTGCAATCGGTTATAACACCGGCTATTTCTGCTCCTCCCGGTTCATTTGAAAATAACCCTTATTTTGAGTAGGAGGAAGAGGAGGAAGAAGACGACTTTGTGGAACCTATTGAACCAGAGGTTTCCCAAAGAGAGAGGAGTTTGAATCCCTTCCCAGACATCCTGAGGATTATTCCTTACGTTTTTCCTTTATGAAAAAGGTGGCAGAGACTCTGGACCTCCCCCCCTCGGGAGACCACTGAGGAGGAGGAGGAGGAGCCAGATAACAGAGAGATGATGGCTGTACCAGTAACGAAGAGACTGCTTCTCCCTATCCACAAATCCCTGAAAAGACAAGCCACCAAGATTCTGCAGAGTCACACTTCTGTCCCTCCTGTGGACAAGAAGATGGAGAGAAAGTACTGGTGGTCAGAGGAGGAGTTGAATTTCTCCTAGGCCACCCCAGCTCTGAGGGGGTAGTGCAGGCAGCCACCTGTGGTATTATGTATTTATTTATTGAAAAGTTTTACCAGGAGAAATACACTGAGCAACAAGATGCTCATCTCACGGTACGTCCTGGGGAAAGGGGGAAGGGAGCATTTACATAGTACATCAGTATACAGCACATGAAAAAAAAATAGCTTCACTATATATGGTCAATTAAACAGTATCACAGGCTGAGCAAATTTACAAATCAGCAAGAAATAGCTTCACTGTACATCGACAATTTCAACGAGATCACAAGCTGTGGAATATTTACAAATCAGCAAGAGATCACAAGCTGTGGAATATTTACAAATCAGCAAGAGGGGTGGAGTAGGGGGTTAGGATGCAGGATGTTTTTAGGAAATCGGAGACAGCTTAGCTTAAAGCAGGCATACACCTGTCCTCCCATCCTTCTGATAAGGATTCCAAAAGGATAGACTCCATGGCCAAAAAGTCCTATTTAGGAACTTCCCTGGCCATTAGACAAGCTTCCCCTTATGGCTTATGTTTCCAGGTATCAAAATAACCTGTGGCATTCTGTGATGGAGATGGCTAAGACAGCTCCTTCTCCACTGGCAAATATCTTGTGGCAGTTGCAAAGCATGGCGTTGAAGCTTCCAAGTACCAATTCCACGTGGCAGTGGATTCGTTTTAAAAAAATGTTTTTCTTTTTTCTTAATTTAGTATGCTTTTTCCCCTTGCCGCCAGCCGCCCAGAACCTCAGCCCGGTCACGGACTGCGGGCTTCCACCTCCAAATTGGCCACGACCCTCCGATACCACCTGGCTTACCCCCCAGGTTAGGGTTGTGGCAGAAGCCCCCTAACAGTGCTGCAAGCAACGGGATAGATGAGAGGGCCGGCCTGGAGGCTAATTGAAGCCGAGGCGGGCTTCATCTAGGGCGGCCTGCAGCTGAAGATTTTTTTTTGTTTTTTTCTTTGGGGGCGGGGATGTGCAATGACATCCAGCGTCCGCCCACCCACTGAACGTTCTGGGCGCCCGGTCACTGCACGGTACCCCAGCCTCCGCCAGGGAATCCGTCAAGCACTGGTTGCACTACCTCCCTCCCCATAGAAGGAGAGCAGTCCTTGCGGCTCCATCCTACTCCCCCCGGCCGGCCCTCCGACGATGGCAGTGGATTCTAATGACACTGTGCCCAGGGTAATTGCAACCTCAGTGTCTCTGAGGAGGTTTGCTTAGCTCAAGTCCACCAGTCTGTCCCAGGACACCCAGGCTAAGGCCTTGGATTTTCCCTGTGAGCCGAAGTCTTTGTTTGGTGAACAAACAGAGGCTTACAAGAAGAAGATGGATGAATACAAAGTAGCCTATAAGAGTGCAGCTGCTAAAGAGAGGGCATCCACACCTCAAACATCAGAGTAGAGGAGGTAGTGGAAGGCCTTATACCAGGCCTTTCTGCGAGACCCAGGCTTTCCCAGCCTACCAGCAGCAGAGAGGATACTTCAGAGGCAGGGGAAAGAGAGCAACAGTTGTGCTGGACCTGGTTCCCAGCCCAGTGCACAAGGAAAACAGAACCCCTAATGTGCTTGTCAGGGTTGCCTCCCCGGTTCCATTAGGGGGCAGGCTGACTTACCACTTCCAGGCATGGCAAAACATCACCACAGACAAGTGGGTCCTGGAAGTGGTAAGCCAGGGTCTTGCTCTCAGCTTCAAGGTTATACCAAGGTTGAGGGCAAGGCTATTCAGACCTGCCACCGCAACAGAAAAAGTACTACCGGAATCGGAAGTAACCAACCTTCTGTCCCCCTGGCTCAGCGGGAAAAGTCTGTACTCAAGGTACTTCCTAACACTAAAGAAAACTGGAGTGGCGACCCATACTAGATCTCAGACACTTGAACAGACACCTTACAAAGCCAGAGTTCAAGATGGTCACTCTGGCAGCTGTTCTCTCCACACTCAGGCAGGGAGACTGGCTGGCATCTCTAGACCTCAAGGACGCATACTTTCATATTCCTATTCAGCAATCCCACAGAAATTATCTCAGATTCAGATTGCCATCAGGACATTACCAGTTCAGAGCCCTGCCCTTTGGCCTTATCTCTGCTCCAAGAGTGTTCACAAAGTGCCTGGCAGTGGTGGTGGCACACTTGAGAAGGCAGGGGGTGACAGTGTTCCCTTACCTAGATGAATGGCTAGTCATGGGGCAGTCTCGTCAGCAGGTCAGAGATGCTCTAACTCTTACACAGAATACTCTGCAGTCTCTGGGGTTCCTGGTAAACCTGAAAAAATCAGTCTTGCAGCTGGTTCAGCTCCTGTAGTTCATAGGGGCAGAGTTGGACATACTGCACGGAAAGGCATTTCTTCCTCAGGGAAGGGTGGGCAGTCTGGTGTAGCTAGCAAGCTCTCTCCAGCTACACACCTCCAGGCCAGCGAGACATTTCCTACAGCTGTTGGGCCACATGGCTGCCTCAACAGCAACAGTGCTAGGAGCCAGGTTCCAAATGAGGGACATACAGTTTCACCTCAGATCCCATTGGTCCCAGAATAAGGACTCTCTGTCAATGATAGTGCCAGTCACAGGAACTCTCCTTCAGGCACTCCAGTGGTGGTAAGCAAGGGACAACCTCAGGGAAGGTGTGCCATTCCTACAACAGTCCCCAACAGTATTGTTGACAACCGATGCCTCCCTCCTAGGGTGGGGTGCCCACCTAGAGGAGCACACTGCACATGGTACATGGCTTCAGCAGGAGTCACTGTTGCGCATAAACCTGCTGGAGCACAGGGCAGTTCTTCTGAGCATCCAGTCCTTCACTACAATGCTCCAGGGCAAGGTGGTGCAAGTCAGGACAGACAGTACAACCACCATGTACTGCATAAACAAGCAAGGGGGCACAAAGTCAACCTTGCTGTGCATGGAAGCTATGAAAATCTGGAGTCTGGCTTACTCTCTCAGAATTTCTCTATCAGCAGTTCATCTTCCAGGAAAGGACAATGTCCTGGCAGATGCCCTCAGCAGGATCAACCAGAACCACCATGAGTGGTCTCTGAACAGAGTGTTCCTGCAAACTATTTTCAGAAGGTGGGGCACCTCTTTGTGTCCCCAGGCAATTACCAGTTGGCACAGTACTGCTACAGGCCCCCTGCACTAGGCACAGTGCCACTTGATGCACTTCTGCTGGACTGGACAGGGAAGTTCCTGTATGCCTTCTATCCATTCCCTCTGCTGCCCAGGGTACTGAACAAACTCAGGACTCAGCCAACAACAATGATCCTCATTGCACCGCACTGGGCCTGGCAAACTTGGTACTCACTGCTCCTGTCCCTGTCAGTCTCCAGCCCAGTTTACCTCCCCAGGAGGCACAACCTGCTGACATCCTCCCAAGGGAGGATCCTTTACCTCAACCTCGAGTCCCTCAATATCAGAGCCTGACTCTTGAGGACCTAGAGTATGCTAATTTGCACCTCTCCAAAGGAGTCCTAGAGGTCCTTTGGGTCTCTAGAAAACCCTCTACCAGAAAGACTTACACTTCCAAGTGGAAGAGGTTCTCCATTTGGTGCCAGCAAAAGGACATAGATCCTCACCAGGCTGGTCTGTTAGTCTTGTCTTGTTGGATTACATGGCTCAGCTCCATTCCCTTGGTCTGAAGCCATCTACCCTCAAGATGCACCTGGCAGCAGTTTCAGCCTACTTTTTGGCAGGCCAAGTATAAGATGCTTAAAGTGCTTAAAAAAGAAACGGTTGCAAAAAATACAGAGGCACAAGAAAAACTTCAGTAAAACACTCCCCGGCGCTTCGGATCGCTCTGATCCTTCCTCAAGGGGGCGACGTGGCTCATAGTAAGTTCTAAATTTATAGAGGTAAATTCAGGTGTTGCAAATAATTAATTACTTTCAAGCCAACTCCACATACATCAGTTAAAGACACAATTGAATTCCATTCCATGATTTAATTTAATTTATTTATTCAAACAATCCGAATTACAGCCTTTGAGCTAAAAGCTCTTTTACAAAGGATCCTTGTCAAAACAAGGAAGGGAAACAAAACATGAGTAGGGTAGACAGTGGCAGTTAAATAAATAGTCTTCTCCAAGTTAGAGCAAGGAGTAAGCAGTTTATTTATTTGTTTTTATTTGTTTAGGGATTCGGATCATACCTTTGAGCTCAGAGCTCTTTTACAAAGGTTCCACGTCAAACAGTGACAATGACAACAATAACAAACAGTTTATGTACAATACTCGAATAGTAGGTAGCTAGTATACAATAAGGTTATGTCATTCACAGTACCAATGGTGATAGTACAGCGTCAAGAGCATTCAACTAGGGTAAAGGACAGTGTTTATATGTAGCGAAGGAGATAAAGAGGTGTGACACCTAGTGTGAGGGTCCGAGGAGGAGGAGTCAAGGTGAGGGGAAGGGGAGACTGTTGTATAGGATAAACTAGCCTAGGCAACACATAGTCCAAGAGCATTGAGTAATCAGTAGTGAGGACAAGACAAAATATCACTTAATACACAGCAAAACATCACATAAAACACAGCATGGGCACAGAATACTAGCTAATGTAATGCAATAGTCCAGATATGCCCTCGTTAGAGGGCTCTAAAGCAACTGCAAAACAGCATTGTCAATACCTATGTGAGCACCGAACAGCATCAGCCAGGGAGTGTAGGAGCAGTCGTAGAGGGGGAATGCAAGATAGGTAAAGGGGGAGAATGAGAGGGTGAATGGAGGTGGAATCAAATAGGGTGCCAGAAGTGGAATTAGGGGTGGGTTCCGTGGGGGTAGGTGAGGGAAAGAAAGAGGAATGGTGCGTGGTAGATAGGGGGCTCTGTCAGTGCCCAAGGCACACTACAGATCGATACAGCAGGGTTAAGAGTGGCAGAAGCAGTGATCAGGAGGGGAGATGGCTTTTCTGAGTTGAGACTTGAAGGGGCCGAGGCGTGTGAGACCTGTGGTGGCATACGGGAGCTCATTTATCCAGATAGGAGCCCTCACTGCAAAGACTCGCCTCCCAAGCGCGGTCCTTCTGTATGGCACTTGTAGTGCTTGCTTGGTGACACTTCTAGTGGTTTGCTATGAGGGTGCAGGGCAGAATGAGGCTTGTGGGGGGGTGCAAAGCCAAGTAGGGCCTTCTTCCCCAGCAGGCAGGCATGGAGTTTAATGCGATCCGTAAGTGGGAGCCAATGCGTCCTAATGTATAGATCACACATATGTGTTAGGCGATCAGCACCAAGCACAAATCTAGTGGTTTTATTGAGAGCAGTTTGAACTCTGACCAGGCTTGAGTCGGAGGCAGCACCATATACTATATTCCCATAGTCCAGGATGGGCAGGATAGTGCCTTTAACTGCCTGGGCCCTAGCCTCAGGTGTGAGGCAGTGCTGGAGCCTATATTGGGCTCCAAGCTTCCTGTTGGCAATGGCGGTAATATTGTGAATGTGATCGATGAACGACATGGTCTCATCAAAGGTTACTCCAAGATACTGGAACAAAGTCACCTGTTCCAGGGTGGAGTGAGAGTTGCAGGTGATTGAGAGGGGTGTGACAAATCTCCTCTTTTGACATCCGGCAAAGAGCATAGTCTTGGTCTTTTTGCTACTGAGCACCAGCAGACTATCTCTGAGCCATTCCTGTAGTAAGTTGAAGTTGTACTGCAAATTCCTAGAGAGGGCCTCTTGACAGGAGTTGCAGGAGAATACAACCGTGTCATCTGCATATAGCAGGATCTTGGCCATGGGGCATGCAAAAGGGAGATTGTTGACAAAGAGGCTAAACAGGAGTGGGCCCAGTATGGATCCCTGCGGAACCCCTACTGTGACCTCGCAGGAGTCGGAGATGGAACCATTGATCTTTACTTTCTGCGACCACTCAGTTAAGTAGCTGGAGAACCATTTGAGTGTGATGGGAGAAAGTGGATAGGCAGAGGAACAGACTGAACAGTTTGGTGATAGGTCCTGTGACCTCGGGTAGTGCAATGGAGATCATTTTCATGTCAATCCCATTGCTTCCCATCTGTATTTTGCACAGGACTCTTGCTAGGTATTTTCTTGTTTCGCTGATGGAGATCTGTCTAAAGTAGAAGACTGGGCAGGTCCTGGCATTGAGGTGGGAGGACAAGTGGTCTGTGGCTTGATTTCCATCAGGGTATGTAGCCAGCTTTGGGGCTGCACTGTAATCCGTGAAGGCCTTGTTTTTTTTTATTTGCCCTTTATCCTGGCTGGACCACCGTTTACTTCCTCCGCCCTGGTCACGGCCCCCGGAGACCTCTACCACTGCCTATAGCTGCAGAGGACCCTCGGTCACCCCAGCTTACCCCCGGAGGATGGGGCCGCAGGCCACCTCGTGACCCGAATGTGACTGGTTGGGGTCCCTGAGCGGCGGTGGCGATCGCAGGATCTCGCGGGAGGGCTTCTTTCTACAGTGGTCCTGCCCGCCTTCTTTTTCCGTTTTTCTCCCCAGAGGAGGCGGGGACGTGCAATGACGCCAGCGTCTGCCCGCCTCCCCGTCAGCGTCGGCTGCGTGAGAACTCCCGGCCTCCACCAGGAGTCCCAAGCGCTCAAAGCGCTACCCACCCTCTCCCAGGAGAAGGAGGCTGTCCAGCGGCGCTCGATCCTACTCCCCGGCCGCCCTCCGACGACCTGGATCCGTTCCCGAACCCGGGTCGCCGGCTTCGCAAGCGGAAATCCCACTGCTGTGCCGACGGGCTGGCTCGTGAAGGCCTTGTTAAAGGCACTGGCCATAGTGTCATCATCAAGTATGACTTCATCGTGGTGGTGGAGCATGGAGGGGGGGATCTGTCACCTGTTCCAGTGAGGTTTTTAGTTGAGGCCCATAATTTCTTCCTGTCACCCTAGCATTGAGATTGTTGCTTCCTGTGGTAGGAAGCCTTGGCTTGTCGGATTGCCGAGGTGCACCTGTTACGGGCCGTATTGTAGAATTGGACATCTGTTGCAGACCCAGTTGCCCTAGCTGTGTTCCAGAGTAGGTCCCGTCGCCTCATCATACTTAGAATTTGAGGGGTGACCCAGTCCATGCTACATCCTTTAATTAACTTTTTACGAAACGATGCAAACTTATCAGCTGCCGCATTGAAGTGATTAAGGAAGAGCTGTAGGGCTGTGTCTACAGAGGAGCTTGAGTCAAGGAAGCTCCAGTCTGTCGTTTTGAGGTGTTTTCTAAAGTCGAACATCAGGCTTTTTTTAATAACTCTGTTTCTCATCATTCTTGGGGGAGGTTTGGCCTGTTTTGTCGACCACTCACATTGGATAGGTGATTGGTCGCTGAGGGTGTCAGGTAGTACCTGTACCTCCTTCAGTCGCTCCGGGTGTGTCGCCAACACCCAGTCAATCAGAGTATTGGAGCCTGTTCGGTAGTTTGTTCGGATGCAGCTCTTGACCATCTGTGTCAGGTAGAGACCTGAAATCAATTCCCTGTGTCTGGCGCTGGAGCTGGCAAGCCAGTTTGAGTTAAAATCCTCCAGTACGATAGTTTCTTTATTTTGGCTTGCCTGGGAGTAGGGGTTAGCCAAGGCTTCAAGGCCTCCTTGTTGCTGTCCTGGCAGGATGTAGACCGCCATGACAGTCAGGCCTTTACACCCCTTGCCTATCAGGATTTTGATTGCTAGACATTCGCAGTCGTCGTTGGTGGCCAAGAGTTGGACTCTGTGGCATTGCAGGTGGCTGCGGGAAAAGAAGCCAGAATGGGAAGGAAACATATTCAATTCAGTGCTTTACAGTAACTGGTAATTACTATTTTTCTTTTAAACTTAGGTTGTGGGCTTTTAGTGACACTGTAATTTATTTGCTGTCTTTACTTAGAATTGTTTTTGGGCTGTTGAAAATTTAAAACTTAGTGGTGGTGTATTTCTTTGCTGTCTTTAATTGCTGCAAATTTTCGCCCCCCCTCAACTCTTAATTATATGCCCTGTTAAATCTGATTGACAGGAGCTAAACACAGGGGATAGTAAGGGGTGTGGAGTAGGAGGGGCATAAGGGGGAAGAAGCCCACCCTCAGCACGACAAGTGTTTTGACTCATTTATTTATTTATTGGTTTATTTTCTTTTTTTAAAAAGAAAAGTATCTGAGGATCAGTGGCAGGATTTTTAGGACAGTAAATTAATAAAAAGGGAACTAGGAGAGCTTCAGTAACAGACAAGTAGTGGAACTGCAGTATAATGTGGGGAGTGGTGCAATGCAGTGGCTGTGGGGCAGCCATATTCAGGCAGACCTTCTGGACACTGAGGTGCTGCCCTATCTGCATGCAACTCTCTGGACTGCGGGATGAGGTAGCCAGACTCAGAGCGAAGTAAACTGGGTCAGGAGTACCATCACCCCTATCCAGAGACCACCCAGTCCAACCTAGTCCAATGCAACTGCCTCAAAGGATACCGAGAATGAGGAGCACTTGGATGACAGTGGGCTCAGGGAGGGTTAGAGCAGTCAGGCAGAGGCACATCCCAGATCCTATTCCACTCAAGAACTCATATGCCACACTGGCAAATGGGGACAACCAAATAGAGGTACCCAGAGAAGTGGAAGGAAAGGATGTGGAGGTTTGCCAAGGAGGTGACCTCAGCGGGGAGAGCAGTAGACCCCAGAGGGAGGAGGAGGAAGCGAATCCTGGTGGGGGACTCCATCATAAGAGGGGTCCAGCTAGGAACACGGAAGGGGGAGGACAGGGAGGTGAGGTGCCTACCAGGTGCCACGGCATGGAGGGATGGAAGGAAGATCCTGGGGATCACTGGGAAGGCAAGGCGGGAGGATGAACTGGATGTTATTATCCACTTAGGTACTAATGACCTGGCAAATGGGGAGCCAAAGGAAGTTCAGGAAGAGTTTAGGAAATTGGGGAGGGGTCTCAAGCAAATAACTACTTCTGTCACTTTCTCAGAAGTATTGCCTGCGAGAGGCAAGGGAGAGCATAGGGGTGCATGCACCAGGAACTTTAACTCATGGTTGAAGAACTGGTGCTGTGAGGAAGGGTTTGGATTCATTGGTGACTGGGGACCCACCTGGAGGGATGGAGGTTTGTTCAAACCTGGCGGCCTGCATCCATCCTGGAGGGAATCAAGCACTCAATGATAAGTTTAAATGCTACATTGACAAGCATTTAAACTAGCAAAGGGTGGCAGGCCAGCAAGGAGGGTACCTACTTGCTCACCCCCACAGCCATAGCAGGGGAACCAGTGAACCAAGGAGTGGCTATCTCTACAAAGCAGTGTGCAAAAGATGGAGATTAGCGCCCAAGAGGTGGATTGGCAGAAAAGGGGCAAAATTCAGCAGAAGGGCAGACAGCAAGGAGAACCAGGGATAAAGGGCAACCAAGGAAGGGGCTGGAGTAGAACAGTGAAACAGTCTAGGGAGGTCAAATCATGGAAAGCCATGTGTGCCAATGCCAGGAACCTTAGCAACAAGATGGAAGATCTGGAGGCTGTTATGGTGCAGTCAGACCTGGACATTGTGGCCATCACTGAAACCTGGTGTAATGATAACCACGACTGGGAGATGGCCATACCTGGCTACAACATATTCAGAAGAGACAGGGCAGGTAGAAAGGGAGGAGGAGTGGCACTGTATGTGAAAAATGACATAAGGGCCACAGAGATCCAGGAGGAACAAAATGGGGGAGAGATACTGTGGGTTAAGCTGGAAAGGAAAATGGGGCCATCCATCCGCACAGGTGTGGCCTATAGACCACCAGCCCAGGAGGAAGAAACAGATAGGGAGCTGATGCTAGCCATGTAAAGGATGGCAGACAAGGGTGAGGTGGTACTGGTTGGAGACTTCAATATTCCAGACATGGACTGGAGCATCCCAGCAGCAGCATCAACTAGGAGCAGATTTATCCTGGTCTCCCTTCAGGGTGCCTTCCTCAAGCAACTGGTTATGGAACCAACTCAGCAGAAGGCAATACTGGACCTTGTGCTCACAAACAGGGACAGTGTGATGGGGGTTACAGTGGGGGCCTGGAGAACAGTGACCACCAGTCATTGTGGTTTGAAATCACAGAAGAGCAGAACCAAACCACACAAAACACGATCCTGGATTTTAAGGAGCAGACTTTGGGAAAATGGGGAGATACTTGAAAGAGGCATTAAGGGGAATGGGGCAGGAATCAGGGGTTGAGGAACAGTGGGCAGTATTTAAAATGGGGATTACAGGAGCAACAGAATTATGCATTAAGCAGGTTAGCAAGAGGAAAAGGAAGAGGATACCATTATGGTTTTCCAAAGAGGTAGAAGAAAGTGAAAGCCAAAAGATTGCATTCAGGCAATACAAAAGACACAGGCAGAAGGGATGAGCAGAAGTACCAGGAGAAGCAAAGGGAGGCAGGGAGGGTCAGTAAGGAAGCCAAAGCTCAGACAGAAGAACACATTGCAAAATCAGTGGGTGGGGGACAAATCCTTTTACAGGTACATAAGTGAAAAGAAAGGCAAAGGAGGAGAGAGTGAGACTGAAGGGGAGGATGGGGCCACGTGGAGGATGACAACAGTAAAGCTGACATATTGGACAGGTATTTCTGCTCAGTCTTTACTGAGGAAGAGGAGGGTAATGGGTCTGAAGGGAGTACAAGAGGTGAGAATGGTGCAGAAAATGGACACAAGTCCCTTTACTAGAAAGGGTCCTGAAGGAACTGGAAGCAATAAGAGTTGATAAAGCAATGGGGCCAGATGGGGTGCACCCCAGGGTCCTTAAAGAACAAAAGAGGTGGTGGCTGAACCTCTGGCTATCCTGTTTAGCCGATCACTGGAAACAGGGAGGTACCCAAAGACTGGAGGATAGCAGATGTAGTCCCCTTATACAAAAGTGGGAACAAAGAGGAAGCGGGGAACTACAGACCGTCAGCCTCACCTCAGTAGTGGGGAAGATCATGGAAGCACTACTGAAGGAGAGACTGGTGGAATATCTGGTTGTCAATGGACTACAGGACCAAGGCAGCATGGTTTCACCAGGGGAGGTCACGCCAGACCAACCTTGTTGAATTTTGACTGGGTGACTAGGAGGTGGATCAGGGAGGGCAGTGGACAGGCCTATCTGGACCTCAGCAAGGCCTTTGACACTGTGCCACATAGAAGACTATTACACAAACTGGGGAATATGGGTGTGGGCAGGACAGTGGTTTGGTGGGTGGTAACTGGCTGGGTGGCAGGACACAGGGGTGGTGGTAAATGGCTGTCACTCCACAGAGGGAAGAGTGACCAGTGGGGTACCACAGGGATCAGTGCTGGGACCGGTCCTATTCAACATCTTCATCAGTGACATTGCGCAGGACCTAGAAGCAGAATTTCACTGTTTGCTGATGACACAAAGCTCTGTAACAGAGTAGACACACCAGAGGGTGTAGACAGAATGAGAAGGGACCTGCAGAAACTTGAAGAATGGTCAGGGTTTGGCAGTTGAAATTCAATGCAAAGAAGTGCAAGATAATGCATATGGGGCACAAAAACCCTGGCACAGATATATCAGTTGGGGGTGAGGATATAGCATGCACCAAGCAGGAAAGGGATCTTGGGGTTATCATCGCTGATGACCTCAAGGTAGGGAAACAGTGTGACAAGGCAGCAGGTAAAGCAAATAGGATGCTGGGATGCATAGGCAGGGGCATCACCAGCAGGAAAAGGGAGGTCATAATTCCACTATACAAGACACTAGTGAGGCCCCACCTGGAGTACAGTGTACAGTTCTGGAGACCTTACCTACGTAAGGACATAGACAGGGTAGAGAAGGTTCAGAGTAGGACAACAAAGATGGTACATGGATTGCATCACAAGTCCTATGAGGACAGGTTGAAGAAACTGAATATGTACTCCCCTGGAGGAGAGGAGGGAGAGAGGGGATATGATAGAGACATACAAGTATCTTACAGGGAGGAACAGGGTGCAGGAATACACTATTTTTAAGTGAAAAAGATGTTCCAGGACTAGAGGGCATGGGTTGAAGTTGGAGGGAGGACGATTCAGAGGAAACGTGAGGAAGAATTTCTTCACAGAATGGGTGGTGGACAAGTGGAACACCCTGCCAGAGGAAGTGGTGGGAACTGAAACAATGACGGGATTTAAGAATGCATGGGATAGACATAAAGGAATTCTGGAGGTCAGGGGTAAGGGGCTACAGACTTCTAGGGAAAACATAAACTGAACTTACAAGCTCAAATGGGCAGACTGGGTGGGTCACAGGCCCTTATCTGCCGACACTGTCTATGTATCTATGTATCTATATATTAAACATCCACCACCCCTTTTCCCGGAACAGTCCATCCTGTGCAAGTTGTATCCGGGTATTGATACTGCAGAGTTGGGTGTACGTGAAGAGAGCCAGGTCTCAGTGCAGTGATGTCTGTCTGTGTTTGTGCCTTCCAAGCCTCAAACTGTGTTAGCTTGGCTAGGAGGCTGCCGATGTTCATAGCCACAATCTTTAGCAGCCCATTTGCGTGGGGCTACGGGTGTGTGTAGCCAGGTGGCCTGGGTTAAGATGGATGTTTCCAGACATCAGCAGGAGGATTAGGATGAGTTTTTGGGAAGTAAAGTTTTTCTTTTGACATTAGCGGTTCTTGGGTGTGGCTGTTAAGACCAGGGATTCTAAGGGTAAGGTGGAGGCCAGGAAATAGCCAAATAGTTGGGATAGAGACCCCTACGGTAATTGGGGACCAGGAGGGTTGTTGCAGGGGGCGGGTGGGAGGAGGCACTGTACTGCTAGTTTCCTACTGCGTCACTTTCCATTTCTGTATTAGCTGAGGGTGGATGTCAAGGTAGTGTGATTATGTGTCAGAAGGGACACCAAGAGGATGAGCAGTTGGATAGGGAGGCCTCTCAGTGCAGGGAGGTAGATCACACTCCATTTTATGGGTAGAGCAAGGGACTTACCTGCACACTCCTTTCAGTCTAGATCACCCAGCAGTTTACACTGGACAAAATGTGATTATCGATGTCAAGCACACTCCTTTACTCTAGATAAACCAGCAGTTGTCACTATGTCAAGTGTGGGAGCCTTCCTAAATATTCCTTGCACTCTTTAGTACTTGGAGTTTACAATGGGGAGAAATTGCAAACAGTCGACAGTAGGTGTGCACAAAAATTGTGGCTATACCTTTAAGGGGTGGTCAGGCACCATATGTCAGTAGCAAGAGGATGGGATTAGTGGGTGGGACAAGATGTAGGGAAGAGCATTTAATAGAGGTTGGGGCAGGGAGGGCAGTCTGGGCGGGGGAAGGGTGGGGTGACAAAATATTACAGTGAGCCACACTACCAAGAAGCCTTTTCATTAGCAGGCCTACCAGTGGAAAGTCTATTGGAGAGAGCTGCACCAGTCGTCCAGTGGGGCACAGCTTAATAGCCAAGCGCCTCAGTCAAATTTATGGCTTTCTAGCTGAACTTCTTCAGGGGTTCAGAGCTGTCCCTGTATTCGAGCTGGCGGGTGGGCGGGCCGAGGAGAGCTCACAGCCGGCTGGAGACAGGGCCAGAGCACCAAGCTGCAGAGTGCCTGGTCAGGGCGTGGAGGCAGCTGACCTGGAAAGGAGGAGATTAGACGAAACTTTGCAGGCGTGGAGCAAAGGTAGGGACAGAAAATTAAGTAGCAGAAGGGAAAAGTTTTAGGAGCGAAGGAGCATTGTGAGAGCAGTTGGAAATAGTAATACAGCAGCTTCGGTTAACTTGGTACAGTAGTTTGACATCATAAACAGAGAATACTGGATTTAAAGTTCACATTACAGTACAATGTCCGAAATTAATAGAACTAAGACAGTGTGAGGGCAGAATAGGCAGCAGATCAGCCCATATAGGAAGGTACTAGCAAAGTAAAAAAAAACCAAAAAAACATCAGGCTACACTAATCAGGCATCAAAAAACCATCAGGCTACACTAAGCAGACATATGATAACTCTAGAATAAAGTGCATTAGTTACCATTAACCATATAAATACAAAGTTTAATATACTAAAATCTAAAGTGCTATACAGTCCTTTATATTAGAGTAACCACCATGTAAGTGCAAATGGAATTAAAAACAGAAGCATCATATTGGGTGATAAATTCATAGGCCAATTAATATATATGCAAATTTATTGTAATGTGTATACTGGAGGCTTTGTGCTTCTTTCTTGTTCTGTGTAAATAGTCATCCATCCAGCCCTTTTTATTTTTATTTTGAGTCTTGGGTCCTCTTAGCTGCAAGCTGCAGGACAGGGGTAGATTGAGAAAAAAGAAATATGTAAGACACAGTATTTACATCAAGTTCACACATGCATAAAAATGACTTATATATACACCAAAGTGCCAAGCTCTAAACAAATAAATTACATTAAAATGGTTTATTAACCTTTATACATAAGGTAGAAATAATGACCCTGGATAGAAATGATGATAAATATAATGAATGTATTACGTAACACATTTTACTCTCCCTCCTTATAAATAAATGGAAGTAGAAAAGCAATGTAGGCAAAAACACCTCTTTTGTATTGCAATAGTACAAACTCTATATCTTACAGAGCGATACAAGACAGACATGAAAGTGGAGCCTCCTAGATTAAATGGCTGTTAAGCCATATTTGTATATCCGCACATACTTGAAAACGTTCAGTGCAATTTCTAACTAAAATTTTAACATTAAAAATTCATAAGATGATGAAATTAAATGTAAACCACAAATGGGGCTAAGCAGTACTACAGCTACTGTACATCTCAATTGAACTAACGTGTTGGTGCTAATGATTGGCACCCTGAATTTAAAAGCACAATTAGAGGTCCACTTACCCACCTGACAGGTGTGCACTCACTCCAGGTAATAGCCCAGGCACAGCTGATAGCATATGCAGTGTTTTAGGGTTACTAACCCAGCCTGCCCCTTAACTCGAGGATACAGTGGTGCACCCTTTGTTGTGGTGCACGTCCTGCTTCTATTATGTCTCCCGGATCATCTGTCCTCTGAGTACGCACAGGAAATCAGGACACATTTAACCCACAATGAAGACCTTATGATGCTTAAAGGGACTCATCAGAAAATACCTTGTTTGACTGCAGCCCTCTTTCTACTCTTGACAACGGAAATGCCACAAACAACTTGGGTCAGTCTTATTGCAACCGCCATACCCCCTGACTCTTCGTATAAGTTAACTGCAACCAAAATCTCTCAAACTAAACCGAAAATGGATTAAGACTGAGATACATATTAGCCTCTCAAGGAAAAAGGCAGTACTCATACTTCTGTTGCTATCTGGAAACGTGCACCCCAATCCTGGACTGCCAAACCTCCAGTTTAAGGCAGGAAAAATACAGGATGGGCTGAAGATAGTGTCTATGAATATTGGGAGCCTGTTGGCAAAATGGGCACAGTTTCAAGCATGGACACACAAGCATACACCGGACATCATCTGTCTCACTGAAACTTGGGTATCCCAAAAATTAAGGATGATGCAGTTTCCTTACAAAGATATGAGGCATATGGGCAAGATAGGGCAGGTAAAAGGGGATGGGGGTCTAATCTATGTTAAGGATACTCTCTAAGGGTGCCTGCTCCCCTCATCAGGAAGCTCTGGCGTCCATGAACTGTTGGCTATTAGCTCTTGCTCAGTGCTAATCACAAGTCCCTTACAATAGCATCAGTTTATTTACCTCAGTCAGAGGACAAAGAGGACTTGACAAGTTAAAGAAGTGCTCAATATGTTTAAATTGAACAATGAAGTCATTATACTGCAACTAGTGACTTCAATCTTAGCTGGCTTAGTAAGGAGAGTGGTCCTCAAAAGGACCTGGTCCCTAGTCTGGACCTCTCACAATTGGTAACTGAGCCCACTAGACATAACTACAAAAGTGGCAATAGCACATTCATTTCCTGGGTCCTGGTCAGCTGCCCCTCAAGGACAGTGGAGATCAGAGTCCGCCCAGACTCTCTAAGTGACCACTGGTCAGTCACCTGTCTTTGATCAAACAAAATCAGGAAGGCTGCACCTACCTTTATAGAAAGTAGGGTTCTCAAGAGAGGCTTGCTCAGTTCCTTTAAGGCAGCGCTCGCCCAAATTGATTGGTCACCAATGGATAAAATTCAGGACATAAACCGTGCTGTTCAGTACTTCATAGACAAGTTCAATGCTTCCTGTGACATATTTGCCCCAGTAAGAAGGAGAAAATCCTGGGGATTCTGTAATGGCTGGATCACCAGAGAACTGCTTTTTGCCTAATGAGGGACTGGGACAATCTGTGGAGCAGGGCCGGGGACTCTGGCAAGAGGGATGATTACTCGAGATACAGAGCAGCCAGGAATAAGTGTACATACCTTATAAGACTTACCAAAGCAGAGTTCTATATAGACCATCATCAGCATCATCATATTTTATTTATAAAAAAACACCTTTCTTGTAACCAAGGCGCTTGTGCATGGTAAACTAAATAAATAATATCAGCAATAATCAATAAAATCCAACAGTTTAAAATTCTAACAGTTATAATACTTCCCTTAAAAACCAGAATATGCCTGTTCAAATAAGTAAGTTTTTAGTGCAGTTTTAAACTCCTGGACGGTCAGGCAATCTCACACCCGACGAGGTAGAGAGTACCACAGGGTTGGGGCCGCAAAGCTAAACGACCGGGCCCCAGATGTCTTTAAACGGGCCCTGGGACTCTAGCAATCCCTCGTTGGTGGATTGGAGAGGGCAGAGGGGACAGTAAGGGTGAAGGAGATCTTGCAAGTAACTAGGTCCCTGGTTGTGTAGGGCTTTATAGGTCAGCAAACCGACCTTGAAGGTGATCCTCCACTGCACTGGAAGCCAGTGCAGTCCGCGAAGCACAGGCGTTATGTGACTGGTTCTAGATGCATCAGTCAACAGCCTGGCTGCCGCATTCTGCACTAGCTGAAGGTGGCAGACATCAACCCCCGGTAGCCCTATGTAAAGGGCATTGCATTAGTCAAGGCGAGAGGATCACGAAGGAGTGGACCAACATTGGAAGATCGTTGGGAGGAACCAGGTGTTTCACCCAGGTGCTATTCCTCAGATGATAAAAAGAGGTCTTGATGACTGCTGACACCTGCGATTTCAGGGTCAAGCCATCATCAACAGTAACGCCCAGGTTCCGCACCCGGTCTGAAGTAGTCAGCACAACACCCCCAAGACAAAGTCCCGAGGGTGAGCCTTCCGACAAACCCACCTCCCGATGATCAGGGTCCACAACCAGCACCTCAGTTTTAGCTGGGTTCAACCACAGGCAACTCGCACTCATCCAGTCCTGGATCTTGGCGAGACAGTTATTAAATACCAAGAGAAACACATCTTGACCATGTGCAAAGGACATGTATAGCTGAGTGTCATCTGCATAGCAGTGAAAACTCGGACCATACCGCCAAATAATCTCTCCAAACGGCAGCATATACACTGCAAACAACATGGGTGACAGGATGGAGCCCTGCGGCACCCCGCAGGATAGGGGGAAGAGAGGCCGAGGAATAAATCCCAGACACCACTCTGAGTCCTACCCTCAAGAAACGATTGAAACCACCTGAGGACCGTACCGGACAGCCCACAGATGAGCTGCTCGTGCTCCAACAGCAATCCATAGTCCACAGTGTCAAATGCTGCAAGGAGGACCAAGATGGAACGAGTCTTCCAATCTCTCGCTATTAGGAGGTCATTTAGCACTTGGATAAGGGCTGTCTCGGTACTATGCCTCTTCCTAAATCTCAACTGGAGAGAATCCTAGACATTGTGGCTGGTCAAATGATCATCCAATTGCAACGCAACCACCTTCTCAATAACCTTACCCACAAAGGGTAGGTTAGAGACAGGTCTGTAGTTCGCCAAGCAGTCCTGATCAAGGGAGGTTTTTTTTAAGGAGGGTCTGAACAACCTCCTCCTTCAGGGATTCCGGAAAGATCCCCATCTCCAATGACCTACAGACTGTCTCAGCTAGGACTGGGCTGTTCTGAACAACGCATCCTACCAGGAGGCATGTAGGGCCCGGATCTGAACTACAGCTAGTTAGTTGCAACATCTTGATGATCATCACAATGTCAGCGATTGCGGGTTGGCTAAAGTCAGACCAGGTAAACTTGAGAGGTCGTGGGGTGATGGCAGGAGATTTGGGGGGAATACAAAGGAACAGTTAGGGAAGGGAGATAAAAAGCATCCTTCATGCTCAGCATTAATGGAACAACCACTCAAGACTTGCTCCCCATTGCTGACTCCTTCAATAAGGCTTTTACAGACCTTAGCTCTGTACTTTACAGACCTTAGCTGTGTACTACCCCCAGACTATCTTAATGCCTCTGAACCCCCACAACCCTCACATAAAAAGGAAAACAAGCAGCCTAACTTCTATTTTAAATGCATCTCCATCAAGGTGGCTAGAAAATATGTAAAAGAGGTACTTGGTAAAACCAGACAAGGTAGCGATAAACTTGACATGAAAATGGTTGCTTTCACTCTGGAAGAAGTGCTCCCTCCCATCACTAAAATATTTAATAAATCCCTCACATTTGCTAAATTCCCACCAGTGTGGAAACAAGCTCTAGTAAACCCCATTCACAAAAGTAGGGATCATACAAGTACCTCAAACTACTGGCCACTTTTGATCCTCTCCCACGTTTGGGGTGCAGCACCCCTTACGTCGAATGGGAAGAACACCCCTCCCCCCTCAACTAGTGGTCAAACAGGGATTCAGCATGTTTGCAGTTCATTTGCATTACCAGGTAAGAAAAAAGGTTTGTCTCCCCATACGATGCACAGGGGTAATGCCAAACCTCACTCAACAACTAACACACCAAAATCTGGCCAATGGAAAATCATGTACACAAATGCTCACAGCCTGGGAAATAAGATTCCAGACCTGCAGGCAATAATGTCAGAGGCTAAACTGGACATAGTAGCAATTAGTGAGATGTGGTTTACCAGTAACCACACTTGGGAGACTTCAGTACCTAGCTATGTATTGTTCAGAAGAGACCGAGGTGCAAAAAGGGGGGGAGGAGTGGCCCTGTATGTCAATGAAAATATCAAAGCTACAGAAATTCAGAATACACATAAGGAGCCAGAAGAACTGTGGGTCACCCTGGAAACAGGAAATGGGACAGCCATAAGAACTGGGGTTGTCTACAGGCCCCCAGACCAGGGGGAGGACACAGACACATTACTGTTAGAAGATATACAAAACATGACAGCTAAAGGGGAGGTTCTGATAATGGGAGACTTCAACATGCCGGATACAGATTGGTCAATACCAGCAGGAACATCTGCCAGAACTAGACACATAGTGGATTCCCTGCAGGAGGAGGGCCTCAAACAACTGGTACAGCAACCCACGAGAGACAGGGCTATCCTAGATCTAGTACTGACTAACAAGGAAGGGATCACAGATCTCCAGGTAGAAGGTCACCTGGGGGCCAGTGACCATCACATGGTATGGTTCAATTTGGCTACTACATCTAAATCATCCCATTCCAAGGCAAAAATATGGGACTTCAGAGGAGCTGACTTTGATAAGATGGCCAACAGAGTTAAGCTAGCCCTGGCAAAAAGAAACACAGGTGAGGGGGTACAGGCAAAGTGGGCAAGCATTAAGGATGCAATACTTGAAGCAACATCCCATTGTGTTAGACAGAAAAGGAAGTGCAAAAGAAGGAAACCACTTTGGTTCTCAAATACAGTAGCAGAAAAGGTCAGAGCCAAAAGGCGGGCCTTCAGGAAATATAAGGGAACACAACAGGATGAAGATAGGGAGGCATACCAAACTGCCCTAAGGGAAGCAGGGAAGGCAGTAAGGCAGGCAAAGTCCCAAACTGAGGAAAAACTAGCACGAACAGTAAAAGAAGGTGACAAGACTTTCTATAGATACATTAGTGAAAGGAGAAAGTCCAGAGGGGGTATTGCTAAGCTTAATGGAGAAAAGGGAGCATGTGAGGAGGAGGACCGTGTAAAGGCATCTATCCTAACTAGATACTTTTGCTCAGTATTTACTGAAGAGAAGGTAGGGCAGGGCCCACAGCTCAGCATCATGGACACAGGGGGGAGGGAGGCGAGCACTACTCCCTTCACAAAAGAAAGGGTCCTACAAGAGCTTGCTAAGCTCAGGGTGGATAAGGCAATGGGACCTGATAGCATACATCCCAGGGTACTTAAGGAACTAAAGGTGGAACTAGCAGAGCCATTAGCAGAACTGTTTAGTGAGTCTTTGAACACAGGAGAGGTCCCAGAAGACTGGAGAAGGGCTCATGTGATCCCGCTCCACAAGAGTGGTAGCAGGGAGGAGGCGGGGAACTACAGACCAGTCAGTCTTACCTCAGTAGTGGGCAAGATTATGGAGACACTCCTTAAGGAAAGGATAGTGCAACACCTGGAATCCATAGGGGCACAGGATCCAAGACAGCATGGGTTTACAAAAAGGAAGGTCCTGTCAAACTAATCTCATAGATTTCTTTGACTGGGTAACCAGAGTGGTGGACCAAGGGGGAGCAGTTGATGTCGCCTACCTTGACTTCAGCAAAGCTTTTGACACTGTTCCACATAGAAGATTGATAAATAAGCTGGGTAGGCTCGGGGTGGGTCAGAAGTTGGTCAACTGGGTGGCAAACTGGTTGACGGGCAGAAAACAGAGAGTGGTGGTAAATGGTATACAGTCAGAAGAGATGCAGGTCACAAGTGGGGTACCTCAGGGATCAGTCCTGGGGCCAGTCCTCTTCGACATCTTTATTACTGACCTTGCAGATGGATTAGAGGGTAAGGCTTGTCTGTTTGCAGATGACACCAAGATCTGCAACAGAGTAGATGATCCAGATGGGGGTGGGCAGAATGAGAAGAGATCTGGATAAACTAGCAAAATGGTCAGAAGAGTGGCAACTGGGATTTAATGTAAAGAAGTGCAAAATCATCCACATAGGGAAGAGAAACCCTGAAGCCACCTATAGGCTGGGTGGGGAGTTGCTAGCAGTCACAAAGGAAGAAAGAGACTTGGGCATCATCATCACTGATGACCTGAAATCATCCAAGCAGACCTCTAAAGCAGTAGGTAAGGCTAGGGGGGTGTTAGGGTGTATTAGTAGGGGTATCATAAGTCGTAAGAGGGAGGTAATAATCCCTCTTTACAAGACACTGGTTAGGCCCCATCTGGAGTACTGCGTGCAGTATTGGAGGCCACACCTTCACAAGGACATTAACCAAATTGAGGCATTCCAGAGAAGGGCAACCAAAATGGTGCAGGGACTGCATCAGAAGACATATGAGGACAGATTAACAGAGCTCAATATGTATACCCTTGAGCAAAGGAGGGAGAGAGGTGATATGATCGAGGCATTCAAACACCTTAAGGGCATTAACAAGGTGAAAGAGTCTAACATGTTTAAATATAAGAAAAATAGCAGGACAAGAGGACACAGCATGAGATTAGAGGAGGCCGATTAAGGGGGAATGTGAGGAAATTCTTTTTCACAGAAAGGGTGGTGGATGCATGGAATGGCTTACCACAAGAAGTGGTGGCTATGAATACAGTGCAGGGCTTCAAACAGGCATGAGATAGGCATAAGGGAGCAATACAAATGACTATGAATAGATAGGCCACTGACAGAGCAAAGGCCGATGGCACATTTATAAGGTAGAAAAAAGAAATGGGCAGACTGGATGGGCCTTGCGGTCCTTATCTGCCATCAACTTCTATGTTTCTACGTTTCTAAAGGCGCTGGAAAAAATAGAGGCTGATCAAATCACTGATTATCTGCAGAAATACAGTCTTCATTGCCTACAACAGCATGGCTTCAGGAAGAACCGTAGCACATCTACTGCTTTGGTTGAATTCAGTGACTTTGTGCATAGGGCCTTGGATGGAGGCATGCTAGTGGGGTGAATCTTTATTGATCTCACCAAAGTATTTGACACCGTCAACCACTCTCTTCTTTTTTTTTTGGACTCACCTTCCTCCCATTCACCTCTCCCCATTCCCCGGGACCGTCATCACTCCCAACCTGCATTTACCCCGGATTGCCCCCCAGGGCAGGGTCGCTGGGAGGGGCCAACCCTAGGATTCTTCTGAACAGTGCCACGTTGTCTAGTCTAGTGGTTTGTGGATCTCTGGGCTCGGCTTCATGGGGCCGGGATACTGTATTCCAACGTCCATTTTTTGTCCCCTTAGTGATGGAAGGTGTGGCGTGCAGTGACATACTGGCACACGCGCCTAAATCCTGCACACCTCCCAGAACTCCTAAGCCTCACCTGCGTTGGTCCCCAGCCTCTGCTAGGGGTTGATCACGAAGTGAGTGCTTCCCCACTTCCCCACCCCTGGAGGAGGAGAGCAGTCAGTCAGATGCTCAGTCGTCCTTCTCTTGGCTGGCCCTCTGACTTCCGAGCTCGCATCTGAGCTCCGATCATTGGCGTTGCAAGCAGAAATCCAACTGCTGTGCCGATGGGCTGGCCCCAACCACTCTTTTCTTACTCAACAGCTACAGTATCTAGGCCTGTCAACTACCTCTGATAGTTGGTTCCCTGACTGCCTTTCCTGCAGATCACAGCTTTAAAATAGGGTCTGCTGTCTCTACCACTAGAGAGGTCACCCTGGGAATTCTCCAGGGGTCAATACTGGGCCCACTTCTTTTTAGTCTATTTCTTAATGCACGTCCTGATACCTCTGCTAGCAAAATCATTCTCTATGCCGATGACACAGTCATTATAAATCACCATTTCCAGCTTGCTGAATTTCAACAAACTCTACAGGCTACCTTTCATGAACTTGAAGACTGGTTTTAACAACATAAGCTGCTACTGAACTACAAAAAAAATGAAAACAATGCGCATCTCAAGTGGCCAACGCAAGGCTAGAAACCCTCCACTCACTATTACTAACAACAGGGATGTCCCCCGGAACAAGTCGGCTGCTTTAAATACCTTAGGGTCTTAATAGACGACACCCTGTCCTTCTCGGAGGACATTGACCAGGTGGTAAAAGCAGTCAGCATCAGACTAGGTGTCCTGTATAGACACCGGCAATACCTTATGCCCACAGCTCTCCGCCTATCCATCCCCAGCTCCATCCTATCAATAATTGACTACGGCCTGGTAGTGTACTGTGCTGCCTCGGAAACAGCCCTAAAATGGGTGGCTACAGCACTCAACAAAGCATGCAGGCTAATCCTCTGGGCAGATAAACTCATCCACATGTGCGCCCTGTACGAACAAACTAACTAGCTTAACCTGAGAGACAGGATCAAATTTCAAACGTACCTACTTGATAAAAAAAAAAAGCCCAAATAGGCCTAACACCCCCCTACATCCAACAGATCATCCTACCTACACACCCACAGCATAACACAAGGGACACGGTTAGTGGTTCTCTGTGTCCCCTTCATGAGGACGTCTCTAGGCCAGTGCTCGTTTGCTTACAGGACTGTCCTCTGGCTAAATGACCTTCCAGGCGAACTAAATAACTCAAAGGACCTCCCTACCTTTAATTACGACCTGAAGCAATCCCTAATCAATACAAGATCCTGTGATTGCATTCAAGCTGAAGGTGCTTATACCCAACAAAAGGCACTCTTCGTCCTCCGAAGTTCCCCACTGTGGAATTCAGACTTCCATACTCCACGCATGATGATAGTAATCCCTCATAGACTAGCTCATATTTCTAACCTATGTTTCCTCCTGCCCCTCTCTCTGCAAGCCCTTTGCCCAAAAATCCCTATTTTGACCCCTGTATCTCTTACCCTGCTCCTAATACTCCTTTCCCCTCCCTCTCCTAATTTTGTCTCACCACTCTTAACTTGCCTTCACCTCACACTCACCTCCACTCTACTCCTCTTGCTGCATGCTAAGTCCCTATTTCTCCAACCCATCTTCGGGACTGAGCCTGCTGATCCGCCGCTCCCACACCCTCTCTCCCCCCCCCCCCACACTTTTACAACTATGTTGAAGAATTAAGGACCTGAAACAAGTGACAATGCCTAGTCCCAGCTATTTGTAATTTTTGCAGCGGCTTGAAATGTAACTGTTTAGCTTTTGTCTTGATTATTAGTATTCCTGTGTTTGAAACCTGTACTTCTAGCTTTGTGAATTATAAAATTGTAACTGTCGCATTGTAAAAGAGCTACTAGCTCAAAGTTTTTTCTGATGAGTCAAATAAATAAATAAAAATAAGCCTAAGCAGCGGATCTCTGTTGTGGCTGCCTCTGTGCCTGGATCTGGTCTTTTATCAAAAGGGGAAGATTCTGCATCTGGACCTTCAGATCTTACTTCGAGAGGGTTCCTTCAGTAGGTCATCACATATAGGACTGGCGCCACCTTGCGTCGGGCTGCACGGCAGACATTTCTAGTAATACCTGACAGGGGACCGCTATATGGAATTCTGCAGTGCGACTGACACGAGGTGACGGCAGGAAGAACTGGAGAGCGGGCGTGGGGACCGCTCACTATATACCGTCACGCTGACGTCAAGTGGGTGGTCCCCACACCCACCCTATAGTTTTTTCCCGCCTTCGCCTCATGTCAGTCACATTGCAGACTTCCATATAACGATTATCGAGAAAGTGTCTTACATTGGAGTTTCCTTGCTAAAAAATTCTCAAATTTATACCTTTTTCATTAATGTCTTCACCCAAGAAGAAGTGCTCGTCATGTGGCATGCACATCCCACACAAAGACGGTCACCTCAAGTGCGTCCTCTGTTTAGGCCCAGACCATCCTGTTTCCTCCTGCCCTGAGTGCCAGACCTTCAACCAGGCCACGAAGAAAAGGAGACAGCAGGCTTTGGAGGCCCATCTTTTAAAAACCTGTCTGGCTTCTCTTGAAAAGAAGATGGACCACTTGAAAGAGTCCTTGGCTGAAAAATCTTCTCCTTCCAAGAAGCACAAGGAGAAATCCAGGGAGTGGGAGCACTCCGCGGGTGACACGTGGCCCTCGACAAGCGAGGCCCAGCCACCACCCAAAAAGGACGGTAAGTTAGTTAAGGCCTCAGCGGGTCAGTCGGTCGTCTGCTTCTCCGATGAATGCACCGCTTCAGCCGATAAGTTGGCCCCCAGCTCCTCTGGGGATCGCGCGGCGGCCAGTAAGACGACTTCCCAGGAGGTGGGTACTCACCCGGCACCAGTCGGTAAGTCGGTTGGGGGCTCCTCCTCTGCCCACCTGACTCCACCTGCTAAGATGACCATCTTGGATGGTCGCACGGGTGTGGTTCCACCATCGGGCCTGACAGTGCCTCACCCGACATCCGGCGGAACCAGAGGGAGAAAGCCCCTCTCCCTCCTCTTCCTTCGCCTGTACTCTCCCCTTCTCTGGCGGGTACTTCTGGCAACGGTACCGGAGAACCCCTCGATGCAGTCGATACCTTGGGGTCGGCTCTGCGTTCCCCCTTTGGGGTCAAGGAGAAGGAGACTCTTCCTCAGCCAACAGGCCTTACCGTGGAGGCCCCTCCTCTGCCTTCCGGCAGGATTCCGGTGCCTCCTCCGATGCTGGATGTCCCGATGACAGTCCCGCAGCCTGGACCGGTTGACTGGCCTCAGCCATTGGCCCCGATGCTGGATCAGGTCCCACCGTTAGGGCCCCTTCGTCCGGCCCCTACGGCGCCAGATCCCTTCCGGATGGATGGGTGGTGCGGTCCTGACGTCGGTTCCCCTGATGTGGACTGTCACACTCCGGACCCCAGCCTATATACAAGCGCGGATCTGACGTGGGTACCCCGATGCCGATCTGATGACGAGGATTTACTCTAGACCCCAAACTGTCCCACATTACCCGCATGGGTTTCCCGGGGACCACTACCCGGCGGGTCCTCCTCCGGATTGGAGTCATTTTGGACAGTTCTACCCTGGATTTAATCCCTACTCCGCTTACCAGGGATTCCAGGGTTACTACCCTCCACTGGCTGTTCCTCCTCCTCCTCAGCCTCTGCCTACTCCACCCCCCCCCCCCGGTTACTCTGGAGTTCAAGGCTCTTATTCAGTCTTGGTGGCAGGGGACACGGTCAGAGTTGGTCTCAGACCTGGAGACTAGGCTCCCACACCCACGGTCTCCCAGGTCCCCTTCCCCGAGCGATTCCTCTATTGCCACTGCCCATGCCTCGGGGAAGACTCGTCAGGATGTTGCCCTGCCTGATGTCCAACACCATCCTGTTGAGGAGGTGGACAACGGCGATAGCTCAGAGGGGGGCTGACGACTCTTCAGAGGAGGTCCCGGAGGAGCCAGAAGGGTCCGAGAGGCAAGGTTTCCCCGAAATCTCCACCAGAGGATTCTGCTTTTCGGACCTTCTGA
This sequence comes from Neoceratodus forsteri, assembly GCA_016271365.2. NCBI lineage: Eukaryota > Metazoa > Chordata > Ceratodontiformes > Ceratodontidae > Neoceratodus > Neoceratodus forsteri. Next base: position 1,101,659,514 of record CM057454.1, on the reverse strand, counting down.
GGTCCGTGAAGGATTATTCTGACTGGGAATCTGAAGATCAGGACCCCATGAAACAGAGCCTTATGGAACATCTCAACCTAGTGTCTCTGTCCCCGGTCCCCATTCCTCCTTGGATGGCACCTCATCAAGACCTCACCACTACTATCTGGCAGATGCCTCATTCCCTCCCGGCTGTCCCCAAATGGGCGGACAGGCTTTACTGGGCATCCGAAGGATGCCCCATTCCTGAAGGCTCATCCCAAGGCTGACTCTGTGGTCATCTCTGAAGCTCATGATCACTCCTCAGCGCCAAAGCACATGAGCATCTCCCCTCCGGACAAAGAGTCGAGGCAGATGGACCAGTTGGGGAGAAAGATTTATTCATCAGCCACTTGCGCCCTACGGTCCCTTAACTATGTGGCCCACATGGTGTCCCACCAAAAGGCTACCTTGGCCAGGCTTGAAGCGCAAGTCCAGTCCATGGATCCCTTGCCTTTAAAGGAGGAACTTGCCAAGGATCTTTGCCTCTCCAAAGTCTCGTGTAGGCACGCCTTACGCACCACTTATGATTCCGTCGATTCGGTGGCACGTACCTCGGCAACTGCCATTGCCCCTAGACGGAATTGGCTTCTCGCCTCTGGACTCTCCAATGAAGTCTAGTCGGCGATTCAGGACACCTGCTTCAGGGGCTCGGTGCTCTTTGGTGGGGACACCAAAGACATTATCACAGACCTATAGGACAGGGGCCTTGCCCTTAGATCTGTCAGGTCAATGTACTGATCAGGTTCCCAACAGCAGCAACCCTTTCGGAAAAGGACCTGGAGGCAGAGAAAGAATGCTCAGGCGCGCCGCCAGGGAAAGCGTAAGGCCACAGGTACAGCCACCCTTCCTGCCTCCAAGAATCGGAGACTTTTAGGGAGTCCTCCCCCTGAACGTCCCGCCACTTCTTGACTTCCTATCCCCACTGCCTCCTCAGTGTCTCGATGGGGAGCAGGTGGGGGGGAGGTTTTGCCTGCCACATGTAGGAGTGGACGGCAATCACCTCCGATGAATTGGTCTTGCAACTGGTGTCCGTCAGACACACAATAGAGTTTCTGGAAATTCCCCCAGAAACTCCTCTGAAGAAGTCATCTTACTCGAGGGATCAGGCCCTCCTCATTTGCGAAGAGGTATACTCGCTCTTACTCAAAGAAGCAATAGAGCACGTTCCCCTCTGACAAAGGGGACAGGGGTTTTACTCCCATTTTTTCCTGGTTCCAAAAAAGACAGGGGACTTCAGACCCATATGAGACCTAAGCCAGCTAAACCAGTTTGTCGAGTACAAAAAATTTCAGATGCTGACACTCCAGAGCCTCCTCCTGCTCCTCACGGAGGACCACTGGCTCTGTGCTCTGGCTATGCAGGATGCCGACCTGCACATCCCCATCTTCCCCAGCCACCGCAGGTTCCTGCGCTTTCGCTTCCAGGGGGAGCACTTTCAGTTCCGAGTGCTCCCTTTTGGTCTGTCTTCGGCACCATGGGTCTTTACCAAGTGCCTGGTGGTGGTCGTGGCCTTTTTGCACTGCAGGGGTATTGCGGTTTTCCCTTACTTGGACGACTGGCTGATTTCAGCCCCGTCTAGGGATTCTTTACCAGAGGTTTTTGCCTTCACCCTGGACCTCTTCAACAGACTAGGGATTACAGTCAGTGTTCCCAAGTCCTCCCTCCTGCCTGCCCAGAGACTTCAGTTTATTGGGGCAGTCCTGGATATGGTCCAGCGCAGAGCCTTCCTTCCTCCAGACAGGGTGGAGACCATGATCTGTCAGACCTCCAAAGTGGCTTCTCTCAGAACCATCCTGGCTTGGGAGGTCCTACGCCTTCAGGGCCTAATGGCGGCCTCCATCATGACTGTTCCCCTGGCAAGGCTTCACATGAGGGTCACTCACTGGTCCTTGAGGGTGCAGTGGGATCAACTCCTAGACGACCTGGACCATCTGGTTCTGGTCTCCTCTTCGGTTCAGAAAGAGTTGCATTGGTGGATGGATTCTCACAATATTTCCTTGGGGCTTCCCTTCCGAAGCCCGGCACCCTTGGCCTCCCTCACCATGGATGCCTCGAATATGGGGTGGGGAACTCATCTAGGGGAGCACCAAGCCCAGGGACTGTGGTCCAGCTTGGAGACTTCTTTGCATATCAGTGTTCTGGAGATGAGGGCGGTCGTGTATGCTCTACAGGCCTTCCAGTCCCTCCTTCCCAAGGGATTACTGCTAATCCAAATGGACAACATGTCAGTGGTTTGGTATATCAACAAACAAGGAGGAACCCGGTCGTATCCCCTGTGCCGGGAAGCGACGCGGGTGTGGAACTGGGCCGTCCAGCACCATCTTGCCCTAGTGGCCGTGCACATTCCAGGCATATTAAACGTCCTGGCGGACAGTCTCAACAGGTCTCAGACCCTAGCTCACGAGTAGAAACTGCATCAGGAAATGGTGGAATCCATCTTCCTAAGTTGGGGGCATCCAGAAATCAACCTCTTCACCTCCGAATCCAGCGCAAAACTTCCCAGCTTTTGCTCACTCGTTCCAGAGCACGGTGCTTTTTGGAATGACACATTGTCTCTCTCTTGGACAGGGACATTTTTGTATGCCTTCCCTCCACTTCTCATTCTGCAGAGGGTCCTTCTCAAGCTTCAGGTGGAGAAGGCAAAGATGATCCTCATCGCTCCTGTCTGGCCGAGACAAATCTGGTTTCTGCGGCTGCAACAGCTCTCCAGAGAACCACCAGTTCCACTTCCAGTGGCTCACGACCTCCTGACCCAGGATCAAGGTCGATTGTTACATCCGGGGCTCAGGTCTCTGCATCTTCATGCTTGGCTCCTGCAGACATAACGATTTCTCGCTTCGGGGTCTCCTCCTGAGTTGCTCAAGTCCTCATTGAGGCCAGAAAACCCTCTACTCGTTCCACTTATGCCATGAAGTGGAAACGGTTTTCCATCTGGGTGACCGCTAAGGGCTGGAACCATAACTTGTCAGACTCCGGTCTTTCATACTCTTCTTTGAAGGTCCATATTTCAGCTATCTCGGCGTACCACGAGCTAGTGGATGGTAAACCTGTGGCTCAGTTGGAGGTCTCCAAAACCTTTCTGAAAGGGATTTTCCATCTGAACCCCCCAATCCGCAGCCCAACTCCGCCTTGGGACTTGAACTTCGTCTTGGAAAAGCTCACCCTTCCTCCTTTTGAGCTGGCTATGAGCTGTGATTTGCGCTTCCTTTCCTGGAAGGTGCTTTTCTCGTTGCTATCCGTCAGCCCTAAGGTTTGAGACTTCACGCTCTAGTCTGCAAGGAGCCCTATCTGATTTTCCATAGGGACCGGGCGGTTCTCAGAACGCATCCGAAGTTTCTTCCCAAGGTGGTGTCAGAAGCCATGCTGAATCAATCAGTAGAGCTTCCTGTATATTACCCGTCCCCCTCTAACAGAGATGAGGCACTCCTTCATATGATGGATGTTCATCGGATTCTCCAGTGTTACACTCACCAGACAAAAGAATTCCATACCTGCGACCAGCTATTTGTTTCCTTTGCCCCTAGATCGCAAGGCAAACCGGTTTCTAAGCAGGGCCTGTCCAAATGGTTAGGCAACTGCATTAGATTCTGTTACCAGAAGTAGGAAAAGCCTCTGCCAGGTCCCGTTAGAGGTCATTCTACAAGGGGCATGGCTGCCTCAGCGGCCTTCTTACGTAATGTTTCGTCGGCTGACATTTGTGCTATTGCTACTTGGAATTCTGTCCATACCTTTACCAAACATTACAGTCTGGACATAGCTTCTAGGCGGAGGGCTGGCTTCGGCCTAGCTGTCTTGCAGGGCTTCCTGTCCTAGGCTGGGTCCATTCTGGATCCCAGTTTTTTTCTGTTAGAGTTAGTTCTCCTATTTCCTAGTTTCTCTTGGTTTCTCCTTGGAGGGACTGCTTGGGACTCTGTCCTATATGTGATGACCTACTGAAGGAACCCTCTCGGAAGTGAGATAGTACAGTTACGTAAGAACTTACCGTAACAGTAGATCTTCAAGAGAGGTTCCTTCAGTAGGTTATATTTTTCCCCTCCCTCCTTCCCCTAATTTTGTGTTTTACAGGGACTCCAAATCCTGTTTGCTCCTGCTGTTAGGCCTCTTCCTGGCTCTGGCGGGAGAACTGGAGGCCGGGCGTGGGGTCTGCCCACTATATACGGTCATGCTGACATCAGTCACGTGACGTCGGGTGGGTGGTTCCATGTCAGGTATTGCTAGAAAAGTCTGTCGTGTGGCCCGATGCCAGGTGGCGCCAGTCCTATATGTGACGACCTACTGAAGGAACCTCTCTCAAAGATTTACTGTTACAGTAAGTTCCTACGTAACTGTACTTTCCTGCACCTGACAGCCTGGTTCCTAAGCGGCTAGAGTTCCAGGCGTTAGGTCTTTCAGAAGATGTTCGCCACACTGTGGAGGCTTCTCTGAAGGAGTTGACCCGTCAGTGCTATGCCTTCAAATGGAAACGATTTTCCATTTGGTGCCAGGGCAGGGAGCTAGACCCCCTGGCCTGCCCAATGGCTAGCATTTTCAACTACCTGTGGTCCCTCTTCCTGTCAGGAATGAGATCAGCATCCGTCATGGTGCATCTAGCAGCCATATCTGCATACCAGGCGTAGGCTGGTATACTGACAGTGGTGCAGAAGAAGGTGATCGGGCATTTCTTCAAATGCCTGTATCACCTGTCCCTGCTGGTGCATGAACCACCACCACCTTGGGACTTGTCGCTGGTAGTGCTCATAGCAAGCCATTTGAACCAGTGCACAGGTGTAAGATGTCACATCTGTCATGGAAGAACGCCTTCTTAGTGGCTATCTGAAACCATTCGGCTAACCACTAAATTCTCACCTACTATTGCCTTTGTTATATCTATCCTCTTCACCCTACTCTCCCTAGCACTGTTCCTTTACTCATCTCATATTTTCTAACCCCTCCTTCTTATTCCACTACTCCCTTCTGTTATCTTTACACCCTCCTCTTACTCACCTACTCTCTCCTCCCACAGTACACTCCCAATCTGCCCAGCTCCCTACTATCCTACACTAATAATCCCTACCTGTTCGGTCGAATTTCTGCATCAGGTAATATATGAACCTTACTGTGCCTCAATCTGTCAGACTGTAATTTTATGAACTGATGTATAGCAATCCTATGTGTATATGTTTTTTTTTTTATGTTACTTTGTATATGTTGGCTTTTTATGAAAAGCCTCTTGGCTATTATTATGATCTAGGACCTCCTTGTGAATGAGCTTGCTCAACGGAGTTTTCCTGCAATAAACTTGAACTTGAACTATCTCCTCCGCCAGAAGGCTCAGCGAGCTCCAGGTGCTCTTGGTGGAGTCTCCATATCTGGTGTTCCACAAGGAAAGGGTTGTCCTCTGCCCCAACCCAGAGTGCCTCCTGAAGGTTTTATCAGAGTTTCACTTAATCAGGTGATTTGCCGGCCCAGTGGCACTGAGGGTTGAGGTGCTGGACACCACACCTCATGCCACACCGACGACCCAGGTTCAGGAGCGGACTTGTGCCAGCTGTGATCGGCAGGGGGAGGAGAGGATCGAGTATCAGGACTGCTGTCTTCTTCTGGGGTGGGATCAAGGGGTTCCGCACGTTGTAGCAGCTCCTGGTGGAGATTGGGAGCACTACATTCAGGTGAGGATGTGAGAGGGGGAGACAGTGGCAGATGTATGCAGGAGGAGGCAGTCTCGTTCCCTCTGCACGTTGACATCATTGCACATCCGCTGCCTCGGGGGCAACCAATTGATGTGAAAATTCCCTGATGCTTGGAGGATGATGGCGGTCCCAAGGGGGTGACATACACGTCCACCGCTGGTCCCTACCCAGTTGACTGCCTTGGGTCCTCTCCTCTCAGGGTCCTGGTGGAGAGGACTCTGTCCCTGATTCCTCACCGGGTGGGATTCAGGCAGGATGGTAGTGTCAGTTGAGTGGGTCTCGCCTGAGGGGAGCCCTAGCGACCGGTGACTGGATTAAAGAAAAGTTGAAAAATCAGATGATTAACCTCCCGGTGTACTTCACCAATCCAATCCAACCTCAAAGGCTGAGCACAGGTTCCACTTGTTGGACCTGAGGCGAGCACTCACTTACTACAAGGAGTGTGCAGCTGGAGTTCGGGGGTAGGTTTGCCATCTCTTTGTAACATACACTGCAGCCGTATCTGGCAGATTGGCGGCTAAATGAACGATTGTAGGTGGCTAGTCTTCTGCATTGACCCTCTACTATAGGTTAGCTGGTAGGGAGCCTCTCGTAGGGCTCATTCCACCAGACATACCACTACCTCGATGGCTGCTTCCAGGGATGTCCCTATCCAAGAAATATGCAGGACTACTACCTGAATGTCAGCACACACCTTCATTTCCCACTACCACATCAACCTTGAGTCATGCCGGGTTGCTGGTTTTGGGACCTCGGTTCTCCAATCCCTGTTTGCCAAATGGGGGTGTGCACCTTGCCCCCTCCTCCGGCAGAACTGATAGGAGTCTGCAGCGTGTAGACAAAGCACCATATCCATGCCCCTAGAAATGAGGGTTACTCACCTTTAACCGTAGTTCTAGGAGTGTCGTATGGTGCACATCCAGATGACCCACCCAACCTCCCGTAGCAAGTGGCACATGGATTCCTGTTTCCAGCATGCAAGATTGATGTCACGGGGTGGAGCTGAGGAGTACACCACCTGGGTGGGTGGGAGGAGCTTAGCTTAGAGACATTCTGGCAGATTTAAAAGGAAAGGAAGACTGCCAGAGTGTGGATGTGCACCATATACCACTCCTAGAACTATGGTTACAGGTGAGCAGTGCTCACATCTGACCTCCCATACCCTACCTTGATGTGCTTCTCTAGGTGAGGGAGCACCCAGCTCACTATTGCCCCTGGCAAGTAGCATACAGTTCTTTTCCTTCTGACCGATGGTGCACACCAGCCTCCCCATAACCTCTGACTGAGTCTTCCAATACAAAAATCCTCTTCCTACTCTTGTCATGTCCCATCCCCTTCTGCAAACACTTCTCCACTGCAGCCTCCTCTCCTGGGCATTCCAGTGCTGCTTCCACTTTGTGGTCAACAGCCTGAATCTGTTTTACCAGCAGTGTAAACCTGTTCTTGGTTTCTATCCTTTGGATTCCCCCACCTCCCTGGTGGGATACATTCTTCTTCCCCAACCCCATCCCACCACAGTCCGTCCACCCACGCTGACCCTGGTGGATCTATGGGGGAGTAGAGCTGCAGTCCGGTAGCACCCTGCCTTGAGCTGCTCATCAGGAACAGCAAATAAGTCAAGGAACATGACTGGTCATATGTGACCACATAACCGTGCATTTTTTTTTTTAATACAGTAGCACTGGTCATAACTACCCAAGCCTCACTACTCAGTTTTAGAATTTAAATGCTGTCAAAGATGAAATATGGGGGCACTGTTGAGCAGCCATGAGGGAGGAAGCAAGTTGTTAAAGCTCCGTATAGTTTTCAAATCTTTTTTATTAATACTCACTATTTGGGAAGTTATCCTTTAAACCTTTTATTTCGTGGTATTTGCTACAGTCTTTTGTTGGAGTTAATGGGGAAGACCAAGGGTTTTACGACCGCTCCGTACAACTTTTTTCACCCGAGAAGTAAGAGAGGGGGTGGGCCTCCTCAGAGTAGTGAGGCAGGGGCCAAGAGTTCTGATGATCCCAAGGAGGTGTCTCTGGGGACGGTCAACCCAGTACTTCAACAGCTGGTCAGAACGGTCCAAGATTTGGACCGTAAATTTGATTTGCTGACCCCCAGGGTAGTGGCATTGGAGACCAAGGCAGAACTCGCACAGCAGTCCATGAGCAAAATGGAACGGAATCTCAATAAAACAATGGATGTAATGACCAAGCTCATCGGAGATAATATAGCACTCCACCGCCGGATTGAGAGGCTTGAAAATCAAGCCCGGGAACGCAATATCCAAATTCTGGGATTACTGGAGATGGAGGAGGGAGAGGACCCCTTTTTGCCTGAACTACTGGGATTTGGTGAGGATGAGCTGCAGCTTGCATTGGAAAGGGCCTTCCGTCTCACCCCCCTCAAAGCACCGTAGGGACAGAACAGCCCCAGAACACTCGTGGTCATTTGCTCTGGCGTGGGGGATCGGGACCGTATTATTGCAGTGGCAAGACGGAGGAGATTTATCAAATATGGAGGTGCGACCCTTTCAATTTACCCGGACTTATCATATGAGACCAGGCAGCGTCGGAAATCTTACAATGGTGTTCGTAGTCACCTCAGAAACTTGAGAATTCTTCACCAGCTGCTATTTCCAGCTAGGCTGCGAGTGGAATGGAAGGGCAAAGTTTATCTTTTCAATGACCCTACAGAAGTGGAGAAGCTGTTGGAGCTTATACAGTGGGAGGAAGCCCAGGAATTGGAGATGGCTGCATCGGAGGGAGAGTGATCTATATATGGACATGTTGTGAACTGCAAAGCACACCATCTGAAGTTGTTTCTGTACAATATACCTGTTATTAGTTTGTTATGTTTAGAGGGTGGTTGTCCTGCACTATGGTAGGGGGCTGGTTTTCTTTGGGGGGACCACTTTGGGTATTACACTGCCTCCTTGTTATTGCAACTTGATATTGCTCTCATGAGAACAATGATCTGTGTCGTATACTATGGTTGTTTCTCTTCTCTTTGTTCTACAGTTGCCTGATGGAATTATCTGCTTTAAATAAAGAGTTTCCCTTGCACTCGGCTTAGGTGTATATAAACAAACAAAAAAAGAGATTGGAATTTTAAGCTCTTGAATTTACTGCACGTTATGGGCCTTATGTTATAATGGAGGGCTGTACCAGGGGTGTAGAAAACCTGTTTTGAAAAGGGAATACATTCCAATATAGAGTCCCTCTTTAATATTTTAACGGGGACATTCATTTATGTTAAGATCAGTGAGTTATTGTAAAAACGGAGCATTTTTGTAAATGTGGATATGTTGCCTTACAGGGGAGAGGTGAGCTGGCTGGCGAGCTCACGCTCTGGCAAGGTCGGCTCGGGTTCCTTCTTCCTCTGAGGTGATCCCTGTTGTGTAGACTATAGGGGTGGATCTGAATTCTATATGGTTAATTCCCCCTTTGTTGCTGTTATCTACGAAGGGATGGGTGAGACTACATTTGGAAAAAATCATCTAGTGTGTACATTTCTGCACCTGTCTATGTTTGTTAGCTTCTTGTAAGTGTTTTCTTGCATTAAAGCTCAATAAAAATATCATACAAAAAAAAAAAAAGATGAAATATTTTTTCCATGTTATCTGATTTTCTCAAGTAACATTTAGCTTGTTACTATGACGCTCTGCCATCAGCTTATGGTTATTGTATGATATTTGTAATATAAATACATGGTCTGTGATTGTCTGCTGGCACCCAAATCAGCCCGTGCTTCAGTGAGTGACCTTTGACCCCAAAAGGTTTCAGTGCAGCTAAAGCTGCAGGATATGAGAAAAGACCAAAGGAAACTTAATTAACTGCCTTCCTTCCAGGGGGATAGTTTATGACCTTTTATAACCTGCTCATGCTTTTGAAGTGGAAGCTAAATATGAATTTTATGACCCTGTCAGGAAGGGAAGCAAATTTGGCTGATGTCTCTTGTTTTTAGCACCTAGCCGAGAATTAGTGACGGAGTGTGGGATTGTTATGTTCAAAGATAAATGTTTGATCAAAGACAGTCATATTTGGGAAATGGCTTTTTGTTGATGTTCACATTAATTAAAATACCTCCTTGTAGAAAATTGTTAGAATTAAGTCTAGGAAGATGTAGCTGACCTCACCAAAAAGGGGGTGGGGAGAGGGAGGTTGAAATGAAACATGCATCTGGGAAATGTGAGTCATATCATTCGGGACTTTGATAGATTTTTAACTCTCTGGTCTTATGGAAGCACTTAAAGGGTAACAACTAGCTAGGAAATATTTGAAATAGGAGTTTGTATTCTGTAACTTCCCATTTTCTTTTATGTGACTGTAAGATTAGTGATATAATTGTTCTGTGCTTGATTTTACCTGTTTTTAACTTTTTAGTAAACAACATAGATACATAGATACATAGACAGTGTCGGCAGATAAGGGCCTATGGCCCACCTAGTCTGCCCATTTGAGCTTGTAAGTTCAGTTTGTTTTCCTAGAAGTCTATTTCCCCTTACCCCTGACCTCTAGAAAGAACATTTTCTTTAAAATACTGCCTGTGCTCTTTTCTGTTATTTTACATGTGATGCTGAATCTGTTTTTAAGTCTGACAGCTATTAAGGACTTGCATGGTGTTACTAAGCTTGTAAAAGATAAGAATATACCTAGGTCTCATATAGAGTTGTAAGGGTTCATTTTGGATACCTGGCTGGGTGCCCTTGGGCGAAAGATTATATTGCATTCCCCCGAAGAGAATATTATCTGAGCCTGTTAATTGGGTATGCTAGCATAAGGTTCACAGTTTGAATCCCTCCAGGACGTGAGGCTAATAGGTGATTCGGACCCAAAACAGATAGGAGGGTTACCCTGTCTGTCACCTGTTCACACTGTTGCACTCTGAGGCTGGCACTGTGGGAGCATAGGGCCTGACCTGCGGAGTGTGTTTGTGACAGTTACCAATGCCCCACTTGCCAAAAATAAACAATATGCAAACTCTGTAAGGTTTTAGTTGACAGTGTTGTTGTATCCTATGAACGGGCAGTATCATTTTCATTCATTCCTGGTACTGTATTTTGATCTTGTTGATTTCAGTTTTCCCCAAGAAGAGATGTGCTTGTACCAATGAGAATTCATCCGTAACAACGCACTTTTTATTATTCCAGTTGAAAGAACTGGACCCTGAACTGTCCAGTCGGATTCAAACTGCAGTTGTGTGACGTCCTTCACCTCTTGCACATTCCCTCCAACCTGTCAGATCTTTCTTAGGAATTTTTTCTGAGGCATTCTCTCATTTTCCAAAAATCTGCCCTCCTGAAGTCCAGGACCCTTGGATGACTTGCTGAGTAAAACTGGAATTATCCCAGACAGCTATGAAGGCTGAGCACCTCACAGTGGATACAGTTTGGAAGCTGGAATACCTCTCTGAATCTAGAGAAGCCATACTGACCCTAACTCGGAACATCACCTTCACTTAGTGGAACTAGGGTCAATACTAGCCAAGGCTGTCCTGCCACTGGATTGAGCCTTGGACCTAGTGACCTTTGCTGAGTCCTTTCAGGTGGGTCAGCACTACACGGCTAGGGAGTTCTTTAAACTCCTGGGCCTGATGGCGTTGACCATATTTGTAGTTTCTTGGGCATGGGTTCATATGAGGCCAGTTGGATAGTACCTTATGAAAGGTTGGTCTCAGAGCAGGGGTCATGTGGATTGCAAGGTATATGCATTCTCATAGTTGATGGAAGTTCTGACTTGGGGCCAGGAGGAGCAGAACCTCAGAGAGGGAATTCCCTTCCAGTCTCCTTGTCCTGTAATTTGCCTAACCATAGGCACCGCATGGAGAGGCTGGAGACCCTCGCTCAGTCTTGAGATGGTGCATGGGACTTGATACAAAAAGGAATCCTCTCAACACGCCATTGTCCTGGAGTTATGGGCAATTCATCTGGCCATTCAGTCATCCAGTCTGCTGGTGGTGAATCAGACAGTTTCAGACAGTTCAAGTGATCATGGACAACACCACTGTAGTGTTCTATCTGAACAAGCAAGGGTGTGCCAAGTCATCCGGTCTATGTCAGGAAGCTTTGAGCCTGTGGAAATCAGCTTTTTCGACTTGCACTACACTCTCTGCAGTCTGTCAGTCAAGTCTGAATTGATTGGTGGGCAGTCTCGGCCACATGGAGACTGTCATTCAGGAGTGGTCTCTGAACCAGAAGGTCCTGGACAGCAACTCTGAGAAGTGGGGAACAACTCGGATCTTGTCACCATCTAAGAAAATAGAACATTTCCCCTGTTTTGCACAAGATCACTAGCCAAAAGAAACATACGGATGGAAGCTGTTGCCCTATATTTGAAAAGAATATTCCTGTACATGTTCCCTGTCTTCCCACTACATCAAAGGGTCAGTCTTAGCTAAGAATGACTGTTGATGATCCTAGAAGCTCCATATTTGACTTGCCTGGACTGGTAATCATACCTCTTTGATCAGAGTATCCATAGGCTCTTCACTGTTTCCTTCAAATGGGATGTTCTCATCTGCACCAAGGGGAGAATAGCCCATCTGGCCATTCAGTCATTGCTCCCGAAAGGGCAGAATTTCAGGAAGTAGGGCAGTATTTTTGATTTCCAGGAAACCTGCTGTAACAAAAGCCTACATTTTATGTAGCAAGCTGCCATTTCTCCAGTTACTTGGCTGGTTGTCAGCATCCCTGGTAATGTGCTGTCCCTGGTGTCTTCAGTGTTGAAAAGTGCCTCCCTTAAGGTTCAGCTGGTAGCTGTATCTGTGTACAGGTCTTGAGAGAGCTTCTTTGATGACCTCAGCACCTGTTCTTTAAACGATTCCTGAAGGGATTGAATTTTGTTTACCCTCCTCCTCAGCATCCTGCACCTGCGTGGGATTTTAACAATGTTTCATCTGAATTGTTGACCACCCTTTTGGAACATTCAGCTCTTGTGATGTAAAGTTTTTGTCTCGAAAACCTCATTGACACTAGCTGTTACCTCCATCAGGAGAGTGAGCTTCAGGCTGTCTGCATTATCCCTAACTGTTTGATTTTGCTTAAGGATAAGGTAGAACTCACCCAAAGATTTTGCCTAGGATTTTCTCGAAATGTCATATTAGTCAATTTCTTTGCAAATATTTTATCCTAGGCCCGAAGCCAGCAAAGTTCAGGCAACCGTTAACCATCTAGATGTGAAAAAGACCTTGGATTGAGTAGGGAAGAACCTTACCCATCAGGCTCAGCCAAGCAGACACTTGTGGAGGCACTTCACTAGGCCTCCCTGTCGCTAAAAAGACCCTGTCTCACTGGATAATCTTCTGCATCATCCATTGCTACAGGACATGCCTTGTGCCCTGTTCCAAAAGGAATGATTGCCTCCCCTCTTAGGGGCATAGCCACATTACTGGCAGCCTATAGTGCTTTCAGATTTGCACAATTCTGCACAGCAGCAACCTGGGCATTCTCCCACAGCTTTACTTTTCACAGCAACAACAGTGTGGAAGTCCAGTCCTGTAGGGCTGCAGATGTTGGTTCTACTATGCTGAAGCACTTATTCCCCAAATAGCTCCTGTACTTTCCTCCTCTCATTTGTACTGATACGTGTGGCTATGAATGAATCCAGTTGATTGAAGAAAGGGTTACTCATATATAACTGTGTTCCTTCTAGAGGTAACTATTCTTCCATAGCCACTCACCACACACCCATTCTTTCGTCTCTATTTTGACTGTGTTGGCAGCTGCTTCTCCCTTCAGTGGGAATGATCTGACAGTTGGAGGTAGCCACGTGCAAGAGGAGGAAGTGGTCACACACTTGCAGTTCAAGTTCATTTGGACAGTTCCAGGTCCTGGCTCCTTGTACTGGGATTATATACTGTAGTTCTAGTAACCATGGATTAGTACCTCTAGTGGAAACAGCATTACAAGAAAGCAACTTCTTCATTGGTCTTAGGTTTCTTGTTTTTAATTTTTTGTTTGTAGGCAAGTCAACTTTATTATGACCCAAATACTGGAATTTATTATTACTTGGATGCAGAAAGTGGACGTTACCAGTTTCACTCCAAAGTGGACCTGCAGGCATATCAGACATCAAGCACAGAACCCAGCTGTGATAAGAAAGGAAGGAAGAAAAGAAAGGGCACAGAAAGACCAGCAGCAGCAGAGGATAAGGTGTGTGTCTGTATTAACTATGAAACACAGTTTCACCACTTAATAAGCCTTCCCAAAACTTAAGAAAAGAGCTCCTGAGGTGATGTATTCCAGTTCATAGTTAGACCTTATGTCTGAGAGTCATCGGTGCTATCTTGAAGTGGTTTCCTGGGAGAGACAGTTTTCTGTAAATTGTGAACTGACTCCTGATAAGAATTTGTCACTTCTTGCCATGCAGTATACGCACTGAGTTATACATGTGCTGCTTAGTCATAAAAGAGCAACACGAGTTGAGTCATTTGAACTGCAGTTTATTCTTAAAACATTTATTTCTGGCCTTTGATCATACAGTAGCATTTTAAAGCTACTATAATGCAAGCTTTATAATAAACTTCATTTTAACGAAAGCTAGGCTGACATTCTAAATTGTACTATGTTCAGATGCCTTACCCTTTCCTGTGTTTCAAATTGTTCATTGTATTTAGTCATAATTGCAGAGTATCACATCATTCTTAGAGCTACTATCATTCTTAGTTTTACCAGGGCAATCTCAGTATTAAATGACTTGCCAAGAGTCCTGGCTGAATACTGAAAAACAGTAATGTGTCCTGACTTGGAACATTTATTTACTTAAAAAAAAAAAAACTTGGAGACCAGTCTTCAGGGGCACAATCATGTATGCCCCTCCCAAAATCCCACACTCACTTGTTGCCTCAGTCCTCCACTCTAAGCTGTTTCCCCAAATCCTCTCCGTTATGAGGCAGGAGCAGAGTATGCTTCAGCTCTCAATGTCCTGGAAGGAGCCGGCAACTGGCGGTTCGGGGGCGAAGTGTCATTGTTGACATGGTTTGGGGTGGCCTTAGGTAAGAGTGTTCAATTGCAAAGGATGCCCTTGCCTTTGAGCCACCCCCAAACTGTGTCAGCAGTGATACTTCACCCTCAAACCCCTCAGTTGCTGCCTCCTTCTCTGAAAGATGCATTACACTCTACTCCCACCTTCTAACATGGATCAGATTCTGGGTAGCAGCTAGTGTAAGGGGGATAGGTCTCGGACAGCCTGACATTTTTCCTCCTTTGTGCTGTGAATAAATTACACACATTTCCTCTTAACATATTCCTGCTTTATTTTGCAGCAGAAGCAAAATCTGTGGCAGGTTTTTCCTGACTATACCCAGGGACCCTGGTTTTCCATTTTTACCGGTAACACCGGTAACAATCACGGAATCCTGCTTGGTTTGCGGATTTTGAATTCTTGTACCGGTGCCTCACGGAAATTGCATGTCACTGCACAAAATCTCTAAGATTTCAGCATCTTTTTAATTTCTTTTTTTTTATTTTCTCTTTCTATGTCCACTTTTCAGAGATCCCTAGGCTGGGTATCCTCTCAGCGTCACCCCCAGGTAATGCTCAGGAGCTCCTGTGGTCCTGCCCATATCCTGCCTGGATTGTACCCCCAGGTGGGAAGGAGGGGGACCCCAGGTCACCCTCCACACTCTCTTAGTGTGTGTCAGGCAGCTCAGTAGGTCCCTCATGGAGCCTGGTTATGAAGTCTGGGGCACCTGGGTCCCTCTGCCAGTGGCCAATGTGGGGTGATTGTTCCTAGTTTTCTGGTCTTTGTCCCAGAGGGCACTGGCACTAGAGGAGATCCAAGGAGGTAGGTCACATAGAGACATGCCACTGCTCCAGATCCTGGCTAGCTGCCCTCCCTCTGATCACTCTGCAGCACTCATTGCATCACCACCCGTGGTCACACAGGTGGTGGTAAAGCAGCAGGACCTGGCCCACCCTCCCTGGAGGAGGAGGAGGGCAGTCCCCGGTGCTCGATCCTACCCCTGGCCAGACCTCCAGCAACTCAAGCTTGCTTCTGACCCTGGGTCGCTGGCATTGCAAGCAATAGTGCTACCCAGCGTCAGTGGGCCACCCAGATTTCAACATCTTAAAATGAATGCTGCTGTGCTTGCATTCTTTCTGCTTTGCCGCATATAGAGTCAGTAAAGAAATCACCCAAACTGCTTTGTTGTAATCATCCATTCAGTTTAACCACCCATGCCTAGTGGTTAGAGTAACAAACAGTGAATGAACTGGGTACAGCCAGCAGACCTGGGTTTGATTTCCACAACCTCCACTTGTATACCGGTGACTCCAAGCAAGTCACTTAACTCTCCCAGTGCTTCTAGATCACTCCTGAAAACAGTTCTGCCTAGTGGGCCTTACCTGCTTTACAAAGAATATAAAAAAATACCAATATATGTTTACTACATCACAGAATAGTAGTCAGGGTACTATGTAATTTACCTGAGTTTTACTTGGCTGCAGTGATTTTTTATAGGTAAAGATAAATGTTCAGATACATTTTATGTGTTTTTGTAAGCTTGTTTTTAGATTTTAGCCAGGTTTTTATTGTATTCTTTGCATATAAACATCTAGGTTGTAGATTGATAAATGCAGGATCACTGTTACCAACTAGCTTATTCAAGTTTATAATCAGTAGGGCCATCCAAAATCCTCAGCTGTTTGAATGAAAACTAGTTTGAATGAAAGTATGTTCACAAAAAAGAAACTGCCTTACTACTTATGAAAAGACTTCACAGTCAGTGCCCCATTTAGGTGAATTGGTTCATTTGCACCTTTTCTCCCACCTGCTATTTCAATCTCTGTGACAACAAAAAGTTTTCTGATAGACTGCTTCAACAAAAAGCAAGTGTTAAATTATTTAAGTGTACTTATGTTTGGCCAGTGGATTTTGAAAAGCACAGCCAATGACTGACCTGAAGGTAAGACCCCAGGGCTGTATGATGCTGGTGGGCAGAGTGGTGCTCAATTCACATCTGAACAAAGACATGAAAACTGGGAGACACCCTTTTCATGGACACCAAGTAAAAAGCATCCACATGTCTGGGAGATGCATAAATCCATTTAAACGTCCTCCACTAATTACTTATGGATTTTTAGGTGAAGACACTGTATTTCAAAGAAGCAAATTCAAACAATTTTTTTTTGCTCCTGCTACCCCTGGCCATTCACTCCTTCAGGCCTGTCAGGACCACTACCACCGCTGCTGAGTCCCAACCACCATCCACTGCCCCTTACTGCTGTGCTACCAGGTAACCCAAAGTAACCCTTCATTGAGTGGGCCCCTACCCCTGTGGGAGGCTACCAGGGGAGGAGAATTGCCCTAAAGAGCTTCCTGTGTATCCTGAGCATGGCAGGGGTCAGAACAGACACATGTCTGGGTCTTCCGGCTTATGGAAGGACTAACAGCTGTCCTTTGGTTGGTCAGCAGGTGTTTCTTGGGAGTGTGACAGGCCACATGATGTCAAGGCACAAGCTGACGCCCATCACGCCCTCCTGCAGTGAGGGCTGACATGTTGTCATGCCTCTGGCCTCCATCAGGGCCAGCAACATGCTGAGCTGTGAACCCACCCTCCCCCCTGGAGAAGGAGAGTGGTCATTGGACACCCAAGTCTTCACCCACCAGCTGGCCCTCCAACACCCAAGTCTGTTCCCTAAACCTGGTCAGCGGTGTCACAGGCAGAAATCCAATTCAGGCAATTAAATTATAGATAGGAAAAAACAAAGGTAGCCCACCTTAGTGGTGATGGTTCTGATTAATTCACATCTGAGTTCTACAAACAAAGAGACCAAGTCATTTGTAACTTGTGCTTGTTGGGTGTGGGTGTTCAAGAAAGGGGATCATAGTGCTGTCACTACTGCCATTACCCCAGAGGGATGTGGACTGCATTGTTGCTACTGCCATTACACCAAAGGGTTGGGGGCTGTAGTGCTTGTGCCATCACCACTGATGAATGGGGAATGTAGTACTGCTGCCATCACACCTAAGGGATGGGGGCCACAGTGCTGCTGTTTCTATCACACCTGAGGGAGGGAGGTCATAGTGCTGTTGCTGCTGTCATCACACCAGAGGGATGGGGCAGTAGTGCTGTTGGTGCTGCCATCGCACCTGAGAGATGGGGTCGATTGCTGCTTCTATCACACCTTAGGGATGGGGTTGTAGTGTTGTTGCTGCCATCACATCTTGTACCTAAAATAACTTTAAATTGGTACAAGGATGGAAGGAAGTGTAATAGTGGAGGTCAAAATTGCTAAAATGCATGTTAGCAGAGTTAAAAATTGTTAAATAAAGTACACAAAACCAAACACCAGTAAAACCGGATTTTCGCTTAACAGACACCGGTGACAATGCCATTTTTTACAATGTGCAAAACGGAATATGCCCCTTCTCAATCCCGGTAAACCAGTGTCCCTGACTATACCTCTTAACTGTACCAGTTTGAGTTATACCCTTTAACTTATTACTCAGGCTATCTTTCACATTGTGCATCAAGATTACAAAGGGAATTTTATGGTAAAAAACATATTGCACCTTTCTGTAGTGCTGCACATTGTCAGTGGGTAATCATAACAGCTGGGTATAGTGCACCCCTACCAGGGGAAATGGCACAGTCCAGCCTTTAGAATGTTGGGCATATGAGGACTCCATGCAGCTTCAGTTCCCTAGTTTAACTGTGCCATTCATGGGGGACAGAGCTACTTTTATCTTCTCTCAAGATTTCAGGATTGAAGACTTCAAGATTTCTTTGGGGCTGCAATTCTGCATGGCAGATTGGAGCTCCCTGTTTTCAGGGGGCACCCCTAAATTAAAATTGTGCCTGTTAAGCTGCGGCTTCCAAATTGAATACCCTGCATTCCCACATTCCCTGTGTGGATTGGGAGCCTTTTTCACTGCTTTAATAGGGTGTTTTACTGGTCTCTGATTTAAACATTTTTAATAGTAAGTTAAGGTGCCACAGGTAGGTACAACTTTACTTTTTGGGAGTGTAGGGTCTCTTGGGGGTCCCTCGGCTCTGGCATCATTTCCTGTCTCCCACTCCCTCCCTAAGCTTCAGGTTTTGTGTTTCTTACTGTTTTACAGTTGATGTGTGAATTTGGTACGTTTTAGTGCTTTTTTGGTGTTTCTCTGTGAGATTTAGCCCCAATAGTTATTTTTTTTAGAGCTGTCACAAGTAGAGAACTGACAGAGCTGGGGCAGCTTGGGCTGCCTCAAGCCTATGATGTCATTTAGAACTCTTACAGCAGCATAAGCCACTTTAGAATGTTTAGTTATCTACAACTACAGGCAGATTTCTCAGAGCAGTAGCAAACAGATAACAGCTTTTTAAACATAGTTTAACCTGTTTTTTATGTGCGTTTTCAGATATGGTAGCATGACATGCATTTAGCAGTCCTGGGTTTGATTATTATGACCTCCTCTTGTATGATGTGTGACTCTGAGCAAGTCGTGTAAGAAACACTTTGTTCATTTTTTAACCTATACAGAAAAACTTGGGGCTAATTGTTATTTCTACCTCATAATTATTAATTTGGCATGATTATTTCTTCCTGGCACCATGACGTATTGGAGACCATTATTCAGTGTAAGACTATTATTCAATGTATGCCCAGTTTCAGAATGCGGTGTTAATATGCCATTTCAGAATGTGGCAGTTTCGGAATGTGGTGGGATGTGTAATTTTAGAGTATGGCAGGAAAATGTATTTTTAGAATGTGAAGGGGAAGTGCAGTTTTGGAATGCGGCAAGGAAGCACAACTTTAGAATGTGGTTTGGAGATGCAGTTTCAGAATGTGGCAGGAACAGTTATTTTCAGAATGTGATGGGAATGCACATTTTTGGAATGTAGCTGTGACACACAATTTCAGAACACAGTGGGCACAAGCAATTTCGGAATATGGCATTGACACCTAGTTTCAGATGTGGCTGGAACATGCTTCTTCAGAATATGGTTGGGATGCTCAATATTAGAATGTGGCATTGACTCACAACTTTGGAATAGAAACAGAATTTTTCAGCAGATAGGGACTGCTTGGCCCACCCAGTCTGCCCATTTTCTGTACCTACAGTATCATCACACACCCTAATTGATCTGTGGCTCTTTTTCCCTCCCACCTTCTTTTCCACTAAGATTCCCTTATGCCTATCCCATGCATTCTTGAAGCCCACCACTATTTTCACCCCTACCACCTCCACTGGTAGGCTGTTCCAGGAATCTACCACTCTTTCTATGAAGAAGTACTTCCTCACCTTTCTCTTGAATCTACCCCCTCCAGCTTCATAGCATGTTCCCTTGGTGTTAAGCAAAAATACTTTCCTCCTGTACCTTATTTACCCCCATGAGGTGTTTAAAGTTCTCTATGACATATCCCCCTCCCTCCTTTGTTCCAGGGTGTACATATTGAGTTCCTTTAGTCTCTCCTTGTAGGCCTTTTGATGCAGACCCTTTTAGTTGCCACCCTCTGGACCGCCTCCACTCTGTCTATGCCCTTCTGGAGATGTGGTCTGCTGAACTGGGCACAGTATTCTAGGTTGAAGGGGATGTGCAATTTTGGAATTTTGGCGTGGATGCGAACGTTTGGAATGTGGCAGGGACACACATTGTCGAAACATGGAGGGATGTACAATTTTAAAATGTGGCGTGCGCATACAATTCTGGAATGTGGCAGGGACAAGCAATCGCATAATAAAAAAGGTGTGTCCTGTCATATTCCAACACTGTGCATCCCCACCATATTCCAAAATTGTCATTCACTGCCAGATTCTTAGGCGTGTGTCCATGTTGCATTCCGAGATTGCTTGTCCCCCCACATTTTGAGACTGTGTGTCCCTGCCACATTGCAAGATTGCATAAATTGCACGTAATGCTAACATTCCATAGCTGTGTCCAGCACTGCATTCTAAACCACAGTACTGTGCTTCTCAACATTTTGGAACGCATGTACTGCACCCAACCCTGTGTCAGTTTTTTTTTCTTTCTTTAAATGATTACTACAACTGCAGTTTCTTTAAACGTCAGACAAATAAGTCCTGTAAGGTTGCTGACAGGGAAAGGACTAGGCCATGAATTCTGGTTATGAAATCATCTTTAGCTTTTCACTAAAACTTCCTTTTTTAAACAAGGAGTGAAATCGGTTAAAAAATGGCATGTAACTTTTAAAAGAATTAACGCAAGAGATCTAATTTTTGGTACGAGGCTTATTGAGGATAAGCTGATTCTAATTCTGAAATGTAGCACTTTTGCCTGGACTCCCTCTTTAAGAGACTGAATATGGTTGCTTTTCATGGTGTGTTGTTTATCATCTGCTGCTATTAATCCTGTCTTTAGGTACACCATTTGACAGACACAGTGGCTAAACTGAAGATTTCTACTTTTGAATGGGCAGCAGCAGGTTAAGGTACAGTGGAGACTCAGAACACAAAGGGAAATTATTGCTTTTAAGAAGCTTGCAGGGGCTTATGCCCCTGCCCATATCCTCTCACTTTCTTTACCCCGTCACATAGTCTGTACTTGCACTTCCTGTTATATTGTTAGGCTTGGCCTTTTTATATACAAAGATTATTTATGCCCAATGATATCTAGGCCATCCTTTGACCAGTCTGTCTAAAATTTATAATTTAAGCATTAGCATCATGTATCAGTGACTTCAAGCTCTGTAATATTTTATAAAGATCTGTTCAGTAGTTTCAAAGTTACAAATGCATATAAAAGATGAAAATTACCAGTTTTATTTATTTATTAATTTTGAGCACAATACTTTTTTTTTTTTTAGAACTACCTAGAGTAGAACTACAGTGGTTTAAAACTATGACATTTCAGAGAGTGTTAGGTCTCATATATATAACAGGTGTCCAAAATGCGCAGGGTGTTGACAGTTGCAGGTTATAAAATATTTGCAGCAAGAACAAAAGGTGACGATGGCAGTGCTGACCGAGCCAGAGTAGCAGCATTTCACTAAATTCCTGCTTACCCTGCCAGTGCCATGAGTTTTATGGCACAGGGTGAGACTGTCTAACGTATGGTATAGTTATCAGTTTGTTTGCTCTGTTTGTTGTCGTTTTGTGAGTTTCTGGCCCAAATTATACAGGGATTGATAGAAATGTCTGCATCTACTACAGTTTAGAAAATGGGCTTTTTATTTCCTGGCATCTGATTGGCTAGTACCCTTGCCAAGGGGGTACAATAACTTTCAATAGATGCCCAGGAAACAGAAAGTACCAGTCTACAGTGCCCCTTCACCCAGTAGTATTGTAGTGCCCACCCTGCTACATAATTGGCTGCTCAACTCATTTAAAATGTAAAACGTCGCCATTTTCTTCCCTTCGCTTAGCGAGAGAGCCCAACCACCATCACTTCTCCCCACACACTCCTTCCTGACTCAGACAACTGCCTGCTAGCTACATAAATTTTTTTACATCTCTTTTCAACGTCTCGTTCTCCAAATAAAGAACATGCAGCTTGTCCCATGCCCCGATTCCCCACACAGCTAAATAGTGCTCCTGCAATCCCCTGGGACATTGTGTATGTTGTATATTGTTTACTCTACATTCTGACAACTGGCAGCAGTCTCAGCCATTCCCACAACGGTTAACATTCTGGCTCCTGCTGCTCCAGTCGCTTGGTTGCCCGCTCGCTGACTCCTTCTGAAACACACGCGCCCCTTCACAATCCCATTGGGTAAAGCAGATGCTCTCCTTCACAGTCCCGCTCTACAAAGCACCGATGACCAAGAATGTTTAAAAAAATTAAAACAACTGGCTCCCGACTACACCACCTTACTCTCCCACGCTGCGCTTCCGTCTCACGATCGCAACCTCTGACCTACCCCATGCAACCTCTGACCTGTCTGAAAAAAAACATTAGCAACACAAAACAGCCTCTCAACATAAAACAAACCAGTACATAAAACAATTGTGTTATGTAAAAGGGCGGGTGGGGGGCTTTTCAACAAAAAAAAAAACAAATAATTTGCTGCATCTACCAACTTTTTAACTATTCAGACCATCCTTGTAAAGCAGGCGGAGGAACTATTTCATTTCAAAACATTCTAAAAAGTCATTTTTAATTAATTTCTTTTTTTTTTTTTTTTTACACTGTTTTCTAAGCTAATATTACCTGAGGTGTGGGGGGCAATACGGACCTTCCAGGGCTAAAGGCCCTCTGCCTGCGCGCCGGGCTCATTACGCCCCTGGGCGGTCCGGTATTGCCCAATACCGCCCACCCTCTCTGGTATTATTGCTTGCATATTTACCAGGGGAGACATTAATGCCTTAGGTAATCCTGCAATAAAAAAAAGTCATCTAAATCTTCTGTGGAAGATGGAATATTAAAATCTTCAAATAATTTCTCCTAGGAGTATGAGTTGGATTTATGGGGACATAAGAATTTAGAAACTAGAGAGTTCACCTATTTCTTCAAACAATTGAATACTTTTTCTTGGATTGATTACTTGTTTGGTTCTAATGCTTTCTCTGAGGTGGTTATTTGGGCACATATAAATTCAATGTTAATTTCTCACCATGCTGTGGTCACTATGGAATTTCTACAGGTATAGGTGGTGAAGAAGATTCAATAATGGGGATTTTATATTTTTTTATTAAGCAATCAAGAAGTTGTAGCAACAATTCAAGATGTTATTAATTTTTTTTTAATCATGATGGGGACTGTATCTGGATTGTGGGATGCCTTTGTGGAGTTGTTGAGAGGCACAGTTTTTTTGTATAAAATTTAAAAGATGACAATTAGAAAAAATAATGCAAATACGTTAAAGGATGAACAGAATTGGATAAAATGATTAAAGAATGACAAAATTAGACTGTGGAAATCAAAAAGATTACAGGTCCATGAAATGTTCATTCAGAAGGCTAAGAGAAACTCTGGAAATGTGAAGTGTATGGTTTATCATTGGGTAGCTAAGTCTGATTGTATGCTGGCACATGCTTTGAACATGCAAGAAGAGAAATAGATAATTATGAAAATAAGAAATCCTAAGGGGAGTATAGTTTATAAGTCAAAGTAAATGGGATTATTTTTTTATTATTATAAATTGCTGTTTCAGAAGGATTTGGGGCTACAACACAACAAACAAGACTGTTTTCCAAATGTGGATTTACCTAGTTTTTATGCCCCCCCCCCCCCAAAAAAAATACAATGGACAAGGGGAATTAGAAAATGTATTCTATGGTTATTAATAGGAATCACAGGACTTTGTGGATTTACTAGTGCAGTTTATATAGAGAATAATACCTGTGCAAGTGTGTGTTAAGAGGATTTTTCACACACCTGAGGTGTGTAATAATCCATAAACCCCAAGAGCAAGATCTTCTTAGAGGATATCTCTTTCATCTGGCCACACCTATGGAACTTATGGACCCCATGGAATCTTTTGCAAGCAGTTCACCAGGGACCACCTACGACGATGTCAGATGTTGGCTACTACATAAACGTGGGTGGTCCCTTCCCTCCTAATTTCTTTTTCTCCTGACAACCATACTCATTGGACCATGCATGGAAATGCCGCTGCACTAGCCGCCACTTTCTTTATTTTCTTACCCTAGTTAATAATCACTTTTATAAGCGATTTTCGACAGTGTGTATGTCATCAAAGGACCCGTTGAAACGGTTCCCTTATTGTGAATTCCGTTATTGTGAATGCGGTGAAAAGATTTGCACTGGCGATTTGCACAGCATCTGCGTGTGCTGCCTTGGCCTGGACCACAACGTGCCATGTCCTCAGCCCCCCATCTCCACTGTGGAGGACACCCACATCCTCCTTGGTTACCACTCTATGGGACAGTCCTTCCCTGCCAGAGCAGCATAGGAGCTGCTCAAGCCTTGCCAGAAGGTACACCCAAACAGGAACTTCTTAAGGTTCTCACAGCTGGGGCTGATGTAGGAAAACATGTACTGTGTATGGCCTGTGATATATTTGATGCTTTTGCCAGGGCTGCTGCCTCAGGAATATGCCTAAGGAGGTACTCCTGACTCAGGGTGACAGGGTTTGTGAATGATGTGCAACAATCCATTCTCACTGCCCCTTCAGAGGATACAAGTTATTTGGATCAGATGTCCAGGATTCCTGTGCTTCTGGAGGAAGTCCACACCTTGCTTCACAAGAGGGCTATGGAGCCTGTGCCCTTGGAACAGAGGAACACATGGTTCTACTCTTGGTACTTCCTAGTCTCAAAATGGACAAGAGACCTGCAGCCTATTCTAGATCTCAGGGACTTGAACTTTATTTTTATAGAGTACAAACAGTTCAGGATGGTCACCCTACAGGGCTTGCTTCCACTACTACAATCAAGAAATTGGATCTGTTCCCTCGACATGAAGGATGTCTACAGTACCTTCATATCAAAATTCACAAGCCTTACATAAAATAGTTGAGGTTCCTGTTTCAGGGGGAATATTACCCCTTCAGAGTATTGCCCTTTGGCTTGTCCTCTGCACCACAGGTCTTTCCCAAATGCTTGGCAGTGGTGGAAGCAACCCTTTGCAGGGAAGGTCTCTGTATTTTCTTAGCTGGACAACTGACTATTGAAAGTCCACTCCAAGGAGCAGCTCCTGCACATCCAAGCCTGAACAAGGTAGATGTTCGATGCCCTGTGGGTCACTTTGTGTACCCAAGTCTGTCTTGACACTATGTCAGTGCTTGTAGTACATAACAGCAGTTTTTGACACAGCCCAAGGCTCAGTCTTCCTGCCTCTGGACAGGGCTGAATGCCTGATTGCACAGGCCAAAATGATTCACAACAGCCAGTATGTTACAGCCGGGACATTCCTTTGGCTCTTGGATCAGATGGCAGTGGCCATTGTCACAGTACTTCTGGCCAGACTGCACATGAGGATCCCTCAGTTGACCCCAAGAGTCTAGTGGGACCAGCTCGCAGATGATTTAGAACAGAGGGTTTTAGTAATCTTTCCCATACACATAGTGCTCAAGTGGTAGATGGAACCCAGCAACCTGTTAAAGGGGGTCCCTTCCTGATGCTCTCCTTTCATCAGGTTTTAACTAAGGATTCCTCGGGGGGGGGGGGTAAATTTAGGTCCTCATCAGATACAGAGTACATGGACCACAGTGGAGAGCACCCTGCACATAAATGTTCTAGAAATGTGAGCTGTCCCATATGGCCTACAGGCCTTCCAGGCTCATCTGTCCCCAGGTCCTCTGTTAGTACAGACCGACGTCGGTGTGATGCATTACATCAACAAGCAAGGGGGAACTCACTCTTAACCCCTTGCAGGGAATCAATGAGAGTCTGGTATTGGGCTCTGGAACACAGTGTAGAACTGTCAGCAGTACATACATGGTCCAGACACCCAAAATGTATTGGCAGACAGGCTCAGCAGGTGACAATCCAGAATGCACGAGTGGGAACTGTTGACCTCGGTGGTTGAAGACCTGTTCGACAGATAGGGTTGTCAAGAGTTGGACCTTTTTACAACCCCACACAGTGCGAAACTGCTGCTTTTCTGCTCGCTCGTTCCATGGCCTGGAGTTTTCCAGCGAGACATGTTGCCCCTCTCTTGGAAAGGGAGATTCCTGTGTGCCTTCTCTCCATTCCCTCTCATTCAGAAGAAGCTACTCAAGCTCCACATGGAGAGGGCAACTCTGATCTGCATTGCTGCCCTTATGCCAGGACCTTCTGTCACAGGAACAGGGAACCCTGGTCCATCTGGACCTCAAATCACTTCATCTTTACACATGGCTTCTGAAAACATAGCCATTACTAGATTTGGGGTTTCCCAAAAGGTGGCTGCTGTCCTGGTGGCTGCCAGAAAGCCTTTCACCAGGGCCACTTATTCCATAAGGTGGAAGCGGTTTGCTTTGTGGTCCACTTCTCATCACTTAGATCCATTTATCTGTCCAGTAAATCATGTTCTAGAGTATCTGCTGTCCTTGTCAAATGCAGGCCTGCAGTATTCCTCTGTCAAAGGGCACTTGGCTGCCCTTTCAGTGTTCCATGTGCCTATTGTGGGTCGTATGGTTGCACAGTTGGATGTGGCCAGTTCGTTCTTGTGAGGCATTCTGCACTTGAAATCTCCCATCTGCAACCCAGTCCTAATTGGACCTGAATTTTGATTTGGAAAAGCTTACGGTGGCTCTTTTTGAGCCAGCTGTGACTTGTGGCTTACACTTTCTTTATTGGAAAGCATTGTTTTGGTTGCCATTACTTCTGCTTGAAGGATTTCAGTGCTACAGGCTTTAATGTTTGAGCCTCCTTACTTGACTTAATATAAAGACAGAGGGCCCGATTCTACAAGCACCCTTATGCATGTCGCAAGTTGTGACATGCGAGGAGTGCAATTGCGACACGGACCCCATGCCCGATTCTGTAAGGGGCAGGGTCCCCGTGTCTAAGTCCCACGGTTTGTGACAAACCCACATGTATGCCAGATGAAGGGTGTATCTGAATGGCTTGTCGCAAGCTGCAACCTCGGATGTGAAGGGCGCAAGTGCCCCCAATCCCTGCATTGCGTTATTGAAAACCCTACAGGACTACACACGGCTCCCCCGAAGCCCCGATCACCCTGACTGTTCTATATTCAGTACTGTTTGGTACTCATTCCATAGGTATGGCTGGATGAAAGAGATATCCTCGAAGAAGATGCAACAGTTACATACTTACTGTAACAGTAGATCTTCGAGAGACTCTCTTTCAACAGGCCATGCTGTTCTACCCTCCTTTTCAGGATCCTGAGGCTCTGGTGAGTGCTGTGTCCTTTTCTGTGGCGATCTATCTAGTGTTCTCTGCCTGGCTTGGTTGGCAGAGCCCACGGTTCTCATCTGGCTCCTTCCCTACTTGGAGGTCCTTTGAGCATGATTTCTGGCAGAGAACAGAGGAGGGAAGGGGCCTCCCACCTTTATGTAGTAGCCAACATCTAACATTGTCGTGGGCGGCCCCTGGTGGACTGCTTGCAAAACCTTCCATGTGGTTCTAGTACCTGGTGACTATATGTTCCATATGTGTGTCCTGACTAAAGATATTCTCGAAGATCTACTGTTACGGTAAGTACATAACTGTTCTTTTTGGCTACACTGGAAGTTATAGAAGTCTTTTTTGTAGTATCATGCTGCATATTTACTAAACCAAAAACTATCGTGATCCCAAATAACCAGTATTCTAACCAGAGGTTTTATGGCTTGGGTAAAGTTATAAGGGAGCTTCAGATGAAGTATTAGTACAGTCAAAGCCTTTTAAAGGGGACATGCTTAATGGGAACGTTCGCTTAAAGGGAGCGACCCCAGGGCACCAATTAAGTGCCTATGTAATTCAGTGAACTCCTCACACCTTTAAAGGGGACATAGGGACAATTTGTGCTGTCATTGCCATGAAAATCACCATTGAAATCACCTGTAAATTGACTGCTAAGAATAATCTGGTGCTGCAAGTGCTGCTGAACAATTAAACAATTAGCAGATACTGTGTCTTTGTTGCTACAGTACCTGTACACTGTTATCTGTTAAAGAGGGGCTTTCGCTTGGGTGTTCAGGACACAGGGGATTGTCTGGACACTGAGGGAGCAGAACATGGTGCTGTTAAACTAATCCACAGCGAAAACCCACTAGCAGATGTTCCCCTGTTGGATAATCTTACTCCGGAGGAATTTCTAAGCTTTGTCGACATTGACGCTGATGAAGCAACAAAGGGGAACCTCACGGTTGCTACCATATGTGAAGCCCTGAACACTCTCAATCCGGGATCCGATGAGGATGACCCAGTGGATTCAGAACCTGTACTGGACATGGAAATGATCACGAACAAGGATCCAGAAATCTACTGAGGGCATCTGAAGGATTGGTGCCTGCAACATCACTGAATGGAGGTTCGGGAGCACATATTCAACCTCGAGGATGTCACCATCCAGGAGATGGCAAGAGAATCACGCCAG
The DNA here is from genome assembly GCA_016271365.2 of Neoceratodus forsteri. Classification (NCBI taxonomy): domain Eukaryota; kingdom Metazoa; phylum Chordata; order Ceratodontiformes; family Ceratodontidae; genus Neoceratodus; species Neoceratodus forsteri. Next base: position 1,101,630,961 of record CM057454.1, on the reverse strand, counting down.
AAGAAAATTATCGGTATTTTTCAGTGAGGACTCCACTGGACAGATAAGTGTGCCACAAGCTGTTTTTAATGGTTTAATAAAATTACAGTCATAGAAAACTGAAACTGAGACAAACAGCACAACTGCACAAAAGAGCTATAATCATTGTGTGTGCTGTACGTCTGTCCGTCTATCAGTGTCTGTTGCTGCACTGTAGTCCAGCACACTTGTGGTTTTCTCCAGCACTTGTATGTTTGCAATTTTCATTTTTAGCCTCTTCTGATAATAGAGGCGGTCGGTTAAAGGAGACGATTAGTGATCCAAGGAGGCGTCCCCTTTAAATGGCTTCTACTGTAGTAGTAAACTCATTATTTTTATACAGGAAGGTGGCACAATACACCATTAGATCCAAAGGACCTGTTTTCAAGGTGATCCTGTGGTACAGTGATTTCTATTACAAAAAAATTCCGATAAAATTTTCATGTACATAAACGTCATACATATTTGTATCTTCACGTAATACATACTAGAACAACACACATAACTACTCATAATACAAGGTCCTATTTTGTTTTTAAAAAGAAAAATCCATAAATTGTCGCTATAAATAAACCCCAGTAAAAGGAGAAAATCACTAGGCTCTTGAAGCAGCAGTGCAGGATAAATCGTACCTCATTTGTTGGCTTTGTGTTGCAGGTCCCCAGCCCCGAATCACTGCGCTGTGTTTATTTTTTTCTGGTATGCTCATTTTAGTACTTAAAATTTTAATTTATTACTCTGGGTTTGTTTACCCGAGTGTCGCAGTTGCTGGCCATTTATGTCTGTTGCAAACGCAGGGAGCAGCATTGTGGGTGTCACATGGCCAGTTCAGTTCCCTTCCCTTCTGGTTTTGCAGTAAGCCCAACAATCAACGCCGGCACAGCAAATATCAAACCAAACAATGGTTCTAGGGACGTGGATATGTTGTTCAATCTACACTTACTGGCAGGTTCCTTGCCACTTTAAATCTTGCTGGAAGATCTTCTAGCTGGCTCCTCCCACCCACCCAGGTGCTAAAACTCTCGGCTCCGCCCCATGACGTCAGATCTTCCTTACTGCTTGGAAGCTCAGATTCCCTCCTTAGTGCTCTGCGTTTTAGGCCTGGATCCACACTCTTCGGTTCAACTGAAACTCATTCTAAAGTTTAAAAGACTTCATTCTTCTTTTTCCCTCGCGGCTGCAATGGACAAATCGACTCCCGGATTTCGTCGGTGCCCCTGTGGGTAGAAGATGTCCCGGACCGATCTGCACTCCACGTGCGTTTACTGCCTAGGACTCGGCCATTACTCACAGGCTTGTGAGTTATGTAAATCCTTTTCGTCTTCGGTCTTGGAGGACCGCGCTGCCCGATTGCTCTTGGGGCGACCTGAAAAACATCCTCTGGTCAAGTCGAAGGAGTCCCGTTGGGCAGTGTCCGCGGTGGCGGGCTCGGCAGAACAGCTGGAGCAGATGATCGCCCTCGAGGAGGAGGCGGCCCAGGCCGCATCATCATCATCCTCGGTCGTGGCATTTATCCCGCTCTCCTTGGGCTCTTCATACACAGCTTCTTTTAAGGAGCTTTGCCAGTTCCTCTCCACCAAGGGAGAAGGGCCTTCGGGACATTCCTCTCGGTCCAAAAAGAAGGACTCCAAAGGTAAGTCCCACCGTCGACGTTTGTGGGAGTGGGAGAGGTCCCATTCCCTGGATAGTTGACAGTCGACTTCTGTCAAGGTTGCGGCTAAGGCCGCTGGCTTCACGATGTCCCTGTCAGGTCAGCCAGCCGAGACAACCATCGATGCGGTCGAGATTTTTCTCTGCCCGTCGGACGGTTTGTCGACTGGAGAAGCCGATAAACCTTCTTCACTGTTTCCCTTAGTGGAAACTGAGGACTTGCCTGTGCCTCCTGTGCCGGAGTCCCCGGTTAAGGTCCCTGAACCAAGGGAGGAGCAGGTTTCCCCCGCCCCCTCTCTGACCCACCCTCTGAATCCCGAAGGTCTTGGTCTCGGACATCTTCCAGGTCTAGCCGGTCCCGCCAACGTCGGCGGTCTTAGTCTCGGCACCATGGAAAGCAGTGGTGCCGCTCATCCTCATCATTCTATTCGGAGGATAGGCTCCTGCATAAGTTGCGTCGGTGCTACGAGGATTTAATGTGGCAGCAGGTCTTATTGTCTGGGAATAAGCCGACTCCGTTGCCTTCTCCGGCCATTAAGTGGCTGTTACTGGAGGGCCCGGAGCAACCCCTCATAGTGGTTGAGGAGCCGAAGCCAGCACCGGTTGTTCGGCCAAAACCGGCTGTGCCACCCATTGTGGTGGAACCTCCACCTTCACAACTGAAGACTGGGACCCCGACCAAGGATTCTTGGTTGGGTCAGGGTTTGCCTCATAAGTTGTCGGTCACCCTCACTCCTGATCGACCCTCGACATGTAGAGGGTGGCTTGGGCACTCGGCAGCTGTTCGCAGACTCCTCGGAGTCTGACGATGACTCCTTGTTCTCCAGGCCGCTTGACTTGGAGTCCACTGGGGGTCAGTCGGTGGATGAGAGCCCATCTTCGTTCCTCGGAATGCTTCGACTCATCTCTGAATCTACTGGGATGAAGCTCAAACCCATTTCAAAATGGGCCATGTATCCCCTCACGGAGATACTGGACCGAGGGGATTCCCCTATGGAGGCCTTCCCGGTGGCCGAAGCCATTGTTGGCCCGGCCCTGGAGCTGTGGCAGCGGCCAGCTTCTTGTCCAGCACCTTCGGCCAGGATGGCTCGGAAGTATGCTGTCCCTACTGCTTCACTCTCCGGTATCTCGGAGCACCCTTCTGCGGAGGGGTTAGTGACTGACAGCGTTTTCCAGCATTCCGGGAACACTCGGGATGTGGACAAGCCATCCGATAAGGAGTCCAAGAAATTGGACTACTCCGGGTGGAAAGTCTATGCTGCTTCCTCCCTAGGCCTTCGTCAGACTAGCGCGGCCGTCCTGATGGCACACTTTTCACATGCCCTTTTGGGCTCCCTGGATGAGGTGATTCCTCATCTCCCCGACTGACCTTCAAACGACGGTCAAGCAGGTGCAGGATCAGGGAAAGGTGGTGGCCAAACAGCAGCTCCAAACTTCCTTGGACATCGCTGACTCGTGTGCCCGATCAGTAGCGGCCGCAGTGGCTATGCGCCGCAGAGCTTGGCTGCGGATCTCCACCTTTACGGCGGATACCCAGCACAAGCTGGCAGACGTTCCCTTCCTGGGTACTGACTTGTTCGGTCCTGGGGTAAAGGGTCATCTCCAACAGACTGAGAAGTCCAGCGCCACCTTGGACTCAGTCACATCTGCCCAGAAGGACAAAGGCCGCCAGCAGCAGTGTAAGCCCTTTCGTCCTTCAGCCCCTGCGGCACATCCGGCCCAGCAACACCAGCATCAGGGCCAGCAGACTTGTACTTGGCACCCCAAAGCCAAGCTTGCTGCTTCCTCCAGCAGGAAGCCGGGAGGGAAAGCTCCAGGCAGCTCCCCGGCCGGCCCTACCTCCAAGCCTGCCCAGTGATGGGTTGAGGGGGGACGGCTCTGCCACTTCCTTTCTGCCTGGTCCGTTGTCACCACGGACTGCTGGGTGTTGGAAGTGGTAGGCAGGGGTCTGCCTCTGGAATTTGAGCAGTCCCCACCCTATCGAGCCGTCACCCCACGGGGGGCTACGGGTTCCACAGCCTCTCTGTTGGCTCGTCGAGCCGACATTGCCCTGCTCCTCCAGTTGGAGGTGATCAGGGAGGTGGCGGACCCTCCTCCAGACCCAGGGTTTGTGTCCAGGTACTTCCTGGTCCCAAAACGGACGGGGGCTGGCGCCCCATTCTCGACCTACACAACCTGAACAAGTTCCTAAGGTCTCGCACCTTCAGGATGGTCACTCTAACTCAGATCATTCCATCCTTGGAACGAGGCGTGTGGTTCTGTTCTCTGGACCTTCAGGACGCGTTCTTTCATGTCCCAGTCCATCCGTCTCACCAGCGATTCCTCTGCTTCAGGGCAGAGGGATCCCTTTACGAGTTCCAAGCCATGCCTTTCGGCCTCTCTCCAGCTCCTAGGGTCTTAACTAAATGCATGGCAGTGGTGACAGCATTCCTGCGGCGCCGAAAGGTCCGGGTGTACCCTTACCTGGACCACTGGCTAATTGCAGCGCCCTCCAGGTTGGAGGTGGAGCGGTCCAGAGATCTGGCCCTCCAGGTCTGCTCTCAGATTGGCCTCATCATCAACGAGGCCAAATCGGAACTCGTGCCATCGCAGGTGATTCACTTCATCAGGGCAGAGCTCGACTCTTTTTGAGCCAGAGCACGGCTCCTGGCGGACAGGGCTGAGATACTTTCCTCCTTTGCCCAATCATTTCTGGTTGGGCAGTTGCACCCTGCCCGGGACGGGACTTCCTGCATCTTCTGGGCCTCATGGTGGCCTGCACCAGTGTGGTCCGTTGGGCCCACTGGCGTATGCATCCTCTGCAATGGGGGCTGGCCCGCCAATGGTCACAGCGCTCCGGTCCTCTGGACCAGCCAGTGACAGTGACCCAGGAGATGTGGAATGGCCTCCAGTGGTGGATCGTTCCAGCTCATCTGCAGGAGGGTATCCCATTTGTCCACCCCGAGCCGATGGTCACTCTGACGACTGACGCCTCACTGATGGGTTGGGATGCCCATCTCGGGGAGCTCAGAGCTCACGGCCTGTGGTCCCCTCAGGAGTCTCGATGCCACATCAACCTGCTGGAGCTTTGAGCGGTCTGACTAGCGCTCACCGCCTTCGCTCCGTTTGTACGGAGTCAAGTGGTCCAGGTCCAGATGGACATCACCACGACCATGTACTACCTAAACCGACAGGGCGGGACGCACTCCTTGCCTCTGTGCAAGGAGGCTCTCCGCACTTGGTCTCTCGTGATCAGCCTGGAGGCGGATCTCCTAGCCACCCATGTGGCAGCAGCCTCCAACAGTCTGACTGATGCCCTCAGCCAGATAGGCGCTGCATCTTACGAGTGGTCTCTCCTGCTGGAGGTAGTACAAGATCTGTTCTCCCACTGGGGCACGCCTCAGGTGGACCTGTTTGCCTCCAAGGAGAATGCGGAGCTGAGACTGTTTCATGCCCACCCTCCTCAGCAGGGCTTGCTGCAGGGGAATGCCTTCTCGAGGCCGTGGACCCCGGGCCTCTTCTACGCCTTCCCCCCATTTCCCTTGATCCACAAGGTGCCTCTCAGGCGAAGAGGGACAAGGCGCAGGTGATTCTGGTAGCCCCAGACTGGCCCCGCCAGTTCTGGTATCCAGATCTCCTCAGCCTCAGCTCCAGGTTCCCGAGGCGGCTTCCAGCCCGCCTGGACCTGATCTCAGTCAACAAGAGGAAGACACTCCACCCGGACCTTCAGATCCCTGCACTTGACGGCCTGGTTCCTGAGCGGCTAGAGTTTCAGGCCTTGGGTCTTTCCGACGAGGTCCTCAACATTGTTGAGGCATCCCGTAAGGAGTCGACCAGAAAATGCTATGCCTTCAAATGGAAGAGATTCTCCATTTGGTGTCAGAATAAGGGGTTGGACCCCTCCTCCTGTTCTTTGGCTAGCATTCTGGACTACCTGTGGTCTCTTTCTCAGTTAGGGCTTCGGTCGACAACCCTTAAGGTGCACCTGGCAACCATCTCTGCTTACCGGGTGCAGGAGAAGGTGGTCAGGCACATTTTCTAAGGCCTTGATCTCACATCCCCTCCGGTGCGAGAACCTCCACCTCCGTGGGATCTACTGCTGGTATTGGCTAAGCTCATGGGCAAGCCATTCGAACCGATGCACAGGTGTGATATCTCTCACCTGTCGTGGAAGACCGCCTTCTTGGTGGCTATCACATCAGCCAGAAGGATGGGAGAGATCCATGTGCTTTCCATCGAGTCTCCTTATCTGATCTTCCACAGGGACAAGGTTGTCCTGCGCCCCCACCCGAAATTCCTTCCGAAGGTGGTGTCGGAGTTTCACCTTAACCAGGTGTTGATTCTGCTGGTGTTCTACCCCAATCACACCGCGAAGGCCGAATATAGGCTCCATACTCTGGACCCTAGAAGAACGCTCTCTTATTATAAGGAGCGGACGGCTGAAGTTCGGGGAGAGGTTTGCCAGCTGTTTGTCACCTACGCTGAAGCCGCACCTGGCAGACCTGCAGCCAAGCGGACGATAGGCAGGTGGGTCACCTCCTGCATAGATCTCTGCTGTAGGTTGGTGGGCATGGAGCCTCCCAAAGGGATAAGAGCTCATTCTACGCGCCATACTGCTGCTTCGGTGGCTGCTTCCAGGGATGTCGCTATCCAGGAAATCTGCAGGTCTGCTACCTGGAAGTCAGCACACACCTTCATTACCCACTACCACATCGACCTTGAGTCACGCCGGGAAGCTGGTTTTGAGGCCTTGGTTCTCCAGTCCTTATTTCCCAAGTAGGGGGTGCGCGCCTTGCCCCCCTCCTCCCGGAGAACTGCTAGGAGTATGCCAGTGAGTGTGGATTGAACAACATATCCACGTCCCTAGAAATACAGGTTACTCATCTGTAACAGGAGTTCTAGGAGTGGTATATGTTGTTCATCCACACGACCCACCCGACCTCCCCAGCTTCGACGCGCAACCTGGCTTCCAGCGGGCTAGATCTGGCGTCATGGGGCGGAGCTGAGAGTTTTACCACCCAGGTGGGTGGGAGGAGCCAGCTTGAAGACCTTCCGGCAGGATTTAAAGCGGCAAGGAACCTGCCAGTAAGTGCGGATGTACAACATATACCACTCCTAGAACTCCTGTTACAGGTGAGTAACCTGTATTTACTTGTCACCAGAGAAAAGAAGAAAGCATAACAATACAGTGTCTGGTCCAGTGCTGAGGGAATATCAGTCAGTGGGCTGCACATTGCTGAGCAGGAGCGCCCAACAATGGGAATGGATGGAAGTAAACACTGCACATCCAAGCCGATGTACACAAGGAAAACAAAGTGAAAACAGCAGCCACCATCTTTCCTGTAGCGCTACAACAACGGTAAACTTTTATTTTTTATTCAGAAAATAAAACTATTGGGATCAAAAAAATTTCAGATTCGGGAACCGAAATTTTTGCAGAACCACACCAGACCAAAACTAGAATTTTGATAACCGCTTCCTGGTTATCCAGCACTGCTGCTTTAAAAGAAGATTATTAAGTACCCCATAATATATAGGATCAGCAAATACCATAGGTATCCAAATATTACTCTAGGAAGTACAGTAGGTCAGCTTAAACAGTCTATAATGAATAGACAAAGTGAAAAAGATTATTAGCCAAAACAGTAAGAGGCGCAGGGCAATCACCAGAATGAACAAGATTTTTAAAGCCCAGGATAAAATTTGAAGAAAAACTCAGTACAGCTTGTTACTGTAAGGTAAATAATGCATGTACCCAGGGTTATAGTGAGTACAGATTTCACTTATGTACCGTGGGAAACTCTGGACATCCTAAGAAATAAGGGTGAGGGAATCACTAAATACACCAGGCCCTAATAACTATATAGATGGAAGATTCACTAGGTACGCACAGAGTTTTCTACAGTATAAATACGGTGTATTTATAAACTAGACTCCTTTAACATTAGTCTTTTTTTCAACATTTTCATACAAACTATGTTATTATGACTAAACAAGGTTGCACTGACAACCTTTTCAGGGTTGTTTACTTATTTGTTGATTAAACAATCTAGGCATTTTAATCAAGTCTCTATCTTGGGAGTCTAAACATTTCCAATATTTACTAAATTGACATGAAAAGGTAATTTCACCGTATCTGTTCAATACTTTAGGAGCAACATATTTTATTTTCATTACTGAAAATACTGTAAATATGTAATGAAATACTTAGGTGTTATTTTAACAATATATTTAGGTGTTATTTTAATGACATGTTTAGGTTTTATTTTAATGATGGATGCACAATTAATAAAAAGAAATTGGGTATATTAAACAAGAAGATTAATCCACTGTGCCAGAATTGGGAAAAGGTGTTGATGTCTCCATGGGAGCAAAATGGAGATTAGTAAAATGACAATTCTCCCCTTATGATTTTCTTTTTTCAAGCTTTGTTAGGTGAAATTGACCAAAAGTGGTTCATGATTATAGAAGGATGTTCACAAAATTAATTTGAAGCGGTGTACAGTATCTCCCCTCCTTTGAAATTGCCTGGGATCTTTAATAATACAGAGGACCCAGGGTGGTCTCTGTTGTCCAAACCTGTATGTTCATTACCTGGTTCAAAAGAATAATGTTTCTGCCGAATGGGCAGATGTTATAAATATATCATCTTATATAGGCACTCATAAAATGTGTAATTATATGCTAAATTTAGAATATACTACTGTTCATTATTGGAATTTATTTTGGTATCCTCAAACTTTCAAAGAACAAATCTTTCCCAAATAATATCCTTAGTATGTGCTTCACTGGTCTATAAAAAAAAAAAAAAAAACTGTGATTGCTGTTCCATGGTTATGGGGTCATATAAAGAGTAATCAACATTTAAAGAGGAATGGGACCTTACTAAATAAAATAAAAATAAAATGGCAAATGATAGCAGTAATTAAGTGTAAAGACTTTGTTTCTCAAGGTAAATTTATAACCTCTCTTAAACTCAATAATAAATTAAGAAATAACACGCTAAGCTTCTCATGGTTCGAGTATTATAGGATTTAAAAAATCCTTGAAGATTGTATTAAGGAAAATAACCTACATACGCATCTGGATTGGGAAGTGTGATTAAGATTGGAAGTGGATTATATTAAAAAAATGCAGGATAAATGTATTGCTTTATTTTATTCCTATCTGGTTAATAAAACTACAGGTTTGAGAGTAAAATACCAATTAAAATGGGATCAGAACATTAAAGCCCTTAGAGAGGAGGAGAATTGGTGTACAGATTAAATATTTGAAATTAAAAAAAATTATAAGGGCGCGATCATGTCCCTACAGCTAGGATTAAACCTTCACTTCTATGTTTAAACTTGAAATTTTGTACTTTAATAACTTTGCAACTGTTCAACCAATTTGCTTAAATTCTGCATGCGTCATGAGAGACTGGGGATCTCCTGATGTGCCAAGTTTCATTCCAGTCAGATGTGAGGGTGCGGAGATCCGGAGTGTCAAAAATGTGAAGATTATTGTTTTTTGTAAATTTCTTTGTCACGTCACTGTGCAAAAATGGCTCTGGATTTTGGTCTAAAATGTGTAGGGTAGAAAGGTCTTGGGTCACAGATGTGCCTTTTGAAGATTTGGTGAAAAATATGAATCCATTGAAATGTTATTAAATTTTAAAATGTCCCATTATTATCAATGGGAAAAGTTAGATGTGAGCCTCAAAACAGGATTTTGTGTTGCAAATGGGCAGTCCTGTGTTGCAAATGAGTAATCCTCGGGGAATCTTTTTCATGATTTTTGCACTTTAATAACTTCAAAACTGTTCAACTGATTTGCATGAAATTTTGCATTTGCCATCAGGGGCTAAAAATCTCTTGATGTGTTAGGTTTAATTCCAGGTGGATGTGTGGGTGCAGATATACAAACTGTTATTATTTGGGCATCATTGTGCCCCAATAGTTAGGGTTCAACCTTCACTTCTATGTTAAACTTGAAGTTTTACACTTTAATAACTTTGCAACAGTTCAACCTGTTTGCATGAGCTTTTGCGTGCAGCATCAAGGACTGAGGATTTCTTGATGTGCCAAGTTTCATTCCAGTACGATATGTAGGTGTGGAGATACAGAGTGTCAAAAAATGTGAAAATTACCATTTTTGTAAAATTCTTTGTCCTGCCACTGTGCAAAAACGTTTTGGTATTTTGGTCTGAAATTTATAGGGTGGAGAAGTCTTGGGTCACAGATGTGCCTTTTGAAGATTTGGTGAAAAAATATTAATCCGTTCAAAGTTATTAAATTTTAAAAGTTAGATGTGAGCCTCGAAACAGGATTCTGTGTCACAAATGGGCAATCCTATGTCACAAATGAGTAATCCTTTGTTGTAAATTGGGAATCTTTTTCTGTGTTGCCACCATCTTGTTTTTGCTTAGCTAGGCAAACAAAACCAAAAACAGAAAATACATTTTTTTTTTTTTTTTTTTTAAGTAACCAACACATGTGGTCTGCTAATCGTGACCCGTCCTATCGGATGCTGGTGTTAGTTTTTTTCATAAATCACCTGGTAATTTGTTTTTTAACATGTTGAAATCCATTTTCGCAAATTTGAAAATCAAAATCATGAAACAGGATTCTGTTTCGTAATTTGCGAAGAAGGATTTTTTTTTTGCAAATTGTGAAAAAAGAAAGCTCGAAACAGGATTCTGTTTCGCAATTTGTGAAAAAATAATTTTTATACAGTTTTGTTTTGTCACTTCACAGAGTACAAAGGGCTTCCTCCACTGATGTGCCTTTTGCTGATTTCCTGAAAGCAGATTACTCTGTTCTGGAGTTTTGGGGCTTTAAGTTTTCCTTAGTTTTCCATAGGATAACTTTGTAATGTGAGGTGTACTCGGTCCTTTCTTTGTCACTCTGCTGTATAGCTTCCAATGTTTGTATTTTCTGGGTACAAAGGGCTTGTGCTACAGATGTGCCTTTTGCTTGTTTGGTGAAAATATATTCATTTGGTGTGGAGTTACACAGGTTTCAAATTTTTTCTGTGATTCCCACAGGATAACATTGCAGTGTGAGGTCTTTCATTGATGCTGCGCAGCATGGGATGGGAAATGACTTCAGTATCTTTAAAATTATAGATGGATGGGAGTGCAGGGCTCAGGCAAATAAGGATATGATTGTACTATCTCAGAAAGTAAGGACATTCTTGGCAAAAAACTTTTTTAATGCAGTAGTTAGGGTTCCAGCGTCAAAAGTGGGGAATTGTCATGTTAGCGTTTCTCACATGCTGTACCCGTCTTGGCTTATTTACTCATGGAATGGGGTGAGTGTTAGGCTGGACAACCCCAAAGCACACCCAACGCTTGTTGCTGCCTGCATGGTGAGGTGCTAGGGTTGGAAACCTTAACATGACATTTCCTCACATTTGACACTGGAATCCTAACTAGTGCATTAATTAAGTGTTTTTTTGCAAAGAACAGATTTTATGTATAGCTAAATATATAGATATACATTGATGGGATATGCCATGGCCCTACCGGAAATATCAGCGATATTTCGCCCGAGTGCAGTTTGACATCATGAGTGGCAAAGCCATGAGTGATGTTGTAGGTCAAAATCCACGGAGGGGAAGTAGCGGAGATATTGCAGGTATAGGGACATGGCATATTCCACATATGCAACACATTTTTGTGTTGCTTTACTATTTGTTTTTTTTTTTTTTTGCCCTAGTTTTTATTTTCAGGATTACTGAGTGGATGCCAGATGTTTTGACACACACAGTGCTTGCGTGCGTTATCGTGTTTTCAGAGTCGTGGTAGTGTGGAAGCATTTGGAGTTACAGGAAGGAGTGGCAGTTGGTGAGGCAGAGATTTTCCAATTGGATGTCAGGGCAAGGATCTTGATCCCCCTTGCCTGCCCTGTGACTAACTTCTAACCCTAGCAGAGTTGAGGTCAATTCCACTAATTCAATTAAATTCAATTCAATTCACTTACCTCTTCAAATCCATCAGTTCCAATTCCAATACAATTTTGTGTTCCCAATTCAAATTCAATTCAAATTCTTTCCTCTCAAATTTCAATTCCAATTATAATAAATCAATGTGGTCAATTCCAAATAGAGGGCCGTATTCACCAAGCGATTTTAGGACAGGACTGGTTAAGGACAGTTTTTGAAACTATTCACAAAAGTCACAGAAGCTTTAAAATGACAAACTAGAAAGCCATGCAAAGGAAGATGTCGTTTTGCATTTTAAAGCTTCAATGAGTGTTGTGTGTAGTTTGAAAAACTGTCCTTAACCAGTCACCGAAACACTTGGTGAATATGGCCCACTTTCTCACAATCCATTAAATTTCGTAATATTGTCTCAACAACATCCAACACAAGTTACGCATTTTGTCATATGTATTGGCACTTATTACATCAGGAAGGAAGGATGAGGATAGCCATCACTTATCAAATCTGTTGCATCTGATCATCATTAGCTCTTCAAATTTTGCGTCACTTAAGTTGCATCATACAGGCCTGAAAATTTTGCCAGCAACACTAAAAAGTCTCTCTACAGGTGCAGATGAGGCAGATATGGCGAGATGCTTGCAGGCTAGCTGGGATAAATAGGAGAAATCTGTTTGTTTTTCTTTCCAATATGGCAGAGGATCAGAGTCTTCTGGCAGACAGGGTAGACTCAGGTAGTTTGAAATTTTAACATGCGCAAATGTGTTGGTGTTACTGCTGCCCATTTCAGCAGAACGGGAGGTCATATATGAGAAGAGTTTGGTGCATTCTCTTAATGGAGGTGATGTAGCCATGTCAGCAGCTCTTGGCAGCAGGGAGGTCGCCTCTTCAATCAGCAGCTCCTTCATGCTGTGTACTTCCTCGTCCTTGCACCAGTCCAGCTTGAAGTGAGGATCCAGGCTTGCAGCCATCTTGAAATTCTCTATCTCCTCAAACTTCGCAAGTCGTATCTCCAAGGATGACTGCATGGTTGATACCATCTTGTTACTGTACTTCTCACTAATATGTGTCATTGCATGACGTAAACCTTTGACACATGCAATTACATAGCTGGCAGTGATTATCCGGTCCCTCTGAATCTTCTCAGTGACCTCCTTAAAGGGCGCAAGAATTTTACAGAGTTCACCAATGATTTTCAGTTCATATGGTGTCAGCTTGCATGGGGTATTAAGCTGAGATAGGACCTCTGTAGGGGTTTTCAGAATGGACCTCAGTATTATAAGCTGGCTATTCCACCTTGTGACATTTGACATCTGTAGTTTGCAGTGTTCTTCTAGTATCTCTGTGGCCTTGCTGGATTTATGGCAGTGAGCAACTATTCTCTACACCTTTACCATCACTGGTCTTAAAGGACCAGCCTGCTCAAGGGCATCACGAACAACCAGCTGAAGAGTGTGAGCAAAATGAGGGCTATGCACAGGTGGTAAATAATCCAGCTTGTTGCTCACATTCACCACTTCAATGGCAACATCCTCATCCTGGTCTTCATCACTGTCTTGGACATCTACTGGTGGGAATATAGTGAATGCCTTCACCATGTTGGCAGCATTGTCAGTCACTATGCCTGACACTTTAGCTACAATGTTATAAAATGTCACAGTTTCCTCATACTGTCTGTAAATGTTCTCTGCAGTATGTGCACCCCTAAATTGGCGACAAGCCAACATGGTGGTCTCTAGTGAGTGGTCAACAATGAAGGGGCTTGTGAATCCAATAAATGACCTCATATCTCTGCTAGACCACAGAATTATGGTGAGGTAAATGTTGTGTGTTTGCTGCATTTGATTCCTCAGTTTATCTTGGACACCGGAAGCGTGTTCAGGAAGTAGCTTCTGGCTGACATGTTACCTGCTGGGCATGATGAAACGTGGTTCGGCTGTGCTGAGGATGGCGCAAAATGCTGTGTTATCTACCACAGACAAAGGCATGAGGTCTTCGCCAGTGAAGCTAATGATTTTGCTGGTAAGCTTCTCCTGGCAAGGTTCTGTGGCTTCCCACTTCTTGGGGCCTGAGGTCTGGCCAGATTGATGAGACGACTCCCCAAAGACTTCAGGGTGTTTCATCTAAAACATGAACATACAACTTACATTACTTTATCCATATTATAACCACACAGACAACATGTGCACACAATATACTCTACTAGCATCAGAGGATTCTGTAGTTAAACAACATACTCATTGAATTGATCGATAAAATTATCGATCCATGTAGCCATGCAAGACAAAGAATTTCAATATTAACTGTACTTACTTTGTGGTGCCTTATGAAGTTAGAAGTAGCTTTTATTGAGCCAGAGACAGACGTTCCACAGTATTTACATATAGCACGATAGTTCCCCATTTGCATTATACTCACTTGGCTCCCCTAAAATGTTCAAAGACTGAATACCTTTTTGGCATAATGGCAGTGGAGATCAACAGCAACGTCTAATTTGTCAGGCAAAGTTTGTGGTCAAACAGCAAGCAAAATAGGGTTTATTCTGTTTCTCAGTTCCTCTTCCAGTCCAAGGTCATTCAGTCATCAGGGTTCTCCATTCCAGTCCAGGTCCAAACCCAAATCCAAGTCATCATTCAAAACTCTCCAACACACCAAACTGTTCTCCAAATTCCAACACTCCTAGTCACTCTCCTTGTCTTTCCAAAAATGTACTCAACAAACAATGAGTGTAAGGCTGGCTCTTACATAGAGCTACAGGACAGGTGAGAGTGTTCTAATTAATTAAAGAACAGTTGTGAGCATTCGCATCACAGTTGGATACCAATAGACTCACCTACATAGTTCCTCTGGATGAGGCAGTAGGTGTGCTAAGCTGCAATGAGCTCATCATTCATGACACCCGTTACTGTGATTGTGGGATTTACCTACAGGTGTGTTGACCATTGAGCCAGGCTCAATTAATCATTAGGTTTAGCTACCATGTGCTACCAATGATTGACAGAAACAGTGAGTTGAACTAGTCAAAGTGATTTGCTCTCCACTGTTAAGCACTTTGATTGGTTCAAATCAGTCAGTCATTGACAACACGGTAGCTCAATTCTTGGTTCATGATGCCTCACTTGCCAAACACTAAGCCAGACTACACTATGAATGCTATTCCACAATTTAAAGCAAAGGTTTTGTGCAAAATAAATGTTATTTAAGGAATGGATTTTAAATTGAATTGATAATTAATATGTCAAATTCAATTCCAATTCTGTAGCTTTTGTTTTGTTTCAAATCCAGTTCAATTCCAATTACCCACTTGATCACAGTTTTATTTGACTTGATTTATGAATTTCAATTAAATTCTGACTTGACCCCAACTCTGAACCCTAGTAATACTCAGGTATTCATAACTTCTGCAGTGTCCCTTTAAGACTGATGGAACATATGCAAATGGTGGACTCTTTTGCATGAGCCACATTTTTAAATCCTGCCTTCTACTATCTGCCTTAGTTTTAAACCCCTCAGATTTCTCTCTTGCCTGTCAAAACTAGATGCTCGGAGATCCTCTCCTCATCATCTTGTTCTGACATGAGAAAGTCTATAACATATATAAGTATTTACATTTCATTTGGTGCCTTTTACTTTTTGTAATTTTAAGTTAAACCATAGTTTTAGTGTTTAAATTGTAAGTAATCTCTGTTTCTTCCGGTTTGGTATAACCAGCGGGTAAACTGAGGTTTATTTATATTTATCTGAGTTTTCTGACTAAAAAACTGTGTTAGTTATGTTTAATTGTATTAAATTTAACTTGTATTAAGAATCGCTAATACCGGTTCCTGAACCGATAGCCTCGGTTCACTTTTACCTCGGTTCCCGATCAGTTCCTCATCGGTTCCGGAACTTACCGCAACTCCTAAATAAACTTTAAATTTAAAACATTTTTTAGCGGTTGCATCTTTTATCGGTTTTACATTGAGAATGTCAGAAAAACCAAGAAGAAAAACTGGTGATCCCGGTTTCAAACAATGTGTTGAGTGTGGTAAAATTTTGCTAAGACAAACATTCTTTTTGCGTTGCCTGCCTGCTAGTGAAAAATGCCTGGATAAGGCTAAAGAAAAAACTATCACCACCTAAGGGTCCCTCGAGCTCTGACCAGCCGACACCCTAAATTACTGTGGGTGAAACCACAACAACTACTGTAACTGCTACTCCTGAGACGGGTATACAGGCAGTTCCTTGCTGAACCAGCTGACTCCCCGGTTCTCTCAAAGAAATCAAAGAAAACTAAGTACACAGACCCCCCCTGCTGGGCAGCATTCGGAGACTTCTGTGCCTGCTATAAAGCCTGGCAACTCCTTCAGAAATAGCACAGGCCTTTAAGGTCATTCAGGCTTACAAGGGCTGTCTGACTCTCAGCCGCAGACCACTGCAAAGCAGTCTGTCTCCTTTGCTCAGTCTTCCTATTATTTAAGAAGAAGAATATGGTGATTATGATGAAGTGGATAAAGGGGAACCTATTGAACCTGAGATTTCCCCTGAACAGAAGTGTGGCTCTTCCCACAGAGCATCTGATGGTTATTCCTCACACTTCACATTTGTAAGAAGAATGGTGGGTGCTTTATACATCACCAGTGCAGTGACTGAAGATGAGGAGAAAGCTAAATGCTTGGAAATAATAGGGCTGACACCCACTAAAAAGCTTCTCCTTCCTGTAAATAAATTCTTCAAGAAAGACACTTACAGTAACTCCAAACTCTGTTCCCCCTCTTGATAAGAAATATCAGCTGGACAGGGAAGGAACTGAGTTTTTATTCTCCCACCCCGTTCACCAGGGAGTGGTATATGTGGCAGACTGTGACAAGGCAAAGGCACCACTGGCATCCCATCCTTCTGACAAGGATTCCAGGAAAACTGACAGCATGGCCAAAAAAGGATATGTATCAGCTTCTTTGGCCATCAGGCAGGCAAACTTTCGAGCCTATGCTGCTCAATACCAAATGTCACTGTGGCAGTCTGTCCTTGCTATGGCAGTCAAGACCTAAACTCCCCTGTCAGATGATCTAGCTGAAATAGCCAAATTGGGTTTGGAAGCAGCCAAATACCAGTTTCAAATGGCTGCTGACTCTAATGACACTGCTGCCAGATGAATGTCAAATACAGTGGTTCAGAGGAGGTTTGCCCAGCCACCTCACTCAGGATACCCAAACCAAGGCAATAAATTCCCTCTTTGGAGAAAAGGCAGAGGTTATATGAAAAAGGTAGATGAATACAAAGCCACCCACAGAAACAATTCTGCAAAAGAAAGGTCTTTCCTGTCCACTAAAACCTGTGGAAAGGGAGGCAGAGGCAGATCCTATTTATCAGGCCATGGCTGCGCCTTAGTATCAGCAGTACCCACAGCAGAGGTACTTCAAGGATAGGGGCATGAGGGGTTCCAGGCGTGGTTCCTAGTCCCAGGCCCAGCCTCAAACAAAGCAGACACCTTGTCGTGTCTCCCCAGGCCGCCTCCACCCTACTTGTAGGAGGCAGGCTGACTCACTTTTTCCAGTCTTGGCAAACAGTCATCACAGACAAGTGGGTCGTGTATGTAGTGAGTCTGGGATTGTCTCTGGGTTTCAAATTCCTTCCAGCATTAAAAACAAACGTTTTTAAATCATCTACAAATGTAGAGGGAAAACTTCTGGAAAAAGAGGTTCAAAACCTATTACTGTCAAAGGCAGTGGAGCCTGTCCTAGTACAGCAAAATGGAATGGGTATTTACTCAGGGTACTTGCTTACCACCAATAAAAATGGGGAGTGGTAGCCTATCTTAGACTTCAGGGTAGTAAAAACAGGTATCTGATAAAGCTAGAGTTCAAAATGGTGACTTTGGCATTGATTCTGCCAACGCTCCAAAAAGGGGACTGATTTGCATAACTGGCCCTAAAAGACACCTATTTCCACATCCCCATAAGGGAGTCTCACAGAAAATACCTCCAGTTCAGACTCCCATCGGGTCTCTACCAGTTTTCAACCCTGCCTTTTCAGTCTCACTTCAGCTGTCAGGGTTTTAGCAAAGTGGTTGTGGCACACCTTTGAAGACAAGGTGTCACAGTTTTCCTATACTTAGACAACTGGCTGGTGAATGGAAAATCCCCCCAGCAAGTGAGGGAGCATCTGCAAGTCACCCAGGGACTCCTGGAGTCTCTAGGGTTCCTGATAAATCTAAAAAAAAGTCTGTCCTTCAGCCTGCTCAGGCACTACAGTTCACAGGAGCAGAGCTAAATACACTGCATGTTAGGGCCTATCTGCCTCTGGACAGGGCAAGAAGTATTCCACTGATAGCAGGCTCATTCAGCCTGAACTAACCTAAAACTGAAAGACAGTTTCTTCAGCTACTGGGCCACATGGCAGCTGCCACTTGCACAGCCCTGGAATCCAGGTTCCAGATGAGGGACATTCAATTTAATCTCAGGGCACACTGGTGTCAGAGAAAGGATCCTCTCTCCAAACTAATTCCAGTAACAAAAAACATTGTTACAGGCCCTTCAATGGTGGAAAGAGGAAACCAACCTAAGGGAGGGGTTCCTTTTCAATAAGAGTCCCCATCAGTTCTGACAACGGATGCGTCTCTACTAAGGTGGACACTCATCTGGGGGTTCACACCACCCAAGGCACATGGTCAAGTGCAGAGTCACTCCTGCACATAAACCTGCGGGAGCTAAGAGCAGTGTTACTGGCACTAAAGGCTTTCGCACAACTAGTACAGGGAAAGGTGGTGCAGGTTAGGACAGACAATACCACCACAGTGTACTACATAAATAAGTAAGGAGGGACAAGGCCAAGCCCTCCCTGCACAGAAATCATGAAAATATGGAGTCTAGCATACTCCATGGGGGTTTCCCTGCAGACTGTTCATCTGCCAGGCAAGGGACAATACCTTGGCAGATACCCTGAGTCAAATCAACCAGGCCCATCACAAATGGGCCTTGAACAGTCGGGTGGTGCAAGTCATCTTCAGGAGGTGGGGAACCCCGGAGGTACACTTGTTTGCATCCCACCAGAACTACCACCTGCCACAGTAGTGTTGCAGACCACCAGATCGGGTAACAATCCCCCTGGATATTCTGGCTCTGAATTGGTCAGGGAAGCACCTGTATACTTTTCCGTCTTTCCCTCTGGTGTATAGAGCAGTGCTCAAGCTCAGGTCCCAGTCAGCATCAATGATCTTGATAACACTAGACTGGGCCAGGCAGCCATGGTACTCTCTGCTACTCTCCATGTCTGTGGCCAAACCAGTATACCTTCCTTGGAGGCACAATCTACTAACCTCCAACCAGGGGAGGCTCCTGTACCTGAACCTCAAGTCACTCAAGCTCAAAGCAAGGCTCTTCAGAACCTACAGTAGAATATGTAGACTTGCATCTTTCTGAAAGTGTCTTGGACATTTTAAGGGGATTACAGGAAGTCCTCCACTAAGAAAGCCTATGCTGTAAAATGGAAAAGGTTTTTCTATTTGGTGTTCAACCAGAGGAGTGATAACAGCACAAGCTGGTGTCCCAGCTGTGCTGGACTATCTTACCTGTTTGCATTCACTGGGCTTGCAGTCCAGTACCTTAAAGGTCCACCTGGCTGCAGCTTCTGCTTACATTTCAGTTGGGCAGAATGTTCCTCTGGCCTCAGACTCTATCTTTAAAATGTTCTTTAAAGGCCTGGCCCATTTGCATCACTTCACAGGGAACTGGTGCCAGCATGGGACCTAAATGTGTGTATAGCTAGGCTCATGGGTCCCCCTTTTGAGCCTATGTCTTCGGCTTATTTGAAATATGTCACATGAAAAACTGTTTTCCTTGTGGTAAGGACGTATGCCAGAAGAATCGGTGAGCTCCAGTCTCTCTGCATTTAACAGGACTACATTTCATTCCACAGAGACAAAGTGGTCCTGAGAGGAAACAGGAAGTTTCTTCCTAAAGTGGTTTCTGATTTTCATTTGAACCATTACCTGACCTATCTTTTTCACTGAACACTCTAGTTCTGGTGAAAGGAGACTCAATAGCCTGGATGTCAAAAGAGCTCTTAGCTACTACCTGACAGCCACAAAAGTTCATAGGCAGGACAGAAAACAGCTGTTCCTGACCTGTGAGGATGTGGGAAAGGGTAACCCAGCATCAAAAATGTCCATTTCTCACTTGATAGTACAGCATATCCAGTTTTGTAACTCTAAGGCTGAAAAACAGCCCCCAACAGGGTTGAGGGTCCATTCCACAAGGGGCACAGCTGCTACCATAGCAGGTGTCAGAGATGTTCCCTTGGTGGACATCTGTAAAGCAGCTACCTGGAAAACAGTGCACACCTTTACAAAGCATTACAGTCTGGACATTCAGTCCAGAGGTGATGCCAGGTTTGGCACAGTAGTCCTGCAGAGTCTGTTACCAAGGTAGGTTCTGTGCCCACCTCCAAAGGTACTGCTTAGTAGTCTGCAGAAAGTTAGGAATACCTGAGTATTACTGGGGTTAGAAGAAAAAATTACTTACCATAGTAATCTTGTTTCTTCCCAGTGATACTCAGATATTCATAACTTCCCACCCTTCCTCCCCTTCTAGAACCAGAAGCCTCTGCACGCCTAAAAACAGCGTGTTCTCAGGGGTATCTGTGCCACACTCTAGCACATATGTTGTGATTGTGTTCAGTATTGTTGTTCCCCCTTTCCAGGTGATTCTGACATTCAGGGGTATTCTTTCATATGTTATGCCCTTCAGTTGGAGGCCTTTTTGGGTGTTAAGGGACTTCTTACTATTACTATTATAATTAATGGCTCTCCCCTTTTTCCCACTGGGAGACCGTGGTATAATTTGCCATTATAAAGGAGTGTTTATAATGGCAAACATGCGCACAGTTTCCCTCTGTCTGCGCATGCACCTGCTACAGTTGCTCCCTTCACACCACTTGCCATTCACCACTCACTGCTTCCGTTTTCGGCAAAACTCAGCTGCTATGGCATAGAACTTGGCAGTAAGTTATTTCTTATTAAAAGTGATATTTTTTTTCCACATAAAGGGGGCAAACAAAACAGCGACAAACTAGAAAATCTCCCAGGTTACGGAAAAAAAACAAGGACTAGAGTGCGGCAGCACCAGAACGTCTGGGGGAATATCTTGTATTTTATATAATTGTTGTGGCAAAAAGGGGAGACCCAGCAATTATATAAAATAAAATATGTGGTGCTGTGTGTAAACTCGAAGTTTACACACACCCTTGGGGGTTAGATGCTTTTCATAAACCCCTTGGGTGTGTGTAAACTTCTCGTTACACACAGCACCCCATACTTTATTCTATTTGTTATTATTATTATTATTACACTTGGTCCTCGTAGGCCTGTCTTTCCAGGCTTCCAGGAAATCTCAGGGGTTTAGAACTAAGGCAGGTAGTAGAAGGTAGCATTTGAAGAAGTGGCTCATGCAAAAGATTCCATCATTTGCATATGTTCCATTTCTTAAAGGGACACTGCAGAAGTTCTGAATGCCTGAGTATCACTAGGAAGAAGCACGATTACTATAGTAAGTAATTTTTTCATCCTAGACTGCCTCTGGTTACTTCCCAACTGGGACTGTGAGAGATGACCATTAAGGTGCACCCGGCAGCCATCTCTGCTTACTGGGTGTGGGCCAATATGCCGGTGCCCCAGAAAAGGTAGTCAAGCACTTTTTCAAGAGTCGGAACCATTTGTCCCTTCCAGTACATAAACCACCGTCACCATGGTTCTTACTGCTGGTCTTGGCTGTGCTTATGGGCAAGCCTTTTGAGCTGATGCAGAGGTGTGAGATGTCACACCTGTCCTGGAAGATAGCCTTTCTGGTGGCTGTTATGTCTGCCACAAGGATTGGAGAGCCTTCGGTAGACTCCCCCTAACTGGTCTTCCACAGGGACAAAGTCATCTGCCCAAACCTGACGTTCCTCCCGAAGGTGGTATTGGAGTTTCACCTTAAGCAAGTGATTAACTTACCAGCATATTTTACTAACCTGTATTTGGAGTCTGTCCGCAGGCTCCGTACCCTGAACCTACAAGAGAGTACTTTCATACTATATAGAAAGTATGACTGGAGTTCGGGGACTGTTTCTTACCTATGCTGAAGCCATGCCCAGCAGACTGGCAGCAGTGCAAATGATTGCAAGATGCATCACATCTTGGTTTGTCCTCTGCTATAGATTGACTGGTCGTGAGCCTCCCGTAGGGATCAGGGCTTATTCCACCAGACATACCGCTGCCTTGAAGGCTGCTTCTAGGGAATTCCCCATACAGGAGATCCGTAGAACTGCTAACAGTATGTCAGCACACATCTTCATTTTCCATTATTGCTTTGACCTTGAGTCATGCTGGGATTTAGGTTCTGGAACCACGGTTTTCCAATCTCTGTTCACCAGGCAGGTGTGCACACCTTGCCCCCTCCTCACGGAGAACTGCTAGGAGTCTGCTGGAGTGTAGATAAGCAAACCATGTGCATGCCCCTGAAGAATAGGTTACTCACTTGTAACCATAATATTAGGAATGGTATATGGTTCACATGCACACAGTGTGGGATCTGATGTCGTGGGGCGGATTTGGGGGCTATATGACCAGGGTGGTGGGAGGAACTTAGCTTAAAGATGTTCTGGCCAATAACAGCGTTCCTCTGTAATTGCCAAAGTTTGGATGTGAACCGTATCCCACTCCTAGGACTATGTTTACAGGTGAGTAACATGTTGTTTTTCCAATGCTAACTCCTAACTTTGCAAATTTTCAATATTTTTATCCCAGATGTTCAGCATAGCCATTTCCCCCACCTCATGAACCTGACAGCTGTTGTTTTTCAAGTGCTGCCAAAAACACACTAACATTTGCGGTGCGAAATTATGTTTCAGACAGTATTTTATAAATAACACTTGTCATGTTCAGAAGATAGGGGGTCATTAAAAGACTGTTGAAAATTTGGGGTCAAAATAACAGAAAGAGAATTTTTTTTTTTTTTTTATTATAGTTTATTACTTTTGTGAAAAGACAGTAGCAGAAAACAATCTTATGCAAGAGATCACATAAAATAACAGTCGATATAGTCACTGTAAAAGGAGCCATCAGTCTATGCAGTCTTATTTTAAGGATTTGAGGGTATTTCAAAAATATCCAGTCCATATAAATGTCCATTAATAGCTACACCCTACAGAACTATGGGTAATCAAGTCCAAGTCAAAAATATTTAAACCTAACTTCGTTGCCTCAACAACCTGTGCTGATATGACCCCCTCAGAAAATGTTATTTCCTAGCTTGTTTGGCACAAAGGAATAGTAAAATGTGCTGGCTCCAGCTAAAATAATTGAATCTTAAATTCAGCTAATGTTAGATTATATTTTAAAACTTTAATTATCAAGAGTTCAAAATATTATAGTAAACAGTATTTACACATATTATAATATTAAACAATATTTACTACCACCAAATTTAAATTGCAGGGTCTCTATACTAGTTACCCTTTTGAAAGTGTAACTTCAAACTTAGATGTTACAAATAACCCAATGCTCTACCAATATACAGAAACAGATAAATTGCATCATACCCTAAACGTGGAGCACATACACTGCATTCTATAATGGACATGCAGGTATAAGTTAAACAGAAAAACCTGAACCAAGTCCAAATATTAAAATCTCCTCAGGTAGCATCCTCAGACTCCCATGAGTCGTTGGCTTGTGGACGTTCTAACTTCTGACTGATGGACTTCACTTTTCTTCCCACCTCATCTCGGTCAGTGAACTGGTAGGTGTGCCTGCCATACTGGATGATTAGAATTGCAGGCATCAGCAATGAGTGGGCGATGCCTAGGCCACGCAACCTGGCCCTTCACCATTGAACCTCTATCATCTGGCCCTGGTTGCAAATGAGAGGTCAGGGAAAAGATGGATGGTTTTCCCTTCACAGTGCAGCAGTCCTGATCCTCTTGCCACCTGCAAAATCACATCCCTTGTAGAGGCCCCAGTGGTAACAAGCAGTACCGTTCCAGATGTGTCAGTTTGACTGGCTGCTGCCCGTGGGGAAATGCGGTTGAGGTTCAGCCACTTGTTGCGTCTCAGTCGTCAGCTGTCTTTTTTGGCCACCACCTGCAGTTTTATTTGTGCGACCTATTCTGGAGAATTTGGTATGTGCTTCTTTAGCACAGTATAAGCTGTTTAGTTATGCCCTTCGATTAAATGTAAGAGGAGGAAAAAATGAATTTTTATAGCTGTAAGTCCGGTAATGTAACCGAGCTATTCCGTAGTGCGTCTTGTCGATAGGTGTGCTCAACAGCACCCCCCAAAAAGAAAAAGTTATGAAGAAACTTTGTATAAAGGTTCAGCTGTTGGCCCAGCGGGTAGGTATGTTCCCGTGAAGGCAGCTCAAGTTCAGGGATGAGCTCAGGCAGCCAGCTTGGCAGCACAAGGTTGGGAGCAGCCACTGTTGTGCATCATCACTTCTATCCTGGGAAGGGACTGTGCAGTATTCTCCCATAGATGTCAGAAGTGGGTTGACATGGAAAAAAATGGGTCTTGAAATATCTCCACCATTCTGTTTATTCCATTTGTGTGAATGAGGATGTGATTCTGCAACTGCAAAAAAAAAACTGCACTAATACATACATTAGGGTTGAAGAATGCGAAGCACACAACGTAGAGAAATGAAAAAAACATTAGGGTTGTCTCCCCAGCTTTTTGCCTTATGTATGCATTTGGGTTTGGTTATTGGTCTTGCGCTTGACTCCTATAGGCCCTCCCTTTTGGGTTGTTTCTTTTTTTGCTGTTTGTTTTATCTAACTGTAAACCCTATACTTGTCTTGTATTGTTGGCTTTCCTCATTATGTACATTTGGACTAGTTTTGTATGGGATGGTTGTATGGCTCTGTAGAGTTCTTGTTTGTACTTAGTGTTGTTTATATTGCAAATAAACTTTGATTAAAAAAAAAAATACTAGGGTTTTGGGTCTCTGGAGTCTTTGTCAATCAGTGTTGGGGTATTCCTTGTGGTTGTCAATCCTAATGCCCTCCTCCTTCACCTTCCCAGTCCATAGCCTCCTGTCCAAAGCACAAGGTACAGCTCCAGGTCAGTGCCTTTTAGTAACACACTCTACGGTGGCAGAGAAGTATGCCTCATCACACTTTGCCAACAGACTCAGTCATAGCTTTCTTCATGCAGGGACTGCCATGCCCTGCATGGGGAAAAAAAAAGGTTCACCTCTGACCTTGTTTGGTCAGGGGTGGGGTAGGCATTAGGGATGATAATCTCAAGGAACTCGCCACCACTGATTTGCCAAAACTCTGGAGAGTATTTTCATTTCCCTACTTTGTGCACTTTGCATTCTTCAACCCTAATGTCTGCATTAACATGTTGTTTTGCAATGAATATATATATGTTCATAAAATGGGTAAGAGAAATCAGTGAAAATCCACTATCCTGATTGACTGAAACATGTCACATGACCATGCATTATTCCACAATGACTGCACGCCTCCCAGTACGACCGCATGCCTGAACTACTTTCCAGCCCTTTCTCACCAGCAGTAAGATCACGCTACACCTGGCACAGATAGACACACACACACACACACACACACACACACACCTGGCATAGTCAGGCTGCCACCCACAGGCATAAGTAATAGCAAATTAATATACCAGTTCCACACTATACATAATGATGTGCTTGATCCTGCCATAATTTTTAAATAAAACTTTATGTAAAAACATATCTAGTTCATCCTGCCATTTTCACACTCTTAGCGTGCAAGCACTTTCACTTTTATTACAGTATAGTGTGACTGAGCAGTCTCAGTACTGCTAAATAATATGCTGGTAGAGGTATAAGATAAGCCTGTCTGTAGAAAAAAAGTAAGAAAACTTAGGGGTTTTCTTGCATTTATTTCACTTATATTTTTGTGAAAGAGGATGCCACTTGTAGGGAGAGGAGAGCGAGCATGGAGCACTTTCACTTTTATTGCTACAATGTAGCGTGACTGAGCAGCGTCAATAGCACTAAGTGGCAACCTGTCAGAACTTGAAAGTAAGCCCCTTTCTGTTCAGAAACTTAAGAAAAGTGTGTCCCTGTGTTAGCTTTACTTATATTTCAGTAATAGAAGCCACCGACTAGTGAGAAGAGAGCGACGACAGACTGAGCGAGTCGGTGGCTTCAGAAAGGTAGACTGAAACCAGAGCAAGTGTTGCTGTCACAATGACTGCTCTGGTTTCCTTCTACCTTTCTAAAGCTGCTGACTTGCTCACTCAGTGATTGCACTCCTCTGGATAAAGTCTACGGCTTCTACTACAGAAAGCTAAGTAAAGCTAACACGTGGGACAGACTTTTCTTAGTTTCTAAACAGAGAAGGGCTTTCTTTCAGGTTCTGACAGGTTGTCTCTTACTGCTACTGACACCGCTCTGTCACACTACATTTTGGCAATAAAAGTGGAAGTGATCTGTGCTTGCTCTCCTCTCCCTACAAAGTATGCCTTCATTCACACAAATGTAAGTGAAATAAATGCAAAAAAACAAAGTTTTCTTACTTTTTTCAATGCAGATAAGCTTATCTTAAACCTCTGCCAACATGTTATTTAGTAGTATTGAGACTGCTCAGTCACGCTACAGTACAGTAATGAAAATGAAAGTGGTTATATGGTAAGACGGTCTAAAAATTGCAGAATCAACCAGATAAGATTTAAAAATAACATTTTATTTAAAATATTTGGCAGGATCAACCAGATAACTATTTCCTACAAGTTAAAATATCACAAATATAACAGGATCATCTACTCTAAATGAAACACTTATTTGTGCAGACTGGGACTACTTTTTCCACCCCAAAAAAAATTACTTCAGCCATTTTATAAGACAGATAACCTACACTACAGGCATGCGAGTTTGTGCTGTGAATATACTATGCCTTGGGTCATTGAATGTACTCGCCTGCGCCTTATGCATCACTACGTACACCAAGGCATGCGTATATCAGAGCATGACTGCACGCCTTGTAGTGGGTTAACTATTACATATATTATGGATATATTTATATCTCTCTCTCTATATATATATATATATATATATATATATATAGGGGATATGACATGGCCTGACTGAAGATATCATATTTATCTTCACGAGAGGCCAATGAGGCTTTGCCACTCTTGAGATATCTTGATGTCATTGGCCTCGAGTGAAGATAAATATGATATCTTCAGTCAGGCCGTGTCATGTTCTGTTTATATAACTTGTGTTTTGGGCTCCTGTGCACCGCAGGTCCTGTACATTTGCCTTTAAACTGATTCCTCACCTAGAGGTTTGGAAATCCTAGACCGAGGTTTTGGACCCCCTCTCTGGTGACTTACTATGTTTTACCCCCCCCCCCAAATTGCCCATAGTCTCCAACAGAAAATACAAATTTGGATTAGAAAAGTATCTGGTTGATCCTGCAATTTGTGTTGGTTAAAGTATTCAGTGTTGTGCCTGTCAACTCTTTCACTTTTCATGCTGGTATATAGTGCAGGCGAGCAGCATCAGTGATGTGTTGTCAGAAGCATTGTGTACCTAAAAATGAAAGAAGACGTCCTCTTTTTATAATCCCACTTGATCTGTTTGAAAGGAGCCACCGACAGTAGAGAGAGATAATAACAGCGAGCGAGTCGGCAGCTTCAGAGTACTAGATGCAAGCGAGAGTTGCTATAGCAACGCTCGCTCGTGCTTGCGTCTACTACTTTGAAGCCGCTGACTCGCTCGCTGTTCTCTCTCCTCAGTCGGCAGTTTCTTTCAAACAAATCAAGTAGGGTTATGAAAAGATGACATCTTCTTTCATTTTTTTGGTACAGAGCACCTCTGACAACAGATCACCGATGCCGCTCAGCTGCGCTACATACCAATATGAAAAGTGAAAGGGCTAGATGTCTGTCTACTGTCGGGATGATTTTAAAGAAAAAAAAGTCAGTACAGTTATGGAAAACTACACAGCTTTGAGTTTCAAAGTACAGAGTGCCATAATTTAAACCAGTGTCAGTATATCATGGACAGCGCTGGCTAACGCCATTAAAAGTGAAAGTGCCTAGTTGAAATGACACAAATGGCAGGATCAACCAGCTAAGTTTCGAAACGATGTATAAGAACGTGGAGATAACACATGGCGTATAGGAACATGAAGATATCAATGATATCTTCACTGGCTGGCTTAGATATCAATTTTTACACATGGAGTTATCCCAAAACATAAGTTGTATAAATATATATATATATATATACACACACACACACACACACACACACACACACAGTAGTGTGTGTGCATATATACCACAGGAGTGGGGTTAAAAAAATGACAAAAAGAAGATATCCTAGCTAGTGACATCAGTAACAGCAATATATAAAAAAATATTGTTGTTACTGTTGTCACAATGGATATTTTTCAGATTACAATACTGTCATCACAGTAGAATACTGAACCAATCAGAGAGCAGCTTTCACAGTGCTGATGACATCACAGTGCCTAGTGCCTTGGTGAAGCCAGCTGTTAAAATCAAAGAAAAACAGCAAAAGCTTCAGCCAAACTGCAGATTTGAAAGCTATAACTAGTAAACTACTGTTGTATCTATCAAATATAAAATAGCCTGATTCAAAATTGGCAATTTATCATCACTTGTGAGTGGGCTGGACTTTCAGAACTCGCTGGTGGCTCTGCCAAAGGCAAGCACAACAAGGAAGCTGAGAATAGAGGAATTTAACAGATGGCTAAGAACCTGGTGTTGTGCTAAAGGGTATGGGCTGTTGGGGGTTGGGGAGGGACCTGGGAGGACAGTAGTCTCTATGCCAAGGACCGACTACACTTGAGTGAGGAGGGAAAGAAAGTGTTGAAACAGATGATGGAGGAGTACATAGAGGAAGTAGGGAATTTAAACTAGGAGTTGGGGGTGGCAGTTGGGGAAAAGATATGCAGAGACCACAGGTTGGGAAATCATAAGAGCTTACCCCCCATAACAGTGACAAAGGACAAATGGCAAGTACTGTTGGTGATGCTAGGAAAGGAGGGCAGGATGGGAGGGGGGGAAAAGGGTGGAAGGTGGTTACCCTTAATGCTAGGAGCCTTGGGAGGAAAACTGCAGAGTTACAGGTTCTCATGGCAGAGGGAGAGGTGGACATTGCAGCCATCACGGAAACATGGGCCACCCAATACAATGACTGAGACCTGTCTGTACCAGGGTACAGGTTATTTCGTAGGGACAGGGTGTTTGGGAAAGGAGGGGGGCTGGCACTATATGTGAAGGAAGGACTGAAGTGTGTAAGGGAGGAAGGGGAGGAGGGTAGTATGGAGTCACTTTGGATGCAAATCCAGGATTCCAAGAATAGGATTTTTAGAATGGGAGTGGTGTACAGGCCACCATCTCAGACAGAGGAGTCAGACAGGGAACTAGCGGGACAGATCAGGAGGACCTGCGAAAAGGGTAGTGTGGTGATTGTGGGGACTTCAACATGCCAGGAGTGGACTGGAGCACCCCAACAACCAGGAACAGAAGGAGCAGGTACTGCTGGATGCCTTCCAGGACAGCTTCCTGCTGCAAATGGTCAGTGAACCAACCAGGTTAGGGAATACCCTTGACCTTGTGCTGGCAAATGGGGACTTTGTGAGGAGAACTTATAGTGGAGGAACTGCTGTCAGGAGTGACCACCACTCAGTATGGCTCACATTGGATATGGGCAAGGAAGGAGTGGAATCTGGCACAATAGTGCTGGACTTCAGGAGGGCCGACTTTGGGAGGATGGGGGAAGTGGTAAAAGGGTACCTGGCCAGAATTCAATCTAGTATGGACACTAACCAGAGGTGGGAGCTCATAAAGCTGGGGATAGTGGAGGCAACCAAAACTTGCTGCAAAGCCCAGAGCAAGAAGGCTAGGGCTAAGAAACCGATCTGGTTGAGCAAGGAGGTCATGGAAAAGGTAAGGAGGAAAAGAGCTGCCTTTAGGAAGTACAAGAAAACAGGGAGGGGAGGACAGGGAGGAGTACTTGACAGAATCGAAGGAGGTGACAAGGGCAGTAAGGGGAGCCAAAGCATCTACAGAACTGAGGCTGGCACAAGGCATTAAGAAGGGGGAGAAGGACTTCTTTAAGTACATCAGGGAGAAAAGGAGCTGTGAGACCACATAGTAAGGATTAGGAAGGAGGGAGGTTGGGTGAAGCAGGGTGCGATAAGGCGGAAGCACTAAATGAGTACTTCTGCTCAGTATTTACTAAAGAGAAGAGGGGGGTGACACCCAAGGTGGGAGAAATGGCAGAAGCAGGGTGGGAAGTGGTGACAGATGGGGAAATCATGGAGAGCAGAGTTCGAGAGGGTTTGAAGGCACTGAGGGTGGACAAGGCGCCAGGCCCAGATGGCATCCACCCCAGGGTACTGAAGGAGCTGGCAGAGGTCCTTGCAGAACCTTTGACAGACCTATTTAATGCCTCACTACATTTGGGGTGTGTACCTCAGAACTGGAGGATGGCTCATGTGGTGCCCCTCCACAAGAGTGGCCCCAAGGATGAACCGGGAAACTACAGACCAGTGAGCCTCACATCCATCGTGGGTAAGCTAATGGAGACTATCCTGAAGGAGAGGCTGGTGGCCTCCCAGAGGCCAAAGGACTACAGGACAGCAGACAGCATGGTTTACACGTGGCAGATCCTGCCAAACCAACCTGGTCGAAGCTCTCTATGACTGGGTAACTAGGCAACTGTACAGGGCCATGCAGTGGATGTCCTGTATTTGGACTTCAGTAAGGCATTCGACCAGTGCCACATGGAAGGCTGGGAAGGAAGTTAGTAGGCATAGGGGTGGGTGCAAAGCTGGTGAGATGGGTAGGAAACTGGCTGCAAGGAAGGCAACAGAGGGTGGTGGTGGGTGGGAGCCTCACACCCAAGGGCAGTGACGAGTGGTGTTCCACAGGGCTCGTGTTGGGACCAGTGTTGTTTGGGATATTCATTGCAGACATATCATGGGACATCAAGAGCAAGATCAGTCTGTTTGCTGATGATACCAAGGTAGGTGCGGTGGTGGATGACCTAGGGGATGGCAGGGGTTGCAGGATGATCTGGCAAAGCTTGAAACCTGGTCAGACACCTGGCAACTGGGCTTTAATGCCAAAAAGTGCAAGGTGCTGCATTTTGGGATGAAGAACCCAAGGAGGAGTTACCAGCTAGGGGGAGTGCAGCTAGCCCAGACAGAGGAGGAGAAGGATCTGGGTGTGCTCATTACAGGGTCAATGAACAACTCGGCACAATGTAGGAAGGCAGCTGCAAAGGCCAACAAAATGCTGGGTTGTTTTGCAAGGGGTATATCCTCGAGGAGGGAGGAAGTGATTCTGCCACTGTATAGGTCATTAGTTAGACCACACCTGGAGTACTGCATGCAGTACTGGCGTCCGTATCTGAAGAGGGACATTAAGTTACTGGAGGGGGTGCAGCGCAGAGCGACAAAGATGATCAAGGGGCTATCATACGAGAGGAGGTTGAAGGAGTTCAACATGTACTCACTGGAGGAGAGGAGAGACAGGGGTGACATGATTGAAACCTTTAAATACATGAAAGGAATAAACAAGATGGGTACAGAGGGGCTGTTCAGAGTAAGGGAGGGGAGGGACACCAGGGGCCATGATATGAGACTGGAGCGAGGAAGGTTCAGGAGGGAGATGAGGAGACACTTTATACAGAGAGAGTGGTGGCTGGCTGGAATGCGTTACCTCCTGAAGTGGTATGCAGTAGAACAGTGGACTGCTTCAAACGAGGATGGGACAGGACAAGGGGGAGGGTTAATGAAGGGGAAGGGTGGAAGGGAGGGGCAGCTGCAGAATAAGGGGTGCTAGCTGCACATTCGAGCAGACTTGATAGACCCCTAGGCCTTTATCTGCTGGCAAATTTCGTATGTTCGTATGCCCCATCACACTTGAAGGTAAATTGCTTATTTTAAGTCAGCCCATTGAATATCCCCATATATGTTTATTTCGTTTTTGTTGACCGGGAAAGGAGGGCTAGACAAGTCTGCCTATTTTCAGCTTTGTTCTGGGGAAGGGGAGAGATACAGATGGTAAACAATGGAAATTGAATCAGATTAAGCTGTTGGTGGTATTTCCAGTGAATGGAGGAAATTTGGCCAGGGCACCTGGTAAATTTCCCTACTCTGTGGCTAGGTGGCGCTGTAATGGTGGCTGTGGGAAAAGTTGGTTGTAGCTAGCCATGGAAGAAGATGTCAAGGGGGTTGAGGAGCAGGCCTTCTCCTCGACCTCTGTACCGTGAGAGACTCCGTTGGATATGGAAACTACTGTGGAGGAGGACTTTGTACTAGCGGTCGAAGTATTGGATCGACAGAAGGAGGAGAGTCAGCAAGACACCACGATGGTGGCACGTCGAAGAGCAATGGATTTCAGCAGTGAGTATCCAGCAGATGCTGGCAGATGAAGAGAAATTATTTTTGGGAAAAAAGGACCTTTTGGAAAAGGTGCTGTTACGAGAAAGAAATAGAGATATGGGAAAAAGCGCCTGTTTTAGAAGCCAAGAGTGTATTGCAGCACTCTGAGCAAAAGCAGCAGAAGGAATTTTTTCAGGAACCGGGTGAAGAGCGTACATCCGTGAACCTCGACTCTCCGAGCCTGCAGGTAAATACAGTTACGGTGGCAGTTGTCTCGGATGGGAGCCACAATGTACCTACAGTATTATTTCTAGTAGTGGGCAAATGGCGGGGAAGGCAGGGATTCCTGATATTCAACAGGGAACCGAATGTCCTAAACTGACAAACACAGCGCAAGTTACTGATCATAACTTGCTGTGGGAGAAATGCATTCCTTTTAGCATTGGAGTGTCTACTTGAGGGAATTTAAGAAAATTAGCTGTTAAAGAAGGGACTGGGAAACGGATCAAAGGAAAGTATTTGATGCTATGCCACGTTGGGCTTTAGAAATAGTTACAAAATCTAAAAATTAATAAACATATTATTATATGGATCAAAAATTGGTTATCAAATCGTACTCAACGAGTTAATATCAATGGTTGTTTATCAGACATTGGTTATGTCACTAGTGGAGTCCCCCAGGGCTCGGTGCTCAGTCCATGTTTGTTTCAGGCCTTCATATCTGATTTAACTTCAAATTGACTTTCATCATCTATTAAGTATGCAGATGATATAAAGATTTGTGGTACATGTACAGGTGACAGTGATCCTAATATCATTCAGCAGGATCTAAATAAAATTTTTGAATGGGTAACCATATGGGGTATGAAATTAAATAATTCAAAATGTAAGGTCATGCACCTAGGTAACACTAATCCTTCAAAAACATATATGTTGGGACAGTACCCACTTAGTGATACTACTGATGAGAGACCTGGGCATAACAATTTCTAATAACATGGATTTTTCTTATCATATAAATGAATCAGTAAATAAACCAAATAAGGTTGTCTGGTCTATTAAACGAAATATTACTGCAAGAAATCCAAAGGTTTTAATGCGTTTGTTTAGAGCATATGTTAGGCCTCATCTTGAATATGTGTCTCAGCTTTGGTGTCCCTATAAGAAAACTAACATACAGTATATCAGAAAGAGTACAGCGCAAATTCACTAAACATTTGAGTGGCATGAACCATCTTCCTTATGAAACTAGATTATGTGATCTTAATCTGTTTTCCTTAGAAACTCGCAGGTTATGTGGTGATTTACTATTTCTTTATGATATAGTCCCGGACCCTGCATTAATGACAGACTTAATATTACATTTCAAGGATTCATCTTACAACACTAGAGGTCACCCTCTCCAATTGATAAGTAAATCCTTCAGTTATATCAGGAGGAAATACTTTTTTACCTTAAGAGTGATTAAACCTTTGAACAATTTGCCATTACATATTATTATTAGCAAGGATAAAGAACAATTCAAGGCTAGATAGGACGAATATTTATTATCTGGTAAACAATTGGCATATTATTGATCTTGACTAGTATGTGAGCTTTTATGGGCCGTAAGGCCCTCTTGCTTTCCAAATACCTTAGTATGAACCTTAGTATGAAAGTTGAAACCCCCTGAAGCTCCACAGGAACAAGTCATAACACCCCCGGTTCAGTACACTTGGTAGGTCAAGCTTGCAGAGAGCAGGTTGGAAGCATAGCCCAGATGGAGTGGGCTGGGATGTTAATCTCCTGATTAAGTTCGGAGAAGGTGTTCAGACAGACAATGTTTCAGTGGTTGGGGAGGGACTGGAGATTTGCGTGCCAGCTTTTATGAGATTGCCCCTGATCAGAAACAGGTCATAGAGACAGGATCTCCCTCATGCTCTGGTCTTAATCTGGTGTTAGAACAAATAATTGGGTTAGAAGACAAGATACCCTCAGAATTGGTTATTGTAGAACCCCTCCCCCTTTACGGAGAGTTAGACAGGAAGATACCCGTAGTACCCAAGGTGAGCTCCCTTCTAGAAACTCTATTGATCCCTCAGTCCCTTTAGAGCAAGTAACTGTACCTTCCAGACCTGCCCCCAATGTATGGAACTCTAATGTAAGGGACAGGTTGTTCCCTGACAGTGTGCATACTGTAACATCGCTGGCAGCGTGACGCAATGCTGTGCGTCTCAAATATGGGGGTGACATGGCAGATCTTCCAGATAGGCTTTTTGTGGGTAGAGTTTTACTTAAAGATAGCATGAAGTATTGTGTGTACGAGATGTACGCTCTACTACACATGCCGAGAGATTCAGTCTTTGACAGAGGCTTCAGACATCCGGTAGGCCTAGATAGGTTTTGGAAGCTATATTTGGATTTGAAAAATACTGTGCTATGGAAGCCCTTTCTGGCAATATCGCTGACGAAACCCAGGTTTAAAAAAATAACTGTGCTGTTTCGTAATGAAGGGGTTAATATGGCAGATATAACATACTGGCTAAAACAACATTGTATGGCGAATGGCCCTCCGGAGCCCATCTTGGATGAAGAGCATTTATGGACTGGGGGATGGAGATATAAAATTACTTTGCATCAAGAATCTGGCATTGCTAAACATTTGCCCAATTGTTTCTTTTTGGGAAGGGGCAGGGGTGTGCTTTTCTACCCATGTCATGCAGGAAGGTGGGTCATCTCAGCAATGTCTGTGAAAAACAGAAATGTGGGCTGTGTGATGCTATTGGGCATATAGCTGCTCATTGTCATTTGCCTCCAGGATGCAACTTATGTGAAGAGCAAAAGCATACGTGTAGGAATTGCTCCTGGGCAGCCCACAATAGTTTGGATACCACTTTGCAAGTTGAACAAGATGGCTATGTGACAACTGCACAGAAGGAAAAGCTAAGGACTCAAGAACTCTTGTCATGGCCTAACATGGGGGTATCGCAGCCCAGAGAGTAACACGGACCAGAAACTCTGGGCCTGTATCTGACGTAGTCAGGGAACAGACTCCTGAAATCATACCTCGGGCTGCACCTTTGGTTCAGGGATTGGAAGATAGAACAGGTGACGTAGGTTCCCAGGGATATGAGGACAGTGTAATACTTGATCCAGAGGGACAAGCGACCCCCCCTTCCTTGAAACAGAGGAGGTGGGGTCTACTATCATGGTGGATCTCTCATCAAAGGCGAAGGAAGCTACGGATGTAATGTTACCCCGAGAAATAAAAGGTGACTGTTCCTTTCAGAGAGTTACCAGATCAAAGGCAGCAAGGCAACTTATGGAGACTTTGCCAGGAACTGAAGAAGCTGGTCATTTTCCACTGGCTAACTCATATGAGGTTTTGATGGAAGTGGAAGATGAAGATATGGGCGGGGGGGGGTTACTCTGATATGTCTTCAGTCATGTCGGTACAAACAGGATATCTGTGACTCTAAGCCAAGGGAGAAACCGAAGCCAAAGAAATGGAAAAAACAAAAGTGATTAATTTCTATTTGTTGATTATTTGAACTTTAAGCTCCTTGTATTTGTCTTTTTGAAATCCTTCCTTCCACTTTCTTATGGCTTTGGGCATTACCTTAATAACTACAAATGTTAATAGTATTAAGTCACAGGTAGAGAGAATTATTACGTTTACTAGTTTTTACTCCAAGATACTAGACTTCATACGATCCCAGAGAGGACGACTGCATAAAGGGAATGGTGGAGGGGCCCTCGCTTTGGTCGATTGGTGAGGATCAATGTTCAGGTTTTGGGATTATGTTTGAGTCTTGAAGTAGTGGTATTGAAAGTCATAGATTTACACCCAGGGAGAGCCATGTTGATGTATGTTCTTTTAAACAAAGTTGCTTATAGTTTGATTAATATTTATGCACCTCAGTCTAAGCAGAGAGATCTAATTTGTGCCAGTCTGTCACTCCATATTTACACACTTTCAAGCAGATTATATGGGGAGGAGATTTTAATTGTGGATTGACTTATAGGGATTGGTGAAGGCAGACATCAAACAATTATAGTGATACTAACACTCTTAATAACATTTTGAACTCTTTAAAGTTAAGGGAGGTTTATGATTCGTTTCAGACAACCCCAGATCATACCTTGTATAAGGAAACACTATCTACGAGGATAGATTTTTTTCTTTATGTCAGATGGAGTGAAACCAGTTGCGGTATCAGTACACCCATTAGAGACGTAAGATCATCTAGTTGTGAAAACTATGATAGGGCATCACCCTGTGACTTCTATTGGGAGAAGTTATTGGAAGATGAACATGGACTTGTTACAAGAGGAAGAATATCGAAGGGAAATAAGAGATTTTTTAGAAGGGAGGGTAGATATTAAATTTCTGTATGACAGTCTTATTGATTGGTGGGAAGACACAAAAAGAGATTTAAAAGATTTGTTTATATCAATGTCCTGTCATAGAGCTAGGACAAAATACTTGCAGTATTTGAGCCTGAGGGCTCAATACTTGAAAAAATTTTAACGCTAATGAGAGTAACAGGACAAGAACTCAGGATGCAATTTTCCAAGATTGAAGAGCAAATATGCAGCTATCTTAAAGAGAAAGAGGAAAGTACTGCTAAGCAGCAGCAATTTATGACAAAGGGGACAAAGGAACAGGTTAATCCATTTAGTGTGGATGCCCAGACATTGTCTAGAATAACCATGACAAAACTGGTGAATGATACGGTACAAAAATTTCAGGATAGATGGGGGATGCAGCAAATAGTTCAAGAACACTTACAGGCAACTTTTCAGAAGGAAAGACGGGGAGGCAGGAATCCTTTACTCCAACGTATAGAGGTACCAGAATTGACAATTCAGGAAGAACAAGAGTTGATGGCCCTATTAATTTGGAAGAAATTCGTGAAGCAGTTCCTCACTTATCAGCTCATACCACTCCAGGAAAAGATGGCATTCCAAATGATTTTTAGAAAATTTTTGTTGACATGTTAGCCCCACAGTTGCAGTTCGTGTTCTTGGCTATTCAGCAGGAAGAGCATTTGGTCCCTAGCATGAATGATGGGGTGGTGTCTTTTCTTTATAAAAAAGGAGATCAGCAGAATATAACAAATTGGAGGCCGTTAAGCTTATTGTCATCAGATTATAAGATTCTGACTGTCAGGTTGGCAAAAATGGCTAAAAAACTGATAAACCCACCACAAACTTGTGTAATACCAGGAAGGAATATTGCTCAAAATTTGAATTATGTTAGGGAAATTGTGGAACAGGGCTTGGGAATGCAGATGGATGATTACATCATGACACTGGATCAGGAGACAGCTTTTGATGCTATCAGGCAGGATCATATATGGTCCACTCTTGAACAGTATGGTATTCCTGTCCAGATGCTTAAATTGTTGCGGACAATATACAAAGAGGCTCAGGTTACACCACTTATTAATGGACATTTTGGGTTGCTGGTTTATGCATGAAATGGGGTTCATCAAGGGTGCCCTGTAAGTCCGCTTTTATATGTGTTTGGTTTAGATCCTGTTTTGAGGCATATAGAAGACACAGCAGTGATTAGACTCATTAGCAATAAAGTAGGAATCTGTTTTGGGGAAATTACCGCTTATGCAGATAATTGCACTGTAGCTGTGGCAGATTTGGAGTCCAAGGGAGAGGTTCTAACTTTATTGGAAAGTTTGGAAGACACTACTGGAATAAGGTTGAACAGGGGTAAGAGTAAACTGATAGGATTGGGACATGTCCCTAGACAGGTTGATTTCTGTATCCCAGTGGTAATTGGTCAAATCCAAATTTTAGGCCTATTTTTATGTTTGCACGCATGCACAAGAAACATTTTGTGACAGCTTAGGATAGAAGTGAGGTTTTGGAGGTGCGGCACTGTGGCGGCCAATGCCCCCACTGCCTTTTGAGACTTGGCCTGCTTTCCCCAATGCGGTGGCACGCTGCTGCAGACACTAGTTCAGCCAGCATGCCACCAACTTGAAACGAATTCGCCACTGCAATGAGGGAGCGACCCGTCGTTGCTGGGCGGTGCCTTGCCTGGTGTAACATTTCAAGTAACATGGTGGTGGCTCTCACCGTCCACCTCAGAGTCCCCATGTAAGCTGACTCGGGGGTTCCCAATCCCCCTGTCGGCATGCCCCCCCATCACAGTCCTTTTGCCGATGGGGTAGCCCAATCTCCGTTGGCATGATGCACCCCTCCCATTTGTTCTGTGCCGAGGGGGTGCCCAGTCCCCCTCGACTCATGTGCTTCCCCTCCTGTCCAGCACACTGTATGGCCTACGGAGGTGCCCGATCCCCGTTGGCTCCAGTCCCCCCCAAACAAACACCCAGGTGGCACGCTGGGAGCCCACCCCAGCATGCCAAAAGTGTCCTACGTTGCCTTTTATTTTATTTTTTTTTAATCCTATAAAAAAAGAAAGGTCCCTCGTTGAGTCCCATGCCCTCTCCCCCAGCCCACACTCACCCTCTACGCATCCCACCTCCTCACACCCCTCTCACCCCATACTTACATCCGGAGCCCAGCGCGACAAACTTCGGTGGACTGGGAACACGTCTGCACTCTTCAAAGCCGACCGTGAGCTGAAGAAATGCCGGTAAGCTGTATAGTGGCATAAATGGTTTTTTTTTCAACTTTGTTGCATATCTCGGCCATTTCTGCGAATTTTGGCACCAAATTTTCAACACGGAGGTCTTGGAACCCCACCTCATGAATTCAGTAACTGTCATCTCATTATTCCGTCCCAAAAGGTTATTTTGCGGTCACTGCGTGGAATCACCTTTCAGGACTGAGTAATGAAATGACAGTGTCACTGTTCATGAGGTGGGCTCTCAAAAAGCCTATGTTGCAAATGTGGTGAAAAAATTCCAAAAAATGACTGCGTTATGAGTGTGCGTTGCGCAGTTTCTACGCATTCTCGTAACATCGCGAATTTGTAATATTTTCACTCCAGATTTTCAACATTGGCATTTTTCCA
Organism: Neoceratodus forsteri; assembly: GCA_016271365.2. NCBI lineage: Eukaryota > Metazoa > Chordata > Ceratodontiformes > Ceratodontidae > Neoceratodus > Neoceratodus forsteri. The sequence continues at coordinate 1,101,592,035 of CM057454.1, read as the reverse complement.
CACCTCCTTATGAACAGTGCAGCTGTCATGTTTCACATCCTGGCCGAAATGTGTTTTCGCATTCCCGGCTCAGAATAGCGCAGTCGCCATGGGAAATCAGTGTTTGGGACAGATTAAGAGAATCACAGTGACACTGTTCATGAGCAGAGGTCCTAAAATGCCTATGTTGAAAATTTGGTGGCAAACGTCCATACAATGACTGTATTACAAGCGTGCGTTGCGCAGTTTCCAAGCACCCTCGTAACTTCGCAAATTTGTAATATTTTCACTCCAGATTTTCAACATTGGCATTTTTTCACACCTTCTTATGAACAGTACAGCTGTCATTTTTCATATCTTGCCTGAAATATGCGTTTGCACATCTAGCGCACAGTGGCGTGGTCGCTGTGGGAAATCAATGTTCCGAACAGATTAGGAAAATCATAGTGACAGTGTTCATGAACAGAGATCACTAAATGCCTATGTTGAACATTTGGTGAAATAATTCCACTAAATGACTGCGGTACGCGCATATGTTGCGGAGTTTCCATGTACACTCGGAACTTAGATAATTTTTAATATTTTCACTACAAATTTTCAACATTGCCATCTCTTCACACCTCCCTATGAGTGATATAGCTGTCATTCTTCATATCCTGCCTGATCTGTGTTTTCACACATCTGGCGCGGAATGGCACGGTCGCTGTGGGAACTCAAAGTTCGGGACACATTAACAAAATCACACTGCCACTGTTCATAAGAAGGGGTCCCAAATGCTTTCATGAAGTGGGGGTCACAGAAAGACCATGTTGAAAATTTGTAGTGCGAATACCAACAAACGCCCGGGGCGTTCAATCAATCAGTCAATCAGATTTTATTTCTAAAGCGCTTTTCAAAAACCAAAGCGCATATACAATATAAAAACAGACATTTAATCAAATAAGATATATAAAAATAAAAAGGCAGCAATAATAAAGCTAAACATTATCCCCAAATGCCAGGCCAAATAAATATGTTTTTAGAGAGGATTTAAAAGTATCGGTGGACAGGCACTCTCTATTCCGACAAGGTAGAGAGTTCCACAGGGTCAGGGCTCCAAAGGCAAAAGCCCTAGCACCTGATGTCTGAAGACTGACCCTGGGAACCTCTAGCAATCCCTCGTCAGCGGAGTGGACAGTAAGGCCGAAGGAGGTCTTGCAAGTAACTCGATCCCTGTCCGTGTAGGGTCTTCTAGGTCAGCAGCGCGACCTTAAAGGTGATCCTCCATCGCACTGGCAGCCAGTACAGTTTGCGCAGCACAGGCGTGACATGGCTAGTTCTTGACAACCCTGTCAACAACCTGGCCGCAGCGTTCTACACCAGCTGCAGGCAACGGAGATTCACCCCTGGTAACCCTAGGTATAGAGCATTGTAGTAATCAAGACGAGAGGACACAAAGGCGTGAACCAGCGTAGGAAGGTCCTCAGGTGGAACAAGGTGCTTTATCTGGGCGATGTTCCTCAGATGATAAAATAAAGACAACTGCTGACACCTGTGCTTTTACCATCAGTTCGTTATCAAGCACAACGCTCAGATTCCGCACCTGTTCAGAAGGTCTCAACTGGTTACCCCCTAGCACAAGGCCACCAGACGGTTGCCCAGGAGTCAACTTCTGTACCCGCTGACCTGGGTCCACCACCATCACCTCAGTCTTATCCAGATTCAGTCTCAATCAGTTAGCAATCATCCAGTCCTGAATCTCAGTGAGGTAGTTGTTAAAGGCCGAGATCGTGCTATTCTGTTCGGGTACAAAGGACATGTAGAGCTGAGTATCATCTGCATTGCAGTGAAAACTCAGCCCATACTGCCTTATAATGTCTCCCAATGGCAACATGTACACCGTGAACAGTATGGGGGACAGCACGGAACCCTGCAGCACCCCACAAGGCAGGGAAAAGGGGGCTGAGGAAAGAATCCTCGACACCACCCTCTAGGTCCTGCTTGTGAGGAAAGAATGAAACCACCTGAGGACTGTCCCCCACCGACAGTGCACAAAGTAGCTGCAGGCATTCCAGCAACACCCCATGATTCACGGTGTCAAATGCTGCAGAGAGATCAAGGAGGACCGAGATCGAATGACTCCTCCGATTCCCTCACTATTAGGAAATCATTAAATACCCAGACTAATGCCGTCTCAGTACCATGCCTCTTCCCGAAACTGGATTGGAGAGGATCATAGACTTCATGGGTGGTAAGAAAGTTCTCGAGCTGCAACGCAACTACCCTCTCAATAACCTTGCCCAAAAAGGGCAGGTTAGAGACCGGTCTGTAGTTCGCAAGACAGTCTGGGTCACAGGAAGGTTTCTTTAAAAGGGGTGTCACCATAGCCTCCTTCAGGAGGTCCGGAAATACCCCCTGGTCCAGTGAGCACCAGACTATCTCAGCAAGGATCGGTCTGATGACATCCATACAGCCTACAAGGAGGCACGTTGGACCAGGATCCAAACTACAGTAATTCGGTCGCAAGCCCTGAACAATCTTGTTATCCATGATCACTGGCTGGTCGAAATCTGTCCAGACAGACTGGGTGCCTGTGCTCTGGCATCGACCGCCGCTGTACTCATTTGAATGAGTCAAGCAGATCTCCGACTGGATGGAGGACATCTTATCTGCAAAGAATTGAGCGAACTCATCACACTTAGATTGTGAAAAAGCTCTCCGGCCCCGAAGGCAGGCTGGATTGCACAGCCTGTCCATGGTCCAAAAGAGCTGAGCCAGTCGATTCCTTGCTGCAGTAATCTCCCTGGACAGGAACTCTGCCTTCTTATGGGAGATTTCTGATTGATAGACTGAATAATGGGCAATCAATCTAAGTCTTTCCTTCACCAAGCCAGATTTCCGCCAACAACATTCCAGCCTTTGCCCCACTCTCCTCAGCTCCTTCAAAGTCCCATCAAACCAGGGGACTGAGGTGGAGAGGAGAGGCAAACTCGACAGGAGCTATGGAATCCAGGGCCCCCAGCACCACACTATTATAGTGCACTACTAGGTCTCCCAGATCCAAGCATTTCAATGGCCAACTCGATAGGTCCAGCACTGCCATCAGACCCTCTGAGGTAACACCCCTCAAAGGGTGGTACCGGACCATCTCCAAAGGGGCGGGTCTCACAGGGGGAGCTGCAAGACTGAATATTATAGAGTGATGGTCTGACCATCCAACTGGTTCCACCACCAAGTCAGTGGCCTCCACCCCCAGAAGGAATACCAGGTCCAGGGAGTGACCCTGAATATGGGTTGCAGCGGTAACTACCTGTGTAAAGCCCAACAAGATCATCAGTTGGAGGAGATTTTGACCAAAATGCGAGAGTTCATTGTCGACCCAGGCATTGAAATCCCCCAGGACCAACCACCTTGAGGATTCCAACACCATGTTGACCATGAAGTCTGCAACTTTGTGCAGGAAAACTTTCTCATTTCCAGGTGGACGGTAGATGAGAAGAATGCTGCTACCCACACCTGCTCCCATGATACACTCGAAGGATCTAGTGGTCCCCACTGGAACCTCTACAAGGCCCAGTTCCATCTTAAAACAAATGGCTACACCCCTGCCCCTTCAATCCAGTCTTGGGCAGTGTATCACCGAGTACCCAGCTGGAAACACTGACTCCAATACCGGACCAGTATTCTCGTCCAGCCAGGTCTCAGTGATGCAGACCAGGTCCGATGTCTCAACAAGATCAGCAATAATTGCTGTCTTGTTCTTTATTAACCTGGCATTGCATAACACCACCCGAGTTGGATGAGAGGCCATGGTAGAGCGGACAGCATGCCCACTATCAGTGGAGCCCTTGGGTATGGGTACCAGGCAGAGAGGACCCCTTTCCTGGACCCATTTCGCCCCAGGGCACCTCTTGACCCCACTACCCCAATCCGCCCACCCTGCTCCCCAGGTCCAGGCCCCCCTCCATCCAATACCAAAGGCACAACAATGCCTATACACCTCAGGTTGCAATGGGACTATCAAGGGCACAGACCTCAGCCTGGAGGGGGAGTAGCTGCCTGCCCACCGAAGAACAATCCCAACACATGCTGCCTATTAAAAGAAGCACCTACCCCAACACACTCTTAAAATAAAAACCCAACCCAGCCCAAAGTAAATAATAAAATCCACTACTCCCACAACTCAAAATAAGTAATAAAATCCACTACCCCCGCAACTCTTACTTGAGGGAGTATTTAAACACAATGAAACAAAAAAAACAAACAAAAAAAAACAACCAAACACTAACCGTTTTAAATTAAATCCCTTTTTCGAAGCTCCTCCTCTCTCTCTCACCGAGAGGAGGGATTCAGATTAAAGTTAAATCTAACTATCGATCCCCCCAATACAATAAACTATAATACAATAAAACTAAATAAGTTAAAACTATGAAAACCACTCAGAAATATTTTTAGGTTTTCAAATCAAGTATTTGAGTCTTGGACAGGGGAATAGTTCTGCGAGGGGAGTTCGCCTCCAGGAAAGAAATTAATATCCACCACAAAATGAGTTTCCACATGAAGAGGTTCAAATCATAGGAAAGAACACGCTGAGCTAATAACTGTAACTGAGGGCCATCAATGAAGGATACAACTCATAAAATACACCTCCTCTCACTGAGATGTAAAAATAATGCAAAGCAATAAACAGAAATGTTCAGATCCCCAGGCCCTCTCACTACCTGGGGTATCTAAGATGAAACAGGCACTCTCACTGCCCAACAAAAATCACTTTTCAAATCAATATATGCTTGTTTTGTGAGCAGTATGCAGTTCTGTACTGTTAGGGTTTCTAACCATATCGTCCCACGCTGTACAGACTGACAGGCATCAGGGGTGTGCCTTTGGATTGCAGACTGTAATGTTCATGCCATTCTACCCTCACCCCTACCCTGAAGCCAGTGGCGGGCATCGAGGTGTGCCTTGGACTCTTCAGCCCCAGACTTCACCCCATTCTCCTATGCTGCACCCAATTCAACGTATGTCCTTATGAAATGGGGTGACTGTGAAGCCGAACACCCCAAGGCACACCTCAACACTTGTCGGTGTCTACAAGCATAGGGTGAGGTGAAATGCTGTGAACATTATGGGCAGTGACCCAGAGGCACACACCAATGCCTGTCCATCTCTGCAGGGTGGAGGTGGGGTTGGCGTGAGTTCAGTGCTTCACTGCCACTTCTATTCTGCACCTGAACTCCTTTACATCCAATGGTAATATCCGCGCAAGCAAACATTCGGCATTGACAAATGCTTATTTGATACTAGAGAAGCGGAGGTATTAAATTGAGAACTGGCATATAATAAAGCATCAGACAAAGTACAGCGCTGGAAGTCGTGGAAAATGACTAAGAAAAAAGGGTATATTTGATAAAGGCCAATTTGGCTCCTTTGTTTTTGCATGCTTCCCATGCACATCCACTCCCGTATGCTGTGCACACAAAGATAATGGGGTGGTTGTTTTTTCTTTTCCTCTATGGAGAAGCCGACTTAATCCTGTAAAAAGAGCTCACACTTATAGGTCATGCAAAATGGGTGGTCTGAATATATTACACCCTTTGGTGTTTTTCTTCGGGAATTTTTTTTTATTCCACCATTAAAACAGTCATATTGGAAAAGGAAGGTATGGGGAAAAGTGCATGGAATTATGGGGTAGCCATTTTCTTATGGCATGGGGAGAGGACGGTGGCATATTACTGATAAACAGCTACCAAGTTATGTGCAAACCACCCTGAAATATATAAGACAGTGGGATATAGAACTATCAGTTTATCTCTAAGGACAAGAAGACATTTTATGCCTAAATAGCAGAGAAATGTTACTGGGAACAGCCCATATTTCATGTACAGGCTGGTGGTGTTTGTGAAGACTTACTTAGCAGTATAACAGAGTTTCGAATTCCTTTGAAAATGCAGGATGTGATATGGCTTTGTTGTCACCAGAAGCTTAATGTAAAGAGAAACCAAGAACACAAGAAGGTGGAATGAGAACAGATCTGTGGGGAATTGCAATGTGCAGGGCAAATAGAAACTATGTTGCATCTGTTTTTGAATGTGTCTCTGTCGAACATTTTTGAAGTCACTTGGCTGCTTTTTGGTGTGAGAGGGTCTTTCAATCTATGTGATATGAAATATTAGTATTGGGACAAATTCCTCCAGCGTGGGGCAAATGGAAAAAGAGCACGCTCTATGTCATTTTAGCCTGCATTAAGTGGTCATTGTGGCAAGTTCGTTGTTTAAGAGTTCTTCAGAATGTAGACATTTAGAAGGCAAGAGGTGTTTTTTAAAATACAGGGTGAACTGGATGCAATTTATCAGTATGAATACCATACCATGGGGCAAGTTGTATGTGAATATCTTTGGAAAGATGTGGCTTGGGTGGGATGATTGGCAGAGGTATTTTCCCCTGCTCTTAATGTACCTTATATGGGGTTCACTAGCCTCTTTTAAAGGTGATTGGAGAAGCTTACAAACAGTATTCTTGGGACCTAGACTGTAACTGTCCCTTTCCATTCTATTTTTGATATGATATAGGTTGGTGGTACCATAGGATATTTCTCCTGATTATATTCTGAGTTAGTTTTGTAGCACACAATTTCCTTTGCTTTTTTAAGGGGAGGTCTATTTCTTTGAAGAAAAACTATGTGAATTCTTTCTGTTTGGAACTGTTATTTAAAATATTACTTCCGTATGATTTGGTTTTCTGTTTCCTTTTGTTGTAATTTAGTATGATGTAATGCTGTTTTGTATATCATTTAGTATGATGTAATGCTGTTTTGTATATTATGTTTTTGTGTATTGAATAAAAAATTCCCCAACTCTTCCAGTAGGGGGAACCTCTGTCCCAAGTAGTGAGCCTACCACTATGCTGGAGACTGCAGAGATGGTGGACACTTTTGAGGCAGGGGAGCAGGCCTCCTCCCCTGACCTAACTAGTTTAGAGGCTGTAGAACATGCGATGCTGGTACACGAATTTGGGGAATTTGGCGCTGAACAAGTGATTTTTACCTGTGCTACAGACAGAATTGAACCCACTGAGGTAATTGGAAATGACAGTAAATCTCCAGTAACAGGGCCAGTGTGCCCTGGAGGAATGACGCTAGAACAAACATCGACATTGGGAGCCACAAACAACACTGGCAGGGATCGTACCTGTAGAGAACTCCCACAAGCTGCAGACTGCATTGGTATAGGAATGCTGACAAATACACAGTCACCGACTGACAGTCAGCTGGAAAAACAAGAAACGCTGCTGACTGCTGAAGCAGTGACTCATCTAGCAGGAATGCAAGCCTCTGACTCAAAAAGGGGGAGAGCACTCCCAGTAACTGTGGCTGGCAGAGTTATCGGAGCAGCCTCCGAGTGCCAACAGCTGCACAAACTCCCCCAGAAACCTTTCCCTTTACCTGCCCAACGCTGGAGAATGGGACCAGGCCTACAACAACGCAAACAACTTACCGAGCTTGGGGGGGTAGCATCTGATGCTACAAGCTCTGCTCAGGTAACATCCGATCTTCCTGGACCTAAGTCTCCACCACTCATTCACACTAGTGGGATTAGGGCCGGAGGCACTAGGACCCATCGGGCAAACTTTTGCTGGAGGGCAAAGGCGAGAGATGGCGCGGGACACCTGCGGCGCTTGTGACTGCGGCTCGAGCGTAACGACTCTTCTTCGGCGCCGACCTCCAACCGCCTCAGTTCCTTTTTTCCCAGCCGAAAAGTGCGTCAGTATACAACGCCGTCTGTCGGGAGTCAAACTACGCTTAGTTTTCAGTTTGTTTTTGTAACATTATCACGATAGTAGTATCGCTTAATTTTATTCTATTTCAAAATTTTTCTAATATCTTAAATTTAACTTACTTGAAGAAGTCTCGCCTACTGGACGGAGTCAACCATGAGCAGGTCAGGTGACGGTAGGAGACTTCGGATGAAAGCTGTTCAGTCAGCGGCTGGGTCCGTCAACCTCTTCTCAAGAAACTCAGCGGGTTCCGGACAACGGTCAGTCCGATGCCCGGGGGGATGGGCGGTCCCCCCGTCAGGCATAAAAATAAACGGTCGCTTTCCACGGCACCTTTCGGCCTCGAGCTCTTCTTCGCCCACAGGTCAAAAAGAAGACCGAGGTCGCCTTCTCTGCATGTCTGGCCGACGGTTGGTTATCATTGCTAGTTGCCGGTCTCCTTCGGAGTCGCCAACTTCTGGTAATCGTCGTCCTCGACATCGGAGCCCCTCCCCGCCTATAGGTAGGGCTCCAGATGAGCAGTTTCATCAGTGGGCCGCTCTTATGGAGCGATGGGCTCGGAGGTTGGTTCTTCTGCCTGGCTCGGTTGCCTCGAGCCCTCGGCCCTCGGCGATCAGGTAGGGCGGTTGGATCCTTCCTATACGTCATGGCGCCTTCTTCGGTGCCTGCGACTCCGCAGCTAGGTGTTTCCCCTCACATGGCTGCGCGCAGGGGCCACACCATGCCCTTACTCGTTTTGTTTCCTCCTTGCTTTCCAGGTTCCTGGGCTTTTTCGCCTTTCTGGCGGGTCTGTTGGCTTGTCGGCGCCCGCTTTTGGTGCCGGTGGGTCTTGTGGAGCCGTCCGTGCGCGCGCTTGGATCTGGCGGCACCGCTGGCGCGCTATCGGGCGGCGCTGCGCGCGCCGCCGCTTGACAGTACCGCAGCGGCGCTGCTATTTCGGGCGGCGCTGGTGGCGCTATCGGCAGCGCCGCCAAGGTTTTGCGGTGCCGCTATGGGCCAAGGCGGCCTTCGGTGCCGCAGCCTTGCGCCGCTTCGCCCGCTGCCATCTCGCGCTGGGGTCCTTGGGGACCTCCTTGTTTTCCGATATTTCTCCCTCCTCAATTTTCATTCCTTTCCTGTCCAAACAGTCCTTCTGGACCATCAGGAGATGATGTTGAGCTCTGACCCAGACCTTCGGTCTGGGTGATGAAGTGGAGGAAACAGGATCTTTCTTTGCTACAGAGCCTGTGGTCGAGGACCTGTCCTTAAGTCTCTGTTGAAGAACCTGAGATCCACTTTTCTCTCCAGACTACAGACATCGATCCTGGGAAGATATTAAGACTCCAGTACCTTCATGCTTCGAGATCCCTCACGGATTTGATCCTCCGATCCAGTTTTCCTCTCGAGACGCTGTCTCAATGGTATGGAATAATTCTGCTCTTAATCCTTCAGTGGCTAAATCCATTGATAAGAAGTATTCAGCCCCAAGGATCGTCCCATTTTGGCATCCCAAGCATTTATCGGATCCTATTGTAGTCCTGGCAGAGAATGACAAGGTCGTTCTTCCTCAACTACTTCAGCTCGACCTATTAACAAAGAGTCCTCGTAAGATTGATACATTAGGTAAGAGAGTCTTGCTGCCTCCACTCTAAGTATGATGTGACACAGTTATCAAGGCTATTTTTCTCAGTATGAGTATATCCTGTGGCACTCTATGAAAAGAATGGTGAAGCTCTTCCAGATTCGGACTCCAGGTCAGAGCTTCTATTGACCGTTACTAGAGGTATTGAATCCAATAACCAACAAGTCAAAGTCACCATGGACGCTCGACACTGCTTCTCGCTCAGCTGCTGCAGGATTTGTACTGACGCCATTCCTGGCTGCGCTCTTCGGCTTCACGGCGATGCTCAGCAGCAGGTAATGGCGCTGCCTTTGATGGCGCCTCATCTTTCGGCCCTCAGGTGAGCAAGCCTTAGAAGCCTCCCCAAAGACTAGATCGCCATTAAATTGGTTAGAACCTCCGCCTGCCCCTCTCGCGGGCATGCGAACAGACGCCAGTTTCTTAGTCGCCAGTCCTCGAGGCAGAAGCAGGGAAGCTCCATAAAAGCCAACCTGCCCAACCTCAGAAGAAGACCAGCAGAAGCGAGGGGCCTAAAGCCCCCAGCGCCACCTTATGAGTTGTTGGCCCGTTCCATCCACACTGCCCGAGATGGAACTTTCTCCGGTGGGAGGTCGCCTGATGTACTTTCACAACGAGTGGAAGTCCATAACTTCAGACAATGGGTCCTTCGATAATTCAGCGGGTTACCTTCAATTTCCCAAATTGTCTCTTCCCAGACGTACAACCCAGGTTGTCGGCTTTCAGTCAGACCTCCTCACTGCCGAGATCGAGGGCCTTCTGAACAACAGGGCAATAGAACTGGTGCCCTCATGATTGCGAACACAGGGTTCTACTCCCATTTCTTTCTGGTTCCAAAGAAAACTGGGGGATGTGCCCCATTCTAGACCTCAGAAAGCTGAACAAATTCCTCCCCAGGAGAAATTCAAATGATTTCCCACGCACTTTGTTACCCTTGCTGCATCAGGACGACTGGTTGGCCTCTCTGGATATGCAGGATGCTTACCAGCATATCCTCATCCACCCGACCCACCTAAGTTCCTCAGGTTTGTAGCTTTGGTCAGCATTATCAGTTCAGAGTCCTGCCTTTAGGCTATCCTCGGCGCCTGCTAGATTTTACAAAGTGTTGTGCAGTTCACGGCGCATCTCAGGAAAGGCGGACTCGAGTCTTTCCTACCTGGACGATTGGTTTCTAGCAAGCCCGTCCAGCCAAGGGACTTTGAAGCCGTGCAAGCATTTCTCGTCTCTCACGCCCATGGGAGCTCTGTTGAATCTGAAAATCCCAACTGCAGCCCTCCCAGAGGCTCCTTTTCTTAGGGACGCTCTAGTCACCCTTCCACAAGGCTTTCCTTCCAGAGGACAGAAGACTCGATATCCTTCGATGGCCCGTCTACATCGGGAGAACCAATCGGTTACAGCTCTCTCGATGCAACGCATGTTGGGTCTCATGGCCCTCGGTGTTCACTGTACCCTGGCCGCTGCACATGAGAACCACCCAATGGATGCTTTCCACCAGTGGTCTCCGACCTCACCCCAGTCTTATCCCATCAAGGTGACGCAACCCTTCAAGGTCTCTCACCTGGTGGTCTCAAGAGAGCAATCTCTCAAAGGGTTCCCCTTGCTCTTCCGGACCATCAGATCTCCATCACCACCGCATCGCTAATGGGATGGGAGCTCACTGTCTCTCCCTCCACACTCAAGGTGTGTCGGACTCGCTTCAACTCATCTCCACATAAATGTCTTGAGGTGAGAGCGTCCTATGTGCGATCCAAGCTCTGAAGGATGTCCTTTGTCACAAGAACATCTCCTTCAAACGGACAGCAAAGCTGTGATGTATTACATCAACAAGCAAGGCGGTGCTCACTCTTATCCCCTTTGCAGGGAAGCAATGAGGGTATGGGAGTGGTGCTTGGAGCACAAGTCCACTTCCCTTGCAAGTCAATCTCTTGACCCAGGGTTCGTTGGTCCATCCCAACCTGAAATCACTTCACCTTCATGCTTGGCTCCTGAAGAGATAGAAGTGAATCGGTTCAACGCCTCCTGAGAGTCTCGAGCATCCTTCTGGCTGCTCGAGCCAGCCACATCGAAAACATACGCATCCAAATGGAAGCTGCTCTGGTGTGCAAAGTCCTCTTGAAACCCCTTTTCCTGTCCTCCTGACAAGGTTCTGGAGTATCTTTGGACCTCATCTAACTCAGGTCTTCAGTACTCCACAGTTAAAGTTCACCTTAGGGCCATCTCAGCGCTCCATGAGCTGGTTTCATCCCTGACTCTGGCTCAGTTACCTATGGTGAAGAGATTTCTAAGGATTCTTCATACCAGACCCCTGTAAGCCGTCCAGTTGCAGCCTGGGACATTAACCTGGTAAAGGACATGCTCACCGGAAGCCTTCTCAACCCCTAGCTACCTGTGAGCTAAAATTTCTTACCTGGAAGACTCCTTTCCTGGGGCCATTACCTCAGCCCGCAGAGTCTCTGAGATACATGCCCTGGTTACAGACCCTCCGTGATACTGTCTTCCATAAAGACAAAGTAGTTCTCCTACTCATCCAAAATTTCTTCCCAAGGTTGTGTCAGAATTCCATCTAAACCAACCTCTGGTACTTCCCGCTTACTTCGCTAATTTCCAAAATGAAGGGGAACGAGCTCTTCATTCCTTGGATGTTAAGAGAGCCTTGCGGTTCTATTTGGACAGAACCCAGGATGTTCGCAAGACTCAACAACTCTTTGTTTCTTTCAGCGACACCCGGCTGGGTCAACCTGTCGCTATCAGATGCATCTCCTCATGGTTAGTAGCATGCCTTCGACATTGCTACTCCATGGCTCAGGTTAAATTAGAAGGTAGAGTGTACGCTCACTCTACTAGGGCGGTCGCGGCATCCCTGGCGGAAATTCGCAATGTTCCAATTGCAGATATCTGCAACGCCGCCACCTGGAGCTCAGTGCATACCTTCGTTAAGCACTATGCACTGGATGTTCATGCCAGGCGACATTCCGCATTCGGCAGAACCATCCTAATGGGCTTCTACCTTAGACATGTGAGCTCTGGCTCTCCTGCACTCCCTTTGGGGGATTATCAGCTTAGTACTCTCCCACTAGTGTGAATGAGTGGTGGAGACTTAGGTCCAGGAAGATAGGAAAATTACGTACCTACCGTAATTCTTGATCTTCTTGGACGAGTCTCCACCACTCATTCACACGCCCACCCTCCATCCCCCGAGCTCACCGCTGTGTTGGTCTTCACCCTCAAATCTTTAGGCTGTGAGGACTTCTACTGACCTTCTTACACGGGTCGACGGACTATCTTATGTCCGTGTTTTAATGTTACAGTTACTCTTTCGTTAGATTGCGCTGCACCTCCTTGGTAAAAAGGTACTGAAGCGGTTGGAGAATTGGTCGACAGAAGGTCGTTACGCTACGAGCTGCAGGCTCGCGGGCGCCAGTGTCTCATGGGCGCCATCTCTCTCAGCCGACCTCCAGCAAAAAAGTTTGTCTCGATGGGTCCTAGTGCCTCCGGCCCTAATCCCACTAGTGTGAATGAGTGGTGGAGACTCGTCCAAGAAGATCAAGAATTACGGTAGGTACGTAATTTTCCTATGTTGACACTTCAGAAAAAGTATTTTCATTTAAGGACAGGAAAAAGAACTACTCAGAGGGTATGGTGTTCCCTGACCCGAATTGGTCTCTGGAGCAGGCTTTAGCGGGTGCAGGCTGGCTTCTTACTGCAGACGGTCGCTGGGTCCCTAATCCGTCAGACCCTGCTCTTGAAAGATATATTAATGTTAACCCGCAGCCTGAGTCCCAGCATAATACTGAGGCTTCTTTTGACAGATTTCAGCCGGAAGTGTCTCCAACTACTTCTGCAATGAATATTTTGCGTACTGTGTCACAGACAACTAACCAATACATTTATTTCCAGAAGAAACTTTTATTTTGGGCCCTCAACAGCCTTTGCTGAGTAACCCAGAACAAAATGCATGGCTCAAGCCTATGTTTAAATTAGCAGACTTATTCTAGAAATCAGGGGAACCAGCTCCCAGAAAACACGGTTCACCTTATTTACAAGGGCGGGCTGGAAGAAAGACTTTATATTGCTAAAACTTTGTTAAAAGGATAACTGCTTTTCTTTTCATCTGAAATTTTCGCTCTGATTCATGTTGGAAATGCTAATTTTGATATTAGTTTTAAAAATGTTACTTAGACAGATTTTGGTCTCAATACCACACATTGAAAAACACCCCGCTTTGGTTGCCTTTTCTAGCTATCCCCCTCAACTAGCCTGCAGTTAAAGTTATTACAGTCATGTTTAAAATGAGGGCGTTAACGTCAAGGATAGTTTGTTTTGGCTCGGACAGAGATGCGAGGTCTTGGAGAGGCCCACCCCAGGGGTAGAAATTAACTTTTTGTGGTACCTGCACTACGGTGCATCTGGAGACAAAAGTTACATGCACCACAGTCAGGCTACCAAATGATAAAAATTAAAAAAAAGATACTGAATTTTGAAATAGTAGTATATGGAACAACTGTAGTATATTTATATACTGTTCTACATTTCAGTGTCTTCTTCATTTTCCCAGCCTTTTTTCTTCCTCCTTTCTTGAACCATAAGGAGCAATCTGAGGTCTCCTTGTTCTCTTTCCTGATGTCTACCACCTAGCTATGGCATTATCTGGTGAGTATGTGGACACTGTCTCACTGCTCAGATTAATGGCCATTAAAGCTGACACATTTTCTGGTCTCAGGTTTGCCCTCCAGTCATTTTTTATTCGTGACATTAACGAGAAACCTCGTTCACATTTCGCAGTTGAAGATGGAATTCTAAGAAATATTTTCAGCAAAGCTAGAATATCTTTGAGGTCATCCCTGTCTTCATAGAGAACTCCACCCCACATAGTAGTGGAATCTGAAGGTGGATGGTAAGCTGCATTTAGGTTGTGGACATATGCTTTCAGTTCCGACCACTGCAAGGGTGCTGAAACAGCACTGTACCACTTTGGTTCCAGAATGTCAGTGTAGTAAGAATATAATGACTTGACTTCTGCGTCTCCATACTCTGCCAAGGAATCTTCAGAGTTAGGCCAGTTAGATAAGTTGAAAATTCTCATTTCAGCAATGACAGGATCACAGACAAATTCAGAAAAACAAATTTCCATTTGATTTAATGTGGAGTTCAGCACTTTCTTTACAGTAGACACTACGCTGTTCTTGGCACTGTTTGCATCCTCATCAGGATCTGATCTGCTGCTGCATCTTTCTGAACCAGAGAAACTAAGCTCCATACCTTTGTAATGCAGCTTACCATCCACAATACTGATTCCTGTTTCAAGGCAATCAATAGTCTCTGAATCTCTAAGAGTGTTTAGTTGCTTCATGAGACAGAATGTTAGCTAGCACAGAGTTTACCGTTAAGTTATTTTGCTGGAATGTCATCGTTAGTCTGGACGTGACTGCTATGTAGAATTCTAGGAAGTTGATGAAATACTGTACAATACCTTAGGTGATTTTATCTGCTTCAGAATTGCAGTGGCCTTTTCTCCCCTGTACTGTTTACTGATAGGTCCTCCAGATGGGTAACAGTAGCCGGATAATTTGTCTGCATCACTTTAACAGCACACTGGTGGTGTGGCAGCCACCTTGTTCCCCTAGTATTTACAGGGTGCAGTACCCTGATGCCCATTGCCTACCCTGCAGCCTGTAGGCCTGACCAGTTTAAAGCAGAGTGCTTATAGAAGCTGTGCAGTGAGGAAAGCAAATCCTCCACTGCGGACTACAGGGTTGTCCCCTTATCACGTATTTAGTGACCAACTCAAGTCTATGTGCACAGCAGTGCACCACTTTTAAAAGTCTGGCCTCCTCGTTCAGCCTTGTAGCTACTCCCGTTTTGCTGCCCATCATGACTGATGCCCCATGAAAACAACAAGCAACCAACTTATTTCTCCAGTCTGGTATTTGGAGGTCAATTTCCATGGTATTTTTGTAATGTTGATGTTATACTTTCTGCGTCTGCCTTTTCAAGAGGCTTAAGCGCTACAAATTTAGTAACAGGGATGCCCTTCTCCAAGATGCAGAGATAAACTACATCCTCTTCTGTAATACTTTTGTCTGTTGAGCCATCTGACAAAACAGAAAAGAAATCTTGCGATTTCACCAATGTGATTAGATCTTCCATCTTATCTTTGTAAATATATTCAGCGAATACTCTCACTTGTTTGTCATTGCAGTAGGTGTCACTGACCGAGACCACGTTCGCATGTAATAGGTTTATTTCATCTTTTAAATCAGTAAAAGACTGTGCTTTTTTAGCAAGAAAAAAAGTTGTTCTGAAAAGAACCTTCATTTGTTCAAATTCTTTTTCTTCCATTTTTTGGACAAGTTTCATCAATGGCTGTTCTGCAGGGGTTATAGAGTGAGCAAAAAATGCTTTTCTGGATGCCTCGTGTAAAGCAGATGACTCATGAAACTCTACATTTGCCTTTCTAAATGATGAACACCCCCCGGAAGGAATTATTTTTTCCAGATTTATCAAATAGTTCACACCACTCGCATTTCATGATGTTCAGTTCACTGTCATACTTTAGCCACTTACGATTCTGTTTCCATGAGTCCAAAAATTTATATGTGTTTTTCTTTTTTAAGGGTGGCTCTCCATCAGTTGTCTCATTAGTAGTAGGAGGCTGAGGAGGTTGCAGAGGAGGCACTGAGGAGCATAGAGAGATAGCAGTGGGGATAGGACGAGGCACTGAGGAGCACAGAGAGACATCAGTGGGGCTAGGACTAGGATCAGGCACCGGAACATGAGAAGGTGGGAGGAGAACACCAGAACATTCATAAGAAGAATGCGACTTTGGTTCTGTTATGGACAGGCTGGAAGTGCCAGGAATGGAGTCAGATTCATATACCAGAGACTTGTCAATGCTAGAAGACCGAGAGACTGTTACACAAGACTCAGAATGGATCTGGGCCTGGCTTTGATTCTGGTCAGCTGTGGGAGCTGCTGCAGTTTCAACATTTGTTTTGCTAAACTTGCAGCGAAAAAGAGTATTCACTGGTTTGGGTAACACTTTCTTGGGTGGCATGGTGTAATTTTAACACTGTCTAATAAACAGAGCTTTTTACACTTTGACGTCTCTTTTGTGATTCAGTTTAAATGTAAAAAAAAAAACTGTTGTCCGTCAGAAAGCGTGTCGTGTATTTTTTTTTATTACTTTGTAGGTTAAACTCTTTACACCACTAACAATACACTAAGGGCGGGATATTCAGACTGCGCCACAAAGAAGCGCAATAGCATGCGCAGGCGCAAGTGCAGTGTGCCCCTGCGCAATGTGCTCGATATTCAAACACAGCGCAGGACAAGGTGCGCTTGCGCAACACAGCTGAATATTGCGCCAACTGCGCCATGGCACAACCAGGGATATGCAGTGGAGCAGGGTAGAAGTGCAGTAGAACAACCAAGAATGCGAAGGGACAGGATGCAGGGGTGCACCACCCATGGAAGCCATGGGCAGAGGAGCACACAGCAGTGCCAGACAGCGCCCCCACACCCCATGAACTGTATAACCAGTGGTGAGCTGATGGACCACCAGCCCATGAACACCAGCACCAGATCCATAGCCGGGCACGGTGCCCCAGCACACCCCTGGCAGTTAGCAACAGAACAAGGAGGGCCGCCACCCAGTGCCACCCCATCCCACCAGTGCAGAGCACACCTGTACAATGATCGCCAGACACCTGGCCCAGGAGCAGCGCCTCAACAGTGCATGGCACCGAATGCATGCCACCACCCCACCGTGATAATGCAAACCTCTGTGCACCATGGAGCCATGCATGGCAGCCCCACTGTGAGCACTCCTGCAGTGGCAGCACCAGCCACCAACGCAACAACTGCACAGAAAGTCGCCTGGCTGGCCCCTGTGGTACAGCAGAGAGGTCACCTTTAAGTCAGTACCAGGGGCCCCATACAGACAGATGCCTGCCCTGACCCCACCAGCAGCAGGACAGCACACACCCACCCATGCACACACCCTGTCCCAGCACTGGCCCCAACAGACAGCACAGCCACCCAGTGTGGTGCATGGAGGCACGCGCCACACAGGATGCGACACAGGGCACGAACAAACAGCCACTGTGACCCAAGGGCACCCTGACACAGGGCCACAGTAGCGGGGCAACAAATGCCGC
The DNA here is from genome assembly GCA_016271365.2 of Neoceratodus forsteri. NCBI lineage: Eukaryota > Metazoa > Chordata > Ceratodontiformes > Ceratodontidae > Neoceratodus > Neoceratodus forsteri. Next base: position 1,101,574,530 of record CM057454.1, on the reverse strand, counting down.
TGGCGTGCGTCCACTGATGCTGTGTACCCACGGCCTGCACCCCGCCATGGCACAGGTGTACCAGCCATCCTGCGCATGCACCATGAAGCCATCCACCGCCAGCATGTGGCCGGAGCACAAGTGACAGACATCAGAACACAGACACCGCAACAGACACCAGCGACAGCATGGAGTGGGGACAACAACAGCATAGCCCACAGTGTCACCCGAGGCAGACGTGTAACAAACCGGTGACAGGAGGCAAGTCGCCATTGCACCATGGCCAGAGGGTGTCCGGCATGGACAGCCACCAATGACATGCCAGCAGACTTGCTGCACTACAGACATGCAGCCAAATGCACTGGCCATGGATACTGACAGGGGCGCCAGGGACACAGCGCTTGCACCAGGGACCACTGCACATAGGCATCCAGTGCATAGGGAATAACACAGATACCACAGACAGGGACCAAGTACCCCACCCACACCATAAGTGGGTCCCTGCCGGACACACTCATGCCCAGGCCTGCACCACCCCCGACGCCATGCACACCACTGCAGCCAAGCACCATATGCCTGCTACAAATCAGAGACCACCACAGCTGTCATAACAAACAAGTCTGTAATAAAGGTGTGAACTGTACAAAAAACACAACAAACAAAACTATTTACAATGTGAGGGGGGAAGTGCCACATACCAGGTGGGGGTGGGCATGGGGCAAGGGTGTAAATCAGGAAGTGGGATGAAGGGGTGTGAGGGTAAGTCCGGGGGGGGGATGCACAACAGGTGCGTCGTAGGGCCTAATGGCGACCCCTCTCCCCACTTCGGTCTCGGTGGCATCTCCTGTGCCTCCTTCTTTCGCCCCGTTCAATTCTTGGAGCAGCTCCAGAGTAGCCCTTGACAGCTGCAGAAGCTCCTGTACATTCCTCTCAAGGGCTGTCCAGTGTTGTCCACCTAGGACAAGGGAGCAGAGTCAGTATGCATGACTAGCCAGACCCCTGCAGCCCACCCAGTGTGCACGGCATACAGCCGTGGGTCACGCCCCTGTGATGGCATGCAACCACCCACAGATTCCGCGCCCACATGACCCGCCTACCCAGGCACCCATAGCCATGCGGGACGCTGCACACACCCACCGCCCATGTCCCGCACAGCACTACCGTGGCCGTACAGTGGCCATGGCTATGCGTCTGAGGCAGTGAGCAGCCATGGACCCAGTGCACACCCCGGCCACCTGTGACACCCACCCACACATGCAGTGCCACAGGACAGTGCTGAGTGCACCGTGTGGCGTACGGCAGTGGTGCCAGTGCGGTGTGCCACGCCCGCCACCACCCCCGATTTAAGGGAAACACGGCACCCACCTGCACCCTGGCCAGCAGGGTGCTGCTGGCCCATAGCCCCTTCAGCGTGGCCCGGCTGCAGCTGCACTGCACCCACTCCAGCCTGCTCCCCCTGTTCTCGGGCCAGACGTGCCCTGTGGCGCTGCTCTGGGCCTATGGTGCAAACATGGAGAGGGAAACATCAGTACAGGTCAGTAACAAAGCCCCCCCCCCCCGGTGTGTGCGTGCCCACACAGCCCAGACATGATGCACCCCCACTAGACGGCCCCCACCCCCCTGCGGCGTGGCCTTGTGCACACCGTGATACCTGGACAGATGGACACTACCAGTGATTGGATGGAGCACCTACCTGGCCGTGGCACGGCGCCTCGCTGGGCGCATGACTGCAGATGCCCCAGGCAGTCAGAGTCCCGCTGCTGGAGGTTGCCATAGCGGTGGCGACACTGCTCCACTGATCAGCTGATCCCAGTCACCTCCTCCAGGCCCTCTGACACCTCCTGCCACACAGCAGTCCGTGGCCTGTGGAGGGGCTCCTGCCCGAAGAGGGCACCAGCATGTAGCTCAACCAGGGTCACCAAATTTGCCAATTCAGTGGCGCTCCAGACCTGTGCTCTGGTTCTTGGCATCTTGCTGTTGAAACCGCAAACAAAATGGCGTTCTGTAGCGCATGTGCCCCACATGCGGAGGCAGCGCGGTACTGCACTGCCAGTCCCTATCGCGCTGTCACCGGACTGCATGATAGGGGTGCAATTTTGCAGACACATGGCGCCTAGGGGGCAACAGTCGACCGCAGGGTCAAGGGTCTGCCCGCGCTCTGTGCGCCACAGCGCTATTGGGACGCCCGGCATTTAGCCTGTAGGGTGCTTGAGGTGACGCCTCAAGTGGCCTACCACGCTGTGGTGCCATGTCACCCACGGCGCACCAAGGCACGAGCGCCACATGGGCAAACAGCACACTAGCGCCACAGGCACAGTGGTGGCCGTGCCCTGCACTGCCTCCCATGCACAGCAAGTCAGCAGCGCCTCACGCATCGGCGTCAGCACCCCGGGCATGCGCCGTGCGGTGCCGATTGCACACGACACAGTGCTGCGCCAAAGCTTGAGCACGCTCACCAACATTGCTCAAGGTGCAACAGCACGATATTCAGCCAGCATATGCAAATCAGCTCATTAGCCATTCTACGGCGCATCCACTATATTAGCATCCACTTACAGTTGCGCCTGCCCTCATTTGCATGCGTTGCACTATATAAATGCAACATAGGGCTGCAGAGGGCATGGTTAGGTATTGCAGTCCATTGTGGTAGGTTGCATGCTGTTGGGATGTGGGGACTGTGGTTTGGGAGGGCTGAATGGGGCTGCACAGTCCAAGGTAACACCTGTCATTCCCACAGGCTCGTGCATGACCGAGCGTGAGGAAGAGGAGGAACAGGGAAGAGGGAGAAGGAGGAGGCCCAACTTTACCAGGGCTGAATCAGATGCCCTGTGCGAGGCATATCTGGACAAGGAAGCGCTGCTTAGCGGACAGCGGGGAATGCCACAGGCCCGTGCAGCGGCGTGGGGTGAGGTGGCCCGTGCCATGAACCAGCATGGCAGCAACCAGCGGTCCGTGCAGGAGTGCAAGAAGGAGGTTGGCATGGACAGGAGGTGGATCAAGGACAAGGTGGCTGCCATCAGGGCTGCACGTGCTGCCACTGGTGGGGGCCAGCCGGATGTACCACGCCTCACGCCACAGGAGGAGCGGATGGCCAGCTTCATGTGGCATAGTGCCATCGAGGGCGTTCCTGGTGGTGGCTTCCAGATGGGTGGCAGCCCTTCACTGCGTGGTAGGTCCTGTGCTGTCAGTGTGTGGGTGGTGGAGGGCATGCCACAGTGCAAGGCGGAGCCACTAACGCTAATGTGCTCCCTTACAGCTCCTGAGCATCTACATGGGGCAGCGGTGGTGGGTGTTTCCACTGAGGGGGAGGCCCTGGACACCTCCACAGGTGTCTGAGGGACCGGCCAGGTGCATACCTGCACGTCTGTCCGGACTGATGTGGGTGGTATGGGTGTGGACAAGGCCCTGCCTGTGTCCCAGCGTGACAGCTCCCATGGTCTTCAGCATGCTGGGACACAGACTGGGACCGGAACCAGCACCGATGATGATGGACCACACATCCCGGACAGTGATACATGTGGGACACAGAATGGTCCCACAGCAGACAACTGCACGGGCGTTGCCGTGGGTGATGCCGCCGTGGCTGCCTGCATAACAACCCAGTCCCAGCCTGTGCCTGTATGCCCCAGTGGGGCAGCACTGGTGTGCGTCCAGGGTGGTGGGGCTGTTGCAGTTGCTGCAGCAACGCCGGTAAGCCCTGGTGATCGGCAGCTGGAGGGGCAGCGCCAGCAGTCAGCCAGTGGCAACGGGGGGACAGTGTCGGGGGCAGTGGCAGTGCACCGCGTGTGGACGTGCCCGGCATGGCTGGCCAGCAGGGCCAGGAACACCATGAGGGACAGCATGCCGGACCAGCGGATGACCCCTTTGATGAACACAGCCGTCTTCTCCAGGCTTCAGTAGATCAGCAGATGCGGCTCGTGACGGTGGTGGATGCACTCAGTGCGGTTCTGCGCCAGGCAGACGAGCGGCTCAGCAGGGACCATGGATTGCTCCTGGCAGATATGGCCCGGCAGTGGGCGGATGTGACCGCTGCCATTGACAGGCAGACCACTGCATTGACAACTGTCATAGCTACACTGGGCACCCAGTTCAGTGCCCAGCCGCCGCAGACACTACACAGTGTCATGTCCACCCCCCTGTTCCCGGCGCCGTGTGACACCTGCTATGTCGACACCGGGTTCGCTGTGGGCATACCGAGGCACGCCTTTGGTGCGGGCATGTTCGTGGCTGTAGACCCCTGTTGCGAACACGGTCGCTGCTCACGCAGTGTCACCCATTGGGGACCGCCTAGCACCCCGTGAGGCTACTCGGTCAGCCTGGCACGGTTGGCAGATCTCGGGCGGGCTGTCCACGCATCCGCGGGCGCCGTGGTACTGTGCTGTGTGACTGACCTGTCTCCCACCATGGCCACTGTCTGCCGCTGCCCTATGTGCAGTGTGGTGTGCGTTGTCTGACGCATGCGTGGGGTACCCGGCCCTGCACACGGTCCCTGTGCACACCCTTCCGGCTGCTGGCCACTGTGGCACGTACACGATGATGCCTGCGTTGCGCTGTCCGCCAGTGTGCAATGGTGCCCAGCGTCCGAGGCACGCACAGTGATGGCCACTGGGCATGGTCCTGTGTGGTCCTGTGTGGGGGTGGCTTTTGGGGTTGCCATGCCGTTTACCCCTTGTGCATGTGTTGTGGTGTGTGTGCGTGTGTGTGCATGTGTCGTGTTTGGCCCTGCCCATCCCTGCTGCAGTGTGCGGTGCCCTGCTCAGACTAATTCCCTTACCGCCATCAGCCCCTGGTGTCCTGCCCTGCCTGTCTGTGGGCTGTGCCCTTGCCCTTGGTGTTGCGCATGGCCCCATGACCTACCTGTGTTGTCCAAAGTGCTCCTCTGTAATGGTGTCCCGGTGCAGCTGTGCCATCCGGATCAGAAGGGGGTCTTATCGCCCGGGGGTGGCTGCCCTTCACCAGCTGGACCGGCGTCCTCATTGTCCCCACCGCTGTCCCCCTCTTCGACCTCTACGCTATCCCACAGTCAATGGCCATGTTGTGCAGGATACAGCAGGCCAGGAATAGCCCGCAGGCCTTCGAGGGGCTCTACTGTAGGGCACCGCCTGATATGTCCAGGCACCGGAACTGTGCCTTCAGCATCCCGAACACCCGCTCAGTGACATTCTGTGTTGTGGCGTGTGCCTCATTGTACCGTAGCTGCAGTGGGGTTGTGGGGCACTGGTATGGTGTGAGCAGCCAGGGCCATAGCGGGTAACCACTGTCACCTGTGTGTAGAGGGTGGACATTAGAATGGTGGTCTGCGTCACTGTGCCATGCCACCATGGCCGGTACCCATGGCACCTTCTGACTATGCACCCCCCACGCCTGCTCACGCCGTCCTCGTGATATGCATACTCACCTACTAGATGGCCAGTGATGTTCCCTACTCAAACCTGTGGCGGAGTGCAGACTGGTGCCAGATGAAGGCCTTTGTGTTTCGGGGCTTGGGCAGATATTGGTTGCGTTTCTTTGGCATCGCACACCACCTGGCAGTTTATGCTTGGGTATCCCTCATGTTAATGTTGCGACCTCCGGGCCCGTGGCATGTGGATGCCTACTTGGGTGCAGTCAGTGGCTCCAAGCACACCAGGCAACCGTGCTACCTTGTGGAACTCCTGTATAGTGGGCTGTCGCTCCGCCTGTGTGCTGGGGAAGCGGTACTCCACAGCATTGAGCAGCTTGCAGGTGAGGAATTGGTGAGGATGGTGACGGCCCGACTGGGTTATGCCTGTCGTGTCCCCTGTTGGTCTCTGGAAGGTGCCTGGGCGAGCAGGCACATGACAGCTGTCACTTATCTCTACTGACAGAGCATGGCTGCGCTGCAGGTGCCTGCATCTCATCACTGCACAGCTCACAGAGCTGCCTCAGTTGCCGGTTCAGGCGGTACCAGCCTACAATCTCTGTGTCAGAGTACTGTTCGAAGCTGGTGCGGGCTCGGTACTGCCTGTTCTGGGCGTACCACCGATGGGCCCTTCCACGGCCGCGCCTCCCTGCTGCCTGCCTTCTCACACCCCTCATTATCGCCTCCATCTGGAAGGTGGTGCTGGCCATGTCCCTGGCTGGTGTCCCCCCCCCATGTGGCTGTTGTCCTGTTCCCCCTGCTGTCTGTTCCTGGTGCTCCCCCCTGCACCGGGTACACCTCCAGCTGTTTGCCTGTGGCTGTCCTGCCTCTTGCCACTGCCCTCAGTCCACTGTGGCACTCTCACGTCCTTTTCTGCACACTGGCATGGGTACATCCACTCCTGCCCTCACTCTGGCACAGTGCTGGTGGGCCCTGTCCTGATCCTGCCCAGTCCTGTGCCCTGCTTCCTTTTTTTCCTCCCTGGCTCTCTGTGTCCACGCTCCCACCTGTGGCTTCTCTGTTGCGTTCTTCTTCCCCTCTCTTGCTCCCTTTTATTTTGGCTAATTTCTGCTGTCGCGCAACTTCCGCTTGCTCCGCTGTTGCGCACGTCGAATGCTGTTGAATATCGCACTGTGCATGTTATTCATGGTTCCGCCCCCTACGGTTGCGCATGCATTCATTACTGTTGCACTCTGGCGCATTGCTTATTGCGTTGCGTAGCCGCCTCCCACTGAATATCGCACAATGGCGCATTTCCGTACTTGCGCTGGTGCATCCGCTCTGAATATCCTGCCCTAAGTCTACAAGGGTGACTTAGCTGAAGAATCAGGCAGGATTTTTTAAGTTTCTCACAAAATTAGTAGTAACCCAATCCCAGTTAGACTCGGTTGGCACAGGGACTACTAGCACACAAAGCACAGAGGAGGCTCACACTCACTGCACAGCAGTGATGAACTACTCTGCAACAATTATGGTAAAAGATAAATTCCTTAGAATACAGTAGGTCCTGACCCTGACCTTAGTCCATAAGACTCTTTCTTAGGCTGAACCCCAGGGTCAGGTTCAGTAGCCAGAACAATGCAGTGGTGGCACTGTGACTGGCAGTAGTGGTAGTAGTAGTGTACTGTTATATATCTTTATTTCTGTCTCTCACAAGAAAAATAACTTTATACTCAAGCTGTAGAAAGAGGGGGTCAGGTGGTTTATATAGGCAATTTAAGACCTACACTAGACACAGACACACAGACACACACACACACACACACACACACACACACAGTAGTACATGCAGTACAGTACACGTAGTATAGAGTAGAGCAGGTAAGCCTTAGCCAGGCAGTCCTATCTGCCGTCAAAATCTATGTTTCTATATGAAGTAAATTAATAAGTGATACAGCATACACACTACACAGATATTTATTTTACTCTGATTATGACAGATGCTGGACACACCGATGGATGACATCACTCCCAGACACACACAGTCCCACACACAACTTGGGTAAAATGAGTGGGGGTCCAGACCAGGACGGATTCATCAATTCAGTCTCAGATTGTGGCAAGGTTATGGTGGGATTGGGATTGGGGGAAACCCACCTTGCTGAATAAGCAGAGAAGCAAACCCTTACTTTTTTCCCCAATCTTATATGAAGAAACATCTGACTGCTCTTTGCCCAGGCTGGCTATGAATAAATTGCAGTCTCACACTGCCTTTGCTTAAATGATTTATATTTATTTATAGCACACCCACACACACTCAGACACTGACTCTGTCTGAGGTATTTTTTCTTTTTTTATGATTTCTAGGCTTTTTTCCCTCCTATATTTAGTCACAGAAGAACTGGACTGTTACTGGAGGAGGAGTTACATAGATACATAGACAGAGTCGGCAGATAAGGGCCTGTGGCCCACCCAGTCTGTCCATTTGAGCTTGTAAGTTCAGTTCATGTTTTCCTAGAAGTCTGTTGCCCCTGACCTCCAGAACTCCTTTATGTCTATCCCATGCATTCTTAAATCCTGTGATTGTTTCAGCCCCCACCACTTCCTCTGGCAGGGTGTTCCATTTGTCCACCACCCGTTCTGTGAAGAAATTCTTCCTAACGTTTCCTCTGAGTCATCCTCCCTCCAACTTCATCCCATGCCCTCTAGTCCCGGAACATCTTTTTCGCTTAAAAATACTGTGTTCCTGCACCCTGTTCCTACCTGTAAGATACTTGTATGTCTCTATCATATCCCCTCTCTCCCTCCTCTCCTCCAGGGAGTACATATTCAGTTCCTTCAACCTGTCCTCATAGGACTTGTGATGCAATCCATGTACCTCTTCTGAACCTTCTCTACCCTGTCTATGTCCTTATGTAGGTAAGGTCTCCAGAACTGTACACTGTACCCCACGTGGGGCCTCACTAGTGTCTTGTGTAGTGGAATTATGACCTCCCTTTTCCAGCTGGTGGTGCCCCTGCCTATGCATCCCAGCATCCTATTTGCTTTACCTGCTGCCTTGTCACACTGTTTCCCTACCTTGAGGTCATCAGAGATGATAACCCCAAGATCCCTCTCCTGCTTGGTGCATGCTATATTCTCACCCCAACTGATATATTGTGCCAGGGTTTTGTGCCCCCATATGCATTATCTTGCACTTCTTTGCATTGAATTTCAACTGCCAAACCCTGACCATTCTTCAAGTTTCTGCAGGTCCCTTCTCATTCTGTCTACACCCTCTGGTGTGTCTACTCTGTTACAGAGCTTTGTGTCATCAGCGAACAGTGAAATTCTGCCTTCTAGGTCCTGCGCAATGTCACTGATGAAGATGTTGAATAGGACCAGTCCCAGCACTGATCCCTGTGGTACCCCACAGGTCACTCTTCCCTCTGTGGAGTGACAGCCATTTACCACCACCTTCTGTGTCCTGCCGCCCAGCCAGTTACCTACCCACCACACTACTGTCCTGCCCACACCCATATTCCCCAGTTTGTGTAATAGTCTTCTATATGGCACAGTGTCAAAGGCCTTGCTGAAGTCCAGATAGGCCATGTCCACTGCCCTCCCCGATCCACCTCCCTAGTCCGCCAGTCAAAAAATTCAACGAGGTTGGTCTGACATGACCGCCCCCTGCTGAAACCATGCTGCCTTGGGTCCTGTAGTCCATTGACAACCAGATGTTCCATCAGTCTCTCCTTCAGTAGTGCTTCCATGATCTTCTCCACTACCGAGGTGAGGCTGACTGGTCTGTAGTTTCCCGCTTCCTCTTTGTACCCAGTTTTGTATAAGGAGACTACATCTGCTGTCCTTCAGTCTTTGGGTACCTCCCCTGTTTCCAGTGATCAGCTAAACAGGATAGTCCGAGGTTCAGCCACCACCTCTCTTAGTTCTTTAAGGACCCTGGGGTGCACCCCATCTGGCCCCATTGCTTTATCAACTCTTATTACTTCCAGTTCCTTCAGGACCCTTTCTCGAGTAAAGGGACTTGTGTCCATTTCTGCACCATTCTCACCCTTGTACTCCTTCAGATCCATTACCCTCCTCTTCCTCAGTAAAGACTGAGCAGAAATACCTGTTCAGTATGTCAGCTTTACTGTTGTCATCCTCCCCTTCAGTCTCACTACCCCTCCCTTTGCCTTTTCTTTTCACTTATGTACCTGTAAAGGTTTTGTCCCTCTACCCACTGATTTTGCAGTGTGTTCTTCTGTCTGAGCTTTGGCTTCCCTTACTGACCTCCGTGCCTCCCTTGCTTCTCCTGGTACTTCTCTATCCCCTTCTGCCTGTGTCTTTTGTATTGCCTGAATGCAATCTTTTGGCTCACTTTCTTTGCTACCTCTTTGAAAACCATAATGGTATCCTCTTCCTTTTCCTCTTGCTAACCTGCTTAATGAGTAATTCTGTTGCTCTTGTAATCCCCATTTTAAATACTGCCCACTGTTTCCCAACCCCTGATTCCTGCCCCATTCCCCTTAATGCCTCTTTCAAGTATCTCCCCATTTTCCCAAAGTCTGCCCCCTAAAATCCAGGATACGTGTTTTTGTGTGGTTTGGTTCTGCTCTTTCTGTGATTTCAAACCACAGTGACTGGTGGTCACTGTCTCAGGTGCTCCCCACTGTTACCCCATCACACTGTCCCTGTTTTGAGCACAAGGTCCAGTATTGCCTTCTGCTGAGTTGGTTCCATGACCAGTTGCTTGAGGAAGGTACCCTGAAGGAGTCCAGGATAAATCTGCTCCTAGTTGATGCTGCTGCTGGGGTGCTGCAGTCCACGTCTGGAATATTGAAGTCTCCAACCAGTACTACCTCAGCCTTGCCTGCCATCGTTTGGATGGCTAGCATCAGCTCCCTATTTGTTTCTTCCTCCTGGGCTGGTGGTCTATAGACCACACCTGTGCGGATGGCTGGCCCCATTTTCCTTTCCAGCTTAACCCACAGTATCTCTCCCCCATTTTGTTCCTCCTGGATCTCAGTGGCCCTTATGTCATTTTTCACATACAGTGCCACTCCTCCTCCCTTTCTACCTGCCCTGTCTCTTCTGAATATGTTGTAGCCAGGTATGGCCATCTCCCAGTCGTGGTTATCATTACACCATGTTTCAGTGATGGCCACAATGTCCAGGTCTGACTGCACCATGACAGCCTCCAGATCTTCCATCTTGTTGCTAAGGCTCCTGGCATTGGCACACATGGCTTTCCATGATTTGATCTCCCTAGACTGTTTCGCTGTTCTACTCCAGCCTCTTCCTTGGTTGTCCTTTATCCGTGGTTCTCCTTGCTGTCTGCCCTTCTGCTGAATTTTGCCCCTTTTCTGCCGATCCACCTTTGGGTGCTAATCTCTATCTTTTGCACACTGCTTTGTAGAGATAGCCACTCCTCCAGTTCATTGGTTCCGCTGCTAGCTGTGGGGGGTGAGCAAGTAGGTACCCCCCTTTGCTAGTTTAAATGCTTGTCAATGTAGCATTTAAACTTATCATTGAGTGCTTGGATTCCCCTCCAGGATGGATGCAGGCCATCAGGCTTGAACAAACCTCCATCCCTCCAGGTGGGTCCCCAGTCACCAATGAATCCAAACCCTTTCTCACAGCACCAGTTCTTCAACCATGAGTTAAAGTTCCTGGTGCATGCACCCTATGCTCTCCTTGCCTCTCTGAGGTAGTACTCTGAGAAAGTGACAGAAGTAGCTACTTGCTTGAGACCCCTCCCCAATTTCCTAAACTCTTCCTGAACTTCCTTTGGCTCCCCATTTGCCAGGTCATTAGTACCTAGGTGGATAATGACATCCAGCTCACCCTCCCTGCCTTGCCTTCCCAGTGTTCCCCAGGATCTTCCTTCCATCCTTCCATGCGTGGCACCTTGTAGGCACCTCACCTTCCTGTCCTCCCTCCTGTGTTCCTAGCTGGACCCTCTTATGATGGAGCCCCCACCAGGATTCTGCCTCCTCCTCTGGGTCTACTGCTCTCCCGCTGAGGTCACCTCCTTGGCTAACCTCCACATCCTTTCTTTCACTTCTCTGGGTACCTCTATTTGGTTGTCCCCGTTTGCCAGTGTGGCATATGAGTTCTTGAGTGGAATAGGATCTGGGATGTGCCTCTGCCTGACCACTCTAACCCTCCCTGAGCCCACTGTCATCCAAGTGTTCCTCGTTCTCTGTATCCTTTGAGGCAGTTGCATTGGACTGGGTGGTCTCTGGATAGGGGTGATGGTACTCCTGACCCAGTTTACTTCCGCTCTGAGTCTGGCTACCTCCTCCCGCAGTCCAGAGAGATGCATGCAGATAGGGCAGCACCTCAGTGTCCAAAAGGTCTGCCTGAATATGGCTGCCCCACAGCCACTGTATTGCACCACTCCCCACATTATACTGCAATTCCACTACTTGTCTGTTACTGAAGCTCTCCTATTCCTAGTTCTCTGAACTGAGTTGCAAGTCGGAGGAGTCACCAGTCAGTGCTTTTGTCAAGTGTTATATATGACTGATCTGATCACTGACTGACCACCTGACCTACACCTATGCTGCAGCTGAACTCTGAGCTCCTGCTAATACATATACATAGGTTTTACGCAGACGGAAACACCCACTTGAACTTGCCAAGTTTTTTTTTTTTTTTTTTTACAGAAAAGTAAATGAGTGGGGATTGGAAAATTGATTCAGAATGTGGCTACTGGCTAGGCTAGAGTGGGTGTAGTGAGAACCCCGTAATTGCTTTGCTATCTCAAGACAGAATTCCTTTTGACCCTTTCTTTAGATTAGAAAAAAAAACAGCAACTGCCCTTAGCCCATTTACTTGGGCTAGCCTGCAGGCACTGACACTGAAAGGAAGTCTTTGCTCAAATTTCTTATTTTTTTATCACACACACTCTCATCACACAAGAAATTTTTTTTGTTGTTTTTTATGATTTCCAGGCTTTTTTCCCCACACACACGAAGAAGAAACTGGACTGGTACTACTGGCATCTTCTGGACTGGGACTGACTGACTCACACGCACACACACAAGCTGTGAGGGATTTGACTGCTGCTGTGCAGCTCCTGCTATATTAAAGAGCTTTGTTCACAGCAGCCCCCCCCCCCAACAAACAAAAGCAAAGAAACACCACTATGTCTGCAAAAATAATCAGGATCAAAATGAGGCAAGGTTGTGGTAAAAGTTATACACAAATTTTAATAGCACAGATTCTGAGATAGTTAAGTCCTCCTTTTTAATACAGTAGTATGTACGAAATCACAGAACTGAAAAAACCCTTGACTGGGGGTGGTGTGGTGAAGCCCCGATTTACTTTGGTTCTGCCACTTAATTTCCCCGAGATAAGTATTTTTTTGTCCTTAAATTGCAACCTTTATCTTGCTAAACACTTCTTCCTGCGTACAAACAGCTAAACATGCTTTTTTGTTGGCCCAGAAAAAATATGTGATTCCTTCATGGAGCTTCCCGCCTAGCGACTGCTCTCCAAGAAAGTCTCTCACAACTGCGTAGTTCAAACGGATGCGCATGGCTATGTGAACCTTATTGTACCAAGTGTGTGACAGAGAGAGACACATGTGGTACAGTAGAGTTAACATAGCAGTAGATAGCATGCTGCCAGATGCCAGTCAAACCTAATTTGGACCTGTCTTAGGTGAGCAGTTCACCGATTGACCATCCCCCACCACCCCATTGGCACAACTGTGATTGCTTGCCCATCTCTGTGCAGTGCCCACGCCCCCAACCCCTTCTACTAAACTCAATCACCCTAAGAATCATTAATATTAATAGCGCCAGGCGCCAGCCGATACATACTGCGTGCCAGCCCAGCCTACTTTCCAAAATGTGGCATTCTTATAAGTCCTGCTGCCGCATCCTGCCTCCTTCTTTGTGGCACTCCACTAAGCCTTGGCTTGCATTGCAGCTGCTGTTCGGAATGCGGGCTCTTAGTCACCGCTACTCACTCCCGCTGCTCATTCCCGAGTCGTCCCTCACAGTAGTGTGCACACACGATCACGACAATGATATTTATTTTACTCTGGAACAGTGGGAGAATTCAAGAATGCATGGGACAGGCATAAGGCAATTCTAGTGGGGGGCAGGAGGAAGTAAGCTGTTGATTAACTAGAATCTGCAGCTTATCCATCAGGTAGGGAAATGGGCAGACTAGGTGGGCCAAGCGGTCCTTATCTGCTGTCAAATTCTCTGTTACTATCTCCCGAAAAAAAAGAAAAAAAAAGCCTGCTTGTGCTTGGTGCTGCGCCCCTAGTGGCGCCTCTTGGAACTGCAGCCTGAGAGAACAAAAAAACACCACATGCACTATGGTGCATGCAAGAAATAAAACTACTTGCACCAGCCTGTTCCTACTTGCATTTGGAACAGGCTGGGTATGTTAATTTCGACCCCTGAGCGCTACACTCCTGAGGTGCCATCTTTCCGATGAGATGTTAAACTGAAGCACCGTCTGCCTTTTCTGGTGGTTGTTCAGGTGGACATTAAAGATCTCATGACAGTTCTCGAAAAGAGTAATGGCATTTCCCCGGTGTCCTGGCCAGATTTCCCACATTCACTAAAAATACCACCAACAGCTTATTCTGGTTCAGTGTCACTTGGCTTCCATCTGTATCCCTCCCTCCCTGGGACGAGGCTGAAAATAGGCACAATTGCCTAGTACTTCTTTCCCAGTCAACAAAAACTAAATAAATAAACAGTCCAAATGAGTACTTGCAAAAAAAAAAATTATATTTATGGTACTTTAGAAGGTACTAAATTCATGTATCAGCCGTTTTAAATCAGAACTTAATATGGCTGACATGGATAGTGTTGTGACTAGCAGTTTGAAGGTTAAACTTGCTATGCTTGTCTAGGATATTCTGCTACCTGAGTAAACATTTGTTGATTGATTCATTGGTGGCTGTTTTGGGTGTGTGACTGAATAAGGACAATTAAGTACATAGAAACATGGAAATGTATAATCTGACGGCAGAATGAGACCAAAGGTCCATCAGGTCTGCCCATACCATATTACACTACAGTATTAGGCAAGGCAAAGCAATGTTATTTCTTTTTTTTTTTGCATAATCTTTTTATTGAGATTTTTGCAAATACACAACGACGAGACACACAAGTTAATGTCTCATACATTTCCTCCAAAGGTGCATAGTTTCTTATTCTAAACATTAATAAGAATATCACAATGGCAATTTGCAGTCATGAGCTTCCAAAGTACCTTGATACTATCGGGTACCTCCTTACAGGAACGTATCTTCCCCCATGAGTCATGCCTGTCCCCATAGGGGGTGCACCCTTCCCTCTCGAAGCCCCTACCCCTCCAATCCCTCTTGCATGACCTGATCTTCAGCCAATGTCAGTGAGGCCAAATAGGGAGCCCAAGTGCGGAAGAAACTTTCTCTCTTGCCTCTGACCACAAAGGTTAGCTTTTCCAGTACAAGTATCTGGATACACAGGGTATGCCACTGGTTTAGTGTAGGAGGGGCATTCGACACCCATGTATTTTGTATACAGTGGCGTGCCAAAACAAAGAGCACCCTGACCCATCTAGCGAGCGGTGCCCAGCCATCTTCATCCACTTTCTCCAACTCAAACATACAAGAGGGTCGAACTGGAGTGCTGTCCCTGCCGTCTTCTCCACCTCCTGCAGGACCGCCTTCCAAAATTTCTGCAGCACCGTGCAATCCCAGAAGCAGTGATAATATGTTCCCACCTCCCTGCCACATCTGCCACAATCAGGGGAAACTGTTGGATGGAATTTATGTACTATTGAGGAAGGGCAATAGAGTCGGTTAACAAACTTATAATAAGACTGCTTGAATCTGTTACACACCACAATCCCCTTATGTAAAGTTTGCGTCATCCTCCAATTATCTTCTTCTATCCGCATGCCCATATTCCTCTCCCACAGCATCCTAGTCTTTTGTGCAAGGTCGGAGAAATGCTGCTTCCCTGCCCACGCTGCCTTCCTGATAATTCCTTTGGGATCTCTCCAAGCCCCATATATCAATTGTTCCACAGGTTCCAACACAGAGGCTTCAGCCCTCCCTCTGCCCATACCCCCAACATATGCACGAACGTGGAGATATCTAAAAAAATGGTGCTTGTCTAACCTTAGGCCCCTCTGTAAATCCTCAGAAGAGCAGAAGTCCCCCCGAGTACAAATCCCAAGACTCCTAATTCCTTTAGTTTTCCATTCTTTAAACCCTAGGTCCTCCAGGCCCAGAAGGAAAAAAGGGGTTCCAGGCCATGGGTAACAGTAAGGTCTCATCATTCCCCACTCTCCTATTCCTTAAAAGCTGCCCCCATCCATCTAGCACTGCCAGAACCAGTGGGTTCCTCTTTCCCCAAGCAATGTTATTTCTAAAGCACCGTGTCCCTAAGGCTTACAGCACGGTACATTATACAAAAATACAAACAAAATAAACATAGCAATTTTATGCACAGCCAGTCGCCATAGTGCCATTTAGGCTTCAGAGATCCTCATCATTGCACTATTCTAGATTAAAAAAAAAAGAAGAATATGAGTTGTTGAATGCTTTTGGTGGCATACAGTGTCCTGTCGACTGAAATATGAGATATAATTCTTAGGCTACAAAGATAACTGTACACTTAAGTTTTTTGAAAGCTTTATTGATATTCCTAGACAGTAACTTAAATTTTGTATTCTGTGGGAATAAAAAATATGTATGTACTCAAGTTTTTTGTTAAAGAGCTTATCTAGTTATGATAAAGATTCTGTTCACACATTGTGTGGCCTGTACTTAGCCTTAGCTGGATAGTTGGACTGGCATGTTGGAGCTTTCAAAAGCTTCAGTGTACATTGCAGACAATATCTCCCATGACTGCAGCCCCTTGCTGACATCAGCTACAGGAGATTCTGGGATGCCTGGCTACACAAAATGTCGGGGGGGGTGGGGCACAGGTGCAGGATCAATCAGATAACAGAAAAGAAAAACACACCAGCAGTAAGTAAAAATAATCTCTCTTTCACAGAGTATAAATTGGGGGTAGTAGCCTCACACTAATGTGGGAGATTTTATACGTTATTGGCCCCCTTTAAGGAAGGACATTCAGAGCCTCCTGCTTGCAATGATGATAGAGGAGGTTCCAGTCTCAGAATGAAAAGGGATCTCTTTGCCAGTGCTTCCTGGGCCCAAAAGAGTCAGGAGGTGGCAGCTCATTTTGGATTTCAGAAGCCTGAAGAAATACCTGAAATGTCAAAATTTAAGATGGTCTATTTGAGGGAGATCATGCAATCCCTTCAGTAAGAAGATTCAGTGTGTGATTCCTGAGATTCAGAATAGGGGAGCAAGTACATTAGTGCAGTCTTACCATTTGGGCTCTGTCCTGCTCCCAGGGATGTCACCAAATGCCCGTTTGTAATTGCTGCCTCCTCTGTAGGCAGGGTATAGCTGCACGCTCACTTAAAGCAGTTACGAGGGCTCAGGATCTCACAGTGAAGTCATTTCAAGAATTGGGACTTCTCCTGAATCTAGAGAAGTCTTTCCTCACCCCCAACTCAGTTCACTATGTTCCTTGGGGAGAACTGGATTCAGGTGAATATAGGGTACTTCAAATTTAATCCTCGGACATGATAGCATTTCCAGAGTCCTTTCCAGTTAGGCAGATGCACACAGCTGGAGAACTCTCCCAAGTCCTGGGGTTAGATGGCTTCAGATGGCTCCTTGAGCTGTGCTTCACATGAGGTCTGTTCAGTGGTATTTCATAAAATGGTGGTCTCAGAGGAGGTACTTTATGGAGCACAAAGCAGTAGTGACTATATTTTGTGGACACACTACCTTGGTGTCCGGTCAAGCAGAACCTAAGAGCAGGGTTGCCCGCCACATGACCACAGATGCCTCACTGATGGAATGGGGAGCCCATCTCACGTAAGAATTTGTGCATGGGGGCGTGATCTGAAAAGGAATTGCCTCTGCACATCAGTGTTCTGGAGTGAAGGGCAGTTTGCATATGCCTTCAGGCATTTAATGAGATAGTGGCAGGTCAGACAGTTCAGATGAACATTGTCAAAACCACTGCAATGTTCTACCTAATCAAGCATGAGGGGTGACAGATGATTCAAACTCTGTTAGGAAGCCACAAGCCTGTAGAAACTAGCTTCTGTAACTACCCAGATTTAGTTAACTGAGGTAGTCTTCCACTGAGCATGTTCAGTCACTGGAACAGTCTTCAAGCTTGACTCCTCCTACCACTAATTATGTGGTCCTCTGGATGCACTTCTACTGCCCTCTGATCTTTTCTTCTGCTGAAATGAACAGGTCTCCTTAGTCACAGCTTCAGAAAAATAGAGTGCACTCTTAACACGGCATGGGAAGAGGCATTGAACTCAGTTGCCATGTTTACATGTACGGAGAATCAATTACTTTGTAATCAGTTCACTTCATTCAGATTGTAATCCTTTTTGGTTTACATGCTGTTGGATTGATGAGAATTAACTAAATTGATTACAAGATGATTGATTCCCATTGCATGTAAACACACTGAAATTGAGGATTTTGAATTTGGTTGCATTCCTTTTGCTGCAGTTTCAACAGTAAGTATAGCAGAGTCAATTCAAAATCGGGTTTACATGTACAAAGTAACCAGGTTCAAATAATCAATGCTCTTGAACCACTGCAGTTGAACCCAGTTTAGACTGAAACAGGAACCCAACTCAGAATGAGTTTACATGAGCTTCCAATTGAGGAATGCAGCATTGATTCCACTGAAATTGGAGTTTGAACCCGGTTCCAGTGTGCATGTAAACAAGGGAAGTGTGTAAAAAGTAGATGAAGTACAAAAGACAAATGGGATGCGAAGTGCCTTGATAAAATAGATTTAATGCTGCATTTCACATGAATATATGACTGTTGGTACACAGCAGTATAATCCCATTTAGAGCCTAACAAAGTGTAAAGTACAGGAAAAAATCCTACCTCCCACAAAGTCTGAAAAAAGAAAATAATGTGCGCTCAGGATAGGCAGGCGGTGCTGAACACAGGCTGCCTGCCTACAAGTACCATGAAGATGAAAGTTCAGCACTTGTGGAGACCAAAATTAATGAAAATAAAGTAATTTATTACTGTGGCTGTCCGCACAGACAGCAACCTTCTTCCCCAGCACTTTGACTCTAACACGTGGTCTTTCTCAGGAGGCAGACCCGCCCCCTGAGAAGACCCTGTGTTAAGGTTGAAGTGCTGGGGAAGAAGGTTGCTGTCTTGGCGGACAGCCACAGTAATAAATTACTTTATTTTCATGAATTTTGGTCTCCACGAGTGCTGAACGTTTCGTCTTCTCCCACAAAGTCTGCAGTCCAAAACTCTGGTGCCTTGCACTCATGAGAGCTTTATCAACGAGGCAGCCTTTGTGCTTTGAACTTTGTTGTCTCTAAATGACACAATTTTGACGTGTGCCAATTTTCATATACTGTATTTATGTGAAATGCAGCAATAAATCTATTTATCAAGGCACTTTGAATCCAATTTGCCTTTTGTGCTTGGTTTATTTCTTTTTTGCTAATGAATTGAATACTTTGCCTCTTCCCATACCCCATTAGAGTGCACTTCTGTTTCTGGAACTGGTGGGATTATTGGGACTCAGCCAGCGCTGGGGTGCACCGGGAGCCTGTACCAGTTGGTGCTGCCTTCATTCGGAAACTCCTTATTCTAGGGACATGGATATGTTGTTCATCCACACTCATTGGCAGGTATCCTTGCCGCTTTAAATCTTGCCGGAAGGTCTTCAAGCTTGCTCCTCCCACCCACCCGGGTGGTATAACTCTCGGCTCCGCCCCATGACGCCAGATCTTCCTTACCGCTTGGAAGCTCAGGTTCCCTCCTTAACGCTCTGCGTTTGTGACTGGTTCCTATTCTCGCTTGCGGATTTATAAACAAATTTTGCAAAAGACTTCAGTCTTCTATCCTCGCGGGCCGCGATGGACAACCGACTCGGATTTCGGAGATGCCCATGGGCAGAAGATGTCCCGACGGATCCACACTCACGGGTGTTCATTGCTTAGGCCTTGAGCACGCACCCGCAGGCTTGCGACCTGTGCTCATCTTTCTCGCCCACGCCCCCGAAGACCGTGCTGCCCGATTGCAACTGGGCCGTCCCGAAGCGTCCCGGTGAAGTCCAAGGAGGCCCGGTTGACGGGTGTCTGCATGGCGGCGGTCAGCGGATCAGCTCGAGCGGATGGTCGCCTCGAAGAGGAGGCGGCGCGGTCGATCTTCCTCGGCGCGCATTTATCCCGGGCCTCTGGGTTCTTCCTACCCGCTTCTTTTTGGAGCTTTTGTCTGTCCTCTCCACTAAAGGAGAAGGGCTCGTCTGCTGGACCTTATTCTCGGTCCAAAAAGAGGACAGGTAAGTCCCTCCGTCGGACGCTCTTGGGAGCGGAAAGGTCCCTCTCCCGGCCGTCGACCGTCGGCTCGGTCGAGCCGCTGGCTTGCCACTGGCCTCACGGTGTCCCCGCCAGGTCAGTTGACCGAGACTCCACCCGATGAAGTCGAGATTTTTCTCGACCCATTGGACGGGCTGTCGCTTTTAGCAGCCGAGATTCCCTCTCCTCGTTCCCGGGAGGAGTTGAGGATCCCGTGGCTCGCCTATGCCTCCGGTTCCGAGCCCTCGGATGGACCATCCGAGCCGAGGGAGTGCCGGTTCCGCCGACACCTCCCCGCACCGACCTCGGAAATCGGGACTCTCGGTCTCGGTCTGCGACCTCTTCGGTCCAGCCGATCCCACCGCCATAGGCGGTCTCGTCTCGGCATCGCGTAAGCCGCTGCGCCCCGCCCTCCTCCTCGGATGAGGGAGGCTTCGGCGTAAATTACGTCGACGGTACGAGGACCTTATGTTGCAATAGCTCCTCCTGGCCGGGAATAAGCCGACTCCGGCGCCTTCCCCGGCCATTAAGTGGCTGTCACCGGAACCGCCGACACAACCCCTCGACTTATCCGAGGAGCCTATACCCAGGCCGGTTGTTCGGCCAAAACCAGCTGCTCCACCGATTCCGGTGGAACCTCCGCCTCCACAGCCACCAATTGGGGCTCCGACCAAGGATTCTCGGTCGGCTAAGGGTCTACCCCATCGGCTGTCAGTTACCCTCACTCCCGACCGACCTCGCAGGTGAAGGGTGGCTCAGGCCAGAGGCAGCTCTTCGAGGATTCTTCCAGTCGAAGATGATTCTCCTTTTCTCCAAGCGACTGGACTTGGAGTCTTCAGGAGGTCAGTCAATGGACGATAGCCGTCGTCCTTCCTAGGACTGCTTGGCTCATCTCGAGTCTACCGGATGGAGCTCGAACCCGTTCCAACGGGCCAGGTATCCTCACGGAGATTCTGGACCGAGGGATTCTCCGACGGAGGCCTTTCCGTGGCCGAGGCCAAGTGGGTCCGCACTGAGCTTTGGCAGCGCCTGCTTCCTGCCCTCGCGCCTTCGGCCAGGATGGCCAGGAAGTATCGCGGTCCACACGGTTCCTTGTCCGGTTTTTGGAACACCCTCTGCTGAGGTTGGTTACCGACAGCGCTTTCGAGCGCCGAGCAAGCCAGGATGTGGACAAACCTCCGACAAGGAGTCCAAGAAATTGACCATGTCGGGCTAAAAGTCACGCCACGTCCTCTCTCGCCTTCTTCGGCAGGCCAGTTCGGCCGTCCTCATGGCACATTTTCTCATGCCCTGTTGGGCTCCCTGGATGAGGTCATCCTCATCTTCCGCCGATCTGCAGACTACGGTTAGCAGGTGCGGGACCAGGGCAGGGCAGTGGCCAAACAGCAGCTCCAGACTGCTTTGGATATAGGGGACTCATGTGCCAGATCGGTGGCGGCCGCAGTGGCTATCGCGTCATGGGTTTGATTGAGGATATCCACCTTTACTCGGATACCCAGCACAAGTTGGCTGGATGTTCCCTTTGGGGACTGACCTTTCGCCCTGGGGTGGAAGGTCACCTGCAGAGGATCGAGAGTCCAATGCCACCTTGGACTCGGTCTCTTCCGCTCAGAAGGACAAAGGCATGAAACCACAGCCTAAGCCCTTTCGTCCTTCTGTGCCCTCGGCGCGCCTGCCCAGCAACGTCAGGGCCAGCAGGCTCGGCCTTGGCATCCCAAACCCAAGCCGCGGCTTCCTCTAACAGGAGGAAGGGCCCAGGAGGTCCTCGGCGGTCCCTCCTCCAAGCCTGCCCAGTGACGGGCTGAGGGTGTCGCCCATCCCTGACACCTTACCCCTGGGTCCCCCCGTGGGGGGACGGCTCCGGCACTTCCGTTCCGCCTGGTCCGCTGTTACCACGGACAGGTGGGTCTTGGAGGTGGTGGGAAGAGGCCTGCCTCTGGAATTCGAGCAGGCACCACCCTTCAGAGCCGTCGCCCCTCGAGGGGCTTCGGGATCCCCAGCCTCACTGGCGGCTCGTCGAGCCGACATCGCTCTCCTCCTCCAGAAGGAGGTGGTAAGAGAGGTGGTGGACCCTCCTTCAGACCCAGGGTTTGTGTCCAGGTACTTCCTGGTTCCGAAACGGACGGGGGGCTGGCGCCCCATTCTCGACCTACACGACCTAAACAAGTTCCTAAGGTCTCGAACCTTCAGGATGGTCACTCTGGCTCAGATAATACCATCCTTGAACGCAGTGTAGGTTCTGCTCTCTGGACTTGCAGGACGCGTTTTTTCACGTCCCTATCCGTCCGTCTCACCAGAGATTCCTTCGCTTCCGAGCGGAAGGATCCCTCTTCGAGTTCCAAGCCATGCCCTTCGGCTTGTCTCCAGCTCCCAGGGTCTTCACCAAATGCATGGCTGTGGTGACAGCATTCCTGTGGCGCCGAGGGGTCCGGGTGTACCCTTACCTGGACGACTGGCTGATAGCAGCTCCCTCCAGGAAGGAGGCGGAGTGGTCCAGAGATCTGGCCCTCCAGGTCTGCTCTCAACTGGGCCTCCTTATCAACGAGGCCAAGTCGGAACTCGAGCCGAAGCAGGTGATTCTATTCATCGGGGCGCAGCTCGACTCTCTTCGAGCCAGAGCGCGGCTCCCGGCGGACAGGGCCGAGGTTCTTTCCTCCTTTGCCCGATCATTTCTGGTTGGGCATCGCCCCTGCCGGGACTTCCTGCGCCTCCTGGGTCTCATGGCGGCCTGCCAGCGTGGTCCGTTGGGCCGCTGGAATATCGTCCCCTTCAGTGGGGACTGGTCAGCCAGTGGTCACAATGCTGCGATCCCTTGACCAGCTTAGTCGGTGACACTAGGGGATGTGGAACGCCCAGTGGTGGACCGCTCCAGATCATTTGCAGGAGGGCATCCTGCTCGTCCGCCCGAGCCGACGGTCTCTCTGTCGACCGATGCCTCTCTGATGGGTTGGGGTGCCCATCTGGGGAACACTGGCTCATGGCCTCTGGTCCCCGGGAGTCGATGCCACATCAACCTGCTGGAGCTCGGCGGTCCGCCTAGCTCTCACGCCTTTGCTCCGTTCCTCCGGGGTCAAGTGGTCCGAGTCCAGACGGACAATACCACGACTATGTACTATCTAAACCGCCAGGGCGGGACGCGCTCCATGCTTCTGGCGCAAGGAAGTCTCCAGATTTGGTCACTGCAAGAGCCTGGAGGCGGATCTCCCAGCCATTCACGTGGCAGGAGCCTCCAACACCCTGGCCGATGCCCTGAGCCGGATAGGGGCTGCATCCCACGAGTGGTCTCTCCTGCCGGAGGTAGTACAGCATCTGTTCTCCCTTTGGGGCACACCTCAGGTGGACCTGTTTGCCTCCAGGGAGAAGCAGGCTGAGTCTGTTCCATGCCCGCCCCCTCAGCAGGGGCTCGCTGCAGGGGATGCCTTCGAGGCAATGGACCCCGGGCCTCTTACGCCTTTCCCATTTCCTTGATCCACAAGGTGCTTCTCAAGGCGAGGAGGGACAAGGCGCAGGTGATTCTGATAGCCCCAGACTGGCCTCGCCAGTTCTGGTACCAGATCTCCTCAGTCTCAGCTCCAGGACTCGCGGCAGCTTCCAGCTCGCCGGACCTGCTCTCAGTCAATCAGGGAAGGTGTTCCATCCGGACCTTCAATCCCTGCACCTGACGGCCTGGTTCCTGACTGGCTAGAGTTCCAGGCCTTGGGTCTTCCGACGAGGTCCCTCAATGTAGTTGAGGCGTCCCGTAAGGAGTCGACTCAGAAAATGTTATGCCTTCAAATGGAAAAGGTTTTCCATTTGGTGTCAGGGCAAGGGCTTGGACCCTTCCTCCTGTTCCTGGCAAGCATCTTGGACTATTTATGGTCCCTTTCTAGTCAAGGGCTTAGGTCGACGACCCTAAGGGTGCACCTGGCAGCCATCTCTGCTTACCGGGCGCGGGCCGGGAAGCAGTCAGTGGCGAGGAGAAGGTGGTCTGGCGCTTTTCAAAGGCCTTGATCACATTTCCTCCAGTCAGGGAACCCCACCTCGTGGGATCTACTGCTGGTACTGGCAAAGCTCATGGGCAAGCCATTGAACCTATGCACAGGTGTGCTCTCTCTCACCTGTCGTGGAAGACACGCCTTCTTGGTGGCTATCCGTCAGCCAGAAGGATGGGAGAGCTCCAGGCGTTTCCATCGAGTCTCTTACCTGGTCTTCCACAGGGACAGGTTGTCCTGCGCCCCACCCGAAATTCCTTCCGGTGGTGGTGTCGGAGTTTCACCTTAACCAGGTGTTGACTCTGCGCGGTGTTCTACCCCAATCACACCGGAGGCCGAATATAGGCTCCATACTCTGGACCCTAGAAGGGCGCCGCTTATTATAAGGCGCGACGGCTGAAATTCGGGAGAGGTTCGCCAGCTGTTTGTCACCCACGCTGAAGCCGCATCTGGCAGACCTGCAGCCAGCGGGACGATAAGCAGGTGGGTAACCTCCTGCATAGATCTCTGCTATAAGTTGGCGGGCATGGAACCTCCCAGAGGGATAAGAGCTCATTCTACCCGCCATACTGCTGCAACGGTGGCTGCTTCCAGGGACGTCCCTATCCAGGAAATCTGCAGGGCTGCTACCCTGAAGTCAGCAAACACCTTCATTACCCATTACCACATCGAGCTTGAGTCACCGGGATGCTGGTTTGGGGCCTCGGTTCTCAGTCTCTCTTTCCCAAGTAAGTATTGGGGGTTGATGCGTCTTGCCTCCCTCCTCCCGAGGAGAACTGCTAGGAGTCTGCCAATGAGTGTGGATGAACAACATATCCATGTCCCTAGAAATACAGGTTACTCACCTGTAACAGGAGTTCTAGGAATGGTATATGTTGTTCATCCACACGACCCACCCGACCTCCCCGGCTTCGACGCACAACCTGAGCTTCCAGCGGGCCAGATCTGGCGTCATGGGGCGGAGCCGAGAGTTATACCACCCGGGTGGGTGGGAGGAGCAAGCTTGAAGACCTTCCGGCAAGATTTAAAGCGGCAAGGATACCTGCCAATGAGTGTGGATGAACAACATATACCATTCCTAGAACTCCTGTTACAGGTGAGTAACCTGTATTTCACAGCTCCTGCAATGTAATTGGGATTCTGCTAAAGTTTTGCTTCAGTTTTCAACTCAGTCCTGTCACCTCATCATCAGCTTCTTGCTTCGCTATTGAAAATTGCAATGGAACAAAAGATGAAACTTGGTTTCAAGAGGTGTGTAATGTGCAGGTACCCGATGTCTGTGACCTACGGACATAATGCCTGCATGTACTGCCTGGGCATGTCACACGATGTGGAGCATTGCTCCACGTGCAGGCCATGTATCTGCAGGCACTCTTTAAGCATTGGCTGCAGGTGCTCCCAGCAAGCCAACTACATGCCATCTGTGGCTACGAGATTGGTGGTGTAGTTGCAGGCCTAAGAGGCAGAAGGGGCCTGCAAGGATTTTCCAGTCCTGGACGTTCTGACAGAGGATGAGGAGTACATATTGGATCTTGCAACTCCTCATGAAGACAGAGGTTTTCACAGTTTTCTTCTGTCGTTCCACTCCTTCAAAGCTTAGTCCCTGACTCGACTCCAAAGGTACATTAAGAGTTGATGCCGGTCATGGGATCACTGTCAGCTGAAAGACCACTTACTCTCTCTCCCCTGTAGGAGGGCCCTAATGGTCAATCGCTCTCCAAAGAGATCGAACCGCCCATGCAGCCCATCTGTTTGCCACAAGAACTCATGTCTGGACAACCAAAAGTGTTGATGGCAGTCGTTTTGTTGACCCTGTTGAGGAGGAGTCCATCATGGGAGACAGTGCCTAACCCTCTTGGACTCCAGTGCTGATCATGTTCCACCACAATAAGGTGGGTCAGGCCCCTTGGTGTCAACATGGCTCAGTTGGTAGCATGTCCGCCTCTGGACCAGAAGGTCGTGGGTTCTTATCCCACACCAGGATTGGGCTCATACCTAAAACGCTGACACCCAAGTGCACTGTTGGGGGGAGGGGGGTCTGTACTGCTGGGATGTGCTGTCCTTCGGATGAGACGTTAAAACGAGGTCCCTTCTACCCATCCTGATGCTGTCCTGGTGAGTGTCCAGGTAGAAATAAAAGAACTGAGGGCATTCTTCGTAAAGAGTAGGGGACATTCCTGGTGTCCAGCCAACATTCCCCTTCCCATAAAATCGGATCATGCAATTGTCCATGCTGTGTGTGTGTGTGTGTGTGTGTGTGTGTGTGTGTGTTGATGTGCGAAATGGCCACCACTACACATTGTCACTTCACTACAAGTCTAACATTGTTTGTAAAGTGCTTTGGGATACACTGCATATGAAAAGCGCTATGTAAATGCTGATTCTTCTTCTTCTTCCTGAGCCGTTGGTTGTCCCCTCACTGATTCAGCTGTTGCTAGCTCACACGGTGCCCATCCACAAAAGTGGCCCAAAGGATGAACCTGGAAATTACAGACCAATAAGCATTACATCCATTGTAGGACAACTAATGGAGACAATCCTGAAGGAGAGGCTGATGACCTTCTTGGAAGTCAGTGGTTTCCAGGTTGGTCAGCAATATGGGTTTGTCTCGGGTAGGTCCTGCCAGACCAACCTAGTTGAGTACTACGACTGGGTGATGAGGGAACTGGATAAGGGCCATGCAGTGGATGTCCTGTATTTGGACTTCAGCACGGCCTTTGATTCGGTACCTCATGGGTGGTTGGGGGGGGGAAGCTGGAATATGTGGGATTGGGAACAATGACGGTGACCTGGATAGTGAACTGGCTGAAGGGGAAGGAGCAAAGGGTAGTGGGGGAACTCTCATCCCCAAGGACTGTGACGAACGGGGTTCCACAGGGCTCGGTACTGGGCCCGCTACTGTTTGGGATATTCATTGCAGATATCTCATAGGGCATCAGGAGTAAGATTAGTCTGTTCACAGATGAGATGAAGATGGGAGCAGTGGTGGACAACATAGTAGGGTGGCAGGAGCTACAGGACAACCTGACTAAACTGGAAGAGTGGTCGGAAACGTGGCAGTTAGGGTTCGGTGCCAAGAAGTGCAAGGTACTGCACTTTGGAGCAAGGAACCCGGGGAGGAACTACCACTTCGGAGGGGTTCAGTTAGGTGCCACTGAGGAGGAAAAGGATCTAGGGGTGGTTATAACAGGGAATGTGAACAACTCTGCTCAGTGCAGGAAGGTGGCAGCAAAAGCCAACAGGATACTGGGGTGTATTGCAAGAGGAATCTCCTCCAGAAGTGGGGAGGTAATCCTGCCTCTGTATAGGTCATTGTTCAGGCCACACCTGGAGTACTGCATGCAGTACTGGTGCCCGTTACTGAAGAAGGATGTCAGATTACTGGAGGGGGTACAGCACAGGGCAACAAAGATGATCCAGGGATTGGAGGACAAACCCTATGAGGAGAGGCTAGGGGAGTTCAATATGTACTACCTGGAGGAGAGTAGGGATCGGGATATGATTGAGACCTTCAAATAGTTGAAGGAATAAACAAGATTAATGCGGGGGTTAAGTTGTGGGGGAGGGACACGAGGGGCATGGACTCGGATTGTAGGGGAGGATTTAAGAGAGATGAGGAGACATTTCTTCACAGAGAGGGTGGTAGCAAATGGAACACTCTTTCCGAGGGGTGGTATCCTGTAAGATGGTGGGCAGTTTTAAAAGGGGATGGGCAGGGTGAGGGGGTTGGCAGTGATGGGGGAGGGAGAGGGGCAGCTGCTGTGTAAGGGGGCTAGCTGCTCAATCGAACAGACTTGATAGACCGCAAGGCCTTTTTCTGCTGGCAGATTTGTATGTTCGTATCTCAACCTCTGCAGAGCCTCCTGTCCAACCAATACCCAGGGCCTCTCCAAGAAGGCACCCAGACCCTGAGGCCCCTGCGCTACATCGATCCTCAAGTCGGTGCTCACGCTCTCAGTATGATTCTCAACATACATGTTGACATTGTCGGTTGCAATCCACATGGAGAACTTCCTCATTATTGTCTGGCTCCCTTCATTGATGTAGAGCCCTTAGCAGATTGGCAACTGTGGGCACACACAGTGATTGCCCAGGATCGAATTCGACCAGCAGGGCTGGACTTAACATAATGCAAACTACGCCTGTGCATAGGGCCTATGATTCTCTGAGGGCCATTTGTGTGAGTATAGTTGGAAAATTTGCTAGTGTAGCAGAAGTCAAGCTCAGTAGCTGCAGTCTATGCTGCCATCGTGAGCATGTGTGTCTGTGTAGGTGGCTGACTAACCTTTCTTTAGTTGGCACTGTTGAAGGTGGGAGTTTGTGCTGTGGCTGCGGTCACCATAGAAATTCTGTCCCTTCCCCCACCCGATGACTCTCCATGCTGGGATGCAGCTTCTGCTGCATCAGTTTGGTGCCAATCTCCATTTTGACTATTGCAGCAGCAACAGCCAGCATACGACCAATGGTTTGTCTGACCATCTGAACAGGACAAGAGAGGACTAGGAAGCTGTGTGAGGATGGCAATGGCTGACTTCTGACAGAAGCAAATTATTTTCCCAGGCCAGCAAAGCCAGCATCGAGTGAGATAAGACTAGAGATCATGCTGGTAACAACTTTGGAATAGGGCCAGGTTAATCATGCATGGCATGTGGTGGGCTGACGGCAAGCAAGGAGCAAAGCAGACTAGGAGCAGTGGGAAGAAGAGATTGGTGACAGTATCACTGCGCCTGAGGAAAGCAGAGGGAGTCCACTGGATGCAAAACCAGCAGTCACTCAAGCAGCACACAGCAAGTTTGGGCCCAGTTTGAGTGAGCAGCAACACTGAGCCTGAGGAAAGCAGAGGCAGTTCCCTGGGTGCAGAACCAGCAGTCACTCAAGTGGCAAACAGCAAGTTTGGGCCCAGAGTGAGCAGCAGCACTGAGCAGTCGGACATACAGTACAGCCTTTACCATGCTTTCTGCTGATCTCTACAGTACCAGATTTGGCTCCACCACAGAGCCAACAAACTGCCCATTGTTGCCCACTGGTACACCAAGTCGCTTGGTACCAGTAAGGCTCTTTGCATTAGTGGTGGGGGAATCACAGAGTTTTGTGCTTCCCGGATATGTGTTCAGGCTGCAGATCAAGGTTCCCTGTGATAAGGGTGAATAAAGAACAGCGACCGTCACTACGGCGAATCAGTTAAGGTGACTGCAGTATTGGCGACAACAAATAACGGCGACTGTAATTTAGGGCGAATTTCAGAGGCAGACCCACTACAGCACAGCCATCAGCAGAGTTTATCTGTTTTAATGCGGGGGGCTGTGCCCCCCCCGAACCCCACTATTTCTAATTAACCTACTCCTAGTCACACAATGACAGTCACACTTGCCATACCTGTAGTTTTGCCATTTATACCAGGTCACCGTTACTTCATAGTCGCCATTTGTGTTTTCGCCCTTATTGAGTTGCTGTAACTGAGTCGCCATTTTGCCGTCACCGTTATTATGTGCTACCTAGATCACAGGGTTTCGTGTGTGTGTCAGTTGCAATTTCAGGGTGCTTCCTAGATGTGTGTTAACGTCAGGCCATTGGTTTGAGGGAGGCTAGGGCTGGCTGGTTGTGTGTGTCGATTCAGACTTCTGGGGGTTTTGATTGCAGGGCAGTGGCACGGCATTTGTAGGAGTTTGAGAGCCTCTTGTGTGCTTGGAGTGTTGGTGGGAAGAGGTGTGTGCGTATGCACGCTGGGAAGAGGTGCATGTGTGCACTTGCTTCTGTACATGCCTGTGTGTTTTGTGTGTGTGTGTGTGTGTGTGTGTGTGTGTGTGTGTGTGTGTGTGTGTAATGTAGTGGTAAAATGTAGACAGCTTTTTTGGGGGGGCTGACTGTGTGTATGGAGAAGCTAAGTGGAAGTGACTGACACATACTGCTTTTGAAAAAAAGCTGCATTTCTGTGTGGAATTTTTAATTGATAATTTGCTAAATGTACAGTGAACCATTTGATCTTCTTCAGTAGCATCTCTGTCATCAGGTGTTAGGATCACACAGAAGCTTTTTCTGCAGCAATCTATTAGGGTCCGCCCATGCTGATGTTAGGCTCTGATGTCACATGCCCTATGTAAGCGTAGACTGCCCCACTCCCTCCTCTGTTCTTTCCCGACATCAACCATTCATGCACAGACTCTGCAGAAGCTTCATTACTCAGTTCAACCTCCAAAACTACTTAACTTTCTTTTGTACTTGCCTTTGAATCACTTTATTTTAAAGCGATTCCTTTTGTTTCTGTATGTCGAGAACTACTCCTTTATTGGCTCTCTTCCATCGCTACCACTGCGGAAAGAAGATTTCTTCAACTGACAACCCTGAATTTTGTGTCTGCTGTCTTGGACCTGGCCACAATGCTCTCGCCTGTGAGCTTTGCCTGAAGGTCAACCTCACCACCCGGCGCCAACGCAAGAAAGCCCTGCAGAAGTTCCTCATGGAGCAGCGTGCAGCCATTGGAGATCATGGGTCTTCCGGGTCCCCCCTTCCAATCACCAGCATCTTCTTCAGGCTCTCAGGCCACCAAGGCCTGGGACAAGTCCTCAAGGAAACACTCTCGTCAGGATAAGGTCCGGCCTGAGGACCGTTCCCCCTGACAGCGATCCCAGTCCCCGTTGGATTCTTCCTCATCTCCTCCGGGGATTGCTCCGTCGAACGCTTCAGTGTTAGCAACTTGGTCCATGCAGGCCTCTGCTCCTATCAGGTATACCATTAGGACAGCTACTGAATTTTGTCACTGCAATTACAGCACCGCAACAAGGACAACAGTGAAAG
Organism: Neoceratodus forsteri; assembly: GCA_016271365.2. Lineage (NCBI taxonomy): Eukaryota > Metazoa > Chordata > Ceratodontiformes > Ceratodontidae > Neoceratodus > Neoceratodus forsteri. Next base: position 1,101,544,080 of record CM057454.1, on the reverse strand, counting down.
GGCGATCTTGATTTTAGATCCCCCCTCACTCTTGTCACCCTTTTCCCCCACTCTGTTTCTACCCCCTCCAGGGCATGCCCACCCAGGAGGAGTTTGTATTTAGTTTTGGGCGGTGTGGGGGGGGAGGAGTCACCAAGAAAACGACTACTCTCAGGAGGCTTTCGGCACTATAACTGGAACATAATGCCTGATGCTGTAATGCAGGGCAGTTACAGCATCGCAACATGTTTTTGCTAAGACATGGGTGAACCCTCCTATCAGGCCCTCCATGGAGGAGAGTTCTCCCAGCCTTCACAGGGCTGCGAAGGGGCCATCGGCCTCTGGGTCATTAGCCCCGGGCCCGCCGTCAAGACCTCTCTAATCACGAGGTCTACTGGCGCTGGGCTCCACCACTTCTACTATAGTTAGCGGTTGTTCTTTGGAGCTGGGTTCTGCACCCCATCCGTCAATACCTATGATGACGACAGTCCCCTTTTCCACCGTCTACCTTAATGCTGTTCTTTCCTTCATTACCATGTCTCTCGTACAACAACGTGTTCCGTGACCTGGTCCATCATCGCCCATGCCATTGGGTGCTGCCTCGGCATCAATGCCAGTCTGACCTGTCTGCTCTGTGGCTCTCCTTCTAGAGAGCCATCAGTGCTCAGACCGATCGGTTCCTGCTTCAGAACAGGCCAACATCGAGTAGGAATACCATCCTGATCTCATCCTCCTTGAGGAGGAGTATGAGGAGGAAGACATTGAAGTGGACTCCTCTGACAGGTCTACTGTTTCCTCCATGAGTGAGAACTCAGTCAAACACACACCCGGTCCCCCGGACCCCTCCTTCTTCAACATCATGAAGCAGTTCTGCATATGAACATATAAACATACAAAGTCACTGGTAGAAAAAGGTCCAAGGTCTGTCAAGTCTGCCCGAGTGTGCAGCTCGCAGTTTAATACTCCTGCAGCTCCCCCCCCACCCATTCCCTTCCCATCATCCCCTCTCCCAAGACTTTCCCCCATTTTGTTCTTGCTGTACTTATCCTGCCACTGACTCTATCCCATCTCTGCTTAGAACTGTCCACTGTCTTCAGTTCAGTTAACTCCTCCTGCAGTGCAGTCCACCCAGCCACCACCCTCTCTGTGAAGTAGTACCTCCTCATGTCCCTCCTGAATCTTCCCCCTTCCAACTTCAGTCTGTGCCCCCTCGTGACCCTTCCTCCCTTTAAGTGGAACAGTTCTCCCGTTCTGACCTTGTTTACGCCTTTTAAGTATTTAAAGGTCTCTATCATGTCTCCTCTCTCCATTCTGTCCTCCAGGGAGTACATGTTGAGCTCTCTCAATCTTTCCTCATATGGCTTCTCCCCCAGCCCATGATCATCTTTTTTGCCCTGTGCTGCACCCCCTCCAGCAATCTCACATCCTGTTTTAGGTAAGGGCACCAGTACTGCACACAGTACTCCCGAGTGTGGCCTCACTAGTGATCTATGCAAGAGCAGGATAAGCTTCTCTTTCCTGGAGGTGATAACCTCTGGCAATGCACCCCAGCATCCCATTGGCCCTTGCTGCCACCCTCCTGCACTGTGCTGGTACCTTCATGTCCCCTGTGACTAGTGCCCCTAGGTCCTTCTCCTCCTCTGAAGTCGATACATGCACTCCCCCCAGCCAATAGCTGGTCCTGGGGTTTCTAGCTCTGAGGTGCATGACCTTGCACTTCTTAGCATTAAACCTCAACTGTCACACTTCTGACCAGTGCTCAAGTTTAGCTAGATCCTCCCTGAGTGCCTGCTTACCTCACTGTCCACTTTTGCACATATCTTTGTATCATCAGTGAACAGGCTGATCTTACTCTTGACCCCCTCTGCAATGTGCCCTATAAAGACATTGAATAAAACAGGGCTTAGCACTGAACCCTGCAGTACCCCACTAGTCACTGGTTTTGGCTTGGATGTCTTTCCCCCTTACAACTACCCTCTGCTGTTTGCTCTGAAGCCAGCTCATAACTCACCCAGTAGTTTCTCCCTTGCCCCCTCAACTTGCCCAATAACCTTCCATGTGACACCAAGTCGAAAACTTTGCTGAAGTCCAGATACAGGATATCCACAGCATGGCCCTAGTCAGCCGCTCTTATGATCCAATCAGAGAAGTCGATTAGATTAGTCTGGCATGATTTTCCAGAGACAAACCCTTTCTGTCTCTCATCCTGGAGTCCATTACTATCTAGAAAGGTAATCAACCTCTCCTTCAGAATAGTCTCCATCAGCTTTCTCACTGTAGAAGTCAAGTTTACCAGTCTGTAATTGCCCAGTTCATCCTTGGGCCCACTCTTGTGGAGGGGCACCACATGAGCCATCCTCTAGTCCCTAGACACATTCCCTGTCTCCAAGGAGCTGTTAAACAGGTCTGCCAGAGGGCCTGCCAATTCCTTCAGGACTCTTGGATGTACACCATCAGTTCACGGTGCCTTGTCCACCCGCAAGGCTTTGAGGCCTTTTAAAACCTGATCCTCCTGGATGACCCCGTCCGTTACCTCTTCCCCCGCCCCTCCCTCCTTTCCCTTGTGGTATTAGCTCGTCCTTTTCTTTTGTGACCGAGCAGAAGTACTCAATGAGTGCCTCCGCCTGGTCTTCCCCTTTTTCTGCCCATCCCTCCCTCCCTCCCTCTTTAGTCTGACAATCTCGTCCCTACAACTCCTTTTCTCCCTTGTGTACTTGAAGAACTCCTTATCCTCCTCTCTAATCCCCTGAGCCAGTCTCAGCTCTCTTGCTGCTTTTGCTGCCCTGACTGCCGTATTCAGCTCTCCTCCACTGTGGGGTTCTAAACTGAGGAAGAGGTTGTCACAAGGAGGAATCCAGTGGATTTCTTGGAGATCCCAGAATCTCTACCCAAAGTTATTCCTCCCCTGCTGCCAGTGCTTAATGATGCTGCCTCTGCTGCCTGGCACATGCCCAACCTGGTACCAGCCAAGCCGAGAAAGGCTGACAAGCTTAACCAGGCACCTCAGGCTGCCCTTTTATGCAGCCCAGCTGGAAACCAACTCAGTGGAAATTAAGGCTGCTTATGATAGGACTAAGGCCCCTAAAAGCCCCCTTAGTTCCCTGCCCGTGACCAAAAATCTAGGGGGTTAGACCTCGGGGGGTAAAAAGACTTTCAATTCTGCCACTCTAGGCCTTAGAATTGCCAGTTATTTGGCTCATTTGATTAAGTATCAGAATATCCTCTGGAGGAAGGGCAACGCTGCTGCTCTGGCCCTCTCTAAGGGTTCCCAGAGACAGAAGCTTCTCAATGTTCTCCAGGTCTCAGAAGATGTCAGTAAGCATCTCCTCAGAGCCACCTGTGATATTACTGCTACTACAGCCAGGGCAGCTGCCTCTGGCATTTGCCTCAGAAGGCACTCCTGGCTTAGAGTCTCTGGCTTTGCAGCTAATGTCCAGCAGAAGGTGTTGAATGTCCATTTTGTGAGTCTGAAAGTTTTTGGTCCTGATTTACAGGACATTATCAGTGACCTGCAGGCCTCTGGTAGGGCTATTAGTTCTGTCCACTCCCTTTATCATACCCAACCCAGGAGCAGACTGAGGCCCTCCTTTTGTAAGGTCTCTCACAAGCCTGGTTCTGGAACCAAGCTTCAGGGCAAACGTAGGGACAGTACTGCCTTGTCTGCCCCTTTCTCCACCACTGGTTCCTCTGCTAAGCACTCCAGAGGAGGAGGAGGTGCGGCTCCAGTCGTCAGATCAGCCTCAGCCTGACTCGTTGACAGACCCCCTCCTTTTGGTCCAAGCCAAGAAGTGGTGGTCAGAGGTCGGTTCTCACTCCATCTGTCCCAATAATGAACCGTTACTACAGTTGCTTGGATCATGCAGATAATCGAAAAGGGCCATGCGCTAGAGCTTCTTGAATAGCCTCCAGATGTTTCTACAGTTCCCACTTCTTATCCTCCAGACCATGCAGAAGTGCTCGGGGGGGGGGGGGGTGTTCAACTTGTTGTGCAAAAGGGCAGTAGAACCAGTACCCAGGCATCAAAGATGATCCTGCAGGTTTTTGATTGGGTGAATGTAGTGCATAGTGCTGCACCACAGTTCATCTTTGGTGGGCTGGATCACTTTTCTCATGCCCGCTATTGTTTTGCCCCTTAACTGGCTCCTTCACACTCATCACTGCTCCCTTTACACTTAGCTCTCTCTACCATCCCTTTTTTTTCCCTCTATGGGCCAACTTGCATAAGAAATGGTTGGGCAATTTTTTTTCTTCATAATTGGTAGGGCTGTGCGAATACCTTTTTTTGAATATTTGGCTGAATATTCAGGATTCGGGGCCAGAATATTCAGTATTCATAGCTGTCACAAACCCACGCAGCAGGTCAGGCCCTGTGCTCCCACAGTGCCAACCTCCGAGCGCAGTATTGTGAACAGGTAACAGAACAGAGTAACCCTCCTGTCTGCTTATGGGTCCAAATCACCTTTGGTCTCATGTTCTGGGGGGATTCAAACTGTGAACCTTGTGCTGGTGTACTCAAATACACAAGCTCAGATAATTCTGCTCTTTGGGGAATGCCAGATGTCTTTCGCCTAAGGGCACCTAACCAGGTATCCAAAATGAACCCTTAAAACTCTATGAAAAGACCTTAGGTATTTCTTACCTTTTTCCACTTCAGTAACACCATTAAGCTTATGAACAGTTGTCAGCGTTAACCATCTATACTTCACATGCAAAAGAAAGAATTTCGAAGGCACACCAGGCAGTCTCTTTAAAATAAGAGGTTTACTTAAAAATGGATAAAAATATGTAAAATGTAAACACAGAACAATATATCACAAAGCATACAATCAGTTAAAAGAAAACAAGTAAAAGTACAAATTCCTACCAACGTATAGTTAGACTTTTTCTATCTAATGTATACCTCTACACAGTGCTTAAAGTTAGATGTTGCATCTAAGAGCCCAGAAAAAATGTGTAACGATCTGACACAGAATAGCTTAAACTGTCTCTCAAACACCCCCTCCCTTCCATGATGTCACCTAGCTCCTCCTTGTTAAATATAAAAAAATAATACACACAGGATGTCCTATCAGGAGGTATATTAAATAAGGTGACATCAGCAAAAACTCATTTCCCAATATGACTCTTTGATCTTGAGTGGTTTCCTGCTTCAAAGGCAGGAGGCCATAAACACGGCCATAAAATGCAGCTCCTCTAAAACATCATAAAAGTTTACGATCCTATATCCTGGCAGCTGGTCAGCTTCAATTAAGTCAGATAACCAGGAGACCCTTAATTATGTCTCTTTAGTCTTTAATTACCTTCTGGTTTCAGGTTAACATCCTACTGCTGAAACCTTGGAGGGGGTCATCCCAGGAGCACAGGATGTCTCATGACAGACAATCACACACTATATTTTTATATTACAAAATCATAGAACAATCATAACCAGCTGGCCAAGAGTCACAAATCCTCCCCACCTAGACTGAATTTGGGGGCTCTATCCCGTGCATGGGATGAGCTTCCCAAATCAGTTCACTCCTCATAAAGATGCGAAAGCCCATTGCTGTTCTGATTGGTTGCTCCAGCCCTATGTAAGATTGTCATGTCATACCCTTGTAAGGCAAGACTCCATCTTAACAGTCTACCATTAGTTTTTCCCATTTGCGTCAGCCAAACCAGGGGGTTGTGGTCAGTTTGTACCATAAAATGCTGCCCTAACTTCTTTAGGGCCCACACTATGGAAAGACACTCTTTTTCCACAGTAGAGTATGCCTGCTCCTGGGAGTAAGTTTTACTCAGGTACACTACGGATGATCTTTCCCTTGGTTGGATATCTGACTCAGTACTGCCCCAGTACCCACGCCTGAGGCATCAGTCTGAACTATGAAGGGTTTGCTGTAGTCAGGACTTGTCAATACAGGAGCACTGCACAGCTCCTCCTTCAGTCTGGTAAAGACTTTCTCATAGGCTGGTTCTCAGGTAATTTTCTTAGGCATCCTTGTCTTTACCAGATCAGATGGGGAGCAGCCAGGGCACTGTAATTGGGTACAAATTTCCTATAGTACCCTGCTGTCCCTAGAAAACTCCTGACCTGCGTCTGCGTTTCTGGTGTGGGCCACGCCTTGATCACCTCTGTTTTGCTTGGTTAGGATGGAGCTGTCCCCGGCCTACAACATGCCCGAGGTATGCCACTTCTCCCATGGTCACCTGGCACTTCTTAGCTTTGACAGTGAGCCTGGCCCCTGTGTCCTGCCCAGCACTTCCCTAAGGTGGGACAGGTGTTCCTCCCAGCTGGCACTAAAGATGGCAGTGTCATCCAGGTACGCCACAGCGTACTCCTCAGCACCACTTAACACCTGGTTCACCAACCTTTGGAAAGTGGCTGGGGCGTTCTTCATTACGAAAGGAATTACTTTAAATTCAAATAAGCCTATTGGAGTGATGAAGGCCGACCTCTCCCTAGTTCTGTCCATTAACTCTACCTGCCAATACCCCTTGGTCAAGTCATAGAAACATAGACTTTGATGGCAGATAAGGACCACTTGGCCCACCCAGTCTGCCCATTTCCCTACCTACTGGATAAGCTGCAGATTTTAGTTAACCAACAGCCTACTTCCTGCCACCCCCTACTATAATTGCCTTATGTCTGTCTGTAAAAGGTTCGGGATACTGATGGACTCACACAGATGCTTTTTCTTCCAACAGCTTCTTTATTGGGAAATTCCAATGTAAAGTAAGGAAATCAAAATAAAAAGGCGGACTGAATTCATCAAAATAAAATAACAAGCATTCAAGGAGCATAACACAAACATCAGCGATGCAGCTTCAAAACAATCCCAAGGGTGTAGACAGGCATACTCACTGTACACATTTGTGTACAGTTTTGTTGGGTGCCTGTCACAAACCATAAGCCACTCTGTTAATATTATCATTCTAATCTGTAGTATTTGGGTTAGTGTAGGCCACTGAGGTGTGTCCAATACACGTATAACCTCTTTAGAGAGTAAAGGAATCATCTAACAACAATCTGACTTGTTTGGAAGGGGGTGCCATTTGGAAAGGATGTGTACATTTTTAATGGGGGGGGGGGTGTAACTACTGGAGACTGTGTACAAAATGGAAATTTCTGGCTACACTCCTGATTACAATCCAAATCTTGTGTAGTAAGAATCCATAGTCACTAGAGCACTAGCTAGGGTGTATACACTTCAGCACCCTGGAACACATCTGATCTCTCTTTTGAGAGAGCTGCAATATATACACTAAGACTATTCCTGATTGGCTAGTGGACTTGTCACTCAGCCTGCCTGAAATAATTATTACAGGAAAATACACATTTTCATCTCAAACAGGCTTAGGTAATGTGTTACAGAAATATTTCATTTATGTAAATGCTTCATAATCGTTTATTTCATTTCTGGGTCTAAAACCTCAGACTTCAAGGGATTAGCCCCTCCTCTTGTTGTCCTTCTCTATAAAACAATCAAAAACATGGCCGGCTGGCCCTTAGAGAGAAAACCCATCGCATAGAGAGCCCTTCCAGTTTAGAGCAGGTAAAATTCTGACTCTGATTCTTGTCCTGTTATTTTTATTCTATCCCCTTTTTGAGGGATTCTTAATGTGATGGCATTATTTACAAGCTTAAAACAACATGGTTAAAACGCTGCCTGCTGAGCTGTAGTTAATAGAACACAGCTCAGCCAAAAATAGCTGACGAAATGTATGTGTTGTTTTAAGCTTGCTCTGAAAGTAGGCGGACAGGCGATTTAGCGCAAAAGAAGTGGTAAACTAAAACAACCCACCAGCGTTTTGGCATAGAAAAGCTGTTTTGAGCTTTTACGTTATTTAGCTAAAAGTATCAGTAAGCAATATTCAGCAGTCAGAAAAAAACGCTTTAGACGGAGCTTTTCGAGATTATGCATGACTCTTGCATAAACTTTAACCTACTAGTACCCTACTAGTAAAAGAAGACATTTCCTTGGCATTTTAGCCACAAAGGGGGCAATTTAAGTATATTTATTTTACATACAAAATACGACATTTTCCTTTTTATTTAAAGGGGCCATGGCAAATTCAGGAGAGGACTTGGATACAACGGAAGACAGCGTTATCTTAATGGGTACTGCTTGCTGGAATTCCGATATAATGACTAGCAGGAAAAAGGGGGGGGGGTTACAACAAAACAAGGACAGAAAAGAAGGAAAAGAAAAACAAAAATGCATAGGTGGCCAGTCTATGCACATACAGGACAGCACATATACCATACACATATATGAAAGACACATAAGGAAGGGGCTAGTCACAGCGCAGCAACAGTACCTCCTTAGGAATACAATAGCTTTCACACTGTCCCATGCATGTTTGAATTCCTCCACTGTTTTAGACCCCACAGCCTCTCCAGGAAGGCAGTTCCATGCGTCCACCACTCTCCATGAAAAAAAAATTCCTCACATTACCCCTGAACCATCCCCCCCCCCCCCATTTTTAAATTGTGTCCCCTTGTTCTTACACATCTCTTTTTCTGAAAGATGCAACCCTCCTGGACTTTGTTGATTCCTTGAGGTACTTGGAACATTTCTATCATGTCCCCCTGTCCCTCCTTTCATCAAGGGTATACATATTAGTTCTCTCAGTCTCTCTTCATATGGTTTCTGATGCAGACCCTGCACCGTTTTAGTTGCCCTCCTCTGGACTGCTTCCATCCTGTCTATGTCCTTGCGTGATGAGGTCTCCAAAACTGCACATAGTACTCCAGATGGGTCTCACCAACTGTCTGTACAGAGGATAACCACTTCCTTTTCTACTTGTGATGCCTCTTCCGTGCATCCCAGTATCCCCTGGCTCTCCTTACTGACTTCTCACATTGCTTACCCACCTTTAGATCATCTGATATGACTACCTCCAGGTCCCTTTCCATTTTTGTTGTTGTTAGTACCTCCCCTGCTATTGTGTACTCTTCTCCTGGGTTTTTGTTTCCCAGGTGCATTACTTTGCACTTCTTTGCATTGAATGTAAGTTGCCGTATGTCTGACCATTCCTCCAACCTTGCCAAGTGCCTTCTCATCCTTTCTACCCCCCCCCGTGTATCAACTCTGTTACAGATCTTTGTGTCATTTGCAAAGAGGCATACTTTTCCCTCCAGACCCTCTGCAGTGTCACCTATAAAGATGTTAAAGAGGACTGGACCTAGTACTGAGCCCTGAGGTACTCCACTAGTGACCCCCTTTCTTCAGAATGTGTTCTATTCACTATTACCTTCTGTGTCCTATTGTACAGCAAGTTTGTTACCCAGTCCCAGGCTGGCTAACATGATTATCAATCTTTTGTGCAGGACTGTGTCAAATGCCTTGCTAAAGTCTAGGTAGGCCATATCCACAGCCCCTCCCTGGTCTATTACTTTGGTCACCCAGTCAAAGAAATCTATTAGACTCGTCTGACATGACCTTCCTGCTGTAAATCCATGCTGCTTTTGGTCCTGTGCCCCGCTGGCCTCTAGGTACTCAACAATTCTTTCTTTCAGAAGTGATTCCATCATTTTCCCTACCACTGAGGTCAAACTTACAGGTCTGTAGTTTCCTGCTTCTGCCTTGCTCCCACTTTTGTGAAGGGGAATCAAATCTGCCCTCCTCTAGTCCTCAGGTATCACCCCATCCTCCCATGATTTGTTAAAAAGTGTGGTCAGTGGTGTCACTAGGTCCTCCCTTACTTCTTTTAGGATTCCGGAGTGAATCCTGTCAGGCCCCATTGTTTTGTCCACCTTGAGTTTTAGGAGTTCTTTCAGGACTCTTTCTTCTGTAAATGGACTGGTGTCAACCCCCCTACCCAGAGTGCTTCTGTTGTCTGGTTTAGGTAACTCCTCCTCATCTTCTTTGTGAATACTGAGCAAAAGTATTGCTCAGCAACTCTGCCTTTTCACTGTCTCCCTCTGCCCACCTCCCTCTCCCTTATTAATCTTCACTATTCCTCCTTAACCTTTCTATGCTCCCTAATGTACCTATAAAGGTTTTATCCCCATTCTTAACTGAATTGGCTGTTTTTCCTCAGTTTGGGCTTTTGCTATTCTGACTGCCTTCCCCACTTCTTTCTGCTTTAATTTATACAGTTCCCTGTCGTGCTCCTTCTGTGATTCCTTATACTTTCTGAATGCAGCCTTTTTCTCCTTAACCTTCCCTGCCACCTCTTTTGAGAACCATAGTGTTTTTTTGCTCCACTTTGTTTTCTTTATCTGTTTCACACAAAGGCTTGTTGCCTCTATGATGGCAGTTTTGATTTTTCTCCGTTGTTCTTCCACCCCTCCTTTTTGGCCATTTGCTAGTGTATTCCTCAGGTATCCACCCATTTTGCCAAAGTCAGCCCTTCTAAAGTCCAGTATGCTTGTTTTTGTATGGCTCGTCTCCATGGTTGTGCTTATTGTGAAGCACACTGTGCAGTGGTCGCTTGTTCCCAGATGTCTACTGACTTCTAAATTTGTGATCCTCTCTCCATTTGAGAGTACCAGGTCTAGTATTGCTCCCTCCCGAGTGGTTTCCAACACTAGCTGTCTAAGGCCTGCCCCCTGCAGGGCATCGAGAATGACCCTGCTCTTGGATGTGGCTGCAGTACATGTCATCCAGTTAACATCTGGCATATTCAGGTCCCCCCATCAACAGTATCTCCCCTTTTTCAGCCATTTTGAGAATGTCCTCTATCATTTTCTTGTCCATTTCCTTCCCTTGAGATGGGGGTCTGTATACAACCCCTGTGCGGATTGTGAAGCCATACCCTGTCTCCAAGGTGACCCAGAGTGCCTCTTGTCCTCCCCCTTTACTTTTTAGTTCTGTAGCTTTGATCCCTTCCCTTATGTATAGAGCTACTCCACCTCCTCTTTTCCCCTCCCTGTCCCTTCTGTAGACTGTGTACCCCGGTATGTTGACATCCCAGTCATGGTTCTCTGTGTACCATGTTTCCATGACTGCCACAATATCCAATTGTTCATCTTCCATCAAAGCTACTAGCTCAGGAAGATTGTTTCCCAGACTACGGGCAGTGGTACTCATTGACCTCCATTTAATGTTGGCTTTATCCTTTTCCCCCCCCCATGCCTGCTCTTTTTGCCCTTGTCTATTTTTCCATGTAACCCTGCCCTGCCCTCTGTTGAGCACTGTACCTCAGTGTTTACCTTACTACCTGTCATGTTTTGTGGGGGGTGGCTTGAAATGTCCTGCCTCTTATTAGCACCTCCCCCCATGGCTAGTTTAAAAGCTTGTCAAGGAAGCATTTAAACCTGTTACTTAGAATCTTGGTTCCCTTTGTGGACAGATGCAGACCATCATGCCAGTATAGATCTTTATCTCTCCAGGTGTATCCCCAGTCCCCAATGAAGCCAAAGCCCTGTGCTCTGCACCAGTTTTTCAACCATTCATTAAACTGCATGGTGTGTAGTACCCTAGCCTCACACCTGCCATGGACTGGCAGCACCTCTGAGAAGGTAACCGTGCTTGCTACCTATTGAAGCCCCTCCCCAACTCCACAATTTCATCCTACACTGCACTGATCCCATGCCTAGCTAGGTCATTTGTCCCAAGGTGGACAATGATATCTAGTTCCCTCTCCTGTGATGCTGCTTCTGCAATCCTGAGGATTTGCTTCTTGTTCCTCCAAGCCATGGCACCAGGCAGGCACCTTACTTCCCTCTCCTCTCCCCAGGTCTACCCCTCTAACAGTGGAGTCCCTTATCAGAAGCTGTTTCCTTCCCCTGTGGTGTCCCTTGCCACCCTTCTGTGGGTCTCCCTTGTGGATGTCCTCAGCATTCTTCTTGGTCTTCACTGAGGGTGCCATCATAGAGGAACCTTGCTCTGCCAGACTGGCGTATGGTTTGTGTAGAGGTACAACTAGGGGGCTTCGCCTCTGTTCCACAACCCGCACCCTCCCAGAACCCACTGTGGTTCAACGGCTCTTCTTACTTGGCAGCCTCTGAGGCAGTGGTTGTGGCAGTGGTGCTCTTTGGGTGGGGGAGGCCTCCTTAGTCCTTTCCAGTTCAGCCTGGAGATGGGCAGCCTCCTCCCTCAGAGCTGACAGTTGCCTGCAAATAGGACAGCAACGCAGTTTCCAGAATGTCTCACGGAAGACTGCTGCCCCACAGCCAGTGCATTGCACCACTCCCCACATGTCCCTCTCCCTTATAATATACAATATGTAATATATATATTTATTGTTTGTTTTTTTTTCTTCTTCTTTTTTGTGGTGTGTACTTACCCTTTATGCACTGTCCTGGGTTATTAAGAATATGACAGTTCTGCCCCAAGACCTGTTGAGGAAGTGATATCAGAACATCGGCTATAAAGGAAACATCGCTGGGGAGGGGTGCGGGGAGGGTGGGTAGTCCACAACCACTGGTGACTGTTAGAGACAATCAAATACACCACTGCTCCACCACTCTGGTGAGTACTGCCCTTTATAGTAATTCAACTAACGTCCAGTAACTGATTTGTAAACTGTTTAAAAGTAATTTGATGCAAACTGCCACTGAATACCAGTAGACAGTCTAGTTAGCCACAAAGGAAAATCAAATATGCAGTTATTTCAACCCTTCTGAAGATGCTCACAAGATAAGCAGTTTTGAAAAACCCCCTTCCTGAATTAAAAACTAAAATTAAACACAAAGCAATACCAATATAAGACTGTATAGTAAGGAAAACTTCCCTCAGATGTAAGCAAGAGAGAGATTTGTTGCAGATATCTAGTCCAATATAGTATATCCCATGCAGCTTCTCAGTTGTTTCAAAGCACACCCTGTTACACAAGTGGTCGTAAAGTAGGTCGTCCCTCTCAGCTTGTCCAGAAGTTGTTCGTCCGGGGCATTGGGTGAGCGTCTGACTTCGTGACTGCATTCAGTCCACGATAGTCCACACAGAAACTAGTAGAGCCATCTGGCTTGGGCACAAGGACTACGGGTGAGGCCCAGGGGTTGTAGGATCTCTTTATTACCCCTAAATCCAGTATCTCCTCCACTTCCCTCCTAATGTCCTTTTGGACAGCCTCTGATACCCGATATGCTGTCCGCCGTATAGGCGTCTGTGTCCCTGTCTCCACATCGTGCGTCACTAAGGGGGTTAGTCCAGGCTTGGCGCTAAACAGTGGGGCAAAGTCTGCTAAAACCTCCCTTACTTCCTGGATCTTGTCCGGGGCCAGCTGGGGAGACAATTTTACTGCCTTCACAGAGGACTTCCACTTGCTTTCTTCAAGCAAGTCCAGAAGGGGGTCTCCTTCGTCCGCCCCTTCCCAGGACTACATACTAACACCATGTCATCCCTATTAGCATATGGCTTCATCATGTTGACACGGTACATCCTTTCTGTCTGTCTTCTGTCAGGTAACTCTATAATATAGTTCACGTCATTTACGTTCCTAACTACTTTGTACGGTCCTGCCCACTCAGCCTGCAGCTTGTCTTTCCAGACCGGAATAAGGACCATGACTTCCTGACCCACCATGTACGAGCGAGCTCTGACTCTGCGGTAGTACTACACTTTTTGTTTCTGTTGCACAGCTGCCAGGTTGCTCTGGGCTGTCCCCATAAGCTCCTTCAGCCTTTCCCTAAACCTAAGGACGTAATCCACTATGAGAGTTCCCTGAGTGGCATGCTTGCCTTCCCAGTCTTCCCGGATCAGGTCTAGGGGCGCACATACCCGACATCCATATAAGAGCTCGAAGAGTGAAAATCCTGTTGACTCTTGTGGCACCTCCCTGTATGCAAACAGCAGGTGGGGAAGGTATTTCTCCCAGTCCCTAACATGCTGTTCAGCAAATGCCCGGAGCATTGACTTCAGGGTACCATTAAATCTTTCCACAAGCCCATTGGCTTGTGGGTGATACGGTGTTGTGCATCTCTGCACCACCCCACACTTCTCCCACAAACATTTCATCAGGTCCGACATGAAGGAACTCCCTCGATTGGTGATAACCTCCTGTAGAAACCCAACACTGGAGAAAATCCCAAGTAAGGCATCTGCCACTTTGTCTGTCCTCAGTGAGGATATTATAGAAGAAGCCAGAAGGGGACGGAAGGAAACATATTCAATTCAGTGCTTTAGAGTAACTGGTAATTGCTATTTTTCTTTTAAACTTAGATTGTGGGCTTTTAGTGACACTGTACTTTCTTTGTTGTCTTTACTTAGAATTGTTTTTGGGCTGTTGAAAATTTAAAACGTAGTGGTGGTGTAATTCTGTACTGTCTTTAATTGCTGCAAATTTTCGCCCCCCTTCCCCAACTCTTAATTATATGCCCTGTTAAATCTGATTGACAGGAGCTAAACACAGGGTATAGTAAGGTGTGAAGTAGGAGGGCATAAGGGGGAAGAAGCCCACCCTCAGCACGACAAGTGTTTTGACTCATTTATTTATTTATTGGTTTCTTTTCTTTTATTTTTTCCTTTTTTTATTTTTAAAGAAAATTATTTGAGGATCAGTGGCAGGATTTTTAGGACAGTAAATTAATAAAAAAGGGAACTAGGAGAGCTTCAGTAGCAGACAAGTAGTGGAATAGCAGACTAATTGCAGTATAATGTGGGGAGTGGTGCAATGCAGTGGCTGTGGGGCAGCCATATTCAGGCAGACCTTCTGGACACTGAGGTGCTGCCCTATCTGCATGCATCTCTCTGGACTGTGGGATGAGGTAGCCAGACTCAGAGTGGAAGTAAACTGGGTCAGGAGTACCATCACCCCATCCAGAGACCACCCAGTCCAATGCAACTGCCTCAAAGGATGCCGAGAACGAGGAGCACTTGGATGACAGTGGGCTCAGGGAGGGTTAGAGCGGTCAGGCAGAGGCACATCCCAGATCCTATTCCACTCAAGAACACTATATGCCACACTGGCAAATGAGGACAACCAAATAGAGGTACCCAGAGAAGTGGAAGGAAAGGATGTGGAGGTTAGCCAAGGAGGTGACCTCATGGGAAAGCAGTGACCCCAGAGGAGGAGGAAGCGAATCCTGGTGGGGACTCCATCATAAGAGGGATCCAGCTAGGAACACAGGAGGGGAGGACAGGGAGGTGAGGTGCCTACCAGGTGCCACGGCATGGAGGGATGGAAGGAAGATCCTGGGATCACTGGGAAGGCAAGATGGGAGGGTGAGCTGATGTCATTATCCACCTAGGTACTAATGACCTGGCAAATGGGGAGCCAAAGGAAGTTCAGGAAGAGTTTAGGAAATTGGGGAGGGTCTCAACAAGTAGCTACTTCTGTCACTTTCTCAGAAGTACTACTGCGAGAGGAGCAAGGGAGAGTGCATGCACCAGGAACTTTAACTCATGATTGAAGAACTGGTGCTGTGAGGAAGGGTTTGGATTCATTGGTGACTGGGGACCCACCTCAGAGGGATGGAGGTTTGTTCAAGCTGACGACCTGCATCCATCCTGGAGGAATCCAAGCACTCAATGATAAGTTTAAATGCTACATTGACAAGCATTTAAACTAGCAAAGGGTGGCAGGCCAAGGAGGGTACCCCACTCACACCCCACAGCCAGCAGTGGAACCAGTGAACCAGAGGAGTGGCTATCTCTGCAAAGCTGTGTGCAAAAGATGGAGATTAGTGCCCAAGGGTGGATAGGCAGAAAAGGGCAAAATTCAGCAGAAGGGCAGACAGCAAGGAGAACCAGGGATAAAGGACAACCAAGGAAGAGGCTGGAGAAACAGCAAACAGTCTAGGGAGGTCAAATCATGGAAAGCCATGTGTGCAAATGCCAGGAGCCTTAGCAACAAGATGGAAGATCTGAGGCTGTCATGGTGCAGTCAGACCTGGACATTGTGGACATCACTGAAACCTGGTGTAATGATAACCACGACTGGGAGATGGCCATACCTGGCTACAACATATTCAGAAGAGACAGAGCAGGCAGGAAGGAGGAGGAGTGGCACTGTATGTGAAAAATGACATAAGGGCCACAGAGATCCAGGAGGAACAAAATGGGGAGAGATACGTGGGTTAAGCTGGAAAGGAAAATGGGGACAGCCATCCTAACAGGTGTGGTCTATAGACCACCAGCCCAGGAGCAAGAAACAGATAGAGAGTTGATGCTAGCCATCCAAAGGATGGCAGACAAGGGTGAGGTAGTACTGGTTGGAGACTTCAATATTCCAGACGTGGACTGGAGCATCCCAGCAGCAGCATCAACTAGGAGCAGATTTATCCTGGACTCCCTTCAGGGTGCCTTCCTCAAGCAACTGGTCATGGAACCAACTCGGCAGAAGGCAATACTGGACCTTGTGCTCACAAACAGGGACAGTGTGAGGGGGGTAACAGTGGGGGAGCACCTGGGGAACAGTGACCACCAGTCATTGTGGTTTGAAATCACAGAAAGAGCAGAACCAAACCACACAAAAACACGTATCCTGGATTTTAGGGGGGCAGACTTTGGGAAAATGGGGAGATACTTGAAAGAGGCATTAAGGGGAATGGGACAGGAATCAGGGGTTGAGGAACAGTGGGCAGTATTTAAAATGGGGATTACAAGAATAACAGAATTATGCATTAAGCAGGTTAGCAAGAGGAAAGGAAGAGGAGACCATTATGGTTTTCCAAAGAGGTTGCAAAAGAAAGTGAAAGCCAAAAAGATTGCATTCAGGCAATACAAAAAGACACAGGCAGAAGGAGATAGGAGAAGTACCAGGAGAAGCAAAGGAGGCAGGGAGGTCAGTAAGGAAGCCAAAGCTCAGACAGAAGAACACATTGTAAAATCAATGGGTAGAGGGACAAACCTTTACAGGTACATAAGTGAAAAAGAAAGACAAAGGGAGGGATAGGAGACTGAAGGGGGAGGATGGGGCCAGTGGAGGATGACAACAGTAAACTGACATATTGAACTGGTATTTCTGCTCAGTCTTTGCTGAGGAAGAGGAGGTAATGGGTCTGAAGGAGTACAATGGGTAAGAATGGTGCAGAAATGGACACAAGTCCTTTACGAGAGGTCCTGAAGGAACTGGATGTAATAAGAGTTGATAAAGCAATGGGGCCAGATGGGGTGCACCCCAGGGTCCTTAAAGAACTAAGAGAGGTGGTGACTGAACCTCTGGCTATCCTGTTTAGCCGATCACTGGAAACAGGGGAGGTACCCAAAGACTGGAGGACAGCAGATGTAGTCCTCTTATACAAAAGTGGGAACAAAAAAGAAGCAGGGAACTACAGACCAGTCAGCCTCACCTCGGTAGTGGGGAAGATCATGGAAGC
Organism: Neoceratodus forsteri; assembly: GCA_016271365.2. Taxonomy (NCBI): domain Eukaryota; kingdom Metazoa; phylum Chordata; order Ceratodontiformes; family Ceratodontidae; genus Neoceratodus; species Neoceratodus forsteri. The sequence goes on along the minus strand of CM057454.1, from coordinate 1,101,526,913 downwards.
ACTACTGAAGGTGAGATTGGCAGAACATCTGGTTGTCAATGGACTACAGGACCCCAGGCAGCATGGTTTCACTAGGGGGAGGTCATGTCAGACCAACCTCGTTGAATTTTTTGACTGGGTGACTAGGGAGGTGGATCGGGGAGGGCAGTGGATATGGCCTATCTGGACTTCAGCAAGGCCTTTGACACTGTGCCACATAGAAGACTATTACACAAACTGGGGAATATGGGTGTGGGCAGGACAGTAGCGTGGTGGGTAGGTAACTGGCTGGGTGGCAGGACACAGAGGGTGGTGGTAAATGGCTGTCACTCCACAGAGGGAAGAGTGACCAGTGGGGTACCACAGGGATCAGTGCTGGGACCGTCCTATTTAACATCTTCATCAGTGACATTGCGGGACCTAGAAGGCAGAATTTCACTGTTCGCTGATGACACAAAGCTCTGTAACAGAATAGACACACCAGAGGTGTAGACAGAATGAGAAGGACTTGCAGAAACTTGAAGAATGGTCAGGGTTTGGCAGTTGAAATTCAATGCAAAGAAGTGCAAGATAATGCATACGGGGCACAAAACCCTGGCACAATATATCAGTTGGGTGAGGATATAGCATGCACCAAGCAGGAAAGGGATCTTGGGGTTATCATCTCTGATGACCTCAAGGTAGGGAAACAGTGTGACAAGGCAACAGCTAAAGCAAATAGGATGCTGGGATGTATAGGCAGGGGCATCACCAGCTGGAAAAGGGAGGTCATAATTCCGCTATACAAGACACTAGTGAGGCCCCACCTGGAGTACAGTGTACAGTTCTGGAGACCATACCTACATAAGGACATAGACAGGGTAGAGAAGGTTCAGAGGAGGGCAGCAAAGATGGTGCATGGATTGCATCACAAGTCCTATGAAGACAGGTTGAAGGAACTGAACATGTACTCCCTGGAGGAGAGGAGGGAGAGAGGGGATATGATAGAGACATTCAAGTATCTCACAGGGAGGAACAGGGTGCAGGAATACACTATTTTTAAGCGAAAAAGATGTTCCTGGACTAGAGGGCATGGGATGAAGTTGGAGGGAGGACGATTCAGAGGAAACATGAGCAAGAATTTCTTCACAGAACGGGTGGTGGACAAGTGGAAGTGGTGGGGGCTGAAACAATCACGGGATTTAAGAATGCATGGGATAGACATAAAGGAATTCTGGAGGTCAGGGGTAAGGGGCAGCACACTTCTAGGAAAACATAAACTGAACTTACAAGCTCAAATGGGCAGACTGGGTGGGCCACAGGCCCTTATCTGCCGACACTGTCTATGTATCTAGGATAGGGAGACTGCCTCGGGGTACCGGATGGCATAATCCACCACAGTCAGGATGAATCTCTTCCCTGAAGAGCTGGGGGTATTTAAAGGCCCCACAATATCCATTCCCACCCTCTGGAATGTCTCCTCCACTATGGGCAATTGAATCAGGGCGGCTGGGTTTTCTTGCCCGCCTTCCTTATTTCTTGGCACCGGTGACAAGACCTGCAATACTCCTTCACCTGCTGGGTGAAGTTGGGCCAATAGAAATTCTGGGCCAACCGCTGCATAGTGCTGGCGATTCTCAGATGACCAGACAAGGGAATATCATGTGCAATCTTGAGCAACTGCTCACGATACCTCTGGGGAACGACAAGCTGCCTGCCTATCATCCCTCCCTCTGTCTGCACAGCCTGAGTATACATCAGTCCATTTTCCAAATAAACCTTATGTTTACCATACCTCCTTGTGCTCCGTCGGAGTCTGGCCAAGTCCTCAGCTTCTCTTGATTAGGGTCACTGCTCAGAGCAGCTGCAAACTCCTCACACATTCCCAAGGCATGGGACAGGTCCCCTTCTGTCTCTTAACTAGAGTCCCTAGCACTAGCTTCAGGGCACTCAGAATCATTGTCATCCCTAACCCTCTGACAATGGGTCACCCCTCCCTCTTCGGAGTAACCCTCCGTAGCTGTGTGGTTAACTGCTGCTGGGGAAATTTCTACCCCCCTTTTCATTAGTCTCCATATTAGGAGACACAGGCTGGGGAATCAGCCTCCCAGTGGTTTTCACAATGGCTCCTGTGGGGTCCAGGGAACTGCAATTTTCCATTGCCGCATGGCTACGGGTAACTGTACACACCATCCCCTGTTTGAGATTGTTGCCAAGGATCACGTCCACTGCTAAAGTTTTGGCTACAGCCACCTGTTGCACAGTTTCCCTGTTTCACCCCAGTCTAGGGGAACACTAGAGAGTGGCAATGTGGTCTCCTCACCAGTGAACCTTTGCAAGGTCACAAATTCATTGGGTATAAGCTGACCAGGCTCTATCAGATCCCCTTTTACCAATGTCAGGGATGCCCCTGTGTCCCTTAACCCTTGTGTGTACACCACTCACCGTGACTGGATGCATGTGTTCCCTCATGTTCACAGGTATGCTCCTGAGGACACACAAACAACCCACTTCTTTCCTAGCACCATTCTGCATATTGCTCATCCTTTTGGGACACTGTCTGGCAATATGCCCAGTTTCTTTACAAAACCAACATTTGTTTCTTTTCTCAGAGAACTCTTTTCTTTGAAACCTGGGGCTAACTGGTTTTGGTGGAGGCAGTGAGGGCTTTAGCTGCCCTGAAGGTGCGCTTTTCCATTTCTGCGCTGCCACGCCCGCCCCATTCGCTCTCAGAGCAGGTCTGCCCTTGGCATAGTGGTCCGAGATTCAGCAGCTTCTTGCACTGTTTTGGGATCTTGGTCCTCCAGCCAGGTTTTCAGCTCTGCTGGGCATACCCAACAAAACTGTTCTAACAGAATAGCATTTTCAATTTTATCTACAGAGTTTGCTTCAATTCCTTCCCACCAACATTTTAAACAGTGACGTCGTTTCATGGCTAGCTCCTCGTAGCTCATGTCAGGGCTTCTCCTGAGCTTATGGAATTTAGCTCTGTATGATTAAGCAGTTAACTCGAACTTCTTTAAAAGTGCAGCTTTAAGTTTGCTGTAATCATTACCGTCCTCATTGTCCATTTGACCCAATGCATCCCGAGCTTTCCCGGTAAGTAGCGGGGATAGCTGGAAGCTCCAGGACCAGCTAGGAATTTTAGCCTGAATACATACTTTTTCAAAGGAATTTAAAAAGGCATCCATATCCTCCCCCTCTTTAAATTCAGCTATCAATTTGGAATTCAATTTATAACCCAGTCCTGCAGTTCAGTTAAACCCAAGCCACTTACCTGCTCTGGTGCTGGTGGTTGGAGTCATAGCTTCTCCAGTTCATGTCGCCTCTGGCGCTCATGCTCTTCACGGTCTGCGCTTCGCTGTTCACACTCCCTCCTCTCCTGGAACTCCAGCTCCATTCTGCACAACTCAGTCTGCAGCCTGATTGCGTCTGGCTCCAGAATGCTGGTGAACTTCCCCTGCTGCTGTGACCCTTCACTGGCACTGGCCCTGCTGTCATCCTCATTGGATCGGGACACTGCACTGGCCGCTGGCCCTTCCATGCTCAAGGTTTGGTCCTTTACAGTCACAGTCTGTGACTCGATGCTCTGGGTATCTGCTGTCATCAGGGCATCCATGAGGTTCTGCTTTATGGCTCTCACTTTGTACAGGACTCCTCTGTCCTTGCACAACTGCCTCAAGTAGTCTACAGTGTGCCTGCTGTAGTTGGAAGCCATCTTCTTCCTTAACTACGGCTACTCTAACTTGCACTTCAGAAAAAAAAATAAAACAGGTAGGAACTCGACTGTAAGATAAATGGTATAGTTCTGTTTCCTTTTTTTTTTTAAATAAATCACTGCCTTTTTTTTTTTTGCAAGTGAGCTGTACAGTATCAAGCTGACACACTGAACAATTTAAAGCTTGTGTTACAGAAATTATCCCACCGCTACCACCAATCTGTCACAAACCCACTCAGCAGGTCAAGCCCTCTGCTCCCACAGTGCCAACCTCCGAGCGCAGTATTGTGAACAGGTAACAGAACAGGGTAACCCTTTTGTCTGCTTGTGGGTCCGAATCACCTTTAGTCTCAAGTTCTGGGGTGATTCAAACTGTGAACCTTATGCAAGTGTACCCAAATGTATAGGCTCAGATAATTCTGCGCTTCGGAGAATGCCAGATATATTTCGCCTAAGGGCACCTAACCAGGTATCCAAAATGAACCCTTAAAACTCTATGAGAAGACCTTAGGTATTTCTTACCTTTTTCCAGTTCAGTAACACCATTAAGCTTATGAACAGGTGTCAACTTTAACCATCTATACTTCACATGCAAAAGAAAGAATTTCGAAGGCACACCAGGCAGTCTCTTTAAAATAAGAGGTTTACTTAAAAGTGGATAAACATATGTAAAATGTAAACACTGAACAATATATCACAAAGCATACAATCACTTAAAAGAAAACAAGTAAAAGTACAAATTCCTACCAACATATAGTTAGACTTTTTCTATCTAATGTATACCTCTACACAGTGCTTTATGTTAGATGTTGCTTCTAAGAGCCTACAAAGAAAAATGCTGTATCAAGATCAGACACAGAATAGCTTAAACTATCTCTCAAACACACCCGTTCCATGATGTCACCTAGCTCCTCCTTGTTAAATATAAAAAATAATACACACAGGATGTCCTGTCTGGAGTTATATTAAATAAGGTGACATCAGCAAAAACTCATTCCCCAGTATGACTCTTTGATCTTGAGTGGTTTCCTGCTTCAAAGGCAGGAGGCCATAAACACAGCCATAAAATGCAACTCCTCTAAAACGTCATAAAAGTTTACGATCCCTATATCCTGGCAGCTGGTCAGCTCCAATTAAGTCAGATAAACAGGAGACCCTTAATCATGTCTCTTTAGTCTTTAATTACCTCCTGGTTTCAGGTCATACCAGGAGCCCAGGATGTCTCATGACAGACAGACAATCACACACTACATTTTTATATTACAAAATCATAGAACAATCATAACTAGCTGGCCAAGCATCACAGTGGCTAGGAGGGAGGTTGATTAAAATGTAAAAAAAAAAGAAAGCCCCCCCTTCCTGGCCAACAGTAGAACAAAATAATATAATCCCTGATGTCTAGTGGTCCCAACCCCCTGCTGATCACCAGCCCAAACTGAAGAATCGCACCCCTCCCGCCGAGATTGCCATCAATTTCCCGATCCCCGTTGTTTAAAAATAAAAAAAAATGTCCTGTCTCCCTGCTGTCTGGTGGTGTCCAGTGGACCCTCCCACCGTGCCAACAAATGTAATCCATGGTGTCTGGTGCTCCCACCCCTCCGGCTGATCATCGGCCCAAACTGAAGAATCGCCCCTTCCCCTCCCCTCCCTGGCCGAGAGTGTCATTAATCTCCCAGTCCCCGTTGTCTCAAAATTAAAAAAAAATGTCCGGTCTCTCTGGTGTGCAGTGGACCCCCAACCCTGCCATCAGATAAGTTTCAGTGCACATGCCCCCAGTATCCCAGTGGGCCACCAGCACAGCCCTCCACTCACCTCCACGGCCGGCAGCCCGACTGAGCACTTCAATGAATGAGCGCATAATTGGGCACCGTTTAACCAATTAGGTCCTGTTTTAATCTGCTATCAGACTCTTCTGACAGTTATGTTGTGACAAAAATGGCTTTTTGGTGGTCATGGATAACTGTAAAATGATGGGGAAAAGTAGTCCAGGGTGATGGTTATGATGTTTTTGCCTATTGCACATTTGTATATTATTGTTGTTATACAAGTTATTATATATTGTCAGTTATTTCTGTCACTTAAAGCATTGTGCCACAGCACATCCCTGGGCATGTGGTAATCTTGGCATAACACCCAACCTGTCGTGTTTTTGCTTACTTGAGTTCTGGCTTGTGCATGGCTTGGCAGATTAAGGTTAAAGGGGAACAGTCTGCATGAAGGGCCCCACACTCAGTTGTGGAGCTGGTCCCAATGTGCATTTTGTTTGCAGTAATCATTTTGGTTTTCTTACTGTTTACTGTAGTATAGTGGAGTATATCATACTAATTTTGCTTGCTTCTAGGCTGACAGTGTAACTACAAATCCCAGAATCCCCTGCAGGTGACATCAGAGCAGTAGTGCAGCGGTGGGAGATTCAGTAGCCAGCAGTGCATGTTAGAGCTTTTATAAACTCCGATCAGATATGTTTGGATTCTGATTTTCTCCAAGGGATAAGTGCAGTCCTCTGTGACAGTACTTATCCCCGGGAGGAAAGCGGGACCAACAAACAAAAGATTAGAGCTTATATAAACTCTTGACATACACTACAGGTTATTGAATCTTCCACTGCTGCACTACAGCTCTGATGTCAGCTGCAGGTGATTCTGGGATTTGTAGTTACAGAAACAATCAGACTAGAAGCAGGCAACATTAATCTGATGCAGTCTACTGTACTACAGTAAATAGTAGGTAAACTAAAATGATTTGCACACATTGGGACCAACCCTACACTTGAGTGTGGGGCCCTTGGAGCTGACTCTTCCCAATTAAATCTTGGAAAATGCTTAATGGAATTGAATTAGAACAATTGAGCATTCTAATTTAAGAGATCATTTAACAGATTCTTAATAAATGTAACCTACTTTGCCCCCCCTCCCCCGTCTGCCACTGACCTGACTAGTGAGGCTAATAAAGAGTATATATTGGGACATACATTTATACCAGACTCATTCAACTCTCATATGACCTTTTTGAAACACTTCTTAATATCATTTGACATAAACTATTCTTATTATTTTATTGTAAAATAGTAACATTGAGACTTAGACTGAAGGTTGCAGACTTTTCACCTTAGATCTTGACCCTGTCATCTCTAAAGCTAAGCTGGGTCAGCCTGGTCTGTAGTCAGTTGGGTGCCCTTCAGGGAACACCAGGTGCTGCAAGAAGTAGCATTTGTTGTTCTGCAGAAGGCATTTCCCCTTGACTATAAGAAAACATACTAATACCCCAGCATGATGTCATAGGGACACTGGGCTTTTGTGGGGGTTGTGTTTCAGACAGGGTGTCCTGGCCAAATTTCTGTCATTCATTAACCCACTTAGAGGATAACCTTGTTCAAAATCAATCAGTTCACATCGGGATCGGGAAATGGAACATTACTGTTTAGTGTGCTGGTGCTGAAAGGTTGCCATGGTCCACCTCTGCAGTGGCTATAATTGTTCAGTGTGAGTTGCATGTTGATTCTAAAGCGTATTAAAATGCCTACATAAAAGGCATTATATAACTGCAAATGGTGTGGTATGATACGATGGTCCCGCAGGTATGTCCCTCTTCTGTCTTAGAAGTTGAATCCAGTTATGCTCTTTCTCCCCAGATAGTCCACTTGTTTCTTCTTGTCTTTCTAGTGTCTCCCCCCCCCTTGAAGCAGTCTCCTTCATCCATAAACTTTCCCATTCAATATGAGCCCCAGTATGCTCACATGTTCTTGTTTCATGAGAATCCGTGAATTACCTGTTTGCATCTACCTTCGAAATACCTTTGAGCTGCTTAAACACTCCTATCATGTCCACCATCTCATTTCTAGTGAAGAGTTGCAGCTGCTTTATTTATTTATAATTCATGACTGGGAATGGCACACCGAGCTGCAGTTCATTTCCAGGTGTGACCCAGGAGCACATGGAGGTTAACTGACTTGCTCAGGGTCTCACACTATGCAAAGTGGCAGTTGTGGGATTCAAGCACAGGTCTGCTAAGTCTCCAGGTTACAGCTTGGTTCTCTCACCTCTAGGCTACAGGCTGCTCTAGATTCTGGTAATTTTCTGTTCCCTTTAGGCCCTTCATCATGCAGGTCACTTTACTTTTTTTTTCCCCCCCAATAGTAAACTTTATTGAAGGTGTTTTGTATTTACAAAGGTTTAGTATATACACCGATTTTGTCCTTACAGTCATATACACAGTGACCTCTACATTTGTATAACATGTCATTACATTCAGAGGTGGTTGATAGTAAATGATTCCCACTTGTGTTAAGTTATTTCTAGTATTAGGTTATGTACTACTCCTACTGATGCCTGTTGGTGGTTCATCCGGCATCTGGGATCTGCCTTACTTGGAGTTGCATACATGAGAACAGATTTATGACCCTAAGACACGAGCAGGAGGTCTTCCAGGGTGTCCCATTTATGGTATAGTGGTAGTCTGTTATTCAGGGAACTGATCATTTTTACATTTTGAGGGCTAAAAGAATTGAGTTGTGCCACTCCTAGAATGTTGGAGTTTTGTCATTGAGCCAGTGCTTGAGAATTGTCTGTTTAGCAGTGGCTGCTATAAGGGATGTGTGGTATCTGTGGGGGCCGCAGATCATGTCCATGTCAAGGCCAAGTAGGTAGGTTTGGGGGGGGGGGGGAATGCTGAGTCCAATCCCAAGAGTGGGTCCATTCTGGTGTGCATCTCTTCCCAGAGAGCCTATGCTTTTGGGCAGTCCCAAAGTATGTGTTTAAGAGAGCCCTTTCGTTCTAGGCATCTTGTGCAGTCGGGCATGTATAGGTAGTACATCTTGTGAAGTTCTGTTGGTGTGTAGTAAAGATTGTGAGCTATCTTGCATTGCATGAGTCTGAGGCCATCAGATGTTATATATTTGTGGATGTTAGTCCACATGTCAGTTGTAATTTTGCAGTCTCTTAGCTCTGGGAATTCCTTTTTGTAGTACATGCATACATAGGTCCTGTCTCGGGGGGGGGGAGTATCTGCTAGTAGTTGTTTGAATAGCCGGGATGTGGAGTGTCGCAGTGTGGTGAGCCATGTTAGCTCTGCCCATTGGGGTTGGTCTGGTAAGCACTAAGGTTTTGGACCGAGTGAGGCTGATACTGAGTGTTGTAGCTACAGGAAGGCATACAGGGGGATATTAGTCCCCGAGTGTGCTTCAGTGAATGAGACGTATGGGATGTATTCGTTGTTTTGTACAAGTTGACCTAGTGTGAGTTGCGGTAGGGTTTCTAGGAAGTTTTGCGGTAGGGGGTTTGTTTTGAATTTTAAAGGTTGGGTTGTTAAATATGGGCTGTTGTGGGTCAAATAAGGGTTTAGTTTGTAGTCTTCTGTGTAACTGTTTACTCACTTGGAGGGAGGTTTCTATAGGCATGCCTCACAGAAGTTTGGGGAGTTTGGCTTGAGGTATGTATAGGGAAGGAAGGGAACATTGTTTAATCAGGAGTAGCACACTACGCCGGAGCTCGTTTCCAGATGTGACCGGGGAGCACAAGGAAGTTAAGTGACTTGCTCAGGATCACACAGTATGCACCTAGGCGGCTGTGGGATTCAAACCCAGGTCTCCAGATCTGCAGCTCAGAGCCTTAACCCACTGCATTATACTGCCTCCTATATATAGGAGGGCATTCATGCTGATTTTGGCTTACTGACAGAAGTTTGCCTCTATTTGTAGCCACTGAGGGGAATACGCACCTGTTTGGCTTGTGGGTTTCCATGTTTTCCATCTCAGAAATTTCCCAGCGTGAATTGCTAGGTAATAGACATAGGGATGTGGGAGCTGCAGTCCCCCCCCACCGCCTCTTGAGAGGGGTGATTTTGTGGTAAGACCTGCAGGGTGTTTTGTTTCCCCAAAGGAAGGAGGTTCGTGTGGCTGTTAGCTTCCTGAACCAAGTGGAGGGGCTATGTATATTGACCATATTCAGCGGGTAGATCAGTCTTGGCAGGATGTTCATTTTTATAATGCTCACTCTTGCCCAAAGGGTGAGGGAGAGGGCTGTCCATTGGTTGAGATCTTGTTTGAGAGTCGTATAGATGGATTTGAGGTTCTGTGTGAATGTTTTTTCCAGATTGAGGGCTCTATGGATACCTAAATACATGAAGGAGTTAGGGGCCCAGGTGCCATTGCGTCAGCTGGGCTTGTGTGGACCAGTGATTAAGAGGCATGATGTGAGTTTTTCCAAGGTTGACCTTGTAACCTGAGAGTCTGCCATATTCCTGCAGTAAGCTGATGGTGGCTGGGATGGATTTGTTCGGGTCCACAAAGTGCAGGAGGATGTTTTCCATGTATGTGGAAATTTTGTACTGTCGCCGTCCTACCCTGATATATGAGATGTCTGCTGCCTGTATTATTCTCCTGGACAGTGGCTCGAGGTATAGGTTAAAGAGGAGTGGCGAAGGGGGCAGCCCTGATGCATTCTACTATGCAACTGGAAGGTCTCTAAGTTGACCCCATTGCTTCTAACTGAAGCTGTTGGGTAGGAGTGTAATAGTTTTAATCCATATGAGGAAATCGGTGGTGGGGGGGGAGCCAAACTTCTGAAGAGTAAAGTAAAGAAAGTGCCAGGAAACCCTATCAAAGGCCTTCTCAGCATCCAGGGACATCAGGATTGCCGGATGTTTTGCCTCTTTGGCCAGTGTGATGAGGTGTGATAGCTTGCACAGGTGATCAGAGGAGAGGCGTCCCTGCGTGAAGCACACCTGCTCATATCCAGTCAGGGTTCCCCAAATTGGACTGACTCTCTTGAGTTAGTATTTTCGTTAGGATTTTTTATATCAATGTTGAGGAGGGAGATGGGTTGGTAGCTCTCCACTCTTTCCGGGTCTTTCCCTGGCTTGCGTATGAGGGTTATGGTGGCTTGTTGAATTGAGGGTTCAAGAGTGTTGAGTGAATGGGTGATGTTGAATAGTTTGCATAGAGGCTCTGCGACCGAGGTCTGCAGTGTCTTGTAGAAATTTGACGAGAATCCATCAGGGCCCAGAATCTTGTCTGGGTGGGAGGTCAGAGACCGCTGTGTACACTTCCAGTAGCGAGACTGGTGCCCCCAATCTATTTGCTGCCTCAGAGTGGGCTTTGGGAAGGTCCGCTGCTTCTAGGAAGTCATTTATTTCATTTTTTATGGCAACTGAGTCTTCTGCATAGAGGGATTGGTGGAATTTAGCAAAGACCGTTCCAGTCTCTCTGGGTTTGTTTAGGAGTTTATCCTCTGGGGTGGATCTGATCCCCTTGTTGTTTTTTTTTTTTTTTTGGTATATTCTTTTTACCTCCCCCTTTGCGCACCCAGACATCCTCTCCTTCAGGCAGCCAGTCCTCCTGTCACTGCTAACTGGTCAGCCTGTCTTGCTGCTCCAATGCCCCATTGTCCCAGACGTATCCCTTCACCGGGGGAGCCCCCCGCCTGGGGCCATTGGGAGGGGGGACCAGAGTGCATGTAGGCACTCCTTTACATCTACGTGGAGCATGGAAATGCAGCCATAGAGGCATCCTGGCTGAGCGGTGCGAGGAAGCAGAGCCGCCGTCATCTGGACAGCATGCGTGACATTTTCACGCTTTCTTGTTTTACTCTGCTCGCCACCCTTGTAGTTCTCCTGGTCTCCACTGGGGCAGCACAGGCGCACCTACGCAACTCCACCCCAGGAGAGGAGAGCAGTCCTACAAATGCTCAATCCTCTCCTTCCCCTGCCAGCCCCCGGCGTCCCGAATCTCTTCCCAAACCCGGGTTGCCGGCGTGGCACAAGGTGTGGCATCCAGCTCCTCAACGCTCAGCACCACCGGGCCAGCCCCCTTGATGTTTTTAAAGGATTCTCGCTGTTTTGTTCTAAGGGCTAGTAGCTAATCCACTTTCTCCCCATGGTCTGCATAGTTTGTTTTAGCACGAAGGATCATGAATTCTGCATGCTTTCTTAGGAGCTCTTCATACTGAGTCCGTAGGGAATTAAACTGTAACCAGGAATCCTCAGAGGAGGATTTGGAGGTGACCCGCTCCTTAGCCCTTATTTGTTTGAGCTGGGTGGATGCAGGTCACTTTAGATTGAATCTTGTCCAGTCCTGCTATATCTTTGTTATAGTGTAGTTCCCACATGTGTATGGAATACTCTAAATGCAGCCTAACTAGTGCTTAATACAGGAACAGTTATGACATTTCTTGTCTTTCTTGTTCTCAGATCCTCACTGAATGCACCCCAGTATCTTGTTCCAATACCTGTTCTCTTCAGTAAAGCTCTGTGAATAATTTCTGAATGTTTACCCTTAAAGCGTTTTACTGATTCATTTACCATCTTCAGGAGCATGAAACAAACAGCACTGGATACAGGAATACTAAGGGAAAAAATGTAGCACAAGTTTCTTATTTTTGTAAAATTCTCTTAAAGGATATGAACACAGAAGAGCAAAAAGTGGAAGATGGCTTATGTTGTCAGTCGTCAACTGATGAAAAAAATAATTCTGCAGAAAACAAAGAGCATGCAGAGATGAAAAAGAGAGTTAAGCTTGACTCAGAAAACAAGGACAGCCCTTTGAAATCTGACCTAGAAAGTATCAAAGGCGGAAGTGAAATGGTGCAACATACAGATGCAGAGGTTACTTCTTCTGAGGATAAGAATGTTGCGGCTGAAACACAGAGTGAGCCTGAAGAGGGTGAAATAACTGACTCTGAAAAGGGGGAGCTATGTAGTGATGAAGGCGCGACAAGTGAAGAAGACGACGAAGATTCTGAAGACATAGAAAATCAAGAAGGTGAGCTGTTACTAAAAAATCAATAAGCATACTACAGTTTAGCTGATTCAGGTTTTGTTTATGCATCTGTAGGTAAGGGAAACTGTTCTTTACACATATATTGACATATTAAGGTGTAACATTTCTTAAGCTGTGGTTCATGACTAGAGAACCACATTAAAAAGTTAGATGCACTTCTAAAGTTGTTAATCTAATACACTGAGAAAATATTCAAAAATAGTCATGTAGGTGCAGCACTCGAGACTAGCTATATATATTTACAATGGAAGTGGTGAATGACACTGGTGAATAAAAATGGTTATTTTAAAAGGAGCTGGGAAATAACATGTTATTTCCACTGCAGCCCAAACTAGATCTGTTATATGAAGTTGAAATCCCTATTTCACACTAAAAAATGGAAAGGTTCTCACTCTGTCTTCACTATTTGGGATCTATAATCTGAAAAAGAAAATGAACTTCATGCTTAAATAGGAAAGAAAAACCAAAAAAAAACTTTAACTGTCCTGAACGCAACTAGTCTGTGAAATTAACAATACTAAGAAGAAAACCCAATTGCTTGTTGTATACATGGGACATTGCATGGGATGAGCACAAATAACCTTTTTATTCACTCTGGGAAGACACCAACAATGCAGCCTGTCTCTCGTGGCTGTGCAACTCATTGTCAGGCAGCATTGTTGGCAACATTCCAAAGTGATTAAAACAGAGGATAGTGTATGGGCAACAGTGAACAACAACAGTGTTGTTCACTTCGAGAGGTTGTCATGACAACCGTTGAAACCTCGAGAGTGAAGCTCGAGAGTTTGAGGGTGTCATGACACCTCGAGAAGTGAACGGCACTGTTGTTGTTCTTTGTTGCCCATTCACTGCCTGTTATAGTGTATGGGCAAAACTAATGAGAAAACAACTTGTGGTTTCTTTCGCGGTCACGCTGTGATGTCAGGGAACCCCCCCCCCCGGAGCCTGAGTTGGTGACAACAGTCCTCCACATTTTAAATTAAATAATTGGGCTCAGCTGTGTGCCGGCTAAGATACGAACAAAACGGCACTTACATTTACATTAGGACGTCCACCAGTGCCTACGCTGAAGTACACTGCCCATTTTTTCATCGCCACGAGTCACACATGCGCAAACATGGTAACATTTGTTGTACCATTGATGTGACATACTCATGATGGTACAACAACATCGTGACATCACATCACTGGTACAACAAGACTAGGGAACGTTAGATTTTTAATGAATACGACGTTCTAACATACACTGTAAGGTTATTTATGCTCAAACCATGGAATATCCCATATATGTACCCCTTTGGGGTAACCCTTGCCTTAGGGCTTTCGCACTAAGGTTCCTTGTCTTTAGCTTTTGTTTTATTGACTCACCACAACTTAACCCAGATAGGACCAATTTAGGGTAGCTGGTTCATTCCACTGGGGTGTCATATAGATGTGGCACACTGATGAGTCCTGGTAGGACGAAACACGTGGCTGTGTCTTCTCTTGGCACTCTTTGCATACTGTGTGAGAGACCTTTTGGCACCATGCAGTTCTGCTTAAAGTTGAACCAGCATAATATGTTGTGGTGATTTGCATATGCAGCCCATGATGCTTTGCATTATGGGGGGTATGTGTGATTTTATATTTCTTTGAAACTTGGCTTCCCGGCCAATGCCCTTTGGGGTAACACTTGCCTTAGTGCTTGCGCACTAAGGTTCTTTTTTTTTTTTTATATATAGATATATAATGCCAGTGGGTACAACAGTCACAACTAAATGAATTTATTTTCATGGACAGGGGAGCTAGAGTGAAAATAAATCATGTATATTTACACTAGGTCAGAGAACAGTGGATATTTCCACTTCAGCTCCATAAAGTTTTGAGCAGAATATTCTTTTATACCAAATATTCTGTCCAGGCCTGCCATTAAAAATGGCAAGAAAAACATTATTTTACGATCGGGATTGCACAAATAACAATAAAAAATACCAGCCCTTGGTATTGTGTGAATGACGCATGCCATGGGCTACATGAAAATAAATGATTTATTTTGAACAGCTGGGTATGACGTCTATAATCCTCACTCATGGCTTCACCACTTGTGAGGTCAGCAGAGGCCTTAACCAACCATTCAGAATAAATATTTTCCTACAGCCCATGGCATGCATTTTATACATATACGTACATATATATTCTTTGCAAAAAACGTTGTTAATGCAGCAGTTAGGGTTTCAATGACAAAAGTTGGGAAAAGTGGTATTAGGGTTTCCAACCCTGACGCCACACTCCTAACCATGCACGCAGCAACAGGCATGGGGGTGTGTGCCTTGGGGTTGTCAACCATAACACTCACCCCATTCCATAAGCAAATAAGCTGAGATTGGTACAGTATTGGAAAATGGATTGAGTGTTGGGTTGACAACCCCAAGGCACACACCCCATGCTTATTGCTGTGTGTAGGGTGGGGTGGTGTGTTAGGGTTGGAAACCCTAACACTACAGTACATTTCCCAACTTTTGTCACTGCAACCCTAACTGATGTATTAACAACGTTTTTTGCAAAGAATTACCTCGCTTTTTAAGATGGTAATCATAGCCTTACTTGCTTGTGAGAGCGCAGAGCCCTCTGGGCTCTTCGCTCCCATCCATCCATAATTTTTGAGAGATTGTAATTGTATCCTTATTTCCCTTTGGGAGCGCAGGACCCTCTGGGCCATTCACTCCATAATGCTATGCATATTTGCATGTGGGAGTGCAGGGCCCTCTGGGCCTTGCGCTGCCTTCCATCCATAAGACCTGTGCTCCCATCACATAATGGTATTCATATTTGCATGTGGGAGCACATGCTACCATCCATCCATAATTTTTGAGATATTGTAATTGTATCCCTATTTCCCTGTGGGGGTGGTCCTGCGCTCCCAACAGTACATAATGGTATTTATATTTGCATGTGGGCACGCAGGGCCCTCTGGGACCTGCGCTCCCATCCATGCATAATTTTTGAGATAGTGTAGTGGTATCCTTATTTGCCTGTGGGAGCGCCAAAGAAACACCTCACATTGCTATGTTATTTTAT
Source organism: Neoceratodus forsteri (assembly GCA_016271365.2). NCBI lineage: Eukaryota > Metazoa > Chordata > Ceratodontiformes > Ceratodontidae > Neoceratodus > Neoceratodus forsteri. The sequence continues at coordinate 1,101,511,407 of CM057454.1, read as the reverse complement.
AGAAAATGCAGCAAAATTTGAAACCTATGTAACTCAACACCAAATTAATACATTTTCTCAAAACTAGCAAAAGGCACATCGGTGGGGCAGGCCTTTTGTACTCAAAAAGTTTCAGAGCGAAATTGCAAACAGCTTCTTCACAGTGGAGTGACAAAGAAACAACTGTGTACACCTCACATTTCTATGTCATCTTAAGGGAAACAAAGCAAAATTTAAACCCACAGAACTCCAGAACAAAGTAATATATTTTCAAAAAAACAGCAAAAGGCACATCTGTTGTGGGCAAGCCTTTTGTACTCTGAAAATTTCCGATCAAAATCACAAACTGTTTGGTAACTGTGGTGTAACAAAGAAACAGCTGTCTTAAAATTCCTTTTTCACAAATTGTGAAAAAGAATCCTTTTGTGTGCTTCCTTTATGACAATTTGCGGGAAAAGAAAAATCTTTTTCCGCAAATTGCTAAAAGAGGATCCTTGTTCAAAATTCCTTCTCGCACCTATAAAAGGATTTGCATGTTAAAAAAAAAAAAAAAATTTCTAAGTAAGATATTGAAAAACTATCCCCAGAATCTGATTCTATGGGTCTGATTAGGTAAAGACGACTGTTGGTGCCTACTAAAGCTGTGTATTTTTTTAGTTATTTAATTTTGTTTTCACCACTAACGGAAAACAAGATGGTGGCAGCTGTTATGAACTGTAGCCTCTGAGAGGGCATTAACTGAGACTTGTGCAGATTTAGTAGTACTCCCATTGAGGGCAGAAACTGTGAGACAGCCACCACTGCCTGTTTTGTGTCCGTTCTGGATGGGCTCTTTACTAACCGGTCATCTAGATAAGGGAAGACTTGGAGTCCTTGATTTCTGAGGTGCGCAGCCAGTACTGCACAGCATTTTGTAAAGATGCAGCATTAAAGAAAGCCCAAAGAGAAGGACTCTGAACATGTAATGCCTCTCTACCATACAGAATAGAATGAACTTGTATTGTTTGGGGTTATTCAGAATATGCTAGTATGCATCGTGCATGTCCAGAGATGTCATCCAGTCTTGGGGTTTCAGGTATGGGAATAGGGACCCCAGAAAGGCCATTTTTGGATTTTTCATGACGCCTGTACAGGTTCAGTTTTCTGAGCTCGAGGATGGGACGCATTCCCCAGGATTTCTTGGAAATTAGGAAATACCAAGAGCAGAACCTTTGTACCCCTATATCTGTCAGAAGGGGGTGGGAAATACGTTTTCTGTGTGTACAGATCATACTCAGTTTGACAGATATGAGCTGAACCAGGACATCGTCTGCTCAGATGGCCTAGGCTGTCTGGCTTGTTCAGCCGGAAGACCAGGTCGAAAGCTGTGGAAAGTTGATAACCATGGCTGATGTACCAGCATTGATGCTGTTAGTGAGCCTAAGGAGGAAGGTAATGATGGAATGACTGGGCCAGAAGCCAGACTGGAAGGGGCTGAGAAAAGAAGAGTCAGGCAGATGGAAAGCTGGGCTAAGACAGAATGCTTTTGTATCTTAGCAAGGGCTGGGAAGAGGGAAATGTGTCCATAGTTGTCTTGGGATGAGGTGTCCTTGTACTTAGGAAGAGGGTTGATCTTACAGGAGTTGAAACTAACTGTTTCAGTCACTAGCCAGCAGGGCTAATGACTGGAAAAATCCACCGGCCCACCAGGCTGTTCAATAGCCCAGCACAAACCACTGTAAATGCTGCAAGATAGACTTTATTCAGTCACCAAAATTGAGCAGTGCAGCACTTTTAGTGACTTAATACATTCTGTCTTGTAGCATTTACTGAGTATCCACGTGTGGCCACCGAAATGCCTACAGACATGCAGTGTGCCCTTCGCTGGTTGAGCTCACCACGTTTCATTTGTGCCCATTGATGACTGTAATTTCACTCCTCACCCTCTCATCCCCAGTGTGATGGCCCCTGAAGTGCCTTCTTGTCTTCGTTGGCGTGCTGTCCTTATCTTGTATCTCCTTTTAGGTGTGATGTCCCGGATTCCAGTGCTGGTCACCTCTGTGATGACATTCCCCGCTGCTACCCAGAACTCTTGCCTGCTCGTGTTATGCAGGATGATCTTTTCCCTGGCATGCCATCCAACTTTTGCACATGCATGAGTCTTGGGGAGCGGGGTGATAGCGCCATTGGGCGTCTGATTACCGTGCATGCACACATAGTGGAGCAGCCAGAAATGTTTACGTCCATTGGACTCAGGGTAGGGAAAGATAGTCCTGCTGCCTGTTATGTGCCAGTTGAGGAAAGGCACAAAAAACACAAGTGGGTGCTTTGAATAACTGATGTTGCTTGCCCGAAGGAAAACCTACCTGCATTTGGTGAGCGGGTGCCAATTTTGAACCCTGCCTTAGTTTCCAGGAGGGTGCTTTGGAGGAAAGGAAGATGTGAGGTTCAGAAGGGCAGAGTCCGTGGTGGGTGTGGCATTAATAGCTAGAAATGGGGGAGCCAGATCCAAATCATGGGGATTAAGTTGTTTCGAAGAGTCAAGGGCAAGGAGTGCCTTAATGGTGTCAGTGGGAGAGACTGAGGGACAAAACAAAAGAGGGTATAGGGGAGCACAAGTAAACTACATAATGTAGTGGATACCTGCTCCATGAACTTCTTGTCTCTCAGCTCTATACAAACCATTCCCATCTTTACTTTCTTACAAAAGTGTTAGGCTTTGGCAAGAAAGGAATATGCTGACCTCCCAACCCTATCAGCTGTTCCCTCTGTGGACATCTGCTGCAAAAGCTCAGGAAGCAGCAGTGAAAAGAGACTGATAAAAGCATAGAGGACTGCCTCAGCACAGAATACCTCTGATTATTTCACTTAGGAAAAAAAAAAGTTTTTCTTAAGTAGCAGTACCTGCTGCTATGCTGTAGGGTACGTCAGTTTTTGTGTTGTTTTTTTTTTAAACTTATTTATTGAAATTTCAGCAGCAACAGAAAACAACAAACACAAGTACAGTTAGGTGTTGTGATGATAATGGTCTGACAATACATGTATAATACACACTTAGTGTTTTGATTTAATTGGTAACTTGGTAATTGGGACATAAAAAGGCCGAAGCCCATCGAGAATGTCCTCCACACGTGGACCATTAATAAGTTTGTTATTTATTCAAAAGCCATCTATCTAATTTAAGCTTGAAGGTATTAATGTTCTCACAATCAACAATTTCCTGTGGCAGGGAATTCCATACTCTTGGAGCTCTTACATTGAAAAATTGCTGTCTTTTATTTGTTCTTGTTTTTTCAATTATAATTTGTTTATTATGGAGTCAGGAACAATTTTCCTAGATGAAAGGACAAGCATAAGATTCCATTAATATAGAAGATGAGATAATTTTAAATAATTGTAGCATGTCACCTCTTAATCTTCTGTTTCTAGTGAATATAATCCTGTTCTCTAAGCCTAGTTATGAATCGTGACGAGAGAGATGGGGTATAATTTTAGTTGCCCTTCTTTGTACCCTCTCAATTTTGCAATATCCTTTATCAGATATGGCTCCACAAGGAGAGCCAAAATCCAGATAGGGCCTGACATGAGACTTATATAGTGTCATAATACATTCTTCGGTCTTAGAAACGATGTGTATTTTTATCCTACACAACAGAGCATTGGCTTTGTTCGTTACTATATTGTAGTGGTTTGAGAAGGACAAACGATCGCCGATCATGATACCCAGATCTTTTTCAACAACTGAGTCTCAGATTTTGGTTCCATTGAGATAATATGGTTGTACGGGGTTATTTTTACCGAAATGCAGCACGGAACATTTGGATACATTAAAAGACATCTTATTGGTGGTCGCCCATGTTTCAATTATTTTTAAATCATTCAATATAGTGTTCCTACTGTAATCGTGATGCACAGGTCCCCCCAGTTTGGTGTCATCCGTGAATTTCGATAACTTAGTCTGTGATCCGATCTTTAGATCACTTATAAAAATGCCAAACAAAGTGGGGCCCAACACAGATCCCTGGGGGACCCCACTTGTCACAGGTCTGTCCTCTGATAATACCCCATTGATTCTAACTGTTTGAGTTCGCTCGTAGCCAGTTATTCACCCAAGTTACAATACATTTAGAGAATCCTAATGTAACCAGTTTATTAATTAGTATTGAGTGAGACCTTGTCAAATGCCTTACTATAATCCAGCAGGACAACGTCTACTGGAATATTTTGGTCAAGCTTATTACTTATAGAATTATAAAAGGATAACAAGTTTGTAGTGCATGAGTACCCCGGTTTGAATCCATGTTGTGTATGATCATATATATTACGTTCGAGCATTTCTTTATCTATTAGACGTTTGATATATTTTTCTAATAGTTTACAAGGTATAGAGGTTAAACCGATAGGTCTATAGTTCTCAGTTTTAGAATGCACTCCTTTTTTAAAAATTGGGGTAACAATAGCTGTTCTCCAAATAGTAGGCACAATTAGTTCAGTAAGTGACTTATTAAATATGATTGTAAGTGGAGTGACAATATTGTCTATGGTTCCCATAAGAAATTTGGAAGTAATACCGTCGGGGCCTGGGCTCGTAGTTGGTTTCAAAGTTCCCAGAAGTTTATAAGTGTCAGAAATAGTAATGGTATAACTCTGAAAAACAGGAGTATGAAAGATCGTTCTAGGTTCTTTGTCTTGTTTGAAGACAGAACAAAAGTACTTATTAAATTCAGACGCGGTCACCATATCTGAGAGAGTAGTTGAATTATTGATAATTATTGGACCTACTTTATTAACAGTACCCTTTTTATTGTTTAAGTATGAATACTTTAATTTCTAAACAGTAAAAGCGCCCCTATTCAGAGTTAAGATTTCATGTAAGATTGTAAAACCAGGGCTGTTCCCTGATAAAAGCTTTGGGCTTTTGGTGCATCACCTGGGTTAGAATCACATAAGCGGAGGCAGTACAAATAGCCAGTACATGTATAACCAGTAGCTGGGAATTGAGGTACATCGGCTTCATTTCACTTTGCTCACAGTAAACACTCTATTCACTGCGTATATAAATAATTAGAAAGGGAAGAGGTCATTTTCCATTGCCTTACGCAGAGGGCCCCACATAAACTGGAATTTTCCCCTTGGCCATTGGCTGAGAGCTGTATTTGTGTATAAAAATGTATATTCTAGGGACATGGATATGTTGTTCATCCACACTCATTGGCAGTATCCTTGCCGCTTTAAATCTTGCCGGAAGGTCTTCAAGCTTGCTCCTCCCACCCACCCGGGTGGTATAACTCTCGGCTCCGCCCCATGACGCCAGATCTTCCTTACCGCTTGAAGCTCAGGTTCCTCCTTAACGCTTCTCGCGCTTACTGGTTCCTATTTCGCTTCTGGATTTAAAAATAAAAAAATTTGCAAAGATTAGTCTTCGATCCCTCGCTGCCGCGGCGGACAACCGACCTCGATTTTCGAGATGCCCATGGCAGAAGATGTCTCGGACGGATCCACACTCCACGGGTGTCTACTGCTTAGGCCTTGAGCACGACCGCAGGCTTGCGACCTGTGCTCATCTTTCTCGCCTCGTCCTCGAAGACCGTGCTGCCCGATTGCAACTGGGCGCCCCAGAAGCGCTTCCCCGGTGAAGTCCAAGGAGGCCCGTTGGCGGTGTCTGCGGGCGGCGGTCAAGGATCAGCTCGAGGATGGTCGCCCTCAAGAGGAGGCGGCGCTGGTCAGATTCTTCCTCGGTCATGTGCATTTATCCCGCTCTCTGGGTTCTTCCTACACGGCTTCTTTTAAGGAGCTTTGTCTGTCCCTCCACTAAAGGAGAAGGGCTCTGCCTGCTGGACCTTATTCTCGGTCCAAAAGAGGGACAGGGGTGTCCCTCGTCGACGCCTTGGGAGCGGGAAAGGTCCTTTCCCGGGCCGCGCCCGCCGGCTTCGGTCGACTGTCAAGCCGGGCCACTGGCCTCACGGTGTCCCTCAGGCCAGGTCAGTTGACCGAGACTCCCACTGATGAAGTCCGAGATTTTCTCACCCATTGACGGCTGTCCCTTTAGCAGCCGAGATTCCCTCTCCCGGTTCCCCGGAGGAGTTGAGGATCCGTGGGCTCGCTCTGTGCCTCCGGTTCCGAGCCTCGGATGGACCTTCCGAGCCGGGGAGTGCCGGTTCCGCCGACACCTCCCGCACCGACCCGGAAATTCCGGGACTCTCGGTCTCGTCTTGGACCTCTTCAGGGTCCAGCCGCTCCCACCGTCATCGGCGGTCTCGGTCTCGGCATCACAAAGCGGCGTGCCGCTGCCGCCCTCGGCCCCTCCTCGGATGAGGGAGGCTTCCGAAATTACGCCGACGGCACGAGGACCTTATGTTGCAACAGCTCCTCCTGGCCGGGAATAAGCCGACCGCGCCTTCCGCCATTAAGTGGTTGTCACCGAACGGCCGACACAACCCTCGACTTGTCCGAGGAGCCTATACCCAGGCCGGTTGTTCGCCAAAACCAGCTGCTCCACCGATTCCGTGGAACCTCCGCCTCCACAGCCACCACTGGGGCTCGACCAAGGATTCTCGGTCGGCCAAGGGTTTACCCATTTGCTGTCAGTTACCCTCACCCCACCGACCTCCTCGCAGGTGAAGGTGGCTTGGGCCAGAGGCAGCTCTTCGAGGACTCTTCCGAGTCCGAAGATGATTCCTCCTTCTTCTCCAAGCGACTGGACTTGGAGTCTTCAGGAGGTCAGTCAATGGACGATAGCCCGTCGTCCTTCCTAGGACTGCTTCGGCTCATCTCGGAGTCTACCGGGATGGAGCTCCAACCCGTTTCCAAACGGGCCAGGTATCCTCACTGAGATTCTGGACCGAGGGATTCTCCACGGAGGCCTTCCGTGGCCGAGGCCATAGTGGGTCCGCACTGGAACTTTGGCAGCGCCTGCTTCCTGCCCTGCGCCCGCCAGGATGGCCAGGAAGTATGCGGTCCCTACGGTTCCTTGTCCGGTTTTGAACACCCCTCTGCTGAGGGGTTGGTTACCGAGCGTTTTCGGCGCCCGGCAACGCCAGGGATGTGGACAAACCTCCTGACAAGGAGTCCAAGAAATTGGACCACGCGCGCGAAAAGTCTACGCTTCTCTCTCTGCCTTCGCCAGGCCAGTTCGCCGCCCTCATGGCACATTTTTCTCATGCCCTGTTGGGCTCCCTGGATGAGGTCATCCTCATCTTCCCGCCGATCTGCAGACCACGGTTAAGCAGGTGCGGACCAGGCAGGGCAGTGGCCAAACAGCAGCTCCAGACTGCTTTGGATATAGGGGACTCATGTGCCAGATCGGTGGCGGCCGCAGTGGCTATGCGTCATGGGCTTGGCTGAGGATATCCACCTTTACTGGATACCCAGCACAAGTTGGCGGATGTTCCTTTTGGGACTGACCTCGGCCCTGGGGTGGAAGGTCACCTGCAGAGGATCGAGAAGTCCAATGCCACCTTGACTCGGGTCTCTTCCGCTCCAGAAGGACAAAGGCCGCAAACCACAGCCTAAGCTCCTTTCGTCCTTCTGTGCTCCCAGTGGCCCGGCCCAGCACGTCAGGGCCAGCAGGCTCGACCTTGGCATCCCAAACCCAGACGCCGGCTTCCTCTAACAGGAGGCAGGAGGAAAGGCCCAGGAGGTCCCTCGGCCGTCCTCCCAAGCCTGCCCAGTGACGGGCTGAGGGTGTCTCCCCATCCCCGCCACCTTACCTCCTGGGTCCCCGCGGGGACGGCTCCGCACTTCCTTCACCTGGTCCGCTGTTACCACGGACAGGTGGGTCTTGAGGTGGTGGGAAGAGGCCTGCCTCTGGAATCTGAGCAGGCACCACCCTTCAGAGCCGCCGCTCGGGGGCTTCGGATCCCCAGCTCACTGGCGGCTCGTCGAGCCGACATCACTCCTCCTCCAGAAGGAGGTGGTAAGAGAGGTGGTGGACCCTCCTTCAGACCCAGGGTTTGTGTCCAGGTACTTCCTGGTTCCAACGGACGGGGGCTGGCGCCCATTCTCACCCACACGACCTAAACAAGTTCCAAGGTCTCGAACCTTCAGGATGGTCACTCTGGCTCAGATAATACCATCCTTGAACGCGGGCGTGGTTCTGCTCTCTGGACTTGCAGGACGCTTTTTCCACGTCCCTATCCGTCTGTCTCACCAGAGATTCCTTCGCTCGAGGAAGGATCTCTCTCGAGTTCCAAGCCATGCCCTTCGGCTTGTCTCCAGCTCCCAGGGTCTTCACCAAATGCATGGCAGTGGTGACAGCATTCCTCGTGGCGCCGAGGGGTCCGGGTGTACCTTACCTGGAGCGACTGGCTGATAGCAGCTCCCTCCAGGAAGGAGGCGGAGGGTCCAGAGATCTGGCCCTCCAGGTCTGCTCTCAACTGGGCCTCCTTATCAACGAGGCCAAGTCGGAACTCGAGTCAAGCAGGTGATTCTATTCATCGGGCGCAGTTCGACTCTCTTCGAGCCAGAGCGGCTCCCGCGGACAGGGCCGAGGTTCTTTCCTCCTTTGCCCGATCATTTCTGGTTGGGCAATTGCGCCCTGCCGGACTTCCTCGCCTCCTGGGTCTCATGGCGGCCTGTACCAGCGTGGTCCGCTGGGCCCGCTGGAACATGCGCCCTTCAGTGGGACTGGCCAGCCAGTGGTCACAACGCTGCGATCCCTTGACCAGCTTGGTCGGGTGACACAGGGGATGTGGAACGCCTCCAGTGGTGGACCGTTCCAGATCATTTGCAGGAGGGCATCCTGCTCGTCCGCTCCTGAGCCGACGGTCTCTCTGTCGACCGATGCCTCTCTGATGGGTTGGGGTGCCCATCTGGGGAACACGGGCTCATGGCCTCTGGTCCCAGCAGGAGTCGATGCCACATCAACCTGCTGGAGCTCCGAGCGGTCCGCCCTAGCTCTCACCGCCTTTGCTCCGTTCCTCCGGGTCAAGTGGTCCGAGTCCAGACGGACAATACCACGACCATGTACTATCTAAACCGCCAGGCGGACGCGCTCCATGCTTCTATGCAAGGAAGCTTCCGCATTTGGTCATCGTATACAGCCTGGAGGCGGATCTCCTAGCCATTCACGTGGCAGGAGCCTCCAACACCTGGGCCGATGCCCTGAGCCGGATAGGGGCTGCATCCCACGAGTGGTCTCTCCTGCCGGAGGTAGTACAGCATCTGTTCTCCCTTTGGGGCACACCTCAGGTGGACCTGTTTGCCTCATGGAGAACGCCGGGTTGAGTCTGTTTCATGCCCGCCTCAGCAGGGCTCGCTGCAGGGGATGCCTTCGAGGCAATGGACCCCGGGCTCTTTACGCCTTTCCCCATTTCCTTGATCCACAAGGTGCTTCTCAAGGCGAGGAGGGACAAGGCGCAGGTGATTCTGATAGCCCCAGACTGGCCTCGCCAGTTCTGGTACCAGATCTCCTCAGTCTCAGCTCCAGGACTCGCGCAGCTTCCAGCTCGCCGGACCTGCTCTCAGTCAATCAGGGAAGGTGTTCCATCCGGACCTTCAATCCCTGCACCTGACGCCTGGTTCCTGAGCGGCTAGAGTTCCAGGCTTTGGGTCTTTCCGACGAGGTCCTCAATGTAGTTGAGGCGTCCCGTAAGGAGTCGCACCAGAAAAATGTTATGCCTTCAAATGGAAAAGGTTTCCATTTGGTGTCAGGGCAAGGGCTTGGACCCTTCTCCTGTTCCTTGGCAAGCATCTTGGACTATTTATGGTCCCTTTCTAGTCAAGGGCTTAGGTCGACGACTCTAAGGGTGCACCTGGTAGCCATCTTGCTTACCGGGCGCTGGCCGGAAGCAGTCGGTGGCGCAGGAGAAGGTGGTCTCAGCTTTTCAAAGGCCTTGATCACATTTCCTCCAGTCCGGGAACCCCCCCCTCCGTGGGATCTACTGCTGGTACTGGCAGCTCATGGGCAAGCCATTCAGACCCTATGTACTGAGTGTGCTCTCTCTCACCTGTCGTGGAAGACCGCCTTCTTGGTGGCTATCACGTCAGCCAGAAGGATGGGAGAGCTCCAGGCGCTTCCATCGAGTCTCCTTACCTGGTCTTCCACAGGGACAAGGTTGTCCTGCGCCCCCACCCGAAATTCCTTCCGAAGGTGGTGTCGGAGTTTCACCTTAACCAGGTGTTGACTCTGCCGGTGTTCTACCCCAATCACACCTCGGAAGGCGAATATAGGCTCCATACTCTGGACCCTAGAAGGGCGCTCGCTTATTATAAGGAGCGCACGGCTGAAATTCGGGGAGAGGTTCGCCAACTGTTTGTCACCCTCTTGCTTTAAGCCGCATCAGCAGACCTGCAGCAAGCGGACGATAAGCAGGTGGGTAACCTCCTGCATAGATCTCTCTATAAGTTGGCGGGCATGGAGCCTCCCAGAGGGATAAGAGCTCATTCTACCCGCCATACTGTTGCAACGGTGGCTGCTTCCAGGGACGCCCTATCCAGGAAATCTGCAGGGCTGCTACCTGGAAGTCAGCAAACACCTTCATTACCCACTACCACATCGACCTTGAGTCACGCCGGGATGCTGGTTTTGGGGCCTCGGTTCTCAGTCTCTCTTTCCCAAGTAAGTATATGGGGTGTCGTCTTGCCTCCCTCCTCCCGGAGAACTGCTAGAGTCTGCCAATGAGTGTGGATGAACAACATATCCATGTCCCTAGAAATACAGGTTTCTCACCTGTAACAGGAGTTCTAGGAATGGTATATATTGTTCATCCACCACGACTCCACCCGACCTCCCGGCTCGGACGCAGCAACCTGAGCTTCCAGCGGGCCAGATCTGGCGTCATGGGGCGGAGCCGAGAGTTATACCACCCGGGTGGGTGGGAGGAGCAAGCTTGAAGACCTTCCGGCAAGATTTAAAGCGGCAAGGATACTGCCAATGAGTGTGGATGAACAACATATACCATTCCTAGAACTCCTGTTACAGGTGAGTAACCTGTATTTTGTACATTTCTGTTTTTAAAGTATGCTGTAAATGTCTCCCCCCCCCCCCACCAAACGTGATATAACTATTTTTACTTGAAATGAACAAAGCAAGATGAACTGCCGATTTTTGTTTACATTTTCACGACTGAAGAAGTGCTGTTAGAAAATATTGGCTGGGCAACCATACAGTACAAACCACGGCTCTTTCCATCTCAGGGTTCTGATGACATCATAGAGATCTCGAGAGCAATGCTGGAGAAGTTCTTGATGTCATCTGAACCCAGAGATGGAAACACAGCCGAGCTGTGCTTGGTTGCCCATGTGTTATTCTGTGTACGTGGTTAAAACATAAAATGGAAAGTGTTTTTTTTTGTTTTTTTTTATCCCAAAGAAATTTTGTTTCACTTTTTTTTATTATTTTTAAAAAACAGAAACTCACCCTCACCCAGCTGCTGACCCAACTGATTGAGGGTGTGTTTCTGTTTTTTGTTTATTTTTTCTTTCATTAATAAAGCAACAGCAGATTTTAAGTGGAGGGCATGGGTAGAAACAAAGAATCAAAATTGAAGGCATAGAAGCCAAGAAATTATGGCTTTTTCCAAAAGGAATTGTAGTTTACCACTAATGTTTATATTAACACCCATAAATTGACATTTCGTAGATATTGGCTTCCAAATTGTGGAATCCGTAGATACAGGTGCGTGAAAGAAAACTTCCGCTGGTGGAATTGAAGCAAAAGTCAGACTTTCGCTTCCGTGAAAGTTCGGTAATCCGTTTTCAAACTTTTGAGAAAATTCCATCTCCCCTGCATCGCTGCTCATGCCCGATATACAATTCAGTTCATTCTCTGGTGGCTAGCGGTTCCTCCCCCCACCCCCGATCACCTGCCTCATATTTAAAAAAAATACCAATGTAATCCCTGGTGGCTAGCGGTCCCTCCCCCCACCCGATCACCCACCCCACATTTATAAAAATTTCCCTGTACTCCCTAGTGGCTAGCAGTCTCTCCCCATATTTAAAAAAAAATATCAGTGTAATCTCGGTGGCTAATCCTGAAATCCCTGGCGGCTAGCGGTCCCTCGCCCCACCCAGTCACCCACCCAACCACATCATGCCCTTCCTGTTAACAAGCCCCATCCCGATCCCCCACTGTACAGTGAGAAAAAAAAATCAACAAAACAACATTTCTCCCTAGTGGTCTAGTGACCCTCCCTCCCTCCTTGTACAAGCACGCGCTCATTCATTGGAGGGACCGCTAGCCGTCAGGGATTACAGGGACATTTTTTTAATGTGGGTGGATGATTGGATGGGGAGGGACACTAGCCACCAGGTATTGCAGGGAATGTTTTAAAATATGGGGTGGGTTATTGGGTGGGAGGGACCGCTAGCCATCAGGCATTACGGGGAATTTTTTTAAATATGGGGAGGGTGATCGGGTGGGGAGGGACTGCATAGCCACCAGGGATTACAAGGGTATATTTTTTTAATATGGGGCGGGTGATCCGATGGGAGGGGTCCATTAGCCACCAGGGATTTATTATTTTTTATTTCGGCAGGGCTTGGGGGGGAGGGGGCGTCACTGGAAACCACGCCACATGTTACTTTTTTTTTTTCTTTCTTCCACGTCTAGGTGAGCGGAACAGGGCGAAATTTCACCCAAAACCTTTGGAAGTTTTCCGTTCCCCTGCAGACGGAAGTTTGGAAACTTCCACAAAGGTTGCAGAATTTCACAGAAGTTCCGCTACAGCGGAAAAAACAGACTTTGTCCACTTCTATCTGTAAAGTATTTTGATTTCCAAAATGTTGGAATGACTTCCAGATTTTGCCTCATGGAAGTATTAGACTTCCACTAAAAATAAATTAACTGAACCGCTGGCACCCAGTCTGCCCGAATTCCCTATTTAGCCCCAGGGTCTACTGTTCCTCCAGGATCCTAGCTCTCCCCACCCCACTCCATTCTCCTCCCCAATTCTAACTCCCTGAGTAACCACATAGAAACATAGACTTTGACGGCAGATAAGGTCCGTTTGTCCCACCCAGTCTGCCCATTTCCCTACCTATTGGATAGGCTGCAGATCCTAATTACCCAACAGCCTACTCTTCATTCTTTCCCAGCCAAGCTTAAAACCACTAACAATTTTTGCACTTACCACCTTCACTGGCAGCCAGTTATATGGCTCCACCACCCTTTCTGTAAAATATTATTTCCTCATGTCCCTCCTGAACCTCCCTCCTGTTGACTTCCACTCATGACCAAGCGGCTGCAAGCTGGTGTTCAAGCTAAATAGCTCCACACAGTTCACCCTGTTAGTTCCTTTTAGGAATTTGAAGGCCTCTATCAGATCTCTTTTCTGGTCTTCAGCCAGTGTTCAGTTCTTTGAGGTGCTCCTCCTAGGACGTGCCCTGCTGACCCTGAATCACTTTGTTACCCTGTGCTGCACCATCTCAAGCCTATCTCTGTCCTTCCTGAGGTGAGGACACCAGAACTGGTCACAGTACCCCAGATATGGCCTCACCAAGGATTTACACAGGTGAAGTATTACCTCCCTTTCTGTGCAAGTGGTGCCCACCATGATATATCCAAGCATCCTATTTGCCTTGTTGCACTGACTCGATTGCTTTAGGGAGTCACTCACGATAGCTCCAAGGTCTCGTTCTTCAGCCGTGGTACTGAGTCTCACTCCTCCCATACAGTACTGTTTCCTGGTGTTCTTGTTCCAAAGGTGCATCACCTTACACTTTTTGGCATTGAATTTCAATTGCTAGACCCTTGACCACTCATTCCAGCTTTTGCAAGTCTTTCTGCATTTCCTTTATTCCCTCATCATTATCCACCCTCCCACAGAGCTTAGTGTCATCTGTGAAGACACACAGCCTGCCTTTGATCCCCTCACCAATGTCGCTGATGAACATGTTGAAGAGGAGCAGACCCAGGATAGATCCATGTGGAACCCTGCTCATGACCTCCCTCTCTTCTGATTTAATCCCATTGATTACCACCCACTGCTGCCTCCCCTTTAGCCAGTTACCTACCCAGTTTACTGTAACCTTTGTTGCACCCAGATCGTCCATCTTCTTCAGCAAGCGTTTGTTGGATACTGAGTCAGAAGCCTTGCTGAAGTCGCAGTAGAGCATATCCACAGTGTGACCCCGATCCAGTTCTCTCATCACCCAGTCAAAGAAAACTATCAGGTTGGTCTCACAAGACTTCCCTGCTACGAATCTGTGCCGATTACTATTCTTGAGACTATTGCTCTCTGAGTAGTCCACAAGATCCTCTATAACCAGTGACTCCATCAGTCTTCCTACAGTAGAGGTAAGACTTACAGGTCCATTGTTCCCACTGTTTTTGTCTTGGCCCCATGGAGCAGAACTGTGTACCCTTCTTTTTTCTCTCTCTCTTTTTGTGCCAACTCCCCCATGGGGTTCTGGTCCCCCCCTTCACTTTCGCCCACCCCCCATCCCCAGGCTTACCCTCCTGGGTGCCCCTTAAGAAAATACAGGTCTCTAGCCCTGGGTGGCCTCCCAGGGTGGGGTCGCCAGGGCAGGATCCCTCGGGAACCATGGTCTGAGCGGGAGTGGTGCCGGAAGCAGGCCTTCATCAGCGGATGGCATTTTTTGCAGCTAATTTTCGCTGGGGCGGGATGTGCAGTGATGCCTGCATCTGACCCACCCCCCTGACATGTGGTGCTGGCTGCGGCAGGACCACCAGCCTTTGCTAGATATTTGCATAGTGCCAGACACTCTTCCCCCTCCCCCTGGAAAAGGAAAGCAGTCCGTAGGATGCTCAATCCTTCTCCCCCAGCCAGCCCTCCGACACCCATGTCCATCCCTGAACCCGGGATGTCTGTGCCTCAGACAGGCGCCTTGCTGCTGCGCCGGCGGAACGGCCAAATTACGTACCCTTCTGAAATCAAGGACTTCAGCCATTGATTGTGGTTTACCAGACCTGAGGGCCAATCTGAACCAAACAAACTTATGATCACTGTTTTCTAATGGCTTCCCTGCTTCTACCACCTCTGAGCTGGTGAGCACCACACCCAGAATTGTGATCTGCCTGGTGGGATTCTTAACTAACTGTACCAGCAGGCAGTCCTGGAATGCATCCAGCAAGACCTGACTTCTGGTGCTCCTGGCCACTGGAACATCCCAGTCGATGTCCAGCAGGCTCAGATCACTCACCACCACTACTTCCCCCTTAGCTATCTCTCTTTCCAGTTCTTCCGTGGCCTCCCTGTCCCTCTCCTTCCCTTGCCCTGGCAGTCTATAGGTCACCCCCACATGCAGTTTCTTGCCTGATACTCCCATGAGTTGCATCCACAGTGACTCAGTCTCCCCATTACTACCCCTGATGTACCAATCTTCCATCACCTCTATGCCCTCCTTGACATAAAGGGCTACTCCTCCACTGTGCCTGTCCCTCTTCCCTTCCCCTCCACCGAACATTGAGTACCCAGGGACCATCAGTTCCAGTCATTAGGTTCCAGAGTCCAGCCCGGGCACTGTGTTTGGGGAAAATTATCATAAAATGACAGGTGGAACGTGTTTCCAGTCTGTCTTTTTGTCCACATTTTGTTTGCCCAGCTGCCACACCCGACCAACACTCCCTCCCCCATATCACCCGTCTTCTTCAGGGCTTACCTCACTCCTACTCACCCTCTGCTTGAGTGTCTTGGAGGTGCCAAGTTTCTGGTGCAGACTTTTTGGGGGGGGGTTGGGTGTTATCCTGTGGCTGAGGATTTTTCCACATGTTCACCCCAAAGATCGCTACACGTGCCATGGATGCAGTGTGTGCACTCCGCCTCCGTGGAGATGCCCCTGGCATCCTGCATGTAATCTCTCTCTCCCTGTGTCACCATGCTGTGCTGCTGCCTGAATTCCTCCAGTTGGCAGACAAGCCATGGGAGTAGAGCTGTCCTGGGGATGCTCAATCCTCCTTTCCCCCACTAGCCCCTGAGTAGCTCATGTACATTGCCAAACCCAGGTTCCTGGCATGGCAGGAAGTGAGGCACCTAGCACCTAAGCCCTCCATCCCACTGGGCCAGCCTACATGTTTCCATTCTAACTAAAAAGCTGTTGTACAGCTGAAGGGTACAAAGTTTCGGCAAGGCCCACCAACAGTATATACCTAGAAAGTTCCTTGTGGTTCCCCTTAGTTGGGCTCCGCACTTTCCAATTACTAAAATGTTTTCATATATGTACCATTTATTTAAATGAAGTTTTACAGTCATTGTAAGTGAATATAAAATGTGACAATGAAGCCAGTGTACCATATTGAAGTGTAATTCTGATTTCTAGGAGCGTGGATATGTTGTTCATCCACACTGTTTGACATTGTCCGCTTCCACTTTAAATCTGCCGGAAGTCTTCAAGCTGGCTCCTCCCACCCACCCTGGTGGTATATACCTTGGCTCCACCCCATGACACCAGATCTTCCTTTCCGCTGTAAGATACAGGTTGCCTCCCTCGTGCTCTCGCATTTCGTGGGCCCTGGCTTTCAGATTGTTGGTTTTACCGAAAATCAAACTCGATCAAGTTGGCGATTGCACTTTTACAGCATCAATCATGGAGGAGAAATCTTCCCTGGATTTCACCGGTGTCCCTGCGGCCAAAAGATGTTGCGCACCGATCACCACCTCATGTGCGTCTACTTCCTAGATGTCAGCCATGACACCTCGTTGTGCAGCTATTGCTTGGCCTTCCATCCCAACGTTCTGGACGACCGCAAGGCACTCCTGAAGCTGGGGAGATCTGGAAAAAAAGAACCCTCCGGTGATGTAGAAGGAGGCTAGGTGGGCAGCTTCCGTGGCCACGGGCTCCGCAGAGCCGCTGGAATGCATGAAGACATTCAAGGAAGAAGGCCGCAAGGCCGGCCAGTCAAAGCTTGTTCTCTGAACCCAGGCTCCACCTTTACGGATCTTTTATGGAGTTGTGCCGTCTCTCCCACCCGGGTGAAGTGCCTGGCTCGCACTCCTCCTGCTCTCGAAGAGAGAAAGACCTGTCTTCTTCGTCTCGGCGAAGACGTTCTCGGGACCGAGAAAGGGCTGAGTTTCAAGAACACGCGGTCTCGACCTTGGTCGAGATCGCATCCTCTGCCGCTGGCTTCACGGATCTGTCCGGCCAGGGGGCCGAGGAAGTGGCTGATGAGATTGACATAATCCTCGACCCGATCGACCCTTTGTCGCCAGCCGTGGCCGACGACTCTTTAGAAAGGACTCCAATCCTGGTATTTCCTGATGAGGAGACCCAGCCCGCTGGTGTCCCCATCAAGGACCTGGTCCAGGCCCTCGGGTTTCACTGATCCCTCTGGTGTCTCCCGATCGACCGAGTCGGCCTCCCCGATCTTGGTCGAGGTCCAGGACCCCCTCGGCTGAACGACCGAGGAAGAGCCATTAGCGCTCCAAGAAGAGGCGACGCTACAGGTCATCCTCGTCCTCCTTGGACGAGGAGAGGCTCCGGCGGAAACTCCGTCAGCGCTATGAGGGCCTTATGTGGCAACGGCTGATCTTGACCGCCTACCCCAGCCATTACTTGGCTCTCGCCTCCCAGGCCGAAGCCGACCCCCTCAGGAACTGAAGCCTCTGGTTCCTCCTCCCGTGGGGCCGGCCCATCCCCCGGTTCGGCCTGTTCTGGTCTCTCCACCCATTCAGGTGGAACCGCCACCTAAGCAGCCTGCGGAAGGGGCTCACTCGAAAGAGGACCGACTGAACACCGGACTTCCCCGATGTCTATCGGTTGCAGTCACACTGGACTGCCCTCGGCGGATCGAGGGTGATTTCAGTGGTAGACCGCTGTATGCCAACTCCTTAGACACAGATGTCACTGGGCTCCACTGTCATCCTGGAGATGACGAGTCGTCCGTTGGCACAGGGATGGAGGAAGGCCCTTCCTCCTTCCAAAGGATTCTCCGTCTCATTTCCAACTCCACTGTAATGACCCTGGAATCTATCCAGAAAAAGGCGTGGTACCCTCCCACATATATTCTTTAGAGAGGGGATACCCCGACGGAGGCCTTTCCAGTGGCCAAAGCCATTGTTGGCCCGGCCCTTGAACTTTGGCAGCGCCCTGCCTCATGCCCAGCACTGTCTGCCCACATGGCCCGCAGGTATGCGGTGCCCATAGGGTCCCTTGCAGGGTTCACAGAGCACCCTTTGGCCGAGAGCCTGGTGACAGCCTCTATGTTCAGGCGTACTGGCAGTTCGTCCGACACTGACCAACCTCCGGACAAAGAGTCCAAAAATATGGACCACACTGCCTCAAAGGTCTATGCAGTCTCTTCCTTGGGCCTTCATCAGGCCACCTCAGCTGTCATTATGGCACACTTCTCTCATGCCCTCCTCGGGTCATTAAATGAAGTTCTCCCTCATCTCCCCGCGGACATGCAGACCACGGTCAAACAGGTCTGTGACCAGGGCCGTGCTGTTGCAAAACATCAGCTCCAGATGGCCTTGGACATCGGGGATTCTTGTGCCTGCTCAATGGCCCGCCGCAGTGGCCTCTCACCGCAGGGCTTAGTTGAGGCTTTCATCTTTCCAGTGGATACCCATCATAAGCTTGCTGACGTGCCTTTCCTTTGGACTGACTTGTTCAGTCCAGGAGTGGCCAGTCACCTACAGCGCATAGAGCAGTCCAACGCCACCTTGGACGCCACTTTTGCTAAGGGTTCTTTGGGCAAGAACCAGCAGAAAAAGAAGAAGCAGCCTTTTTGGCACTCTTTCCCTGTGGTTCGGCAGCCCTCCTATCAAGGAGGACAGCAGCAGCAGGCTCAAGCTTGGCGCCCTTGGCCCAAGCCTGGACCCCAACAGGCCTGCAGAGGAGGCCGAGGCTCTGGTCCTGGACGCTCCTCCTCCTCTAAGCCTGCCCAGTGATGGGATGGGGGTTGCCACCCCTATCTCCTTCACGCCAGCTCTGGGCCCTCCCATGGGGGGGTCGGCTCTGCCACTTCCTTTCTGCCTGGTCCGTTATCACTTCAGACAGATGGGTTCTCGAAGAGGTTGGCCGGGGACTGCCTATAGAGTTCGAGCAGTACCCTCCCAGCCGAACTTGCGCCCTTTGGGAGGAACGGATTTCCTCATGCACCCAGTTGGTTCTTCGAGACAACGTAGCTCAGCTCCTCCGCAAGGAGGCAGTAGCTCCTGTGCCGGATCCTCCAACAGACCCAGGCTTTGTCTCCAGGTACTTCCTGGTGCCCAAGCGGATGGGGGGTTGGCGCCCCATTCTAGATCTCTAGGACCTGAATCAGTTTCTCAGGTCTCGCACCTTCCAGATGGTCACTCTGTCCCAGTTCATACCATCCTTGGAGCGAAACGTGTGGTTCTGTTCACTGGGTCTGCAGGATGCGTTCTTTCACATCCCAATCCATCCGTCCCATCAGTGGTTCCTCCACTTCAGGGTCAACAGGACCCTGTATGAGTTCTGAGCCATGCCGTTCGGCCTGTCATCGGCCCCACGGGTCTTCACCAAATGCATTTCAGTGGTGGCAGCCCATCTTCGGCATCGAGGAGTCAGAATCTACCCTTACCTCGACGATTGACTCCTGGCCGGTTCCACCCAACAGGAGGTGGAGAGGTCCAGGGATCTGGCCCTCCAGACCTGCTCCCAGCTCAGCCTCCTGATCAACGAGGCAGAAGTCGTGCCTTCCCAGGTGATGGGCTTCACCGGGGCAGAGCTCAGCTCCCGGTGGACAGGGCGGAGGTTCTCTCCTTCTTTGCCCAATAATTTCTGGTTGGGCACTTGCGCCCTGCCTGGGACTTTCTGCACCTTCTGGGTTATATGGCGGCGTGCACCTCAGTGGTCCAGTGGGAGCTGGCTGCCCAGTGGACTCAGCGATATGGTCATTTTGACCAGCTGATCACTGTAACCCAGAAGATGTGGGACACTCTCAAATGGTGGACCGCCCCAGACCGGTTGCAGGAAGAGAACCCATTTGTCCGCCTGAGCCGACGGTCATCCCTACGACCGATGCCTCTCTCATGGGCTAGGGAGCCCACATGGGGGACAATAGGGCCCACGGGTTCTGGACCCCTGAGGAGTCCCGATGCCACATCAACCTGTTGGAGCTCAGAGCAGTCAGACTGGCACTGTCAGCTTTAACTCCTCAGCTCCGGGGTCAAGTGGTTCAAGTCCAGACAGACAATACCACAACCATGTACTACCTCAACAAACAGGGTGGCACACACTCCTGTCTGCTGTGCAAGGAGGTGTTCCGCATCTGGACCCTCGTAAGCCGCTTGGAGGCAGATCTCCTAGCCGTCCATGTGGCAGGAGCCTTGAACCAGCTGGCAGATGCTCTCAGTCGCATAGGCCAGACATCCCACGTGTGGTCTCTCCATCCAGAGGTAGCTTACAGCCTGTTTTCCCATTGGGGCAAACCGATGGTGGACCTGTTTGCCTCCAGGGAAAACGCCAAGCTGAGACTGTATCATGCCCGCCCCCCTCAACAGGGTTCACTGCAGGGGGATTCCTTCTCGAGGTCGTGGAACCCAGGCTTACTCTACACCCTCCCTCCATTGCCCTGGTCCACAAGGTGTTACTCAAAGTGAGGAGGGACAAGGCGCTGGAGTTTCTGGTAGAAGGCTGATCAGTTAACAAGGTTAGTTGATTGGTGGCCTTCTTTTATCAAAACTGGCACTTAAAAGTGTTTAATAATTCATGTAAAAACCGGCCCCTATACAGTCTATGGAGTGTGTCCCCACGCAGTTCTAGTACTGACATCATGAAACGTTGCAGTGTGGGGGCGTGCCTCCAGTATAGGAAGTTGGGGCATTTTGGCTGCGGGTCTGGCAATCTGATTTTACGAGGATTATAACAAAAAAAAAAAACACTGCTTACAAAATTACACCATCAGAAGGATGGCTAAACCGGAGGGTAAGCTACTAAACCAGCTAAGTGGGGAGAGGGTGGTCGTATGTAGAAACCTGCTTTTTAAGGCCGGTTGGGGCACTCAGGTAACAGATAGGGTTGCCGCTGTCACAAATCCACTCTGAGGGTCAGGCCCTCTTCTCCCACAGTGCCCAAACTTGAAGTGCGATTTATGAACAAGGAACAAACAGGGACACCCTCCTGTTTGTTTTGGGTGTGAGCAAACTACCAGTCTCGAGGCTTGGGGTCAATTATGAGCCCTTTTTAGCCAGCACACCCAGGTAACAGGTCCAAATATCACACTCTCTTCGGGGAAAGCAGTGTAATACTTGACCCAGCGGGCACTCAGCCAACCTGGTTCACAGCCCCCTGCCGTCTCAGTTGAAATGCTGATATTTTCTTACCTTGCCGGATCTTTACACAGATTCTTGTTAGCAAGGCTGCGTATGGTGGCACTCTAAGCAATTTAACAGTTTTGTCAGAATTACCAATACTGTCCCACCATTCACACTCAAAATGAGCAATTTCCCAGGCAGGTTTAAGGAAAAACAAGGTTTACTAAATTTAAAAATAATAAATAAATACAGAACATATACAGATTAAGGTTATAGTCAGAAAAGAAATGGACAATTACAAAACAAAGTGCCTTGTGACTGATTTAGCTAATTCTACCTCAGGCTTTCAGTTGGCAAATGATTTGGGCTGTTACCTATCTTGGCAGAAGTGTCCCTTAGAAGTCCAGAAACAAAGATGACTCTTAGAAGTCCAGAAAAGAGTGTCAGTCCTTTCGGTCACGCTTCACCAATATCATAGAGGCCAGAATGTCCTTCCCTCCTTGTGATGTCACAGCTCTGAGCTGCTAGTATGAGGTCACACTCACTCCTGCATACTTAATTTGTAACATATAGCTGCATAGGCAAACAGGTAAGATTACTACTTGATTGGAATCTGCAAATACAGCAATATTGTTAATTGTAACAAGACAGTCTGTCTTCCTCAGAGTATGGTTTATGACACCCTTTGATGTTGCAGAAAGGTTAATTAACATATGCTTTCCAAAAACAATCTTCCTTCTGTTATCCGATATAATGTAACCTTTTATGGCAGTCTTCCTAAGTTCAAAGCAGTTGTTTTTTTAATAACCTGGTTGTATAACAGCAAAACACAGGTTTCGGCTGGTAGGTGTTAAAACAGGAAAGGATGCTGTAGCCAGCTTATCCTCTAGTTCAGCAAGAGGGAAGACCATTTTTTTTTTCTTCTCTTTCATAATCCAGTGCCCCATGATGCTCTGCTTCTTGGCCTGTTTTCTAAGCCGGACTGCCATACAATACATAGCAAACTTATATACACATAACAGGCACACGGCTATTCCCGTTACAACCACCTTTTAAGAAGCCCAAAGTGGGATATTTCTTACTGAAACATGATTTTTTGCAGGACCATATGTACCCTCGACCAATGCAACAGACTTGTTTTCTCCAAATAATCAGAATTAAGACTAAGTGTTGTAGTTTTTTAGTTGTTTCTGATGTTTCTTACCTATTTAAGGTATTTTAGTTTTTTGCAACATTTAAAGAAAAGTCAGAAAATATTTTTTTCTTCTATAATGTCAGGACATGTAGTATTTTTCATGTTTTTTGCAGGACACAGCTGCCTAAATCAGGATTGTCCTGCGAAAATCAGGACAGGTGGGTAACCCTAGTAATGGAGGTTCCCTAAATTTAGAAATCCATTCATGTTCAGTTGAGGCTTTCAGATTGGCTAACCAGCTAGCTACTTACTGTTTTCAGTGCCTGAAATGGTCACCACATGCTAGTAGTAGTGTGTCTTTGACTTGAGTCTATTTCCATATTTAGCCTGGTGCCTCAGGTAAGTGAAGGAATTCTCTGCTTTTTGTTAGGGTTTGTCAGGCAGTCAGTCAGACAGGTTGTATTATTTCACTCACTGTGTTAGTTTTTTGTACCATTTTTCCTTTTTTTTTCTTTCTTCCTTTCCATTCATAGTGCCTCTTGAAGTGGTACCCCCTCCTCTTTGGTTTGAAATTGTGACCAGAGCTGGGTATAGGCAATGGAATATTCTTTTACTCTCTGGTACCACACTGGATGAGAATGTATTTTTTTTTTCTTTATGTGTAGGAAAGTGTTTGTACAGCTGCAGAGGGCAAACTCTGCAGAGAGCCATGTTTTGACTAGTGTAGGCAAGGGATTTTAATGGTCATGTAACTTTACTTTTGTTTTTCCCCTTCCCATGTGAACCACTGTTTGTTTATCTCCAGCTTTGGCACTGGGATCATCTGAGTCAGTTTCCCAAGCATGGCTTCTTGTGCCATTGAGCTTCCATGCCTTTTTCCTGTTCCTGAAGTATGTTTTCACTTCCCCCCAGTGGCGCACTAACGCCATTGAGCTTTTGCACTCTTTTGTTTGCCCCTGCCTGTTCTGATGTACATCCTGCCCCCTAGAGGTGCACTAACACCAGTGAGATTTTGCATTTGTTTCATTTTGTACCTTAACAGTGGTGCGCTCCTAGTATCATTGAACTTAGCTCCTTTTTAATTGTACTGAGGTACGGGGCTTGACATCAGCACTTAGGATGGCCACTTGTTTTCCAATGCAACACAGTCAGCCAGCATTCTCCTTAGCACAGAGCTTTCTAGTGTTCACCACGAGCATGACAGTCTCATCATGACCATTGGGCCATTTCACAGAAGTCGGTTTCCAGTCAAGAGCATGTTTGGACTTTGTACAGGTAAATGATAGGGGAGAAGAGCCAAGTTCAACAGTAAAAAGGGGTACTGGCTTATGATACAGATATCATTAAGGCAAGTGGGGCTGAAGGTGTTTTTAGACCAGTTTCATGCCCCTTTTTCATGGCACTTTTAGTTTAAGGGATGCTCTCATTTTGTTCTTGCCAGAGGTTGAGAGGGAGATTTTAAAACTCTGAAAGGGACAGCTCTATGTTATCTATGAGCAGGAAATGTTTCCTTGGCGCTTTGTCTCTGTTTCAGTAACCGAAGATTGAGAGGCAGATTAGGGACGTTTCTCCAGGGAACAGTGCTATATTGTATGTTGGCATGAAATGTTTCCTTTTTTCAGGTTTATCATGGCATCAGGACTAATCGCAGACCAATACTAGGCAAGATTATAAGATGTGCAGTAGCACTATGGTCCTCTCTGTAACCCAGTACAATATATATGTTTTTAATCTTCTCCGGACCGGGGAGGTACACTTGTATTGTTTGGCAGTGGTAAAGCTGAATTACACTTTCTGTTTCCTAGTACCATCCTTGTCATACCCACTGCTGAGGATCAGCAGGTCTGACTTGCAGAGACACTCAAATCTATTTGGACACCTCAGGCCAGGGAGGTGTCCCTACCCACCTGTCCAGGTGCGCCACAGCAGAGCCATCCTGCCCACCCAGCTTTGCCAGCCGCCTCTGAACTTTACAACAAGACAGGTCTAGGAGAGGATATGGTGGTGTTAGGAGGACCCTGACAATACAGAGCCAGATCTTTCAAATGAGAATTGTGTCCATCCAGGGAGGGGCTAATTGGTCAGAACACAGAACTACAATTCTGATTTCCTCTTTTTCACCTGGATTGACATGGATATTAGGGAGTTACACCTAGAGAAAGCTAAGACCCTAGAGACTCTGGTTGTGAGACTCATTGTAGTCTGATCTGAAGTGTTGAGACCCTAGTTGTGAGACTCCGTATAGTCAGATCTGGAGTGTTGAGTTAACTGGCACCTCAGTGTCCAGGTTAGGTTAGGGATGAGCATGAGTGACAATGTCAAATCGGCTACACAGGCCTGGGACTAGTGGCCTGCCTCTTGTTTTTTAAGGGACATTTGTTGTGTTGGAGGTCGGTGACATTTCAGTCACATACAAGAATGTGCTTTACCAAGTATATGTCTGAAAGGTTTGGCAGCCCGGTAGGGAGCCCTTGATTTTTACATGGGCACAGTGTGCAGGCATGCCTGCACCTTGAGTGGAATTAGTTTATGCATGTTATATGTCTATTTTGTTGTACCCTTCCCCTGAGTTCCTGCCTTAAGCTGGTTCAGCTGGCAAGACTCAGAAGGGGACAGATGTTTTCACAGTCTTTTCTTAAGTCCCTCCTGTAAAAGTCTACATATGCAGGCACATTGGTGCCAGCCATACATAGTATGTGGCAGTTACTTTCAGTACAAAAATACCATCAACAGCTTAAAATCTGGTTCAGTTTCAGTTGGCATCCATTTGTATCCCCTTCCCCTGGCACGAGGCTGAAAATAGGCAACAATTGTCTAGTCCTCCTTCCCGGTCAACAAAAACAAAATAAATAAAAATAAAATAAACATGAGGCTGTGGGCCTCAACATCGATGACAACATATACAAGTAGTTTTGTTTCAGGGAAGTCCGTTTTTTCTCGAGGCTGGTTTAAATTGTATGGCGGTGTAGACAATAGAGCTGGTTCTTCTCAAGAGTGGTGCGCAAATGCAGCTGCAAAGTTTGCCTGGTACATCACAGCAGAAAACTACACAACTTTCATTAACTGCTACAAAAAAATTGTTCATATATAGCAGCCTTTTACCATGTATCTGAGTTCACATAGAAGTGGTACAGCTGTGTTTCTGCAATTACTGCAAATGCTGTGACTACTTTCCCTTCTGCTGCTCAAATAAAGCTTTGTAATGCTGACATTGCTAAAATAAATATGCAATGAATTTTACTTGCATAATGAGCCCCTACCTACTATCTTTGGGGAAATCTGCAAGCTGGTTTAGCAGTAATAAGTCCAGTTGACATAAAATGCATGAGTACAGTACATGGCAATTGAAATGGGATGTCTCCTTTCCTGTGCACACATGTTTGTGTTTTCTGTTTCTTGCCTAGGCCCTTTGTACCAGAAAAGGTGCCGTCAGTAAGCGGGATTTTGGTCAGCAGTATCCAGATAGAGGGACTCCCAGGCTGTTCTTAAGAGACAGGCTCGGTTGACCACCTGGTAATTCTTTTAGCCCCAGGTGATTGTTAGAAAGAAATTTTGGCTCATCTCCAGGTCTGTGGCCCACTCCATGCATTGCAGTGATCTACTCTCCGCTGTTTTCCCCTTCCACTGGGAGACAGCCTTTTTGGTTTGGCCACTGCAGTGAGAATGTTAAAGGTTTATGCGAGTCTGAGTGACAGATGCATACCAAGGACGTGGAAGTCCTGGAGCTTCTAGGCAGGCTTCTCAGCTTGGAGAATAGCCCCATATCACTGTTGGGGGTAAGAGTCCTTGGGGTAGTATCTAGTCTGGGAAATTCTGTAATGTGCATCCCAGAAAGATACTTTCCTCATAAAACTTCATTTTTATTGAGGTACATACAATTAGGATATTGTATTCTGTCATCACCTGTAGACCTGCATTTGTACAGTTCGCATAGTTATGCCCATAGCTGACCAAAGTCCAGGCAGCAATTGAAGAGATGCCCATACAAGCAGTGTTGCCACTGCAATCACTTGTGCAGCTAGGGAGCCTCAGGATATCCAAAAGCAGGGTTTTCTCTGGCGCCCGTTAGAGCTGGGTTTTTTTGGCAACAACCCCAGCCTTACGCTGGGTGGGTGTCGATTTGGTTCACATCCTAGTACTAGGAGCTAAAGCTTCAGAGCCAGTGATTCTAATTTCTGCATGGACTTGGGGATAAAGGAGATAGCCGCGTTCCTGTTCATGATTCAGTTTTGATCTGGGAGATCAGATCAATGACTCTTTCCTTTTCTGTCTTCCTTTGGAAGGCATAAGCGATACAGGAGTCACAGAGGTACGGGTTTGCAGTTGATTGAGACTTGGTTATTCCTGTGAGCAAGCTATGTTATGTTGACAGTCTGCATAGACGGGGGATTGAAGATTCCTGTATAATGGCTGTGTTGAAGAGGGTACCCTTGGAAAACTACCTCTACCTGGAGGTGTTTAGAGCGGCTGTATAGAACGTCTTATTGGCTCAGAACATTTTATTCTTCTCTAAAAAATATTCTTAGGAGTTAAGCATGCTATGGTCGAATTTGTAGTAATCGCAGGCGAATTGGCAGTTGAACTCCTACCAGGGGAGCGGACTGTTCAAGACAGTCTGTATAGGTCATTAGCATGTACACCCAATTCTAAGGGTATTTTGTCATCTGGAGCAGAAGGTTCGGTCAGCTGCAGGTCAAGTTATGTGATCATAAACGATCTCTCAGGTGTTGAGCTTATTTATTTATTTAAAGGTTTAACCAGGAAGGCATGCTGGCAGACTACTGCTCAATTCCAGATGCGTCCTGGGGGATACGGGGAAAGGAGTACATACATATTAAACAGTGTTCAGAGGACATTTCAACAAAAATCTTACAAGGTGAAGTGTGGTACAGCAGGCAGTTGTACAGGCATACAGTAGGCAGTTGTACAAGGCATATGACAACTTGCAATATAATAGCAGTACGAGACTTATAACAATAATGTATGGCAACATTTACATCGTATATAAACACATTATTCATAGATTACCCGCTTACAGATGCAGGAGCAGACACTGAGTGCGTGTGCAGATGGAGGAGAAATCTGCTTTGAGAAGTGCGTTGAGATGCTGACTAGGGGAGGCTTGCCGAATATCCCAGGGGAGAGAGTTCCATAGTTTAGGCATGCAATATTTGAATGCTGACTGGCCTGCCGAGGTGGACCTGAGTGGGACAGACAGGAGACATGAGTCATTTTTCCTGAGTGTGTAACCAGGGAAGGTGGTGGCTGAGAGGACTGAGGCGAAATATAGAGGGAGGGACTGTGCCCAATATTTGGCCATGATGTTGTCACAGTGGGAGTGGCGCCAGTCCTGAAGCGAGGGGAGGTCAAGGGTCCGGGATAGGTCACAGTGATGAGAGGTGGTAGGACAGTCGGCGGCAAAACGGCAGAAGGAGTGGAAGAGGGGGTCCAGTCTGGCTAGAGTAGACTTCGGGGTGGCACTGTGTACTGCATTACCGTAGTCGAAAATAGGGAGAATCATCTTCTGCATAATTGCACGGCGAACCAGCAGTGGGATGCAGCCACGGTTACGATACAAAGCTCCCAACTTGGGGTGAAGCTTTTTGTGGATGGTATCAGTACGGGCAGAGAAGTCTAGATGCTGGTCAAACCAGATCCCGAGATATCTGCAGGAGGTGCAAGACTCAAGAGAAGTCCCATCCAGGGTGTGGAAGGAGGGGGTAGAGGGGAGCCTTGAAAGTCTCTGCCTAGTGCTGAAGGTCAAGGAGACTATTTTCTTGGCATTGAGAAAGAGCTGATTTGAGCAAAACCAGCACTGAACTTCACTGAAGTCCAGCTGGAGTCTGGCTGCTACATCAGATGACTTGGGCCGGATGTGTACAGTACCGTATCATCTGCATACATGTGAATGGATGTGCAGGGGCAGATGGGGTAAGTTGTTGCGGTAAATAGAGAACAGAAGCGGGCCAAGTATTGAGCCTTGGGGTACACCAGAGGTAACAGGGAGGGAAGTAGAGATGGAGTTACCTATTCTGACTGATTGGGATCTGCCTACCAGGTATGAGTGAAACCAGTTGGTGGCCATGCTTGAGAGCCCTGAAAGAGAGAGCTTGCATAAAAGATGGGAGTGGGAGACAGTGTCAAAAGCTTTGGCCAGGTCGACAAAAATGGCTGAGGTGTTATGATCTCTGTCCATACCAGTGAGTATGGAATCGGTGAGCCTTAAGAGGGAGGTGGTGGTGGAGTGAGACTTCCTAAAGCCAGACTGGTAGGGTGTAAGAAAAGAAGAGGAATCAAGATAGGAGGAGTGTTGGGGAGGACTAGGCGTTCCTGGAATTTGACTAGAATAGGAAGGAGGGAAATTGGGCGATAATTCACAGGAACAGAGGGGTCACCACCTGTAGGGATGGGGATGACTTTGACATGCCTCCACTCAGTTGGGATAGCAGTTAAAGAGAATGAGAGGGTATAGAATGATGACAGGGGGACAGCAATGGCAGGAGCCGACAAGTATAGCAATTTGGAGTCTCGCCGGTGGGACATTTGCTCTTGGAGGGATTAAGGGTGAGCAGGGCTTTGTAAACTTCGGCTAGGGTAGTCAGTTGGAAGGCGAAAGAAGAGCCAACTGAAGGAGCATGGTTGGGGAAGGGGAGGGAAGGGGGTTTGCAGGTCCAGAGGGAGAGTGGCCAGAAGGGACGAGGTGCATTCTGTAAAGAAGGAACTGAATTGAGAGGCCACTTTGAGAGGGTCTGTGGTTATGGAGTCCCCTATGTTTAGAGCAGGGGTGGGGGGCTGCAAGGGAGGAGAAAATAGTGAATTCACCACCTTCCAAAATTTAGATGGCTGGCTTATGTTGGTGTGGTTGGTGTCTCTAAAATAGTTGGCTTTTGCCCTACGGAAGTGATTTATGCAGGTATTTTGTAGGGCCCGATACTTTTGATTGTGCACGGGTGAGCTGGATACCTTGAAATTCTTCCAAGTCTGATCCCTGGCCTTGAAGAGGACCAAGATGTCCACAGAGATCAATGGCAAGTGAGCACCCCTCACCCGAGCTCGTCTAAGAGGGGCATGAATGTTCCAGACTGCGATGAACCTGGACTTGAAGTACTCTAAGGCAGAGTCAACAGAGGTGGCCCTGGGGATATCGGACCAATCTGTGTTTGCTTGGTCATTTAGGAGAGCTGCAAGGTCTAAGGAGTTAAAGGATCTTGACAGGATGGTTCGGGGGGGGGGGGCCTGTGTATTTTCCTAACCAAGTAAATCATATGGTGGTCACGTAGGGAGTCCGATAGCAGTCCTGAGGTGAGTATCCGATGTGGGTGGGAGGTTAGGGCCCAGTCGAGGAGAGAGTGGTTTGGAGAATTGGGGTCATAACATTTGGGCTCCATGATATGTTGGGATAGATTTAGTGCTGCCACCTTGTTGCACAGTTTGGCGCTACTGCCTGAGAGCCAGTTCTGGCTGAAGTCACCGAAGATACGTAACTCACCCCCAGAAACCAGTGACGTAAGACTGCTCAGGTGATCAGCAATGGAGGGAGGTTCCCCAGCCTGTTCCAGTGACCGTAGGTGGAGGCAGTGGATGCCCCACTTTGGCAGTGGAATTTTCATCAAGTAGGTCTGCTAGACAGATTCTGCTGTTGCTTTGTGTCCACAAGGATTCAGAGATCAGAACGAGATTTTTCCTTGGATAACCCTAGAGTGGGCAAGGCTATCCTTGTCTCTAGTTCTGGTGAACCTAACAATGTACGTAGTTAGCAACCTAGATATTCAGACTAAGAGGAGACTCCAGAAGCAGGGATTCCTTACTGGGGTGGTCCACAGGTTGTGGGGACTGATGCTGGTCAATACTAGGAAAACTGTGGCACAGCACGGGATCAGCACCTCTCACCCTAGTGTGACTCACTGGCTGAATAATCTTTCCCTTTGCAAGAAACTGGAGCTCTATCAATTGAATGCTAATGGCCAAGAAATCTTGATCTTTCAAACTTAGCAACCAGTGCTTGATGCCATTGAAAACAATCTAGTCACATTATAGGGGGACAGTTAACGAGCAATTCTGCACTTCAGCATTACTTTCATAAGTAAGATGTTTCAGCTATTCCAATTTACTACAGAATACATATTTTTCAACGTCAGTGTTTCTTTTCAAGGTTAACAGCACATCTTGGTAGTCTGCCTCAAAAGCTCTGTATAAAAAACATTTGTCTCTCCTCTGTTAACCTCACAATATCTTTGTTTATGACATCATAGTGCTCACCATGGCAACAGATTGTGATGTCACGAAACAGCTATTGCGTGGTTAGCACGGGAGAGCCAGATACATTTTGAAAGACTCAGTAAAATAGTGCTGTATTACCTACAATATTTAGTATACCAATAGCAGGGGAAAGTAAAAAAAATTACTAGAAAACAATAAAGATAAAACATAATTGACATAAATCTAGTGTTTTTAAGCTTTTAATTATAGTAGAGAGTTGCTCTCTAACGCTGTATTCACATCTGTTCTTCCAGTGTCGTTAACAGTGCCTGGCTGTTGACCAAATCCACCTCACTAAGCTGGAGCCCCCTGGACAGGGAATGGACTGCAATAGAACAGAATGGAATAGGGAACAGAGCAAAATAAGGAATCCTGCATAAAATAAATGTCCATGTATATTTGTTATGAATTAGGTTGCTATGTGCTGTAAGGTTGTAATTTGACTTTGGGCACGCGGTTGTCATGAACTTGTGTCCACTGGACCCTAACTCCTATATTCTCTTATGTATCCCATGTCTCGTAACATTATTTGGTAATATCAATTTATGTTTGTATAGTCGCTGCTGCTACATTAAAGGGACACTGTCAACCCTTTTTGTGTCATATCATTTCAAGCTGAAAACCCACATTTTATGATTACTTACCTGCTTTAAAATTCATTGGTGGTGTTTGGGGTTTAATCTGCCTCATTTTTTCATAGAACTGAAATGCATGGTAATTATGTAATTATACCCAACCTTGTTTTCTTTCAAATCCATGATTTGCTCTTATTGTTCACTTCCTGAACATTAGGAACACCCCCAAGCAGTGCAGCCATGCATGATGCAGTAGTTTCCTCTTCTGCCACTGCATCTTGCATGGCTAGACTGTGTTGGGTGTGTTCCCAATTCCATGAAAGATGCAGTGGGAGTTGATTAAGGAATGTAAACAAACACAATTTTGGTGTGGCAACACCAGTATGGTGGGCAGTATGTTTTGCACTTTTAAAAAGAAAAATGGAATCACAATCAAACTACCAGCCACACCAGCATATTTTACAGAATGCAAACAATCTTAAAATACATTTTTTAAACTAGGGACAGTTTGAGGCCTAAAGGGGATGACCGTGCCCCTTTAAACTCCATACTGTGTAACAAATGAAATGCCCTTCCTGTTGTTACGTTATGTATTATATACCTTCTGAAGTACCTTAATAAAATATTTTTACAAAATAAAAAAAAAACAAGCAGGGTTTCCTGATGAGGAAGGAACTTCCCTGATGGTCTCTAATAGATGTTCATATCAGCAGTGTTTGTCAGAGTGTGGAACATTACTTGCACTGGTCTGAGACCCAGGGTATTAGGACCTCCAAGGCCTTACTTTAGCACATTATGGATGTTCTGTGGCATGTAGAGGTAGCCACTGGTTTCAGTATAGTACTACGGGTCCATAGTGGCTTGGCCAGGAGTATGGCAGACTCTAGAATTATTTCCACGCTGGGATTTTTACAGTATTATGCATAAAGATGGGATGAAACATATTAGTCATTTTTGTGTTTTCTGCATTCCTCTCCTATCATTCCTGGTCTGAGCAGCGAGAGGAGCAAAGACCTGACAGTCAGACTCAAACTGTAGATGAATTCAAGAATGCATGGGATAGACGGAAGGCAACCCTAGTGCTAGGAAAGAGAGGTTAAGTCGCAGATCAAATGTAGCTAGTGCAGATGGAATGTTCCGTGATCCTGGGGAGGTCTGTGCTGAGGTCACAGCTCTTGGGCTGTACCACTATCCTAGTAGGGGAGTACACTACCCATGTGTATTAAGTGCCTTCCCCATTGACAACGTTGGAGCTAACAGAAAAACTAATTATGCTGAGTACGATGGAATTTCTCCTTTAGTTAAGATGGAAATCCATGCACAACCATATGTAACTGTATATGCTGTTGGCTTTGTTTGTCAGCAGCACTTACAAAAAAGTGCCTATTTACTGATGTAACCCCTATTTGGCGCTATTCCAAGGGCTACTACCCCTGCCTGCTTGGCTAGTAGCAGGTTAAGGGGCCTGAGTTCTGAAACGGGTGCCTCCACCCGGAGGTCAGGGTTGGTAGTGGTCAAGCTAACCTGGACACAGCCCTCTGGGACGCTGTAACCCCCCTCTTTCCCCTCTAGTGGCCTGAACACTGTACAATAATCACTTTCAGAATACCCCTGGTACACCACACAAGTACCCACACTGTTTGCACTTACCGCCAGGGCTGGTTCCTCTGGCTCGACCCTGGGGACCCCCTGTAAAACAAGGTTAAGCACAGCAAATAGCAACAGTACAGTACTTTGAGCACAAACTGGAACCACAGTCAGATTACATGCAGAAAAAGTTGGATCTGATTTATTCAGGGGACTTGAACAAGTGAGGGGCAAAATCAGGTTAATTAGCTTAAAGGTTATATCAATCAAGCAGTTATGTATGCGCTTTGATTCCCCCCACACAGTCTACCTCTGGGTATCCAGGTAGAGAAGAGATGGGCTAGCCAGGCAGTTGTACAAGGCATATGACAACTTACGATATAATAGCAGTACGAGACTTATAACAATAATGTATGGCAACATTTACATCGTATATAAACACATTATTCATAGATTACCCGCTTACAGATGCAGGAGCAGACATTGACTGCATGTGCAGATGGAGGAGAAATGTGCTTTGAGAAGTGCGTTGAGATGCTGACTAGGGGAGGCTTGCCGAATATCCCTGGGGAGAGATTTCCATAGTTTAGGCATGCAATATGTGAATGCTGACTGGCCTGCCGAGGTGGACCTGAGTGGGACAGACAGGAGACATGAGTCATTTTTCCTGAGTGTGTAACCAGGGAAGGTGGTGGTTGAGAGGACTGAGGCGAAATATGGAGGGAGGGACTGTGCCCAATATTTGGCCATGATGTTGTCACAGTGGGAGTGGCGCCAGTCCTGAAGTGAGGGGAGGACAGTTGCCCGGGGTCGCAGCTGGTTGGGGCCCTGTGATGGAAAAACCAACATGCACAGTACACAATATTTGTATCAAGCAGCTGTTAAAGAGACAGTACATAGAGGCTATACAGACTCTGGTAATCACATTTAAACTAATAGAAACATAGAAACATATAATTTGACGGCAGATAAGGACTGCTTGGCCCACCCAGTCTGCCCATTTCCCTACCTACTGGATAAGCTGCAGATCCTAGTTAACCAGCAGCCTACTTCTTCTTACCCCCACCCCCTAGAATTGCCTTATGACTGTCCCATGCATGCTTGAATTCCACCACTTATTTTGACTCCACAACCTCCTCCGGAAGGCCGTTCCATGCATCCACAACCCTCTCTGTGGAAAAATACTTCCTTAAATTACCTCTGAGCCGCCCCTCTATCTTAAAATTGTGCCCTCTTGTTCTTGCACACCTCTTTTTTTGAAAGATGCTACCCTCTTGGACTTTGTTGATTCCCTTGAGGTACTTGAAAGTTTCTATCATGTCCCCCCTCTCCCGCCTTTCCTCGAGGCTATACATATTAAGCTCCTTAAGTCTCTCTTCATATGTCTTCCGGTGCAGACCCTGCACCATTTTAGTTGCCCTCCTCTGGACAGCTTCCATCCTGTCTGTGTCTTTGCGGAGATTGGGTCTCCAGAACTGCACACAGTACTCCAGATGGGGTCTCACCAGCTGTCTGTACAGAGGGATAATAACTTCCTGTTTTCTACTGGTGATGCCTCTCCTATGCATCCCAGTATCCCCCAGCCTCCTTGCTGCCCTCTCACATTGTTGCCCACCTTTAGGTCATCTGATATGACTACCCCAGGTCCCTTTCCATTTTGTTGTTGTTAGTATCTCACCCCATTGTGTACTCTTCCCTGGGTTTTGTTTCCCAGTTGCATTACCTTGCACTTCTTAGCATTGAATCTAAGCTGCCATACATTTGACCATTCCTCTAACCTTGCCAAGTCCCTTCTCATTCTTTCCACCCCACCCTGTGCATCAACTCTGTTGCAGATCTTAGTGTCATCTGCAAAGAGACATACTTTTCCTTCCAGTCCTTCTGCGATGTATAAAGACATTGAAGAGGACTGGTCCTAATACTGAACCCTGCGGTACCCCACTAGTAACCCTCCTTTCTTCTGAGTGGACTCCATTTACTATTACTCTCTGTGTCCTATTCTGCAGCCAATTCTTTACCCAGGCTGTCATCTTGGGACCCACTCCCAGGCTGGCTAACTTGTATATTAATCTTTTGTGTGGGACTGTGTCAAATGCCTTGCTAAAGTCTAGGTAGGCCATGTCCACAGCCCCTTCCTGATCTACTACTTTGGTCACCCAGTCAAAGAAATCTATCAGATTTGTCTGGCATGACCTTCCCGCTGTGAATCTATGCTGCCTAGGGTCCTGTGCCCCTCTGGCCTCTAGATACTCGACAATTCTTTCCTTCAGAAGTGAGTCCATTATTTTCCCTATCACTGAGGTTAAACTAACAGGTCTGTAGTTTCCTGCTTCTGCCTTGCTCCCACTTTTGTGAAGGGGAATCACATCTGCCCTCCTCCAGTCCTCGGGCACCACCCCATCCTCCCATGATTTGTTAAAAAGGGTAGTCAGTGGTGTCACTAGTTCTACCCTTATTTCTTTTAGAATTCTGGGATGAATCCCATCAGGCCCCATTGCTTTGTCCACCTTCAGTTTTAAGAGTTCTTTCAGAACCCTTTCTTCTGTAAATGGGCTGGTATCAACTTCTGTATCCAGAGTGTTACTACTGTTTGTTTTATGTACCTCCCCTCTTCATTTGTAAATACTGAGCAAAAATATTTGTTTAGTATCTCTGCCTTTCACAGTCTCCTCTGCCCACCCTCCCTCCCTTTATTAAGCCTCACTATCCCTCCTTGGTCTTCCTTGCTCCTGATGTACCTATAAAAGGTTTTTCTCCTTCTTAACTGAGTTGGCTATCTTTTCCTCGGTTTGGGCCCTTGCTGTTCTGACTGCCTTCCCAGCCTCCTTTGCTTTAACTGATACAGTTCTCTGTCCTGCTCCTTCTGCAATTCCTTGTACTTCCTGAATGCTTTCTTTTTCTCTTGAACCTTCACCGCACTTCCTTTGAGAACCATAGTGGTTTCTTACATCGTCTTGTTTTGTTTATTTGCTTCACACAAAGGCTCGTTACCTCTGTGATGGCAGTTTTATTATTCCCCATTGTTCTTCCACCCTCCTTCCTGCCCATTTGCTAGTGCATCTCTTAGGCACTCACCCATTTTGACAAAGTCAGCCCTCCTAAAGTCCAGTACTTTTGTCTTTGTATGGCTTGACTCTATTGCTGTGTTTATTGTGAACCATACTGTTTGATGGTCGCTAGTCTCAGATGGCTACCCACTTCTACATCTGTGATCCTCTCTCCATCTCCATTTGAGAGAATCAAGTCTAATATTGCTCCTTCTCGAGTGGGCTCCAGTGCTAGTTGTCTAAGACATGCCCCTGTAGGGCATCTAGAATAACTGCACTCTTGAGTGGCAGCTGCAACTGCACTCCAGTTAACATCTGGCATATTCAGATCACCCATCAGCAATATCTCCCCTTTTTCTGCCATTCTAAGTATACTTTCTATCATTTCCTTGTCCATTTCCTCCCCCTGAGAAGGGAGTCTGTATATAACCCCTGTGCGTATTGTGGTGCCATTGCCTGTCTCCAAATTTACCCACAGTGCTTCTTCTCCTCCCTGTTTACCCTTTTGTTCTGTTGCTTTTATTCCTTCCCTTATGTAAAGAACTACTCCTCCTCTTTTACCCTCCCTGTCCCTCCTGTAGACAGTGTATCCTGGTATGTTTATGTCCCAGTCATGGTTTTGTGTGTACCATGTTTCTGTGACTGCCACGATATCCAGATGTTCCTCCTCCATCAAGGCCACTAATTCAGGAAGCTTGTTACCCAGACTATGGGCATTGGTACTCATTGCTCTCCATTTTTTGATGGCTTTACCTTCTGTTGCAGCATCCCCCACTGACCGTTCTACCTTGGTCTTTTTCTCATTTAAAACTGCTAAAACGCAGGACACCAGACTGGCAGTGAGCATTTAGGCAAGCTCAAGGAAGACTTTTTGGGAACCCCCATTTGTAGGGTGGTTACACTTAAAAAAGTTATTTGATATTTGTAAATTTTTATTATTCTTGCCTTGTACCAAAAGTGGAATGCAAATTTTCTTACCAATATATTTTGTGTTACATTTTTTTGTAATGTAAATTGTCTATTTCAAATTAATTTTGCTTGTTTCTTTTAGAGAATCCAGTGCAAGGTTTGAAATTTGTGTACAGTATCTGTCTCTGTGTTTTTTACATGCAGAACCAGTATGGCCCCCTTGCATACGGGTAATGGTAGTAAGATCGCCAGTTCTGCAGATCGGCTCGCTCTATATTATTACGGCTGTAAAACATGCTACAATCGGAAGGTAATATACAAACAAATACATTTATGCATTCTGTTTTTTGAACAACATAAAAAATCAAGTGTTGTTTTTATTAAATTATGATGATTATTTATTACTACAGTTTATACTTGTGAATGTTTGTATAATATAACTGTTAGGCCTAAGGGGGATGTAATTACAACAAGACTTAAGCAAGTATCATCTATAGAAGGAATAGATTATATGATGGTGGGTCAAAAATGTTCTTACCATCTTTTTTTTACCAGAATGTTACTCTTTCAAGCAAAACTACTGAATGAATAGACTGCTTGTTTCATTTTCTGATCACATTGTGCTGCTTATTCACTGTGATTAAGTTATACTGTATGGTCTGGATATTCAAAGGGATGCACCTGGCGCAGCTTGATTGCGCCAGGTGCAACCCCGTAATGCGCCCAGAACGATATTCAAAAGGGGCATTAGCACAGCGCAAATCCCGATGCGTCGAGGTGCACTGCAGTTGTATGCGGCGCATCTGAAGGGGGCTTGCCCACGCATATTCTGCACATCCCGATATTCAGCCTGGGATGTGCAGTACATATGGTGGCACAACCCCAGCTGCGCCGCAAACCTGGGTGCAGAATTGTGCCAGGAAAAACCAGGAACAAC
Source organism: Neoceratodus forsteri (assembly GCA_016271365.2). Taxonomy (NCBI): domain Eukaryota; kingdom Metazoa; phylum Chordata; order Ceratodontiformes; family Ceratodontidae; genus Neoceratodus; species Neoceratodus forsteri. The sequence goes on along the minus strand of CM057454.1, from coordinate 1,101,473,884 downwards.
TGCCGGCCACCCACAGGCAGGCTGCTGTATTACAGGGTGCAATACAGCAGCCGCCTGTCGTAAGTGGCCACCCGCCCACCCAGAACACCGCCCACAAACACCCATATCGCCCCTTGAGTCTGGTGTGGTACTTCTCCCGTAGCTGGCCGGTTAAAGTGTAATACTCATGCCCTGGTAGTCAGTGGTGGTTCTCCCTCCCCGCGGGTCAGAACCGCTGGTAGAATGTACAACTACCTCGGTAGTCCAGTGGCTCTTCCAGCCTCATCACCGTAAATGACGTATATTCCCTGGTGGTCAGTGGTCTCTGCCCCTAGCCCCGATCGCCGTAAAGACATGTGAATATTCCCTGGTGGTTCAGTGGCACCTCCACTTCTTCCACCACCCAGGACACCTTGCCTACCCACTTCCCCAATCATCAGCAGGCGGCCGCAACCCTACGCCCAAGCCATTAATGACAGCTATAGTTGGTAGGGCATGTTAGGATTCAGATAGTCACAAATATGTGAATGGCATTCACATATTTATGACTGTCTAGTACAGTATGCCCGCAAGTGCCAGTACCGTAAGCTGTCATTCGGGCAGGCCAGGCGGTTTGTGGGTGGTTGTAGCCACCCGCCAATGAAGGAGGGGACCGTGGGCAAGGGTCCTGGGGGTGGTGAGGGGTAAAACACTGACCACCAGGGAATGTTCTCATGTCATATTACCAGCGATCGGGCCAGGGGTGGGAAGGGGACCACTAGACCACCAGGGAATATATTAATGTCATTTTACCAGCGATTGGGGCTGGGGCGACCACTGGACTACTAGGGAATGTAGTTATTACATTCTACTGGCGATCATGGCTACGAGAGGGAGGAGGGTACCACCAGACTACCAGGAAATGTAGGTATTACATCTCACCGGCGATCGCGGCTACGGGAGGGAGGGGGGTACCACTAGACTACCAGGGTTTGTTTTACCATAACTAATGCCCGTATTGCAGCCACGTGGTGGGGATGCCCGGACCCCCTCAGTCCACACACGTCATTCTGTGCAGGGCCAGGCGCATTCACTAGGCTGCCATGCGCAAGGGTATGCAATGAAGAGTAATGACATGCAAATGGCCCTAGTTAAGATACTTATTTTATGGCCTCATTTGCATGCCCTCTTCTGAATATCATGGTGCTGCGCCCAGCGCAACTGCGTTTGTCCCTGTGCTCCCTATCTGTGGCTTGCGCCAGCTCAGTGCCACTGCGCCGTGTGCAGTCTGTGCTATATTCAGTGGTGCTGTGCCATGCGCATCACTGTTGAATATCTCCTGGCCTCGGCGCATCCCAGCTGCGGTGCGCCCGCGCTTGTACCATTGTCAGGCGCAGTCTGAATATCCGGGCCTATATCTTTAATAAAAACCAATAGCTTCTACTACAGTAAATGTTGATGACTGTCTGCAAGAGTAGTCATGGTCAAGTATTAGCATTTGCAGAAATGTAGTACAGTTGAAACTTATAGGCAGTTAGGTGATGTGAACAGTGAGAAAGCCCTTTCAGATGAAATAACTTAGTTTGTGTATGGCTAGTTAAAAAGGGAGGAGTTTGTTGGTGAGTCCAGTCAAGCCAGACCTGATCTAATCCAGTAACAGTAAATCTTACTTCGAGAGGGTTCCCGCAGTAGGTCTTCACATATAGGACTACGCCACCCTGGCGTCAGGACCGCACGGCAGACTTGTAGCTAGCAATCACTGGCGGGGACTGCCCCCCCAGCGTCAGGTGATGGATGTCAGCATGACTATAAAAGGGGAGGTCCCCTGCCTGCCCTCCAGTTCTCTCCTGCCGTCAACCTGTATCGTCTGATCTAACGTGGTAGAACAGCTTCAGTCGCCCACCATTTTTCAAGTGTATTTCTCGCTTCTTAATTTCAGTTTCTTCAACAAATATAGCGGTGTATGTCATTTCGTCGGCCCAAAGAAGAAGTGCTCCAAAGTCGCATGAGTCCCACATGGGGCGATATTGGTGTGTCCCTCTGCCTGGGGCAGACACAATACCTCTGAGTGTTCCCTCTGTCAGGGCTTCAACCAGGCCACGCACACCTGTCGCAAGAGGACCCTCGATGCCATTTTTTGACCCAGAGACTGGCATCAATGGAAAAAGAACTCCAGGAAATGAGGGAAAGATTGTCGTCACCGGCCCAGGAGAAAAGGAGGAAAAAGAAGGACAAGGAGAGATGCCAGGAGCAGATACACTCTCCTCGGTAAATCCAGCCAGACAGCCGACGCCACCTCGAGTGGGCCCTCCCACCTCCGTGCGTACCCCACCTCTAGGGCCTTCTTCCACTCCGGTGGACCGGACGCCCTCCCCCGCCGAGGTTAATGGGTCGTCGGGGGTATCCTCTTCGGAGGATCCTTCTAAGGTGCCTGTGTCGATCCCTGCTGCTAAGTGGCCCTGCAGCTTCGCCGCCAGGTGTCAGGCACAGGCCGATCAGCCTGACTCTAGCCTCCTGGCTTCTGTCTGCCCGGCTGCAGCCAGTAAGTCGGTCGACTGCTCCTCCGTCGATCACCTGACCGTTACCTCTAAGTCGGACACCGGACCTCCCGGCGCCCGCTTGGTGTCTCTCCCGTTGGACTCCCTTGCAGACCTCGACGCCGGGCAGAGAGAGCTCGCAGGTCCATGATCCTAGAAGAGTGTATACACACAATGGAAAAGACAACATGCTACTCCCTAAGACAGAAGGGCCTTGTCCACATGGCTCTTGGTGCCCACACTATCATACAGCAGTAATCATTATAGCAAACCCATCCCCTTGTTTATCAGATTTGGTGCCTGTGAATCCTAGTGAGATGAAATTGCTCATGGTGGGCTTAGACTATCAAGTCTCTACTTTTAAAAGAAAGCTCAAACAGTCCATCCTTGATGTAGTTTAGCCTGTGGCTGAAAGGGCGATCAGCAGCCTTGGAGTAGTTCTTGATGAAAGTTTGAGACTGCAGTCGCAGATGTCTGCTGTAGTTAAGAGCTGCTTTTACAGTCTCAGGAATATCATCAGATTGCATTCCTTTCTAGAACCTGCTGATCTGAAAACTGAATTGTAGTGTTCCATCTCCTGGTGCCTTGCCTTGCCTGCCTAGTACTTCTTAATTTCCATTCTTCGCTCACCAAGTTTGTGTTGTGTCAAGGTAAACAGTAATAGGTCAGTCACAGTCACACCATTATTATAGAAATAGACTTACACTCACTCTCAGAATCTGTGGCAACAGATGTGCTTCTGTTTATTTACTTAGATTTTCAGACATCTGGTTACGCAGTAGTTCCAGCATGCGTAGCTTGCCTACGAACTTCACAGCTGCTCCATGCCATAGCCTTAACCCTCTAGCATGGTGATCACTCGTGCTGCTTGTACTTTCTGTCTAGGCTGCTGTTTGTTCCATGCTGACCCTATTATACTGTTTCACATTTTGTCTTTATAGATCTTTTTCAATTATATCTCCCTCCACTGAGCCACTTCTTGTAACTGTAAGTCATCAGTGTCAGAACCACCTGGAATTTTTTCAGGCTGGGGTCACCTACATCAACACGCCTCATTGGTGCCCGTATAACGTGGGCAAACCCAGCATGCTTCAGTTCTTTTTCCTTCTGTCAACCGCTCATCGGTCCACCGCTGCTGAAGAATGCCATCAACCTTTTGCTGTATTCGCTAACGCTGCAACTTCTTTACGTTTGTTGTTATAAACTTTAACTTTTGTGCTGTGAATGGACAAAGAACCATTGTTACATTATTGTAAGATTTGGCAGGTTCTACAGCTGATGGCAAAGCACAATACAGGAAGCAGGTACTTACAGAGTAAAGGTTTATTCCCAAGTACATGATACATGCATGCAGAAAGGTTGGCTGGGAGTCTGGAAACTCCAATATAGGAATGTCATCATAGGAAAACTCGGAGAAAAACAGAATTACACACAGTCTAATCCTAAAATAAGCTCAAGTCCCATTGCTATGGAGATGGGCTCGTGTACGCATGGAGTGCGTATTCTACATTATCCTGATTGGCTAATTTGGTGGGCAGTATAGCTGTTTTCTAAAGTGCCCTTTCAGATGCAACATCTAAAATGTTGCAGGTTTGATGTGTCCTTACATGTTGCAACTAGGACAATGGCTTAGTCACAAATACGCTGACTTATCACTATTATCTGCTGATTTCAGCAGTGTGCATCCTGGCTGTAGCGGGCACTCCAGGATTACAAATATATAATAGGAGGCAGTATAGCGCAGTGGTTTAAGGTTCTGAGCTGCATATCTGGAGACCTGGGTTTGAATCCCACAGCCCCCACTTGCATACTGTGTGAACCTGAGCAAGTCACTTAACTTCCCTGTGCTCCCAGGTCGTACCCGTAAACAAGCTTTCAGCTTAGTGTGCCACTCCTGGTTAAACAAGTTATGCATAACATTCCTGACTAAGCATAAAACTATGACATCACATTAGTCCACGTAAGGGACTGCAGGTCTACATGTATGCCATATGCTTACTAAGTATAGGATTATGGGGATGGCCTGGGCCAGCATTATTGCTGTTGCTGTTGCTGGAACGTTAAAATATGTATAAAGACAACAACCACTTCATTTGTATCAGTTGCCATGGTACAAACCACGACATTAAAGCCTGCTTAATTTGCCAGGGCTTTAACCAGGCAACCCGGAGACGTCGCAAGAAAGCTTTAGAAAATGTTCTACTAATTCAAGACGTGGAGAAACAGGTTGTGGTTAAGGTGGCTTCACTGTCTCATCAAAGAAAAAGGATAAATCATAGAAGTCAGCAGAAAAATGTCACCATTCTGTGAAGGAAAAGCACATAAATGAAAAACACGCTTCTCCACACCGTTCCTGTTCACCTATTAGATGGGGTAAGTCTACTGATAAATAGGGGTCCCATGCTTCAGCCATGGGGCTGCTGCCTCCCCCCAACTGTCTCTCAGATACTAAGGTCTGCATCTGGCATTATCTCATCCTCCTCATTCGGGGACTCGCGGCCTATTCTGCTGTCTGTCATTGTCCTGTCGGCGGCTCAGCTGTCAGTGACCTCTATGGCTCCATCAATGTGCAGACATTTTATCAAACAATGTCAGAGCTGTTGTAGCACCTGCTGCCACTGCCACCATCGATGCCCACCCCGTTGATGTCTGTCTAGCCCGTATTCAGCTTTACTATTGATGTTTCAGTTGTCTGTTCCTGCCGTAGTGTGGGACCCAGAAAAGCCACCACTGATGGGACTCCCATCTTTGGTCCCCTTCTCACCTGTCTCCCAATCCTGTCAATACTCAGTCGATGACAGTCAGTGTTGGTAATAAATTGGAATATAATCCAGAAAACAAAGAAGACATGGAGAGGTGGAGGAAGAGATAATAGATGTGGCTGGCTCAAGCTCCACTCTATCCTCTTGCTAAGAGTAGAGTGTGGAAACCACACCTAGCTGTCCCCCTGAGGATGCCACTTTTCAAGCCTTCCGTAAAAAGATTCAGGCTAGGGCCAGCCCACTTGTGCAGTGGTAGTGCTATAGCTGGCAGTGCCGGTAACCTGAGATTGGGAGCAATCTTGGATTGTTGGGGGCTGACCAGGGGGAGGAGGATTGAGCATCCCAGAGGGTGCTTTCCTCCGTGGAAGGAGGGACGTGCTCTAATGCCCCCTGGGTGACCACAGGTAGTAGTGCAGGTGGAGCCCTAATGGGTGGGTGCTTCCTGGTTGTGATGTGAGCACGCCTGCATGCTTGTGTCACTGCAGTCCACACTCCTGAAGTGCATGGGGGATGGGGGGGCTCTCAAAAGAACATTGAAAAAGACTGCCAGTTCAAGCATTTAAATGCTAGATAGGACCGAACTGAGAGAGTCCTGCTTGGTGTCTCATGGTTTGGCATAATTTACGTCTGAGTTCTGACAAGCTAAGAGACAAATAAATCTGTAACTAGGCCATGTGGGGTGTTGATGGAAGGGGATCGTAGTGCTGTCATGACTGCCGTCGCCCCTGAGGGATGGGGCTGCACTGTTGTTTCTGCCATAACACTTGAGGGATGGGGGCTGTAGTACTTGTGCCATCGCCTCTGAAGAATGGGGACTGCAGTGTTGCTGCTGCCATAACACCTAAGGGATTGAGACCTTCATGCTGCTGCTGTCACCCCTGAGAGATGGAGACCATTGTGCTGCTGTCGCACTGGAGGGATGGGGGCCATAGTGTTGCTGCCATCATGGCTGAGGGATAGGAGCTGTAGTGCTGCCATCAACCCTGAGGGATGAGGGCCATAGCACTGCTGTCACATCTGAGGGCTCAAGGCCATAGTGCTTTTGCTGCTGCTGCTGCTGTCAGACCTGAGGTTTGGGGATGGTAGTGCTGCTGCGGCCAGTGACGCTCCTAAGGGATGGGGGCTGTAGTGCTGCTGCTGATGCAACTGTCACCCCTGAGCAATACAACCACAGTGCTATTGGTGCCATCACATCTGAGGGACTGTCAGCTGTAGTGCTGCTGCCATCACACATAAGGGAAAGGGGTCATAGTCCTGCTGCTGGTGCCCCTGAAGGGTGACAGCCATAGTGCTGCTGCTGTCACCTCTGAGAAAAGGGAACCATAGTGCTACTGCTGCCATCACCCCTGAGGGATAGGAGCTATAGTTCTGCTCCTGCTGCTGTCACTGCCACCTCCTCAGTGATGAGGGCCATAGAGATGCTGCTGTCATCACCCCTGAGAGATGGGGGCCATGGTGAAGTTTCTGCTGCTGTTGCTGTCACTCCTCAGATGGAACCATAGTGCTGCCGCTGTCAACAATGAGGGGTCGGTTCCACAGTGCTGTTACTGTCACATCTGATGGCTGCATGACTGGGGATGCCAAACATGAGGTCAGCGACACCCTCCCCCAACACACACACCCACCCACCCACTCCAAGATCTGCAGGTCGGATCACTGGGGCAGATAGGCATTGATAATAGTGGGAGGACTGTGTATACATATACGATACAAAACCAAAGTGAAGTACAGGTTGAGCTTATCATAAAGTTTATTTTTAATAATTATAAGGACTGATGCACAGTAGTAGATGGCAAAATTGCTAAAATATGTGCTAGCTGAGAAAAAAATGTTAAAGCTCACAAAACACTGGTAAAAACAGATTTTTACTTTGTAGGCATCGATGACAATACGGATCTTCCTGGACATAGTCTCCACCACTCATTCACACTAATGGGATCTATGCCGGAGGCGCTAGGACCCAGCGGGAGCATATTTTTGCAGGAGGGTCGGCGCCAGAGATGGAGTTGCGAGGAGCGGCGCCATGAGCCTCTGCTCGTGCGGCAGTGACTATCTTGGCGACGACCCTCCAACCGCCTCAGTTCCTTTTTTTCCACCGCCGAAAGCGTGATTCTGTGACGACGCCGCGCCTGGCTGGGAGTCAAACTTCAAACTAGCAGCATAGTTTTCAGTTTATTATTTTGTAGTATTTTCCGAATAAAGTACCACTTACGATAATTTATTTTTATCAAAGAAAGAAGTCTCAGCCTACATTGATGGAGTCGACCATGAGCGGGGCAGGTGATGGTAGGGAGACTTTGTATGGAAGCTGTTCAGTCAGCCGGGCTGGGTCTGGTCCGCCGCCTTCTCCGGAAAGGGGGGTCTAACAACAGATGGTCCAGTGCCCGAGGGGATGGGCGGTCCCCCCGGAAGCATAAAAGCAAACTGTCCCATTCTCGCACCGTTTGGCCTCGAGTTCTTCTTCTAATTCGTGGTTTAAAAGAGAAGGCATCACCGAGGTCTTTCTCTGATATGCTCCGCGCCGATGATCGGTCATTGGGGTCGTTGCTGGTCTCCTTGTCTGAGTCGCCTGTTTCTGGTTCTGGTCTCTGGCCTCTTCGACATCGGAGCCCTTCCCCGCCTTCTGGTAGGGCTTCCAATGAGCAGTTTCATCAGTGGGCCACTCTTATGGAGCAGTGGGCACGGAGGCTGGTCCAGCTGCCTGGCCCGGTCACTCAGGGGCTCTCTGGCTCTTCAGGGGATGGGGCAGGGCGATTGGGCCTCCCTAGTTGCGCGGCGCCCTCTTCGGTGCTATCGACTCTGCGCTCAGGTGTTTTCCCCCCTCACATGGCTGCGGTGCAGGGGGCCACACCGATGCCTCTGTCTCCTGGTATTCTTCCTTCTTTTACCTCAAATTCTAATTTTCAGGGCCCTGGGTTGGTTTTGGCGCCGTTGGCATCGATGGGTCACTCGGCGCCGTTACCGGGGCGCCTCCCGGCGCCGTCCTCGGCACCGTTGCACCTGTCAGTGCCGTCTTCAGCGCCATTTAGTTTCTCGGCACCTTGTGGGCTCGGCGCTGTTTTTGGCGCCATCTGCTTTGGTCGGCATCGTGGCGGCCTGTCGGCGCTTGTGTTTTCTTCGCTACCGAGGCCGGTCATTTCTTCTACCAATCTTCAGGGCATCCCCCTCCGATTTCTTTTCCCTCCTCTTTTTCTGCTGATTTTCAATCCTTCCCTGTCCATGCAGTCCCCCTTGGACTGTCAGGAGATGATATTGAGCCTGACCCAGATCTTATACTAGGTGATGATGTGGAAGGAGCAGGATCTAATCCTGTTACAGAGCCTGTGGTCGAGAACCTGTCATTTAAGTCTCTCCTGAAAAATTTGAATTCCACTCTTTCTCTCCAGACTTTGGACATCGATCCTGGGAAGCTTTTAAGACTCCAATACCTTCATGTTCTGGACATCCCTATGGATTTAACTCCCCCGGTACAACCCTCATTTGAGACCCTTTCTCAAATGGTATGGAATAATCCTGCTCTCATTCCTTCTGTGGCTAAGTCCATAGATAGGAAGTATGCTGCTCCCAAGGATCGACCCATTTTGGCCTCCCAAGCCTTCGTAGTATTCGTATTGTAGTCTTGGCAGAGAATGATAAGGTCGTCCGTCCTCAGACTACTACAGCTCGACCTATAAACAAAGAATCTCGTAAGATAGATACTTTAGGTAAGAGGGTCTTTGCTGCATCCACCCTGGCTATGCGTATCGCCAGCTACCAGGGCTATTTCTCTCAATTTGAGTATATTCTTTGGCATTCGCTCCAACAAATGGTTGAAGCTCTGCCGGAGTCAGACTTTAATTCAGAGCTTCTTCAAACCATAACCAGGGGCATCGAGTCCAACAACCAACGGGTTAAAGCAGCTGTGGACGCATTCGATACTGCCTCCCGAGCGGCGGCAGGCATTTGTACCCGCCGCCATTCCTGGCTGCGCACTTCAGGTTTCACAAATGATGCCCAGCAACAGGTCATGGCGTTGCCCTTCGATGGTGTGTATCTCTTCGGCCCTCAAGTAGAACAGGCTCTAGAGGCCACACAAAAGACTAGGTCAGCCATTAAATTGGCTCGACCTCCTCCAGCCCCCTCTCAAGGGGGTGTTAACAAACGCCAGTTTCATAACCGTCAGTCCTTTCAAGGCAAAGGTAGAGGAGGTTTTAATAAAAATCAAGCCCCTCAGCCTCAAAAGAAAACGCAACAGAAGGTGCAAGGACCCAAAGCGCCCAGTGCTGCCTTCTGAGTTTCTGGCCCAAGTCCCACCTCAGCTGCCCGAGGGGGACTTTTTAGCGATGGGAGGTCATCTGACTCAATTCTACAACCAGTGGAAGTCCATAACTTCAGACAAATGGGTCCTTTGGATAATCTGCGAGGGGTATTCCCTCAATTTTTCAGAGAACCCTCCAGATTGTCTCCCTAAACGGCATCCGAAGCTGTCAATTCTTCAATCAGAGCTTCTTGCCTCCAAAATACAAGGCCTTCTGAACAACAGGGCAGTGGAAGTAGTTCTGCTGGATCAACTGAACACAGGGTTCTACTCCCATTACTTTCTAGTTCCAAAGAAAACCGGGGGGATGCTCCCTATTTTGGATCTCAGAAAATTAAACAAGTTTCTTCCCAAAGAGAAATTCAAGATGATATTGCTAGGAACCCTGTTACCCTTGCTTCATCAACATGACTGGGTAGCCTCCCTGGACATGCAGGATGTTTACCAACATATTCCTATTCATCCAAAGCATCGCAAGTACCTAAGGTTTGTGGCTTTGGGACAGCATTATCAGTTCAGAGTCCTGCCCTTTGGGCTGTCCTCGGCACCGCAAGTTTTTACAAAATGTTGTGCAATTCTCGCAGTGCATCTCAGAAAAGTCGGAATACAAGTGCTCCCCATACCTGGATGACTGGCTTCCAGCAAACCCTTCCAGGCAGGGAACCCTCAACACCATTGCCACGGCCTCGGACTTTCTCACGTCCATGGGAGTCCTGCTAAATCTCAAGAAATCACAGCTGCAGCCCTCCCAGAGGCTCCTTTTCATAGGAACTCTTCTGGACACCTCCTGTGCGAAAGCTTTTCTACCAGAGGACAGAAGGAGCGATATCCTGCAGATGGCCCAATACATCAGAGAGAACAGCTCGATTCGAGCTATCTCGATGCAGCGAATGCTAGGTCTCATGGCATCCTCGGTGCTACTATACCCCTAGCATGCCTTCACATGAGAACCTCTCGATGGATGCTCAGTACTCAGTGGTCCCCAACCACCCACCCTCAGTCCTTTCTCATCAAGGTGACAGAACCTCTGAAGAAGTCACTCACCTGGTGGTCGCAGGAGGACAATCTTCTGGAAGGGTATCTCTTTGCTCCTCTGGATCATCAGATTTCCATTACCACGGATGCGTCCCTGATGGGGTGGGGAGCTCACAGTCAGACTCTCCACACTTAAGGTACATGGACTCAGGACGAGTCCCAGCTTCACAAAAATGTCTTAGAAATTAGAGCCGTCCTTTATTCAGTCCGGGCTTTGAAGGACATTCTTTGTCACAAGAACATTCTCCTCCAAACAGACAACTAAGCAATGATGTATTACATCAACAAGCAGGGCGGTGCTCACTCTTACCCCTTATGCAGGGAAGCGATGAGAGTGTGGGAATGGTGCTTGGAGCACAAGGCTCTAATTCAGACTGTCTACCTGCCGGGAGTGCAGAACAAACTGGCAGACCGTCTCAGCAGAACAGAGACAGATCCTCACGAATGGTCTCTCGACTCAACTGTAGTTCAGTCACTATTCGCAGAGTGGGGAACTCCAGACCTGTACCTTTTTGCATCCCCACTCAACACAAAACTGTCTCTCTTCTGCTGCAGAAATTCAGGGCCTGGCATTTTCTGTCAGGATGCGTTCAGGCTGCAGTGGACAAAACGCTTTCTATACTCCTTTTCGCCTCTTCCTCTAATTCAGAGGGTACTTCTCAAGTTCGAGTCCCAGGGGGACAAAATGATCCTCATTGCTTCCTTGTGGCCTCGACAAATATGGTTTCCGTTACTCTATGTCGGAAACCCTGCCGAAAGCGCTTCCCCTTCAGATGAACCTTCTGACTCAGGGGCCTTTGGTCCATCCCAATCTGAGATCGCTTCACCTTCGGCTCCTGAAGAGATAGAAGTGAACCGGTTCAATGTCTCTCACAGAGTTTCAGATATCCTTCTGGCTGCACGCAAGCCAGCCACTAGGAAAACTTACACAGCCAAATGGAACCGTTTTTCGTTCTGATGTGCAAAATCCTCTTTGAATCCCTTTTCTTGCCCACCAAGTAAGGTTCTAGAGTACCTTTTAGACCTCTCAAATTCAGGTCTGCAATACTCTACAGTCAAGGTTCACCTTTGTGCTGTTTCAGCTTATCATGAGCCAGTACTTTCCTTGTCACTGGCTCAGTTACCTGTGGTTAAGAGGTTTCTTAAGGGTATTCTGCATACTAGACCTCCTATCAGACGTCCAGTCGCAGCCTGGGACATTAATCTTGTGCTAGACATGCTCACTCGAAAATCTTTTGAGCCTCTAGCTACCTGTGAGTTGAAATTTCTCACTTGGAAAACGGCCTTCCTAGTGGCCTTTACCTCGGCCCGCAGGGTCTCTGAGATACATGCCTTGGTCACAGACCCTCCATATACTGTGTTTCATAAAGGTAAAGTAGTTCTTAGGACCAATCCTAAGTTTCTCCCTAAGGTTGTTTCAGAATTCCATTTAAACCAACCTTTGGTCCTTCCTACTTACTTTGCGAACTTCCAAAATGCAGGGGAGCGTTCTCTTCATTCTTTGGACGTTAAAAGAGCTTTGCGTTTCTATTTAGATAGAACAAAAGAATTTCGCAAAGCTCAACAACTGTTTCCTTCAGTGAGACCCGGCTGGGTCAACCTGTCGCTATCAGATGCATTTCAGCATGGCTGGTGGCATGCCTTCGCCACTGTCATTCCACAGCGTAGGTTAAACTGGAAGGCAGAGTGTACGCTCACTCCACTAGAGCAGTCGCGGCATCCCTGTCGGAATTCGGCAACATGCCCATTGCAGATATTTGCAATGCGGCTACCTGGAGCTCAGTGCATACTTTCGTCAAACACTATGCCCTGGATGTCCATGCTAGATGACATATTTCGTTTGGCAGAACCATCCTTAATGGACTTCTGTCCTAAATTTGTGAGCTCTTGGTTTCTCCTGCCGCCGTCTCGGGGGATTATTAGCTCAGTACTCTCCCATTAGTGTGAATGAGTGGTGGAGACTTTATGTCCAGGAAGATATGGAAATTACGTACCTACCGTAATTCTTGATCTTCTTGGATGAAGTCTCCACCACTTATTCACACACCCACCCACCATCCCCCGAGCTCACCTGTGTTGTTGGTCTTCACTCCCTCAGTCTTTAGGCTGTGAAGACTTCTTCTTGACCCTTCTTATACGGGTCTTCTGGACTATCTTGTATCCGGTTTTTGGTTAGGCTATCCTTCTAGGTTAGTTACGCTGCACCTCCTTGGGGGGGGAAAAGGTACTGAAGCGGTTGGTGGGTCGACGCCGAGATAGTCATTGCTGCACGAGCAGAGGCTCGTGGCGCCGCTCCTCGCGACTCCATCTCTGGCGCCAACCATCCTGCAAAAAGTTTGCTCCCACTGGGTCCTAGTGCCTCCGGCGTAGATCCCATTAGTGTGAATGAGTGGTGGAGACTTCATCCAAGAAGATCAAGAATTACGGTAGGTACGTAATTTCCATTTTTTTTCCATTCGACTAAGCAGATTTTTCGCTTTTTCAATCACAGAAAACCAGTGTCCCATGTAATATATTCTAAATTGCCTAAAATTCAGGTCAATGCTGTAAAGGAGTTTAAAACAACTTACCTCAAAAGGTATTACATACTAAAATGCCAGCAGAATAGGCCTAATGGTCTTTCGAGTCTGCTCGATTGGTCAGCCCCCACCCTGGGTGCTGACCTTGCTACCCCCCTCGCCTTCTCTGGCTTCTCCCTTCCCAGTTCCAGATATTCTTGCTGCATTGGATTTTGCTTCCAGAACCCTTCCCCTGTACCTGTCCCAGCCCCTCTTGAACCCCTCCACCATCTCTGCCTCCACCAGCCCCCTAGGCAGTGCATTCCATGGCTCCACCACCCTCTCAGTGAAGTAGCACCTCCTCCTTTCTCCCCTGAATCTTCCCCCCTCCAGCTTCCACCCATGCCCTCTAGTGGCCCCCTCCTCCTTCCTTCGAAGCACCCTGACTGTTCCTCCCCTATTTACCCTCTTCATGTACTTGAAGACCTCTATCATGTCCCCCCGGTCCCTTCTCTCTTCCAATGTGTACATATTTAGCTCTTCGAGCCTCTCCTCATAGGTCCTGTCCCCCAAGCCCCAAATCATTTTGGTTGCCCTCCTCTGGACCCTCTCCAGGAGTTTAATGTCCCTCTTTAAGTGTGGCCTCCAAAACTGCACGCAGTACTCAAGGTGTGGCCTCACCAAGCAGTTATACAGAGGGAGTATCACTTCCCTCCTTCTGGAGGTGATCCCCAGCGATGCATCCCAGCATCCTGTTGGCCTTGGCTGCTGCCTCCTACAAGTCTCCGAGTTGTTCATCTTGACATCCACCACCACCCCCAGGTCCCTCTTAGCCATCGAGACTTGTAGCATTTTCCCCCAGGGTGTACACTTGGCCCGGGTTTCCTGGCCCCAGGTGGAGTACCTTGCATTTCCCTACTTGAACCTCAGCTTCCACCTTCTAGACCATCTTCCAGAGCCTCCAGGTCCCCTGTAGGCCACCTCCCTCCTCCCCATCCACCACTGCCCCTAGTTTTGAGTCATCCGTGAAGAGACTCATCTCACCCCTGATTCCTGTCCTTTGTCAGGAGACGTAGGCGTTGAACAGGAGGGCCCAAGGACTGATCCCTGTGGGACCCCACTAATGACCCTCTTTGGGGATGAGACTATCCGCCAACAACGACCCTCTGGGTCCGGTCCTGGAGCCAATTGCCTATCCATCTGATCATCTGGTTCCCCACCCCATTTCCCCCAGCTTATCCAACAGGCCCACATGAGGAACAGAGTCAAATGCCTTGCTGAAGTCTAGAAAGAGGACGTCCACTGGTCTACCAAGGTCCAAGGCACTCATCACCCAGTCATAGAACTCCACAAGGTTTGTCTGACACGATTTCTGAGACGAATCCATGCTGTCTATCGTCCAGGCACCCTGACTTTTCCAGGTCCCCCTAGCCTCTCTCCTTGACAATGCCTCCATCACCTTGCCCACCATCGATGTCAGGCTGACAGGCCTGTAGTTCCCTGCCACCTCCCTTGATCCCCCTTGTGGATAGGCACTATTTGCTCCACCTTCCAGTCCTGGGGCACCACCCTGTCCCTCAGAGAGATGGTGAAAAGCTCCGCCTGGGTTTCGCCAGGACATCCGTAGTTCCTTCAGCACTCTGGGATGTAATTTATCTGGCCCGGTGCTTTCTCCGTCTTAAGGGAGCTGAGGCTTCCCTCACTCTCTCTGCTGTGATTTCCACTCCAGTACCTCTTCTCCTGCTTAGCCCTCCCCTCCTGCCAGTGATGCCTCCCTCCCCCAGACCCGCCGATCGGTAAGGGTCCTCCCTCCTCAGTATCTCTGTCTTCTCCCATGTATGATGCAGCACCCCATTTTCCTTGGTGAAAACTGAGGTGAAGTACTCATTTAGTACCTCAGCCTGCTCCCCTGGGTTTTGTGCCCATCTCTCCCCTGATTTAATCCTGCTAATCTGCCCCTTCACCCTTCGTTTTTCCCCAGTGTATCTAAAGAACCCCTTGTTCCCTCTCCTAATTTCCCTGGCCAGGTTCTGCTCCTTCCTTGCCTTAGCCGCCCTCACCACCCTAATGGCCCTTCTAGCCATCAACTCACACTCCCCTCGATCCCTTTCACTCCTTGAGCACATGAATTGCCTATAGGCTGTCTTCTTTCCCCGCACCACCTCCTGGACCTCCCTGGTCCACCAGCAGGGTTTTCGGGCCCTACCACATTTTCGTCTTACTCTTGCACAGGTGCTGGTAGCATCTTGCACCCCTCTCCTGATGATTTCCCACCTACTATCACAGTCCATGTCTGACCCAATCACATCCAAATGCTCCTTAAGGATCCTTCCCATTTCCTTAAAATCCGTCCCCTGAAGTCAGTTACCTCCGTCCTTGTGCGGCTTTCTAGCTCCTAGGTCCAGGCAGAACCAGACCATGGCATGGTCACCTCGCCAACGGTCCCTTACCTCCAGGCCCCTAATCTGGTCACTGTCTGCCAGGACCACATCCAGTACCCGCGCCTTCCTGGTCGGTTCCCCCACCTGCTGAGTTAGGAACGCGTCTTGAAAGACATCCAACAACCTCTGTTCCCTGGTCACAGAAGATGTCATAGTCTCCCAGTCTGTTCCTGGCATGTTTAAGTCCCCCAACACCACCACCGTTCCTCTGCCCAGTCTGCAGTGTCTCCCAGCATCTGCCACCAGACTCTCCTCCAGCTCCACCGCTAGGGCAGGGGGTCTATACACCACTCCTATTTTTACTCTCTTGCCCCCCCTTGTTATCAAGGTGACCCAAATCGCTTTCACGGTTCCCTCCGCCTCCTCTACTCCCCCTATGCCAATGCAGTTTTTGACTATCATTGCTACCCCTCCTCCCTTCCCTCCCCCGTCCTTCCTGAACATAGTGTAACCTCCAGGTTCAGGGTCCCAATCATGTCCTGTAGTGACCCAGGTCTCAGTGATTGCTGCCATCCACTGCTCCTCAGTTAGCATCGCTGGAGCTCAGGCATTTTATTTCCAAGCTCCTGGCATTTAGCAGGACTACCTTCCACCTTTCCTATGCTTCCATTTCCCTGCTCGTGTTCCCATGGGGATTCTGTTTCCCTGGTCTGGCACTTTACCAGTCGGCCTTTTCCTGCAATCCTCCAGCTCCCCAGGGGATGGAGACAAAGTCCTCCTTTATCGGCACCCCTTGACAGCCTTTTCTCCCATCCCTCCCCCTTCACAAGTTTAAACCCCACTTTTCACTAATGAACCCTCTATTTTCAACTTAAGGATCCCTCCTCCAAATTGAGATGGAGTCTGTCTCATATACAGCTCCTTATCCTCCCAGGTCTCCCCAATCCCCCATCAACCCATACCCTCTGGCCTCACACCACTCTCTGAGCCACTGGTTTATCTCCAATCTTCCTTTGTGCTCCCCACTAGCCCTGGCACCGCAGGATTTCTGAGAAGGAAACTGTGCATCCTATGTCATGACAGACCCTGGCAAGCTCCCTGAATCTTGCCTGTATCTCTAACTCGCTATTTCCCTCAATGTCATTTGTACCCAGGTGGACCAGTATGTCCGGGGAACCCCCACAATCCTTTACCAGCTGATATACCTCGTTGCTTAGCCCTGTGCACCATTAGTCCAGGGAAGCATCTTGTTCTAACTGGCCAGGCTTCTCCCTCCCTATCCCATTTGATACCCCTGATCATAGAATCCCCCAGCAGGAGCACTCTGGCCGCTCCTTTTCCTACATTTCCCCCCCTTCCATGTCCCTCATCCTTTCTACTCGCCCTCTACCAGCCGGCTCCTTGTTCCTCCCCTATCTGGGTACCACATGCCACCCTCCTTATTTACCCTGGCCACCCCTCCTCCAATCCTATGCCTCCTCCTCCTGAGTATCCTTCTGTACCTTGCTAACTCCCTCACTGCTTCGAACTGGTCCTTCTCCCCCATCTGCTAAACTAGCCTGGCCTGTCCTCCCTTCCTTGCTGTCTCCATTTAGTCCCTCCTTGCTTGTTGTGCCCCTGGCCTAAACCTCAGCTCCTTTACTAAATCCTCCTTGTACTCTGGTCGGTCTCCTTTACCTTTCCTCCTAACTGGTCCTTCTCCTTGCGCTTTCCTCCCTCTTCCCCCTGCCCCTCCTGCTCTGATTCACTGCTTCCCCATTTTCCTGCATTCCAGGTTCCCCCCATTCTTCCTGCTATCTGGCCCCTGCCTCCTGCCCCCCACTCCCTTTCCATCTCTAACCACCCCTGTCATGGCTACATCACCCCCCTCATCCTCGAGCAGAAGAAGAGAATTGAAGCGGTTACTGAGTGTAAAGTCTGATCCACCTCCCCGCCTTGCTTCCTTCTGTCCAGCCCAGGCCATCTGCCTACTTCCCTGAGAATGTTGTCCCTCTGTCCCTCCTTTGTGATTGTCCCCAGTTACCTTCCTGCTTCCTTGGTAGTGTCCTTGACCTCGCCTGCCAGGGTCCATGTGACCCCTGAGTATTGTCCTGCACTTTCCTATGCCGCTGCCCCAGTGCTTGGTGCAACCCTGTGGAGATCCCCTGCCCCTTCCCAACCATACCTCCCCTTCCCCAGCTGTCTCCTAATCCCCGAACCTCCCCTAAGCTGTGCCAGCTGGTAGCACACTGGGCAACCACCAAACTTCCAAGCCCAGTCCAGTATCATGGCTGCTCCACACCCTGTGCACCCCACCACCCTCCCAAAGATGCCTGCCCTAATGCCATGTGGTTCCATCACCTTCCAAGTAGGTTTCCTTGGTTGAGCCACCAGGTTCCCCCCAGTCCAAGATACACCCCTACTGCCTAATCAGGTCACCCACTAATCTTAGATACAGTCCCACAGTACATGGTAACCCTGTTACTAGGTGCAGTACAACACAGTAAACTTATAAGGGAAATGAACAACTCCCTAAGCTCCTCTCTCCCAGCCTTTAAATCCAACCCCCAGTGGCTAGAACTACATGAGCTGCACCTGCAGCCTTTTCCTCCAATTGCAGGGCAGGTGTTCCCCTATAAATTAGCAGAACTGTGGGGGAGGGTGGGTCTTGGGCAGACACCCGACTCGAGAGAGGAGTGTATCAGCCCTGTGTCTCCCTCCAAGCCCAGCAGCCAAATACCCAGGCCCAAGCAAATCCCACCAAATAGATTTTAAATCAGAAGAAATAGGCCTCCACCAGTGCAGCCTGTTACACAGTGAAACATCCAACAAATGAGCCCACTTACAGCTACCAAATCAGTTTTCAAACTTCCAACAGCCCCCAAAACAATACCCTGCTAGCCCCTTAGAAGTAAGAAAGAAAAGAAATAACCTTCTACCAAGTAAAATCCACAAGAACCCTGTAAAAACAACAAGAAGCAGCTACTGTCCTGGAACACAACGGATCCTGTCCTCTTCCAGTTCCTTCCGTTAAATGAATGAGTGCAAAAGAGCGAGTGAGTACTAGCGAATTGCATTTTAGCGACATGGTTTTAATAGGGTGTGGTTGTTTCAGCACTGTAGGCAGGGAGTTGTTGAATGTTGTAGGCAGTAATGGGTGCAGTGGCAGTGTAGCCTAAAGATTAGAGTCACCACCTGGAGCTCCATACAGCCTGCAGAGACTGGGTTCGATCTCATGATGGCTGGGTTTTTTTTGTTATTAATGTTGCACCCCTATCACCCTCCTGACTTTGTCCCTCCTCGAGTTACATCTCCCGGAGTGGGAACAGTTTATCTGCCCTCGCGACATACTCCCTCCCTGAGTTGTGCCCTGAAAATACCCCCAAGTTTCTTCCTGTCCCTGACTTGTGCTTCACCTGGTGTTGATTATATATATTAAGGGACTGCAGGGAAGAAGCCTGCCAAGAGAAAGTAGGTTTCGCACTGTTTTGCCATTTATGGAGATCACTGTTATGCGCACTCGCTGTCTGTGTACACACTGTTTTGGAGTCATGGTTTTTGTATGCACTGTTTGTTTTTTGTGCTGTTTTGACATGGAACCACCTCAAAGTTTGTTCCAAGGAAAGCTAACAAAAAAGCAGTACTCCAGCAATTCAGGGAATCCAATTGATTGAAAAGGTTGAGCAAAGATACGTCATATCATAGTCTTGCGATATTGGGTGCATTGTGGGGAAGGGGACCAAAGGGTTGGAAAAACTCCTGAACATGGCTGCCTCTGCACAGGAAAGCAGAGGTACAGTTATTTAAAAATTGATCTTTAGCAGTTACACAGAAACACAGTAATGCTGTTAAACAGTTCAGGCCATAATTCCAGCAGGGATCGTGGGAAGCTTGAGGAATGGTCAAAACATGGCATTTGGGGTTCATTACCAAGGCCAAAAAGTACAAAATAATGCAACTAGGATATAGAAACTCCGATTCTAAGTATATGATGAGAGGGAAATACTAACAGCAAGAAAGGAACCTCAGAGTTATTATATCTGAGGACCTCCAGGTGGCAGGGCAGCGTGACAAGGCAGTTGGTAAGGCATGCTGGGTTGCATAGGGAGGGGTGTCTCCAACAAGAGAAGGGAGGTGGTTTTGCCATTATATCGCTCGCTGGTGTGGCCACACCTAGAGTACTGTGTTCAGTTTTGGAGACCACACGTCTGAAAAGACATAGGCAGAGCAGAGGTGATCTAGAGGAGGGCAACTAAAGTGGCGTGACAAGGTAGTTAGTAAGGAATGCTGGGTTGCATAGGGAGGGTGTCTCTAACAAGAGAAGGGAGGTGGTTTTGTCATTATATCGCTCGCTGGTGTGGCCACACCCAGAGTACTGTGTTCAGTCTTGGAGACCACATGTCAGAAAAGACATAGGCAGAGCAGAGGTGATCTAGAGGAGGGCAACTAAAATGGTGCGTGGTTTGCACTAGAAGCCATACAGAGAAATTGCTGGATCTTAACATGTATACCCTGGAAAACAGGAGAGACAGAGAAGGGGGGGGATGTGATAGATATCTACAAGTACCTTAAAGGGGTGAACATGGAACAGGCGAGTTGTCTCTTTCAAATGAGAACAAGCACCAGGACCAGAGGCATGCAGTGAAGAGTGTGTGTGTGGGGTGGATTCAAGAGTGATGTGAGGAAATAAGTATTTCTTCACTGGAAGGGTTGTGGATGCCTAGAATACCTTACCAGCAGAAGTGGTGGAGCCTAGAACAGTGGGGTGCTACAAGAATGCTGGGATACACACAGTGGTATATTAGATAGGATGCAGGAGGTGGGAGGGTTGATGGAGACCAGATAGGGTCTGCGGAGTTAGAATAGGTAGGCAACATCTGAGCAGATGCGGTAGGTTAAGTAGTTCTTCTAGTGGTGTGGATATTTAATTCTCAGGTTTCTTCTACTCCCTCCAGTGATTGACAATGGAGCAATGGAAGCCAGGATTCAAATGTTGTTTTTTGTGTCAGCAAAAGATATTTGTCACTGATCCACACGACACATGCATGTACTGTCTGGGTAGGCAACATAATGTGGCTGGGTGCATCCTTTGCTAAAGCATGCTTCCAGAGTCCCTTAAGGACAGGAACCTCCGACTCTCAATGGATCGGCCTTCAGAGCAGGATCCAGAGGACTGCCCTAAGGGCCGCAAGAAGGCCTTGGCAATGGCTGGGTTGGCTGAACTGCTTGCGGCCCTTAAGGTGGAAGTAGCAGCTACCATGGCAAGCACCTCCTCAGTTCCAGCGTTGTTCCCTGTGGTCAGCATTGGAGGATCATTCAACGGAGAGTTTCGAGAAATGTGTTTGGACTTCCAGACGGTGCTAAAAGCAAGCACCTCCAGCACCAGTCATGGGACCAGGAGCAATGAGGGTCTTTCCAGTACCTTGACTCACTGAACCGCCCAATGGCTGTCAAGCACCCCTCAGCTGGGGATGCAGGTTTAGAGCATTTTCATTTAACTCGTCGAGTAAGTTGCTTTCGACTCCAGTCAAGCGGCCACTGAGATATTTCTCAAGCCATTG
Organism: Neoceratodus forsteri; assembly: GCA_016271365.2. Taxonomy (NCBI): domain Eukaryota; kingdom Metazoa; phylum Chordata; order Ceratodontiformes; family Ceratodontidae; genus Neoceratodus; species Neoceratodus forsteri. Next base: position 1,101,452,876 of record CM057454.1, on the reverse strand, counting down.
GCCAGTTGTCAGACAAGGTCAAGGAATTGACCCAGGTGGAACAGTCACCAGGACCAGCAGTAAGTCCTAGGCACCGGAGGGGACAACTGGTCAAGGAGTGATACCTACATCAGGAGGTGGTAAGCCACCTTTTCCCCATGTGGGGCTCAGCCATGGTGGACCTGTTTGGCTCCTGGGAGAAAGCCAAACTGAGGTTGTTTTGTGCCCACGCCCCTGCAGTAAGGGTCACTGCTGGGGAATGCCTTCCTGAGGCCCTGGATCCCAGGCCTCATGTACACCTTTCCTCCTTTCCCCGATCCACTAAGTAGTGATGGTCATGGCGCAGATGATACTGATAGGTCCAGACTGGCCACCACAGTTCTAGTACCTGGTTTCATAGGTAGTACAGAGCTATAGAATAGACTTTCGTCCATAGTGCTCGCATAGTATATCTGAGGGCATTTACATATTTCCCCTAAAATGCTTATCCAAATTTTTCTTAAATTGGTCTGTTGTATTACTGCCTACAACCTCAGTACTAGGATTCATACTAGGATTGATAGAGAACCATGGAGCAGTGAGGCTCACAACTGCTCTCATTTATTAATAATAATAAAAGGAAGGATGAGACAAAATGTGTGAGTCCAACCAATTTTTAAAGGAAATTTTAGTACTACTAATGGTAATATCCATTGGTAATAAATTCCAAGGTTTTACTACCCGCAGTGTATAAAAATACTTGCATGCTGTGTGAATGAAATGTTTATATTGTAGCTGTAGAGGGTGACCTCTGAGATTATACTTATCTTCCCTATATGATAGCCCTAAATTTACCATCAACTGTGGATCTTTAATAATATCGTACATCATGAGGAGATCGCCTCTTAATCTACGAGTTGATAGCAACATCAGGTTTAAAGATTGAAGTCTGTGGTCATAAGGGACATCCTTCAGCCCCTTTATAAGTTTAGTAAACCCCCTTTGTACCTTTTCCAACTTAACAATATCCTGTTTTTTATATGGACACCAAAACGGTGATGAGAAGTCCAAATGTGGATGAACATAAGCACGATAGAGTGGCATTAACACATCACGCTCTCTAAATTTGATGTTTCTTTTCATGGCCCAGATAACTCCATTTGCTTTTCGTATAACTGTATTAATTTGAAGGTCAGGAAGAAAGTTATTAGCTACAACGACCCCCAGATCCTTTTCTATTTCAGAAATAGTCAGTGCCCAATTATCAAGGGTATATAGATGCTTAGAGTTATTAACTCCAAAATGCAAAATCTTACATTTAGAATGATTTAGTTTCATTCCCCACTCTTATGATCCACAATGTAATTTTATCCAGGTCATTCTGTATTATTTTAATTTGGTCATCATTATTACATGGCCCTACGATCTTAATGTCATCCACATATTTAATGATATTTGAGAGACAATTATTTGAAATATCCGCAATAAATAAATGAAAAAGACAAGGGCCCAGAGCAGACCCTTGGGGTACGCCACTTGTGATAAACCCTGGGCGAGAAAGATGGCCATTGATTAGGACCTGTTGAGTTTGTTTATTTAGCCAACTAGCTATCCATAATACCACAATTGGATTAATATTTAGCTGATATAGTTTCTTTAATAAGGCCCAATGTGGAGGAAGGTCAAAAGCCTTACTAAAATTCAAATACACCACATCATATACCAGTCTGTTGTCTAATTGAAGACTAACTTCCTCATAGAAGCAAAGCATGTTTGTCAAACAACTTCCCTTTTTAAATCCGTGTTGTTCTAGGTCAATCTCTTGTAATGTAGAGGTAAGCAAGTCTTTAACAAGACTTTCCAGTATTCTGCACATTGAGGAGGTTAGGCTAATTGGTCTATAGCTTTCACCATCGTTTCTAGAAAATACAAAATCACACATGCCCACACAATGCAAAGCATCATGGGCTACATATGCAAATCACCACAGAATGTTATGCTGGTCCAACTTTAAGCAGAAATGCATGGTGCCGAAAGGCCTCTCACACAGTTTGCAAAGTGTGCTAACAGAAGACATAGACACGTGTTTCGTCCTACCAGGACTCATCAGTATGCCTCGTCTGTTTAACACCTATGGAATGGACCAGCTACCCTTAAGACAGTGTGTCTTGGATATGTTGTGGTGAACCCATTAAAATAAAAATATTTAAAGACAAAGAACCTCTGTGCGCAAACACTGAGGGCAAGGGTTACCCCAGGGTATTTGGCTGTGAAGCAAGTTTCCCAGGGTACACAGTCACATGCCCACACAATGCAGTGCATCATGGGCTGCATATGCAAATCACCACAGAGATGTTATGCTGGTCTATGTTTTAAGCAGAAATGCATGGTGCGAAAGGCGTCTCACATAGCTTCTGCAAAGGGTGCTAATGGTAGCTATATAGACACGTGTTTTGCCTACCGGCACCATGCATTTCTGCTTAAAGTTGGACCAGCATAACATTCTGTGGTGATTTGCATATGCAGCCCATGATGCTTTGCATTGTGTGGGCATGTGTGATTTTGTATTTTCTAGAAACGATGGTGAAAGCTATAGACCAATTAGCCTAACCTCCTCAATGTGCAGAATACTGGAAAGTCTTGTTAAAGACTTGCTTACCTCTACATTACAAGAGATTGACCTAGAACAACACGGATTTAAAAAGGGAAGTTGTTTGACAAACATGCTTTGCTTCTATGAGGAAGTTAGTCTTCAATTAGACAACAGACTGGTATATGATGTGGTGAAACTTGGCTTCCCAGCCAAATGCCCTTTGGGGTAACCCTTGCCTCAGTGTTTGAGCACAGAGGTTCTTTGTCTTTTAAATAGTTTTTTATTTTAATGGGTTCACCACAACATATCCAAGACACACTGTCTTAAGGGTAGCTGGTCCATTCCACTGGGGTGTTAAACAGACGAGGCATACTGATGAGTCCTGGTAGGACGAAACACGTGTCTATGTCTTCTGTTAGCACCCTTTGCAAACTGTGTGAGAGGCCTTTCGGCACCATGCATTTCTGCTTAAAGTTGGACCAGCATAACATTCTGTGGTGATTTGCATATGCAGCCCATGATGCTTTGCATTGTGTAGGCATGTGTGATTTTGTATTTTCTTGAAACTTGGCTTCCCAGCCAAATGCCCTTTGGGGTAACCCTTGCCTCAGTGTTTGCGCACAGAGGTTCTTTGTCTTTTATCGTTTCTAGGGCCATTTTTATAAATAGGAATGACATATGCTATGCTCCATAATTTAGGCACATAGTTCAAATGTAAACAATTTTCATACAGAAGCTGTAATGGTAATGCCATTTCATTTCATTAGCCAAAAAATACAATAGATGGCCAGGTATGTTGTCTGGAGATACGCTAATTTTCCCTTTTAACCCTAATAACTTGGTGTGCACATCAGTGATAGAGATTGGTATATAACTACCCACTGAATTATTGACATTATTATCAGTCTGGCCTTTTTGGAATATGTTACAGTATACTTCATTGAAAAAGTTAGCCATCTCAAGAGGGTCATGGGTTAAACAATCATTCACTAGAAGTGGGCCCACCTGACGGGTGTTTTTTTTTTTTTTTAAAGAGTTTATATATGCAAAAAATGACTTGCTATTATCCATGCAAGCATTTGCAGCAAGTTTAAGCTCCCGCTCCTTTTTGGATTTTCTGATACCTTAGTACATTTCTTTTGAATGCTCAAGTATGAATTCCAGTTGTCCACAGTTTTGTTTTTTAAATAAATGGCATAACGCTTTCTTTTTTTTTTTGATAAGTTTTACCAAGCTTTTAATCAGCCACTTAGGTTTAGAATTGACAGATGAATATTTGTATATGTAAGGTATGAAACTTTCTCTTAAAGTATGAATTTTATTGCATGGAAAATAAAAGTATTCCTCTATGCTGACTTAATTAAGAACAGCCGCTCAATCAATGTTATCATGTCCTGCTTTTAGTCTATTAGTATCTGCTTTATCATATAAATAGACTTTGGCACTACAGTGGAATCCGCTTAAATGCACACCCGTTTTGGACAGGAAAAATGTGCATTTAAGCGGAATGTGCATTTACCCGAAATTGCATGTTTAGAGCTGGAGTAAAGAGCCAAAACACGGTTTTAGCAGTAACGACTTATTTTTTTAGAAAAACTGTATAAAAACTGTTAAAAAGCTTTATCAGAACAAAAGCAAGAAGTTAACAAAACTAATGAAGCATGTACTGTGCAAAAAGTAAAACAATCAAAGTGTTGCAACTCCGTGGTTGCCCTAGTGTTTGCGGTCCCAAAAAACGCAGTGATCTTGCTTTGTTTGCCTGCCTTAGCTATCCTATTCACCTTTCCTACTTGGTTCCTTCTGTTCTGTTCTGTTTGCTATTGATCCCATTTTTCTCTAGCCTGGACAAAGGCACCAACCTTTCCACCACGTCTGCGTTTTCGGTCCTGGTTGTCTGAGCGATCCCATCAGCTAACAACCTTTCCCTACTTAGTAGAAACATCGACTTCAAACTATGTAATCAAATCATTTGACTTAACATTCCGGAGTCATAAATGCTGGAGCACATAGACTTGCTACCCGAGGGTAAGTGCAACTTTTTTACGCTCCATACTGCAACTATAGAATTCATACTGTAGCTTGTTAAATGAAAGGGTGTTAAATGGAAGGGTGTTAAATACAGCTCAAACACCTCGATAAAAACCCTGTGCACTTAACAGGTGCTAATTACCTGAGCAGAGAGGTGCTACTGAGCTGGGAAGTTGTGCATTTAGCCGAAATGTGCACTTATCCAGTGTGCATTAAAATGGAATTTTTTGCACTAAGTGGATAGGGAAAAACACGGGAAACAAGAAAAGTGTACATTTAACCAGAATGTGCACTTATCCGAAGTGCACTTAAGTGGAATCCACTGTATTACGATTAGTGACTACAAATTTACAGATATTAAAAGTAATAGAGCAGTGATCACTATTACCTATGGGAGGACGCGTTATAAGATGTTTTATATAAACCGACTTACTATAAAGTACCAAATCAAGAAGGTTATTACCCCGAGTTGGTTGCTGTACACCCTGAGTTAAGTTACATTGCTGACAAACATCGATAAATAATTTTGCATTATTAGATCCTCCTGTAAATGTGGTCCAGTCTATATCACTCAGGTTAAAATCTCCTGTAAGTATGATATCACCAAAGGCACAGGCAAAATTTATTTAATTAATAATAGACTGCAAATAATCAATAGATGAACTAGGGGGATGATAGCAAACACCCAGAATCCGATACTGACTGGAGTTTAACATAATTTTAAGCCATAAGGTTTCAGGGATATCATTATTATTTTAAATTTTGTCAGAGATATCCAGAACCTGGATAGAATTTTTTACAAATATGGCAACACCACCACCCTTTCTAGAATGTCTATCAAATTTAAAAGATGTATAACCTGGTAAAGAGAAAGCCCAACAAGATCTGTCATCCCCCCAAGTTTCCGTAATGAGCACAATGTCTACATTGTCAGTAACAACAGTTACTTTTAACTCATCCAATTTATTTGTTAGGATTCTGACATTAAAGTAAAGACATTTTATATTGTTTTGAGAAATGTTTTTTGTGTTGTTAATTTGTTTTATCCCTTTGTTAAAAAGCTGTTTATGATTAGTTCCAATTTTGGGAGAGAAAGTAGTCTCTCCCAATTCAACCAGTTTAAATGTTTATTGATGTAACATAATAGATGGTGTCCTAGCAGCCAATTCCCATTGTAATTTAAATGGAGGCCATCCCTACTATATAGGTCAGGTCTAAAGATGTAGTCTTCCCAATGGGTAATACAACAAAAATTTTGGCGAAGACACCACCCTTGCAACCAGTTATTAAACATACGTATATTATCATTGAACTGTATTGATGCTCTGGGAACAGGCAGGACTTCAGAAAATGCTATTTCGCAACCAATGTCCACTAGGATATTAGTAAGGGCAACTATATCTTGCTTGATATTCAATAAATCATTATACAAGAAGTCATTCGTTCCAGCATGAATAATCACTAGGGGATTAATACCTCCTTGAGCCATGATATTACGAATCATACTTGTAATATGAGATATCCTGGCTCCCCTAAAAGTAGAACAAGTACGGTTTTCTTTGTCCATATTACAAATGGTTCGGTCCAAATTCTTTACCATAGAGTCACCAGTAACAAATACCTGCCTATTGGTGTTCACACAAACTGAGGGAATTTCCATAGAAGTATTATCTGGAGCAGAAAATATATCTACTTCAGGTGGAATTACTACTAAAAGTGAAATCGTAATATTCAAGGGGAGAGGACAAGAACAACAAGGCACTGAACAACATGAAGCTTCAACTGAAATAGCAATATCATTCTGTGGATAGCATTCTTGTTCACCTATCGCTAGTGAAGGCTTTAATGGGATACATGAAGGTGGTATACAATAAATATCTGAACTACCCACATTTTGAAGTAACTTTGAAATGTCATTCTGTGGGCTACTTTCAGGTGTGCCTAAAGCTGTATGATCAAGACTTGCAACACCCATAAAGTGACCTTCATTTTCTTGTAATGGGGAAAAACTATTACTAAGGGGTAATGAAAACAGAGTGGCTTTTCAACCTTTTTTGTAGATCCTTTTACTTTGCAGCTCATACCAGAGGTTATCAGGGTGTTCAGGGCTATCAAGTTCCCTCGGGCATTTTTTTATGCCACCTAAATGTGCCTTAGTAGAATCAACTGCATCAGAGACATGAGTAGCTTCAGTTGTTGCTGTGAGTGTATTAGTAACCTCAGGTAGTGTAATTAATGTAGGTGAATGATTTAATGCTACAAACCTAGCCTGCATTTGCTTCTGGCGGGCTTCTAATTCGGAAAGCCTGTCATTAAACAGAGCTGCTGCTTCTTTTAATGATTTATTCTCCTCACATTTGGAGCAAATACACTTATTAACCATTTGGTTATTTACTGTAGGCCCAAACATAAAACATTCAGAACATTCCACATAGTCTTGTATGTTTAACGTGGTAATATTCTCAGACATTATTAGAAGCTTTATATACTCACACAACACAAACTTTGCTTTACAGACTGCACTATCCTGTGATCACTTACGCCCGCTGAACCACATAGGAACATGTGCTGACGCAGTTCTAGTGGTGTTGCGCCACGTGCGCCCTGCCGTGGCTCGCCAAGCGGCGAAATATATACACAGGATGACCCGGATGTGAACCCTGAGGTCACACAGTGAATCGCACAGTAAAGTGCTAATTTAAAAGTTTAAAAAACAAATCAGCAGCACTGGAGCCCTGTAATACAAAGTCAGGTACTCTACAAGAGCCCCTAACACAAAAATAAAAGCTGTTACTACAGTCTGTAGTTCAAAGTGATCGTTCCCCAAACTACAGGCTCTCTTCCCGGTGCTCAGAGAGCAAACCAGGGCTCACATATATTTATTTCAGATGTATATTTAGCATCAAATAGTATATTTCGCCTGGCTATAGGCAGTCATGCACAGTAAAGGTATAATTCTGCAAATACCTCAAGTGGGAGTCCATTCCATATGGGAACCACCCTCTGATTATGCTATGTTATTTCTCCTCAGCCTCAGCAGCAGACCTCCATGGAGACTGCCTCTCCACCCAGACCTGCTGACCAGACCTTCTGTCCCGGCACTTCATGGCCTGGTTCCTGAGCGGCTAGAGTTCCAGGCCTTGGGTCTCTTGGAGGATGTACCCCACGTTGTGGAGACCTCCACGAAAGAATCGAATCATACATGTTATGCCTTCAAATGGAAGAGATTTTCCATTTGGTGTCAGGGCAAGGAGCTTGTTTCCCTTGGTTGCTCTGTGGCTAACATCCTGCAGTACCTCTGGTGCCTTTCCCAGCTAGCACTGCAGGCAGACTCTTAAGATGCACCTGGCAGCCATCTCTACTTACTGACTGCAGGCTAGTGTACAGACCGTGGCTCAGGAGAAGGTGGTCAGATGCTTTTTCAAGGGCCTGAACCACTTCTCCTCTCCAATACGTGTACTACCTCCACCATGGGGCTTACTGCTTTTATTGGCAATGCTCATGGCCAAGCCTTTCAAGCCAGCCCACAGGTAGGAAATGTCACATCTGTCATGGAATCCGGCCTTCCTGGTGGCCATTACATCAGCTGGAAGAATTGGGGGGCCCCAGGTGCTTTTGGTGGAGTCTCCTTACTTGGACTTCCACAGGGACAAAATCATCCTTTTCCTCAATCGAAGTTCCTCTCGGATGTGATATCGAAGTTTCACCCTAACCAGGTGATTATCTAATCAGTGTATTTCACCAGCCCATCTTCAGAGGCCAACCACTACCTTCTTACCCTGGACCTGCAGAGGGCATTTTGCTGTTACCTGGAGTGCATGGCTGGAGTTTGGGGCAAACTTGCCAGCTGTTTGTCATATACCCTGGAGCTGCACCTGGCAGAACAGCAGCCAAGAGGATGATTGCCAGGTGGATTGCATCCTGCATCGACATTGGCTATAGGCTGGCTGGTAGGGAGCCTCCTGTAGGGTGTAGGGCTCATTCCACTGGACGTACTGCTGCCTCTGTGGCTGCTTTCAGGGTGTCTCCATCTAAGAGAGCTGCAGGGCTGCTACCTGAAAGTCAGCACATACCTCTGTTTCCTAGTACTGCATCAACAGTGAGTCATGCTGGGATGCTGATTTTGGGACCTCTGTTCTCCAGTCTCTGTCTGTCAAGTAGGGGTGCACACCTTGCCCCTTCTTCCACGGGAACTGCTAGGAGTTTGCCAGACTCTGGATACTTGAACCATATCCACACCCCTAGAAAAATAGGTTATTCACCTGTAACTGTAGATCTTCTATGGACTGGTCTCTTGCAGTAGGTTATTACTCTTGGGAGTTCCACCAGGTAGCGCTATCACAGAGCAGCTTCTTCTAGCAGTCTCCCATGGGGGCCACCCACACGACATCACTTCCTGATGCTGAGTATAAGTGTGGGTGGTCCCAAGGACCCTCTGTTCATTTTCCCGCCGGCTTCAGCTCACGCAGACAGCTCTCCTCACCTCCTTTGTTTTAGTCTTTGACGTGAACTTAAACCGCTTGTTCTGCTTCTGTTCAAGGACTTGTGACCTGCTCACATCACCCCTTGGACTTCTATTCTCCAGCACGTCTGTAAACCACTCACTGCACCCCTGCTGCTCCCTGACCCAGGCACTCTTGCTGGGTCTTGGGACTCGCCTGTGGCTGTCAAGGCAGCCCAGTCGGAACAGACCCCGGGGAGCCGCCTTAGGGTTCCCGCCCAGGACTCATGTTCCTGGCTTCAGACAGAGAAGGACTGACCTCCCCGCCCCTCCATCCACTGATAGGGACCCGCCGCATGGTGGCCTTCCGACGGTGTTTCATCGACGGGCCAAGCGCCCCGCCGACAGAACCTTCGATGTCCTACCCTCATCGATGGGACATTTCCTGTCGACTGGCACTGTTCCCCCATCAGCGGAGTGTTCCTTGTCAACGGGGAGGCTTCCCCCATCAACTGAGCATGTTTGCTCCTTCCCTCATCGATGGGCGTGCTTCCGCCGTCGACGGAGCTTGCAGCTGCTCTGTCACATTGACAGGGGTTCTTCCCCCATTGGCAGAGCACTCCTTGTCGACGGGGAGGCTTCCCCCATCAACGGAGCATGTTTCCTCCTTCCTTCGTCAACGGGAGTGCTTCCCCCATCGACGGGAGCATCCTGCTCCTTCTCTCTCGTCAATGGAGGCTCTTCCCCCATTGACTGAGCACTCCTCATTGGCGGGGCTGCTTCCCCCATCGACAGGATGTCTTCTTTTTCACTTCTCGTCGACGAGGCTGCTTCTCCATCAACAGGACGTCCCCTGTCTTCTTCCTCATCAATGGGGGCTGCTTCCCCATCGACGGGACGTTCCTCCCTTTCCACGTGGCTGGTCCCCCAGTCGTCGACGGGGACTCTGCATCTTGGGACATTCCCAGTCCAGGGGTCCCTCTGTCCCCCGCCCGTCCTGGCGACTCAACTCTTTCTGCGCCGCTGGGGTTTCCCCCCACGTCACCATTTTTGCACCCATGAGGCACCCATTTCGTTGTGCCCTCGGAGGGGTTCTCAGGATCTCTTCCTCTCCCCGTGACACTCACGGGGTCGGGCTATCTCCCTCTCCTCCTCTTACCTGGGTTCCCAGCCCTGGGGGTTCCCTGCGGGGGGGGGATGCCCCTTCTGCCAGAGGCAGTGCAGTGCCTTGTCAGGCCTTCCCTGTTTACTGCCGCTTCTGCAGCTACCTCCTGGGGGACTCCTGCCCAGTCCGTTCTGCCCCCTTTCTGCCTGTCTTTGTCCACCGGATGTGGTTCCCCTGCACCTTACTGGCTTTGGCATGATGGTTTCCCTCTCGTGCCTCGCTGCTTCGCAGCATTCCTTATGTGGGCCTTGTGGTCCAGTGCCTCCGTGCCCCATGTGCTTTGGCCTTGGAGCCTTCTCCTCACTCCTGCCCCCCCCCCCGTGGTCAGCCCTGTTGGCACTGCCCATGTCCAGCCTTTTCCTGCTTTCCCGACACTGCCTTCCTGCGGGCTCCAATGCCATGGGTGCATCTACCCATCTGTCTGCCACTGCTGTCACCTTGCAGCGCCATGTCTAGCTTCCGATGTTGGGTTCAGCCCTCGACATGCACCTTTCGGTTGCTGTCACCTCTTTTGTGGTGCCACGTTGTTTGGTCCTACTGCCCAACCCTTTTGGGTTCTCTGCCACCTTCATCCAGTCATGCCCAGCGGTTGGTACTTGACCTCTCCCGTGCCCCCCAGTTCCCATCTTCCTTCTCGGCTGCCGGGATGTCCCGCTCATGCCCCCTTCCCCGGGCGCTGCTTGGGACCACACTGGGGCCTCTTGTGGGGCTGCCTCAGTGGCTTCTCCATCTTGTGCCCGTCCCTCTGGGTGGGCCAGGCCTGCTTCCTTCCGCATGCCTCGGAGGCGCCCGGGAGTCCCGCCGCCCTTTCTTTGGAGGCCTGCTTCCTCTGTCTGATCGCTTTCCTCCTCTCTGCGGTTCTTTGGAACTCCTGCTGCTCTCTCTCCTAGAGCTCCTTCGGTTGTTCCTTCTTGTGGGTTTCCCGGTGCGACAGGCCCAGTACACTCCACCTCCTCCCGTGCACTCTGCACCTTGGGAGCTCTATTGGATTTGACTCTGTACCATGGCCTTTCAACCCCTGCCACGTCAGGATGAATCATTGTGCATGGCCTCCTACTGCTACGCCTTACTTGGCGCATGCTGTCCTCACCCACCCTTGGCTTTTCTGCCCTACTGGATGTAGTTCGAGTTGACTTGTCTCTGACTGTATTCTACAGGCGCTTTTGGGTGCCCACTTCTACTTGCTGTACACCATAGCCTCTTGACCCCTGCTCATCAGGTTGCATCAGTGGCATGGCCCTGCTTCTACTCTCCCTTCGTGGAGTCCTCCTTCCTCACCCACCCGTGGCTTTTCTGCCCTTCCGAGTGTGGTTCGAGTTGGCCCGTCTGTGCCTGTCTTTGACAACACCGTCCCTGTACCAGGATTTACCAGCTGTGTCTGGGCTTTTCGTGCGGCACTCCTCTATGGTTGCCACCTGGCCTTTGTCTGTGGCCTCTCTTCTGTCCGTTCCCACAGACGTTCCTGTCGACTTTTGCCTGTCCAGTCCCGTCCTCGGGCCTGGCCACCTTTCCTTCTCCTCCCCTTGCCTTTATGGGCATTCCGGATTGGAGGTTCTTTCGTCCTCTGGCCCAACCTTTAGTCACTCCATCTTGCCAGGCTTTCTGCCCTGGCTGTCCTCCCTTTGGTTATAACTGCTTGGTACTCTCCCAAGAGTCATAACCTACTGTCAGTGGCCAGTGCATAGAAGATAGTATCGTTACGTAAGAAGTTAACATAACTGTAGCTCTTCAAGGACCTGTCTCTTGCAGTAGGTACAATCCCGCCCTCCGTCCCCCTGCCTGTTCGCTTTCGTTCACTGCAAACCAGGATGTTGGGTGGGGTCTCTTCGGTCTCTTTTGTCCCTCGGTTTCCCTCGGTCCAGGACTTGCTCACTGAAGCTGATGGGGAACAGAGGACCCTTGGGACCGCCCACACTTATACTCAGCATCAGAAAGTGATGTCGTGTGGGCAGCCCCAATGGAAGACTGCCAGAAGAAGCTGCCGTGTGATAGCTCCACCTGGTGGAACTCCCAAGAGTAATAGCCTACTGCAAGAGACAGGTCCTCAAAGATCTACTGTTACAGTAAGTGCTTACATACCGATACTTTCTAGGAGGACATAATATGGTTCATATCCACACAACCCACCTGGCCTCCCCTGGCAAGTGGAACACGGATTCTGCTTCCAGCGTGCAGGATCTGACATCATGGGATGGGGAGGTGGGGAGATATACTGGCCTGGTGGTGGAAGGAGCTTAGCATAAAGACGTCTGGCCAGTGACATCATTCTAGTTGAACTGCCAGAGTATGGATGCAAACCATATAACACTTCTTGAACTACGGTCACAGATGAGTAACTTATGCTTTCTGCTATCAAATTCATTGTTTCTATGATTTAAAACATATTTTTTTTTTTCCTTTTTTCCTGCAGTACTTCTTTAAAGAATCAGTGAGGGCTGAAACACAAAGCATCAATAATGGAAAATGCAACATTAGGGTTAAAAGTCAACTGAGCCTTATAGAATTGGTGGTATGGCATTTCTAGGGGTTTGATCAATCACATGATGCAGCTTTGTTGTTTCCCTAACTTTGGCACCACATCTCCAAGTATTAGTGTGAGACTTGTTTCTTTGTCAGGACAGACAGTGCCGAAGTTAGGGCAACACCAACTCTGTGTCACGTGATCGTTCAAACCCCAAAGAACGCTACTATACAGATTCAGCGAGTCTCTGTGGACTTTATACTCTAAAGTTGCCTTTACCTGCTTTTAATATTCTGTGTTTTAGTCCTTGGTGATGCTTTAGTCTATTTTTTTTTAAATAATGAATTATGCATTGTTTACTGTATCCTGGTTTTGTAGGGGGATATGATAGAGACTGTCAAATACCTCAAGGGTGTAAAAAAGGTACAAGAGGATAGCATCTTTAAAATAAAAAGATGTTCAAGAACAAGGGGCCATGATTTCAAAATAAAGGGGGTAGACTTTTATGGGTAACATGAGAAAGTATTTTTTCATGCAAAGGGTGGTGGATCCATGGAACAGCCTCCTGGCAGAGATTGTAGGGCCAAAAACGGTAGGGGAACTCAAAAATGCATGGAACATACATAAAGGAACTCTTAACTATAGGAAAGAGAGGGTATTAAGCCACGGATCATTTAGGATCTGCAGTGTATGAAACGGGTAGGTAAAATGGACAGACTAGGTGGACCAAGTGGTTCTTATCTGCCGTCAAATTCTGTGTTTCTATGTTACAATACTCTGAGTTTCAGAAGGGTTCGTAATAATAGAAAATAATATCCTATCCTGTCCTTGTTGTTGATCTGCTGTTGCCAGACATATTGAGTTAGTATTGTGTGGAAAGGTCAGTAGCATCAGATTTGCCCCAGTTTTAGGTTCTGCTGGTACTTGCTTTCATGGTATTAGCAAAGATATACAGTATTGACATGAGGGATGACCATTCTGGGGAGGAAAAAAAAAGATGATATGCATCTGCCTGTGGCAGTAACTTTCTAACATACTGTATGCAGTATGAACATTTTGACCCACCGTCATTCCCTAAAAATCTTGTAATTACAGCTTGTTTCGACTCATCATGGCCAGTATCAAGCTGGTACACCACAGGGAGAGTCAGGGCAGACTTGATTGACTGCTTGTCTTTTTCTGATTATAAAATTTCTAAGTCATATTGCATTATTTGTAATTGCACATTTTCTGTAATGACAAACATCATGAAAATAGCTGTCTTTACAGGGAAAAGGACATGGAACACACAATCAGGATACCTGAACTAGGAGTCAGTAAGGTAAGTCTTAGCCGATTTCTGCTTATGCCAAATAAAATGTTAATGTTAGTCCAACACGGGAGGCAAAAAGCCTAAGGTAAAGTTGTCATTTTTTTGCTTTTCTCTGTTGTACTACTCGTATACTGTACATGTTTTTGCTAGTTTTGCATTAGTTGAGATTTGTGTGTTAGCATCTATAGGCAAGCAGCAATGGGATGAGCTGTATACTCCCCTGCAAGCTGGGACAGATTGAGACAATCTGAAGAAGTCCTAGGACATACCCCTTCTCATACTCCTTAAGTGTATTCAGTCTGTTTTAGCTGATAGACAGGTCCTTGCCATGCAGGGACACTTCTGTGGCTCAGAAAGTGTCACTTCCTTTTATTTATTTATTTAAAATTTGATAACCGGGAAAGGCATACTGAGCTGAGGCTCATTTCCAGGTGCGACCTGGGGAAAGGGAAAACACATATATATGAAGGAAACATTTTTACAATCACTGCAATAAATAAGAGTAGCAAGCAGGACAAGTTACAGTTGGGTAAAATTTATTTTATATTATTTTTCTTTAAATTCTCAACAAAGATTTTTAGCAGATTGCTGTTGCTCAGGATCCAGTGGATTAGCTAGGAAAATATAATTTGCAAGCCAGAACCCTTTGTTATCCCCCATTATAGACATGTCCATATTTGTTTGTTTATTTATTTGCTTTTGTTAACCAGGTAAGCACACTAGACAGCCAAGTGCCTATTTTCAGGTGCGACCCGGGATATTACATGGTACAGACAAGAACATCAGGCAGTGAACATGACAACAAGAGTCAGAAACTGCATGGTACAGCTTGGAGAACAATCATAAGCTTTCAATGAGAGGGCAGAACAGCAGTCAAGTGTAGGATGTACAAATAGGATCTGCCATGCCCTCAGGCGGGAATGGGTAAATAGGCATCACAAGTAGTACAATTTGAGGCCGAGAGCCCAATAAACATAGACAGCATAGAGTTAAGCTTGACATGAACAGTGTGGCAGGAATTTTGCCATTTACATGTAATACAGCTGATAGCAATGGGCTAGCCAGCAGATAAAGTGCATTCAGTATCAGGAGCCTCATCTTCTTGTTCAGTCGCGGCCGGGTTTGAAACACCTCAACCAGTCAGTATGGTCTGGGGAGGTTCCTTAAGTGCAGAGACAGGTGGAGGCCGATTTGAGGAAACCCCATAGGGAGGATTTGAAGCAAGAATTGGGGGGGGGGTGCGAGTGCTTGATGGGAGGGAGTTCCACAGTCTGGGTGCATAAACAGCGAAAGCCTGATCACCCATTTGGGTATGTGTTTTGGGAACCTGGAGGACCTGGGAGTCACAGGATCTTAGGTGGTAGGAGGGGATAGCAGGTTTGAGGGATAACGAGAGTGCAGGAGTGGTGGCGGTTCTGAATGATGTTGTCGATAAAGCTGCCTAGGACAAAGCTGCAGTGTTTTTCCAGGGGGAGCCACTTCAGTCTGGTGTATAGCTCACAGTGGTGCATAAGGTGAGGAGCAGAGAGCGAAAAGTGACAAACATTGTTGTATGTGGTATCCCACTTAGAGAGACTGTTTTTTGGGACGAGGGCAAAGGAGACAATCCCATAACAGAGCGAGGGGAGGAGGACCCCCTTGGCTAGGGTGAGTCGTGCAGCCGGGGTTAGACAGCTTTTTGCTCTGTATGCCAGGCCCATCTTGCAGTTTGTAGCCTTACAGGTGTTGCGAATATGCAGGGAGAGGTCCAGCTGCGGGCCAAGGGTTATCTCCAGGTACTTGACAGAGTCCGCAATATGCAGGAGGGAACCATCAGCTCCAGAGACTTTTAGTGGAGCTGGGCAGGTCTTCGTTTTTGCCAGAGAGCATGGCCTGAGTCTTTTGTAGGTTAATAGTTAGCTTGTGGCCGTTTAGCCAGATTTGAATTTGATTGAAGTCGAGTTTAGCCTGGTATTGATGACTTGGATGTCCTGGGAGCTGGTAAGGATGACAAGGTCATCCGCGTACAGGGTGGTGTGCCCATGGGAAGTTCATTAATGAAAAGGGAAAATAAAAGGGGGCCCAAGAACGGAACCCTGGGGGACCCCACAGTTCTCAGGAGAGGGATCAGAGAGGGCCTTGTTGTAGCTAGTGTATTGCTGTCTTCCTGAGAGGTAGTTAGCGAACCAGGCATGAGCTGGGTGGGAGAGGCCAGAGGACCAGAGAGTGGAGCACAGTAGGGAGTGGTCGACCAGGTCAAAAGCTTTCGAGAGGTCCACAAAGATGGCTCCGGTCAGTTTGCCTTGATCAGTGGTGGACCTGATCCCTGAGGTGACCTCGGCAAGGGCAGTAGAGGTGCTGTGCCCTTTTTGGAAGCCATATTGTGCTGGGGTGAGTAGATCGTAGCATTGTAGGTAGTGGGTGAGCTGTGAGGCAACCACCTTCTCAAGTAACTTACTGATCACAGACAGGATTGCAATGCGACGGTAGTTCTTAAGAGTTTTTGGGTCGCCTTGCTTGAAGACTGGGATGACTCTGGCCACTTTCCACACATCAAGGATGGATCCTGAGATTAGGGAGGTGTTAAAGATGTGAGCGATGTGCCGGGCTAGGATAGAAGCCCCGAGACGGAGCAGTTTGGGCTCTAGGTTGTCATGCCCAGCTCCGGTGTGAGGGGAGAGACCAGCAAGG
Organism: Neoceratodus forsteri; assembly: GCA_016271365.2. Lineage (NCBI taxonomy): Eukaryota > Metazoa > Chordata > Ceratodontiformes > Ceratodontidae > Neoceratodus > Neoceratodus forsteri. The sequence continues at coordinate 1,101,436,248 of CM057454.1, read as the reverse complement.
AGCTTCTGAGTCTCTGTGGCGGAGACAACCGTTAGGTAGAAGGGAGGTCGGGGGGGCTGTTTCCCACTGAGAGAGGTGCCTTGTGCCTTGGGGTCAGGAGGTCGGGGGGGTGAGCGGGTAGGTCTGAGAACAGGGAGTTGAAAGCACTGGCAATTGTAAGGGGGTTGTTGCGCTCACCCTGCCAATTTGCATGTCAGTGACCCTGACTCTGGCAGAACCTCCAACACTGTTCTTGATATTTTGCCTGAAGCTCCTGGGGGTCCTGGTCAAGGATAGCAAGGCAGATCTGCAGAATTTGCTCTTTGCAGAGGGGATGGCTCTTTCTCAGCTGCCTATATTCCTGGAAGTCTGTACTGGTGAGGGATATCTTGTACCTTGCCCAGCATTTGTCCCTCTGCTTCATAAGAGAAAATAGGTAACCATGAAGCCACTTGGTGACAGTGCCCCTCACCCTCCTTTTTGTAAGGGGAGCGTATTTGTTTTGCGGGGGAGTAAAGACAGCGAGAAAGCTGTCAAGGGCTTCAGAGGGGTCATTTGTGGCAGTGGCCCGGGACCAATCTATTTGGCGTAGGTCAGCATGGTAGTCGTTAATGTCAAATTTGGAGAAATCCCTCATCTGAATCACTTTGGAGGGGATCTTAGGGGAAATTCCCCACGTACAGAAGGTGGGAGAGTGATCCGAGATGACATCAGGGAGTGAGGAGACTACTCTGTCGGGTCTGTTGCTCAGCACCCAGTCGATGAGGGATCCTTTGTCACCGTGGGAGGAGAGCCTTGTAAGATCCGAAATGACCTTGCATACTCCATGCTGTACTTCAGAAACTACATTATAAGAGGAACAAATACAGCAGTGTTTGTTTTTGTGCACTTAACATTATGTTTAATTGAAACAGAGGACAACAACCCTGTTATAATATCAGTACAGGTGGATTATATCAGACAGTAGAAGTAACCACAATCCGTGGTCAGGGCCCAGAATGTCACTTCCTCTCTGATCAACTTGTAAGCCATGTCTTTCTAGAGGTATATATTCCTACACCCATGGCAGGATCATCTGGATTTTTTTCTGGTACAAGACCAGCAGACGTCAAGGGGTTCAACATGCAGGAGAGACCCAGAGCTGCATTGCCTCGTAGGGCTACTGTAGCCTACACTCCCTTGAGTGCCTGGAGGGCATACTTTTCTCTTACAGCTCAAGAAGACATTGATAAAGTAAGAGCAGGGGCTCATAAGAAGAGAGTGTACAAGGGGCTCTGACTGCCATTGCAGTGAAGCAAACAATCTGGTAGGTATTTGCTTCCTTTTTTTCAGCAGTACTATGGCGGTCAACGCCATCTTGGGGACATGTTTTATGTTGGTGTACTTTAGTCAGGACCCTTTGTGATTATTTTTTGCTGCTCAAGTTTGACAGCTTGGATATTAGTGCCCTGTTTGGCTGCACTTATGCGTCGAGGCTTACAGAGTCAGTTATGGTGTTCCCTCTTATTTTGTGTATGGGATTGAGACTATTGTGTGGCAGCCTACACAGAGGGTGTTTTATTCCGTATACTGTACCTGGCCGCGCAATCGTGGCAGCACTTCAAAGGAGGCATTTTGGCATCACTAAGCCACATATTCTTTTTCCTCTGTTTTTTCTCCTCAACCTCAAGGTCTGTTCACTCTGTAGGACCATGCTTGCATCTTATCGTGGTGCTCATTGGAGCACGGCCATATATGCGAGTTTGAAGGTAGTTGCTGTCTTGGTCATAGTCACACAGGTCCGAAGAGTGACATGGCCATTTTAATGAGGTCATTCATACCCCAGGGATTACTCCATATGCTTAACTAAAGCAGTCAGCCTGCTGTGTTGCACTGCCTTGGAGGAGAATGGAATGCATGTAAATGATGAAACTCTCATTGGCTCATGCCAATTTCAAACTGTTGACCCTAGTAACTGCTGAACTCAGAAGTACTCAGATTCATGTCTCTGTCTGACAGTTCTGACGCCTCTGAGAGCTCTCCTCTGCTTTCCTTGAAAAATGTTTATTTTTTGAACTAGTTTGTTTTTTAGTTATAATTTTATGATTACTGCCCAGATTTTGTTATAGTCAGTCAGTTTTAACGAGTTTTTTATAGTCTTTTAGCGGTACTTCACGGTTCCAAGGAACCGTGGGGAACCACAGCTTTTGTGATATTTTTACTTATTAGCACCTCGGTTTCCTCCTGAGTACCATATTGCTGCTTTATTTTAGCTGCCAGAATGGCCCTGGATGCCACAAAATATCAGTTTCACATGGCAGTGCATGCTAGTGCCACTGCTGCCAGGCTTAAGGCCCTCACGGTCTCCATAGAAACATTGAAACATAGAATTTGACGGCAGATAAGGACCACTTGGCCCACCTAGTGTGCCCATTTCCCTACCTGATAGATAAGCTGCAGATTCTAGTTAATCAACAGCATACACCCTCCAACCCCCCACTAGAATTGCCTTATGCCTGTCCCATGCATTCTTGAATTCTCCCACTGTTCCAGACTCCACAACCTCCTCAGGAAGGCTGTTCCATGCATCCACAACCCTCTCTGTGAAAAAATACTTTCTAACATTACCACTGAGCCATCCCCCCTCTATCTTCAAATTGTGCCCCCTTGTTCTTCCACATCTCTTCTTCTGAAAGATGCTACCCTCTTGTACTTTGTTAATTCCCTTGAGATACTTGAAAGTTTCTATCATGTCCCCCCTCTTCCTCCTTTGTTCAAGTGTATACGTATTAAGCTGCTTTAGTCTCTCCTCATATGTCTTCTGGTGCAGAGCCTGCACCATTTTGGTTACCCTCCTCTGAACAGCCTCCACTCTGTCTATGTCTTTCTTGGAGATGGGTCTCAGGTACACACAGTACTCCAGATAGGGTCTCACCAACTGTCTGTACAGAGGGATAACAACTTCCTGTTTTCTACTGTTGATGCCTCTCCCTATGCATCCCAGTATCCCCCAGCCCTCCTTACTGCCTTCTCACATTGTTTGCCCACCTTTAGGTCATCTGATGTAATTACTCCTAGGTCTCTTTCAATTTTTGTTGTTATTAACTCACCCCCCCATTGTGTACTCTTCCCCTGGGTTTTTGTTTCCGAGATGCATTACCTTGCACTTCTTTGCATTGAATCTGAGCTGCCACATATTTGACCATTCCTCCAACCTTGCCAAGTCCCTTTTCATCCTTTCCACCCCACCTTGTGTATCAACCCTGTTGCAGATCTTTGTGTCATCTGCAAAGAGACATATCTTTTCTTCCAGGTGCTGTCTAGTGTCACTTACAAAGACATTAAAGAGGACCGGTCCCAGTACCGAACCCTGCGGTACCCCGTTAGTTACCCTCCTTTCATCACTGTGGACTCTGTTTACTATTACCCTTTGCGTCCTGTTGTCCAGCCAGTTTTTTATCCAGGCTACCACCTTGGGACCCACTCCAAGGCTGGCTAACTTGTATATTAATCTTTTGTGTGAGACTGTGTCAGATGCCTTGCTAAAATCTAGGTAGGCCATATTCACAGCCCCTCCCTGGTCTACTACTTTGGTCACCCAGTCAGATCAGGCTGACATGACCTTTCTGCTGTGAAACCATGCTGTCTTGGGTCCTGTGCCCCACTGGCCTCTAGGTACTCAACAGTTCTTTCCTTCAGAAGTGATTCCATCATTTTCCCTACCACTGAGGTCAAACTAACTGGTCTGTAGTTTCCTGCCTCTGCCCTGCTCCCACTTTTGTGAAGTGGAATCTCATTTCCCTCCTCCAGTCCTCAGGTACCACCCCATCCTCCCATGATTTGTTAAGAGAGGTAATCAGTGGTGTTACTAGTTCTACCCTTAGATCTTTTAGAATTCTTGGGTGAATCCCATCAGGCCCTATTGCTTTGTCCACCCTCAGTTTCAAGAGTTCTTTCAAAACCCTTTCTTCTGTGAATGGAGTGGTATCGACCCCCAATTCAGAGTTTCTCTCTTGTTTGGTTTAGGTACCTCCCCTCCTCTTCCATTGTGAATACTGAGCAGAAATATTCGTTCAGTATCCCTGCTTTTTCCCTGTCTTTCTCTGCCCACATTCCCTCCCCTTTATTAAGTCTCTGTATCCCTCCCTTGATCTTTCTTCGCTCCCTAATGTACCTAAAAAAGGTTTTATCCCCTTTCTTAACAGAGTTGTTATCTTCTCCTTAGTTTGTGCCTTTGCTATTCCGACTGCCTTCCCTGCCTCCTTCTGCTTTAACTGATAACTGAGAAGGTTTGCCTGGCTTATAGCCACAAACCTTTTGCAGGATACCCAAACTAAGGCAGTGGATTTCCTCTGTGAGAATAACTCTCTTTGGGAATGAAACAGAGGCCTACATGAAAAAAATGGAGGCGTACAAGACCATCTATAGGAGTAATTCTACCAAAGACAGACCCTCCACTTCCTGTAAGTCCCAGACTAGGGGAGGCAGAGGTAGAGGATCCTACTCCAGGCCTTTTTTCCAGGCCCAGGCCCTGCCAGACTACCAGCAGACCAGAGGGTACTTCAGAGGTAGAGGCAGGAGGCCCGTGAGACAGTCAGAGCTGGCTCCCCAGGCCAAGTGTCAACTGAAACAGAACCCGTGACATGTTTGTATGGGTTACCTCCTCCCTACCAGTAGGTGGCAGGCTGGTTCACTTCCTCCAAGCTTGGCAGTCCATTACCACAGACAAGTGGGTCTTGGAGATAATGAGCCAGAGCCTGTCCCTAAGTTTGAAAACACTTACCAAGCTTAGAAACATAATTTTTCTTCAGTAACCCCATCGGAAAAGGTGCTTCTAGAAGCAGAGGTTGCCAACCCTTTGCTCATCAGAGCAGTGGAGCCTGTCCCTCTGTCGCAGAGGGGCAAGATTTTCTACTCCAGATATTTCCTAACACAAAAGAAGAACAGGGACTGGTGGCCCATACTAGATCTCAGACTTATGAACAAACATGTGACCAAGCCAAAGTTTAGAATGGTCACTTTGGCTGTAATGATCCCAAATCTCCAGCAGGGGGACTTGTTGGCATCCTTGGATCTCAAGGATGCCTATTTTCTCAACCCAGTCTGGCCCAGCCACAGAAAGTACCTAAGGTTCAGACTTCCCTCAGTCCATTACCAGTTTGTAACTATGCCCTTTGGCCTGACCTCAGCCCCAAGGGCATTCGCAAAGTGCTTAGCTGTAGTAGTGGCTCACTTGAGAAGGCACAACATCACAGTATTTTCTTACCTAGACGACTGGCTTGTCATAGGACAGTCCCCTCAGCACACCAGAGACTCTCTTACTCTTGTTCAGAGTACTTTGGAACCGCTGGGATTCCTGATAAATGCCCAGAGGTCCTAGCTAGAACCTCTCCAGGTCCTGGACTTCATAGGGGCAGAGCTGGACACCCTGCAAGGAATGGTATTCTTTCCCCAGGACAGGGTAGACAGTATTCTGCAGCTCGCAGGATCTTTCAAACTAAACCGACCCAGGCCAGCAAGGCGCTTTCTGCAACTGCTGGGCCACATGGCAGCAGTCATGGCCATGGTGCCACGTTCAACGTTTCAGATGAGAGACATTCACTTCCACCTAAAGGCTCATTGGTCTCAAAGCAGGGGTCCTCTGGCCAAGCTGGTACCTGTCTCAAAATCTCTCATACAGGCCTTGTAATGGTGGCTGGACAGGGAGAACCTCAGAGAGGGAACTCCCTTCCAAACGGAGACCCGTTCAATAGTATTTACTACAAATGTCCCCCTGTTGGGATGGGGGCACACATGCTCGACCTCATGGCCAGTGGTACATGGTCCCTCAGGAATCACTTCTGCACATCAGTCTGTTAGAGCTCAGGGCAGTGTACTTGGCTCTTCAGTCATTTGCACCTCAGCTAGAGGGCAAAGTGGTGCAGGTCAGAACAGACAACACAACCACCATGTAATACAGTACATCAACAAGCTAGCAGGCACCAGGTCAACCTTGCTGTGCACAGGGGCCATTAAGGTCTGGAACCTGGCCTGCTCCATGCTGGTGTCCCTGTCCGCCATGCATCTTCCAGGAAAGGACAACATTCTGACAGACTCCCTCAGCAGGATCAGCTAGAACCATCATGAGTGGTCCATAAACACACAGGTGCTACAATCAGTGTTCAGGGAGGCAGTATAGCGCAGTGGTTTAAGGCTCTGAGCTGCAAATCTGGTGACATCCAGCAGACCAGACCTGGGTTGGAATCCCACAGCTTCCACTTGCATACTGTGTGATCCTGAGCAAGTCACTTAACCTCCCTGTGCTCCCAGGTCGCACCTGTAAAAAAGCCTTCAGCTTAGTGTGCTACTCCTGGTTAAACAAATAAAAAAAAAAAAAAGAGGAAGGTGGGGTACACCAGAGATAGACCTCTTTGCCTCCACAAGCAACCACCAGCTGCCACAGTTCTGCTGCAGACCTCCAGACAAAGGGACTGTGCCAGTGGATGCCCTGACATTGGATTCGTCAGGCAAATTTCTCTACGCATTTCTTCCCTTTCCTCTCTTGCTCATAGTCCTGATAAAACTCAGGACACAACCAGCAACAGTGATCCTGGTAGCAACAGATTGGGCAAGACAGCCTTGGTACTCCCTCCTGTTAGCCCTGTCAGTGGCACAGCCAGTTCACCTCCCTCAGAGGCACAATCTGCTGACATCCTCGCAGGGCAGCATACTGTACCCCAGCCTCAAGTCCCTTTGCCTGAAGGCTTGGATCTTGAAGACTTAGAGTTTGTCAATCTACACCTCTCTGAAGAGGTCCTGAATGTCCTTAGGGGTCTCTGAAACTTTCAACCAGGAAAATTTGTGCTTCCAAGTGGAAGAGGTTTTCTATCTGGTGTGGTCACACTGATATTCACCCTGCTACTGCTGGGTTGTCTGTCCCTTTGGACTACTTGGCCCATTTAAATTCACTAGACCATAGGCCTTCTACCTTGAAGATACACCTGACTGCAGTCTCTGCATACATTTCAGCCGGTAAAGACAGGTCCCTGGCATTTCACTCTGTCTTCAAGAAGTTTTTTAAAGGTCTCCTTCACCTCCACCCTCCCTTAAGGGAGCTGGTGCTGGCCTTGAATCTGAACATTTGCATTGCCAGGCTTATGGAACCCCCCTTTGAGCCCATGGCAACTGCAGATTTAAAGTATGTTACTTGGAAAGCTGTTTTCCTAGTAGCCATTACTTCAGCTAGACGAGTGAGCTTCAGGCCCTGTGCACAGATCTGAAGTATATTTCTTTCCACAGGGATAAGGTGGTACTCAGGACTAATAGGAAAGTCCTACCTAAAGTTGTCTCAGATTTCCATCTGTATCATTACCTTGCCAATCTTTTTCACTGCCAGCTCCAGCTCAGGAGAGTGGAGATTGCATAGCCTGGATGTCAAAAGGGCATTTAACCACTATCTTGATAGGACCATGGTCTACAGGCCAGAGGTTACCCAATTGATCTTTCTGGACATTTATTTATTTAGAGTTTCGGATCATACCTTTGAGCTCAAAGCTCTTTTACAAAGGTTACGCGTCAAACCATGACAATGACAACAATAACAAACAGTTTATGTACAATACTCGAATAGTAGGTTGTTAATATACAGTAAGGTTACAGTGTCATTCATAGTACCAGTGGTGACAGTACAGCGTCAAGAGCATTCTACTGGGGTGAAGAGGACAGTGTTTATATGTAGCGAAGGAGATAAAGAGGCGTGACACCATGGGTGAGAGGCCGGGGAGGAGTCAAGGTGAGGGGAAGGGGAGACGGGGGGGGAGTTGGCAGCCAAAGAAGTGGCTTTGTCTGGGAGGCAGTGGTAGTAGGTTGGTTATAAGGTTGATCAGTGGGAGGAAAAAGGCACAGCAGGGATAGGAAGACACAGGGATAGGGCAAGGGAAAAGAGTGGGGGTAAAAGGAAGGGGAAGGAGAGTGGGGGTGTGTGGGACATAGTCTCCGGCACTCATTCACACTATTGGGACTACGCCGGAGGCACTAGGACCCAGCGGGAGCCAAAATCTTCAGGGGGGCCCACGCTGAGGTAGGACCGCACATGCGCGACACTGTGAGACTGGCTCACGCCATATAGGCTACCTCGGCAGCGACCCTCCAACCACCTCAGTTCCTTTTTCCCCCGTCATCGAGTGCGCTTCAGTGACAACGTCGCTCGCCTGCTGGGAGTCAAATTTTCATGCCTGTATGGCAGCAGCTACAGTCGTTTTAGTATTTGATTAGATTTATTGTTTTATTATCAGTAAAAAAAAAAAAAAAAAATAATAGTAAAGTAACATTTTTCGTCAAGAAGAAGTCTTCAGCCCTCCTTCGATGGAGTCGACCATGAACGGAACAGGTGACGGTAGGGAGACTTCGCATGAAAGCTGGTTGTCAGCAGGACTGGGTGTGGTCCGCCACCCTCACGGGGGGTCTGACTACAGGCAGTCCAGTGCTCGTCGGGGATGGGCGGTCCTCCGAAGCACAAAAAAAAAGCAGTCCTATTCTCTGTCCTCTGAACCATTCGACCTAGAGTTCTTCTTCTGCCCCCCCCCCAGTCAAAAAGGAAACAGTACCATTTGGAGTCGGGCCCCTGCCACCGGTAACAGACGACTGACGCGCAGACATACTAGAAGGTGACCTAGTCTCCTCTGGGGTCTCCTCCAGCCTCTGTTCCTGGTGACCGGCATCCCCGACTCCGGAGTCCCTCCCTGCCTCCTGGGGGGGTCCTCCGGTGAGCAATTTCACCATTAGGCCACTCTTATGAAGCAGTGGGTTCGGCGGTTGTCCTGTCTGCCTAAGCCAGTGAGTCAGTCACCTGGGCCTTCGGGCCTGTCTGTTTCGGACCTGCGGTCAGGGCGCTTGGGGCTTCCTAGTCATGCATCGCGTTCTCCGGTGCCGTCGATGCCACACTCTGGTGTTTTTCCCCCATATATGGCTATGGCACAGGGGTCAACACTGGTGCCTTTATCTCCTGCTGAATTTCTCAGACTTTCCTCTGTGGGTCAGGAACCTCTGGTTCAGTGGTGCCAGGTCCAGCTCCTCTGGTGCCAGCGCCACTGGTGTTCTTGGCACCGCCTTCCGTTCCAGCACCGGGAGCACCTTCGGTGCCGCGTGAGGCACCAGGGTTTTCGACTCTGATTCACGGAGCTCCTCCTCCTCTTTTTCCACCCTTTCCTATATATTCTGTCCCTCCGTTACTAGTAGGAGATGATATTGAGCCTGATCCTGATCTTCGATTGGGGGATGACTTTGATGACTATTCCTCCCTAGGGGTGGTAAATAAACCTTCTCTTACAGCAGAACCTCTGGTCAAGGACCTTTCCTTTAAGTCTCTGCTTAAAAACGTGAATACCTCTCTCTCTTTCCCTCTCCCTCTCCCTCTCCCTCTCTCTCTCCCTCTCCCTTTCTCTCTCTCTCTCTCTCTAGACTTCAGAGATCGATCCTAGAAAATTGTTGCATCTGCAGTACCTGCACATTCCGGACATTCCTGTGGAATTGACTCCTCCCTTGCAACCCTCTTTTGAGAGTCTCTCACAAATGGTGTGGGATAATCCGGCATTTATTCCTTCTGTGGTCAAGTACATAGGTAGGAAATCCGCCCTTCCCGAGGATCGTCCTATTCTGGCCTCGCAAGCCTTTGCTGATGCCATAGTTGTCCTGGCAGAGAATGACAAGGCCATTCTTCCTCAAGAATCTGCGGCACGTCCAATAAATAAGAAATCTCGCAAATGGCAAAATCAACACTTTGGGAAAGTGAGTCTTTGCTGCTTCCACCCTGGGCATGCGCATTGCAAGCTACCAGGATTATTTCTCTCAGTATGAGTATACACTCTGGCATTTGCTGAAGGCCGCAGTAGAAGCTCTCCCTGATTCGAAAGTTAACACAGAGCTCCTTCAGACCATTACTAGAGGCATTGAATCCAATAATCAGCAGCTTAAAACTGTTGTGGATGCCTTTGACACTGCTTCCAGAGCTGCAGCGACTGATATATGCACGCGACGCCACTCTTGGTTATGCATGTTGGGATTCACGAATGATGCCCAGCAGAGAGCTATGAGTTTGTCTTTTGATGGTACGTATCTGTTTGGTCCTCAGGTCAAGCAGGCACTAGAAGCCACACAGAAAACTAGAATGGCTATCAAAACGGCCAGACCACCATCTGCAGCCCTTCAAAGGGGCAGGAACCAGCAGCAGTTTCATAACCATCAGTCCTTCGTGGTAAAGGCAAAGGGGGTTTCAACAGAAACTAAGCCCCTCAGTCGCCAAAGAAAACGCAGCAGAAGGCACAGGACCCCAAAGCGCCTAGTGCCACCCTCTGAGATTCTGGCCCAAGTCCCACCTCAGCTGTCTGAGGGGGAGTCTTCCTCGGCAGTAGGAGGGCATCTGACTCAGTTTTACGACCAGTGGAAGTCAATCACATCAGACAAGTGGGTACTCAGGATAATCCGTGAGGTGTACTCTCTAAACCTTTCAGAAACCCTTCCAGATCACCCACCCAAACGACAGCCCAAGCTGTCTGTCTCTCAGTCAGACCTTCTTGCTTCCGAAATTCAAGGCCTTCTAAACAACAGGACAATAGAAGTAGTCCCACTGGATCAGCGGAACACAGGTTTCCACTCCCATTACTTCCTAGTTCCGAAGAAAACAGGCGGCATGCGCCCTATTCTCGATCTGAGGAAGTTAAACACATTTCTTTACAGGGAAAAGTTCAAGATGATGTCACTCAGTATACTTTTACCTCTGATTCCTCAAAATGATTGGCTGGCCTCCCTGAACTTGCAGGATGCCTACCGGCATGTTCTCATACACCCAAACCACCACAAATACCTCAGATTTGTGGCATTGGGTCAACACTACCAGTTCAGAGTCCTGCCCTTTGGGCTATCCTCGGCACCTCGAGTCTTTACAAAGTGCTTTGCAGTTTTTGCAGCGCATGCTCTGAATTCAGGTGTTCCCGTATCTGGACGATTGTCTCCTGGCAATTCCCTCCAGACAAGAGACTCAGGAAGCCGTGGCTACGGCTTCAAAATTGCTCAAGTCCATGGGAGTCCTGCTAAATTTGGGAAAGTCGCAGCTACAGCTCTCCCAATGGCGCCTCTTCATAGGCACCCTTCTGGATACCTCCAGAGCAAAAGCTTTTCTTCCGGAAGACAGAAGGAATGACATCCTTCAGATGGCCCACTTCATCAGGGAGAACAACTCGGTTTGAGCTATTTCGATGCAGCGGATGCTGGGTCTCATAGCATCCTCAGTGTTCACTGTGCCCCTGGCTCATCTTCACATGAGGACTACTCAGTGGATGTTCAGCACTCAGTGGCTACTGACCAGACACCCACAGTCCTTTCACATCAGGGTGATGGAGCTCCTAAAATGGTCACTGACCTGGTGGAACCAAGAGAACAACCTTCTGGAAGGCTATCTCTTCGCCCCTCTAGAATCTCAGCTCTCCATCACCATGGATGCATCCCTACTCAGATGGTGAGCTCACTGCCAGGATCTCCACACCCAAGGTCGATGGAATCAGGACGAGTCTTAACTTCACATAAATGTTCTAGAAATGAGAGCTGTCCTGTATGCAGTCCGAGCTTTGAAGGACATACTCTGTCTCAAGATCATTCTCCTACAAATCTGTCTCAAGATCATTCTCCTACAAACGGACAACAAAGCAGTGATGTACTACATCGACAAGCAGGGCGGAGCACACTCTTACCCTTTATGCAGGGGAGCGAAGAGAGTGTATGAGTGGTGCCTGGCGCAAAGCACTGATCCAAATGGTCTACCTGTTGAGGGTGCAGAACGATCTGGCAGATCGTCCCAGCAGAATGGAAACAGTCCCTCATGAGTGGTCTCTTGACACAGATGTCGTGCAGTCATTCTTCGAAGAGTGGGGAACTCCAGACCTGGACCTTTTTGCATCCCCACTCAACGCAAAAGTGCCTCTATTCTGCTCCAGAAATCCATAACCTGGCATTTTCTGTCAGGATGCATTCAGACTGTGGTGGACAAGACACTTTCTGTACGTATTTCCTCCTCTTCCCTACGTTCAGAGGGTGCTGCTCAAACAGAAGGCACAGGGGGGCAGAATGATCCTTATCGCCCCATTCTGGCCCCATCAGATCTGGTTTCCATTAATCAACAGATTATCTGAAACTTCTCCGAGACAGCTTCCACTTCAAACGAACCTGCTGACCCAGGGCCCTGTGGTCCATCCCAACCTGAAGTCCCTTCACCTCCATGCCTGACTCCTGAAGAGATAGAGGTGACTAGTGTGACGTTCTCCCACCTGCTTATTATTATATTTATAAATTGTGATATAAATATATGGTATGTGAATGCTTAGAAAAGAAAACAGCCTTGCAGTGGTAATAGTGACCTTTGTGACCCAAAGGTGTCAGTGTGACTTAGTCAGCAGGCTGTCATAAAACTAGCCAGTGGAAACACTAAATAAAGACTTCCTTTCAAAATGCCAGGTGATAAGACATTGTAAAATATTCCTGTGGAAGCTGGGTCCAATGTATGGATTTTATGGCTCTTGAAGGGTTGATCCCTCTTGGTTTTCACACCTAGAGGGAAATTGGTGACAGGATGTGGGTTTATGAAACATCAGAGGAAATGCTTTGATCAGAAAGACTGTCATATTTTGCAAATTGCTAACTGCTGATTTTCAGCCAGCAGTAAAATAAAATATCTTCCTTAGATATTCATACTCAGATTACAGAGTGGTCACAGGGCTGACAGTGACCTCATGGGTGCTGTGACCTCACAAGGAGGTGGGGAAATGGATTTTAAAATTGTCAAGCATCTGAAGAAAAAAGGGCTTTTATCTCTGGACTCTTAAGAGGAGTGAGACACACTTGGTCTCTGGACTGAAAACAAAACACTTTTGAAATACATAATTCAGCTAGAACTTCAAAGTATTCAGGCGTTTTTTTGTTGTGTAATTTCTAATTTAATGCTGACTGTAAGTATTTATGTTATATGTTCTGTGTTTGGTATTTTATCTATTTTAAATTTTTAGTAAACACTATTTTCCTCGGAATTCTTCCTGTGCCTTCTCAGTTTCTTTTGCATGTGAATGCTGCAAAAGTGTTAATAATTCTGACAACTGTTAAGTGCTCAAGAAAAGGGTGTGTTACTATTTTTTGCTAAAGGTAAGAATATACCTGGGTCTCATATTGAGTCGTAAGGGTATATTTGGGAACCTGGCTGGGTGCCACTGGGCGAAGGATTGTATTGCATTACCCGAAGAGAATACATATCCGAGCCGGTTAACTGGGTGTGCTAGCGGAACGGTTCACATTTGATCCCCAGGACTCTACGCTAGTAGATGCTTTGGACCCAAAACAGACAGGAGGGTTACCCTGTTTGTCTTTTGATCACACTATTTTGCTTCAAGGTTGGCACTGTGAGAGCAGAGGGCCTGACCTGTGGAGTGCGTTTGTGACAAATAGGTTTAACGTTTCACGTAGGGTCTCAGATATTCTGTTAGCTGCACGCAAGCCAGCTACTAGAAAAACTTAAACGGCTAAGTGGAAGCAGTTCTCCATCTGGTGCTCAAAATCCTCTTGGGATCCTTTTTCCTGCCCACCAAAGTCCTAGAGTATCTTCTAGATCTATCGAATACAGGTCTGCAATACTCAACCGTGAAGGCTCACCTTTGCGCTATCTCAGCGTACCAAGAGCCCGTACACTCCGTGTCTCTGGCTCAGTTACCTTTGGTCAAGAGGTTCCTTAAGGGTATACTGCATACTAGGCCGCCAGTCAGACGACCGGTAGCCACCTGGGACATTAATCTTGTGCTAGATGTGCTCACCTGTAAACCTTTCGAGCCCCTAGCTACTTGTGAGCTGAAGTTTCTGACTTGGAAGACAGCCTTGTTTGTAGCCATTACTTCCGCTCACAGAGTGCCTGAAATACATGCTTTGGTCACAGACCCCCGTATACTGTATTTGACAAAGACAAGGTGGTTCTTAGAACTCACCCTAAGTTTTTCCCCAAGGTTGTCTCAATTCCATCTGAATCAGCCCTTGGTCCTCCCAACCTACTTCACAAACTTCCAGAATGAAGGGGTGTGTATCCTGCATTCTCTGAATGTTAAGAGAGCTGTGCAGTTTTATTTAGGCAGAACTAAAGAAATCTGCATCTCAAAACAGCTGTCTCCTTCAGCATGGCCCAGCTGGGTCAGCCTGTTGCTATCAGGTGCATTTCAGCATGGATAGTGGCATATCTTTGCCAGTGCTACTCCATGGCACAGGTTAAGCTGGAAGGCAGAGTATACGCACAGTCTACCAGGGCAGTCGCGGCATCGCTGGCAGAAATTCTAAATGTGCCCATTGTGGACATCTGCAATGTGGCCACTTGGAGCTCCATGCACACGTTTGTAAAGCACTATGCTTTGGATGTCCATGCGAGGCAGCATCAGTCCTTTGGCAGGACAATCCTTAATGGACTTCTGTCCTAAGTTAGCTCTTCTCTCCTGCTGCCCGTCTCGGGGGATTATTTTAGCTCGGTACTCTCCCATTAGTGTGAATGAGTGTGGTGGAGACTTTATGTCCAGGAACATATGGAAATTACGTACCTACCATAATTCTTGATCTTCTTGGACGAAGTCTCCACATATCATTCTCACGCCAACCCACCATCACCCGAGCTCACTCATCCTGTTTTTGGCCTTCACCCCCTCATTGTTTGGGCTGTGAAGACTCTGTTGAGTTGACCCTTCTTAAATGGGTCATGCAGACTGTTTAAGCCTGGAATAGGTTAGTTTCATTAGGTTAGTTTACGCTGCACCTCCTCGGTAAAAAAGGTACTGAGGCGGTTGGAGGGTCAACGCCGAGGTAGCCTATACAGCGTGAGCCAGTCTCGCAGCACCACGCATGCGCGGTCCTACCTCAGCGCCAGCCCTCCTGAAGATTTTTGGCTCCTGCTGGGTCCTAGCACCTCCGGCGTAGTCCCATTAGTGTGAATGAATGGTGGAGACTTCGTCCAAGAAGATCAAGAAGTACGATAGTTAAGTAATTTCCATTTCAAACAACATGAAGTCTTGCTGTATTCAGACATAATGCAGTTAGCCCCAGCACTTGAACTGCCCCGGAGAGGAAAGGGTTAACTCCATGCAGAAGCATGGAACGTTGAGCTCGGTTTTCAGACCTCTGTCTGTGGTACTTCCCAATGTAACCGTCAGATTCTTTACTCCGCCTAACAGTGAAGTCGCTCTGGAGATTTCCTCTGCTCGGTTCAGTAAAAGTTAAGTATTCGGTTTTAAACCAATTCTTTTATTGTTTTTCGGATTTCCAGCCTCTGTGTACGGTACAGGTAGTGTAGTAGATAGGTAGTGACTGTATTTATTTTAAACAACTTGTGGAAATTGTTTGTTTCTTTTCAGTCGGTCCAGTTAGGAACTGACCTTGTGTTTTCTTCTAATTTTAAGAAAATTTTTCCGGGATTAAAGTGGTGTTCCGGTACCGATCGGTCTCAAAAGAACCGGGCTTTTTTGTGGTTCTTTTCCAAACCCGTGACATGGTTGTTACCGATCGGTTGGTATTACCTGGCTTGAAAGCTTCTATAGGGTAATTTTGGTAGGTTGGCCATGTCTGAGAAACCCAAAAAGAAAACCGGTCCCACTGGGTTTCAACACTGTACTGAGTGTGGGGAGGCCTTTGCCAGGCCGACCCCCTCCTCATCTGTGTTTATTGTCTGGGGTTTGACCACCTCCAGTCAGATTGCCAAATTTGTAAAAAATTTCCCAAAACCACTCTAGAAAAAAGATAGAGTAGGTTGAAGGAAAGGGAGGCCAAGAAGTCCGTGGATCCGGATGGCCAGCCTGGTTCGGTTGCGGCCGAACCTGAGGAGGTGCCTACTGACCTAGGCGATAACTCTCGGGCAAGGAGAACCCGACTCTGAGGGTCGGTTCCGTCAAAAAGCGAAGTCTGCGGTTGGGATCAGTACGCATACTCCAACCCGCGGATAGAGATAATAAGCGATTAGTATTGTCCAGTCGCTTCATCTGGTTCCGTCCGAACCGGCACAGTCGGTTAGGCGGTCGGTTCGGTCGGAACCGGCTCCTTCGGATTACGATCCGGATGCTTTCTATGAGGAGTGGGAGGGAGACGAAGATTATCCCGACGATGACTACGACCAGGGGGGGTCTAGATGTGCCCATTGAACTGGACATCTCCCCAGACAGGCCCTCAGGTGTCTTCCCTCCCACTCTTTCTGAGTCCCCTTCACACTTCTTGTTTTACAAGAAGGTGGCCGAAACCCTCCAGCTCCCTATGGTTGAAGCTGCTGAGGAGAAAGAAGAACCTGATTTCGTGGAGATGATGGACATCCCAGAGTCCAAAAGGTTGTCTATCCCTCTTCATAAGTCCTTGGGGAAACAGACACAAAAGATTCTACAGACTCCTATCTCTTTACCTCCTGTAGATAAAAGAATGGACAGGAGATACATGTTATCAGGCTCAGCTGCGGAGTTCCTTTATTTACATTGCAGCCATGTTGGGGTAGTGCAGGCTGCAGCCTGTGACAGGGCAAATGTTCCTTTGACTTCACCCCCCCTCCCCCCAGACAAGGACTCCAGGAAGGTTGATGCCATGGCCAAAAAACTATACTTGGCATCCTCTTTGGGACTCAGGCAGGCAAACTATATGGCCTATACAGCCAGGTACCAGAAGTCCAGGTGGGATACGGTTCTGGAACTGGCTAAAAAGGCCTCCCCCCAGCTAGCCAAAGAGCTGGAGGAGGTGGCTACAGATGGAATTGAGGCATCCAAAGTACAATTTCACGCTGCTGTGAACTCCAACGATGTGGTATCCAGAGTCATGGCTACATCTGTGTCTCTCAGAAGGCATGCTTGGCTCAGAAGTACTAGCCTATCACAGGACACCCATTCTAAGGCTATGGATTTTCCTGTAGTTGGTATCTGTCTGTTTGGGGAGCAGACAGAGACTTACATGAAGAAAATGGACGAATATAGGACCACTTACAGGAGTGCACAGGCCAAGGAAAGGCAAGCCACTCCTCAAAAGCAGCAGTCCAGGGGCAGGGGCAGGCCGTTTCACAGGCTTTTTTACCAAGCTCAGGCCTCCTCTTTTTACCCACAAAGGAGTTTTTTCTGATGGAGGGTAGAAGGAGGATGAGCAGGGCTGCTTCCTCCTCCCAGTCTAAGGCTCCTGCCAAGCCGACACCCTGAAGTGTCAGCCCGGGTCAACTCTCCAATCCCAGTAGGAGGCAGGCTGGCTTACTACTTTCAGGCCTGGATGTCCGTTACTTCAGACAGGTGGGTCCTGGAAGTAGTAAGCCAGGGACTAGCCATCAGCTTCAAAAGGTACCCAAAAAGGAGGGCCAAGTCTTTTCCACCTGTATCAATTTCAGAAACCCTTGCCCTAGAGGCAGAGGTTTCATCTCTCCTGGCTCTCAGAGCCGTAGAGAAGGTTCCTGCTCAACACGGGGGAACAGGCCTGTACTCCAGGTACTTCCTTACCCCAAAGAAAACAGCGGAGTGGCGACCCATCGTGGATCTAAGGTATTTGAACAAACACATATCAAAGCCCAAATTCAAAATGGTAACTCTGAGAATAATCCTTCCCTCTTTAAGGCCAGGAGATTGGCTAACATCACTGGACCTCAAGGATGCCTACTTCCATATCCCTATCAGGTGCTCCCACAGAAAATACCTCAGATTCGAGTTGCCTTCAGGCCATTATCAGTTCAAGGCCATGCCTTTTGGCCTAACGTCAGCTCCAAGGGTGTTCACAAAAAGCCTCGCAGTAGTGGTGGCTTACCTCAGAAGACAGGGTATCACCATTTTTCCATATCTGGACGACTGGCTCCTAGTAGGGCAGTCATCAGACCAGGTGAGCTCAGCTCTGCAAACCACCCAGGACTTGCTCAGTTCTCTGGGGTTTCTTCTCAATCTGCCAAAATTTGTTCTCGAACCGGTACAACTTCTCACCTTCATAGGGGTGGAATTGGATACTATCCAAGCAAATGCTTTCCTTCCTCTGGCAAGGGTGAAGGCCTTAGTAGACCTTGCTTCCTCCTTTCGGCCTCAGGTTTCTCTCCCAGTGCGACAGTTTCTCCAAATCCTGGGTCACATGGCAGCCTCCAGTGCAGTGGTTCAGGGAGCCAGATTTCAGATGCGGGACATTCAGTTCCACCTAAGGTCATTTTGGTCCCAGAGAAGGGACTCTCTCACCAGACTGATTCCAGTGACCCGAACTCTGGTACAAGCTCTCTAGTGGTGGCTGGACCAGAACAACCTCAGACAAGGGGTTCCATTTCTCCTTCAAGTTCCATCAGTAGTTCTGACTACGGATGCTTCTGTCCTAGGCTGGGGAGCCCACCTGGGAGCCCTAACAGCTCAGGGGATCTGGTCCCTGCAGGAGTCTCTTCTTCATATCAACCTCCTGGAACTCAGGGCAGTTTTTCTAGCCCTTCAGACCTTCTTAGATTCAGTCAAGGGCAAGGTGGTCCAAATCAGGACGGACAACACTACCACAATGTGGTACATCAACAAGCAGGGAGGCACTCGGTCCACAGCCTTGTGCATGGAGGCCATGAAGATTTGGTCTCTGGCCTATTCCCTTCAGACTTCCCTAGTAGCAGTTCATCTTCCAGGGAAAGACAGTGTGTTAGCAGATGCCCTGAGCAGGATTTCACAGGGACATCACGAATGGTCCCTGAATCCTCACATTCGGGAGGATCATTTTCTTCAGGTGGGGCACTCCAGAGATAGACCTATTTGCAGCACCAGACAATCATCAACTTCCTCTGTTTTGTTGCAGACCTCCAGTCCTGGGGACAGTTCCCCAGGATGCCCTCATTCTGGACTGGAAGAGCAGGATTCTCTATGCCTTCCCTCCTTTTCCTCTTCTGTTCAGAGTTCTGATCAAGATAAGAACTCAACCCTGCACAGAGATACTGGTGGCTCCAGATTGGACCAGACAACCCTGGTATCCTCTACTGCTGTCCTTGGCTGTGTCACGTCCCCTTTCTCTTCCCAGGAGATAAAATCTTCTCTCCTCCTCCTCCAGGGGCGGATCTGGTACCCAATCTCAGTCTCTCAACCTCAAGGCCTGGCTCTTGAAGAGTTAGAATATGCAGCACTACATCTCTCTCAGGGAGTTCTGGATATTCTGAAGGTCTCCAGGAAACCTTCCACTAGAAAAATTTACAATTCCAAATGGAAGAAGTTCAGTATTTGGTGCTCTCAGAAGGGTATTGTGCCTGATTCTGCAGGCATTTCCACAACTTTAGATTATCTAGTTCATCCGAATAGTCTAGGCCTTAGGCCTGCCACGTTGAAGGTTCATCTAGCAGCTGTCTCTGCATTCCTTTCAGCAGGGAAGGGCTCTTCCCTGGCATCTCATCCTGTTTTCTGGAAGTTTTTCAAAGGCTTGGTTCACATTAACCCTCCCTTTAGGGAGCCTACTCCGCCTTGGGATCTTAATGTCTGCATTGCTCAGCTTATGCAGCCACCCTTTGAGCCTATGGTTTCGGCTGAATTGAAGTACTTGACCTGGAAAACTGTGTTCCTGGTAGCTATTACTTCTGCCAGGCGGATTAGTGAATTACAGGCCCTGTCAGTTGAACCTGACTTCATATCCTTCCATAGGGATAAAGTGGTCCTAAGAACTAATAGGAGGTTCTTGCCTAAAGTGGTATCGGATTTTCACCTAAACGAGTCTATATCTCTTCCTGTGTTTTTCACTGACCATTCTCCTTCAGGGGAAAGAAGATTACACAGTTTGGATGTTAAAAGGGCTCTTAGCTACTACATAGAGCATACTAAGGAACACAGGAATGGCTGTCTTCAATTGTTTCTCACTTAAGGTGAAGTGGGGAAAGGTAAGCCTGCCACTAAAAGATCTATTGCCAGGTGGATTGTTTCTTGTATACAATTCTGCTAAAACAAATTGGGTAGAACACCCCCTTCAGGCCTGAGGGCTCACTCCACTAGGGGTACAGCTGCTACTCTAACTGCGGCCAGAGATATACCCTTGTTAGAGATCTGTAAAGCAGCCACTTGGAAAACAGTACATACATTAACCAAGCATTACTCCCTGGACATCCAGGCTAGGAGTGATGCTAGGTTTGGCACAGCAGTACTGCAGAGTCTGTTCTCAAAGTAGGTTCTGCATTCCCTCCTCCATAGGGAACTGCTTGGTAGTCTGCATTATGTCTGAATACAACAAGACTTCATGTTGTTTGAAGAAAAAATTACTCACCATAGTAATGTTGTTTCTTCTAATGGAGTCTTGCTGTATTCAGACTTCCCCCCACCTCCCCTCTCAGAACCTGTTTTTGGGAAGTGGGCTGGCAGGTACAGTGTTGCACCTCAGGGGTGTACCTTGTACCTTCCCTCGTGGTAGGGTAGCTGTTATGTTTATCTTTCTTGTGTTCATAGCTTAATTTGTCACTACCTTGTTTCTTTTTTGGGTTCTCGACTTGAGTCTTCTTTGCCACCCCAAAAATATTTTGCCTTTTGGCTATCTGTTTCAAACAATTTCCATATATTTTAGTGCTAGTTAGTTGCTCGTAAGAATCTGACGGTTACATTGGGAAGTACCACAGACAGAGGTTTGAAAACCGAGCTCGAGCTCAATGTTCCATGCTTCTGCATGGAGTTAACCCTTTCCTCTCCGGGGCAGTTCAAGTGCTGGGGCTAACTGCATTATGTCTGAATACAGCAAGACTCCATTAGAAGAAACAACATTACTATGGTGAGTAATTTTTATTTCCTCACCTATGGGAAAGTAGGTAAAGGTAAACCAGCATCTAGAAGAACCATTCCATGTTGGATAGTGGCCTGCATTCAGTTCTGTTACAGCAAAGTTGGTAAGCAGTCCCCCTGGGCCTCAGGGGCACAGCTGCATCAGAAGCCGCAGCAAGGGACATATCCCTACTGTATATTTGCAAAGCAGCTACATTCACCAAGCACTACTGCCTAGACAGTCAAGAAGTGATGCCAGGTTTGGCACAGCAGTTCTTCAGAACCTTTTTCCAAATAGGTTCTGCACCCTACCTCTAAAGGTACTACTTGGTAGTCTGCATTAATTAAGCATACTGAGTGATTCCTGGGATTTGATTAAAAAATTACTCACCATAGTAATTATGTCTCTTCCAGGGGATCACTTGGTATGCTTAAAGCTCCCACCCTGCCTACCCTACCAGAACCAGGAAAAAGTGATCCTTTATCTTGCATCCCTACTGGTCACTATATGTCTTGGAGTTTCTTCTGGTTAATGGTTGAACGTTTTTTAAACCACTTGATCTTACTTTGAGAGGGTTCCTGCAGAAGGTCTTCACATATAGGACTGCGCCCCCTAGCATCAGGACCACTCGGCAAACTTGTAGCTAGCAGTCATCGGCGGAGACTGCCCCCAGCGTCAGGTGACGGATGTCAGTGTGACTATAAAAAGGGCGGTCCCCAGCCCGCCTTCCAGTTCTTTCCCACCGTCGACCTGTATCATCTGACCTAACACGGTAGAACAGCATCAGTCGCCCACCATTTTCTTAGTGTTTTCTTGCATCTTTATTTCACAAATTTCCTAAATATAGTTGTGTATGTTGTCTCATCAGACCAAGAAGTGCTCTAAGTGCGGCGTGCAAATTCCGCATGGGGACGACCATTCCCAGTGTGTCCTCTGCCTGGGGCCTAAACATAACACCACCGAGTGTTCCATCTGTCAGGGCTTCAACCAGGCCACATGCACCCATCACAAGAGGACCCTCAATGCCCATTTGTTTACCCAGAGACTGGTATCGATGGAAAAAGAGCTCCAGGAGCTGAGGGAAAGATCGCCGTCCCCGAAGAAAAAGAAGGACAAGGAGAGACACCAGGAGTGAAGCCACTCTCCTCAGGGAAAATCCAGCCAGACAGCCGATGCCATCCCGGGTGGGCCCTCCACCTCCGTGAGTACTGCACCTCTAGGGCCCTCTTTTGTTTTGGCGGACTGGACGCCCCCCCAGGTCAGCTGGCAGTCGCGGGTATCCTCTTTGGAGGATCCTTCAAAGGTTCCTGCTTTGAGCCCAGCCACTAATTCATCCTCCAGCTCTGCCACCGGGTGCCCAACCCAGGCCAGTCAGCCTGACTCTAGCCTTTCGGCTTCTGTCAGCCCGGCCGTGGCCAGTAAGTCGGTCGATGGCTCCTCCGTCGATCGCCTGGCCGTTACCTCTAAGTTGGACACCGGACCACCCAGTGCCCACGTGGTGTCTCTCCCATCTTGACTCCCTTGTGGACCCCGACGCCAGGCAGAGTGAGCTCGCAGGTCCCTCCTCAGCCCCCCAGGGTGCTCCCTCAAGGGATTCATTGTCCTTCTAAGACCTTTTTGGGCCTGATCACCAGGACCTTCTTCCGTCAGATACCCAACAGGACCTGTCGACGAGTTCTCTTCCTGCAATGGATCCTTATCCGATGCCGGATCCCTCACCGGACACTTTTTGAGGTGGTATGGACCCTACTCCTTCAGAACCTTTGGGGATCCCCCTTCCTACAAAGCTGTCGGACCCACCGCCTAGCAGCCCTTCGGCTCTGCCTCTGGTGGGGCCCTACGTTCCACCGTCGAGCCCGATCGGGTACTATCTGGGATATACACTACAATACCCACAGTATCCGACACCAGGGGGTCCGTCACTGGGTTGCCCTCCTCTGACGCCGGGCCAGGCTATTCACCACCAGGGTTACCAGTACCCTTACTGGTACCGGGAGCCTAGCTACCCTTCCTTTCCTGCAGGGTACCCGAGCTATCTTCCACCACCACCCCAGTCTCCGCAAAGACATAGACAGGATGGAAGCTGTCCAGAGGAGGGCAACTACAATGGTCTGCACCGGAAGACATATGAAGAGAGACTTAAGGAGCTTAATATGTATAGCCTCGAAGAAAGGAGGGAGAGGGGGGACATGATAGAAACTTTCCAGTACCTCAAGGGAATCAACAAAGTCCAAGAGGGTAGCATCTTTCAAAAAGAGGTGTGCAAGAACAAGGGGCACAATTTGAGAGATAGAGGCGGCTCAGAGATAATTTAAGAAGTCTTTTTTTCACAGAGAGGGTTGTGGCTGCATGGAGCGGCCTTCCGGTGGAGGTTGTGGAGTCAAAAACTGTGGTGGAATTCAAGCATGCATGGGACAGTTATAAGGCAATTCTAGGGGGTGGGGGTAGGAAGAAGTAGGCTGCTGGTTAACTAGGATCTGCAGTTTATCCATTAGGTAGGGAAATGGGCAGACTGGGTGGGCCAAGCGGTCCTTATCTGCCATCAGATACTATGTTTCTATGTTCTGTGTTTCACCTCCACCACCGCAGCTGGAACAGGAGGCCATTCCTGCATGGTGGAAGAACGCTAAGTCCAAACTACTCCAGGAGTTGGGCCAACCTCAGATAATGGTCAAGGCTACCCCACGTCACAGTGTGTTACAGTAGCCCCACACCTTCAAGCCGAGTCTTGGACTGTTTCCAAAAAGGCCAATAGGACCTACCACCCCCCAGAAGGGGTCTCCCACCTAACTGCCCAGCCCAAGGCCAATTCTGTTGTGATCACAGCTGCCCATGATAGATCAGCCCAACCCAAACATCTTAGTGCCTCCCCCAGATAAGGAGTCGAAGCAGATGGACCAGTACAGTCGTAAGATCTTTGCCTCTTCCACTTGCGCTATTCGCTCCTTATATTACGTGGCCCATATGGTGGCTTTCCAGAACTCTTCCTTATCAGATCTGGAAAAAGATCTACAGGAGATTCCTGATGAGCAGCTCAGGAATAAACTCCTGGATAAGGTTAGGATGAACAAGTCATCCTGCTGCCATGCCCTCTGTGCCACCTATGATTCTGTGGACTCTGTGGCACGAGGTGCAGCTACAGGTATCTGCCTTAGATGCCTAGCTTGGCTTCGCCTGGTGGGGCTGGCCCCAGATGGGCAAAGATCTCTTCTGGATGCTCCATTTAGGGGTCCAGCTCTGTTCGGCGGCGACGTCAAAGACATTATTACTGAGCTGCAGGCAGGGCTCGAAATAACCGGCTGTCCACCCGTCCCGGACAGCCAGTTTGTAACTAGGACAGCCGCTTTTTTGAAGTCTGCCTGTCTGGGGACAATGGTTTACATTTGCGGCGGAGTATTGAGCTGGGCACTAGGACCCAGCAGCAGAGCCAGGAGAGTTTCGGACGGCGTCGATGTCATAGCACGCCCTAGCTCGCCCGCCCGAAAGTGCAGCTCCTCGCCCATTCCACTGACTGAGGGTCAAGTGACTGCAGCTACTAGCGTCACTTGACCTCTCAGCAGCGGCGAGAAAAACTGATTAGCGCCGACTGGCTCCTCACTCTCCCTAGTCTGGCCATAGGGTGAGGGCGCAGAGTGAGAAGGAGCGGCCGGCAGTGGGAAAAAAATCAGCAATTTAACAGCCCTTCTCAGGGCCCCTAGCATTTAGGGGCTGCTGGTACTTGGAGGAGAGGGAGGTGAACAAGGGATTTATTTAGAAAGTGAAAAAAAAGACTTCTGTAAATTCTCAACAGCCCTTCTCAGGGCTCTAGCATTTGGGGCTCAGTTTGTGCATCAGTCCTGCTGGTACTTGGAGGAGGAGGAGGTGAACAAGGATTTATTTAGTTAGTCTCAAAAGTGAAAAAAGACTTCTGCAAATTCTCAACAGCCCTTCTCAGGGCTCTAGCATTTAGAGGCTCAGTTTGTGTGCATCAGTCCTGCTGGTACTTGGAGGAGGAGAGGTGAACAAGGGATTTATTTAGTTAGTCTCAAAGTGAAAAAAGACTTCTGCAAATTCTCAACAGCCCTTCTCAGGGCTCTAGCATTTGGAGCTCAGTTTGTGTGCATCAGTCCTGCTGGTACTTGGAGGAGGAGAGGGAGGTGAACAAGGGATTTATTTAGTGTAGTCAAGTCTCAAAGCAGTCAGACACTGTACCTGTAGTACACTAAAACTCTCTCAAAGCCAAAAGACACCTTGTGATCTGCAAGTCTCATCATCTCTGACTCTGAATAAAAAATATATCTTGAGTGTGCAGAGAGTGAAGGCAAGGCTCTATTAAAGCTTATTGTTCACTCAGCCTGTTAAAGCCCTCCAGAGCTTGAACCTTGAAGATAGATACTGACAGACTTACTGTACTACTACTAGTACTACTACTAATTTAAACTAGCCCCTGTCAGCCTGCTGTTGTGCTCTGCCACTGGACTAACTGAATAAAAAGTAAAATTGAGAGACACTGTGACAACTTCAAGAAGGCACTGTCAAAGGAGAGGAGGGATTAAATTACAAAACAGGTTGACATCAGGATACCCTCCAGGTTTTAGTTGTGAAATCTGAGCGGAGGAAAATATAAATATTAAACTCCTTTGTCCGGGTTTTACAGGGAGGGAAAGAAAACTAAACAGACTGTTCACGTCTTCTAATATCTCTGATCATCACTTCACTGTAGTGTCCACTGTCTTCAGAGTGCTTACTGTACTTTAAATTAGTACTAGCTAAGTAAACCAAAGGGAAAAAATGTCTTTGTTAAAGTTTGGCTTTAAAAATTACAGGAAAGCCTGGTTTCAAGCCAAGAGGAGGAGAAAGCTCGGGTTCTTCCATGTGTACTGCTTCTCCATTACTGATAGACTCAGTAGCACCAACTACTCACCCCACCATTGTGGCTACAGATGTGACAACTTGTAGTGCCAGTGCTGATATGCCAGCAACTCTGACTACTGTTGAAAAGTGGCGGAGTCCGGGCAAAAAGAAAAGGGGTTCCAGGAGACCTGGAAGAAAATAGGAGTGGCTACTATATGAGCCTGATGTGGGCATGACCTGCTCATACTGCAAAAATACTTAAGGGAGACAAACACTTTCATGAGTGGCTGTAAGAGCATGAGACTTGAAATGTACGAGCTCATGAACTCTCAAACCTCATAAATTAGCCAATGAAAAATACTGTGTCTAACACAGACCCTTCCAACTTAGCAATAGAGCGAGGAATAATACAAATGGAAAAAATGAGGCGACACAAGTGGAACATTTGTTTAGAACAACTCTTTATTTGATTAATTCAGAACGCCCATTCACAGATTTCCTGGCATCTTAGAATTATAACATGTAAATGGTGCAGATGTCAGTCAGTTATAGAAGTGACAAACAGGCAGCAACGTCACACATTTTATTTCAGAATCAATAAGGATAAAAGATGCAAACTGGTTAACAGTAACTTTCATCTCTGTCCTATGTGACTCGAGCACTGATGCCTCAGTAATAGAAGAGGAGGCAGTCTATATTAGGACAATGGAAAATTTCCGTCCAGTTAACAAATTTGTTTCTCTTCAGCCAGTCTCTATTCCAAATGGTGAAAGCATTTATAACTCAATAGGTGATGCCTTAGAATTCACCTTGGACTGTAAAGACTGGAAAGAAAAAAATTGTTGCTTTTGGATCTGATGGGGCACCTGTCATGTTGGGTAAAGTGACTGGGGTGTTTGGCAGGATTTTGAAAGAATTATCTCATTTGTTAGGGATTCAGTGCAGTGCCCGCAAGTTGGAGCTAGCTATAAAGCAATCAGCAACATCTATTCCATACATGAAAACAACAGATGAAGTCTTAATGGGTATCTATAAAATATACCATAAGTCTCCCAAAAACTGGGCGGTCTCAAAGAGTTAGCCAGTAATATGAAGTACACCATTCACAAACCAGTTAACGTATCAGGACCGGTGGGTTGCACACAGAGAAAGGGCTCTGTCTGTTATTCTGTCCAGCTACAAGGCCTTAGTTGTACATTTACAGCACATTGCTTCCACACCAGGGCAAACAAAAGATCAGGCCAGTGGGTTGTTCAAACAATAAGTACTGTGAGATTTGTCCTCTTTCTCAGTTTCTGGCTGAATACCTTTCTGTCATGATGGCCTTCAGTCTAACTCTACAGAGAGACAGCTCAACAGTAGAAACAATAGTCAGCAAGGTTGAAAGCACGGTGCTCTGGCTAGAGAACTACCCTCGCAGGATAAACTTGACAAAGTCTGTAACGAATTGCTGTTGCTCCCTGACTCTGACACAGCTGACAGTGACACTAGCACAAGTCGACTGACAGGCTTAGCCACTACTCAGGTTCAGTTCCGTGGATCTGATATCTCCCTTAACTTAGAAAGGGGATATTCTATAGATAGAACCAAACGGGCAGTGTTGCATGATGTTACAAGCCTTCTTTCATCAACAATTGAAAGTATTAACTCACGATTTTCCAGTTTTAAAACAGACAAAGTCCTACGGTCATTCAGTATATTTAACCCATTACAGTTACCACCAGATAGTGACCAACTAGCCCTTTATGGCAATGAGGAAGTCAGAACCCTCACAGAGCACTACAGTGACCTACTGAAGAAACACAATAATAATGTAAACTTGATTGAAGCGCAATGGTTAGAGCTGAAACCACTTTTGAAAAAATCACTGAATGAGCTGTCTCCGAAATTTCACTATTTGGATTTCTGGCAAAAAATTCTCCATGATGATGCACATGAACAGCGATTCCCTGATATTCTAGTCTTAGTCACAATAGCTCTACTGATCCCAACCCAAACTGCACTAGTTGAGAGAGGATTCAACTTGATGGGCAGAGTGAAGTCTGACTGGCGGTCCTGTCTGTCTCCTATGACTACATCTGAACTAATGCATGTCAAGCTGTCAGATGCTAGCGTTGCTACATTTGACCTGCAGGATGCCATAACACTATGGTTCAAATCTGGAAAACAAAAGAAAAGACCTCATGTGAGACCATATGGCTGCAGACTAGATTCAAGTTCTGATTCAGAAATAGACTAGACTCAATCAGTGTTTTACCTTGAAAAATAACCCCCCAAAAAGCAACAGTTTTCTCTATTTCCACTTTACAGTGCATTTTATGTTTTAAGTTTAAAATTCACCTCACAAAAATGTGGACAGGTAAAACTTTGTCCAGACAGGCAACATTTACATTCCACCTGTCCCTCGGACAGGCATCTCAAAAAAATTATTTCTAGCCCTGGCTGCAGGAGAGTGGCAAATTCTTGAAGGATGTCCATTCCATGTACCGTTCAGGCCAAAAACAATGGCAGCAGCCATTTCCCTGCCAGCGGAAATGGAATAAGCAGAACCAGGGCAGACGACAGACCAGACGTCGCTCCCCTGGTTCCAGTGCCCAAACCCCACAGGCCAAGTTTCCCAAAACTGCCTCTGGGGAAAAAACACCCCTCCCCTCCCATGTTCTGACTCCCTAACCCCCTTCCGCTCCCTCCTATTCCCATGGAGGAATCGGTGGGGGGGGGGGATTCGGCCTCCACCTGGACGGGTGGAAGGCCGTCACCGCAGATGCATGGGTTCTTCAACTCAAAGAAAGAGGTCACTCGATAGAGTTCCTGGAGAGACCTTCCTCCAACCCTCCGGGAAGGTCATACTACCCGTCAGGCCAACAGCATCTGATCTTCCAAGAGATTCAAGTTCTACTGCAAAAGGCAACCATAGAGCGAGTTTCTCCAGAACAAACAGGAATGGGATTTTACTCCCACTTCTTCTTGGTTCCAGAAAAGACGGGGGATCTAAGGCCTATCCTAGATCTCAGCATGCTCAGTCTCTTTGTAGAGTACAAGAGGTTTCGCATACTGACCCTCCAGGGACTGTTACTCCTGCTCCTGCCCAACATTTGGCTGTGCTGTCTGGATATGCAGGATGTTTACCTCCATATCCCCATTCTACCGGCCCACCGCCGCTTTCTGAAGTTCTCTTTTCTGGAGAAGCATTTCCAGTTCAGAGCCCTCCCATTTGGCCTCTCCTCAGCACCTCGGGTATTCTCCAAGTGCCTAGCAGTGGTTGCGGTGTTCCTAAGCCTCAGGGGCATTTATGTGTTCCCGTATCTAGACGACTGGCTTTTTTCAGCCCCTTCTCCGGACAGTCTGAAGGAATCCCTTTCCTTCAGTCTGGACCTTTTCTCCAGCCTGGGTATTTCTGTCAACTTCCCCAAGTCCCATCTGATACCCTTCCAGCACCTCCAGTTTATTGGAGCGGTGCTGGATACGATTCAGAGCAAGGCCTTTCTTCCAACCAACCGAGCAGAGACTATAATCTCTCAAGCGGCACTTGTGGCTTCATCCTGGTGGACCATGACGCGTTTGGTCCTTCGACTGCTGGGGTTGATGGCGGCTGCCATACACACAGTCCCTCTGGCCAGACTGCACATGAGGATTACCCATTGGACTCTTTGAGTCCCGAGGGACGAGTGCCTGGACGACATGGACCAGAGAGTCCCAGTCTCCAACAGCCTGCAAAAGGAGCTCCTTTGGTGGCAGGACCCAGCCAGCCTTTCAGTGGGGGTCCCATTCCACCCTCCATCTCCCTCCATGATTCTCAAGTCAGATGCCTCGAGCTTGGGATGGGGAGGGCATCTGGGAGACCATTGGACCCATGGCTCTTGTTCTCCCATGGAGGAGAACCTTCACATCAACATTCTGGAGATAAGAGTGGTACTCTGTACTCTCCAGGCCTTCCAAAGGGTTCTGCCGAAGCTTCAGCCAGAGCGGGCACATATGATTCTAATCGATCCCTCTGGCCTCGGCAGATTTGGTTCCTGTTGCTACAGCAGTTGGCACTGAAACCCCCAGTACCTCTTCCTCTCTGTCTCACGACCTTCTGTCCCAGGAGCAGGGCACCCTGGTACATCCGAGCCTCGGGTCTCTTCATGTTCATGTGTGGCACATGTGGACTTAACAATTTCTCACTATGGCGTCTCTTCTGGAGTCGCTCAGGTCTCAGTGGAGGCCAGGAAACCCTCCAACAGATCCACTTATGCTATGAAGTGGAAGAGATTTTTCATCTGGGCTTCTGCCAAAGGCCTAGATCCCTTTTCCTGCTCGACTTCCCAGGTTTTAGGGTACCTCTTGCATCTATCAGAGGTGGGCCTCAGTTATTCCTCCCTGAAGGTCCATCTCTCTGCGGTGTCAGCCTACCACCTGCTGGTGGAGGGCAAAACCCTAGCACAGCTAGAGGTTTCCAGAACTTTCTTGAAGGGGATCCTTCACATCAAACCTCTGGTCTGGAATCCTGTCTCCCCCCCCAGGATCTTAACTTTATGTTAGAAAAGCTTACTTTGCCCCCTTTTGAACTGGCAGCAAGCTGAGATATGCGTTTTTTAGCGTGGAAAATGCTATTTTTAGTTGCTATCTTTTCAGTTCGAAGAGTTTCAGAGCTTCAGGCTCTAGTTTGTAGAGAGCCTTATTTAATTTTCCACAGAGACTTGGTGGCTCTGCGGACTAATCCATCCTTTCTTCCAAAAGTGGTTTCGGAATTGACCCTTAACCAGAATGTTGAACTGCCGGTGTTCTTCCCAGAGCATTCCAACAGGAGGGGAGTATCTTCTACACAACCTTGATGTGCACAGGATTTTGAGATATTAGACCTCAAGGACTAAGGAGTTTCATAAATCGAACCAGCTCTTTGTAGCCTTTGACCCTCAGTGCCAGGGCAAGGCTATCACAAAACAGACTTTGTCTAGGTGGCTGGCAAATTGTATCCACTACATTTACCAGAAGTATGAGAAGCCCCTTCCGGATGCAGTTAAAGGCCACTCCACTAGGTGCATGGCCACTTCTACTGCCTTTTTCAGGAATGTGTCCACTGTGGACATCTGTGCAGCGGCCACTCGGTCCTCCGTCCACACCTTCACTAAGCATTACAGTCCGGACATTGCTTTTTGGCGTAGGGCTGGTTTTGGCCTAGCAGTCCTGCAAGGCCTCTTGTCTTGAATAGACATTCAGTTGGCAGACATTTTCCTCCTCCCGGAACCTCGTCTGCGACTCCTCCTTTTTTTGTTAGACTGCTTGGTATTCAGTCCTATATATGAAGACCTACTGCAGGAACCCTCTCAAAGTAAGATATAGCAGTTATGTAAGAACTTGCCGTAACAGTAGATCTTCGAGAGAGGTTCCTGCAGTAGGTCTAGATTTCCCACCCACCTTTCCCCCAGCTCCTGTGTTTTTTCTCTTAATTCCCTTCCCAGGACTCTGTATCATCCAGGGTATCAGGAGTCTTTCTCTCCCTTTTTTCTGCTTCCTCTCTAGAGGTCTCCGGTGGAAGAACTGGAGGGCGGGTGGGTGACTGCCCCTTTTATAGTCACGCTTACGTCCATCACCTGACGCCGGGGGCGGTCCCTGACAATGATTGCTAGCTACAAGTTTGCAGTGTGGTCCTGATGCCAGGGGGCGAAGTTCTGTATGTGAAGACCTACTGCAGGAACCTCTCTTGAAGATCTACTGGTACGATAAGTTCTTACGTAACTGCTATTTCTAGGGACATGGATATGTTGTTCATCCACACTGTCTGGCAGGTTCCTTGCCGCTTTAAATCTTGCCGGAAGGTCTTCAAGCTGGCTCCTCCCATCCACCCGGGTGGTAAAACTCTCGGCTCCGCCCCATGACGTCAGATCTTCCTTACCGCTTGGAAGCTCAGGTTCTCTCCTTAACGCTCTGCGTATAAGACTGGTTCCTAATTCTTCGAATTTTCGAAATTAAAAGGTTTTTGCTAAAAAGACTTCGGTCTTCTCTCCCTCGCGGCTGCGATGGACAAATCAACTCCTGGTTTCTGGAGATGCCCTTGCGGGCAGAAGATGTCTCGGACGGATCTGCACTCCACGTGCGTTTACTGCTTGGGCCTTGAGCACGACCCGCAGGCCTGTGACCTGTGCTCTTCCTTTTCGGCCTATGTCCTCGAAGACCGTGCTGCCCGTTTACAACTGGGGCGTCCCGAGAAGAGATTTCCTCCAGTTAAGTCAAAAGAGGCCCGGTCGGCGGTTTCCGCGTTGGCGGGCTTGGCGGATCAGCTCGAGCAGATGATCGCCCTCGAAGAGGAAGCGGAGCGGGCCGCTTCTACCTCGGCTGCGGCATTTGTCCCGCTATCTCTCGGTGCCTCTTATTCGGCTTCTTTTAAGGAGCTTTGTCTGACCCTCTCGACTAAAGGTGAGGGTCCAACTTCTTCTGGACCATTTTCTCGGTCCAGAAAGAGAGACAAGGGTAAGTCTCACCGTTGATGCTCTTGGGAGTGGGAAAGATCCCTCTCCCCTAGTTGTCGGCCGTCGACTTCGGTCGACCCCTCGGCTTCGAGCCACTGGTTTCATGGTGTCCCGTCAGGCCAGTTGACCGAGACTCCCATCGGCCAGTCGAGATTTTCTCGACCCGTTGAGTGAGTTTGTCGGCTGGAGAAGCGAGAATCCCTCTCCAGTTTCCCGGTGGGAGTTGAGGATCCCGTCGGCTTATCTGTGCCTCCGGTTCCAGACCGGTGGAATCGTCAAACCGAGGGTGCGATTCCCGCGGAGCCTCCGCACCGTCCTCGGCCCTGGCGGTTCCCGATCTCGGTCTTGGAGGTCTTCAGCGGTCCAGCCGATCCCGCCGTCATAGGCGGTCACCGGTCTCGGCACCCACTGACAGCGAGCGCCACTGTCCCCTCGGACGAGGGAGGCTTCGGCGCAAGTTGCGTCGGAGGTATGAGGAACTCATGTGGCAACAGCTTCTTCTGACCGGGAATAAGCCGACGCCGTCGTCTTCCCCGGCCATTAAGTGGCTGTCACCGGAGCGGCCGAAACAACCCCTCGTTTTAGCCGAGGAGCCTGTTCCCAGGCCGGTCGTTCAGCCAATTCCAGCTGCCCCACCGATTCCGGTGGACCCTCCGCCTCCACAGCCGTTAGTTGGGACTCCGACCAAGAATTCTCGGTCGGCTCAGGGACTGCCCCATAGGCTGTCTGTCACCCTCACTCCCGATAGACCTCAGCAGGTGGAGGGTGGCTCAGGCCCGAGGCAGCTTTTTGAGGACTCTTCCGAGTCCGAGGATGATTCCTCCCTTTTCTCCAAGCAGATGGACTTGGAGTCCTCAGGAGGACAGTCGGTGGACGATAGCCCTTCGTCCTTCCTAGGATTGCTTCGGCTCATCTCGGAGTCCACCGGGATGAAGCTCGAACCCGTTTCTAAACGGGCCAGGTATCCCCTCATGGAGATTCTGGACCGAGGGGATTCCCCTATGGAGGCCTTTCCGGTGGCCGAGGCCATAGTGGGTCCGGCCTTGGAGCTCTGGCAGCGCCCTGCTTCCTGTCCTGCGCCTTTGGCCAGGATGGCCAGGAAGTATGCAGTCCCTACCGGTTCCCTGTCCGGTTTTCCGGAACACCCCTCGGCTGAGAGGTTGGTTACCGACAGCGTTTTCCGGCGTGCCGGGAACGCTAGGGATGTGGACAAACCTCCCGACAAGGAGTCCAAGAAATTGGACTATGCCGGGCGAAAAGTCTATGCTGCGTCCTCCCTCGGACTTCGCCAGGCCAGTTCGGCCGTCCTCATGGCACATTTTTCTCATGCCCTGTTGGGCTCCCTGGATGAGGTCGTCCCTCATCTTCCCGTGGATCTGCAGACCACGGTCAGGCAGGTGCGGGACCAGGGCAGGGCAGTGGCCAAACAGCAGCTCCAGACTGCTTTAGACATTGGGGACTCATGTGCCAGGTCTGTGGCGGCCGCGGTGGCTATCGTCGACGGGCTTGGCTGAGGATATCCACCTTTACCCGGATACCCAGCACAAGTTGGCGGACGTTCCTTTTGGGACTGACCTCTTGACCCTGGGGTGGAAGGTCACCTGCAGAGGATCGAGAAGTCCAGTGCTACCTTGGACTCGGTCTCTTCGCTCAGAAGGACAAAAGACGCAAACCGCAGCCTAAGCCCCGCTATACCGTCCGCCCTGGCCCGTCCAGCCACAGCGTCAGGGCCAGCAGGCTCAGGCTTGGCATCCCAAACCCAAGCCGGAGCTTCCTCCAACAGGAAGCAGGGAGGTAAAGGCCCAGGAGGTCCCTCGGCCGGTCCCTCCTCCAAGCCTGCCCAGTGACGGGCTGAGGGGTGTCGCCCCCAAGCCCGTCACCTCACCCCAGGTTCCCCCCGTGGGGGGACGGCTCCGGCACTTCCTTTCCGCCTGGTCCGTTATTACCATGGACAGGTGGGTGCTGGAGGTGGTGGGAAAAGGCCTGCCTCTATAATTCGAGCAGGCCCCGCCCTTCAGAACCGTCGCACCTCGGGGGGCCTCGGGGTCTGCAGCCTCACTGTCGGCTCGTCGGGCCGACATCGCTCTCCTCCTCCAAAAGGAGGTGATCAGGGAGGTGGCGGACCCTCCCTCAGACCCGGGGTTTGTGTCCAGGTACTTCCTGGTTCCGAAACGGACGGGGGGCTGGCGCCCCATTCTCGACCTACACGACCTGAACAAGTTCCTAAGGTCTCGAACCTTCAGGATGGTCACTCTGGCTCAGATAATACCATCCCTGGAACACGGCGTGTGGTTCTGCTCTCTGGACCTGCAGGGCCAGCGTTCTTTCCGTCCTATCCGTCCGTCACATCGGAGATTCCTTTGCTTTGGCGGAGGATCCCTTTTCGAGTTCGAGCCATGCCCTTCGGCCTGTCTCCAGCTCCCAGGGTCTTCACCAAATGCATAGCAGTGGTGACAGCTTTCCTGCGGCGCCGAGGGTCCGGGTGTACCCTTACCTGGACGATTGGCTGATAGCAGCCCCCTCCAGACAGGAGGTGGAGCGGTCCAGAGATCTGGCCCTCCAGGTTTGCTCTCAAATCGGCCTTCTCATCAACGAGGCCAAGTCGGAACTCGAGCCGAAGCAGGTGATTCTGTTTATCGGGGCAGAGCTTGACTCTCTTCGAGCCAGAGCACGGCTCCCGGCGGACAGGGCCGAGGTTCTTACCTCCTTTGCCCAATCATTTCTGGTTGGGCAATCGCGCCCTGCCCGGGACTTCCTGCGCCTCCTGGGTCTCATGGCGGCCTGTACCAGCGTGGTCCGTTGGGCACGCTGGCACATGCGCCCCCTTCAGTGGGGACTGGTCAGCCAGTGGTCACAGCGCTGCGATCCATTGGACCAGCTAGTGATGGTGACCCAGGAGATGTGGAACGCTCTCCGGTGGTGGACCGTTCCATCTCATCTGCAGGAGGGCATCCCGTTTGTCCGCCCCGAGCCGACGGTCTCTCTATCGACCGATGCCTCTCTGATGGGTTGGGGTGCCCATCTGTGGGAGCACCGAGCGCATGGCCTCTGGTCCCTGTGGGAGTCCCGATGCCACATCAACCTGCTGGAGCTCTGAGCGGTCCGCCTAGCTCTCACCGCCTTTGCTCCGTTTCTCCGGGGTCAAGTGGTCCGAGTCCAGATGGACAATACCACGACCATGTACTACCTAAACCGCCAGGGCGGGACGCGTTCCATGCTTCTATGCAGGGAAGCTCTCCGCATTTGGTCACTCGTGCGCAGCCTGGAGGTGGATCTCCTAACCATTCATGTGGCAGGAGCCTCCAACACCCTGGCCGATGCCCTGAGCCGGATAGGGGCTGCATCTCACGAGTGGTCTCTCCTGCTGGAGGTAGTGCAAGATCTGTTCTCCCATTGGGGCACACCTCAGGTGGACCTGTTTGCCTCCAGGGAGAACGCGAAGCTGAGGCTGTTTCATGCCGGCCCCCCTCAGCAGGGCTGCGCTGCAGGGGATGCCTTCTCGAGGCTGTGGACCCGGGCCTCTTTCGCCTTCCCCCATTTCCCTTGATTCACAAGGTGCTTCTCAAAGCAAGGAGGGACAAGGCGCAGGTGATTCTGATAGCCCCAGACTGGCTCCATCAGTTCTAGTACCAGATCTCCTCAGCCTCAGCTCCAGGCTCCCGAGGCAGCTTCCAGCTCGCCCGGACCTGCTCTCAGTCAATCGGGAAGGTGTTCCATCCGGACCTTCAGTCCCTGCACCTGACGGCCTGGTTCCTGAGCTGCCTAGAGTTCCAGGCCTTGGGTCTTTCCGACGAGGTCCTCAATGTTGTTGAGGCGTCCCGTAGAAGTCGACCAGGAAATGCTATGCCTTCAAATGGAAGAGATTTTCCATTTGGTGTCAGGCAAGGGCTTGGACCCTTCCTCCTGTCCTTTGGCAAGCATCTTGGACTATTTATGGTCCCTTTCTAGTCAAGGGCTTAGGTCGTGACCCTAAGGGTGCACCTGGCAGCCATCTCTGCTTACAGGCGCGGGCGAGGGCAGTCGGTGGCGCAGGAGAAGGTGGTCTGGCGCTTTTTCAAAGGCCTTGATCACATTACCCTTCCGGTGCGAGATCCTCCACCTCCGTGGGATTTACTGCTGGTACTGGCAAAGCTCATTGGCAAGCCATTCGAACCAATGCACAGGTGTGAACTCTCTCACCTGTCGTGGAAGACCGCCTTCTTGGTGGCTATCACGTCAGCCAGAAGGATGGGAGAACTCCAGGTGCTCTGCATCGAGTCTCCTTACTTGGTCTTCCACAAGGACAAGGTTGTCCTGTGCCCCCACCCGAAATTCCTTCCGAAGGTGGTGTCGGAGTTTCACCTTAACCAGGTGCAGACTCTGCCGGTGTTCTACCCCAATCACACCTCGGAGGCTGAATACAGGCTCCATACTTTGGACCCTAGAAGGGCGCTCGCTTATTATAAGGAGCGCACGGCTGAAATTCAGGGAGAGGTTCGCCAGCTGTTTGTCACCTACGCTGAAGCCGCCCGCACCTGGCAGACCTGCAGCCAAGCGGACGATAAGCAGGTGGGTCACCTCCTGCATAGATCTCTGCTACAAGTTGGTGGGCATGGAGCCTCCCAGAGGGATAAGAGCTCATTCTACCTGTCATACTGCTGCATCGGTGGCTGCTTCCAGGGACGTCCTGATCCAGGAAATCTGCAGGGCTGCTACCTGGAAGTCAGCACACACCTTCATTACCCATTACCACATCGACCTTGAGTCACACCAGGATGCTGGTTTTGGGGCCTCGGTTCTCCAGTCTTTATTCCCTAAGTAGGGGGTGTGCGCCTTGCCTCCCTTCTCCCGGAGAACTGCTAGGAGTCTGCCAGACAGTGTGGATGAACAACATATCCATGTCCCTAGAAATACAGGTTACTCACCTGTAACAGGAGTTCTAGGAATGGTATATGTTGTTCATCCACACGCCCCCAACCTCCCCGGCTTCAACGCACAACCTGAGCTTCCAGCGGGCCAGATCTGGCGTCATGGGGCGGAGCCGAGAGTTTTACCACCCGGGTGGGTGGGAGGAGCCAGCATGAAGACCTTCCAGCAAGATTTAAAGCGGCAAGGAACCTGCCAGACAGTGTGGATGAACAACATATACCATTCCTAGAACTCGTGTTACAGGTGAGTAACCTGTATTTTTTGTTTGTCCCTTCTTACAGGGCCATTCTTTTGGGGTTCAGTTACAGGGGAATAGTGTTAAGTAGTGTTAGCTAAGTTAGGGTGCTTTCACCTTGTTGGGCTTTGTTATGAATCTGAGCACTTCAGAGTGCAGCAGTTACTAGGGGCAGCAGTTTGAAATTGGCATGAGCCAATGAGAATTCCATCATTTACATACATTCCATTCTCCTTCGAGGCAGTTCAACACAGGAGGCTGACTGCATTAGTTTAGCATACTGAATGATCCTCTGTAAGAAACATAATTACTGTGGTGAGTAATTTTTTCACTTGTGCCTTTAAATGTGGTGGCCATTTTGGTCTTTTCGAGGTATGGACATGTGGACACTACCAGAAAAGGACTGCTGATTAGTCCTGTTCATCTGAAGCAGTATATTCTTTTCCCTTCATCATTCTGGCTACAGAACAGAAATGTGGATGTTGTTTTTGGATATGGATGCTATTTCTGGGATGCTCATTTGACAGAAGCCCCCTGCGATTAGCCATAATGTGCCTCACTCAATCGTTCTGTGTTCACTGCTGTACAAGAGCTGTTATAATACTACACTAGCACATTTACTGATGCCTCTGTATGTAGCTGTTTCTCCTGTAATGTAATGCTTCATCTGTATTTAGTTTTGCAAGTTGTTACTCCCCACAACCCCTTCCCCGGTTTGCACCTGGAAACAAGTCTCGGCTCAGTGTGCCTTTCCCAGTTACCAACTTTTAAATAAATAAATGTCATAGTCATTGCTTCAGAACTGGTAGTATTCTGCAGAACTTGGGTTTTCTGGCTGCCAGCAGACCATGGATTAATAAATTTTTGTTTAATACAATGTGTTTAATTAATGTTTAATACATTTTCTTCTGAAACTCCCACTTTGCTATTGGAAAGAACTGGTTTATTTACCACTGGATTGTCTTCCGACCCCCTGGCAATGCCTCCTCTCGCAAGACCTAAATTTTATTTCAGGCACGTTAAATCTGAAGAAGTACAGTATTTAAATTGTTGTCTTCATTGAGAGAGGACACTGCTAAGGGAATTGATAACCTAGACAACTTTCTACTTAAATCCTTTTCAGACATTTTAGCCCCTCTTTTTTCTCATATATTTAACTTATTACTCACCACTCAAACTTTCCCCTCAGCATGGAAATATTCTGTAGTTATCACTTTGCATAAAGGTGGGGACAAAACCTTGGCAGAGAATTATCACCCAATTTTCCTGCTCCCTGTTATTTCCAAATTCTCGGAAAAAATGTTCGTTGTCAGATTTCTGACTATCTGGCCACTTACCAAGTTCTTTCTAATTTTCAGTCAGGTGTCGGACTGAACCACTCTACCCAAACAGCACTGATTGATTTTTATGATTCTGTCTCCAGGGCTTTGGACAAGAGATATCTTAGTACTGTTTTTATTGACTTGTCTAAAACTTTTGATGTGATCAATCATCAGTTGCTTCTGGCTCGTCTGTCCTCTTATGACTTCTCTACCAATGTAACCACTTGGTTCTCTTCTTGCTTATACAGGAGAACTCAGTCTGTACTTTGGAAAGGCTGTCTTTCTTCTCCTTTCTGTATCCTCACTGGGGTACCTCAGAGGTTTAAACTCTTATCCTTTTCTTTTTAATCTTTTTATTGATCCCCTACCCTCTGTTGTTGACTATTGCTCGGTTTGTCTTTATGCAGATGACACGATTCTTTTCTATGCTCACAAAAAAAACTCCTTTCTTTCTTCAACTCTTCAGGGTGATTTAGAAAAAATGTGCACTAGTTTTCCAACAGTCTTTTATTTTTAAATGGCAAAAATACTCAAGCCATGCTGTTTGGGTCCCAGTCTGCTGTCTCCCTGGCAAACCCTTCCTTCTCTGTTACTTTAAACAATCACCCCCTTGAGCTTGTAAGTGAATTTAAATATCATGGTCTTACTTTTGATTCATCCTTAACTTTCAAATCTCATACTGATAAAACCATCTTAAAAGTCTGTCAATGCCTAGGTCGCTTAAAATGTACCAGGCACTGTCTGTCAGTTTTGGAGCGTAAACATATTCCATCCTTCCCATATTAGATTATGGTGATACCATCTACCGTCATGTCAGTGTTTCAGATCTTCTTCTTCCAGTGAACACTATTTATTATCATCTTCTACAGTTCATCCTAAAATCGAAGTGGAATGAACATCACTGCACCTTAGTGTCTCAAACTGGTTGTCCCCTTCATCCAGATGCACTTTTCATTGGTTATCCCTAGTTTACAAAACTGTTAACAGACAGACCCCAGCTTATCTATCCGACATGCTTATTGTTCCCACATAAATACAGCCTTCGGGATGTGTCCCAATGTGGCCTTTCTTTTCCAAAGTTTTAAACTCACTTTGGGAAAGAATGTTTCTCCTCTGCTGCTCCACTTTCATGGAATGACCATCCTCCTCAGCTAAGAAATTCGCCATCTCTTGGTATTTTTAAACATGACCTAAAAAAATGGTTGCTCTAGGAGCAATCTATCTGTACTTGCTGTAATTGATGTTGTTTATGTCAGTTTATGTATTCATGTTTTTAAATGACTTGGGAAGTTCTGTAAACGAGACTTATTTTTAATAGACTCTATCCTGTAATTTATCCAACTTTTAAATAAATAAGATAAAATTAATATTGAACAAGCAAATTGAACGAGGCGCAACAGGTGGGAGATGCAGCAACTTCCAAAACAGGCAGCACTGAAACCAAAAGGATGAGGT
The DNA here is from genome assembly GCA_016271365.2 of Neoceratodus forsteri. Classification (NCBI taxonomy): domain Eukaryota; kingdom Metazoa; phylum Chordata; order Ceratodontiformes; family Ceratodontidae; genus Neoceratodus; species Neoceratodus forsteri. The sequence continues at coordinate 1,101,396,358 of CM057454.1, read as the reverse complement.
GCACAAAAAATTGTCAAAAGGCAAGTAGCTCAGTAAATGATTTATTGTGGCAAAACACTGAAGTGCACAAAGTACGCCAGTGCTTCAAACTCCTGTGAGTTCTTCCTCACAGGAGTTTGAGGCACTGGGGTACTTTGTGCTTTTCTGTGTTGTGCCACAATAAATCGCTCACGGAGCTACTTGCCGTTTGTCTGTTTTTTTTTTTTGCACACATCCACCTCTTGGTTTCAGGCTATGGGTTTTGGTCTCGATGTGATTTTGTGGCATATTTTCTCACCTTGTCTAGTCATGGAGGTCAGCTATTTACCATTTCCCCCTCAGTGACCCTAATCTGAGCTGCAAATGTGTTTTCCTTCGTCTATCAGACTTTCAATCTTTATGCTCAAGGGACTGGGATTTTGGACCCCCAAAAGAATTCAGTGCCAGTACTAGCTCCATTCCCCCGAGTGTGGCAAAACATGGCATCTTCCTCTATTCAGAGCGAAGCCCAGATGTCCTCCTATTCCTCTGTGGAGACAGCAGAACTGAGAGGAGACAGCAGAGCTGAGAGTCTGGCCCAGAGCCCGGCCCCAGGGCTCCATTGTTATAATTATAGAAGCATCAGAACTGACTTTGTATACCTTGGTGCCATACTCTGGGATCATGATAGGCCATCTGTTTATGGTGGCCATTGGAAGCAATCTATGGCATCCCCTGGCAGAGTGGCAGTCAGGCAGAAGCTTCTTTCTTTGCCGACACTTTCAATACCAGCTTCACGGATCTAAGCTCTGTACTTCCCCATAATTTTTCAACCCCATACCCACCTCAGATCCCTCCCACCTCCCATGCCCGCCTTTCTACCTCACCCCGCAGGAAGCAGAGCCTTACCTATCCAAGGCCCTGAAATGGTCCAGCCCCTTAAAAGACTCACTAGATACAAAACTCCTCCCATAGCTGTGGACGTATTGCCCCCACGGTCTACTAAATTGCTCCCTTTGCCTTGGCCAATTTCTGAAGAGTGGAAAAATGCAGTTGTGATACCCATCCACCAAGGAGGATCACCTATCTCCTAGGAACTACCGACCAATTCCATTCCCCAAAGCTCTAGAAAGGTAGTGGCTGACCAGTTGACAACCTACCTAGACACCCATAACCTGCTCTGCTTTCAGCAGCGTGGTTTCCGCTCTGGGCTTAGCACCACCACGGCCCTTCTGAAATTTTCAAACTATATCCACTCTGCGCTTGACAAGGGACAACTGGCAGGAGCTGTGTTTATAGACCTAATCCAAGGCCTTCGACACGGTCAGTCACCCTCTCCTGTTTGACACCCTCATGCAAATGGGTTTCTCTCAAGGGCCCCTCGACTGGTTCTCTAGCTACCTGGTGTCCCAGTCACAATGCATCAGGATTGATACTACACTATTCTGCACCTGCCCGGTACACTCTGGAGTCCCTCAGGGCTCCATTCTGGGGCCATTACTCTTTAGTCTGTTTCTTAATGCCCTCCCCTCCTCCTGCCCTGGAAAAATCTTACTATACGCCAGCGATGCTGTCCTCTGCACCTCCTACACAAACCTCTCCAGCCTGTAGGCCTCGCTCAAGTACTCGTTCAGCCAGGCCGAGCACTGGTTCAATGAGAGTAGATTACTCATCAACCTCAAAAAAACAAAGACCATGCTATTCACACATCACCAGAGCAAACTAAAAAATTCACCCCTCCAAATCTTCTCCAGTTCCCTCCACCCCCTAGAACAGGTCACATCCTATAAATACCTGGGGGTTACGTTTGACCCTGCTCTTACCTTCCATGCGCACATCAGCACACTCACATCTGCAGCTAATACGCGCATTGGCCTCCTATATCGTCATAAGGACTGCCTACCTCCAGAAGCACTGAGGCTAGCCATCACCTCATCCGTCATGTCCCTGATTGACTATGGGCTACTAGTCTATGCCGCTGTAGATGCCACGGCTATCAACAAAATAAAAATGGTCATAAACAAAGCCTGCAGGCTCATGTCCGGTGCGGGCCGTACAGCGCACACATGCACTCTCTACTCTCTCACCCAGATCCTCAATTTTGAGGAGAGGCTTCAGTATCAGGCCTGCCCCGTGGTCAAAAAATCCCTCCTAGGACTAACACCCCCCTGGAGTTTCGGCGTCCCTAATTACCTATATGCACACGGTAAACACCCACAGTTCTAATACAGCGTCAGTGGCGGTCCCAAGGGTCAGGACATCCCTAGCACAGAGATCTTTTCTCGTCAGAGCACCTATCTGGTTCAACTCCCTGCGTGCATCGGTCATCTGCCTCCCCAAGCTTGGCACTTTCAAGGTGGCTCTCAGGAGCCACCTTCTCACCTCCCGTGCCTGCACTTGCCCATTATAGGCCTACCGTACAGCCTACTCACCTGCGCTACAGCCACTGTGCAGCAGTGAGTAGTATTATTATCTCTAATCTCTAATGTGTTTAGCAATGACAAAGTCTAAATCTTCAGACTGCATATTACTTTGGACAGTAACATGGTCCTATTATGCAGGAACCTGTTTTGCTAACAATTTGTATAGGCCTCCCCATTTAACATAGAAACATAGACTTTGACAGCAGATAAGGACCGCTAGGACCATCTAGTCTTCCCATTTCCCTATCTACAGGATAGGCCGCAGATCCTATTTAACCAACAGCCTATATCTTCCTGCCCCCCACAAGAATTGTCTTATGTCTGTCCCATGCATTCTTGAATTCTCCCACAGTTTTAGACTCCACAACTTCCTCAGGAAGGCTGTTCCATGCATCCACTACCCTCTCTGTGAAATAATACTTCCTCACATTGCCCTGAACCACCCTCCTTCTATCTTTAAATTGTGTCCCCTTGTTCTTGCAAGTCTCTTTTTCTGAAAGATGCTACCCTCTTGGACTTTGTTGATTCCCTTGAGGTACTTGAAGTTTCTATCATGTCCCCTCTCCCTTCTTTCCTCAAGGGTATACATATTAAGCTCCTTTAGTTTCTCCTCACTCGGCTTCTCTTGCAGACCCTGCAACATTTTAGTTGCCCTCCTCTGGACTGCCTCTATCCTGTCTATGTCCTTGCAGAGATGGGGTCTCCAGAACTGGACACAGTATTCCAGATGGGGTCTCACCAACTGTCTGACAGAGGATAACAACTTCCTGTTTTCTGCTGCTGATGCCTCTCCTATACATCCCAGTATACCCCGCCCTCCCTACTGCCTTCTCACATTGCTTGCTAACCTTAAGGTCATCTGATATGATTACCCCAGGTCCCTTTCCTGTTTTGTTGTTGTTACTACCTCCCCACCCATTGTGTATTCTTCCCCTGGGTTCTTGTTTCCCAGGTGCATTATTTTGCACTTTTTTGCATTGAATCCTAGCTGCCATACGTCTGACCATTCCTCCAACCTTGCCAAGTCCCTTTTCATCCTTTCCATGCCTCCTTGTGTATCAACCCTGTTGCAGATCTTTGTGTCATCTGCAAAAAGGCATACTTTTCCTTCCAGTCCCTCTGCAATGCCACTGATGAAGACATTAAAAAGGACTGAACCCAATACTGAACCCTGCGGTACCCCACTAGTAACCGCCCTTTCTTCAGAGTGGACTCCATTTACAATTACCTTCTGTGTCCTGTTGTCCAGCCAATGTTTTACCCAGGCTACCACCCTGGGACCCACTCCCAGGCTGGTTAATTTGACTAATAATCTTTTGTGTGGGACTGTGTCAAATGCCTTGCTAAAGTCTAGGTAGGCCATGTACAGCCCCTCCTGGTCTACTACTTTGGTCACCCAGTCAAAGAAATCTATTAGATTCTGTCTGACATGACCTTCCCGCTGTGAACCCATGCTGCCTTGGATCCTGTGCTCCACTGACCTCTAGGTACTCAACTATTCTTTCCTTCAGAAGTGACTCCATCACTTTCCCTACCACAGAGGTCAGACTGACAGGTCTGTAGTTTCCTGCCTCTGTCTTGGTCCCACTTTTGTGAAGGGGAATCACATCTGCCTTCCTCCAGTCCTCGGGTACCACACCATCCTCCCATGATTTATTAAAAAGAGTAGCCAGTGGTTTCTCTAGTTCCTTCCTTAATTCTTTTAGAATTCTGGGGTGAATTCCATCAGGACCCATTGCTTTGTCCACCTTCAGTTTTAGGAGTTCTTGCAGAACCCTTTCTTCTGTGAAAGGACTGGGATCGACCCCCCTATCAAGAGTGCTTCTGTTAATTGGATTAGGCGCTTCCCCCTCCTCTTTTGTGAATACTGAGCAGAAATATTCATTCAGTATTCCTGCTTTTTCACTGTCCCCCTCTGCCCACCCACCGTTTATTCTATTCAGCCTCACTATCCCTCCCTTTGTCTTTCTCACTTGCTGATGTACCTATAAAGGTTTTATCCCTTCTTAACTGAGTTGGCTATCTTTTCCTCAGTTTGGGCCTTTGCTATTCTGACTTCCCTCCCTGCTTCTTTCTGCCTTAACTGGTACAGCTCTTTGTCCTGCTCCTTCTGTGTTTCCTTATACTTCTGGAATGCTATCTTTTTCTTCCTGACTTTCACAGCCACCTCTCTTGAGAACCATAGTGGCTTTTTCTTTCGTTTGATTTGTTTATTTGCTTCACACAAAGGCTTGTTGCCTCTGTGATGGCAGTTTTGATAATTCCCCATTGTTGCTCCACACCTCCTTCTAGCCTGTTTGCTAGTGCTTTTCTGAGGCACTCTCCCATCTTGCCAAAGTCAGCCCTTCTAAAGTCCAGTACCCTCACTTTTGTATGGCTTGACTCTGTAGCTGAGTTTAACGTGAACCACACTGTTTGATGGTCACTTGTCCCCAGATGGCAACCCACTTCTAGATCTGAGATCCTCTCACTGCCCCGTTTGAGAGACAGGTCTAAGATTGCTTCCTCACGAGTGGGTTCCAAACTAGCTGTCTAATGCCTGCCACCTGTAGGCGTCAAGAATGGCCCTGCTCTTGGATGTCGCTGCAGCAAATGTGCTCCAGTTAACATCTGGCATATTCAGGTCTCCCATCAACAGTATCTCCCCTTTCTCTGCCATTCTAAGAATGCCTTCCATCATATCCTTGTCCATTCCTTCCCCCTGACATGGGGGTCTGTACACAACCCCTGTGCGGATTGTGGTGCCCTTTCCAGTCTCCAAGGTGACCCACAGTGCCTCCTCTCCTCCCTGTTTGCTCTTTTGTTCAGTTGCTTTTATCCCTTCCTTTACATAGAGAGCTACTCCTCCCCCTCTTCTCCCCTGCCTGTCTCTCCTGTAGGTTATGTACCCTGGTATGTTAACATCTCAGTCATGGTTCTTTGTGTACCATGTTTCTGTGACTGCTACGATATCCAGGCATTCCTCTTCCATTAAGGCCACCAGCTCAGAGAGCTTGTTGCCCAGACTACGGGCATTGGTACTCATTACCCTCCATTTCCTGATGGCCTTACCCCTTTGCCCCATCCCTGTCCTTCTTGCCTTTGTCACTTTCTCCATTTACCCCTGCCCTTCTCCCTATCGACACCTCCATGTTGGTGTTTGCCACACTTACTACCATGATTGTTGGGGAGGCTAGGATTTCCTGCTCCTTTCCAGTGCCTCCCCTTGGCTAGTTTAAAGCTTGCCAATGAAGCATTTAAACCTATCACCTAGGATCCTGGTTCCCTCCCGGACAGATGCAGCCCATCATGCCAGTATAGGCTTGCATCACTCCAGGTGGACCCCAGTCCCCAATGAAGCCAAATCTGAGCTCCACACCAGTTTTTCAACCACTGATTGAATCCCATGGTACGGAACACCCTAGCCTCTCCTATGCCATAGATGGGTAGCACCTCCGAGAAGGTTACCGTGCGTGCTACTTGACTAAGGCCCTTCCCCAATTCCACAAACTCTTCCTGCACTTCTCTAATCCCTTTCTTAGCCAGGTCATTTGTCCCTAAGTGGACAATGACATCCAGCTCCCTCCGCTGTGCAGCTGCTCCAGCAATCCTGAGGATTCGCTCCCTGTCCCTCCAAGCCATGGCGCCAGGCAGGCACCCTACCTCCCTCTCCCCTTCCTTGCCCAGTTCTACCTTCCTAACAATGGAGTCCCCCACCAGGAGTTGTTTCCTTCCCCTGCCACCCTCCTGTGGGTCTCCTTTGTGGAGGTTCCCAGCATCCTCCTTGGTCTCCACTGTAGGTGCCTCCATAGAGGAACCACACTTTGCCAGAATGGCATAGGAATTGTGGAGAGGTACAACTGGAGGGATGTGCCTCTGTTCCACCACCCTCACCCTCCCTGAGCCCACTGTGGTCCAACCGCTCCTCTTTCTTGGCAACCTCTGAGGCAGCAGTGGCACTGGTGGTCCCTGGATGGAAGAGGAGGTCCCACAAATCCTGGCCAACTCAGCCTGGAGATGAGCAACCTCCTCCCTCAGCCCAGAGAGGTGCCTGCAGATGGGACAACACCGCATCCTCCAGAACATCTCCCGGAAGACTGCTGCTCCACAGCCACTGCACCACTCCAATCATGTCTTATTTCTGGCCCCTTAACTGTTTGCAATCCTTACTCTTTCCTCTGTTTTTTTTTCTCTCTCCTTACTTTCTGCCTGTGTGCCCTTTAAGCTCCTGATTGTCCTGTTCTGAGATAAGAATATCCTATATTTCTCAGTAGACAGCTTACTTGTTCAGAGGCAGACCTCCAGCAGCTAGAGGGGGCCGGAGAGCTACTCTTGCCCTTCTAGGATGGTGGGTCCTTGGTGGTTCTGTGATCACTCACTTCCTGCCCCTAAACAGGAAGTTCCTGTTGTCAGTCAAATCCTGTGCCTATAAAAATATAACTAGCTTTGGGTGGAGGGAAGGGAAGGAGGGCAATATAGTCCCAGTAGAGAAGTTCAGTCACATAGCAGTCCTTTCTCCTGGAGTCTTCTGCCAAGCTATTTGTTATAATCTATTGTGTTATTACTGTATAAAATGCGTTTTTCATCCACTCTGTAACTTAACTGTTCTGCTTATACTTCTGTTTTATGTTGTATGCTGTTTACTGACATGGAGCCTTTGGAAATGAGTCTGACTCAAAGGTTTGCAATTCCGATATCCTTAAATAAATTAATAAATGTAATGGTGACATACCTGGACTTAGGTCCGTTCATGTGCCATTCTCAGCACCAGTCAGTAACTGGCTCTAGTGCTCATTTTGCACATGCTGATGCCAGGCTATGTTTCAGTCAACTGTGGCCTGCTCCTAGTGTCCAATTCTTGAAACAGCATTTATACTATGTATCAGAGGATCTGTGCTTCAAGCATACTGTAGAACTTTCAGAGGTACAGTACCCTTCATCCTCCAGGGTTTGGGAATCTTTGGTGCTGAAAGACATGTTTTTCCAGCAAATCAACATGCACTAGGGTATATCTGCTTCCCGAATCAATAAGTCCCTTCACAGTCTTATCTCCCACCTTGACGTCTGTTAAATAGTTGCCCCAATTTGCTAAGGACAAATCTGCTCCAGTGTCACTCTCCTTACTACAGCAGTTTCTTGCGGTATGGCCTGGCTTATTACAGTTATAGCAAATAAAGTCTTTGGGTGCAGATTTGTTACCCCCGCCAGAATTCTTATCAGACTTGGAGTTAAATCAGGGAAAAAGAGGGCCTTACTGGTGCCTGGCTGTTACCTCGCTGCTGTGGCATCTGTCTGGCCATCTGGTAGTCTTCAGCCAAAGAAACGGCCTTTTTCCTATTTTCTGGTCGGTGTTCTTTTACCCAAAGTTGCACGTCTATAGGCAGGATGTTGATGAACTGCTCAGCTGCAAGTGTGTCGTTGATCTGTGGGACTGATTTGCCCTCTGGTTGGAGCCATTTAATAATACGCTGTCTGAGTTGGGTGAAGGCTTCTTGAGGATTGTCAACTGAGTTGTACTTCAGAGAGATCTTTTCCTGTAGGTGTCTCTTGAGATGTCATATCTTTTCAGGATTTCTCTTTTCACCAGGTCATAGTTTTCTGACTGTGCAGTGTTCATATTGCTATAGGCAAGTTGGGCTTTACTTGTCAGGTAAGGTACCATCTTGATTGACCACTGCTGTTTGGCCATTGGCAGGCTGTGGCGACCCTTTCAAAAGTCAGGTCTTCTTCAGTATCATTCGAGGGACACAACTTTGTAAGTTTAATGTCTTATAAGTTGTTTCTGTCTTGTTGCTCTGCTGGACCTGTGCCAGATCCTCCAGCTGTAATAGCTTGCAAGGCATCCAGACATCTCTGCGTCTCTTCTTTACTGCTCCTGTTGCTGCATCTCTTCTCTTCTTTGCTTCTCGAGTTGCTGCATTTCTTCTTTTCTCCATGCCTTTAAACATTGAATCTCTGTTTCTCTCTGCTGCAGATCCTCTCTTCTTGGTTTTTCTGTCTCTTTTTGTTGTATAGCCCACCATTTGGAAAAAGGCAGTAAGACTTTCAGGTTCTGTCACTGCCTGTTCTTCTTTTTCCATCACTTGTGCTGGCTGTACAGTCTCAGGGTGGACGTTTGTTTCTGCTTCTAATTGGCTGCCATACTTCTGGTAATCACTCCAGGACTTGCTGCTGCAGAATCCACATGCTTTCCTGGTAGCAGGTCTAGTACCCATGCACAAAACTCATTGCTTAGAGTATGCAGAATGTAAATCCCACGGTTGACACCATCTGTCATTGAGGCACAGTTCAGGAAGCATAGGAAGACTAGGAGTATTTGTAAAATTCGCAAGTAACGTTTTATTATTATCAATAATAGTAAAATAAAAATTGTTTAGTATAGCTATTTACAAAGGCAGTACAAACAGAGAAAATGAAGTCCTTCATCTGAGGGTATCTCTAATTCTACGTCTCAGTCTCTCCAGCAAAAATATTTGTAACCCCTAGGTGGCGCTATCCCAAGGGCTGCTACCCCTGCCTGCTTGGTTAGTAGCAGGTTAAAGGGCCTGAGTTCTGAAACGGGTGCCTCCATCCAGAAGTCAGGGTTGGTAGTGGTCAAGCTAACCTGGGCACAGCCCTCCGGTACACTGTAACCCACCCTCTTTCCCCTCTAGTGGCCTGAACACTGTACAATAATCACTTTCACAATACCCCTGGTACACTACACAAGTACCCACACTGTTTGCACTTACCACCAGGGCTGGTTCCTCTGGCTCGACCCTGGGGACCCTCTGTAAAACATGGTTAAGCACAGCAAATAGCAACAGTACAGTACTTTGAGCACAAACTGGAACCACAGTCAGATTACATGCAGAAAACGTTAGATCTGATTTATTCAGGGGACTTGAACAAGGGAGGGGCAAAATCAGGTTAATTGGCTTAAAGGTTATATCAATCAAGCAGTTATGCATGCGCTTTGAGTATCCCCACACAGTCCGTCTCTGGGTACCCAGGTGGAGAAGAGATGGGCTAGCCAGGACAGTTGCCCCGGGGTTGCAGCTGGTTGGGGCCCTGTGATGGAAAACACAACATGCACAGTACACAATATTTGTAATCCGGAGCCAGAGGGCTCAGTTCGTAAAGGAAACGAAACAACAAGACAGTCAGATGACACACTCAGATTAAGCTGTTGTTGTAGGGAGCTACCCTGGTATTTACTCACGATACCCAAGACTGGACACAGGCTGGACGAAAATCGAGACTGCAGGTGATTGATCTGGAATGTCAGGAGAAGCAGGGCCCTCACAAGTTGCAGCGGCATTGTTCCTGTTCAGGCGTGGAGCAGGGGGCTGATCCCCAGGCAGGTTTCTCGCTGATGGCTTCTCTGTGCAGTGGGTAGTCTGGCTGGGCCAGTCTGGCAAAGCCCAGACCGCATGGAGACAGGTTCGGATGCAGTTCATTTTGGGCTGGATACAGCTTCCAGCAAGCAGAACACAGTTCACACAGTGGGGGAACTAACTCACAACCCACTAGCAGCTCATAGCACATTTACATGTACGGGAATTCTACTGTACCAGGCAACGCGCTCCCCGGGCACAATCTCAAAGTCTCTGCACACACACCGGGAGCTTAGGGGTAGCTGGAACTCCTGACAGGCCGATCGCGTTCAGCAAAATCTTTGGTCTTCTTCAGGTTGAGCCTGGCCCACTTCAGCATCTTACTTTAGTCACACAAACTTGGATTTAGTCCAAAATAATTCTCTTCTCTTCTCTCCCTCTCAGGAGCAGCAGGCAGACATACAGGCCAAACACTCAGCCTTTTCCCAGTTCTTCCATGCGAAGCCACTCAGGATTGCTGCTCAGAATTACTTCAGCTCCTTCTTCTTGAGCTTCCAGCTCAGAACTAACTGAAAACTGCAAGCAGCCTGGGACTTCCCCAAGATCCAAAAAGATTTGGTTGGCTGATTTGGCTGTCAGTCAAAGCAAGAGCTCCCCCTTCAGTTGCAAAAAAGGCGCAAAAAAGCTCCAAACCAAAGTTCCTACAGATTTTGAATTCAGACAGCTCCTGTAGTCCAGCTACATTTTAGGTCCCACCAGTACTGTTTGGTCCAATTTGCAGTCCAGGACCAAGATAGTGGAGACAAACAAAACAGTTCTTGCTACAAATGAAGCAGGTTAGACAAACTAAATTATCATTATCACTCTGAATGATTTTCAGTAAATGGTTACATCTTTCAACAAAGCTCCCTCTCAGATTACTTAAGCTGCAATTAGACAGCTCTTAAAGAGACAGTACATAGAGGCTATACAAGCTCTGGAAATCACATTTAAACTGCTAACTGTCCCCCTCGCCACCTTGGTGATGCACTTTACTAGTGGTTATGTTATATATTGTTTCTTATTCAACCTAGGGGAGGTCCTATACCACCATGTTGCCCCTGGGCCTGTATGTATTATATCTGACCCACTGTGTTTGCTGATATGTAATTCCTTTGCTATGTTACCGACTTAAATACCCTTGTTGTTTTATCCCACTGTTGGAGTATGCTGCTCCTGGTTTATAATGTTGACAATGTATTTCTCCTATGTATACCTTGTAATTCTCCCGGGTCGCACCTGAAAATAGGCACTGGCTGTCTAGTGTGCTTACCCGGTTATCAGAAGCAAATAAATAAATAAAACACAGCACACCAGCCTGGCAGTGAGCATTTAGGCAAGCTCAAGGAAGACTTTTTGGGAACCCCCATTTGTAAGGGGGTTACTCCCTTCCCTGCCTGGGAAAACTTGATGTCCGCGTCAAGTCTGTACCATCATAACATTGAAAATGCAACATGTACAAGATATTTATACCATTAGCATGCTATGCAAGTACTATCTGATTCATCAATTGGCATACAGTAACTTGTCACTTTACTATACATTTCAATGTACTCCACTATATAGTTTCCATTCTGATAATACATTATTCATATTTCACACAGGTAAATTGAACATTGCTATACAGAATCATGTAATAACTTCTTGTACTCTAAACAATGCAAGAGGGGGCCCTTCCCTATCAGCTGACCTGGGGCTGGATGGGGCAGGGGCACCATGGTGAGAGGGCAGAACAAGTAACCTGGAATGGGCCATCAAGCTCAGTTTGGGCAGTGAGCTCTGAGAGACATAAACACCTTTGTGGACTACATTGAGAGGCAAATCCACTGGCCTCCCGGAGGAATCGTAACTGAAGTGCACTACTGGCTTGACAGCTTGGACAGTCTTTCTGGGGTGAACAACCACATTCTCTGTACTTTCAGCAATGGTCTTGGAGTTTTCATCACTTGTGAGGGGTGCCCCTGCATTAAGGGGAATGTCCAAGCTGGGAGCACTGTCAGCCCCTTGCTCTGTAGTCTCTGTTTCTACAACATTTGGCTCATTTTGAAGACACTCTGGCACTGAAGGGGGGGTTGTCAGCACTCTCATAGTGTTCCTCAGGTTCTGGCATGTCCCCAGAAAGTCTCATACCATCAGCCTGTCCTTCAGGCAAATCATACAGTTCCACGATACACAAAGACTCAGCATCCTCAGACGTGATACTTTGCACTTCACCTTCAGGGAGCATTGGCTCCCAAGATGATGCCGGTGCATTAGGCAGTCCAGAAGGCCCATCTTCATCCCCATAATTCAACACAGGATTTCCACGAAGCAACTGACTCACTTCATATGAGGGGTAATAGGCATTATCACACTCACTGTCATCTGAGTTAGACTGGCAGTCACTATCATTCTGGGCCTGCTGCAGGGAAAGTCTTAAATCGGCAACCACGGGGGCAGGCTGACTCTGTTTCTTTCTTGCAGCAGCATGAGTCACTGGTCCAGGGGAATCAATCTCGGTGGGTTCAGCCTCAATTATAACTTGAGCAATAGGTAGCAAGTGGGTACGGTGCATGGTCTTGACAGCTTTGGAGTTATTCTCTGGGCGCACTGTGTACATTAGCAAATCATCCAGCTTTCCAACTATGACATGGGGAAGATGGTGCCATCGATCAGCAATTTTGTGTTTACCATGCAATCCTAAATTTCGCAACAACCACGGTCTCCAGGCCTAAGCTCCTGAGCCTTTACTTTTCTATCATGTCTCTCTTTGTTGGCTAGATTTCTTTTGGCGGTCATTGTCTGGGCCAGTTGATAGGCATGGTTCAATTGAGCTTTAAGTTTTTGTACATATTGCAGGTAATCTTGGCTCGGACCCCATCGGGAGAAACCCCAAAACAGACATCGACGGGCAGCCGGGCCTCTCTCCTGAACATGCGGTAGGGAGAGAACCCGGTAGCATCATTCTTTGTGCAATTGTATGCGTGTACCAAGGTGTTAATCTGCTGGCTCCATTTATGCTTATTTTTTGGGTGCCTAGCATGTCTTGTAAGGTGCGGTTAAAATGTTCAGGTTGAGGATCCCCCTGCGGGTGATAAGGAGTGGTTCTTGACTTTCACCCTCCCCACCCCCCATAGAGAGAGAGCATTTCTTTGATTAGCCGACTCTCAAAGTCCCGGCCCTGATCAGAGTGAATTCGCTGGGGGGCACCATAGTGGACAAAGAAATTTTCCACTAGCACCTTGGCCACGGTAGATGCTTTTTGATCTTTGGTGGGAAAAGCTTGTGCATACCGTGTGAAATGGTCCGTAACCACTAACACAGTGCCAGTGTTTCGCTGATCAGGCTCTAAACTCAAGAAGTCTATGCAGACTAGTTCCATTGGGGTGCTGGTAGTAATGTTGACAAGAGGGGCAGCCCTCTGAGGCAGGGCTTTTCTCTGCAGGCAGCGACTACAAGTCCTTAAATGGTGCTGAACATCAGCCCCCATCTTGGGCCAGTAGAATCGAGATCATACTAGGTCAAGGGTCCGGTCGATACCAAGGTGGCCCATATGATTGTGGAGGGACCTCAGTACCAAATCTTTGAAGGCTGTGGGCAGGACCAATTGTTGCTTGTCTGTTTGGCCACCCCGATCTACAGTCTCTCTATACAACAACTGATTAAGCAGCTTCAATCTGGAGCCTTCTTTAAACAATAAAGCAGTTCTCAGATCAGAGGAACGCAACTTGGACACATTTTTTCCTGCACGAAGGGTGTCAAGTGCTGGCTGAATCATAGGATCTCGGGATTGAGCCCATTGAATGCTGTCAATCTTCCTGGACATAAGTCTCCACCACTCATTCACACTATTGGGATCTGCGCCAGAGGCACTAGGACCCATCGGGAGCAAACTTTTTTGCTGGGGAGTCGACGCCAGAGATGGCGCCGCGAGGAAAGGCGCCGTGAGCCCCAGCTCGCGCGGCAATGACTATCTCGGCGTCGACTCCCCAACCGCCTCAGTTCCTTTTTTCCCGCCGTCGAGTGCGCTTCAGTGACGACGTCGCTCGCCTGTCGGGAGTTAAACTTCAGACTAGCAGCATAGTTTTCAGTTTTTATTATTTTGTAGTATTATCTCGATACAGTATCGCTTAAGTTATTATTATTTTTAAATAAGAACAATAAAGAAGTCTCAGCCTACACTGACCGAGTCGACCATGAGCAGGTCAGGTGACGGTAGGGAGACTTCGTATGAAAGCTGTTCAGTCAGTCGGGCTGGGTCCGGTCCGCCGCCTTCTCCGGAAGGGGGGTCTGACAACGGTCAGTCCAATGCCCGGGGGGATGGGCGGTCCCCGCGGAAGCATAAAAGCAAACGGTCGCATTCTCGGCACCAGTTCGCCTCGAGCTCTTCTTCGCCCGCAGGTCTAAAAAGAGAAGGCATCACTCGAGGTCGCCTGATACGCCTGCGCTAGGACGCTCAGTTATTGGGGCTAGTTGCTGGTCTCCTCCTTCGGAGTCGCCAACGGCAGCTTCTGGTAGCCGACGTCTTCGACATCGAGTCCTACCCGCCGCAGGTAGGTCTTCAGATGAGCAGTTTCATCAGTGGGCCGCTCTTATGGAGCAATGGGCTCGGAGGTTGGTTTGGCTACCTGGCTCGGTCGCCGTGGGCCTTGGCTCTCTGGGCGACCAGGTAAGGCAGTTGGACTTTCCTGGTCGTGCGGCACCTTCTTGTCGTGCCGTCGACTCCGCTTAAGGTGCCCACACATGGCTTTGGCGCAGGGGCCACACCGATGCCCTTATCTCCTGCTCTTTTTCCTTCAAAACCTGTTTTCGGTCTCTGGGGGTGTCTTGACCATGTAGCCTCATGGCGCCGTCCTCGATGCCGTGCTTTGCCGCGGCACCGTCCCTAACACCGTCTGGCTTCTCAGCGCCGTTTGGGTGCTGCGTGGTTCCTCGGTGTTGTTCTCTGCGCCGTGCGCCTCCTCGACACCGGGGGCTCTCGGGGACTTTCCTTTTGTCTCGTTTCCTCCTTCCTCTTCTGGCTTTCATCCCTTTCCTGTCCATACAGTCCCTCCTGGACTGTCAGGAGATGATGTTGAGCCTGAACCAGACCTTCGGCTGGGCGATGAGGTGGACGAAGCAGGATCTTTTACTGCTGCAGAGCCTGTGGTCGAGGACCTGTCATTTAAGTCTCTGCTGAAGAATATGATTTCCACACTTTCTCTCAGACTACAGACTTGATCCTGGGAAATTGTTAAGACTCAATACCTTCACACCTCGGAGATCCCTACAGTTTGACTCCTCCGACTCAGCCTTCCTTGAGGCGCTGTCTCAAATGGTATGGAATAATCCTGCTCTCTCTCATCGGTGGCTAAATCCATTGATAGAAAATATTCAGCTCCCAGGATCGTCCCATTTTGGCATCTCAAGCCTTTGCGGATCCTATTGTAGTCCTGGCAGAGAATGATAAGGTCGTCCTTCCTCAAACCACTACAGCTCGAAACCTATTAACAGGGAATCTCGTAAGATAGACACCTTAGGTAAGAGAGTCTTTGCTGCTTCTACCCTAAGTATGCGTATTGCCAGTTACCAAGGCTATTTTTCTCAGTACGAGTATATCCTGTGGCACTCTCTCAAGCAAATGGTTGAAGCTCTTCTGGAGTCTGATTCAAAGCCAGAGCTTCTTCAAACCATTACCAGGGGTATTGAATCTAACAACCAACAGGTTAAAGCAACCATGGACACTTTCGACTCCGCTTCCCGTTCAGCAGCTGCTGGTATTTGCACCCGCCGCCATTCCTGGCTGCGCACTTCAGGCTTCACCAATGATGCGCAACAACAGGTAATGGCATTGCCCTTTGATGGTGCATATCTTTTTGGTCCTCAGGTCGAGCAAGCTCTAGAAGCTACACAAAAGACTAGGTCAGCCATTAAGTTGGCTAGACCCCCTCCTGCCCCCTCTCGAGGGCATGCCAGTAAACGTCAGTTTCATAACCGTCAGTCCTTTCGAGGCAGAGGAAGTTTCCATAAGAACCAACCTGCCCAACCTCAAAAGAAGGCGCAACAGAAAGCGCAAGGGCCCAAAGCGCCCAGCGCTACCTTATGAATTGCTGGCCCAAGTCCCACCTCAACTGCCCGAGGTGGACTTTTCCTCTCCGGTGGGAGGTCGGCTGATGCCCTTCTACAGCCAGTGGAAGTCCATAACCTCAGACAAATGGGTCCTTCGGATAATCCGCGAGGGGTACTCACTCAATCTTGTGAAACCCTTCCGGATCGTCCTCCCAAACGGCAGCCCAGGCTGTCCGCCCTTCAGTCAGACCTTCTCACCGCCGAGATTCAGGGCCTTCTAAACAACAGGGCAGTAGAACTTGTGCCGCTGCATCAACGAAACACGGGGTTCTACTCTCATTACTTTCTGGTTCCGAAGAAGTCTGGGGGAATGCGCCCCATCCTAGATCTCAGAAAGCTAAACAAATTTCTCCCCAAGGAGAAATTCAGAATGATTTCTCTAGGAACCCTGTTACCTTTGCTTCATCAGCACGACTGGCTACTCCCTAGACATGCAGGATGCTTACCAGCACATTCCCATTCACCCGAGGCATCACAAATTCCTGAGGTTTGTGGCTCTGGGACAACATTATCAGTTCAGAGTCCTGCCTTTTGGGCTATCCTCGGCGCCGCGAGTTTTTACAATGTGTTGTGCAGTTCTCGCAGCGCACCTCAGAAAACTCGGAATACAGGTGTTCCCTTATCTGGACAATTGGCTTCTGGCAAGTCCTTCCAGGCAAGGGACTCTGGATGCCGTAGAGACGGCCTCTCGCCTCCTTACGTACATGGGAGTCCTGCTAAACCTCAAGAAATCGCAGCTGCAGCCCTCCCAGAGGCTCCTTTTCATAGGGACCCTTCTGGACACATCCTGTGTGAAGGCCTTTCTTCCAGAGGACAGAAGGAACGATATCCTTCAGATGGCCCGTTACATCGGAGAAAACAGGTCAGTTACAGCGCTCTCGATGCAACAGATGCTGGGCCTCATGGCATCCTCAGTGTTCACTGTACCTCTGGCCCGTCTGCACGAGAACCACGCAGTGGATGCTCAGTACTCAGTGATCTCCAACCACTCACCCGCAGTCCTATCTCATCAAGGTGACAGAACCCTTAAAGAGGTCTCTCACCTGGTGGTCTCAAGAGGACAATCTCCTGCAAGGATACCGCTTTGCCCCTCTGGACCATCAGATCTCCATTACCACAAGATGCCTCACTAATGGGGTGGGGAGCTCACTGTCAGGCTCTCCACACTCAGGGTGTGTGGACTCAACTCGAGTCCCAGCTTCACATAAATGTCCTAGAGATGAGAGCCGTCCTTTATGCGGTCCGAGCTTTGAAGGACATTCTCTGTCACAAGAATATTCTCCTCCAAACGGACAACAAAGCAGTGATGTATTACATCAACAAGCAAGGCGGTGCTCATTCTTACCCCTTATGCAGAGAAGCGATGAGGGTCTGGGAATGGTGCTTGGAGCACAAGGCTCTAATTCAAGCAATCTACCTGCCAGGTGTACAGAGACGACTTGGCAGACCATCTCCAGCAGAACAGAGACAGATCCTCACAGTGGTCTGTCAACTCAACCATAGTTCAGTCACTATTAGAAGAGTGGGAACTCCGGACCTGGACCTTTTTGCGTCCCCACTCAACGCAAAACTGCCTCTCTTCTGCTCCAGAAATCCAGGGCCTGGCATTTTTTGTCAGGATGCGTTCAGGCTGCGGTGGACAAAACGCTTTCTTTCCGCCTTTCCGCCTCTTCCTCTAATTCAGAGAGTACTCCTCAAGTTCGAGTCTCAGGGAGACAAGATGATTCTCATTGCTCCCTTTTGGCCTCGACAACTGTGGTTTCCACTTCTCAACAGTATGTTGGCAGTTCCTCCGAGACCACTTCCCCTGCAGATGAACCTTTAACTCAGGGACGGTGGTCCATCCCAATCGAGATCTCTTCACCTTCACGCTTGGCTCCTGAAGAGGTAGAAGTAAATCGGTTCAATGTCTCTCAAAGGTTTCTGATATCCTTCTGGCTGCGAAGCCAGCCACTTGGAAAACTTACGCGGCTAAGTGGGCGTTTTCAGCTCTGGTGTGCAAAGTCCTCTTTGAATCCCTTTTCCTGCCCTCCAGATAAAGTTTTAGAGTACCTTTTGGACCTCTCAAATTCAGGTCTCCAGTACTCTACAGTTAAAGTTCACCTTAGTGCCATTTCAGCGTATCATGAGCCGTTTTTTTCCCTTTCACTGGCTCAGTTACTTATGGTTAAGAGATTTCTTAAGGGCATTCTGCACACCAGACCTCCTACAAGACGTCCAGTTGCAGCCTGGGACATTAATCTTGTGCTAGACATGCTCACTCGGAAACCTTTTGAGCCTCTAGCTACCTGTGAACTAAAGTTCCTCACCTGGAAGACTGCCTTCTTAGTGGCCATTACCTCCAGCCACTTGAGGTCTCTGAGATACATGCCCTGGTCACAGATCCTCCATACAATGTGTTTCATAAAGACAAAGTAGTCCTTCGTACTCATCCTAAATTTCTTCCTAAGGTTGTGTCAGAATTTCATCTTAACCAACCTTTGGTCCTTCCCTCTTATTTTGCGGACTTCCAAAATGAAGGGGAACGTTCTCTTCATTCTCTGGATGTTAAGAGGGCCTTGCGTTTCTATTTAGATAGAACCAAGGATTTTCGTAAAGCCCAGCAACTGTTCGTTTCCTTCAGTGAGACCCGGCTGGGTCAACCTGTCGCTATTAGATGTATCTCAGCATGGCTAGTGGCGTGCCTTCGTCACTGCTATTCCATGGCGCAGGAGTTAAGTTGGAGGGTGAGTTTATGCTCACTCTACCAGGCGATGGCGGCATCCTAGTGGAAATCCTAGCGTGCCATTGCAGACATCTGCAGTGCAGCCACCTGGAGCTCAGTGCATACTTTCGTTAAGCATTATGCACTTCGATGTCCATGCCAGGCGACATTCTTCCTTTGGCAGAGCCATCCTTAATGGACTTCTGTCTTAAGAAACGTGAGCTCTTGGTTTCTCCTGCAGCCTCTCGGGGATTATTATCTCGGTACTCTCCCAGTAGTGTGAATGAGTGGTGGAGACTTATGTCAGGAAGATATGAAATTACATTGCCTACCGTAATTCTTGATCTTCTTGAACGAGTCTCCCACTCGTCCACCCCCTCCATCCCCTGAGCTCACCTCTCTTGTTGGTCTTCACTCCCTCAAATCTTTAGGCCTTGAAGACTTCTTTGTTGACCCTTCTTACATGGGTCGTCCGGACTATCTTATGTCCGGTTTTTAGGTTAGGCTACCCTTCTAGGTTAGTTACGCTGCACCTCCTTGGTAAAAGGTACTGAGGCGGTTGGGAGTCGGCCGAGATAGTCATGCAGCGAGAGAGCTGGGCTCATGGCGCCCGTTCTCGCGGCGCCATCTCTGGCGTCGACTCCCCAGCAAAAAAGTTTGCTCCCGATGGGTCCTAGTGCCTCCGGCGCAGGTCCCAATAGTGTGAATGAGTGGTGGAGACTCGTCCAAGAAGATCAAGAATTACGGTAGGTACGTAATTTTCATTTGTCAAACTGAGGTAGTGCACTAATATCTAGAGCAGAGAAGTGGCAATACGCAGCTGGTATGCAGGTGTCAGAGGGGCCCAAGCACTCTACTAAGCAGTCCGCTGTGTCCGTAGACATCTGTTCATTTCTATCAAACTTTTGGCACAATGCTCGGATGTCAGGTTCAGACTGCCTGACCCAGTCGCTCTTGGAAATGGGCCTCTGAGATAGGGTGTCAGCATCAGTATGATTCAGGCCTGGTCTGTATTCGACAGAATAATCGTATGTTGACAATGCAGAAAGCCACCGGTGCACCATGGCGTCTAACTTAGCTGAAGTCTGTACATAGGTCAACAAGTTATTGTCAGTCCTCACCAATATTTTTGCCCCATAGAGGTAATCATGAAACTGGTCGACAATGGCCCATTTTAACGCAAGGAACTCCAACTTGTGCACAGGGTAGTTTCGCTCTGACAGGGTCAAGCTCCTACTGGCGAATGCCACTGGTCTCTAACCATCCTCATGGTCTTGATACAGTACAGCTCCCAGATCCTGCAGACTGGCATCAGTATGCAGCACGTAGGGTTTGGTGGGATCAGCATAAGCGAGGATGGTGGCTTGGGTAAGCTGGTATATGACTTCGTGGAAAGCTGCTTCACAGTCAGGCGTCCAACGGGACCTGAAAAGTTCACCTGGGCGGAAATATGCTTTGTCTGGTTTTTGATGGACCCTTTTTTTATTTCCGATTGGTAGGAGGGTAACCCTGGGTAAGATCCAAGAATGGCCAAATCACTTTGGAATAGTCCTTTATGAACTGGCAGTAGTAGCCACAGAATCCCAGGAAATGTTGTAGCTATTTCAAATTGTGGAGCTGGGGCCGAGTAGTCAAGGCTTCAACTTTACTAGGATCAGTCTCTATCTCCTCTGTAGACACTATGTGCCCCACATACTTCACAGAGGTTTGGAAAAACCGGCACTTGTCGATGGACAGCTTGAGACCAGAATCTTCCAGTTGGTCTAGTACTTTGAACAGTCGACTCTCATGTTCCTCTAGGAAGCTCCCAAACACAATGACATCATCCAAGTACACCAGGCATTCCAGCAAATTCATGTCTCCCACCGCTCGTTCCATCAGTCACAGGAAGGTGGCTGGGGCACCCGATATCCCCTGTGGCATTCTCAGGAATTCATAGAACCCCAAAGGACAGATGAAGGCTGTCTTCTCACGGTCCTCCGGAGCCATCGGAATCTGGTAATATCCACTGCAAAGGTCCAACACCGAGAACCATTTGCTCCCATTCAGACAATCCAGAGCATCTTGTATACGGGGCATGGTGTATTGATCGGGGATGGTCCGCCGATTCAGAGTTTGATAATCAACACACATTCTCACAGATCCGTTCTTCTTACGCACAACCACAATGGGAGAAGCATATGGGCTCCTGGATTCTTGTATCACACCAGCCGCGAGGATTTCCTGCAAGTGTCTTCTCACATTGTCTATGTCTGCAGGGGCTAGGTGTTGAGACCTCTCTCAAAATGGCTGTTCATCATGCAGGCATATGTGATGCTCCGCACCCTGGACACATCCCACGTCCCATTCCTTCAACGAAAACACTTGATGTCTCTGGGCAAGTTTCTGGCTAATTCTAGTCTTCCATTCAGCTGGCAACGGGGAGTCACCAAAATCAAACAAGTCGGGAGTCACTCTGTCTGTCTTGCCAGGGTGCTTGTTGCTGGGCAACTCTGCAGTGTCTGCACAGTGTACCATAGCTAGGGTGCATCCTCTGTTCACCTGGATCTCCCGATCTGACACATTATGAATCTGAACCATCACTCGTTGTACATAGGCATGAGCACGAGCTGGCAAGATGCTGGGCTTAACCAATAATCCTTCCGGCAATTTTCCATCGCCTGGCGTGTCCAACATCAGTATTTTGTTCTTGACATCTTTGCGGAGGCAGACCTCCCCTTGAACTGTACACTGGGCGTTAGGGGCCAGTACCATTGAATCGGGATCCTTCTTCCACACAACCCCTACCAGTTCATCCTGGTCCACTCCCTTGGAGATCTGTTGCAAATCACAGGCCCTCTTGATCAACGTGGGAATTCTTAGGGCTCTCCCAGTCCGTCACCCTTGTTTCTCACGACAGAGTTGTGCCAGTCTCCCAAACATATGGGCGTTGCTCCCAATTAACAGGGGAACCCCATCCTACAGTCCACTAGGGGGACACACTAAGGCCAGTGTCTCGACTTGCTCCTCTACACCAGTTACAGCTGCAGGAAATGACAGCCAGAGGCGTACATATCCTAGGTAGGGATAAGACTTGTCGCTCAGCCTCCACACATGTAAGTCTTCCAGGGATTGTAAGGGCACAGCAGATAAGTGTTTGTCATACCAGTCCTTAAATACAGTGGTCACTTACGACCCACTGTCTAGCACAGCCCGAGTAGGAATACCATTCACAGCCACTGTAGTCTCCATTGAAGGGCCCACTATTTTGGACCAGTCTGGAGGGACGGCAGCAGGGGCCTGGAGAGATGATTTAGCCACAAAGGGATTTGAGTTACTACTTCTTGAACCCTCACTGTGGTCATTTTGGGTACTCCTTGACCGCTGATTCATTTACCGAAGCTCTACTTGAAGCCTGTATACAACTTTATCTAGGTCTTTTGTGGGCCGGCATTCTCTCTTCATGTGCCCATCCTTCCCACAGTTATGGTAAAATATATTTTCCGGGATTTGGGTTGGCCGAGGCATCACACTGGGAGCTGGGGCGGTGGTACTACCATCTGAAAACCTTGGTGCCATCTCTGTCTGCTGTGTGGTGAACATTTGGAGACATCTCGTCAGTTCTCTTACTTCCAGTGTCAAGGCATCAAGTTTCGAGCTGCTGTCAGCAGGAGATGCTTGGGTGAACTCCCCCACCCTCATAGCAGATGCAGTTGGATAAAGGTCGGTGCCTGTACTTGCAGGAACGGTCTTTATAAAGAGACTGTTTTTTGTTTCCCTGAACTCCCTCAGCAGTTCATCCCATGGCGGCACACCCTCATTGATCCCCACTTCGGAAGGGCCTTCCAATGCCGTGATAACTTTTTGCTATGCTCACTCTAGAATTACAATCCCTGTCTTCATCTTCAACCTCCCGGAGTTCTTTTATCAAGTCACAGTAGTCCGGTGGGTTACCCCTTCTATCTGGGAGCCTTAATTGAAGAAGCTGCAATTTAGAATGTTTTGCATGTTGCAGTATGTGCCTCGACCTCACATGGTTTAAGTCACTGGTGGCTACCCATGTTTTGAGTAAGCCTTTTGCAGTGCTTTTTCCAGACAAGTAATATGCAGACAAACTTTCCCCTGGCCATTGTTTTGTACCTCAAAATTTCCACATCAAGTTCTCCCCTGACTCAATGCTCCCAAAATTGCCTTCGAGTGCAGATAGGTACTTCTGGGCAGTTGCATCAGGGTTTGTGGACCTCAGAAATTTAACGGCCTGTAGGGCGGGACCCCTCAAACTTTCTTTGATCCTTTTCTGCTTCTCAGCCTCCGCACACTGCCATTCAGGTACCAAAGGGGCAACACAGTCTATCCAGGTCTCCCAGTCATCCTCCCCTTGTGGGGTGGGGAGGGTGCCGGAGAAGATTCTCAACCTTTGGTAAGAGTCGTGACTAATGGCAGGTACAGACATAGGAGCCAGCATTGGCATAGGCACAGAACGAGGGGCAGTAACGGGTGCTGGAGTGGAAGGGGATGTTGGGGGAGAAACACCCCCAGGTGGCAGGAATAGTTTCTTTAAGTCCTCCCAGTTTTCCCTTCATCCAGCAACAACTTAGCAAATTTCTCCTCAGAAGTCTCAGATTGTGGGGGGGGGCTCATTCTCCCTGGGGTCTTTACTGTCTTTAGTTATCACTCTCCAGACAGTGAGGGCTCCTTCAGGGGTGATAGTCCATGGCACTTTGGAACTGTTTACTGGGTCCTTACACTCTACTAACGCCATGAACTTTGGGTGAGCAGATTAGCCTGTCGACCCACCACCACAGGGTTTTGTAAACATTCAACCTTGGAAAGTACTCCCTCTACAGTGTCCTTATTGGTACCCAGGGAAATATCAAGGATAAGTATAGCATTTTGGGGGTCGATCTCCTGCCCAGTACACCACCTCACCAACTGGTGTACAGCCACTTCTGTTGGGGTAGCCATTTATGTTTGACAATAATTCATAGTTTCAGCCACTAGAAGACAAAAATTCCCAGCGGTGAGCCTCCAAAATGTAACCCCTAGGTGGCACTATCCCAAGGGCTACTACCCCTGCCTGCTTGGCTAGTAGCAGGTTAAGGGGCCTGAGTTCTGAAACGGGTGCCTCCACCTGGAAGTCAGGGTTGGTAGTGGTCAAGCTAACCTGGGCACAGCCCTCGGGGACACTTTAACCCCCCTTCTTTCCAATCTAGTGGCCTGAACGCTGTACAATAATCACTTTCACAATACCCCTGGTACACCACACAAGTACCCACACTGTTTGCACTTACCACCAGGGCTGGTTCCTCTGGCTCGACCCTGGGGACCCCCTGTAAAACAAGGTTAAGCACAGCAAATAGCAACAGAACAGTACTTTGAGCACAAACTGGAACCAGAGTCAGATTACATGCAGAAAAAGTTAGATCTGATTTATTCAGGGGATTTGAACAAGGGAGGGGCAAAATCAGGTTAATCAGCTTAAAGGTTATATCAATCAAGCAGTTATGCATGCGCTTTGAGTCCCCCCACACAGTCCACCTCTGGGTACCCAGGTGGAGAATAGATGGGCTAGCCAGGACAGTTGCCCGGGGTTGCAGCTGGTTGGGGCCCTGTGATGGAAAACACAACATGCACAGTACACAGTATTTGTAATCCGGAGCCAGAGGGCTCAGTTCGTAAAGGAAACGAAACAACAAGACAATCAGATGACACACTCAGATTAAGCTGTTGTTGTAGGGAGCTACCCTGGTATTTACTCACGATACCCAAGACTGGACACAGGCTGGACGAAAATCGAGACTGCAGGTGATTGATCTGGAATGCCAGGAGAAGCGGGGCCCACACAAGTCGCAGAGGCGCCGTTCCTGTTCAAGCGTGGAGCAGGGGGCTGATCCCCAGGCAGGTGTCTCGTCGATGTCTTCTCTGTGCAGTGGGTAGTCTGGCTGGGCCAGTCTGGCAAAGCCCAGACCGCATGGAGACAGGTTCGGATGCAGTCCGTTTTGGGCTGGATACAGCTTCCAGCAAGCAGAACACAGTTCACACAGTGGGGAACTAACTCACAACCCACTAGCAGCTCATAGCACTTTTACATGTACGGGAATTCTACTGTACCAGGCAAAGCGCTCCCCGGGCACAGTCGCAAAGTCTCTGCACACACCGGGAGCTTAGGGGTAGCTGGAACTCCTGACAGGCCGATCGCATTCAGCAAAATCTTCGGTCTTCTTCAGGTTGAGCCTGGCCCACTTCAGTATCTTACTTTAGTCACACAAGCTTGGATTTAGTCCAAAATTCTCTTCTCTCCCTCTCAGGAGCAGCAGGCAGACATACAGGCCAAACACTCAGCCTTTTCCCAGTTCTCCCATGCAAATCCACTCAGGATTGCTGCTCAGAATTACTTCAGCTCCTTCTTCTTGAGCTTCCAGCTCTGAACTAACTGAAAACTGCAAGCAGCCCGGGACTTCCCCAAGATCCAAAAAGATTTGGTTGGCTGATTTGGCTGTCAGTCAAAGCAAGAGCTCCCCCTTCAGTTGCAAAAAAGAAGCAAAAAAGCTCCAAACTAAAGTCCCTACAAATTTTGAATTCAGACAGCTCCTGTAGTCCGACTACATTTTAGGTCCCACCAGTATTGTTTGGTCCAATCTGCAGTCCAGGACCAAGATAGTGGAAACAAACAAAACAGTCCTTGCTACAAAGGAAGCAGGTTAGACAAACTACATTATCATTATCACTCTAAATGATTTTCAGTAAATAGTTACATCTTTCAACAGAGCTCCCTCTCAGATTACTTAAGCTGCAATTAGGCAGCTCTTAAAGAGATAGTACACAGAGGCTATACAGGGTCTGGTAATCACATTTAAATTGCTAAAACGCAGGACACCAGCCTGGCAGTGAGCATTTAGGCAAGCTCAAGGAAGACTTTTTGGGAACCCCCCGTTTGTAGGGGGGTTACATATTGCTGCTCTTTTTATAACAAGTCTTTGTCAGGTAATTAACTTCTTCATCTTGAGGTCGTTAAGGAGACATCCTTTTTCTCACAAAATGTTCTTGTGATTTTCTTTGCAGGTGCAACAGCCTGACCATGGTGACCCAGAACTGACTTCTTGTTGACAACTCTGCAAAAGAGTTTGCAAAGAAGCCTGAGAGGAGCTCAAACTGCATCTCAACTTCACCCCCCTAAATTCCAAACAGCTTTTTGCAATCATTTCAACAGTATAGCTATATACATTTTCAAACCTAGGAATCCCAGTTTCACATAAAGATTCACATACATTGTATAACTGCAGATACGCAAGGGAGAAGAAAAGAGAGGAAACAGCAAGTGAAGGCAGAGAGATAGCAAAAGGCGGAGAATCGTAAGACCGTCAGAGTGATCAGTTCCTAAGTCTCACGAGAACATTCAGTTGCACAGCCAGACAGACAAGAGACAGAAAAGGAGAGGATAGAACAGATTGCATTTAACTCTTTCTGCATAACAGATAGGACAGGGCCTTATTTAGCTCTGTCGGGGGGGGGGGGAGAACAGTCAGGTGGCAGCTGCGCTTAGCTGAGTAGGAGAGACGTCACACAAGCAGTCCCTGAAAGGGAGGCGGTGAACCACCTGTTCTCCTTGCGGGCCTCACTGTTAGTTTGCCTCATGGGAGAATGCCAAACTGAGGCTGCCCCCGCACTCCAGGACACTGCTGGGGGACGCCTTTGTGAGGCCATTGACCCCGGGCCTTGTGTATGCCTTTCTTCCTTTCCCCCTGATCCACAGAGTATTGGTCAAGGTCAGGATGGACAAGGCATGGATGACTATGATAGCTCCAGACTGGCCAAGGCAGTTCTGGTACCCTGATCTCCTCAGCCTCAGTAGCAGGCCTCTGTGGCAGTTGCCTCTCTGCCCAGACCTGCTGACCAAACTTAGGGGGGCGATCCTGCACCATCAGTCCATGCACCTCATGGCCTGGTTCCTGAGCAGCTGGAGTTCCAGGCCTTGGGTCTTTTTGAGGATGTCCTCCATTTTGTGGATGCATCCAGAAAGGAGTTGATTCATAGGCGTTGTACCTTTAAATGGAAGAGATCTTCCATTTGGCACCTTGTCTGCCCTGTGTCTTGCATTCTAGACTACCTTTGGTCCCTTTCCCTGCTGGGACTGTGAGCAGTAACCCTTAGGATACATCTAGCAGCCATCTCTGCTCACCGGACGCGGGCTGGTATGCCGACACTCACCCAGTAGAAGGTGGCTGGCACTTTTTCAAGGGTCTCAACCAGTTGCCCGATCCACCTCCACTATGGGACTTACTGCTGGTCCTGGCTATGCTCATGGGCAAGCCATTTGAGCCAATGCACAGGTGTGAGTTGTGACACTTGTCATGGAAGACAGCTTTCCTGGTGGCCATTACATCTGCCAGAAGGATATCTTAACTGCTTATTCCCATTTATAGGTCTGTGCCAGAGGAAGTAGGACCCTGTGGGAGCTAAGTCTTCTGCATCGTACAGCTGGGGGGCCCGCTGTCGATACTGGCTCCATCCACGAAGCGGATGTATGACATGGTACTTGTGGACTGGCCAGCAAAGGAGTCCTACCATCATCCACAGGTGCCTGCCATGAGTCGTCTGATGTACAGAAATGCACAGGATGGTAAAACCCTGCTGCCCCAGACATCAAACTCTGCAGATGTGTGCTGGGGTGGTAATGCACGGGGTGTGTATGCCCATTGGGGGTGTCCAGGAGCTGAATCCCAGAAGCAGTATGTGGCATTGCACCTGGAGACCCCTACATGAGTGCAGTGCTTGCACTGGATGTCCCTTGGGGCTTGAAAAGGGGTAGCGGGACAGAGCCAGACATCCCTTGATGTCTCTGTAAAGGGCCAAGGCTATAGAGGTATGTCGGAAAGACTCTCTGCTGTATTCCCCAGGAATGACAGCACCAGGTTAGCAGGTTTGCGACTGTCAAAATGGTGAAGGCTAAGCTCCCTCATCATTTCCTCAAGGAACTGCTGGTACCTGGCGTACTCTGTGTTGGAGGAAACACAGATAGAAATGTCCTCTCCCTCAGAGAAGGAAGTGGGGGATGAAGAGGAGCTGGAGTGAGGGGTTAGAGAAGCAGGAACCTCAGTTCGGAAAATGGCCCGTTCTAAGGATCAGAAGTACTGGGTAAATGCACTAACCAACACCCTAAACTGTTTCCAAGACAGGTACCCCAAAGGGCCAAGAATGCCAGGGAGAAAAAAGAGGAGGAGGGGGATTGTGTAAGATCAGGCCAGGTCCTCTGACAGGGCTGCGAGAGTGCTCAGGGACCCTCACCTGGGGAGGGCCTGGCAGACTCACTCATTAACAAGTGATCAACAGCTTGGGATCCAACGAGATGGTGCCCTTGGTGGGAAGCGCCCCAAGTGGGCACAGTGGAGTTGTACAGGTCCCATGGGACAGCCCCAATCCCCACCAGTGGCAGGGCCAGATGGTTCCAAAGAGAACTGAGGGTCTGAGCTGGTGCTGCAGTTGTTACCAGAGTTGCCACCTACTCTCGACAAGGAGTGAGCCACTAACCTAAACCTTACAGACCCTACCTCACCATAGCTGGTCCTGCACCTTGTGCCAGGCCCAAGGTCAGAAACCGAATCCCCAGTAGTAGCAGTGTGGAAATGGCACCATGGGTGGCACTGACTCCAATCCTAGCACCACAAATGGTGTCCGAAGAAGGGACGGCACTGGGAATGACACTGGGATGCAAAGCAGCACCATAAACAGTGTCGACAGGAGCCCTGTTCCTGCCCAGAGGCACAGTCACAAGAGGAGACCCCCGACGCAGGCCCAGAACTAAGCCCAGGAAGGTCTCCTTCATGGTCCGTGATCTCAGTGGTCCCGAGGGCCTCCCTGACACCCTCCCCTGAGTTATCTGACCACTCAGGAGAGGATATCCAGAACACCTCCACAGGACGAGCGTGACTGGCTCCAGATGCCTTCCCTCTGCCAGCACCGCCAGCAGTGTCGGGAGGGGCCCTTGCAGTCAACACTGCCCTGCTCACCAGTATTGGCCTCAGTCTGGAAGCCAAGGCAGAGCCAGGCCGCAACGCCAAGGTGCCCGCTGATGTAGGCACAGCATATAGCTTTGACTTCGCCACCGGGGGCATCAGCTGCCCAGAAGGGGCGACGGACCTGGAGAGGTACTCAGCAGGTTTCCCAAGGGAGATCGACTATGCACCAGACCCTTCCCCCATGCTCTCCAACGTCTCAGTGGGGTGAGCATGAGGAGAGGCCTGGTCTCCTTCAGTACATATAGTACTGGGGAGAGGCTCAGGGACCATACCTTCGCATTCCTAGTGTGACGTTTGCCTCTGAAAGTGTGTGTGGGGTAGCATCCCCACTTCAATGCACAGATTTCGAGGGTGTGGTGGTCCATAAAGAAGAAGGGTTGCACCGATCAATATCATGTTCAGCATCGAGGCAGGTCCAACGTTTGTCGTGCCAGTCCTGGACAGAGATATGTTCCCAACAAGAGCACCAACCGATGGGGGGCTGTCCTTGGTCTTCTTCTTCAAAGACTTCTTTGGCTCCTGGGAACCGGACATTGCGAGACACGGAAAATAAGAAAAACAAGGACAGAACAGAGTTCAGCACTGTACAAGATGAAAGGAAAGAAAGAGCGACACCAAAAAAAAAAAAAAACAGAGCTGGGGGGGGGGCAACTATTGAAAGAGGTGGCAGTGAACTGAGAAAGACAATGACACAGCAGGAATATCAGCTTCAGTGCTCCCATGGTGTGACTTCAACGGCGGGAAAAACAAAACTGAAGAAGACAGGGGGACAGTGTTGGTTGTTGGCTAGTCACTGAGCACCACTTCATACGCCTGCCTCATGGGCAGTGCAGACACTGACGTCAGCCCCCTAGCTGTAAGATGCAGAAGACTTTGCTCCTGTGGGGTGCTAGTGCCTCTGGCACAGACCCATTAGTGGGAATAAGTGGTGAAGATATTCTGGCAGATAAACAGTTACAGTGAGTACATAATTTTCATTCCAATCTGAGGCTTCTGTTGAGTAATTGTGGGGATAAACATTCTGCCAGTAGCAGTGAGTAGTGATTTGAATTCTTGTATTCCATCCTTAGTAAATATTTCATCTCTTGAGTGTAGGAAGACAGAAAAGAAACAAGGTGAAGAAAAGGGGAGGAAATACAGTAATTATAAAGAAGAAAAAAAGGTGAGGAAACAGGTCATTGGGATTGGGGAAAACAGAGAATATAAGGGATAATTTGGAAGGTTTAGTAGTTGTGAGCACATTTTCATTGCAATACTTGTATTTGTTTGAATTGCAAATTAGGTAACAAATGTATGTGCCACACGTGGTGGTGGTTGTTTTTAATTAAGCCCCCAGTTACCAGAATACTGTTTGTCTGCAAAGTAAAAATGGAAGCCTATTTCAGTGAAAGGTCCTAATTTTTATCTTTGTAAAATAATTTCTTCTTATTGTTACTCATTTTAAGTCAAATATTTTAAATCTATTTTATAAGCCCAATAAGTCAATCCAGTGTGTGTGCCTTTATGGTGATAGAATGGCACTTTTTAGGTGTATTTAACGGCACTCTGCTGCACCTTATGCCTAACAATGCACCCAGTGCGTGCAGTTTTATCATCATAATGCACACCCTGTCATGTGTTGTTGCTCACGTACTTTACCCAGAGGCTGACATATCTAATTCTATTTCTCTTGCCTTACCAACATTGCGACCTCACTAACTGTGACTGATCTTGGAGCAGTTGATTGGCTTTTCTTGGTAATTTGTGATGTCATAGACAGTGATGTCGAAAAGGGCTGATTGTGTATGACAAGGAACAGAATTAGCTATGTCAGCTTCCAGGTAGAGTACTGTTCCACACATCATACCAAGTATGATTGGGTAGAAAATCTTCTTGTCGACAAAATTTGGAAAGAAAAAATTACTTCACATATAAGTACTGTTCACTACTTTTGAAAGTTAATATTAATTTTAGGCAGTGCACAATCTCTCTGACATGGTTGAAAAGATTCAGTAGTTTTCATAGGGAAAACAGATGTGGAGGCACTAAAGGTGTATTTGTTCTTGTAGACAGGATAAAAGTTGAAGGTGTCCACCAGATGGATTGTCAAGTTCCAGGCATAATCACAAAACCATGTAGAAATAATGGAGTCCTGTGCTAAGACTACCATGTAGTGAAGGCTCTGTGGCACAATGGATAGCGCACTGAATTTCTAGTATACTAAAAATTAAAAAAAGTAACTTAAAGATTGTGGATTCGAGTCCCACCAGAGTCGCTTATTTACTCTGCACCATGTAGTTCAGTGAATGTTTGAAAGACTGGTGCGGAGCACAGGGTTTTGACTTCATTAGGGAGTGGGGGTCCAATTGGAGGAATGCAGGCCTATACTGGTGCAGTGGTCTGCATCTGTTCAGGAGGGGAATCAGGCTGCTAGGTGATAGGTTTTAATGCTTCATTGGCAAGCTTTTAAACTAGCCAAGGGGTGGGCACCGATATGAAGCAGGAAATTCCCAGCCTCCCCCCACAAAACAGGGTAGTTAGTGAGGCAAACTCCAGGGTACAGAGGTCGATAGAGAGCAGGACGGGGTAAATGGAGAAAAAGGCAAAGGCAGTAAGGGCAGGGATGGAGCAAAAAAGGGTACGGCCATCATAAAATGGAGGGCAATGAGTACCAATGCTTGTAGTCTGGGTAACAAGCTTCCTGAGCTAGTGGCCTTGATGGAAGAGGGACGCCTGGATATCGTGACAGTCACAGAAACATGGTGCATGGAGAACCATGACTGGGATGTCAGCATACCAGGGTATACAGTCTACAGGAGGGACAGGGAGGGTAAAAGAGGAGGAGGAGGAGCAGCTGTCTACGTAACTGAAGGGATCAAAGCAACAGAACTAAAGGGTAAACGGGGAGGAGAGGAGGTACTGTGGGTCACCTTGGAGACAGGTAGTGGCACCACAATCCACATTGGTGGAGGAAATGGACAAGGAAATGATAGAAGGCATCCTCAGAGTGGTAGAAAAAAGGGAGATACTGTTGATGGGGGACCTGAATTTGCCAGATGTTAACTGGACCACATTTACTGCAGCCACATCCAAGAGTTTGGTCATTCTCAATGCCCTACAGGGGACATGCCTCAGATGGCTAGTATTGGAACCCACTCGGGAGGGAGAAATCTTGGACCTGGTACTCTCAAATGGGGATAGAGAGAGGATCACAGATTTAGAAGTGGGTAGCCATCTGGGAACAAGCGACCACCACACAGTGTAGTTCACGATAAACACAACCATGGAGTCAAGCCATACAAAAGTGAGAGTACTGGACTTTAGAAGGGCTGACTTTGGCAAAATGGGAGAGTGCCTAAGGAATGCGCTAGCAAACAGGCAGGAAGGAGGGGTGGAAGAACTATGGGGAAAAATCAAAACTGTCATCTTAGAGGCAACAAGTTTTTGTGTGAAGCAAATAAAGAAAACAAAATGAAGTAAAAAAACACTATAGTTCTCAGAAGAGGTGGCAAGGAAGGTTAGGGAGAAAAAGATAACATTCAGGAAGTATAAGGAATCACAGATGGAGCAGGACAGAGAACTGTATCAGTTAAAGCAGAGGGAAGCGGGGAAGGCAGTCAGGATAACAAAGGCCCAAACCAAGGAAAAGATAGTCGGCTCAGTTAAGAAAGGGGGATAAAACCTTTTTTAGATACATTAGGGAGCAAAGAAAGACCAAGGGAGGGATAATGAGGCTTAATAAAGGGGAGGGGAGGTGGGCAGAGATTCTGAACAAATACTTTTGCTCAGTATTCACAAAAGAAGAGGAGGTGGAGGTACCTAAACCAAACAGTAGAAGCACTCTGGGCAGAGGGGGTCAATACCAGTCCATTTACAGAAGAAAGGGTCCTGAAAAAACTCTTAAAACTCATGGTGGACAAAGCAATGGGACCTGATGGGATTCACCCCAGAATTCTAAAAGAACTAAGGGGAGACCTAGTGACACCACTGACTACCCTTTTTAACAGATCATGGGAGGATGGTGTGCCTGAAGACTGGAGGAAGGCAGATGTGATCCCCCTTCACAAGAGTGGAAGCAAGGCAGAGGCAGGGAACAACAGACCTGTTAGTTTGACCTCAGTGGTAGGGAAAATGATGAAATCACTTCTGAAAGAAAGAATTGTCGAATACCTAGAGGCCAGCAGGGCACAGGACCCAAGGCAGCATGGATTCACAGCAGGTAGGTCATGTCAGACAAATCTAGTAGATTTCTTTGACTGGATGACCAAAGTAGTAGACCAAGGAGGGGCTGTAGATATGGCCTACTTAGACTTTAGCAAGGCATTTTACACAGTACCACACAAAAAATTAATAAACAAGTTGGCCAGCCTGTGAATGGGTCCCAGGGTGGTAGCCTGGATAACAAATTGGCTGGATAACAGGACGCCGAGGGTAATAGTAAACAGAGCACACTCTGGAGAAAGGGGAGTTACTAGTGGGGTACCCCCGAGTTCAGTACTGGGACCGGTACTCTTCAGTGTCTTTATAGGTGACATTGTGGAAGCACTGGAAGGAAAAGTATGCCTCTTTGCAGACGATACAAAGATCTGCAACAGGGTTGATACATGAGGGGTGGAAAATATGTGAAGGGACTTGGCAAAGTTGGAGGAATGGTCAAGAGTATGGCAGCTTAATTTCAATGCAAAGAAGTGCAAAGTAATGCACCTGGGAAACAAAAACCCAGGGGAAGAGTTCATGGGGGGGTATTAACAACAAAAATGGAAAGGGACCTGGGGGTACTCATATCGGACGACTTTAAGATAGGCAAGCAATGCGAGAAGGCAGTAAGGAGGGCTGGGGGGATTCTGGAATGCATAGGGAGAGGCATCACCAGTAGAAGGCAGTTAGTTGTTATCCATCTGTACAGACTGTTAGTGAGACCCCATCTGGAGTACTGCGTGCAGTTCTGGAGACCCCATCTTCGCAAGGTCTTAGACAGGATGGAGGCAGTCCAGAGGAGGGCAACCAAAATGGTGCAGGGTCTACACCAGAAGCCATACAAAGAGAGACTAAAATCTATACCGTTGAGGAAAGGAGGGAGGGGGGGACATGATAGAAACTTTCAAGTACCTTAAGGGAATCAACAAAGTCCAAGGTGGCATCATATTTCAGAACAAGAAATGCGCACGAACAAGGGGGCACAATATGAAGATAGAGGGGGGATGACTCAGGGGCAACGTGAGGAAGTATTTTTTAATGAAGAGGGTGGTGGATGCATGGAACAGCCTCCCTGTGGAGGTCGTGGGGTCAAAAACAGTGGGGGAATTCAAGAATGCATGGGACCGACATAAAGCAATTATAGTGGGGGGGGTAGGAGGAAGTAGGCTGCTGGTTAACTAGGATCTGCAACTTACCTAATAGGTAGGGAAATGGGCAGACTAAGTGGGTCAAGCGGTCCTTATCTGCCTTCAAAGTCTATGTTTCTACGTGTATTCCTGTAGACAGGCGTTTGTTTCCTCCTACTATGCTGGATTAATGTCTGTTTGCTTTCTGTGGGGTATTACTAAACTCAAGTCTGACACTTCACATGGTATTGTTACAGAAGATCGACTTTAGATGCCTCTTGCTGTGCTAGAGACTGGGTTACTGCCTGTGAGATTTTTAGGAATAGGAATTCCTTCCTTGCTTTCGATTTTAGAGTTCCATAGAATATTTCAAGTTAAATGCACAGTAATTGGGAGAAAAATAGATCCTGTCATTAGAACAAGTCAGGTTTAAGTCTAACAGCTTGTGCTGATGAGCTAGTTGAAAAATATTCTTAGGTTGTTGGTAAAAAGCAATAGAAAAAAGGAAAGAAACGTACACAAGATGCAAAAAAAACAAACTCGCATCCGCTGCTGTTACCATCCTGAAGTGCTATATAGGAGAAGTAACTCTTGCAACATCACTGTGGGGAGATACCAGTGATTCATGACCTGGTCTGCTAACACTTTGGGAATATGAAAATGAATTTGTGAAGCAGTTCCTATGGAAGATACCAGCAAAGTCTACTTTTGAATAGATCCTAGTGATGCCACTCCATAACTTTCTATGGGGCAGTCAGGGACTTTTTTTTTATAGTATGATTTCAAGAATAGCTGGGAACCAGCTACAACACATAATCTTATATCTTAGATTGATTCACAAGTTTAGCAGAATTTGAGCACAATGGGCAGAGCCATGGTTGTTTGTAGGAACACAGGAGGCAACAAGTTTGTTGACGGCAAGGGAGAGGGGATGAATTTTGAAAGGAGATTTGGAAAGCATAAGAGAACCAGTGGTTGAAAAGTGGAAGTGAGCTGCTGAGGTGGTTGAAAAGCAGAGGGGAGCCGTGAGGTGGCTGAAAAGCGGAGGGGAGTCATGAGGTGGTTGAATAGCAGAAGAAAGTCTTTGAGGTGGTTGAATAGCAAAAGGGAATTGGTGAGGTGGGTAAAAAGCAGAAGGGAGGCATTGAGGTGGTTGGCAAGTGAAGGAAGTAGGGATGGGCGGATATCCGACCCGATAAAACAATCCGGTCAGATATCCATGATTTTTGGACGTTCTGATCTGGGCGGATAGTAGCCCTTTAAGAAGTCGGATCCCTTTATTTAATTGAATTAGATGAGCACCTGTTAATTATGCACCTGAGCACTTTTAAATTTCCTTATAAGTGGTGCTTTATTGTGAAGACAGTTGTGCTGGGGGTGGGACGAGAGACCAACAGATCAAAGCGTTCAGTGCAATGCAGAGGTGAGTGCGAGCTTTCATCTAGAATGGCAAACGAAAGTCTAGTGTGGAATTTTTTGTAGTCAACAATGAGTCTGAGGCTAAAGCTAAGTGTTGTCTCTGTATCACTCCTACGTATATAAGTCGAGGCTCGTCTGTAAAACGTTTTGGCACATCTGGCTTGCTCAATCATTTACGAAACAAACATCGAAAAGAGTATTCCGAATTGCAAACTGAAAAAGCTAAAGTGGAATTGGAGCAACAGGCTGAGTCCTTATGTGAGCCGGCAGCCAAGAAAATAAAGAGGGAGTGTGAAACAATCGAAAACTGCATTGCACATTCAAAACCATACCCCAATGAACACCCGAGGGCAGTTGAAATTACCTGTGCTGTTGCTGAGATGATTGCCCTAGATGAGCAGCCGTTTACAATTGTTGAAAATGCTGGTTTCAAAAGATTGATTGCAGTGCTTGAGCAGAGATATAGCTTACCCTCGCACAGTCATTTCTCCAAAATTAAAATCCCTGAAATGTACAATAAACTGAGATGTAAGATGCAGGTTGAATTAGCTAATGTTACCTCATTTGGCTTTACTACTGACACCTGGACAGCAGAGTGTTCTATTATATCCTATCTCCCCATCACAGCCCACTGGATAGATGATAGCTTTAAAAGGCATTCAGCCTTGCTTCATCTTAAGCACCTCTCAGATAAGTACACACGGGAGAATCTCTCTAAAGAGTTTCTGCAAGTTCTTGACACCTGGGGAATAACGCCCACGAAAAGGCACCTTGTCATTAGAGATAATGGCCCCAACATTGCTAAGGCAATGAAACTCAGTGCTGTGGTGAGTGCTGGTTGTGTTGCTCACACCCTGCAGTTAATCGTGCATGATTCCATATTAAAGCAGCATTCCATTGAAGAATTACTAGCAACAGGGCGGGCGATGGTATCACATTTTAAGCATTCTGCATCTGCCATGGCTAAGATGACTGACCTACAAAAAACACTACAGGTGCCACAACATCGTTTAATACAGGACATTCCAACAAGGTGGAACAGAACTTTTTACATGCTAGAGAGGCTTCTCAAACAACGTAGAGTACTGACTGTCTATGCTGCGGAGTGCAAGACCAGAACCTTCAATTCTTCTCAGTGGTCATTGGCTGAAAATGTTTGTACACTTCTGAGACCATTTGAAAACGAAACACGCAGACTGAGCTCTGATAGTGCCAGCATTTCTGATGTGATCCCCACCGCTACCGTCCTATATCACAGTATTGAAGGTGTTAAGGTCCCTGGGCTACTATCAATGAAAAATGCCTTACTAGCGTCTATGGAAAAACGACTGATGCACTACGAGTCAACAAAAGAAGTTGTTGTAGCTACAGTGCTGGATGCTCGATATAAAATTCATTTCTTTCGTACCGAATGTGGCAGAAGTTTTGCAAAGGCAGTTCTTAAACGACTTCTGGATGAACTCACAAATGATCAGCTGCAACCGCCAAAAGCACAACTGGCCCCCCTGTAATTGACCCTGAAGTAGAGGCAGATGATCCGTGGGAGGTGTACTCACAAAATAAAGCTCTACCTGAAGACTGTAAATTAGCAGACTCATTTTGGGATTACTAAAGCTCACAATCTGCCAGATTAATATAATTAATATAATTGTTTTCTTTTCAGCTTCTACAATTGATGGGATACCGCAGCGCAACACGGAGCTGGATGCATATCTGTTAGAGAACATTGCCAAAAAAAGCACACCTGATGCATTGCAGTTTTGGAGATTGAATTCTTGCCGTTTCCCGACTCTGGCTAGGATCGCAAAACGCTATTTGGCACCACCCCCAACCAGTGTTCCAAGCGAAAGGATATTCAGTGTGGCAGGAGATATTATAACAGACCATAGGTCCCGTCTGTCACCAGACACTGCTAACATGCTTCTGTTCATTGAGGAAAACTTGGACAATTTTCGATGAGCTCACTTTGATTTTAAAAATAAATTTTTCTACCAGAAATAAAAAGGAAACAATAAAGTCATGTGTATGTAGTTCATTAACAATCCGAACCGATAAAATCTGAATCCGATCGGATATCACTTACATAAAATCCGGATCCGAAATATGGCTCAAAATTGATATCCGCCCACTCCTAGAAGGAAGTCATTCAGTTGACTGGCAAGTGGAAGGGAGTCAGTGAGGTGGTTCGTAAGTGGAAGGGAGTCAGAGAGGAGATTGGCAAGTGACATGGAGTTAGTGAGGTGGTTGAAAAATGGAGTCAGTGAGGTGCGTGAAAAGTAGAAGGGAATCATTGTAGTGGCTGAAGAGTGGAAAGGAGGCAGTAAGATGGTTGAAAAGCAGAAGGGAGGCAGTGAGGTATTTGAAAAGTGGAAGGGAGGCAGTGAGTGGATGACAAGCAGAAGGGGGCTGTGAGGTGGTTGAAAAGCAGAAAGGAGTCAGTGAGGTGTTTGATATACGAACATATGAAAATTGCCAGCAGAAAAAGGCCTTACGGTCTACCAGGTCTGCTCTGTTGTGCAGCTAGCACAAGTGGAAGGCGGTTGGTGAGGTGGTTGAAAAGTGGAAGGGAGGCTGTGAGGTGATTGAAAGCCAAAGAGAGGCACTGAGGTGGTTGCAAAGTGGAAGGGTCTGTGAGGTGGATGACAAGCAGAAAGGAGTCAGTGAAGTGGTTGACAAGTGGAAGGTGGTTTGTGAGGTGGTTGAAAAGCCAAAGAGAGGCAGTGAGGTAGTTGACAAGCATAAGGGAGTTGGTGAAGTGGTTGACAGTGAAAGAGAGACAGTGAGGTGGTTGAAAAGTGGAAGGGAGGCAGTGAGGTAGTTAACAAGTAGAGGGCAGTTGGTGAGGTGGTTGAAAAGTGGAAGGGAGGCAATGAAGTACAGTAGAACGAGAGAGGAAGGCTGTTCTAGACAAAAGGGGCAAGATAAATAATCTAATTATGTCAGTTTTCTAAATTTACATTTGTGTTCATTTTGTTTGTAAGATGGAAGGTCATTGCTTCTTTTAAAGTTAAAGCAGCAGAATTTTTATTTGAATTGCTCTTACCCCCATGTTCCTTTGTAGTTCCATGCAGAAGTATACTTTGACCATGAATTGCAACATTATGTGCTAGTGGATCAAGGAAGTCAAAATGGGACAACAGTAAATGGCAATTTGATCTTACAGGTAAGCACTTTCTGGTATTCTAGCTAATGAGATTTTGACTATTACTGACCTGGAGATGTACAGTATATTTGTGTGTGTGTGATTTGTTTTTTTTTGGGGAGTGGGGGGGTTGATCTTATCTGCAAATATATTACTAAACATGAAAAAGGAAGCAATGTAAAGGTTTGTGTTTTATAGGGCACTGTCAGCACCTTAGCTTTTTTGTTTAGGATTTGAATTCCTCGTTCAACGCATACAGAATTAATCAGATCCTCTAACTATATGATTGTTTAAAAGCAGAAACTGCTAATGAGCCTGGAACCACTTGGGTACTCTAATCGTGTTAGTGCATTATTATTATTATTCACTAGAGGAATTTGTTCAGCTTAGTTTTGTTCTGTGGAATCACTGGGAATCTTTAATTCATGGAATTTAATCTGACAACACAACCCCACAAATGATTTTGGTAAGCTTTTAGATTCAGTAAGGAGACCTGTAGATGCACTGTGCTGTGAACTTTCTAAAGATATGTGGTGATCAATTGCCTGATTTGCTACCAGAGCTTTATTAGCAAAGTAATGCATTCACAGTTTAGTTAAATAATTGCAAACAATTTTGATTTGTATAGCCATGTACTGTATTCCTGAAATGCTCTACACTGTATTGCTATCTGATTATGTAAGCAGCAATTTCTGTACTACTACTATTGTAACCATGTTCTAAGCCCAGGAATCCCTCACTTAATGTTTACACTTCATGCAATCATTGAGAAAGAAGCCCTGGATATAGAGCCTATGCAAACTGTAGGGTTTGTAATATAGATTGAAACTCTGCATCCGTGGTCCACTCTGCCCATTGCTCAGGTCCTTTTCTCTACTTGAAGAGAGCAGTCACCCTGTAGTGAACTCCAGCAACAACTGGTTCTCCAGTTCAATTTTTATTTTAAAATTTATATCAAAAAGTTTATTTAAGTTAATTTTATAGATTACTATGCATTTAGTTAGTTTTTCTGTAAATTTCGGTTTCTCTGATTCCCGTTTGATTCCCAGGAACCAGAGAATATCCTGCTTGGTTACTGTTGCTTTAACCACATTTGTTTTTTTCCTGTATTAGTGGTTTACTGTTTTTAGCTATCCATTTTACAAAGAACGGAGCGTTTTCACTTTCATTTTCTGTCTGTACTCTTTCACCATGATTAAGCGTTTCAAATTACATTGGCCATGATTTGACCTTTAGTACAGTTTCTTCAATACAAGAACCTTTTTTTTTTATCTTTTCACTGTTCGGCTCTTTTACTGCACTGTCTTCTAGGAATCATTTTATTATTTCATGGATCTTTCAGATTGGTATGTCAGGGAGACCTTGTGGACCATCAAAAAAATCGCACACTGTTTTCAGCTCCTAACAAAGGCAGACTGCTACAAGCTTTGTTTAAAGTGTTTAAATCCACAACACGACTTTACAAACTGTAAGTCTTGTCATATTTTTTGCCCCAAAACCTCATTTAAAAGGGTAAACAATTTTGAAAACAAGCATGCCTTCATGGTCTTCCTCTGTGTCACTTAAAAATAATAAAAACAAACATTTGTCCCCCTCCCCAATTGCTCACCCTGGCTACGACTACTAGGAGAGGGTAGCTGTGGCCCCACTTTATTGGATTATTATATAGGAGTATGCAAGAGTTATCTAGACATTCGACTCAAGGTGTTTTGGTAGCGTGGAATAGGGAGCTCCCGACCCCAATTTAAGGGGAGATTTGGGAAAAGTATACTAAACTTTTGATGGCTATCCTCTGTGCTCCCTACTGGCGAGAATTTGTGTGGAAGACAAGAAATAGATATTTCTAGGGACATGGATATGTTGTTCATCCACACTGTCTGGCAGGTTCCTTGCCGCTTAAATCTTGCCGGAAGGTCTTCAGGCTGGCTCCTCCCACCCACCCGGGTGGTAAAACTCTCGGCTCCGCCCCATGACGCCAGATCTTCCTTACCGCTTGGAAGCTCAGGTTCCCTCCTTAACGCTCTGCGTATAAGACTGGTTCCTAATTCTTCGAATTTTCGAAATTAAAAAGTTTTTGCTAAAAAGACTTCGGTCTTCTCTCCCTCGCGGCTGCGATGGACAAATCGACTCCCGGTTTCCGGAGATGCCCTTGCGGGCAGAAGATGTCTCGGACGGATCCGCACTCCACGTGCGTTTACTGCTTGGGCCTTGAGCACGACCCGCAGGCCTGCGACCTGTGCTCTTCCTTTTCGGCCTACGTCCTCGAAGACCGTGCTGCCCGTTTACAACTGGGGCGTCCCGAAGTGATTTCCTCGGTAAAGTCAAAGAGGCCGGTCGGCGTGTCCGTGGCGCGGGCTCAGCGGATCACTCGAGCAGATGATCGCCAAGAGGAGGCGGCGCGGGCCGCTTCTACCTCGGCTGCGGCATTTGTCCCGCTCTCTCTCGGTGCCTCTTATTCAGCTTCTTTTAAGGAGCTTTGTCTGATCCTCTCGACTAAAGGTGAGGGTCCAACTTCTTCTGGACCGTTTTCTCGGTCCAAAAAGAGAGACAAGGGTAAGTCTCACCGTCGACGCTCTTGGGAGCGGGAAAGATCCCTCTCCCCGAGTTGTCGGCCGTCGACTTCGGTCGACCCCTCGGCTTCGGCCACTGGTCTCTCGGTGTCCCCATCAGGCCAGTTGACCGAGACTCCCGTCGACGCGGTCGAAATTTTTCTCGACCCGTTGGGCAGGATATCCTGGAAAGACAATCCCTCTCCCGGTTCCCTCGGTGGGAGTTGAGGACCCGTCGGCTCGTCTGTGCCTCCGGTTCCGGAGCTTCGGTTGAATCTTCCGAACTGAGGGAAGTACCAGTTCCCCGCGACACCTCCCCGCACCGGCCTCGGCAAAGCCGAGGTTCTCGGTCTCGGACTTCTTTGAGGTCCAGCCGATCCGCCCGTCCAGGCGGTCTCGGTCCCGGCACCGCGGCAAGCGGCACCGCCGCTCATCCTCTTCCTCCTCCTCGGACGAGGGGAGGCTTCGGCGCAAGTCGCATCGAAGATATGAGGAACTCATGTGGCAACAGCTCCTTCTGACTGGGAATAAGCCGACGCCGTCGTCTTCCCCGGCCATTAAGTGGCTGTCACCAGAGCGGCCGAAACAACCCCTCGTTTTATCCGAGGAGCCTGTTCCCAGGCCGGTTGTTCGCCAAAACCAGCTGCCCCACCGATTCGGTGGAAGCTGCGCTCCACAGCCATTAGTTGGGGCTCCGACCAAAATTCTCGGTCGGGCTCAGGGACTGCCCCATAGGCTGTCTGTCACCCTCACTCCCGATCGACCTCGGCAGGTGGAGGGTGGCTCAGGCCGAGGCAGCTCTTTGAGGACTCTTCCGAGTCCGAGACGATTCCTCCCTTTTCTCCAGCGAGTGGACTTGGAGTCCTCAGGAGGACAGTCGGTGGGCGATAGCCCTTCGTCCTTCCTGGGATTGCTTGGCTCATCTCGGAGTCCACCGGGATGAAGCTCGAACCGACGTTCTAGCGGGCCAGGTATCCCTCACGGAGATTCTGGACCGAGGGATTCCCTATGGAGGCCTTTCCGTGGC
This sequence comes from Neoceratodus forsteri, assembly GCA_016271365.2. Lineage (NCBI taxonomy): Eukaryota > Metazoa > Chordata > Ceratodontiformes > Ceratodontidae > Neoceratodus > Neoceratodus forsteri. The sequence continues at coordinate 1,101,354,417 of CM057454.1, read as the reverse complement.
AGAGGCCATAGTGGGCCCGGCTTGAGCTCTGGCAGCCCTGCTTCCTGTCCTGGCCTTGGCCCAGGATGGCCAGGAAGTATCGCGGTCCCACGGTTCCCTGTCCGGTTTTGAACACCCCTCGACCGAGGGGTAGTTACTGACAGCGTTTTCCGGCGTGCCGGGAATGCTAGGGATGTGGACAAACCTCCCGACAAGGAGTCCAAGAAATTGGACTATGCCGGGCGAAAAGTCTATGCTGCGTCCTCCCTCGGCCTTCGCCAGGCCAGTTCGGTCGTCCTCATGGCGTCCCTCATCTTCCCGCGGATCTGCAGACCACGGTCAGGCAGGTGCGGGACCAGGGCAGTGGCCAGACAGCAGCTCCAGACTGCTTTAGACATTGGGGACTCATGTGCCAGGTCTGTGGCAGCCGCAGTGGCTATGCGTCGTCGGGCTTGCTGAGGATATCCACCTTTACTGGATACCCAGCACAAGTTGGTGGATGTTCCTTTTGGGACTGACCTCTTCGCCCTGGGGTGGTAGGTCACCTGCAGAGGATCGGGGAAGTCCAATGCTACCTTGGACTTGGTCTCTTCCGCTCAGAAGGACAAAGGCCGCAGCCACAGCCCTAAGCCCTTTCGTCCTTCTGCGCTCAGCGGCCACGTCCGGCCAACAGCGTCAGGGCCAGCAGGCTCGGGCTTGGCATCCCAAACCCAAGCCGGGGCTTCCTCCAACAGGAAGCAGGGAGGTAAGGCCAGGAGGTCCCTCGGCCGGTCCCTCCTCCAAGCCTGCCCAGTGACGGGCTGAGGGGTGTTGCCCCAACCCCGTCACCTCACCCCAGGTTCCCCCCGTGGGGGGACGGCTCCAGCACTTCCTTTCCGCCTGGTCCGTTATTACCACGGACAGGTGGGCGCTGGAGGTGGTGGGAAAAGGCCTGCCTCTAGAATTCGAGCAGGCCCCGCCCTTCAGAGCCGTCGCACCTCGAGGTCCGCAGCCTCACTGTCGGCTCGTCGGGCCGACATCGCTCTCCTCCTCCAAAAGGAGGTTATCAGGGAGGTGGCGGACCCTCCCTCAGACCCGGGGTTTGTGTCCAGGTACTTCCTGGTTCCGAAACGGACGGGGGGCTGGCGCCCCATTCTCGACCTACACGACCTGAACAAGGTCCTAAGGTCTCGAACCTTCAGGATGGTCACTCTGGCTCAGATAATACCATCCCTGGAACACGGCGTGTGGTTCTGCTCTCTGGACCTGTAGGACGCATTCTTTCACGTCCCTATCCGTCAGTCACATCGGAGATTCCTTCGCTTTCGAGCGGAGGGATCCCTTTTCGAGTTCCGAGCCATGCCCTTCGGCCTGTCTCCAGCTCCCAGGGTCTTCACCAAATGCATAGCAGTGGTGACAGCTTTCTTGCTGCGCCGAGGGGTCCGGGTGTACCCTTATCTGGACGATTGGCTGATAGCAGCCCCCTCCAGACAGGAGGTGGAGCGGTCCAGAGATCTGGCCCTCCAGGTTTGCTCTCAAATCGGCCTTCTCATCAACGAGGCCAAGTCGGAACTCGAGCCGAAGCAGATGATTCTGTTTATCGGGGCAGAGCTCGACTCTCTTCGAGCCAGAGCATGGCTCCCGGCGGACAGGGCCGAGGTTCTTACCTCCTTTGCCCAATCATTTCTGGTTGGGCAATCGCCCTGCCCGGGACTTCCTGCGCCTCCTGGGTCTCATGGCGGCCTGTACCAGCGTGGTCCGTGGGCACACTGGCACATGCGCCCTTCAGTGGGAATCACAGCCAGTGGTCACAACGCTGCGATCCATTGGACCAGCTAGTGATGGTGACCCAGGAGATGTGGAATGCTCTCCGTGGTGGACCGTTCCATCTCATCTGCAGGAGGGCATCCCGTTTGTCCGCCCGAGCCGACAGTCTCTATCGACCGATGCCTCTCTCTGATGGGTTGGGGTGCCCATCTGGGGAACACTGGGCTCCACGGCCTCTGGTCCCCGCGGAGTCCCGATGCCACATCAACCTGCTGGAGCTCGGCGGTCCGCTAGCTCTCACCGCCTTTGCTCCGTTTCTCCGGGGTCAAGTGGTCCGAGTCCAGACGGACAATACCACGACCATATACTACCTAAACCGCCAGGGCGGGACACGTTCCATGCTTCTATGCAAGGAAGCTCTCCGCATTTGGTCACTCATGCGCAGCTTGGAGGCGGATCTCCTAGCCATTCATGTGGCAGGAGCCTCCAACACCCTGGCCAATGCCCTGAGCCGAATAGGGGCTGCATCTCACGAGTGGTCTCTCCTGCCGGAGGTAGTACAAGATCTGTTCTCCCATTGGGGCACACCTCAGGTGGACCTGTTTGCCTCCAGGAGAACGCGGGTTGAGGCTGTTTCATGCCCGCCCCCCTCAGCAGGGCTCGCTGCAGGGGGATGCCTTCTCGAGGCTGTGGACCCCGGGCCTCTTCTACGCCTTTCCCCCATTTCCCTTGATTCACAAGGTGCTTCTCAAAGCAAGGAGGGACAAGGCGCAGGTGATTCTGATAGCCCCAGACTGGTCCCGCCAGTTCTGGTACCCAGATCTCCTCGGCCTCAGCTCCAGGCTCCCAAGGCAGCTTCCAGCTCGCCCGGACCTGCTCTCAGTCAATCAGGGGAAGGTGTTCCATCCTGACCTTCATTCCCTGCACCTGACGGCCTGGTTCCTGAGCAGCTAGAGTTCCAGGCCTCGGGTCTTTCCGACGAGGTCCTCAATGTTGTTGAGGCGTCCCGTAAGGAGTCGACCAGGAAATGCTATGCCTTCAAATGGAAGAGATTTTCCATTTGGTGTCGGGGCAAGGGCTTGGACCCTTCCTCCTGTCCTTTGGCAAGCATCTTGGACTATTTATGGTCCCTTTCTCGTCAAGGCTTAGGTCGACGACCCTAAGGGTGCACCTGGCAGCCATCTCTGCTTACCGGGTGCGGGCCGGGGAGCAGTCGGTGGCGCAGGAGAAGGTGGTCTGGTGCTTTTTCAAAGGCCTTGATCACATTTCCCCTCCGGTGTGAGAACCTCCACCTCCGTGGGATTTTCTGCTGGTACTGGCAAAGCTCATGGGCAAGCCATTCGAACCAATGCACAGGTGTGAACTCTCTCACCTGTCGTGGAAGACCGCCTTCTTGGTGGGTATCACGTCAGCCAGAAGGATGGGAGAACTCCAGGCGCTCTGCATCGAGTCTCCTTACCTGGTCTTCCACAGGGACAAGGTTGTCCTGCGCCCCACCCGAAATTCCTTCCGAAGGTGGTGTCGGAGTTTCACCTTAACCAGGTGTTGACTCTGCTGGTGTTCTACCCCAATCACACCTCGGAGCCGAATACCAGGCTCCATACTTTGGACCCTAGAAGGCTCGCTTATTATAAGGAGCCGCATGCTGAAATTCGGGAGAGGTTCGGCCAGCTGTTTGTCACCTACGCTGAAGCCGCACTGGCAGACCTGCAGCTAAGCGGACGATAAGCAGGTGGGTCACCTCCTGCATAGATCTCTCAAGTTGGCGGGCATGGAGCCTCCCAGAGGGATAAGAGCTCATTCTACCCGCATACTGCTGCATCGGTGGCTGCTTCCAGGGACGTCCCCATCCAGGAAATCTGCAGGGCTGCTACCTGGAAGTCAGCACACACCTTCATTACCCATTACCACATCGACCTTGAGTCACGCCGGGATGCTGGTTTTGGGGCCTCGGTTCTCCAGTCTTTATTCCCTAAGTAGGGGGTGTGCCCTTGCCTCCCTCCTCCCGGAGAACTGCTAGGAGTCTGCCAGACAGTGTGGATGAACAACATATCCATGTCCCTAGAAATACAGGTTACTCACCTGTAACAGGAGTTCTAGGAATGGTATATGTTGTTCATCCACACGACCCACCCGACCTCCTCGGCTTCGACGCACAACCTGAGCTTCCAGCGGGCCAGATCTGGCGTCATGGAGCGGAGCCGAGAGTTTTACCACCCGGGTGGGTGGGAGGAGCCAGCTTGAAGACCTTCCGGCAAGATTTAAAGCGGCAAGGAACCTGCCAGACAGTGTGGATGAACAACATATACCATTCCTAGAACTCCTGTTACAGGTGAGTAACCTGTATTTTCATACCCCAGTGAAATTGGTCAGGTTCTCGCCTGGAGCATCAGGATGCTGTTGGAGGGAATGTGGGGAGCCCTTAGCTGGACAGACTTATATTTTTTGGGCATGCCCTCGATTAGCAGGATTCTGGAGGGATATCTGTGAAGCTTTATAGGAACTGGTAGGTGCAGAGGCAGTATTGACCCCTGAATTGGTCCTTGTTTCAGTCCCACCAGAAGATCTCCCTTTATCCAAAGGATCTTTATTAGTTTCTTATATATTGGCAGCTAAAAAGCTGTTACTAGAAGTTGGGGTCGACAAGCTCCCCCTACTGTTCAGGCCTGGCATACAATAGTGGGGGAAATTTACATCCTAGAAAGACTTATAGCTAGATGTTCAGATAAATGGCCATCGTTTAAACTTAGATGGCGGAAATGGATTCTGTATATTTCATCCCTGCACCCTACCTTTATACCCCAAAAATGTATTGCACTCATGTATTGTCACTGCTGATTATAACATGTCTCATATATAAATTTCATTGTAACTTTTTTTGTCCAAAATGTATATGGATATTGTAACCTTGAGCATTTAATTGATGTAACTCGATACAGTTTTAAATGTTTATATGTAAACCTCTTTTTAATTTTATTTTTAAATGAAAATATAATAAATATGTAGTATGAAAAAAAAAGTCATTTGTCAATGCCGAATGTTGTCTCGCTGGCATTGGCATTGGTAGTGCAGGAGTTAGAAACGTATAATAGGAGTGGCAGTGAAGTATTGAACTGATGCCAACCCCACACACATCATGTAGAGACTGACAGGCGTTGGAGTGTACCTTTGGGTCGTCAGCTATAACGCTCATGCCATTTTACCTCACCCTACCCTCTAGACACTGACAAGTGTTGTGGTGTGCTTTGGGGTCCTTGGCCGTTATACTTACCCCATTCCATAAGGAAATACGCTAAGATGGGTGCAGTATAGGAGAATGGGGTGAACTTTGTGGCCGAACACTCCAAGGCACACCTCGATGCCTGTCAGTGGCTGCAGGGTGGGGGTAGGAGTGGAATGACGGGAGCAGTACAGCTGATGATCCCAAGTCACACCCCTGACACCTGTCAGTCTCTACAGGGTGGGGTGTAGCAGCTGGAAACCCTAACACCATAGGCGTGTATTGGTATTTTCACTCCAAATTATCAACATGGGCTTTTTGTGAGCTCACCTTATGAAGAGCGGCAGTATCAGTTTGTTAGCCGAAAGGTGATTTTGCACAGTGACTATGCCATTTGGCATCACAGGTATGTAAACACATTTTGGGCAGGATGTGAAAAATGACAACTGCATTGTTCATGAGGAGGTGTGAAAAAACGGCAACGTTGAAAATCTGGAGTGAAGATATGAAAAATTGGTGAAGTCATGAGCATGCATAGAAACTGCACAACGCACGTCCGTAACCCAATTATTTGGGGTTTTTTTGAAACCACATTTTCAACATAGGTATTTTGGGACCTCCCCTCATGAGCAGTGGCACTGTGATTTTCTTAATCTGTCCCAAAAGTTGATCTCCCACAGTGACCACGCCATTGTACGCCACAGGTGCGAAAACACATTTCGGGCAGGATGTGAAAAATGACAGCTATACTGTTCATAAGGAGGTGTGAAAAAATTCCTGTGTTGAAAATCTGGCATGAAAATATTACAGATTTGCAAAGTTACAAGGGTGCATGGAAACCACGCAACACATGCTTGTAACACAGTCATTTTATGGACTTTCATCACCAAATTTTCAACATAGGCATTTTAGGACCTCTGCTTATGAAGATTGTCGCTGTCATTTTGTCAAACTGTCCCGAAAACTGATTTCGCACAGCAACAGCGCTATTCTGCGCCAGACATGTGAAGCCACATTTCAGCCAGGATATGTAAAATGACAGCTGTACTGTTCATAGGGAGGTGTGGGAAAATGGCAGTGTTGAAAATCTGGAGTGAAAGTATTACAAATTCATGAAGTTACGAGCGTGCTTGGAAACTGCGCAACGCACGCTCGTAAAACAGCCATTTGGGGGATTTTTGTCATCAAATTTGCAACATAGGCTTTTGAGAGTCCCCCTCATGAACAGTGGCACTTTCATTTTGTTATTTGGTCCCGAAAGGTGATTCTGTGCAATGACAGCGAAATCACATTTTGGAGCCAAATAACGCCATGACAGTGAATGAATTCATGAGGAGGGTCCCAGTAACCCCATATTGAAAATTTGGTGCCAAAATTCCCAAAAATGGCCAAGATATGCACCAAAGTTGAAAAACCCTATTTATGCCATTATATAGTTTACTGGCATTTCTTCAGTTTGCGGTCGGCTTTGAAGAGTGCAGACGAGTTCCCGGTCCACCGAAGATCGTCACGGCAGGCTCCGGAGGTAAGCATGGGGTGAACATTGCGGGACTTTTTTTTTTTTTTTTTACAGGGGCATTTGGCACACTGGGGTGGGCTCCCAGTGTACCACCTGAGTGTTTGGGGGGGTGCTGTAGCCAGTGGGGATTGGGCACCCCGTCGGCTATAACCGTGAAGGGAGAGACAGAGCCGAGGGGTTGGCACCCCTCGGCACACAACAAATGGGGGGACATTACTCTGACGGGGAGGGCTCCCCATCGACAAATTAAACTGGGAAGGGGGACTGAAGTCAAGGATTGGGCCCCACAGCAAAGAAAGACTGTTTGGGGGGACGCATGATGCCGAGGGGGATTGGCACCCCCTCAGCACACAGTTGAAATGGGAGGGAGGGGACATTATTCAAACGGGGAGTGGGCTCCCCCATTGGCAAATGCAGTGTGTCGGAGCATGCCAACAGGGGGATTGGGTACTCCTGAAGTCAACGCATTGCGCGGCGGCAGTCATTGCCATCATGTTTATTAAACTGCTTCACCAGGAAAGGCACGCCGCTGCATGACGATCTTGGCTTTCATTGCAGTGGACCTTTCTTTGATCTGGTGGCCAGTTTACGTGTTGCTGGTATCAGCACCTGCAGCTGCCTTATTGGGGAATGAGGAACGCACCTACTGATGCGTGCCCTGCATTCGCCCACGGTGACCACACCTCCAAATCTGCTACTACTTCAATATGTTGGCTGGCGCGCATGTGCGAGCCAACATAAAAAGGCTCTGAGGGTGTTGCCAACAATGGTGGAAAGTAGAAGTGCCCCATCAGAATGGCCCATCTCCTCATATACAGCAGCAAATCTTATAAAAGGTGACAAGAAAAAAGAAAAATCTGCATATCCATCAGAAAGGCTTGGTAAACATGGTTTAGATATCCGGGTGTCCAAAAGGGGGAACCATGAGTCTATTGATAGCAAAAATAAAAGGTCTTCAGAACAGTCACTGGAAATGGTATCTGCCAAAAAGAAATTGAAAGAAAATATTTTCTCGACCATAGGCAACATGGATTCACAGCGGGGAGGTCATGTGAGACAAATTTGGTTGATTTCTTCGACTGGGTGACAAAGGTAATAAATCAGGGTGGGGCAGTGGACATCGCCTACTTTGATTTCAGCAAAGCCTTTGACACCATCCCACATAGGAGGCTGATAAACAAACGGGATAGGCTGGGCATGGAGGCAGGGTGGTAAACTGGGTTAGAAACTGACTAATAGACAGGAGGCAGAGGATGGTGGTAAATGGGCTGCAGTCTGGGGAGGGGGTGACCATTGGGGTGCCTCGGGGATCGGTCTTGGGGCCAGTCCTGTTCAGTGTCTTCATTAGCGATATTGCAGAAGGGCTAGAGGGAAAGGTCTGCCTATTTGCTGATGACACCAAGATCTTTAGCAGAGTGGATACCCCAGAGGGGGTGGAGAAAATAAGGAGGGACCTGTGAAAGCTTGAAAAATGGTCTGAGGACTGGCAACTGAAGTTTAATTCAAAAAAGTACAGAATTATAAACCTGGGACACAGAAACCCTGGGGAAAGCTACAGGATGGGGAAAAGTTGCTGACAGTCACAAAGGAGAAAAGAGACCTGGGGGTTATTTCAGACGACCTGAAAATGTCAAAGCAGAGTGCTAAGGCAGCTGGGAGGGCCAATGTCATGCTGGGGTGCATAGGCAGGGGTATCACCAGCAGAAGGAGGGAGGTAGTGATACCATTATATAAAACCATGGTCAGGCCTCACATGGAGTACTGTCTGCAGTTCTAGAGACTGCACCTTCAGAAGGATATTAACAGACTGGAGATGGTCCAGAGAAGGGCGACTAAGATGGTACAGGGATTGCAACACAAAACTTATGGGGGGAGAGATTAAGGGACCTCAATATGTACTTTCTGGAAGAGAGGAGGGAAAGACGGGACATGATAGAAACATTCAAGTACCTCAAGGGTATAAACAAGGTGCAGGGGGGAGACATGTTCCAATACAGGAGGAGCACACGAATGGGGGGGGGCATGACATGAAATTGGAAGGTGGGAGGTTAAGAGGGAATATGAGGAAGTTCTTCCTCATGGAGAGGGTGGTAGACTCATGGAATGGTCTGCCTCAGGAGGTAGTGGGAGCAAGCACTGTGGATGGATTCAAGTATGCTTGGGACAGGCATAGGGGAACCATAGAGGTACGGCAGTGAGTGGGTTGGAAGCAGTAATCCAGTACAAGGGCTTATGGGCAGACTAGATGGGCCAGGCGGTCCTTATCTGGCGACAATTTCTGTGTTACCACTCCTCCCGCATAGAGAAAGGAGCAGGCAGATGCCTAAGGAAAAAATGCTCTCATCAGAGAATGTATCAAAATATGACAATTTTTCCAGGCAATCCAAGCCACAAAAAGTTTGAATAAGATACCTACCCCCAGGCTCAGGCTCCAACCTATCTGCAGAGGAGGAGGAGGAAGAAGAGCATTATATGCGTATGGAGGAAGGTGACCCCGTGGAGTTAAGAGGGCACAGCTGAGCAAGATTTGGAACCTCCACCAAGGTAAATGGAGGACTACTCATACTTGGTAGGATTCTGATTTTATGGACTTGTTGAGAGTAGCTCCACCAAAAAGGATGTTACTTCCCATGCGTAAACTAGTTAAAACTGCCATGACAAAAATCATGGCTGCACTTGCTTCAGCCACAGCCATTGACAAAAAATTGAGAGAAAATATCAGATGGATTACAGGGAGTGGAATATATCTATATGCTCATCCTGATCATCTTGGGGTAGTCCAGGTTGCTGCTTGTGAGAGAGTAAACATCACTCTGTCTACACAGCCCCCTGAAGAAGGCTCTAAAAATTGGATTCTATGGCTTATACAACTGCTTCTCTGCTCATCAGACAGGCAGCTGATTCAACACATATAGTTCAGTATCACAAAGCACTTTGGAACAGAATTCTGGCACTGGCAGAAAGTGCAGATGGTGGTTTGGCACAGGACTTGACTGCCACAGCAAAATAAGCCTTAGATACCACAAAATATAATTTCTAGGTACATGGATATGTTGTTCATCCACACTATCTGGCAGGTTCCTTGCCGCTTGAAATCTTGCCGGAAGGTCTTCAAGCTAGCTCCTCCCACCCACCCGGGTGGTAAAACTCTCGGCTCCGCCCCATGACGCCAGATCTTCCTTACCGCTTGGAAGCTCAGGTTCCCTCCTTAACGCTCTGTGATTAAGTTTTGGGCCTAAAATCCTTCGGTTTAAAAGAAAAACATTTTTATAACTTTTCTCGTCTTCTTCGCCCAGCGGCTCGCGATGGACAAATCGACTCGGATTTAGGAGATGTCCCTGTGGGCAGAAGATGTCTCGAGACCGGACCCGCACTCCCGCGTGCATTTATTGCCTTGGCCAGGCGCCGCGACCCGCGGGCTTGCGACCTGTGTTCTCCTTCTCGGTCTATGTCCTCGAGGACCACGCTGCCAGCTTACATCTGGGCGTCAGAAGATTTCCTCGGTCAAATCCAAAGAGGCCCGACTGGGGTTTCCATGCCTGCGGATCCGATGAACAACTAGAGGTTGGTCGCCGCCAAGGGAAGGCGGCTCAGGCCGACTCTTCTATGCCTTTGTCCCTCTATCACCGGGACCTCATATTCAGCTTCATTTAAGGAGCTTTGCTTGACCCTCTCAACTAAAGCGAGGTCCTACTTCTTCAGTCCGTTTCGCCGGTCGAGAAGAAGTCTAAGGTAATCTCATCGTCGACGCCTCTTGGGGCGGGAAAGATCCCTCCTTGTCGACACCCACTCTGCTCACCGCTTTGGCCACTGGCTTCACGGTGCCCCCGTCAGGCCAGGTGACTGAGACTCCCGCCGACGTGGTCGAGATTTTTCTCGACCCGTTAGACGGGTTGTCGGCTGGAGAAGCCGAGAATCCCTCCTCCCCGGTTCCCCCGGTGAGGGCTGAGGATATCGTCGGCTCTTCGGTACCTGTGACTCAGGAGCCGTCGGTTTTGCCGACCGAACCGAGGGGATCGCCGATCCTCGGCTCCCCGCCTCACCGACCTCGGCCTAGCCGAGATTCGGTCTCGGTCTCGGACATCTTCGCGGTCCAGCCGCTCCCGTCGACATAGACGGTCTCGGTCTGCACCATGACAGGCGGTGTCGCCGCTCTTCCTCTTCTTCCTCCTCGGACGAGGAGGAAGGCTTCGGCGTAGCTACGCCAAATACGAGGACCTCATGTGGCAACAATTTTTTCTGGCCAATAAGCCGGCTCAGGCCTCTTCTCCGGCCATTAAGTGGTTGCCACCGGACCAGGTAGTGGTCGAGGAGCCTGTTTCCAGGCCAGTTGTCCGACCTATTCCAGCTGCCCCGCCAATTGTGGTGGAACGCCTCCACCTCAGCCGACAGCTGGGGCACCGACAAAAGAGTCGCGGTTGGCCCAGGGCTCTCCTCAGGCTGTCGGTCACCTCACGCCTGACAAGCCTCGGCAAGTGGAGGTGGCTCAGGCCCCAGGCAGCTATTCGACAACTCGTCGGAGTCGGATGACTCCTCCCTGTTCTCCAAGCGCTTTGACTTGGAGTCCTCTGGGGGGCAGTCAGTGGACGATAGCCCTTCGTCCTTCCTAGGACTTCTTAGGCTCATCTCAGAATCCACTGGAATGAAGCTTGAACCCGTATCCAAACGGGCCAGATATCCCCTCACCGAGATTCTGGACCGAGGGGATTCTCCCACGGAGGCCTTTCCAGTGGCCGAAGCCATTGTCGGGCCGGCCCTGGAACTTTGGCAGCGTCCGGCTTCCTGTCCTGCGCCTTGGCCAGGAAGTATCTGATCCCTACTGGCTCTCTGTCCGGTTTTCTGAACACCCTCGGCTGAAGGGCTGGTCACGGACAGTGTTTTCCGCTGCTGGTAATGCCAGGGGCGTGGACAAACCGCCCGACAAAGAGTCCAAGAAATTGGACTACTCGGGGCGGAAAGTGTATGCTGCCTCTTCTCTCGGCCTTCGTCAGGCCAGTTCGGCTGTCCTCATGGCACATTTCTCCCATGCCCTGTTAGGTTCCCTGGATGAGGCTGTCCCTCATCTTCCCGCTGACCTGCAGACTACGGTCAAGCAGTTGCGGGATCAGGGAAGGGCAGTAGCCAAGCAGCAGCTCCAGACTGCTCTGGATATAGGAGACTCATGTGCCCGGTCAGTGGCGGCCGCTGTGGCCATGCGTCGGGCGTGGCTGCGAATATCCACCTTTACCTCGGATACCCAGCACAAGCTTGCGGACGTTCCTTTCCTGGGAACAGTCCTGTTCGGCCCTGAGGTGGAAGGCCACCTCCAGAGGATCAAAAATCCAATGCCACCTTGATTCGTCGGTTCACAAGAGAGGGACAAAGGGTCATAAGCCCCAGCCTAAGCCTCTTTCGCCCTCTACTCCCCGCCACACGCCTGCCCAACAACAGCCAGGGCCAGCAGGCTAGACCTTGGTATTCCAAGCCCAAGCCATCAGCTTCCTCTAATAGGAAGCAAGGAGGAAAAGGCCCTGGTGGTCCCCAGGCGGTCCTTCCTCAAGCCTGCTAAGTGACGGGCTGAGGGTGTCCCCGTCACCTCGCCTCTGGTTCCCTGTGGGGGACGGCTCCGACACTTCCTTTCCGCCTGGTCCGCTGTTACCATGGACAGGTGGGTTTTGAGGTGGTGGGAAGAGGCCTGCCTCTGGAATTGAGCAGGCCCCACCCTTCAGAGCCGTCGCCCGGCGCTTTTGAGATCCCAGAATCTCTACAGGCTCGTCGAGCCGACATCGCCTCCTCCTCAGAAGGGGTGATAAAAGAGATAGAGGACCCTCCACCAGAACCAGGGTTCGTGTCCAGGTACTTCCTGGTCCCGAAACGGACGGGGGGCTGGCGCCCCATCTTAGACCTACACAACCTGAACAAGTTCCTAAGGTCTCGAACCTTCAGAATGGTCACTCTGGCTCAGATAATACCATCTCTGGAACACGGCGTGTGGTTCTGTTCTCTGGACTTCCAGGACGCGTTCTTTCACGTCCCTATCCGTCCGTCTCATCAGAGATTCCTCCGCTTCAGAGCGGAGGGATCCCTCTTCGAGTTCCAGGCCATGCCCTTGCCTTTCTTCAGCTCAGGGTCTTCACCAAATGCATTGCAGCGGTGACAGCTTTCCCTGCGCGCGAGGGTCCGGTGTACCCTTACCTGGACGATTGGCTGATAGCAGCCCCCTCCAGGTTGGAGGTGGAGCGGTCCAGGAATCTGGCCCTCCGGGTTTGCTCTCAACTGGGCCTCCTGGTCAACGAGGCCAAGTCGGAACTCGAGCCGAAGCAGGTGATATCCTTCATCGGGGCAGAGCTCGACTCTCTTCGAGCCAGAGCACGGCTCCCGGCGGACAGGGCCGAGGTTCTTACCTCCTTTGCCCAATCATTTCTGGTTGGGCAATCGCGCCCTGCCCGGGACTTCCTGCGACTCCTGGGTCTTATGAGGCCTGTACCAGCGTAGTCCGTTGGACAGCTGGCATCGCCCTCCAGTGGGGTCTGGCCGCCAGTGGTCACAGCGTTGCGATCCTCTGGACCAGCGCGTGTGGACGACCCAGGAGATGTGGAACGCTCTCCAGTGGTGGACCGTTCCGTCCCATCTGCAGGAGGGTATCCCGTTTGTCCGCCCCGAGCCGACGGTCTCCCTATCAACCGACGCCTCTTTGATGGGTTGGGGTGCCCATCTGGGGGAACACCGAGCACACGGCCTCTGGTCCCCGCGGGAGTCCCGATGCCATATCAACCTGCTGGAGCTCCGTGCGGTCCACTTAGCTCTCACCGCCTTTGCTCCGTTTCTCCGGGGTCAAGTGGTCCGAGTCCAGACGGGCAATACCACGACCATGTACTATCTAAACCGCCAGGGCGGGACGCGCTCCTTGCCTCTATGCAAGGAAGCTCTCCGCATCTGGTCACTAGTGCGCAGCCTGGAGGCGGATCTCCTGGCCATTCATGTGGCAGGAGCCACCAACACCCTGGCCGATGCCCTGAGCCGGATAGGGGCTGCATCGCACGAGTGGTCTCTCCTGCCGGAGATAGTACAAGACCTGTTCTCCCACTGGGGCACACCTCTGGTGGATCTGTTTGCCTCCAGGGAGAACGCGAAGCTGAGGCTGTTTCATGCCCGACCCCTCAGCAGGGCTCGCTGCAGGGGGATGCCTTCTCGAGGCCGTGGACCCGGCCTCTTTACCTTTTCCCCGTTCCCCTGATTCACAGGGTCCTGCTGAAAGCGAGGAGGGACAAGGTGCAGGTGATTCTGATAGCCCCAGACTGGCCTCGCAGTTCTGGTACCCAGATCTCCTCAGTCTCAGCTCCAGGACTCAGCGGCAGCTTCCAGCTCGCCCGGACCTGCTCTCAGTCAATCAGGGGAAGGTGTTCCATCCGGACCTTCAATCCCTGCACCTGACGGCCTGGTTCCTGAGCGGCTAGAGTTCCAGGCCTTGGGTCTTTCCGACGAGGTCCTCAACGCCGTTGAGGCGCCCCGCAGAGGTCGACCAGAAAATGCTATGCCTTCAAATGGAAGAGGTTCTCCATTTGGTGTCGGGAAAAGGGTTGGACCCTTTCTCGTGTCCTGTGGCGAGCATTTTGGACTATCTATGGTCCCTATCTAGTCAAGGGCTTGGGTCGGCGACCCTTAAGGTGCACCTGGCAGCCATTTCTGCTTACCGGGCGGCCGTCCAGTCAGTGGCGCAGGAGAAAGTGGTCGGCGCTTTCAAAGGCCTTGATCACATTTCCTCCAGTGCGGGAACCCCACCTCCGTGGATTTACTGCTGGTACTGGCAAAGCTCATGGGCAAGCCATTAGAACCAGTGCACAGGTGTGGTCTCCCCACCTGTCGTGGAAGACCGCCTTCTTGGTGGCTATCACGTCAGCCAGAAGGATGGGAGAACTCCAGGCGCTGAGCATCGAGTCTCCTTACCTGGTCTTCCACAGGGACAAGGTTGTCCTACGCCCCCACCCGAAATTCCTTCCGAAGGTGGTGTCGGAGTTTCACCTTAATCAGGTATTGACTCTGCCGGTGTTCTACCCCAATCACACCTCGGAGGCCGAATATAGGCTCCATACTCTGGACCCTAGAAGGGCGCTCGCTTATTATAAGGAGCGCACGGCTGAAATTCGGGGAGAGGTTCGCCAGCTGTTTGTCACCTACGCTGAAGCCGCACCTGGCAGACCTGCAGCCAAGCGGACGATAGGCAGATGGGTTACCTCCTGCATAAATCTCTGCTATGAGTTGGCGGGCATGGAGCCTCCCAGAGGGATAAGAGCTCATTCTACCCGCCATACTGCTGCATCGGTGGCTGCTTCCAGGGATGTCCCTATCCAGGAGATCTGCAGGGCTGCTACCTGGAAGTCAGCACACACCTTTATTTCCCACTACCACATCTACCTTGAGTCACGCCGGGATGCTGGTTTTGGGGCCTCGGTTCTCCAATCTTTGTTCCCCAAGTAAGTATTAGGGGTGTGCGCCTTGCCTCCCTCCTCCCAGAGAACTGCTAGGAGTCTGCCAGATAGTGTGGATGAACAACATATCCATGTCCCTAGAAATACAGGTTACTCACCTGTAACAGGAGTTCTAGGAATGGTATATGTTGTTCATCCACCGAACCCACCCGACCTCCCCGGCTTCGACGCACAACCTGAGCTTCCAGCGGGCCAGATCTGGCGTCATGGGGCGGAGCCGAGAGTTTTACCACCCGGGTGGGTGGGAGGAGCTAGCTTGAAGACCTTCCGGCAAGATTTAAAGCGGCAAAGAACCTGCCAGATAGTGTGGATGAACAACATATACCATTCCTAGAACTCCTGTTACAGGTGAGTAACCTGTATTTCCACACTGTGGTGGACACTAATGACACTGCTGTTTGACTCACACAGTGTCCCTAGGAAGGTTTTTCTGGCTGAGGACTACCATCCTTTTCCAGGATACTCAAAACAAGGCCATGGATTTATCCTTTGAGGGAGATTCATTATTTGGTGGGAAAAAAAAAAAAACGCTTTGAAAAGTAGCAGTGAGAAGAGAAGGACAAGGCCTCTGCCTCCATCAGGTCACAGAAAAGGGGAGGCATAGGCAGGGGATACTTCCCATGAGCCTGTGTTTCATGTGCCCCTTGTGAGTACTAATCACAAAGAGGTTACTGTAGGGGAAGGAAGAAGGGCTTCCAGGCGTAATGCTGTAGCTCCAGCATCTAAGTCCCAGAGAAAAGAAAACCCCTGACAATTTTGCCCAGGTCGCCCAACCATTGCCAGTAGGAGGAACACTGGCACTCTACTTCCAGGAATGGGTAAAAAATACTACAGACAAATGGGTTCTGGAAATAGTGGGCGGGTGGGGGGTGTCTGCAGTTCAAACACTTTTCAAACCTGCAGAAACACAGAAATTTTCCAGCTCACTCTCCCAAAGAAAAAAGTCTGCTGAAATTGGAAGTAAAAAACTGTTATTACCAAAGGTTACAGAAAAAGTCCCTGCCTTCCACTGGGAGAGGGGCTTATTCTCAAGATACTTCCTAACCCACAAGAAAAATGGGGACTGGCAACACATTTTAGACCTTAGGTTTCTGAACAAGCATTTGAAAAATTAGAAATTTAAGATTGTCACATTAAACACAGTGATACCATCTTTGCAGACATGTAATTGACTGGGATCTAATGACTATTTTCAAATCCCAGTCAGCCTCACAGAGGATACTGCAGATTTAAACTGGGGAACTGCCAACATCAGTTCACCTCTCGCCCATTTGATCTGTCCTCAGCTCCAAGAGTTTTCACAATGTGCCTGGCTGTGGCAGCACATCTGAGAAAACAAGGCATGGTGGTTTTCCCTACCCAGACAACTGGCTAGTCTCGGGGAGGACAGTACAAGAGGCAAGGTGTTCGGTTCAGTTGGTAAAAAGCACCTTGGAGAACCTGGGATTCTTGATAAACCTGCAGAAGCCCCAGCTAGTGGCCAGTCTGGTGGCGTGAAGGACTAAGGCGCTGGCGCCTTACCTTGACCCACGCCGGCGACCCAGGTTCGGGAACAAGCCCGTGGCGTTGGAGGTCGGCACGCGGGGGGGGGGCAGAGTTGGATGGAGCTGCCGACAGGCAGGCTGTCCTCTCTGGGGAGGAAGCATGGTGTCCCTCAGCTGATGGGTGACCCCCAGTGGAGGCTGGAGGAAGCTCGGGCCAGATGGGGGCCTAGGCACTAGGCCAGGGGGTAGGGGAAGGAGGCCATTACCGGGGCTGTTCGACGCATGCACGTTGACTCATGGGGTCTCCAGGAGAAAACCAGAGAAAATGCCGGTCAGCAGGGTGAAGACTGACACCCCGCAGGCGCCGCTTCCGGGTCGGGCAGGTAAGAGTTGGTGATTCTGGGGAATGGGGCTGGGGGGGGGTCGGTCGGATGAGGGCCGACCGGCAGGGGAGAAAAAATGTGTCGTGATAAACAAAAAAAAAAGTCCCAGCTAGATACTGTTCAGTTACTGGACTTCGTAGGAGCAAAGTGAGACACCCTGCAAGGGAAAGCTTTTGTCCACCAGACCACAGTTACAGCTTTGATAGAAACAGCACAGTCTTTCTCAGCAGGTCGGTCAAGACCTGCAAGTGACTTCCTACAGTTACTAGGACACATGGCCGCATCCACAGTTGTGGTTCCATGACCAGGTTCCAAATGAAAAATATCCAGTACCACTTAAGGGACAACTGGTCCGAAAGATGGGATCCACTTTCAAAGCTAGTGCCAGTGACAAAAGCACTAGTGGAACCATTAGAGTTGTGGAAGGAAGAAAGCAACCTCAGAGAGGGTATTCCCTTCCTTCAGCAATCACCAGCAAGTATTTTTAATATGGATGCTTTCACTCCAAGGGTGGGGTGCCCACCTGAAGGACCTCTCAGTGAGAGACACATGGAAGCCAGAAAAGTCACTAGAACAACATAAACCTCCTGGAGCTCAGACCAGTATTGCTAGCATTGCAGTCATTCTCCTCCCAGCTACAGGCTCAGAGTGTCCAAATCAAGACAGACAACACCACAACAATGTGCTATATAAATAAGCAGGGAGGAACAAGATCCTCAAAACTGTGTACAGAGGCAGTGAGAATCTGGGACCTGGCATATTCCTTAGAAGCAAATATATTTGCAGTGCATCTGCCAGGCAGACAATGTCCCGTCAGATTCTCTAAGCAGAATCAGCCAGGGAAATCGCAAATGGGCCATAAACCAGCAGGTTCTGGCCACAGCGTTCAGAAGGTGGGGTACTCCCAATATTGACCTGTTTGCATTCTTGGGAAAAGTACCAGCTTCTACAGTTGTGTTGCAGACCACCAACCAGAGGAACAGTCCTAGATGACACCCTGGTACTGGACTAGTCAGGAATGTTTCTGTAAGTTTTCCCGCCATTTCCACTCATTCAAAAAATACTCTTGAAACTCAGAAGGGAACCTTCAAGAATGATCATGATAGCTCCAGACTGGGCCAGACAGCCCTGGAACTCTGTGCTCCTGATTCTGTTCGACAAGAGTCCAGTCAGCCTGCCACTCAGTCACAATCTGTTGACTTTGTCCCTAGGCAGAATAACATTTCCTGACCCCAGGAACCTACGCCTGAGGGCATGGTTCTTGAGAAGTTAGAATTTTCAGGACTAGATCTCAGAAGAGGGCCTGAAGGTGCTTAAGGTTTCAAGGAAACCCACTACCAGGAAAGCTTATTCCATTAAATGGAAATGGCTTACTGGTACGCCCCCAGAAAAATAAACCCAGTGGATGAAGCGTTGCCTACAGTTCTACAGTACTAACAGTAAATGAAATAAATAAATAGAGCAACAATTAAATAAAAGCACTAACTCATTTAAGATCAAGAATCTAGGCCAACATTTTTTTCTGTCCGGTATTTATCCTCCGCAGCAGGTGGCGGCTTGTGTCGGCAATCCGACACCAGACTTCCGAAGTCGTTCGAGCACCTCCTCCACTGCCCGGCGGAACCACTGGAGCCGATGCGGGGGGGCTTCATCCAGCCACAGCCCCTGATTACCACATTTTCTCTCCTGTTTTCCCCGGAGCCCCCAGTCAAGGTCAGCATGCGTGTGGAGGCATGCACGCATGCCTTGGCTCGGGCCAACTCTGCTCTGCCCACACCTGGCCTAGTGCCTGTCTCTAAGCCCTGCCTGCACCACCATCACACCTCCACGTGGTGGCGGTCAAAGGCCAGGAGAGACTGCTCAATCCTTGCCCCCCCCCCCGCCAACTCCCAGCATCCCATGCTCATTCCCAAACATAGGTCGCCGGTGTGGCAAGAGGTAAGGCGTCCAGCTCCTCAGCCTTCTGTGCTGGCTATCCAGGCTAAAACTTAAGTTGAAGAAGTGTGTTTTTAAGGATCTTGTAAAAGCAGCCAATGAAGGAGCACCTCAGTTCCCGGGGAAGAGCATTCCAGAGAATAGTAGTCGCAACACTAAACACCCTGTCGCCCAAGGACTTCAGTTGGGATCAAGGAATGGACATGAGGTCTGCCTCCACAGAGCGGAGGGCGTGAGCTGGAGGGTGTGGAACAAGGAGGTCTTTCAGGTAGCCCGGACCCAGACCGTGCAGGGTCTTGTGTAAACAATAATACCCGACAGGGTGGGCAGTATTGGTTAAAACTGGACTGCCCAGGGGCGTAATGAGGCCTGACACTGCAGGTGGAGTGGCTTATAACCCCTGGAAGGTCTGGTATTGCCCATATCACCCTCCATGGAGGGTATTATTGCACTTAGAAAATGGGCATCCAGTTAATTTTCTTTCAGTAGTTAAAAAATAGATACGGAATAAAAACAAATCTTAAAAATACAAAAAAAAAGTTTTTGGGTAAAGTAGGCTGGAAGGGGAGTTGCTGGCAGTCACAAGGGAAGAAAGAGACTTGGGCATCATCATCACAGATGACCTGAAATCATCCAAGCAGACCACTAAAACAGTAGGTAAGGTTAAGGGGATGTTGGGGTGTATTAGTAGGGGTATCACAAGTCGTAAGAGGGAGGTGATAATCCCTCTTTACAAGACACTAGTTAGGCCCCATCTGGAGTACTGCATGCAGTACTGGAGGCCACACATTCACAAGGACGTTAACCAAATTGAGGAAGTCCAGAGAAGGGCAACCAAAATGGTGCAGGGACTGCATCAGAAAACATATGAGGACAGATTAACGGAGCTCAGTATGTATACCCTAGAGTGAAGGAGGGAGAGAGGTGATATGATCGAAATATTCAAACACCTTAAGGGCATTAACAAGGTGAAAGAGTCTAACATGTTTCAGTACAAGAAAAATAGCAGGACAAGTGGACACAGCATGAGATTAGTGGGTGATCAATGAAGGCTATCCAGGGCATACTTTGTTTCCTGGCTCTGTGAGTGTAACCCCGTGGTATTCCCTTCCCCACAGTGGAGGACTATGATCTGGACCAGGTCCCAAGTAAACATTCCTTGGTGCTCATGAAGTGTGCCTAGACTGGCAGGGTGCAGGGTCTGTGTGCCACCTGGAGCCGTCTTAGGGCTCAGCTGCTTTTCTGGTTTACTGTTATAGGGATGCTGGCTAATGGACATGATTACACAAAGCATGCATGTCCATATAGCCAATCTGAAGTCCCCAGCCCCAGAAATGCCCTCCTGCCTGTACCACCACCTGTGGTCACCCAGGTGGCAGTCTTGCGGTGGCAGTGATCCCCCTCTTCCCTGAGGAGGAGAGCATCCTATGCGATGCTTAATCCTCCATCCCTGGCCAGCCCTTTGCTGATCCAGGCTCATTCACAAACCTGGGATTCCAGCATTACAAGTGGTAGCACTACCACTGTGCTGGCAGGCCAGCCCTCACAGTGTCACTTATGAAGATGTTATACAACACTGGACAGAGTACTGAGTCCTGTGAGACCCCACTGGTCACAGGCATAGCTTCTGAGAATTTTTCCCTGACTACTACCTTTTGGCTTCTGCCCTGCAATCAGATTTTGACCCATCCCACAAGCTTAGCCTTCACTGCCAGGTCTTTTAGCTTCCTCACCAGTCTCCTATGATGTATAGAGTCGAAGGCCTTGCTAAAGTCCAGATACAGGGCAACAACCATTTGGCCTCTGTTCACTGTCCTGGTGACCCAAACTTCTGTAAATGGCACAGCCCTCATAGCACTTGATGCGGAAAAATAGAATCAGCACCTTTTTTGCCGCGTGCACTTTGCGTGCGCTATTTTGACCTGCACTGTTTGGACCCAGTGCCAACATCTCCTTCAATTTTAACAAAATATTCTGATGAATGTGATCTTTCTGAAGGCACAAAAACATAATGCAGCCTTCCTTCTATATACTATGGAACTTGGCCTTCGCTGTACTTCCAGTGGTACATGGTGTCCTGTATAACTCACCTTTTTGTGCATGATTTTGGAAACACGGTAAATAACTCGCGGTGTAGGAAAAATTGAAGAACAAATCACTTCCAAACAAAGAAAATGAGCAACAGAGAGGAAGGAAGGAAGATAACTGTGCATAGCTGAAAGTTTTGTAGAGTGCATGGGGAAGAGAGGTGGCTTAGTTAACACAGAACTAAGAAGTCTATTATTTCTGGGTTTTTTTTTAAGCTGGCTGTTGGTCCTGTAAGAGCCTTGGAGTACCACCATACACATTCAGCTGCCATCTAAATGTGCTCGGTCATCTTTACAGGCTTGCTTGGGGAGGGCGGGGAGATTGACAGCATCTGCTGTTATGCCACGGATTTTACCTTTGGCACTTTTCTTTCTGTAAGGACCAGGGAGTTGTGGGAGATGGTGAATGAGGGCTAGAGGAAGAAGTTGGAGGGGAATTCAGTAGGGGTTTGATTAGGTTAGTAGTTTCCAGATGGGGTTTTTCTTTCAGACATTTGGATTCAGAGGCAGAGGAAAGAGTTCCCAAAGTAGTATGCGTAGTCCTGGAAAAAAGGATCCTTTGTAGCAGGAGTTATTTTGGGGCATACTTGAGGTGAGACCTTCAGTTAATTTTAGGTAACTTAAAAAAAACACAGAAAGGGTGATGGATGCATGGAACGGCCTACCTCAGGCAGTGGTGGATATGAATACAGTGCAGGGTTTCAAACAGGCATGGGATAAGCATAAGGGAACAATACAGATGAGTATGAATAGATAGGCCGTTGACAGAGCAAAGGCCGATGGCACATTCATAAGGTAGAAAAAGAAATGGGCAGACTGGATGGACCTTGCAGTCCTTATCTGCCGTCAACTTCTATGTTTCTTTGTAGTCCTTAATCCCTGCCTGTAACAGTTGCCTTCTCTGCCTGGCACAGTTGCCAGTATTGCTGCTATAGGAGGCACTCAGGAGTCTCTCTGACTGCAGTGTTTGACAAATTTTTTTGTCATCTGTGGTACTTCCACTTCCGTTGAGTTCTCGCCCCCCCCCATTTCATTTAAAGGATGGTCTGAGCTCCCATCCTGCTCCATTTTTATGAAGTAGCTCAACAAGTCCCATTAGCTTGTATGACATAGCTTGTAACAGCATGGTTGACTGCATCAGAATCGGGCAGGGCATCTCTCTGTAGTGGGAAGTGGAGCAGTCTGCAGTAGATATGGCTGGATGACAAACGGAGCGCAATTGGCAATGCATTCTACAGTTCAGGAAAGTGATTTGTACTTAAAAAAAATACAAAGTATTATCCTTCTGTCGTTTTTGTGTGTTGGAAGAGTGGGGGTGCAGTGAACACGAGATGGGCTATTTGGGAGTAGTACTGAGCACACAACGTGTTAGCACTACTAGTTTCAGTTAGAAAACCTGTTTTATGTTGTTTCTTTTTTGTATTGGATGGGAATAGACTGATATAAAGTCATTTACTTTCTTTGAGAAATATTTATCGTTGTCTGACAGCCACAGTTTGTATACTTTCAGTGGAGTGGAGCTGGGGGGTGGGGGAGAGCCAGGTACTGTATGTTACTGTCTGGGGCCAATGGGTTGAAAAGTGCAGAGCTGTCACAGAGCCGATTACACTAACGGCTTTTTTTTCTTTAAACATATGCCTGCTTTTTACAAAATTGATTTAACTTACAGTAAGAAAGAAGGGGTGGGGGGGTTGGCTGGTTGCCAACTCACCCGCTAGGCAAGAGAAAAAAAAGGCAGCACATCGAGTTTCAGTGTTCAAACTAGCACCAGGATACCAGTGATGGGGTTGGCATATAAGGGTGTTGTTTTTAACAGGGCTCTAACGGTAAGTTAATGTACCCCCCTGGCATCACTGCCAGCCAGTCAGGATCCTTAGAGTTATAAGTCCATTTCCTAAATATCAACAAGCGCACCTTGAAGCTAATGCACCATTGAACTGGCAGCCAGTGGAGAGCACAGAGAATGGGCAAGCTCGAACCAGGAGGTCCAGCAAGCAGCCGTGCCACCGCATTCTGAACTAGCTGCACGTGATGCATCAGCTTCATGGATAACCCAAGCTAAAAGAGCGTTATTGTAATTCAACCTTGATGTGCTTGACTGCTGTTGATTCTGTTGAATTCTGCTGGACTCTGTTAGCAGCAGTGGGCCAGATGCTGAGGCGCCACTCTCCTTCTAGTTTTATATGTGTAAATCATCAAAAAAAGTGCTGTTATCCACTATTGTATTGTAAGGGGAAACTACTGTTTTACTGCTCTTTAAAGTAATTGCAGCTCCTTGTATGAATATGTAAGGTGGGCCAGACGCTGAGGCGCCACAGGACACCCCCACAGTCCTTTGTATTGCAGATTCGGTCAGTGACGCTCAGAAAAAGGCTTGCTACTGCCTTTATTAATTGCTGCACCTTCCTCTGTCTCTCTCCAGCCTGCTTCCTTCAGCCCACAGGAACCAGCTGAGCGCCGGGGCTTCGCTCTGCCAGCGGGCGGTCGGCGGCACCTAGCCGAACTTGGGAACCACAAGGCCGGGAGGAACAGCGAGGGAGCAGTCAGGAAAGGCGCAGCCAATCGCTAAGCGAGCGCTCCACCAGGCACAGCAGCCGATTGGCTCTCCTGCTCCATTGACTTACACTGGCTCAGTCTGCATTGCTGAAATCTGTGTGGGACTTGAAAATTTGTTTTTCTTTTTGTCTTTTACTCTTCCCCTGGTGTTCTACTGCAAGTT
This sequence comes from Neoceratodus forsteri, assembly GCA_016271365.2. Classification (NCBI taxonomy): domain Eukaryota; kingdom Metazoa; phylum Chordata; order Ceratodontiformes; family Ceratodontidae; genus Neoceratodus; species Neoceratodus forsteri. The sequence continues at coordinate 1,101,330,877 of CM057454.1, read as the reverse complement.
TCCCAGAAGAGCTGCTTCCACTCTGGTGAGACATCTATAGAGGGCAACTGCTGTTGATTCTGTTGAATTCTGCTGGACTTTGTTAGCAGCAGTGGGCCAGACGCTGAGGCGCCACTCTCCTTCTAGTTTTATATGTGTAAATCATCAAAAAAAGTGCTGTTATCCACTATTGTATTGTAAGGGGAAACTACTGTTTTACTGCTCTTTAAAGTAATTGCAGCTCCTTGTCTGAATATGTAAGGTGGGCCACCGCTGAGGCGCCACAGGACCCCCTACATACAGTCCCTTTGTAGTGCAGATTTGGTCAGTGACGCCTCAGAAAAAGGGCTTGTTAATGCCTTTATTAATTGCTGCACTCTCCTCTGTCTCTCTCCAGCCTGCTTCCTTCAGCCCATAGCAACCAGCTAGAGCCGGGGCCTCACTCCAGCGGCAGGCGTAGCACCTAGCCGAACTTGGGAAGAACCAGTAAGGCCGGGAGGAATAGCTAGGGAGCAGTCGGGAAAGGCGCAAAATTTTGCCCACCCGCCTTCCCCTTCCTGTGTGTTAATTTATAGGCATCTTCCCGCCGAAATCTCTTCCCCGCCCACAGCACTTTTCTCTAAATGAATAGACAGTCACACCAGCTTGCTGACCCAACCAATCAGCAACTTCGCTACTCCCTATTGCCAACTATCAATATCCCCCTCCTAATGGGGAGCTTGCTACTGATACTCCTGTCACTAAGAGCCACAATGAAGATGACCCTATTATACAATCTAAAGTGGTCAACCCGCCTAGTTTCTCTGGAACATCCCCCGTGGCTGACACCCATACCCTCATATATGTCTTGCCATTGCTGCATCGACTACAGTGGTACAATCACCATAAAGTTACACACATCACCACATATATGTCTCAGACAAGGCCCCACTACTGGGTATATAGATCCCCACTAAGCCTAGTCATCAAACTGCTAATTGGTATCCCAACACACTACCTTAAATCCACAGGGAGCACCCAAAACAAAGAGTGGCAACGGAATAAAAAAAGGAGGACCAAAGACAGCCCCCTCTCCCTATCACTGGCAGCCCTTATGAAATTACTGATCTTCCTTTTGCTCTGTATTGGTAATGTAGAAATCAACCCTGGACCTCTTGAAAGCATCACCTCTCCCTCAGACCTATCCTCAATTAAAGGCCTCAGTTTCCTGCATATTAATGTATGCACTCTGTTGAAAAAATTTACATTGCTACAATCCTGGGTTGCCCATACCTTGCCAGACTTTCTTGTGATAACTGAGACATGGCTCAAGACCACCACAATGGACAGGGAAGATAACCTACCTGTCAGCTATTCAGAGCTGATCGCCAAACAAGGGGAGGCGGAGTAGCCATATATGTAAAAGCTGGTTTAGTTGTATCCTGTACTGCTGCAACATCTATGCCCAAGGAATTTGAGTGTCTATCTCTAAAAGTCTCTCTCCCCAATACAGCAGCTTTCCATTTAATTGGATGCTACAGACCCCCCTCTGCTGAACACAAGCTCTTATCCCACCTGGGAAACCTGGTCAAGTCCTGTACTGAAGAAGTTATTATCATAGGGGACCTGAATTTCAACTGGCTCACCCAGGCAGCTACACCTCTGTTATCATTCTGTGACACCTATGGGCTCACACAGTTAATTAATGAACCAACAAGACTAAATGCAAGGAATAGTAGTAACAGTACTCTACTTGACATCATACTAGTGAGTAAACCACATCTATTCACACATGCTGGAGTGCTCCTATGCGACATAAGTGACCACTGCCCCATCGCAGGGTAAGATCCAACAGCATTAAAACAGATCCTGCAAAATTCCTCATGAGGAGATCCAAGAAAAACATCAATATTGAAGGATATCTGCATGATCTAGCCTACTCTCCACACTGGCAAAAGTTCTATCTTGCACATTCTGTAGAAAAAGTTCAGCAGGTGCTAAATAGCATTATATTAAATGCCCTTAACACCCATGCCCCAATCTCTAGTATCCGAATAAAAAACAAATCCTGTCGCTGGTTTTCAGCTGACCTCAAAGCTGCACTGCTGGAGAGAGATAAACTTTGGAAAGTAGCAAGAAAAACTAAGAATATCATGGACTGGATGATCTTTAGGAAAGCCAGGAATAAATGCACTAGGAAAGTTAGGGATGCAAAGGCTGCCTACTACCTGGCCCAGCTCGACTCCTTCTACCCTAATACTGCTAGATTTTGGGGCACCATCAAGGGTATGATGGGCCAGGATGTTAACAACCCCCTTCCAACCAATTTACACAGTAACTATGGCCCCATTACTGGCACATTGGAAACCCTGGATGCATTCAACAACCACTTCACAACAGCTGGCCTTGCCTTTGACTCCTCCCCAGCTAACCTATTAAGGGATCATTTAAGCTCCCACTATACTGGTGAACGAAGAGTTGACTCCTCCTTTAGCTTCAAACCTATACTGTTGAAACAAGTTGAGGCTCTATTATGGCATCTAGATACCAAAAAGTGCAGGAGCAGATCTTCTGGACCCATTCTTTCTAAAGATTGCGTGTCATGTGCTTGCAGTCCCTAACTCACCTCTTTAACCTTTCCCTAAACTCTGGCTCTATTCCCACGCTGTGGAAGACAGCTCAAGTGGTCCCTTCTAAAATCAGGGACCCTATGGATCTTAATAACTACAGGCCCATTTCCATCCTACCTGTGTTATCCAAGATGCTGGAGAAATTAGTGAGTATTCAGTTAAGGGAATATCTGGACAATACTAATCTATTAAATCCAGCTCAATCTGGATTCAGGGCCAAACGTAGCACTATTACTGCATTAGCCAAGGTCACCAATGATTGGCAAACCGAACTGGATAAAAAGAACAATGTCTGTGCAGTATTTCTGGACCTGAGCAAAGCATTTGACACTGTGGACCATGAACTGCTACTCTCATCCCTACACTCCATTGGCCTAGATCCATCCTCCCTTAAGTGGTTCAGATGCTACCTCCGTAGATCACAGCAGGTAAAAGCTGAAGGTGACCTCTCCCCATTAAGACCACTGTCAAGAGGAGTCCCCAGGCTCTATTCTGGGTCCTATCCTTTTGCCATTTATATAAATAAAATTGATTCAACCCTTACCAAGTCCTCAGTACATCTCTTTGCTGATGACACTGTACTGTATGTCAGCAACCCTTCACCTAAAGTTGCTCATGAAATCTTACAAGCAGAATTCTCCCTGTTACAACATCAGCTTCGAGAAAAAGCTTCTGCTAAATGCAAAGAAAACCAAAGCAATGATTTTCACAACCCAAAACTCCACCAACACATCCTCTTCAATCAGTCTCCCCAGATATGCACTATACTTGAGAAAATCTGGAGTATGTTGAAAATTTCAAATACCTAGGTGTGTGGATTGACAACAGACTTGACTTTACTCAGCATCTAGAACAACTGCTGAAAAGCTTACGCCTAAGGCTTGGCCTCCTCTACAGATTAAAACCCTTCCTTAATAGAGATTCAAAGATGAGATTAGTCCAGGCCATCTTTCTATCAGTCATTGACTCACGAGACTTCCTCTATAGTCACTGCTCCACTCCCTACCTTCAAAAGTTGGATACCTTATACCATAGAGCAATAAGGTTCATTACAGACCTGCCATATAATACTCACCATTGTTCTCTCTATGATTCAGTTGGATGGGTTTCCCTTCATGTCAGGAGGAGCAGAAATGCAGCTCTATGGATCTACAGAGCTTTATCAAAACTCCAAGCTATATCCTGGACTGCTTCAACCTGACCACTCCCAGCTCCTATGCCCTAAGAAGCAACAATATCATCCTGCTCAAATTGCCCAAAGTCAACACCAAAATAGGGAGGGCAGCAATCAGCTACTCTCTAGCCATAGCATGGAACACCCTACAAAAATCCCCCAAACTGTCCATTATCATTGCATTTACATCCTTCAAGCAGCACTGTACAGCCTTCTTCACAGAGAAATGCAGTTGCTGCCGCTAGAGATAGAATAGTCATCCCACAAAACCTTATTCCAATCACATATGGCATATTCCTTCCAGCCAGACACTGTCAGTATATGGCACCCAATATTCCCTTCACCATCCTTGTACTCATTATGTGAGTGACTGTCATGGCCCTCATTGTGATATATATGTATTGTACATATTGTAGATGTTAGTTTAACTTTCTCTTGCCAAGCTTTAACATGTGAATTCTCTGTATATTATTGTGTTATAAATAACATTTTCTTGTTTCTGTACGTATAACTGTCTCATAAGTATGTGATGTAATTGCTGTGCACCAACTCGAACCTTGACCTTATCAGGTCCATCTTGTAAATGAGCCTTGCTCAATGATGATTGCCTGAATAAATAAAGATTTGATTGATTGATTGATGTGACAAAGACGTGTACCAGAGTTGCTAGATCAGTTGATTTAAGATTGGGCTTGATCAGGGCGATGTTTCGAAGATGATAAAAGCCACTGTAGACAACAGCTGATACCTGGAACTCCAAGGTCAACTTGGAGTCCACAATGACCCCCAGATTCCTCACCCTATCTGCAGCATGAAGGGCAACACCATCCAACAAAGGAAGGATAGCGCACCCACTTGTTGCCACTGAACCAGACCGACCCGGTTCCACCAGTAGCACCTCCGTCTTCAATGGATTGCATAGGTGCTGTCTTGAACACAGAGCAGGGCCATGCAGTCCTGCCCCTGGACAGGGAAAAATGGCTCATTGCTCAAGCACAACTGGTATACAGCAGTCATCATGTCCCAGCCAGAACATTTCTGTGTCTCCTGGGACTCATGGCAGCAGCCATTGTTACTTTGCCACTGGCCTTCTTACACACACTGCGGATACTGCAGTGGACTTTGAGAGTGCAATGGGATCAATTAATGGACTACATGGGCCAGAAGGGGGCTCATCACATCCCCCTTACGCAAAACACTGATGTGAATGGACCACTGCAACCTCTTGAAGAGCGTTTCAGTTCTAACACAAACTCCAACTTAGATTCTCGCCTCAGATGCCTCCGGATCCGGGTGGGAGGCACACCTGGGCCCTAATTAAATGGCTCTATGTGAAATGGGTGACTTAATATGAGCAAGCCCGATAAACCGTGATGGCAATTCAGCGACTGCAAAAACGGCGAGGGTACATGGTGATTGCCACCATTGCAGGGGGGCTTTGCCCCCCACACACTCCCTTACTAAAATAACCAACTCCGAGGTCATAGCACCTCAAGGAGGGGGAAAAGCATTCGTCACCGTTTCGGTGATTGCCGACATGTACCCTTGCCATTTTTATAGTCGCTGAATTGCTGTCGCTGTTTTTGGGCTCGCTCATTTGGAATTGCCCATATCATGGTCTACCTAAAATTAAACATAAGGTTCTAGGGATGTGCATATGATGTTCTATCTACACTTCTGGCAGTGTCCTTTCCCTTTAAGAGCTTGCCGTAAAGTCTTCAAGCAGGCGCCTCCTACCCACCCAGGTGGTAACTCCCTTGGCTCCGCCCCGATGCCAAATTTTCCTTTCCGCTGGAAGAAGCAGGTTCTCTCCTCATCACTCCCGCGGTGAGTAGGTCCTCGCACTAAATCTATGGATTTACTTGCTAAACTTTAAACTCTTACGAGTTTCTGTCTTCAGCTCAATCTCCAATCACGACCGCCATGGACGATAAGTCTGCTCCCGAGTTCTGCCAGTGCCCTTGCGGGCAGATGTCCCAAACTGACCTGCACGTCACGTTCTACTGCCTGCAGAAGGAGCACGGCCCCAGGCCTGTGACTTTTGTCACTCATTTCACCCGACTGTTCTAGAGGAGCATCTCACCCATCTTAGACTGGGCCACCCGGCGCAATGGAACCTGCTGGTCAAATCTAAGGATGCTTGTTGGGTGGTCTTTGTGACTGCGGGGTCTGCCGAACAGCTTGCGGCTTTTGAAGAGGATGCGGCCCAGGCCGCATCCCTCTCCTCTTTGGTTTCTGCCTTTGTGCTGCTTCAGCTGGGCTCGACTTTTACGGGATCCTTTAAAGAATTGTGCCAGTCTCTGCCGACCCTCGGTCAGGGACCATCTGGGCACAAGTCCAAATCCAAGAAAGAGTCCAAAAAAGAGAAAGAGAGGACTTGTCGTCATTCGTGGGAACAGGAGCACTCTTGGTCAAGAGTTTCCGATTCCCGCGCTTCGCCGGATCCAACTTAAGTTAAATCCTCGACTTTGGCCGCTGACTCTATGGTAACCCCATCGTGCCAGTTGGCTGAGACACTGGTTGAAGTCCCAGCCGAGATTTTTCTCAAGCCGACCGACCAGTTGTCAACTGAAGAAGCAGACACTTCCTTGTCCAGGACTCCGTTCCTGACTCAGACCGTTAGAGGGATGGATCAGTCCACTGACCTGCTGCCTGTGGTCCCAGACCCTGACCCGAAGGAGCCTTGGCGTTTGCCGAGTCCCTCTAAAACCCACTGCAGGTCCCTCCAGCCATTGAGGTCGAGGTTTCAGTCTTCCTCCAATGGGTCGAGTGGCTCCCGCCGACATAGGCACTCCTGGTCTCGGCGCCACAGGAAGCGACGCCACCACTACTCTTCTTCCTTGTCCTCCTCGGGTAAGGATAGGCTTTGGCGCAAACTGTATCGATGCTGTGAGGATCTTGTGTGGCAACAGCTGGTGCTTACCGGCGAGAGGCTGACTCCGGCTGCTACGCCATCCATCACCTGGCTGTCGCCCGAAAGGCCAACGCCTTCTCTGTCAGCTGAGCTGACCAAAATGGTCCTGGCTCTGCCGACCCCGGCGTCTCCACCGATTATGGTGGAACCGCCACCTAAACAGCTGCTGACCGCACTCTGACTAAGGAGTTTCGGCCGTCTAAGGGGCTTCCCCATGGCTGTCGATCACTGTCACCCCTGACTGTCCACGGAGGGCCAGCAGGACTTGGGCGGTTGACCACTCTTTAACGACTCCTCGGAGTCAGTGGGTTCCTCCCTGCACTCCCATCCGGTCGACATTGAGTCAGTGGGGATCTCGACAGGCCGAGGCCCATCTTCCTTCATGGGCCGTCTCCACCTGATCTCTGAGGCGATGGGTATGAAAATGGAGCCCATCCAGAAGCGGGCTCGTTACCCGTTGACTGAGATCCTCGACTGGGGAGACACTCCTATGAGGCTTTCCTGGTGGCAGAGGCCATTTTTTGCCCTGCCCTGGAGCTTTAGCAGTGGCCGGCTTTCCTCCTGCCCTGCGCCTTCTGCCTGGATGGCCCGCAAGTACGTGGCACCTACCGGTTCCCTCTCAGGATTCACAGAGCACCCCTCAGCCAAGGGATTGGTGGCAGATTCTGTGTTTAGGTGCTCCGGCAACACCGGGGATGTTGACAAGCCGCCTGACAATGAGCCCAAGAAGTTGGACCATGCGGCTGAAAAAGTCTACGCTTTCTCTTCGCTTGGTCTCCACCAGGCGAGCTCAGCCTTTCTCATGGCCCACTTCTCCCATGCCCTGCTGGGCACCCTCAATGAGATACTTCCTCATCTGCCAGCGTACCTTCAGACCACGGTCAAGCAGGTCCAGGACTAGGGCCAAGCTGTAGCCAAACAGCTGTGGACAGCGATGGACATTGGGGACTCCTGTGCCCACTCTGTGGCAGCCTCTGTGGTCATGTACCACGGGGCTTGGCTGAAGATCTCGACCTTTATGGTGGAAATGTAGCACAAGCTGGCGGATGTCCCTTTCCTGGGCACTGACTTGTTCTGGCCCTAGATCGAGGGTCTATCTTACCCGTATCGAGAAGTCTAGTGCCACCTTGGACTTCCTGACATATGCCCAGAAGGACCCTAAGGGCTCCAAGCAGCAGCAGAAGAGGAAGCCCTTTTGGTCCACCTCCACCTCCACTCCTTCGGCCAAACCCACCCAGCCCCAGGCTGGTCAGTAGGCTCAGGCCTGGCGATCTTGGCCCAAGTTGGTAGCCTCAGTCATCCGCAAGCCTGGAGGGAGAGGATCTGGTGGCACCTTAGTTGGGCCCTCCTCCTCCTCCTCCTCCTCTAAGCCTACCCAGTGATGGGATGAGGGGTGCCTCCCTCATGCCTGTCACACCTCCCCTGGGTTCTCCTGTGGTGGGCTGGCTCCGCCACTTTCTTTCTGCCTGGTCCGCTGTCACCCTAGGCAGGTGGGTTCTCAGTGTAGTGGGTCAGGGTCTGCCTCTGGAATTCGAACAGTACCCTCCTTGCTGAGCCCGCACCCCATGGGAGGACTTGGTTTCCGCAGACATGCTGTCAGCTGTCAGAGCCGACGTAGCCCAGCTCCTCCGCAGGGAGGTCATGGTTCCTGTCACGGATCCTCCGGAAAACCCGTGGTTTGTCTCCCGGTACTTCCTGGTACCAAAGTGGATGGGGAGGGCTGGCACCCCATTCTAGATCTGCAGGACCTGAACAAGTTCCTCAGGTTGCGCACCTTTAGGATGGTAACCCTGTTACAGATCATACCATCTGTAGAGCAAAACATGTGGTTTTGCTCCCCGGATCTTCAGGATGCATTCTTCCAAGTCTCGATCCGTCCATCTCATCAAAGCTCTTACTTCGAGTGGGAGCTCTTGCAGCAGGCTATAACAATTAGGACTATGCCGCAGGCACTAGGAACCTCCGGAAACCTTTCAGCCAGCAGTATACAGCAGGGACCGCCCCTGACGTCGGCCCTGGTACAAAAGGGTGAGGACCCAGCATCCCGCACGTGAAGAGAAAGACTTCGTTCCAGCTTGCCAGGAACACCTAAACTTCTTTTTCAAACCCGCCTTTGCAACCATTTCAACGGTTTTTCAAGTTATCGTCGTCAGGCCATTTTCCGACGGTTTCTTCAGTTGATCAACGGATGTCTGCGCCGTCGTCGGCCTCTCCAGAGCCCCATCAGAACAAGTGCAATTGTGGGAGGCAGATCCCTGCCAAAGACGGGCACAAAAGCTGTGTCTTCTGCCTCAGGCCGGACCACGATACCGCGACCTGCTCAGCCTGCCAGGCGTTCACCAGCTGGACCCGGACCCAACGTCTGAAGGCCCTGAAGGCGTTTCTACTGGAGAAGAAGATGGATCTGCACTCCTCCGAGGGAAAGCGTAAGGAAAAAAACAAGTGCCATGGGAAAGACCGTAGTCGGTCCCAGCACCGGTCCCGGTCGTGATCCCGCTCTCGTTCTCGGCCCTCTCCCAAGAAGGCCCATCTTTCCCCGGGCTCAGGAGAGCACCCTAAGTCGTCCCAGGCCAAGGCCGGCCAATCGGTGGAGAAGCCAGCCAAGCTGAAGGTAACCCCGCTAAGGGTTACCACCAAGCCCTTTGAGGTGTAAGCTGTGGCCCCACCTACCAAGGCACCGGGGCCACCTGCTAAAGGCATGCCTCCGGAGCCCAAGGACTGTCCGGCGCCCCCCCGTCATCGGTACCACCACCGACGCCGGGTGAAGGGTGAGGGAGCGGCCATAGAAGAGCCGACGTCCCCGTTTCCCAGGTCCTCCTCCCCCGGACCCCGAAGAGGGCTCTCGTTCGCGGGCCGACGTCCCGGATACTCCCTTTCTGGGCCAAGCTTTCAAGGACGAGCTGCAGGAGTTGTTCTCCTTGGTGGGACAGGTCCAGAAGCGGACCTCCGCCACCGCCCAGACATGTACCGACCCAGCAGGCAAACCACAGCCGGGAGGTGAGCCTTCCCCGAGGAAGTCCCCAGAGCGACTGCCTACACCTCCTTCCAGGGCTCGTTCCTGCGCCCGGTCCGAAGACCACTGCCGACGCTCCAAGGACTCTGGAGACCGTCGCCAGTCCAGGTCTCGTACACGCAGCCCTTCTCGTTCTCCTAGATGAGAGCGCTCCCGACGTTGGTCTTCTGACGGACGTCGGTCTTCGCTCCGTCGCCGGTCTCGGGACTGGAGCCGGTCTTCGGACCGATGTCGGTCCCCCAGTTACCAACGACAGAGGGGGTCTGGTCATAAGGAGAGATCAGACTATTCCAGATCATATAGTCGATCTCCCTGTTCTTCATCCTCATCCTCTTCCTCTCTCAGCTTAGAGCGGTCCCCGAGAGAGAAGGACCAGCCTCGCTCGCCTCCCGACGATCCAACCTTCATGGACGTCATGAGGCATTTCCAGGCCTCCAATGAGTGGGAAACGGAGGACCTGGATCCAGAATGCTGGAGGCTGGCAAAATACCTGAGGCAAAAGGAGCCGAAACCACTGGTGGTCCCTCCTTTAGTGGACACTTTCCAGGACCTGACTCTCACTACCTGGAGGCGTCCAGCTTCCATCCCGGCTGTTCCCAAGATATTGGATAGGCTGTATAAGGCCCCAAGGGCAGAAGCTTTTCTAGCAGAGAACCCTCAGGCGGACTCTTTGGTCGTCATGGCTGCCCATGACAAATCCAAGCAGCCGAAACACCTTAGCTCGCAGCCTCCCAATTCAGAGTCTTGGTATTTGGACCAGGTAGGCAAGAAAGTTTATTCTGCCTCCACCTGTTCCATCCGGTCCCTTAACTTCCTGATGCATATGGCCCAGTACCAGAATGCTCTGTGGGAGAGGGGACAAGAGCTACTGAAGGCCATGCCAGATTCCGATCAGAAGACGGAACTTCTGGATATTATGAAATCGGGCTCCGACGTAGGTTCCCATGTCCTGAGAGCCTCGTACGATACTGCAGATACAGCAGCCAGGGCAGCCGCTTCCAGGGTGTGCCTCCGGCGCCACTCCTGGTTGAGAGTTTCGGGTTTCCACCAGGATCTGCAGTCCGGTATCAAGGATTTATCATTCAAAGGTACCATGTTATTTTATTTATTTATTTAGTTTTTGTTAACCGGGTAGGTGCACTAGCCAGCAAGTGACTATTTTCAGGCACGACCCGGGAGGTACAATTACAATACAAGTAGAACGGTGCAGTTTATACAGTACAAGTACAGGTACATAGATACAAGCATACAATTTTTTATAAGTAAGCAGAGGGTACTGGAGGAAGGACAGATTTTGGATTAGATTTGGGGAAACTGATGGGGAGGGGATGTGGGCAGGGAAAGGTGATGCACAGCTCATGGTAGTTGGAAGGTGGCGGGGCTGGAACCAAGGTAAGAGAACTCTGCCAACTGTTTTGGCCAACAATCTTAGGAGAGTGTAGGGTGGGACAGCGAAAAGGATTACGGCTTTAGCAGCAGGAGGCAAGAGTCTATAACCGGGCTCATGGAACCGATTCCCGCTATGAGAGGCTCAGGTGGGGGGGGGGCCAGGGGTAGGCTGGCCGGCGATGGGTAGGAAGGAAAGTGTATAGACTACAGGGGCTGGAGACAGGGAAGGGGTAGGGTTACATAGGAAGTTGTGCTGAGAACGGCAGGAGCAGGCGTGAGTACGGCTGAAGCGGGGAAAACATGGAACAGCAATCGCACTCACGGGAACCTTGGGTCGGAATGAAAGGCAGGGCCCCGGCTGGAGGGAGACCAAGCTTGGCAGGGTTGGCATTCTGGATGAGGAGGGTTCCAGAGCTAGACAGGTTTCAATGAGCGGTGACCCGCGAGAGGTCGATAGGGGGAAGGCTGAAACCGCGCCAAGGAAGGGATCAGGGAAGTGGGAAGATATGGCATTAGCGGTAGAATGCTGCAGTCGGCGTCCGGGCTTATGGAACTGTAAGCCGGCAGGGAAAGTAGGGGGATTCGGTCACCGGGGGAGAGTAAAGGTCGCATATGGCTTTAGCGAGAAAGGTGCGGTAGCGACCCAGTGCTGCGGAACTGATAGCCGCAAAAATACTAGGGGTAGTCAGTGCGGGGAGGGAAGAAGATGAGGAGAGACCAGTACCAATTTTCAGTAAATACATACGTCAAAAGATTAGTGCATACAGCAGGATGGGAAAGCAGGTACCACAATCATAAGGTAATTGGCAATTGTTACACACAACGATTGTAACAATAAGGTGACTGAAGACATTTGTAATACATAACACAGTAAGTAAAAATGGCAGTTGTCATAACACAAGGTTAAGAAAGGTAGAGTGATAGAGGCATATATAATACATCAGACAGTAGAGCCATATAAGTTTCTTTGTGATCATAAAAGAAAGTGCAAGCAGTCCAAATAACCAGTATGCAAGGCATCAAGTAGGGTGTAGGTAGACGAATGGACATGTAGATAGGGGGAGGGAGAGGTAACATGAAGAAAAGATTTAGGTAGGATCAAAACAGGCACATTGGTCCATAGAAATAAGGTGATTCCGTAGTCTTTGCTTGAAAGCAAGGTGTGAGGAAGCTCGTCTTAGGTCAATAGGTAGTGAGTTCCACGCTTGGGGGGCAGCATGCCCAAATGCACCAGCGCCCTTGGAAGTGCGGCAGAGGGGAACTTTTAGGAAAGTCTTATCAGACGATCTCAGCTCACGCGGGGGGGGATAGCAGGCTGGAGCAGCTCAGATAGTGTAGCAGGTCTAAACACTCTGATTATGGAGTCTGAGAGGCAGCAGAGGTAGTACTGTCTAGTGGAGGAGGGGAAGCCAGCCTAGGTCCTTATAAAGTTGGCAGTGATGTTTAAAGGCGGGGCCTTGATGCATATCGGCAAACATTGTTGTAGGTGGTATCCCACTTTTGAAGTGCAGTTTGTTTGCCATGGTTAGGATGGGGTGCAGTAGGATAGAGTTGGCAGGAGGATTCCCCTGGCAATGGCCAGATTGGCAGTGGGTGTGAGCATGTAATTAGTTCTGTAGGCAGCCCCCAGTTTGCAATTAACCATTTTGCAGGTTTCTTGGATGTGCTGGTTCAGGTCAAGGGTTTGGTCGAGCAGTATGCCCAGATAGCGGAACGTACTTACAGTCTTGAGAGGGGTTCCGTTTAGGTCAAGTATATTCAGGGGAGATGAGCAGGATCTAAGTTTATGGGTTGTTCCCAGTAGCATGGCTTTTGTTTTGCTAGCATTAAGTATGAGGCGATGAGCACTTAGCCAGTGTTGAGCGGATGGAAGGCAGATGTCAGAGTGGCATTGAGATGGTTAATACAGCCTGAACGAGCATAGATAACCAGGTCATCAGCATAGAGTAGCGAGGCACCAGATGTTATACTGCTGGGAAGATTATTTATGAACAGTGAAAAAAGGAGAGGGCCTAGTATTGAGCCCTGCGGTACTCCAATGTTGATTGTGGCACTGTCAGAGATAGCAGAGTTGAGTTTTACCGCTTGTGTTCTGTTTGTTAGGTAGCTACTGAACCAGTTTGTTACAGGGGATGAGAAGCCAAGGTTTTTAAGGGTAGTTAGCAGAAGGGGGTGATCCACAAGGTCGAAAGCCTTGGTGAGGTCAGTGAACACAGCCCCCGTTAGATGGCCTTCATCCATATTTATAAGAGTATCAAAGGTAAACTTCGCTAACGCTGTTGTGGTACTGTGATGTTTCCTGAAACTATGTTGTGCTTCACAGAGTGACTTTGAGGAGTCGAGGAATTCGATGGCCTGGGTGGCTACTATTTTCTCTAGAATTTTACTGAGGACCGAGAGAATGGCAATGGGTCTGTAGTTTGATATTTCGTTTTTGTTGCCTTTTTTGAAAATGGGGGTAATTCTAGCGGCCTCCATATCTCTGGGACTGTGCCTGTGGAGAGGGACAGTGTGAAAATCCTGGCTAATAGATATGAGATGAGATGGCAGCAGCTTTCAGTAGTCGGGGTTCCAGTGTATCCAACCAGGGCTGGTAGTTATCAGATATGGCATTTAGGAGTTTAAGAACTTGATTTCTAGTCACAGCCTTGAAATAAAAGTTTTTGTTGCTGCTTGTTGAGGGTCACTTGTTAATGCATCAGTTTTCCTTTGTAGAGAGTGGCTGAGGACAGCAGGTGCAGCATTTAGGGTGGACGTAGGGAGTTAGGTCGGAGAACTGCTGATTGAAGGCGCTGGCTATGGTAAGGAGTCATTGCAGTGGATACCATGAAGAATCATTTCCGAGGGGTGAGGATTGCGGGTGCCAGGAAGGTTTGGTGTGACTCCAGAATTTGCGTGGATCATTTGAGGAGCTGGTTAAGAGATTCTGGCAGTACTTGCTTTTTGCAAGCCTGATTTGTTTTTGCAGACACTTCTATGCTGTTTGTAGATAAGATGATTCCCTGGTAGGCCAGTAGTCTTGTATTGTGTCCAGAGCTTGTCCCGGCTTTGAGTTTGTGGAGTAGTTCTTTATCTAGCCATCGCTTGTTGACCTCTGACCTCCTCTTTGTTTTCGTACATGCCGCTTCAACTTCACCAAACCTGGTAAGGAACACGCCTAGGCAACCTCAGCACTTGTTGCAAGGAAAATTTCAGACCAGTCCGTGTTGGCAATGTCGAGGAGAAAGGCTTTAGATCCAGTTTTCAAAGTTAGTGAAGGTGACCAGGCGGGATCGAGGAGCAGGTGGTGGGCAGGAGCGCCAGTGGCAGATCGTGGGCAAGTGGTCCGTTATAGAGTTAGCCAGGACGGCTACCTTTGTTATGTGGTCAGGTCTATTTGTGAGGATCCAGTCTAACAGTGTTCCTGATAGGGAGTTGGTCATTCTCGTGTTCTCAGTTATTAACTGATGGAAGTTGTGCCTTTGAACTAGTGATGCCAGGGTGCTATGATTTGGACCCAGCCAGCTCAGATTGACATCACCTAGCAAGATGGTCTCATTCATGTTCATTGTTTGTGATGAATGTTGAAGTAGTTTCTGAAGACTTTCCAGTCCACCAGTGGGTGGATTGTATAGACACAGAATGTGTAGGTACTTCACACCTAGGGCCAGTATTGCATGCAGTGATTCACAGCGCATCTGGGGACTAGGGATAGGGGCAGCTTTTAGCTTAAGGTGACTTTTGTAGTAGATGGCAACACCCCCACCCCGCTTAGAACCAGTTCTATCCTGTCGGAGGATAGCATATCCAGGCAGGGTACATTGTACATCCAGGATGTTAGGTTTTAGCCAGGTCTCAGTGAGGCATAAGATGTCAGGATTAACCAATTGTATCCAGGCCTCAAGCTCAGTTAAGTGACCTAGAAGACTTCTGATGTTCATGTGAGCAATTACAAGGCCTTTATTTGGTTTGGTAATGGGTGTTAACGGGGTGTTGCTTGGGTGCGGGCCGGGGTTCGGTTCAACGTCACCAGCTAGCAGTAGTAGCCTCTGAGCTAGGAACTCAAGCAGCACCTTGAGGAGCATGTTATGATTTTTCTGTTTTTTCCTATGTTGAGAGTAGCTCTTAACTAATAGGTATGTGCATCCTTTTTTTTTGGAAAAAGTAGTGAAAAATAGGTATAGGGTGGTGGTATGAGAGGAGCCAAGCTCTCAGAGGTGCTACGTGATTGATGAAAAGTAATCAAAATCCACAGGAAATGGTGAACTACCAGGGACCAGAAAACTGTTATTGTAGCTCAAAGACCCAGAATGTGATGAATTCCTGAAGGGGTTAAATTCCTGAAAGTGATGAACACTGGCCTGGGGCATATGCAGAATGTAAAAATCCTTTGTTAGTATCTAGCCTTTGTTCTCCAAAATGGTTGAGAATAAACCTCAAACAAGTCAGACGGAAATGTGGATTCAATGCAGCATTCGACAACTCAGTGCTTGTATAACAGATTTACTGACCTTACTTTTGGCTTTGATGGCTTCCAAAAAAGTTGATTTATGATGAGAATGCCAATACCCGGTGGTGATGTTTTGCAGTTTCTTAGTCCAGGAAATGTTCATAGATGTTATCTCCAAGAATGGTCCAGTTCCTCCAAGCAGAAACACTGGAAAATCCACAAAAACTAAACTACTGACAGAGACAAACACACACAGCCAGCCACACAGCATCCAGCCTTTGAGGCGCAGTTGTATGCTTTTGACAGGAGACGAGACGAGAGGAGGCTTTGGGCAGGAGACAGAAGCTTTGATTTCTTGTCTACAGGAGTCGGGCAAGTCCATCTGGTCAGTCCGCCAAATGTACCGTGGCGACCAGTGACGGCAACGAAAACGGCCATTTCGTAAGCCCTCAGGTGGTCAAGGTGGACACGCCTGTGGCAATCAGCAGGGTCAGAGAGGTGGCTTTCGAAGGAGAGCCAGTAACCAGCAGCCTGGAGGCGCTCCTACCCATGGGCCCAAGTCCTCCCAGGCCTCTCTGTCTACGTCCAGCTCAGAACAATGACTCCCTTCTGCCCCCCCCCCCTTCTAGAGGAAGACTCAGGGGAGATGGTCGGGGGGCCGCTTCTCCCTTCATCTCGAAGGGTGGAAGTCGATTACTGCGGACCAATGGGTCCTGGACATCATCAGGAGAGGACACACGCTGGAGTTCACAGAGTTTCCTCCAAATACTCCACCAAAGTACTCCCGTTATCTTCCTTCTCACATCCTACTAATAGAAGGAGAAATTCAGACCCTCTTGCAGAAAAAGGAAATAGAGGTAGTCCCCTTGCATCAGCGGGGAAAGGGGTTTTATTCCCACTTCTTCCTGGTCCCAAAAAAGACACAGGATCTTCGTCCCATTCTGGACCTCAGCTCTCTCAATCTCTTTATAAAGTACAAAAGGTTCAGGATGGTGACCCTTCCAGGTCTACTTCCTCTGCTGCACCAAGGAGACTGGCTCTGCTCCCTAGACATGCAAGATGCATATATGCATATCGGGGTCTTCCCTCCCCACAGGAAGTTTCTGAGGTTCTACTTCCATGGGGAGCACTACCAATTCCGAGTTCTTCCATTCGGCCTCTCCTCCGCTCCACGAGTCTTTACAAAACGCTTGGCAGTGGTGGCTGCAGCTCTAAGGCGCATGGGGCACTACATTTTCCCATACCTAGACGATTGGCTGCTCACAGCCCCGTCAAGGTCATGCCTACTTCACGCCCTCGGAAACACCTGTACTCTATTCCGAGAGCTGGGGATCACCCTGAACCTTCGGAAATCGTCCCCCGAGCCCAGTCAAAAACTCGTCTTCATTGGAGCGGTCCTGGATTCTATCCAGGGCATGGCTTTCCTTCCACCGGACAGGGGCGGTTGCCCGTGAGAGATTGCTGAATGGATCTCAGTAACTCCTCAAGTTCCAGCATGGAACTTCCTCAGGCTACTGGGGCACATGGCGCCGGCCATTCCAGTCACTCCTCTATCCCGCCTCCACATGCGGGTCCCACAGTGGATGCTCAGGGTATAGTGGGACCAGGGCTACAACGATCTAGACTTTCTGGTCAAGGTCACCGAGCCAGTCAGGAGAACTTTGCTTTGGTGGATGGACCCCCGGAATTTGGAGAAAGGGGTCAGGTTTTGTCCGGAGCCACCAGGTCAGACTCTTACGACAGATGCATCGGATCTTTGATGGGGAGCGCACCTGGGTGCTCATCAAACGCAAGGGGTTTGGACACCCGAGGAGTGATCCCTTCACATCAATGTACTGGAAATGCAAGCGGTTCTTTATGCCTTACAGGCCTTTCAAGAGGACCTGGTGCCGGGCTCTCTTCTGGTTCAAACAGACAATATGGCGGTCGTCTTCTACATCAACAAGCAAGGGGGTACTCATTCGTATCCCCTTTGCAGGGAGGCAATGAGAGTCTAGCACTGGGCGCTGGAGCGGCGCATTCTGCTGTCCGCAGTGCACGTTCCAGGCGTCCTGAACGATCTGGCCAACAGCTTAAGCAGGTCTCGATCCAGAGCACACGAGTGGGAGCTGCTACAGTCCGTAGCAGATCAGCTCTTCAACAAGTGGGGTTATCCAGAGCTGGACCTCTTTGCGTCACCACGCAACGCCAAACTGCCAATTTTCTGCTTGCGAGAGCACGCGCCTGGAGTTTTCTGGCCAGACGCGTTATCCCTTTGCTGGGCAGGGAGGTTTCTCTATGCCTTCCCGCCCTTTCCTCTCATTCAGCGAGTCCTACTAAAGTTACAGGCAGAAGGGGCCCGAATGATTCTAGTAGCCCCCAGATGGCCTTAGCAGATTTGGTTCCCACTACTGCAGTGGTTATCCACGGGACCTCCAGCTCCACTGCCCATATGCTCACAGTTGCTGTCCCAGGAACAGGGGTTGCTGGTCCATTCGGACCTTCGTCCCTTACATCTGCATGCTTGGCTCCTTCAGACGTAGCTCAACAGAGATACGGGGTTTCCCCGGACGTGGCGGCAGTCCTAGTGTCGATGAGGAAGCCCTCCACCCGCTCCGCCTATGCTATGAAATGGAAGCAGTTTTGTTTATGGGCCTCGTCACAGCATTTGGACCCTGTCGCCTGTCCAGTGAACTCAGCATTACAGTACCTCCTCTCCTTGTGCCAACATGGCCTGAGTTACTCCTCTATTAAGGTGCACATGTGGGCTGTCTCCGCCTATCATGCTCGATTGGAGATAAGGCGTTAGCACAATTGGATGTAGCCTGCACCTTTTTGCTCAGAAAGATCCTAGAATGGAGAAGGAGCTCTAGCAGAAATCTGCATCACCAGCTTCATCAACAGAATCTGTCGTCAAACTCCTGAGAGAAAATGTATAGGAGTCACAAGCACTGGGACAAGGAGAAGGCTTCCCCAGCATGTTCCAGGTCACCCCTGCACCATACATATATGACCACCACTTCGACGCCGTCCACTCTGGTGGCATCGTCCACCCCTCCAACCACTGATATGACACCAAGATCAGGGCTTGGCGTAGACACTACCAGGCCCACTATGGCTAGTATGTTGCTGTGGAAATCAGGGACTCAGCCTTTCCCACTGACTCCTCCAGTTGCACCCATCGACCAAAGAGGCACCGATGCTCAGGCAGTCCTCATGTCTTTCTCAGACATGATAAGATGTCTACTGCCTGGCCTCTCTGCCCCAGGGGGCCCGTTGACAGGGAATTCTACCAATCCCCCCATTGACACTGCAGGGAACTCCCTTGCCACAGCCACCTGCTATGCCAGCAATCCCAATCCCATCAACCCAGGCGACAATGAATGTGAGTACAATCCTGATCTGATGATGCAGAAAGAGGAGAATGCGGCTGAAGACTATGCTGAGAGCCAATATGAACATGCCACCAACTCTATGGTCTCCACGT
The DNA here is from genome assembly GCA_016271365.2 of Neoceratodus forsteri. Taxonomy (NCBI): domain Eukaryota; kingdom Metazoa; phylum Chordata; order Ceratodontiformes; family Ceratodontidae; genus Neoceratodus; species Neoceratodus forsteri. The sequence continues at coordinate 1,101,311,904 of CM057454.1, read as the reverse complement.
GCAGTGAAGACTCGGTAGTGACTACACCAAGGTCCCCCTCCAGAGGACCCTACATTTTTCACCATGATGCAGCAAATGCAAGCTGCCGTGGGATTTGCATCAGAAGAGCAGGATACCAGTAAAAAGAACCTGCTTGAGTTCTTGGAGCTCCCAGAGTCTCCTGCCATTGTGGTGCCTCCTGTGCTCCTGGCCTTAGAGGATGCTACCTATGCAGCTTGGTACAGACCAAACAATATAACAGCTGTCCCCAGGAACGCAGATAAAATGTATTCTGCCCCTTCTGGGAAATCTTTTTATGCCACACAACCTGAGACTGACTCAGTGGCAAGTAACGTTGACCATTACAAATCTAGGGCACCTAAACACATGCGCGCCCTTTTTCCTGATAAGGAATCGAGGAGGCTGGATGTCATAGGTAAGAGGACATACGTCTCTACATCACTGGGTCTTCAAATTGCCAATTGCCAGGCCCACATGATGAAGTATCAGAACACCCTCTGGAGGAAGGCTAATGCTGCTGCACAGGCTTTGCCTGAGGGCACCTTAAAGCAAGAGCTACTAACAGCTTTGACAGCTGGGGCTGATGTGGGCAAGCATTTGCCCTGCACAGCCTATGATGTTTGTAATGCTTCTGCCAGGGCTGCAGCTCCTATTATCTGTCTCAGGAGATAATTAAATGCATCCTCTGTGAAGAGTTGCGCTGGGGAAGCCAGAGCACTGCCATGCGGCAAAATAATAGAGAACCCCCAAGTACCAGCCTGGCGCCTGAGGGGGAGAAGTGTCGAGGAAATAGCCAGAGCAGTCCTGACACCAGCCCCCTAGTACCTCCTAGTACTTAGAAATGGGCGATACTACTGTCAAATATATAAATGCAATTAACAAAAACAGCTGCAGTAGACAAGTCATTTAAATGAAAATATTGGCAGCCGATGCAGAGAGGGGGGCTGCAGCTGGACAAGAACAGGCAGGAGTTTCTGTGCCGCAGCTAGGTCGGGGTGAGTCTGTAATTTGGGGCAGCAGAAAGGGGTGTCATATCTTGTAAAAGTCACAAAGAAAAAGACAAACCCCTGTTTATCTTCAAGTTAAAAAAAAAAAGGCACAGAAAGACATTCTGCACAATTTTACTGTAAAGATTCTCAAAGGGTCTGTGTCAAAAAGGACAGAGAAGTCAAACACTGTATGTGGGGCCACAGGGAAGGGGAAGGGAGGCATTCTAAAACAAAAGGGAAAAAAAAACTGAGGAAGAACAGGCGAGTGGGATAACGTAAACTGAATACTTAAAGCTTTCAAAGAAACTTTATCACACTGCTGGTGAGGAAATTAGTTATCTATTCACCAATTCAATATTACAGCCTGTTAGAGCAGTAGTATAAAGTTCAGATAATTTTCTTGTCTGAAGCACTAGTCAGAGACTTGAAGGGAACGGCTTCTTGAGTCTGCAGCTACACTTACAGATACCAGTTCATCGTGGGCATGCACAGTGTCTGCCCACGAGGGTGCAGCTGTTGATTGTTGAGTGCTGTGCATATGCGAAGAGGCCTCCATTATATATGCTGGCTTCAACAGCGGGGGGGCTGTTCTTTTCTGGTGGCGACTCTGTAGAGGAAGAATGTGCAGATGCTCGTGAGCCACAAATCCTGCTGCGGTCTCTCTCTGCCGGTCACTGGAATGCAGACTGTAATGATCTAAATGCTGTTTTTTGTTTCTGCCTCTCTTTTTCTGCCACTGTTCAGCGGAGGAGAACTTGTACAAGGAGCTGCTGAATACACAGCAGTGTCCATAGGAGTGCCAGGATCTGGCTGTTTATTCTAAGGTTTCGTTTGGGGGAAGGGGTTGTCGAAGGGAGTTTCTGTAAGCTTACCACCCCAGTTTCTGTGTATAAAGTCTATTGCATCTTCTGGCAGCTGTAGAACTGTGCGAGGCCCCATTCCTTTCCATTTTCACTGTATTGGGGTATGCCATCCGATATCATACTCCCAGCTGCTGGAGCTTGTAACGTGCCTCTGAGAATGCTGCTCTTTTTTTGTTTAACTTGGCAGAATAATCCTGATATACAGAGATACAGTGGCTATGGCAGAGAGGGGACCCTTTTCCCTTGCCAAGGACTGATCCATTATTTCAAAGACTATTTAAGGAACAGGGCTAAAATGAACCTTGAATCTGTGAGCATGTTGGATGTCCAGAGACATGTTTTTAAGCCCCAAAACGGGTCAAAAGGTGCTGCACAAAGTCAACTACATTTTTCCCCTCTCAAGGACCCCAATAATTTTTAGCTTGTTACAGCGACCTCTACACTCTAAATCGTGAATCTTGTCCCACAAGGCTGTGATTTCGCCTTTTAGAGTCTGGACTTTCATGTTCCTGTGGTCTGCCTGTATATCCAGCTGTTTCAATGTATTCTCAGAATCTGTCACTTGGATAGTAAGCATTTCTGTTCTGGATTCCAAAACTTGCAGTGAAGTTTAAACACCCGAAACTTCATGCAGAATTTGTTGGAAAATGTGCCTGAAGACTGGATCAATTGTTGCTTCTACTTGTCCTGCCACTCTCCATAGCCGCAATTTCAATTGCGCGACAGAGGACCAGTAGTAGGCACACTTTAACGTTGTGTATCTGACTGGATTTTATAGCTAGAACATTCTGGTCTTCACAAATTTTGTTTCTCAGAAATGAAAAACAAAATGAAATCCACCGTTTGTTGATTAAAAATTGTTGCTTGAAAAAAAGGTATTTATTCAAGTGATGGCCCAAGGAGGAGCGCCGAGAGATTAGACAGTCATCTTGTGCGTACTGATGCCAGCACAAAATGTATTACTTTTTGTTACAGGAAGTACAGTAAGGAACTTCCTTGTGTGGTTCGTGGTCATTCCACAAGAGACATGGCCACTTTTGTAGCTTGTTTTCAGAATGTCTCCGCTGCAGAGATCGGCACAGCTGCTACCTGGAGTACTGTCCACAGTTTCACTAAGCACTACAGTCTGAATATTGTCTCTCACAGAGGAGCTGGCTTTGGCCTAGCTGTACTACAAGGCCTATTGTCATAAGCCTATAGGGTCCAGCCACCCAGACTGTTAGCTTTTGGTACTGCTTGGTACTTATGCCAAAGGTGTGGCCTGATGAAAGAGATCTCCCCTAAGAAGATAGAACAGTTATGTACTTACCGTAACAGTAGATCTTCGAGAGCATCTCTTTCATCAGACTGGGACCACCCTCCTTCACCCTTTTGAGTCTGCAACACTAGATTTATGTGCTGCTATCTTCATTGTTCCATTTTCCAGCCCTCTGTCTCACTTGGTTTGTAGAGTGCTGGGTTCTCTCCTGATTCCCTAGAGGGGGTTCTCTGAGCAAATCTTCGGCGGGGAAATGAGGAGAGGAACCGCCCACGTTTATGTATATGCTGACATGTGACATCATAGTGGGCGGCACCTGGTAAACTGCTTGCAAAAGTGCCATGCCTTTTGAAAAAGAATTTGTCCGAAATGCGTCAAGGTGTTTTTCTTTTACTGGAACCTCAGTAAATTTGGCACTTTTTTGAACTCTGGAAGGTGCATTCTTACTTTATTGTAGATGGTGAGTGCTGGATTTTTTTTGTTACTATGTCTTTTGGAAGTATCTGAGCACCCCAGCCTTGTGCACCACCTTTCTGTGTGTGTGTTTGTAAAAGTTTCTGTGTGGTCCTAGTGCCTGGCACCTATAAGTTCCACAGGTGTGGCCTGATGAGAGATTTTCTCAAAGATCTATTGTTAAGGTAAGTACAAAACTGTTCTTTTGTGGCCCTTATTAAATGGGCCACCAAGACTATCTTATGCTGTTTGGTTAAAGAGGTATGCCATGTTTTGGTAGTGCTTCCTCATGGAGGAAGCTTACCCTAGCGAATACCTAGTCAGTAGGTCGTTATAATTTTTAGGTGCCCCCGTTCGGGAGGGAAGGGATCATATTTTTGCCCTGAAGGGCTATCCTGCCGATCCCTTCCTGGTGCTGGCCCTACTGCTGCGCTGCATACGCTCTGATGTATACAGTACATAGGGAGCCACGTGAGCAAGCATCCCATTATAGTCAATGGGGCTACATTTAAAAGCTGATTTCTTCTTGTCTATTAACATTGGGTTCCCTTCAACCTGGAAGTTAGCCCTGGTCACCCCAGTTTTAAAAAGCGGGGATCGGTCCAACACTACCAAATATAGGCCAATCTCCATCCTCTCTCCTCTCTCTAAAATCCTAGAGAGGATTGTGGCGGACCAGTTTACTGAGTACCTCCATAAGTATGGACTCCAATGCCCGCAACAGCATGGATTCCGCAGGAACCACAGCATGGCTACTGCCCTGGTGGAGTTCTCAGACTACGTGCACAAGGGCATGGACGGGGGCCATTTGGCGGGATCTGTATTCATAGCTCTCACTAAAACATTTGACACTGTCAATCATCGCATCCTTCTTACTGACCTACTAAACATGGGGCTCTCACCTGAAGTGTCCATTGGTTCCAAGACTACTTATCCCACAGAAAAAAAAGTGTCAAAATTGGGACAGACATATCTCCCTCAAGAGAAATTACACTAGCGGTCCCCCAAGGGTCAGTATTGGGGCCACTACTATTTAGTCTGTTTATAAATAGACTCCCTGAAGCTTGCGAGAGCAAGATCATCCTGTATGCGGATGATGCCATCGTTCTGTGCAGCAGCATATGGCCCTGCAGACAGAGCTTCAGAGCTCTTTCAGTGGGCTGGAGGATTGGTTCTGTAAAAAAAAGCTGCTCCTCAATCACAAAAAGACAAAGATGATGATCATCTGTAGTCCCCAGTACAAGAAAACCCTCCCTGCCCTTACCGTCACCAATAGCAGGCTGCCCCACTGGAGCAGGTACACTGTTTCAAGTACCTAGGGATTATCATCAACGACACCCTCTCCTTCATGCAGCGCATCGACTGTGTGGTAAAAGCAGTAAATGCAAAGCTTGGTGTGCTCTACAGGCACAGGCAAGACCTCACACCATTAGCCCTTCATCTCTCGATCTCCTCCTCAGTTCTGTCAGTCATCAACTACGGACTTGTGGTGTATGGGGCCGCCTCCAATATTGCACTTGCACACATTGCAACAGCCTTTAACAGGGTGTGTAGGCTAACACTTGGGGCAGACAACCTTACGCACATATGCTCCCCATTTGAGCAGACCAATTGGCTTAACCTACCCAGCAGAATAAAATACCAAACCTGCCTGTTGGACAAGAAATCACTACTAGGCAAAGCAGCTCCATTCCTCAGCGGCTTGCTGCCTGCCTGTAGATCTGGGTACCAGACCAGAGGCCAGTCCTGGAGCTCTCTAGCGGTTCCCTTCTGAATAACGACACTGGGACAGTGGTCGTTTCCATACCATGCTCCCCTGTGGCTTAACAAGATCCCAGCTCACCTGCTGACAAACTGGAGCCTACCTGCCTTTAAGGCCGAGCTTAAACAGTACCTCTCTGGAAGCATGGCCTGGTGCTGTAGGCAGTAATTGCATTCCCAGCCCTGCAAGTCTTAAGACACAATCGCTAGGCTAACCGACATGGATCAAGTCACCTCCCACACCCTTTTTAACAAAGCCCCCACCGGGCCGCTGCCCACATCCTGGATTCCTCACCCCCAACTCTCTACATCAATTCCACTACATAGATGGATCTAGCTCCCTGGCTACTGAAGATTATACCTTTGTGCCTAGCCTTTGGCTGATGTAAATTATATCTGTGTACCTGACAGTGTTTGGCCTTGTCATGTTTCTTTGCACTTACCAGATAGCTTATGTCTCTGTTAGTAATGTTTCACCCTTGTAATTTGCTTACACTGGGGCTCCACCCTCCTTTGTTTTCTTGTTCTCAATTGTTCACACTTTGTTGTACCTGACATGGAACCTTTGTAAAGGAGCTTTTGCTCAAAGCTAATGTCCGAATCTTGAAATGAATAATTAAATAAAACTAAGGCCAGCGTTTGATCAACAATTGAGGTGTTAATCAAACGCTGGCCTTAGTTAAACTTCAGATGCTAATCAACATAAAGAAATCAACTTTTAAATGTAGCCCTACTGACAACAATTGAATATGTGTTCACACGCCTCCCTATGTATACGGCAGAGTATATGTCGTGCAGGGGTGTCGCGAACACCGGGAAGGGAAGGGATCGACTGGATAAGTGCATAGGATCTTCTTCAAGGATATATCTTTCATCGACCTACACCTATGGAACTACAGACGACTGGCACTAGGACCACACGGAAAGTTTTTTTGTAAGCAGTTCGTTAGGGGCCACCCACGACGACGCCTTGCGTTGACACTGCCCATATAAACATGGGCAGCCCCTTCCCTCCTCAGTTCTTTTCCTGCTGTCGACCGTACTCGCCAGACTCTCCACAGAGACACCACCGCTATAGTCGAGTGCTAGTTCTGCTTGAAGAATTTCAGAGCTTCAAGCTCTAATGTGTGAGCCTCCTTATTTGATTTTCCACAAAGACAGGGTGTCTTTGCGTACCAGTCCTAAGTTTCCACCAAAGGCGGTGTCTGAGTTTATTTTAAATCAAACTATCTGAGCCTGTCAATCTAGTGCCTATTTGCACTGTTTTCATCTCCTGCACAAGCTGTTAAATGACTGCTCTCTCCTGCCCGTATTGAAATCTATTGGGACACTGAATCAGCTGGTGTGGGGGCTCGGAGGCGGGCCAGCAGCTGTACATCAGCAAACAGGAGGAGTTGGCGCTAGTTTTAAATAGCTGCATTGTCTACAAGCGTGAGCACGTAGCGCGCGCGTGAGTGGTGCGAGCGCCACTCGGTAGAAAAAATATTTGAGGGGTTGCTGATTGTACTTGGGATTTAAAGCTGTTTGTGGGATTTTTGGTGCGATATTTTAATAGGAAAAGTTTTCATTGTTTTATTTTTTTGACCTGAGTATTGCAGCTCCCAGGAAGGATTGTAAGTATTTTAGTTTTAGTTTTGTTATATTATTATTATTTTCTTGCCTTCCTGGTTGCTGTATGCTTTTGGTTGCTTGTTAGATTTCAGATTTTTTGAATGTTAATGGGAGGATCCTACAAAATGATTGTCTTAAACATTTTAATGTGTTTGTTTGTAGTTAACATGTTTAGTGTGTTTCAGTTTGCATATGGCTATACAGGAACATTGTCTGACCTCCAGTATCACTCCTTTATTGAATCAGAGGCATTGAATGTTCCCCAGAATATTTATATTTCATCTGAAATCCTACCTAATGTGTGCTTTAATACATTCCTTAGAGTGTATTTGGTGAAAATTGTACCACAGTTTTAGTTTCTTTTGGGAAATAGGCCTTGTAAAGGCCTGTTCCACAAAGGAATACGGAAACTGAATCTAAGGGGTGTTTTTATTAGGCTTACTGTGTGCTGTTTGTCAATTTGTGTCGATGTACATCCAAACCCAGGCCCTCCTAATATGTTATATGATGAAAAAGAAATTAATATGAGGCATGGATCTATGATTATTACTCATTTAAATATTAGGAGCTTGAGAAATAAGTTTGATGAGATGAGGGATTGGGCTAATGAAGTTAAACCGGGGATTCTGGTATTAACAGAAACCTGGCTGGACAGTAGAACTCAGAATACATCTGTTGATTTGGAAAGTTTCCAATTATTTAGAAGGGACAGGACAAAAAAGGGGGGGGGATTATTGTTTATATCGACTGCAATTTAACCGTGCATGAGGTATATTATCCCTTTCTTAGTAACGGATTGGAAGTGTTGGTATTAGAGATAGAGGTACCTTTTCGAAAACCTTTATTGTTAATAGGGCTTTATAAACCACCTAAGGTTTCGGTGCAAGTCTTTTCGGACTTGCATGAATTTTTGTTTGGTTATCGAGATTCCCATGAATTATTTATAACTGGAGATTTTAATGTAGATTGGCTGACTGTAGATGGGAATCATGAACTGGTTGATCTTCAGATTGGACTGGACCTGACCCAGTTAATTCTGGAACCAACCAGAATTAACCATAGAGAGCCTAAGAGATCTACAATTTTGGGCATGATGTTCACTAATTCCCCCCAGCTTTATTTTAAGGCAGGAGTCCTTCCAGAATCTTTTTCGGATCACCAGGTTATCTACTCGATTAGAAATAATGTGGCCAAATTAGGTACTGAGTCAAAAATATTTTGGAGATGTTTTAAAAAATTTGATTATATTAGTTTCATGATTGATGCTGAAAATATCAACTGGAATAGATTGGAATTGATTCGCACACCATCAGCTGCTTGGGAATTTTTCCTAAGTGAGTTTATGAATGTTTGTAATAAACATGCACCCCTAAAATCAAGAATGTCTAAAAATGAAGGTAACGCTTGGTTTTCCCCAGAGTTATATAAAATTAGGAAAGATAGGAATAAAAAATGGAAGAAAGCAAAAAAAACAATGTTAAATCAGGATTGGGTTTCCTATAGACAGGCTCGAAATCTTTATACTACTAAAATTAGTCATTTAATAATTGGAAACTTTCCAAATCAACAGATGTATTCTGAGTTCTACCGTCCAGCCAGGTTTCTGTTAATACCAGAATCCCCGGTTTAACTTCATTAGCCCAATTAGGAGGCAGTATAACGCAGTGGTCTAAGGCTCTGAGCTGCAAATCTGGTGACATCCAGCAGACCAGACCTGGGTTTGAATCCCACAGCTTCCACTTGCATACTGTGTGACCCTGAGCAAGTCACTTAACCTCCTTGTGCTCCCAGGTCGCTCCTGTAAAAAAGCTTTCAGCTTAGTGTGCTATACCTGGTTAAACAACTAAATAAAAAAAAAAAAAAAATTAGGGCTACTAAACAACAGTTTGTTTGTTCTATACTGGAGGCCAATCACAAAAAGAACCCGAGGAAGTTCTGGGGAATTATTTCAAATTTAATGGGGAAAAATAAACAGACTTGTGTAAATAAAATAGAGAAAGATGGTATTGCACTGCCTTTGGGTAAAGGAATGGTCGACGCTTTTAATGACTATTTCTCTAAGGTGGCCTTATCAAGCTCCTTAGATAGGGTTTATTGTGACCAGAATGAGTCCTTGAAGTCAAATTATATAGACATCAGTATAGAGGATGGAGAAATAGGTGGTTTTGATCTTGCTTATATTTCCCCGGAAATGATACATTCTGAACTTTTGAAATTGGATACTTCCAAAGCGAAAGGATCAGACGAGATTCCTTCTAGATTGTTGAAATATGCAGCACCTTGTGTGGCATATCCTTTGGCTTATATTTTCAATTTATCTATTGAAAGTGGGGAATTTCCTGATGGATGGAAGATCGCAAAGGTTAGACCTATATTTAAAGCTGGAGATAAGAGCGAGTTGTGCAATTATCGGCCCATCTCGCTCTTGTCTCAAATTTCCAAAATATTTGAAAAGATTGTATCTTGTCAGTTGAAAGGCTTTCTTGAGGATAACAATAAATTGGCACCTTTTCAATCGGGTTTTAGGGCACATCATAGTACACAAACAGCATTGACAAAGGTTGTAAGCGATATCCAGCTGAGTCTGGACAGGAGGTTAATGATAGGAGCCTTATTTATAGATCTTTCAAAGGCATTTGATACCCTTAATCATTGGGTACTCCTGTCCAGACTCAACGAGATTGGCTTGTCCCCTCGATCAGTTAAGTGGTTTTCTTCCTATTTGATGGGTCGTAGCCAATTTGTAGAAGTAGGCTCCTATAAATCTAAGGTACTGGAGATAAAAAAATGGTGTACCGCAGGGTTCGATTTTGGGGCCTTTATTATTTAATGTTTATATGAATGACCCCAAGATTGTATCTACAGCTGCCCAGTGTCATATGTATGCAGACAACACTATATTGTATGTTGAGGGAGATACATTAGAATCCATTAATATGAGGCTGCAACTGGCTTTTGATGAAATACAGGATTTCTTTAAGATGCATTATTTTATCTTAAATACTAACAAAACACAGTCACTTTTGTTTAAAAATAATAATAATAAAAAAGATCTACACTTGGAAATTAATACAGTGGATGGCATTGCCATTAAGCAGGTGGATTCATACAAATATCTCGGGGTTTGGTTAGACCCAAGTTTAGGTTGGGATATTTATATAGACTCCCTTATAAAAAATACCAATAGGAAGTTGGGCGCCTTATATAAATATAAAAGGTTCATGACTAGAGAAGTTCGTCTGACTGTGGTTAATTCTCTTTTTACTCCCAGTGATTGATTATGGTGATTTGCTTTATGGAGGGGCTATAGAAAAGCATATAGGTAGAGTGGACTCAGTTTTTTGTAGGTTAGCTCATTTTGTTTTGGATGCCCCCTATAGAACACATAGGTGTTTACTTTTAAGGGAATTAAATTGGCTTAGGCCTGTAGTGAGAAGATACTTACATTTGCTACAATTTATGATTAAAGTTTGGTATAGGGAAGTACCCAATTATATTATTGACCTATTTGAGGTTAGGAAAATAAAGGAAAGTTTGAGGGCCTCCGCTGGAATCCAATTTGTTCCGATTAAATGCAGTTTGAATATTGGAAGATCATCTGTACCTGCCAGAGGTATTAGCTTATGGAATAAATCTCCCCCAGTCCTGAGAAGTAATAGAACCAGGCATAATATAAGTGAACTAAGGAAATGGTGTACGTCTGTATTAAACAATATCACAACATGTAATAATTGTTAGCACTTTAAAGTATGCTTGTGTTATGTGATTGATTGTTTTTCTTTTAATTTTATTTATTATTGTATTGTTAATTGTTTTATTATATGTGTTGTACTAGTGTTTGTTGTATTGTTAATTGATGTGGAACCTTTTAATGTAACTTGGAACTTCATTGAAAATGAGCTTCACTCAACTGAATGTATCCAATTATTTGTATTCGAATAAAAAATGATTTACTATATTTACTACTACATAGACAACCCACCTACAAGATCTCCCCTGCTTTCCTGTTACTTGGGTCAGCATGCCCTGCTCACACAGCAGGAGGTGCTCGCACTTCTGGAAAAAGAAGCTATAGAGCACATACCAGGGAACCAGAGAGGACTAGGGTATTATTCTCACTTCTTCCTGGTTCCAAAGAAAACAGGGGAACTCCGTCCAATACTGGACCTCAGCGACCTCAATCTTTCGGTCGTGTACAAGCGCTTCTGCATAGGTGACCCTCTGGCCTGATTCCCATGCTGAAGCAGGGCGCATTTCTGCGCCCCTGGACATGCAGGACGCCTACCTGCATATTCCTATTGCTCAGGTGCACAGGAGGTTCCTGCGCTTCGAGTTTCAGGGCCGCCATTATCAGTTCCAAGCTCTTCCCTTCGGGCTGTCATCAGCACCTCGGGTCTTCACGAAGTGCATGGCGGTCATAGCCGCGTCTCTGAGGAGACAGGGCCACTACATGTTCCCCTACCTGGACGATTGGCTTCTCATGGCGTCCTCACAGGAGGCCCTGATGTCTGCCATTTACTGCACTGGCGAAGAAGACTGTCCCAGCCAGACTGGTCCTTTGCCTGCTCGGACACATGGCTGCAGCCATTGCAACAGTCCCGCTAGCCGTCTCCACATGCGAGTAACCCAGTGGATGTTACGGGTACAATGGGACCAAAAGTAAGACCATCTGCAGCATCTAATCCAAATCACGAAGACCGTAATTCGAGATTGGCAATGGTGGCTACATTCAGGGAATCTCTTGGCAGGAGTCCCCTTCACAGTGCCGTCCCCGACTGTGACACTCTCCACAGACGCCTCAGGGCTCGGGTGGGGAGCACACCTCGATGGTGTTCGGTCTCAGGGCCTGTGGACAGCCCAGGAGTCTCATCTCCACGTAAATATACTGGAAATGAGGGCAGTTCTTTACGCCCTGCAGGCCTTCCAGTCGGAGATTCCACCGGGTACACTTCTGTTACAAACAGACAATTCTGCAGTGATGTATTACCTCAACAAACAAGGAGGCACCCACTCCTACCCGCTTTGCAGGGAGGCCATGAGCGTGTGGGATTGGGTCTTGCAACACGGGGCAAACCTTATTGCAGTTCATGTTCCGAGAGTGGACAACGTCATCGCAGACAGCCTGAGCTGCTCTCAGGCCAGAGTCCACGAATGGGAATTACTCAAGGAGGTGGCAGACGATCTGTTTCGCAGATGGGGTACTCCAGAGATAGACCTCTTCGCGTCCCCATACAATGCAAAACTGCCCAATTTTTGCTCGCTAGATCCAGGGCCTGGTGTTTTCTGGCGAGATGCGTTGTCCCTCTCCTGGGCAGGCAGATTCCTTTATGCCTTTCCTCCTTTCCCGTTGATCCAGAGAGTTCTTTTAAAACTCCGCAGGGAGCAAGAGATGCTCATACTGATCGCACCCTTCTGACCCAGACAGATATGGTTCCCTCTCTTGCATCAGCTATCCCAGGAACCTCCAGTGCCTTTGCCAATCAGCTCCCATTTGCTGTCTCAGGAGGTGGGTTCCTTAGTCCATCCAGACCTACGTTCCCTGAACCTGCATGCTTGGCTCCTAGAGACATAGCCATGATGCGATACGGGTCTCGCAAGAAGTGGCAGACGTTCTTACTGCTGCTAGGAAACCAGCTACCCACGCGACCTACGCCATGATGTGGTGCAGGTTCTGCTTATGGGCTCAAGCGTGCGGTTTTTCGCCTTTGGACTGTCCAGAAAAGCTGGTACTGGACTACCTGCTATCCCTTTTCCACTCCGGCCTGGCTTACTCCTCGACTAAAGTGCACCTTTGTGCCATTTCAGCCTACCACATCCCTGTAGGCCAACGCACTGTGGCCCAGCTGGACACGACACGTGCCTTTTTGAGGGTCGTCCTCCACCTTAGGCCCCCGATTAAGGATCCAATCCCACCATGGGATTTACCCTTCATCCTGGAGCAGCTCACACTGCCACCTTTTGAACCAGCCGTGGATTGCGAGCTACGTTTTCTCTCTTGGAAAACGTTGTTTTTAGTTGCAATTACTTCTGCCAGAAGGATTTCTGAAATGCACACACTTATGTGCAAAGAGCCTTATTTGGTTTTCCACCAGGACAGGGTATCCCTAAGGACTAATCCTAAATTTCTGCCTAAGGTGGTCTTGGCTCTCACCCTTAATCAGGACATCGATCTACCAGTGTATTTTCCGAAATACTCTAATCGAGGCAAAGCCCTTCTGCACACTCTTGATGTGCATAGGTGCCTTAGATACTACCTGACCAGAACCAAACAACACCGAAAGTCGGACCAACTTTTCGTCTCCTTTGCCCATAGGATGAAGGGAGCTCCTGTCTCGAAGCAGTCGCTGTCCAGGTGGCTTATCCATGCATTACGCTCTGTTACCAGAAGCGTGAAACCCTTACCAGGTGTGGTTAAGGGTCATTCCACCAGAGGGGTGGCTACCTCCTTTTCGGCCTTAAGGAATGTGTCCACCTCAGCTATTTGCACTGCAGCTACTTGGAGCTCCGTGCATGCTTTTATCAGGCAATACAGCCTGGACATCGCATTGAGGCAAAGAGCAGGGTTCGGTCTAGCAGTCCTTCAAGGACTTGTGTCCTAGGCTCGAGGTATCTCGAGGATTTCTATCTTCCCTCCTCCCGATGGTGTGTGATTGCCACTACTGCTTGGAAATCAGTCCTAATGGTGTAACCTGCTGCAAGAGCTGTTCTCGAAGATCTACTGTTACGGTAAGTTCTTACGTAACTGTACTTTATGGTGAGTATGTAATATTTATTTCTACTACTAGCATTCATTTTACATCCACACAACTCACATGACCTCCTCTGGCAAGGCTTGCTTTTGGTTCCTATTTTCCAGCATGCAGATATGAGAGAAGTGGGAATGGAACCAGAGGACACATTATTATGTGACAGGAGTAAAGTAAAGTTGAAACAGTACCCGCTTTGACATAGAATGTTTTAGGGGAGCAGAGGTACTGTTTGCTGTATATTTTTATTTATTTATTTTGTTTTTGTTAACCATGTGAGTTGCACTAGCCATTTGAATGACTATTTTCAGGCACAGCCTGGGAGGTTACATGGCAGTGGTACAGAAAACAATACAGAAATATCACAGAACAGAGAAAAACAATAGGCAAATTAAAATGCCAAGTACAGAGTAAGAGTACAAGAAAAATACAAAAGGAATACAGCTTGACAGCGCACTCAAAGGTAAAATTTACAATATAAGTGCAAGCATTACATTCTCAAAGACATCTCATCGGTCACGAATAAAAACAGGTTGTGCACGGGTAATTAGGAGACAGAACAGACAGGATGTTCAGGGGGGATTGAAACATTTGTATTGAGCACTAGTGGTAAGAAGAGAGTGTTGTTTCTTTTTAAATAGGGCATGAAGAGGGTGAGAGCCGTAGATTAGTGGGAAATGTGTTCCAATATTTGCGGGCAGACTGCGAGAAGGCACAGGCACCTTTGGAGGTTTTACACCTAGATATGTGTAGCAGAGCATGGTCGACTGATCTAAGGCCATAAGAGGAGGATAAAGGAAGTAGCAAGGAGGCAGGGGTACTAGTTCACATAATGCTGTCTGTTATGGAGCCAAGGGCAAGATTTCTGAGTACGGATGGTGGGGGCCACTTTAGGTTGGCATAAAGCTGACAGTGGTGTTTAAGCCGGGGGGACACTGAGGCATAGCGGCAGATGTTATTATACATGATAACCCACTTACGGAGGGAGGACTTACAAGCGTTCACATAGGTGGCAACACCATAGGTAAGAGATAGGAGCAGGATGCCTCTAGCAATGGCCAGTCTCGCGGAGGGGGTCAGAGCATAGCTAGTTTTGTACGCCACCCCAGTTTTGGAATTTACAGACTTGCATGTGGCTAGGATATGTAAATCGAGGTCAAGGGAACAGTCTAGTAGAAACCCCAGATATTTAAAGGAGCTTACTGTTTCCAGTACAGAGCCATCAAGGCAAGAGATATTCAGAAAACTCTGCTTGGTCTTAAGTTTGGCTGCAAAGCCAAATAACATAGCTTTCGTTTTACACACATTGAGGATAAACTTCAGCTTGAGGAGTCAGGTTTGAATATTGTGAAAGGATGTGGAGAGACTGAGGTTGATCTCTGAAACATCCTTCGAGCTAGAGTACAGGACCAGATTGTCTGCATAGATCAGGGATGAGCAGGAGGGGGTGTTTTGTGCAGTCTGATTTATGAAAACAGAGAACAGCAGAGGTCCCTATATGGAGCACTGGGGGACACCAATGTTGACAGAGGAATGATCAGATAGTGCCGAGTTAAATTTGACCAGCTGAGATCTGTTGGATAGGTAGTTATTGAACCAATCCATGACCTACGCAGAGAAGCCCAGGGAGCAGAGACTGGCAAGAAGAAGAGGGTGAGCCACAAAATCAAAAGCTTTTTTCAATAGTTCTTCAAAAATTATCCTTCAGTCTATAGAAGATCTATGTCTGCTAGTCAGTTTTTGTGGAAGCACTGCTCAGTTGCAAAACAGTGGTAGGAGAAGTCGAGCCTGAAGAATGTTTGTGATGACCGAGCAATTTCAGCGGAAGACTGTGCCTAAGGTGTGGATGTGACCTGAATACTAGTGGCACGTCTAGGGTTAGAAGTAACTAACCAGTTTTACAGAGCGTAAATTTCAGTGCTGTAAAAAATACATGAAGCTCACTAACCGTGTGAGAGCAGTCTTCTAATTTTGTAATCTTTCAAACTCTTTCTAGAGTGAGCATCCTCATACAAGTTGATGGTGGGCTGGGACAGAGTTCGGGGCCTACTAGCTACTCAGAAGGTTAACGGTATGGCAGGGTCAAGGGGGGAGAGGGCAAAATTCTGTCTAGACAGCAGGCCTCTGGGTAGGATATGTTACAACATGGCAGACTGGATGGACCAGTGTGGCCTTTTTCTGCCAACATTGTCTATGTTTCTATGTTTAAAGTGATTTGTCAAACTTCTATTCTGCTTCCTCTGTGAGGAAGCTTAGTGTGATGAAAACCTACCTGTGCAGGTTTGATCATTTTTATCTGCTCCCTGGTCCGTAGGAAAGGGATTGAATTTTTGCCTCAGTGGGCCGCTGAGCCAATCCCTTCCTTTCCCAATGCTCATCCCTCCCCCGCACTGGCATATGCTCTGCTGTATACACAGGGAAGTGCAGGACCATGTGTACCATTGCAGTCAATGGGCAGCATTGTAATGCAGGGTTTATAAAAGATTAGCATATTGGCAATTCAGTTCAGCACTTGATTAGCAAGTCCACTACTAACCAAGCACCGCTCTTAATTACCTACCACTACTAATTAACCTATAGAAATCTGCATTACAGCCGGTCCGTGTGCAGAGGGCTGAGGCGCTGGCGCCTTACCTCGCTGTACACCGTGACCCAGGTTCGGAACGGCTTCGGGAGCCGGCTGGGGGAAGGGTTGAGCAGGATTGAGCCACGGCCTCCCTCCAAAGGGTGGACATCCGCCTGCCCAGTTCCGTCAGCCGCACTGGGTGGAGGTCCAGGCTGTAGGGTGGCACGGAGCTGCAACGAAGTCGGAGGGGTGGAAGGCCACTGATCCTGGCGTAGGCGCGCCCACACGATGTGTACGCTGTAGCCTCGGGGGTGGGAGAAAAACTGAAAACAAATTTTAAAAGTGTAAAGAAAGAAAAAGAAAAATCTGCATTACAAATTCGTCCCATTGACTGTAAGGAGGCATGCTATCCTGCACCTCCCTGTGTATACATCAGAGTATATACCAGCGCAGGGACAAGGTGAGCACCAGAAAGGGAAGGGATTGGCTCGGCAGCCCCTCTAGGAAAAAATACGATCCCTTCCCTATGGACCAGGGGGCAGATAAAAATTACCAAACCTACACAGATAGGTTTTTGCCACATTAAGCTTCATCACAAAGGAAGCTTTTGCCCCCACACAAAACTTAGTAAATCTCTTTAAACGTAAGCCACTGCTCAACTAACAAGGCAGGGTGCTCCCTCCGGGAAGGGGAAGGGGAGAGGGATCATGCGGCCAAATCACAATGCTTTCCTTCCTTTTGGCAGACTTTGAAAATAATATGGAACTGAAGGAGTCTTCTTCCACAGAAATAAAGGAGCTTTACTGGATTTGTTTTTTTACGTGTGCATCGATGATGCTCGTCAGCTCTGTCCACCAGAATACAGCAGAAACCAACCTTTTTAAAATAGTGTGGGTGATTAGTTATGAATCTGTGAATCTAAAAAGTAAAACATGCAAGACCGCATTGAGTAATTAAAATGTTAACATAGTAAAACAAGTAGTCACATCATCTGATTTTGTTTTATTTTTTTATTCTTCAGCCAAAAACTAAATCTGATCCCTGTGTTTTGAGGCATGGGGACGAAGTGAAGTTTGGGGAAACTGTGTTATCCTTTCACGTGCACCCAGGAAGTGAGACCTGCTATGGATGTGAACCAGGACAGGTCATAGCACATTTGGGCCTTAATAAGAAAGAAGACTCATCTGGTATGTTCCAAGACCACCAAGTAATGCTGTTATCAAACATATTTATGCAGTTATTTAAACATCTAAATGATCTTTACCATATGCAAAGTAAAGCAGGTCTATTTAGGAAAGTATACTCTGGGCAGGCTGCTTTTGCTATCCAACATGACAACTATCATGTGAACAAAAAGATATGCAGGTCTAAGCCACACGATTCGTTTTGTTAGACAGGATTGACGAAGAAGGGCAGATACAATAATGATAGATTTAAATTGGTTGTCCACTCAAAGCTGCTCCCAGATAATGCTGCTGAATTTTAGAACATACTGTATATAAAAGGGTATACAAAAATAGCAATGTTGATATGTCAGCCAGAATTCTTTCCTTTGGGCATTGCTGTAATGTAGTGGCTGTTAATTAAGCAGTACTGCTGCCTAGGGTGTAATTCTTTCATAATATTCATAACCCTGCAAGTGTTTTTTTGGTTTTGTGAAAATGTAAGTAAAGGAAGTTTCTATTTATTCTGTTTAAACATTTCATCTAATATTTCACTTATTAAATTTACTTTAGAATGTTAAGCAGGTACAGTGGAGCCCGCTTATAAGAACACCCTATTTGCCAAAGAAAATTGTTCTTATAAGCGGGCTGTTCTCATAGACGGGCTACCGTTATAGCGAAAAAATCACATGCAATTTTCGATTCCTGCAACAAGATGTAGTGATGCTGTTAGAAATAAACACGCAATACAGTACTGGAATACTGATATAAAACTTTATTTGCTAAAATAATCAGTTATCTTTAGCTGTCTGGTATTTTTTAGAGTTAACTCATCTAGATATGAGTCTAGAGCATAAAAAGATGCCAGATCGGCTGATGGTTTACTCAAAATGTACTGCCGTATCTGTGCCATGCAAGATTTAATATCAATATTTGCAGAAGTATCAAGGACGTCCACATCTGTTGTGTCCTCATCATCCGATGGCTCTTCTTTCATTGTGAGGATGTCACGGGTTAGACAGATTTTTCGTTTCTTTCTCCTCATTCTGGCATTAAGGCGAGTTGCCCACTCAGTAAAAATCTGCCCGGTCATCCAGGCATTTGAATTCGCTTCATATTCAACTGGTAAGGAACTGACATCTCTCTCTCTAAAACATCGTGGCTGTTTGGATTTGCCAATTAAGAGCAGTGGTAATTTCTCATCCCCAGTAACGTTGGCGCAGACTAAAGCAGAGATTTTTTCTTTACTTTTCTTGCCTCCGGCTGCAGTATCCTTGCGGAAAGCTAGAGTCCCATCAGGAACAGCACGGAAATAGATTCCTGTTTCATCTGCATTAAAAATGTCACTTTCCTGAAAATCATTTAGAATCATTAGCAACACAGTGTCTTTCCAGGACGATGCTCCTTCTGTATCAGCGTCTTGTTTTTTGCCATGGCATCTTTTGAACTGTATCCCATGGTGTTCTTTCCATCGGCAGAGCCATCCGTTTGTGGCTGTGAAGCTGAGACCCATTCTGTCGGCTAGTTGTTGTGCCTTACTTAGCAGAATAGGACCACTGATAGGTGCATTTACTGTGCGACAAGCGCTGAACCACCTAAAAAGCATTTTCAACTAGCTCATCCTTGCCAGTTCTTTGGCGCTACTGTCCTTGTTCAACCTCGCCAAAGTCAGCAATCAGCTGGTCCTTATTTCTGATGATTTTTGAAATTGTGCAAACATTCACACCAAACTCCTTCGCTATGTCACTCCGTCTGGATGAAGGGCCTCTAAGGCATTCAATTATAGATAGCTTCCACGATAAGATAAGCGCTGTTCTCTGCTTTCCTTTCAGAGGGGTGTTAGCCTGTTTAGCCATGACTTTTCACCGTTACTGCCACAGGATGAAAGGGATTAGGAATCAATAGATAGGCAGCACATTTATAAGGCGAACAAATGCAAGAATGCTCAGAATGCTGCAGTTAATCATTCCCTATTAACACTTAGCCGCATACCAATGAATGTGTTAACCGCGTTAATCGCCTGAGCTGAGAGGGATGAGCTAAGTCAGTGACACAGTTTATTTCAGTCACTGACAGCTATCAGATCAGGCACAGAGACTGAAAATATATGTTCTTTTAACCGGGCTGAATGTTACTATAAGCGGGCTGTCACTGCATAGGAATACATGGGGGAAAATCGGGACATCAGAGTAATGTTCTTATAACCGGGATGTTCCACTAACCGATGTTCTTATAAGTGGGCTCCACTGTATCTTCACAGAGCTCCATGTCGTCCTTAATAGTGTTCATCAGCCAGTTAGTAAGGCAACAAACAGCAGTGTATTCCTTTAGAATATACATCATTCAGTCAGAAAGTCTTGTTTTCCAGCAGTTTTTATGTTTGCTTGCACGCATGTGCAAGAAACATAGTGCCACCATATGAGTTTTCGTAGGTGTGGCACCCTGCTTTCAATGCCCTGATCCTTTTTGCAGGCGCAGCCGCACCGCACCAATGAACATCCAAGCTGTCTATGATAGTAGTTCAGATGCAGTGGCGTACAGTTGAATGAGAACCACTGCTACAATCAGCGGTGGTAACATGTAGGCAATTTGCATACTGCCGTGTCGCCAGCAGTATGCAAATTGCCTACACTCCTACCACCGCTGATTGTAGCGCCATTTTCTTTCAACTGTACACCACTGCATCTTCCATCAGCATGATGTGCCCACCCTCCCCCATTTGTTGTGTGCTGGGTGCCCAGTCCCCTCGGCTCATGCACACCCCCCCAAGCACACTGTATGTCCAACGGGGGTTCCCAATCCGCGGCTGCAGTGCCCCCAAAAAACAACTTTCAGGTGCCACGCTGGGAGCCCACCCTAGCGTGGCAAAAGTCCCTGTCACATGTGCTTCCCCCGCCCACACACTTTATGGCTAACGGGTGCCCAATCCCTCTGGCTCCATTATGCCCCCAAACAAATTCCAGGTGCCACGTTGGGAGCCCACCCCAGCATGGCAAAAGTCCTCAGTCTGCCTTTGTAAAACACAAAAACCCTGTAACAAAAGAAAAGGCCCTCGTTGACTCTCTTGCCCCCTCCCCCAACTCGTGCCCACCCTCTGCGTGCATCCCACCTCCCCACACCCCTCACCCCATACGTACCTCCGGAGCCAGGCACAACGATCTTCGGTGGACCGGGAACATGTCTGCACTCTTCAAAGCTGACCGCGAACTGAAGAAATGCCGGTAAGCTGTATAATGGCATAAATGGGTTTTTTTTTCAACTTTGGTGCATATCTCGGTCATTTTTTCGAATTTTTGCACCACATTTTCTACATGGGGTTCTTGGGACCCCATCTCATGAATTCAGTCACTGTCAACTGGTTATTTGGTCCCGAAAGGTGATTTCACGGTCGCTGCGCGGAATCACCTTTCTGGAGAAGTTAACAAAACAACAGTGTCACTGTTCATGAGGTGAGCTTTCAGAAAACCTGTGTTGCAAAACTGGTGAAAAAATTCCCCAGAATTACTGTATTACAAGCGTGCGTTGCGCAGTTTCCATGCACACTCGCAATTTCGCGAATATTTGTAATATTTTCACTCCAGATTTTCAACATTGGCATTTTTGCTCACCTCCTTGTGAACAGTACAGCTGTCATTTTTCACATCCTGGCCAAAATGTGTTTTCGCACTTCCGGCACACAATAGCGTCATCACTGTGAGAAATCGGTGTTCGGGACAGATTAAGAAAATCACAGTGACACTGTTCATGAACAGAGGTCCCAAAATGCCTATATTGAAAATCTGGTGCAAAATATCCCCAAAATAATTGCATTATGGGTGTGCGCTGCACAGTTTCTATGCATGCTCGTGACTTCACCAGTTTTTTTTTTATATTTTCATTCCAGGTTTTCAACTTTATCATTTTTTTACACCTCCACATAAACAGTACAGCTGTCATTTTTCACATGTTGGAAATATGTTTTTGCACCTGTGGCGCAAAATGGCACAGTCACTGTGCAAAATCACCTTTCGGCTAACAAATTGATAGTGCCCCTGTTTATGTGGTGGGGTCACAAAAAGCCAATGTTGAAAACTTGGAGTAAAAATACCAAGAAACTCCCAGGACGTTAGGGTTTCCGACCATAACGCCCTACCCTGTAGGGACTGACAGGAGTCAGGGATGTGACTTGGGATTGTTGACAGTAATGCTCTCGCCATTCCACCCCCACCCCACCCTACAGCCAGTGACAGGCATCGAGGTGCGCCTTGGACTCTTTGGCCCCAGAGTTCACACCATTCTCCTATACTGTACCCAATTAAACATATTTCCTTATGGAATGAGGTGAGTGTAAAGCCCGAACACCCCAAGGCTCACCTCAACACTTGTCAGTATCTGCAGGGTAGGGTGAGGTGAAATGTTATGGGCGACGACCCAAAGGCACACCCCAATGCCTGTCCATCTCTGCAGGGTGGGGTGGAGTTGGCGTCAGTTCAATACATCACTGCCATTCCTACACTGCATCTGTCTAACTCCTGCACTTCCACTGCTAATGCCAGCAAGCAAATATTTGGCATTGACAAATGCTTGTTAAAATGTTGTTTCTTACTAATTAGATTCAGTTCATGATCCACACTTATGCCGTCTTCCACTGAGCATGCTCAGTCACTGGAAACAGTCTTCAGGCATGTCTCCTTCTACCACCCAAACATGAGCATTACAGCTCCACCTCCACCACTCTCAGATCATTTCTTCCACTGGAAAGAACTGATCTCCTCTTTTATATTTCTGCTTGTGAATTTGTTTTTTGCAAGTTTTCAGGCATTTTCAGTTTTAATCATTGTCCTTTCAGTTTTATTGTTGACTTACTGTATGCATTAAGTCTCCAGCTCACTGCTCTGTTGATCACAGCATGGAACAAAGAAGGAAATCAAGATTTAACTGGGTCATCATGACCATTACTGATGGCCATGATATTTGCGTCCTGGGGATTACCTATGATGTGAACCACTGATAGTGGTGTCAGGCCATACACTCGCGGACAATCGAGGATCATCTGATGTGGGTCCTGAATGGGAAGCCAGGGCCCATGTATGCGGAAATTGCCACCACCATGACACATCGAAAATCTTCTGAGACAATGTCCATTTCCAGACCTGCTAACCACCGATGACTAGTGGATGATCGTGATCCATTTGAAGATGAGGAGTCCATGAACTCAGGTTGACCTTTCAATCATTCAGTGATACTTCTCCCAGCCACCCAGGCACAGAAAAAATAAATCGGTACTGGTTCTTGGAGCGCTGTCTGTTGAAGGACAGTTCATGCTCACCTGTTCTGGAAGGTCCTTGAGCCAGTCACCCTCTAAGGAGGCCTAACCACCCATGGACCCCATCAGTCTTCCCATGGAGATTCTGTCAGAGTAGCCAGAAGCACTAACACTTATCAGCCTGTTGACCAAGCTGTCTGGCCTAGTCAGTGACAACCAAGTTGAAGGGAAAGCATCTCTCCTTTTGTGGATCCTGCCATGGCGAGAGGTACAATTGAGGCTCTGAACAAGTTGCCCCCCCCACCCTGACTCTTACGGTTACCCAGTTTGGCTGATACCGATCAATGCATCAGTGGAGTAACTCATCCCAGTGGTGCCAGAACCACATCAGTCTGCCAGTTCGTAAGTGAATTCACGTTCACGTTCTCCAGCTCAACATCACCACCAACATTGTCAGCAGCAGTAGTTATCCTGTTTTTCCTCAGGCTACTGACAATGACATCTATTCAGCTGTTTGTGGGGAAAGGCCACTTAGGAGCAATGGGCCTGTCCACCGGTATGGGCAGTCAAACTGGTCAGGCCTTTATCAACCCTTCCGGCTCTTGGCATGCTCACGCAGCCAATTGCACCAGCTCGGCATTGATGACAGGACCTCAGCGGCTATGCCTGCCCAGCTTCCAGCATGGTAACCTCCAATGGAGGCTTCAAGTAAGGACTCCACACCAGGGATAGGCTGCCTTATGCCCTAGTGGCAGTGGTCACAATGACCAAATGAGTGGCCACCTCATCAGCATTTGACACTATTGTTCTCGAACTTGGATGGTTGATCATGAAGATGCCGAGTGACAGTTTGCTGACAGTGATATACTATCATACTAAAATGCCAGCAGAATAGGCCTAACAGTTTTTCGTGTCTGCTCATTTGGTCAGCCCCCACCCTGGGAGCTGATCTTGCTGCCCTCCTCGCCTTCTCTGGCTTCTCCCTTCCCAGTTCCGGATATTCTCGCTGCACTGGATTTTGCTTCCAGAACCCTTCCTCTGTACCTGTCCCACCCCCTCTTAAACCCCTCCACCATCTCTGCCTCCACCAGCCCCCTGGGCAGTGCATTCCATGGCTGCACCACCCTCTCAGTGAAGTAGCACCTCCTCCTTTCTCCCCTGAATCTTCCTCCTCCAGCTTCCACCCATGCCCTCTAGTTGCCCCCTCCTCCTTCCTTGGAAGCACCCTGACTGCCCCTCCCGTATTTACCCCCTTCATGTACCTGAAGACCTCTATCATGTCCCCCCCAGTCCCTTCTCTCTTCCAATGTGTACATATTTAGCTCTTCGATTCTCTCCCCATAGGTCCTGTCCCCCAAGCCCCAAATCATTTTGGTTGCCCTCCTCTGGACCCTTCCAGGAGTTTAATGTCCTCTTTAAGTGTGGCCTCAAAACTGCACGCAGTACTCGAGGTGTGGCCTCACCAAGCAGTTATACAGAGGGAGTATCACTTCCCTCCTTCTGGAGGTGATCCCCCTAGCGATGCATCCCAGCATCCTGTTGGCCTTGGCTGCTACCCTTCTACAAGTCTTCGGGTTGTTCATCTTGACATCCACCACCACCCCCAGGTCCCTCTCAGCCATCGAGACTTGTAGCATCCCCCCACCAGGGTGTACACTTGGCCCGGGTTTCTGGCCCCCAGGTGCAGTACCTTGCATTTCCCTGCATTGAACCTCAGCTTCCACTTTCTAGACCATCTTTCCAGAGCCTCCAGGTCCCCCTGTAGGGCCACCCTCCCCTCCTCCCCACCACCGCCCCAGTTTTGAGTCATCCGTAAAGAGACTCATCTCACTCCTGATACCTGTCCTTATGTCAGAGGTGTAGGCATTGAACAGGAGGGGCCCAAGGACTGATCCCTGTGGGACCCCACTAATGACCCTCCTTGGGGATGAGACTATCCCGCCAGCTACGACCCTCTGGGTCCAGTCCTGGAGCCAATTGCCTATCCATCTGATCATCTGGTTCCCCACCCCCATTTCTCCCAGCTTATCCAACAGGCCCTCGTGAGGAACAGAGTCAAATGCCTTGCTGAAGTCTAGAAAGAGGATGTCCACTGGTCTACCCAGGTCCAAGGCACTCATCACCCAGTCATAGAACTCCACAAGGTTTGTCTGACACGATTTCCCTGGGGTGAATCCATGCTGTCTCGTCCAGGCACCCTGACTTTTCCAGGTCCCCGCCCAGCCTCTCCTTAACAATGCCCTCCATCACCTTGCCCACCACCGATGTCAGGCTGACAGGCCTGTAGTTCCCTGCCACCTCCCTTGATCCCCCCTTGTGGATAGGCACTATATGCGCCACCTTCCAGTCCTGGGGCATCCACCCTGTCCTCAGAGAGATGGTGAAAAGCTCTGCCAGGGGTTTCGCCAGGACATTTGCAAGTTCCTTCAGCACTCTGGGATGTAATTTATCTGGCCCCGGTGCTTTCTCCATCTTAAGGGACCTGAGGGCTTCCCTCACTCTCTCTGCTGTGATTTCCACCTCCGCTACCTCTTCTCCCTGCTTAGCCTTCCCCCCTCCTGCCAGTGATGCCTCCCCCTCCCCCGAGACCCGCCGATCGGCAAGGGTCCCCCTCCTCAGAATTACTGTCTCCTCCCATGTATGATGCAGCACCCCCATTTTCCTTGGTGAAAACTGAGGTGAAGTACTCATTTAGTACCTCAGCCTGCTCCCCCGGGTCTTTTGCCCATCTCTCCCCTGTTTTAATCCTGCTAATCTGCCCCTTCATCCTTCGTTTTTCCCCAGTGTATCTAAAGAACCCCTTGTTCCCTCTCCTAGTTTCCCTGGCCAGGTTCTGCTCCTTCCTTGCCTTAGCCACCCTCACCATCCTAGTGGCCCTTCTAGCAATCAGTTTGTACTCCCCTCGATCCCTTTCACTCCTTGAGCACTTGAATTGCCTATAGGCTGCCTTCTTTCCCCGCACCACCCCCTGGACCTCCCTGGTCCACCAACAGGGTTTTCGGGCCCTACCACATTTTCGTCTTACTTTGGTACAGGTGCTGGTAGCATCCTGCACTCCTCTCCTGATGATTTCCCACCTACTGTCAGCGTCCATGTCTGACCCAATCACATCCAAATGCTCCTTATGGATCCTTCCCATTTCCTTAAAATCCACCCCCCTGAAGTCAGTTACCTCCGTCTTTGTGCATCCTTCTAGATATCTGCCTCATGAGAATACTCTTCCTTCACCTTGCTTCTGGACAGGATGTCCTTAGCACTGGACACTTCTCTGGAGGAGGTTCAGAAGAGGGAGGCCTACCCAGTAGTGGCCATTCTAGAGAAGGATTCCTCCTATGTCATATTGCCCCATTTGTACTAGACCCTACTTTCAGCATCTAGAAGCACCTTATTTTTTTCCTGGCTCCTCCTCAAATGATAGACAGTAAGTATGTGGTGCCCCTTAAAGGTCATAATGGGTTTTAAAAGCACCCATCCCTAGAAGGTTTGGTAGCAAATGCTGTATTCCACAAGACCAAGATGTTGGGAGAACCAGACAAGCCTACAGAACTTCATCTGTAGGGTTTATTGGGTGAGGGTCTCCGGGCATTTGATAAGCCGGTTATGCAGCCCTTATGGCTAGACATAGCCATACATTATTTGAGCCACTCTCAGACCTATGATCTCTCCTGCCATAGAATAACCACTGGGGTCTTCTGAACATCCATGATTTGGGATACTTCATGGCCAAAAATCAACTACAGGTGGCTCTTGAATCAGCCAATGTTTAGAGCACAGCCATAGCGGCACCTGTCTCTACAAGTTGCCGGGCGTGACTGTGTCTGCAGGTAACAACCAGTTTTAACCAGAGGCCTGGAAAACTGACTTCTTGACCTCGAAAATCAAGGCCCCTCATCCATGTTAGCTTTGTGCACCTCTGGAAGTTATGCTCTCTTTGGAGACTCCCTTGGTGCTATGGAATGCAGTGCAACAGCTACTAGAGTGACAAGCAGTAGAGCCTGTCTGAAGACAGTCACACATAGCAGAGATTTATGCCATGGTACTTTCTGGTACCCAGGAAGATGGAGGAATAGTGCCCCTGTCTAGATCTGCAGATCCTGAGCAAGTACCTCGATGACTGGCTTCTCATAGGCTACTCGGCCTAGGACGTGAAGAGGGTCAGGTTCTTCTAGTCAGACTGGGAAAATGTGAGTTTACACACATGCACACAGGCGCGCGCACACACACACACACACACACACACACACACACACACACACTCTTTCTCTCTCAGAGCAGGAAATTTGGCCGGACCAGTGGCGCAGAGGGCTGAGGTGCTGTGTGCCTTACCTCTCACCACACAGGAACCAGAGTTCAGAAACAAGCTCAAGTCACTGAGGGTCAGCAGTGGGGGGCTGGAAGACTCTCCTCTCCTGAGTTGGGGTGGTGTGCCATCTTGGCTCTTGGCTGCCACCATGTGGATGCCTGGTGTTAGTGCCAGTGCATGAGCGGTAGATGAGAGTCATGGGAAGGAGAAGTTGTGGTTCTGGGATGCATATTTTCCTCAATGTTTATGTGCAGCACGTATTGCCGTGGCTTGGGGAAAGGAGAAACTGGGGAGGATAATATGGCGAGGCAGGCATCAGCGATACTCTGCACACTGAGCCCCTACCTGTCCCACCACCAGGAAGCACCTGCTGAATGAACTGGATTTGGACTTCAGGGAGGGAGGATGACCCTCTCCTTCCTGACACTGCTGCTGGGGGCAATCCTTGGGATTACCTGACAGGCAGCTCTCCTCTCCTGGGTTGGTGGTGGGCATCTCAGCTCTTGGCTGCCACCTGGTGGAGGTCTGTTAGTAGTACTGAAGCACGAGCAGCTGACAAGAGGGAGAAGCCATGGTTCCAGCATGCATGTACTGCTCCACTCACATGTGCAGCCTGTGTCACCATGGCTAGGGGAGGGGAGAAACTACAGAAGAAAAATACAGCAAGGCAGGCATCAGTGACGCTCTGCACACTGAACCCTTACCCATCCCACGACCAGGAGGCATCTGCCAGCCAAACTGGATTTGTACTTCAGGGGAAAGGACATCTGCCCTACCTCTCCTGACCCTGCTGTGGGGGACAGTCCATGGGGGTACACGGACTGGTTGGGGGGTGGACAGTGGGGGTCGGTGGGGCAGGGCAGAAGGAAGCCCAGGTCTACCTCAGTCAGATAGGAAAAACAGAATATGGGGAAGAAAGAAAACCGGAATCAAGGAGAAACTAGACTTGGTGCAAGTAAGAGCATGCCTACCTTAGAACAGGGCCAGAGCTCTGTAATCCTCTTCTGGTCATTTCAGGTTTGGCAGTATGCTGTAGCTCAGTCCAGGATTTTCTCAAGTTCCAGGGCATCGTGGAGTATACTGTGGAAGTGGTTCATTGGGCCCACTAGAGTATGAGGGCCATTCATTGAGAACTGAGCCACCTGTAGTCCCAGACACACTCAGAACTGGATCAGCTGGTTTGGGTGACACAGCTGATGCTGTCTGCCATCCTGTGGTGGTTGTCCTCTATAGGAGTGCTGCGAATTTAAAATTTGGCCGCTACGTGTAGCATTTGTAAACTGCGGTCTGTGCAGTTCACCACAGTGAATTTTACTACACGAATTGCCACAGTTCACACTTAGCAGCAGTTTTTTTTTTTTTATTTAGTATGCTTTCTCTCCCACCAGCCATCCCCCATCAGTCCAAGTCAACTTTTCCAGCCCCATCACCTGCCTTTTCCAGGAGTCACCCCGGGGCGGGCCACTGAGAGGATCCCTTTCCTCCCGATGGAGACTGGGTAGGTGCTCAAGGGAGCATGCCACAGTTGATGGTCTGGGGCCTGTGGTGAACGTCCTCCTGCAACAGCTGGTGCTCTTTTTTCTATTTTTCTCCCTATGAATGCCAAGAAGGACTCCTGGTATGCATGCGCACATGTGTGTGCACTGCATGTCGGAGTTTGTCAGTGTCTGTCCCGAGTTCCACAGCTCCACTTGCACTGCTACCTGTAGTCACCCAGGTGGCAGTAACACAGCAGATGCAGACTGTCCCCACAAGGTGGAGAGCCTCCTTTGGGATGCTCAGCTCACCTCCCCCAGTTTACCCTCTGATGACCCATGCTCCTTCCTGAACCCTAGTCATTGGTGTCACAAGCAGCAGCACTGCTGTGGCATAGGCACACCAGCGCTCTGGTAAATTTTTGATATGAAGTGTGAAAAGTTGCATAGATAAATTCACCGCAAGGTGAGTAGTGGGTATGTAGTGCAGCAGTGCACTTTGTAAAATGTGCACAGTTGTGTGAATTTCGCTACGCAGATTTGCACACAGTGTTGTGCAAATAGCATATTCTTTTTCCCATTCACCCATATCTTGTCCTCACCAAACGGAAACCTGTCAGATGAAATCCCGTTTCTCCAGCAAGAGCCCTTGATACCTCTAACAATAGATGTACGTCTCGTACATTTGGAATGCACACCTACAAAACCACAGATCACTCGCTGTCTTGTCGTTATGCGAGTCCAGAATGCACACCAACCTGCTGGAGTTCCGAGCGGTGCATCTGGCACTGTCTGAATCCACCCCACTGGTATAGGGCCAAGTTGTCAATGCCGTTACAGTCAACACAGTCGCCATGTTCTGCCTGAACAAGCAGGGCAGCACATGCTCCTTTCTGTGGCTTTAAGAGGTGCGGCAGATGTGGTTCCTACTCACTAACTTCAGGTGGACATTGAGGCAATCAGTGTGGTGGGTGCCAGCTTATAAATGTTCCTAGTCATGTGAGAAAGGTGTCTCTTGAGTTGTTGCTTCACCTGTAGGTCATAGCTCGGATATTTTTAATATTGGGGAACACCATCAGTGGACCTGTTTGGTTTCTGAAGAAAAAAGGAAGCCGGTGCTGTTTTGTGCCCATCCCTTTTGGCGTTCAAGCTGTGACTGTATGTTCCACCATTTTTTGTTTTATTTCAAGTAAAACTGAAGTATTTGACTCTAAAGTTCATGTGGTCTCTCAAGTGCTGGTAACGTAAGTTTCCCTTTCAGCAAGGAACTCTGCCTGGGGAAGCATTTGCCTGTTTATGGATAGGAGGGCTCCTGTATGCCTTCCCTCCAGATTTTCTGGTTCACAAGGTGGTCCTCAAGGCACAGAGAAGTGAGCATCCTTGATTCGAACCTGGTACTAGAATCTCCTCAGCTTTAGCAGCAAGCCACCTCGGCTACTCCCCCTCCAGCCAGACCTACACAAATAGTCCAAGGGGATGACCAGGCAGCCAGACCTGCAGCTCCTACACCTGACAGACTGACTTCTGAGCAGCTAGAGTTTGAGGCTCTTGGGCTTTCTGAGGACATTCTCAAGGTGTTGAAGGTGTCTCATAGAAACATAGAAACATAGAATGTGACGGCAGATAAGGACCGCTTGGCCCACCCAGTCTGCCCATTTCCCTATCTACTGGATAAGCTGCAGATCCTAGTTAACCAGCAGCCTACTTCTTCCTACCCCCACCCCCCAGAATTGCCTTATGACTATCCCATGCATGCTTGAATTCCACCACTGATTTTGACTCCACAACCTTCCTCCGAAGGCCATTCCATGCATCCACAACCCTCTCTGTGAAAAATACTCTTAAATTACCTCTGAGCCGCCTCTATCTTCAAATTGTTCCTCTTGTTCTTGCACACCTCTTTTTTGAAAGATGCTACCTCTTGGACTTTGTTGATTCCTTGAGGTACTTGAAAGTTTCTATCATGTCCCCCTCTCCCTCCTTTCCTCGAGGCTATACATATTAAGCTCCCTAAGTCTCTCTCATATGTCCTCCGTGCAGACCCTGCACCATTTTAGTTGCCCTCCTCTGGACAGCTTCCATCCTGTCTATGTCTCTATGAGATTGGGTCTCCAGAACTGCACACAGTACTCCAGATGGGGTCTCACCAGCTGTCTGTACAGAGGATAATAACTTCCTGCTTTCACTGGTGATGCCTCCCTATGCATCCCAGTATCCCCAAGCCTCCTTGCTGCCTTCTCACATTGCTTGCCCACCTTTAGGTCATCTGATATGACTACCCCAGGTCCCTTTCCATTTTGTTGTTGTTAGTATCTCACCTCCCTTGTGTACTCTTCCCTGGGTTTTGTTTCCCAGGTGCATTACCTTGCACTTCTTAGCATTGAATCTAAGCTGCCATACATTTGACCATTCCTCTAACCTTGCCAAGTCCCTTCTCATCCTTTCCACCCACCCTGTGCATCAACTCTGTTGCAGATCTTAGTGTCATCTGCAAAGAGACATATTTTTCCTTCCAGTCCTTCTGCAATGTCGCTTATAAAGACATTGAAGAGGACTGGTCCCACATTGAACCTCAAGTGTACCCCGCTAGTAACCCTCCTTTCTTCTGAGTGGACTCATTTACTATTACTCTCTGTGTCCTATTCTCCAGCCAATTCTTTACCCAGGCTGTCATCTTGGGACCCACTCCCAGGCTGGCTAACTTATATATTAATCTTTGTGTGGGACTGTGTCAAATGCCTTGCTAAAGTCTAGGTAGGCCATGTCCACAGCCCTCCCTGATCTACTACTTTGGTCACCCAGTCAAGAAATCTATCAGATTAGTCTGGCATGACCTTCCGCTGTGAATCCATGCTGCCTAGGGTCCTGTGCCCTTCTGGCCTCCAGATCTGCGACAGTTCTTTCCTTTAGAAGTGATTCCATCATTTTCCTATCACTGAAGTTAAACTAACAGGTCTATAGTTTCCTGCTTCTGCCTTGCTCCCACTTTTTGTGAAGGGAATCACATCTGCCCTCCTCCAGTCCTCGGTACCACCCATCCTCCCATGATTTGTTAAAAGGGTAGTCAGTGGTGTCACTAGTTCTACCCTTAGTTTCTTTTAGAATTCTGGGATGAATCCCATCAGGCCCCATTGCTTTGTCCACCTTCAGTTTTAGAGTTCTTTCAGAACCCTTTCTTCTGTAAATGGGCTGGTATCAACTTCTGTATCCAGAGTGTTACTACTGTTTGTTTTATGTACCTCCCCTCTTCCTTTGTAAATACTGAGCAAAATATTTGTTTAGTATCTCTGCCTTTTCACATTCTCCTCTGCCCACCCTCCCTCCCTTTATTAAGCCTCACTATCCCTCCCTTGGTCTTCCTTTGCTCCTCGATGTACCTATAAAAGGTTTTATTCTCCTTCTTAACTGAGTTGGCTATTTTTTCCTCAGTTTGGGCCTTTGCTGTTCTGACTGCCTTCCCAGCCTCCTTTTGCTTTAACTGATACAGTTCTCTGTCCTGCTCCTGCTGCGATTCCTTGTACTTCCTGAATGCTTTCTTTCTCTTGAACCTTCACTGCCACTTCCTTTGAGAACCATAGTGGTTTCTTACATCGTCTTGTTTTGTTTATTTGCTTCACACAAAGGCTCGTTACCTCTGTGATGGCAGTTTTATTATTCCCCATTGTTCTTCCACCCTCCTTCCCGCCCATTTGCTGGTGCATTCCTTAGGCACTCACCCATTTTGGCAAAGTCAGCCCTCCTAAAGTCCAGTACTTTTGTCTTTGTATGGCTTGACTCTATTGCTGTGTTTATTGTGAACCATACTGTTCGATGGTCGCTAGTTCCCAGATGGCTACCCACTTCTACATCTGTGATCCTCTCTCCATCTCCATTTGAGAGTATCAAGTTCAATATTGCTCCCTCATGTGGGGCTCCAGTACTAGTTGTCTAAGGCATGCCCCTGTAGGCATCTAGAATAACTGCACTCTTGAAGTGGCAGCTGCAACTGCACTCCAGTTAACATCTGGCATATTCAGATCACCCATCAGCAATATCTCCCTTTTTCTGCCATTCTAAGTATACTTTCTATCATTTCCTTGTCCACTTCCTCCCCCTGAGAAGGGGGTCTGTATACAACCCCTGTGGGGATTGTGGTGCCATTGCCTGTCTCCAAATTTACCCACAGTGCTTCTTCTCCTCCCTGTTTACCCTTTTGTTCTGTTGCTTTTATTCAAACGTAGTCTGCTCACAAAACCTGTGGTTATAAGTGAATGCTTTCCTGCTTGATGAAGCACATTCTTGACTACCTCGGGTCACTGTTCTAGTCAAGTTTGAGTTGCCTCCTTAAAGCTACGCTGGGCAACCATCTTGACATATGGGGCATTAGTGCACAGATTAAGTATCGATTAATATGCTGATGTCCGTATCAGGCAAAATCTGCTGACTAATGTGCATAGGACTCCTCTAACTTATTTGCAGCACGTTCCCTTCATTTACATCATCGCACCTGATGTCCATGCCATCTTAGGTACATATTGCGCTGTGCCTTTTCAAGAAACGGGTTGTTAACATTTTTAATTTGTGTCAAAACGGCAGGTCATCCTGGAGACTAAGATAAACAGGCACAGTATTTCATAGGGCACACACTATGCTACAGTGCCCTGGAATCAGTTTTTCAGAGCATTTAATGCTCATACTATGATTTAGGTATACTTTAAAGCAGACCAGTTGAGCTGAAAATTTATCAAAAAAAAGTCCCTGCAACAAAATAGCTCACCTTCATGTAAGACAACAAGAAAAGTTCTTTAAAAGAAATGGCACCCACATTTTTAAACAAAAGAAGATGAAAGACTCCCCCTGTTGATTCAAGTGGACAGTGCTCTTCAAACCTTGATATAACAAAACGTCAGTGGGTGATGCGGAAAGGGGCACGCTGTCACTGTGCACTAGGAAGTGTTAGGGATCCGGCAGTTATGCTGTGTGGAGCCAAAACTATGATCCACTCTCTTCCAGAAGTGGCCAGGTTTAAAAAATAATTGTACCCATTGCCTTACATGGAAATAAGGTATGTTATTTTTGGTTATAATACGTCTCTAAACTGTGCCTCTTTAAGAAAGGTTTTGTGAGTTTAAAAATTTGCCTTAAGGAATTCTTTGTCAAATCTATAATTCCTAGTGAATGATTTAGATTGGTGCTGCTGCTGCATATACGCATGCTGAAGGTCCTTACACTTTGGAGTTACTGGGGCACTCAGTGAGATTTTTAGCCCCATCGGTTGCACACACTCAAAGGATTTAAGACCACTTTTTTCTTCCTCTCCAGACTACGTTTGTCTTTAACATGTGAAAACAGTTAGAGGGATAAACGCTTGTTTGATATCTGGATTCTCCCAGGCTGTCTTCTTACAAGAGGACAGAATTAGCAGACAGTAGTTGCTGTGAATGTTAAAACCACTTCTTTGTGTGTGCTATGTAGAAGAAGATGGAAGGTTTGATACCTTTTATTGGACCAACGAGTGTCTTGTACAAAGATGGAATTCTGCGCAAGCTTTTGGGGCCACACAGGTCCCTTCTTCAGGTGAATTGCAAAACTGAGCAACAGGCAGTATTTATATTTACTGTGTAGCAATTAAAAATCAGGAAGTGAAGTAGGAAGGTGATAAAGGGGACTAGAGATGAAAGTCTAAGATGCAAAATAAAAACATGAGAAGAAATGGGGAGGGGGCATAGTAGGAACAGGTCAGTAGGAGATGAAAGGAAGCTAAAGGGAAGAGAAAAGCATGCAGATAGGATTTGAGATCAGAGGCTGGCTTAAAGGGTAGAATGGACAGGAGATGCCTAATAGATGCAAGGAAATCAAGAAATCGGGAGAAACGAACAAAGGCCTAGATAAACAGAGGTGTGAAAACAAGGGGGAGTTGGTGGGATTGAGCTCAAGACTTAATAGGAGAGGCAGGGAGGATATGAGGTATAGGTAAAAAAAACAGAACAGGCAGAACTCAGAGAAAAAAATATAATAATAAGAGAAATACAGAAGCAAAGTGTGATAAATAGAGACATGATTTAGTACACAATAAAAAAGAATTCTGGGGACATGGATATGTTGTTCATCCACACTGTCTGGCAGGTTCCTTGCTGCTTTAAATCTTGCCTGAAGGTCTTCAAGCTGGCTCCTCCCACCCACCCAGGTGGTAAAACTCTTGGCTCCGCCCCATGACGCCAGATCTTCCTTACCGCTTGGAAGCTCAGGTTCCCTCCTTAACGCTCTGCATATAGACTGGATCCTAATTCTTCGGTTCGCCCGAAAAGAATTATAAAGTTCTCAAGACTTCGGTCTAATTACTCCCTCGCGGCTGCAATGGACAAATCGACTCCCGGATTTCAGAGGTACCCATGCGGGCAGAAGATGTCCAGGACGGACCCGCACTCCACGTGCGTCTACTGCCACGGCCTAGATCATGACCCACAGGCCTGCAGAGTTATGTTGATCGTTGCCAACGTCCCTAGAAGACCGTGCTGCCCGGTTACAGCTTGGTGCCCCGAGAAGCGCCACCGCCGGTGAAGTCTAAGGAGGGTCTGGGCGGTGTCCATGTGGCTGGCCCGGCTGAGCAACTCGAGCAGATGATCGCCCTCGAGGAGGCGGCCCAGGCTGCATCCTCATCTTCCTCGGTCGCAGCATTTATCCCGCTCTCTCTGGGATCCTCCTACACAGCTTCTTTTAAGGAACTTTGCCAGTCCCTTTCCATGAAGGGAGAGGGGCCATCAGGACACTCTTCTCGGTCCAAAAAGAAGGACTCGAAGGGTAAGTCCCACCGTCGACGTTCGTGGGAGCAGGAGAGGTTCCCTTCCCGGACAGTCGAACACTCTCGGTCGAGGTTGCAGCTAAGGCCGCTGGCTTCCTCATGTCCCGTCAGGTCAGCCAGCCGAGACACCCGTCGACGCGGTTGAGATTTTTCTTGACCCGTCGGACGGGCTGTCGACTGGTGAAGCCAACAACCCTTCTTCACCAGTTCCCCCGGTGGAGACCGAGGACTTGCCTGCACCTCCCGTGCCGGAGTACCCGGTCAAGGCTTCCGAGCCAAGGGAAGAGCAGGTGTCCCCCGCTCCTTCCCAGACCTGCCCTCGGAAACACCGAGGGTCTCGGTCTCTGTCTCAGACCTTGTCTCTATCCAGCCGATCCCGCTGACATCAGCGGTCTCGGTCTCGGCACCGAGGTAAGCGGTGGTGCCGCTCGTCCTCATCTTCCTCCTCGGAAGAGGAGAGGCTTCGGCGCAGATTGCGTCAACACTACGAGGACTTAATGTGGCAGCAGTTACTTTTGTCTGGGAACAAGCCGACGCCGTCGCCTTCTCCGACCATCAAATGGCTGTCACCCGAAAGGCCGAAACAACCCCTTGCTGTAGCCGAGGTGCCCAAGCCAGGGCCGGTTGTTCAGCCGAAACCAGCTGCCCCACCGATTGTGGTGGAACCTCCGCCTCCACAACCAAAATCGGGGGCGCCGAGCAAGGACTCTCGGTTGGGTCAGGGTCTGCCCCACAGGTTGTCGGTCACCCTCACACCCGACCGTCCTCGGCAGGTGGAGGGTGGCTCAGGCCCCAAGCAGCTCTTCACGGACTCCTCGGAGTCCGACGACGACTCCTACCTGTTTTCCAGGCCCGTTGACCTGGAGTCCTCCAGGGGGGCAGTCGATGGACGAGAGCCCATCGTCGTTCATGGGTCTGCTTTGGCTCATCTCAGAGTGCACCAGGATGCAGCTCGAGCCCGTATCCAAGCGGGCCAAGTATCCCCTGATGGAGATACTGAACCGAGGGGATTCGACCATGAAGCCTTTCCGGTGGCTGAAGCCATTGTTGGCCCAGCCTTGGAGCTCTGGCAACGGCCGGCTTCCTGCCCTGTGCCTTCGGCCAGGATGGCCAGTAAGTATGCGGTCCCTACCGGCTCTTTGTCCGGTTTTTCGGAGCACCCCTCTGCGGAGGGGTTAGTCACCGATAGCATTTTCTGGCGTTCCGGGAATGCTAGGGATGTGGATGAGCCCCCCCGACAAGGAGTCCAAAAAGCTGGACTATGCCGGGCGCAAGGTGTACGCTGCGTCCTCCTAGGTCTCCGCCAGGCCAGCTCAGCCGTGCTGATGGCACACTTCTCCCACGTCCTCATGGGCTCCCTGGATGAGGTAATCCCTCATCTCCCGGCCGACCTGCAGACCACAGTCAAGCAGGTGCGGGATCAGGGAAGGGCAGTGGCAAAACAGCAGCTCCAAATGGCTCTGGACATTGGAAACTCCTGTGCCAGATCAGTAGCGGCCGCAGTGGCCATGCGCCACAGAGCATGGCTGAGGATATCCACCTTCACGGCGGATACCCAGCACAAATTGGCGGACATCCCCTTCTTGGGGACTGACCTGTTTGGCCCTGGAGTGGAAGACCACCTCCAGCGGATCGAAAAGTCCAATGCTACCCTGGACTCTGTCACCTCCGCCCAGAAGGACAAGGGCCGTCGTCAACAACATAAGTCCTTTAGCCCTTCTGCGCCTGCGGCACGTCCGGCCCAGCAACACCAGCATCAGGGCCAGCAGGCTTGTGCTTGGCATCCCAAAGCCAAATCTGCGGCTTCCTCTAATAGGAAGCAGGGAGGAAAAGACCCAGGAGGTCCCTCGGCCGGCCCCTCCTCCAAGCCTGCCCAGTGACGGGTGTCACCCCCAGCCTCATCACTCCCCCCAGGGTTCCCCTCCGTCGGGGGACGGCTCCGCCACTTCAAACACCATGAAGTCTTGCTATATTATGACTTAAGGCAGTTAGCCACAGCACTTGAACTGCCCCGGAGAGGAAACAGTTAACTCCAGGGAGACTGGAGTTCTAAAGCGTGAGAGCGCTATGCCAAAGCTCTATCTGGCAAGTTTCAAATGAAACTGTCAGATTCTTTACTCCGCTTCACTGAACAGTCGCTCCGGAGATCAGCTCCTTCAGCTCGGTGCATTTCTCGGTTCAAGCGAGTATTTTCGGTTCATTTGAACCGGGAAAAAGTATTTATTTTACCGCATTTCGGTTCAAAGCTCTATCTGGTAAACCGTAAGTACAGGATTTAAAGTCTGTGTGGAAAATTAATTATCGGTTCGGTTTTAAACAATAAGCATTTCTATTCATATTTTGGGCTTTTTAGAGTGCGGTTCCCGGTTCTTATCGGTTCTAAAAAAACCTATACTTTTGGGTTTTTTTTCAAATACCCGTGACACGGTTAGGAACCGATAAGGATGTCTTGCCTGGCACTGCCATCAAAAGGGCAAGTTTTTGGATAGGCTGGCATTATGTCTGAGAAACCCAAAAGAAAAACCGGGCCCACTGGGTTTCAACACTGTGATGTCTGTGGGGAAGCCTTTGCCAGGGCTGACCCACACACCACTTGTGTTTATTGTCTGGGGTCTGACCACCTCCTGTCAGACTGCCAGGTGTGTAAAACTTCCCTGCAGCCACCCTGGAGAAGAGATTGGGCCGGCTCAGGGAACGAGAGGCCAAAAAGTCCGCTGACCCGGATGGCCAGCCCGGTCCAGCACCCACTGGACCAGAGGGAGTGCCCTCTGACCAGGGCGAGACTTCCTCGGGCAAAAGGAAGGCTGGTTCAGAGGAACCAGTCCCAGTAAAAAAGACAAAGAAATCAGCAGGTCTGGAGTCCAAAATTGTCTCTCCAACTGCTGCAGAGATAGCTAAAGTCATACAGATTGTCCAGTCACTGTCTCAGGGACCTGTCGAACCACCAACAGGTAGCAAAAGGTTGGTTCGTTCAGTTCCAGTGGTTCAAGAGTATGATGTTGAGGAATTTTATGAACCACAGGAGGGGGAGGAGGAATTTGATCATTATATGTGTGGCTGGGAGGGTCTGGACGTGCCCATTGAACCTGACATTTCTCCAGACAGACCTTTAGAATCTCCCCCTATGCTGTCTGAGTCCCCTTCTCATTTTATGTTTTATAAAAGTTGCAGAAACCTCCAGCTTCCTTTAGAAGAGGCTGTGGATGAGCAAGAGGAGCCTGATTATGTAGAAATGATGGATATACTAGAGTCTAGGAGGTTGTCTATTCCTTGCATAAGTCATTTAGGAAGCAAACAATAAAATTTTAAAAATCTCATTCTGTCCCTCCTGTAGATAAAAATGAACAGAAGGTATACTTTGTCAGGCCCTGATACAGACTTCCTCACTGAGCAGTGTAGTCATGTAGGTGTGGTACAAGCTGCAGCCTGTGACAAGTTATTCTTCTGGCCTCACATCCTCCTGATAAGGATTCCAGGAAGATTGATGCCAATGGAAAAACAATATATGGCAGCTTCTTTGGGACTCAGGCAGGCAAATTATATGGCTTATGTGGCTAGATATCAGAAATCTAGATGGGACATAGTAGTTGTAGTTAGCTGGGTAGGCCCATGGCCAGCTGGCTAGTGAGTTGGAACAGGTGGTTGGTGATGGCATTGAAGCCTCTAAAGTTCAATTTCATACTGCTGTTGATGTTAATGATGTTTCTCTAGGGTCATGGCCACTTCTGTAGCTTTCTCGTAGGTTGGCATGGCTCAGATGCACTAATCTGTCCCAAGATACTCAGTCAAAGGCTATGGATTTTCCTAGTGGGAAATTCTCTGTTTGGGGAACAAACAGAAAATTATATGAAAAGATGGATGAATACAGAACTACCTACAAAAGTGCCCAGGCCAAGGAGAGGCATGCCACTCCACAAAGGCACGCCCCAGAGGTAGGGGCAGGCCTTTCCACAGGCCTTTACTAATCTCAAGCCTCCTCTGCGCTTGCACAGAGGAGTTTCTTCAGAGGCAGAGGTAGACGGGCACAAGTAAACCGTCCCTCCCTCAGCCCAAGGTTGTTGCCAAGCAGGCACCCTGATGGGGTGCCCAGGGCCGATTCTCCTGTACCGTGGGGGGTTGGCTTATTTCAGCCAGAACTGGCTGTCCCTAACTCGGACAGATGGGTTCTGGAGAGTAAGCCAGGGTCTGGTTCTCAGCTTCAAACAGTTTCCAAAGATGAGAGCCAGACATTTTCCACCTGCAAATCCTTCAGACGCCTTGCTTTGGAAGCAGAGGTTTCTTCTCTTCTAGACTGCAAAGCAGTGGAAGGTCCTCCTTGCCACCAGGGCAAGGGGCTACTCAAGATACTTTCTTACCCCAAAAGACAGGAGAATGGCGGCCCATTCTAGATTTAAGGTACCTGAACAAGCATCTTTGAAACCAAAGTTCAAAATGTTAACTCTGGCAATGATTTTGCCTTCCCTGAGGCCAGGGACTGGCTAGCTTCCTGACCTCAAGGATGCCTATTTTCATGTCCTGATCAGGCCTTCTCACCGAAAGTACCTCAGGTTCGAATCGCCTCAGGCCACTACCAGTTCAGAGCAATGCCCTTCGGCCTTACCTCTGCTCCAAGGGTATTCACAAAATGTCTAGCTGTGGTAGTGGCTCATTTAAGAAGGCAAGGTTGCTGTAGCCTTACCTGGACGACTGGCTCATAGTGGGTCAGTCTCCAGATCAGGTAAATCCCACTTGCAAGTCACCCAGCAGCTTCTCACTTCCTGGGATTCCTGCTGAATTTACCAAAGTCAGTTCTGGAACCAGTTCAGGTACTAACTTTCATAGGTGCAGAATTGAACACAGTTAGCCAGGGCATTTCTCCCTCGGAAAGGGTAGACAGACCTCATTGCCCTGGCATCCTCCTTACCCTGTGGGTCTCTCGACCAGCAAGGCATTTTCTGCAACTCCTAGGGCACATGGCTGCTTCCACAGCTGTTGTGCAAGGAGCAAGATTCCAGATGAGGGACATTCAGTTCCATTTGAGGCCTATTGGTCTCAAAGGAGGGACCCCTACCAAATTAGTCCCAGTGACTCAAACTTTGATCCTGGCTCTCCAGTGGTGGCAGAATCAAAGCAATCCAACACAAGGGGTTCCCTTCATTCCTGCTTTCCCACCCTCACCCTCACCACGGATGCCTCCTGCTAGGATGGGGCTCACTTTGGGCGACTTTTCCACCAGGAGTGTGGTCCTCAGGAATCTCTGCTCCACATCAATCTTTTGGAACTCAGATGTCTTTTTTAGCTCTTCAGGTTTTTTCAGCTTCTGTCCAGAACAAAGTAGTTCAAGTCAGGACGGACAATACCACAACAATGTGGTACATCAGCAAGCAAGGGCACGGTCATCAGCCTTGTGCACCGAGCAATGAAGTTGTGGTCTTGGCTTACTCCTGAACACCTCCCTGATAGCAGTTCACCTTCCAGGGAAGGACAATGTCCTGGCGGATGCCCTCAGCAGGATTTCTCAGGGCCATCACGAATGGGCTCTGAACTCAGGTGCTGGGGTCGGTCTGCCAGATGGGGCACCCTCAGATAGATCTTTTCGCAGCCCCAGACAACCACCAACTTCCTCTATTTTGTTGCAGGCCTCCAGTGCTGGGCTCAGTCCTCTGGACGCCTTTCTGTTGGATTGGAAGAGTCTTATATGCCTTTTCCCTTCCTCTTCTCTTCAGGGTATTAGTAAAATCAAATCTCAGCCCTGCAAAGTGATTCTGATTGTTCCAGATTGGGCCAGACAGCCCTGGTACCCTCTGCTTCTGTCCCTGACAGTCCACCTGCCCTGAGCTTGCCCAGAGTCCACGACTTGCTGGCCTGTGCACAGGGGAGTGGTATCCGACCTCAACCTCCATCTCAAGGCTTGGCTCTTGAGGAGTTAGAGTTTGCTGATTTACACCTTTCCAAGGTGTCCTGGATATTTTAAAGGCTTCATGAAGCCTTCCACTAGGGCCACTTACAATTCTAAGTGGAAGAGGTTTTCATCTGGTGTTCTGAGAAACAAATTGTCCCAGAATCTGCTGATTTGCCCATTTTACTGGACTATTTGGTCCATTTAAATTCCTTAGGCCTTAGGCCAGCTACCTTAAAGGTTCATCTGGCAGCTGTCTCTGCTTTTGTATCAGCAGGGAAGCCTGCTTCTCTTTCCTCTCATCCTGTGTTTTCCAAGTTTTTTAAGGGGTTACTTCACACTAACCCTCCTTTTCGGGAACCAGCTCCTGCCTGGGACCTGAATGTTTGCATTGCTCAGTTAATGCAACCCCCTTTGAGCCTCTGTCTTCAGCAGATCTCAAGTTTCTAACTTGGAAAACTGTTTTTCTAGTGGCTATCACTTCTGCCAGACGCATAAGTGAATTACAAGCCCTGTCAGTGGAAAAAGATTTTATATCTTTTCACAGAGATAAGGTAGTCCTTAGGACTAACAGAAAGTTTTTGTCTAAAGTAGTTTCAGATTTCCATCTGAACCAATCCATCTCTCTTCCAGTATTTTTCACTGAGCATTCTTCCTCGGGTGAGAGGAGACTGCACAGTTTAGATGTCAAAAGAGCTTTAAGCTACTATTTGGAACGCACCAAGGGTCACAGGTTCGAATCCCTCCAACTCTTCCTTACCTATGGCGAAGTTGGCAAAGGGAAACCTGCTACTAAGAGGACAATTGCAAGGTGGATTGTCTCTTGTATCCAATTTTGTTACCAAAAACTAGGTAGAGAACCCCCCTCAGGACTGAGGGCTCACTCCACCAGGGGTACAGCTGCATCTCTAGCGGCTGCTAGAGATATTCCCATTCTGGAAATCTGTCAAGTTGCTACTTGGAAAACAGTTCACACTTTTACCACATTATTCCCTGGATGTCCAGTCCAGGAGAGATGCTCTGCTTTGGCACAGCTGTGCTTCAGGAGCCTATTTCCAAGTAGGTTCTGAACCTCCTCCATGGAGGTACTGCTGTGTAGATCTGTTTGTTTATAATATAGCAAGACTTCATGGTGTTTGAAGAAAAATTACTCACCTTGTAATTGCTTTTCTTCTCATGGAGTCTTGCTATATTATGACCACTTCCAACCTGCCCCTCTCAGAACTTCTACTTGGGTAGGTTGGCAAATTAGTGCAAGCACTGTGTCATGCCATTTTAGTTCTTCCCTTTCCCCACCTTTTATTTAGGGTTAGGAACTAGGTATTTCTGTTTTAATTATATGGCTCTTCCGGACTTGAGTCTTTGGGGAAGGGGGTCTAATAGTGCTTGTTAGGTGAAACTAATAATATTATTATCATTGTTATTATTATTATTGCTCTTGTTGTTGTTGTGTTCGCTGGTTGTTATTCCTACTAGTAGGAGCCACTTGGCTAGTGTAGAGCTTTCCACACAGACTTGCTGCTTAGTATTAGCTTTCAGAAGATCTGACAGTTTCATTTGAAACTTGCCAGATAGAGTTTAAGTATAGCGCCTCGCGCTTTAGAACCCAGTCTCCTGAGTTAACTGTTTCCTCCAGGGCAGTTCAAGTGCTGTGGCTAACTGCCTTAAGTCATAATATAGCAAGACTCCATGAGAAGAAAAGCAATTACTAAGGTGAGTAATTTTTTCTTCCTTTCCGTCTGGTCCGCTATCACCATGGACCACTGTGTGTTGGAGGTGGTAGGAAAGGGCCTGCCTCTGGAGTTCGAGCAGGCCCCGCCCTTCCGAGCCATTGCCCCTCGGGGGGCTACGGAGTCTGCAGCCTCTCTGTTGGCTCGCCGAGCCGACATTGCCCTGCTCCTTGAAAAAGAGACGATCAGAAAGGTGGCGGATCCTCCACCAGTCCCAGGGTTTGTGTCCAGGTTCTTCCTGGTCCTGAAACGGACAGGGGGGCTGGCACCCCATTCTAGACCTACACGACCTGAACAGGTTCCTAAGGTCTCGAACCTTCAGGATGGTCACTCTGGCTCAGATCATTCCATTCTTTGAACGAGACGTGTGGTTCTGTTCTCTGGACCTCCAGGACGCGTTCTTTCACGTCCCAATCCATCCGTCCCACCAGAGATTCCTCCGGTTCAGGGCAGAGGGATCACTCTACGAGTTCCGGGCCATGCCCTTCTGCCTTCCTAGCTCCCAGGGTCTTCACCAAATGCATGGCAGTGGTGACAGCATTCCTGCGGCGCTGAAGGGTCCG
This sequence comes from Neoceratodus forsteri, assembly GCA_016271365.2. Lineage (NCBI taxonomy): Eukaryota > Metazoa > Chordata > Ceratodontiformes > Ceratodontidae > Neoceratodus > Neoceratodus forsteri. The sequence goes on along the minus strand of CM057454.1, from coordinate 1,101,268,519 downwards.
GGTGTACCCCTACCTGGATGACTGGCTGATTGCAGCCTCCTCCAAAAGGGAGGTGGAGCGGTCCAGGGATCTGGCCCTCCAGGTTTGCTCTCAGGTTGGCCTCCTGATCAACGAGGCCAAGTCGGAACTCGTGCCAAAGCAGGCGATACACTTCATCGGGGCAGAGCTCGACTCTCTACGAGCCAGAGCATGGCTCCCGGCGGACAGGGTCGAGGTTCTTTCCTCCTGCCCAGTCATTTCAGGTTGGGCAATTGCACCCTGCCCGGGACTTCCTGCACCTCCTGGGCCTCATGCGACCTGCACCAGCGTGGTCCGTTAGGGCCTGCTAGGTACATGCATCCCTTCATTGGGGTCTGGCAGCCAATGGTCACAGCACCCGATCCCTTGATCAGCTAGTGACAGTGACCCAGGATGTGGAATGCCTCCAGTGGAGGACCGCTCCAGCACATCTGCAGGAGGCACCCAGTTCAAGTCTGCCTCCCAAGCTTCTGATGGTCTCTCATCGACCGATGCCTCTCTGATGGGTTGGGGTGCCCATCTGGGGGAGCACAGAGCGCACAGCCTCTGGTCCCCGCGGGAGTCCCGATGCCACATCAACCTGCTGGAGCTTTGAGTGGTTCGCCTAGCCCTCACCGCCTTCACTCCATTTATACAGGGTCAAGTGGTCCAGGTCCAGACGGACAATACCACGGCCATGTACTACCTAAACCGCCAGGGCGGGACGCGCTCCATGCCTCTGTGCAGGGAAGCACTCCGCATTTGGTCCCTCGTGCGCAGCCTGGAGGCGGATCTCTGCCATTCCATGTGCAGGAGCTCCAACATTCTGGCCGATGCCCTAGTCAGATAGGGGTGCACCCACGAGTGGTCTCTCCTGCCAGAGGTAGTACAAGATCTGTTCTCCCACTGGGCACACCTCAGGTGGACCTGTTTGCCTTCAGGAGAATGCGGTTGAGACTGTTTCATGCCCGCCTCAGCAGGGCTCGCTGCAGGGGATGCCTCTCAAGGTCAGTGGACCCTGGGCCTCACGCCTTTCCCCATTTCCTTGATCCACAAGGTGCTTCTCAAGCAGGAGGGACAAGGCGCAGGTGATTCTGGTAGCCCCAGACTGCCCCACCAGTTCTGGTATCCAGATCTCCTCAGTCTCAGCTCCAGGCTCCCAAGGCAGCTTCCAGCCCGCCCGGACCTGATCCCAGTCAATCAGGGGAAGGTATTCCATCCAGACCTTCAATCCCTGCAACTGACGGCCTGGTTCCTGAGCGGCTAGAGTTCTAGGCCTTGGGTCTTTCCGACGAGGTCCTCAACGTTGTTGAGGCATCCCGTAAGGAGTTGACCAGGAAATGCTACGCCTTTAAATGGAAGAGATTCTCCATTTGGTGTCAAGGCAAGGGCCTGGACCCTTCCTCCTGTTCCTTGGCTAGCATTCTGGACTACCTGTGGTCCCTTTCTCATCAAGGGCTTCAGTCAACTACCCTCAGGGTGCACCTGGCAGCCCTCTCTGTTTACCGGGCGCAGGCCGGGAAGCAGTCAGTGGCACAGGAGAAGGTAGTCGGGCGCTATTTCAAAGGCCTTGATCACATATCCCCCTCCAGTGCGAGAACCTCCACCTCCGTGGATCTACTGCTGGGCTAGTTAAGCTCATGGGCGTTTATTCGAACCGATGCACAGGTGTGACATCTCACCTGTCGTGGAAGACCGCCTCTTGTGGCTATCACGTCAGCCAGAAGGATGGGAGAGCTCCAGGCGCTTCCATGGAGTCTCCTTATCTGGTCTTCACAGGACATGGTTGTCCTGCACCCCCACCAAATTCCTTCCGAAGTGGTGTCGGAGTTTCACTTTAACCAGGTGTTGACTCTGCCGTGTTCTACCCCAATCACACCTCGGAGGCCGAATATAAGCTCCATACTTTGGACCCTAGAAGAGCGCCGCTATTACAAGGAGCGGACGGCTGAAGTTCGGGAGAGGTTCACCAGCTGTTTGTCACTCACGCTGAAGCTCAGACCTGGCAGACCTGCAGCCAAGCGGACGATAGGCAGGTGAGTCACCTCCTGCATAGATCTCTGCTATAGGTTGGCGGGCATGGAACCTCCCAGAGGATAAGAGCTCATTCACCCGCCATACCGCTGCATCGGTGGCTGCTTCCAGGACGCCCCATCCAGGAAATCTGCAGGCTGCTACCTGAAGTCAGCACATACCTTCATCTCCCACTACCACACGACCTTGAGTCATGCTGGGATGCTGGTTTGGGGCCTCAGTTCTCCAGTCATTATTCCCAAGTAGGGGTGTGTGCTTGCCTCCTCCTCCCGGAGAACTGCTAGGAGTTCAATAGATAGTGGATGAACACATCCATGTCCCTAAAATACAGGTTCTGGGGACATGGATATGTTGTTCATCCACACTTATTGGCAGGTTCCTGCGCTTTAAATCTTGCCGAAGGTCTTCGTTGGCTCCTCCCACCCACCCGGTGGTAAACCTCGGCCCGCCCCATGACGCCAGATCTTCCTTACTGCTTGGAAGCTCAGGTTCCTTCCTTAACGCTGCTGCACTTAAGACTGGTTCCTAATTCTTCAAAAGTTCGAAATTGAAAAGTTTTTGCAAGACTTCGGTCGCCTTCTCCCTCGCGGCGATGGCGACAATCGACTCCGGATTTTCGGAGGTGCCCTCATGGGCAGAAGATGTCTAGGACGGATCCGCACTCCACGCATGCCTACTGCCTGGGCCATGAGCACGACCGCAGGCTCATGCACTTGTGCTCTTCCTTTTCGCCCACGCCCTTGAAGACCGTGCTGTCTGACACAACTGGGGTGCCCCGAGAAAAGAATTCCACCGTGAAATCTAAAGAGGCCCGACATGTGTCCGCCAGGCAAGGGCTCAAGGATCAGCTTGAGCAGATGATCGCCTCGAAGAGGAGGCGGCGCGGGCGCTTTACCTCTGCGTGCATTTGTCCCGCCTTCTCGGTGCCTCTTACTCGGCTTCTTTATGAGCTTTGTCTGACCCTCTCACCAAAGGTGAGGGTCCAACTTTGGACCTTCTTCCAGGTCCAAAAGAGCAGTAAGTCTCTCTCACGACGCTCTTGGGAGCAGGAAAGATCCTCCCTTGTCGACATCGCCCACTTCGCCCACTCAGCTTCGGCCACTGGCTTCACGGTGTCCCGCTGGCCAGTTGTCGAGATCTGTCAACGCTGTCGGAGATTTTCTCACCTGCTGGACGGGTTGTTGGCTGAGAAGCTGAGAATCCCTCTCCCGGGTTCCCCGGTGGGAGTTGAGGATCCCGCCGCTCGCTCCAGCCTCCGGTCCTGAGCCTTGTGGATCGCCCGAGCCGAGGGGAGTGCCGATTCGACACTCTCCTCTCCTCGGCTCAGTCGAGACTCGTCTCGGACATCCTCGCGGTCCAACCGATCCCGCCTGGCCAGGCGGTCTCGGTCTCGCACCGCAAGAGCAAGCGGTCGCTTCTTCCTCGGACGAGGGAGGCTTCGGCGAAATTGCGCCGGAGGCACGAGGAACTTATGTGGCAACAGCTCCTTTTGATCGGGAACAGCCACCCAGTCGCGCTTCCCTGGCCATTAAGTGGTTGTCACTGGAGCAGCCAAACAACCCTCGCTGTAGTCGAGGAGCCTGTTCTCAGGCCGGTTGTTCGCCAATCCAGCTGCCCTAACGATTCTGGTGGAACCTCCGCCCCCACAGCCATTAGTTGGGGCCCACCAAAATTCTCGGTCGGCTTTGGGTTTGCCCCATAGGCTGTCGGTCATCCTCACTCCCGTAAACCTCGGCAGGTGGAGGTGGCTCAGGGCCGAGGCAGCTCTTGAGGACTCTTCTGAGTCCGATGATGGTTCCTCCTTCTTCTTCTCCAAGCACATAGACTTGGAGTCCTCGGGAGGACAGTCAATGGACGATAGCCCTTCGTCCTTCTTAGGGTTGCTTCGACTCATCTCGGAGTCCACCGGGATGAAGCTCGAACCCGTTTCTAAACAGGCCAGGTATCCCTTCACGGAGATTCTGGACTGAGGGATTCTCCCACGGAGGCTCTTCCGTGGCCGGCCTTAAGTGGGTCCGACCTGGAACTTTGGCAGCCCTGCTTCCTGCCCTGCGCCTTCCAGGCTGGCTAGGAAGTATGCGTCCCACTGTTCCCTGTCCGGTTGAACACCGCCGAGAGGGGTTGGTTACGACAGCTGCTCCAGGCGGCGAATGCCAGGATGTGGACAAACCTCCTGACAAGGAATCCAAGAAATTGATTATGCCGGCTAAAAGTCTATACTCAGCCCTCTCTCGGCTTTTGTCAGGCCAGTTTGGCACGCCCTCATGGCACATTTTTCTCACACCCTGTTGGGCTCCCGGATGAGGTTGTCCTCATTCCCCGCAGATCTGCAGACTCACCGTCAGGCAGGTGCGACCAGGGCAGGCAGTGCTAAACAGCAGCCCAGACCGCTAGACATCGGAACTCATGTGCCAGGTCTGTGGCGGCCGCAGGGCCATGCGTCGTGGCTTGGACCGAGGATATCCACCTTTACTGGATACCCAGCACAAGTTGGCGGATGTTCTTTTGGGACTGACCTCGGCCCTGGGGTGGAAGGTCACCTGCAGAGGATCGAGAAGTCCAATGCTACCTTGACTCGGCCTTCCGGCCAGAAGGACAAAGGCGCAAGCCAGCCTAAGCTCCTTTGCTCTTCTGCGCCCCAGGCGCACCCAGCCCAGCAACGCTGGGCTAGCAGGCTCGACCTGGCATCCCAAGCCCAGCCGCCGGCTTCCTCCAACAGGAAGCAGGGAAGAAGGCCCAGGAGGTTCCTCAGCCGTTCCCTCCTCCAAGCCTGCCCAGTAACGGGCTGAGGGGTGTCGCCCCCATCCCTGTCACTCACCCCTGGTTCCCCTCGTGGGGGGACGGCTCAGACACTTCCTTTCCGCCTGGTCCACTGTTACCATGGACAGGTGGGTACTGGAGGTGGTGGGAAAGGCCTCACCTCTGAATTCGAGCAGGCCCCGCCTCTTCAGAGCCGCCGGACCAGGGGCCTCGGGTCCGCAGGCTCACTGGCGGCTCACCGAGCCGACATCGCCTCCTCCTCCAAAAGGAGGTGATCACGGAGGTGGAGGACCCCCTTCAGACCCGGGTTCGTGTCCAGGTATTTCCTGGTTCGAACGAGGGGCTGCGCCTCATTCTACCCACACAACCTGAACAAGTTCCTAAGGTCTCGAACCTTCAGAATGGTCACCTAGCGCAGATAATACCATCTCTGGAACATGGCGGTGGTTCTGCTCTCTGGACCTACAGGACGCTGCTCTTTCACGTCCCTATCTGTCCGTCACATCGGAGATCCTCTGCTTTCGAGCAGAGGATCCCTCTTCGAGTTCCGAGCCATGCCCTTCGGCTTATCTCCAGCTCCCAGGGTCTTCACCAAATGCATGGCAGTGGTGACAGCATTCTGCGGCGCCGAGGGGTCCGGATGTACCTTACCTGACGATTGGCTGATAGCAGCCGCCCAGACGTAGAGGTGGAGCTGTCCAGAGATCTGGCCTCCAGGTTTGCCTCGAGTTGGCCTTCTCATCAACGAGGCCAAGTCGGAACTCGAGCCAAAGCAGGTGATCCTGTTCATCGGGGCAGAGCTCGACTCTCTTCGAGCCAGAGCACGACTCCCGGCGGACAGGGCCGAGGTTCTTACCTCCTTTGCCCAATCATTTCTGGTTGGGCACCGCGCCTGCCTGGACTTCCTGCGCCTCTGTCTCATGGCGGCCTGTACCAGCGTGGTCCGCTGGGCCCGCTGGCACATGCGCCCCTTCAGTGGGACTGGCCAGCCAGTGGTCACAACGCTACGATCCTTTGGACCAGCTAGTGATAGTGACCCAGGAGATGTGGAACGCTCTCCAGTGGTGGACCGTTCCATTCCATTTGCAGGAGGGTATCCCGTTTGTCCGCCCCGAGCCGACGGTCTCTCTATCGACTGATGCCTCTCTGATGGGTTGGGGTGCCCATCTGGGGGAACACCGAGTGCACGGCCTCTGGTCCCCGCGGGAGTCCCGATGCCACATCAACCTGCTGGAGCTCCGAGCGGTCCGCCTAACTCTCACCGCCTTTGCTCCGTTTCTCCGGGGTCAAGTGGTCCGAGTCCAGACAGACAATACCACGACCATGTACTACCTGAACCGCCAGGGCGGGACGCGCCCATGCTTCTATGCAAGGAAGCCTCCGATTTGGTCACTGTGGCGCAGCCTGGAGGCGGATCTCCTCAGCCATTCATGTGGCAGGAGCCTCAACACCCTGGCCGATGCCCTGAGCCGGATAGGGGCTGCATCTCACGAATGGTCTCTCCTGCCGGAGGTAGTACAAGATCTGTTCTCCACTGGGGCACACCTCAGGTGGACCTGTTTGCCTCCAGGGAGAACGCGGAGCTGAGGCTGTTTCATGCCCCCCCCCCCAAGCAGGGCTCGCTGCAGGGGGATGCCTTCTCGAGGCTGTGGACCCCGGGCCTCTTCTACGCCTTTCCCCCATTTCCCTTGATTCACAAGGTGCTTCTCAAAGCAAGGAGGGACAAGGCGCAGGTGATCCTGATAGCCCCAGACTGGCCCCGCCAGTTCTGGTACATATATCTCCTCATCCTCAGCTCCAGGCTCCCGAGGCAGCTTCCAGCTCGCCCGGACCTGCTTTCAGTCAATCAGGGGAAGGTGTTCCATCCGGACCTTCAATCCCTGCACCTGACCGCCTGGTTCCTGAGCGGCTAGAGTTCCAGGCCTTGGGTCTTTCCGACGAGGTCCTCAATGTTGTTGAGGCCTCCCGTAAGGAGTCGACGAGAAAATGCTACGCCTTCAAATGGAAGAACCTCCACCTCCGTGGGATTTACTGCTGGTACTGGTAAAGCTCATGGGCAAGCCATTCGAACCAATGCACAGGTGTGATCTCTCTCACCTGTCGTGGAAGACCGCCTTCTTGGTGGCTATCACGTCAGCCAGAAGGATGGGAGAGCTCCAGGTGCTTTGCATCGAGTCTCCTTACCTGGTCTTCACAGGGACAGGTTGTCCTGCGCTCACCCAAATTACTTCCAAGGTGGTGTCGGAGTTTCACCTCAACCAGGTGCTGACTCTGCCTGGTGTTCTACCCCAATCATACCTCGAGGTTAATATAGGCTCCATACTCTGACCCTAGAAGGCGCCGCTTATTATAAGGAGCGACGGTTGAAATTCGGGAGAGGTTCGCAGCTGTTTGTCACCACGCTGAAGCCGCACCTGGCAGACCTGCAGCCAAGCGGACGATAGGCAGGTGGGTCACCTCCTGCATAGATCGCTGCTATAGGTTGGCGGGCATGGAGCCTCCCAGAGGGATAAGAGCTCATTCTACCCGCCATACTGCTGCATCGGTGGCTGCTTCCAGGGACGTCCCTATCCAGGAAATCTGCAGGGCTGCTACCTGGAAGTCAGCACACACCTTTATTACCCATTACCACATCGACCTTGAGTCACGCCGGGATGCTGGTTTTGGGGCCTCGGTTCTCCAGTCCTTATTTCCCAAGTAAGTATTGTGGGTGTGTGCCTTGCCTCCCTCCTCCCGGAGAACTGCTAGGAGTCTGCCAATAAGTGTGGATGAACAACATATCCATGTCCCTAGAAATACAGGTTACTCACCTGTAACAGGAGTTCTAGGAATGGTATATGTTGTTCATCCACACGACCCACCCGACCTCCCCGGCTTCGACGCACAACCTGAGCTTCCAGCGGGCCAGATCTGACGTCATGGGGCGGAGCCGAGAGTTTTACCACCCGGGTGGGTGGGAGGATCTAGCTTGAAGACCTTCCAGCAAGATTTAAAGTGGCAAGGAACCTGCCAGACAGTTTGGATGAACAACATACACCATTCCTAGAACTCCTGTTACAGGTGAGTAACCTTTATTTACAATTTACCATGAAGTCATGAAACCATTTCCCGATTCAGTCCAGAAATGTTAGATTTAAATTGTTTTTTTATTTCAATTCCCATGTCCTTCTGTCCTGTGTGTTTCTGAAGTTGCCTGTTAGTATCAGGACAGATAAATCCAAGAGAGAGTGATCTGTTTATGAAAAATGGTTTCCTACTGGAGTGCTGATAATCTGATTTACTATTGTGTGATGGTGGTGATTCGTCGTGGTTTTCAGTGGTTGGTAGTTTCCCCAATATAGCAATCATTTGTGCACTTCTTGCATTGAATTAGGTAAACCACATTGCTGGATTGACGTGTAGGATCCATTAATTTGTATTATGTTGTTCTGGTTTTTCTTAATGATGGCCTGTGTGCATATGTGGGTGCAGGTCTTATATCTTGTCATGTTGCATGGTGTTGTCCCTCTTGTTTTCTGGTTATTTTGATGTGCTGGGAGTTTGTTATGAATCATTATGTTCGAGAGGCTGAGGGGCTGCTTGTAGGCAATGACAGGTGGTTCAGGGAAGGTGTCTTTCAGTGTTTCATCCTGTCTCAGCATGGGTTGTAGCTCTTTGATAATTTCCTGAAGGGGTTTTAGCATGGGGCTGTAAGTGACCTCTAGGGGTGTGTGGCCAGTTTGATGTCTTTGCCTGTATTCCAGCAGATTGTCTTGTGGTATTTGTATAGCCCGTTCAAATTCTTTGTCAATTTGTCTTGGAGAGTGGCCCTGCTGAATTATGGAATTCTGAAGTGTGGAGAGCTGTCTGTCTCATGTTCTCTCATCAGAGCAGATTCAATGGCATCGAATCACCTGACTGTAGATTACAGATTTTTTTGTATGATTAGGGTGGAAGCTGAAATTATGCAGGTTAACGGGTGTCTGTTAATGGGTTTTCTGTAAAGAGCAGTTTGTATATGTCCATTTTTAGTGATACTGACTGTGGTGTCAAGAAAATGTGTGCTGGTGGTGGAGTATTCAGTAGTGAGATTTGTGGAATAATGAAAGTTGTTAAAATCATGATGGAATTTTTTCAGAGAATATTCACCTTCTTTCCAAATCAGGAATATGTCATCAGTAAATCAGAGGTAGACAGATGGATTATAAGGGTGGTGTTAAAAAAAAATCCTCCTCTAAGCAGGGCATGAAAAGATTGGCATATTGTGGTGCCATTTTATTGCCCATGGCTATCCCCATGATCTGTAAAAAGTGCTTGCCATTAAAGGTGAAGTTGTGTGTCAAAATGAATTTTATTAGGGTGCTGATGGTGGTTTCTGGAATGTCTCCTGTGAATATGTTTTCCTTTAAAAATTCTATGCCATCTTCATGTGGGATGTTGGTGTACAGGACGGTGACCTCCATAGTGGCTAGGATAGTGTTCGGTGGCAGTTGTCCAATTTGTTTCAGTTTCCTGAGGAAATCAGTGCTGTCCTGAATAAAACTGTTAGTAGCTCTTACTAGTGGTTTTAAAATGGATTCAATAAGTCCTGAAATGTTTCAGTGAGTGTGCCAGTGCCAGAGATGATGGGCAGTCCTGGATTCCCGGGTTTGTGTAGCTTGGGTAGCATATAGAATGTCCCTGGAGTAGATTTGTTTGGAATTAGTATTTTTAACTGTTCTTGGATGTTGTTTGGTAGAGACATGATGATTTGTTTAAGTTTTTCTGTATATTGTATAGTAGGGTCTTCAGTGAGTTTTCCATAGTAAGCAGTATCTGACAGCTGTCTGTGTGCCTCTTTAAAGTAATCCTCTGTGTTCATCACAGCCACAGCTCCACCCTTGTCAGCTTGTTTTATTACAATGTTACGGTTGTTATTCAGAGTTTGTATTGCCCTCTTTTCTAGTGATACTGCTGTTTGCTAAGGATTTAGGAGTTTATTCTTCCATGAAAGCAATTGATGTAGGCATCCAACTTGGGGTTGCGTCCACTCTGATATTTTCTTTGTGCTGTCATAATGTGTTGTTTGAGTGTCATTTTTATCAAAGAAATATTCTTTTAGACAGAGCCGTGTAAAAAATTCTTCTATCTCTACTGTGCGCTATGTACAATGCATGGAGGGGAGGATGGGCAATCTTTGAACATGAAGTCAAAAAAATATTTTGGGGGCAGCTCTTCCAAAGCATTTACTTCTAGGAGCATGGATATGTTATTCATCCATACTCTTTGGCATGTCCCTTTCCCCTTTAAATCTTGCAGGAAATCTTTAAGCTGGCTCCTCCCACCCACCCAGGTGGTAAATACCTCCGCTCCACCCCATGACGCCAGATCTTCCTTACCGCTGGAAGATTCAGGTTCCCTCATGCTACTTCTGCAGTACCGTAGGCCCTGGATTCTAATCGAAGGTTTTCGCCGCGTTTGCTTTCTTTGAAACTCATACGAGTTTACGATTCCGATCTGAGCGCATCAGACATGGAGGACAAGTCGTCCCCCGGGTTTCGCTGGTGTCCCTACGGACAGAAAATGTCGTGCACCGATCCCCACCTCTCGTGCATCTATTGCTTGGGTGTCGTGCATGACACCACCTCTTGCACCACTTGTCTGGCCTTACATCCCAATGTCCTGGATGACCGCAAGGCGCTCCTAAAACTAGGGAGCCAGGAGCTTCACAACCCACCGGTGAAATCGAAGGAGGCCAGGTGGGTGATTTCCACGGCCGCAGGATCTGCCGATCAGCTCGAAGAGATGGCGGCTTTCAAAGAGGAAGCTACTCAGGCTTCGGCCAGCCGAAGTTTGTTCGTGCCTCTTAACCTGGGCTCCACTTTCACTCGGTTCTTCCGGGAGATGTGCCAGTCTGTCCCTACCAGGGGTGAGGCGCCGTCGGGTACGCACTCCTCCCACCCTAAGAAAAGGGACAAGGACCCTAAATCATCTTCTGACCGAAGAAGATGTTCCTGGGACCGAGAGCGGTCCAATTATCAGGATCTTGTGGTCTTGACCTTGGTCGAGATCGCTTCCTCGGCCGCTGGGTTCTCGGACCATCTGTCAGGCCAAGGCATCGAGGCCAAGGATACGGCTGAACTGGCCAAGATTTCTCTCGACCCGATCAAACCGTTGTCGCCGGCCCCGGTCAACAACTCCTTGGTGAGAGGACACCCATCCTTTCCTTCCCCAATGAGGAGACCCTTCCCTTGGGTATCCTGATTGAGGGACAGGAGCGGGAACCTCAGTTTACACCAAATCCGGCCTCTCCCGATTGAGAGAGCCGACACCGTTGGTCTCGATCAAGGACTAGGATCCCGTCAGTCGAAAAAATGAAAAAGGGTCACAGACACTCCCGGAAGAGGCGTCACCACCGATCCTCATCCTCCTTGGACAAGGAGGGACTTCGACGGAAGCTCTGTCGGCGTTATGAGGACCTTATGTGGCAACAACTAATTCTGACCGGTCAAAAGCCGGCTCCGCTGGTTACACCGACCATTACTTGGCCCCAGCCTCTTGGGCTGACGCCAACCCTCCGCTACTGAAGACCCCAGTTCTCCCTCCGGTAGGACCAGCACGCATTCCTGTTCGGCCTGTTCCGGTCTCTCCACCAATTTTGGTGGAGCCACTGCCTAAGCAGCCTCAGGGAGGGGCTCCCTCGAAAGAGGACCGGACAGATACGGGCCTGCCCCTTCATCTGTCCATCACTGTTGTTCCTGATCGCCTCAGCATATTGAAGGGGACGTAGGCGGGAGACCCCTGTATCCCGACTCCTCGGACTCTGATACCACTGGTCTTCACTCACACCCCGAAGATAAGTTGTCAGTAACAGGCCTGGAGGAAGGTCCTTCCCACTTTCCAGGGCATCCTCTGACTTATTTCAGAGTCCACTGGTATGCCCTTGGAGCCTATCCGAGAGAAGGCAGAATATCCTCTCACGGATATTCTTAAGAGGGGGGATACCCCGACGGAGGCCTTCTCAGTGGCCGAAGCCAATGTTGGCCCAGCCCTTGAGCTATGGCAGCGCCCTGCCTCTTGCCCAGCTCCGTCTGCCCACATGGCTCGCAAGTACACTGTACCCATCATCCCTCGGCCGAGAGCCTTGTGACTGCCTCAGTGTTTAGATGCACGGGTAGCTCAGCAGATACTGACCGCCCTCCAGACAAGGAGTCCAAAAATATGGACCATTCTGCCCGCAAGGTATATGCGGCCTCATCCTTGGGCCTTCGTCAGGCCAGCTTGGCAGTGATCATGGCACACTTCTCTCACGCCCTATTGGGGTCACTAGATGAAGTCCTCCCTCATCTCCCAGTGGGCATGCAGACCACAGTTAAGCAGATCCGTGACCAGGGCCATGCTGTTGCAAAACAGCAGCTCCTGACGGCCTTGGATATTGGAGATTCCTGTGCCCGTTCACTAGCAGCCACAGTGGCCACTCGCCGCAGGGTCTGGCTAAAGTTATCCTCCTTTCCGGCGGATACTCAGCACAAGTTAGCTGACGTGCCCTTCCTTGGCACCGATCTCTTCGGTCCGGGAGTGGCAGGTCACCTCCAGCACACAGAGCAGTCCAGTGCCACCTTGGATGCCACTTCTGCAAAAGGTTCTTTGGGAAAAAACCAGCAGAAGCGCAAGAAGACGCCTTTTCGGCACTCTTCTCCTGCGGTTAGACAGCCCCCCTTCCAGGGAGGTCAGCAGCAACAGCAGGCTCAAGCTTGGCGCTCTAGGCCCAAGTAGGGTCCCCAACAGCCCCGCAAAGGAGGCCGAGGTGCCGGTCCAGGAGCCTCCTCCTCCATTAAGCCTGCGCAGTGACGGGTCAGGGTGGCCAACCCTACACCAGTCATGCCAGTTCTGGGTCCTCCCATGGGGGGCCGGCTCCACCACTTTCTTTCCGCCTGGTCCGGTATCACTTGGGACAGGTGGATCCTGGAAGTGGTCGGTCAGGGACTGCCTCTAGAGTTCGAGCAGTACCCTCCCTGCCGAGCCTGTGCCCCACGGGAGGAAAGAATCTCAGTTGGCATTCAGTCGGCCCTTCGGGATGACATTGCTCAGCTCCTCCGCAAGGAGGCGGTAGCTCCAGTGCCGGATACTCCTACAGACCCAGGCTTCATGTCCAGGTACTTACTGGTGCTCAAGCGGACGGGGGGTTGGCGCCCCATCCTGGATCTCCACGACCTGAATTAATATCTCAGGTCTAACACCTTCCGGATGGTAACTCTGAATCAGATCATACCATCTCTGGAGCGAAACATGTGGTTCTGCTCACTGGATCTACAGGACGTGTTTTTCCACATCCCAATCTGTCCGTCCCACCAGGGTGGAAGGGACCCTGTACGAGTTCCAAGCCATGCCGTTTGGCCTGTCATTGGCCCCTTGGGTCTTCACCAAGTGCATCGCAGTGGTGGCGGCCCATTTACGGTATCAAGGGGTTCAGATATACCCCTATCTCGATGATTGGCTCCTGCCGGGTTCCTCCCTACAGGAAGTGAAGAGGTCCAGGGTCCTGGCCCTCCAAACCTGTTCCCAATTAGGCCTCCTGATCAACGAGGCCAAGTCGGAACTCGTGCCCTCTCAGGTTATGGGCTTTATTGGGGCAGAGCTCGACTCTCGTCAAGCCAGAGCTCAGCTCCCGGCGGACAAGGTGGAGGTTCTTTCCTCCTTTGCCCAATCATTTCTGGTTGGGCACTTGTGCCCTGCCCAGGACTTCCTGCGTCTTCTGGGTTACATGGCGGCGTGCACCTCAGTGGTCCATTGGGCCAGATTGCGTATGTGCCCCCTCTAGTAGGAGCTGGCCACTCAGTGGACTCAGCGTCAGGGTCATTTCGACCAGCTGGTCACTGTCACCCAGAAGATGTGGGACGCTCTCCAATGGTGGACCGTCCCAGGTCGTCTGCAGGAAGGGATCCCGTTTGTCCGCCCCGAGCCGACGGTCATCCTCACTACCGATGCCTCTCCCATGGGCTGGGGAGCCCACATGGGGGACCACAGGGCCCACGGGTTCTGGACCCCCGAGGAATCAGAGCTCAGAGCAGTCAGACTGGCACTGTCAGCTTTCACTCCTCAGCTCCGGGGGCAAGTGGTTCAAGTCTAAATGGACAATACCACGACCATGTACTACCTCAACAAACAGGGCTGCTCGCACTCCCGTCTGCTTTGCAGGGAGGCGCTCCGGATCTGGACCTTTGTCAGCCGGTTTGAGGTGGATCTCCTTGCCATCCATGTGGCAGGAGTCTCGAACCAACTGGCGATGCCTTCAGACACATAGGCCTGACATCCCACGAGTGGTCTCTCCATCCAGAGGTAGCTTACAATCTGTTCTCCCATTGGGGCAAACCGTTGGTGGACCTGTTTGCCTCCAGGGAGAACACCAAGCTGAGGCTGTACCATGCCGGCCCCCCCTCAGCAGGGCTCGCTGCAGGGGGATGCCTTCTCGAGGCCGTGGACCACAGGCCTTCTCTACGCCTTCCCTCCATTTCCCTTGATCCACAAGGTGTTACTCAAGGTGAGGAGGGACAAGGCAAAGGTGATCCTGGTAGCCCCACACTGGCCCCGCCAGTTCTGCTATCCAGATCTCCTCAGTTGCAGGGCCCCGGAGCGACTTTGTACACGCCCGGACCTAATATCATTGAACCAGGGGAAGGTATTCCATCTGGACCTTGAGTCCCTGCACCTCACAGCCTGGTACCTGAGCGTCTAGAGTTCCAGGCTCTGGGTCTTTCCGAGGATGTCTACACCGTGGTGGAGGCATCTTGTAAGGAATCGACCAGGAAATGTTTTGCCTTCAATGGAAAAGGTTTTCCATTTGGTGTCAGGGTAAGAGTCTGGACCCCTTATCCTGCTCTGTGGCTAACATTTTAGACTACCTTTGGTCTCTCTCCAAAGGGGGTCTACGGTCATTGACCCTTAGGGTGCACCTGGCAGCCATTTCCGCTTACTGGACGCGGGCCAGTCAGTTGACATTGGCACAGGAGACAGTGGTCTGTGCTTTTTCAAAGGCCTGGATCGCATATCCCCTCCGGTGCGTGAACCTCCACCTCTGTGGGATCTTTTGCTGGTTTTGGCAAAGCTCATGGGCAAGCCATTCAAACCCATGCACAAATGTGAGCTCTCGCACTTGTCATGGAAGACTGCCTTCCTGGTGGCCATCATGTCAACCAGAAGGACAGGGGAGCTCCAGGCACTCTCGCTGGACTCCCCTTATCTGGTGTTTCACAGGGACAAAGTTGTCCTGCGCCCCCACCCGAAATTCCTTCCAAGGGTGGTGTCAGAGTTTCACCTTAACCAGGTGTTGACTCTGCCGGTATATTACCCTAACTACACCTCGGACGCCAAGTACAGGCTCCATACCCTGGACCTTAGATGTGCTCTCTCCTACTACAAGGAGAGGACTGCGGAAATTCGGGGAGAGGTTCGCCAGCTGTTTGTCACCTACGCTGAAGCCGCTTCTGGCAGACCTGCAGCCAAATGGACCATTGCAAGGTGGATTACATCATGCATAGGTCTGTGCTATGAGTTGGCGGGCAAGGAGCCTCCCAGAGGAGAAGAGCTCATTCTACCCACCATACTGCTGCATCGGTGGCTGCTTCCAGGAACATCCCTATCCAGGAAATCTGTCGGACTGCTACCTGGAAGTCAGCAAACACCTTCATTACCCATTACCACATCAACCTTGAGTCACGTCGGGATGCTGGTTTTGGGGCCTTGGTTCTCCAATCTCTGTTTCCTAAGTAGGGGGTGTGCGCCTTGCCTCCCTCCTCCCGGAGAACTGCCAGGAGTCTGCCAAAGAGTGTGGATGAACAACATATCCACACTCCTAGAAAAACAGGTTACTCACCTGTAACAGTAGTTCTAGGAGTGGTATATGTTGTTCATCCACACGCACTCACCCAGCCTCCCGGCTTTAGGCATCACCTTGCTTCCAGCGGCCAAGATCTGGCGCCATGGGGCGGAGCCGAGGTATTTACCACCCGGGTGGGTGGGAGGAGCCAGCTTGAAGACTTCCTGCAAGATTTAAAGGGGAAAGGGACATGCCAAAGAGTGTGGATGAACAACATATACCACTCCTAGAACTACTGTTACAGATGAGTAACCTGTTTTTCTGCTTCATCAGATCTGTCATTTTAAACAGTGGGTAATATGGCCACAGTACCTGCAAGACAATAATAGAATGAAAGAAAAACCTAGCCATTCATGAGAGAGAGACTCTACAGCCTGCAGTTTGGGGAAAAAGTGGAAACACCTATGAATCACTAATACAGGAATGCCACAGCAGTGTGAGGGCATTAGCAGTGCCAGGCAGACAGGCTGGTAGCAAATTAACCAACTGATCAAAAAAATGCTAAATGAGGGAGTGCAAATGTTGCCAGTGGTGTCCAGTCTTTGTAAGTGATGTCTCCTTTACCAGACAGGAAGGTAAATTGAAATAGATGCCAATGGTTCTGGCTGACACGGTCAATCAAATCTTCACACTTCCTGTCTTCACGTACCCAGAGTGGATTATGTTACCCACTGTTTGCAGTGCTGTCTACGTAGATATTATTGACTGTTGTTACTAAAATGATAGAAAGGGTCTCAGAAAGGCTTCGTTCTGGTTGGCTGTCAGCATTCTGCTAGCCTTTCATTAATCTCTGTTACACAGTTATGTACAGTATGATCACCATGGTGCATGAATTCTTCCTGTCAGCATACCATTCTCTAGCACTACTGAATGACTGGAATGATACATTCCGAACCTGTTGTTGGATGTACCATTTTATTAAAGAGCTGCTGACGCCTCAAAGAAAACTTTGAAAAACATAATATTTAGGTACAATTCAGCTTGCATTCCATATATATTCTATAGATTTCTCCACAGTATTATTTATTACTCAGGAAATGTGCATGAATACATGATCTTTATACCTCAGAGTTCATCTGCCTCCATATCTTACTCCCTACTTCAAGTCATAATCCTCTGTTCTGACATTACAATCAGTTGCCATGGGAGTAACTGTGATGTCACAAGCAGTGCACTATGACTTCAGGCAGGGAGAAACCAACATGAATCGTTGAAGTCTTCAGGAGCAAATTACATCAGTAATAAATAATGGGGAGGAGGTATACAGAAGTAATGTGAAATACCAGCTGAACTGTGTCTGGATATTATGATTTGTTAAAGTTCCCCTGAAGGTGCCAGCTGCTCTTTAAAAGTCTCCCTCTCAATGAGGAAAACATTCAAAAAGTACACTTTTAACACTTTTCTTTTGAAATCAGTTTTTATAATAGCAAAAAGGCACTAACAGGAGTTGCAGTAACAGTCACCCACCCCTAGGGGTAATGTGGCACTCAGCTGTGCCTTGTGCCAAATTACATCCCCGGGTGATTACAGTACCAGACTGTTACTGTAACCCCTAGTTCTGTGTTATTGCTTAAATGGCAGTGGGCTTGTGACTTATGTATTCAAACTTCACAAAAAAAAAGAAAAATTACTTTGGTGGCCTTTCATATACAAAAATATAGCATGCCATTGCTGTTAAAAGCCTTCTTGCTGAGTATCTGAATAATTCAAGAGAACAAAGAGAAATTATAAATATAGATTTTAATCAGTTGTGGCCAATTGACTAGTCTATTGGTGCCTCATTCCACATCATATATGATGGGGTCAGCAATTTTAATGTATAGAAATGTTAATTCTTCTACATACAGTACAATGTTATCTCAGGGATTTATTTAACTCTAAAAATTGATTAGCGTTTTGCTCATAAAAGTGCTAAATTTTTGTGAAAATGCATAGCTCTTGCCTCACTGTGTTTAACAAACACAGCTCTTCTAGAAAATCTATATAAATACTTTCTGTACAGTTAGTGTAGTCCCAAGGAAAAAAAATGCTAATCAATTATTTAAAACCCTGTTATCAAATCACAAAACAAAATGCTTTATCTTTAGCTCGATCAGTGGTAACCAAAGAAGACAGAGAAAAGATAAGACGGAAGGAGCTGAAGCAAATTCGTGTAAAGTATGGTTTACAGGTGAGTTATATGTAATTGAGTTTTTTTTGTCCTAATTTTATAAGGTGAATGAGCACATTACAGGTCAGTTAAAGCTGTTTTTTCACTGCAATACATTTGCATTGTTATACTAAGCCACCATGTTATTTTAAACACTGCGTCTGCTATCATTTACAAGAGCATTTTGTCTGAAGATGTTTACTGTTTCATTTGATAGAGCAGTGATTATGAAGAAAGCAAAGCACTAAAGAATCCAAAGTACAAGGACAGAGCAGGGAAGCGTAGAGAGACAGTTGGAAGTAAAGGAAGTTTTCAGAGGGATGACGCTCCAGCTTCTGTTCACGTGTAAGTACTGTATCTGATGTAGCTGAACCACTGGTAACACAGCACCTGTTTAACAAGTGTGATTGACGGTATGTATGTATGTGGAGCCCCTGTCTGAAGGAAAAAGTGTACAGACAACTGAAATTTGCTGTGTATGCAAGCACGTGTTTTATCATTAATTAGAAAATGGGCTTTTTACTTCCTGGCATCTGATTGGATGGTACCCTTGGCAGGGGGGTACATTAACTTACAATAGATGCACAGGAAATAAAAAGTACCAGCCCAACTGCCCCTTAACCCACTCAAGTATCCTTGTGCTCACCCTGCATCCTCATTGGCTGAAGCATTGGGCACTGAATTTGAAATCGCCACCATTTTTTATGTCTGTTAACGAGTAAGCAGACCCCCCCAAAAAAAATGTAAACTCATACTGTTACCACAGCAGTAGTTGGAGCGTTCGCCTGATGTAACAAAAAGATAGAGAACTGTTTCTGTAAACAACAAGAAGCACTTGTGGTGCGTACCTTACACTGTCTGCACTGCACTGATCAACGACCGCTTCTGATGCTGAATTTACATGATTGCCTTGTAAATAGGGACTTTTTGAACCCTAATGGCAAATTTCTCTGTATAAATAAAATTTTACTACTACTAGTACAGCTCGCATATCCTTGTTTGCCAACCGATCACAATATAAAAGTAAAAGGGGTATGTTAATTTTAAAAATAAGCACACTTTACTTCTTTATTTGCGATCGAGGACAGAGAGAAATAACACAGTGATGATTCTCTCAGCCATGCTCATTTTTTTTAATGGTACCACTTTCCCGACTGCGCTGTCGTGCTCCCTCCTCCAGACGCCAGCCCACTGAGCAATCCCGCCCTGTCACTCACTCAGGTTTTTTTATCGGAAGCATTTCTATGTAATAATTGTTTTTTTTCTCTGAATCTCCTTTTCTGATTGTTTCACTCATACCTTGACTGGGCGGCAGTCGGGTGGCCAGTCGTCATAACTTGCTAATGATAAAATCTGACAGTAAAGGAACAAACCTCCAGGTGAACTCGGAGATGCGTGCTAAGACAACCAGATTAAAAAAAAAACAAAGGGGTACACCGGGGAACTAGCTGTCAAGCAGGCATGGAGGAAACCAGCTGTCAAGCAGGCATGAAGCCACAGAAGAAAAGTGTATTGCCGACAGTAAAATCCAGCAGTAAAGGAACAGAGCTGCAGGAGACCTCGGAGATGCAGGCTAACAACTGCATTTTGCCATCCTCCCTTGTATCTTCAGAGACAACTAGATAAAAAAAAAAACAAAGTGGAACACAAGGAAATGAGCTGTCAAGCAGGCATGATGGCACAGAAGAAAAGTGTAAAGTGAAAAGAAAAAATGCCCTCCACTGGCAGCTGTATCAGTACAAGGACTACTTTACAACAACTTAATTTCTATTAATTTATACAATGTTTTTGAGCAAATTTGTGACATTTTAAATTATTTTATAAAATAATTTCACCAATAGACCATTTTTTAAGCACAATAATGCCCTCCAGGGTGGGCGGTATGGGCAATACCGTACCTTCCAGGGGCTATAAGGCCCTCCACTTGTGGCATCAGGCCTCATTATGCATCTGGGTGGTCCAGTATTGCCCAATACCGCCCACTCTGTTGGGTATTATTGCTTGCGTAATATAGGATTGGGAATGGGACGTGCCATTTTTGTGCATATAATGGAAATGTGCATACATCCGATGTGCATGCAGGTGGCATGTACTGTGTTTGATATTTTTTCTTATATATTTTGCTATTAAAATATTTCACCAGACAATAGTATTTTGAGAAAATAAATGATGACGTGCATCCTTCACAGCATTTTTGAGTCCTTACTCACTTTTAAAATTAACATACCCCTTTTACTTTTATATTGTGATCGGTTGGCAAACAAGGATATGCGAGCTGTACTAGTAGTAGTAAAATTTTATTTATACAGAGAAATTTGCCATTAGGGTTCAAAAGTTGGGATATGGTGATGGCACCTAGGGAACATTGTTTAACCAGGAGTAGCACACTAAGCCAAAGTTTGTTTCCAGATGCAACCTGGGAGCACAAGAAAATTAAGTAACTTGCTCAGGATCACACAGTATGCACCTAGGCGGCTATGGGATTCAAACCCAGGTCTCCAGATCTGCAGCTCAGAGCCTTAACCCACTGTGCTATACTGCCTCCTCCTCCTAGTTGGTTAATCCTTATGACAGTCAGAGTTCTAATGTCTTCCTCTGCCAAAGGCGAGTATGTAACAGTGAAAAATAAAACTTGGCCAGGAGGTCTCGACCATATGTTTGTCAGCGGTTGGGTTCCTGGTTTCCGTACTTTAAAAAGTTTATTTTCACTGATTGTTTTGCACTGCCTTAAATAAGTATTCAGCTGCAGTTTAATAAAGCACATCTGCTATTTCCTTTTTCCTCTGTTCTGCAACTACAGAACATCCCAATCTATTTGGAACTGTGTTTGGGTGTTAAAGAAAAAAGTATGTATGCAGTACTAGATATGAGGGTGCTGGATTCATAGAGCCCAACAAATGATGCAAGGTGCTTGCATCAGTCGGAGTTGATGGAAGGGGCTTCTTGCATCAAAAGTTGTGCTGGTTCCAATTCAGGAATGCAGTCTGTGGCGACAGTGGGGTCTGTGGCCCCAAACATAGAAACATAGACTTTGACGGCAGATAAGGACCGGTTGGCCCATCTAGTCTGCCCATTTCCCTACCTACAGGATAGGCCATAGAGCCTAGTTAACCAACAGCCTATTTCTTCCTACCCCCCACAAGAATTGCCTTATGTCTGTCCCATGCATTCTTGAATTCTCCCACAGTTTTAGACCCCACAGCCTCCTCAGGAAGGCTGTTCCATGCATCCACTACCCTTTCTGTGAAAAAATACTTCCTCACATTGCCCCTGAACGGCCCCCCCTCTATCTTTAAATTGTGTCCCTTGTTCTTGCCGTCTCTTTTTCTGAAAGATGCTACCCTCTTGGACTTTGTTGATTCCACTGAGGGTACTTAGCGTTTCTATCATGTCCCACCTCTCCTTCTTTCCTCAAGGGTATACATATTAAAGCTTCTTAAGTCTCTCCTCGTCACGGCTTCTCTTGCAGACCTGCCATTTTAGTTGCCCTCTCTGGACTGCCTCTGTCCTGTCTATGTCCTTCTTGGAGATGGGGTCTCCAGAACTGGCGCAGTACTCCAGATGGGGTCTCACCAACTGTCTGTACAGCGGGATAACAACTTCCTGTTTTCTGCTGGTGATGCCTCCCCCTGTGCATCCCAGTATACCCCCAGCCCTCCCTACTGCCTTCTCACATTGCTTGCTAACCTTAAGGTCATCTGATGTGATTACCCCCAGGTCCCTTTCCTGTTTAGTTGTTGTTACTACCCCCCATTGTGTATTCTACCCTGGGTTCTTGTTTCCCAGGTGCATTATTTTGCACTTCTTTGCATTGAATCCTAGCTGCCATACTTCTGACCATTCATCCAACCTTGCCAAGTCCCTTCTCATCCTTTCCACGCCTCCTTGTACATCAACCCTATTGCAGATCTTTGTGTCATCTGCAAAGAGGCATACTTTTCCTTCCAGTCCCTCTGCAATGTCACTTATAAAGACATTAAAAAGGACTGGACCCAGCACTGAACCCTGTGGTACCCCACTAGTAACCCCTATTTCTTCAGAGTGGACTCCATTTACAATTACCTTCTGTGTCCTGTTGTCCAGCCAATGTTTTACCCAGGCTACCACCCTGGGACCCACTCCCAGGCAGGTTAATTTGACTATTAATCTTTTGTGTGGGACTGTGTCAAATGCCTTGCTAAAGTCTAGGTAGGCCATGTCCACAGCCCCTCCCTGGTCTACTACTTTGGTCACCCAGTCAAAGAAATCTATTAGATTCGTCTGACATGACCTTCCCGCTGTGAACCCATGCTGCCTTGGGTCCTGTGCCCGACTGGCCTCTAGGTACTCAACAATTCTTTCCTTCAGAAGTGACTCCATCACTTTCCCTACCACAGAGGTCAAACTGACAGGTCTGTAGTTTCCTGCCTCTGTCTTGCTCCCGCTTTTGTGAAGAGGAATCACATCTGCCTTCCTCCAGTTCTCGGGTACCACACCAACAAGGTATGTGGCAGGGTTACGCCCAACCAGGAGGTGTGCCATGGCACACAGCGGCATGCGGCAGATGCAGGCTGGAACATCCCCATTTGCAGGATTCATAAAGCTTTCTGGACCTGGCAGGTCTTAGACCAGCCCATGGCTGGTCCTACAGCACCTGTGCCACCCCCGGAGCCATTGCTGGGTGTGAGGGCACCTGTGCCACCTCCCGCCTGTGGTACCCTGTGACCCCATAGCCCCCAGAGAAGTCTGTGATGCGGTGCCTGCAGGGTTTGTCCCCATGGTGGCAGTCATACCCCCAGACAGCACAGGCACAGCAACGGACATGCCTTATCCCCATCAGGGACCCATTGCCACCCACCTGCCTCCCATCTGTGCGCTATCTTCCCTCCTTGTCCCCTGTCCTGTCCCAGATGACCCTGCCAGCCTCCTGACAGGTTGTCATCAGCTGATGCCGTCCAACCGCCCCATGGCTTGTGGCAAACCTCTCCCGTGCACCTTGACTCTGGCGCACGGCCACATATGCCGCAAGCTGTGGAGGTTTGACACCAGGACCTCTTCCAATAGTGAATTGGGCACGGGGTCCCTGGTACATCAGGGATCGACACAAGGTGTGGTTTGCTGCAGCTTGTGTCAGTCTATTAGGGGCTTTCTGAATCAGGCCCAGGGACTTTTCCCCCTTGTATAAAAAAGAATAATAATAGTCATATAAAATAACTTGCAAATAAAAAATAATCTTTTGGCCTTTCCTTTCCCTGTCCAGGGTACATCTCTTTCTTCCTTTCATGTTATATCCCTTTTAATTGGTCAGCCTATTAGGTATCGGCATGACTCAATTGGTAGCATATGCTCCTATGAGCCAGAAGTTCATGGATTGTAGTCCCACACCAGGATTAAACTTAAAGATCATGTGCAACACTCTGCATTGTCCTTTAGACTTAACGTAGCAGTACAAAATAAATTTCTAAGTGGTGTCTTGTCACTGCAGTGCAGAAATTGTCCAAATATTGCATTTTATTGCACCTCAGATTGTTGACCCATTTGATTGTGCTGTCCTCAATCTGCACAGATGCTGCACAGAAGTCCGTAACTTGGTGACATCATTAAGTGGGTGGGACTGTGGAGGGACTGACAGTACAGTCTGGTACTGTGTTTTCTGCCATAGTCAATGTGTTACTGTAATAAAGTCATGCCTGCAGTGTATTTTAAATAACCATCCTTCCCTTTATCGTGCTGTATATTCATGGCGTGTTAAAGAAAACTTGAACTTACTGAACTGGTGGATTCTTTAGCCCCCCTTGCTTCGCTGTCTGTCCCGGTGCACTCACGATCTGACATGTGCCTCCATCCAACATCCTGAGCGGCCTGAAGAGTCATTCAGTGACTAATTTACATATTAGGGTCATAGTGGGACAAATAGAGTTTCCGACGAAGAGATAAATGCTGCTGAAATACACTGCGGGCATGACTTTATTACAGTGACACATTGACTGTGGCAGCAAACACAGTACCAGTCTGTACTGTCAGTCCCTCCACAGTCCCATTTACACACCTAATAACGTCACCATGCCAGGTGTCCTTTAGGCAGTGCAGTGGGAAATACGAACTGAAGGCAGAATGTAAGCTGCAGTATGTGTGAGGGAAGTTAACTTGATTTTAATGGGTGTTTCAGCAACACAGACCAGAAATCACCATAGAGGACCCTTCAGCAGCATGTTAGTCAGTCACATGCAGCAGTATATTGAAATGTATGTAGAACTTTTGCACATGATCTTATTTATTTTATTTATTTAAATTTTGGTAACCAGGTAAGTCCACTGAGACAGTGCAGTCCCTTTTTCAGGTACGACCCAGGACAGCAGTAAGTGCAGTACAGTACAGAACAATTTCAACAAATTCACAGAGAGAAGATTCCAATACAGTGCAATTTCACAGAAAGATAATTACAGCAGAAATACAAATCATACAGGAAGAATAATTATCATCAGCACAGCAAAATGCAGCAGTGATAACCATATAAAAATAAATAACAGGCAGGGAACATTAAAAAAATATAAGAGATTGTACATAATCATGTTAAAGTAAAACCATTCGTGCAGACGGTGCAAGGTGAGTCAGGGTAGAGGGCACAAAGTGAGGCATAGGTAGGGAGTCAGGCAGAAGAGAGCGGAGGGAAAGCAGCAAGGTAGGAGTAGGATAGGCATCAGCGGAAGCAGGAGCACGTAGTAGCAGCAGCAGAGAAAGTGGTGAGCAAATTAGATTGGAACATTGGAACATGGGAAGAGAGAGGCAGGATAGGACGGAAGGAGGAAGGGAGTTCCAATCAGATACTGCTGCAAAAGTGAAGGACTTACAAGTTGTAGCTAGTCACAAGTTGGGCTGCATGAGAAGGGGGAGGGAGGCAGATCTGAGAGCTCATGGGGCTTGTCGACGCCAGACAGTCTCACTGAGGCAGGGCGGGGTGAATTTACGAACCAACTTATGCAGTAGACTCAGGGTGGTATACCTCAGTTTTGATTCATATGGTAGCCATCCTAAGGAAGAAAGGACGTCACAGTGATGATGACTGGCATTGACCCCCAGGGTGAACCTACCTACTCTATGATATGCCTGAGACAGGACAGTGACATTGGTAGATAGCAGTAAAGGAGCACCATAGGTTAAGGGAGATCGAAGGAATGAAGAAGCAATTTTGAAGCAAGAGGCAGAGGTGAGGAGTGGATGGATACAGTAGAGGAGACCTAACTTTTGGTTCAGGGATTTAACTATAGTAGACGCATGGATATTAAAGTAAAGAGAAGAATCGAGGGTGATGCCCAGATATTTAAAGGTGTGGACAGATTCAAGGATATCCTCATTCAGAGATTAGATATTAAGCAGGGGAAGGGTACTAGGAGAGGAGGATGGGTGCAAGAATAACATTCTTTTAGTTCTTTTTTGTGTTAAGGATGAGCTGATTACGCCTGAACCAACCTTCTAGGTTGGAGAAGTCAAAGACAAGGTCACTGTTTATTTGATTAATATCAGAAGATGATCAGTATATGATTGCATCATCTACATATAGGTGCACAGATGCGCCACCACAGTTACTGGGTAAGTCATTAATAAACTGGGAAAACAATATAGGCCCTAGAATAGAGCCCTGTGGCACCCCATGAGTTACGGGTCTGAGGCTAGATAAGACACCAGCCCACTTACCCCTTTGTCATCGGCTAGACAGATAGGTGTGGACCAAACCCAGAGCACTATTATCAAGTCCAAGCTCGAGAAGGCACTGTAGCAGAAGACCGTGATTCACTAGGTCGAATGCTTTTGTCAAGTCAGCAAAGGTGGCACCCACTGCAGAACCTTGATCCAAGGCCTGGATTATATCTGTGGTTACTTTAATCAAAGCTGTGAGGCTGCTATGATTCTTCCTGAATCCATGCTGGTAGGGAGAGAGTAGATTGTGGTGTTCCAGATAACTCTGAAGATAATTATAAACTATATGTTCCTGCATTTTAGCCAGGGGGCACAGGATGGATATTGGTCTAAAGTTTTCTGCTGCCGAGTTGGGTCCCCCCTTGTGTATGGGTATGACTACCGCTACCTTCCACTTGTCGAGGACAGTACTTGAAAGGAAGGAGCAATTAAAAAGGTCACGTGCCGTGCAGGCAAGGGCAGGTGCACCCAGTTTGAGGAACTTCAGTTCGAGGGTGTCATGACCAAGCGAGCTCTCAGCCTTCAAATTAGCTAGAAGCCTCTGGACCTCCTTGGTGGTGGCCAGCTTCAGGTGGAAAGAGGGCTGAGTCCCAGGGTAGTTGGCGGTAATTGAGGCCACGGGGGGCAAAGGGGCGTTATTAAAGGGAGAGGTGTATGTGTCAAAGTCAGTGAAGAATTAATTGAAACTAGTAGCTATCAATGGAGGGTTAGTGTGTGTAGTGCCCTGGGCGATAAGGGAACTCGGGAGCTCAGTAGCTTTCCCTTTGACCAAGGAATTGATCTGTCTCCAGAATGCTTTTGGACAGCAAAGGTGTTCTGTCTGTAACGACTTGTAGTGGTGGTGTTTTGCTTTATGTAGGGAGTTTTTGCATTTATTTCGGAATTGCCTGTAAAGTTGCCAGTCAGAAGGCAGACCACTTTTTTTGTAGGTCCACCAACCATGGTCACGGGAGGACATAAGCATCCTGAGGTCCTTGTTGCGCCATGGGGCCTTGACACCCTTAGACCTGCATTTTATCAGAGGAGCATGCCTATCAAGTATTTGAGTAAAGGTTGAAATAAAGAAATCCAGAGCTTGGTTGATATCAGGGAGGGTTTTGATGGGTCCCCAGTCAGTATTAGAAATCGTATTAATGAAGCTATCAGTATCAAGTCTGAACATGTCATGGACAAGAGAGATCTTGGGGGAGGGTTGGGGCAATTATTTCTCCAGACACAAAGAGTGGGAGAGTGATCACTTATACATTCGGAAAGTATCACACAGGCGGCAGTTCGTGATCACCCAGTCCAGCAAAGAGTGCTTGCCAGTTTTGGTACTGATGTCAGTTGGGTCTAGGATGAATTGAGCTAGGTTAGAGTCAGCTAGTGAGGAACACAATTTGTCAGCAGCAGGGCCAAGCCACTCACTACTGAAGTCGCCACAAAGCACAAGGTCCTGATGAGAGAGATTGGTAATGGAAGCAATGAAAGGGGGAGGCCTAGGGAAACCTAGTTGGGCAGAAGATAGGCACATCCGATGATAAGCTTCTTGACATTACCCAGGGTCAGGGAGAGGAATAGGGATGCCACGGCTGTAGATTCAGAGTCAGGATCAGGATAAGGGAGCTCAGTAACATCCAGATCAGACTGAGTGTAGATAAGAATACTACCACCCCTTTTGCCCAGCCTATCCCTCCTAAAACAGTTATAGCCTAGTAGTGCCACTTCATGTTGTTTGAGAGGGCTTCAGCCAGGATTCAGAGATACATAGGATGTCAGGGGTCGTATGGAAAAGCCATGATGAGAGAGATTTGGGTTGGTTGAAGGCTGAAGAGAGCATGGCGGAAGTCCGGTCTGGATGCTGTCAGGCTTAGATTGATGGACCATTATAAATGCTATCAATCAGAAATCACTCGTAAGAAGGCAGAGTTCCTGTCCAGAGAGATTTCTGCTGCGCAGAACTGACCGGCTCAACTCTTCCGAACTGTTGACAGATTGTGCAATCCACTCTCTCTCCAATCCAGGAGAGTTTTTTCACAAAATAAGTGTGATGACCTAGCTCAGTTTTTCACAGATAAGGTTGCCAGTATCTGGTCCGGAATCGGCCCGGCTCTCTCCATGAGGGATGTGGAGGTCGATGGGAGGCGATGAGCACCCGGTCTGTCTCGACGGATTTCAGCCGACCAGAATTCTTGGACATTGTGAAGATTATCCAGACTTTGTGCCCAAGCTGTTGTAGTTTGGATCCAGCCCCTGCAAGGACAGCTGATGTGGTGGAAAAGCGCAAACGCCTATGGAGTCAGAGCCCTAGGAGTGCAGTGTCAGGCTTCGGAAGACATGGGATATATAAAAGTACTTGGGTGCTTTTATACAGTATATCAAAAATCAGTATGTACCATAAACACTGGCACCCAAGTGCAGTACTGGGGGGATGCTGTACTGTTGGGGTGCGCTGTTCTATGAATGAGACATTAAATTGAGATCCTGTCTACCTGGACATTAAAAATTCTGTGGCACTTCTCAAAAGAGAAGGGGAATTTTATTAAATCAAATCACATAAAGTACATGCAAAAAATTGGCAAACAATTCAAAATGTCATCATATTGTACAGATGGAAAATCAGAGAGAGAGGAAATTCATAATATTATGCTGTGTGACTTACAACAAAAAGCAAATACATGAAAGAGAAATAATCATCAGTCCAAAAGAAAAAATATGTACCTGTTAAGGGGGTAGTATTACATGTGTATACCTCCCTTAACATGTACAATAGCGTATATTGAATACATGTGTTATCTAAAGGCCACTGCTGCCCCCAATAACATTATAATGCTGTCTGTAGCCATGCAGCCCCTTCCCTACTTTACATCATTAAAACAGTTTTGTGGACGCTCAGCAGTTCACTTGCAGTAAGAAAATTACACTGTGTTTTAGTAAGTTTAATTCCTAACTAATCCTTTGTTAAGAAAGAAAATTCCACCAGAAAGACATACCCAGCCAAATGAAAAAAAGATTTCTAGGGAACTGAATATGTTGTTCGATCCACACTGTCTGGCAGGTACCTTGCCGCTTTAAGATGGGCCGGAAGGTCTTCAGGCTGGCTCCTCCCACCCACTCGGGTGGTAAAACTCTCTGCTCCGCCCCATGACACCAGATCTTCCTTACCATTTGGAAACTCAGGTTCCCTCCTTAGCGCTTCTGCGTTTTGTAGGCCCTGGATCTTAAATCTTCTGATTTTTTTCCCAAAACTCACACTTAGATTCACTCGAGTTCGGTCTTCACCTCATTCCCTCGCAGCTGCGATGGAAGACAAGTCTGTTCCTGGGTTCCGTCGGTGCCCTTGCAGGCAGAAAATGTCTCACACCGACCCTCACGCTATGTGTGTTTACTGTCTCGGACATGACCATGATCTGCAGGCTTGCGATCTTTGTCTGTCCTTCTCTCCTTCTGTGCTTGAGGACTGCACTGTCTGACTTCAGCTGGGGCGACCGGAGAAACGGTACCCACCGGTACAGTCGAAGGAGGCCCATTGGGTGGTGTCTGCGGCGGCGGGCTCCGTAGAGCAACTTGAACAGCTGGAACAGCTCACGGTCTTCGAGGAGGAGGCGGCCCAGGCCGCGGCAAGCTCCTCCTCGGCTTCGGCCTTTATCCCACTCCATTTGGGCTCTTCCTACACGGCTTCCTTTCGGGAGCTCTGCCAGTCCCTCTTGACTACGGGAGAGGGTCCTTCTGGGTCTCATACCTCTTGGTCCAAGAAGAAGGATCCTAAGAAAGGTAAGTCCCAGCATCAACGTTCATGGGAGCGGGAGAGATCTCGTTCCCCGGATCGTCTCCTCTCGCTTGGTCGATTTGCGGCCCGGGCTGCTCGTTTCACAGAGTCCCATCAGACCAGCCGGACGAGACTCCTGTTGACGAGGCCGAGATTTTTCTTGAGGCCGACAACACTCTTTCTCAGACACTGGTGCTCCCGGTGCCCTCCGAGGACTTGCCTTGGATTTCTAAGCCGATGTCCCCGGTCAAGGACCCTGAAACGGAGGGGCAGTGGGTTTCCCCCGCTCCTTCTTCGGCCTGCCGCCGGTCTCAGTCTCGGTCCTCTTCTGCTTCGGGCAAGTCCCGCCGATGTTGGTGGTCCTGGTCCTGACACCATGGAAAGCGGCACCGTTGCTCATTCTCCTCGGCTGAGGAGAGGCTCCGGTGCAAGTTGCGTCGGCGCTATGAGGACCTCATGTGACAGCAACTTCTTTTGGTCGGCAGCAAGCCGGCGCCAGCTTCCACACAGGCAATTAAGTGGCTGTCACCTGAACGACTGAAGCCATCTCCTGCCTCCGGTTCCTCTGTCGCGGATCCGGTTTTGGCACTGACTGCTCAGCCAAAACTGGCTGCTCCGCCCATTGTGGTGGAACCTCCTCCCCCACAGCCGAAAATCGGGGCACCAACCAAGGATTCTCAGTCGGCTCAAGGTTTGCCCCATCGGTTGTCGGTCACTCTCACCCCCGATCGTCCTCGGCGTTGGAGAGTGGCTCAGGCGGTCAGCAGCTGTATGCAGACTCTTTGGAGTCCAAGGACTCCTCGTTGCTTTCCCTTGTAATCGACCTGGAATCCCTGGGGGGGTCTGTCTGTGGATGAGAGCCCCACCTCGTTCCTAGGTATTCTTCGACTCATCTCAGAGTCCACCAAAATGCTGCTCGAACTGATGCAAAAACAGGCCAGATATCCCCTTATGGAGATTCTGGACAAAGGGGATTCCTCCACGGAGGCCTTCCCTGTGGCCAAGGCCATTTTGGGTCTGGCTCTAGAGCTCAGGCAGCGCCTGGCCTCCTCTCCTGCGCCTTCTGCCAGGATGGTCCTCAAGTATGCAGTCCCTACCGGCTCCCTCTTGGCTTCTCGGAGCACCCCTCGGCTGAGGGCATGGTAGCCGATAGCATTTCCAGGTGCTCAGGCAACACTAGGGACGTGGACGAGCCCCCAGATAAGGAGTCCAAAAAGCTGGACAATTCTAGGAGGAAAGTGTACGCTGCTGCCTCTTTGGGCCTTCGTGAGGCTAGCTCGGCCGTTCTGATGGCACATTTCTCTCACGCCCTGTTGGGCTCCCTGGATGAGGTGCTCCCTCGTCTCCTGGCCGACCTTCAGACCACGGTCAAGCAGGTTCTGGACCAGGGAAGGGTGGTGGCTAAACAACAGCTCCAGACAGCTCTGGACATCTGAGATTCTTGTGCCTGGTCAGTTGCGGACGCAGTGGCCATGCTCCGCAGGGCTTTGTTGCGGATCTTGACCTTTACGACAGATACCCGACGCAAGCTAGCAGATGTCCCCTTTCTAGGCACCGACCTGTTCGGGCCCGGGGTGGAGGGTCACTTCCAGCGCATTGAGAAGTCTAATGCCACCTTAGACTCGGGTGCATCTGCTCAGAGGGACAAAGGTCACCAACAGCAGCGTAAGCCCTTTCGTCCCTCCGCTCCTGCGGCAAGATCTGCCCAGTAGGGCCAGCAGGCTCATGCTTGGCGCCCTAAAGCCAAGTCCAGCACTTTCTCGGTCAGGAAGCCCTGGGGGAAGGGCCCCGGTGGCTCTTCGGCCTGTCCCTCCTCCTCCAAATCTGCCCAGTGATGGTTGCGGGATGCCACCCCCAACCCCGTCTCGTCTCCCCTGGGGCCAACAGATCCATAGCTTCCCTGTCGGCTCTCCGAAACGACGTAGTTCTGCTCCACCGCAAAGGGGTAGTCAGCAAGGTGGCAGATCTTCCTCCTTGCCCAGGGTTTGTGTCCAGGTACTTCCTGGTTCCGAAATGGACCGGGGGGGGGCTGGTGCCCCATTCTCAATCAGCACAACCTGAACGAGTTCCTAAGGCCGCGCACCTTCCGGATGGTGACTCTGGCTCAAATCATACCATCCCTGGAACAGGGCATGTGGTTCTGCTCCCTGGACCTTCATGATGTGTTTTTTTCACATCCTAATCCGTCCATCTCATCAGCTGTTCCTCCACTTTTGAGTAGAGGGAACCCTCACTGATTTCCGGGCCATGCCCTTCAGCCTTTCTTCAGCTCCCAGGGTCTTCACAAAATGCATGGCAGTGATGGCAGCATTCCTGTGGCGCCATGGGGTCCGGGTCTACCCTTACCTGGACGATTGGCTGATAGCAGCCCCCTCCAGGTTGGAGGCGGTGCAGTCCAAAGATCTGGCCCTCTGGGTTTGCTCTCAACTGGGCCTCCTCATCAACGAGGCCAAGTCGGAACTCGTGCCTTCGCAGGTGACTCATTTCATCGGGGCAGAGCTCGACTCTCTCCGAGCCAGAGCCTGGATCCCAGCAGACAGGGTTGAGGTCCTTTCCTCCTTTGCCCAGTCATTTCGGGTTGGGCAATTGCGCCCTGCCGGTGACTTCCTGCGCCTTCTGAGTCTCATGGCGGCCTGCACCAGCGTGGTCCATTGGGCCCGCTGGCATGTGCGCCCCCTGCAGTGGAGTCTGTCTCGCCAGTGGCCTCAGCATTCTGGTCACCTAGAACAGCCAGTCTCCTGACCCAGGAGATGTGGGACGGCCTGCAGTAGTGGCTCGTCCCAGCTCATCTGCAGGAGGGAATCCCATTTGTCAGCCCCGAGCTGATAGTCATCTTGACGACCAACGCCTCTCTGATGGGCTGGGGTGCCCATCTGGGGGAGCACAGAGCCCTCGGACTCTGGTCCCCTCAGGAGTCCCGATGCCACATCAACCTGTTGGAGCTCCAAGCGGTCCAGCTAGCCCTCACTGCCTTCGCTGCGTTCCTTCGAGGTCAGGCGGTCCAGACAGACAACACCACGACCATGTACTGTCTCAACCGACAGAGCGGGATGCACTCCTTGCCTCTGTGCAAGGAGGCTCTTCACATTTGGTCCCCGTGCTCCACCTGGAGGCGGATCTCCTAGCCATTCACGTGGCAGGAGCTTCGAACAGTCTGGCTGATGCCCTCAGCCGGATAGGCGATGCATCTCACGAATGGTCTCTCCTGCCGGAGGTAGTACAAGATTTGTTCTCCCACTGGGGCACACCTCAGGTGGACCTGTTCACCTCCAGGGAGAACGCCAAACTGAGGCTGTATCATGCCGGCCCCCCTCAGCAGGGCTCGCTGCAGGGGGATGCCTTCTTGAGGCCTTGGACCCCAGGCCTCTTTTACGCCTTCCCTCCATTTCCCTTGATCCACAAGGTGCTCCTCAAGGCGAGGAGGGACAAGGCACAGGTGATCCACCAGTTCTGTTATCCAGATCTCCTCAGCCTCAGCTCCTGGCTCCTGAGGTGGCTTCCAGCCTGCCTGGACCTGCTTTCCGTCAACAAAGGGAAGGTACTCCATCCGGACCTTCAATCCCTGCATCTGATGGCCTGGTTCCTGAGCAGCTAGAGTTCCAGGCCTTGGGTCTTTCCAACGAGGTCCTCAACGTCATTGAGGCGTCGCGTAAGGAGTCAACCAGAAAATGTTATGCCATTAAATGGAAGAGATTCTCCATTTGGTGTCAGGGCAAGGGGTTGGACCCCTCGTCCTGCCCGTTGGCTAGCATTTTGGACTACCGGTGGTCCCTTTCTCAGCAAGGGCTTCCATCGATGACCCTTAAGGTGCACCTGGCAGCCATCTCTGCTTACCGGGCGAGAGCCGGCAAGCAGTCATCGATGCAGGAGAAGGTGGTCTGGTGCTTTTTCAAGGGCCTAGATCACATATCCCTTCCGGTGCATGAACCTCCACCTCCGTGGGATCTACTGCTGGTATTGGCTAAGCTCATGGGCAAGCCATTCGAACCGATGCACAGGTGTGATATCTTTCGTCTGTCGTGGAAGACCGCCTTCTTGGTGGCTATCATGTCTGCCAGAAGGATTGGGGAGCTCCAGGCTCTTTCCATTGAATCTCCCTACCTGGTCTTCCACAGGGACAAGGTTGTCCTGCACCCCCACCCAAAATTTCTTCCAAAGCTGGTGTCAGAGTTTCACCTGAATCAGGTGCTGACTCTGCTGGTGTTCTACCCAAATCACACCTCGGAGGCCGAGTACAGGCTCCATACTTTGGACCTGAGAAGAACGCTCTCCTACTACAGAGAGCATACAGCAGAAGTTCAGGGAGAGGTTTGCCAGCTGTTTGTCACCTACACTGAAGCTGCTTCTGGCAGACCTGCAGCCAAACAGACCATAGCAAGATGGATTACATCATGCATAAGTCCGTGCTATGAGTTGGCGGGCAAGGAGCCTCCCAGAGGGATAAGAGCTGATTCTACCTGCCATACTGCTGCATCAGTGGCTGCTTCCAGGGACATCCCTATCCAGGAAATCTGTTGGGCTGCTATCTGGAAGTCAGCAAACACCTTTATTAACCACTACCACATCGACCTCGAGTCACGCCGGGATGTTGGTTTTGGGGCCTCAGTTCTCTAGTCCCTATTCCCTAAGTAGGGGGTGTGCCTTGCCTCCCTCCTCCCGGAGAACTGCTAGGAGTCTGCTAGACAGTGTGGATCGAACAACATATCCACGTCCCTAGAAATACAGGTTACTTACCTGTAACAGTAATTCTAGGAGTGGTATATGTTGTTCATCCACACGGACCCACTCAACCTACCTGGCTTTGGCGCACAACCTGGCTTCCAGCAGGCTAGATCTGGCGTCATGGGGCGGAGCTGAGGGTTTTACCATCTGTGTGGGTGGGTGGAGCCAGCTTGAAGACCTTCCGGCCCATCTTAAAGCAGCAAGGTACCTGCCAGACAGTGTGGATGGACAACATATACCATTCCTAGAACTCCTGTTACAGGTGAGTAACCTGTATTTTCCATCTGGTGCTCTAAAACCCATATTGACCGCCTTGGGTGCCTGCCTGACAAGGTTCTTGAGCATCTACTGGACCTTTCTGATGCTGGATGCAGTATTCCCAGTACAGGTCTATCTATGTGCTATATCTGCATACCACGAGCCCATTGGCATCCTCTACTTGGCACAGCTGCTACTGTTCAGGAGGTTCCTCTGGAGCATTTTGCACACAGTCCCTCCGTTTAGAAAGCCAGTAGCTACATGGGATAGTCACCTTGTGTTAGCTGTGCTTGCTCTCTCTCTCTCTCTCTCCCCACTACTGTCTCTCTCTCTCTCTCCCCTCCCTATTCTCTTTCTCTCCCTCTGCCTCTCTGTCTGTCTTTGGCCCCCCTCTGTCTCTCTCTAACCCCTGTCTCTCTCTCTCTTTTCTCCCCCTCTGTCTCTCTCAGCAGACAAGCATTTGTCAATGCTGAATGTTGGCTTGCCGGCATTGGCTTTTGTAGTGAAGGAGTTAGAGAGATGCACAATAGGATTGGCAATGAAGTAGTGAACTGACGTCGACCCCAGCCCCACCCTGCAGAGAGTGACAGGCATTGAGGTGTGCCTTTGGGTCATCGGCCATAAAGCTCACGCCATTTCACCTCACCCTACCCCGCAGACACTGGCAAGTACCATGGTGTGCCTTGGGGCCTTCAGGCCTTACGCGCACCCCATTCCATAAGGAAATACGCTAAGATGGGTGCAGTATAGGTGAATGGGGTGAACTTTGGGGCCGAAGAGTCCAAGGCACACCTTGATGCCTGTCACTGGCTGCAGGGTGGGGGGTGGAATGGCGTGAGCATTACAGCCGACAGTGCCAAGTCACACCCCTGACGCCTGTCAGTCTCTACAGGATGGGGCGTTACAGTTGGAAACCCTAATGCCCCAGGCGTTTGTTGGTATTTTCACTCTAGATTTTCAACATGGGCCATTTGTGATCTCACCTCGTGAACAGTGACACTATGAGTTTGTTAATGCGTCCTGAACGTCAGTTTTGCACAGCGACCACGGCATTGTGCACCACATATGCGAAAACACATTTCGGGCAGGATGTGAAAAATGACAGCTACACTGTTCATGAGGAGGGTGTGAATAAAATAGCAATGTTTAAAATCTGGAGTGAAAATATGAAAAATTGGTGAAGTCACGAGCGTGCATAGAAACTGCGCAATGCACACCCGTAACATGATTATTTGGGGGATTTTTTAACCACATTTTCAACATAGGCGTTTTGGGACCTCCGCTCATGAACACTGTCACTATGATTTTGTTAATGCGTCCTGAACGTTGATTTTGCACAGCGACCACGGCATTGTGCACCACATGTGCAAAAACACATTTTGGGCAGGATGTGAAAAATGACAGCTGTACTGTTCATAAGGAGGTGTGAAAAAATGGCAGTGTTGAAAATCTGGAGTGAAAATATTAAAAATTGGTGAAGTCACGAGCGTGCATAGAAACTGCGCAATGCACACCCGTAACATGATTATTTGGGGAATTTTTTAACCAGATTTTCAACATAGGCGTTTTGGGACCTCCGCTCATGAACACTGTCACTATGATTTTGTTAATGCATCCTGAACGTTGATTTTGCACAGCGACCACGGCATTGTGCACCACATGTGCAAAAACACATTTTGGGCAGGATGTGAAAAATGACAGCTGTACTGTTCATAAGGAGGTGTGAAAAAATGGCAGTGTTGAAAATCTGGAGTGAAAATATTAAAAATTGTCGAAGTTACAAGCATGCATTGAAACTGCACAACACACACTTGTAACACAGTCATTTTTGGGAATTTTTCCACCAAATTTGCAAGGTAGTTTTTTGGTCCCCACCTCATGAACAGTGGCACTGTCATTTTGATTGTCCCGGTGCGAAGGCAATTCTACAGTGACCGCATGACCTTTCGGGACTGAGTAACGAGATGACAGTACATTTGTTCATGAGGTGGGGTCCCAAGCACCCATGTTGAAAATTTGGAGGCAAAATTCAAAAATGACTGAGATATCCACCTAGTTGCCCCCCATTTATGCCATTATACAGCATACTGGCATTTCTTCCGTTCGTGGTCAGCTTTCAAGAGTGCAGGTGTGTTCCCACTCCACTGAAGACTGCGGTACTAACCTCCGGAGGTCAGTGTGGGGAGGTGGGGTGCACAGAGGGTGGATGCGGTTTGGGGAAGGGGACCCGACAGCGAGGGACCGTTTTCTTTGCTTCAGGTAATTAAAAAAAAAAGAAACGAACACCGCCAACGGTTTTCTTTCTTTACAGGTGTAAGAAAAATGTTGGGCACACTGGGGTTGGCATCCAGTGTGCCCCATGACTTTGGGGGGTGATGTTGGCCACACTGGGTTGGGCTCCCAGTGTGACACACAATGGGGGTGGGGCAGGGGCAAAAACATGCCAATAGTGATCAACTTACGAACACAGGGAGGCACACTGGGGTGGGCTCCTAGTGTGCTACAGAATCTTGGGGGAGGGGGTATTAAACACGCCAACAGGGGGATTGGGCACCCCCAAAGTCGGCTTTCTGGGGATTGTGTGTGACAGATGGTGGCAGCCGCCACCATGTTTATTTCAATGCTTCGCCAGAAAAGGCACGTCGGAAGGCGTGTCATCGGTGCCGCTGCATGACGAGCTTGTCTCTGATTGCAGCGTCACTTTTCTTAGAAGTTGTGTCCACCTTACATAATGTTGGTGTCAGCGCTAGCATGCTGGCTTATTGGGGAATGAGGGACGCACCTACTATAGCATGCCCTGCATTCACCAACACAGACACACCTCTGAAATGTGTTACTAGCACAAGACGTTCCTTGCGTAAGCATGCAAGCGAATGCAAAAATGGGCTCAGGTCTACCTTGAACCTCACTTTTTTGTTGCAGCTAGAATATAATACCTGAAACATTCACTTCTTCATTTTAGGATAGCACTGTAATGATCTTAAATGTGGGTTTGGTAAGGGGTATAGCAATAAAGGGGAACCAGATAGAATTTTTTACCTCAGCGTATTTTCTCCAGAACCTATCTAGCAGTTTTGGAGTTTTAAAACTTTTGTGAAAGATGTATTCACCTGAGATGTAAGTTCAATATATTTCCTAAGGAAAAAAAAATTATGTGAATCTTTAAAAAAGGGCTGGCAGTATAGCCTAGAGGTTAGAGTAACGAACTGTGAACGAGCTTGGTACATCCAGCAGACCAGACCTTGGTTTGATTCTCACAACCTCCACTTGCATACTGTGTGACTCTGAGCAAGTCACTTAACTGCCCAGTGCTCCCTGGTCGCCCCTGAAAACAGGCACTTATGCCTAGTGGTCCCTACCCGGTTACCAAAGACATATAAAAAAAGAAAAAATAAATAAAGGCATACATGGAAAGTATACTTTTGTCTGGCACTGATTCAGGGCTCCCTCTGTATCACAAACAGACTGCGTTCTGGCATTTAGCAGATTCCACTAGGAACAGTGTCTTCCAGGAAAGG
Source organism: Neoceratodus forsteri (assembly GCA_016271365.2). NCBI lineage: Eukaryota > Metazoa > Chordata > Ceratodontiformes > Ceratodontidae > Neoceratodus > Neoceratodus forsteri. The sequence continues at coordinate 1,101,230,822 of CM057454.1, read as the reverse complement.
AAGGAAAGCATAGCTTACAAGTAGTGGCCAGCTTGAAAGGAGGCACAGTCAGAGTCTCTAGGACCAAATTAAAATCCTACACCGGCACCGGATCGCAGATTGAAGCTGTAAGAGGAGGATACCTCTGAGGAGCCTACGGGAAATCTCAGGCTGGGCCACTGTCTTGCCTTCGGTGAGGTCATGAAGGGCTGACACTGTGGCTAACTACACTTTTATAGAGGAATACCCTAGGCCTCAGTCTTTAAGATACAAGAGGTAGTCTAGCACTTGATTAATTGGATATATAAAGGGATCCAGGGTACAAGCAGGACACCAAACTATAAAACATTTCAATTTTTGTGAGTAGGTGTACTGTGTAGATGGCTTCCAAGCTACCAGTTGAATAGCAGCAACCACCAAGAAAACCCTAAAGCAGGAGATCTATCTGTGATCAGGAACAAGGCGTGGAGGTGCAACAATCAGAAGTCCCACCCACAGAGGGAGGGGGATGGGGGTTCCACTGCCAGTTGCTGGAACAGAGGGAACCAAATTTGCTTGGGTTAGTATGGGGCCACCAGAATCAGGGTGGCCAACTCAGCCCATAGCTCAAGCAGGCCTGTCTGTATGAGAGGGAATGGGAGAAAAGCATACAGGAACCTCCCATTCCAGGAGATGAACAGTGCATCTTGCCATAAAACTCTAGGCCCTGGAGAGAGCAGAAGTACTGCAGTTCTGGGGACATGGATATGTTGTTCTATCCACACGTCTTGGCATGTCCTTTCCCCTTTAAGATCAGCCGGAAAGTCTTTAAGCTGTTTATCCCACCCACCCGGGTGGTATATCCCTCGGCTCTGCCCCATGATGCTAGATCTTCCTTTCCGCTCCCGCATTGAGTAGGCCCTGGTGCTCAAATCTTAGGATTTATTACATAAACTTAAACTCATAAGAGTTTTTCTGCAATGAACTTCGATCGTGACCGTGATGGAGGACAAGTCCTCGCCCAGGTTCTGCCGGTGCCCCTGAGGGCTGAAAATGTCACGCACCAACCCGCACACCACATGCGTTTATTGCCTGGGTTCCACACATGACACCCAGGCCTGCGATTTCTGTCACTTCTTTCAACTGAATGTGCTCAACTATCATCTCGCCTGATTGCAGCTTGGCCATCCATAAAAACGGAACCAGCCAGTCAAATCTAAGGAAGCCCGTTGGGTGGTCTCCACGGCTGTGGGGTCCGCTAAGCAGCTTGAACAGATGAAGACCTTCGAGGAGAAGGCGGCTCGGGCCGCTGATCAGTCCTCTTTGGCTTCAGTCTTCGTCCAGCTGAAACTGGGCTCCACCTTTACAGGCTCCTTCAAGGAGTTGTGCCAGTCTCTCCCGACCAAGGGGAAGGGCCCGTCGGCATTGCACAGCTCTCGTTCCTATAAAAGTGAGAAAGAATCGAAGGAGTTGAGAGAAGGAGAAGACTCGCCGTCATCGTTCTTGGGATCGAGAACATTCTCATTCCTTGGAATTTCCGGTTTTGACTTCGGTCGAAACTGCAGCCTTGGCCACTGGCTTCACGGTGCCCCTGTCAGGCCAGCTGACAAAGACACGGGACGACAACCCAGTCGAAATTGTCATCAACCCATTGTCGCTCGATGAGGCCAACAGCTCCCTGTTCAGGACTCCGCTCCAGTCTGGACCCACTTGGGAGGAGACCCAGCCTGCAGGGGAACCTCCTTACAGTCCTTTACCAGGACCTGGAGGAGCTGCGGATTTCCCTGGCTCCCTCCAGGCGCCCCCATTGGTCTCCCCGGTAGTCGAGGTCAATGTCTCGGTCATTTTTGTCTGAAAAGTTAAAGAAAATTCATAGACGCCACTCTGGGCATTCCAAAAAGCGGGACTACTGCTATTTGCCCTCGTCCTCCTCAGAAGAGGAGCAGCTTCTGAGCAAACTGCACCGATGCTACAAGGATCTAGTGGCAGCAGTTGGTGTTGGCCGGTCCAAAGTTGACCACGGCTTCCACACTGGCCATCACATGGCTGTTGCCCTCTAGGTCAACACCATCCCTCCGCCTGCGAAGCCGGTGAAGGCCCTCCCAGCTCAGCCAAAACCGGCCTCTCCACCGATGATGGTGGAGCCACCACCTAAATAGCCTCCCTCAGGGGCTCCGGTCAAGGAGTCTTGGTGCACTAATGGCCTCCCTCACAGACTGTCGGTCACTCTTACGCCCGACCGCTCGCGGCGGATTGAAGGTGACACGGGTCGTCGGCCGATCTATCGGAGTCAAAGGTCTTCTCGCTGCATTCCCATCTGCTCAGGGGTCTTTCAATGGAGGAGGGTCCCACGTTCTTCATGGGCATCCTCTGTCTCATCTCTGAATCCACGGGGATGCCTTTGGAGCTTGTTCAAAAACGGGCTCAATATCCCCTAACAGACATCCTGGACAAAGGGGATTCTCCAACAGAGGCCTTCCCAGTGGCTGAAGCCACTGGTGGCCCATCCCTGGAGCTTTGCCAGCACCCTGCCTCCTGCTCTGTGTCATCAGCTCAGATGGCCCACAAATATGTGGTGCCCATCGGCTCCCTTTCAGGGTTCACGGAGCATCCCTTGGCTGAGGGGTTGATAACCAACTCCGTGTTTCGGCACCCAGGAAACTCTTGAGACTGATAGACCCTCGGACAAAGAGTCCAAAAAACTGGACCACTCTGCCAGGAAGGTCTGTGCTGCCTCTTCGCCTGGTGTCCGTCAGGTGAGCTCGGCTGTCATCATGGCACACTTCTCCCATGCCCTTTTGGGCTCTTTGGATGAGGTGCTTCCTCATCTCCCTGCAGACTTCCAGACCACGGTCAAGCAGGTCCGGGATAAGGGTCGGGCTGTGGCAAAACAGCAACTTCAGATGGCTCTGGACACTGGGGACTCCTGTGCCTGTTCAGTGGCGGCTGCAGTCACCATGCGCTGCAAGGCCTGGCTCGGGGTCTCGAACTTTTCGGCAGACACCCAGCACAAATTGGCAGATGTACCCTTCTTGGGCACTGACTTGTTCGATCCCGGGGTCGATAGTCACCTACAATGCATCGAGAAGTCCAGTGCCACCTTGGACTCCGTTGCTTCCACTCAGAAGGAATCTCATGGTTCCAAAAAGCAGAAGCGCAAGCCCTTTTGGCCTTCTGCCCCTACGGCCAAGCCAGCCCAGTACCATTCTGGGCAGCAGCAGCAGGCTCAGTCTTGGCGCCCTCGGCTCAAGTCAGGGGCTTCAGCGGCCTGTAGGCCTGGAGGGCAGGGTCCAGGTGGCCCTGCGGCTGGCTCCTCCTCCTCCAAGCCTGCACAGTGACGGGATAGAGGTGACCACTCCCCATGCCCGTCATGCCTCCTCTGGGTCCTCCCATGGGGGGGCCGGGTCTGCCATTTCCTTTCTGCCTGATCCGCAGTTACCACAGACAGGTGGATTCTGGAAGTGGTCAGCCAGGGTATGCCTCTGGAATTCGAGCAGTACCCACCAAGCCAAGCCAAGCCTCATGGGAAGAGAAGATATCCGTGGACACTCAGTCAGCTGTCCAAGACGACATCACCCAGCCTCTCCGCAAGGAGGTGGTGGTCAGAGTCGCGGATCCCCTTGTCAACCCAGGGTTGATTTCCAGGTACTTCCTGGTCCCGAAATGGATGGGGGGGGCTGGTGCCCCATTCTAGATCTGCATGACCTCAACAAGTTTCTCAGGTCTCGCACCTTCAGGATAGTAACTCTGTCTCAGATCATACCATCTCTCGAGCAAAACATGTGGTTTTGCTCCCTGGATCTGCAGGACGTGTTCTTTCATATCCCGATCCATCCGTCCCACTGAAGGTTCCTCCACTTCCGAGCCAAGGGAACCCTCTACGAGTTCCAAGCCATGCCCTTCGGCCTGTCGTAGGCCTCCAAGGTCTTCACCAAATGCATTGCAGTGGTGGTGGCCCATCTTTGTTGTCGAGGGGTCAGAGTGTACCCCTACCTGGATGATTTGCTTATAGCGGGTCCCTCCAGGCAGGCGGTGGAGAGGTCCAGGGACCTGGCCCTCCAGACCTGCATCAACCTTGGCCTCCTAGTCAATGAGGCCAAGTTGGAACTTGTGCCCTTGCAGGTGATCTGCTTCATTGGGGTACAGCTCGACTCTTGCCGAGCCAGAGCCAGGCTCCTGGAGGACAGGGCTGAGTTTCTCTCCTCCTTTGCCCGATCATTTCTGGCTGGACACTTGCGCCATGCCCGGAACTTCCTGCGACTTCTGGGCTACATGGCGGCCTGTGTGGTCTGATGGACCAGGTGGCATATGTGCCCCCTGCAGTGGGAGCTGGCCAGCCAGTGGTCTCAGCGTCTAGGTCATTTCGACCAGCTAGTCACTGTGACCCAGAAGATGTGGGACGCTCCCCAATGGTGGACCATCCCAGAGCATCTGCAGGAAGGGATCCTGTTTGTCTGCCCTGAGCTGATGGTCATCCTGATGACTGACGCCTCTCTCATGGGCTGGAGTGCCCACTTGGGGGGAAAACAGAGTCCACAGGCTCTGGACCCCCAAGGAGTCCCGATGCCACATCAACCTGCTGGAACTCCAAGCAGTCCGACTGGTGCTGACTGCCTTCGCTCAATTCATTCGGGGTCAAGTGGTTTAGGTCCAGACGGACAACACCACGACCATGTACTATCTCAACAAGCAAGGCGGGATGCACTCTCTGCCTCTGTGCAGGGAAGCTTTCCACATCTGGACCCTCGTGAGCCGACTGGAGGCAGATCTCCTCGCCATTCATGTTGCAGGAGCCTCCAACCAGCTGGTGGACACCCTCAGCCGAGTGGTCGAGGCATCCCACAAGTGGTCTCTCCACCCAGAGGTAGTACACAGCTTGTTCTCCCAGTGGGGCACCCCTCAGCTGGAAACATAGAAACATAGAATTTGACGGCAGATAAGGACCGTTTGGCCCACCTAGTCTGCCCATTTTCCTACCTAACAGATAAGCTGCAGATCCTAGTTAACCAACAGTTTACTTCCTCCTACCCCCCACTAGGACTGCCTTATGTCTGTCCCATGCATTCTTGAATTCTGAATTCCCCCCACTGTTCTTGACTCCACAACCTCCTCAGGGAGGCTGTTCCATGCATCCACAACCCTCTCCGTGAAAAAATACTTCCTCGCATTACCTCTGAGCCGTCCTCCTTCTATCTTCAAATTGTGCCCCCTTGTTCTTGCACATCTCTTTTCCTGAAAGATGCTACCCTCTTGGACTTTGTTGATTCCCTTGAGATACTTGAAAGTTTCTATCATGTCCCCTCTCTCCTTTCTTTCCTCAAGGGTATACATATTAAGCTCCTTTAGTCTTTCTTTGTATGTCTTCTGGTGCAGACCCTGCACCATTTTGGTTGCCCTCCTCTGGACAGCCTCCACTCTGTCTATGTCTTTGTGGAGATGGGGTCTCCAGAACTGCACACAGTACTCAGATGGGGTCTCACCAACTGTCTGTACAGAGGGATAACAACTTCCTGTTTTCTACTATTGATGCCTCTTCCTATGCATCCCAGTATCCCCCAGCCTTCCTTATTGCCTTCTCACATTGCTTGCCCACCTTTAGGTCATCTGATATAATTACCCCCAGGTCCCTTTCCATTTTTACTGTTGTCAGTATCTCACCCCCAATGTGTACTCTTCCCCTGGGTTTTTGTTTCCTATGTGCATTACCTTGCACTTCTTTGCACTGAATCTGAGCTGCCATACATTTGACCATTCCTCCAACCTTGCCAAGTCCCTTCTCATCCTTTCCACTCCATCTTGTGTATCAACCCTGTTACAGATCTTTGTGTCGTCTGCAAAGAGACATACTTTTCCTTCCAGTTCCTCTGCAATGTCACTTATAAAGACATTAAAAAGGGCCGGTCCCAGTACTGAACCCTGCAGTACCCTGCTAGAAACCCTCCTTTCTTCACTGTGCACTCCATTTACTACTACCCTTTGCGTCCTGTTGTCTAGCCAATTTTTTATCCAGGCTACCACCTTGGGGCCCACTCTAAGTCTGGTTAACTTGTGTATTAATCTTTTGTGTGGGACTGTATCAAATGCCTTGCTAAAATCTAGCCCCTCCCTGGACTACTACTTTGGTCACCCAGTCAAAGAAATCTATTAGATTCGTCTGACACGACCTTCCCATCGTGAATCCATGCTGCCTTGGGTCCTGTGCCCCACTGGCCTCTAGGTACTCGACAGTTCTTTCCTTCAGAAGTGATTCCATCATTTTCCCTACCACTGATGTCAAACTAACTGGTCTGTAGTTTCCTGCCTCTGTCCTGCTCCCACTTTTGTGAAGAGGAATCACATCTGCCCTCCTCCAGTCCTCAGGTACCACCCCATCCTCCCATGATTTGTTAAAGAGAGTAGTCAGCAGTGTCATTAGTTCTACCCTTAGTTCTTTTAGAATTCTTGGGTGAATCCCATCAGGCCCCATTGCTTTGTCCACCTCCAATTTTATTAGTTCTTTCAGAACCCTTTCTTCTGTAAATAGACTGGTATCGACCTCCGTCTTCAGAGTGTTTCTCTTGTTTGGTATTTAGGTACCTCCCCCTCCTCTTCCTTTATGAATACTGAGCATAAATATTCATTCAATATCCCTGCTTTTTCACTGTCCCCCTCTACCCACATTCCCTCCCCTTTATTAAGCCTCAGTATCCCTCCTTTGGTCTTTCTTCGCTCCCTAATGTACCTATAAAAGGTCTTATCCCCCTTCTTAACAGAATTGGCTATCCTTGCCTCGGTTTGGGCCTTTGCTATTCTGACTGCCTTCCCAGCCTCTTTCTGCTTTAACTGATAAAGTTCTCTGTCCTGCTCCTTCTGTGTTTCCTTATATTTCCTGAATGCTATCCTTTTCTCTTAACCTTCCTGCCACCTCTTTTGAGAACCATAGCGTTTTTTCCTTCATTGTGTTTTATTGATTTGCTTTACACAAAGGCTTGTTGCCTCTGTGATGGCTGTTTGATTACTCCCCATTGTTCCTCCAACCCTCCTTCTTGCCTGTTTGCTAGTGCTTTTCTAAGGCACTCTCTCATTTTCCCAAAGTCAGCCCTCCTAAAGTCCAATACTCTTGCTTTTGTATGGCTTGATTGTATGGCTGTGTTTATCGTGAACCACACTGTTTGGTGGTCGCTTGTTCCCAGATGGCTACCCACCTCTAAATCTGAGTTTTTTTCTCCGCCCCCATTTGAGAGTACCATGTCCAAGATTGCTCCCTCCTGAGTGGGTTCCAATACTAGCTGTCTGAGGCATGCCCCCTGTAGGGCATCAAGAATGACCCTGCTCTTGGATGTGCCTGCAGCAAAGGTGCTCCAGTTAACATCTGGCATATTCAGGTCCCCCATCAACAATCTCTCCCCTTTTTCTGCCATTCTAAGGAAGCCTTCTGTCATTTCCTTGTCCATTCCCTCCCCCTGAGATGGGGGTCTGTATACAACCCCCGTGCGGATTGTGGTGCCATTTCCTGTCTCCAGGGTGACCCAGAGTGCCTCATCTGCTCCCTGTTTACTCTTTAGTTCTGTTGCTTTGATCCCTTCCTTTACATAAAGAGCTACTCCTCCTCCTCCTCTTTTACCTTCCCTGTCCCTCCTGTAGATTGTGTATCCTGGTATGTTGACATCCCAGTCATGGTTCTATGTGTACCATGTTTCTGTGACTGCCACAATATCCAGGCAACCCTCTTCCATCAAGGCCACTAGTTCAGGGAGCTTGTTACACAGACTATGGGCACTGGTACTCATCACCCTCCACTTTTTTGATAGCCTTACCCCTTTTAGCCCCTGGACCTGTTCGCTTCCAGAGAGAACATAAAACTGAGGCTGTTTTGTGCCCGCCCCCCTCAGCAGGGCTTGCTGCAAGGGGATGCCTTCTCAAGCAGTGGACCTCAGGCCTCTTTTATGCCTTCCCTCCACTTCTCTTGATCCACAAGGTGCTCCTCATGGTCAGGAGGGACAAGGCACAGGTAATCCTGGTGTCTCTGAACTGGCCCCACCCGTTTTGGTACCCCGCTCTCCTCAGCCTCAGCATCAGGCTCCGGGGACGTCTTCTAGCATGTCCGGACCTGCTTTCCATCAATCAGGGGAAGGTACTCCACCCAGACCTTCAATCCCTGCACCTGACAGCCTGGTTCCTGAGTGGATAGCATTCCAGGCTTTGGGTCTCTCTGAAGATGTACTCACTGTAGTAGAGGCATCTAGGAAGGAATCGACCAAGAAGTGCTGTGCCTTCAAATGGAAGAGATTTTCCATTTGGTGTAAGGGCAAGGGGTTGGACCCTCTGACCTGTCCAGTGGCTAGCATCCTAGATTACCTATGGTCTCTCTCTCCAAAGGGGGACTTCAGTTGACACCTGGCAGCCATCTCTGCTTACTGGGCGCGGGCCGGTCAGCAGTCGGTGGCGCAGGAGAAGATGGTCTGGTGCTTTTTCAAAGGCCTCGATCACATATCCCTTCCAGTGCGTGAACCACCACCACCATGGGATCTACTGCTGGTACTGGTAAAGCTCATGGGCAAGCCATTCAAACCGATGCACAAGTGCAAAATGTAGCATTTGTCATGGAAGACCACCTTCTTGGTGGCTATCATGTCAGCCAGAAGGACCGAGGAGCTCCAGGTGCTCTCAGTCGAGTCTCCTTATGTGGTCTTTCATAGGGACAAGTTTGTCCTGCGCACCAACCCGAAGTTCCTTCTGAAGGTTGTGTCGGACTTCCACCTAAACCAGGTGATGACTCTACTGGTGTTCTACCCCAATCACTCCTTGTATGCCGAATACAGGCTCCGTACCTTGGACCTAAGACGAGCACGTGTTTACTATAAGGAGCACACGGCTGGAATTTGGGGAGAGGTTTGCCAGCTGTTTGTCACCTACACTGAAGCTGCCCCTTGCAGAACTGCAGCCAAGCAGATGATTGGCAGATGGATTACATCCTGCATTGATCTCTGCTATAGGTTGGCGGGTAGGGAGCGCTAAGGGCTCATTCCACCCGTCATACCACTGCATCGGTGGCTGCTTCTAGGGACGTCCCTATCCAGGAAATCTACTGGGCTGCTACCTGGAAGTCAGCAAACACCTTCATTTCCACCTACCATATCAACCTGGAGTCACACCAGGATGCTGGTTTTGGGGCCTCAGTTCTCCAGTCTCTGTTCCCTAAGTAGGGGGTGTGCGCCTTGCCTCCCTCCTCCCGGAGAACTTCTGGGAGTCTGCCAAGATGTGTAGCTAGAACAACATATCCACGTCCGTAAAAGCACAGGTTATTCACCTGTAACAGTAATTCTAGGAGTGGTATAATGTTGTTCATCCACACGGACCCACCCAACCTCCCTGGCTTCGATGTACAACCTCTGCTTCCAGCAGACAAGATCTGGCATCATGGGGCAGAACATAGGAATATACCATCTGGGTGGGTGGGAGGAGCCAGCATAAAGACTTTCCGTCTGATCTTAATGGGGAAAGGAAATGCCAAGAGGTGTGGATGAGCAACATATAACACTCCTAGAACTACTGTTACAGGTGAGTAACCTGTGTTTTTGCATTGTATGGAGGTGCAAACAGGTCTGTAGGTGACCCCATTTTCTAAAGAGGAAGCCACGATGGAGTCTTAAGAGTTCCCACTCATGGCAAAGCACATGGGACTGACTGAGGCGATCCACTGGGGCATTCAGGCTAGTGGGCAGGAACACTGCTAACAGAAATATGTTACACTCCACTGCCCAGTGCCAAACTCTCTATGCCTCTCTGCAGAGAGGATACAAGTAGATGCATCTTGTCAGTTGATGAAGTACATCACCAAAATATTGTCTGTATTAATCAGTAGCCGATTGCCTGGAAGGAGGGTGGCAAAGACTAGTAGGACACGCAGAACAGCTATCATCTCAAGTGTTGCTGTGCAGAGCCATCTCCTAAGGGGTCTATTGGCCCTGAGTTCTGAAGGGGCCCAGATGGGCACCCCAGCCCGAACCTGAGGTATCAGTGGTCATCACCAGAGTTTGGATGGCTGGAGGAACGGGGACTCCATCTCTCAGTTGGAGCAGTCCAGTCACCAGAACAGGGAGCAACAGAGTGAAGGACTCGCTGGTGTTAGGCACTGCATTGCATTGGAATGCTGTACCCACTGTGCCCGGGGGAACCACTGTGGGATCCTCATGTGTAGACGCAATAGTGGGATGGTCAGTATTGCACCTGCCATGAGACTGATGAGCTGTAAAAGGCATCTGGCTGAAACAGTCACTGGATGAAACCAGCCAAGTCTGGGCCTCCAGCACCATAGCACTGATCCAAGGGCAGAAACACGCCCGACCCAGTACCATGTCCAAGACAGACCCTATGTATTGAAGGCGTTGGCATGGGGTAATGACTGATTTCTGTTTGTTGGCTAGGATATCAAACTGTTCGAATAGCTCATGGGTCTGAAACAGTGTGTATACTATGGCCTTCCATGACAAGGCATTCAGAAGTCAGTCCTTATAGGGGAAGATGGAGAGGCCCTCCCTGTGGAGAGTAGCTGCCACCGGGGCAAAGCACTTGGTAAAGACGTGATGCAGAAGACAAACCAAAGGGCAAGACATAAAACTGATAGTGCAAGCCCTGGAGAATGAAACTCAGGTACTTTTGATGAAATTTGCGGACCTTGACATGAAGATATGTGTCTTTCGTGTTCAGAGCAACTAACCATTTCCCTGGTAGTAAAAGAGGAGGAGGGACCACAGAGAGAGACCATTCAGAACTTTTTGTATTCAATAAGTAAATTTTGTCCTCGAAGGTCTAGTACAGGCCTTAAAAAACCCAGTCTATTTTGGTATCAGGAATAATAACCAAGGTTTTGTTCTGAAATTGGGATGAGTTCTACAGCCCTTTTGCGGAAGAGGGTTGATCTCACTTCAAGGGGAAGCTCTTGCAGCAGGTAATACCATTAGGACTAAGCCACCAGGCGTTAGGAGCCCACAGAAGACTTGTAGCTAGCAGTCTATGGCGGGGAACAGCCCCCGACGTCAGACATAGTCTAAAGGGGGCAGTCCCCCGGCACCACCTCAGTTCTTTTCCTGCCGTCGACCCGCTAACATCTAATCCACAGATGCCATTGTTGCAGTCGACTGCCATTTTTCGCCTAGCACAGTTTAATCGTTAGTTCGTTTCTTCAACGTTTTTTCCTCAGATAAGTGCATGTCTTCATCGACCTCTTGAAGTGCACATGCAGTAAGCAGATCCCAGTGAGGGATGGCCGCTGTGCCTGCCTGATCTGACTAGGCCCCTATCACCGGCCTAACGACTGCCTGCACTGCCAAAAGTTTACTAGTAAAACCCACATCCGCCACCTCAAGACGCTCAAGGCCTACCTGCTGGAACAACAAGTGGGCGCCATGCAGAGGACCCAGTCAAAGTTCTTCCTCTTCAGCCAGGGAGTCTCCCCACAAGGAGAAACGATCAGACGGGAAACACTATCACAGGGATAAGGAGTGAGCCAGGTCAGAGTCCCACCTAAGGTCCCCTCACAGGACTTCTGCTTCCTCCAGCTCAGGCGGGAAGTTGGAGTCGGTTCCCCCAGGTACAACAACCATTTCAGGGGTTATACAGAAGAAGACTACCACCTCATCCCACTCTAAAGGTGGGGAGTCTTCATCCCAGGGGCGTTATCCACCCAAGTCCCCTTGGTGCACTGACCCCACAAGACTTCGCATGGGTCGACCCAAGACGGACAGACGTCTGCTTCGGGCAAACCTTCCAAACCCATCACCTGTAAGCACTCTGGACCATCCGACAGGCATAAGGGGTCAGACGACTCCACTAGACGCCAGGAGGTAGTCAGGTACCGGATGCCTCCCCCACCTGAGGAAAGGGTGGCATCAGCCTCCAAAGATAGGCATACTATCAACCATTTCGACTCTGCATCAGAAATGGCTCAGGCACCGCCAGCCAAAGAGCAGCCATCTGTTCCAGAGGACCGGTCTTTAGCCCTGGTGACCAAGGCCCCTTCTTCCTGAGGAGAGGACGCCGGAGACTCCTCTCAGTGTACTCCTCCAAAGATGAGCTACCCATACCTTCTCCAGATCCAAGAAGAGACTCACCAAGGTCACCTCAAGATGACCCATCCTTCTTGAACATTATGAGGCACATCCAAGCCTTGTATCAGTGGGATATGGAAGAGCTGGACCCTGAACGACGCTATCTGGCAAACTTCCTGGGGGCTACTGACCCAAAACGCTTGGTCACCCCCCCATTGGTGGAGCCCTTCCAAGATGTCACGAAATTGACCTGGAAGCATCTGGCTACCACAACACAGTTCCACGAAAAGCAGACAGATGTTATAAAACACCTAAAAGGGAGCCTTTCTTAAGCGAGCAACCAAAAGCCGATTCTATGGTGCTCACAGCTGCACATGGTAGAGTACAGCAACCAAGGCACGTGAGCACCCAGCCTCCATATCCATTGTCCAAAAAGCTGAACTAGATGGGCTGCAAGGTATATTCGTCAGCTACCTGCACGGTCAGGTCGCTGATCTTCCTAGCCCACATGGTTACATACCAGAAGTCACTGTGGGCAAAAGCGATGGATCTGGCTAAGGCAAGACAGAGCTCCTAGCTGTCATCCAGTCAGGCATGGATGTGGACAAACACATGCTGAGGAGCTCTTACGACTCCGCAGACACGGCAGCAAGGGCAGCAGCAACAGGTATCTGCATGAGGAGGCATGCCTGGCTGAGAGTTTCTGGTTTCCGCCAGGATTTGCAAGATGCCATCTTGGATGCCCTCTTTCAGGGACCCGTCCTGTTTGGTCAAGAAGCAAAGAAACTTACATCAGGACTACAAGACTCTGGCAAGGTGGTGTCTAACGTCCATCGTATGTACAGGTCAGAAACACAGACAACCCAGCGCCGTCCCTTTCGGAAGAACCAGGGACAGCAGGGAAGACGCCAGCAGCAAGACAAGGGAGGCTTTAAAAAAAAGAGGCCCCCCCAGAACCAGGGACAGCAGGGAAGACGCCAGCAGCAAGACAAGGGAGGCTTTAAAAAAAAGAGGCCCCCCAGTTCCTTCAGGCACCCAGAGCCCCAAAAATCCCAAGGCGCCCAGACCTCCCTGCCCACCCCCTCCACAACGGCATGACTACCTACCGACCCCACCTCCTCAGGAGGAAGTGCAGGGGGAGGCAATAGGAGGAAGATTCTCCCTTTACCAATCCAGATGGTCCATTATCACGTCAGATTAATGGGTCCTCCAGATAGTAGAGAGAGGATACTCTCTGGAATTTACCCAGATTCTACCGGACAGTCCACCCGTCCCCTCCCACTGCTCCCCCCCTTGGGCAGAGATACACGCCTTGCTACAAAAAAGGGCTATCCAGGAAGTCCCCTACACCCAAAGAGGCAAGGGGTATTACTCCCTCTTCTTCCTAGTACCGAAGAAGACGGGAGACCTCTGTCCCATTCTGAATCTGAGCCAGCCGAACACCTTCATCGATTGCAAAAGGTTCAGAATGGTGACCTTAGTGATCCTGTTGCCCATGCTCCATCACAGAGACTGGCTTTGCTCACTAGATATGCAGGATGCTTAAATGCACATAAAGTTTCTGCCATCCCACAGGACGTACCTTCACTTCACTTTCCAAGGAGGGCACTACCAGTTCAGGATGCTTCCATTTGGCCTGTCATCAGCACCAAGGGTTTTCACCAAGTACCTGGCAGTAGTGGCGGTGGCCCTCAGGAAAGGTGGTCACTTTGTCTACCCCTACTTGGATGATTGGCTTCTCACAACTTTGTCAGAAGACCAGTTAAACAGAATGATAGAGGAGACATTCAGTCTATTCCAGACTTTGATCATCACTCTAAATTTGCCCAAGTCACGCCCATGGCCTGCTCAAAGGCTACAGTTCATAGGAGCAGTCCTGGACACTGTAGAAGGGAAATCCTTTCTTCCTGTAGACCAGGCAGTAAGGCTAAGGGAAGTCACTCACAGAGTGATGGACTCGGATCAGGTCCCAGCGAGGGTGATTCTGCAGCTTCTAGGTCATATGACCGCAGCCATAGCCACAGTTCTCCTCGCACGTTTGATTATGAGGATCCTGCAGTGGCACCTCAGAGTACAGTGGGACCAAGACACGGACAAGCTCAAAGAGCTTATCCGAATCTCCAGTGTGGTCAGTCAGTCCCTGATTTGGTGGGTCACTCCCGCCCATTTGGACAAAGGGGTTCCCTTCCAATGACCCAGCCCACATCAGATCCTGACTATGGATGCCTCGGGACTGGGATGGGGAGCACATCTGGTGAGGGGTTTCTGGAATTCAACGGAACGGTCTCTCCACATCAACATTTTGGAGATGAGAGCTGTACTGTACGCCCTACAAGCCTTCCAAGGGGTACTCCTTCCTGGGCCCCTTCTGGTCGAGTCGGACAGTACCCCAGTAGTCTTCCATCTCAGTAAGCAAGGGGCACGCACTCTTATCCCCTGTGCAGAGAGGCAGTGAGTATGGACCTGGGCAGTGGATCACAGCCTGGATCTCACAGCAGTTCGTGTTTCAGGGATCCACAACGTACTTGCAGACAGCCTAAGTCGCTCTCGATCTCAGAGCCACAAATGGGAACTAGAGCAAGAAATCACAGATGACCTCTTCGAAAGGTGGGGTCGGCCAGAGCTAACATACTATTTGAACGCAGATTAGGCCTTACGGTCTATCGAGTCTGCTCGAACCTTAGATCCTTAGTTGGGTGCTGAGGCCCTCCCATCCCTTGTGCTCCAGAAACCCCTATCATCCATCCCCACCCCCACCCCCGGACAGGCCATCATCTGATACATCCACTTTCTGTGTCTGTCCCACACTCTCTTGAAGCCCTCCACTGTGGATCTCTGAACCAGCTCACCAGGCAGTGCATTCCAAGGGTCCACCACCCTCTCAGTGAAAAACCTCCTCCTCTTTTCCCCCCTCACCCTTCCACCTTCCAACTTCAAACCATGCCCTCTGGTGATACCTCCCTGCTTTAGTCTAAAGTGCCAAAAGTAACTTCTGTAAATCGGCACTACTTAGCTCTGTCAGAGATCCTAGGAGGTTCTGGAGGAACATTAAATCCTCGTCAGTGGGCCCTCTTCACTAGGTGTCAGTGGACATGATTATTGACGGAGTCTCGCAATAATCCCCACACTATAGCCGACCACCTCATCTTCCACTTCTCCGACCTTCGCTCGCCCTCCTCTCGCTTCACAACCGATGAGGGTCGCCGCTAATATCCCTCTGATGCAGCGTGAACATCCTCCTCGAGAGTATTTAATCTTAAGGCCGTGTCTGTCCTTGATGTTTGGAACCGCTTGGCTGCCCTCTCCCAGCACTCCTGTGCAGGGCCTGACAACCTGAGCCCAGGCTTCTCAAGCTGGGAGCAGCTTACATTGCCCTCTGATTGCCCATATCTTTAACCTATCCCTTAGCTCGGGGATAATCCTTGACATCTGGAAGGAGGCAAGGATAGTCCCTGTTCTGAAGCAGGGAAATCTCAAACTCCCTGACAACTATCGCCCTATTGCTATTCTCCCATCCCTTGGTAAACTCCTGGAAAAGGTTGTGGGAGCAACCTCGGAGTATGTGGATACCCATGAGCTGCTTTCGGGCCCAACATGGTTTCCGGAAGGGTCATAGTACCACTACTGCCCTGATTACTGTAACCTCTAGTATTAGATCTGCCATGGATCAGGGCAAACTGTCAGGTGCTATATTTATTGACTTGTCAAAAGCTTTTGACCTTGTCAACCATGACCTAGAGCAGCTCAGGGCTCTCGGGTTCTCTCCGCATGCCATGAGTTGGATGATGGGCTACCTAATGGGTAGAAAGCAGCGCACCTGCTTTAACAAGGTCCTCTCAGAGCCTAGGGCTGTGACCATGAGAGTTCCCCAGGGATCGGTATTTGGACCTCTCCTATTCTCACTTTTTATTAATCAACTCCCACGGGTGACCTCTCGTTGCCAAGTCACGCTTTATGCAGATGACCTTGTGCTAGTGGCCCATGCTCGTAATGCTGCTGACCTTAACCAGTACCTATCTGAAGACTTCAGCAGAGTCTCGCCTGGATTACCAACCATAGACTGGTATTGAATCTAACAAAACTCAGGCCATGCTCTTTGGTCCCACGGCCAAGTTAAAAGCCCCATCAGCTATACTTAAAATAGCTTGTGATGGAGGCCCCCTGTTGCCAACAGCGAGCTCAATTAAATATCTTGGGGTCACCCTCGACCCACAACTTGACATGGAAAGCCATATCCAAAACATCTGCAGAGCCACCAGGTGTAAGCTTGGCCTTGCCTACAGGGCCAAATACAACCTGACTCCAGGAGCGAGGCTGGCACTTGCGAGGGGAGTGCTTCTCCCCTCCCTTAGTTATGGATACCACCTATTTGCCAGGTCACCTCAAATCCATCTTAATCGGTGGAACACGGCATATAATGATATCTGTCGGTTTGCACTTGCTGCTCCCAAACTCACCCACCGATGTGAGCTCTATGACAAACTCAACTGGCTCCCCCCTGCGAATTCCTGATCCTTGGTGTAGGAAACTTCACCAGGAAAGTGCTTGCCACGGGCATGCTGTCAGGACTGGCATGTCTCCTCCCAAAACTGGACGCCATCCCCTACCAGCTCAGGTCACAGACCGCCCGGGTTATAAAGTTCCCCTACTCGGACCCTTATGGGGATCGTGACTTTGCCGCTTTGTGCCTAGGGCTCTGAACTCCATTCCGGACTCTGTTCGCTCTGCCCCTTCCCATGGGACCTTTCGCTCCTCCCTGTGGTCCCACCTAAAACAAACAACAAGATGTGACTGCTCCTAGTCTCTGTAATGTAATACTCTGCAGCCCACTATGTCCACTCTGAGTCCATGATGGTCTATGAAATATGTATTCAGTGATTCTAATGTCTGTCTATGTCCTGTAACAATTTGTACTATGTGTGGCAGTATCTCTGCTCTTATACAAGCATTGTTATAGCTGTTTTTTTCTGTATCATGCTGTTTCTCCAGTGTTGCCATGTATGTATACTGTATGTTTTGTGCTCTCCCGGGTCGTTCCTGAAAATAGGCATACTACTTGTCTAGTGTACTTACCTGGTAAACAAAAGCTAAATAAATAAAGATCCCCTCCATGTTTACCCTATTTATTCCCTTGAGATACTTGAAGACCTCAATCATGTTCCCCTGTCTCCTCTCCTCCGATGAAAACAGGCAGAGCTCCTCAAGTCTGTCCTCATATGTCAAATCCCCTAGCCCTCGTATCATCTTAGTTGCCCTCCTCTGTACCCTCTCCAGGAGCTGTATGTCCCTCTTCAAGTGTGGTCTCCAGTACTGTACACAGTACTCAAGGTGTGGTCTAACCAGTCCATTGTACAGCGGCAGAATCACTTCCTTGCTCCTAGAGGTGATCCCTATTACGATGCATCCCAACATCCTGTTTGCCTTGCTAGTCGCTCTCCTGCACTGCTCAGAGTTATTCATACATGCATCCATCATGACCCCTAGGTCTTTTTCCCCTATTGAGGCCTCCAGCGCCTCCCCTCCTAGGGTGTACCTGTGTTTAGGGTTTCCCCGACCAAGATGCAACACCTTGCACTTGGTGATATTGAAATTTAATTTCCATGTGTGAGCCCAGCTTCCAGGGTGTCCAGGTCCTTGCAGGGCCAACCTCCCTCTTCTCCCTCAACTACTGCTCCCATCTTGGAGTCATCCACGAAGAGACTCATTTCACACCCTATACCCTCCCTGATGTCCGATATGTATGCATTAAACAGGATCGGCCCCAGGACCGAGCACTGCGGTACCCCACTACCAACCTCTCTAGGGTTTGAGAGCTCCCCACAGACCACTACTCTCTGGGTGCGTCCAGCTAGCCAGTTTTCAATCCATCTGACCATCAAAGGGCCTACTCCTAACCCCAACAATTTCTCCACCAGACCATTGTGGGGGACAGAGACAAACGCCTTGCTGAAGTTCAAGAATAATACATCCACAGGCTTTCCCCTGTCCAGTTCTGATGTTACCCATTCATAGAACTCCACAAGATTGGTTTGACATGATCTACCTGGCACAAACCCATGTTGCCGACTATCCAGACCTCCCACCTCCTCCAAGTACACCCCCAGTCATTCCTTTAGTATACTCTCCATTAATTTTCCCACCACCGAGGTCAAACTGATGGGTCTATAGTTACCTGGTACTTCCCTCGACCCCCCTTTATGGATTGGCACCACATGTGCCTCTCGCCAATCCCTAGGTACCCTCCCTGTCTCAAGTGACCTGTTGAAGAGCTCCGCCAATTCCCATAGTACTCTTGGATAAATGCCATCCGGCCCAGGAGATTTGTCTTTCTTTAGGGCCTTGAGGGCTAACCACACCCTTTTGGCGGAGATAGCATCATCCGTCCCCTCCACCTTACTGGCCTTTTTATCCTTATCCAGATGTGACACCCTGGGGTACCTCTCTCTCCTCTTGCTCCATTTCTGTTGCTCCCTGATCCCACTCACTGCCGCTTCTATCCCCTTCAGTGCCTTGCTTGTAGATATCCCATCCTCCCTAGTGAACACAGAGGCAAAGTACTCATTAAATACCTCTGCCTGGTCCTCGCCTCTTCCACCCACCCTCCTTCCGATCTCAATCTGCTGAGATGGCCCTTAGTTTTTCTATTCTCCCCAATGTACCGGAAGAACCCCTTTTCCCCTCCTTGTATCCCCTGTGCCGGCCGCTGCTCTTTACTGGACTTTGCTCCCCTCACCATACGGGTGACTTTTCTAGATGCAAGATGGTACATTTCCTTATCCCTATCCCCTCTTGTTGTTTTATATTTTTTGTAGGTCGCCTTCTTTTCTCTGACTGCTA
Source organism: Neoceratodus forsteri (assembly GCA_016271365.2). Lineage (NCBI taxonomy): Eukaryota > Metazoa > Chordata > Ceratodontiformes > Ceratodontidae > Neoceratodus > Neoceratodus forsteri. The sequence continues at coordinate 1,101,211,998 of CM057454.1, read as the reverse complement.
CCTGTACCTCACTGGACCACCAGCATGGTTTATCTGACCTTGCTCCCTTACGTTTCAACTTAGTGCAGATCCTGACTGCCTCATGAAGTCCACGTTTTATGACCTCCCATCTCCTTTCCACACTTGTCATTGATGTAATCCCCTTCAAGTGATCCTTGAGAATATTTCCCAGAGCTGGACCTCTTTGTGTCCCCACACAATGCCAAACTGCCCAATTTCTGCTTACTAGATCCAGGGTCTGGTGTTTTTTGGCGAGACTTATTGTTCCTCCCTTGGACAGGGAGGTTTCTGTACGCCTTCCCTCCCTCCCCTCTTCTTCAGAGGAAACTGCTCAAGTTGCAGGCAGAGGGTGCCCAATTAATCCTGATCGCACCCTTCTGGCCTCGACAGATCTGGTTCCCACTGTTACAACAGCTGGCATCAGGACAACCGGTTCCGTTGCCCCTATCCACTCACTTGCTCTCCCAGGAGCAATGAAAGCTGGTCCATCCGGCCCTCCAGTCCCTGCATTTGCATGCATGGCTCCTGCAGACTTAGCTAGGGATAGATTTGGAGTATCCCTAAGAGTGGCAGAGGTGCTCGTGACAGTGAGAAAACCCTCTACCAGGGCAACATATGCCATAAAGTGGAAGGGCTTCTTTTTGTGGGCATTCCCATGTTCTCTGGCTCCCCACACTTGTCCAGTGGAATCTGTGCTAGAGTATCTTATCTCCTTATCGGACCTGGGCCTTAGCTACTCGGCCATTAAGGTGCATCTCTGTGCACTGTCAGCTTATCATGCACCACTGAACGGGGAAGACTCTGGCACAGTTGGACCTATGCAAGACCTTTCTGAGGGGCATCTTGCATATCAAACCTCCCAGGAGGGACCCTGTGCTGCCTTGGGAACCTCCTGTTTGTTTTAGAAAAGCTTACCTTGCCCCCTTTTGAACCAGCTGTAAGTTGCGAGCTTCGTCTTCTCTCTTGGAAGGTGTTATATTTAGTTGTTACTACTTCAGCTCAGAGGATTTCCGAGCTGCAGGCCCTGATGTGTAAAGAGTCTTATCTTATTTTTCATTTGGACAGGGTAGCCCTGCGTACAAACCCTGAGTTTCTTCCTAAGGTAGTGCCTGAGTTCACATTGAACCAAGGCATACAACTACCAGTTTATTATCCAGAGAACTTAAACAGAGGGGAGGCCTTGTTACATACTCTGGATGTACATAGGATTCTGCATTACTGCCTGGCACGGACTAGTTCCTCCAGAAATACAGACCAGTTGTTTGTCTCGTTTGCCCAAAGGAAGGTTGGGGCACCAGTGATGAAGCAAACGCTGACTAAGTGTCTCATGAATTGTATCACGTTCTGTTATCAGCAGTACAACAAATTTTTACCGGGACCAGTTAAGGGTCACTCCACCAGAGGGATAGCGACATCCTTCGCTTCTGTCAGAAATGTTTCCTCAGCGAACCTCTGTGTGGTCACTACTTGGAGTTCAAAGTAAACTTTCGTTAGGTACTACAGTCTGCACATTTCTTCCAGAAGGAGAGCAGGTTTCGGCCTAGCCGTCCTTCAGGGACTCCTCTCCTAATTGCCTATATCTCTGTACAATTGTCCACTCCATCCTAATGGTATTATCTGCTGCAGGAGCTCCCCCTCGAAGTGAGATAGTACAGTTACATAAGAACTTACCGTAACAGTAGATCTTCAAGAGGAGCTCTTGCAGCAGGTGTCTTTCCCACCCACCTGCCCCCAGGGACTAATATTACTTATTTCTCTTTGGGGATAGGAGATCCTCCTCGGTTCTCCATCTGTTTTCATCCAGGTCTCTGGCGGGAGAACTGAGGTGGTGCTGGGGGACAGACCCCTTTATACTACGTCTGACATCAGGGCGGAGCCTATGTTGGGGCGGTCTCCCGCCATAGACTGCTAGCTGCAAGTTTTCCGTGTGGACCTAACGCCTGGTGGCTTAGTCCTAATGATATTACCTGCTGCAAGAGCTCCTCTTGAAGATCTACTGTTACTATAAGTTCTTACGTAACTGTACTTACTGAAACTGGGACAAGTTCTACAGTCCTCTTGCAGAGAAGGGTTTGAGCCTCCTCCAGCAGGAGGGCAGGATGTCCCAGAGAGTGTCTGTTTGGCTAGAGGGAGATCACTAGAGGAAAAGAAAGGAGCTCTCAGGAAAGTCCTTGCTGTACTAGTTACTGGACCCAAGCATTGGCTGTAATCTCCCTCCACTTTTCTAGGAAGAGGGAGATTTGGCCTCCTTCCAAAACTTCATGAGGCAGTGAAGCCAGAGGAAAGGGAGAGGAATCAGAAAGTGCTGTGGGCAGTGGATGCCTTTAATGGTTTGACCTTTTTTATGTCTGGCATGGGCAATGGGAGGCAGGTTTGCGACTTGGGCATGGGAAGGTGAGGTCTCTAGGAACTACATACTGCATACTGTAAACACTGCCTGCTTATGTGCTTGTAACTTTGACTGTGCTATTTATGCAAACTGATGTAACTTGAATATACTTTTTAAATGTGTCATTTGCTTTTGAGCCCTGCTTCACTCCCGACAAGGCAGGAAGAGAGCTGGTCGTCAGGGTAACAGTAGACGGCATCATAACCAGCTATTTTAGACGTTCTTTCAACTAAAAAACCAGTTTGCTTTACAACTGTGAGCTACGAATGAGTAGCCCTTGCACTAACAGTTAAAACAAAGAGTTTGTTTTAATTTTCAAGCACTTTGTGCTGCATGGGACCTCGTGACCCCTGTTGATACTTCTGGGTCATCACTCCCCTTATAAAATCGTCCCTGCAGCGAGCGAGTTCTGTAAACACTGCCTGCTTATGTGCTTGTAACTTTGACTGTGCTATTTATGCAAATTGATGTAACTTGAATATACTTTTTAAACGTGTCATTTGCTTTTGAGCCCTGCTTCACTCCCGACGAGGCAGGAAGCAGGAAGAGAGCTGGTAGTCAGGGTAACCGTAAACTGCATCATAACCAGCTATCTTAGATGTTCTTTCAACTAAACAACCAGTTTGCTTTACAACTGTGAGCTACGAATGAGTAGCCCTTGCACTAACAGTTAAAACAAAGAGTTTGTTTTAATTTTCAAGCACTTTGTGCTGCGTGGGACCTCGTGACCCCTGTTGGTACTTCCGGGTCATCACTCCCCTTATAAAATCGTCCCTGCAGCGAGCAGGGCGAGCGCGTGCAGGGCGTGCGGCGAAACGTGCGGAGACGCGTGCAGAGACACGCGGATTGCGTGTGTCTGCCGTGTCCGCCGGGACATCAGGGATCAGGGCCCTTACATTGTAAGTAATCAATTGTTGTTGTTTGTAAGCGACCTATAGCTTGGCAACTGGGGTGTTATCATGGAGGCTCCAAACAATTATTGTCTGTCTTGCTCTATGTATGCCGCTGGTCCCCAAATTACCAACTTTGTATGCAATAAATGCTTAATGGTTGAAACCCTCCATGAAGAAATAAACCGTTTACTGGCTCCTACAACAGTCAGCCCCGAGATTGAAGCATTGGAGGACTATATTGACTCCATGCTGGGTCAGTCTCTATCTTTAAACCCTCCACTGGCTGACGAGACAGTAACTGTCTCAAGAGACAAGTTCGTTCATCCTCTACACCTGCTGTAATCACTGGGGACCCTGACAGTTGGCCAGTGGTACCCAAGGGTAAATCAAAACGTAGAGGGGGGCAAATTGGCTGCAATGTTTTGCTCCTAGCCCTATATAATAGATACGAGGCCCTCAAACATGACACAATTGTTTCATCTCAGGATGCTTTTCTTAATAACCCCCGTAGTGAACCTTCAGTTTCTAGTCCCCCCCCCCATAGAAGGGAGAATAGTTATACAGAGATCTCCACACCCAAACTAAACAAAAAAAAATCTCATAAAAATGACCAAAACCATGAACCAGTTACTTTGTCACCTACTTCTAGTAATATGGACCATCTTCCATTATCTAAACAAATTTTTGTTATTGGCGACTCAGTCATTAAACATCTGGACCGCCCTATATGTAATGTGGATAAATTCAGTCGTACATGCTGTAGTCTGCGAGCTGCTCGTGTATCAGATATCACTTCTACTGTGAAAAACATACTGAAGGGAGTTGGTGAGAACCAGCTGTTGATATTACATGCAGGTACCAATGATATAAATAGGTGTAGTATAGACGAACTGAAACAGGACATCATAGCACTTAATAATGTGTTAGCAGAAAAAAATAGCCTAGTATGTTTTTCAGAGATTCTCCCGGTACCCAGAGCTTCTGATGTTATTACTACCAAGATTAAAGCCTTTAACGACTGGCTGAGATGCTGGTGTTTTCAACAGAACATTCTTTGCCTTACTCATTGGGAAACTTCCTATCTAAAAGATTCACTGTTCTGCCGGGATGGACTCCACCTCAGTTGTAGGGGTAGCTCTCTCCTGGGTAAAAGCTTTACAACAGCCATCAATAAACTTTTAAACTAAAACCCGGGGGTGAGAACAGCGACAATAGATCCTGTTATCTAAAGAGACCTTCTACTGACTTTTCTGAGTGTGAGGTACTCAGTTTAAATGCTAGATCTTTAAACCAGGTTAAAATGGCAGAATTGGAAGCTTTGTGTTGACTGAACAAATATGGACTTATTTCTATTACAGAAACTTGGTGGGATCCTGATACTTCCTGGATCCAGCGTATTCCTGGGTATAAACTATACCACAAGGACCGTCAAGGTCAGATGGGGGGGTATGTCTCTATGTTAGAGATGACATATCCTCATTCCAACTTCCTATCACTAGTGATACAGAAACTATCTGGGTTAACATTCAGCTTAAAGGGATCCCACAATTGTTGGTAGGGACATGCTATAGGCCTCCAACATCTAATAAAGAATACTCTACCTCCCTTCACAATGAGATTTTGAATATGGCCTCCAAAGGAAATATCCTTATATTGGGTGATTTTAATATGCCGACCATAAATTGGAATTCTTTAATTGGTAGTACGCAGGCCGAGAAGGACTTAATTACACTCATGGTTGATACAGGACTAGAACAAATTATTACAGAACCAACGCGAGGTGTTAATATCCTGGACTTAGTTATCACCAATATAGGGAATCTAATATCCAAAATTATAGTTGGTGCCCCACTAGGAACAAGTGATCATAATACTATTTCCCTTTCATTGTTATTTTGTCAATATATCACCAACTTCACTGAATTTAAGAATTATAATAAAGCTAATTTTAGTGCTGTTAATCAACAATTAAACTCAATCTCATGGGATACTATATTATCTCCCTTCTCCATGGAAGAATCCTGGGACTATTTCAAATCATCCATTTATTATTTGGAAAAATTGTATGTTCCAACCTCAAAAAAATATAATAAAAAGGGGAAAATACCCTTGTGGTATAATAAAACTATTAAAGCCTTAATCAAGGATAAACAGAAACCCTTTTCACATGTAAAAAACAGCAAGGGGCAAACCAAGGAGTCATTCCTCATTCAATACAGGAAAACTCTCAAATTATTAAAACAAGCCATCTTGCAATCAAAAAAGAAACTTGAGTTTCGTCTGGCTCATACCAAAGACAGTTATAAAGCATTATTTTCCTACCTCAACAATAAAAAAATGAATAATAGATACATGGGGCCCCTATGCATAAATGAAACAATTGTATCTACAGACAGGGATATAGCAGACACATTTAATAAGCAATTTTGCTCAGTTTTTACCACGAAAGAAGTTACTAAAATTTTTAAGCATTTAAATAATATTACTCCTTCCTATACTATCACTATAGAGGATACATTAAAAGCAATTTTGTCCCTAAAACCCAATTCTAGTCCGGGACCAGGTAATATCAATCCCAGATTCTTAATTGAGTCTGCCGCTGCTATCACTAAACCCCTTATTATTATTTTTAATAAATCCCTATATGAAGGACTTATTCCCCAGGACTGGATATTGGCTACAGTAATCCCAATTTTCAAGAAGGGAAATCATTCCAGACCTGAAAACTATCGTCCGATAAGTCTAACTGCTGTTATAAGTAAAATCATGGAGAAAGTTATTAAGAAATTGCTAGATCGTGAAGCTATTGAGGGTAACATGACAGATACTACACAATATGGCTTTAGACAGGGGTATTCCTGCACTACTAATTTGGTTTCCTTTTATAATCATGTTAGTATGGGCATGGACGATGCTATACCTATGGATGTAATACTTCTCGATTACAGTAGAGCCTTCAGTAAAGTTCCTCACGACATACTGCTTGACAAAATGAAAGAGATGGGTTTCTCACATTACATAATTAATTGGGTATCAGGTTGGTTAAATAATAGATATCAGCAAGTCAGAATTAACGGCACACTTTCCCAGTCATTGAGTGTGACCAGTGGGGTCCCACAGGGATCTGTGTTGGGACCAACCCTGTTTAACATTTTTATTGGTGATTTGCAGGTTGGCCCTGAAACTGTTCTCTCGAAATTTGCTGACGATACGAAGTTGTGTGGCTCTGTTCTAACAGTGTTAGACAGAGAATCCGTGAGGAACAATTTAAAATCTATTGAAGAATGGGCAGTTTTAAACAAAATGACACTTAACTCTGACAAGTGTCATGTTGTGCATTTTGGTACGAATAATCCGAGGCAGACTTACTTATTGAATAATGTGGCCCTTCATGTGTCACCATTGGAACGAGATCTCGGGGTAATCATTAACAACAAATTATCTCCCAGTGATCATTGTACAATGATAGCCAGGAAAGCCAATGCCTTGCTCACTCGAATCCAGCGTTCATTTGTGTCTAGGACACAGGAATGTGTGATCCCACAGAGAGCTTTCGTTAGGCCCCACTTGGACTATGGATCTCCCTGCTGGAATACCTACTTAAGGCAGGATGTGGACAGAATTGAGAGGGTGCAGAGAAGAGCCACCAAAATGGTGTCGTATTTATCCAAACTAGATTATGAGGAAAGGTTAAAGGTCACGGGGTTACATTCTTTATGCATAAGATGTACAAGAGGTGATCTCCTCCTCCTGTATAAAATTCAGAATTCTCATGAGTTAATGCATCACTGTGGCTTACATTTCTCAACTAGTTGGAATTCCCCATAGCACCATAACAAACAGATATTTGTTTCTAAAACTAAAACAACAAAAAGGTTAAGCTACTGTACAGTAAAAAACCCTAAATTATGGAATATTCTTCCACAACACTTAGTTGATAGCAGCTCCATTCTAGCCTTTAAGAAAGGGTTGGATTGTTGGTTGGAGTGGAATAGCCCTAGGGTATAATTGTCCCACCAATGTGGTGGGGGACAATCTCAATGGGCAGTAGCCTTCTTTTGTCCCTTGAAACCAAGTAAACCAAGTACATCCTGGACTTCTGGAATAGCCATGGCCTGGACATGTGTGTAAGGCCTGCAGAAAGGATCCCTGCCCCTAACACGGGGCTCAGGTTTCAAAGTGTGCAGGGACCAGAGTCATTTTTGAGGACTGTATATCCTGCAGAACATTTTCCACATCTGATCCAAAGAGTTGCTTCCCCCTAAATGGGGCGTTAAAGACTGATTGTTGTACAACAGAGCCAAAACCTGCCACCCACAGCCAAGAGCAGCAGAGTCAAATCCCAGAAGCTGCAGTGCAGGCCGCAGCATCATAAGCAGACCTGAACAGGTGCTTTCCGGCTTCCTGTCCACTAGCAGCTGTCTGCTGAGTCAATGTCTTTATTAGGGCCATCCAGCATCTTTTCAGTTGGGGAGGCCATTGTGTTCTATAACCAGTTTGTATATTTTGTCATGTACTCCTGATAGTTAGCAATCCTTAATCCAAGGGGAGCAGAGCCAAATGTCCTCTTTGCCATTACATCCAGTTTCTTCAACTCCTTGTGAAGAGGAAGAAAACTCCTGTGCTTGGGTGCCTTTGTTCTGTCATCAGCAGCCATTATGACTACCGAGTCTGTTTCAGGCTCAGATGAATAATAAGGCTTAGTTGTAGAGGCAGGATATTGTTTATCTACGTTTCTAGGCATGGCTGGCAATTAAGCAGATCTGTGCCAGACAGCCAAAGTGGCTTCCTCTAGTGCCGAGTGTACAGGAAGAGATAATGACAGGGGAGGCAGACACCTCCAAGAACTCATAAAGGTCCTTCTTGGAGGAATGTTCCTCCTCTACTTCAAATCCTAGTTTAGCCTGGACCAGTTTCAGAAAATCTTGGAAGGAGGCATCCTCATGGGGTGACCGGGTGGCGTTCTTTCACGCTCTCTTCAGAGTAAAAAGAAAGAGTAGAGCTTGAGCCAACTACATCTGTTACTTCCTCTTCTTCCTCTGTGGCCTCCTTCTCCTCTTCCCTATATTCTAGCTTGTAGTCCATATCAACAGTCATCGGAAGAGGGTCAAGTGGGCGAGGAGATAATGGAGGGGGAACCGTTGTTGGACATCCCATTGACAGAGGCTAGCACTGTGGCAGGGACTGAGAACTGCTGCGTTGATGAGGTCGACAGCGGCATCACTGAGGGTACTGATGGAGGTGGCAACAATGGCAGTAGCTGCATAACACATTGAAATAACTCCAACAATTGTTTGATAAAGGAGCTGCATGTTGACCAGCCCCAAAGGGGTTGACTACGGTGGAATCATCAATGGGACTGTATCCGATGGTGGTATAGGCTGCAAATCCCCTGGTTGGGGTGGCGAGCCAGTGCTGGACCCTTAACTTGGCATCTGAGAGATGGGTGGGGGTGGCAGGACCTGAGTCCTTGGCCTGGGTACTGTCTTTACTAGAGGACATACCTCTTTTCAGAGCAGAGCATGAATCACCTGATAACGCAGGATTCTCTCACTTCTCCTTCTCCAAGTGACTGTGCTTTTCCACCAACTTGGAGGATTTCTCCTTCTTTTTGGTTGAATTGGTGATGGATGCCATTGGCCACAGAGAGTGGCAGGTCAGCGGAGAACTGGGAAGAAAGGTGGTTGACAATGGTGACCCACCTTCAACGAAGCCTGTTTCTCCTCCATTTCTTAAAGCTTTAGGTGCATCTCCAAAGCCTGCTCGTGATATCTCCTGGTTGCCTGATTAAAGCCCTGGCAAAACCCCCTGGTTTTAATGTCGTGGCCCATGCCTGGGCAGTGACTACACATGGATTGATCATAATCTTTGTAGATTTTAACGTCACTGCAATGGCAGTATCTGAACAACGATTGCTTGTCTTTCAGTGGTGGCATAAAAGTAAAGTTTTAAAATAAATTGGAGGCCGGCCCGGTGGCGCAGAGGGCTGAGGCGCTGGCGCCTTACCTCAAACCACGCCAGCAACCCGGGTTCGGGAACAGATTCGGAGTCGCTGGGGATAACGAGGAGCGGGAGAGGATTGAGCATCCTAAGGACCTCTCCCTCCCGGGGTGTTAGGGTCATGCCTGTTTCAGCGGCCCCCGGAGACCGGAGGTACTACAAGAAAGCAAAGGAGTCAGGAAACCAGAAAGCGGAAAAATGAGGTCCGAGCGACCGGATGACGGCCGCCTGACCCCCGCCTCCATGGAACCCCCTAAGAGCCAGGAGTACGAATCAGCAGCATCAGGGCGAGAGCAAGAATGCCTGAACGCAATTTCCCTCCGGAAGGAGGGGACCCGTCCAACAAAGGGTTACGTCGGGCTACCCTGGTCGGCTGCGATCTGGGATCGGGGGAAGCTGGCATCGGGGAAGGTTTGGAATGAAGACACGGGGGTTAAAAAGTCCTTGGCAGAAGGCCTGAAGGAGAGGCTGGTCAGATGTAGGGGGCGATAAACAAATAATGCAAAGAAAAATAAATAAATTGGAGAAGTAGCAGTTTTTGATAGCGAAATTTTCCAAAGTTTGAAAGCGTTCTTTAGCAGCAATAGACCGATGAGAGGATGATAATGGGAGAAGGATCTGAGGCATTCTGGGGATGCCCATTTTTTATAGGCACTGATGAGACATGTCACCTTGGGCAGCCCCAGACAGCAAAAATTTCCAGGTGCTCCTAATGCCGACAGCTTACAGTTACATGATGTGGCTTAATAGAGAGAGATATCCTCAAAGTAGATCATGGTTCTACAGGCTGAGTTAATTACGAACATGTGAAAAGTGGCAGCAGAAAAAGGTCTGGCGGTCTTTTGAGTCTGCTCATATTGTGGCGTCCCAAGCAGCAGCTAGGAACTCCATCCCTACTCCCCAGCTGATACCCCCACCTTTCAGGCCGTTCCTCTTTTGATCCTTACCTTACCTTACCCTTTACCCTGTCCCATGCCTTTTTGAAGCCTTCCACTGTTTCTAGTGACACCACTTCCTCAGAGAACCCATTCCACCCTACAGCCACCTTCTCCATAAAGAAATGCCTCTTGGACTCTCTCCTGAACCTCTCCCCTCTCCAGCTTAAGGCAATGTCCCCTCATGTTTTTATTGCCACTGAGCCTGAAGAGGCTGTCCTTGTCCACCTTGATAATGCCCTTCAGATATTTAAAGGTCTCAATCATGTCTCCCCCCCCCCATCCCTCAGGAATACATGTTCAGGGCTTCCTACCTCTCTTTATATGTCCTGACCTTTAACCATCTTTGTCGCCCTTCTCTGGACCACCTTCAGCAGGTCAGTGCCCTCTTTTCAGGTGTGGATGCCAGTACTGCACACTACTCCCAAGAGTGGCTGCACCAGCGACTGTACAGTGTCAGTATAACTTCCTCCAGCCTGCTGCTGATCCCCGTGGCAATGCATTCCAATATTCTGTTGCTTTTTTGCCACTACCATCTTGCATTGTGAGGTCAGTAGTTATCAACACCCCCAGCTTTCTCTTCCTCGTATTGGGTTACCAGGACCCCTCCCAGGTTGTACTTTGTCTTTGGGTTCTTGGTTCCAGTGTGCATGACCTTTTTCGCATTGAAGCCAAGTTAACATGTTCTGGACCATCTCTTGAGCTTGGCCAGATCTTCCTTTAGGTCCGATATCCCTTCTACTGCATTCATCCTCCCACAGTGCTTTGTATCACATGCGAACAAGTAATTCTTGCCCTTTATGCCCTCCCCAGCATCATTAATGAAGACATTAAACAGCACTTCCCCAAGTAGTGAGCTCTGTGGGACCCTGCTAGTGGCATCCCTAGAATCTGAGAGCACCCCCCCGAGCTACCAATCCCTGGGTTCTGTCTTTCAGCCAACTAGCTACCCATCCAATGAGTTTCTCCCCTACACTCAGATCCTCCAACTTTTTTATCAGTCACTTACAGGGTACAAAGTCAAAGGCCTTGCTGAAGTCCAAGTACAGGATATCAACCGATTGGCTTTTGTCTACTGTTTTAGTGACCCAGTTAAAGAAATCGATCAGGTTTGTTTGGTAGGATCTCCCAGGCAGGATCTCCCAGGCATGAACCTGTACTATCGCTCATCCTGGAGGCTGTTATCTTCCAGTTAACCAACCAGCCATTCTTTAAGTATGGCCTCCATTCGCTTACACAGGATTGAGTTCAGGCTGACCAGTCTGTAGTTGCTTGGGTGATCCCTAGTTCCTCTTTTATGGAGCAGCACCACATGCACCATTCTGCTGCCCAGTAGTACAGTGGCTGATTCAAGTGAACTATTGAACAAGTCAACCGGGGTCCTGCAAGTTCCTCAGCTATTTCCCTCGGCACTCCTGGATGGATGCCATCTGGGCTTGGAAATTTCTCTATCCTCAAAGTCAACAAACCTTTCCTCGTCATGTCCTCGCATATATTTCTATCTGTTCGCCCTCTCTCCCCTGCACCCTACAGTACTGGAACATCCCTCTCTTTTGTGAAAATCAAACAGGAGTACCCATTCAGCACCTCTGCCTTGTCCCCCTTCTCTTGCACACACCCCTCTCTTCTCTTAAGCCACGCTGTGCCATCCTTATTATAAATTTTTTCACTAATATATTTAAAAAAGGCTTTTTCTCCTTTTTTAATTCCTTCTGATAACAGCAGTTCTTTCTTAGCTTTGGCTAGCTGGACTTTTTTCCCTGCCTCCCTAGCTTTTTTCTAGTATTTCTCCCTGTCCTCCTCCCTCTGGGACTTCCTGTACGTGGTCCACCTTTTCCCTGGCTATCTGGGCTACTTCTTGGCTAAACCAGTTGGGTGCTTTGGTCCTTGAGTTCTTCCCCTTTAGCCTAACACATGCCTTTGTGGCTGCTGCTGTTCCTTCCTTAAAGAGCAACTTTCCTGAGATTTCTTGATACTTGTAGTAAAGGAACAGGGAGCTCCTCTGTGATGTGAAATAATTTGTACAGCCCCCAAAGATATGGAAGGGATCATCATTTTCTCCCAAGGGGCTGGCAGTACAGTCCCTTTCCATTTCCTGTTAGCCTGCATCGCCCCTGCGCTCCGACATTTTCTGACAACTGTATAGGAAAAGAGTCTGGGCATGCTGCCCTCACCTCTATGGAGCTTAATTTCGGAAACGTAATTTCTGAAGCAGATTTACCTATTTTAAATTGGGTTTTGGGAAAGATCGATGCCAGGGTTCAACTAATAAGGCTGCTGTTAGTTGAACCCTGGCATCGATCTATACCGAAACCTGATTTAAAATTGGTAGATCTGCTTTAGAAGTGGTGCTTTATAGAAGTGAATGTAGCATGCCCCCACGCTCTCTCTATACAGATGTCATAAAACATTAGAGTGTAGTGGCAGAATGGGTAGTAAAAGGAGAAAGGATCATGCTGCCATTCCCTCCAGATCGACATCTCTCCTTCCTTTGTGGGCCGTGCAGAAAAATTATTTTACATCACAGAGAAGCCTCTATTCAGGTAAGGAAGCTCCCTGTTCTTTGTTAAAAGCACCAAGAAAGGTGCTTTTTAATGATGGACCACTTCTGATCGACACCCATCCCTATGCTGATGCCAGCCAGGTAACCCTATAACAGCTCCCGCATCTTTCTGAAGTCCACACTTCTGAGGCCTAGGACTTTGGTCTTTGTGGGCATCTTCTCCCTCCCCTTGTCCAACCAGAACCACACCGTGCATTGGTCACACCCACCCAAGAACTCCTCAACCTGGATGTCCTGGACGTGGTCTCCTTTAGTACCAGATCAAGCATTACTCCCTCCCTAGTGGGTACCGTGCACCCTGGGTCAGAAATCCACTTTGCAGTGTATCCAGTATTACCTGACTCCTGGCATAGGTCATGGCAGGGATCTTCCAATCCACCTTAGGCAGGTTAAAGTACCCCACAGTTACCACTTCCCCCTTTCCCCACAGTCACTCTTAATACAGACCCCCAATTCCCTGTCCCTTTCCTCCTTTTGAAGTAGTCTGTAACCCCCCAACCCCGTCTTACCTTCCTTCCCTTAGTGGATTGCAACTGTACCCACAGCACCTCTGCTTTCTCTTCTGACTCCTCCCTCATGCATGTTATTCCTTCTCTTGCATATGCTGCTATTCCACCCCCGCTTCCCTACTCCTCTCTCCCAGGGATCGAGAGATCCTAGACGTAGTTTAGAATAACCCAAGTTTCAGTGACCACCACCATCTCCAACCTCTTCTCTGCCGGAGCTCAAATAGGATCTGCGGTAACATCTTAGGTGGGGTAAAATGGGCAGACTAGGTGGGCCAAGTGGTCCTTATCTGCCCGCAAGTTCTTTGTTCGTATGTTTCTAATTTAATCTGATTCAAGATCAGTTGACATTAATCTGTATCCCCCTCTCCCGGGTCATACCTGAAAATAGGCAGGATTTGTCTAGTGCACTTACCCGGCCAACAAAAACTAAATAAATAAAGACACCCACCGGGCAGTCTCCATGGCTGCAGGGTCCAATGAACAACTTGCAGCGCTTGAAGAAGCTGTGGCTCAGGCCACAGAGCACGCTTCTATGGGTTCGGCCTTTATGCTGCTCCCTTTAGGCGACACCTTTTGGAGGGTGTTTCGAGATTTGTGCCAGGCCCTTCCCACCTTTGGGCAGGGTTCTTCTTCAGCCACAAAATCAAAGTCTTAAAAAGAGAGTAAAAAGAAGTCTCGCCATCAATCTAGGGATCGCGAGTCCTCTCGGGCCTCAGATTCCCGTGCTTCTACAGAGGTTTCGACTATGGTCGATCCTTCAGCCCAGGCTGCTGGCTGGTTCCATGTCTTTTCAGCGTAAAATATTTCATAGCAGTCAATTACTGCCCGGTAATTACATCGCAATACCTTTCAGCGCACTGACTGTGCGACGCATGACAGTTGAGCGCATATTAAGTCAGTGTTCAGTGCACATTCCCCCTACAGTGCATTTTTAGACCTCACATCGCCAAGTTTACTCAGACATTTGCTTCAAAGGATATCCTGTTCTGGTATATCCTGCTTGCTTTATGGATACTTTTTTCCAAACTGCTGGAACACACTCCATATATCGGATGCTTGATCAGACTTACTACCATCTTCAATTGGGGTCCCTTTATCAAGGTCTGGGTCATACTGCATGAAAGCATTGCCATCCCCCATTTGAAAATGCTGCTGCAGCAAATGAGCTGTCGGCATCCCTCACACTAGAACTATCTGAACCAGTGGACATGACCGTGCCTGAAAGCTTTCAGGATCAGAAAGGGAGTGGGGTGGAGGAGGGCAACTGCACAGTAAATGGTGTGTTGTGAGCGAAATAAAAAGCTGTGAACAACAAATGCTGATCCATAACTTGCTATGCTCATTTCGATGCACAGTTACATACACTAGAAAAAAAGCAGCACTTTCCAGCCAAAACCGTAAATACTTTATTAATAAAACACAGTGCAGCAGAAAAATAACCTGACCAACCTATATAACTCCATGTGATCAAATACTACCACCAGTCAAGCTGCAACTGCTGAAGGGCTAAAGTTAAATTGACAGGTAAATTTACTAACTTAGTTGAAAAATACAAATGATATGGTCATCAAATTAAGGTAGGAATAATAAGCGTTTTTGCGTTTTGCAACTTTATGTCTCATGCAACAAAATGTGTAATGCACTGATATTCATTGCGATGAAATTCGTTTGACGAAATGATTGCAATGCAATGTTTGCGCAGAGTTGATATGATACCCTGCAGGCTCCACAGTGTCTCTCCGTTCGATCAGTTGGTTGAGATGCTCGTCGACCAACCTGTCGAGATTTTTCTTGAATCAGTCAACCCACTGTCACCAGATGCGGCCAGTACCTCCCTCTCTAGGACTCCGGTCCTGCATATTACCTCCCAGGGAGGGTCAGACCAGAATGCTGATATGCTCCCTCCTCTTCGGGATCCAGTGAATCCAGAGGTTCTTTGGCTTTCACCGGCTCCCTCTGAGACCTACCATTGGTGGTCCTGACGATCAAGGTTGCAGTCCTGATCCCAAAGTCTCTAGTCGAGTAGCCCACATCGGCATTGGCATTCCCACTCTTGATATTCGAACAAGCAGTGTAGTCGCTACTCATCCTCTTCTTCCTCCTCGGATAAGGAGAGGCTTCGGCACAAAATCAGTCAGTGCTACGAGAAGCTCATATTCTCTGGGATTAAGCAGCTTCTAGCTCCCACCCTGGCTATTACATGGCTACTACCACCCAGATCTCATCCTACTCTGGCTCGACCGGATCCGCCTCAGCCTGTTCTGGCCTCTCCGCCGATTCAGGTGGTGCCACCACCCAAAAAGCCACCACTGGGATCGCCCACCAAGGAATCCAGTACTGCTCCTGGGCAGCTGTCGGTCCCCGTGACTCTCAATAGACCTCATAAGGTCAGCAGGGACTCTGGGGGTCGACCACTTTTCGATGAATCCTCAGAGTTGGAGGGCTCCTCCCTACACTTCTGTCTGTTGGACATCAAGTTAAGCGAGGATTTGTCATCGGAGCATGATCCCACCTCTTTCTCGGGCCTTCTCCAGCTTATCTCGGAGTTGATGGATCTTCTAGTGGAGCCCGTCCAGAAATGAGCTAAGTACCAGCTTACCAAGATTCTCGACCAGAGTGACTCCCCCGGGGAGGCCTTCCCGGTTGCAGAGGCCATTCTTGGCCCTTCTCTGGAGCTTTGGCAGCATCTGGCCTCTTGCCCTGTGCCTTCGGCCTGCAAGTACACCATCCCTACCGGTTCCCTTTCAGGATTCACTGAACACCCCTCGGCCGAGGGTCTGGTGGACGACTCTCTCTCTCTTCTGGCATACCGGCAATGTCGGGGATGTGGATAAGCCTCCTGACAAGAAATCGGATCACATGGCCAAAAAGATCTAAGCTGCCTCCTTTCTCAGCCTCTGGCAGGCGAGTTCAGACCTTTTGTTGGCCCACTTAGCTCATGCTCTTTTAAGCATGCTCAATGAGGTGCTTCCCCAGCTCCTGGCCGACAGTCAAGCAGATCTGGGATCAGGGCCGAGCTGTGGCTAAGCAGCAGCTTCAGTCAGCCATGAACATTGGTGACTCTTTTTTACTTGGTCTGTGGTGGCCGCTGTTTATTTATTTGCTCTTGGTAACCGGGTAGGTGCACTAGCCAGGACCTGCCTATTTTCAGGCACAACCCAGAAGAGAACAACACAAGTACAGAGATTTGATCAGATCATCAGCTACAAGGACATCAAAATGAAATACAAAGGAGTTACAGGCTGTTGCCATGCGTCGCAGGGTTTGGCTGAAGATCTTGACCTTTATGGCGGATACCCAGCATAAGCTGGCAGATGTCCCCTTTTTGGGCACCAACTTGTTCAGGCTGGAGGTCTCTCATATCGAGAAGTCCAGTGCCACGTGACTACCTGGGTCCTCCCGTGGGGGCTTGCTGCACTACTTCCTTTCCATCTGGTCTGCTGTTAATGCGGACAGGTGGATCCTTAAGGAGGTCAGTCAGGGTCTGCCTCTGGAATTCGTTGCTAACCCGCTTTGCTGAGCCTGTGCCCCATGGGAGGACATGGTGCCTGCTGACATTCTGTCAGCCCTTCGGGAAGACATTGCCCGGCTCCTCCAGAAGGAGATCGTGGCTTCTTTCTCTGACCCTCCAGTATGCCCAGGATTTGTCTCCAGATACTTCCTGGTATCAAAACTGATGGGGGTCTGGCACCACATCTTAGATCTGAATGACCTGAACAAATTTCTTTGGCCACGCACTTTCAAGATGGTCACTCTGTCTCAGACCATACCATCTCTGGAGCAGAACATGTTCTGCTCTGTGGATCTTCAGGACGAATTCTTCCACGTCCCTATCCATCCATCCCACCTCAGGTTCCGTGCCAAGGGGATTCTATACTAGTTCCTGGCCATGCCTTTCGGCCTCTCCTCAGCTCCCAGAGTCTTCACCAAATGCATTGCAGTGGTGGCAGCCTACCTGAGGCACCAAGTGGTCCAGGTATACCCCCTACCTGGATGACTGGCTCGTAGCTGGTCCCTCCAGGGAGGAGATGGCGCAGTCCAAGGATCTGGCCCTCCAGACCTGCATGTCCCTTGGCCTCCTGGTCAACAAGGCAAAGTCGGAACTCATCCCCTTGCAGGTAATTAATTTCATCTGGGTAGAGCTTGACTCTTGCAGAGCAAGGGCTCGGCTTCCGGTGGACCGGGTGAAGGCTCTCTCTCCTCTTTTGTCTGATCATTTTGGGTTGGGTAGTTGTGCCATGCTCGAGACTTCCTGTGCCTCCTGAGATACGTGGCTCCATGCACCAGCGTGGTCCATTGGGCCTGGTGCAGAATGTGCTCTCTGCAATGGGAGCTGGCTCGCCTATGGTCTCAGTGCCAGGGCCACTTCGACCAGTCGGTCATTGTGACCGAGCTGATGTGAGACCCCCTCCAGTAGTGGTTAGTCCCAGAACATCTGCAGGAAGGGATCCTGTTTGTCTGCCCAGAGCCAACAGTCATCCTGATGGCCTATGCCTCCCTGATGGGCTGGAGTGCCCACTTAGGGGACCACAGAGTCCATGGGCTTTGGACCCCTGAAGAGTCCCAATGCCATATCAACCTGCTGGAGCTCCGGACAGTTCGTCCGGCACTGACAGCCTTTGCTGCACACATTCAGGGTCAGGTCATTCAGGTCCAAATAGACAACACCATGACCATGTACTACCTCAACAAACAGGGTGGGACGCACTCCATTCTTTTGTGCAGGGAAGCTTTCCACATCTGGGCCCTCGTGCTCGGCCTGGACGACGATCTCCTGGCCATCCATGTGGCCGGGGTCTCCAACCAGCTGGCGGACACCCTCAGCCACTTGGGCAAGGCGTCTCACAAGTGATCTCTCCACCTGGAGGTAGTGCATAGTCTGTTCTCTCAGTGGGACACCCCTCTGGTGGACCTGTTTGCCTTCCAGGAGAGAGCTAAGCTGGTCAGTACAGCCTGCCCCTTCAGCAGGGAACGCAGCAGGATACCTTCTCGGGCCCATGACCCCAGACCTTCTCTTTGCCTTTCTTCAGTTTTTCTTAATCCACAAGGTGTTGATCAAAGCTAGGAGAGACAAGACATGGGTGATCCTGGTGGCTCCAGACTGTCCCCAACAGTTTTGGTACCACAATCTCCTCTGCCTCAACAGCAGGCTCCCGAGGCATCTCCCTCTATGGCCAAACCTGCTCTCTGCAATCAGGGGAAGGTACTCTATCCAGCCCTTCAATCCCTGCACCTGACAGCCTGGTTCCTGAGCGGCTAGAGTTTTCAGGCTTTGAGTCTCTCTCTCCTAAGATGTCCTCACTATGGTTGAGGCTTCTTGGAAGGAGTTAGCTCGAAAATGCTGTGCCTAAATAGGTTCTCCATTTGGTTCCAGGGCAAGGGGTTGGACCCCTTATCTTCTTTGGTGGCTAACATTCTCGACTACCTTTTGTCCCTCTCTCAGTGGGGCCTTCGGTCAACAGCCCTTAAGGTGCACCTAGCAGCCATCTCTGCTTACTGGGCGTTGGCCAGTATGCAGTCGTTGGGGCAGGAGATGGTGGTCTGGTGCTTTTTTAATGGACCTGACCACACTTCCCGTCCAGTGCATGATCCACCACTACCTTGGGACTTGTTGCTGGTGCTGGCAAAGCTCATGGGCAAGCCGTTCGAACCAATGCACAGGTGTGAGATGTCTCACCTGTCATGGAAGACAGCCTTCCTGGTGGCTATCACATTATCCAGAAGGATCAGTGAGCTCCGGGTGCTCTCGGTGGAGTCTTCTCACCTAGTCTTCCACAGGAACAAGGTTGTCCTTTGCCCCATCCCGAAGTTCCTCACGAAGGTTACGTCTGGTTTTCACCTTAACCAGGTGATCAATCTCCCAGTGTATTTCACCAATCACACCTCGGATGCCAAGCACAGGATCCGTACTTTGGACCTGTAGTGAGCGCTCACCTATCACAAGGAGCACACAGCTGGAGTTCAGGGAGAGGTTCACCAGCTTTTGTCACCTACACTGAAGCCGCACCTGCAGAATGGCAGCTAAGCGGACGATTTTCAGGTAGATTGTATCCTGCATTGACTTCTGCTTTAGGTTGGCAGGTAGGGAGCCTCCCGTAGGGCTTAGGGTTCATTCCACCTGTCATACCGTTGCCTCGGTATCTGCTTCCTGGGATGTCCCTATCCAGAAAATCTGCAGGGCTGCTACCTGGAAGTCAGCACACACCTTCATTTCCCACTACCACATCGATCTTGAGTCACGCCAAGATGCTGGTTTTGGGGCCTCTATTCTCCAATCTCTGTTCCCTAAATAGGGGGTGTGCGCCTTGCTCCCTCCTCCCGGAGAACTGCTAGGAATCTGCCATAAGTGTGGATAAGTACACCGTATCCATGTCCCTAGAGAAACAGGTTACTCACCCGTGACAGTAGTTCTAGGAGTGGTATGGTGTACATCCACACTGACCCACCCGACCTCCCCTGGCAAGTGGCACACCGGTCTTGTTTTCAGCAGGCAAAATGTGACATCACCGGGTGTTGCCGAAGGAGTTGCCACCCGGGTTGGTGGGAAGAACCAGCTTGAAGACTTTCTGGCAAGCCTTAAAGGGAAAAAGACACTGTCAGAAATGTGGATGTACGCCATATACCGCTCCTAGAACTGCTGTTACAGGTGAGTAACCTGTTTTTTTCCAGGCATACAGTATGTCCTCAGTAATAAAGAATAAGGTTTTTAAATGTAGAAAAGTAATCAACTGCACTCACCACTCAAAAGAGAACAGGTAATTCATTGCAAAAACAAACTTGGGTATGACATTTCTGTATCAGCAGTAGTGGAAAGCTGCTTCTGGTATATCACATCTAAGTGCGTTTCTGCAATAAATTGTCTGTTTTGCTGTGCAGCTTTAAGTTTGGTTATTTTCTCTTGAGTGGTGAGTGCCGTGCATTTGTGTGTGTGCATTTTGGATTTTGTATTTATGCACTAGCACCAAGTTTCCTGAACAGTCTTTTGTTTGGTTTTAAAATTAATCAATTATAAGCTGAACTGACCTTAGTATTACATTCTCAAATGTTCCCGGATACTGGAAAAAATGCTGAAAAATCTGTCTCACCTAAGCATCATAACTCCTTTTGCTTAATTTGTTTACAGGGAAATTGTCGATGCCAATAAAGGTCGAAAAATGCTAGAAAAGATGGGATGGAAAAAAGGACACGGGTTAGGCAAGGATGGCTCAGGAATGAAGGATCCGGTAGGTTTACTGGAGAAACTAAATGGTAATCCGTTGATAAAATAAGTTGATTTTAAGTGAGCAGTAACCCACAGCAAGGCATGAGGTTATGCAGTATTATTGAATACCACTGGACGGCTTCAGTCATCTTGGTAGTGCACAAATTCTGCTGAACTTCTTGTGCAGGGGAAAGTTATTGCTTTTGTGAAATGGGTAATCAGTTTGACAAAACTAAACAACTTTAGTGGATATTCATCCACTTGGAAAAGGAGTTTGTGGTTAATGTTGCTTTTTTAATTCATTGAAATTAAAATCTCTGTGCAAGAAGAGGAGAAGAAAATAGATTTTTTTTCTGCTTTGATTTACACTATTTTTTAGTGATTATGTTTCTGACACCCACCCCCAAGTCAATTTGAAGTTGTGATTTTGAATATGCTTCCTTGTAGGATCTTCTAAATGACTTCCAACACATACAAGCCACCACCATTCTGCTGAGCATATACCACCCTGCAAACCCAGATCTTTTTCAAGGATATCTCTTCTATTAGACCACACCTTTGGAATTATACCCACATCAATGCTAGGACCACATGGACATTTTCGCTAGCTGGGGCTGCCCACGAAGACGTCATAGGTCAGGATGTTCATAAACTTGGGTGGCCCATCTCTCCTCAGTTCTTTTCCCACCATCGATCGTACTCATCGGACGTACTGGGGGGTTAATAAGGTACATGAGGAAGTAGTTTTGAGAAAAAAAAGGTGCTGTAGAACAAGGTGATATACTGTCAAGCTGGAGGGGGATAGATTCAGGAGAGATGTGAGGAAGTACTTCTTCACAGAAAGAGTGGGTTAATCCGGAACAGACTTCCAGTGGAGGCAAAAACAGTGGTGGGGTTCAAAAATGCCTGGGACAGGCATAAGGTAATCAATCATAGGAGTAAGGAAAGGGGGAGAGACAGTGATGTAGAGCAAGTAGTTTTGCAGCAAAAAAGAAGGTAGAAAAAATGGGCAGACTGGGTGGGCCAAGCAGCCCTTATCTGCCGTCAGAGTGTGTGTTTCTTTGCTTCAAGGAGATGGAAACATAGGGCCTGGACACACTGTTGCACATGGTTGTGACATGCACTAACACTCAGCTGGGCTACACCAATCCGTAAGAGAGCGTGGCACCAGGCATTGTTGACTGCAACATGCTATGGGCTGGACTCACTGTTGCACATGGTTGAGAAATGCACTAACACTCAGCTGGGCTAGACCACTCCATAAGAGAAGAGAGAGTGGCACAGGGCATTGTGACTGCAGCTAATACAAATAACATCATCTCTTACCAAAATATTTGGTGATCTTGCCTCCATACTCTGGTCCTTCTCAAACCTCTCAATGTCTCCTGTGCCATAGTAAATGGACCAGACTCCTGCCACAGTGTCTGCAATGCACAGTATCAGCTGCACCAATCAGGGTTACAGGTCCAGACTCCACCTAGGGAGTGGGGGCTAGTGCGCACACACCAGTCCTTGGTCAGTCCATTCCTGGGAAGCATGGCACAGGTCAATCCAGAGTGGCAGCCAAAAAATAAACACTGATCTGCCCAGAGGGGTGTTTAATTTAAACCATGCAAACTCACCTTGCTACAGGCCTGTGCTTGTACCTGACAAGGTTCTCAGAAGACCCAGAGGCCTTGTGAAGGCGCTAAGCAAACTGTCAAGCTTTGAGACAGGCAGTAAAGCCAGCTGACAGCCAGGGATGATTTGTGTTTTCAACATGGACTCTCCAAAAGGGGGGGAGGGGGGGGCTTGTCTATCCCAGATGATAATGAGTCTAAAATTTAGAAAGGCCATGTTCTATATAAGTGGATGTAGAAATGAATATCAGTCGGTAGAGTGGAGGCCACACAGCAAGGTGGACAGGCCTAGCAACCCAAAACACCAGAGCTAAATAACCTTGGGATGGACTTTTGGGGAGTGAAAATTATACAGTAGACCATATGGTGATCTTTGAGAACATAGGGAGGGTATCAGCTTACACAAAGTGGTGGTGGTGGGAAGAAAGACCTGCGGCTGGGCTGCTTGGCGTGAACAAGGAAATTATTAGCCGATCTTTTCAAGGTAATTATTTAACTCCTGCACTAGAAAACTCAATGTATGGCTAAAATATCTCCTAGTGCAGGCAACTGCTTGGTGTAGGTTACTTGCCTGGAGCATACATTCATGTCATCTGCTCTTTAAGAAATGCGTATTTCCACACTAAAGAAAATTCTGCCATAGAAAATATTTGAGATTTGGAGTAGGGCATGCTCAGTTTGGTTCCAGAGAATTGCCTTTTGTTCTGACCCACAGCACCCATAGTGTTCACAAAGTGGCAATCATTGGTGGCAGTTTATCTGTGCAGACAAGGTGTTTCATTCATTACCTAGACAACTGGCTAGTGTGTGGAAGAACACAGGTCTGAGGCAGTGTGCACAATTCAAACAATAAGGAGCACCCTGCAGAGGTTAAGGTTAGCTTTCTTCTTTACTTAGAAAAAGTCAGAATGGGACATGTAACGTACTAGTTGTCTTTTGAACAAGGGGATTCTAAATTCTGTTTCAGAGATGGGTGGTACCAAAGATATACCTCGTGGAAAAACAGAAAGCTACCCTAGTTCTGTTGCAGGCCAGGCCTCCCTCAACAGGGACAGATCCATGGGATTCACTAGCTGTACCCTGGATAAACAGGTTTCTAGGGACATGGATATGTTGTTCATCCACACTCATTGGCAGTATCCTTGCCGCTTTAAATCTTGCCGGAAGGTCTTCAAGCTTGCTCCTCCCACCCACCCGGGTGGTATAACTCTCGGCTCCGCCCCATGACGCGAGATCTTCCTTACCGCTTGGAGCTCAGGTTCCTCATAACGCTCTGCGTTTTGGCTGATTCCTATTTCTCCGTTTGCGGATTTAAAAATAATATTTGCAAAAGACTTCAGTCTCGATCCCTCGGCTGCGATGGATAAATCGACTCCGGTTTGGAGATGCCCATGCGGGAGAAGAAGATGTCAGACGGATCCACACTCCACGTGTGTCTACTGCTTAGGCCTTGAACGACCCGCAGGCTTGGACCTGTGCTCATCTTTCTGCCTCCGTCCTCGAAACCGTGCTGCCCGATTGCAACTGGGCGTCCCGGCGTTTCCCTCCGGTGAAGTCAAGGAGGCGGTTGGCGGTGTCAGCGTGCGCGCCGGATCAGCTCGGCGGATGGTCGCCCTCGAAGAGGAGGCGGCAGGGCCGGTATTTCCTCGGCCGCGGCATTTATCCCGCCTCTCTGGGTTCTTCCTACGGCTTCCTTTAAGGAGCTTTGTCTGTCCTCTCCACTAAAGGAGAAGGGCCTGCGTCTGCTGGACCTTTTCTCGGTCCAAAAGAGGGACAGGTAAGTCCCTCCGTCGACGCTCTTGGGGGCGGGAAAGGTCCCTCTCCCGGGCCGTCGACCGTCGGCTGGTCGGATCGCCGGCCGCCACTGGCCTCACGGTGCCCCGTCAGGTCAGTTGACCGAGACTCCCACTGATGAAGTCGAGATTTTCTCGACCCATTGACAGGCTGTCGCCTTTAGCAGAGATTCCCCTCCCGGTTCCCCGGGAGGAGTTGAGGATCCGTGGGCTCGCCTGTGCCTCCGGTTCCAGAGCCCTCGGATGGACCTTCGAGCGAAGGAGTGTCGGTTCCGGCCGACACCTCCCTGCACCGACCCGGAAATTCCGGGACTCCGTCTCGGTCTCGGACCTCCAGGCGGTCCAGCCGTTCCCACCGTCATAGGCGGTCTCGGTCTCGGCACCTTGATGGCCCGGCGTCGCGCTTCCTCGTCCTCCTCCCCGGATGAGGAAGGCTTGGCGTAAATTCGTCGACAGTGCAGGAGACCTTATGTTCAGCAACTCCTCCTGGCGGGAATAGCCGACTCCGGCGCCTTCGGCCATTAAATAACTGTCACCGGGCAGCCCGACACAACCCCTCGACTTGCCCGAGGAGCCTATACCCAGGCGGTTGTCGGCCAAAACCAGACTGCTCCACCGATTGCGGTGGAACCTCCGCCTCCACAGCCACAAGTGGGGCTCCGACCAAGGATTCTCGGTGGGCTGGGGTTTACCCCCATGGAAACATCAGTTACCTCACTCCCGACCGACCTCGGCAGGTGAAGGGTGGCTCAGGCCAGAGGCAGCTCTTCGAGGACTCTTCTGAGTCCGAAGATGATTCCTCCTTCTTCTCAAAGCGATGGACTTGGAGTCTTCAGGAGAGGTCAGCCAATGGATGATAGCCGTCGTCCTTCCTAGGACTGCTTGACTCATCTCGGAGTCTACGGGATGGGCTCGAAACCCGTTCCAAGCGGGCCAGTATCCCCTCACGGAGATTCTGGACGGGGATTCTCGAGAGGCCTTTCGGTGGCGAGGCCATAGTGGGTCCAGCACTGGAACTTTGGCAGCGCCCTGCTCCTGCCCTGCGCCCGGCCAGGATGGCCAGGAAGTATGCGGTCCCACGGTTCCTTGTCCGGTTTTTGAACACCCCTCTGCTGAGGGTTGGTTACCGACAGCGTGTTCCGGCCGCAACGCCAGGGGATGTGGACAAACCTCCTGACAAGGAGGTCCAAGAATTGGACTATGTCGGGCTAAAGTCCGCTGCGTCCTCTCTCGGCCTTCGTCAGGCCAGTTCGGCCGTCCTCATGGCACATTTTTCTCATGCCCTGTTGGGCTCCCTGGATGAGGTCATCCCTCATCTTCCCGCCGATCTGCAGACTACGGTTAAGCAGGTGCGGGACCAGGACGAGCAGTGGCCAAACAGCAGCTCCAGACTGCTTTGGATGTAGGGGACTCATGTGCCAGATCGGTGGCGACCGCAGTGGCTATCGTCGTGAGCTTGGCTGAGGATATCCACCTTTACTTGGATACCCAGCACAAGTTGGCGGATGTTCCCTTTTGGGAACTGACCCTTCGACCCTGGGGTGGAAGGTCACCTGCAGAGGATCGAGAGTCCAATGCCACCTTGGACTCGGTCTCTTCCGCTCAGAAGGACAAAGCCGCAAACCACAGCCTAAGCCCTTTCGTCCTTCTGTGCCCCCGCAGCGCCCGACTAACAGCATCCAGGGCCAGCAGGCTCGGCCTTGGCATCCCAAACCCAAACCGCGGCTTCCTCTAACAGGAGGCAGGAGAAAGGCCCAGGAGGTCCCTCGGCGGTCCCTCCTCAAGCCTGCCCAGTGACGGGCTGAGGGGTGTCGCCCATCCCGTCACCTTACCCTGGGTCCCCGTGGGGGACGGCTCGCACTTCCGTTCCGCCTGGTCCGCTGTTACCACGGACAGGTGGGTCTTGGAGGTGGTGGGAAGAGGCCTGCCTCTGGAATTGAGCAGGCACCACCCTTCAGAGCCGTCGCCTCGGGAGCAGGATCCCCAGCCTCACTGGCGGCTCGTCGAGCCGACATCTCTCCTCCTCCAGAAGGAGGTGGTAAGAGGTGGTGGACCCTCTTTCAGACCCAGGGTTTGTGTCCAGGTACTTCCTGGTTCCGAAGCAGACGGGGGCTGGCGCCCATTCTCGACTCCACGACCTAAACAAGTTCCTAAGGTCTCGAACCTTCAGGATGGTCACTCTGGCTCAGATAATACCATCCTTGGAGCGGCGTGTGGTTCTGCTCTCTGGACTTGCAGGGCAGCGTTTTTCACGTCCTATCCGTCTGTCTCACCAGAGATTCCCTTCGCCCGAGCGGAAGGATCTCTCTCGAGTTCCAAGCCATGCCCTCTCGGCTTGTCTCCAGCTCCCAGGGTCTTCACCAAATGCATGGCAGTGGTGACAGCATTCTCGCGGCGCCGAGGGTCCGGTGTACCCTTACCTGGACGACTGGCTGATAGCAGCTCCCTCCAGGAAGGAGGCGGAGTGGTCCAGAGATCTGCCCTCCAGGTCTGCTCTCAACTGGGCCTCCTTATCAGCGAGGCCAAGTCGGAACTCGAGTCAAGCAGGTGATTTTATTCATCGGACGCAGCTCGACTCTCTTCGAGCCAAGCGCGGCTCGGCGGACAGGGCGAGTTCTTTCCTCCTTTGCCCGATCATTTCTGGTTGGGCAATGCGCCCTACCGGGACTTCCTGCGCCTCCTGGGTCTCTGGCGGCCTGTACCAGCGTGGTCCGTTGGGCCCGCTGGAACATCGTCCCTTCAGTGGGGACTGGCCAGCCAGTGGTCACAACGCTGCGATCCCTTGGACCAGCTTGTGTCGGTGACACAGGGGATGTGGCCGCTCTCCAGTGGTGGACCGTTCCAGATCATTTGCAGGAGGGCATCCCGTTCGTCCGCCCTGAGCCGACGGTCTCTCTGTCGACCGATGCCTCTCTGATGGGTTGGGGTGCCCATCTGGGGGAACACCGGGCTCATGGCCTCTGGTCCCCGCGGGAGTCCCGATGCCACATCAACCTGCTGGAGCTCCGAGCGGTCCGCCTAGCTCTCACCGCCTTTGCTCCGTTCCTCCGGGGTCAAGTGGTCCGAGTCCAGACGGACAATACCACGACCATGTACTATCTAAACCGCCAGGGCGGGACGCGCTCCATGCTTCTATGCAAGGAAGCTCTCCACATTTGGTCACTCGTGCGCAGCCTGGAGGCGGATCTCCTAGCCATTCACGTGGCAGGAGCCTCCAACACCCTGGCCGATGCCCTGAGCCGGATAGGGGCTGCATCCCAGGTGGTCTCTCCTGCCGGAGGTAGTACAGCATCTGTTCTCCCTTTGGGGCACACCTCAGGTGGACCTGTTTGCCTCCATGGAGGCACGGGCTGAGTCTGTTTCATGCGCCCCCCTCAGCAGGGCTCGCTGCAGGGGGATGCCTTCTCGAGGCAATGGACCCCGGGCCTCTTTTACGCCTTTCCCCCATTTCCCTTGATCCACAAGGTGCTTCTCAAGGTGAGGAGGGACAAGGCGCAGGTGATTCTGATAGCCCCAGACTGGCCTCGCCAGTTCTGGTACCCAGATCTCCTCAGTCTCAGCTCCAGGACTCCGCGGCAGCTTCCAGCTCGCCCGGACCTGCTCTCAGTCAATCAGGGAAGGTGTTCCATCCGGACCTTCAATCCCTGCACCTGACGGCCTGGTTCCTGAGCTGCCAGAGTTCCAGGCTTTGGGTCTTTCCGACGAGGTCCTCAATGTAGTTGAGGCGTCCCTGCATGAGTCGACCAGAAAATTATGCCTTCAAATGGAAAAGGTTTTCCATTTGGTGTCAGGGCAAGGGCTTGGACCCTTCCTCCTGTTCCTTGGCAAGCATCTTGGACTATTTATGGTCCCTTTCTAGTCAAGGGCTTAGGTCGGCGACCTAAGGGTGCACCTGGCAGCCATCTCTGCTTACGAGCGCGGGCGGGAAGCAGTGATGGCGCAGGAGAAGGTGGTCTGGCGCTTTTCAAGGCCTTGATCACATTTCCTCCAGTAGGGAACCCCACCTCCGTGGGATCTACTGCTGGTACTGGCAAAGCTCATGGGCAAGCCATTCGAACCTATGCACAGGTGTCTCTCTCTCACCTGTCGTGGAAGACCGCCTTCTTGGTGGCTATCACGTCAGCCAGAAGGATGGGAGAGCTCCAGGCGCTTTCCATCGAGTCTCCTTACCTGGTCTTCCACAGGGACAAGGTTGTCCTGCGCCCCACCGAAATTCCTTCGAAGGTGGTGTCGGAGTTTCACCTTAACCAGGTGTTGACTCTGCGGTGTTCTACCCCAATCACCTCGGAGGCCGAGATATAGGCTCCATACTCTGGACCCTAGAAGGCTCGCTTATTATAAGGGCGCAGACGGCTGAAAATCGGAGGAGAGTTCGCCAGCTGTTTGTCACCTACGCTGAAGCCGCATCTGGCAGACCTGCAGCAAGCGGACGATAAGCAGGTGGGTAACCTCCTGCATAGATCTCTGCTATAAGTTGGCGGGCATGGAGCCTCCCAGAGGATAAGAGCTCATTCCACCCGCCATACTGCTCTAGCAGGTGGCTGCTTCCAGGGACGTCCCTATCCAGGAAATCTGCAGGGCTGCTACCTGGAAGTCAGCAACACCTTCATTACCCACTACCACATCGACCTTGAGTCACGCCGGGATGCTGGTTTTGGGGCCTCGGTTCTCCAGTCTCTCTTTCCCAAGTAAGTATATGGGGTGTGCGTCCTCCCTCCTCCCGGAGAACTGCTAGAGTCTGCCAATGAGTGTGGGATGAACAACATATCCATGTCCCTAGAAATACAGGTTACTCACCTGTAACAGGAGTTCTAGGAATGGTATGTGTTGTTCATCCACGACCACCGACCTCCCGGCTTCGGACGCGACAACCTGAGCTTCCAGCGGGCCAGATCTGGCGTCATGGGGCGGAGCCGAGAGTTATACCACCCGGTTGGGTGGGAGGAGCAAGCTTGAAGACCTTCCGGCAAGATTTAAAGCGGCAAGGATACTGCCAATGAGTGTGGATGAACAACATATACCATTCCTAGAACTCCTGTTACAGGTGAGTAACCTGTATTTCTCCACTAATTCAGTGTGCTGTTGAAATCCAGAAGGGGGAGGCTGCCACAGTGATAGCACCAGATTGGGCAAGGTAGTCTTTCTATCCACTACTAGCAGTGTTACAGGGATTACTAATAAACCTGCCACTGAGACTGGACCTTCTGTATGTACATATTATGCAAAATACTGTATGTTTGTATTGACTGTAACTCCCTCCCTGTTGTATCTGTAGTGCATACATTTTATTTTCTATGTATTATTGATTTTTCTTAAATATTTTTATTACTGAAATTGAGTGCTTGAATGGTGGACCTTATTGTACATGTGCCACAGTCCAGTTGGGTATATCCTTTTCTTGACTGCAAGAAAAACTGTTTACTACTACTACTTCTGTCCCTGCCCTAAGGCAGGGTGACTCACCCAGACTTCATATCCCTTCATTTGAGAGCATGATTCTTGAGGAGTTAGAATATGCTAACGTACACCTGTCAAACCAGGTCTTGAAGGTTGCTAGAAATCCAGCAATTAGGAAAACTTGTAATTCAAAATAGAAAAGAGTAAGTATTTGGTGGGACTCGCACCCGCATCACTGCAAACACTGTAGACTTGTCAGTGGTACAGGATTACCTGGTACATTTCTAGACCCAAGTTCTGAAACCTTCTACTATTAAGGTGTCTTTGGCAGACCTTTCTGCTTTAAAATCAGCTCTTCGGTCCCCGGAAGGATCCTGGATGTCATACTGCTCGTTGCCAAGGTTTTTTTTTCCTCTTAAGTGTGGTCTTCCCCCCATGGTCCCCTTGACAGGAGTACAATGATCTCAGTGCACAACTGGTGCGCCTGCCCTGATGTCTGAGACATTTTGTTCTGGGTACATTTTCTCACTCATAAAAGTGGAAGGGTAATTGATGAAAGGTGTATGAAATACAGGCTGAATTGTCTCTAAGTATTAGGTTTTTAGAAGATTTCCCAGAGGCGTCAGCAGCTCTGCACTTCCATAAAATAGATGTTTCAGCTGTTACAATTTTCGAGAGAATACATTTTTTTTTCTGTTTGCGATGTTCCTTTCCAAGATTTACAGGCTACAGCACATCTTGGTCGTCCTTCTAAAATGTCTGCATAGAAAACATTTGAAGACCTTTGCCTCTCCCCTGTTAACCTCACAGTGCCTTTGTTTGACATCACAGTGCTCACCATGATAACTGACCAATGACACAAAAAGCAGTTATGTGGTTAGCAAGTCAGAGTCTGATACAGCTTGAAAGACTCGGTGAAATAATTGCTGGATAATGTATAATATTTAGTAGCCCAATAGCAGGGGAAAGTTGAAAACAAACCAAGTAATTAGAAAACAAAGTTAAGGCATAATTGGTGTAAATCTAGCGTTTAAGTGTGTTTAATAGAGAGTTACTCTTTAAAAGTGATTCTGTCGCATTTGAGGAAGCCTCTTTTTGAGCTTGCTTTTGTTAGTGCTCAGCTTTTTAACCTGAAACTGTGTGTTATTTAACATTATCACTGTCTTTACTGCTAGGTTATACATGCTTACCTGCTAGAGCCAATCCTACAAAGCTGTGTAGCTTAGGAATCAATAACAGAATAGTGGCATGGATGGAGTCTTGGTTGTCCAAAGGGAACAGGTTACGGTAAGTGGGGAGAAGTCAAGACTTGGATACCTGTTGCAGAAGTGGGATGCCTCAGGGATCTGTGCTGGGCCATGTCTTTTAACACACACTATATATATTTAGCGCCAGCCCCTCGCCCTCCGACCCTGCCACCTCCCAACCCTAATTGCAGCCTACCTGGATACCCCGGCATATCCATTTGCCAGGAGGGTCCCTCTCTTCTGAAGGGCAGGGCCTTAGTGGCCTCTGGCATGCATTCCAGGAGCTGAGGGGCTGGCTGCAGGCTGACTCTGGGGCTTCGGGCGGCAGGAGCCTGGTTTTCATCATCTGTCCGGTCGGGGCATATTTTTCCTTGTTTCCGTGCCCGGCCCACACAGTTCTTGGCCTTGCATGAGCACAGGCGGTCCGGGCGTGGGGACATATTTGGGGGGTGGCGTGTCGAGGCATCACGTCCCGCAAGCACATCACCAATGCACCCACAGGGCCCGAGGTGAACCCCTCGGGAGGGAAGTGTCCAGTGGACGCTTGCGAACCCCCTCCCTGCTGGTCTCCGCTCCTGGTACCTGGGCTCGGGGCATGAACACGGGTCACCAGCGTGCCGAGCGAACCCCTTCGCTTGGCACCACGGAGCTGGTTTGAGTTATTTTTGTGTTTTACATGGTGTTGTGGTGTTTTGTGTTGCGGTATGCTTCCTCAGTTGTGTGGTCATTTTATGAATGAAGTTGGTGCTGCTGTTTCTTGAATGAGCTTTGCATAGCTTGTTATTGTTTGGTTTTCTTGAATGGATGTGTGTGTGAGTATGTTATTGGTTGCTCCTGTTTGTGCATCTTGCGTCAGGCGTGATTGGTCTAGAACTGTTTGGGGGGTGGGGTCATCATCGGAGCTGAGAGTCGTGTATTTCCTGAACTGAAGAGTCAGCGCTTTCATGAAGTTTTGTGGATTTATGGAGTATTTTTATGTTTTGGGGATGACAGGGGTCGAATTTAACATACCCAGTCTGTTCCAAATGCAAGAAGGAACAGGATGGTGCAAGTAGTTTTATTTTTTTGACTGCACCATAGTGCATGGGGTGTTATTTTGTGCTTGAGGCTGTAATTCCAAGAGGCGCCACTAGGGGGCACAGCACTGATTGCACAGGCAGACTGTTTGAGGAGATGATGCGATCACGCACGCACGAGTGCACGCTACTCTGAGGACGACTCGGAGTGAACAGGCATCTCAGAGAGCCTGTCTCCCGAACAGCAGGGTCAACACAACCCGGAGCCTGGAGGAGTGCCACAAAGGAGGCGGGACATGGTGCGGCAGAAGGACTTATCGGAATGCCGCATTTAAAGTAGACTGGGATGGCAGGGGGCGCTATTAATAATAATGACCCGCCGGGATGCTTTTGGTGTTGGTGATTGGGTAGAAGGGTTTAGGGGTGCGGGTGGGCACTGCACTGGGGCGGGGCAGGCATGCTGCCTGCAGCATCAGAGATGGAGGGAGTTGTTGTGCCAGTGGGCCGGGGGGTGGGACGGTCACTCTGGGAGCTACTCTGACAAAAAAGGTGGATCCAAATCTGAATTGACTGGCATCTGGCATGCTACGTTAACTATATTGTACCACGTGTGTCTCTTTCTGTCACACACGTGGTACAATAAGGTTCACATAGGCATGTGCATCCACTGTAACTATGCAGTTGTGATAGACTTTCATAGAGTGCAGTCGCTAGGCGGAAAGATCCGTGAAGGAAGTGACATTTTTTTTCTGGGCCAACAAAATAGTGTTTCTAGCAGTTTGTAGGCAGGAAGAGGTGTTTAGCAAGCTAATGATTGCAATTAAAGGGAAAATATACTTGTATCGGGAGATTGAGTCAGTGACAGAACCAAAGTAATATTTAAGTACCTCAAGGGAATCAACAAAGTCCAAGAGGGTAGCATCTTTCAGAAAAAGAGATGTGTAAGAACAAGGGGGCACAATTTAAAGTTAGAGGGGGGACGGCTCAGGAGTAATGTGAGGAAATTCTTTTTCACGGAAAGAGTGGTGGACGCATGGAACCGCCTTCCTGGAGAGGTTGTGGGGTCTAAAACAGTGGGGGAATTCAAACATGCAAGGGACAGACATAAGGCAATTATAGTGGGGGGTTGCAGGAAGTAGGCTGTTGGTTAACTAGAATCTGCAGCTTATCCAGTAGGTAGGGAAATGGGCAGACTGGGTGGGCCAAGTGGTCCTTATCTGCGTCAAAGTCTATGTTTCTATGTTAATCAATTAGGGAGTGCTTCAAAGTTGAGAGAGTGAGCTGTATTGGTTCCGAGAAGTGTTGCCTGAATTGAAAGGATTGGCTATTCAAGCCCCAGGAATCACTCAGTCTGCTTAAAGGGGCACTGTCAGCTTTATGTCTCATTTTACTTGAAAGCGTAACCATTGTGCCTCTAGGCACATACATGTAAAGCGATCACAATGCAATGTAACTGTACAGCCCAAAAATAAGGTTTTTACCTGATTTGTTTAATATTTACAGTTATCTTGTTTCAGTCGTCCCGAATGAAATTCCAGTGTTCACGGAAGCATAATCACAAGCAGAATGCGTGTCTGCTTAGGGCCTTGGGTTCCAAAGTGCAATTTTGATATGCCCATCGGAAAGGTTATGTACCTAATAAATCTGGCCATAATGATGCTTTTCTTGTGTCTAAATTAAAAACGAGCAGTCATAATAGTCGCAAAAATACATTTTAAGCGAGTGCGAAATCACGCGCATGCGGAACCGCTACAGGATAAAAATCTACGCACATGCGCAGAATACGCTGCACTGTTGCGCACATGCGGCCGGGGATAGTCTTTCCAGCTGTTCGCATCGCGTGATTTGTTTCTTTCGTTTACAAATGTATTTTTCTTGACATCCTGTTTCCTTCGGTACCACGGAAACAGGCTACAAAATCATTAGCCAGTGTTGGCTAAATACCCTTTCTGAATGGGCATCAAAAGTGCTCTTCGATCACACTCATGAGCGGACGCGTGCTTTACTTGTAGATATGCTTCCGGGGCACGTCGGAGTTTACTGCAGGACAACTGGAACGCAATAAATGTAAATCTTAAACGAATTAGGTAAAAAACTTGATTTTGGGCTGTACAGTTACATTGCACTGTGATTGCTTTACATGTATGTGCCTAGAGGCACAATGGTTACACTTTCAAGAAAAAATTAGACAAAGAGCTGATAGTGCCCCTTTAACTATTGAAGTCAGCCTTCAGTGTTGAACTGCTCTGGAGAGAATGGAATTTATGTAAATGATGGAACTATCATTGGCTCATGCCAATTTCAAACTGCTGCCCCTAGTAACTGCAGCACTCTGAAGTGCTCAGATTTATTTCTCTCCCTGCTCAGTTCGGACACTCTGAGAGCTCTCCTCAGCTTCTTCACAAACACTATATTTGACCAGAAATTCATTTAATTTTATTTAATTTTATGTTGTTGCCCCTAATTACAGGTATTTTAGTTAGTTTAGTGGGCTTATATCTGTTTTACAGCGTTACTTCTCTGTTCCGTGGAACCGAAGGGAACCACCGTTTCTGTGGTAAATTTTTACCATTTTCTTTCATTTTTGTAAGTAACACTCAGTTCCCTCTTGGAACCATAGAGTTTTAATTTTTTATTATGTTTTCCTCTGTTGCTCAGTTCCATTTCCTGTCAGGAACTGAGTGCTACGTTCGGTACCCCTGCTTAGTCTGTCAATGGGAACTGACTGCTTTCTGAAAAGAATATTGGTTTTACTTTTGTTTATCTTGGCCAGTCATATTTTCATTAAACTGTGATGTTAAAACATTTTGTCCCAAAACACTTAAAATACAGGCTAAAAAGTTGGAAGAGATGGCTACCCCAGCTTCCCCTCCAAAATCATCAGAGGAGCCATCCTCTTCAAAGAAGGATAAAAGTAAAGAAACAGCAGAAAAATCCACTGAAAAAAACTGATTCTGCCAAATCAAAACGGCCAGTGGAACTGGCAGCAGAACTGGTTCCTGCCAAAGGAAACATAAAGAGGAACATACTGCTGCACCTCCTGCTGAAAAAGCGAAGGAGCTCTCAGCAAGTAGACTGGCTATATCCTCTGCAGAGGAAATTGCCAGGGCCCTGCAACTTCTGCAGGCCCTCCAGGCCTCCGGCCATTGCTTCCTCAATCAGCCCCAATTCTGACGGTTCCTCCAGTTCCTGCAACAGTTCCACAGTCCCAGGAACCAGTTCCTGTGTATGAGGAACCGTACGATGAGGAAGACGAAGGAGAACCTATAGAGCCAGAAGTCTCTCCTGAGCAGGACTTTGTTCTCCACCAAGGGGTCCAGACGATTACTCCTCTCACAACTCTTTTGTGAGACAGATGGTGGATACCCTGGACCTTGCCATACAGGAGTCAGTAGAAGAAGAGGAGGAAGCTGACTTCCTGGATATGATGGGTCTCGCCCCCAAGAAACGACTGTTCTAACCCCAGGAAGTCTTCAATATTCCTAACTCTTTGCAGTCAGCTTTTAAAATAGAACTGTCCAGAGATAGAATGTTATGCTAATAATAGAACCTATCATTGGCTCGTGCCACTTATTCAGATGCTGCCCTTACCAACTGCTGCATTCTGTTAACGCCTCAGATTGCTTTCTCCACCTGCCAAGTCAAGGCACCTCAGAGACTTCTCCTCACAGCCTTTCCTAAGTGTTTACTTAGAAAAACTTAAGTATTTCTTTTACTTTTTTCATTTGCTGCCTTTACTTTCTACTTTGTAGTAATAGTGCTAGTTTTAGTTAGACTAAGGTTTATTTTTGCTGTTTCTCACAGTTCATTATAACCGCTGAGGAACTGGTAGATCTTACTTCGAGAGTCAGTTCTTGCGGCAGGTAACACCAGTAGGACTGAAGCCAGCAGGCACCAGGACTCCACAGAAAACTTTGAGCTAACAGTACAGATCCGGGACCGTCCCCCAACGTCACTCGCGCTATAAAGGGAGGGCAGTCCCTGGCGTCCCCTCAGTTCTTTTCCTGTCGATTCACGTACATTGGCTCCATGGACATCTCTCGCTTCGTTCGACCACCATTTTGCTAGTATTTAGCACCTTTTTCTTTAATTTTGGATGAAAAAGTTTGCTTTTTCCAGGCTTCACCATTCTGCATGTCGTCTTCTTCAATGTCCTCCATTGAATGGCGCCCATCTAAGTGTGCCTGGGGCAAACAGATTCCGTCCAAGGATGGACACTCGGCCTGCCTCCTGTGCCTAGACCCCGACCATGACACTAAGGCGTGCCCGCACTGCCACAAATTCAACAGCAGGAAGAGAATTTGCCGCCAAAAGGCCTTTCAAGCTTTCCTCACAGAGCAAAAACTTGCTGCAATGCAGAAAGATTTCTCCTCTCAAGGGAGTTCTTCCCACAAGAAATCCTCCAGAAAGCACTATCGTAAGGAGAAGAGGAAGGAGAGGGAAAAGGAGTGATTTCCCTTGAAGTCCAGGTCTTCAGGCTCCCACTGTGCCTCCTGGGGTAGCTCAGACTCCACTTCCCAGGTGCCATGTTCCCCTACCCAGCTAGCAGTAGTGAAGCCAAGCACCCTGGTGCAGGCGTCGGGTGGTAAGGACCTTGGATCTGGGTCCTCGGGCCCTGCCTTGCAGCCGCTCAAAGTCCAGCTGCATTATCAGGCCTCGAGCCGGCTTTCTGATCTCGGCAGGTCCGCCTCAGGCTCTGGACCAACATCAGTGTCTTCTCGGTTGGCCTCTGTTTCTGATGCCAACTCCTGGGACAAACACAAGGCTTCGGAGCACTCCTCTGGGAGATTAGCATCGCAGCCCCCTTGGTCGCACAAGCCGCCATCAGAAAAAGTTTGGCAGATAACTGGTTGCCAGCCCCGCCATTGGTGCTGTCAGCCCAGTCCCCACCGTTGTCGGCCTTCCCCCTGCCGCCGGCCAACATATGCTTGGGGCACAGTCCTCCCAGGGACAGCCTGTTGGCCTTAGACCAAGTGTCAGCTACCAACATCAGCCCCCCTCCTACTGCTCCGATGTTCCCCCCTCCCAACGATATGCGCTGACACCGGACCAAGAAACAGGGCCATCATCAGGGCTGACGACTGACATGGAGCCTAAGCTCCACTTGCCCCAGGTGAAGGACCTGTTTAGGTATTGATGGGAGACCATTAAGACGGATCTCCTTCCACCAAGACAAGTTCGGGCAGAAGACTATTCCCTTGATACTCGGGCACAACCCTTGAGAGAGTCTGCTCCCATTTAAGGCAAGGGCAAAGCATATCGCAAGCGCTTCTCCAGGACCAGGAGCTGCAGTTCATCCTGTTCCACTGAGCACCACAAACGCAAATGCCCAAGGGTCCCGGTCCCAGTCCTCCTCCCCTGTTGACTTGAAGCATTCCTAGGTCTTTTGATCCTCATTTGCTGGGGGTCTTCCATTGACCCAAGGGACACTCCCAGGTCACAGCCGGATGATCCCTCCTTAATGGAGATTATGTGCCACATACAGGAGAATATGGGCTGGGACATGGAGGACTTTGACCTGGAGAGGCTCCGTTTGGCAAAGTATTTGTGCTAAAAAGACCCAAAGCCTGCAGTGATCCTGCCCTTGGTTGACACATTTTTAAATGTCACCAAGGCAGCCTGGAAGCACCCCTACATCTCCTCCGCGGTGCCCAAAAAGGCAGATTGCCTATATAGAGTCCCGAAGGAGGAACCTTTCCTGGGTGAGCAGCCTACGGCAAACTCCATAGTAATTTCTGCTGCCCATGACAGATCCCAGAGGCCACATCACCTTAGCACAGTCTCTGGATCAGAAGTCTAAACTGCTGGATGCTATGGGGCGTAAGGTGTACTCCTCAGTGACATGCACCATAAGATGCCTTAATTTCTTGACTCATATGGTGCAATTCCAAAACGCCCTTTGGGAGCAGGGGATGGACTTAATAAGGGAGATCCCAGACTGCCTGCAGAAGGCTGAGCTTGAGAAGCTCCTTCAAACAGGCTCAGATGTCGGCACCCATGACCTGCGGGCAGCTTATGACTCTGCAGACACAGCTGCAAGGACGGCAGCCACGAGAGTGTGTGTCCGATGACATTCATGGCTCCAGGTATCAGGCTTTGCCCAAGATGTACAGACCAGCATCTTGGACGTATCGTTCAATGGCTCTGTTCTTTTTGGTGAGGATTCCGAGAAGATAATCACCAAGTTACAAGACAAGGCCATTCGTTCGGTGCTCTATGTACAAGCCCAAACAAAGGCCCTTTTAGAAGCAATGCTTTTGTGGCAAGGCAGGACAATAATCCAGATACCAGCCACAGCAGCAGCAAGAAAAAATTACTTACCATAGTAATCTTGCTTTTTCCCAGTGATACTTAGGTATTCATAACTTTCTGCAGTAAACCATCTAGGTAGGACTGCCCGGAGAGAATAGAACATATGCAAATGATGGAATTCTTTGCACGTGATGACTTTTCAAATGCTGCCCTATAGTAACTGCCAGTGTTCTAAAGCTACTCAGATTTCCTAGAAGCCTGGAAAGGAAGGCCCAAGGAACTATAATTCTGGAAGTATTAATGATCATTATAAATTGAAATAATAAAGAATTTAAAAACCTATAACCTCTTAATAGAAACCCTCCAACTAGAGGGAGAAACACAATAAGGAACCCCCAAAATGTCAGAATCACCTGAAAAGAGGGGGAAAAACACACGTGAACACTATTTACCAAAAATTGTACTTGAAAGTGGCATATATATACACACACACACACACACACACATCTCTGGTAGCACAGCATGTAGTAGTGCAGAGGCTGAGATTCTGGAAGGGGAGGCAGGGTGGGAAGTTATGAATACCGGAGTATCACTGGGAAGAAACAAGATTACTATAGTAAGTAATTGTTTTCTTCTAACCCCAATAATACTCAGGTATTCATAACTTTCTGCAGACTACAAAGCAGTACCTCTGGAGCTGGGCACAGAACTTTATTTTGGAAACAGACTTTGCAGGACTGCTGTGCCAAACCTAGCATCACCTCTGGATTGAATATCCAGGTTGTAGTGCTTTGTAAAGGTGTGTACTGTCTTCCATGTAGCTGCTTTACAAATGTCAACCAGTGGAACATCACTGGCAGCTGCTAAGGTAGCAGCCGTCTCTCTTGTGGAAAGAGCCCTCAACTCTTTTGGGGGCTCCTTACCCTCTTTAGTGGAACTGAACTGGATACACTGGACTATCCATCAGGAAATAAGACCTTTTTGAGGCAGGATTGCCTTTTCCCACATCCCCATAAGTTAGGAACAGCTGTTTTCTGTCCTGCCTGTGGTCCTTCGTGGCTGTCGTAGTAGCTAAGAGCTCTTTTGACATCCAGACTGTGAAGTCTTCTTTTGCCTGAGGTGGAATGCTCAGTGAAAAAGACAGGTAGGATGATGGATTGGTTAATGTGGAAATCAGAAACCACTTTAGGGAGAACTTTCTTGTTTGTTCTCAGGTCCACTTTGTTCCTGTGGTATTAGATGTAGTCCTGTTCAATGCAGAGAGCCTGACACTCACTGATTCTTTTTGCAGAGGTTAATTACCACTAGGAAAACTGTTTTCCATGTGACATATTTTAGATAAGCTGAAGACATGGGTTCAAATGGATGTGACATGAGTTTGGCTGTGCACACACTGAGGTCCCATGCTGGTACTAGTTCCCTACGGGGAGGGGTCAGATGGACCAGACCCTTAAAGAACCTCCTAAAAATAGGTTCTGAAGCCATTGTTACCTTTGCTCCAGCAGAAATGTAAGTGGATACTGCGGCCAGGTGAACCTTCAGGGTACTGGGCTGCAGTCCCAGGGAATGTAAGTGAGAAAGGTAGTCAAGAACAGCTGATACCCCAGCCTGTACTGGCACTAATTCCCTGGTCGGACACAAGATAGAGAACCTTTTCCATTTAGAAGAATAAGTTTTCTTAGTGGAGGGTTTCCTGTATCCTCTCAAGATGTCCAGCATTGCTTGTGAGAGGTGTAGACTCATATATTCTAGGTCCTCAAGAGCCAAACTTTGAGATTGAGAGACCTGAGATTCGGGTGCAGCAGGGTTCCCTGATTGGAGGTTAACAGGTTGTGCCTCAGAGAAAGGTGTATTGGTTTGGCTACTGACATGGAGAGCACAAGAGAGTACCATGGCTGCCTGGGCCAGTCTGGAGCCATCAAGATTAGAGATGCTGAATGGGACCTGAGCTTGAACAGTACCCTGAATACCAGGGGAAAGGGAGGAAGGCATACAGGTACTTCCCTGACCAGTCAAGAGCCAGGGCATTCAGAGGCAGTGTACCCTGATCTGGTGGCCTACAGCAATACTGTGGCAGGTGGTGGTTCTGGTGGGATGGGAACAAGCCTATCTCTGGTGTGCCCCGCCTTCTGAAGATCACTTGTACCACTTGCCTGTGCAGAGTCCATTCGTGATGGGCCTGGTTGATTCGACTAAGGACATTTGCCAGGGTATTGTCTTTTTCTGGCAGATGGATTACCTGCAGGGATAATCCCAAGGAGTAAGCCAGGGTCCAGATTTTCATGGCTTCTGTGCAGAGAGGACCCGACCTGGTGCCTCTCTGCTTGTTTATGTAGTACATTGTGGTGGTGTTGTCTGTTCTGACTTGCACCAGTGCTGTAAAAGTTTTTAGTGCCAGAAGCACAGCTTGGAGTTCCAGCAAGTTTATGAGCTGGAGGGACTTTGCAGCTGACCAAATACCATGGGTTGTGTGATCCCCTAAATGAGCACCCCAGCCATACCTCTCAACCTTTTGTCACTGAAATGAGGGGCATGGATATTTCTGGACACTCAAAATGAGGGACAATGAGGGACACAGACCCCCAGAATGAGGGACACATCCTCAAATATGGAGATAGAAGCTCAGAACACTGTGAAAACCATAGTATTTACTTCTTACAAAGTTTATTTTTGATTTAGTATTTTAGAATATTATGATTTCTTCTTTAAAGTCTGAATTTGCGGTACATTCTTTTTGTGGGCAGCACCTTTTCCACAAGGGACGGATGAGGGACATGGCAATTTTAAGGGGTAATATGAAGGATGTCCCTCGTAATGAGGGAAACTTGAGAGGTATGACCCCAGCCCAGGAGAGATGCATCTGTTGTGAAAACAGCTGATGGAGACTTCCACTGAAAAGGAACTCCCTCTCTTAGGTTGGGTTCCTCCTTCCACCACTGACGTGCTTGTAACAAAGTCCTTGTTACTGGGATGGGTTTTGAAAGAGGGTCTCTTCTTTTGTTCCAGTGTGCCCTTAGGTGGAACTGGATGTCCCTCATTTGAAACCTGGAGCCCAAGACTGTGCCTGTGGCTGAGGCCATATGGCCCAGTAGCTGTAGAAACTGACTTGCAGTTTTGTGTTTGTGTAGTTGAATGAATTTGCAATCAGCTGTAGATTTCTTACTCTGTCCAAAGACAGATAGGCCCTGCCTTGCAGGATGTTGATCTCTGCCCCTGTAAACTGCAGGACGTGTGCAGGTAGAAGGACTGATTTTTTTGTGATTGATTAGGAACCCCAGAAACTCCAGGAGCCATTGAGTGGTCTGTAGATATTGTCTGACCTTATCTGGTGATTTACCTATCACCAGCCAGTCGTCCGAGTACAGGAATACTGTGACCCCGTGTCTTCGAAGGTATGCCACAACTGCTGAGATACACTTTGTGATCACCCTTGGGGCTGAAGAAAGGTCAAAAGGCAGGGCTGAAAACTGGTAGTGGCTTGATGGGAGTCTGAACCTGAGAAATTTGCTGTAGGACTCCCTTATGGTGATGTGGAACTAGGCGTCTTTTAAGTCCAGTGATGCCAACCACTCCCCCATTTGGAGTGTTGGCAGTATCATTGCCAGAGTTACCATTTTGAACTTTGGCTTTTCCAGATGTTTGTTCAGAGACCTGAGGTCCGATATAGGCTGCCACTCCCCATTTTTTTTTGCGGTGAGGAAATACCTGGAGTAAAAACCCCTTCCTTTGTGGTTGATTGGGACAGATTCTGCTGCCCTTAGCAGTAGCAGGTTTCGAACCTCTGCCTCCAGCAGTTTCTTTTCTGCTAAGAAGGGTAAACTGAAAACCCCATTTTTTTTTTTTTTTTTTAGGAGGAAGGGATTTGAAATTCAGAGACAGACCCTGACTCACTACCCCCAGGACCCACTTGTCCGTGGTGGTGGTTAACCAAGATTGGAGGAAGTGAGACAGTCTGCCTCTGACAGGTAGTGAGGAGGCAGCCTGTGCAGACATGTCAGGGTGTTTGTTTTGCTTGGGGCTGAGGCTGGGCTTGTGACCCCCGCCTAGAGCCCCTTCTGCCCCAGCCCCTGAAGTACCCTTGCTGTGGGTACTGCTGGTACTGGGTGTGGTCACCGGTTGAAAGAAGGGCCTGGAATGAAAGGACCTGCCCTGGCTTCCCCTTCTGTAAGGCTTGGAGTGATGGAGAAGCCTTCTCTTTAGCAGAGTTTCTTCAATATGTGGCCTTGTACTCATCCACCTTTTTCATATAGGCCGCTGTTGACTCCCCAGATAGAGCATTTCCTTTTAAAGAGAAATCAAGAGCCTTTGACTGGGCGTCTTGAGTGAGATTTGGGGCTCTTAGCCAGGCAAATCTCCTCTGTGCTACTGTATTTGTCCTCCATCTGGCTGCAGTGTCATTTGTATCAGCAGCCATTTGGAACTGGTATTTAGCCCCTTCTAATGCAAATCTGGCAGTTTCTGCCAAGTCGTCAGACGGGTGAGGGGGCTTTCTGAGCCATGGCCAGAACCGGCTACCACAAGGACTTCTGGTACTGGGCAGCGTAGACCTGAAAATTTGCCTGTCATGGCTAAAGAAGCTAAAAAATACCCCTTCTTTGCCATGCTGTCAATTTTTCTAGAGTCCTTGTCTGGTGGGTGTGAAGCCAGAGGGACATTAGCCTTATCACAGGCAGCTGCCTGTACAACCCCTTGATGGTCTGGGTGGGTAAAGAGGAACTCTGCTCCTTCCCTCGCCATCTGATACTTTTTATCCATCTTCCTGTCAAGAGGAGGGATGGAATTAGGGGTTTGAAAAACTTGTTAACAGGCAGGAAGAGAGCTCTGATGTGGGTTAGCCCCATCATTTCTAGGTATTCCACCTCCTCTTCAGCTTCAGTCTCCTCCCTTGTGGTGATGTCCAGTGCCCCAACCATCTTCCTCACAAAGGTAAAGTGTGAGGAGTAGTCCTCAGATGTTCTGGGAGAGCCAAATTCCTGCTCAGGGATACCTGAGGTTCAGTGGTTTCCCCTTCCTCCTTCTCACATTCACTATACTATTTTTCTTCTATGAAGGAAGATTTCCATGTGCTGCCTGCCTGTACCACGGGAGTCTGGACAGGTGGCTGCTGATCAGTGGGCACAAGGCCTTGTAATGCTTGTATTACTCTGAAAGCCTGCGTAATCTCCTGGGGAGAAGGCATTGTGAGGGCAGGCACAGAAGTCCCCTTTTTAGTAGTTGGAGGAGTCTGTGTGTTTTAGTTTTCTTAGAGGGAACTGGGGAGTCAGCTGGTTCAGCAACCCTCTTGGTGCCCTTGTCACCTGTCTCGGGTAGAGGCAACAACAGATGTGGTTTCACCCACATTAGCAAGGGGTATCGGCTGGTCAGAGACAGAGGGACCCCTAGGTGGAGGAGGTTTCTTTTTTAGCCATTCCAGGCGTTTTTCCACAGTTTTTTCAGGGAATGTTGTACAAATGTCACATTCCTTTTTAAGATGCTCATAACCCAGGCAGGCCACACAAAAATTGTGCTTGTCTGCCATAGCAAAGACTTCCCTACATTCAGAACAGTTTTTGAAACCAGGCTCACCGGTTTTCTTTTTTGTTTGTTCTGACATTTTTTTCAGTTCGATTAAAAAAGTAAACCGCTATAAAATTTAATAAAAACTAGTGGTTGCGGTTGGTTCTGAAATCGATAAGGAACCGATGGAACTGAACCGAGAAAACAAAATGAACCGGAATTAGCAGTTCAGTAACTGAGTTAAACGGTTACAAAAAATACATTTTTATAGTAAAGTTTAGAAATCTAATTGGGTTTTTAAGTCAGAAAACCCCAACTAAGGTAAACTAATCCGGTTCCTACCCGGTTAAACCGAACCGCAAGAAACTGGTAAAAATTAACTAAATAACACCTAAACTAGCTTAATATACAAAAAACAAGTATAAGGCAGCAAATGAAATAAAAGGATACTTATAGTATTTTATAAGTTTCTTCACGTCAGAAGGTAAAGTAGAAGAGCGACACTCTGAGCAACCAGACTTTTCAGTCTGAGAGTGAAATCTGAGTAACTTTAGAACACTGGCAGTTAGTATAGGGAAGCATTGGAAAAGTCATCACGTGCAAAGAATTCCATCATTTGCATGTGTTCTGTTCTCTCCGGGCAGTCCTACCAGAAAGCTTACTGCAGAAAGTTATGAATACCTGAGTATGACTGGGGTTAGAAAGAAGTGGCTACGGTCATAAGGGCTCCTCACGAGGCATAACAGACTCTGGGTCTAGGGCTGCCAAACCAATGTTCCCCCTCCCACCACAGCCTGACCCCTTGCTGAACCCTCCTCCTTCTTCCATAGGCCTGATGGAGGAGGCAGTCGGAGGTTGCTTTTCTCTTTACGCCCAGAGTTGGCGAAAGGTCACCTCCAACCAATGGGTTCTGCAAATGATGGCCAGAGGGCACTCGACCAAATTCCTGCAGATGTCACCAGACAGGCCACCATCCCCTTCCCATTGTTCCTCGGCTCATACGGAGCTAATTCAGGAGGAAATTCAGGCTCTTCTAATCAGGAGAGCAATAGAGCCAGTGCCCCCCTACCAGAGGGGAACAGGGTTCTATTCACATTTTTTTCTAGTGCTCAAAAAGACAGGGGGACCTACGCCCCATCTAGGACCTCAGCAACCTCAATCAATTTGTCGAGTACAAACATTTTCAGATGTTCACCCTGCAGGGTTTACTGTCCATGCTACACCAGGGAGATTGGCTAGCGTCACTGGATATGCAGGACATCTATCTTCACATTTTAGTAGCCAAACCTCACAGGAGGTTCCTCAGGTTTGAGTTTCAGGGGAGGCACTACCAATTCAGGGTGTTGCCCTTCGGCCTATCCTCGGCCCCAAGGATCTTTACCAAATGTCTGGTGGTGGTCACGGCAGCCCTTTGGTGGAAGGGCCATTACGTTTTCCTTTATTTGGACGATTGGCCCTTAGCAGTCCCATCCAGTGAGCAGCTGCAGTGCACAATCCAAGACACCTGTTCTCTCTTCAGAGAACTAAGTATTACCATAAATGCAGCAAAGTCATCCTTGCTTCCGACCCAGTCCCTCCCATTCATTGGAGCAATACTTAATACCACTCGAGGGAAGGCCTCGAACC
Source organism: Neoceratodus forsteri (assembly GCA_016271365.2). Lineage (NCBI taxonomy): Eukaryota > Metazoa > Chordata > Ceratodontiformes > Ceratodontidae > Neoceratodus > Neoceratodus forsteri. The sequence goes on along the minus strand of CM057454.1, from coordinate 1,101,167,062 downwards.
ACCACCACCTTGGGACTTGTTGCTGGTGTTGGCAAAGCTCATAGGCAAACCATTCGAACCGATGCACAAGTGTGAAATATTACACCTGTCGTGAAAGATCACCTTCTTGCTGGCTGTCATGTCTGCCAGAAGGATCAGTGAGCTCCAGGTGCTCTTGGTGGAGTCTCCTTACTTGGTCTTACACAAGAGCAAGATTATTCTTCGCCCCAACCTGAAGTTCCTCCCGAAGGTTTTGTCCGAGTTTCACCTTCACCAGGTGATACATCTCCCAGTGTTCTTCACCAGTCACACCTCAGCACATGCTCCATACTTTGGATCTGAGGCAAGCACTTGCCTATTATAAGGAGCTCGCGGCTGGAGTTCAGGGAGAGGTTCTACAGCTCTTTGTCACCTACACTGAAGGTGCGCCTGGCAGACCAGCAGCTGAGTGGACGATTGGCAGGTGGATTGTATCCTGCATCGACCTCTGCTATGAGCTAGAGTGTAGGGACCCTCCCAAAGGGCTTAGGTCTCATTCTACCCATCATACCGCTGCCTCAGTGGCTACTTCCAGGATGTCCCTATCCAGGAAATCTGCAGGGCTGCTTCCTGGAAGTCAGCATACACCTTCATTACCCTTTACCACATCAACCTTGAGTCATGCCAGGATGCTGGTTTTTGGTCCTCGGTTCTCCAGTCTCTGTTCCCTTAGTAGGGGTGTGCACCTTGCCCCCACCTCTTTGGAGAACTGCTAGGAGTCTGCCAGAAGTGTGGAGTTGTACATCATATCCACATCCCTTGATAAACAGGTTACTCACCTATAACAGTAGTTCTAGGAGCGGTATATGTTGTACATCCACACTGACTCACTCGACCTCCCCTGGCAAGTGGCACACCAGTCTTGCTTCCATCGGGTAAGATATGACATCACAGGGTGGTGCTGAGGGAGTTACTACCTGGGGTGGGTGGGAGGAGCCAGCTTGAAGACGCGCCGGCAAGATTTAAAGAGGAAAGAAACACTGCCAGAATTGTGGATGGATATCATATATCGCTCCAAGAACAACTGGTACAGGTGAGTAACCTGTTTTTTCTTACCTACCTGCCTCCATTAGAGGATGAAACTATTTATTATTTATATAGTTGAATAGTGCCCAATTCTAATAAAATCACTTGTAATAAAATAATAAGGCAAACGGAATCAAATCACATCAAAAAAAGTAAGGACTCCTTTCCATGCCTCTCAGTCGGCCCTTGTTCAATCTCTGAATTTTATTCTCCTAATCCTAAAACTGATAATCATCATCTAGGATATCTTCTCCATTGGGCCACACCCTTGGGAACTGTATGCCATTGGCATAAGGACCACTCTGAAAACTTTTGGCCACCCACCATGATTTACAACGTCAACACCTATGTAATCACAGGCAGCACCTTTGCTCCCTAGTTCTTTCTTCCACCGTCAACCACTCATTGGACCTGCAGAGAAACAATGCCACTGTTTTTACGATTTGTTAGTTTTCTTACCTAATTAACAATGCTTTATTGAAGTTGTGCCTTACGCTGTCAACTACCGTTGCTTTTCAGTTTTGGCTAATTTAAGAAACACTCTTTTTTAGCATCATGGCCTGCAAGACTTAACAGTATTCCTCACAGGCCAAAAGATGATGACTTGCATAATCCTGACATATCCATCTTCACAAACCTAAGTGATGGCATCTCTGACCTAGGCCGTGCCGACTTCTCGATCTGGTCCAGCCACCGCCAGTACATGTACTCCCAGTCAGTCAGCCACACTATCGCCAATACAGTCAGTGGACCCATCCAAATCTCCCATGAAGGATGGTAAGTCCTTGCCATTGATTGCTCCTGCGGCGTTGACTATAGGCCACCCGACTGTCCTTGAGACACCTGGGTCTATGCTTGGCTCTGGTGTTGCCATACCTGCTGTGGATGGTATGCCCCTAAGAAAACCATACTGGCAAAGTGCAGGGATTTTTAGTGGCTGGTGCATTGGACTCTGGTAAGTCCTGTGTTTTGATTGTGATAGAACAGCACTACAATTGATCTTTTTGTGATGATCTATGAAATCAATGTATTTCTAGCACTTTATTGCAAGTATTAAGTGGAAAAATAAACGTTTTTGTTTTTGCATATGTGAAGTGCTATCATGCTATTTTTATTCTATCACTGAACCTCCCATAATTTGCTCACCGTCTGTTCTGGATGCTATGGATAGTATGCCGCCTTCGTCGACGGGCTATGATTGGACAATGCTTGTAGTCATGAACCCTTCCATGGGCATTGTTGATTCCCAGGCCATGCTGGCATTGTTGTGTGACAGAATACTTTGGCAGTTTACTACTTTCCCTTTAACTAGGCCATTCATCAACGGGACATGGCAGCATGCCTAACGATCCTCTGCAGCCAACACTTCCGCGCCAGCTCTGTCAATGACCTCCATTGTCACTGTAGACATCAGCAAGGTTTCTTTTATGCCTATCTTCCTAAATATGAGGGGGTCTTGGAGGATTCAGAAGGAGATGGTGATCTCTATGGAACAGATCTACACTCCAGCCTTGTACTCTCTGTTTCTAGGGCACCAGACACTGAGGTTCTGGACCACAGGTCTTCTTCTCACATTCCGTCTTCTCAGTCGTGACTCAGACAAATCCAAAAGGCCCTGAGCACTGAGGGAGAAGGAGAGGACTCCAGCAATGTGTTAAGGTTTTTGAAGGTTGAAACTCCACCTCCTATCATCATACCTCCTATGTACCATACATGGACAGAAGATGCATTAAATACCTGGAAGTGTACTTAGGCTTAATTCCCAGCCCTTAACAGGACTGATAAGCAGTATGAAGCCACATCTGTTGAGCCTTATATTGTTCACCTAGCACTGTTCCTGAACACCTAGCTATTCAGGATCTCTTCAGGGACTTTTTAATGTCTTGAGTACCTGGCCCCCTGATGTGGAGCCAGATTGGCTAGGTGTTGTAAGCAATAAACCTTTCTCCTCTGCATCTTTGGACCTGGAAACTTCCCAAGCATATGAGTTGAACTATCCAGATACCCTGTGGTTCTCTGCTGCTTGCCAGGCTGACAGTGTTCCTGACCCTGGGGCACCTTTCAGTTCCTCAAGGCAGTATCCTCCTTTGGGGATTCTCTTACCCTAAACACTCTTCTTCCCACTGCACTGTGTCCCCCGGCGGTACAAACAGGGCACGATCTTCCTGCATCTAACCAAATAGAAGGGGACCGCTACAGATGAGTGGTTCTTGGACATAATAGAGAAGGGATATGCTCTGGAATTGCTGTCTGCTCCTCTGGTATATCCCCCACCTCCTCCTTCTTGTCCTCCGGACAACTTGTCCCTTTTACAGGAAGTACAATCACTTCTCGAAAACAAGGCTATCAAACCTGTTCCTCCAGAGGAGCAGAACAGCGAGTTCTGTTCCTGGTACTTTCTGATTCCCAAGTGGACGGGTAACCTGCGACCTCTACTGGACTCTGTGACCCGAAAGGATTCATCAACTACAAAATATGCTGCATGGTGTCATTTCAGGCTGTGCACTGCAGACATGAAAGGTGCTTCTCTTCATGTCAAAGTCAGAAAATGCCATAGAAACACCTCCGCTTTATGCTGGTAGGTGAACCTTACCAATTTTGGGGTCTGCCTTTTGACCTATCCTTGACACCGAGGATATTTACTAGAGATTTCAGAGTCGGGACTGCTGCCTTCAAGAGAGAAGGGCTTTATGCCTTCCCTTATTTGGATGACTAGTTACTAAAAGCTCAGTCCAGGGAAGTGGTTCAGTACACAATGTCCCATACTAACACTTCTTTGAGGACTTAGGGATTACAGTCAGCATACCAAAATTAGTACTGACTCCATGTCAGTGGTTCCGGTTCATTGGAGCAGTATTTGACACGACAGTGAACAGTGCGTTCCTGCCTCCAGACAGAGCAGAGAACTGGATTGCTCAAGCCCAGCTGGTACATGAGAGTCCCTCTGTACCAGCCCAAACAATGTTCCATCTCCTGTTTCTCATAACAGCTGCCATCACAGCAGTTCCACTGGCCCTGGTAGATATGCAGTTCCCTCACTGGACACTTCTTGTAGAGTGGGATCAACAGAAAGACAACCTAGAATGCGTAATTCTCATCACTTCACCTCTCGCCATACCTTGAGGTGGTGGATGGACTGCCACCACCCTTTACAGGGTATTCCTTACCTCTCCCTAACCCCGATAGATTCTAGTTACAGCTGCCTCCAAGCTGGGCTGGTGTGCTGACCTGGGTTATGTCCTCCACATTAATGTTTTAGAAGTGAGAGCTGTTCTCCCTGATCTCTGGGTCTTTGAAAAAACAACTCAGCCAGGATCCTCTGTCGATAAAAACAAGCCATGTTTATGGAATGCAGTACATCAACAGGCAAGGGGACACTTGGTTTTACCCACTTTGCAGGGAAGCAAAGAAAGTATGGGAATGGGCAATGTCTCACGGCCTTCATCTGTCAGCCTTGTTTCTCCTTGGTATCCCACACAACCTCACAGACTGAGGATGTTATTTATTTATTTAAATGTTGATAACTGGGTGGGCCCACTGAGACCATTACAGTCCCTTTTTTAGGGTCGTCCCGTGATTAATTACAAATAACACAATAAATATTCAGATAGAACAATGCACATTACAAATTTCAGAGTCCGGCAGTAGCAAGCAATAGGTAATCCAACAAGTAACAATATGGGTAAATAAGTTAATAGACAATTAGGGCAAAGGGTAACAACATACATTATAGAGTATGTAAGCACAGCAGATCCGACCGTTTCATCACGGGGTAAATACGCTAAGTAAGACTGCATGTTAAGCATCAACGGTTACAGGTACTGCAGCTCAGCTCCAGTAGGTGTGCCTTAATTCCCTTTTAAAACTCCCAAGGGAGGTGCAGTCCTAGAGATTACCAGGGAGAGCATTCCATAAGGATGGAGTGAATGTAGCCTTCGATTTGGTGCCTCTGGGGCGGCTTGGGGGGAAGCTAACTGGTGTAGGGGTAGGGGCAAAAATGAAGAACTGGATTACAAGTTGGCTGAGTGGGAGGCTGCAACAGGTGGTGGTGAGAGGAGAGCTCTCAACTCCAAGGCTGGTGATGAGTGGGATGTCACAGGGCTCTGTGCTAGGGCCAGTATTATTTGGGCTCTTCGTATCACACGTTGCACATGGGGTGGTGAGCGAGGTAAGTCTCTTTTCGCTGATGGCACCAAAATCGGAGCAGTGGTGGATGGAGAGGAGGGATGGAAGCAGCTGCAGAGGGACCTAAGCAAGCTAGAGGAGTGGTCAGAGAGATGGCAGCTGGGGTTCAATGCAAAGAAATGTAAGGTTATGCACTTTGGGGCGAAGAACCTAAGGAGAGGATATTGGCTGGGGGGGGGGATTAAGCTGGGGATCAATGAGGAGGAGAAGGACCATGGGGTAATGATAACAGCGACCACGAACAACACTGCCCAGTGCAGGAGAGCAACTGCAAAAGTGAACAAAATGCTGGGGTGCATAGTAAGGGGGTTTTCGTCCAGGCAAAGAGAGGTGATCTGGCCCCTCTACAGGTCACTGGTAAGGACGCACTTAGAGTATTATATGCAGTTTTGGAGGCCATACCTAAATGCAGAGGAGGGCAACAAAGATGATATGTGGAATGGAGGGGAGAGACTATGAGAGCAGGCTGGGAGACCTGAATATGCACACTGTGGAGGATAGAAGGGACAGGGGGGACATGATAGAGACATTCAGGTATCTGAGAGGAATCAATAAGGATGCAGTAGGGTCTTTAAGCTAAGGAGGGGGAGGGACACCAGGGGGCATGGGCTAAGAATAGAGAAGGGAAGATTCAGGAGGGAAATGAGGAGACACTATTTCACAGTGAAGGTGGTAGAAAAATGGAATGCACTACTAGAATGGGTGATATCATGTAAATCTGTGAACTGCTTCAAAAGAGCATGGGACAGGGGAGAGTGAGGGTGGGGAAGGTGGTGGATGGCAGAGGGATGACAAAAGGGAGGGAGCGTGGGTGGGGCAGCTGCTAACTAGGGGTGCTAGCTGCACACTCGAGCAGACTTAGATAAACCAGGTGGACTGTTTCTGTTGACACATTCGTATGTTCGTAGCAAACAATCAAGGCCCTTGGGAAGTCCTTACTCTAGGGACTTGTAAAAGTATACTGTCAGAGGATCTTAGTGACCTGCTATTCTGCTTGGTTGTTAGTAAATCAGTCAGGCTCGGAAGGGCATTGCTCGTCCTGATTCTGAAGGCAAGGCACAGAGTGATATGCTAATTTACATTCAAGGGGTGGCCAGTTTATAGATTGCAGCACCTGGCAATGATGTTCCATTGGGCGGGCACTTGCTGCGGAGTGGGCTTCTCTGCGATACAAGGTTCTCAACTTTTGCATCTCAGTGCTTCTGGCAGAGTATAGGATTGGGGACCCATGTAGCAGGGAGGGTAAAAAGGTACTGGCAGCTACCTTTAAATGGGAATCCTTATTGAGGAAAGGGCTTAAGTGATATAGGATACCAAGATTCTGGTTCATGGACCTGGTCAGTGTGAACCTTAAGGGTATTATCTTGATCTGAGTGGACCCCCAGATACTTGAAGGACTCCACAGCCTCAACCCTCGTGCCATTCAAGATTTCACAGGAACATGAGTAGGAACCACTGACCTCAATAGTGAACAACCTCTTCAGAAACTGTGATCATCAGGAGGTGGACCTGTTTGCATCTCTGCACAACACAGAACTGTCTTACTTTCACTCGCTCACTTTGGGCCTGGGAGTTTTTCTGCAAGATGCTTTGTCCATGTCTTGGACAGAGAAGTACCTTTATGCATTTCTTCTGATGATGTTAGCTCAGAAGGTTCTGCTCAAACTGAAGACAGAACATGTCCCCCCCTCATACTGGTAGTCCCTTCCTGGCCTTGCCAGACCTGGTTCCCCCCTTCTACTGCACCTGTCAGTGGAACTTCCAGTTTGGCTACCCCTTTGTAAAAATCTACTGCCACAAGTCAAGGGGGTCCGTTGTCCACGCAGACCTCTGATCCCTGCATCTGCATGCATGGCTATGAAAGTCTTAACAACAACCCTTGGTGTCTGCTGCCAGGCTTTTGGCCCAGAGAACACTGCAGTGGATATTCCATTGCCATAATGCTGGGCTTGCTGTCACACAGGTCTCTTTCTCTCTTTTACCTTTCTTTTTAATAGTGACACCACTTTATACAGACATTGATTCCTGTTCACTGGCCTTTGCCTACTGGTCCAGTGTTATCCAGACTAGTGTTTTCTCGGTGACTCTTCTTGAGGTGTCTAGTGTGCTTATGACTGTTTTCTGCTCAAGCATTCCCAGTTACTGATCAATTCCTCTTTGTTTCTACTAATGCTTTACAAAAAAAAGAGAAATCTTTAACTGATAATGTTGCTATGGTCTATAACTCTGTTTAAGCCTTCTGCTGCTTATATCTTAGGTTTGCTTCGACACTATGACCTCCTGACCTGTTTGATTTCAGAATTTACAGTTAGGCTGTGCAAACTGCTACCCTGAAATTTTTTTCCTTTTTCCAGTGGGTCAAGGATTCTGTACAGCCTAGCATGATGTAAGTTGGCTGGTTTCTTAATAAAATGTTTTTACGCAAAAAAGGATTCTGTGCAACCTGTTCCTCATTATGCGACCTATGGTAATTTCTGATCTTACTTCGAGAGGGCTCTTGCAGTAGGTACTTACATATAGGACTGGCGCTTGACAGAGCTGAGGACCCCAGAAAAATTTCTAGCTAACAGTCCCTAGCTGGAGGACCGCCCCGTCAAGGTGACCAGCATCAGGAAACGTCGGTATAAAGAAGGCGGTCCGGACGCCCACCTTCCAGTTCTTTCCTGCCGTTAGCTCGTGCACATCGCGTGAAAGGTTTGTGCTTCGTCAGCCCTTCCTTCGTCGGTTTTTTACCGAAAAACCTTTTTTTTTCGACTAACGTCAGTACTAACATCGGTGTATGTCGTCCCCTGCTCCCTCCCAGCACTAGAATAAGTGCGATTCCTGCGGCGCCCAGCTACCACACAAGGACGGCCACTCCCTGTGCCTGTTCTGCCTAGGCCCCGATCATCCGGTCGAGAAGTGCCAGCATTGCCTCAGCTTTAACTCGGCTACCCAAAAAAGGCGGCAGCAATCCTTGGAAGCTCATATTCTAAAGAAGAAAATGAGCTCTATGGAGAAGGAGCTTAAAAAACTGAGGCAGGCGTCCACTTCCCCCGAAGGCCATCGAAAGAAGAAGGACAAGGAGAGGCACCGGGACATAGGCTCCTCCACTGCATCTCCCTCGGGAGTCGCTGGGATGCAGGTAACATCCCCTCCGGGGGATCGCTCCTCAACAGCCGCCTCGGAGGTTTCTGGGGCGGCGTTGGCCCACCCGTCTGGCTTGCGCTCAGGCCTTGCGGGCGCCTCCGGGCAGTTGGAGGCCTCTGCCCCTGGTTCGGCCGCAGGCTCGCAGCCTACCATCGTGGGCGACTCCGGTAAGCCGGGCATTGGCTCCTCTGACGTCCACCCGGAGAGGGCTGGTAAGACGTCCAACCCTCCGGGGCGACGCGTGGCTTCTTCCCCACTGGACCAGGCCGACCCCTCCTCTCGACCTGTCTCCGGTGACTGCTCTCGTAAGTCAGACGTCGGCTTCTCCGGCGCCCGCCGAGATCTCGCCTCTATGCCTCACATCGGCTCGCCCGACGTCCAGCCGGCAAGGGAACCCACGACGGATCCCCCCCAACATCCGTCATTCCCGGTTCACTGCAGCCTTCGCTGCCATCTGGGGAACCAGAGTCCCCCCAACCTGAACCCGGGGACTTTTCCACTCCGTCCCCGGGCAAAGCTGGGGATCTTTTGCCTCCGTCAGTCCTTCCTCCATCTGGAGCGCCGGACCTGGCGTTGGCTCTCTGAGCGCCCGGCCCTCGGGCGTCGGTACCCCAGCGTCAGGACCTCCGCCATCGGCCCTGGCGTCCGGCTTACCAGGCTCAGGAATCTTCTGCTCCCATCGGGCCCTCCGGATCTCCACTACGGACCCGCCCGTGAGGTTCCAGCCAGGCCGTCTGCTCCAGGCGCCCCAGCTTCCAGGTATCCTCCGTCTCTTATTCGTGCAATTGTACCAGAGCTAGCATCCGGCGCCACAGTACCCGACGCCAGGCTTCCTGGCGCGCACTCGGCGCCTCAATACCCAGCGCCGGTTAACCACAGCAGGGTTTTGGATACGCTTCATATGGGTATAGCCCGTATTCTTATCCCCCGCCTCCTCCTCCTCCTCCTCCACCACCGCCCTCGCGGCCGCCGGTTGACCTGCAGGAGACTCTGGCCTCCTGGTGGGCTGAGGCCAAGGCTCAACTCACCAAAGAGGTCGAGAGCCGCCTTCCGGCGATGGTGCCGTCCCAGGTTCCCATAAGCCCCAGGCGTCACACTCCCTCACCACCTCCGGGCTCCAGGGTTCTTCCATCTGGATCTAGAGAGGGGCAGGACACGCGTTCCCGGGGACTCCCCAAGGGGCCCATTCCTCCCCCAGGTCGGGAAAGGGAGTCTTACTCTTCTTCATCCTCCTCTTCACTCTCAGACTCCTCGGACTCTTCCGACGGCTGCACCGAGAAAGACGATTAGCCTCGCTCTCCGTTGAAGCCCCGGCCAAGGACTCCTCCGAAGTCTCCTCCGGAGGATCCTTCTTTTATGGAGTTGCTTAGAAAAATCCAGGAGGATCATCAGGGGTGCTTCTTGGAACCAGATCCTCAGCGTCTGAAGCTCGCTGAACATCTGGATCTGCCCGTGACAGCTCCTACATTAGTGCCACCCTGGATAGAGCCTCACGCCGACCTTGTTACTGCGATATGGAAACAACCGTCGGCCTTAGCTCCACTTCCTAGGAAGTCAAACAAGCTATATCAGGCTCCAGAGGGTGTTGATTTCCTGGATTCTCACCGCCGTGCCGACTTGGTCGTGATTAGCACTGCTCACGGCCGGTCGGCGAACCCTAAACATCTTAGCTTCGTCACCTCCTGATAGAATCTCGCCTTCTGGACCAGTATGGGAGAAAGATTTACGCTTCCTCCACACTGGGGATTAGGGCCCTGAACTATATCGGCCACATGGGGGACTACCAGAAGGCCATCCTTACTCAGGCGGAAGCCAAGCCGGACTCCTTGCCTGACTCCCAAGTCAAGACAGGGTTGGCTGATCTGCATCCGCTCTGCTCGTTCGGGCAGTCGACACATGCTATGTGCGACATACGACGCAGTGGACACTGCTGGGCGGAGCTCAGCTTTCACCGTGGGCCTATGGCGTCATGTTTGGCTCCATGTGTCAGGTCTGGTCCCGGAGGTGCAATCTGCTATCCAGGAAGCACCCTTCCGGGGATGATGTCAAGGACATCATTACCGATTTGCAAGAGAAGGGGACGGCTCTGAAGTCAGTTGATTCCATGTACCGTCCCCATCAGCAGCAGCGCTGTCCCTTTCGCAGATGGAATCGGCCAAAGGCGAAACCCCAGGGAAGGTGGGCTAAAAAACGTTGGGGCCCCCGCAGCTGCTAAGCCCCCCCCCGCCCAAGAAAGCAGCGGGTGCTTCAGCTGCGGCGCTGCCCCACACCACCTGACTCCTTTCCTCTCCCACTGCCTCCAGACTCCCGAGAACCGGTAGGAGGAGTTTCCCTCCACTTTCGGGATGGTGAGGGATAACCGCAGTTCTTGGGTGCTCCAACTCACAGCAGAAGGACACTCCATAGAGTTTCTTCGAAACCACCCCCCGCAGTAAGTAAGTATTCACGGGAACATCTTCCTTTGGTCCAGGAGGAAATCTCGGCTCTTCTGCTGAAGCAAGCGATAGAGCCCGTTCCCCTTCATCTTCAAGGGACAGGTTACTATTCCCTGAATCTTTATGTAGAGTACAAAAGGTTCAGGATGCTCTCATTGCAGAGCCTTCTGCCCCTCCTCCTGCCGGGTCAGTGGCTTTGTGCCTTGGATATGCAGGATGCTTATCTACACATTCCCATTCGCCCATCTCACAACCATTCCAAGTCTCGTCTGGACCCATTCCAGAGGCTACAGTTTATTGGGGCGATCCTCGATACGACCCTGGGCAAGGCCTTCTTGCCTCCGGACAGGTTGGCCTCCCTTCAGACCCAGATAAGTCTGTTGTCTGACTGCAGGATGGTCTCGTGAGTCGGTCGCCAGCTCTCGGGCTCATGGCGGCTGCTATCCCGATGATCCCTCGCTTCGACTCCACATGAGGATCTCTCAGTGGACTCCTCGCTCTCAGTGGGATCAGCTAGTGAGACGAACCTAGATCACTCAGTTCTGATCTCCTCGCCACGATGATCACGAGATTTACAGTGGTGGATGGTTAGAGAGAACCTGTTTGAGAGGTTCCTTTTTTCATCCTCCCCTCCCAGACTCTAACCACAGGCGTCTCAGGCAAATGTTGGGAGCCACATCTAGGCCCTCCTTCGGACCCAGGGCTCCTGGGTCCAGGCTAGAACAAGCTCCCCACATCAGTGTGCTCGAGCTTCGGGCAGTGTTGTATGCTCTCCAAGCCCTTCACCAATACATCCTTCCCGGCCACCTTGCCATCCAGATGGACAACATGTGCGTGGTGTGGTACATCAACAAGCAGGGGGACTCAGTCCTACCCTCTATGCAGGGAGGCAATGAGGGTTTGGGATTGGGCAACACAACACGACCTTCACCTCACGGCGATTCACGTTCCAGGGTAGACAACACCCCAGCAGACAAGCTAAGTTGCTCTTCTGCTCTGACTACAAGTGGGAACTGGACCAAGGGGTCCTAGACAATATCTTCCAACTTTAGGGAACACCACAGGTCGACCTGTTCATCCCCCTAAGCGCAAAACTTCCCACCTTCTGCTCGCTCGTTCCAGAGCGAGGCGCTTTCTGGAGCGACGCTCTGTCTCTAGACTGGAAGGACAGATTCGTCTATGCCTTTCCCCCAATTCCTCTTATCCCACGAGTCTTGCAGAAACTAGCTTCAGAAGGAGCAAAAATGATTCTGATCGCTCCTTTCTGGCCCAGGCAAATGTGGTTCTCTCTTCTACAACAATATTCAGAGGATCCTCTTCTTCCTCTTCCTCTATCTTGAGGTTTGTTGACCTAGGATCAGAGGACCCTGGTCCATCCAGGCCTCAGATCCCTTCAACTGCACGCATGGCTCCTGCAGACCTAGCCCAATCCCGTTTTGGAGTGTCTCCCAAAGTGGCGGAGATTTTAGTGGAGGCCAGAAAACCCTCCACCAGATCCACTTATGCTATGAAGTGAAAAGATTCATTATTTGGGCTGCTTCCAAGAACGTGGAACCTTTCTCCTGTTCAGCGGGGCTTCTGCTGGAGTATCTACATCATCTGTTCGACCTGGGTCTCAGCCATTCCTCTCTGAAGGTTCACATGGTGGCCATTTCGGCCTATCATGTTCCCTTCTCAAACAAGGCTTTTGCTCAACTGGAGGTCTCAAGACCTTTCTCAGAAGGGTTCTCCATCTGAGGCCCCCCATCCGTACTCCTGCCCCACCTTGGGACTTGAATTTTGCTCTCAAGAAACTTACCCTTCCTCCCTTCGAACCTGCAGCTTCTGCACATTTGAAGTTTCTTTCGTGGAAGACGCTCTTCTTGGTGGCCATTACGTCGGCTTGGAGAATCTCCGAGCTCCAGGCCCTGATGTGTAAAATCCCCTACTTGATTTTTCACACGGAACGAGTTGCTCTTCGCATGAATCCTAAGTTTCTACCTAAAGTAGTAGCAGAGTCTACCGTAAATCAGTCCATAGAGCTACCTGCCTTTTTTACGCAGTACTCTAATCAAGGAGAATATTTACTCCATACTATGGATGTTCACCGGATTCTGAGATACTACACCAACAGGACGAAGGATCTCAGAAAGACTGATCAGTTGTTCGTCTCTTTTGCTCACAAAAGGGAAGGCAATGCTGTTTCCAAGCAATGCCTGTCTAAGTGGTTGGCTCATTGCATCACTTTCTGTTATGACAAATACCACAAGACCCTCCCGGGTCAAGTCAGAGGCCACTCCACCAGAGGAGTAGCTGCCTCTGCGGCTTGTTTCAAGAATGTGTCTGTGGCAGACATATGCGCTGCCGCCACCTGGACTTCTGTCCATACCTTTGCGAAACACTACAGTTTGAATATTGCCTCTCGCCGTAGAGCAGGCATCGGGCTAGCTGTTTTGCAAGGCCTCCTGTCTTGAGGCTTGCACGGCTAGAACTACGTCTTGGAGTAGTTTTCCTCCTCCTGGTGCCTTTCTTTGTTCCAGACTGCTTGGGATTCAGTCCTATATGTAATTATCACCTGCAAGAGCCCTCTCGAAGTAAGATAGTACAGTTACGTTAGAACTTACCGTAACAGTAGATCTTCGAGAGAGGCTCTTGCAGTACTTAATACCTTCCCGCCCTCCATCCCCCTAAGCTTTTTCAGCTCCTTTTCCATTTAGGGAAATATCTGCTCCTCTCTCGTCCAGCCTCTTTCGGCCTGTGGTGGGAAAGAACTGGAAGGCGGGCGTTCGGGACCACCCCTTTATACCGACGTCTCCTGACGTGGGGACGGTCCCTCGCCAGGGACTGCTAGCTAGAAATTTTTCCGTGGGGTCCTGCCGCCTGCCGGCGTCAGTCCTATATGTAATTACCTACTGCAAGAGCCTCTCTCGAAGATCTACTGTTACGGTAAGTTCTTACATAACTGTACTTCTAGGGACATGGATATGTTGTTCATCCACACTGTCTGGCAGGTATCCTTGCCGCTTTAAATCTTGCATGAAGGTCTTCAAATAGCTCTCCACCCACCGGGTGGTAAAACTCTCGGCTCCGCCCCCATGATGCCAGATCTTCCCTTACGGCTTGGAGCTCAGGTTCCTCATAGCAGCTCTGCGTATAAGACTGGTTCCTAATTTTCGAATTTTCGAAATTAAAGTTTTTTTTGCTAAAAAGACTTGTCTTCTCTCCCTCGCGGCTGCGATGGACAGATCGACTCCCGGTTTCCGGAGATGCCCTTGCCGTCAGAAGATGTCTCGGATGGATCCGCACTCCACATGCGTCTACTGTCTAAGCCTGGAGCACGACCACTGAGCCCTGGAGCTTGTGATCTTCCTTTTGGCCCTCGTCCTCGAAGACAAGTGCTGCCCGTTTACAACTAGGGGCGTCGAGCGATTTCTCGGTGAAGTCAAAGAGGCCCGGTCGGCGGTGTCCCAGCGGCGGGCTCGTCGGATCAGCTCGAGCAGATGATCGCCCTTGAAGAGGAGGCGGCGAGGGCCGCTTCTACCTCGGCTGCGGCATTTGTCCCGCTCTCTCTCGGTGCCTCTTATTCAGCTTCTTTTAAGGAGCTTTGTCTGACCCTCTCTACTAAAGGTGAGGGACCAACTTCTTCTGGACCGTTTTTTCGGTCCAAAAAGAGAGACAAGGGTAAGTCTCACCGTCGACGCTCTTGGGAGCGGGAAAGATCCCTCTCCCCGAGTTGTCGGCCGTCGACTTCGGTCGACTGCTTGGCTTCGGCCACTGGTCTCACGGTGTCCCCGTCAGGCCAGTTGACCGAGACTCCCGTCGACGCGGTCGAGATTTTTCTCGACCCGTTGGATGGGTTGTCGGCAGGAGAAGCCGAGAATCCCCTCTCCCCGGTTCCCCCGGTGGGAGTTGAGGACTCCGTTGGCTCGTCTGTGCCTCCGGTTCCGGAGCCTTCGGTTGAATCCTCCGAACCGAGGGGAGTGCCGGTTCCCCACGACACTTCCCCGCACTGTCCTCGGGAAAGCCGAGGTTCTCGGTCTCGGACTTCTTCGCGGTCCAGCTGATCCCGCCGTCATAGATGGTCTCGGTCTCGGCACCGCGGCAAGCGGCGCCGCCGCTCGTCCTCTTCCTCCTCCTCGGACGAGGGGAGGCTTCGGCGCAAGTTGCGTCAAAGATATGAGGAACTCATGTGGCAACAGCTCCTTCTGACCGGAGAATAAGCCGACGCCGTCGTCTTCACCGGCCATTAAGTGGCTGTCACCGGAGCGGCCGAAACAACCCCTCGTTTTATCCGAGGAGCCTGTTCCCAGGCCGGTTGTTCGGCCAAAACCAGCTGCCCCACCGATTCCGGTGGAACCTCCGCCTCCACAGCCGTTAGTTGGGGCTCCGACCAAAAATCTCGGTCGGCTCAGGGATTGCCCCATAGGCTGTCTGTCACCCTCACTCCCGATCGACCTCGGCAGGTGGAGGGTGGCCCAGGCCCGAGGCAGCTCTTTGAGGACTCTTCCGAGTCCGAAGACGATTCCTCCCTTTTCTCCAAGCGAATGGACTTGGAGTCCTCAGGAGGACAGTCGGTGGACGATAGCCCTTCGTCCTTCCTGGGATTGCTTCGGCTCATCTCGGAGTCCACCGGGATGAAGCTCGAACCCGTTCCTAGGGCCAGGTATCCCCTCATGGAGATTCTGGACCGAGGGGATTCCCCTACGGAGGCCTTTCCGGTGGCCGAGGCCATGAGTGGGCCCGGCCTTGGAGCTCTAGCAGCACCCTGCTTCCTGCCCTGGCCTCGGCCAGAATGGCCAGGAGTATCAGTCCTACGGTTCCTTGTCCGGTTTTTGGAACACCCCTCGGCCGAGGGGTTAGTTACCGACAGCGTTTTCCGGCATGCCAGGAGCGCTAGGATGTGGACAAACCTTCCGACAAGGAGTCCAAGAATTGGACTATGCGGGCGAAAAGTCTCGCTGCATCCTCCTCGGCCGCGCAGGCCAGTTCGGCCGTCCTCATGGCACATTTCTCTCATGCCCTGTTGGGCTCCTGGATGAGATCGTCCTCATCTTCCTGGATCTGCAGACCACGGTCAGGCAGGTCGCGGGACCAGAGCAGGGCAGTGGCCAAACAGCAGCTCAGACTGCTTTAAACATTGAGGACTCATGTGCCAGGTCTGTGGCGGCCGCAGTGGCTATGCGTCGTCGGGCTTGGCTGAGGATATCCACCTTCACTTCGGATACCCAGCACAAGTTGGCGGATGTTCCCTTTTTGGGGACCGACCTCTTCAGCCCTGGGGTGGAAGGTCACCTGCAGAGGATCAAGAAGTCCAGTGCTACCTTGGACTAGGTCTCTTCCGCTCAGAAGGACAAAGGCCACAAACCACAGCCTAAGCCCTTTCGTCCTTCTGCGCCTGCGGCACGTCCGGCCCAGCAACGTCAGGGCCAGCAGGCTCGGGCTTGGCATCCCAAGCCCGGGGCTTCCTCCAACAGGAAGCAGGGAAGTAAAGGCCCAGGAGGTCCCTCGGCCGGTCCCTCCTCCAAGCCTGCCCAGTGACGGGCTGAGGGGTGTCACCCCAACCCCGTCACCTCACCCAGGTTCCCCGTGGAGGCGGCTCCGCACTTCCTTTCCACCTGGTCCGTTATTACCACGGACAGGTGGGTGCACTGAAGGTGGTGGAAAAGGCCTGCCTCTAGAATTCGAGCAGGCCCGCCCTTCAGAGCTGTCGCACCTCGGGGCCTCGGGGTCCCAGCCTCACTGTCGGCTCGCGGACCGACATCGCTCTCCTCCCCCAAAGGAGGTGATCAGGAGGTGGCGGACCCTCCCTCAGACCGGGGTTTGTGTCCAGGTACTTCCTGGTTCCGAAGCAGACGGTGGGGCTGGCGCCCATTCTCGACCTACCGACGACCTGAACAAGTTCTCTAAGGTCTCGAACCTTCAGGATGGTCACTCTGGCTCAGATAATACTCATCCCTGGAACACGGTGTGGTTCTGCTCTCTGGACCTGCAGGGACGCGTTCTTTCACGACCCTATCCGCCCGTCACATCCGGAGATTCCTTCGCTTCGGCGGAGGGATCCTTCGATTCCGAGCCATGCCCTCGGCCTGTCTCCAGCTCCTAGGGTCTTCACCAAATGCATAGCAGTGGTGACAGCTTTTCTCTGCGGCGCCGAGGTCCAGGTGTACCCTTACCTGGAGCGATTGGCTGATAGCAGCCCCTCCAGACAGGAGGTGGAGTGGTCCAGAGATCTGGCCTCCAGGTTTTGCTCTCAAATCGGCCTTCTCATCATCGAGGCCAAGTCGGAACTCGAGCCGAAGCAGGTGATTCTGTTCATCGGGGGCAGAGCTCGACTCTCTTCGAGCAAACAGCGGCTCCTGGCGGACAGGGCGAGTTCTTACCTCCTTTGCTCAGTCATTTCTGGTTGGGCAATCGCGTCCTGCCCGGGACTTCCTGCGCCTCCTGGGTCTCATGGCGGCCTGTACCAGTGTGGTCCGTTGGGCACGCTGGCACATGCGCCCCCTTCAGTGGGGACTGGCCAGCCAGTGGTCACAATGCTGCGATCCATTGGACCAGCTAGTGACGGTGACCCAGGGGATGTGGGACGCTCTCCGGTGGTGGACCGTTCCAGCTCATCTGCAGGAGGGCATCCCGTTTGTCCGCCCCGAGCCGACGGTCTCTCTATCGACCGATGCCTCTCTGATGGGTTGGGGTGCCCATCTGGGGGAACACCGGGGCGGCCTCTGGTCCCCGCGGGAGTCCCGATGCCACATCAACCTGCTGGAGCGCCGAGCGGTCCGCCTAGCTGTCACTGCCTTTGCTCCGTTTCTCCAGGGTCAAGTGGTCCGAGTCCAGACGGACAATACCACGACCATGTACTACCTAACCCGCCAGGGCGGGACGCGGTCCATGCTTCTATGCAAGGAAGCTCTCCGCATTTGGTCACTCATGCGCAGCTTGGAGGCGGATCTCCTAGCCATTCATGTGGCAGGAGCCTTCAACACCCTGGCCGATGCCCTGAGCCGGATAGGGGCTGCATCCCACGAGTGGTCTCTCCTGCCGGAGGTAGTACAAGATCTGTTCTCCCATTGGGGCACACCTCAGGTGGACCTGTTTGCCTCCAGGGAGAGCGCGAAGCTGAGGCTGTTCCATGCCCGCCTCCCTCAGCAGGGCTCGCTGCAGGGGGATACCTTCTTGAGGCCGTGGACCCCGGGCCTCTTCTACGCCTTCCCTCCATTTCTCTTGATACACAAGGTGCTTCTCAAAGCAAGGAGGGACAAGGCGCAGGTGATTCTGATAGCCCCAGACTGGCTCCGCCAGTTCTGGTACCCAGATCTCCTCAGCCTCAGCTCCAGGCTCCCGAGGCAGCTTTCAGCTCGTCCGGACCTGCTCTCAGTCAATCAGGGGAAGGTGTTCCATCCGGACCTTCAATCCCTGCACCTGACGGCCTGGTTCCTGAGCGGCTAGAGTTCCAGGCCTTGGGTCTTTCCGACGAGGTCCTCAATGTAGTTGAGGCGTCCCGTAAGGAGTCGACCAGGAAATGCTATGCCTTCAAATGGAAGAGATTTTCCATTTGGTGTCAGGGCAAGGGCTTGGACCCTTCCTCCTGTCCTTTGGCAAGCATCTTGGACTATTTATGGTCCCTTTCTCGTCAAGGGCTTAGGTCGACGACCCTAAGGGTGCACCTGGCAGCCATCTCTGCTTACCGGGCGCGGGCCGGGGAGCAGTCGGTGGCGCAGGAGAAGGTGGTCTGGCGCTTTTCCAAAGGCCTTGATCACATTTCCCCTCCGGTGCGAGAACCTCCACCTCCGTGGGATTTACTGCTGGTACTGGCAAAAGCTCATGGGCAAGCCATTGAACCAGTGCACAGGTGTGAACTCTCTCACCTGTCGTGGAAGACCGCCTTCTTGGTGGCTATCATGTCAGCCAGAAGGATGGGAGAACTCCAGGCTCTGCATCGAGGTCTCCTTACCTGGTCTTCCACAGGGACAAGGTTGTCCTCACGCCCGCACCGAAATTCCTTCGAGAAGGTGGTGTCGGAGTTCACCTTAACCAGGTGTTGACTCTGCCGGTGTTTTACCCCAATCACACCTCGGAGGCTGAATACAGGCTCCATACTTGGACCCTAGAAGGGCGCTCGCTTATTATAAGGAGCACAGCTGAAGTCGGGAGAGGTTCGCCAGCTGTTTGTCACCCTACGCTGAAGCCGCACCTGGCAGACCTGCAGCCAAGCGGACGATAAGCAGATGGGTCACTTCCTGCATAGATCTCTGCTATAAGGTTGGCGGGCATGGAGCCTCCCAGAGGATAGCGCTCATTCTACCCGCCATACTGCTCATCGGTGGCTGCTTCCGGGGCGTCCCTATCCAGGATATCTGCGGGCTGCTACCTGGAAGTCAGCACACCTTCATCACCCATTACCACATCGACCTTGAGTCACGCCGGGATGCTGGTTTTGGGACCTCGGTTCTCAGTCTCTATTCCCTAAGTAGGGAGTGTCGCCTTGCCTCCCTCCTCCCGGAGAACTGCTAGGAGTCTGCCAGACAGTGTGGATGAACAGCATATCCATGTCCCTAGAAATACAGGTTACTCACCTGTAACAAGAGTTCTAGGAATGGTATATGTTGTTCATCCACCATTTCTCATTCTACCGACCCGACGTACAACCTGAGCTTCCAGCGGGCCAGATCTGGCGTCATGGGGCCGAGCCGAGAGTTTTACCACCCGGGTGGGTGGGAGGAGCCAGCTTGAAGACCTTCCGGTAAGATTTAAAGCGGCAAGGATACCTGCCAGACAGTGTGGATGAACAACATATACCATTCCTAGAACTCCTGTTACAGGTGAGTAACCTGTATTTTCCTACACTCCACAGTTAGTATTTTGTCTGCTGTTTTCATCCAGAACACATTACCCAGGTGAAGTTTTTACCCATACCCATCATACATAATACATTATGGACTGTAGAAATTCTTCTCGGCCTCTTTAGCTTGCTGATGGAAATGAGGGCACCCTGTCTGTCTCTGCACTATGCCTGTCCAAGGCACTGGCTCACTGCATTCCTTCAGGCTATTTGAAATGTGATGATGCACTTCCTAATACAGTATGTGGCGTATCTGCTGAAGTGCACGGGCAGTTTTGCACCTGACAGTTGCACAACTGCCCCACAGGCGACTATATAACTTTGGCTATTACACTACTCTCCAGACACTTGTTCTCTTGTTGATGTGTGTGCAGGCATACAAGGTTTTTTTTTTCTCCTAATTACATATTGGACCTCACCATTCTCCCTGGGCATCTGGTATACTGCCTGGAAATGTATGAAAATGTGGCCAAATAGAGGCTATATCCTTGATGAAGATAGGACAGTTACTCACTGTAACAATAGATCTTTGAGAGAATCTTCTCCATTGGGCAGCAGCGCACCCCCCTCCCCCCGCCCTCTTTACTGTGGACACAGGCAAGCTGTTTTCACCTACTGCTTGGTCTGGAAGTGTCCTTCAGTGACTTAAGGTGTTACTTTCCAGTCTCATGCCTCTCCTTTTGCGCCTGGTATGGCTGTGATCTCCTTGTTCCTCATGGCAAGTGGCCCTCCGTATTTATCTCCAGTGAGGAAAGAGGGAGCAATGTAACTGTGCACGATTATGTAGGTACCCACGTTGTACACCATCGTGGGTGGCCTCTGACTAGTAAATGTTTCCCAATGTCCCTGAAGCCAGTGGCTTATAGTTCCAAAGGTGTGGCCTAATAGAAGGGAGTCCCTCAGATATCTACTGTTACAGTGAATAACTGCTTTTCTTGTAATATTTGAAACAGGAGCAGAAACACAAAATAATGTTTTTTTTATTTATTTATTTGGTAACTGGGTAAGGACCACTGGGCACATGGCCTTTTTTCAGGGATGATCCAGGAGCACAGGTAGGTTAAGTGACTCGCTCAGAGTCACACAGTATATATAAGTGGAGGTTATGGGAATTAAACCCAGGTCTGCTGGATGTACCAAGCTCATTTACAGCTGGTTGCTCTTTCCTCTAGTTATAGGCTGCTACTTTGTTAGGAATTGCTTTTGTAAGTTCGTACATGCGCGTCGAACGTCTTGCGATGAGTGACTTTTGAGGGGTGTGACACTGTCTGTCCAATGCAGAGTGCCCTGCAAGGGTCTCGACTGTATCACACCAGTCATCAACCAGGCTAATCATGACGCTGTTTTGCCTGAATGCACTTGGAAAGAAAAAGCCGCACCAGTCATGTGGCGGCTTTTTCCTGTCATCTGCAGGTCACCGCCCAGCAAACAGCTGTTTGCATCCCGATCAGCCTGGTTGAAGTCTCCACCCCCCCTTGCCACCTCACTGGTCCCTTCCTGGAAGGTGGGAGGAGGCACTTTCCTCCCCTGCCTCCTCCACTTCCCGCTGACTCCATTTGCTCCTCTGCTACCACCCATGCAGAGTAGGCCACAGCCTAAGCTCCATATGGGCTGGGAGTGTACAGTGCTGAAAGGCACTTTCACTTTAAGCACAATCACGCTAGCGGATCCCCCCCCACCTGCTGACATCAGGGTGCTCAATCCCCATGTAAGCATGTATCCCCTTCCCCCATTAATGTGGCACACTGGGAGCCCATCCCAGTGTGCCAAAACTGCCTCTGATGTTTCTGACACCAGGATGCCCACTCTCAGTGTCAGATGCACCGCCCCCGATACCCTGTATTTTCAGCCAGCCTCAGGGCGTCCAATCCCTGGGTTGGCATTGATCCCCAATGCCCTGACACACTGGGAGCCACCCCAGTGTGCCAAAAGTCATTTATTAATATTTCATCTAAAAAAGAAAACAGTCTCACAAGGTCTTTTTTTTTTTTTAAAACGAAAAAAAGAAAAGGTCCTCGTCATTCCCGCTGGCCTTCACCAACCCGCACCCTCCTCTGCACAGCCACCTCCCACCCCTCCCTCACCATCCCTTACCTCCGGAGATCAGGGGCAGCGATCTTCTAGTGGATTTGGAACACATCTGCACTCTTCAAAAGCCGACCGCAAACTGAAGAAAATCATGGTAAGCCCTATAATAGCAATCCAACTGTAACGCCCACCCTGTACAAACTGACAGGCCTCGGGGGTGTGACTTGGGGTCGTCTTCCGTAATGCTTACCCCATTCCACCCCCACCCTGCAGCCACTGACAGGCATCGAGGTGTGTGATGGGGTCTTCGGTCCTAACGTTTACCCCATTCTCCTGTACTGCACCCATCTCAGCTTATTTCCTTTTGGAATGGAGTGAGTGTAAGAGCCAAAGACCTCAAGGAACACTGCAACACTAGTTGATGTCTGCAGGTGGGGTGAGGTGGAATGGTGTGAGTGTTATGCTGATGACCCAAAGGCACACCCCACCGACGCCTGTTAGTCTCTGCAGGGTGGTGGTGGGGGTTGGCGTTACTTCACTACTTCACTGCTTTTCAAATTATGCATCTCTCTCTAACTCCTGCGCTACCAATGCCAATACCAGCAAGCAAACATTCAGCATTGACAAATGCTTGTTTTTCAAATGGAGTGAATCAGTGCTGAAAGAACATAAGAAATCTGTGTTGAGAGTGATGCCTTAAAATGCAAGGCAGAGGACTATATACAGAAAGATATGGGAGGCATGTACAACAGCGAACTTTCGGCATTGACAAATGCTTGTTGCACTAGGTACTTATTCTGGCTATATCCTGAGTTTGTATTAAGTCTTTTAGGTGTCCCTGGCTGCTCAGCTTTCGTTTTCTGATTTGTATGCAGCGGGTTCAGAAGTGTGCCCCTTTCATTGCACTGCTGCTCTAGTAATCTGTTGCAAACTGTTGTTCATAATTTTGCCACTGGAAGGAGCTGTGTCTTCATATGCCAGTACACAGCAAAGATATTAATACAGTTTTATCACAAATGAGAAACATTTAGTTCACTATAGCATGTTAACGTCTTTTTTTTTTTTTCTTCATTTGTTATTTATCTGAAAGATCCAGCTTCAGGTACGTCAGAAACAAGCAGGCTTGGGTGCAGGTGTACCAGTGTCCGTTGAAGATGTGCAGATGGTTAAAAGCAAAAATAGGAAGAACTGGGAGAAGGCAAGAGAGAGATATGCTAGTGAATTCCAAGAAGATGACTCCAAGAAGAAAGATGCAGCCAAAACATCTTGGGTTCAAGGACCTACAGAATGAAGTTGTCAAGTTTATAGAAAATGTAAAGACTGATCAAGAACAGAATGTTCCAAGCTGGCAGTTAAGCGTGGTTGTACTTTTGAGCACAACTTCTCTAAATGTATATGCAGTCAAAGCAGCAATTGTGCAATACCTTTAATAAGTACATTATAAGATGAGCAGAATTTGGAAGCTCATATTTAAATTGTATAATTAGACGCAAACCACTAGCGGGTTTCCATCATGCGTTTTCAGTAGTAGATCACACAAAACAAGACATCAGAATGCAAGTTTCTAAAGCCTAGCTGTGGTTTGAGATTCTCTGTTAAGTGTTCTTCATAGCTGCCTTCTGTTATTGAGGAAACATTTTCGATATTAGTGTAAACCTTGTGGAGTACCTATTTTTATAATACCAATAAAATGGATTTAGTTTGTATTATTTTTGAAGAACAGCAGAGATTTATGTGCCTCAGTCTGTAATCAGAATGTTCTGGACGCAGTTAAAGCAGAAGTGCATATTTTTTTTCTGTAGGTGTTTATGCATCTCCTACGAACAGAAGTAACTGCACGGTGGCAGTTAGTATTAGGTCAGCACTTTAGAATAACTTTTCACAAACTTCCAAAATTAGTAAGAAACACTCAAACTTTATATTTTTAAAGGCATACCACATGAAGACTTCTGGAGAGCCTGCTGTAAAAATGAACTACTCTTCATTAAAAGGTCCACATTCAGTATATTCAGCTCAGCTTGTGCACTATCCACGGAACCTGCACAAAATGACGTCGGATAAATTTTATTTCGTGCACGGACTGCTGTTGCAGGTTGCACTGCGAGATCTCCATACCATAAAACATCCAGTAACAAGTATATGGCTTTAGAAATGCTTCTGTAATAGCAAACAAAATGGACCTTCAGACATGCCTGCATACCTACAGATGCACCCCGCCACACAGTGATGTTTTGACGTCAGAGTAATGTCGTCCTCAGTATGAGCAAGTTTGAAGGTCTGTTTTTTTAACTGATACAGAAGCGTTTACAAAGCCATATATTTGTTGCAAGATGTTTGATGCTATGGAGATCTCATAGTGCAAGCTCCAGCAGACTAAATAAAACTGATTTGACTGCATTTTATGTGGGTTCCATAGATTCATTATTTATTGAATTTTGTTGACCCGGTAGGCCCACTGAGACTAGAAGTCCCTTTTTTAGGAGTGACCGGGGGGGGGGGGAATACAGATGGTAACCAACTGAAACTGAATCAGATTAAGCTGTTGGTGGTATTTTTGTAGTGAATGGGTGAAATTTGGCCAGGACACCGGGGAAATTCCCCTACTGTTTTCGAGAAGTGCCATGGGACCTTTAACATCCACCTGAATTACCACCAGAACAGGCAGATGGGATCTTGGTTTAACATCTCATCTGAAAGACGGCTCCTCAGGAATGCAGCATCCCCCTCATGCTACACTGCAGTGTAAGTATTGGGATATTAACCCAAATGCCTGGTGTGGGGATAGAATCCACAGCCTTCTGATCTCCCGGCCTCAGAGGCAAGTGTGCTACCTGCTGAGCCACCATATGTGGTACACAAGCTGAGCTGAATATATTGAATGTGGACTTTTTAATGTAGAGCATTACATTTTTACAGCATCTGCTCCAGATTCTTCATGTGGTACGCCTTTTAAGAAACAGAGTCTGCATAACTATTTCACACTAATTTTTGAAGTTTGTGACAAGTTATTCTGAAGTGCTGACCTAATCCTAACTGCTGACATGCAGTTGTGTTCCTAGTAGATAAGCCCAAGGTAATTGTGCACTCACAGGTGTGTTGAAAAGTCTCTAGTGTCCTGTTTCTCCTGTCGTTTATGCACCTCCGTCCATCATTTCTCAGAGATATACCCTGTTCAGTTGGACTGACATCATTTAGACAAATTGGGGGGGGGGGGTTCTTTCTCACTTTTCTCCTGCCAGTCCCTTCACCCCGTGGCATGTTATACCATATTGCCTCGAATGCACACAGCACCCATACAGCAAAAATAAGCTCCCTGGTCAAGCCATAGGGGGCACTGTGGTACAGAAACCTGCCTCCAACCCTCCCCCGCTGAGGTAAGCTGCTGCACAACAGCTACCTCAGCCTGGCATGCCACCTGACCCGGCAACCCAATCTTGCTGCTGAACTTGGGTTGACTTGCGCTGCCATTGGGTCATTGTGGTGATTGCCTTCTTCTTCTCCTCCATTTTGAGTGCACTTCAGCATGTTCTTTTTATTTTGGAAATAGTTAGAGGGAGTGCTCCTTTTAATAGTGCTGTCCTCCTTGTTTTTATCATTATTCTGAGTTGGACTGGGCAAAATTTAACTTTGGCCATCAGAATTCAGATGAAATTACTAGCTACAAAGGTGTCTAAGTTGTAAACTTTGCAAAAAATAAAAAATTGCCAAACTGAGCCCCTGTAGGTTCAGAAAGTACAATTACATAAGAACTTACCGTAACAGTAGATCTTCGAGGGAATTTCTTTCATCAGGTCACACCTATGGAACGTAAGCCATCAGTCTCTAGGACCACATGGAAACTTTTCTCAGTAGTACTACTAGGGGCCACCCATGACGATGTCCAACGTCGATACCTCTATATAAGCATGGGCAGCCCCAACCCTCCTCAGTTCCTTGCCAGAGAGCCAGCTCAGAGCATCTCCCTGTATGGAACCAAAAAAGGGACTATGGTTCTGCCTATCAGAGAAGTCAGAAAGCAGCAGAAAGGCCTGAAGAAGAGCAAGACAGGAATATCTCTACCATCCCAAGAGGGAACATGTGCAGAGGGCCTCCCTGTAGGTAGGCAACCAGGAAAGATAGTAGTGCTGCCGAACAGCTGAGGAGCCCTTAAAGGGGAAAAAAAAAGGGCAGGGCTGGAAAGCCCCTAAAGCCCGAAGAGGGATCAGCTCAGGGAGGCACACTCCCGGGACCAGGAAAAACTACAAGGTGCCAGCTGAAAGAGAGGCAGCAGAGAGGACCAGCCACCAGGAGGGGCTGGCACAAGAAATAGCTTGCCCTGAAGAGGAAGACAGGAACTAAAGAGCATGGCATCCAAGGGGGACAGAGGATGGGACGGCATGACCTGATGAAAGAGATTCTCTCAAAGATCTACTGTTATGGTAAGTTCTTACGTAACTGTACTAACTTCATTGGGGGATATCTCTTTCATCAAGTCACACCTATGGAACGAGTCCTAAGCAGTACCAATAAAGAGAGAGTCTGGGTGGCTGAAGGCTATAGGCCTAAGACAGGCGGCCTTGAAGCACAGCCAGGCTGAAGATTGTCCTACTTCTAGAGGCAATGTCCAGACTGTAAAGTTTAGAGAAAATGTGGACAGAACTCCAAGGGGCAGCTGCACAGATATTAGTGGCTGACGCATTCCTGAAACGGGCAATAGAGGTGATCAGGCCTCTGGTGTAGTGGCCACACACAACCCCAGGAAGTTCCTTACTGTACTTCCTATAATAGAAAATTATACAGTTGACCTACCATTTGGTCAGAAAGTGTTCATAGACTGGAATGCCCTCTTTCCCAGGGGCAAACAAAACAAACAGCTGCAAGGACTTCCTACAGTCTCTCATGTGATGATCATAATATGTGAGCATTCTGTGTACATCTATAGTATGGAGCAGTGCTGCTCTTAGAGGAGCATGGTCTGGGTAAGATGCAGGCAGGTGGATGGCTTGATTCAGGGTAAACTCAGACACCACTTTTGGTAAAAACTGAGGGTTGGTAGGCAAAGACACCCTATCTTTGCAGAAAACCAAAAAAGGAGACTGACACACCAGAGCCTGAAGCTTGGAAATCCTTTGAATCAAAGTAATATCAACTAAAAAAATGACGCTTTCCACTACAGAAAGCGTAGCGCGCATGTCACGGATGGCCCAGAAGGAACCAAAATAAGTTTGTCTAACACGAAATTTAGGGCCCAAGTCAGGACTGAATTGCAGATGGGAGGCATCAGATGAAAAATGCCTCACAAAAAGGTACGGGACACTTCCAGTTGTGCCACGGTACATCCATCTACAGCCACATGGAACGCAGGAGTAGCAGCCAGGTGCACCATAATGGAAGAATATTGCAGGCCAGAACTTGAGAGGGACAGCAAATACTCCAGAATGTAATTGACTCGACATGTGAAAGGGCCCAGATGATGGGAAGCTGCCCACAGACCAAAGCGCTTCCACTTCATGGAATAAGGGACCCTGATGGAAGGCTTTCTAGCCCCCACCAGGACATCAGCCACCTTGTGGGATACCCCAGATCTAGACAGGGCTATGTCGTCAGGAGCCAGGCATGAAAGTGTAGGAACTTGAGGTCTGGAAGGACTATAGTTCCCTGCTCCCATGAGAGCAAGCCTTTGCATCAGGGTAGGGGCACAGGAGTTTTCCCAGCCAACTGCCGCAGTAAGGGGAACCAGATCTGATGAGGCCAGTACCCTCTGAAGATGCAGTAAGGGAGGTAAGGCAAAGAGGAACCTCCCTTTCCAAGAGAGGAACAACATGTCTCACCAGAAAACTCCAGGCCCTGGGGTGACTGAGCAGAAAAGTGGCAGTTTTTGTGTTGAGTGGGGACGCAAAAAAAAAAAAAAAAACTGGATGACCCCACCTGTCGAACAGGTCTTTTACCACTGAGGTCAGCAGTTGCCACTCATGCATCCTGGACTGCAATCTGCTTATTCTGTATGCCAAGATGTTTTGGGCGCCTGGGGCATGGACTGCCGACAGTTCTAGGCTGTGTTCTAGAGCCCAGCATCAGACCCCCATCGCTTCTGTGCACAGGGGGTAAGTGTGGGGCCCGCCTTGATTGCTGATGTAGTACACTACACTGATGATGTCCGTCAGCACCAGCAGGGGCCCTGGGGACAGGTAGTTCTAAAAGGTTTGCAGACCATATAGGGAGGCCCGCATCTCTAGGATGTGTATGTGGAGGGAACTCTCCACTGCTGTCCAAGTGCCCTTGGTCTGGTGAGGGTCTAGGTGAGCCCCCCCCCACCCAGCCATCCCTGAAACATCCATGGTGAGAATGAGAGGAGTGGAGGCGATTAAGAAAGGAACCCTTGTGAGTAAATAGCTAGGTTCCATGCACCACTGAAGCACCTTCTTTACTGGAGAGATGACCAGAACCTTCTGTTGTAGAGGGTCGATGCAGGGATCCTAAGGGACTTCTAGAGTCCACTGGGGGATCTGCATATGCAGCCTTACCAGGGAAACCATATCAATGGCTGCAGCCATCAGACCCCAACAATTTCAGTAATGTCACAGCCATGACATGCCTGGCACTGTAGAGCAAGTGGGCCTGGGCTGTCAGGCACTCTGCCCTGTCCTGGGGCAGGAAAGATGATCCCCGAGCCCATGTCCAGGATATCTCTTATGGACTGAAGACACTGACCGGGGGTCAAGACTGACTTCAGCAGAGAGCCCAGGAGCATGGAACAGTTGTCTGGAATGGGAGAGGGTGAAGGGCAGTCGCTCCCTGAACTAAGGTTTGAGCAACCATTCGTCCAGATGGGGGAAGACCTATAGTCCCTCCTTCCTGTGGGTCACTGAGCTATGAGGTGGCCCGCCCTCTTCTAGGACAGGAAGGCTGGGTCTGGGGCAGTGCCCAGAACTGCCCCAATGTACTGTAAGCACTGACAAAGGTGCAGGACAGACTCGGGCAGTGTGCCAGAGATCCCTAGAGTAAGGAACGATTGTCCAGTGCACAATAGGGTCTGAGGCAGTCTCTACTAATTCTTGAGTGGATTGTGAGCATCTAGAGGGGGGGAGACCTACAGACCCCCCACCGAGGCTGCTGTCCATATCATGGAGCAGCTGGAAATACCAAAGGAGGACGGGATCAGGCAGAATTAGTAGTGCCCCTCTAGAATAGAAGTCTGAGGGGGCGCATGCTAGGGAACCAAGTGTGGCAAGCAGGCAGCCAGCAGTTCCAGGGGGTATACTCCTTCTCCCATGTCAGGAGTGACATAGGATCCCATAAAATAACCATGCCAAGTCCCCTCACAATGGAAGATGGGTTCAGAGCTCAGAGAGGGTGCATTACCCTTAAGGCCCCCCACCACTGCGGACGCAGGGGGTAGGGAGAAATGAAAATACCGCCCCATATGTCTTTGTACCCAAGGATCTGGTGCTGGGGCCATCATCCCAAAGGGTACTGCCTGAAGTCAGGGAACTGCCTGAGGTCCCATGAGGGACAAGGCAGAGGTGGTCTGAACCGCCACCACTGCTCTTGGTCCAGTAGGCACCTCACTCAGAGTGAAGAAAACAAAGTGAAGGAGGAGAGGAAGACCTAGGGGGTGAACTCCCTATCCCAGGGGAAGGGCACGCACCTACTGGCTCTGCCCTGGTAAACAGGGTGCAGAAGGATGCAGATGGGATCTGGTATTGCCCATGCCACTGTGGTGCCTCTGGTAAGGTTGGACAAGCCTGGGAAGGGGTCAGCATACACTGCGTGGAGGAGAAAGGCCACCTCCCAGGTCAGGAGTAGCCAGTGCAGTTTGCAGAGAAGGTCAGAGCCTGAGCCCCCCCCCCCATAGACCGCTTATACTAGTGGGGAGAAAGTGGGTCCACCCTGAGTTTGCTTTTTTTTTCTTTTTTTTTTGTCAAGCTAGCCTCAGGCCTAGCACAGGGATCATTAACTGGGCAGGGATGTCAGTAAGTGCTCAGGTCACATCCTCACTAGTGGTTGAGGAAAAAGTGAGGAGCCCCAAAGATGTAGAAGGTGAGGGCAAGCTGCAAAAGCCCTGACACCCCTTACATCACTGATGATGTGGCCTCCAAGAACCCAGGTGAGGTTGTGGAGCAGAAAGTCCCAATCACAGGGGAGGAACCTGGAGAGCCCTCTGCAGGAAGGAAGGGCGGAGAGCCGCTATACTAGAGAGGCAGCCCAGAGAACAACCGGTTGTAGCCCCTGCGAGGAACTAGGCCCACTGAGCTGTTGGCATCAGGCAGGAGAAACAAAGGGGGGGTTCCCAGTAAAGAAAACCACTACTCTGACTTCAGCCTCCTGGAGTCACAAGCCTATTAAGCTTATTCACAGGCCCACACTGCACCAGGAACTCTGACCATCAGGTTCTCACCATCCCTCGCTGCAGAACCTCCCAAGGGCAGAGGTCATATGCCTACCGGGCACCACTTTGGCTCAATAACCTCAGCACTGAACATAACGCCATGCAGAGATTGGGGCTTTTCAAGACCATGCTAAGACAACACCTACTGAAGAAAAGCTCCTGTGACTGCACTTTCTAATTACTCCACACACACCCACTTCTAACCCCGGTCTTATTCACCTTTCAGGCTATTACCATCTCCTCGCTACTCCTACTTTGTCCCTCTACCCTGAATTGTCCCTATTTTGGCCCTGCAATACCCTGCACTCTCCTCTCCTCTCCCACCCCCCAAATAGTCATCATGCCCCCTTCCCACTCAGTGCCCCCTACTCTCCTTTCTGGATAGCTGCTTACTGTCTTTTACCTGACAGTGCCACCTAGGCTGATACTGTTACCTGAATTATCCTAGTGTTAAAACCATCTCTGTTTCCTATTTACAGTGTATTTTTGTCTATGTTTACTCACCTAGCTAGATACTACTAAACCCACAATGTGTGTATATCCACCCTTTATAACATGGAACCTTTTTAAAGAGCGGTCTCCCACTCAAAGGTATTGTAATCCAAGATTGAATAAATAAAAAACAAGAACAAAGTCTGGATCAGCAGGCAGCTGATAGGCAGGAGAGCCCCCTCCCGGCGGGTGACCGATATCTGCCTCACGACGTCCTGGAGCCTGAGAGAGAAAGAAGGCTGAGGCGCCCCATCCGTAAAGCCCTAAATGTTGCTGGGCAAAGAGTCCATAGGGACAGCGATGGAGCACTGCGCTCACACTGCCTGCTCCTAGTAGGAGGGACCAGGTTGGAAAGCACATGGTGTCATTGCTTGAGCAGGCGATGGACCTGAAGAAACCAACCAGCGGGGGGCCAAGGGGCGCAACTGGCAGAGAGAGCAGTCCAGCCAACATCGCCGTGATGGGAAGAAGAGAGTGGGGGGGGGCCACCAGGTGCCACCATGGATAGCATGGTAATAGTGATGACGGGGGAAGGCACCTTGTGCCACTGTTGATAGGACTGCGAGGAGAAAGCACATGGCATCTTTACTCGAGCTGGCATCAGGTCCAATGGTAAAGGACTAGCACTTCAACACCTGCAAAGCGAGGGAGGCCAACATGTCGTTGGGTGAGGCACAGGGCACCACCAATGACGTGCCTGGGCCAGCCATGACTGGTCAGGTCAAAAGCCATCCAAACCCAGACTGCAAAGATGATGGGGAATGGGCAGTATGGGAGAGGCAGTGGCGTCACTATCCCAAAAAGCCGCATAGGCAGGGTAGGCACGGGGCGCCACCATGGAGAGCCTGTGCCAGCACCAGCCAGGGCTGGTGAAAGACAAGGAACCTGGCACAAAGCAGGACAGGGATGCAAGAAGGACAGAAGAGGCTGAGACGTCACCTCCGAGGACCCAGCTGGGCCAGACCTAGAAAATTACCTGGGCCCCCACCCCACCTGCATACCCCGCGGGGGGCGCCACAGGAAGAAAGGCCCAGAGACCGTTGTTCTGTTCAGTAGAAATCCAAGAATGCTGCAGTCCCATCGAGACCAAATCTGCCGCAAGAATGCCCCTCGCCTGAGGATATGGTGGGTGTGGCCCAAACCAAGCACCCCTGTAAATAGTCTAGAATGGCAGCAGTTTGGGCTGGAGACACCAGGCAAGAGGAGTGGTAGTGAAGGAGTGCAGGAGCAGCTGTAGGATCTTAATTCAAAATCATCCGTGTTAGGTGCTTTATCTGTTGGGGGGCTTGCTGAAGTGCAGAGTTTCCGCAGATGTGACAAGTGTGGTGCGATGGTGGGAAAAGAACTGAGGCGGGTTGGGGCTGCCCATGCTTATATAGGGGTATTGACGTCCGACGTAGTTGGTGGTGGCACCCTATTTGGAACTGCTGAGAAAAATTTTCCATGTGGTCCTAGAGCCTGACGGCTTAAGTTCCATAGGTGTTACCTGAGAAAAGAGATATCTGTGATGAAGATCAGCTTATCCAAATATAGTAGTGTTGCCTTAGCATGATCTTGTTTATTAGTATCCAGAGATCATGCAGTTTGGCATTACCTTAGGCCTCCTTACAATAAGTAAACATGCTGTTTTCAGGTCTGCAGCTGAACGAACGGCTGAGTTATGACCAAATAAAGAAGTTTGTGAAATTCTGTGAATTTTAAGGAAATTCTGCAAAAGTGGGATTTGCTTATTTCACCTAGCCCGAATTCTCAGCTGTTTTTGAACACCTCTTGTTTAACATCACTTTTCTTGAGACTAAAGTGAACAATCCTGCAACAGATACTGCTTACTAACCTTCCAGCACAACGAGCATTCAAAAACAGCGGACCATAATGATGAAAACTGGGGATATCATAATAAAGAGTGTTCGTTTGTTATTTCAAATGTAACAAAAAGTACTACGTAAACTCTAAACTGAGGAGAAAGTGCATCTTTTTTCCCCATAGCTGTTTACCTGTTAAATCAGTCGGGAAGGTTCTCAGCCCTATCCCCACTTCTCCCGATGAGCGTTTGCCTCCCCCAGGCTAAGTCCCCCATGGATTTCCCCCTGTGGTGGGGCCAGAGAGGGGAGGGCTGCCACCCCTCTCCAATGCCCACATCCAGAAGTGCCCAGGGACTTAGGCAGTGGTGCGGGTGAGGCTTCATTTAACCCACCTGGCTCTTTTCCATATTTGTCCCTTTCCCTCACTGCAGCAGTACAGAGGCATGTGTGTGTGTGTGTGTGTGTGTGTGTGTGTGTGTGTGGAGGCGCACATGTGCCATGAAACCAAGGGCCCCTGCCTTTCAGTCCCTCACATCTGCATTACCACCAGGCCTTCAGCACTTGGCAGCCAGAGGCTGGTATAGATCCCCACCCTTTCCTGGAGAGGAGAGCAGTCCCTGGGACACTCGATCCCCCCCCCCCCGGTTGACTCCCAGTGACCCAAGTCCCTTCCCAAACCCAGATAACCAGTGTGGTGACAGTGAGGAGCAAGCCCTTCAACCCTCCACGCCACTGGGCCATCCTTAGAAAGGGCATCTTATAGGACAGAAAAGCAATGGAATTCTAAAACAGATTAGATTAATTGATATCTTTGATAACTAGAGTTCACTGGGAATAGCCCCATTTAGCAACCCAAAATCATTATTGAAATACATCCGGCATACCAGCATGAGCACGAAGGCAAGCAGAATTATAGCATAATGAAGTCATACGAGGAAATGTGGCCTGGTGATAGGAAACAGTTTTCATATCTCTAGATGCCCTCCTGGTTTCCTTTTATTGTCTTTCCAGTGTTCTGGTATGTTTTGACCTTTGGCATTAAATAAATCTCATTTTTTTCCTTTGTAACTACTCTGAACCCTTGCCTCCTCAGCAGTTGCGGCTTTCTCTTTTTATACCATCTGAACATTCTGTGACATCAGTAACACCATTTCAGGCCATTTAGATAAATATAGCATGGGGTGGAGTAACTCATGTCATGAAATGTCATAGAAATATGAAAAGAAGCTGGCCTGTAGCGTTACCGCTTATGACACTGGTGACTCAAGTTTGTGACTGAACTAGAATCATCGGGGGCCGGGTGATGGGAGGAGAACTGAGTATCCCAGACACTCTCCTCCAGGGAGGGGCAGCTACTGTACTGCCACCAGGGTGACCGCATGTGGCAGTGCACTCGGAGATGCTAGTGGGTGGAAGGATGTTGGCTGGTAGTGCTTTGCAGGTGGTTTTGTGCATGCTTGCACACACAAACTGCTGATGTCCAAGCGATACCAGCAGAAAACTGGAAAATGCCCCAGGTGGCAGGATGACGCTGGCTGCTTGCAGGCCTCGCACCTGGCTACCTAAGCATTGCTTCCCAACAAGATCTGTTTCATGGTGGAAGTTGAGATGCTCCACTGCCCCCACCAGAGGGGGAAAGCTTTGGGGGAACAAGGAGGTAAGGTAAGTCCTAGGGGATGCCAGGGTGATGTGGCTGAGGTTGGCCGAGCAGAAGGGGGCTTCCTGGGAAGAAGAGAGAAAACCAAAAAAAAAAAAAAAGAAAGAGGAGCAGCTGCTGAGGAGAGTGGAACTCTATGTAGATTTGAGGGCACCCCAAAGCTAGGTCATTAATTTATCAAAGTTTGGTCAAAGCATATCAGAATACTGTACATAACTGGCATGGAAAGGAAAGTGGAAAGACGTGTAACCATGTAAACAAAATAATTTCCAATCACCTTTAAAATGTTATTGATCAAAATTTTCCCTGTAATATGCACTGCTGCTTTAAGTCAGGTAGCCCCCTCCCCCATCCTTGAGCTGTACTGCATTTAGGACTATAACAAAAGTACTAGTCTGCAGTTCTTCTAAATTAGTACAATCACTCAACCTTCACTGTCTTACGGTACACTTGTACGCATATGACTTAAAGAGCTAGTGTACTGAGAGATTACAGCTCAAGCATTGGAACTGGAGTATTGTGTTCATGCGATTTTGCCTAGAATGCTGGCATTCAAATGGCTTTAGTAAGCTGGTCTTTGTGTATCAAAATGCGCCCGAGGGGGATCTTTGGTCAGTTTAGTTATGGGTAGTTTGTGCACACTTTTCTGGTGAAGGTGACATAGTGGGGGGGGGACCATGTCACAATCAGTCACCTGTGATGC
The DNA here is from genome assembly GCA_016271365.2 of Neoceratodus forsteri. Classification (NCBI taxonomy): domain Eukaryota; kingdom Metazoa; phylum Chordata; order Ceratodontiformes; family Ceratodontidae; genus Neoceratodus; species Neoceratodus forsteri. The sequence continues at coordinate 1,101,132,401 of CM057454.1, read as the reverse complement.
CCAACCCCAGACACACCTACACGCTGCATGATGTCATGGCTTGGCTTTTTAGAACTGAATTGTGGTATGAAAGAGCCTTCGTTTTCATGGTGAGATATTTATTTCAGCTCACTGAGCTGTTTTATAATTTCTGCTTGTTTGTGCTTAACATTTGCCACACTCATCTTTGGCAGGAAGGAGGAATATGAGCCAGTCCTTTGGACAATAAGTAAAATAAGCAACATACTCGCGCTTAGTCATTCAAAGGGTGGCCAGCCGCAGAAGTGAGCGGAGGGACTGTGCTGGTCACCCTAAATTCCCTGAAGAGGTGAATGAAAATACAGGAGGCAGTGGGGAAGGGACAGCACTGGTGGAGGACTCGGGGAGATGGGGAGTGGAGTTGGTAGTCAGCAGTCACTGCTTCATAAAGAGCTGCTCCTATAGGATGGTGGGCGGGTGGGGAGTACACTAAAAAAAAAAAAAGACATGCTCTTGCATGAACAGGGATGACCAGCGAGGAACCAGTTTCCGTCTGGCATGCAGGTCTGTCTGGGGCTGGGCATCACAGGTGACTGATTATAACATTGTTCCCCCCACTACGTCACAACCAGGGCTTGCAACAAAGAATGGTGCCTGACACAGCCAGAAACACAGAAGCAGTGTACACTAATAAATAAATTAAAAAACAATTGGCCAAACCAGCAAATAAGTACTAAACCACCATGTAGTTGACAGAACACAGCTTGGGAGGACAGCAGTACCATGATCAGCCACTTTCGGTACACTAGCTCTTTAATGGTGGTGCAGGAAAAATTCTAAAAGACAGTTTGGCAATCATCAGTGATTTTCTTTTATTCTAATTATACCCATTGTTAAGTACATGCGTAAGAATGCTGGGGTCTGCCACAGTAATTTATTGAAGCTTTTATCCAAGGTTTTGAAATAACACGAGTACCCATAGTAATATTTATTTTGGAACACTGGACATTTCTTACCCATTGGTTTAATGTGAAGAGTAGGGATTTATTTGTGTGTTTGTTTTTTTACGGAGTATTGCACTAATACTGGATCTTGTCCAGTCAGTTAACAATAAGGATCGCTGTGTATTCTCAAATAAGGCTATTGCTTTATGTCAAAGTGGCCAGTTTGTAAATGTATTGTAATTTTGTACAATAAGAAGGTATCACAGCCATGTTTTATAGTGATCTGTGATACTTGCATAGCTCACAGTGTAGCAATGTACAGGCCAATGACTTTTTTCCATATAAATATGTTTTGGTTTTTTGAGATGTGGTTTCACAGGCTGGATTTTAATAAACTCCTTTTTAATGAGCAATTATTGTGCTTCTATATATTTCAAAAATGTGTAGAATCCAGAGGCAACTTGCGTGTCATTTTTATTGTTTTACTTTTCATTATAATGTTTTACACATTACATGTTATGCATTCACTGAAAAGCTACATCAAATTGTGTATTTCACTTGTACAATAAAAAGGATTATGAACATTTTTTCAAAGTACATTAACATATTGGAACATTTTGCCACCAATTGCCATCCATCAGTTACCCACAAATGGTAAACAGCCTTTGGAATTGATCTGCACTGGTCAGGATTGTACTACCATGTGGGAGGACCCGACTTCATGATGCAGACCCAAATTCCAGCCATGGGAGACCCAGAGTGCTGCAGAGGCACTGCTGTTTGACACCAGTAATATAGGTGGGTCTTGCCTACCCCACTGCAGCAGTACCTCCTTGGGCTGGTGTCTGAAAAGCATCTGATGTCACAGGTCACCACATATCCATATCCTTCTGTACCACAGCAAGATGGCTGCAGTGCTGCTCTGCTTCATGCCACTCTGAACTTTTTGAGAGAGATGAAGATTTTCCCTGACCAAGTTTACAAGTTACATGGCTATCTCTTCTATAAACTCTTTGCAATCAGAAATATTTTAAAACATGCTCACTCCTCATGGCTAGTGAATACCCGGTGGGTAGCCTCCTACATTCGCTGATCAACAGTGTTTGTAAGGAGGCAGTATAGTGCAGAGGTTTAGGCTCTGAGCTGCAAACCTGGAGACCTGGGTTTGAATCCCACAGCCCCCACTTACATACTGTGTGACCCTGAGCAAGTCACTTTACTTCCTTGTGCTCCCAGGTTGCACCTAGAAGAAGGTTTGGCTTAGTGTGCCTTTCCTGGTTAAACAATTTTCCCATTCCCCTTTCACTTAGTCAGCATTGTTGGATTTCAGTCAGCTCAATGATGTCCTTACTTATTTATTGAGTTCTTGGATTACACCCATGAGAGGTTGCTTTATGAGTTCCACATCAGTTATAAGGACAGAAGTACATCAAAATAGTATTACATGTTTTAGACAGGGTAACAGTAAGATACAGTAATACAGTACTACATTTTTTAGACAAAGTTCCTATAATGAACACACCAAATTTAGGATCATAGGTAGAAAGTAATTTGCCTGAGTCAAAGTTTAGGGCACCCTACTGGGTTGCATGAGATGAGATGATAGGAGGAGGATAGTGGCAAGGACACTAGGGGATGGGTAGGGAGTTAGGGGAATATACAGAATGGGTGGGGTAGAGGTGGCAAAGCTTGTGAGGTAGAGTGGTGACCTGAAGTGCTAAGAATAGGTCACGTCAGACGAGTAGGTTAGACGTGAGATAAAAAGTGCTAGGGTGCCCATGAGGCACAGGAGGAGTGTTAATGGATGCAGCCACAGCTGTTGGTTGAGATAAGGTGCTGTCATAGTTTGTATTTGAAAACACCAATAGACGGAATACCTTGCAGATGGAATTAACTATATCAGATGGGCAGTTTTGTCAGTCTTAGCACATAGATTTGAGGTTAGACATACTGTGATCCTGAGACCTGAACCATTGGAGAATATTGACCTTTCTGGTTAGGAGATCTCTGGAGGATGCACTTCTGAACACAGAGGAGAGATATGGAGAAACACGGAGGAGAGATTTGGAGAGCTCTGCCTGCTCTGTCAATGGTAAAAAGTGGATTTTCACAGATTAAAGATAATTTTGCTTGACAATGTGTGTGGAGTTCCTTAAGTGTGGACTTTCGTAAGGAAGATTTGGTTAGTGTCTGTGGAGGTACCAATCATAATAAAAACACAGGACACAACTCATGGCAACAGATCATCTTATATTTGCAGTCTGCACACAGAAAACAGCACATGGGTACCTGGCATAGCATTTCTAGACAAAAAGTATCTAACAACCAACTACAGCAGGTCAGTAACATGGCCCAATATTTACCTTCTCCTTTGAAGACTGGTGCAGCAGAGGTCTTCCCAAATGGAATCCGTGTCTCAACTCTGTTGTCCGGAAACCATTATTATACCCCATTTTGTGTATAACTATGTCACTAAGCTCACATAGACAACCAAGGGAAATTATATTATGTACTTTCTGCTTATCTTGATACTCCTAGTACAAGTCTCCTCTCCTAGCAGGCATGATATCACGCTGTAACCTTGGAGTATCAGTCGAACTCAGACTCCCTGGCTAGGACAAGCTGAGAAAAATATGCTTCAAACAACATGAAGTCTTGCTATATTATGACATATGCAGTGAGTCCCAACCTTCGAACTGCTCCGGAGGTGAAAGAGTTAACTTTCCATGCCAGGCATGGAACTTTGAGTGCGAGCTCAGTTGAAAACTCTGTCTGTTGTTCTTCAAACTCAAACTGTCAGATTCTTTACTCCGCCTCACTGAACAGTCGCTCCGGAGATTTCTCCTTCTGCTTGGTTCATTTTGTCGGTAAAAGTATTACGTTTTGGTTTTAACGAATTTAAACTGCAACAGTCGGTTCAAGCTCTGTCTGTGGTACCGTAAGTACTAGATAGGTTTTACATTATTTTCTGTGTGGAACTTGTAACGGTATTATCGGTTCGGTTTGAACCGATCAGGTTGTTGTAAAATTCATTAAATCTGTCTTTTAGAGTGCAGTTCCCGGTTCTTATCGGTTCTAAAAAAACAGATTTCATTACGTTTTTTTCCACGACCCGTGACACAGTTGGGAACCGATAAGAGGTCTTGCTTGGCGGATTGCCATAAGCGGGCAAGTTTTGGTTAGGCTGGCACTATGTCTGAGAAACCCAAAAGAAAAACCGGCCCACTGGGTTTCAACACTGAGTGTTTGTGGGAAGCCTTTGCCAAGGCTGACCCCACACCACCTGTGTTTATTGTCTGGGGTTTGACCACCCAATGCAGACTGCCAGATTTGCAAATGTTCCTGCAGCTACCCTGGATAAGAGAGTTGGTAGGCTCAGGAAAGAGGCCAAAGTCGCTGACCTGGATGGCCAGCCGGTTGGTTGTAACTGAACGGAGGAGTGCCTTCTGACCAGGGCAAGACTTCTTGGGCAAGGAGACGACTGGAGGAGTCGTTCCAGCAAAAGGGACTAGAAAATCAGCAGGTGTGGAGCCAAAATTTCCATCTCCAACTGCTGAAGAAATAGCCAAGCGATTAAAATTGTCCATCGCTTTCCCGGTTCTGACCAAACGGCACCATCAGGTAAGCATTGGTTTGTCGGTTCCGTGCAAGAATATGATTTAGAGGAATTTCTATGAACCGAGGAGAGGAAGAGGAGTATGAGGAGAGTGAATTGGATTTGAAAGTCTGGATGTGCCCATTGAACCGACATCTCCCAGACAGACCTTCAGGAGTGTCTCCCCTAGGCTTCTGAGACCCTTCTCATTTTATGTTTTATAAAAAAGTGGCTGAAACCCTCCAGCTCCCTATGGAGGAAGCTGTGGATGATCAAGAGGAGCCTGACTATGTAGAAATGATGGATATCCCAGAGTCTAGGAGATTGTCTATTCCTTTGCATAAATCTTTTGGGAAACGGACAGTAAAAATTTTAAAAACTCCTCACACTATACCTCCTGTGGATAAAAGAATGGACAAGAGGTACACATTGTCAGGCTCTGGTATGGAGTTCCTTACACAACAATGCAGCCATGTTGGGGTAGTGCAGGCTGCAGCCTGTGACAAGGCAACTATTCCCTTGGCCTCACACCCCCCTGACAAGAACTCCAGGAGGATTGATGCCATGGCAAAGAAACAGTACATGGCAGCATCTTTGGGACTCAGGCAAATTATATGGCTTATGTTGCTAGATATCAGAAATCCAGATGGGATACTGTTATGGCTCTAGCAAAACAGGTCCCTGGCCAGCTTGCCAAGGAGCTGGAGCAGGTGGCTGCTGATGGTATTGAGGCATCCAAGGTGCAATTCCATGCTGCAGTGGACTCTAATGATGTGTCATCAAGAGTCATGGCTACATCTGTGGCACTTCGCAGAATAGCTTGGCTCAGATGTACTAGCCTGTCACAGGATACCCAGACTAAAGCCATGGATTTTCCTGTTGTGGGTAATTCTCTGTTTGGGGAGCAGACAGAGAATTACATGAAGAAAATGGATGAGTATAGGAACACCTATAGGAGTGCACAGGCCAAGGAAAGGCAGGCCACTCCTCAAAGGCAGCCTTCCAGGGGCAGGGGCAGACCTTTTCATAGGCCATTTTACCAAGCCCAGGCCTCCTCTTCAGCTTATGCCCAGAGGGGGTTCTTTAGAGGGAAAGGCAGGCGGGGTACAAGCAGATCTGCTTCCACCCCTCAGCCTAAAGCCCCTGCCAAGCAGGCACCCTGATGGGTTTGCCAGGGCCGATTCTCCACTACCTGTAGGGGGCAGGTTGGCTTACTTTGTCCAGGACTGGAAGTCTTTAACATCAGACAAGTGGGTCCTGGAAGTAGTAAGCCAGGGACTGGATCTCAGCTTCAAAAAATTTCCAAAGATGAGAACCAGATCCTTTCCACCTGCAAATCCATCAGAGGCACTTGCCCTAGAAACAGAAGTTTCTACCCTCCTGGCTCTCAGAGCTGTGGAAAGGGTTCCACCCCTACACCAGGGCAAAGGGTTGTACCCCAGGTACTTTCTTACCCCAAAAAAGACAGGAGAATGACGGCCCATCCTGGATCTCAGATACCTAAACAAGCACCTTTTAAAACCAAAATTCAAAATGGTGACTCTGGGAATTATTTTACCCTCTCTAAGGCCAGGGGACTGGCTAGCGTCCCTGGACCTCAAGGATGCCTACTTCTGTATTCTTATCAGAAGCTTCCATCGAAAGTACCTCAGATTCGAACTGCCCTCAGGCCATTACCAGTTCAGAGCAATGCCCTTCAGCCTCACCTCTGCCCCGAGGGTATTCACAAAATGCCTGGCAGTAGCAGTTGCCCACTTAAGAAGGCAAAAGATTGCCATTTTTCCTTACCTGGACGACTGGCTCATAGTAGGCCAGTCTCCAGAACAAGTCAAACTACACCTTCAGGTAACTCAGCAACTGCTCACATCTCTAGGTTTCCTTCTCAATCTTCCAAAGTCAGTTCTAGAGCCTGTCCAGCTTCTCACCTTCATAGGTGCAGAACTGAACTCAAAAGAGGCCAGAGCCTTCCTTCCTCTGGAAAGAGCAAGGACCATGGTCTCTCTGGCCTCCTCTTTCACCCTGCAGGTCTCTCAACCAGCAAGGCATTTTCTGCAGCTCCTGGGGCACATGGCTGCTTCTACAGCAGTAGTGCAGGGAGCAAGATTTCAGATGAGGGACATCCAGTTCCATTTGAGAGCCTTTTGGTCTCAAAGGAGAGACCCTCTGACCAAATTGATCCCAGTGACTCAAACCCTGATCCAAGCCCTTCAGTGGTGGCAGGACCAGAGCAATCTGAGACAGGAGGTCCCCTTCACCCTCAGTCTCACTCCTTAATCCTTACTACAGATGCATCCCTCTTGGGGTGGGGAGCTCACATGGGCGAACTCACTACCCAGGGATTGTGGTCCCCTCAGGAATCTCTGCTCCACATCAATCTGTTGGAACTCAGAGCAGTTTTTCTAGCACTTCAAGTTTTTTCCACCTCTGTTCAGAACAAAGTTGTACAGATCAGAACAGACAACACCACTACAATGTGGTACATCAACAAGCAAGGAGGCACTCAGTCTACAGCCTTGTGCACTGAAGCAATGAAGTTGTGGTCTCTGGCGTATTCCTGAACACCTCCCTTACGGCAGTTCACCTCCCAGGCAAGGACAATGTCCTGGCAGATGATCTCAGCAGGATTTCCCAGGGCCATCATGAATGGTCACTGGATCCCCTAGTATTTGCCAGATGGGGCACCCTGCAGATAGATCTTTTTGCAGCCCCAGACAATCACCAACTTCCCTTTTTTCTGCAGGCCCCCAGTGTTGGGCTCAGTCCCTCTGGATGCCTTCCTTCTCAGTTGGGAAGGGAAGTTTCTCTATGCTTTCTCCCCCTTCCCTCTTCTGTTCAAGGTGCTAGTCAAAATCAGATCTCAACCCTGCAAGATGATCCTGATTGCTCCAGATTGGGCCAGACAGCCCTGGTACCCACTTTATGTCCTTATCAGTCCACCTTCCCCTGTGTCTTCCCAGGAATCACAACCTGTTAACCTGTGCTCAGGGGAGGGTTTGGTACCCGAATCTCAAATCTCTCAATCTCAAGGCCTGGCTTTTGAAGAGTTAGAGTTTGCTGACCTACACCTCTCCCAAGGTGTATTGGATATATTGAAGGCAACTAGGAAGCCTTCCACCAGGTCTACTTATAATTCCAAATGAAAGAGATTTTCCATATGGTGCTCTGGCAAGCATATTTTCCCAGAGTCTGCTGACTTACCCACAGTCCTGGATTATATGGTGCATTTGAATACTTTGGGGCTGAGACCAGCTACCCTAAAAGTGCACCTGGCAGCCGTGTCTGCTTTCTTATCAGCAGGTAAACCCTCTTCTCTTTGGCTCATCCTGTATTCTCCAAGTTTTTCAAGGGGTTGCTTCACACCAACCTTCCATTCAGGGACCCTGCCCCTGCCTGGGATCTTAATATTTGCATTGCTCAGCTTATGCAACCCCCTTTTGAGCCCTTGTCTTCAGCAGAGCTTAAGTACTTGACTTGGAAAACTGTGTTTTTGGTAGCCATCACTTCTGCCAGGCGCATAAGTGAATTACAAGCATTGTCAGTGGAGCCTGATAAGGTGGTTTCAGACTTCCACCTTAATCAATCTATGTCTCTCCCTGTGTACTTCACTGACCATTCCTCCTCTGGCGAGAGGAGACTGCACAGTTTAGATGTCAAAAGAGCCCTTAGTTACTACATAGAACGTACCAAGGGTCACAGGTTTGGCTCCCTCGAACTGTTCCTCACTTATGGTGAGGTTGGTAAAGGGAAACCTGCCACTAAAAGATCCATTGCCAGGTGGATTGTCTCTTGTATCCAATTTTGCTTTGAAAAACTGGGTAAGGTTCCTCCCTCAGGCCTGAGGGCTCACTCTACCAGAGGTACAGCTGCGTCTCTTGCTGCTGCCAGGGACATCCCTATCCTAGAGATATGTCAAGCAGCTACCTGGAAAACAGTTCACACTTTTACCAAGCATTACTCCATGGACATCCAGGTTAGGAGTGATGCTCGGTTTGGCACAGCTGTGCTTCAGAGCCTATTTCCTAAGTAGGTTCTGTCCCTCCTCCATGGAGGTACTGCTTGTAGTCTGATAGTCATAATATAGCAAGACTTCATGTTGTTTGAAGAAAAATTGCTCACCTTAGTAATGTTGTTTCTTCTAATGGAGTCTTGCTATATTATGACCTCCCTGCCTGCCCTCTCAGAACCTCTACTTTTTGGGATGTGGGTGGGCAGTGCAGTGTGGCACTTAGTAGATGCCCACCTTATTTTTCACCCCTCCTTTTTGGGGTGTTTGGGTGTTATGTTTTTAATTTTTTGGATCCCCTGACTTGAGTCTTTGTTTTGGGACCAAGAAAAATGTGTTCTTATATTTAGTAGCCAGTTGGCTAGTGTAGGTTTACGGCTTCCACACAGAACCTTAGTGAGTTTTGCTCGTAAAGATCTGACAGTTTGAGTTTGAAGAACAACACACAGAGTTTTCAACCGAGCTCACGCTCAAAGTTCCATGCCTGGCATGGAAAGTTAACTCTTTCACCTCCGGAGCAGTTCGAAGGTTGGGACTCACTGCATATGTCATAATATAGCAAGACTCCATTAGAAGAAACAACATTACTAAGGTGAGTAATTTTTTCTTATGTGTGTGTACTGTATGTGGCAGGCTAATGTAGGACAACTGTATCAGACTGCCTTCTTTGCTACAACCTGTGCTTCCAAGAAGATCTTTTGGCTTACAAATAGTACAATTACTAAAAGAATATTTCTTAAACAGTAACACTACTAATATGCAATAGCTAATAATGGCAATAATAGTAATGCAGAGTAATAATAGTATGATAAACAGCATAAGCACAAACAACAATAATAATGATAATCCATTTCTCTCTACAGTCCCCCCTTTGACACAAAGCATGCAAACTAGTGTCACACAAAACAAAATATGTAAGATGGAAAACAGGTGTTTGAGATTAACCAATATCACTTGCTGGGCATGATGCGCATCATTGCTAATGTGAATTAAATGTTAAGTCTTCCCTTGTCAATCTTCACCATTAGTTACTGCTTGGCCACAGGGTTTTGTTTTTTTTGAGATGGAGCGTCAGCCCCAAGAGCGACAAAGACTACATGGTGCTTGAGGGGCGGCTGCAGCCACAGACTCCTCCTCCATCCCAGTTCTGTTTCTCCCACCATCGAGGCTGCACCTGCTGCGCGAGTTACAGTGCAAACTATACCACTAGGTCTTTCTACGACTCCATCGTTCATCGACACCGTCTGCGACTCCTCAATCCCAGTTCTATCCCGACACTGGTAAGTTCGTTCCTTTTATTTCTTAACTGCACCGGGAGCTTTTTCTGTGTTATATTTTATTTCGCATCATGTCCAGTTCAGGAGCTAAACGTAAGTCTAAAGCGGGCCGTCTCCCCATGCGTCGGTGCTCCTGTGGCCAGCATTTCTCCATGACGGACTGACATGATGTCTGCCTTCGGCGCTGGGACCTAACCATGATATGGATAGATGCGACGCCTGTTTCTCGATCGACCGCCGTGTTCTCGAAGTCCGTGCATTCAAAATTGGCAAGGCCCCACCAACTTTTGGAGGACGGCGTCGCTCTCGGGCCTCCCAGGCCAGGTCTGTAGACCCTTCCTCCGGGTCCCCTCCAAGGCCTATATGGTCTGGTGAGGAGGAGGTCTCCTCATCTTCAAGCCTCGCCGAGGAAGAGGCCTCTTTCATGGCGTCGGAGGAATGTCGTGGTCCCTCCCAAGGCCACGATGGAGACACCGTCTCGGCAATCACCTCTTCGGAGCTGCAGGCTCCCCAGTGTCGCGGGCCATGGTTTCTGGGTCCGGCATTGGTGGACTCTCGACTTCACCCTCCGGCGCCATCTCGGATCCCAGCACTATTCGCGGTGCCGGTGATTGAGATGGCACCATGTGCAGTGCTGTGTTGGTTTCCGGGTCTGGTCAATTCTGTTTGCGGTGCCGTGTTGGGTTCCGGTGCCGTGGCACCGGGGACCTAGCCAGAGCCATGGGTGGATCAGGGCCGGGCTCTGGAGCTGCGGGTGATGCGTAAGGATCACATGGCATTGTGCTTGACTCCAGTGCCACTTGTGGCACCATTTCTCAAGGGACTCTTGGGGTGGCCAGCGTCAAGGTCCTTCTGCTCGACTCCTCCTCAGAGGCAGACGATTCAGAGGTTGACCTGACTTGGTGCCCCGATTCTTCGGAATCTGTCGTTTCTGGAACGTGGAGTCAGACGATCCAGCGTTCCCATTCCTGAGTCCCCCGATCCATCTTCCTCCAAGGATCTCCAGGCTGGGGGTGGCCTCGAGTCCATCGGGGAGGGCAGGTTGGAGATTAAGGAGCAGGCTGTCTCCTTGGAGGGGGCTGTGGCTGCTGCCATTCCTGGTGCTGCCACGCCTTCTCATGGTGGACTAGGGGTTCTGTCTCCAGGGGCCCCCCGGGAGGCCTCAGGGTGGCAGAACCTGTCATTGGGGTCAAGGAGGAGGGCGTCCTCAGAATCTGAGGGGTTGAGGGGCATTGAGTTCCACCTTCTGCCCCTCGATGTGCAGGGAGGAGCTGAAGCGCTGAACCCTGCCTCTCCCTCTTAGGCTCAAGGGACCCCTCTGGTGGCATTGCTGCGGGTTGCCCTTCTGGACTTTTGCAACCCCAGGTGCATTACAGGGGAGGTTCCCAATCTGGGCGCTTCCAGAGTTCACTTCCCAGGGTTCTGTTTTGCGACCTGGTTTGATATCCGGGACCCTGCCAGCTCAGGCTCAGTTTCCCGGATTTCAGAGCCTTAGCAGAGGACAGTTCCCTTCTTGTAGGTGCCCCCCTCCCATTCCTCTGCAGCCACCTCCCTCTCTTCCAGGCCATGTTGGTCCTATGGACCCATTATCCTGGGAGACGTTCTGAGGCTCGGCAGAGGCCTTCCCCTCATATGTCAGGTATATGCATGAGCGGGTGTTTCGCATCTCCCCACCGCCGCAAGATTCCTCTGGACATTCAAGCTCCTCACCTTCCTTATCTCCCTCCGATGAGGGAGAGGAACCCTTTGCTCACCTTTCATCCGACGCTGATTTCACGGAATATCAGTGATTCCTGTTGAGGATGGTTAAGGATCTCCATATCTCTTTTCTCAGACGTGACAATACCGAGGGAGAGACATGTGAATTCCTTGGGGAATTCAGTGCCCAACATCTGGTGGTACCATCCTGGCCTGTTCCTTTCCAGGAGTCATCTATCTGCACCTGGCAGTCTCCAGCCGCCCGTTTTCCAGCCCTGGTAGACTGCAGGAGGAGGTATTGTGCCCCATTGGATTCTCTGGGTACACTCTCCAACCCGCCCATGGGATTGGTGTTCCTAAAGACTCCCTCTGGGCTCCGTCGCCTGGCGCACGACCATCCACCGGACTCAGATTCCGTACAGTTTGACCGGTGGGGGCGAAGAGTGTTCTCATCCTCTCACACGATGTTATGCATTGCATCACATCAGGCTCACCATGCTGCCTACTGAAGGCATTTATGGTTGATGCTCTCCCAAGTCCTAGCATCAATGCCTGATATAAAGCAATCCAGACAAGCTATTGCCTTCTCCGCTACAGGCCTGAAACTGGCAAGGCACCAAGCAAGGGCATCCTATGATGCCAGTGAGGTGGCTTCCAGGCTTCTGCGGGGACAGTGATCTGCATTAGGCGGACGGCATGGCTTCATCTATCAAGATTGCCACCCTGTCCCGCGTAGGGTGATCCGCTCCGCCTTCCGCGGGACCCGCCTCTTTTCCATCAGGGCTAGAAGGCTTCTGCAGGGGCTTCCTCAGTCTCCTCATCTCTGAGGGACACCTCCTAGCTTCTCTCGGCCTTAGACTCCTGTCTTTAAGGCCAGGGTCTCTTCCTTCTGCTTTTCACCAGCAGCAGGCTGAGGGTCTTGTTCCCTCAGTGTTTTCCTAGCCCCCTTCGGAGGGCCTTGGTACTCACCCAAGCAGTAATGAATGGTGAAGATTGACGAGGGAAGATATGGAAATTATGTACCTACCATAAGTCTTGATCTTATCTTGTATCTTCACCATTCATTACTGATACCCGCCCACCTTCCCCTCTCTGGCCTCCTTCTTCAGTGTCTCCTCCTCCTCCTCCCTGCTCGTTCCTCCTCTCTCCTTTTCATGCAAAAAAAAGCCAAAATAAAAAATCTCTTGAGCCTTCCGTTCTTCTCTCAGAACGGATCCTCTTATTTGGCAGGGGAGAGGAACGAGTAGTATTCATCTCTATCCTAAGGGAACTCTTTCCAATTACCCCTGGGGGTGACCTCTTGGCTCCTTCTTAAGCTATGTTGTTCAATTCACAGTTTAAGAAACCGTTCCTTAAATGGTTCGGTTCCTTTTTCTAGGTCTCCTCTGGCATGTCTGAATCTCCTGTTTTCGCCTGCCTCTGCTATTTAAATGCTGTCCTGGCACTCTAATTGCCTTGAACTGGTGATATGCTTTGCCTTGGGGGAGACAGACTGAGTTCCCACGCTGTCCTTTTCTGCAAAGGGGTGCCCTCTATAGGGCTTCAAATACCCCCCCTCCCCCCAGCACTTAACAGGGTGCTAGTGGGCTTCCTTCCCCTTCCTAGTTGGGCGCTCTCCTTTCAGAACAGATTTCTGCCTTGGCAGTCTGTGAGCTCTCAGCTGGAGTGTAAGGGGTTGGGGATGGTGGGAGGTACATAGAGTCTGCCTTTTGTGTACCAAGCTGTGCAAAAGGTTCAGTTGAACCTTCTTCTCCAGTTTTCCTAAATGGGATCCTTGCTCCCTCACCTTGGTCCTGAGCTTACGAGCCTTCAAGCCAATTCTCACAACTTGGCAGAACTTCTCCCTCCTCCCAACATCCCCCCCCCCTCTCTTCTTCTTCCTTCTTCTCTCTCTCCCTTATCTGTCCCTCCCTTGGAGCCACCCCAGGAGTGAGGCCCTGTGGTCCCATAGGGTAGGTTTCCTCTTTCCTGTCCTCTGTCGGCTTATTCCTTTTTCAGTTTATATCCTTTCCTTGACCTATCCGTCGGCTGTCTTGCCTCGCTCTCCTTTTTTCCTATCATTACTTCGCCTCTCCTGCTTACTTCTAGAGGAGGAGTCTGTGGTGCCTAACGGCCGCCCCTTGCACACCACGTAGTGAGTCGCGAAGGTGCCAACTCCTCTCCAAAAAAAACCCAACTCCCGTGGTGGGTGTGTGCCTCCGGCTAACACCCAAGCAGTAATGAATGGTGAAGATACAAGAGAAGATCAAAAATTACAGTAGGTATGTAATTTCCATTTTTTGCAGTTTAGCAACAGTTTGGGGTCTAGGGAGAGTGGAGAAATATGCACATTAAAATTTGAAATGTAACTGACATCATTTTGATGGCTAAGTTCACTAAGAAGATATTGTTCCTCGTGAAGTGGCTCTATTAGGATAACCATTTGATCAATGACAGCGCGTGTAGAAGGTGTGAAGCAAAGGTTTGGCGTAGTCTTTGGGCACGACAATGTTCCATAGGTAAAGAACTTATGGTTTTGAAATTGAACAATACAGACCAGCCATTTTGTGGGTGACATTTATTTTAGGGAAGCACCATCTCATGGGCTTCACCAGGCAAATGGCTGAAGTTTTGACTCACACCCAGCTGGATGGCACAGTGTTTGGTCAAACTCATACGGCATATCTGCAAGCAGATCAGGGTAGTTACATGAAACATGACACATATACATATGCCTATATCCTTTTACTGAGCAGCAGGCAGTATGGGGTTATAGGGGTTGGAAACTGCTAGGGAAGATATGTCACCCTCTCCTTATAAATGTCACCTTTTAAGTGATCCACAGAATGGACTGTGACCAGTTTGCCCCCAAAAAAAACACTTCAGCAGGGTTAATTAATGGTAAAGTAACATATCCCAAGCTTTTCACTGTCACTAAAGAAAAAACATTTGACACGCCCAGGCCTCAATGCATCCTGAGTGGATGTCTTGTGACCTGGTTACATATCCCATGCAAAACCATTTGGTCAGGTAGTTATCTGAGATGATGTCAGGGATGTGCCTTTGTTTCCACATCTTATGAGCAAATTATAAATCATTGTGAGAGCATACTATAGTTCCTGTAGGCTGTGTATGTTACCCCTTTACCTATGAGTTTGTCAGATGTTTTAAGATTGTTTGCAACTAGTGCATTGATTCTACAGGTAGTTTGTGTTTCAGTAAACCAACATGTAATACAAATTGATATGATATGATATACATATCACACATACTTTTCTTCTTTTTGTGCTAGGCCTGCAAGCCAATATTTATCATAAATTTAGTAACCGTGTCCGGATTTTGAGGTTTAAAATAATCTATTTATGGTCTCCATGTCAGCCCTATTCCATATGGACAAGCCAGATGCAAATAGGCCTGAGATGGTGCCAGTAAGTCCTTCCAGATCTGAAACCTGTCTGGTATGGAAGACGCCATGTTGGGGTCTCCTGTCTTGCATAGCTGTGGGATTTTGGCTGTAGCATGATATGAATCTTTAAATGAAAAAAAAAAACTCTTAAAATCATCAAGAACATGTAGCTTTGTACGTTTTGCTTGGGTTTCAAAGTATTCAATACGTCACCTCATGGCCTTTAAATTTGCCCTGTTCCAGATTGACATCCCTAACCCAAATACATCTAACACAGACATGACTATTTCGTCCAGCCCTTGTAGATGTCTAGAGCGGAATATGCTGTCCTGTTGGTAAGTTTCTTGCCTGGCTACAGGATCTTATGCTCGTGCCTGATAGCAATAACATCTATACCACACGTTAACATTACATCTATACCACACATTATCAAACATACATTAGTAGAGGCACAAAAATTACTACGTTCAGATGTGGGAAATGAGAAAACTTTCAAAATCACAGAAATATGCATAAACTTTCTCCGTACAGAATATCATCAGTTTTGCCTGATGAATAATCACAGTAAAAAAAGACAATAATGCATACGTTTCCACATGTCATAACAGCTGAGTAACAGATTCATACAATGTGTATGAATAAACAGTACATTATTCAATAAAGTCCTGGGGTCAAAGTAGCAGTAAAACCACTGCATGGGACCTGTCCCAATATAAGTAAATGTGTAGTCTCTGCAGGCATTCTTGGCACACAGATGGTGATGTCATTGATAAGTTGTCACAGTTTGTTGTAAAGTGATGCCTTGCACCACTACAGTATTCACAGTATTGTATAACACAGTATTTGGGTTGCCCTTGTATATGTCTAATTGTCAGCTTGTAAGTGCCTGTATCTGAGCGTTGTACTGGGTTAACCACCAATGATGCATTGTTCAAACATGTGTCTTCATGGCTTGGATTGTATTTATTAAATGTCTAAAATGTCTGTTAGTGGGTCTCTGCAAAAGTACATGAGGGCATGCTGTGAACAGCATGATGATGTCATAATTATTAGAACGTGTTTGCTAGCAGATCACAAGGGAGAAAATGCTTGAACTATGTCAGACAGCATGGCTGGCTCTCCGTCATAGACTGTACTTGGAAGTCCTGAAGTTCTGTGGCAACGTGGGCATTTAGGATCAACATGAGTAGGAACATCGCTATCTTGCTGTCCCTCCCTCACTGGTAGGTTAGTAAACAGTTTCAACTGATTTACATGAAATCACTTGTCCCTATGCTGTTTCCTTGCTATTCCCTGTAATGCCGATTTTATACATGGTGGGGCTGCACCAGTTTGCCACAGGGTCCCTCCTGATCATACATTTTGATCAATACCATGTCTCCTGACTTTAATTGTGTTTCATGGCATTGTTTGTCTCTGAACATTTTATTAACATGTTGAGTCACACAAATGTTATTAGCAGCAGAAAGGCAACTAGCCTTGAAAGTTTTTTTTTTTATCATTAACCCCACATCCTCCTCTCTGGTGAACCATGAAAGAGCCTTCTAACAGACTGAGTTTGTTTTTGTGAGTGGTATGCATCTGCCACTATTTTGGGAGTGTTAATCTTAATTAGAACAGATTGGCACGAAATCATGTATCAATGGCTACTCTGAACCCAGATGATGTAATTGACATTAGAAAATGGTTGTCTGCCTCCCATGGGCACATCAGTAATTTATTTCTATGCCTTTTTAAATAGTTGTGAATCAGCTACTGCTGGAAAGCAGTTAGTTGTGGGGGCAAGGCGTACAGAGGATCTGTATCTCCATCCCTCAAGCTCCTTGTAGTGCAAGGAGTTCGGCTTGGGCATCCTTTTGTAAATAGGGAACTTTACTTAAAAGTGACAATCTGCAAAGGTTGCTGAAAGAAACAAAACACAGCATAAAGTAGGGTGTGATATGCAGGCAGTGAAACCCTGGTACGGAGTAGTTAATCAGAGGTTTGAGGTGACACCCCCCACTCCCCTCCATACAGGATCATGTCTATAATACAGGCCATGTACACACAGTACCACTGGGATTTGATTAATTAGAAAAAGATAAATTATTGGCCAGAAGTTAAATTCAAGCTATAAACTTAATTTTAACTAATGAGCAGTTCACAGTAAAATTCTTTCGGTCTGTTGGATTAGATTTCTGCCACTCACTTCTTTTCGAAGACAAGAGCTAAGGACTCAAGGTCATAACATTAACACATGATGAGGCAGTTTAATTTAAATGTGTCACACACAACCCCCCCCCTTTTGGAGAACGAGAATTTAAAAAGGTAAAACAGCTTTAAACCATGTATGTGTAACAAGCAATATGGTACAAGGGGAAGAAACAAAAATTTCTTACACAATAGGGAATATAAAGAGTTGGGACCCCTATTGCAAATGAGAACACACAAATGCATCATTGTAATGGAAAAGCCATAAATAATTTTAAATGCACCAGCATCAACAGCTGAAGGAGAACCTTTTCCTTGATCCTGTTAACAGTTTAGCGTGCCCCTCAATTCCTTTTACTAGATTCTAACCAGTGAAAACTTGTGGCAGACTGGCAGTTGTCTGGAATGCATTCCCCATAAGGTGTAGGTTCAGTAATGGGGGTTAAATCACAATAGCTTTTACAACCCTGTACTTTTTTTTTCATTAAAGAAGTGGTTTGCACTTTCACAAAAACATTCATATGCATTCAACCACAGAATAAAATGAAAAACATTCAAAGCAGAATATGGCAAAAATATTTAAACTAAAATATCAAATAGCGATGTAATGTTATTTGGCTTAAAGCAAAAGCGTATCTGAAATTGCAGTATGCTCATGGTGCATTTCACTCCCTCTCAGTACTGAGTGAGATAATGTTAACACAACATTTAAAAATATTTTTAGAGCACTTAGCCTTAGAGTAGAAAAATAAAACCTCAAAGCAAATCTACACAATGGCACAGTGGCATGATAATATCTGAGCATTTTAAAGCACAAAATGACATAAAATTCATAACCTCTTGGACACACAGAACTAAAAGTCGAATATTTTTCTAGCAACTGTATTTGTGAAGCAGTGTATTTGTGTGTATGTGTGTAGAGAGATATAGGTTATACAGGGCATTAAGAAGTTTCTAAACTTTGGGTGCTCAACCCATGTTTAAATTAGATGAATGAAATAGGAAGTATCAAAGAAATGTGGACAGCCACCTAGAAGAGAGAAAGTTCAAGTGAGAATGAAAGGTTTAAGATTATTTGATGTTCTGATTTTTTTTTGTCCTTCAGCCTCTAACCTTTACCAATTAAAACTCTTCTATACTTCTGATGATGTGGAGATAACATTCTCCATATAATTAATATTTTTCAGCTTTGCCACACGGTTCTTATTACATCTGATTTTGACCTGTGGAGTCAGGACCTTAACAGTATGTTTATCGGATGCTGAACAAAACTGTTGCTTAAAGAGCCTCTGACACGAAAAGTGCAACATTGCAGAATCCGAATAACCATACCCCTAGTAAGTATCATACCAAAAATTAGATTTCTACGTTACTTTATTTTAAAGTTTTGAGCTATTTTGTAACCCTGATTGCGCTACCTGTCCAAAACAGCCTGTGTCAGTGAAGAGCTGCTGATGATGTCATCTCAGGTCCTCACAGTCTAGTATTCTGTCAGCAAGTTCATAGGACCTGTTTCTCTAAAGTTTTAAAGATCATGTGAGAGGTTTCTATGATAAAAAATATTACACAAATGTGCAACTGCCAACTTGAGAAAGACAACCTATTATATATATTGATTGTATGTCCTCTTTATATTCAAGAAAGAAATCTGTACTTGGGTAGTGTACTATCAACTTTAGACATGGAACTTAAATATCAAGTGAATGCATTATTGAAATCCAAAATATACTGAGAAATTAGAAAGTGTTGCATTGTTCTGTAAAAAGATAGAACATAAGAAACTGCATATTATAAATGAGGAATAGGTTACTATAAGGGTGACGCTTATATTTGTTACTAAATCTTAGATGTAAAGACATGTGCAATAGTTTAACTATAAACATCTGAATGAGTTTACTGGTAGAAATACCAATTTTATTGTACTGCTCAAGTTCCCTGTATATTTATTGGTAATTGTACCTCTATGGACAATGTAGCATGTTATATGTATATTTATGTATGCTAAAATGTATTATGCAGTGTTTTGTAAAGACAGTTCTGTCTAGTCAATCAATAAACGGAAACTGAACTGAAGATCATGTGCAATAGTTGTCTAAAGTAAAACAGGCAGCACCATTCAAAAAACATTGCTATAAAAACTACAGTATATGTGTTTCAGGTTTTGTGACAAGGTTAACAAAATTGAATTTCATAATGTGTTTTGGTGTGGTTCATTTCTCAAGGGTTGCTGGATGCTGAGCCAGCATGCCTCCAGGCTTCTGAAGCCATTTGGAGTGCTACTGTACTGTGTCTCTTAGGAAGTTGCACAGTAGCCCCTCGCTATAGCGAACCCTGCTATAACGAAAACTCAGCAATAACAAATGCCTCATGTGGCTCCCGATGTTTCAGTATTTCTGTACTTTAGAATTTCTATCCGTGCCGGGAATCAGCCAGCGCACATGTCATCCGCACACATCAAACACTATCCATATGCCTTATACACTGTATTGTCAGGGAAACACAGTTAAAAACTAAAGTCAGAAAAAATATCTACATCCTAACTGCTATATGAGACTCGGAGTTAGAAACAGCACCTGTAACATGGATGGTGGCTCAGAGATTCCATGTGCTATACAAACACACTCCCCCTCCGACTCTCATCTTTGCTTAGTAAATTTATGCTGCCCAGTACTGAATTTATTTTACACACAGTAGGTTCTGAATCATACTGATGAAGTCAGATGTGGTGGAGCTGGAGCTGTGATCTGTGAGCTGGATGGGGGTGATTATGAAAGCAGGAAGAGCATCAAAAAAGATCAGGAATTTGTAGAGAGGTGTTTTGTTGTTGCCTGTTTTTTCCTTTTGTCAGTGTTTCTTTTTTGCTTTTACTATTGCCCAGTGTACTAGTCTGTGTACAGATATCTGGAGTGATGAGTCTGTGACTGGGGGGGGCGTGTTTGTAAAGGACATGGAAACTCTGAGCCGCTGTTCCTGTTACAGGTGCTGTCTTTAACTTGGAGTCCCAGCTAGCAGTTAAGATGTGGATATTTTTAAAATGTTAGCTTTATTTTGTTGACAGTGCAATGTATAAGGCATATGGGAAGTGTTTGATGTGTGCGGGTGACATATGCACCGACTGAC
The DNA here is from genome assembly GCA_016271365.2 of Neoceratodus forsteri. NCBI lineage: Eukaryota > Metazoa > Chordata > Ceratodontiformes > Ceratodontidae > Neoceratodus > Neoceratodus forsteri. The sequence goes on along the minus strand of CM057454.1, from coordinate 1,101,112,231 downwards.
AGTAGTGCATAGTAGCGTCCCTCGTTGTAACAAACAGGGAGCTATAATGAATATGGATTATGGCTCCCTTTTATTCATTATAGCCAGGGTTTACTGTACTGCCATTATTGTAATGTTCATAACTTCACTGCTGTTTGTCAGTGTCTACATTACAATATGTTTTAATACGGACCTTATATGTATGTATTAATTCCTACTAGGGGTGGAAGTGTTGGCTCTGGTAAAATGATATATCTGATTTAGAGTAGAACATAGATGAGCCTGACTGTATGTCAAAAGAGCCTAACGGAGAACACATTGTGCTGGCTAAATTAGAAACTCCTAGTAAGTTTTCAAAACAGCATTACCTCTCCCACCCCCCATTGACAAGGAGATGGAATCATTGTTTTAAAGTGCCTTTCTTAGAAATCGCTTCAATTGAATGATAGGTGTGAATTATCTAAGCCTTTCACCACATCAGCAACTTTTTCAGTGTGCAAACCTCACAGTGGTGTGCTGTGACCCAGCATCCAGCAACCCTGGAAAAAAAGGACCACAACAACAAAGCACATAAACAAAATATTGTCAGCTTTGTTGCAAAACCTGAAACACAGAGTTTTTAAAGCAATGTTTACTGGCTGGTGCTGTCTGTTTTACTTGGGAAAACCATTGCACATGATCTTCACAACTTTGGAGAAACAGGACCTATAAGCTTGTTGACAGGGAATACTAGACTGTGAGGTCCTGAGATGACATCACCAGCAGCTCTTCACTAATACAGGCTGTTTTGAACAGATAGTGAAATCAGGGTTACAAAATAGCTCTTAACTTTAAAATGAAGAAACGTAGAAATCTAGTTTTTATTATGAGATTTACTGGGGGTATGCTTATTCTAATTCTGCAATGTAGCTCTTTTGGCCAGATGGTGTCAGTTGCTTTGTAACAAAAGCAAACCTAGATTGAGGAGCAGATTTTGCCTTCCATTGATCAAATTATTTGTTGCCATACAGGTCAGTGGCCCATGAAGCATCTTTGCAGAAGTCATCTAACTTCTATTTGGCTAAGACAACTGCAAGGATTGCCTCCATGCTGCTAAGCTGGCTGGGTTCAATTGGTACTGTGAGCTATGACACCCTAATTCTGGGGTTACATAGAAACACAGAAACATAGACATTGACAGCAGATAAGGACCACAAGGCCCATCCAGTGCGCCTGTTTTGTTCTACCTTATGAATGTGCCTTAGGCCTTTACTCTGTCAATAGCCTATTTATTCATACTCATCTGTATTGCTCCCTTATGCTTATCCCATGCCTGTTTGAAGCCCTGTACTGTATTCATATCCACCACTTCCTGAGGTAGACCTTTCCATGCATCCACCACACTTTCTGTGAAAAAGAAGTTTCTCACATTATTACCCCTTAATTGGCCTCTCTCTAATCTCATGCTGTGTCCTCTCGTCCTGCTATTTTTCTTATATTGAAACATGTTCGACTCTTTCACCTTGTTAATGCCCTTAAGATGTTTGAATGTTTCGATCATATCACCTCTCTCGCCTCCTTTGCTGTAGGGTATACTGTACATATTGAGCTCTGTTAATCTGTCCTCATATGTTTTCTGATGCAGTCCCTGCACCATTTTGGTTTCCCTTCTCTGGACTGCCTCCATTTTGTTAATGTCCTTGTGCAGGTGCAGCCTCCAGTACTGCACACAGCACTCCAGATGGGGGCTAACCAGTGTCTTGTAAAGAGGGATTATTACCTCCCTCTTATGACTTGTGATACCCCTTCTAATACACCCCTACATCTCTCTAGCCTTACCTACTGCTTTAGTGATCTGCTTGAATTATTTCAGGCCATCTGTGATGATGATGCCCAAGTCTCTTTCTTCCTGTGTGATTGCCAGCAACTCCCCTCCCAACCTATATGTAGCTTCAGGGTTTCTCTTTCCTATGTGCATAATCTTGCACTTCTTTGCGTTAAACCCCAGTTGCCATTCGTCATACCATTTTTCCAGTTTTTCCGGTTCTCTTCTCATTCTGTCCACCCCATCTGGATCATCTACTCTGTTGCAGATCTTGTTGTCATCTGCAAACAGACAAACCTTACCCTCCAGTCCATCTGCAATGTCACTGATGAAGATATTGAAGAGGACTGGCCCCAGGACTGATCCCTGAGGCACCCCTCTTGCAACTTGCATCTCTTCTGAATGTATACCATTTACCACCACTCTGTTTCCTGCCTGCCGACCAGTTTGCCACCCAGTTGACCAATGTCTGACCCAGCCCGAGCCTTCCTAGTTTATTAATCAATCTTCTGTGTGGAACAGTATTGAAAGCTTTGCTGAAGTCAAGGTAGGCAACATCAACTGCACCCCCTTGGTCCACCATGCTGGTTACCCAGTCAAAGAAATCTATGAGATTAGTTTGACAAGAACTTCCTGTTGTAAACTCCTGCTGTTTTGGATCCTATGCTTCTGTGGATTCCAGGTGTTGCACTATCCTTTCCTTAAGGAGTGCCTCCATAATCTTGCCCACTACTGAGGTAAGACTGACTGGTCTGTTGTTCCCTGCCTCCTCCCTGCTGCCACTCTTGTGGAGCGGGATCACATGAGTCCTTCTCCAGTCTTCTGGGACCTCTCCTGTGCTCAGAGACTCACTAAACAGTTCTGATAATGGCTCTGCTAGTTCCGCCCTTAGCTCCTTTAGTACCCTGGGATGTATACCATCAGGTCCTCTTGCCTTGTCCACCCTGAGCTTAGTGAGCTCTTGTAGTACCCTTTCTTTTATGATGGGACTTGTGCACACCTCCCTCCCCTCTGTGTCCATAGTGCTGAGCTGTCAGCCCTGCCCTACCTTCTCCTTAGTAAATACTGAGCAGAAGTATCTATTTAGGATATATGCTTTTCCTTGGTCCTCCTCCACACACTCCCCCTTATCCCCTTTGATCGTAGTAATACCCCCTCTGGACTTTCTCCTTTCACCAATGTATCTATAGAAAATCGTGTCCCCTTCTTTTACTATTCGTGCTAGTGTTTCCTCAAGTTTGAGCCTTTGCTTGCCTTACTGCCTTCCCTGCTTCTCTTAGGGAAGTTTGGTATGCCTCCTTATTTTCATTCCGCTGCATTCCCTTATATTTCCTGAAGGCCAGTCTTTTGGCTCTGACCTTTTCTGCTACTGTTTTAGAGAACCAAAGTGGTTTCTCCTTTTTTTGCTCTTGCCTTTCTCCCTAACACTTTGGGATGTTGCTTCAAGTAATGCATCCTTAATGCTTGCCCACTTTGTCTGTACCCCCTCACCTGTATTCCTTCTTGCCAGGGCTAGCTTAACTCTGTTGGCTATCAAATCAGTCAGCTCCTCTGAAGTCCCATGTTTTTGTCTTTGAATGGGCTGATTTATTTCTAATGGCCAAATTGAACCATATCATGTGATGGTCACTGGCCCCCCAAGTGACCTTCTACCTGGAGATCTGTTATCCTTTCCCTGTTAGTCAGTACTAGATCCAGGATAGCTCTGTCTCTTGTGAGTTGTTGTTGTACCAATAGTTTGAGGCACTCCCCCTGTAGGGAATCCACTATGTGTCGAGTTCTGGCAGATGTTCCTGCTGGTATTGACCAATCTGTATCTGGCATGTTGAAGTCTCCCATTATGCCTAGCTCTCACCCTAGAAGCTGGTACAGGTTATGACCCTTTTTGAAAATACTAGTGACCCACCTAGTACTGTTACTGGTACAACTGCAGTCAGGTTTTAATCCCCCCTTTGGACATAATGCAGAGCTCATGGTAGGAGTTTCCAATTTTGTAAGGACGATTTGGTTGGTGTCTGTGTAGGTACTAATTATAATAAAAACACAGGACACAACTGATGGCAACAAATCTTATATTTGCAGTTTGCAAACAGAAGATAGCACATCGGTACCTGGCATAGCATTTCTAGCCAAAACAGTACAGTAGTAGCCACAGACATTGTCAGCTATTTTCCAACATTTCTGTGATATTTCTAGAGAAATCTGCTTTCTGCATTTCCACAGTAGAGACAGCAGAGAGAAACTCTTTAGAAATTTCATGAAATATCTGGAAATAGCTGGCAATATCTTTGGCAACTACTGTATCTTGCAGCTGACTACAGCAGGTCAGTAACATGGCCTAATAGTTACCTTCTCCTGTGAAGACAGGTGCAGCAGAGGTCTTCTTCCCAAATGGGATCCCTGTCTCAACTCCCTGTTGTCTGGAAGCCATTATTATATCCCACTTTGTGTATAACTACGTGACTAAGCTTACGTAGACAACCAAGGGAAATTATATTGGGTACATTCTGCTTCTCTTGGTACTCCTAGTACATGGCTCCTTCACTCCTAGCAGGCATGGTGTCACGCTGCAACCTTGGAGTATCAGTGGAACTCAGACTCCCTGGCTAGGACAAGCTGAGAAAAATATGTTTATGTGTATGTATGTGGCAGGCTAATGTAGGACAACTCTATAAGGCTGTCTTCTCTGTTGTGACCTGTGCTTCCAATAAGGCCTTTTGGCTTACAGATGGTATAATTACTAAAACACAGTATATTTCATATAAGCAGTAACATCAATAATATGCAATAGCTAATAATGTCAAAAATAGTAATGCAGAGTAACAGTAATAGTATGATAAACAGCATAAGCACAATGATAATAATCCATTTCTCTCTACACCTTGGACCCTAACAGAAATGAGAAATCCTGTGAGAACTCAGTTTCCAAGGTCCTATGGAGACATGAATGTCAATACTAATGGCATTTTTACTTCCTTGCCTAATGGACGGAACAACTAAAGTGATTCTCCCACATGAGGTATAGTTCTGTTTAATATGTAGAAGGTGATTTACTTAGCAAAGACACTAAAGGGCTGTGGATTGGCTTGCAAAAAGAGGCAATTAAACTGTCATTTTGTTACAAAAAAGTTTACAAATAACACATATATAAACTTAACTTCTCTTGCAAACATAAAACATTTTGCACACAAACAAATAGAAGTTATATTCTATATGAAAAAAATATATATATACTGCAAAAATTTCATTAATTCATCAGTTAGGGTTGCTGCGACAAAAGTAGGGAAATGAGGCATTAGATGTTCGCCCTAACACACCACTCCTCCCCGGAGATCAGGAGGTGTCTGGGGGGGTGACACTAGGGTTGCCAGCCCTAACACTCACACCATTCCATTGTAAAATAAGCTGGGTGGCAACAGTGTAGGGGAGAGTGTTAGGGTTGGAAACCCCAGTACCACCCCCCTCCCCCCCAAACCTTCTGGTCTCCGCAGGGCAGGGGGGGTGTTAGGGTGAAACCCTAACACCTCATTTCCCTGCTTTTGTCATGGCAACCCTAAATGATGCATTAACAAAGTTTTTGCAACTAATTTCCTAACTTTTTGAGGTAGCATAATAGTATCCTCATTTTATTAATAGTACAACAGTATCAATGTGTTATGATGGGAGCGCCTCCATCGAGATAGTACAACAGTACAGTGGAAGCGCAGGGTCCAAAGGCCCTTTCACTCCCATTCCTCCATTAAGATAGTATAGCAGTTTCCTTATTTTGACCCAGATTTTCAACATAGCCTTTTTATGACCTCACCACTTGTACCAGCAGAGAAAATTTTCAAATCCTTGCCAAAACATAATTCTGTGCAACCGCAATGCCATTCTACTCCACAGGTGTGAAAACACATCTTGGACAGGATTTGAGAAATGACAGCTGTAGCGCACATCAGGTGGGGTAAGAAGAAGAGTATGTTGAAAATATGGGGTGAAAATATTGAAAATTTACTATGTTACGAGTGTGCGTAGAAAGATTTTTCAAAATGGTAACCCCAAATTTTCAACATTGCCTTCTTATGACCCCACCTGATGAACAATGTGACTTTTATTATGCAAATCCCACCAGAAAGGTGATTTTGTCAAGTGACTAAAAAATCCCCTTTCCATCGAGAGTTGCCTAATGACTGTCATATTGTTCAGGAGGTGGGGTCCCCAGGACTCCATGTTGAAAGTTTGATACCAACATCTTAAAGAATGGCCAAGTTATGTCCAAAAGTTGAACCCCCATTGAAATACATAGGACCGCATTTACCTTTGTTCAGATTGCAGTCGTTGGTTCCAGCAGCAAGACGTGTCTTCAATCGTGGAAGTGGGTGTCGAACCAGGAACCTCCTCAGGTAAGTTGCAGTCTGGGGGTGTCAGAGGTGGGTACAGTGGGGGATTGGGTGTGGGGGGTATGGGTGTGATTGGTGATGGATGGTTTTCTTAATTCCAAGGCAAATGGTGCAAGACAACGAGGGATGGTTTTCTACTTTTTACAGGAAAAATATGAAAAATAAAGGGGCAAAGATACAGGACCAACTGCCACGAATGAAAACTGGGGCAATGAAGTGTGGGGGGTACCACTGGACACAAGGGAGATGTGGTAAGAAAGCCACAATAACAATTTGAAAAAACAAACAATATTAAAAATGTATATATATATATATATGTATAGACACAGTATATATTTATATATATATTATAGCATTGCAGTTGCGCCCCTATAGTTAGGGTTAAATAGGCACTTCAATGTTAAACTCAAAAGTTTGCATTTTAATAACTTTGCAGTCGTTGAACAGATTTGCACGAAATAAAGTATGTGCCTTCCTGTGGTGTAGATGTCTTGATCTGGCAAGATTTATTCCAGTCAGATGTATGGCCTTGTAGTTACAGAGAGGTGAAAAAACATGTTTTTACTCATTGACTTTGCTGGGATTTTTCTTTGAACTTGCCTACAGCCCCAAGGATTTGTTTGTTTGGTATGAGATTTTCAGGACATAAAGGGAATACCCCACAGATGTGCCTTTTGCTAGACTGGTGAAAAAACAACAAGCCATTTTTAAGTTATTGCAATTTAAAAATAAAAAAAATCATTTTTGAGCATGCTTCGTAGGCACTTTAATATAGTTGCATAACACAAAAGAGAAATCCTGCATTGTATGAAATCCTCTTTCATATGGTTGCCATCTTGTTTCCAGTTTGCCTGAAATTCAAATTTTGAACTCTCCCAAAATGATATTCTGGGGAGGAACCAACACATGTAGCTTGCTTAATATGACCCCCTAGGTGCATTCTGCACTTTTCTGTTCAGAAAATGTCCTTAAAATGTGTGCTATTTAACATTTAAATTATTTGTTCATATCGGCGTCATACAATGTAGGATCTTAGTTCATATGATGAGATGCAAACTAGGATCCTACTACATGAGTCATACGACATAGGATCTTAGTTTGTATCTCACCACACAAACTCAGATCCTACTTCATATGACTCCAATACAAAGAATTTAAATGTGGATATCTTAGCCATTTTTTGTATTTTCTCACCAAATGTTCAACATAGGCATTTTGAACCCCCCCACCACCACCACCATGAACACTGTCACTGTCATTTCATTATTCTGTCCTGAAAGATGATTTTGTGGTCACTGCACGGAATCACCTTTTGGGTACCGATTAACAAAATTACAGTCCCAGGGTTCATGAGGGGAGGCCCCAAAAAGCCCATGTTGAAAATCTGGTGCAAAAAATCCAAATAAACTGCCATGTTACAAGCGTGTGTTGTGCAGTTTCTATGCATGCTTGTAACTTAATCAATTTTTGATATTTTCACTCCAGATTTTCAACTTTGCCATTTTTTCACACCTCCTTGTGAACAGTTCATCTGTCATTTCTCATATCCTGCCCAAAATGTGTGTTTGTACCTCTGACTCAGAATGGTGTGGTTGCTGTGCGAAATCAACTTATGGAGTAACAAAATTACAGTGTCTGTGTTCATAAGGGGATTTCCCAAAAAGTCCATGTTGAAAATTTGGTTAAAAAATTCCCTAAAATGGCCATATCACAAGCATGTGTTGTGCAGTTTCTACACGCGATTGTAACTTTGCCAGTTTTTCATAGTTTCCCTCCTGATTTTCAACATTACCATTTTCCGCATCTCCTCATGAACAGTATACAGCTGTCATTTTTCAAATCCTGCAAAAAGCATGATTTCACACCTGTGGCGCAGAATGGCACATTCACTGTGCGAACTCAACTTTCGGGACAGATTAATGAAATGACAGTGACATTGTTCATGAGGTAGAATCCCCAAAATGCCATGTTGAAAACTGGGTGAAAAAATCCTGAAAATGCCAGAGTTATGTGCGTCTGTTGAATTGTGGTGCCCGCCGCACCTTTCGGTGCCCGTATCTCGAAAACAATTTGAGATATGGATTTTTCGCTCTCCGCAGCTTTAGGTGGACTAAGCACCCATGAAGGTTTCGCAGTCATGATTACAACTGCAGTACATATTTTTCCATAGTGGCTACAGCTACTGAGATATTGTCAAATTAGTGTAACAAGGATTACTTGTCATGACTATAGGGCTGCAGTATGTCCATATTTATGTGTAAGTGGGAGTGCAGGGCCCACAGGGCCCTCACTCCTACTTATGCATATCATTATGCAACAATGGGTAGTGTGAGGGGACCGCAGAGCCCAGATGGCTTGTGCTACCACAGCCACATACCAGTTACATTACACTTTCTCAAAAAGAAGGGCAATTCATTGCAAAAAACTATGTTAATACATCAGTTATGGTTTTTATTAAAGTGTAAAAAGCTGGGCAATTCAATGTTAAGGTTACCAACCCTACACCTCCCAGGTGTTGGGGTGTGCCTTGGAGTCATTGGGCCTCCCACCCCATTCTCCTATACTGTACCATCTTATCTTGTTTACACATGCAATGAGGTGAGAGCTAGGGCTGATGACTTCAAGGCACACCTCAACACCTGTTGGTGTGTGGAGTGTGGGGAGGTGGTAGGGTTGGTAACCATAACATTGAATTTACCAGCTTTTTATGCTTTAATGAATACCCTAACTGATGCATTAACATAGTTTTTTGATATATAAAATATAGTGAGTGTTAGGGTCAACGACACCAAAGCACACCCCGACGCCTGTTGGTCTGTGAAAGGTGGGGGTGGGGTGAGGTGGTAGTGTTGAGTGGGGGGGTGGGATGCGGTGTTAGGGCTGGAACCCTAACACCACATTTCCATACTTTTATCACTTTAATATGAACCCTAACTGATGCATTAATAACGTTTTTTGCAGTGAATTTCCTTACTTTTTGAGAAAGTTTAACCATAGCGTTAGTTTGTTTTGAGAGGGCCCTGCACTCCCATGCATGCATATTATAATTGTCCCTGTTTTTACATGTGGGAGTTTCCGTAAGTGTAGCGATACTGTAATTAACCCTCATCTTCCTGTGCGAGTGCAAGGGCCTCCAGGCCCTATGCTATCATCACTCCATAATGGTATCCACATGCTCTGCACTCCCATCTATCCATAACTGTAGAGACATTGCAATTAACCCTTGTGCGGCCAATGGCACATTATTACAGTCAGTGTAGCCCCATTGATAAAAATTTCCGCCATAATTGTAAACACGGCCTGGCAACATGCATCAATTCTCAGTACACCAAAAAGTGTACTAAGCTGCATTTCACAGAAAATCTGTATCTTGAAGTGTTTTTGAGATGTAGCTGTCGAAAAGTACCCCAACCACTACAATGTTATCCTATGGGAAATTACTAAACTTTGGAATGTTATAATTATGGAACCAATGTAAAGTTTAACAGTAAACCATCAAAAAGTTCATCTGTGGGACAAGTCCTTTGTACCCTGAAAATTTCAGCCCATTGGTGCAAACCATTTCTTTGCAGTGAAGTGACAAAGAAACAGAAATTTTTTGAAAGTAGTGTTGCAAATTGCGACACTACATTCGTGAAAGTGCCACAGATTGCAGCAATACCCAAGTGTTTCATGAAATAGTGATGCAATTTGCAGCACTTTCGCAAAAGTGGTGCCGCAAGTTGCAGCACTAAAAAAAGCAGATAAAAATAAACATATTTCTGTACTCAACAGAAAAAAAAATAACCCCAGAATCATGTTCTTCGGGCCCCGATTAGGTAAACGCAAGTGTTGGTGTTTCCCAAGGGGCAGTATTTTTTGGATTATATCATTTTTCCAAGTCGCTAACTGAAAAAAAAATGGTGGATTTATGACATTACTTTTCCATTTGAGAAAGCAAAAAGTGCTTTGAGCATATAAAAGTTGTGTCAAGGCTGCCAGCTAACTTTTCCCATAGGAAATAATGGGAAACTTTGATTTTTTTATACCTTTTGAATGGAGTAATATTTTTTCACCAAACCTGCAAAAGGCACATCTGCAACCCACACCCCATATACCCTACCAATTTCAGACCACCCCCTAAGCCATTTCTGAGAAAAAGCATGACAAAGAATTTGCACAAAAATGGTAATTTTCACATTGTTGGATACTCCGCATCTCTGCAACCGCACATCAAACTGGAACAAAACTTGCCACATGAAGAGATCTTTGGTCCCTGACAGAGTGTGCAAAATTTTATGTGAGTCATTGGAACAGTTGTAAAGTTACTAAAGTGCAAAATTTGGGGTTTAACATAGACATGGCCGTTGAACCCTAACTATGCTGGCGTGACTGCACCAGTATAATATAGCTATCTATCTATATAGCTATATATATATATATATATATATATATATATATATATATATTCATTGCAGAAAACTCTGTTAATGCATCAGTTAGGGCTGACAGTACAGTGAAAAAGTTTGGAAATTCGATGTTAGGGTTCCCACACCTACCACCCCACCCCCCACCCTCCACACACCAACAGGCGTCGGGTGTGCCATGGTGTCATCAGGCTTCACCCCATTCCATGTGTAAACAAGCTGACATGATACAGTAGAGGAGAATTGGGTGGGAGTTAGGCCTGATGACTCCATAGCACACTCTGATGCCTGTTGATGTGTGGAAGGTGGGGGTGGGTGGAAAACCCTAACATCAAATTTCTAAAGTTTTATCGCTGTACCATCAACCCTAACTGATGCATTAATGGAGTTTTTTGCAATGAATTTCCCTTCTTTTTGAGAAAGTATAATGTAACTGGTAACTGGTATGTGGTTGTGGGAGCACAGGGCCCCAATTTTTGCATAACGGTATGCATATGTGGGAGCATGGGCCTTCTCAGCCCTGCACTCCCACTTACACATAAGTACAGAAACATTCCACAAATGGCACATCAGAGATCCAGACTGCATATTCCCTGAGAATTTCAGATCAGATGAACAAACCGTTTAGGCTGTAGTCCCGAGCAAAGAAATAGCCAAAAAGTGAATTTTTTTAATGTTTTGTGGTGCTCAGCGGGTCCCCAACTGCACATCCAACCATACCATAACTTGCCAGATCCAGAGATCCATGGTACCAGACTGTGCATATAAAAGTTTAGTGCAAATCCGTCATACGGTTGCAAAGTTATTAAAGTGCAAAATTTTGGGTTTAACATAGAAGTGACAGGGCAACCCTAACTATAGTGCCACCACTGTGGATATATATATATATATATATATATATATATATATATGGGATACATGATGGGCAGGAGTGGAATATGGAAAATATTTTCACTTCTGCAGAGTGAGGCATGGATATCTCATGAGTGCCGAAGGCATGAGTGGGATATCCATATCTCACTCTGCAGGAGTGAGAATATTGTCCATATTCCACGATCTGCACATCATGTGTGCGATTTATACAACAGGGGATCATAGTTTTGTGCAGGGTTTGTGTTGTTTTGTGTAGGTGATGCTCTCTGCAAGTATGAGTGAGCTTTCTGAACGGAGCTGGTGTGTGACCTCTCATTACTGTTGTGGGTGGCTTCGTATTGGCTGTTTGTGTGATGGATGTCTGTATGCAGTGTATGATTGGTTATGTCTGCTATCTGTTTGTGTATCCTGTTTTATAATTGGTTGTTTGGTATTTGTGGGTGTGGATATGTTTGGAGTTGTCTTGCTCATGGTAAGAGGGAATCGATTTATTTTTAGGGTATAGAAGTGTGTGCGGGTGCCATTTTTGGATGAGGAGAGTGAACGTCTGCATTAGAGGAGGGAACACCATGGGAAAAGAAACAGGTAGGTATGCTGTAACGGTCCGTTTTGTGATTTTTGCCTTCTCGGTGTGCTCAGCATTCTCGACGCGCTACGGGGAAGGAGTTTCTAATTTTACAGCTTTTGAAATGTATGCAGTTAGTATCTGTTAATTTTAATATAGTTATGGTTTTGTGTTCAAGGGTTTGTCTATTTTCATACTATGATAGAACTGCGGACACGTTTAACTGTTTGGCGCAAAACTGAGATACAGAGTTTCCTTTTTGGCTTTACATCATTTGCATCCTGATATATACTCAGTTTTAGAAACTGGTAGAAAGTTTATCTTTCGAAACAGTCCAATGAATGAATTGCAATGTCTCTGACATTTTATGTGTGCCTTTTCGGCATTTTGTCTTTGTATGGGAATGTAAGTAGTGGAAAGAATAGTTATGTGGAAACGTGTTCGTTTTTAAGGTTGTGCTGCCTGACTGATGTAACCACTGTTGGACAATGAGGCACCGATGTAGTCATTGTTGAATATCAGCAGCTGACGTAGACACTGTGGAATATCTGTGAAGATATTCCACAGTGTCTACATCAGCTTCCTGATATTCAGTAGTGGTGAAAATTACATTTATTGAGAGTGTTATTCCTTCACCCCTATTGTATATGTATATATATATATATATATACACACACACATATATCTATATCTTAATTTTATATAGGCGCAGTCGCAGCTGTATATTAGGATTGGGTAAGCACTTCTATGTGAAACCCAAATTATTGCGCCTTAATAACTTTGCCCCTGTTCAGCCGATTTACATAAAATTGGGAGAGCATAGCATCTGTGTCAGGATCTCTTGATCCAGTAAATTTCATGTACATCGGTTCAGGGAAGGTCAAGTTAGAGGTGCAAAAAAACGCAAGAGTCTCATGTTTTGAAAATGTTAACACTTTTTTTGCCATCTTGTAACTTAAAAAAATAGCCCTTGAAACATGAAACTTTTGGGTTTGGTAGAGGTTGGTCAAATGTATGTGCTTTTGTGTTTTTTAGTTTCCTTAGTTAAGTAGTTTTTAAAATATTCAAAATAAATGTTCCTTTTCTAAGCACGCACAGTTCAGGAATTAACATTCTATTCATAACTGAATTTTTGCAAAAGCAGCAGTTTGCACTATACGACACAGCTGTCTTTAACAAACGACAGCTGTGTCATATAGTGCACCCTGCTGTTGTCACCAGTCATAGGTCAGGGACAGGGCTCTCACTGTAGCCCTGCCATCTTGACTATGCTGTGCCTTCAATGGTATCTGCACACTGGGGGCCCCAATACCCAGTGGCAGTGTGTGTACTTATTTATTTATTAATTTTCCCTGTTGATAACCACTGTCCCCCGCAGCCTGTTGTTTTTTTTTCACCCCTCCAACACAGTAGGACACTGGGGAGCCCACTCCCAGTGTCCCGAAATAGATTAATATTATGTATATACCTGCAAAAAAATAGAAAACTGTCCACTGACATCTTTGTTTTATTTTTTTAAACCTAAAATAAAGAAAACGGTCCCTCATCATTGCTGCCCTTCCCATCCTCTCCCCCATCCCAACCTTCCCACTGGGCATCCACCCCCCATACCCTATACTTACCTCCAGAGGTGGTATACTGACATCTTCTGTGGACCTGGACACATTTGCACTCTTCAAAGCCCAAACGTGAACCAGGGAATAAAGCTGACTACTGTGGAACTGGTTGCACTATACGACACAGCTGTTGTTTAACAAAGGGCAGCTGTATTGTAAAGTGTAACCAGCTGTTAAGGGCAAATACATTATGCAGCACCAAGGGTTGCACTATACCACACAGCTGTGTCATGGAAGTGCAAACCTTGGTGTTGCATAATGTATTTGTCAGTGACAGCCACTTTAGAATTGCTCAACCATCAGTTTCACCACAAGAGCCATGAGGATCATTCTATGTGCACTCAAACCACACACCCCTAAACCTGACACCTGACAGGATCGTTTGGTCTTGGTGGGAGAAAATCAGCTGCTGGAGACCCAATACCCCCCCCCAAGCTCTACCAATCACCCACCTCCATATCTGGGAGTGGTGGTTTAAAACAGACTTAACATCTGTCTTTTCAATTTCATTGGCTGATCCCCTGTCCCTTACACCTTGGGAAAGTCACCCAACCCCTCACCGTGAATACATACAGTGCGTGACATATGACTGATTTTATCTGTGATTACAGTTGTTAAGCCCTTAACTTCTGGTTGCGCTATATGACACAGCTGTGTCATATAGTGCAACCCTTAGTGCCACCTAATTGAATTTGCCCTTAACAGCTGGTTCCACTATTTGACACAGCTGTGTCGTGTAGTGCAACCCTTACCATGGCAAGCCAGGGATATTTAAGTGCTCAGATATTTCTGTCTTATATATTTTAAAAATTCATATAATTTGACACCGGGATTCCCACCCCTAGTGTTGGACCCCCCCAGCCCATTGTTTAATATTTTACTTTACTGACATCAGAGGTCCCCAATCTCCATGTCGATATTAAGTATGTCCCCTTCCCCAGCAGTATTGGACACTGGGGAGCCCAACCCCAGTGTCCTGAGATAGATTAATTTATGCTTATACCTGCAAAAAAAGAAAACAGTCCCCCTAACATCTTTATTTTTTAGTAACCTGCTTAAAAAGAAAAGTTCCTCATTGTCCCCACGTCCCCCTCCCCCATCCCCACCTCCCACTGAGCACCCACCACCCCGCACCCCCCTTACCCTATACTTACCACTGGAGGTCAGGCATTGTCATTTTCTGTGGACTGGGACACGTCTGCACTCATCAAAGCCTAACTGTGAACTGAGGAATAAAGATAAGTGGTGCATAATGTGTTTCAATGGCGTTTTTTTATGTTGATATCTTGGTCATTTTGGGGTATTTTTACACTACCTTTTCAACATGGGCTTTTTGGGACCCTACCTCATGAAAACTGTCACTGTCATTTCTTTAATTGGGCCCAGAAGGTGATTTCATGGGCGCTGCATGAAATCACCTTTCTGGACGAATAAATGAAATGAGTGCCAGTGTTCATGAGGTGGGTATCAAGAAGCCCATGTTGAAAATTTGGTGAAAATATTTAAAAAAATGTCTGTGTTACAAGCATATGTTGCGCAGTTTCTATGCAGGCGCATAACTTTGGTAATTTACAATATTTTGACTCCAGATTTTCAACATGCTTATTTTTTCATACCACCTCATGAACAGTAGAGCTGTCATTTCTCTCATTCTGCCTGAAGCAGTTATTTGCACCTGTGGTGCAGAATGGTGCAGTTGCTGTGTGGAATTACCTTTTGGGACCAAGTAACAAAATGACAGTGACAGTGTTCATGAGGTGGGATCCCAAAAAGGCCATGCTGAAAATTTGGTCAAAACATAATTAAAAATGGGCGCATTATGAGCGTGTGTTGCACAGTTTCTATGCAGTCGCATAACTTTGACAATTTACAATATTTTGACTCTAGATTTTTAACATACCCATTTTGTAACACCACCTCATGAACAGCACAGCTGTCATTTTTCACATCCTGTCAGAAATTTGTTTTCATACCTGTGGTGTGGAATGGCATTTCAGTATGGATTCGAACATTTTTAACTATGGGGTTTATGAGGTGGGTCATAAGAAGAATATGTTGAAAGTTTGGGGTCAAAATATTGAAAAACAAAGAATTTATTAAGTAACATTGATTGCAGGGATGTCCATTGCTGCCTTACTGTGCCAGTGAGCTGAGTTCAGGTGTGAATTCAGTGAGACAGTTTACTGGGACAAGGTTGATGGGGAAGGTGCTGAAGCATACAACACCAGTCATGCCCTGGGTAGGGACAGAGCAGCATTTTGGCAAAAACGTCACACCCTGTGGTGGGTCAGGGAACTTCACCCACAAGAGGGCTGTGGGTTCAGTTCCCACATCTGGCACTTGGGTTAATGTCCCAGTACTGACACTGTAATGCTGTGTGAGAGGGGTGCTACACTTCTGAGGTACCGCCTTTCGGAGGAGACGTTAAACCGAGGTCCCATCTGCCTGGATTGGTGGTAGTTCAGGTGGATGTTAAAGATCCCATGGCACTTATCAAAAAGAGTTGGGGAATTTCCCCGGTGTCCTGGCCAAATTTCCCTCATTCACTAAAAATACCACCAACAGCTTAATCTGATTCAAGGTCTGTTGGCACTCATCTGTATCCCCCTCCCCCGGGTTGTGCCTGAAAATAGGCAGGATTTGTCTAGTGCACTTACCCAGTCAACAAAAACTAAATTATTATCGAGATGTGTGTCAGCATGCACTGCATCTTGACTGTCTCCAATATTGTATTTAGCTCATTTTGCTGAAGGGACCTGCACAAATGAGGATACAGTTGCACTTTCACAAAAAGAAGGGAAATTAGTTGCAAAAAACTACGTTAATGCAGAGATTAGGATTGTAAAAATGCAAAATGTACAAAGATGGGAAATGAAAAAATGTTACGGATTTGGGTCTCTGGAGTATTGAAGAATCAGTGGTGGGGTCTTACTTGGTGTCGTCACCCCTAATGCCCACAACCCCCAGCCCTTAGCCTCCGGACCGAAGCATAAGATACAGCTTAAACCTAGTGCCTGATAATGATACAGTATGTAGCCATCATAATCTGTCAAAGCTTTCTTCACACAGGGCCCTACCAGACCTGCATGAAGACATCACATATGGTCTTGTCTGATCCAGGGTAGGGGTGGGCATTTGGGATATATATATATATATATATATATATATATCTGGATCAGACAAGGCCATATGTGATGTCTTCATGCAGGTCTGGTAGGGCCCTGTGTGAAGAAAGCTTTGACAGATTATGATGGCTACATACTGTATCATTATGAGGCACTAGGTTTAAGCTGTATCTTATGCTTCGGTCAGGAGGCTAAGGTCTGGGGGTTGGGGCATTAGGTATATATATATATATATCCTAATGCCCACCCCTACCCTGGATCATACAAGGCCATATGTGATGTCTTCATGCAGGTCTGAGTATATATATATATATATATATATATATATATATATATCAAGGGTACTAAAGGAACTGGCTAAGGAACTGGCAGGGCCACTGGCAGACCTATTTAATAGTTCACTTGAGTCAGGAGTGGTACCGCAGGACTGGAGAACAGCACATGTGGTACCCCTCCACAAACGCGGTCCCCAGGATGACCCATGGAATTACAGACCAGTCAGTCTGACCTCCATTGTGGGCAAGCTCATGGAGGCCATACTAAAGGAAAGATTGGTGGAATATCTAGAAGAACATGGTCTTCAGGATACGAGGCAGCATGGGTTAATGGGGGGAGATCGTGTCAAACAAATCTGATTGACTTCTTTGACTGTATCACTAAGACAGTAGATAGGGGCCAAACGGTAGACATTCTCTATCTTGATTTCAGCAAGGCCTTTGACTCTATGCCCCACAAAAGGTTAATCAGGAAGTTGGTGGATCTCACGGTTGGGGAAAAGATGGCCAGATGGGTGGAAAACTGGCTGAGGGACAGAACTCAGATGGTTGTGGAGGGAGAGTCATCTTGCACTAGAGAGGTAACCAGTGGGGTCCCGCAGGGCTCGGTGCTGGGGCCAGTCTTGTTCATTGTCTTCATCAATGATATTGGAGACAGCATTAAGGGCAAAATGTGCCTATTCACAGATGACACCAAGCTCTGTAGAAGAGTGGACACAGCTGAAGGGATATAGGACCTGCAGAAAGATCTGGAAAAGCTGGGGAAGTGGTCCAGGATCAGGCAGCTTGGCTTCAATGCCAAGAAATGCAAAGTTATGTATATTGGAGCCAAGAATCCCAGGACAGAGTACTACCTGGGTGGAGTCCAAGTATCTGCACCACAGGAGGAGAAGGACCTGGGAGTGATGATCACTAGTGACTTGAAACATTTCACGCAGTGCAAGAAAGCAACAGCAAAGGCAAACAAGATGCCGGGATGCACATCTAGGGGGATCAGTAGTAGGAGAGAGGAGGTTATACTGCTCTTGTACAGGTCACTGGTAAGGCTGCATCTAGAGTATGGGGTTCAGTACTGGTGCCTGCACCTCGAAAAGGACATTAACATGCTGGAGAAGGTCCAGAGGAGGGCTGCAAAGATGACAGCAGGTCAGCAGGGTAAGGCATACGAGAAGAGATTGAAGGCACTAAACATGTACTCCCTGGAAGACAGGAGAGAAAAGGGGGCTTGATTGGGACCTTAAAGTACTTGAAAGAAATAAATATGGTTGATAAGGAGTCTGTTTAAGCTGAGTGGCAACCATAACATGAGGGGGCACAGTCTTATGCTGGTGGGTGGGAGGTTTAGGAAGGAGGTCAGGAAGCACTTCTTCACAGAGAGGGTGGTGGACACTTGGAATGCACTGCTGGAAGTGGTAATCTTTTTGAAGACAGGCAGTTTTAAGAGAGGCTGGGATAGGCATAGGGGGAAGGTAAGGATCATGGGTAGAGAGGATGGGAGGAGTGGGAAGGGAAGGCAGGGACATTAACTCAAGCTGTGGACCCTGCAATATGAGCAGACTTGATAGACCAAATTGCTTTCTTCTGCTGGCTTCTTCATATGTTCGTATACATATTTATACAAAAACAAGGTGCAGTGTCAGCATGTGGTCTGAAAGCAAAACAAAATGGTAATATGAAATGCATGCTAGTAATAGAAAATAGAGTTAAAAATCTACGTTTTGACCTTAGGTCTTCCTTAGGAACTATCTAAAAGAGTAAAAAGCAAAGACCCTAACTTTGCTTTTTTCTCTTTTAGATATTTTCTGAAGAAGACCTAAGGTCGAAACATAGATTTTTTTAACTTTATTTTCTATTTTCATCATATATATACGTATTATATATATATATATACACATATACAGTATATATGAATAGCAAAACAAAATGGTTATATTAAATGCACGCTGAAAACAGAAAATAGAGTTAAACATCTACATTTCGATGTTAGGTCTTCTTCAGAAAATATCTAAAAGAGAAAAGAACAAAGTTAGTAACACTAACTTTTTTTTTTTTTTTCTCTTTTAGATATTTCCTGAAGATGACCTAAGGTAGAAACATAGATTTTTAACTCTATTTTCTGTTTTTAGCATGCTTTTAATATATCCATTTTGTTTTGCTTTTAGACCACATGCTGACACAATGCCTTGTTTTTGTTTTTTACATTATATATTAGATAACCCACTCTAGGGTGTGTGGTCGCACTCTGATATACGCATGCCTAGGTGTGCATTGTGACACATGAGGCTGCAGGCAGAGTGCGTTTGACCACCCAAGGCATGCGTATGTCAGAGCATGACCACACAACCTAGAGTGGGTTATCTATATTATAAAATGGTCACAAATATTGGGGGGGCGCAAAAAAAGTAGTACCTGCGTGGCTGATCAGTAGATGATATAGTTTATCCTGCCATATTAGGGATGGGTTTAAGTTATACTGTAAGTAGTAGTTATCTGATCCTGACATACTTTTTGAATAAAATGTAATTTAACAGATTTATCTGGTTGATCCTGCTGTTTTTACAGTGTCTCAGTGCAAGACTTTTACTTTTACTACTTTAATGTAACGTGACCGAGTGGTGTCAGTACTGGTAAATGGCTTGCTGCCAGAAGTTTAAAATAAGTCTCACTCTGTTAAAGAAGTAAAGAAAAAAGCTTTTATTTTTCTGTTTATTCCCCATTATTTTTCTGAGAAAGAAGGCACCATCTGTACAAGGAGGAGAATGAGCAGGGAGCACTTTCACTTTTATTAATAAAATGTAGCGTGACCGAGCATAGTCAATAATCATAAGTGAAATGTAGGCACTCATTTAAACTAAGTCCCTGTCTGTTCAAAAGCAAAGTAAACTGTGTATTTGTTTTCATTTTTATTTAGGTTTCCCTACAAGAAGCTGCCGACTGTTAGTTAGGGTTGCCCAGCCTCTTCTACGTTAAATCCAAAATTCTGCACATTAATAACGTTGCAACCGTTTGACTGATTTGCCTGAAATTTTGCAAGCACAGTCTGATACCATAGATCTCTGGATCTTGCAAGTTTTGTTATGGTCAGATGTGTGGTTGCAGAGCTGCACAGTGCGACAAAACATGAAAAATTCCACTTTTGGGGTAATTTCTTTGCTTGGGGCTATAGCCCAGACGGTTTGGCTGTCTGGTCTGAAAATCTCAGGGAATATGGGGTCTGGGTCACTGATGTGCCTTCAGAAGGTTTGGTGAAAGGATATTATTCTATTCAAAAATTATTAAAGGTTTAGGTTTCCCATCATAGCCTGTGCAAAAAATATATATGTGCCATGCAAAGCATGTTTTATTTTAGCAAAAGCACCGTTTTCTATTACAAATGGGTTCAGTACTGTCATGCAGTGGACATCTTATTTTCAGTTAACGATTGAAAACAAATGTAGTAATTCAAAATATCATTGCCCTTGGTAAACACCAACAGTTGAGTTTACCTAGTCGGGGCCCTAGGAACATGATCCTGGCTTCAGAGTTTCAAAATAATGCTTGGAAATATGTTTTTATTGTTTATCCTGTTCGTAGTGTTGCAATTTGATACAGAATGGTGCGACACTTTCGCAAAATTTATGAAAGTGTTGCACCGTCTATTCACAATTTGTGACACCCTTTTGCAACCGCTTTCACAAAATTTGTGAAACTATCGCTATTTGTGACATTACAACTCCAAAAAAAGCAGTTTCTTTGCACCTGCACTGCAACTATTTGGTTTGAACATTTGGGCTGAGATTTGCAGAGTAACAAGCCCTTGTCCCACAGATGTGTCTTTTACTGGTTTGGTGAAAAAATTTACATTGGTTTCATAGTTACAGAACTCTGAAGTTGTGAATTTTCCCTTAGGATAACAATGTGCTGCTCGCGGTACCTTTTGGCACCTGTATCTTGAAAATGGTTTGAGATGTCGATTTTTCACTAAGCACAGCTTAGTACACCTTTAGGTGTACTAAGCATGTGTGCAGCTTGCCTGGTCATTATTACAACTGTGGTGGAATGTTTTCCAAAGTTCCTATAGTTACTGAGATATTGCCACATGTGTAGCACAGGGGTTACATGGAATGTTTCTAGGCCTGCGCTATGTCCCTATATTTATGGGTAGATGGAAGCGCAGGGCCCCATATGGATACCATTGAGCAATAATGGGAGTGCAGTGCCATCCATTATGCAGTACTGGTAGCGCAGGGCCCAAATGGCCCTGTACTCACACAGAAAGATGAGATTTCATTAGAATTTCTCTACAGTTCTGTATAGATGGGAGCGCAGGGCCGAAAAGGCCCTGTGCTCCCACATCAAACTCATACACAATTACAATATCCATGCATGATGGGCTGCACTCCTGCAAACACATATGGGTAACATTACACTTTTCCAAAAATAAAGGAAATTCATTGCAAAAAAAAACTCCATTAATGCATCAATTAGGGTTGATAGTACAGTGACAAAGGTCTGGAAATTAGTTGTTAAGGTTAACAACCCTACCATCCAACCCCCACTCCCCATCCTCCACACACCAACAGGCACGGGGTGTGCCTTGGGATCATTGGTCCTAACTCTCACCGCGTTCCATGTGTACGCAAGCTGAGATGGTACAGTATAGGAGAATGTAGTGAGAGTTAGGCCTGATGACCCCAAGGCACACCCTGTTGCCTGTTGATGTGTGGAGGATGGGGGTGGAAGTGGGGTGGTTGAGTTGTTAACCCTAACACTGAATTTCCAGACTTTTGTAGCTGTACTATCAACCCTAACTGATGCATTAATTTAGCTTTTTGCAATGAATATATATATACTGTATACACACACACACATACACACATGCAATTGCATCCCTATAGTTGGGGTTCAATGGTCACTTCTATGTCAGTCTCAAACTTTTAGACTTTAATAACTTTGCAGCCATTCCATCGATTCATATGAAATTGTGCATGCAAGGATCTCTGGATGTGGCAAGTTTTGTTTTGGTCGGATGTGCTGGTGAGAAGATACAGAGGCCCAGATATTCAAAAGGGTTGCGCATGGCGCAACAGTGTTGCGCCATGCACAACCCACTAATGCGCCCCGGCGCGATATTCAAAAGGGAAAAGTGTGCCGCACAAATCCCGATGTGCCGGAGCACATCAGTAATGTATGCAGGCACAGGTGTGGGGCGTGCCCATGCATAACCTGCACAGCCCCATATTCAGCCCGGGATGTGCAGAGCCATGCATGTGCAACCCCTACTTGCACCTGCACAAAGTTAAGCCAAAAAAAAAAAGGAACAAATGATGGCCACCCACAGGTGAGCTGCCACATTGCAGGGCGCAACACAGCAGCTGCCACCTGTGGGTGGCCACCCGAGTTCCTGCCGCACCTGGTGGCACCCCCTCATGCACCATCGCGGGTATCTGGTTAAATAAACCGCCCCATCCTATATCCCTGGTGGTCCAATGGACCCCTATGTGCCCGATCACGGGCATTTGTCTAACAGAAAAATCCCCCTCTAATATCCCTGGTGGTCTAGTGGACCGCTATGTGCCCAATCGCGGGCATTTGTCTAACAGAAAATTCCCCTTCTAATATCCCTGGTGGTCCAATGGACCGCTATGTGCCCAATCGCGGGCATCTGGTGAAATCACCCACCTGCCAATATCACTGGTGGTCCAGTGGACTGCACTCTGCCTGATCGCGGGCATCTGTGAAACATATAAAATGACCTATTACCCTGGTGGTCTAGTGTAGCCCCCTCCCCACCCGCCCACTGAGCCCACTCCTCCCGGTCAGCCAGCAGGTGGCAGCACCTGCATGCCACCTGCCACCCACCGACTGGCAACAGTAGGGCTTCATGCCCATTGGTTCTGGCGTGAGCCAATGGGCGTGCAGCATACCGTTCACACATTCCAGATATGTCATTCACATATCTGGAAAAACAGTATGACTGTACTTCTGCCCATTGGCTAACGCTATGTGAGCATGCAGCCCTACCGAGCTGTCGTCGGTGGGCGTGGGCAGCAGGTGGTGCTGCTGCCCGCTGGCTGACCGGGGGAGCGGGCGGTGGGGCTCAGTGGGCGGGTGGGGAGGGGGTACACTAGACCACCAGGGTAATTGGTCATTTTATATGTTTTACAGATGCCTGCTGTCGGGCAGAGTGCGGTCCACTGGACCACCAGGGATGTTGGTGGGGGTGATTTCACCAGATGCCTGCGATCGGGGACATAGCAGTCCACTGGACCACCGATATAGAGGGGGATTTTGTTTAGACAAATGCATGTGACTGGGCTGCAGGGGCGTCCGGTCCCGGCGAGGCTGCTGCCTGGTAGGGCGCCAAGCGCAAGTCGTCGGGGATCAGCGCACCTGCATGCTAATGGGATGCAAATGGGGCCATAATGAGATGCAAATGGCCCCATGTGCACCTTGCATAAATTATGGCCCCATTTGCATGTACCCTTTTGAATATCGCAGGTGCTGTGCATGGCACAATGGCACTTGCACTAGCGCATCTCCATGTGTCACTCTGGCCACTTGCGCTGGCGCAGTGTAACTGCACCATGCACAGTGGGGGTGGCCAGGGTGCGATATTCAGAGCTGTTGCACTATAGCACAGCTCTGTTGAATATTGCCCAGGCCACACCCCTGCGCAACCATGTTGAGCTGCGCCCAGGCTTGCGCCACAGCCTGGTGCAGTTTGAATATCCGGGCCAGAGTGTCAAAAAATGTGAAAATTACCATTTTCTGTCATGCTGTTTCTCGGAAACTGTGTGGAGTTATGGTTTGAAATGTGTAGAGTCTACAGATCCTGGGTCACAGGTGGGCCTTTTGAAGGTTTGGTGTAAAAAATATCAATCTGTTCAAAAGTTATTAAAGTTTAAATTTTCCCATTATTTCCTATGGGAAAAGTTAGATGTGCCATGTGAAACAACTGTTATGTTGCAGCTAAAGCAGTATTTATTGTCGCAAATGTGGAATGTGGTGTTGAGATTCTGCCATCTTGTTTTCAGTTAGCAAGGCAAACACATTTAAATATTTCAAAATATACTAACAGATGGTAAACACCAGCAGTTGTGTTTACCTAATCGGGGACCAAGGAATCTGATTCTGGAGTCAGTTTACCAAAACAATGAGCAGAAATATGTTTAATGTACCTGCAGAGTTTTTACTGCCACAAATTGTGACACTACTTTTGTGAAACAAGGGAGGGTTATACAGCAAATTGCAGCAAATGGACTCAGTGTTTCATGAGACACCGTTCCTTTTGCCGCAGTTTGTAGCACAACTTTTTTATATATGTCTTTTTCTTTGTCACTTCATAGGCGGCAAGATGGCTGCATTACCGCTCTGCTCCACACCTGAGTTCTGCTTCAGAGCTCCATTTCTGAGCTGTCTTTATGTATTTATCCAGTGTGGGCTTATGTTACATGATAGTAGTTAACTCAGACAGCAGTTTATCTAGGGTTCCAGTCTGTTTTCCAGAAACCTCAAACTCTCTCTTATCTATGGAATAATTTATGAATCAAAAAAGTAGCCTGTAACCTAGCTCAGTCAAAGGAGGATAAATAACAACTCTCCCTAAATCATGAGATTTATTAAATTAACAGACACAAACTTTTGTTAATTTACTGGTTCCCTGTAGCACTGAACCAGAACCGTGCTTGATATTTTGTTCAGTCAATAAAACGTTATGCAAGCTTTCAACAATTTTTTTAGAAAAAATCATGTACCTCTATTTCACAGGATAATGCACATACTAACATATTAAAATCCCAGCAGAATAGGCCTAACGGTCTTTCGCGTCTGCTCATTTGGTCGGCCTCCACCCTGGGAGCTGATCTTGCTGCACCCCTTGCCTTCTCTGGCTTCTCCCTTCCCAGTTCAGGATATTCTCACTGCATTGGATTTTGCTTCCAGAACCCTTCCCCTGTACCTGTCCCACCCTCTCTTGAACCCCTCCACCGTCTCTGCCTCCACCAGCCCCTAGGCAGCGCATTCCATGGCTCCACCACCCTCTCAGTGAAGTAGCACCTCCTCCTTTCTCACCTGAATCTTCCCCCCTCCAGCTTCCACCCATGCCCTATAGTGGCCCCCTCCTCCTTCCTTGGAAGCACCTTGACTGCTCCTCCCCTACTTACCCCCTTCATGTACCTGAAGACCTCTATCATGTACCCCCGATCCCTTCTCTCTTCCAATGTGTATATATTGAGCTCTTGGAGCCTTTCCTCATAGGTCCTGTCCCCCAAGCCCCAAATCATTTTGGTTGCCCTCCTCTGGACCCTCTCCAGGAGTTTAATGTCCCTCTTTAAGTGTGGCCTCCAAAACTGCACACAGTACTCGTGGTGCGGCCTCACCAAGCAGTTATACAGAGGGAGTATCACTTCCCTCCTTCTGGAGGTGATCCCCCTAGCAATGCATCCCAGAATCCTGTTGGCCTTGGCTGCTGCTGTCCTACAAGTCTCCGAGTTGTTCATCTTGACATCCACCACCATCCCCAGGTCCCTCTCAGCCATCAAGACTTGAAGCATTTCACCCCCCCAAGGTGTACACTTGGCCTGGGTTTCTGGCCCCCAGGTGCAGTGCCTTGCATTTCTCTGCATTGAACCTCAGCTTCCAATTTCTAGACCATATTTCCAGAGCCTCCAGGTCCCCATGTAGGGCCACACTCCCCTCCTCCCCATCCACCACCACCCCCAGTTTTGAGTCATCCGCAAAGAGACTCATCTCACTCCTGATACCTGTCCTTATGTCAGAGATGTAGGCATTGAACAGGAGGGGCCCAAGCACTGATCCCTGTGGGGACCCTACTAATGACCCTCCTTGGGGATGAGACTATCCTGCCAACTATGACCCTCTGGGTCCAGTCCTGGAGTCAATTGCTTATCCATCTGATCATCTGGTTCCCCACCCCCATTTCTCCCAGCTTATCCAACAGGCCTTCGTGAGGAAGAGTCAAATGCCTTGCTGAAGTCTAAAAAGAGGACATCCACTGGTCTACCCAGGCCCAAGGCCCTCATCACCCATTCATAGAACTCCACAAGGTTTGTCTGACATGATTTCCCCGGGACGAATCCATACTGTCTATCGTCCAGGCACCGGACTTTTTTAGGTCCCCCCCAGCCTCTCCTTGATAATGCCCTCCATCACCTTGCCCACCACGATATCAGGCTGACAGGCCTGTAGTTCTCTGCCACCTCCCTTGATCCCCTCTTGTGGATAGGCACTATATGCGCCACCTTCCAGTCCTGTGGCACCCACACTGTCCTCAGAGAGATGGTGAAAAGCTCCGCCAGGGGTTTCGCCAGGACATCTGCAAGTTCTTCAGCAATCTGGGATGTAATTTATCTGGCCCCGGTGCTTTCTCCGTCTTAAGGGACCTGAGGGCTTCCCTCACTCTCTCTGCTGTGATTTCCACTTCTGCTACCTCTTCTCCCTGCTTAGCCTTCCTCCCCTCCTGCCAGTGATGCCTCCCCCTCTCCCCAGACCCGCCGATCGGTAAGGTTCCCCCCCTCCTCAGTATCACTGTCTCCTCCCATGTATGATGCAGCACCCCCATTTTCCTTGTTGAAAACTGAGGTAAAGTACTCATTTAGTACCTCAGCCTGCTCCCCCGGGTCTTGTGCCCATCTCGCCCCTGTTTTAATCCTGCTAATCTGCCCCTTCACCCTTCTTTTTTCCCCCATGTATCTAAAGAACCCCTTGTTCCCTCTCCTAATTTCCCTGGCCCAGTTCTGCTCCTTCCTTGCCTTAGCTGCCCTCACCAGCCTAGTGGCCCTTCTAGCCATCAGCTCATACTCCCCTAGATCCCTTTCACTCCTTGAGCACTTGTATTGCCTATAGGCTGCCTTCTTTCCCCGCACCACCTCCTGGACCTCCCTGGTCCACCAGCAGGTTTTCGGGCCCTACCGCATTTTCGTCTTACTCTTGCACAGGTGCTGGTAGCATCCTGCATCCCTCTCCTGATGATTTCCCACCTACTATCAGCGTCCATGTCTGACCCATTCACATCCAAATGCTCCTTAAGGATCCTTTCCATTTCCTTAAAATCCGCCCCCGTGAAGTCAGTTACCTCCGTTTTTGTGCAGCCTTCTACCCCTCCTAGGTATAGGCAGAACCAGACCATGGCATGGTCACTCCCTGCCAATGGGTCACTTACCTCCAGGCCCCCAATCTGGTCACGGTCTGCCAGGACTACATCCAGTACCCACACCTCCCTGGTTGATTTCCCCCACCTGCTGAGTTAGGAACACGTCTTGAAAGACATCCAACAACCTCTGTTCCCTGGCCACCGAAGATGTCATAGTCTCCCAGTCTGTTCCTGGCATGTTTAAGTCCCCCAACACCACCACCCTTCCCCTGCTCAGTCTGCAGTGTCTCCTAACATCTGCCACCAGACTGTCCTCCAGCTCCTCTGCCAGTGCAGGGGGGTCTATACACCACTCCTATTTTTACTCTCTTGCCCCCCCTTGTTATCAAGGTGACCCAAATTGCCTCCATGGTTCCCTCCGCCTCCTCTACTCCCCCTATGCCAATGCAGTTTTTGACTATCATTGCTACCCCTCCTCCCCTTCCCTCCCCCGTCCTTCCTGAACATAGTGTAATCCTCCAGGTTCAGGTCCCAGTCGTGTCCACATGTTAAATTCACTTTCTTTCTATCAGGTGGTCTAGTGGCCCTCCCTCTCCAATCCCACTATTTTTGTCATTATTAAAATTTCCTGGTGGTCTAGTGGCCCTCCCACCCTAGTGCCCATTTTGTGGTTTCATTGAACCACGTGACCCTCCCATGTCCATTTGCTGCTGTAAATAAGAAAACCCTCCCTTGATGTCTTTTTTTATTTTTTGTGACCTGTAAAATAAAGTCCATCACCGATCACACCCACACCTCCCACCTGACCTTCCACTGTGCACCTACCTCCCCACACCCCTTGACACCCCGCACCCCCTCACTCACCTGAAGAGGTCCCAGGTTCGAGGTCTGCTCTCCCAATCTAAGACATGTCTTGCTGCTAGAACCAACGACTGCAATATGAGAAACTAAGGTAAATGCACTTCAATGTATTTCAGTGGGGGTTTCGGCATTTATTCATAACTTTTGCATTTTTAGGGATTTTTACCCCAAATTTTCAACATGGCCTTTTGGGTATCCCACTTCATAAACAATAGGACTGTCATTACAAGGTACACTGCGAGACCGGGGCTACCTGGTAAAACCGAACATATGACAGACCTGTGCTAGGTCAAGTTATATCATATTTATCGCAAAAGTTAAAAAGACAGACAGCAGCACCCCATTCTTACACAACACTGACATTTCACATTGTTCTGACACTTTTTCAAGGTGTGGCCACCTCAAGATGGTGGTGCACTTATAAAGCAATACCGTAAAGTGACAGTGCAAACATCTGTAGAAGAACTATATAATATAAATTAAATCATATTTTCTTAAGTACTACAGTATGGTGACCTAATCCATAAGCATAAATGCACCCACAATATATAAAGTTCACATAAATAATTACAGTAACTAATTCCCACATATATATATATATATATATATATACATATACATACATACTGCTATGAATGTTAAATATTCAGCATTCACTCCGTTCATTTAGAGAAAAGAAACCCAGATCAGTACTGTAATTCACAGTTGATCTAACTAGTCAGTCCATCTCTTTTTTTAAAAAAGGCACTATACTAAACATTGCATTCAAACCTTTTTGACAATGAGCCCTAAATGTGTACTGCCACCTACTTTCCATCTGCAGGAGCTTATTATTAAGATTCCCCACGTACATTCTGAGTGACTTTTTCTAAACCATAAAATTTGAAACTGTGTCCAGGTCCTTTTTGCATAACATGGAGAGCCAATGCATTTGTTCTGTCCATGTTGATTACAGTAAGTGTTCTGCCACATGATTTTTAAACAAACACTTAGTTTTTCCAACATAATAGTCTTGGCAAACACAGGTTGCCACATACACAATGTTTATAGTCGAGCAATTGATGAAATGTTTACTCACGTACTGTTTCCCTGAGATTGGATGTTCAAATAGGGTACCTGTGTTCAAATGTTTGCAAAAGGAACAATTCCTGCATTGAAAAGTCCCACTTGGTAAACGTGGTCATTGTGTTTGTTCAGATGCATTATAAAGACTTCTTGTCAACAAGTTGGCAATATTTTGGCCTCTTTTATAGACCATGCGGGAGGGTGTCTTCTGGCATCAGCTTCCCATTTTGGTTCCAGGCTCAATAGATTGCAATTTTTAATAAGATCTCCTTGACCTTGTAACTCTGGGGGATAAATTCTGTAGCAAAATTAAGACATGCTTCATTATTTGTCCCATTAGCCTTCTTCAACAGATCATCTCTGCTAAGCATATTTACAGCATCCCTGGTTGCCTGTACTTCAGACTTGTTGTAACCCCTATCATTAAATCTCTCACACATTACTTCAGCATCAGTTTTACATTGCTCCCCTGTGGTGGTGTTTCTTTTTAGCCTCATCAGTTGGCCCTTTGGTATGTTTTTTAGCAAATGTCTGGGATGGCAGCTCTGTAATGCTAATGATGCATTTTTAGAGGCTGGTTTCCTAAAATGTTCAATGTTCAGACCCCCTACCCCAGTTTTCTCTATTAGGAGATCCAAAAATTCTATAAACTGTGCACTTTTGTTTTTGGTAAATTTCAAATTCTCGTTTGTGGATTCCAAATAAGGCACCAATTCCAATAAAGCTAACGGGGCCTCCCTCCACCCCAAAAAGATGTACTCAATAAAACGCTTGTAAAGATGCAAATATTTTTGTAAGGATTTGCATCAGACAAAACCTTCTCTTTTCCCCAGTGTGCCAAATAAATATTGGCATAATTTCATGCGAAGGAGGCCCCCATCGCTGTGCCTTTTACCTGCAGGTAGAATTGGTTATTAAAAACAAAACTGCTGTAATGTAATACTTTCTCAGTGCGATTTAGCAAACATTTGATAAAAGCATCAGGACTCCACGTACAGCGAAGCAAGGAGCCATAGCCGGTAAAGGCAGCTCAACTGGAACTCCCCCCACAACAGGCAGACACCGCCATCGTCAGGGATCCATGTACCAGGAAACAAGAAGTAAGGAGCCATAGCCAGCAAAGGCAGCTCAACTGGAACTCCCCCCCCCCCACAGCAGGCAGACGCCACCATGGTCAGGACTCCATGTACTGGGTAGCAAGGAGCCATAGCCAGTAAAAGTAACTGATCTGGAACCCTCCCCCTCACAGCAAGCAGACAACGCCATGGTCAGGACTCTGTGTACTGGGAAGCAAGGAGCAAGGAGCCATAGCTGGTAAAGGCCTTTACCCTCTTGCTGTGGACCTTCTAAGGGTATTTTTACACCGGACACGTGCTCATTTTGGGGCTGCACACAGCTGGGAACTTTAATCGGCAGAGTCAGGTGATAGTCTCTGCCAATGGTGCTAGTTGCTCAAACTGTGGGGTTGGGAGACTGTTCTTGTGGGTACCTTAAGTCTGTGAGGTGTGCACCAGCGAACCCGGAATGCTGGGTGATACGGGGTGCTTTCCTAGGGCTAATCAACTGAATTTTCACCAGCTGAGCTTTTCTGGGGCTATTCAATGGAACAAGAACTTACAGTGATAGATTTGTACTTACAAAGCTGTGTATTTTCTTATTGATGCCGTTTACTCATTCTGGCCCTTTTTCTCTGTCTTGAAAGCTGCACATGTGCAGTAGAGTTCGGCAGGGTCTCTTTGTCCTGGCTTTCCACCAGATATCCTGTTACTAATCTCCCCTTTTTTCCGTCTCCTCTTAGGTGGCTGAAACCCCCCTTCACAGCAAGCAGACACTGCCGTGGTCAGGACTCCATGTACTGGGAAGCAAGGAGCCATAGTCAAAAGAGGTAAAGGCCTTTACCCTCTCGCCACAGACCTTCTAAGGATGTTTACCCATCGACATTTTGTACCAACTCCCTGCCCACCCCAGACACCCTCCCACCCAAGCTCAGACCTTTTTTATTAATGATTGTGGTAACGTGACAGGCACAGTTTTTCCCAAGTGTCCATTATACCACTAGCAAGTTATCATCACTGACCACAAGGGGTCAGTCTTGAGCCAACTGCTCTCCCTGTTCCCCTTCTCTATCTCCCCCTACTAATGTTATCTCCTTCACTAGGTAACCCTATAACTCTCTCTTGTTACTCCCAGTTCCTATCCCTTTCTAGTACCCTCTACCCTGCCTCCTGCCCTGGGTCTCAAACCCTGCATTCTGTGCACTATAGGCAGTAGCTCTACCTCTGCACTAATGGGCCACCCTACTTTTCTCCTGCCAATTTCCGTCCATATCCTACCTAGATAGTACTTTATGTTTTTTGTTTTTGTAAGTATGGATTTTGTACTACACAAGTTTTTACATGTAAAAAAAATCTTTCTACTGAAATTTCATGCCTGGAGTGCTGATTTATTTATTAAAATATTTGCATCTATTTTTTCTCAACGCCCTCTGATTTTGTGCACCATCAGCTACAAATATTGATTTTGTATATCCCTTTTTGATGAGCTGCACAAGACAGTTGCATACTGTTAAGTATGGGCATTGATCAGTAGAAAGTGGCCCCACTGAAAACTTTCTGAAAAACATCGCCCTCCATTTGCTATTTCAGTTGAGAGATATTAAATCGAAGCAGAGAAAGAATGTAATTGTTGATGTTAAGTACCCGTTTGGCTACTGCTAGAATGACCATTGACTTGGGGGAGACTTCATTAATCACATCCACACAGGACAATACTGATGAAGGTATGACTAAAAAGATATTTTTCAAACTGGAGAATGCAGTACTTGAGATGACTTTACGTGTGAATATTCTCTCTCTCCAAAAGTATCTAGAGAGAGAAGTGGTCCCACTGAGACTTAGATTAACAAAACTACCTGCTTGTGTACTTGATAAAATATTCTATAGGGAGAAATGGGAGAATAATCTAAAGCAAGGCTTGCCAGAATTGGTTAAAATTCAAATAGAAGAGGATCAGCATAATAGAACTGAAGTGCTGCAGGAAATTGAACACTTGCATCAAGAACTGGTACCCTGTAATGCTAATCCGTTGCTCCAAGAGCTTAATAAAAAGCTAATTAGCAAAGCACAGAAATTAGAGAAAGAAGTAGTTGAAAAAAACAGAAAACAAAATGAATTTGTGATGAGAAAGATTATCAAAACAATCATTTGTATAAGTGGGAAAGTCAATTGAGGTCATAGTCGAGAGGGAGAAGAAAATCAAGGAGTCATTCTGGCTACAAAATAAGTGTATTTGCATCAACTTCAGCCTCATCCAGAGATTTTAGAATTTTGAGTTCTGAATCTCCCACAAAACAAAGGAACACGCCTGATTTAAAAAAAAAAGGCCGTGACGGGTGAGCCATGGGAGAAGCAGAACAAGGAGGACAGTAATTGATTGTCTAAACAATGAAATTGACACTCCCATAGAGGATGGACAGGTGTTAACTGTTGTGAACCTTTTAAATAGAAAAATTATCAGAAGCGCAAATTAGCTTATTGTCATTAGGTCTGTCTTTTATACCTCTACAGCACTGCGGTGAATTTCAAATTATTGTGACTTGTTTAGACTGTTTTGAAAATTAAATCTTAAAACGTTTTTTGCTTCAAGTGTTTCTGAAGATTATATAACTTATGAACTAATTAAAACAAGGGTGCCCAGTGAGCAGGGAGTTGAGCCTGTTTCGTTACTAGATATAATTACTGAACAAAAATTGAATGATTTGATTGTAGCAGCAAATGATCAAAGTAATGCTGATATGTCAGGAGATAGGATGGAAGAAATGGAGCAGGAATTTAATTTGGAAGCAATTAGGCCTAATGTGAACACCCCTCCCCTTTTATACCTCTGTTACCAGACAGTGAAACACTTAAAGTATTCCAAGAATTAGTACTGAAAGATGTAGCAGCTGCAATTAGGGATGGTAAATAAAAATGACACTGGGATAATTTGAATCCTGAACAAAGAAGAGCCTTAGGTGAGTTGCGCTCCTTTTCCAACATCATTATTAGGGTGTCAGAGAAGGGAGGCAATGTCGTAATGGATAAATCAAAATATAGGGAGAAAGCCCTAAGGCAACTTGGTGTCACCAAGATTTATCAAAGGCTGAAAAGCAATCCACTTCCAAAGGTAAAAGTGAAGCGTTTTACTTTTTTATAGTCTGAATTGGAAACGGGGACAATTACAGAACAGTAATATAACTTTATGAGGAAGAATAGCGTTGTCATCTCCGTATTCTATCACCTGCCGAAAACCCACAAGGATAGTGTTAATCGACCAGGATGCCTTATTATTTCGGGCTGTGGTTCTATAATGGAGCCCTTGGCTATTTACCTGGATGGTCTTCTGCAGCAAGAAGTTAGCAGACTGCCATTGTTGGTAAAAGACATTACAGCAGTACTGCAGGAACTGGGGGGGTCATTTAAATTATAGATGGCTAACAGTCGATTTCAGCCCTGTATACCTTGATTAATCATAACCTGAGTATATAGGCTATAAGGGAACTATTGGAGTGTTCCATTCTTGATTATCCAGTAGATTTTATAATGTAATCCTTGTCCCTCGTCCTGGAATCGAATGTTGTTCTTTTTGAGGATTTTTTTTTATAAACAACAGTGTGGAATGACGATGGGTTCCTCGATGGCCCCCTCCAATGCCAACCTTTTTATGGGCTGGTGGGAGGGGGGCCATCCTGGACCCATCAAAAAAAAACATTTTTTTGACAGAACAGTGAAATATAGGAGGTTCATTGATGCTTTGATTTTTATATGGGATGGGTCAGAAGAAGAGGTACTGTAGACTTATTTCTACAACATTTAAACAGCAACACAGTTGGCTTGGAATTTACAGGTAAAATGATAATAGGGAGATTGAGTATTTGGATTTAAGCCTAAAGGGGTACCAGGACAAAGGGTAGAGATGAGATGGTATAGAAAACTAACGGCAGGGAATAGTGTCCTGCATGCCCGTAGCTCCCATCCAAGACACACCATAGTAAATCTCCCTTTTGGACAGCTGCTTTGTTTAGAAAGGAATAGTTCCACCTTAGTGAATATCAAAAATCAAAAGAAGTACTTTTGCAGGATTAAGGGAAAGGGGTTATGAAGAAGAAATTTTAAAACAAGCATCAGACAAGAGATCAAATTGAAAGACAGGACTTGCTTAAAAAATAAAGCAGGAAAAGGTGGTGTTTGTGTCCACATGTGAACCAATTTCAATGGACCTGAAGTCAATTGTGTCTAGACACTGGCATGTGTTAAGTCTTGACAAGGATTTTAAGAAGCTGGGAGAAAGTGGCCCTTTGGTGACTTTCGGAGAGGCAAAAGATTGCATGACCTCCTGACTAGGACTGAATTTAAAAAAGAAGCCAGTGAAGGCCTATGGCTTGGAAAGAAGCCGTTAGGCTTCTTTCCTTGTCGTAGATGTGTTACATGCAAGGATGCCATCCAGTCAAAAAAGTTTGCAAACTCTGGATCTCTGAGTCTCCGAGAAAAATAAATTAGGAGTTTCATCACTTGCACTACAAAATATATAATATATGCCCTGTGGTGTTCAAGTGGTAAAGTTTATATCAGTCAGACGACTAGATTTCTGAAAGAAAGAATACAGAAACACTTCAGGGCAATTCACATCCAATAGCAAGACATTTACACAGAGTTGAAAATGTGAACGATCATAGAATTAAGTATATGGGAATAGATCATGTCCCTTTAAGATTGAGGTGGGGGGATAGGGATCAGGAACTGAATAGGAAGGAATCAGCCTGGATCTTTAAATTTAGGACCTTAAGACCATATGGTTTTAATGAATGTATTGATTGGAAGCCACTTACACATTGAAAATAACATAAGGGTTTGATTAAACTGATCTGATATGGTCTGCTGTTTCTGAGGTATTTGTCTATATTAAAAAATTAAAAAAATAAAGGGATGAACTGAATTTAGAGGGGGTCCCTTAACATTATGGCACCGTAATGTACAAATAAATTGTTTTTTTTCTATTGGTTAAACCAGGTACAAGGTTGTGAATTGTCGAATTAAATAATGAAATTATTTTTTATTACTGACATGATTAAGGTTTACATCCATTCCTGCAGTGGGGAAGGTTTATTAATAAAGAATCACCCTAAAAGTCCAGTGTTTGACTGGAAGTAAATACCAGCCTCACTAATGAGAGCATGGGTGAATGCAGATCAGGTCTATTCAGTTCCAAGGATTGGTTAAACTAGATGGGCTATTCTGTTTTTATAATTTGCACCTGAGTCACTAAGGGAATATATATTGAGTGAGTAACATGTATAGCCACACCTCCTGACGAAGGGGTAGGAGACCCTGAAGCGTCGAGGTTGACAAAACCACTGTGGGAGCCTGAAAAGCACTTTGCACTGATTTTGTAGTGTTTTGAACTGTGCACTTTACGTTTTTCATTTTTGTAAGTACAAATTTTGTACTAAACGAGTTTTTACAAGTAAAAAAATCTTTCTACTGAAATGTTGTGCCTGGATTGCTGATTTCTTTATTAAAATAGATGGTATTCCACCTGTCTCATGGTCACTAGTCTTCCTCCCCCCCAGATACCTTGCCGCCCTCGAATAATGGAACTGTCTTGGAACCTGCAGCTGTCTGTATGCCTATTACTCCTTCTTGCCCTCTCACTTCGTTCAAACCCTCCCCTGGAGCTGCTGGTACCCCTGGTCCCTTTTGTTCAACTTGCCCTACATGGCGAAACCATTAGTACCCTGCTACCAAACTTTACTCAGCCTCCCTGGTAAAACCCTCATCCCTGCCCTGCCCAACTGCACCTATCTGTTCTTCTAGCTCACCATGTCTTCTCTCTCTCTCTCTCTCCCTACCCCAGCAGAGGGATCCAAACCCTCACTCCATCTCTGCTACCCTTCATTTAAATCCAGGTTACTTAATGCAGCCATCCTCCAGCATGCCCTCCTTCTTTTATTACTATCTGGAAATATTCACCCAAACTCCAGTCAACCCCCCCCCCACCGCCAATGGCAGAAAGGATGGCCTCCCAGTTGCCTCTCTAAATAGTTGCAGTTTGCTTAAAAAGCATGACATTTTACAAGACTGGTTGGTCCAAAATCAGCCTGATATCCTGGCAGTTACCGAAACCTGGCTCACCCCCAAGACCCCAGATTCTGCAGTGGCCTTCACAGGCTACAATATGTTCAGGATAGACAGACTAGGCAAAAGGGGTGGTGGCTGTGCTCTTTACATAAGGGAACCTCTACAAGCTTTGATAGTCACAACCCCTACTCTCTCCCATGGTGCCCAGGCAATCACTGTTAAATTGGTGGTGGACAACTCAGGTAAATCACTACATATTATGACAGTCTACATTCCACCTTGAAATCAAAAACAGACCTTCAATGCGGTCACTTCCTGCATCTCTCAATTACCACCTAATTGTGAAATCATTGCGCTAGGTGACTACGTCAACTTGCTATCGCCCGCTGCTACCCCCTTTAAGGATATTATAGCAGCCATGGACCTTACCCAAGTTGTCCCATCCCCCATGAGGCTCAATCATAAAACTGGCTTGTCTACCTTACTGGACCTAGTCCTTACTAACCACCCCCATCAGCTCTGTATGGTCACTGTTCTCCCTGATGCCCTAAGTGACCACTCTCCTATACCCTGCTGGTGGTCTACCAAGTCCTCTAACCCACCCCCCAAAGTCATCTATCAATATTGCCTGTAAAAGGGCTCCTTGAGTCACTTTAGGAACCACCTCTTGAATCGTGATTGATCCCCTATTAACACAGCACAGTCCATTGACAGTGCTCTAGCCCACTTTATTTCCACCTTCGACACTGCATCTGATATCTTCACCTCAGTCACTAAATACACTGTCAAAGCCCACACTACACCATGGATCTCCCAAACCCTTCTTGATCTCAGGCACCACCATGACAACCTTTGGCACAAATCTGGCCTACCCCTCGACAGACAACACTACAGGGAAGCTAGGAACAAATGCACATGGGAACTTCGAAAAGCTAAGGCAGCCCATTACCAAGAGGCACTCTCATCCTACTGGGGCTCAGGGTGGAAGTTCTGGAATAATATCAAGGAACTCAATGGTAAAACAGTATTCCTCCCCAGCTCATAGTCAATGGAACCCTCACTCAGGGACCCCAGCTCATAGCTAATGACTTTAACTCTGCGTTCTCTGACCTTAGTAGTGTGCTTCCCCCCAACTTCTTTGACCCTCCTTCGGAGCACACACCTTCTTTCCTCTCCCCTTCTAATCTACCACCTTTCATGTTCAGGATTGTTTCCATCCATGAAGCCCGATCATACTTAACTAGAGTTCAGGGCAAATTTTGTCATAGTGGTGACACACTGGACCTAAAGCTCCTCCATCTTGTCCTTGATACTGCCCTTGCCCCCCTCCCTCACCAAAATCCTTAACCTCTCCCTCTGTCTTGGCCAGTTTCCAGTCCTCTGGAAACAGGCAGTAGTTACACCCATCCTAAAATGCGGTGACTGCACCTCCCTGAGTAACTAACGCCACATCTTCATCCCCCCCCATCTCTAAAGCCCTCAAAAAAAATAGTTTCTGACCAACTCATTGATTATCTGTCAAAATATAACCTACTTTGCCATGAACAGCATGGGTTCAGAAAAGGTCACAGTACCACCACTGCCCTCTTGGAGTATACCTCCTTTATCCACAAATCCCTTAACTGTGGACACTTAGTTGGGTCAGTTTACACAGACCTAACTAAAGCATTTGATACTGTCTGTCATGCCCTCCTCCTCAAATCCTTGCTCACTCGGGGGCTCACACTGGAAGCAACCTCCTGGTTTGAGAACTACTTAAGTGATAGATCCCAGCAGGTCAGAATTAATTCTACCCTGTCCTCTAGCTTGCCTGTTTGATCTGGGGTCCCCCAGGGATCCATTGAGGGACCACTCCTCTTTAGTCTCTTCTTGAACTCACTACCGTCGGCCTGTTCTGGTCAGTTGCTTTTGTATGCGGACAACGCTGTTATTTTCAGCAGCCACCCAAACTCCTCCTCCCTCCAAATTGATCTCCAGAGTTTCTTCTCTGAAGCTGAAGCCTGGTTCGTGAAGCACAAACTTGTGCTGAACTATAAAAAAACAAAGGCAATGGTCTTTGCCCATCACTAAAACAAACACTGGGACTTTCCCCTGCACATCCTTAACTATCAAAGGGCCCCTCTTGAGCTAGTAAAATCCTTTAAATATCTGGGTGTCACCACTGGCTCCTCCCTCTCCTACCATGACCATATCCATCTTCTTTCCAGGGCCATCAACTCTTGTATTGGACTCCTATACAGCCACAAGCAATGCTTGCCACCTGAAGCCATCCGTCTGGCTGTGTCTATCTCATTTCTATCCTTGGTTGATTATGGGATTATTTTATACAGTGCGGCTGATAGCACTGCCCTCCACCACATTAAGTTTGCCCTGAACAAAGCTTGCCATTTGGTCTCAGAGTGTGATAGATTGGCCCACACATGTGACCTCTACAGGCTTACTAACTGGCTTAACTTTGAAGGCAGGCTAAAATGCTGTTCATGCCTCCTTGCCAGGAAAATCACCTCCGACCTCTCTCCTCCAGGGCTTCACAACCTAATTCAGCCTGCCCCCTCTATCTAGATCTACCAGGAGCTCTTCAAAAGCCCCTCTACTAATCCCTCACTGCAGGATGTCTCTGGGACAACAAGCCTTTTTTTACAGGGCTCTGCTTTGAATGAATGACCTACCCTCTGCTATCACCTCGGAATTGAAACTAGGCCCCTTCAAATCCAGTCTTAGAGAGTTACTCCTCACCTCTTTCTGTCTGTGAATGCACCTAACCTAACCTAATGTCCCATCTTCTCCCCGACTATGATTGTGTGTATGTATGTTTATTTAAATTTCCTATGCTGCTGCACTTAGCCATTGTGCAATTCTGAGAAATTCTGGCCCAGATATTCAAAGGGTTGCTCCATGTAACAGGAGTTCTTGTCATAGATCCTAACTTGCGATTTCTGCGATATTCAGCAGGAGGCAGTTCCACTGACAACAGGTTGCGAAAAGAGCAATGCAAATGAATGCATGCTCAACAAGAGGGAGGAACTATATATACACCTCGCAACCTGATATTCCAGTCGGGTTGTGCATGCGCCAACCCCAACCCTGCGCCTGCACACCTTGAGCCAATAAAAGGATCAAGTTGAGGGCCACCCACAGGTGAGCTGCTGTATTGCAGGGAGCAACACAGCCTGCACCCTAGCTGGCCCCAGCTGGTCCCTGTGCCCCCACCAGCCCGATCTGGGCATAAAGTAACATGAACCCCGCCCACACATCTCCCACAGCCCGATCGCGGGCATTACAGTTCATGAACCCCCGCCCACATCTCCCACAG
This sequence comes from Neoceratodus forsteri, assembly GCA_016271365.2. Taxonomy (NCBI): domain Eukaryota; kingdom Metazoa; phylum Chordata; order Ceratodontiformes; family Ceratodontidae; genus Neoceratodus; species Neoceratodus forsteri. The sequence continues at coordinate 1,101,072,759 of CM057454.1, read as the reverse complement.
CCCGTCGTGGGCCAGGCGATTATGAACCCCCCAGTGCCCGATCGCGGGCAGAATGTAACCCCAACCTGAATATCTCCTGGTGGTCCAGTGGACGTAAAGCCCGATCGCGGGCAGAATGTGCATTACAACCCCCAAACATCTCCCTGGTGTCTAGTGTCCCCCACCCACCCACCCACGAAGCCCCTCCACCCGCTCCCACCCTGCAGCGGGGGCGGCAGCTCACCGCTGCACGCCCATTGGCTGTAGCTCTGCACCAATGGGCGCAGCCCCACCGACAGTCAGTTGGCAGGCAGCGGGCGGCAGGCGGTGGATGCTGCTGCTCACCGCCGCGGGGGAGCGTGGAGGGGCTTCGTGGGTGGGGGGGACACTAGACACCAGGAAGATGTTTGGGGTTGTAACGTGACATTCTGCCTGTGATCGGGCTTTACGGGTCCACTGACCACCAGGAGATATCTGGGTTGGGGTTATCATTCTGCCCGCGATCGGGCACTGGGGGTTCACACGCTCTGCCCGCGATCGGGCTGTGGGAGATGTGGGCGGGGGTTCATGTAACTGTAATGCCCGCGATCGGGCTTCTGGTGACATGTGTGGGCGGGGGTTCATGAACTGTAATGCCGGGCGATCGGGCTTCGGGAGATGTGTGTGGCGGGGTTCATAGAACTGTAATGCCCGCGATCGGGCGCTGTAGGGTGCCGGGCCCCTCGACGCTGCCTGGCAGGGGCGCCAGGCTAAAGTCCTCGGGATCGGCGACCCACATGCTAATGGCATGCAAAACCAACATAAATAGATGCAAATGGCCCCCTGCGCCTTGTATAAATTATGGCCCCATTTGCATGTCACCTTTGAATATCGGAATTTGAGCATGGCGCATGGTACTTGGCGCCACCGCAAGTTTAATGCTTCAACTCGCAACCATGTGGCGCAAGTTCCACTGCGCCATGGCTAAGTGTTGTGGTTGGGTGATATTCAGCGATAAGCTCAATAGCGCAACTCCTTTGAATATCACCCCGGCCACATCCCTGCGCAACTATTTTGAGCAGCGCAGGGGCTTGTGCCTCAGAATGTCGCAGTTTGAATATCTGGGCCTCTATGTATTATAAATGCCTCTGCCTATGGATCTGTTGCTTATGCTTCCACTTGCTGCACATACAGTATGTCATTGCACATAGTGTGCTCTCGGTATTGTAACTCTTCTGTATATCTTGTGTTATATTACTGCTTGCTCTTCACTCCCCCACCCCCACCCCTGGAATCGATAATTAAATAAATAGATAAATAACCTCTTCCATTCCTGTCTCCTCCTCCTCCTAGTTTTATTTCTAAAATGTTCATTTCTGATGGCAACCCTTAACCCTCATTCTCATTCCTCCTCTTCTACCCCTAACCTTCTATACATAAATTACAAGTCTACTTGGCCTGCTCCTGATTGTCTTCAGCAGAACATTGTATAATATTGTTTTCTAAATTTGTGTGTCTGTGTGACGCAGGGTACTATGGCTACCCTCAGTATTATCCTGTATCCTGTTTGTATCACCTCTGTTCTAACTGTTCAGTACTATGCCTTAACCTGACATGGAGCCTTTACAAAGGAGTTTCTGGCTCAAAGGTGTGTAATTCCTATCTGTTCAATAAATAAATAAAAATAATCCTGGCCAAAATGTGTTTTTGCACCTGTGGCACAGAATGGCGTTGAGGTTGCGCAGAGTTACATTTTGGTAGATATTTGAATAATATCATGGTTGTGTTGACAATTTGGTCACTGTTGGACTATAAATGGAAGCGCAAGGGCCAGAGGTCCCTGTGCTTCCCAGCTACATACATACATGCATCTTTTGTGGGTTGGTGCTCCCACAGGCAAATAAGGATGTGATTATACTATCTCAGAAAGTAAGGAAATTAGTTGAAAAAACTCCATTAATGCATCAGCTAGGGTTAAAGCAGCAAAAGTAGGGAAATGTGGTGTTAGAGGTTCCAACCCTAAAACCCCACTCTGCACACACCTACAGGTGCCGGGTGTGTAGCTTAGGGTTGTCAGCCCTAATGCTCATTCAGTTCTCCTATACTGTACCCATCTCAGCTTATTTACTCATGGAATGGGTGATCCCAAGCTACCCCCCCGGCGCCTGTTGGTGTGTGCAGAATTGGGGTGGGTTATTAGGGTTGGAAACCTTAACACCACATTTCCCTACTTTTGTTGCTTTAACCCTAACTGATGCATTAATGGAGTTGTTTGCAACACACATATATATATATATATGTAATGGTAGCATGGTAGTGCTACCATAGTTAGGGTTGAGTAGCACTTTTTAAGGTTAAAGGGTCAAATTTTGCACCTTAATAACTTTGCCACCATTCAACAGATTTGCCTGAAATTTGGCATGCACAATTGGGCATCTTGGGATCTGCCAAGTTTTGTACCAGTCGGATGTACGACTGTGGAGTTATTAGGCGACAACCAATTGCGCAATTAAGCTTTTTGTACTTTTGTTTCACTCACAGGTCACACGGTTTGTGTGACTGGTCCAAAAACTTCAGAGAATGTGTTGCCAGGGTCCCCAATGTGCCTTTTGAAGATTTCGTGAAAAAATATTGAACGGTTCAAAAGTTATTCAAAAAACAAGTTATAAGTCAATGGGAAAAGTTAACAAAAAGTTCAAAAGTGTCGCAAATGGCCCTAGTAGTGTCGCAAATCTACCATTTTGTTTTCAGTTGGTGATCATAAAAATGCTTGGCATTTAAATTTGGGACCCTCTAGGGACACAATTATTTTTGTGTTCGCCTAGTCGGACCCTGAGGATGCTAGCCATGTCTTTATTTTGTGTTTAAACATCCCAGAAATATGTTTTTCAAATTTCTGGAAACAGTAGTGTCACAAAGTAGTGTCGCAAGCATGACACTTTTGCAAATTTTTGCGAAAAGTGTCCCAAATTGCGACACTACTTTTCAGGCTCTGGCCAAAATGACAGGAATTCTTTGCCACCCTGCTGCAAACAAACAGTTTGGTCTTTTGAGCTGAAATTTAGAGGGAAGGCAGTCAACATCTCACAGATGTGCCTTTTCATGGTTTGGTGAAAAAATAATGCACTGCTGCAAAGTTACAGTACTCCAAAGTTGGCATTTTTTCCCATAGACTAACATGGTGGCGTACGCCGCGCCTTTCGGGGCTCGTATCTGGAAAACGATGTGATATACAGATTTTTTGTTGCGAGTTGCATAGCCCTATGGGCTATATTACAGCAAAATCATAGCCAGGAAAATCAAAATTTCTGAGAAATTTAAATTTTTTTCTACGTTGTGAGTTTGCTGAGATATTAGCAATTAAGTACTTCCAATGCTTGTTTTAAGCTTCGATCTCCATTACAATGCATACATTCTTTGTACACACTGTGTTTCTGTATGCACCTGTTTGGCAAAAACAGGGTATGCGCTTCCGTTACTGTTACAGTTACTGTTTCCACTTGCGTTTATGTCCCCGTTTGCGTTACCATTCCCGTGTACGCCACCGTGTGCATTACTCTTTGCATTTTCGTTACTGTTACCATTTGCATTTCCACTACTGTTTCTGTTTGTGTTTTTGTTTGCATCACTGTGCGCATTGCCATTTGCGTTTCCGGCAGCCCTTTCGTTTGCATTTCCGTTTCTCTTTCGTTTTGCGTCTTCCTTACTGTCACTGTTACCATTTGCATTTGCAATTAACGTTGTGCACATGCGTCGGTTTGCATTTCCATATGCACTTGTGTTTCCTTTTGAGCTTCTGTTTCCTTTGCTGTTATTGTTGCTGTTACTGTTACCATTTGCATTTACAATTGCAGTACTGTGCCCGTGCGCTTTTTGGTTTGCGTTTCCGTACGTGCTTCTGTTCCCATTTCCATTTCTCTTTCCTTTGGCATTAGTCTTCATGTTGACTTTACTATTTGCGTTTACAATTGCGGTACTGTGCCTATGCACGTTACGGTTTGTGTTTACTTGTGCGCTTGCATTAGCATTTCCGTTTCTGTTCCCTTTTGTGTTCTTTTTGCCTCTGACACTTAACATTTCCATTTAAAATACTGCTGCCATCACTGTTTGCGTTACCAGTTGTGTTTTCATATGCACTTCAAAGTCTGTTTGCATCACTGTTCGCTTTGGCATCACTTAGCGCTTGCATTTCTATTCACGTTTCCTTTACCATTTACGTTTGTGTTACCTTATGCACCACTGTTCGTGCTCCTGTTTGTGTTGCTGTTCCTGTTACTATGTCTCAAGACATCACGTGGCAGGAGAGTGGGGCCCGAATGGCCCTGCGCTCCCGCATTACATTTAATATTTCTCGTCATCATTCTTAAAAAGAAGGGAAATTAGAGGCAAAAAACTCCATTTAATGCATTAGTTGGTTACCACAGTGACAGCGAGGAAATTGAGTGTTAGGGTTCAAAGCCCCTTGACCCCCAGCCCACCCCCCAACCGCATAGGTGCAGTTGGGATCTGCTGGCACTAACTCTCACCCCATTCTCCTATACCTCTGCTTCTTCACACATGTGAAGGGGTGAGAGTTAGGCTGATGACCCAATGTGCAAGGGGGCTTGGAACCCAGCACCGAATTTCCTCGCTTTTGTCACTGTGGAACAACCCTAACTAATGCATTAAACAGAGTTTTTTGCATCTAATATATATATATATATATATATTATGGTAGCACGGTAGTGCTACCATAGTTAGGGTTGAGTACCCCTTTTAAGGTTAAATGTTGAAACTTTGCACCTTAATAACTTTGCCACTGTTCACCGGATTTGCCTGAAATTGTGCAGGCATGGGGTGTAACGATAGATCTTAGGACCTGGCAACTTTTGTACCGGTCAGATATACGTCTGTGGAGTTAAGAGACATTTGTGCATGCAATTATGTTTTTTTGTGCATTCTTTGCTTGTGCCTACAGGTCGCACAGTTTAAGGGACTGGTCTGAAAACTTCACAGAACGTGCGGCCTGGGTCCCCGATGTGCCTTTTGAAGATTTTGTGAAAAAATATTAAACGGTTCAAAAGTTATTCAAAAAACAAGTTCCCATTATAGTCAATGCAAAAAGTTAACAAAAAGTTTGAAAGTGTCACAAATTCACTTTTTAGTGTGCAAATGGCCCTAGTAGTGTCGCAAATCTGCCATTTTGTTTTCAGTTACTGATCACAGAAATGCTTGGCATTTAAAATTGGGACCATCTAGGGACATAATTATTTTTGTGTTTACCTATTTGGACCCTGTAGATGCTAGCCATGTCTTTATGTTGGGGTTAAACACCCCAGAAATATGTTTTAAAAATTTCTGGGAAAAGTAGTGTCGCAAAGTAGTGTCGCACTTGCGACACTTTCGCAAATTTTTGTAAAAGGTGTCGTAAATCATGACACTACTTTTCTAGACTATGGCCAAAATGACAGGAATTCTTTATCACCCTGCTGCAAAAAAACAGTTTGGTCTTTTGGGCTGAAATTTGGAAGGAAGGCAGCCAACATCTCATGGATGTGCCTTTTGATGGTTTGGCGACAAAATATTACACGGAAGCAAAGTTACGGTACTCTGAAGTTGATTCTTTTTCCCATAGACTAACATGGTGGTGTCTGCCGTGCCTTTCGGGGCTCATATCTCGGAAACGGTGTGAGATATGGAATTTTGTCGCGACAATGCATAGCTATATGGGTTACGCATTCAGTGAAAACCTAGCCATGAAACTCATGAATCATGTGAAATTTTAATTTTTTTCCACGTCGTACGGTTACTGAAATATTACCATTTTAGTATTACAACTGCTCGTTTTCTGGTCCGAGGCCCATTATTATACATACATTCTTTGTTTTCTCTGTGTTTCTCAATGGAGCTTTTGGGGAAAAATATGGTGTGTGTTCCAGTTACTGTTACACATAGGCTTTACACTTGTGTTTCCATGCCCGTTTGCGTTAGCATTCCCGTATATGCCACCGTGTGCGTTACCCTTTGCGTTTCCATTTGTGTTTGCGTCACTGTTACCATTTGTGTCTCCACTACTGTTTGTGTTTGTCTTTCGCTTAGCATCACCGTGTGCATTACCATTTCTGTTGGTGGCCGCCCTTCCATTTTCATTTGCGTTTGTCTTTTGTTTTGCATCATTGTTGTTTTTACCATTAACATTTGCATTTCCAATTGCATTCCCGTGCCTCTGTGCATTGTGGTTTGCGTTTCCATACGTGCTTGTGTTTCTGTTTACTTTGAAGTTATTGTTGCTGTTACAGTTATCATTTGCATTTACAATAGCAGTACCATGACCGTTACCAGTGGCGTTTCCATATGTGCTTGCATCTCCATTTGTGTCACTGTTCGCTTTGGTGTCACTTTTCACCTGCGTTTCCATTAACACTTGCGTTACAATTTACGTTTGTGTCACCATGTGTGTAACCATTACCGCTTGTGTTTGTGTTGCTGTTACTGATACTATGTCACAAAAAAAATCACATGGTGGGAGCATTCTATTCACTATTTATAGTCCTCATTCTCAAAAAGAAGGGAAATTAGAGGAGAAAAACTCAGTTTAATGCATCAGTTAGGATTGTTCCACAGCAACAAAAGTGATAACATTTGGTGTTAGGGTTGAAAACCCCCCTTGCACCCCCTCAGCCCACCCCCTCAACCAGCATCAGGGTGTGCATTGGGGTCATCGGTCCTAACTCTCACCCCATTCTCCTATGCCTTAGCTTGTTCACACATGTGATGGGGTGAGAGTTAGGGCCAACGATCCCAATGCACACCCCAGTGCTGATTGGGGCGGGCTGAGGGGGTAAGGGGTTTTCAACCCTAACACTGAATTTCCTCACTTTTGTTGCTGTGAACTACCCTAACTGATGCATTAAATGGAGGTTTTTGCCTCTAAAAGGATAGATGAGAGAGCTGTCAGATAAATGATAATACGTGCTGTTTTACCTTGGGTAACCTCTTGAGTGGCATAAGCCACGAGTGAGGTGTCCGAGGTCAAACAGCACAAGTGTAGATAAATCATTTATCTGACAGCTCACCATTGTATATTTCATTTATGCAAAAGAGATGCTTTCTATCAGTGCAGGGACATTTGGTTTTGACTGTTTATCTTTTTTTTAAATTATAATTTCTGGGAGTATTGCTTAACTTTCCTAGAGTTTGTCCACCTAGCATAGTTGTTGCTATTAAATAAAACACCACTCATTTTGTAGAAAACTTCTTGCTGAACAAATGTCATGCTCACAGTACCATGCTACCTTTTTCATTTTAAAGTTATTCACATTTGTTTGTCCAAAAATGGAGAAAAAAACTTAATTTTATGCTGTTTTTGCTAATGATAAAAAAAACTAAAAGGTATCTATAAATTAAGCACCACTCATTTTGTAGATATTGTTGTGCTGAACATTTTTCATGCTCACAGTACCACGCTATCATTTTTTGTTTTAAAGTTATTCACATTTGTTTGTCAAAAAAGTGAACAAAAAATAAAATTTTCTTATTATTTTTTTGCTAATTATAAAGAATTTATAAGGTATCTGTCAATGAAACACCACTCATTTTGTAGATAATTTTGTGCTGAACAATTGTGTGCTCACAGTACCATGCTATCTTTTTTCGTTTCAAAGTTATTCCCATTTGAATATGGTTAGTACTGCTTCTGAGGCTGAACATTCTAAATGAATTCCAAAGAGATCTGTGACATAGTAACTGCGTGTATAAATAAATTTATGCACACAGTGACTCATATAAATGGATTTAACACACTCTGTTTATCTCCACGCCTATTGTATACATATAGAATAATGCATATGTAGGCAGTTGATATGAAGTTTTTTTACACACCCAAGGCATGTGATCATAGAGGAACCTTGAGAGTGAAGCTCGAGAGGTTTCACTATGATCACACACCAAGGGCGTGTAAAAAAACTGAATGTCAACCGCCTACATAAGTTTTATTTTTTATAATAACTGGTGCAGAAAAGACTACCTTACATTATGGTCATCAGTTTGAGTCAGGTAAAGTAAATCACGATCTCAGGAATGAAGTAAAAAAAAAAGTAACTCAAAAAAAATGTTTTTTAATTTATATTGTTTGCTAAGTCCTTTCGCTTCAGTTTGTGTTGTTTCGTCATCTAGATGGGTCAGGTCTTTACAGTCGCTGTGGAACTGAGGTGAAAATTCATGCTGCCTGTGGACACAATATGGGTAGTCAGGAAAGTACACTTTTAGTGGAGAGTCTTCCTGCTGGGTAAATATTAAATTTGAAAAAAACAAAACGATTACGCTTTGTTACTTGGCCCTGTATGTTTCTGTTAAAATGGAGGTCATGCTGTGAGTGAGAATCTGTGGTCAGAGAACCATCTGTTGATGTCTTCATCTGTTTAATTTGTCTGATTCGCTGCAGGCTTCTCAGCACGAGACTGTAAAAGTCATATCAACCCGCAGGTTGATACATGTTTTTTTGTATCAACCCGTGGGTTGATACGACTTTTTACAACACTCAAAAACGGGTTGATAATGGGGATCACCAGTTATTATACATATATATATATATATATATATATATATAAACATACATATATAGCTATATATATATATATAGATATATGAATATGAAATACATGATGGGCAGGAGTGGGATATGGAAAATATTCTCACTCCTGCAGAGTGAGCTGTGTATTCTCACGAGTGAAAATACACAGTGCACGAGGCAGGAGTGAGAATATTTTCCATGTGCCATGATCTGCCCATCATGTGTGCGATTTATACCACAGGGGTGAGACCTGCAGGAACATTTTTTCTGAGTCTGTGTGTTTCCTGCTCATTGTGTGTGTGTGTGTGTGTGTGTGTGTGTTCTGAATGGACTGGGAGTCAGAAACACAGGTGAGTGTGTTTTGCAAAGCTAATTGAGTGAGTCAGAGGCTCAGTGAGAAAGACACACTGCTGCAGGTAGCACTGAGAAACAGAACCTGCCTTGTAAAAGACTTTCATTTAGAATTCAGGTTGTTTTGAAGGTGAGATCAGCACAGTAATGAGCTAGCAATGTTAGAAACACAATGTGACATAGGTGAGACTCTTTTGCAAAGCTACTTGAGTAAGTTGCAGCTTCAGTGAGAAAGAAAAACTTTTTCTGAAGCAGTTTCCTTTAGAATGCAAGTTGCAGTGCATTTATCCTCACTCTGGTGACATCAGCAGAGTATGGATAAATGTTGATATCCTCACTCTGCTGATGTCATCAGGATTTATTCTCACTGCAGTGGAAATAACACAGGTTATCCTACTGAGAAAGCTCTCAACCCCGTGGTATAAATATACTGTGTGTGTGTGTGTGTATATATATATATATATATATATATATATATATATATAGATAGATATTGCAAAAAACATTGTTAATGCATCAGTTAGGGTTGATAGGACAGCGACAAAAGTATGGAAATGTGATGTTAGGGTTATCCTCCTACTACCCCACCTCCACCCCCCACCCTCTACATAACAACAGACATTGGGGTGTGCCATGGAGTCATCAGACCCAACTCTCACTCCATTCCATGTGTAAACAGGCTGATATGCTACAGTATAGGAGAATGGGGTGAGAGTTAGGCCTGATGACCATCATGGCACACCCCAACATCTGTTGGTGTGTGGAGTGTGGGTGTGGGGGGGGACCCTAACATCACATTTCCAAACTTTTGTTGCTGTGCTAGTACCACTAACGGATGCATTAATGACATTTTTTGCAATTAATTTCCTTTCTTTTTGAGAAAGTATAATCTAATTAGTAACTGGCATGTGTTAGTGAGGGCACAGGCTCTCTGGGCCCTGCACTCCCCTTACGCTGCCCATTTTTGCATAATGGTATGCGTATGTGGGAGTGCAGGCCCTCTGGGTCCTGCATCCCCACTTACACATAAGTACGGAGTCATACAGGAGCCAACTAGTACTGAAAAGGAACCCTTGTAACACTAATTTGGCAATATCTCAGTAACCCTAGCAACTATGAAAAAAATTCCACTGCAGTGGGATTCATGACTTCAAAACATCCACGTTAGCTAGAATGAAAAATCTGTATCTCGCACCGTTTCCAAGATACGGACGCTAAAAATCGCTGCATGTGCTGCAATGTTAGTCTATGTGAAATTTCTCAAATTCAGATCACTGTAACTATAGGCCCATTGAATGCTTTGGGACCAGGCACATTTTATTTATTTATATTTGGTTTTTGTTGACCGGGTAAGTGCACTAGACAAATCCTGCCTATTTTCAGGCACGACCCGAGGGAGGGGGATACAGATGAATGCCAACTGACCTTGAACCAGATTAAGCTGTTGGTGGTATTTTTTTAGTAAGTGAGGGGAAATTTGGCCAGGACACTAGGGAAATTCCCCTACTCTTTTTCGATAAGTGCCATGGGATCTTTAACATCCACCTGAACTACCACCAATCCAGGCAGATGGGACCTCGGTTTAACGTCTCATCCAAAAGACGGCACCTCAGAAGTGCAGCACCCCTCTCATGCTGCACTACAGTGTCAGTATTGGGATATTAACCCAAGTGCCAGATGTGGGAACTGAACCCACAGCCCTCTGATCTCCTGGCCTCAGAGGTGAGTGTGCTACCTACTGAGCCACTGACACTGTGGGACCAGGGCTTTTTACCCTGCAAATTTCAGCTCAAAAGCCCCAACTGTTTTGATGCTGTGGGGTGGCAAAAAATTGCTGTTTTTGGGTGATGTTCTGTCACAAACTGAGACAGTTTCGCAAAATTTTGCAACAGAATGGGCACGACACTTTCACAATTTGTGAAAGTGTCGCATCCATTCTATCACAACTGCAGGGGGTCCGATCGCCAAAATGGCATTTCTGAGGGGTTTTCCCCCCACCAAAAAAGATAGTGCTGTGATCCTCAGGGCCCGACTAGGTAAACATAACTGTCAGTGTTTACCTGGGGGGGGCCCAAATTTAAACCCCAGGCATTTTTCTCTCTCATGAACTGAAAACAAGATGTCCACTACATGACAGTAAAAGGGCCATTTGCGACAGTAATATGTGGTGACAGCAGCTTTCAAGAGAGACACATTTTTTTTCCATTGACTATAATGGGAAACTTGTTTTTTGAATAACTTTTGAATGGATTAACATTTTTTCACCAGATCTTCAAAAGGCACATCAGTGACCCAGACTGCATCTTTCCTGAAGATTTCAGATCAAACAGACTGTAGCGGGGTTGGGATTTATTTCAGGATACAATAACCAGGCAGACAACAGCTATAGTGCATAAAAAATGCCAGGTGGCATTTATCATTTTATTTTCAATGCATAAAATGATTAGCAGTTTGAACAGAATTTAAGATTTATTTTATTTTTTTATTTCAGTCTTTGGTAACTGGGTAAGACCCACTAGGCACAAGTGCCTGTTTTCAGGGGTGACCTGGGAGCACTGACAGCAAGATAATAATGGTTAGTCCAGCAAATTCCAATAGAGAACACTGCTGTGCCCAGCAGCACATATACAGCTCACTTCAGTGTGTAGGCACACACACTTGCATCTGAGGTGTTGCACCTCTCACTGTCAGCTCTCCACTGACACCCTGTCTAACTTTCCACCCCTAGTGGTAGGCTTTTATATCTTTTTGTTGATGACATCACTGTCATGTGCCATCACTTTAGCTTATAATTAATACATTTGTAGTTTTCAAGGCTCAAAACCTGCATCTATACAAAACTAAAAAGGTTGCTTCTAAGCCTTGTTGTATTAGTATATATATATATATATATATATATATATATTATGGTAGCACTGTATATAATATATATATATATATATATATGTATTATATTTAGTATATTATATCTACTTTGTAAAAAAATTAATTAATACATCAGTTAGGGTGAATACTACAGCAACAAAAGCAGAGAAATGAGGCATTAGGGTTTCCAACCCTAAAGCCCCACCCCCAGGTTCCCACCTCTACCACCCCAACCCCATCCCTTCACACACCAACAGGTGTTGGGGTGTGCCATTGGGTCATCAGGCCCAATTCTCACCCCATTCTACATGTAAACAAGCTTGCATGCTACAGTATAGGACAATGGGGTAAGAGTTAGGCCTTACAACCCAATGGCACACCCCGATGCCTGTTGATGTGTGGAGGGTGGGGGGATGGGGTGGGGCGTTAGGGTTGGAAACCCTGATGCCTTATTTCCCTGCTTTTGTTGCTATGGTAGTCACCCTAACTGATGCATTAACAAGGTTTTTTCAAAGAGTTTCCCTTCTTTTTCACATAGTATAATTATATCCTCAGTTTATTGTGGGAGCACAGGGTCCCATCCCTCCATTGAGATAGTACAACAGTATCCATATGTCATGGTGGGAGTGCAGGGTCCACACTCCCATCCCTCCATCAATATAGTACAACAGTATCCATATGTCACAGTGAGAGCACAGGGCATCCTTCCATTGAGATAGTACAGCAGTATCCATATGTCATGATGAGAGTGCAGGGTCCAAGGAGCACAGTGTCCTTTGGGTTCTGCACTCCCATCCCTCCATCGAGATAGTACAACAGTATCCATATGTCACGGTGGGAGTGCAGGGTCCAATCCCTCCATTAGGATAGTACAACAGGTCCATATGTCATGGTGGGAGTGTAGTGTCCTTTGGACCCTGCGCTCCCATCCCTCCGCAGATGCACCTGTGTATCTAGCTGTGGAAACACAGGGATCTCAGGCCCCTACACTTCAACACATTAAGTTATGAGCAGGCGTAGTGAAATTGCAACAGTCACAACTGTGCCACCTCAAATAATTTTCACCTCAAATGTTCATCATAACCTTCTTAGTACCTCACCACATGTACCCAGTACAACAAACTTTCAAATCCTCATCAAAATGTAATTCTGTGCAACTGTAACACCGTTTTTTGCACCACAGTTGCGTAAAAACATTTTCAGTAGGATTTGAAAAATGACAGCTGTAATACTCGTGAGGTGGTGTGGAAAAATGGCAATGCTGAAAATCTGGAGTGAAAATAGGAAAAATTGATGACGTTACTAGCGTGTGTAGAAACTGTGCAAAGCACGCTCATAACACGGTCATTTTTTGGAATTTTGTCACCAAATTTTCAATATCAGAATTATGGGACCTTCCCTCATGAACAGTGCAACTGTGATTTTGTTCATCTATTCCAAAAGTTGATTTCACACAGCGACCGTGCCTTTCTGCACTACAGGTGCGAAAACATGTTCCAGGAAGGATGTGCAAAATGACAACTATACTGTTCATAAGGAGGTGTGAAAAAATGGCAATGTTGAAAATCTGAAGTGAAAATATTAAAAATTGGAAACGTTACGAGAGTGTGTAGAAACTGCGCAATGCACACTCATAATGCAGTCATTTTTGGGAATTCTTTCACCAAATTTGCAACGTAGCCTTTTTGGGATCCCACCTCATGAACAGTGGCACTATAGTTTCATGACTCTGTCCCAAAAGATGATTCCGTGCAGCAACCACAAAATCACCTCTCGGGACTGAGAAACGAAATGACAGTGCCAGTGTTCATGAGGTGGGGTTCCAAGAAACCCATGTTGAAAATTTGGTGCAAAAATTCCTAAAATTGACTGAAATATCAACATAAGTTGAACCCCCTCCCCATTGACTCCCATTATACGGCTTACCTTGATTCCTCAGATCACAGTTCGGCTTTGAAGAGTGCAGACGTGTCAAAGTCCAGAAAAGATCACTGATCCCGACCTCTGGAGGGTAAGTATGGGTGAGGGAGTGCAGGGAGGTGGGTGTACAGAAAGAGGGTGGGGATGAGGGAGGGGGAGATGAGTTATACTGTGATGACAGCGAACGCATATGGGCAACCGTCAAAACGGTGACTCATATGAGGGCACTATCATCATGGGCGATTGCATGGGAACAGCTACTGTTGCGATGGTGAGGGTAGGGTGGGTGACAGGAAGGGAGGGTGGGCAACAGGACATAGAGGGATAGGGAACAGGGTTGTAACCCTGTCGTGTGCCTGCTTCTGCTGAGCCAACCATGTGGTGTGGTGGGTAGGGTGGTTGGCTCTGACAGAGCAGGTCCTGGGTTCGGGACTGTGGGTGGGTACAATTTTGCTATGTCCCGCAGCTGCGGGACTTAATCTTTTTTTAAACTGGGCTGTGCCCCCTCCTCCGACATGTACCCCCTTGGAGTTGAGAATCTTTAGATAGGGTGGTGCGGGGGGGGCACAGTTATCCCAGTTGCCTTTTAGTGCATATCACCGAAAATGTTTTCAGCAATAATGCAGTTCACGGTAATAGGGATCGCCTTTCGGCAATCGCTATTATCACATAGAACCGGGAGATGACGATGGACCGTTTTCTTTTTTTCAAGGTTTAAAAAAAAAAGACTACGTGGGATGGGTTTCTTCATTAACAGGAGAACTGTTTTAAAAAAGAAATATGGGCACACTGGGGTGGGCTCCCAGTGTGTCTGTTGAGCCTGGGGTAGGGGCATACCTGATGCTGACAGGGGGATTGGGCACCCAGTCGGCACCGAAGGTAGACAGAGGGAGGGAGGTGGGGTCATCTGATACCAGGAATGGGCATCCCGTGTCAGAAAGGGTTAAAAATATTTTTTTCTGTATTGGCACACTGGGGTGGGCCTCCAGTGTGCCACAATACTGGGTGGGGGAGTGGAGGGACACACATTGACACAGGGATTGGTCACCCCTATGTTGGTGGTGGGAGCACAGTAGTTCGATGCAGGATCCTGCATCGAAATGATCGCAAATTTTGATGCAGGGTTCTGCATTGAAGAAAAGACATTGGGGGACAGTTTTCTTTTCCGACAGGCTTTTAAATAATGTTGGGCACACTGGGACATGCTCTCAGTGTGCCAAATATGTGTGTGTGCGTGCGTGTGAGCAGTGGATTCATACTGACATGGGGATTGGGCACCCCGTATGGGTGGAAACAACTGCAGGTCTTCCTTGACTCTGCAGCAGGTAGCATGAGTTCCAGCTGCAGCTGCAGAAGTCAAGAAAATACCACTCTTCTCATACAGAGAATGACTTACAAGCTGTACTCTGTATAAGCTGGCACCTGACAAAAAAAATTGTTTGGGTTCAGCTTAAACCCCCAAAAAACATCAGAATACACCTAAAGGGGGCCTCTTTAGCTGTTTTCTGACGGTTTTGTTTTGTGTTAAAAAGGTTCGAGACTTCAACATTCTTGCTAAGCGGGCAAACAAGATGACGGATGCAACACATCTCAATCGATTGAACCTCTGTGATCTGTACTCACAATACCAGGCTTCTGTGTGAAAAGAAGCTGGTATTGTGCACACAGTACTCCTATCGTGTGCACAATACCAGCTTTCTTTGCGAAAAGAAGGAAGTATGGGGCCACAATACTGTATTGTGTGAACAATAGTGTCTTTCATGCCTGACATAAATTTTCCCATAGGAATTAAAGGGAACATTTAAAATGTTATAACTTTTGAATGGATTAATATGTTTTCACCAGACCTTCAAAAGACATGTCTGTGACCTAAAGGCTTTCTACCTTGAACATTTCAGCCCACAACATAAAGCCATTTTTGAGATCCAGCTGTAGAAAGAAATGTGAAATAAATCTTGATTTTTCTGTTTTTTCAACACTTTATATCTCAGAAATCTCTCAAAAGATTCTCACAAAATTTGGAAGATCAAGAGACCTTCCCCTAGAGATTTTGCATGCCAAACTTAATGCAAATCCATTGAATGACACCAAAGTTATTAAGGTTTGAAGTTTGGACTTTAACATATAAGTGCACTTTCACCCTAACTATACTGGCGTGACGGTATATATATATATATATATATTATATGCAGTCACGCCAATATATAAGTGAATATATATATACACTACAGGGGCCAGACCAATTCCAGTGAGATAAACCATGTTATTTTCACTGCAGTGGAATAAATCCTCCTGACGTCAGCAGAGTTAAAATAAATATCGTTTATACCTACTCTGCTGACGTCAGCCACCTGCCTCTGAAAACACTAAGAAATTGTAATTTGGTGAGTTCTGAAACAGTCCCTAGACTCAAATGAACAGAATTAACATAGATAATCACAGTCATCTGCAGCAGTCCTTGTAAATGTAGCAACCTGCAGATCTCTCGTGCTGCATTTGAAAACCCGAGTTTACTAGATCACTGAATCCTGCATTCTCACATATCGACGTACGAACTGAACAAAAAATAAGGAGCATATTCCAAACATAAAGCTTCCACATTATCAAAACACTGCCACAATCATGCCTCGAAACAACAAACTGACCATCACAAAGCAAACCAAACAGTAATATCATTGGATTCTGAATCACATTGATGCACATGACAGCGGTGAACACCAACAGTCATGTAACTTATATGTCCAGACTTATAACATCATATTTTGCATTACTTTTACCTTAAAATACTTTAACTACATAATAAGCAGTTGATTTAATTTCACACACTTGTTCCAGCAGTAAAAAATAAATGTATAACTCTCACAGAATACCAAAAGTACTATACTAAATGCTCCTGTGAAAATAACACAGTGAGCAGCACAACACATCTAAAATGTGCACCAAGCATACAAACACATGACGCCTAAAATGTCTAAATAAATCTTAAACAACCAAAAATAAAGACACAAACCTGCCAAGAAAAATGACCATCTTTCTCACTGCCACAGAAAAGAACCTCCACCCTTACCCAACCAATCACCAAAACACAGCACACCCAATTAACACACACACACACACACACACCAACCAACAACAGCTCACTACAAGAACCCATTCATAAACCTTCACACACACACTACCACAGCGCCAGCATAATTTAAAGTGAAAGGAACCTCACAACAACAAACATATGTCTCTCGCTGGAATTGGTTTCACCCCCGTGGTATAAATAGCACACATGATGTGCAGATCATGGAATATGGAAAATATTCTCACTCCTGCATTGTGAGCACTGTATATTTCACTCTGCAGGAGTGAGAATATGTTCAATATTCCACTCCTGCCCATCATGTATCCCCTATTTTAAATATATATATATATATATATATATATATATATATATATATCATGATGGGCAGACGTGGGATATGAAAACTATTCTCACTCCTACAGAGTGAGCCCTAGATACTCACGAGTGCCGAAGGCATGAGTGACAGTATCCAGAGCTCACTCTGCAGGAGTGAGAATATTTTCCATATCCCATGATCCACACATCATGTGTGCGATTTATACAATAGGGGATACATTTATGACAGTTTTATTTGTGCTAGTGAGTGGGCTTATTTTGTTTTCTGGTGTTCTTCCCCTGTATCTCTACATGGTTTTTGGGTTTGTTAGCCATGTTTTGTGAATAGGAGTCTGTTTCTGTTATGATTGGTTGGCAGCATGAATGGGATTTGTTTCTGTGATACTAATTTTTTTTTGTGTTGGTTGTAGTTTCTGATTGGTCATATTATGTCTGTTTCTTACAAGTGATTGGCTGTTGATGTTGAGTGGGTGGAGTTTGTTTGGCTTGGTTTGAATGGGGTTGTGTGGAAGTCTTTACATTTTACTGGGTTGTAACGTGTTTATTTAACTTGTTTTATTTCTCTGAGCTTTCTTGTACCTGGAGTGATTTGCTGCATATGCTGTGTGACTGTTTTACTTCACTGTCTGGTGTGTTTTTTTTTAACGGCGGTCCGAGTGCTTCACTTTCGATCTGAAGAGGTATTTTCAGTTTTCTAAGAATGCTGACTAAGACGGCATGGATATGGAGGTAGTTTTCGTACCACTTATTTGAAAGAACTGTGGGGATTTAAGGCAAAGTGTTGTTAGTTTTCTGGTTTTGATGTATATTCATTTTGTTGTTTGTTTGCGATGTTCGAGTCGGAGTGTGCTGCCGATTCCAGTTGGAGGAATATTTTTATTACTACGTGACTGACTTTCGCATGTTTGGTGCTTTGTTTATGCCTTGTGTGTCTAGAATGAAGATATATTTGCTGTACGTGCCTATCTTTGTAATGTGTGTGGGACTGATTTGTTTCTTGGACTATGAAGTAGTCCTGTCCGGGAGGTGCCTTAGCATTCGTCACCACAGTGAGAATATCAGCTGCTGACATAACCACAGTATGTATAAATGTCAGATATTTTCACTGTGGTTACGTCAGCAGGATCTAGCTCACTGGGGTGAAAATACATGGTTTTATCCACTACTAGTTTTCTATATATATATATATATATGTATGTATATATCTCAAAAAAACTTCATTGATGCTCCAGTTAGGGTCAAAGTGACAAAAGTTGGGAAATGAGGTGTTAGGGTTTCTCTAACACCCCACCCATCCATACCAGACAGGAGAGCAGGTGTGGGTTGTGCCTTGGGCTTCTGAAGCCTAACACTCACCCAATTTCTGGGCAACCCCTTTCCCTTTAACTTCCCTTCCACTTGCAGGGTTCTCCGAATCCTGAAGGGGTTATGTCCTTCTGTCCTTCTCCCCCTACCCTCTTCTCCATTGTATGTTCCTTGTCCCATGGTCCTCCCCCCCCTTTCAGGGTTCTCAGCATTCTGAAGGGGTGAAGGCCCTGGGTACACTTTCCCCCTCCTCCTTCACTCCCATGGTCCTTTTCCCCCTTGCAGGGTTCTCAGCATACTGAAGGGGTAAAGGGCCTGGTTATAGCTTTGCCCTCTTCTTCCTGCTACTCCTCCTGCTGCTCATATCCTCCTTAGCTTCCTACCACCATGTATTCCACATAGGGATAATGCCCTGTACCTAGTAATCCTCTACCCCCTTATACAAATAACATCCATCCCTTCCTTGCCCTTCCCCTACAATATACCCCTACCACTAGTAGCAGTGTTCTTAGCTGCCAGTCCTCTCTATCGGCAAAAACTGGCTTCGTCACAAGGACTAAGTCCATTGATGTGTCCAAAATATTGCTATTTTGGTACAATAGAATCAGTAGCTGTTTTTAGTGTATATTTTGCATATTTTTGCCTATTATGTCCATATATTTCTAATTATGTAATTGCTTTTTTTGTTTGCTTGTTGTCAAAGAATTGTATATGATTCTGTACACTGTTCTCCTGATTGTTGGCTTCCGCCTCCTCCTTATGTAAGCCCCCTTTCCCCCAGGACGCTTCTGGAAACGAGCTGTTTCACAGTTTGTTTCGCTTTCCTGGTAAATCTCTTCAAAATAAATAAATAAATTTCATCTGTAAATAAGATCAGATGTGTAGATTTTATGAGAATGGGGTGAGTATTAGGCTTGAGAAGTCCAAGACGCACCCCACACCTGCTCTCCTGCCTGGTTTGGGGAGGGTGGGGTGTTAGGGAAACCCTATCACCTCATTTTCAAACTTTTGTTGCATTGACCCTAACTGGATCATTATTGAAGTTTTTTGCAACATATGTATAGATATAGATACATTAATATCAAAAAACATTGTTAATGCTCTAGTTAGGGTTAAAGCAACATAAGTAGGAAAATGTGGTATTATGGTTTCCAACCCTTACACCCCACCTGCACCCTGCATGCAGCAACAGGAAAAACCATTACAGTTTTACCTATCTTGCCTCTTTATAAATCCAGTGTGTGGTGTGCCTCGGGTTGTCAACCTTAATGCTCACCCCATTTCATCAGTAAATAAGCTGAGACGGGTATAGTATATTAGAATGGGGTGAGCTATAGAGCTGACATCCTGATCTGCAAATATGCAAGAGAGGTGAAACCATAATGGTTTTTCCTGTTGCTGCCTGTAGGGTGGAGTGAGAGGGTTAGAAACCGTAATGCCACATTTCCCTGCTTTTGTCACTTTAACCCTAACTAGTGCATTAGTGAAATTTTTTGCAATTAATTTCCTTACTTTTTGAGATAGTTTAATAGTATCCCTATTTGCCTGTGGGCGCACAAGTCCCTCTGGGCCCTGCACTCCCAGCCCTCAATAATCATAACTTTGTTTACCTGTAAGAACCATTTCTAGGACAACAGCAACCAAATTGTCAGCATAGTCTTCTTATTATCCCACCTCATGTACACAGTACTGAAACTTTCCAAATCCCTGGCAAAACATGATTCCATGCCCCCACAATGTCATTCTATGCCACAGGTGCAAAAAGACAGTTAGGGCAGGATTTGAAAAATGACAGCTGTCACATTCATGAGGTGGTGTACAAAATGGCTATGTTGAAAATGTGTGGTCAAAATATTTAAAATCACCAAAGTTATGAGTGAGCATAGCAACATTTTAATGGATGTGCATAACCTTGCCATTTTTACATATTTTGACCCCAGATTTTCAACATATCCTTCTTAAGGCTGGCCCGCTGGTGAAGAGACAGTGTGTCCATCTGTGACACTGACAGCCTGGGTTTGGAAATGGACTCAGGATGTCAGAGGGCCGGCTGTGGAGAGAAGGATTGAACATTGTAGGGACTGCTCTCCTTCTCCAGGGGGAGGGGTGTAGTGTGTCTGGAACATCATGGACCCCTGGCAGAGGCTGGGGGAATCCATTGTGCTGACACCATAACCTGAGGGGGAGGGGTGGATGTGGGTCATCATTGTCCCCGCCCACAGGAACAGCAACACACAAAATCATGGCCCTGAGCATGAAGCCTCACTCTGCTGCCACCCCCACTGCCAGTAGTGCCCACTGGTTGGGGTCCTGCTCCCATGGCCCCACCCTGGGGTTTAAGCCAAGGCACATTAACGTGGGTATGGGGTGCCTGCCAGATGGCCCCACTCAGGGGGGTAAGCCTGGGTATGGGGGAGCAGTGAGAGGGCAGGGGCTGAGCTCCCTATGGGGGTGCCAGGGAAAATAAATAAATAAATAAAATAAATTAAAAAAACATTCATTCTTACGAGACCATCATGAACAAAGATGGTGAAAATTTTCAAATTCTGCTTGAAAGGTGATTTCACCAAAGAACCATGAAATCACCTTTCAGGATGGATGTGTGTAATTCCAGCACCATTGTACATGTGTGTGTGTGGGGTCAAAAGGCCATGTTGAAAATTTGGTGTAAAAATATGCAAACATGGCAAAGTTGTGCATCAGAGCTGAAAACCCCATTGAAATACATTGAGCCTACCATACTTTCTCATATTGCAGTCAGCATTTTCAGCAGCAATACGTGTCTTGGATCAGAGAGTGGATCTTCACCCTGGGGCCTGTTCAGGTGAATAATGGTGTGTGGGTTGTTTGGGAGGGCTGAAGTGGTGGGTGCTGAATGGGAGGTTGGGGTGGGGGTGGCAGATCGGTGAATTTTTCAGGTTTAAAACTTGGGTTACCAGTGTGTCAGTAGGTAAAGTGCTAGGCACCTCAGGCCTCCATGCCATGGGGCTGGTTCAGCCCCATAAATTCTTGATGTCCATCACTGCACTTCTGTAGTCAGATGGAGTCTTTCCTTGGTTTAGAGCCCAGAGGGCCCTGCACATCTGCATGTGTTCGGAACCTGCATGAATGAGGATACAATTCCACTAACTCAAAGAAAGAAGGGAATTCTTTACAAAAAAAGAACTGCATTAAAGCACCAGTTAGGGTTCAAATTAATACCACAAAACTAGAAAAATGTGGCATTAGGGTTTCAAACCCTAACTCCCCAACCCCACCACCCAAGCAATACAAGGAATAAACATTAGTGTTTTGGGTCTCCAGCATCTTGGCGAATCAGTGGTGGGGTCTTCCTTGGGGTTGTCATCCCTAATGCCCTTCCTGCTTCCTGAGCAAACAAGGTCAGATAAGATCTCCTTTTTTCACACAGGGCCTGCAGCACTACGCATGAAGAAAATTAGAGCAGATTCTGTTGGTAACATGTACTGAGACAAATTTCTCTACCTTTGAAGTGTGTGTCACTATGAGGCACTGGCTTGCAGTTGTAACTTGTGCTTCAGACAGGAGTCTACAGGCTGGGGGGAGAGGTGAACATTAGGGTTGACAACCCCAAGGAAGACCCCAGCACTGGTCCACCAAGACTTGGAGAACCAAAACCCTAATGTTTATTTTCCTTTTGCTGCTTGGTGGGTGGGGGTGGGGAATTAGGGTCAGAAACCCTAACGCCATATTTCCCTACTTTTGTGGCATTAACTTGAATCCTAACTGGTGCATTAACACAGTTTTGTTGCAAAGATATAGGAGATATGACATGGACTGATTGAAGATATCATATTTATCTTCATAAGAGGCTGATGATACCTTGATGTCATTGGCCTTGAATGAAGATAAATATACCTTCAATCAGTCCATGCCATGTTCTGTTCATAAAACATATGTTTTGGGCCCTCCCCAACACAACCCGCCACATCCCCCACTTAAAACAATCCCCAACATCTTCAACACAATCCCGCCACACTTGTTTATACAAGCTGTGTTTTGCCCCCCAAAAAGACCCTGCATATCCCTCCCCAAGACAACATACAACATATGTCATTTAAAAAAATGATCTGCTATAGCAACACACACTCACACTTGCCTCTACTTTTCTGAAGCCATCAACTGGCTCACTCTCATCTCTCTACAGTCAGAAGCTTCTTTTAAAACAAAGCTATTTAAACTTAAGACAAAAAAGTTTTCTGACTTTTTCAACAGAGAGTGCCTTATTTTAAAAATCTACCAGGACATCATTTACTACTGTTAACAGTGCTCGCTCATGCTACAGTACAGTAACAAAAGTGAAAGTGCTTCTACACTAAGACTGACAATGGCAGGATCAACCAGATAAGTTTTTCAAATAACTATTTGTTTAACAATTATGGCAGGATCAGCCAGATGTCAGAGCTGCATGGGGGGACTGCAGGTTGTAGAGTGAGAGCTGCACAGCACCTTGCCATTCTCAGAGCCATATGATTCAAACTGAAATACTTTCACTTTCATTAGTATGATACATAGGAACATGAAGATATCACTATGATGTATAGGAACATGAAGATATCACTATGACATACTGTAACATGAAGATATATTTGATATCTCCACTGCCTGCTTCAGACAGTACTTTTAACTCTGCTGATATCCCCAAATATACATTGTATATATCTATATATATATATATATATATATATATATATATATATATATATATGATAGCTAGATGTAGATATGTGAATAATCTTTTCAAAAAAAAACCTACATTAATGCATCAGTTAGGGTTCAAGATCAAGCAACAAAAGTAGGAAAATTTGATGTTAGACTTTTCAGCCCTAATACCCATGCCCTGCCCCTGAAGCGAACGAGGGGTGGAGTCTTCCTTGGGATTGTCAACCCTAATGCTCACCCCATTATATGCACTCATGAAACATACACACCTGTCTTCTTCACATCTCAGCTTTTCAGTTACTGCAGTGGAAAGAGAGTTAGAGTTGACAGCCCCATGGAAAACTTCACCCCTCATTCGCTTTGGGGTGGGGCAGGGGTGTTAGTGTTGGAAACCCTAACATCAAATATCCTTACTTTTGTCACTTTATCCTGAACTATCTGATGCAGTAACATAGTTTTTTGCAAAGAATTTCCTTTCTGTTTTAGATAGTTTAATTGTATCCTTATTCGCCTGTGGAAGTGCAGTGCCTGGAGGACCCAGCACTCCCATCCCTCCATAGATGCATATATGCTCCAATTGTAGGACAACAGCCACCAAATTGTCAGCATAGTCTTCTTATTATCCCACCTCAGGTACTCAGTATTGAATATGTTCAAATCCACACCAAAACATAATTCTGCAACTGAAATGCCATTCCGTGCCACAGCTGCAAAAACACATTTTGGCCAGGATTTGAAAAAAAAAACAGCTGTGGCACTCATGAGGTGGGGTACTAAGAAGGCTATTGCAACCCCCTCCTGCTACTTTACACAGTTAGCTACCCCTTGGTACCCTTGACTGGGAACAAACTACTTCAGCAATTGGTACCATTTCTAGCTTTGTGAACGTATACCAGACTCATTACTTCTAGAGGTCAGAAAAGGGGTGGAGGTGTACAAAAGCAAAACAATTGTGACCAATTAACCCAGGTCCTGAGGAGATGACTTTTTTGCTAGGGCTATGCTAGATCTATACTTCTGGAGGGGTACCCAGTAACTCCAAACAGGAAGCAGTAACATGAATGTCCAAACCAGGAGTTGGGGTTGTAGAGTGTGGCTTTATTCCAAAAGATGTTATCTAAAGCAAGGGTGGACCCCCAAGATTTACACATTATGGCACAAGGCAATTGCAGAATAATAAAATGACAATATCTGACAGAAACTCTATGTATTCCCATACTTCATAGGACATTGAATTCTTCTCAGTGGCAATGGCCTTAACTGAACACACATTTCTTCTAGTAGCACTGGCCACAACTGAACCTTTCTTCTAGTGGCACTGGCCGCAACAAAGCACACATTTCCCATATGTCATAGGACTTTAAAACTTCTTCAAGTGGTAACTGGCCACAGCCGAACCATTTCTTCTAGTGACATTGGCCACAATGGAGCACACAGGGGCTCATTACTAGCACAACCCACACCAGGGGGTAAACTTCTCCGCAGGCATTGACCAACATGTCCTGAATAACCAGGCACCCTTACGGAAACTGTAGTGCTGAACTTGTCACTCCAGATGGGGGGCTGCCCATTCTTCGCTTCAACGTCCATACCAAGCCATTCTTTCATAGTTACACCTTAAAACTTCTTAAAAACACTTAGGAAATGCATCTTGGATTTAACTTCCACATCCAGCATATGAATAACACTACTCCAGGAGTGTTGAAATTAAAGTCCTGAACAATGTGCATTAGTCTACTTCTGGAACCCTAAATTGTCAGCCAGCTTTAAACTGAGAAAAGTCTCAAACTTAGAACAGAACTGGTGTACATTTTCTCTTTTTGTTAATGAAACACCAAAGCACAGGTACTTTCGTTAGGAAGCACAAAGTCAGAACTACTCACAGTAAGAATGACACAGGCAGCTTCAAAGTCCTGGATCAAATAGGGGATTGCCCCTAGAATCTGTTCTCAAACAATCCTTTCCATCCCTCTGGGGATGAAAATCAGGAGCTCCTGCTGTAGACACTGGTTTCCACCACTTGGCAAGCTGATGACTTTCAGGACTAGGGTGAGAAAAATAGGCTCTCCTCTCAGAGCCCACAGCAGCTCTCACTCCTCACTCTTCAACTGCTGACAACACACTAACTCTAGATTCTAAAACTCCCCACTCACAGTCAGCTGCTTTGGCTTATGCTGCTGCGAGAGTTCTAAATGACCTCATCTCTCTCATCTCAGCTGAGACCAAGTAAACCAGAAAGTGAGTAGGCGTAAAACCCATTTAACTAGTTATTCACCAGCTGCCTTCCCTACCTAGCACTGACACTGATGGGATTCTAGTAATCACAGGGGACTGGGTGGTTACACTATGTTGAAAATTTGGGGTCAAAATATTTAAAAGTTACAAACGTGCCTAGCAAAATTTCAACAGATCCTCATAACTCTGCCATTTTTTTATATTTTGACCCTAAATTTTCAACATAGTCTTCTTATGGCCTAACCTCATGAACAAGGACTGTAAACATTTTCAAATTCCACCAGTAAGGTGATTTAGCCAAGCAACTGTAAAATCACCTTTCAGGGCAGATTTGTATAATTCAACTGACATTGCTCATGAGGTGGGGTCCCAAAAAGGTCATGTTGAAAATTTGGTGTCACAATATGCAAAATGGCCAAGTTATGCAACAAAGTTGAAACCCCATCAAAATATCTTGAACTGCATTTACGTTTCTTTTCTGATATTGCAATCGCGGGTTCCAGCAGCAAGACGTATCTTCGATCAGAGAGTGGATTGATCGTCACCAAGTGACCTGTTCAGATGAGTGAGGGTGTGTGGGGATGTAGTGGGGGTGTGTGTGGGTGGTTGGTGCAGAACAGGAGGTAGAGGTGGGGGGTTTGGATCATCACGGGACCATTTTCTTTTTTGCAGGTTTGAAAAAAAAATCGAGGAACTGTTTTCTTTATTTCAGGCATGGACAGTAATCGGGGGTTGGACGTGCCACTAGACATCAGGGGCATATTATTTAATCATGGAGATGGCAATTTGTGGGTGAAGGGATGCCACTAAACACCAAGGACATATTTGTTTATTCCAGGACTGCTACTGGGCAGTGGGGGGAACCACTAGACACCAGGGAGACATCTAGCCAGATATAATATTTAAAAAAAGGGAGAGGGCAATCGGAGGGTTGGGGGCACCACTAGGCACCAGATAAAAATGCTGTTATTAGGAGAACAGTGATCGGAGTGAGGAGGGTGCCACTAGACACCAGAGAAAACTAATTGTTCCACTTAGCAGCTTGCAAAGTTCATTTAGAGAAGTAAATATATGTAGGGAGATAAGCTGTCATTAAATCTTAAGAATCACAATGCTGTAGACCTCCAGTCTCCATAATATTCAGTAATCATAGTTCAGGACTATGTTGTCTCCATGTCAATCAATTCCCCAAAGGGGGGGTTGGGCAGTACCCCATCTAAATGACCCATTTCCATAATTAAGTAAGCTAAGATGGGTACAGCATAAAAGAATGGGGTGAGCATTAGGGTTCGGAACCCCAAGGCACACCTCTCATGCCTGTTCCTGCATGCAGGGTGGGGGTAGGATTCTGCAGTTGAATGATGAATTGGAATATATCTTAACCTCTCAATCAGTTCATATATGTGAAGTAACTGAAACCTGGTGGGATTGTGAGGATGAATGGAACAGACACATACAGGATTATACTGTTTACAGTAAAGAGGAGAAAAACAGGGAAGGCTGGGGGGAGGGGTGGGAATGTTCGTGTCAGACTCCATAGTCTAAGAACAACTGAATTTTGATGTCAATGTAAAGAAACAGATCTGGATTAAGATTGCACCAGACAGAAGTGCAAAGATCATCCTTGGTGTAACATACTGTATAGGCCCCCCTCACAGGCCAAAGAGGACAACATTACACTTTGTCAACAGATATAAAGTCTTGACCCTGCAGATGCAATCATCCTACAAGGTGATTTTAACCTACCATGGATAAACCGGGAGAATCAAAAAGGTACAACAATTATGGAAGGGGAACTACTGGCATCATTTGGAATAGTAGGTCTAGAGCAATATGTTACACAACCTACGAGGGGGAAACATACCCTGGACGGACCTGGTATTCAGCAATATGGGGGATGAAGTGCAAGACTGTGAGGTGACTATACCCCTGGGGAGCAGCGACCATGCCATGGTGGAGTTTAAAATACTAGAGGCATGTGGGTCAGTACAGGGAGCTACCAGGATCAAAAATTATACTAGAGCAGATTTTGATCGGATGAGATCAGAACTGAGCAGTTGGGACTGGAGGGAGAGTTTTCGGGGTAAGTCTTTACAAGCAATGTGGAATGTCTTACTAGGAAAAATCAGTAGTCTGGTTGCAAAGTATGTACCAGAAAAACAAAAATATAATAAAGCTGGAAGAATCCCATCATGCATGAGCCCAAAAATTAAGAATCTCATCAATAGGAAGGAAAAGGCATATATAAGGGCAAAAAATAGTAAGGAGGTTAACATACTGTATGGATGAAATAAAGGAGGTTATTAAGGGAAACTAAACAGGCTATGAGAAAAGCTAAGAAGGATTATGAACTAGATCTAACAGCAAAGATAAAGGACAACTATAAATCCTTCTTTAACTACATAATCTATAAGACTGCAGAAGCCGGAAGGATTGGACCACTGCTAGACCCACATGGGAAACTGGTCTCTAATGTGGCAAGCAGAGTTACAAAATCAATATTTTGTATCAGTTTACAACAATAAAACTAATTACACAAACTTGCATCTGAATGAGACTAATGTTACTCCACTAATCCTTGGGGTTGAGAATTTCAGAAATAGACCTAGCAAGCTTGATGCTAATAAAGCCCAAGGACTAGATGGAATACACCCAAGAGTGGTTAAAGAATTGTCCAGAGAGTTGGCAGAACCATTGACTTGGATTTTTAAAAAATCCCTGGACGAGGATGCTGTGGTGGACTCTTGGAGAATTGCCCACATTATATCTATTTACAAAAAGGGTAGGAGGAAGGAGGAAAGGAACTACAGGCCAGTGAGTCTTACCTCGGTGCTAGGAAAGGTCTTGGATGGCATAATAAAAGAATATATAAAGAACTGTATAAATGAGACAGGAACACATGATAAGACACAGCATGGATTCACCAGGGGGTGTTTGTGTCAAACTAAACTACTTGAATTTTTGCGTAGAGTTAGCCAAGCTTTAGAAGTGGGTTGGTCAGTGAATGTGGTGTTACTAGACTTCACCAAGGCCGTTGTTAAGGTATCTCATGGTGACTTAATTGATGCATTGATTGACATGCAAATACCAGGCAAAGTAACTACATGGATTGTATCCTGGCTAGCTGATAGGCAACAGAGGGTGACGATAAGGGGGATAAACTCAAGTTGGTCTAAGGTGACTAGTGGGGTTCCCCAGGGATCTGAATTGGGCCCATGCTTATTTAACCTGTATATATATTCAGTGGGGTGTGAGGCAGAAATATGGGCATCAAAGTTTGCAAATGACACGTATATTGGCACAAAGGTAGACAGTTCCAAGGGTATTAAAAACCTACAAAATGCCCTAAACATCTTAGGCATTTGGGCTGAGGAACACAGGCTGCAGTTCAGTTTTGAAAAGTGCACTGTTATGCACTTTGGAAAGAGGAACATCAAAGTCAATTACATGTTAATTGGCAAAAAGCTCAGGGAAGTAACTGAGGAGAGAGATCTAGGAATAATGGTATCAAGGGATTTGAGTTTCATGGGCCATTGTAACTTTATCATCAAAAAAGCAAATAGACTATTAAAAAGTATTATAAGGCACATTAAGAGCAGTGAAAGGGAGGTAATAGTACTACTGTATATCTCGTTGGTGTGGCCTTACCTGAAGTATTGTGCCTAATTCTGGGCCACAGGAACACAAATGGGCCCAGATATTCAAACTGCGCCCAAAAAGTGTGCAACAGCAGGAGCAAGCGCAAGTCTATTGCGCCCATGTGCAACAGACGCGATATTCAAAAAAGGAGCAGGCCAAATTGCGCCTACAACCAACGTCTGAATATCGACAACCCGCGCCCAGCGCAACTAGGGAGGAGGAAGCTGAGCAGACATGATGCACTATGGCGCAACAAGGGATGTCCAGCTGAACAGTCCAGAGGCACCATAGCACAAGCAGGGAGCCCCCCAGCTGCAGAGTAATGTAACAGCACAATCAGGGAGGTAGGGGCCCACCACCCATGCCACAGATGAACACAGGAACACACAGTGGAACAGACATCGCCCCCCCACCCAAGCACTGCACAACCAGGGGAAGGCTGGAATAACCACTGGTCCATGGAGTCAAGCAACCAACCCACAGCCTGGCCATGGTGCCCCATCACACCTACCGGCAAGCTGTGACTGGCACACAAGGAGGGCGGACCACCCTGTACCACACCATCCCCCCAGTGCACAGCACACCCTGCACCGTGACCCACAGACAACCCCCCATGAGCAGTGACCAGCACTGCAGGAATCCCCATGCATGCCACCACCCCCACAGTGGCAATGCAACCCTGTGCACCACAGAACCATGCAAGCCAGTCCCACCATGAGCACCCATCAGCAGGTTGCTGCACACGGCAATGCAACAACGGCAGACAAAGTGCCACCACGCACAGTCCCCCGATGTACTGCCGAGAGACCGACCATGCATTGGCACAAGAGTGACCCCATATTGGATGGTCGTGT
This sequence comes from Neoceratodus forsteri, assembly GCA_016271365.2. Lineage (NCBI taxonomy): Eukaryota > Metazoa > Chordata > Ceratodontiformes > Ceratodontidae > Neoceratodus > Neoceratodus forsteri. The sequence continues at coordinate 1,101,042,995 of CM057454.1, read as the reverse complement.
AAGCGACACCTCCCCCAGTGGTACAGCACTCTGCACAGTATTCCAGTAATACACCCCGGCCCACCACTGGCCACAACAGCCAGTACAGACACCACAGTGGTGCGTGGAAGCATGCATCACACCAGATGCCACACAGGGTCTGGACAGACACCCACCCATACCCAAGGGCACAACAACACAGGGACGCAGTGGTGTAGCAACCAAGCCCCCATCATGGGCCCATGTAAGCCGTGTACACACAACCTGCAGTCCACCATGGCACTGGAGTGCCAACCACCCTGCGCTGGCACCATGGACCAATGCCCCACTATGAGTCACCCGGATCACAAGTCACAGACAGTGGGGCACATCCCCTGCAACACGCACAAGCCACAGCATGGAGGTGGGACAATGACCGTGTTGCCCACAGTGCCACTTGAGCCAGGCATGCACCACACCAGTGACATGGGCAACCCAGCAAAGCGACGGGTACAGTGTCCGCCATGCAGGGAATGCCACCACTGACATGCCAGCAGATCATGCAGGTCACAGACAAGCATGGGTGTCGACTGCACAGACCATGGACAGGCCAATGGGTGCACCATGGACACAGAGCACGCGTCATGGACCACTGCACACAGTCATCCAGTGCACGGGGAACAACACACACAACACAGACACTGACTGATATCTACTCCCACACCATACACACCTCCACATGGACACACATACATACCCATGACTGCACCACCCCTGATGCCATGCACACCACTGCAGCTGAGCACCTATAGCCTGCTGCAAATCAGAGACCACTACGGTATTCTTAGAAAAGTTAAATGTATTATAAAAACATATAAATCAACCATTTACAATAAGAACAACTATATACAAGTGATTGGGGACACAAAAAAGGTGGGGATGGTCAGGGGAAGGTGGACAAATGGGATGGGATAGAGGGGTGGGAGGGTGGGTCCAGGGGAATGGGAGGACAGGGACAAAGGACTAATGTTGGCCATGCTGGTCCAGGATCTGGCTCCCCCTTGCTCTGCACCTCCTCAGGACCCCCACCTCAACGATCCCACGAAGAATGGTCACCGTTTCCTGGGCCAGGGCGAGTAGCTCCCTCAGTGTGTCTCTAATCTCCCTCAGATGTCTCGCACCTAGGACAAGGGAGCACAGTCAATAGGTGTGTATGCACAACCTCATACAGCCCGCCCTCTGTGCATGGCATACGGCCATGAGACATACCACTGTGATGGTGTGTGACCAGCCGCAGTGATCACGTCCACAGGACATGCCCACCCAGGTGCATACAGCCATGCGGAACGCTGTACACACCCACCAGCTAAGTCATGCACAGCACCACCGTGGCTGTCCAGTGACATGGCTATGTGGTGCAAAGACAGTGGCACAGCCATGCACCACCAGTGATGCACACCCAGGCATGCATTGCCACTGGACAGTGTTGACCGTAGCCAGTGGCGTGCATGGCAGTGATATCAATGAATGGTGGCCATGCCCCACTGCCCACCTTGTCACACAGCATGCAATATTAATCATGGATGTCTGTCACTCACCCTCATCAGGATGGTCAGGTGGCTGTTGTGGACCCTTGGCCTGCCTGGCTGTGGCTTCCACCGCCCTCCGCTCCGCCCTCAAGCTGCGTACCTCTTCCAGGCCTGTGGGGACAAAAAGGAGAGAAGAACATCAGTGCACTCCCAAAGCAAAGTCCGCCTGCCCCAAGGAGTGTGCCCTCCCACCCAGCCAGACCCACCCACCCCACACCCTGTGAACACCGCCACGGCCAACCCCATACAGTCCCTCCCCTATGTGCTGGACACAAACAACAATGTGACTTAGATGGACGATAACAGTGTGTTGATGGAACCCCTACCTGGTTGTGGTACTGTGCCCCTCCTGGCATTTGACCATAGTCTGGCCAGTAACTCCGGCTCCCTCCTCTGAAGGTCACCATATCGGTGCCTGCACTGCTCCACCATCCTGCCCCTGCTGGTCACTGCCTCTAGGGCTGTGGCCACCTCTTGCCACACCTGGGACCTAGGCCTCCGCAAAGAGATGCCCATGGTGTGGCTCCACTCTGGCCACCAGGTTGGCCAACTCAATTGCAGACCAGGGAGCAGCCCTTCTCCGCACCATTGCGAATGCTATAGTAGGCAATATGGTGCTCTGCAGCGCGGTACACCACGTGCAGATGCTGCACGGTACAGCGCTGCCATTCCCTATCACACTGTTACTGAACAGCGCTATAGAGGTGCACCTATGCCTGACGCATGGCGCCAAGGGGACAAAGGTCGGGCACAGGGTCAAGGGTCCTTGGCGCAAGGCCACACACAGCACCATCGGACGACAATACGTGTAGAGCGATTGGCTGCCTGTGCCAGCACCACAGTGGACTATCGGGCAGTTGTGCCATTGCATCTATGAAGGCCCATTGCCACAGCGCCATGTAGTGACCTTCGCTATAGCGCCACTGGCACAATGGTAGCCGTGCCCTGCATTGCCTACTGCGCACAGCACGTCATCAGCGTGGCAGACGCCTGTGTCAGCAACCTGGGCATGCGCAGTGAGGTATACTATGCATGCCACAGAACTGCGCCATTGGTTCAGCACATTCAACACAATTGCGCAAAGCGCAACAGCATGATATTCAGCCGTCATATGCTAATAATTCGATCAGCCATTCAATGGTGCAGCAACGTGTTTTGCATCTAATTAAAGTTGCTCCTCACCTAATTTGCATGGATTGCGCTATAAAGGTGCGACATAGTGCTGCAGTGGCCATGGTCAGTTACTGCAGTTTATTGGTGAGTTGCATGCTGTGTGGGAGTGTGGACTGTGGATTCAGGGACATGCATGGGACTGCACAGTCACAGATAACAACTGCCATCCTTACAGGCTAAATAATGACCGAGCATGTTCTTGGAGAGGAGGACAACAGTGGTGGGAGGAGGAGGAGGAGGCCTAATTTTACTAAGACTGAAACCGAGGCCCTTTTTGATGCCTACCTGGATCAGGAGCCACTGCTCAGTGGACGGCGGGGCACCCCTCAGGCCCGTGCTGCTGCATGGGAGGAGGTGGCACGTGTCGTGAACCTGCATGGCAGCCACCAGTGCTCCGTGCAGGAGTGTAAGAAGAAGATGGGTACAGACAGGAGGAGGGTAAAGGAGAAGATGGCTGCCATCAGGGCGGCATGTGCTGCAACAGGTGGGGGACAGCCGGAGGTGGTACAGCTCACCCCAGTGGAGGACAGGCTTGCTGCAAGCATGCACCAAAGTGCCATAGAGGGAGTTCCGGGTGGTGGCTTCCAGACGGGTGGTGGCCCATCTCTGCATGGTAAGTCATGGTCTGCCTCGGGGGGGCTGGGTAGGTCACACAGTAATGCGACTTAGCTTTCCCTTACAGATCCCGAGCATCTGCATGGGTCAGCGGTGGTGGGCCTGTCCATTGCGGACAGTGTGACAGAGTCGGCGGTGGGACCATCCACCTCCACAGGTATGTGTGGGTCTGTACGACAGTGGGGCCGCCTGTCTGTCCACACTGATGTCATTGAGACAGGTGTGGAGGAAGCCCTGCCTGTGTCCCAGCATGCTGGCGTCCATGGATGCCAGCACGCTGTGGCTGTGGCAGAGTCCGACACCAGTGATGATGACACGACCGTCATGGGCAGTGACACGTGAGTGCCACAGGATGGACACAGCAGGGCAATTCGCGTCCATGGCTGTGGCTGGTCCCGCCGTCGGGGCCTGCGTGTCAGCACAGTCCCAGGCTGTGCCTGTCAGCACCAGTGGGGCAGCACTGGTGTCTGTTCAGGACAGTGGGACTGTTGTGGCCACTGCGGTGGCACCACTGAGCCCTGGTGTGTGGCAGCCAGAGGGGCAGCATCAGCAGTCGCCCACGGGGCCTGGGAGTACAGGGTTCAGTGGTGGTGATGTCTGTGCCCCGCCTGTGAACATGCCCAGACCTGGTTCTGGTGTGCAGCGCCCACCCTCAAGGGGTGCTGAACATCAGGCCCTTGCACACCCTGAGGGACAGGATGCCGAGGAGGCTGATGACCTCTTGGACGAGCACACCCACCTACTGCAAGCATCGGTCTAGCAGTAGATGCAGCTTGCGATGTCTGTGGAAGCACTGTGTGTGGCTCTGGAGCGGGCAGAGGAGCGTCGCAGCAAGGACACTGAACGGATCCTGGCATGGATGGACCATTTGCGGGAGGATGTGACTGCTGCCATTGACAGGCATGCACAGGCGTTCATTGCTGTCATGGCCACAATGGGCACACAGTCAGGTGCCCATGCATCGCTCACACCTCGCAGTTCACTCTCCACCCCCCGTTCCCGGCATCGTGCGACTCCCACTCTGTCGACACCGGGTTCAGCTGTGGGCATCCCGAGCACTCCTGGTGCAGGCATGTTCGGTGTGCTGCAGACCCCTGCATGGGCACGGTCGTGTTCACGCAGTGGAACCCCTGGTGGGGACCATCGGTACCACCCCATGACGCCAGTGGTCAGCCTGCCAGTGCTGGTGGGTCTCAGCGGGGCCGCCCATGCATCCATGGTGGCCATGGCACTGTGTCGCGAGACTGACCTGTCTCCCAGAGCGGCTACTGTCTGCTGCTGCCCTGTGTGCATTGTGTGTTTCGGTGGGCAGTGCACGGGTGGGTACCCGACCCTGCACGCGGATAGACAGTCCACCTGCACACCCTCCCAGCTGCTGTCCGCAGTTACATGTGCATGATGATGCCTGCATTGCACTGTACACCAAAGTGCAATGGTGCCCAGCATCTGACACATGCACATGGACAGGCAGTGGGCGTGGTGGCCTGTGGACATGTGTGTTGCTAGGGTTGGTGTTCTGGGTCGGTGTGCCTCCTGCCCTCTGTGCACGTTTGGTGCATTGTGTGTGTGCATGTGTGTGTGTGTCTGTCCACGTGGCGTGTTAATCCTCACCCATCCCTCGTTGTGTGTGTGCTTCTGTGCCCTGCCACTTCCCTTGACGGCATGCACCCCTGGTGTGTGTCCATGTGTGTTTGTGGGTTGTGCCTAGCCATTGGTGGTTGCATATGTCCCTCCGTGATGATGTCCTGGTGCAGCTGTGCCAGCCGGATCAGTCGGGGGTCCCATCGGCCAAGGGAGGGCTGCCCATCACCATCGTCACCGGTGTCCTCATCGTCCCCATCGCTGTCCCCCTCTTCGACCTGTATGGCTATCCCACATTCGTGGCCATGTTTTGCAGGATGCAAAAGGCCAGGAATATCCCACAGGCCTTTGAGGGGCTGTACTGTAGGGCACCGCCAGAGGTGTCCAGGCAATGGAAACATGCCTTCAGCATCCCGAACACCCGCTCAATGACATTGTGTGTGGTGGCGTGTGCCTCATTGTAGCATTGCTGCGATAGGGTCGTGGGCGGCCGGTAGGGTGTGAGCAGCCAGGGACGGAGTGGGTATCCACTGTCACCTGTGTGTAGAGGGTGGAGGTTAGTTTGGTGATCAGCATCGCCCTGCCCCAAGCCATGTAGGCCACTACCCATGGCACCTCTGGCCATGCTCCCCCAGGCCCTAGATTTGTCCATTTGGTTTGCATACTCACCCACTAGGTGTCCAGTGGGGATGTTCCCACTCTGAAATCTGTGGCACAGTGCTGACTGGTGCCAGATGAATGAATTATGTGCTCCCCCAGGGTGCGTGGTACAGACATTGATGATGCACCCCCTGGCATCGCACACTACCTGGCAGTTGATGCTGGAATAGCCCTTGCAATCCATGTATGTGGCCCCCTCGTGGCCAGGTGGTGTGCGTATGGCCACATGGGTGCAGTCTATTGCCCCTAGCATGCCAGGCATACATGCTACCCTGTGGAACTCCTGTATGTTTACTGTGCGTTCCGCCACTGTGCTGGGGAAATGGATATACTCCTCAGCATGTGGCAGCAGTGCGCTGAGGAATTGGGTGAGGTGGTGTGATGTGGCCGACAGGGTTATGCCTGTGGTGTCCCCAGTTGGTCTCTGGAAGGTACCCGTGGCAAGCAAGCACATGCAGGCTGTTACCTTTGCCTCCACTGACAGGGCATGGCTCCGTCGTGTGGGTGCCTGCATCACATCACTGCACAGCTCACAGAGCTGCCTCAGTATTGCCCTGTTCAGGTGGTACCAGCCCACAATCTTGGTATCACTGTACAGCTCAAAGCTGGTGCGGGCTCGGTACTGCCTGTTGGGGGCATACCACCGACAGGCCCTTCCACGGCCACGTCCCACTGCCGCCCACCTTCTCACCCCCCTCATTACAGCCTCCATGTGGAAGGTGGCACTGGCCATGTCCCTGGCTTGCGTTCACCCCCCCTGGCAGCTGTTACTTTATTCCCCCCGCTGTCCTGGCTGCTACCTCCCCTGCACCGGGTACACCTGCCTGTGCTGGCCTCTGAGCTGTGTGGTTCCCCACACCTTCCCTGTGCCTGTCTGTTGCAGTGGCCTTTCCCTGGCCTGCCCTGTTCCTGTCACTTGCCCTGTCTGTGCCTCTGCTTCTGTCTCATGTGGCTTCCCTGTAGCGTTCTTGCGCCTCTTCCTTGCTCCTTTTTATTTTGGCTCATTTCCGCTATGGCGCAACTTCCGCTTGCCCCACTGTTGCACATTGTGCAAGTCTTTGAATATCACACTGCGCCATTTATGCATGGTTCTTCCCCCTTTGGTTGCACATGCCTTCATTATCATTACACTGTTGCTCTGCATGATTTCAGGGGCGCAACTACCTCCTGCTGAATATCGCAGAATGGCACAAATTCGGACTTGCGCAGGTGCAACCCTATTGCGCATGGCTCAACTCTTTTGAATATCTGGCCCATGGAAACTAAAAATTTGGAGAGGGTACAGAGGAGGGCCACAGGGATGGTAAAAGTTCTTAGGGGCTTGGAATATGAGGACAAACTAAGCAGTTTGGGACTATTCTCCATGGAATATTGGAGACTTGGGGGAAATATGTGCCTTCTGTACAGGGCACTGACAAATAACGATTTGTGGGATTGTTTGGGCTTAGAGATGAATCATCAGCCATACAGCACCCAATCACATTCACTGCAATTAAGGGGTGAGACATGTCATACAAATAAGATGGAACTCTCTTCTGGAGGACCTGGTAAGTAGCAGAAGTACAATGGAATTTAAAGGTAAATTAGATGATTATTGCATATCCAATAACATCAGAGGCTACAGACAGTTAATCATGGTGAGAAAAATGGTCATTTGTCTACTATGCTCTATAACAACCTATGTAACCTATGTAAAGCAGCTATCACCACTGAATTGCATTATCTGCACTAGGATCCTGGCCCTGCAATACCCCTCCAACACTCCTGCAACAGTGATGCCCAGCTTCATGCTCCATCACGACTAGAGGGAATCCTAAAAAAACTCACAAAACTGAAACTGACAATGCAATGGGACAGGATGGGATACACCCTAGAATAATAAGGGAACTATGGGAAGTGCTGACATCACCACTGGCAGCCCTGTTCAATAAATCACTTGATATGGGAATGGTTCCAGAGGATTGGAGGAGGGCAGATGTAGTCCCTCTTCACAAAGGTGGGAGTAGGCTGTAATGTATAGATCAGTCAGCCTCACTGCAATAGTGGGAAGATTATGGAATCACTACTTAAAGTATTGTGGAACACCTTGAATCTAGAGGAACAAAGGTTCAGAGACAGCATGGATTCACAGTGAGAAGGTCATGTCAAACAAATCTCATTGATCTGACTATTTGACTAAGGTCATGGATCGGGGGAGCAGTGGATGTGGCCTACCTGTATTTCAGTAAGGCCTTCAATATCATTCCACATAGAAGACTGTGGGATATTATAAATGATCTGTATTTGTTCACAGAGCTTAATCTTGATTACAAACAGGACAATTTTAACACTTGTGGTCGCCCTTTATAACTGAACTACAGTAGATATAATACTTCTAAAAGGGGATAGTGGTTCTCCATTGGTATAGTCAAGTCCTGCAATTAGTTACCAGTAGATATAATTGTTTGCAAGAAAAAATCTTTATTCAAGAAAAAAACTATATACATGGCTGCTAGAGAAGCACCATCATGAACAATAAGGATTATTGGACAGGAGCCTTATGGGTCAATTGCCTCTAGTTCCTGTTAGATCACAGTATGAATCACAGTATGAACAAGCTGGGCAGCCAGAAAACTCACAGTCACAAAAACTCATGAAATTCAACTTTAATTACTGATGTTAGTTTGGAATATCTGGCTGCTTATAACTTGGCTAGCCTTTGAGCAAGAGATTTGAAAGTTGACACACACACTCTTTTTTTTCCCCCCATACTGATTTTTCTCCTAGCTGGCAGCTCATCTCTCAAGGATATACCCTGATCAGGCTAAACAAAGCCATCATTCAGCTGGCTACCAGATTTTTCTCCAACATTTTTTCCCCTCATATTTCCCCTGGTAGGAGTGGTGCTCTGTCAATTTTGCACAGCCATAGCTTTCCCCATGGCAGAAGAAAGCTCCCTGGTCAGACATAGGGATTGCTGTGTTAATGAAACCTGCTGTCAACCCTCCCCAACCAAGATGCACTGCCAAGCAACAACTGTTTCAGCCATGGCTTGTCTCCAGATGTGACTTCCCAGGCTCACTTCTGAATCCGGATCATCAACATGGCGACGTGATGCTCTGCTTCTGGGCCATGGGGTGGCTTGAAAGCCAAATATTTAGGGTCAATGAACTTAACAAAATTGATGATATTCCATTTTCTAGTTTTAAAGTTATAGGGGCTTAAAATTATACAGTTTACATAATTGTGAAATGTAATTTTAAAATTTCCAAAAGATTGGAAGATTATAAACTCAGTCACCTTTAAGGATAGAGATCTGAAACTTAGTGCACTTCTGTATGGACCTTGGTACATTCAGAATATAAAATCTGGTGCAATTTGGGCTAACACTTTTGAACTTAGATGGAAATAACTGAAATCAAAATTTTGGTGACATTTCGTGAAATGTTTGTGGAAATTTCACAACATTTCACAGAAGCAAAATCAGCTTTTCACCAGAATTTCACTGGCAGAAGATACATTTCACCAAGCCCTACTTCCCACCCATCCCACCCCAAGCAACAAGGAAAAATATTAGTGTTCTGGGTCTCCTGAGTCTTGGCGAATCAGTGGTGGGGTCTTGCTTGGGGTTGTCAAACCTAATACTCACCCATCCCCCAAGCCCATAGCCTGTAAGAAGCACAGTGTAAAGCTGCATGCCAGTGCCTCATACTGATGCACTCTTCAAAGATAGAGAAGTATGCCATAGCACATGTTGCCAACAAAATCTGTTTTAGCTTTCTTTTGCTCAGGGGAAGGGGGTGAGCATTAGGATTGACAACCCCCAGGAAGACCCCACCACTGATATACCAAGACTCAGGAGACCCAAAACCCTTATATTTTTTCCTTTCATGGGTTTCATAGGTCTCATAGGTCAGTGAGCTATAAACCTCTGGAGAGAGGTGGTAATATCCAGTGCAGGAGCTGCAGTTGGCATTTTGGCAGCACACCTGCTTTTGGAGGTAAAACAGGTGGACGGTGACGGGGGAGGCCATCCCCTCTAGCAGCACTAAGGAGCTCTAAGGAAGGCTGGGGCATCCTGGTATAGTGGAGGGCTGCTCTTAGCCTCCACATCACCTTAAATATATTTTAACACCTAGGTGGACCTAGTACAACAGGGTAGTGATGTTTACACCATCAGTAGTGTGGTGCATGTCCCTGTTGTCTAGGAAAGCTGCAAAAAAGCATTTTTAAACACTAGGTACAGCAGCATCAATCCAGAAGCAGGAAGTGCGGTACTTCCAGTTTTGCTTGCTTTAAAGGTCCCCCGCGAGTGAGCGGGGTGAGCGTGTACGGGGCCATGCATGAGACAGTTGGGGTCCTGGGAGATATACTGGTTACAAACATAACCATTCCATAGGAAAGCCTACTGAATGGTACAAAGGCATAAATATAGTGAACACTCTGGGCAGCATAAAGCAGGCAAGGTGTAATAGAGGTATTATGAAAATGAATTGTTGTTCAGCATGTAGAAAGTTTATGGAGGGGGATCAGGAGTTGAACTTTGTATGTGATAAATGCATTTTAATTGGGGTATCATAGGTTGGTACAAAGCCAAGGAGACATTTACACATCCATGATGGCTTGCCATATTTTTAACTATAGCCTGTAATACCCTGATCTATCAGATGATTATCCAATCTTGCCTTGAATTCTGTCATATTCTGACTAGCTACCACCTCTATCAGAAGACTATTACATATTTTAGCAACCCTAGTACTGAACCAATGCTTCCTAATTTTTGTACGATAGGTCGGAATCTTTAATTGAAGTGTATCAGCCCTAGTGTTGTATGCCTGGATCCTTAACTCAAAACCCAGCTGGGCCCATAAATCATCATCTAGGAGTGCTCTGTAAAGCATGCACTTGTCGCCCCTGAGTCTATGGAATTCCAGTGTGTAAAGATTTAATTCCTGCAGCCTCTAATGGCAACCTTGCCCTTCCAACCCTGACACTAGCCTGGTTGCTCATCTCTATACTCATTCAAGAGCATTTATTTCTGTTTTTCCCCCTGGTGACCAAAACTGGGCACAGTACTCCAGATGTGGGCGAACCAATGCTTTATACAGGGGCATCAACACCTGTCTGTCTCTACTTTTAATGTGCTTATCTATACAACACATTAACCTACTGAATTTCTTTATAGCCTGATTGCAATGAGGATTAAAACTAAGATCATTAGTAATATGAATACCCAGATCCTTTTCATCAGTCACTGCTTGAAGCTTGAAGGAATAAATATATGAACTAAAAGCAAGATTGCAAAATAGGGAAGAGATTACAGAGTTAGAAAAGTTCATTCATTTTGTGGTGGAAGAGGTAAAAGCAGAGACCCATCTCAACCAGGAAGGGGAAGCATCCACAACAAAGGATCCTATGCATGAAACACTAGTGGAAACATCCACCAGCCCAGCCCTAGTTGATGGCAAGGTGGAGGAATGGAGTCAGGTACAAAAGGGGTTAAAGAAAGGGAGAAGTAATATTGGTGATTCAAGCAATATACAGCTGCAAAACAAGTTTAGTTGTCATGGCGAAGGAGAGGATATAGTAGGAAACAGCCAGGCTATTAGCACAAATTCAGAACCCTCACTAAACAAGGTTCTAGGCCCACACACCTCAGATATAACAAAGAAACCACATAAGGTATTGGTAATTGGGGATTCTATGTTACGAAACACAGATAGGTTCATCTGTAAAGATTGCAAGAAATTTACAAGCGTCAGCATGCTCTCGGGAGCAGTGATTGGGGATATTAAGACAATGCTGCAAAAGCTCTTTAAGCAGGATTATGCACCCACCACGGTACTATATGTGGGGGTGAATAATTTAGGAAAAAGGAAGCTGGAAGACAACCAGAGGGAATTTAAGGACATCTGCAGGCTTTCAAAATCTAGCAATCGCAAAACATTTATATCAGAGATTCTCCCAGTTCCTAGGGCCGGGGGCAGGCAAAAAAGGGACATCTGGCAACTCAATAGGTAGATAAGAGGGTGGTGCCAGAGGGAAGGTTTTACATTTGTTAGCCACTGGGCAAGCTTCCAGGAGGCCAACCTGTTTGGGCAGGATGGCTTGCATGTAAATAGTTTTGGGACCAGAATCTTAGCACAGGAGATTAAGCAAGCAGTAAAACATCTTTTGAAAGAAAGGGCAGGGGGATGGCCCTGTTACACCTGGAAGAACTAACTGCAGGACAAATAATAAAAGCCCCAATAATAATGCTACTACCTGGAAATGTATATCCCTAAACGCCCACAGCCTATCTAACAAAATGGATGAACTCACCTATATAATGAAAACTGAAAACATTAAGATATGTGCAATTACTGAAACATGGTGGGACCCAGAGAACATGTAGGATAGACATATGTAACCACCCAGTCCCCTGGAGTTACTAGAATCCCAACAGTGTCAGTGCTAGGCAGGGAAGGCAACTGGTGAATAACTGGTTAAATGGGTTTTCACCTACTCACTCTCTATTTATTTGGTCTCAGCTGAGAGGAGAGAGAGAGAGAAATTATGTCATTTAGAATGCTTGCAGCAGCATAAGCCATGGAAGCTGGCTGTGAGTGGGGAGTTTTAGAATCTTGGTGCAGTTGTTGGTTGGAGTCTGCAATGAGCATTTGGAGGAGTGAGAGCTGCAGTGTAGGCTCTGAGTGGAGAGCCTATTTTCTCACCCTAGTGCTGAGAAACATCTGCCTGCCAAGAGAAGTGGTGGAAACCATTGTCTAGAGCAGGAGTTCCTGATTTGTCATCCCCAGAGAGATAGAAAGCACTGCCAGGATGGATCTGAGAGGCAATCCCCATTTGATCCAAGACTTTGAAGCTGTCTGTTTTGTTTTCCAACTGTGAGTAATCTGATTTTGTGCTTCCTGGGGGAATGTACCTGTTCACGGGTGTTTTCTTTGACAAAGGGAAATATACACCAGTTCTGTTCTAAGTTGAGACTGTTCTCATGTTTTAAAGTTGGCTAACAATTGTGGGAGTCCAGAGAGAGATGTAAGCACATTGTTCAGGACTTTAGTTCTTTACTCAGAAGTAAGGTTTTCATATGCTGGATGTGAAAGTCATTCCAGGATGCATATTCCTAACTGTTTTACCAGAAGTTTTGATGTGTAACTCTGAAAGAATGGCAGGGTATGGACATGGAAGCAAAAGGTGGGCAGCCTCCCCATCTGGAGTGACCAGTTCAGCAAAACAGGTTCCATAAGGGCACCTGGTTATTAAGGACATGATGGCCTATGCCTGAAGAGAAAGTTTACCCCCTGGTATGGGTTGTGCTATTTATGAGCCCCAGTGTGCTCTGTTGTGGCCAGTTGCCATTTGCAAAATGTTAAAGTCCTATGCAATATGTGAAATGTGTGCTCAATTGTGGCCAGCGCCACTAGAAGAAATGTGTGTTCAGCTGAGACCATTGCTGCTGAAGAGAATTCAAGGTCCTGTGACATATGGGAAATGTAAAGTTTCTGTCTGATACATATTTCTGTTGTTCTGCCATTGCCTTGTGCCACGATGTGTAAACCTTGAGGGTCCACCTTTGCTTTAGTGTACCATCTTTTGGAATAAAGTCACACTCTAGAACCCCATTATGGTTTGGACATTCATGTTACTGCTTCCTGTGTGGAATTACTGGGTACCCCTCCAGAAGTACAGACCTAGCATGGCTCTAGCAAAAAGTTCTCTCCTCAGGACCTGGGTTTATTTGGTCATTTGTATTTGATTTTGTACACCTCACCCCTTCCTGACCTCTAGAAATAGTGAGCCTGCTATACATTCCCAAAGCTAGAGAGATAGTACCAATTGTTCCAAAGTAGTTTGGGTGCCCAGTCAAGGGTACCAAGTGGTAGCTTACTGTGCAAAGTAGAGGGGGGGTTATAAAAAATGGAGGCTTATCCAAGGATATTGTTTAATTTCGGGAGAGAGCTGGACATTTTTTGCTGAGGGTATGGTTAGTGTCTGTCTGTCTGGTAGCATGGTAGCTCAAACAGAAAGGAAGCTTTGGACAAAAAGATTTTGCCCAGGAAAGTGCCATCCAAATGTGTTGCTTGCATGCCAGCTAGTACAGAAAAAACAGAGTGCTGCTTGCGTGTTTTGTCAACTTGCAATGGACAGTAAAGCCTTGAAAAGTATGTCTTAGTCTCTGCATCAAAAATGTTTACAGAACTTTTTAAATTGCAATTTTCAAATGACCAAAGTAGTGTGGACTTTAGGAAACAGACTCAGGAATGTGCCCTGAAAGTTTCATGTGCTTTGTGTGCAAATTGGGGGAGTCGCTAGAGAAATTGCCAGAATCTGAGGAGAAAATAGTCAAAATGGCACTCCCGCCATTGAAATTACAGCAGAGTTTAAATTCCGTTTTTATTGTTCTTCCAAAAAAGGTTAAAATTTTGGACATTACAATATTCATAAATACAATAAGATAACAAATAGAGTTAAAAAGCATCCAATTAATCACAATTATAATCTTAAATATCTCTATATTTCTCCCTTTTTATTTCTTTTGAAGTTTTCTTCTATATGCCTGTTTTTTAAAACTCATTACTGATGAGAAGAAATTAAAACATATCAATGCATCTTCCACTATCCTTGGATGGAGCAAAGTGAATACTGGGTCATAATCCAAATGTAAATATTTCTTTAGAAAATTATTTAAAGATTAAGCTTCTTCTCTTTCTATACAAGGGACATTGAACTATAACATGGTATAACGTTTCTTTAAACCCTTTACTGCAATGGCATTCATTAGATTTATTATCAAATGTAAGAGCAGAACCATTAAAATATGTTAATTTGGAAGTAATCAGTTCAAATCTTGCCCATGTTATTTTCTGAATATTAGGGGCTAAGGGGAGTAGTAAATAATTTTCTATTCTAGAATCTATTTTATTTTTTCCAATCTAGATCACTTGTTTCTGTAATCTAACCAACCTTAATTGGTTTTCAAGAGCATTATCAAATATATATTTTTTTTATTTTTCCTCTATAAGAATCGGATATTAAAATATCCCTTCTGATGATCTCTCCATAAATGAGTGGAGTTTATCTTTTGTAAGTTTGAAATAACAGTTTTTAACCAAGGTGAAGAAAAACCATTGGCGTACCACATTTGTTTTTCAAGGAAACAGAGTTTTATTAAATTGTTGTTATTATTGTTAAGAATCTTAAGCCAATATGATAAAAGTCTAAGATTAATTAAATCCGCCAGTCGTATTCTACCTAATTCAGCTCTTACAATCACGTTAGCCATCGAATGAGGTACTTGAAGAATTGTTTTATAAAAATAAGATAAGGGAGTCTCAAGGTTAGAATTTTCTTTTGTTCACCAAATTTCAGCACCATATAATAAAATTGGAATGATCTTAGCTTCTGCTGCTTTAATAGCTGGTTCCGCCAAAAGTCCTCCATATTTAGTATTAAAGTGAAGGAGGGCCCTTGATGCACATTTAGCTTTGGTGATTTGATTATTGAAATGTGAAGTCCAGGATCCATTGGAGGTAAATATTATCCCAAGATAAGAATATGAAGTCACTTCTTCTAAGAATAATTGATTTAACTTGATTTTAGGTTTTGGGGATTTAGTTCCAAAAACCATTAACTTGGTTTTATCAGAATTAATACTGAGTTTTAGATGATCACATTTTTGTTTTAATTGGTCAATTTTTAACTGGAGACCCTTTTAAGATGAAGAAAAAAGAACTAAATCATCAGCGTAAGCTAAACTATGAATATGTTGATTATTTATTTTAGGAGAATCCAAAGGTATTGATGTATCAAAACAAAGCAAAGAATCAACATATAGATTAAGCAGGAGTGGAGCAAGCAAACACCCCTGTCTAATCCCTCTGTTAGTACTGAAGTATTCTGAAATATTCCCCATTTTATCATATCTAATCGCAGTACTTGTTTCAGAATATAAGAAAAAAATTGGAATAAGCAAGTTAATAGGAATACCATGTTCTAGGAGAATATTCCAGAGGGTATTCCTTATTACAAAATCAAATGCCACAGTAAAATCAACAAAAATAACATATAGTTTCATCTTTTTATATTTTTCAATTAAGTGGGCTAAAACATAAATGTTATCAAGTGATGAGAAACCTAAACGAAATCCCGTTTGAAAATTTGAAAGGGGTCTGGATTTATTAACCCAAGTCTGGAGTCTGTTTAATAAGATTCTAGAAAAAATTTTACTACTAATGTCAAGTAGGCTTATGGGCCGATAATTCTTGGGATTTTGAAATGATCCTTTTTTATGTATTGGAATGATAATAGTTTTGCTTCAAGAGGAAGGAAGGAATATATCTTTTTCTAAGACAAATATTGAAAAAATTAAAAAAAAGGCCCCAAAAGTTCATATTTTCTTTATATATTTCTCCTGGAATACAATCTGGTCCAGGAGCCTTATTATTAGCCAATTTATTAATTGCCTGTTCAACCTCTAACCAAGAAAATTGCAGGGGTGAGTATGTATCAGCTAACAACCATTCTGGCCTTACAAAATAGTCTTTTAAATCTGACTCATTATTAAAAAGTTTTGAATAATAAGTTATCCATATTTCTTTTGGTACATAAACTGTCAGTGATGGTTGAAATGTTTTAACTCCCCTTGCCACTAATTGCCGAAAAGCTTTTGAATCTTTTTTCTTTATAATTTCTAGCATGTGGGTCCATTGATTTAAAATAAACTCATAGTTTTTGTGCTTTAGAAATTGTTTATATTGCTTCTTCGCTCTGTTGAGTCTTACAATGTTCACTCTTGCTGAATGTTTAGTAGTTTTTTTAATCAAAAGTCCCAGTTTATACTTTTCATCCTTACATTCTTAATCAAACCAAGTAAGGGGTGTAGGAGTTAAGTTGGTATAGGAATAAACCACAGTTCTAATATTCTGATACCCCACTTCCAAATAATTACTTATAAATTGTGGTGAGTAATGATCCTGGAACAATGTAAATATTAAACTCGTTCTTGGGGAAAATATAACTTCAGCTGCTTTTCCTTTATTTTTATTGCTCAGTTTAAGTTTATATTTACCTGTCATAAAAAGCAATGGCAATGACACAGAATTAATGTTATTAGAATTATTTTTTATTGTATCAATCCTCACTATTAAAACCGCGTGGTCACTTTCAGGTCTCATTTCAATTTTAAAGTCATGAAAGTGACCATAGGCTTCCGGGGAGATCATCAGGTAATCTATATTGATCTTCCCATTTGAAGAAAAAAAAGTGAATGCTACATCCAGGTCTCCTATTCCTCTTCCATTTAAAATACAGTAATTACCGTTATTAACAAAATCCAGCATTTTTAAACCAGCTCCATTCACAGTATTTTCTTCTGAATTCCTAGGTTCAAGATCCCACATATAAATCTGAGACTGAAGTATTTTTAAATTGTCAAAACTAGCAATACGGGCATTTAAATCACCCCCTATTATAGTGATATCAATATAATGTTTTGAAAGCAAGAGATCTATTTCCAAAGATAGCTGTGCCCAAGGATCATAGTTAACCGTAGAATGAAAATTAGGAAGAAAATATACATTAACTATCAAAAAGATTAAAGAATCCTAGGCAACCACACAAAACAGGATTTCATTACCAAATGTGGTATGCTTTATAATCCAAATGCCCTTTCTTATTTTAACATAAGTAGACAAACCTCCTTTCGATCTTCCAAATTTGTTTTCTTTTATGGGAAAAATATGAAGTGGTGTATAACTATTAATATTGATATCTGATATAATCATGTCTCTTGAAATAATATAATGTCAGCTTCTGAAACATAATCCAACCAACATAAATCCACCATTTTTGATTGTAAACCTGCAATATTCCATGAAATAAAATTATAAGTATTCATTTTAACTGTATTATCTAAATCAGTATACTCCCTCCCAACCTGAACAACCTCAGAAACAAGTAGAGTTGGTAGAGGTTTAGATGTCAATTTTTATCCAATTTCCCGAGTCAAATAATCTGGAGAATCCAGATTCAAAAAATCAACCAAATCAACATCATATTTTCCAATTTATAACAGTTTAACAAGAGATAATCATACAGTTTTGTTGACTTAATTTCAATATCCACCTGGGAATCCAGTTTATCTTGCTATATTCTTTTAACAGACACAAAATCCAATGGTTGAATTTCACGATCAAAACAGATGGCAAAGAGTGATTAATTATAAGCAGACAGCCTGCCCATATTTTCACCTTCAAATTTATGTATTCCAAATATGGACACAGTTCGAGTATTCAAATCTCTTTCAAAGTTCCAATTTAATATAATTAAAGTGGAAATCAAAATGTCCTTAGTGCACTTATTGGGTGCAATAGTTCCGTACGCAAATTTCCAAATTGTGGTCCAATTAACTGGAGAAGAAATCATAGAAACGTAGAAACATAGACTTTGACGGCAGATAAGGACCACTTGGCCCACCCAGTCTGCCCATTTTCCTACCTACTGGATAAGCTGCAGATTCTAGTTAACCAACAGCCTACTTCCTGCAACCCCCCACTATAATTGCCTTGTGTCTGTCCCATGCATGTTTGAATTCCCCCATTGTTTTAGACTCAATGACCTCCTCAGGAAGGCTGTTCCATGTATCCACCACTCTCTCTGTGAAAAAAAATTTCCTCACATTACCCCTGAGCCGTCCCCCCTCTATCTTTATATTGTGCCCCCTTGTTCTTACACATCTCTTTTTCTGAAAGATGCTACCCTCCTGGACTTTGTTGATTCCCTTGAGGTACTTGAACATTTCCATCATGTTCCCCCATCCCTTCTTTCATCAAGAGTATACATATTAAGCTCTCTCAGTCTCTCTTCATATGGTTTCTGCTGCAGACCCTGCACCATTTTAGTTGCCCTCTTCTGGACTGCTTCCATCCTGTCTATGTCCTTGCGTAGATGAGGTCTCCAAAACTGCACACAGTACTCCAGATGGGGTCTCACCAACTGTCTGTATAGAGGGATAACCACTTCCCTTTTTCTACTTGTGATGCCCCTTCCTATACATCCCAGTATCCCCCTGGCTCTCCTTACTGACTTTTACATTGCTTACCCACCTTTAGGTCATCTGATATGACTACCCCAGGTCCTTTCCATTTTTGTTGTTGTTAGTACCTCCCCTGCTATTGTGTACTCTTCTCCTGGGTTTTTGTTTCCCAGGTGCATTACTTTGCACTTCTTTGCATTGAATCTAAGTTGCCATATGTCTGACCATTCCTCCAACCTTGCCAAGTCCCTTCTCATCTTTTCTACCCCCTCTTGTGTATCAACTCTGTTATAGATCTGTGTGCCATCTGCAAAGAGGCATACCTTTCCCTCCAGACCCTCTGCAATGTCACCTATAAAGATGTTAAAGAGGACTGGACCCAGTACTGAGCTCTGAGGTACTCCACTAGTAACCCCCCTTTCTTCTGAATGTGTTCCATTCACTATTACCTTCTGTGTCCTGTTGTGCAGCCAGTTTGCTACCCAGGCTACCACCCTGTGACCCACTCCCCTGCTGGCTGGCTAACTTGATTATTAATCTTTTGTGTGGAACTGTGTCAAATGCCTTGCTAAAGTCTAGGTAGGCCATATCCACAGCCCCTCCTTGGTCTATTACTTTGGTCACTCAGTCAAAGAAATCAATTAGATTCATCTGACATGACCTTCCTGCTGTAAATCCATGCTGCTTTGGGTCCTAGCCCTGCTGGCCTCTAGGTACTCAACAATTCTTTTCTTTAGAAGTGATTCCATCATTTTCCCTACCACTGAGGTCAAACTTACAGGTCTGTAGTTTCCTGCTTCTGCCCTTGCTCCCACTTTTGTGAAGGAATCACATCTGCCATCCTCCAGTCCTCAGGTACCCCTATCCTCCCATGATTTGTTAAAAGCGTGGTCAGTGGTGTCACTAGGTCCTCCCTTAATTCTTTTAGGATTCTGGGGTGAATCCCATCAGGCCCCATTGCTTTGTCCACCTTGCGTTTTAGGAGTTCTTTCGGGACTCTTTCTTCTGTGAATGGACTGGTGTCAACACCCCTACCCAGAGTACTTCTATTGTCTGGTTTAGGTAACTCCTCCTCATCTTCTTTTGTGAATACTGAGCAAAAGTATTCATTCAGTATCTCTGCCTTTTCACTGTCTCTCTCTGCCCACCTCCCCTCTCCTTTATTAATCTTCACTATCCCTCCCTTAACCTTTCTATGCTCCCTAATGTACCTATAAAAGGTTTTATCCCCCTTCTTAACTGAATTGGCTATTTTTTCATCGGTTTGGGCCTTTGCTATTCTGACTGCCTTCCCCACTTCTTTCTGCTTTAATTGATACAGTTCCCTGTCGTGCTCCTTCTGTGATTCCTTATACTTTTTGAATGCAGCCTTTTTCTCCTTAACCTTCCCTGCCACCTCTTTTGAGAACCATAGTGTTTTTTTACTCTGCTTTGTTTTCTTTATTTGTTTCACACAAAGGCTTGTTGTCTCTATGATAGCAGTTTTGATTTTTCTCCATTGTTCTTCCACCCCTCCTTTTTGGTCATTTGGTAGTGCATTTTTCAGGTATTCACCCATTTTGCCAAAGTCAGCCCTTCTAAAGTCCAGTATTCTTGTTTTTGTATGGCTTATCTCCATGGTTGTGCTTTATTGTGAAGCACACTGTGCAGTGGTCCCTTGTTCCCAGATGTCTACTGACTTCTAAATTTGTGATCCTCTCTCCATTTGAGAGTACCAGGTCTAGTATTGCTTCCTCCCAAGTGGGTTCCAACACTAGCTGTCTAAGGCCTGCCTTATTAATAAAGCACTGTTTTGCCCAAATAGTTTTGGCAGTGTCCATATTAGATAGCAATACATAAACGGGTGTAGTAGAGATTGATAAATCGCTATAAACTAATTTAATGTCTTTGGCTGCTGCTTCTAGATCAAGTTCAGCTTTAAACAAGTGATGAATCATATTAAATAGTGAAATATCTGTTTCATAAGGTTTTAAAAAAATATTATTACATTTAAATACAACCTCTGTCCCAGACATGCTAAATGATCTAACTTAGGAGGCAAAACTAATTCAGAATCCAAAGAGGTTTCCAAAATATGATTTTTAAGTTCTTTATTTGTGCATGTAAATGAATTTTCTATATTCGACTGTTCGACCCCAATAGGGGCCTGAGTTAATTTTTCGATTGATCTTTCTAAGGGGGTGTCTAAAATTAGAGTCCCTTCCTTCTTATTTAAAAATGAAGAAACTTCTCTAGTAGGCAAAGTAAAAACTATATGCTGATCTTCTACCTTCACAGGGTCTATTCTGGAAGGGTTTTCAATTACATTTGGCATAGTGGTATTAATAATTCTTTCCTTGTTACTTATTTTATTTACCCCTTCCTTGTTTTTTTGTTTGTTAATTCAAGTCTTAGCCTTTTTTTTAGATTCTTCTTTGTATTTTTCTTATTCTTGGCCTTATAGGACAATAAGTGTATATTAATTTCTGATAAGGAGAGTCTTCATTTTTTTCCCTCCTTTTTCTCAAGGTTATCTAATTTTTCAAAAAGTTCAGAAAATTGATCACTAAAAAGGCAAGTAAGTTTTTCTACATGTAGTTTAAGATCTTTAAGAGCTTCAAGAAGAACAATATTGGCCATTATTGGATCGGGCAAAGCCTTAATCGTATATTTTGAAATAGTATCAGGGCAGGATAACAGAATTTCAGGTTCTATATGTATTTTCTCAACCTCTCTATCCATTCTACTAAAAACTTCATTAGGTGAACCCTCTAGAAACCTAGAATTATCCTGATGATCACAAACAGGATCTAAAGATGCATGAGATTCAGGGGGGCTAAAAAGATCTAACCCCATTGGATGAATAGATATTTCTGAATGATCACAAGGAGTAGGTGTTGTGAGTTTTGTAGGACTCAGAGCAATTTCAACATCCACCATACCTTTTTTATTTATATTGGGTAAAGAAATATCACCAGTGTTAACCTGTGAAGAACTATTATGAAAATAAAAAAAATCTGTGATTTTTTTTGAGTTTGAAGTTTTAAGGTGTGTGTAAGAGACTTATCACTGTTGGAATCATCCTTCATGTTAAATTTCTCTATTTATGCAATAGTTAAGGTCAATTTAATACTTTCAGTAATATCAATGAGACCGTTAACAACATCATTAAAGTTGGCATTATCGGTAGAGTGAATCAAGTTTGAATTAGCTAAGTTAGATAAACTAGATAAGCTAAACTGGTCTTGAGCACTTGAAAGTATTCTTTTATCTAGAGAAAGATCAGGGCCTTGCTTAGCCTGAGAATCATAATCTCTAGTTTTCAGTAGATTCAATGAACTGGGTGACACATTGGAAGATGTTAAATTTAATGGGATACAATTGGGCCTGAAGTCAGTGAATATTTCTTCCTTTATTTGAAGGGATGTAATAGTGCTTTTAAGGGGATCATAAAAAGTAAAAACTCTCAGGGGTCCATTTTGAACCTTCGGAGTAGATGCTGCAATGGAAACAAGGGACAAATCCTTTGTAGAAACACAGCCATTTTTCCCCATGTCCCCCTTATGCTGGTTCAAAGCTACAACTTTTGAACATGCACTCTTCTTATCCTTTAGTTTTTTCAGCTCTCTACCACTTCTTGTGCACATGCTAAAAATTTGCTATTAAAGCAGAGCTATATGAAACAGATTATACCCCCCAAAAATAGATTTTATATCCCAAATAAAAAGTGAAATTAATAACCAATAATCCAATAATAATTATATAAAATTCAGCTAATAATTATGTACTATAAAATATGTGGAAAAAAAGGAGTTATAATTATGAAAATCTTCAGTTTTAAATGTCCAGCTTTAATGCCAAGAGAGTCTTGAGGCCCCTGAAAATGATGAATATTCGGTGAGCACTGTGCAGCTCTATATCTATGATGATACAAATCTATAATTCAGTAATTTGAATGAGTTCCAACAGATTGTTCCGTTTGTTCCATTTGTTCCATTATTCCATTATTCCATTTATCCCACTTATTTCAGTTGTTTCAGGTTAAAGACTTTGTGCACAAAGTTCAAAATGAATTGACAGCCAATGCATTCAAATTCCACAGTTTGTACCCCATCCACATCCAATGAATTCCACCAGGGGTTTTCCAAATACTTCCAAATGGTCACTATTAAGGATTGAAAAAAAAAAGACCAAGCCGTAATACCAAAGAATGAGATAAAAATAACAAACAACAATTATAATAAATATGGAATGGCAAGTCTACTTCTAAATAAACTAAATAAAAAGTTAACTAAAGAAATCGATCAAAATACTGAAGTTCTAATAACTCAGATCTAGCAAATCCCAATGTATTAGATTAGTAACTACTTCTAATTAGCAATACTATACCAGTAATTAAAATACAAAACAAAATCAAATTGATTTTGCTTATAACAGAACCAATATTGTAACACTCTGTATACAAAAACTCTATAGTAACCTAATGATAGGCAGTGGTTCAAGTAAACAAAGTAAAACTAGTATTGCCCACTAGAAATTTAAAATTCTAATAAAATCAAACCAAATTCACACCAAAACTTACTTATGAGGAGGATTTAAATCCTCTACCTCGTAGCACCGTGATACTACTAATAAGGAGAGGGTTTCAATAAAATTCTGACAATCCAGAAGAAACACCCTCAAAGCCCGATAGAAGGTGAAATTAAAAATACACTCAACTAGAGAGCTAAAGGGCTAAAGGCTGAGGATTAAAGCACATCCAACATAAGTCATCTTTTTCCAATAAGCTTAACTGAAACTTCGTAGCTTCTTAGCTTTGTAGCTCTCATAGAGATATTGCATTCGTGACTGAGATCCTATTGCAATATAATTTAGGTTAGCTAAGTAAGGAACACAAGCTACAAAGACGTCATCTCTCAGAATGCCAAGTTGAGTAATAAGATCATCAGAGGCTTTTGAACCACCTTGAACCACTTTGTAACTATCCAGCACGCTACTCTCAATAACTCAGTTCCAAAATTACTTTTAAAAACCTCAATATTCCGTGCTACTCATTCTCATGCTTCAATTAAGTCAATCTAAGTTTAATTAATCATAGAAGAATAATCTATATAACAATACGAAAATTATTCCTCCAATCTCTAATGACCTATTAAGATCTCTAAAACATTAGTCAATTAAACCATAAACACAATCACCACAAGTGCAGCATTAACAGCCTAGAATCTAAAAAAATTTTTTGGAGGAAGCTTAAACAGAGTGTTATTAGATTATTGAAGATTTTAATGGTTAGCTTGATGATCAACTTAACTACCAATCAAGGTCGCTAAGTTTGAAGCACTATTAAATTAAAAGGTTATATGGCTCAAGTAATTATATAAATTTAATAAACTTGGTAATACTCATTGTAGTCTAGTAAAACATCTAATAAAATGTCTCAAAACCAAGGTTATACTATAAATTAGATGCTTTTAATAAAAAAAACTATGTTATATGTCTATAGATTAAATCTAGAGATCAGAACACTCATTATGTTTCACACAAAGCGCTTTATAAAAAATTGAGATAAACAAAAACCAGAGAGAGGAAATATACAATTATAACAAAATTTTAGGCTCTAAACTCTAGGCTCTAGACTCCGGGTAAGACGCCAAAATAGGAAAAACAGTCTGCACGTTAGTGGTCCAAACGCAAGACAGCACACTCCGGGTAGAGCGGGCTGCCCCATTATCCCGGCACTCCAAGCTTTCCCCTGGAATGGTGGTTCAATGCAGACTGCAGTTCTGAATCAGGTACACAAGTTATACTGGAAAGAAATGTATATGCCACAGGTATAATCAGATGAGGCAATGGTGATATACCTGTTCTAGGCAACAAAATAGCATAATACAGATCCTGCTCCCTCAGCTTCTCCTCAGCTGAGTAGCATGCAGTACCTCATCCTCTCCTCCAGTAATCAACAAGCTCCTCCCCACCAGCCGAGAAAAAATGTTACAGTTTGCAGTTTAAATTTGCTCCTGCTCGATGATCACCATGAAGGAAGAGTGAGCGAGAGAGGGGCTCATTTGCAAGGCGTCGAGTGATTGGTGTGACTGCAATCAGTTCTGCCCCCTAGCCAGCTTCTGTGTGAAGCCAAGTGTTTGAGGAGGAGAGAGAGAGTGGCGTGCAGGCTAGTCAGATCAGGATCAACCATTGAGTGGCTTGTGAATGTTCTAATCTGTTGTACAGACTTTTGCTGTGTAATTTCGGGCTCAGCCCATTGTCCGACTGACTGGAAAGTGAGCATAGCATTTGTGGCTACAATCAGCTGGACCACCAGCCTGTTTCACCCCAGAGGCCTTCTCAGGATTGGCACTAGGCTGAAAATTTCCATCGGAGGAAGCCAGCTACTGAATTCAGTAAATAAAATCTACTAACTGTGCAACAAAATGTGTGTGATTTTCAAGTCAGCTGAATCTGTGTGCAAGCAGTGTGATTGTTTTACAAAGAAGAACTGTTCATTGAAACAGCAAGGCAACAAACAAAAATTCTCAGCATAGACTGAGCATTTACAATGGGTTCAGCAACAGTGAATGTTTCAAAGCAAGAGAAGGACTGCGAGTTGTATATTAAGGTGCAGCAAACAGGCAATCCTGTGCAGTAGAAAGACTGTGGGCTTGTAAGTGACTTTGAGCATGTGTAAATAGTTCTTTGAATTGATGCTGATTGCAAAGTCAAGTTTAAAGTCATAAGAATGTACTGAAAGATACCAGAAGTGCAATTGATTACCGTTTTGAGCAAATTCAGTAGCTAGAAAAGGTTGGAAACACAGTTTTGAGTCAGTGAACAGATCTGATGCATGAGGAGAGCTACTGCCACCATTACAGGGCGGGGTCAGGAATGTAAACACAAGCAGCAGTGAGCCATTTTGTGAGACAGCAAAGAGACGTGAGCAATTCAATAACAACACATTTTTGTGTGTTTGCTTTCAGACATGGCTTTGGGAATGCCCTGCTACCTGGATCATGCCTGAGCTATGATCACAGAGGAGGTGGCAGCACTAAAAGAAATAGAGAGAACTTTCTATGGTGAAGGGTTGCCTCCAGATGTAGCAGTTCCTAGCTATCCAGTGAGACTGTACGTTATGTGCATCAAGGCTGGAAGGGATGTGTTTCTGATACGCCACTGTTTGGATTACCTTGTGAAATATGGTATGAGCAGGGGTGCAGTGCCATAGAGGGCATCACAAATTTGTTTCACTCCTATGTGGACCTGAGTAGGAAACTCTGCAAGTAGCAGCATGCAGCATGAGGTTGAACCTGTTGAGGGAAGCCTCATAGAGTGTGACAAAGTGGGAGAGATCAATGTTCATCTACTGCAAGGGCAGACACAGAGAGAGGTTTCTACACTTGTGTCCCAGATGGAGAGTGCAAAGGAAGGATCTGTGGACCCATGGAAAGAAGGTCCAAGTCCTAGCCTAGTAGGGGAGGATGAACTGCAAGAGACACTGAACTGGGAGGTGTCTACCTCCATGCCCAGTGAGGAGTGGAATGTCTTGGGAATGAGGACATTTGCTCACTCCTGGGCTCAGAGCATGAGTGAGGAAGAGGAGGATGAAGATATATATCTTCAATGTTGAGGATCTCTGTGAGTTGCCTCAAGCTCTTGCCTCAGAGGAGCCAGAGAGAGAGAAGAAGAAGAAGGCTTCAGTAACCTGCCCGCAGAGATGGTCAGGGACTAGTTCTTTCATTCTTTAAGTATGCAGCACTGGCTCAACCAGAACTGGCCATCCCCAATCTGGGCCATGGGCTGCAAACTTATGAAGAGCTGCAAGGAGAAGAGACTGATATGTAGGAGGGCTGATGCCATCTATGGGCAGTTCTTTCCTATGGGAAGAAATTGAACAGAACAGGCAATCCTGGTTGTTGGAAGAGGCAAGCAAGAATCTGTACTCTGGTGCAGCAGAATGTGTCAGGGACAGAGTCATAAATGATCTACTTAAATCCTGGAAACTGGGCAGGACTCTGTTTACGGACACTGTACAAACTGTGGACAAGGCAGGGAATGAGACATTCCACAGCATCAACTTTGAATACCCAGATGGTGTCATAGTTCTCACACCCCACCCTGAGTGGTACTACCCTTAATGGTGCCACTCCCTGTGAATATGCCCAGTATGTCTAGATGGAAGCGAGCAGTGGCAGCTCAGTTGCCTGTCATCCAGCAGCAGCAGCAGTATCCAAGGAGGAAGACGCAGCTCTTCTGGTAATTCAGGACTCTTCAAGTGCATCCAAATTTATCATACCAGCAGTATTTTCCCATTTCCATTGCCTGGCCTTGCAGATGACATCAACCCAGCTATTTTCCTGTTCCATCATTTGCTTTTCAGATGACAGCCCAACAATTTTCCTGTTTCACTGCATGTTTTCCCAGAGAACATAAGCCCAGTTGTATCCGAAAATGCCACCTGGTCTAAAGGGAGAGGGTCCTCAGCTTGGAGAAGTAAGGTGATCCTTTGTTTTCAGTCTTCAAGGAACTGGTAAGACCACATTTTCTGTTTTTTACTGACTTTGCACAACACATCCTAAACTTGAAGACTGTCCACAGAACTGCTTGACTGTCCTCAAAGACTCTCCCTATGGATTTCAGTGCTATACAGGCCCTGTCCTGTCCAGGAACTGTTCTTCAGCAGGCTCCAGCCTAGGAAAGACTCTTTAATGGACTGTGCCTACAGGCAACAGCATTCTATCCCTAGTTTGGACTCTTTAGGGCCTTCCACCCCCAAATGTATTGTATAAATGTCTTCTTTCCATTTTTACTTTTGTACTTTTATAGAAAAATATATTTGGGATTCTCTAGTGTTCAGGTGGAGGTTTAGGCACTGTGTGGTATGCAGAATATGGTTTTTGTGTGTTTCTTCTCTTACAGGCTTTCCTGAGGAAAGAAAGAAGAGAAGAAAAGAAGAAGATGCTGGAGCTCCGCTGAGTTCCCATTTTCTTAGAGTTATAGGATTGTCTGTGGTTAACAGGATGTTAACATGCTTTTTTCTTCACAGGTGTGAGATTGTGGAATGTTTTAGGAAATGCAATGCACTGCAATGTGCAGTTTCCTTGTTGTTTTTGTTTGCCGGTACCCTGGGAGCTTGGGGGGAGGTTCCCTGGTGGGCAGCCTGGTCAGATAGATTTTCCCTAGAGAGCTAGGGGGGATAGACAGGCTGTGGTCCTGAGCTGCAGTAGGGACCTCAGTTCTGGTCTATTAGGGCATACTTCAAGCAGTCTCCTTGGAGTCACTGAATATCCATACATAGATTATAGGATAGGGTCTGAAATCTCATCAGCTGGCCTCTGTGCATTTAGTGTCACCTACCTGTGCCTGGCACATGGTAGGGGAGAGCCTGATCACCCCTCCCCATAAGTAACACAGAGGGTAGGATGGCTTGGTGTCAGGTGAAGAAATGACTGCGGACAGTCATTTACCTAGCTAGTGGCAAGTGTAACCACCCATTCCCCTGGGGTTACTAGAATCCTGTCAGTGTCAGTGCTAAGCAGGGAAGGCAGCTGGTGAACAATGGGTTAAATGGGTTTTCACCTACTCACTGTCTATTTACTTGGTCTCAGCTGAGAGGAGAGAGATGATGTCATTTAGAACTCTCACAGCAGCATAAGCTATGGCAGCTGTCTGTGAGTGGGGAGTTTTAGAGTCTTGGGTCAGTTGTTGGTTGGAGTTTGCAGTGAGCAGTTGGAGGAGTGAGCGCTGCAGTGTGGGTTCTGATGGGAGAGTCTATTTTCTCACCCTAGCACTGAGAAACATCTATCTTCCAAGAGAAGTGGTGGAAACCGTGGTTTAGAGCAGGAGTTCCTGATTTTTCATCCCCAGAGAGATGGAAATGACTGCCAGGATGGATCTGAGGGGCAATCCCCTATTTGATCCAAGACTTTGAAGCTGCCTGTTTTGTTTTCCAACAGTGAGTAATCTGACTTTGTGCTTCTTGGGGGAATGTACCTGTTCTTGGGTGTTTTCTTTGACAAAGGGAACTATACACCAGTTCTGTTCTAAGTTGAGACTGTTCTTATGTTTTAAAGTTGGCTGACAATTGTGGGAGTCCAGAGAGATAAAGACATGAGCACATTGTTCAGGACTTTAGTTCTACACTCAGAAGTAATGTTTTCATATGCTGGATGTGAATGTCATTCCAAGATGCATATTCCCAACTGTTTTACCAGAAGTTTTGATGTGTAACTCTGAAAGAATTGCTGGGTGTAAAAGAAAAAGGTGGGCAGCCCTGCATCTGGAGTGACCAGTTCAGCATTACAGGTTATGTAAGGGTGCCTGGTTATTCAGGACATGGTGGCCAATGCCTGAAGAGAAAGTTTACCCCTGATGTAGACTGTGATATTTATTAGCCCCAGTGTGCTCCATTGTGGCCAGATGCCATTTGCAAAAAGTTAAATTCTTATGCAATATGGGAAATGTGTCCTCAGTTGTGGCCAGTGCCACTAGAAGAAATGTGTGTTTAGCTGAGGCCATTGCCACTGAAGAGAATTCAAGGCCCTGTGACATATGGGATATGTAAAATTTCTGTCTGATACAGATTTTTATTGTTCTGCCATTGCCTTGTGCCATGATGTTTAAGCCTTGATTGTCAACCTTTGCTTTAGTGTACCATCTTTTGGAATAAAGTCGCACTCTAGAACCCCAACCTGGTTTGGACATTCATGTTACTGCTTCCTGTGTGGAATTACTGGGTACCCCTCCAGAAGTACAGACCTAGCATAGCCCTAGCAAAAAGTTATCTCCTCAGGACCTAGGTTTATTTGGTCACATTTGCATTTTCTTTTTTACACCTCACCTCTTCCTGACCTCTAGAAATAGTGAGCCTGGTATACATTCCCAAAGCTAGGGATGGCACCAGTTGTTCTGAAGTAGTTTGGGTGCCCAGCCAAGGGTACCAAGGGGTAGCTTATTGTGCAAAGCAGCAGGGGTGGTGGTTACACATATACCCAGTTACAATCTATACAGCATGGACAGAGAAGCTAAAAGGGGAGGAGGAGAAGTAGCCCTCTATGTAGCTGAGGAAACAAAATATGAAGGACTGGAAATGTTAAATCTGGAGGGTATTGAAATTGTATGGGTTAAAATCACCCCACAACATAGTGCCAAAATCACCTTGGGAGCTAGATACAGACTGCCGTCATATAATTGTACAGATAACACCCATCTAGAGGAACTCATAGAAAATATGACACCAGCAGACAACATCATTTTACTTGGAGACTTTAACATGCCAAGGGTGGAGTGGGTAAACCTAACATCAAGCTCACAGAGACAGAAACAATGTTCATTTGGGCATGCATACGGGCAGGAATGGAGCAGTATGTTACATACCCTACTAGGGGTAATAATCATTTAGATTTAGTACTGAGCAATATGGGGGATACAATTCAGGGATGCAAAGTAACCATACCACTGAGTACTAGTGATCACGATATGGTAATCTTCTCAGTGGCCAACAAGGAGAACCACCTACTAGGCTGCACCCTGACAAGAAATTATGGCCTAGCCGACTTTAGTAAAATCAGAAGTGATCTTTTGGAGTGGGACTGGAAACATGCTTTTGCAGGAAGTTCTCTGAATGATAAGTGGATAGCACCGGAGGGTAAAATCTATTAATTACTGGACAAATATGTACCCTTGAAAAAGAAATATAATTCAGCAGGAAAAAAAAATCTCAGTATGGATGTCAAACAAGGTGAAGTATAAAATAAACAAGAAAAAAAGTTATACACTAAGGCAAAAAGGAGCCGGAAGAAAAAAAGATTGGCTTGAATACAAGAAATGTTTGAAACAGACAAAACTAGAGATCAATACATCTAGAAGAAAGCATGAACTGCAGTTAGCACAAAAAAGTAAAAGATAATTATAAATCCTTTTATAATTACATTAACAGGAAAAAAGGAGGAGTCACCCAATTAAGGTCACTAAAAGACAAAGATGGAACAATAATTGAAGCAAACGCACAGGTAGCTGAAGTTTGCAAAAAATATTTTAGCTCTGTTTATAATCCCAAAACCACTACTGTGGAACAGCACTGGATAATGATTACCAAAATAATTTGGAGTTGGAGGTGCTTGATATCAGAGATAGATTGAGTAGGTTGGACCCCTGCAGGTCCAAGGGCCCAGATGGCTTGCACCCAAGGGTCATTACAGAACTGGCAAATGAGCTAGCAGAGCCAGTGGCAGCCTTATTTCAGTGTTCATTAAACCAGCGAGAGGTAATTGGGATATGGAGGGGAGGTGAACATCGTACCCATACATAAGAAAGGCTCAAGACAGATGATGGGGAACAATAGACCCATAAGTCTAACAACAATATTTAGAAAAGCTCTTGAGTGTCTCATAAAACAGCATATTGAGGAATACATGACCCTTGCAGGAGACATTGGCCCCACACAGCATGGATTCAAGAAAGGGTTCTCCTGTCAAACCAACTTGCTGGAATTTTGTGAAAAGGTGAGCAAGGCACTAAATAATAAAAAACTCAGTGGATGTCATATTCCTGGACTTGTCAAAAGCATTTGACAAAGTTCCTCATGGTGAATTGATAGATTCCCTAATACGACATAAGATTCAGGGCAATATAACAAGATGGGTGCCATCCTGGTTGTGTGATAGAAGACAGAGAGTTTCTATCAAGGGAACCTACTCAAGCTGGGTGGAAGTAACCAGTGGAGTACCCCAGGTTTCGGTACTGGGGCCCTGTTTGCTCAACATTTATATCCAGGATATGACCAGACAAGGAGTGGTGTAGGAATCAAAATTTGCTGATGACACCAGAATAGGAGCAGTAGTAAATAACCCACAGGAACATGAAAAACTTCAGGCTGCAATAAATAATCTGGAAACATGGGCTAAGTTAGCCAAACTATAATTCAATACAGACAAATGCATGGTGATGCATTTTGGTTGTGGCAACCTAATGGCCTGGTATAAACTTAACGGTCAAACCCTGAGGGTCACACAGGAGGAAAGGGACCTTGGGAATAAGGGTTTCAAATTATCTTAGCTTTAAACTGCACTGTAATCAGATCATTGGTAAGGCTAGTGGTGTATTAAACTGTGTACTTAGACACATAAAGTCCAGAAGAAAGGAAGTATTGCTCCCATTGCGGGGGTCCTTGGTTAGGCCACACATGGAGTATGGAGCCCAGTTTTGGTCTCCAGGGTACAAAAATTACATTGTAGCTCTGAAAAGGGTACAACGCAGAGCTACCCATAAGATATCAGAGGTGAAAGGAAAGGATTATGAGGAAAGAGTTGCTATACTGGGCATGTATACATTAGAATATAGAAGACTCAGGAGGACATGTGTATGGTCTAAAGAGCACTCCATACTGAGGGGACTGTGGGAAAAACTAGGATTTACATTTCGGGTACTAAACTACAATACAAGAGTTCACCCACTACAATTGGCCATGGAAGGGTACTCCACTGCTAAAAGGAAACACTGGTTCAGTGTTAGAGTGGTGCCAATATGAAACCAGCTACCAGTGGAGGTAGTAGCTAGGAAAACCATGAATGAATTTAAAAGAAAATTGGACAATTATTTCAGGGTGAAAAATATAAGGGGATACAGATAGACGTTCATGTGGCAAGCAAAATGGACTTCGGGTTTCTGTGCTTTGTAACAACCTATGAAACATATAGTGGAATTATATCATCAGTCACACAGGTCCCTTTTGGGACATGCATGAACAGATGCAGACATGCAGGGCCATCTGTGCCCTGGGCCAAGGGAAAACTCCATATGCCTACAGAAGTGCATGGCCCTGCTGACCCTATACTTCTGTGTAGTGATGGATGTCAAAAATTACCAAAGCCATGGATTTATTTAGAAAAATGTCAATGTAACTTCATAACTGTGTTGTTTTTTTAATATTTTGACCCAAAATTTACAACATAGCCTTGTTAGGAACCCACCTCATGAACCCACTTTCCAACCCTAAAGGCGATTTCATACAGTGACCATAAAATCACCTTTTGGGATGAATTTCCTTAATTTTACTGCCCTTGTTCATGAGATGGGGCCCCAAAAAGGCCATGTGGAAAATTTAGTGTCAAAATATTCAAAATTGAGAAAGTTATGAATAAAAGTTTAAAATCCATAGAAATACATTTAACTGCACTTAGCTTTTGTTCTCATATTGCAGTCACCAGTTCCAGCAGCAGGACATGCCTTCAATGAGAGAGTGACTCTGTATCATGGAACACATTCAGGTAAGTGAGGATGTGTGGGATGGTGGTGCTGAATGGGAGGTTGGGGTGGGGAGGATGGGGTGTGGAGGGTCAGATTGGTGTGGGACTATTTTCTTTTTTATGGGTTAATAAAAAAGATCAACAACAGATGGCTTTCTTTATTGCAGGGTGGCAGAAGCTGACACTGGGGATTGGGCTCCCCAATGTCAGGATGATCTTCAGTGGCACCAGGGTGGGCACCCTGGTGCTGCTACATGTATATATATTTTGAAGATGAAGCATGGACAACCTGGACAGTAGGAAGGAAAGAGAAGTGGTACTGGGGATGAGCACCCCACTCTGCTTCAATTTATGGGTAGATAGATAGAGGGATAGAAAGTCAAATAGACAGACAGGTGGTGGTGTGGGGGCAGATGGCTGATGGACTTTTTTTTTCAGGTAGAAAAAATTAAAAGATCAATGACAGACAGTTTTCTTTATTGCAGAATGACAGAAGCTGACACTGGAGATTGGTCACCCCAGTGCTGGCATGATCCTCGGCAGCACCAGGGGTGGGCACCCTGATGCCTTCACCTGTATTACATGGGTTGAGGGTCTGTGGGGGTGATTAGATAGTCGAGTGACTATTTTCTTTTTTACAGTTAAAAAAAGATCAGCGGGGGATGGTTTCGTTATTGCAGGGTGACAGAAACCAACACTAGGGATTGGACATCCCATATTGGCATGATCTTTGGTGGAACCAAGGGTGGGCATCCCTGGTGCCACCAGCTATAATTAATGGGTGTGATGTATGGGGGGGCAGATTGTTGAGGAGCTGTTTTCTTTTTTACAGGTTTTTTTTTGGTCCATCACAGTGACAGTTTCTGCCTGGTCACAGCCCTCTCTGCTCCTCGACCCCAAATCAGCCACACTCCCTGTTTTACCCCCTGGCTTGCCCCCCAGGGCAGGGCTGCAGCACCAGCCAAGGTGCTGCAGACATGGGTCTGGTTGTTGGGAGCCGGCCTAGAGCAATGGAGGGGTGGTGAGGCAGCGTCATGGAGGTGCTGCAGTGGGAATTTTTCTATATGCTCCCTCTGGAGCTGAGTGAGTGCAATGACGCCGACCAAGGTGGAATCCACATGCTCCCATGCACTCTCCCCTTGTGGAGTCTGCACTTGGCTCCCCCCATGCTCGAGCATGCTGCCTTGCTCCCCAGCCTTTGCTGGGGGCACTCAGGTGATGGTGCTGCACTTCCCCCTCCCCGGGGAAGAAGAGCAGTCTTCCAGATGCTTAATCCTTCCCCACCCCTGCTGACCCCCGGCCGCCCATGCCTGTTCCTGAACCTGAGTTGCCGGTGTGGCGTGAGGTGTGGCATCCAGCGCCTCAGCCCTCAGTGCCACCGGGCCAGCATTCTTTTTTACAGGTTAAAAAAAATGAAGAAAAGATCAACAAGGGATGGTTTTCTTTATTGCAGGGTGACAGAAGCTGACACTGTGGATCAGGCACCCCAGTGTCAGCATGATCTTCGGCAGCACTAGGGGGGCACCTTGGTGCCAGAACCTATATTTAGTATATGGGGAGGGGGGTCAGATAAGTGAGAGATTGTTTTCTTTTTTACAGGCTGGAAAAAAGATCAATGAGGGAAGGTTTTCTTTGTTGCAGAATCACAGAAGCTGACACTGGGGTGTGGGCACCCCAGTTTTGAGATGATCCTTGGTGGCACTGGAAATGGGCACCCTAGTGCCAGAACAGGTATATACTTTGAAGAAGGGGAATGGGCAATCTGGAGGGGAAGGGGACAAGAAAAGCAATGCTGGGGGTGGGCACCTTGGTCCGCTTCAATACATAGGTAGACAGACAGATAGACAGACAGACTGATAGAGAGACAGACAGCTGGCAGTGCTGGCAGAGGCACAGATCACTGATGGACTTTTTTTCCAGGTAGAAAGAAATACAATGATCAATGAGGGATGGTTTTCTTTACTGCAGGGTGACAGAAGCTGACAGTGTGGATTGGAAACCACAGCGTCGACATGATCTTTGGTGGCACCAGGGGTGGGTGCCCTGGTGCCACCACCTATATATAATAGGTGTGTGAGTGTGTTGGGGGGGTCAGATTGGTGAGGGACTGTTTTCTTTTTTACAGATTAAAAAACGACGATCAATGATGGGTGGTTTTCTTTATTGCAGGGTGACAGAAGCTGACACTGGGGATTGGGCACCCCAGTGTCAGCATGATCTTCAGCACCATCAGGAGGTGTCCAGGAGCCACCACCTATATTTAATAGGTGGAGGGTGTAGGGGATCAGATTGGTGAGGTACTGTTTTCTTTTTTACAGGTTAGGAAAAAACAAGATCAACAAGGGGTGGTTTTCTTTAATGCAGGGTCACAAAAGCCGACACTGGTGCTTGGGCACCGCAGTGTCTGGATGATCTCTGGTGGAACTGAAGGTGGGCATCCTGGTGCCACCACATGTATACATTTTGAAGAAAGAGCATGGGCGTCCTGGAGGGAGGGGGCAAGAGAAGCAGTATAGGGGGTGGGCACCCCGGTCCACTTTGATACATAGATAGATAGATAGATAGATAGATAGATAGATACATTGGCAGACAGACAGATACACTGGCAGACAGACAGACTGATAGACAGATAGATAGACAGAAAGACAGGTGGAAGTGTGATGGGAGGGGGCAGCAGATCACCGATGGACTTTTTCTTCCAAGTAGGAAAAAATACAAGGATCAATATGGGATGGTTTTCTCGGGAATGGGAATCCCAGTGTTAGCACAATCTTTTGGTGGCATGTGGTGGGCACCCTGGTGCTGCCACCTATATATAATGGGTGTGTGTGGTGGGGGGAGGTCAGATTGGCAAGGGACTGTTGTCTTGTTTACAAACATATGTGAGGGACAGTTTTCCTTATTGTAGTTTGACAGAAGCTGACACTGGGGATTGGACACCCCT
This sequence comes from Neoceratodus forsteri, assembly GCA_016271365.2. Lineage (NCBI taxonomy): Eukaryota > Metazoa > Chordata > Ceratodontiformes > Ceratodontidae > Neoceratodus > Neoceratodus forsteri. The sequence goes on along the minus strand of CM057454.1, from coordinate 1,101,007,250 downwards.
GTGTTGGGATGATCATTGCAGCACTGAGGGTGGGAATCCAGGTGCCACCACATGTATATATTTTGATAAAGGGGCACATACAAACTAGTGGTGAGGGGAGCAACAGAAGTGGTACTGGGGTGGGCACCCCAGTCCGCTTATTATTTAACCTCCCAAAATGGTGGGGAGGGGGGCAGGTGACCAGGAGTGGAGTGGTAGAAAGAAGTTGTACTGCGGGTGGGAACTTCCACTTAACAGTAAAAAAAAGGATAGATAGATAGATAGTCCCAGTCACACTTTTTTCATGAGATCACATGAAAAAACAATGGTTCTTTCTTTTGACCCCATGAAAGAACTGTGAGAAAAATTAAGTCCCACCCTGTTCTTTCGTGATCTGACCTTCCTCATTCATGAGTCACAAAAGAAAACACAAAAGAAGAATCTCAAATCATGAACGGAGATGGTGGACTTAGTTTTTCCCATAGTTGTTTCCTGGGCTGAACTTCTTCTTTGATTATCACAAAACAACTCATGAAAGAAGAATCTCGGCTCACAAAAGAAGATGGCAGGCTTTTCCCCCCATAGTGCTTTCATGAGCTGAGATTCTTCTTTCATATGCTCTTTCATGGTCATGAAAGAAGAAGGTTGGCTCACAAAAGAACTATGGAAATAAAATGATATCCACTATCTTCTTTTGTGAGCAGAGATACTTCTTTCATGAGACAGAAATCTTCTTTCATGAAACTCACGAAACAAGAATTTTGGCTCCCAAAAGAATGTCCCAAGACCATATTTTGAGACAATTTTTTCCAAAAACTAATTCCAGAACACAGTTAAATGGCTCCCATTTAGCTAGATTCATATGTTTGTTTTTCTCCAGGGTATCATTTATATTGGTTTTCAAATTAAAAAAAAAAAAGAAACAAGATGGCTACTATATGAAAGAAGATTTTTTCATCATGAGAGAAGAATTTTGGCCAACGATACTAAGATCCTTCTTTCGTGAGCAGGAAATTCTATCCGAAAGACTCTGCTGAGCATGCTCATAACTGAAACTTGAAATCCTTATAACTCTGGATCGGATTAATATTTTTTCTTACCAAACCAATGAAAGGTACCATTCTGGGGCAAGACCTTTCTATCCTGAAAATTTCAAAACAAAATTCCAAACTGTCTGGTCTGTAGGTGACAGCCAAAAACAGAACAAAAACCCCAAACAAACTGATTGGTCCTCTTTTTTGCACTATCCATATTTCGGAATCCACACATCTGACCAGAGCAAAACCTGCCAGATGGAAAGACCTTCTTCCCCAGACTAAGCATGCAAAATGTTGTACAATTCCATTGAATGGTACTGAAGCCATTAAAGTACAAAGCTAGGACTTTAATATTAAATACTCAACTCAACCCTAACTATATGGATACTACTATTTATTTATTTATATATTTATGTCTCGTATTAACACCTGTGAGCTTAAATAGCTCATTTACAAAGGTTCCACATCATAGAAATACAAGACAGCAAACACAACAAGCAAGGTACATTGCCATACATCAGAAAGACAGTGATTACAATGGGTCATAGTGCCTAAACAGACAACAGTAACACATATTACATTGGTACATACTGTAGTTGTAGAGGTACATGATTTTATACAGTAGTACATCCAGAACCTTCGGAGACTTTCCCAGCCCAGGAGGAGGGGAGTGTAACATAAAAGGATGTGGGGACCATAGATAGTTGGGTATTAGAACAGCAAGAGGTTAGAAGAGGAGCCACCCAGAGGGTTTTGTCTGTGCTGATTAGAGAAGGGTTGGTCCTAGGGGGAAAATAATTGACTAAGTAGAAGAAGTGCAGGTTTATATTTGAGTGAGTGAATTCAGGGGTGCAAGGAGGTGGGAAGGAGCTAAGTGCAGTGGTAAAGTAGAGTTGTACTTATCCCTAATAGCATCGGGTTTATGGATCGCAGTCACACACTCTGAGTGCAATGAGATGTGCTTGCAGTTTAGCCTTGAAAGGGCCAAGTTTTGGTTCTGTACTGTGCCCCTATATTATATATTCTTTGCAGAAAACTCCATTAATATACCAGTTAGGGTTCAAGTTAATGCCACAAAAGTAGGGAAATGTGGTGTTAGGGTTTACTCCCCCCACCCCCAAGCAGCAAAAGGAAAAAAAACATTAGGGTTTTGAGTCTCCAGAGTCTTGGCAAATCAGTGGTGGGGTCTTCCTTGGGGTTATCAACCCTAATGCTCACCCCTACCCCAGTCCATAGCTCCAACGTGAAGCAAAAGGTACAGCTCCAAGCCACTACATCATAGTGATGTACTCTTCAAAGTTAGAGAAGTAGGTCTTCACACATGTTGCCAACACAATTTATTGTATCTTTCTTCATGCAGGGCCCAAGAAAGGAGATGATGTCTGACGTTGTTTGTTCAGGGAATGGGGTGGGCATTAGGGCTGAAAATCTCAGGCAGGGCCCACCACTGATTCAGCAAGACTACAGAGACCTAAGACCCTAATTTTGTTTTCTTTTTGCAGCTTGTGGGGGGGGTTAGGGGTAGGGGTGGGGAGTTAGGGTTAGAAACCCTAGTGCCACATTTGTCTATTTTTGTGGCATTAACTTGAACCCTAACTGCTACATTAACAAAGTTTCTTGCAAAGAATTTATTTTCTTTTTGAGACAGTGGAATCACATCCCTATTTACACAGGTTCCACAGGATGCAGACACACAAGGCCATTTGGGACCTGTTCCAAAGGATGAATCTGTCTGCCTACGGAAGTGCAGTGATGGATGTCAAGAATTCATGGAGCTGTCTGGTGCACTGTGGAAGTGCAGGGCTCTCTGGTCTCTGTGCTTCCATGTGGCTGAGGAAACATACATGTAGGGCAAAGAGTCCATCTGTTAGCCAATGCATAGGGCTGTCTTCCACCCATGGGTGCAGAGGTGCAGGGCACTATGCCAAGAGAAAAGCTAACTTCACTATATGGAGCCTGGGCCTGTGTGGGCAACCCTGCAGCTTTCGTTCCCTAGCCTGGGGGTTGTTGAGTAATAGTGCCATCCCTGCACCCTCACTCAATGTAGCTGGGTCACTCAGCTTGCCCCTGGACTTGGCTCACCAGCACAGGATCAAAAAGCATACCTGTTGGGGTGAAGACTTGCACTACACACAAAGTTTCTTAATAATTATAATTTTTTTATTTTGATCCCAAATTTTCAAGATGTTTTAATGAATCCCCTTACTGAAATATCATTTCATACCATAAGTGTGAAAACATGTCTCGCCCAGGATTTAAAAAATGATACCTGTCCCATTTATGAGGTGCTGTGGAAAAATAGCAATACTGAAGGTTTGGTATTAAAATATTGAAAATTAGCAAAGTTATGAGTGAACATTGAAATATTGCAATGTTCACTCATAACCTAGGTATTTTACCATATTTGTACCCCAGACTTTCAGCATAGCCTTCTTACTACCCCACCTCATTAATGTGGTGGGTATAGAAGGTTGAAATCACCACCAAAATATCATTCTGTGCCACAGTGTGAAAACAGATTTTGGACAGGATCTGAAAAATGAAAGCTGTTATGTTCATGAAGTGGTGTGAAAAAATGGACATGTTGAAAATTCGGGGTCAAAATATTGAAAATTACCACAATTATGAGCGCTCATAGAACATTTTCAACATAAGCTCATAACTTTGTCAGTTTTATATATTTTGACCCCAAATTTTCAACATAGCCTTCTCATAACCCCACCACATGAGCAAGGATGGTGAAATTTTTCAAATCCTGCCCAAAAGGTGATTTTGCAAAGTGAGCGTGTGTAACCCCTCCCCCCATTGAAAGTTACTATGTGTGTGTGTTTCTTTAAGAGGGTATCTGCTCTCTAAAATATGGTGCAAACCTCTGTGCCCTTGGAGGACCAGGACAGCTTCCTGCCCTGAACAATCTAAAGGGGAAGGGCTAGAGCTCTCTGTTTGAAAGAACTGAGAATTCTAGTCAGCTGCAGGTAGAACACTGGCGGCTCTGCACTGCAGTCTCCCTGTGAGTTAAAACCTTTTTTCAGAGTTGGCACTGAGTTAAACAACCAGTTGTTGGTGGCAGCTGCCATTTTAACAATATTCCTAAAAGGGGGTGCCCCTCTCCACAGAAGAAATACCAGCTTAGGAGTTCATTGGTACTTCTCAGGGAAGGACTGACAGCCTTAGAGCAACCTGAAGGAACAAGGTGACATTTACCTTTTTTTTAAAAAGGGTGCCAGTTGCAGACTGTTGTGATTCAAAGCTTAGGGAAGTTTTCTGAGTTTTAAAAGAAGAATTTCCTGTCAGAGTGTGACTGCCTCTCAGAAAGGGGTCTGCCATATGCTCTTATGCCAGTGAGTTAAATTGCCAGAGAGGACACAAGTTAATGCCCCCTTTGGGCACTAAAGGCTGTGATGTTCCCACAGTGAAGATGTTCTCAGGAAAATTGCTAAGTAAATACTGTCTGCCACAGACAGTAATTTGTGACAGTTCTGCAAAATGTATGTGTGACCAAGCCTAGGTTCATGAAGTGACAGACGGCCCACTAGCCCTGTGGCTAGTTGTTGAAATGTGCCCAGTAATGTTGCAGTGAAATTCTGCCTGCTGTTGTGGACTTTGGGACCCTCTCTCATGGGGTCAGATCTTGAGTGAGGGTGGAGGTAGAGATACAGTTGCACCTCAGACCCCCAGGGATACTCTGCCCCCCTTGCCCCTAAATTCTAGCCCTGTGGGACTGTCCTGTAATGTGGACTTGCACGTTTCTCTCTCTGGGGTTCAGTTGTGAGAGGGAAGTGTGGGAAGCTGGGTCCATAAACCTGGGACCCTAAGGGGATTGTAGCCTTTCCCTGCCATTTAAAAAATGGTGATTGGAAATAAAGAAAATGCCAAAGAATATGTCCTGTGTGTTTCTGTGAAGGCAGAAAGTACAGACTGTAGATGGAATAAATCCCTGGGGTGGAATATCTAGCCCCCGAGGGTGACAAGAGCCATTGTTGTGGTGAAGTGATGAAATGTTCCCCCTGTGGGGATTGAAGTTAAAACCACACTGTGGTCTGTCCTGGTCAGTTGGAATGTAACATCAGTCTCTATGGATAAACGTTTTAAATAAAGGATCCTATTTGGAGTTTTTTTTTACTTTTACTGTTCCGTTTGGACATTGGTTTTATTGAAAAGTTTATTACTTGCCTAACCAGTTTACTTCCGTAGCCTTGCCAGCCCACCTTGTGCCATGGGATACCCGGAGGTCACCTGATTAGAGGGAGGTCAAATAAGTGCATTTGATTTTTGTGCTTGCCTCTCTTTTAAATGTTGACTCCCCCCTTCGATGCCCAGGGAAAAAGGGGTTACACATGAAATCACCTTTGGGCCAGATTTATATATTTCCACCACCATTGTTCATGAAGTGGGGGTCCCAAAAAGGCCATGTTGAAAATGTTGTGTAACAATATTCAAAAATGAGAAAGTTATGAATTAAAAGTCAAACCCCATTGAAATACATTAAACCAGACTTACCTTATTTTCTCATATTGCAGTCACCGATTACCGCAGCAAAATGTGTCTTCAATCAGAGAATGGATCTATGCCATGGGACATGTTCAGGTAAGTGAGGGTGTGTGGGATGGTGGGTGCTGAGTGGGAGGTCAGAATGGGGATGGTGGGGTGTGTTTGTGGGGGGGTCAGATCTGTGAGTGACCATTTTCTCTTTTATAGGTAAAAAAAAGTGAGGGAGAGTTTTCTTTATTGCAGTGGACAGTCACATTCCGACACTGGGGAGTGGGAAGCCCAGTGTTGGGCTACTGTTTGGCAGTGCTGGGGATAGACACCCTGTGCCACCATGTACACATTGGGGGGGTGAGTGACCTGGAGGGGAAGGGAGTCAACAGAAGTAGTAGCAGGGTTGGGCACTCTGGTCCACTAACATAAACAGTGGGAAGGGGTGTGGGTGACCTTGAGAGGAGGGGGAGAAAGAAGCAGCACTGTGGGTGGGCACCCAGTCCACTTAAGAAAAATTGTCATTATTTTGGTAGGTAGGTAGGCAGATAGATAGACAGACAGACAGATGGACAGAGATATAGATAGACAGACAGCAAGACGGACACAGAGAGAACAGGGGGTCTGACTTAGATACTGCTTCAACTGAAGCCGGCAGCATGAATCTAAGCTGCAGCTTCAGCATTCAAGAAAATCCTGCTATTATCAAACAAGCATGTGGGACAACAGCTCCTCTCGCTAAGCTAGGCTGGATTTTAGGGGGGCCCAGAAAATGTATTTCTGGCCATTGTTTTAAAAACAAACGAACACCAGAATCTAGCTAAAAGCTGGCCCGGTGGCTCTGAGGGTTGAGGCATCCACTTTACCTTGTGCCACAGGTTCAGGAACAAGCCCAGGATGCTGGGGGTTGGCCAGGGAGGAGAGGATGGAGCATCCGTAGGACTGCTTTCCTCTCCTGGGAGGGGGGGATCTTGTCCCTCGCAGTTAGTTGCACCTGGTGGAGACCCAGTGCACTACAGATGCAGGGACCATGTAGGAGCATGGGGGAATGTAGGGCAGCCATCCTTTAAATGTGTATGGGAGCACTCATGTAGCAGGCTGGATGACATTGCACATCCCACGCTCGAGGGGAGGGGAGGGGAAGGAAGGAAACCCCCCTTTCACTGGTAGACGAAGGTGGGACTGGTGGCAGCAGCCCCAC